>CP141130.1:61383109-64264776 GCA_035236585.1 Warburgia ugandensis
TTTTGGAGAGGGCGGTTGGGGCTTTTTATAGGGGGAGAAGGTGGTGCCCCTCAATGGCAGTGCCGCCCTTTGCCCTGGGGTTTTCTAGAGAAATCGTGAACAAGGGTTTTTTGGAGGGTTCTTGAGGTTGAAGATGACAGGGGGTGCCGTTATCAAAATGGCCCCTGTGTTTTTCGTCCTTTTTCGTTTTTTGTTTAAATTCCAAAAATACCCCTATCTTTAAACGGCCGTAACTTCTTCATACGAACTCCGTTTTGGGTGATTTTTGAGGCGTTAGATTCCATTTTTTGAGTAGAATCTAATGGTACCAAGTTTCTTCACAAATTCCTCCATTTACTATTTTAAATAAAATCAAACATTTAACACAGTCCATTTCCCATAAAATGTCTATTTTTGTTAAAAATAGCATAAATTGCTCGGGCATTACATTATTACCCCCTTAAAAGAATTTCGTCTTTGAAATTCCATAAATTATCATCTTCAAGGTATTTTGTCTTTTGGACAACTTCTTGGTGAATGCATTCCCCCCTTAAGAATCGAATCTAGGCTTAGCCTCAATTTATCATTTTTATTGTTCCTTCTACAATAGATCTTTCTATAAGGCCTTACCTATAAGGGCCACTTTCGTTGCGTACTCTAATGCATACTCCCATTCGCGCCAGTTTAACAATACTGATTTCTAGCGGTAATTCATCTATCTCAAAATCCTTAGATGCCTGTACTTTTCATCATGTATAGGATAGTCTCCTCGTAGGATCATGTATAAATTACTCCATACTTCTTTGAGATCATATGATCTTATTTCTCCTATTTCATAGGATAATACTTTTTCTTCTTGACTTCCATCTAGTGATCTCTTCATCATCCATATCTCCTTCTAATGGTTGGTTATATGTCATTAATACAAGTCCAGAAATTACCTTCTTTCTATTGTGTCTAACTTTGCTTCTTATCTTTTATATTTGTCCCCAAGACACTTCAATAACTGACATGGTATCATGTGCTCTACAGCCAAACCCTTGATTAACTTCGAATTTCAACTGTCTGTCGTTTTCCATATGTGACTTGATTCCTCGACCAAAGTTATATTCAAAATAAAATCATGAAAGCCAATTAGTAGCATCTTCCATCACTAATACTATCTCATATTACGATTAGGATATCCGAACTGTTCATCAATTTTCATAGATGCTGAAGTCATCAAATGCTTTTTATCCTTGAAGAGTTTATGCATACTCATGTCAAATATTTTATGGTTACTTCATCATCATGGTCAAATGTTCTCATCTAGAAGCCTATCTCACTATTCACATCAATTTGTCATTAGGATTTTCAATAATGTTCCCATTTATGCAAAGCAAAAAGTCTCTTATTCATAACCGAGTACCCTTACTAGGTCATGGTTGAATCCTTTGCCATCATCTTCTTTGTCCTTTCTTTGTTTGATGATTTTCTTAGTATCCTTTGAGTCCAAAAGTTCTATACTCAATTTAGTAGGGTTAGTCCTTAAAGAAATTCCTTTAATTGATTTTTCATACTTGGTATATGCTCATAACAGAACTATTTGTCTTAAAGGCAACCTATCATTAAATCTTAGCCTTATATTGTGCTAGCCATCTCACCTTTTCTCCTTCCATTCCCTATGTCAATATGTTGTGCAATCTTTTATCAAGGCTTTATTGTCAATCATGCAGTCTGTATTGTCTGGAGGTATCCTCATAAGTAGTGATTTTCTCAATTCCTCAATTTTTATCCTTCAAGTGCCTCCTCATACTTAGCTTATAATAGCAGTTCTCGTTCAATAACTACTATATCAAGTTATGCTGAAGCTGTTAAATCATCAAATTTGAAAATACTCAGGTAAGCATAGAATATTTCCTTAGACATATAGAAAGACTTTATTTGATTACCTATTGATCTCTTTCCAGATATATCTTTGTCATAAGCTCAAGGGTCTCCAAATTGATCAGTACTTATCCAAGTCAGCACCGTCTTTCAAGATCTATTCCTTTGTAATCTAGTATGAGTCATAGTCATCTCCTAATATTATCTTGCATTCTCATCCCTCTTAGATTATCATCAAAATTTTCTCAAAGTCTTTCTTTTACATCTCTTATCATACTCATATCATATCCCTTGTGATAATGTACTCATATTCTGGTATTCTTTATGATGGTAAGATAGCCATCTAGGTTCTTCAATTTTCTCATTTTCTCATCTTTGATGAGATTACTTTATTGCAGGTCAGAACTATCTACCAATAAGTTCACTAACATCCTCATTCATCATTCTCATAATATGATCCATATATGAGTTTTTATATTTGCACCACACAACAATTCGTAATCCTTAAGTCATCTTAGACTAGATTTTGGATAAGGTTTGCACTATCCTTTGCCTAATTATTTGTTAGACCAAGCTGTTTTTCACCTATTTATTTATGGTGAACTGCCTTGTGCATTAATATTGTAATCCTCAAATAGAAGTAGTCATCTCTACTACTCCTATTTATACTACTTCTTCTTGATTTTCTCTATTGTATATGACCCTTGGACATGCTGGACTGGCTGTGAAAGGATAAAACCTGGGCTCTGATACCAATTGTGACGACCCGGGTTTTCTCATGCATTTTTAAATGCAATTGTCTAATTCCTAAGGCAGGATGCATCCCTCTTTGAAAACTATTTTTATAAAAACCATTCAATGCAGAGAAAAATCTTTTGTTTTAAACTCATTTTGAAAACCCCGAGTGTCATTTGCTTTCACAACAATCAAAGTAGTTGTTGAAAAACTTCAGAAATCATAAATGTTTTTCCCAAGGTCTATCCAGTCAGAACACACAACCCAACTGTAAATAAATACATGTCCAAAGGGTTGAGAGTTTACTTACATGTATAATTATCTCCTTTATTTATTTACTTGCTCGTAGCACTAATATCTCCTGAGACATCTTCTATTTGTGAGTGGAACTATCCTGAAAAATGTTAAGGATAGGGTGAGTATATATTATACTCAGTAGGAGTCTATCACTACTAGTTTTGCAATGCATGCTATGTTTAAAATCATATGCTCTTTAAAACATGTGCATGTTCGAACAATCACGTTCAATATCAATATTAAAAACCACTGATGAATTGAAATACTGATGACTTAAAGAATAGCATAATCCAAGTCAAAAGTATCATATATCATAAACATAATGATATGCATAAGATGCTCAACTGAATCCAACTCATGGATATATGGTATGGTCGACCAACCTCATGTCATGCCATATGCAATGCAAGTAAATTCGCAAAACCATAGGGTCCAACTATGCCCACGACCTCGCCGTCGTTTGGTCCCCGGGTACCTGAGGACACAGGGTCATATGCCTCCACGGGACATATGACACTTCGACGCAGTGCCTTGACACCAGTGGTAGCCCCCTGTACCACATGCAGTCGAAGCGGGGACGCTGTCCTTTTTGGGCATGGTACCCATCCACCTAATAGTGGTAGAGGCTGGAGGCCAACCCAAACCTCTCGGCATAGCGCCCACGAGCTTATCAACCCAAATCATATCAGATCAAACAAGCGAAAACCTCTTTTTCAAAACCTGTCCTCTTTGGGTCCCTCACAACTGCCTACCCAGTATCTTTTGGGCACTCTAGTGTCTTTTGGTAACCCTCAAGGACATGCAATCTTTCAAAAACTCAATGCTCATAAATCATGCAATATATGCATTTGTTTGCAAAACATATCTATGCATAATGTATATGCAATTATTTGCAAAACATATCTATGCCAAAACATATCTATGCATAAAGCATTTATCATATGTACGCTGAATTAAGTAATGCTAAACAAGTTATATAACTTATACTTAAAACATGCATAAAACAATCATGGCTCTTTCAAAAAGTCTAGTAGCAATAGAGCACCTACCTCAAAGTCTCCTGGAGTCGCGTCCTTTATCATTCAACCTGTCCCTGGGTCTCATTCATAAACTCCTAGGTATGAATGGATACAAGGAGTCCTTGTTAATTTCAATCCATTTAGTCATTAGCTCACTAGCTCTGCCTATTGGGTCCAAGGTCCTTGCCTAATTCACTGCCAGGCTAGATCCTATGATATGGATCTACTTTCTAATAGTTAAACTCTGTAATTTATCCTTTAATCCTAATTTTTAAAGTCTCATTGGGTCTGCGTGTCCCAGTTCCCAGGACACTTGTGCATCCTGGTTGGACCGCGACCGCCTCATGTGCGTGTGCGTCTAAAGGCCATGCTAGGGACCGTGTTTTGCACGAGCACATGCATGCTCAAGTGATGCGCTATGACGTACATCATCGCGCGGACGCACCTTGTAGCATGGTGCGTCTCAGCTCCCAGGGCACCCCATGCACCCTAGTCGAGCCAGGACCCGTGCCCCATGTCACGTGCGCACCTGAAGGTAGTACTTGGGGTAGTGTACGCACTGTCGTACACCTGGAATCCGTCGTAGGGACCCAGTGCTAGGTGCAAGTGGTGCTTGGCGTCCTTGGGACGCCTGGCTCGTGCAGGTCTGGCCCAAGCCATTGTGGAATGTTTTCTGGCCAGGAAACCCGGCTGGAAAATGGCTGGTTGTTTTCTGGCTGGGAAGACCGGCTGGAAGGAGACCAGATCCAGCATGGATCTGGCTTGGGGGGAGCAAAATGAAGAGAAATAGGGAAAATCAGCTTACCTGGGTTGCCTGGTGTGCCTGCTTGCCGGAAAACTCTAACAAGGTGGAAACCCTATTACCTAGATCGGAAAAGAGAAGAGGGGGAAATGGGAATGGGATGGCCGGCCTGACTTGGGCCTGGCCATTGCCGAAAAATGCAGAAAGACGGGTTTCCAGTTTTTACCAGAAACCTAGTCCAAAAACGCCAAAAAATCAAGTTTTTTTGGAGAGGGCGGTTGGGGCTTTTTATAGGGGGAGAAGGTGGTGCCCCTCAATGGCAGTGCCGCCCTTTGCCCTGGGGTTTTCTAGAGAAATCGTGAACAAGGGTTTTCTGGAGGCTCTTGAGGTTGAAGACGACAGGGGGTGCCGTTATCAAAACGCCCCCTGGGTTTTTCATCCTTTTTCGTTTTTTTCGTTTTTCTATTTAAATTCCAAAAATACCCCTATCTTTAAACGGCCGTAACTTCTTCATACGAACTCCGTTTTGGGTGATTTTTGAGGCGTTGGATTCCATTTTTCGAGTAGAATCTAATGATAACAAGTTTATTTGCAAATTATTTTGTTTACTAGTTTAAATAAAATCAAACATTTAACACAGTCCATTTCCCATAAAATCTCCAATTTTTGTTAAAAATAGCGTAAATTGCTTGGGCATTACACCTTTTCCATGGAGGGAAAGTGGCCCTCTACCCTCCTACTTGAGTTGAATTTGAATGTAGAAAATGGGTAGATGTTGGGAGGAAATAAGGATGAAAATTTTAGGGTTAAACTTAGGGTTTTGATGTGCTTGAATGGACTTAGATTTATGTTTTCTATCTTAGGAAACCACTTGAATACACTTCAAATTGGGGGGGTCATTTTCGTAGGAGGTGTTTCCCTCCCTAAGTGAAAGTGGTGAAATCCTAAGATGAATGGTCTATTTGGGTTAGGAAATGGATTAGGAAGGTGGGGTTTTCTCTCTTGATGGGTCCCTTAATGCATGATCATCTTACCTTTTAGATTAGTATCTCAAAATCCCTAAAAAAACACACTTTTAACATAAGAAAGTTGCGTGAATTGATGCTCTAATTATGTGGCTCCATGTGGCACTAATCCTTAACTTGATGGCTCATTCCTTGGTTGCTTAAGTGGCTTCAATGATTGGTTTTATCCTTGAGTAGCATGTATGGCTTATCACCCTTTTTCATGGCTTTAATGGCTAAGTGGCTTGAATGGCTCCCTTGCGAAGGCGGTGGAAATGCATGGCTTGGGCCTGTGTCCATTTCTAGTCTCCTTTTGCTTCTTCAATTTCCTTCTAGCTTGTCCTAGGATAGTCTTGAACCGTCATCACACCTTTGAATTGATGAAATTTAGGCTTTGGCTTGCTTAGGTCACATGAATGGCTTCGATTCTTATTTAGATCAAACTTGGACTTTGAATTCCCTTCTCCACACTTGCAAAAGAAGAGAAACCCTAATCAAATCCTATAAAATTATGGTCATTCACATACTTACTCTTGATTAGCCTCTGTATATGCAAAATATCAAACTTTTGAATTATTAGGTTAGAAATGCATGTGCTACAAAATTTTGACCAAAACCCCTAATTTAACACTATAAGTTGTAACCCATGGGCTACTAATTGGGTAATTTTTACACTAAATTGAACACTTATCAAGTAGTTTCTTGTTGAATAAACTTTAGCTAAAGAAAGTGTTAAAACTATTGAAGGATAAATGCAAAATTACTTAAGAAACTAATGGAGAATCAAGTGCCTGTTAGTGCTTCATATGCGTAAGAACCACAAGCCTAGAAGTGGTACTTTGATTTTCAAAGATCATTATCACTTGAGATGCAAAAGAATTAGGTTTGAAGTTTATTATCAAGTTTAAGTTTTTTGGTATATTCACAGAACAAGTTAGCATCGATAACTTCATGGTGCAACAATTTCATGGAACTATAAACGAATGTGTTCTCATGTTCAATGACATTAGCAGAGAATCACTTGCAAGAATCAAACTTGTTGGTGCATTCTTTCCAAATCCATAAAGAATGAGTACAAACGTATGAGTTTCTCAAGATTGCAATTACTACAATAGATTATACTAGTTGCAATTTTTTGACATTATGAATTTTGTCCATGAACTATTACGAGTAGAGTAGAATAAAGATTCAGTCACGACAAACATTGAAAATGTACTAAATTTCAAGAAATATTTAGTATGATACCTATATTACTTAACGAAAACTGAAGAGGAAGGTATGATCAACTCAAGATTGAATTCTTTTCAACTCAAGGAGAATGACAGGGGTATGTCTCATGGTTTTGAAATTGATGGTAGATAAAGAAAGATCTAGGGTGGCCTAAGTAATTTAGCTTTAGATGGCCAACATCAACCCATAATTCACTTGGAACATGTCATAATTAACATAATTGGTCATTGACATAAAGCTTCTAAATAGTTTTGATCATCCAAAATATGCCATTTTCATGTGAAGATCAAAGATGCCTAGAATTGGACATCCAAGATTAAATCATGTAGCTTGTGATGAAGATTATGGGTGGGACATCTCAGATGAGTGTCTTGTTAATTAATGAAGACCTACAAGTTACTTAGTCAAGAGGTCAATGTTGATTAGTCATAGATTCTAACTCCCTTGATTTGGAAAAGTCCTTGCTAAGGAATCCTATGAGCTTGTAAAATTACTAATGTTGCTTGTAAGAAATTAAAAGTTGTTTGAATGTGATTAGTAACTCTCTAATGATAGTTTAGCAAGTGGTGAAAATTAGAAAGTTTTGGAGATTAAGAGTTATTTGTTTAGAAAGTTTATGTAGAATGGGCAACTTATGTAATTAGAAGGTTTCTTTTGTAGTTTGTAATTGCCTAATATGGGGATAGCATATTGCAAAAATGAAACTTAGGACTACATAATATAGACCCTTTGTGGTCCACCCCTTCCCTAGACCTTATATATGTGGAAGCTTCGTGCTTCGGGCTGCCATTTTTTAATTGGCTAATATAGGAGGGCTGTAACAACTCTAAAACCTTGGTCATTTTCTATGCTATTAAATTATAATTTTAATGAGGATAAGAAATTTGAACTAAATTTCATGGAAATGAAGTTCATGAAAATAACCTCTTTATGAGTTTGAAATTTGGACTTGGAATTATCAAAATTGGAACATACGCATTGTTACGATTCGAACAACACTAATTTTGCACGAAACAAGATCGAGAGTGAAAATTCCAAAAGTTTTAGAAATTGACAGGGGCTAAAATTGATAATGACACCCCCTAATTTGTTTGTTATGACATGTGAATTGAGAACGGGATAAGATAGGTGGAATGTAGGGGAGAAACCTTAGCGACTGTACCCCCTCTCCTGCTTGATCTTTCCCTCCCACTTGGGGCAGTGGCACTGGTGATCACCTCTTATCTCCAGCACGCTAAGCCTTCCTCGGGTAGAAGCCTTTCCCAGGCATTCCTGTCCCACTTTCCGGCATGATGGAAACCCGGATTGGGGTTTTTCTAAAACAGTTAGCCTAGGATGCTCGTGTGCGCATGCCGGCCATGCCTCTAATCTTCCCCTCGTCATGTTTTGCTTTAGCCTACATGCCATAGGTATGACGTCGACATTCACCAAACCCTCTCTCTCCTCTTCCCTCTCTGCCTTCTCTATTAGGTTCTAACTGGGTTCACCTGAGTGCACATGGGCTGGCCGAACTGCTCACTCCCCCCTCTCCTCTCCATTTATCTTCTTTGGCTCAGGCATGTGCCTCGACATTGACAAGGAACCCAGATAAGGTTTTCCCATTCTAGCCACGCGTTCGAATTTCCCCCCCATTATCTTCCCCCTCTCTCTAGCATGGCAAAAACCCCTTGAAGGGTTTTCTTCAACTACACGACCGAAACCCTAGTGGGTTCCACTGACTGGCCACCTTCTCCCCTTTCCCTATTGTCTATCAGCAACACGGCCAGGTTGTTGGGCAGCCTACGTGCTGGAACCCCCCACCATCTCCCTCTCTCGTCTCCCTCTATTTTTCCTTTCTAGCGAGTTAGGGCTAAGCTAACTCGCCTGACCTGTTTTGAAAGGGTTTGAATTGACCCAGTACATCTTATTAAACCCTTGATCTTTGACTCGCAATTTTGACCAATTCAGGAAGGATCTCGAAGATCCGATAGTACCCTCGCGATCCTAGCAATGTGAGGACTTCATATCGTCTAATTTGAGATGATCTGATGTTATTTTTAGATCTAAATAGACCATTACAATCCCCACGATGTGTAGGTTAAGATACATGCAAAATATTTGGGATCTAGGATATTGCCGATCTTGATCAAAGGCTGAGATCAACTGAAGATCCAGGTATGAAATTGAATCTAAATTAATGATTCAAACCATTTAGAATTCTTTATTAGATCAATTGACAAATTACTAAGGTGTTATGCAATCTAGGGTGATCATGTGAAGAAATTTGATGAGATCAGCATGGATATTTGATGATCGAGCACAATCGAGATGATCAGTGGATGATCCAACCAAGTAGATAGTTGGAGGTTATGCATATTGACTTATTCAAGGTAAGATCACTGTCTTAATCATTTGATGGATTGATTTGATTATAATTAGATATGATTGAGTATGAGAGTCATATAATAATGCCTGATTAATTGCTTTAAATGATATATTAACTGAGATTGATATGATTTAAGTCTAGTAACTTGAGATATGCAATGATATAATTAAAAAGAATGATTAAATGATTATGAGTGGGCCTGATTAAGTATGATTTGATTTATTAGCCAATTAAGGCTGGCTTCGCCTTGAGATTCCATGGTTGGGAATTCTTGGAATGCCTTCAATGCAATGTAATGAAATGTGAAAACATAATGTTGTGGGATTAAGAATCCAAGTAAAATAAAGTGAATTCTAAGTATGATTGGATGTGCAATGTATTCAAGTATGAGTATTGAGGTGATTGAGCTAGACTAGAGTCTTATTGAGACTTGAGAGATACAGATGAGTGGTTCTTCATCTGATGTAGGTGATTGCATTTGGCATTTTTTCTTGATTTCATGATCATGACTTCTCACTTGAAATTCTTGAGGCATGTGTTTTACGCCCTATCGTGTTTATTACTTCACTTTTGATAGCATGACATTTGATTATATGATTATCCATGTTTTCACATGTGATGGTTTATACATTATCATGTATTTTGATTCAACCTATTGTGGTTTATTTCACTTGGGAGTTTTTCATGATTTATAGCATGTTTTGCGACTTTATGGCAGGTGCTTCTACTTAGTGGGTACTATGCTAGGAGCGCTGTAGGGTTGGCCACCTGTCCTCTAACTTTGCGATGATGATTAGACACCGCCCTTGAGTGGTATAGGGCCAGGTATGTAGGCGGAGGTATCATGGGTAGTCCCTCCTATGGGTCCATTTCCCCCCATAGGGATGAAGAAAGTCTCCTGTTTAGGTGTCGACGGGGAGCCGCAGTGGTTTAGATCTTAGTGTGGTTGCCACTGCAGCATAGTAGCCATACTGTTACTCTATACGCTCATGTGGTATTTATATGTGGGGTGAACCGAGGTAAGATGGTCGAGTCCGTGAGTGACTTCGGGGCTGATGCGGGTTGCATGGGAGGGACTCAAGGTTTGGTATGAGTACTCATTACCGGTGTTTGAGTGTCATGGAACACTCCTAGGGCTTATTGTATGCAATGCTTGTTTATCATGACATGCTTCATATTATTTTGTAGACATGGATTTTTATTTGTTTTAACAAATGTTGATTTATGTGTTAATCATGCTTCGCATGCCATGATGTTTTGCTTTGATATTATGTTGCTTAGATGAAAAGCATCTTGGATCCTGATTATTTTGCTCAGATTTATGAGATTCACGAGCCATACATTTTGCATGCCTGATGATTTCATTTGCCTTATAAATGATTTACTTTATTGATACTTGACATGATATTGATACTCTTTGCAAAGTATTTATAGCATGTCTTATTTCTTGTAATCACCTACACAAGCATAGATTGGTGAGACATTGCCCTATTTGCAATGCCTCAGATACAGAGAGTTACAATAGGTTAACACGCTGATGGAGCAGCCAAAAGTGATTACAATTTTCAGTAGAGTGTTGATGACATTTCAGAGATGACAAGGTTTGTTTAGGACCTCACTTTGCTTATTGTTTATGGACTGTATGTTATTATCATTGCAATGTGACTTGGATGTGAGGATATGAATTCCTGTTGGATGTGATGGCTCTATGGAGGGACCCTGGGTATTTTGTTATGATTTGATTTTTTATCCACCATTGGAGTACACATTTTTATTGAAAATCGTGTTTGATTTGGGTGGATAGGCATGGAGACTGAGTCTCCCATGTGTCATGTCTTGTGTTGTGTTTATCAGGTGATTTTGATTACACGTGATACGTGTAACAGTCCAAAATATAGAGGAGACTGCCTAATTTTTTTATAGAAATGAGATTTCATTTCATTGTTACATCCATGATTTTGTGGTTGTATAACTCCTGGGACTTTGAATTAAATGCTTCTATTCAAATTATATTTTTGGTTACTTTAAAAATCAAAGTTTTAAAACAGGGATCCCAACTGTTTTTATAAATTATTATTTTATTATTGATAAAACTCTAGACATCACAAGGGCTGTTCCCATCATAAATATCCCAATTGTACTTCAAATAAATAGGTTAGTTCAAGTTTAATTCAAGCATAATTTGGATGTTTTTAGGGTGGTTTATTGGACATGTTTCCCATTGTTGCAAAGATAGGGTAGAGTTGTAATCCAAGCTTGACTTTTCTATATCACTTGTGGAGCTCAAGTGTGGTGAGATGTCTTTGCTCATTAGCCTAGAGGTGGTACATTTGTATCATTGTCGATAGAGTGTGATTCCTCCCTAGAATATTTGTATCTCTTGGTGGTGAGATTGTATCCAAGGGTGGTGATCTTTCTATGTTCTTGAATACTATGATGGTGATTTTCAGTATCCATATAAGAAATTAACTTTAAAATAATTGGAATTTTTTTATGTCCAAAATATAATACCTTATACTCTTTGGTGTTGATTTCTATATCCATTGAGTTTGACATTTTCTCTCTTATCTTGATGCTGACTTTTGCATCATTGTATCTCTCTTAGTACTTAGTAATATAATGTTAGTACAGGTCGAGTTCATCCCATCTTTTAGTTTCTTAATCAAGCATAAATTAAGTATGTAAAATGTAGTTGTAGATTCCTTAAGCATGAAATATACTTTGTTAGCTATTTTAAATACCAAAGTCATTGGATTGAAATAGTTAAAGAATTGTAAGCTACTTATCCCTACTTTGGGTGGATTTTGGAGAATGATAAGCATGGTTCCTTTCATTATTTTCTTGAGCAAGATGGTTTTCTTTTTAAGGGTAATCTTTTGTGTATTGCTCAATGTTCCCTTAGAGAAGTGAATACATATGAAGTGCATGATCTAGGCATTGTAGGACACTTTGGGAGAGACAAGACTCTTACATTAGTGAAAGAAAAATTCTTTTGGCTTAAAATGGCTAAAGATATTTCTAAGCATGTGCAAAGGTGTAGAACTTGTCATTTAGGAAAAAGTGGACTTCACAACATGGGTATGTATTCTCTGCTTTCTAATCCTAACTATCCATTACAAGAAGTTAGCATGGACTTTGTTGTTGGACTCTCACAAATACAACACAATAAGGCTTGTTGTGTCATTGTTGACTGATTTGCTAAGATGGTGGACTTCATTGCTTGCACAAAGATAATTAATGCATTACATGTAGTGAAATTATACCTTAGAGAAGTTGTGAGACTTCATTGAATTTTGAGACTATAACTTCATATTGAGATCCAAGGCTCGTTAGTCATTTTTGGCAAATGTTATGGAGAAAACTTGGGACTTTTCTACAATCTAGTTAATCATGCCATGCTTAGAACGACGGATAAATGGAAGTCGGTAATAGAAGTCTAGGAAATTTATTGAGTTTTTTGTGAAGGAATCTCTATCCATGGGACATGTTGCTAGCACAATCGAATTCGTGTTCAACAATTCCTACAATCAATCAATCAAGGTCCCCCCATTTGAGGAGGTATATGGTAAGAACCTTTAAGCCATATGGATTTAGTACCCCTTCAACTAACTAGTCATTTCAATAGAGATTCCAAAGAAAGAACTAAGCAAGAGCAAATCTGAGCAAAGATTACATAGTAAAATGAGAAGTACAAAGAGCAAAATGACAAATATGGAAATCTTACCATCTTTTAGAAAGGAGATTTGGTGTGTGTACATCTAAGGAAGGTTCATTTTCCTCAAGGATAATACTCAAAGCTCAAGTCAAGAGTTGTAGGTCCTTTCATGATCTTGAAGAGAATTGGTGATAATGCGTATAGGATTGAGTAGTGGATTATGAGTTTTTAGAAACCTTTAATGTGGTAGATCCTCTTTTCAACCTTGGGAGAATAACATGGGGGCATCTAAAGATTCCAAGATTGATGGTAGATCTTAGCAGATGAAGGGTGATCTAGCATTGAACACCCAAGATCAACTTTAAACTCTCTTGGATCATGAGATTATGAGCATGGTTAGTCAAGGATGGATGGACGTTATCAACCAAAGAAGTTTCAATAGTTTTGATATTCCAAAGGACAAATTTTTGTGCCAAGATTAAAGATGCCCCCCCAATTTTTAAAATTGGATGTTTTAGATTAAATCATGGAGATTGTATTAGAGAGCATGTGTTAAACATTTTAGTTTCGTTCCTTAGAGATCAAGCATTGACTAGTCAAAATTTCTAATCTTGAGGAGTCCAAAAACCCCCTCCAAGTCTTACTTCATCAAGGAGTCAAGGTGTTGACTAGTAAAAAATTCTAACTATCTTGGCTTAGAAAAGTTCTTGCTTGGAAAGTTTATAAGTTTAGGAGATAGCTAACTAATGTATGAGTTTAAAAGTTGCTAGATTATAATTAGTAACTACCCCATGTTTAATAAGTGAGCATTTGTCAGCAACCAAAATTAGGAAAGTCTTGGAGGGTAAGTGTTGCACATATAGAAAATCTACTTAAACTAACGAACTCTTGTAATTAGATAATTTCTTTATAAATTTATACATTGCTTATTTGGGAGGGTTGTTCCCATCCATAAATACCTTACATATGAATCAAAGAGTAGAGGTTAGTTGCATTATTTAATTTCACATTTTTTTCAAGGTTGCTTAGACGTGTTTTCCATGTAACTAAGATAGGCGTGTTGCATTTCTATTGCACCTGATGGATTCCTAGTGTCAAAGACATGTTAAATAAATATCCTTAAGGTGGTAAGAGGTTTATATCCTTGAGGTAGTGAGTTAAATTCCAACCTAAGTTCTGTATCTCTTGTGGTGTTTTTGTATCCGACAGTGGTGAACTAATCATTGATTGATTCCTATGGTGGTGATTATTTTCTATCCCTAGAAGAAACCAATCTCACTTGAATTCTATTGTGGTGAATGTTTGTAACCATGGAGAAATTTATACAATTTTTTCTATCTTAATTGAATGCATATTCTGCTAATTACGTGGTTATCTAATGTCAATACATATTTATGCAGAATATGAAAGAGAATCGACTATTTTTGTATGATAAATGAAATCGATAAAGAAATACTAATATGACCAAGATGTTAGACATTGTCTAAGCAAAAGTTTGAGTTGTGGTCCCTTCCTCATTTGGGTTTGCAGCTATCAGATTAGGCACCCAACAAATACAATGTCCCATACAATGTTTCAAGAAGCTATGTTGGAACTGGTAGTTTCACCATTGCCACTATTTCCATCAATGGTCAAGCTTTACTAAAAGCATCAGGGAACCCAGATATCGACCCTTCCCCTCCATGCCCGACTAGTCGTTTTCTTTTCAGCTTTAGCTTGTCATTATCTCCATGTATTTCTTTTCTTTCTCAGCATTGTGGGCCTCATCAGTTGCTGGGAAGCTACAAAAGACAAGGATGTTTTGTTCTTTTCAAAAGATTTTTTCTTAGATAAATTCAGCACACGTGTGCCTGGGCTTTATTGCCACTAGCTACCGCTTAACACTGCAGATGCACAGCCCTGCATTCTCAGGACGTGAGAGAAGACCCTAATTCCTCCTCCATTTTGTGGTCTAGATTTTTGAGTTTTGGAAATAATTAGGCATGAAAGATTCCGCTAGGACTAACAGAGGGATTATATGGCATCAGCGGTTATTAGATTCAACAATTTGCAAAGGAAGATAAAATGAACCTGAGGTTCAGCATTTGGTGTCCAAAAAGTCATTTCGGTTTCTAGTGGTGTGAGATGATCTGATGTGATATGAGATGATATGGACTATATCACCATATCACTGTTAGTGGTGCTCAAGCTAAGATGAGATAAAATAATATCTCTTATCTTACTGTTAGTGCTTGAAATGAAATCATTTCAATTTAACTCACATTTAAGTTGAATTTTCAGTCATCTTACTTCATATCATGCCAAATTTGGTCATCTTAAACTTGATCTCATACAATCTCATCTCGCATCAGCTCATTCATCTCAAGAACCTCTAACACCATGCTAGAAAGGTGATGCCCCCAATACTCAAGCATCACATGATGCCAATGCTTTGATTTGTGAATTTATTATTTCTATTTCTTTTAGGCTGTCTAAGCCGTCCATTTGATAATCAACAATAATTATGGTAACTATCATGCAATTCATAAGATATTGGTGCATGGTATATCTTAAAAGTCAAAACAGAAGCCAGAAGATGAACAGTTTTTATCACCATGGAACCTCCCACACTCATTTTCAGATGGACGAGACATCCTGTAACTTAGATTTCTAACTTTAAGTACAGTAGTAATGAATGAATAACAAAGACAACCATCTTGCCGGCGACCTAGCTCGTAGAGATTAATCTGAAGGTCTCATGAGCAATGCAGGTTGCTTCTTGGCCGTCCATATCGCACCCCTTTGTGATCGGGAAACCTGGACTCCTCTACTTTGGTTCGGATGCGTGTATTGCAATGAAATCTGGACCCCTCTATAGAAAAGATGAGTTAACAACTAAACCATTAAACCTACTAAGATAGACGTGGATTTTGTATCGTACTTCGACAATGTCTATACCTTTAAACAAAAAATACACATCAGCCAAGCATCAAAAGAAAACCAGCAGAAGAGCGGTACCTTACAAGTAGGGGACAATCAATCGTATCAAGAGAACACTACCATATCAGCGAACAATTGATTCAATAATTGGCCTTGACCAGAGACATTAAAGAGGCATTTAACCAACTAAACTTAGAACATGGTTCTTTTGCGTTATATATCTTGAGATGAGATTGATTCAATAATTGGACTTCGAGTCGAAGACATTGAAGTGACATAAATAAAAACCCATTAAACCTACTCAGGAAAATGAGAATTGGAGTGTGGTAAGGCACAAAACCCACTAAACACACTTAGGAACCCGTCAAGTTTGTGATTGCTTTGGATGACGTATTAGTCCAAACAAGGGTGTACGAGGACCCCAGCAGATACTGACTTAACAGTGGGATGTAAATGGCACAAAACCCGCTAAACATACTGATGACAAGGTCAACTTCAAATGTTTTTGTCGATATCTAGTCGTGAGGGATGATCGATTATTACTCCGGCGAGATGATGATATAGAGTAGGGGGCCTTAGCTGATGATTGACATGAACAAAGTGTGAGGGAGTGATGTGTGGATGGAAGTTCGTCTAACTTGTGACGTGATCTGAGTAGGTGGTTAAGGCCACATGTTCACCATAAATGATGTAGGGGAAGGGCTCCGTGCGCAATCCATGAGGTTGATGACCAGACAAAACCGTAAAGGCAACAGTTCTCATTGTCTCCAAGGGTTGCTTTCACTGTCCCTCTTCCATGGCCTGCAAGGTTCTTGGACTCTAGCCTATCTTCGTGTCAGCATGCTAGCCTTTGGGTTCCTATCAAAACGCCTTCACGTTTAAAGACATATGAATAACCTATAAACAACTCATCTCTAGTTTTCTTCCCATTATGGATTTGTCTATCTGAACAATAGCAGGAGCAGCACCCACGAGCAGGTCTAGTCACAAAATTCTCCGAGTGATTCTAACATTTTAGTTTCTGATTTAAAATTTTTAAAGATTATGACCAATTAAATATTTTAATTTTCAAACTAAATGTGAATTTATATTTCCAAAGTAAATGCCTGATATTCCATGGAAATTGAGATTTGCAATTTCAAATTCAACTTTTACCTTATTGAATTAATAATCTAATTCATTGACATTCAATGAATTCTAAGTTGGAAGTCATGCACAAGTGCCATGTGAAGGCAGACCTCTTGTAAATGTAGATCTTTTATAGGCTAGCATTGTAATGGAAATTAAATCAACATCCCAAACACCAAACACATACACTAAACATTATTCCATTTATTTAATTTTCTACCTTTCTAGAAAGAAAGAAAAGAAAAGGCTTTGCTCTTTGCTTTCCTATTAAGGAAAATTGCCCTAGTAAACTAAATTCTTTTTTGGAAATATTGTGATAATTTTTATGTTTGCTTCAAATTTGATGTCCTTGTAATGTTCAAGAATTTTTTATGAACTCAATGAAAATTTGATCAATGAAATCTGAATATTGATGAATAGTCTGCAATTTTCAAATTTGTTTTTGGAATTTGCTTAGACCAAACATGGAAGCTGGGTTATAGTTGAATTAGCTGAAATGGTAGAATACTAAAATAACTAAGTTATAGTATGCATGAAAGAGCTTATATTTTTGCTTTACTCTCAAGGAGAAAAAAGACTTTCTATTAAATATGCCTTTCCGTTTTACTCAACAACAAATCATTAGGTCATTTGAAACAAAGAGTAAAGAACTCATGAGAAATCTACTATTTTGAAAAAATTGAAACATTATAGTGAAATTGAACCTGCACTATCATCATTTATTATTCTATCTATGCAATTTTTTGTAGAAAAGTACTCCAAAAAATTACTAAGATCCAACTTTGTAATTCTTCATTTTAAGCATTAAAATCCCAAATAATTGAAAAATGCTTGGCTTTCGTTAAGTTCCAATTTGCTACAATAAACCAACGTATTTGCAAAAATTCATAGAATTTTAGTTTATTACTAGTAAATCTCGTAACAAAGCCATAACTTCTAAAGATGAACATTGTACTAGAAAATCAAGGATCCTCACTAATGCTTATTGCACTAGGCCACATTTAAAGGTTTGTCCTATGGTTAATTGTTGAAATAATATGGGCATTATGAAGTATTGCTTTAAAGTATAAAACATCTCATGTAGTTCAATAACTCTTGTATTTATCAAATTCTCATATAAATTATTTTCTAAGAGAGAACCTGTATAAGTTAAATTATGTCCTAATAATTTCCTTTTGAATAGTTGGAAAGATTTGGAGCATTTCTAGATTTGTTCCTATTATTGTTCCTAATCTTCTCTTATTTTTTCTAGTATTATCAAATGCCTCAGAAGAGAAAAATAGCATCCTAAACATTGAACCAAACTTTTTTGTTATGCCATCCTCTTTCTATATATTGTTTGGAAATTTTATAAATAGCTCTAACTTTTAAGATAAGATAAAAGTGGTCTCTTTTCTTTTATATTTTTCAAAACTTTCAACCATTTTCTCATTTTTGTTTGAACAATTCACCTTACCGAATCATTCTTGAATTTGTCCTTGTAACCAGACAAGCTAGTAACATGTGAGATTAGGAATAATACAAGCCTTATGATAAATAACTCATCTCTAGCTTTAGAGCTTCCTCTTGCTTGTCTATCGCAATAATAGTAATAGCAACTATTACAAGCTATAAGGGAGCTTGTAAATATTTCTCTTTCATGACTTAGTGGTATGACTCTATTTTGTATATTAGTTGTACTCCAATTATTGCTAGATCTGAATGGCTAATCTTCTATCTTCTTATCTTTATATAGGAGCTGATGTTCACACCACCATCTTGCTTTCTTCTCCACATGCCATGTGCTTTCATTTTAGTTGCTCAGCTGGAAGTGTTAGATATAATGAAAAAGCTTCAGCAAGAAGGGAGTTAAAAATTAGTCTCCTTTCCATTAGGCTATTTGATCTCATATTTAAGGGCTTATTTATAGAGGGTTTGGTGATCGCTGTACCCAAAAGTATAAGGTTACTATAGTAACTATTAGTACAAGTGGGGCCAATATTTTTAGTGATAAGAACCATTCATCTTCTAGACTAATGATAGATAGGTCATGCCCCAAAAACATATTTTCCACCCAATGATCCTAGCTTTTCTTTATCTTTTACTTGGAAATGAACAACTTAAAACATTATAGTAGAGGACTGTTTGGGAAAAAAGTTAGAAATGATTGGCTTCAAACAATACCGAATAGCTTGTGGGTAGATGGAATAACTAACAACATTTAGCAGTTGAAGAAAATTTATACCTCTTGGTCAAACAATTACTATATATATTCTAAGTTTGTGCCTCAAAGTCACTATTTACTTAAGGTAAAATAAAATTAACTAAGAAACTCTTAATTATATTTTAAATAGTAATACAAATAATAACTATTACTTGTTATTAAAAGTACAAGGATGTAAATGTTCATATTTTCAACCTACACAAAAGGTTAGATCACCCTGAATTCTAGGCTTACAATCATTTGTTATGGAAGACTACATCTCTTAATTTTATTAACATCCAAAGTTTGCAAGTAAACTATATTTATGGATGTAAAATATACAAAATGAGAACTTTTAAAACAAATGACATTTTTTTAATGGTGAGTAGCTTACAATTAACAGGTACTTGGCTATAAGTTATGATATGATATGTATCCTTATCAAGAGAATACAAAAAAACTTGTATGGAAAATTAGGATCAAGCATCTAGCATATGTTAATGCCAACAAATAATGCCATTGGACTTCATGGAGAAGATTAATACCAATAGTATTAAAGCATGGTTGTACATGGAAGGCCATAAAATACTATCAAGGTTCTTTTCCTTTTAAGCAAGGCCTTTTTGTGGTAGGTTGGTGTTCAAGGTGCTCCATGGATATTTGAGTTCAATATTACAGATAAAAATGAATCCTAATCCTTATATTTTATTAAGAAAAATATTTAGTAGCAGATGCATATAATCAATTACAAAAGTATAAATGCTTCTCAGAGCATCCAAGTATCTTATGAGCACAGTTAAGCAATTATGTTATTTAATTCTCATTTAGAGTGTAAAATAACTCTTAGTGTAATGAGTGGCTTGAGGGACATGCCATATATTTCTCTCTTCTTTTCTTCCTTTTCTTAGTCTTCTTCACTTTGCATATTTTCACATTTTTTTATTTTTC
Source organism: Warburgia ugandensis (assembly GCA_035236585.1). Lineage (NCBI taxonomy): Eukaryota > Viridiplantae > Streptophyta > Magnoliopsida > Canellales > Canellaceae > Warburgia > Warburgia ugandensis. Next base: position 61,403,179 of record CP141130.1, read on the forward strand.
TTATTAGTAATTTACATTTTTATTAATTAAATCTCTCATATTTACTCCTTATAGATCTAAACTGTAGAGATCTTTTGATATATATATATATATATATATATCTTCAAAAAAATTTATAATACTTTATATTCTCTCCATAGTTCTAAATGGCTTAGAATAGTGTTTGACATGAGCATGTGATGGATAAATTATATGTCGTCATCTTATATGTTATCTTAGCTTTGCTTAATATGATTGATTCCCCTAGTAAAGATATTTAATCACATCACTTGCAAGCTAGAGATAAGGGTGTTACATTCATGTTGATCAAAAAGAAAGTTTTGACTATATTTAGAGCTTTGAAAATGTGAAATTTCTTTTGTTATATTTAAAAAAATTACTAAAAAAGAGAACAAAAAATCCCAAATTTTATACTTGTAAAATTCAGAATATCTTAAATTTAGGTGATTATTGGAACCAACTTGTAGTATAGTGTTGATGTTTTTTGCAAGTGCACGGGTTATTGTGGTATAGCTTATGCAAATACGGGTTGATCCCACAAGGACATGCTTTAAGAATTTGGAGTTTTTAATAAAATTTAATTATTTTAAAATTAAAATTAATTAACAAAAATTAACAAAAATAAATTACACTTCATATTAGATTTAACAAGAAATTATAGAGGTCTAATTCTAGAAAGAAAAGGGAAAAAACAACATAACCTTGATTAAAACCAAAATTAGAAAGAAAAAAGGAAAAATCTATTTCCCTAACTTAAGCTCTATCCAATTCTTCAATTCTGGTGTCACAAACATTGGTTAGACTTCATCAGCATATTCAAGATAACCTTGATTAATGATCTAACATATGAATTTGTCAGATTCTTCAAATTTTTAGAGATCAAGTCTAATTAAGGAATTTAAGAATTAATGGCTTAGATCTGATTTCAGAACTCAAATTGAAGATAAAGAATAGTGATCAAGCTAGAAACTATCCTAAAAACAAGTTCTAAAATTTAATTGAAATTTTGAATTAAAACAGAAAAGAAATAAGAGTTTTCCCATGGTTAAACCAGAACCCCTGATTTGGTTAAACAAAAACAAATAAGATAGTTTTTGGATTAACTATGGAATAACATAGAATGAAAATAACCAAAACTGAAATAACATAAAATAAGAATAGTAACAGTAACAGGAGAGAAAATGTAATTTAAAATATTCTCCTATGGGCAAAAGTGGAATTTTTTTCTAAAACTTCCTTAAAACTTCATAAATAGCTAAGAGAAGATGGGGATGGCCGTGGCTGGCCAGTGCTATGCTGGGTAGTACTGATGACTCCTTGGAGTAAAGAACCTTGGCACGGTGGGAGCAGTGGGAAAATTGGGCCAATGATCATGCGTGTTCAGTGGAGGGTGAGCTGGCGTAGTCGACTGGCCGTGCAGCTAGTGAAGACTATGGCATGGAGAAGATGGGGATGTGAGATGAAGACATCACCAGGTGATGGATATGGATGGGCCAATAATAGTTGATGAAGACAACACTTGCTGATGAAGACGACCTGGGTAGATGTCGACCGCCATGCAGTGGTGCTGCCTGGTGCAGTGGGAAAAACGTCGTGCCTAGACTGGGGGAATAGTGGAGATCATGTGGAACGAAGCTGGATGGAGGAGATGATGATTTGGGTTGCTGGTCTGAGTGGTGAAAATGCCTCCTTGGAGATGATAAAACTAGAGGAGATGAGGCAAAGGAGATGCTGGGCTAGATGAGGAGATTGGGTTCTACTATTGAGGTGCGATGGAGGGTGGAAGCAGAATCGATCTGGGCTTAAGCCTGACCAGTGAAGAGTAAAACAGCGGGTGGACTGGGAAGAGAGGTTGAACAGAGCTGGGTTGTTTTGTCAGGCTGGATATGAAGGGAAGTGCAATGATGGGGGCTGCTTTAGTGAGAGAAAGAAAATGGGGAGTGGTGGAGATGCTGAGCAATAAAGGAAAGAATAGAGGGGGTTGGTGCGGACAGAGATAGGATATAGGTTATGGTGTGGAGGCGTGATGGAGAGTAGGGGCTGGTGATGGGTGGAGTTGGGTAGAGGATGGGAAGAAGGTTGGATTGATGACGGTGTAAGAAGGAAATTGGAAAATAAGAGGATGTGAGATAGAGATAAAATATGATAAAAGACAGTGAAAAAGATAAAGCACCAGTGGAAGGGACAATGAAAAACTGGAAAACTAAAAGTAGAACTAAGAAACTCCAAAACTCTAAACTTCCAAAAGTCCCTCAACACTCTCACAATTCCCTCTTTATAATTTTCCCTCCTTCCTAATTCTCCTCCCTCTCTTTCCTTATCCTCTAGTAGTTGGTTTCCACTTAGGAACTTTCTCTTACTTGCAAATCTCATCCATAATCTCTTCTTCTTTTAGGAATCCTTCATCCCTTGCCTTATTGATCTTCAAGATGATCTGCACCATTGAAATTCAATCTGATCCATCCATCCCTCTTTTGATCTATTTGCATCGTTGAATATCGATCTGAACCAACCAACCCTCCTTTAGTTGATCTGCAAGACCAAAGATTAGATTAAAGCCATCTAAGTCATACATTAAGCATCCACTTAGGTCAAATGATCATCTGACCATTAATTTTGACAATTTACTGTTGGATGGTCAATTTGGGCTAAAATTCATAGATTAGCTGAAAATCATCAAATTGATGAGTTAGATGGTCTAATTAAATACTAAATTTTGGGTATTTTGGCCAAAATTACATACTTAACACCCCCCAATGAGCATTTTGCTAGTCCCAAGCAAAACATATAGAAAACTATTTTACAAAAACTGGTACAATGTGCCACTTTTGTAGGTACCCACGATTGCATTTAGCCAATGCAACAAGCCCCTGAACCCTTAAGTTACCCCTAGTGGATGAGTTAGGCCTCGTGAGGGTTTGTAGTGAATATACCCACAAAATTCAATAAGGTTGAGTCCCCTATTCTATCTTAGAGAATCCTCATTCATTAGCAATTTACTAGTTTTTCACAACTTAATGAAGAGGATTTGACAATTTTATGCATAATACACATCATCATCATCAAGACCTTATCCCAATTAGGGATCGGCCACATGAATCTTATTCCTCCATTCCACTCTATTAAATACCATGGCTTCATTTAGTCCCAAAGTTTTTAAATCTTTCCTCACCACTTCTATCCATGTTCTTTTGGGCCTTCCCCTTGCCCTTTTAGAACCTTCTACTTGTGTTGCCTCACTCCTAACCGGTGCCATTGCTGGTCTCCTTTGAACATGTCCAAACCATCTACGTCTAGTCTCCCTGATCTTGTTACCTATTGGTGCTACCCCTAAATTTCCTCTAATATTTTCATTTCTAATTCTATCCTTTCTTGTCTTACCACTCATCCATCTCAACATCCTCATTTCTGCGATGCTTATCCTATGAGTATGATGTTCTTTAACTGCCCAACACTTTGATCCATAGAGCATGGCCAGCCTTATAAGCATCTTATAGAATTTTCCTTTTTGTTTGAGTGGCACCTGCCGATCACATTAAACTCCAGATGCACATCTCCATTTATTTCAACCCACTTGGATTCTTTGGCTAATCTCCCTCCCAATCTCTCCACTCTCATGGATTAATGATCGTAAGTACTGAAAGTGGTCTTTCAAGAGGACTTCTTAGTTATCAATCTTGACTAGTGTTCCACTCCTACTCTCCTTGCTAAAATTATATTCCATATATTCTATCTTAGTTCACCTAATTTTAAATCCTTCAGATTCTAATGATTCTCTCCATAACTCTAGCTTTATGTTTACACCCACCCTTATCTCATTAAGAAGGACTATATCCTCTGCAAATAGCATGTACCAGGGAATCTCCTCATGCGGATGTTTTGTTAACTCATCCATAACTAAGCTAAAAAGGTATGGACTCAATGCTGATACTTGATGCAATCCTACAGTGACAAGAAAATCACTAGTCACGTCACTAGTGGTCTTAACATTTGTTACTGCTCCCTCATACATATCTTTAATTATGTTTATATACCCCTGAGAAACCCCTTTACCCAACACCCTCCATATTAACTCTCTAAGGACTCTATCATAAGCTTTCTTTAAGTCAATAAAGACCATGTGGAGGTCTTTTCTCCTCCCCCTATATTTCTCTACTAATTGTCCTAGAAAGAAAATAGCTTTCATGGTAGACCTCCTAAGCATGAAACCAAACTGATTCTCTGATACACTTATTTCATGTTGTAGCCTCTTCTCAATTACTCTTTCTAAAAGTTTTATAGTGTGGCTCATAAGATTGATCCCTCGATAATTAGTGCAGCTATGAGTGTCTCCTTTATTCTTATAGATTGGTACACTAGAGCTTTTCCTCCACTCATTAGGCATTTTCTTCGATTTTATAGTCTTGTTAAACAACTTGGTCAACCAAACTACCCCAATATCTCCCATATGCTTCCAAACCTCTATTGGTATACCATTAGGCCCCATGGCCTTTCCTGATTTCATCTTTGTCAATGCCTCTTTTACTTCAGGTATTCTAATCCTACGTTCATATCCATAATATCCAATGCTACTTAGATTTATAGTATTTTCAATCCCTATATTCTCAGAGCCATTATCATTTGACAATTTTTGGAAGTATGTTTCCCAACTTTGTTTGATCTCATCATCTTTGACTAATACCCTTTGATCATCGCTTCTAATACACCTAACATGATCTAAGTCCTTACCGTTCTATTCACTTACTTTTGCAAGTTTAAACACATCTTTCTCACCTTTTTTTGTTCCTAGTCTATTATAGAGCTCATCATATGCTTTAAGTTTAGCCTCACTTACTATTCTCTTAGCAACATTTTTATCATTCTTATATTGTTCATAGTTTTCATTATTTCTAGTCTTTTGCCATGCTTTAAAACACATCCATTTTTCTTTAATAACTTTTTGAACTATTTCCCTCCACCACCATGTTTGCTTTGCTAATAGCCTTTTACCCTTAGATACTACTAAGACATCTTTTGCCACTTTCTTAATGGTCTCAGCCATATTAGTCCACATGGTATTTACTTTTGTTTCATAGTTCCAATTTCCTTCTACCATCAACTTATTTTTGAATGAGGTTATTTTCTCTCCTTTTAAGTTTCACTACTTAGTTTTTCAATGTGTACTAAGTTTAGTTCTTTTACCCCATCTTTTGATATGGATATCCATAACCATTAACCAATGTTGTGAGGTTAAGCTCTCACTGGCTATCACCTTACAATCCTTACATATAGATCGTTCATTATTCCTAAGTAGAAAAAAGTTTATTTGGCTTTATGAAGTCCACTTTTAAAGGTTATTAAGTGTTCATCCCTCTTCTTAAAGAGTGTATTTGCAATGGACAGGTTAGATGACAAAGCAAAATTGAGGATATTGTCCCCCATCTCATTTCATTCACCTATACCATACCCTCCGTGTATTCTACCATATCCTTCCTTATCTTTTCCTACATGACTATTTAAGTCTACTCCTATAAATATCCCCTTAGTGTTGGGAATTTCTTGCATGACTCCCTCCATATCTTCCCAAAACTGTCTCTTGATTATATCTTGTAACCCTACTTGTGGTGCGCATGCACTTATAACATTTATAATCTGCTCTCCTAGAATAATTATTATTATTATAATTCTATCACTGATTCTTTTAACGTCCACAACTTAATCCTTTACGTCCTTATCCACTATTATTCCTATGCCATTTCTGTTATTTTCCTTTCCTACGAACCATAATTTACACCCATCTATTTCTCTAGCTTTAGCACCTTTTCACTTGGTTTCTTGGATACAAGTGATGTTGGCTCTCCTCCGTTTCATTGTGTATACTAACTCCAAACTCTTACCTGTCAATGTCCCTATATTCCATGTAGTGATGCGAACCTTATGTTCTAGAGATACCCTATTTACTATCGCCTTTCTTGACCTCCATGCTATGAAACCATGTCCACTTTTCACTGCACCTGCATTTTGATGCTACGCGTCGCTTTTGAGGGGACGCTCTAGCAGCCCTTGCCAATTTTTCACTACACCTGGGATCCGATGTAGCATGTCGCTTCTAAGAGAACGCCCTAGCAACGCTTGGCTATTTTTCACCGCACCTGGGATTCGATGTAGCACATTGCTTATGGGGAATTCCCTCGCAACCCTTACCTATTTTTCATACACATATTAAAGACAATTTATTTGAGATATTTCTTAGTGTTCATATGTGTATGTACAGCCATAGAAATCTTGACTTCTAACTATATATACTTAAATTTCATTAGAAATATGTCTTGACCTCAAATCTTAACACGTATACGCTCAGAAATGAAAATCTTAGATAAAGGGGTTTAAACATATTTCTCTCATCATGTGATCGAATCCAATAAGCTAATGGTTCACATAAATCTTTTGAATGCTCATGAGACAAAGGAAAGTGATCCCTATGAGTGGATGTTATCACCAAAAATATTAGGGGTCTTTTACCTTAATTCCTTCTTTTTCTCTCCTTTGTAAGGCTGTTCCACCTAAGATTAATAGGTCTTTAACTAGGATGAAACGTAGGCTTAGGACAGGTTTAGAAAAGAAGGGTGTACGGGTTTCAAAGGTTCAAAATTTAGTAGAGGTCTTCAATGAATATCTATTAGGATGACTTTTCTTTTGGGTTTGTACTTGAAGTGATATCTCCTTTATCTTTCTCTTTCAAAATTTTTTTTTTTGGCTCTTTTGAAAGAAAGATTATTCAATTTTCTCACTTCTTTGACTAGTCCTATTTTTGAACTTTTTCTTCTAACTCTACTCATTTTGAACATGGGTCATAGATATTTATTTTACTGCCTTGTTTTGGGTTAAGGTAAATGGGATTAAGAAATAAAAGGCTTAATAATAGGCTCAGAAGGGGTTAACTAGTGGTATGATGTACCGGGTAGGCTTTATATATCTGGGCTCAGCAAGGATGGCCTATATCATTTCCTAGGTTTCCTAAAGCCTATCAGATTCAATAAATTTTTGTAGAATTAAAGCTATTACTCCTATTTATTCTTGATGTTTATCCAAAATAAGGATAACAGGATCACATTAAATTATGTACACTGAAGAAATTGTGAAATTATTTGTAACTCTATAAAAGAAGATAGTCTTAAAATCTTACAGGGTTTTAGTTCTCTACTGAATTTCTTCAAGGTCTCTAAGTCATACCTCTATATTAGTCTTGATTATGTGCTGTGTGTAGATGGTTTCTGAGAATTAACTTTCATAAAATGCTTCAACACATGAATGATATGCAAAACTAATCATATGCATTCTCATTAAGAGGTGAAAATAGTGGAATTACTAAGTTTTGAACATCCAGTTCTCATCATAGTAAGGGAACTCTACCTTAAAAACTTTTTTTTTTTTCAAATATGTTTTTCCAACTTTTTTTTCTTTTTTTTTTTCGGAAGAAAACTCAAAAAATTCAAAATCTCTATGTGCATCTACACCCCCAACCTAAATGAAACATTGTCCCCAATGTTGAAAAACATAGGATCTTATATGGAAGTTGAATGATGTAGACTCTGGACCCTTAAGTTGCCTCCCAGTAAGTGCTAAGTTTAACGTCTTCAACTAGACAATGATGAGAGCAATGATGACATGCTACAAGGCTCCTAGAATAGTAATATAAGGTGGGTCATGATACTTAGGTGTCTCTAAAAGTGCCTCATCAATTTTAGGACCAGGAAATTCTAAGAATGGTTTAACATTTGACCATTGACCTTTTAGATTTCTCCATCCTTTTCAATCTCGGTGGCCACATGAGGATAGATTGTGCATACTACATAAGGTCCAGTCCATCTAGATCTAAGTTTTCCTGGGAATAGATGCAATCTAGAGTTATATAGTAAGACCTTTTGACTAGATGTGAAGGATTTCCTTAAAATATGTCTATCATGTACTTCCTTCATTAGGTATTTGTACAATCGTGCAGACTCATATGAATCTTTCCTTAATTCTTCCAACTCATTGAGTTGGAGTTTTCTATGGCTCCTAGCAGAATCTAAGTTGAAATTGAGCTTTTTGATAGCTTAATAAGCCTTGAGCTCTAACTCTACAAGTAAGTGCCAGGCCTTTCCATAGACCAAGTGGTAGGGTGACATTCCTATAAGGGTTTTATATGCTCTACAATAAGCCCATAAAGCGTTAGTAAGTCTCAAAGACTAGTCTTTCCTATTTGGATTAACTGTCTTTTCTAAGATTCGCTTTATTTTCCTATTGGATACCTCTACTTGACCCCTAATTTGAGGGTGGTATGGGGTAGCTATATTATGGTTGACACCATACTTTTTCATTAAGTTCTCAAACACTTTATTACAAACATGTTTTCCCCCATCACTTATTATGGCTCTAGGAGTACCAAATCGTGCAAAAATATTATTCTTTTAAATATTTTACCACAACCTTGTGGTCATTGGTTTTGTAGGGTATAGCCTCCACCCACTTGGACACATAGTCCACTCCCACTAGGATGTATAGATTTCCAAAAGAATTAGGAAAAGGTCTCACAAAATCTATGCCCCAAACATCAAAAGGTTCTACAATAGGGATTGGGCTTAAGGGTATCATATCTCATGCTTAAACTTCCTAACCTTTGACACCTTACACATGCTTTGTAGTAAGCATGTGCATCCTTAAATATGCTGGGCCAATAAAATCCACATTGCAAAATTTTTGCAATGGTCTTTCTAGAGCTAAAATGGCCTGCACATGCATGATCATGACAAAAGGAGATGATTTGATTATGTTCACTATTTGGTACGCATCTCCTAATTACTTGGTCAGGGCAGTACTTGAATAAGTATGGATCATCCTATGTAACATATCTAACCTCAGTTAAAAAACTCTTTTTATCTTGTTTGGTCCAATGATTAGGCATTTGTCCTGTAATAAGATAATTGACAATATCTCCATACCAAGGTAACTAGGAAACATGCAATAGCTGTTCATCTAGGAATGACTCAGTTATAGGCCCTTAATCGCTAGTCTACTCCACCACTAATCTGAATAAGTGATCTATTACTTTATTTTTTGAACCTTTCTTGTCCCTAATTTTTAAGTCAAACTCTTGTAGCAGTAGTATCCAATGGATCAACCTAGGTTTTGCATCCTTTTTAGAAAGGAGGTACTTTATGGCTGTGTGATCCTAGTATACTATAACTTTAGACCCTAACAGGTAATATCTAAACTTATCTAGAGAAAACACTATAGCTAACGGCTCTTTCTCAGTGGTTGAATAGTTGAGTTGTGCATCATTTAGTATTTTACTAGCATAATATATCACATAGGGAAGTTTAGCAATACACTACCCCAAAACAACTCCAATGGCATAATCCGACACGTTCTACATTATCTCAAATGGTTCATTCTAATCTGGTGGTCGAATAATAGGCGCAGAAGTCAAACTCAGCCTTAGGTCTCTCAAATGCTGTCTTATAGTCTTCATCAAAGTCAAAAGTGGCCTCCTTTGTAAGCAAATTACATAGGGCCTTGGCAATTTTGCTAAAATCTTTGATGAATCATCTGTAAAAGCCAACATGTCCTAAAAAGGAGTGGATTTCTTTAACTATCCTTGGTGGAGGAAGGTTGGCTACTAAATCCACTTTTGCCTTATCGATTTCTATCCCATTGGGTGATATTGTATGGCCTAATACTATCCCACTCCGTTCCATAAAATGACACTTTTCCCAGTTTAAGACAATATTATTTTCTTGACACCTTGCTAGGATTAACTTCAAGTGTTGCTTGTACTCATCAAATGATGATCCAAATATTGAGAAGTCATCCATAAACACTTCAAGGAATCTTTTACCATGTCAGAGAAAATGCTCAACATGCACCTTTGAAATGTAGCTAGAGCATTACCAAGCCCAAAAGGCATATGTCTGTAGGCAAAGGTTCTAAAAGGGTAGGTGAAGTTAGTCTTCTCTTGATCCTCTGGTGCGATAAGAATCTAGTTGTAACCAGAATATCCATCTAGAAAATAGTAATAGCTATGTTTAACCAACCTCTCTAACATTTGGTCAATGAAGGGTAGAGGAAAATAATCTTTCCTTGTGACCGCGTTCAACTTTTGATAGTCAATACAAACTCTGCACCCAGTGGTCATGGGACTAGGGACTAACTCGTTATCATCATTTTTTATTACCGTGACCCTAGATTCTTAGGTTCAACCTAAATGGGGCTGACTGACCCAAGTACTATTAGAGATAGGGTATATGATGCCAACATCTAAGAGCTTTAGGACTTCATCTCTGACCACGTCCTTCATGTTGGGGTTCAGTCATCTTTGGGTTTCCTTAGAAGGTTTTGTATTTTCTTTTAGATGTATCCTATACATGCACACGGCTGGACTTATCCATATTATGTCTGCTATCATCCACCCTATAACAATTCTATGTTCCTTAAGAACATCTAAAAGCTTACCGTCCTGTTCTTTATCTATGTCTGATGCTATTGTTGTAGGTAAGGTTTTATCTGGGCCTAGGTATGAATATTTCAATTTGTTAGGTAAGGGTTTTAGGTCCAAAGATGGTGGTTGCTCTACTGAGGGTATGGGGACAGGCTTAGATGGTGGGAGTGGTTCCATATAAGGACCCCACTTGGAGGTATCCATGATTGGTGCAACATCTAAAAGATTGTTTACCTCTTCAATAGACTTGTCTATATCAAATTGTCCATTAAAGTGCATTATACAGGCCTTCAGTGGGTCAGAGATGGTCAATGGTGAATGAATCTCATTAATTAGACTCTTTATCAAATTGACATCATAGGAATCATTGAGGTCTATATGTTGTTGATCAGCATTAAAGACATTAAGCTTAACCTTCATGTTGCCGAAAGATAGCCTCATTACACCATTCCTATAGTTAATAATGGCGTTGGACGTTGCTAAGAATGGATGTCCAAGAATGATTGGGATTTGACTACTGGGATCGGACATAGGTTGTGTGTCTAATATAATGAAATCAATAAGGTAATAAAATTTATCCACCTATATCAAAACATCTTCAACCAAATCATGAGGTATCTTGACAGATCTGTCTACTAATTACAGCATGATAGTGGTTGGTTTTAACTCACTATATTTTAGTTGCTCATAGACAGAGTATGGCAACAAGTTAACAGCATCCCCTAAGTCAAGAAGTGGCCTATCTATGACATGATCACTAATGATGCAAGTAATTGTATGACATCTTGGGTCTCTAAACTTTGGTGGGGTCTTGAGTTGAACCAAAGAGCTCACCTACTCGATGGTGAAGGCTTTCTTTTACACATTAAGCTTTCATTTTGTTGTGGAAAGCTCTTTTAAGAATTTGGCATAGGTAGGGATGTCTTTAATTGCATTGAGCAATGGTATATTGATTTGTACATATTTAAATACCTCTGTTAACTCGTTGAAGTTTGATCCTTTCTTAGCTTCATTCAATAATTGGGGAAAAGGGGCTTCAGGTACATAGGGTGCCCCCACTATAGGTTCTACAAAGTTTTTTTTTGTCTTTTGTCTTTTTCCTGTGTTTTAGTTGCCTCTTTTTCCTCTACAGTTCTCTTAACCTGCCCTTCTTTGTTATGAATTTGAGGACTACTCCTAAGGGTGGTTATGGACTTGGCATGGTCATTAGAGTTTTGAGAACTTGACCCTATCTCAAATTGACTCCTAAGGTTAGGGATGGATTGACTAGGAAACTAACCCTTTCCTCTATTATGTAATTTAGTTGACAATTGGCTTACTTGCATCTCTAACTTAGGTATGGCTTGAGAATTGATATGTTGGTATTGGTTTAGAGTCCTTTTTGTGTCTTCATTCTGTTTTGTCATCATGCTCTCAATTCTATCCTCTAAAGATGGTTTCTTTTGTTGCTGGGGTTGTTGGAAGCTAGGTGGCTATTGAGAAAGTATATGCTTAGGAGGAAAATTTTGGTTAGGGGCGTTCAGTAGTGGTCCCCCTTGATGATAATTATTTGACCAAGAAAAATTAGGATGCCTAGCTCATTCAGGAATTTAGGTTTGAGAATAAGGGTTGTTGTTAGATTAACAATATGTATTCAATGCATTCACTGGGTCTATAAGATATTCAGGGAATACTTTATTGGATGGACAAGCTGAGGTTAAATGGGTTGGGCTAGAACAAGTAGCGCATACCTCTTGTGGAGGTTTTTGGGATAATATAGCAACCATGAAAGATTGAAACATAGTTTCAAGCTTGTCCATTCTTCCACCTAATTTTTCAGTGACAGAGTTGAGCTTATAAGACAGTTCAATTTGCACTCCTATCTCATAGATACCTCCTTTCTTAGTGGGCTAATTAGTTCTTTCTCTCCTATTTGAATAATCTCATTGCTGAGAATTATTGGCCATAGTTTAAAAGAATTCCCATGCCTCACTTTCATCTTTTAACATGAGGGTCCCTCCTCTCGCTGCATCAATCATTTGTCTATTCTGAGGCGTCAATGCCTCATAGAATTATTGAACTTACTGCCATTTCTCAAATCCATGATGAGAGCATTTTTGCAGTAGTTCATTCCATCATTACCAACTTTCGTAATATTGCTCATCATCCTTTTATTGGAAATTTATAATTTCACAACGCATGGCATTTGTTTTGTGAACAGGGAAGAACTTGTTATGAAACTTCTTAGACAATTGGTCCCATGTATGTATGGAACCCACCTCCAAGGAATTAACTTGTGACTTGGTTTTGTCCTTAAGTGAGAATGGAAATAACCCAAGCCTAATCGAATCATCCAAAAAATTTCAGAACCTAAATGTGGCACAAATATCAAGGAACTCCTTGATAGGTAGGTAGGGGTCTTCTAGGTCTCGACCATAAAAAGTAGGGAGTAATTGCATGACTCTCGACTTTAACTCGAAGTAGTCCACTTTTGTGGGAGGTAAAGCTATGAGGGTGGGCTAAGGAGTGGTGATGAAATCCACCCTTGATCTTCTGGGGGTAGGGTGCCCTTACTAATTAAATTTTACACTCCATGGAAATTTGATCAACATATATATCACCTTAAAGCATTAAACATGCCTTAAGAATGCAATTAAAATAATAAATTAATACAAAACCCTAAAAATGCAACAGTTATCAAATATGCCTTCTATATGCACTTATACTACCAAACAATGCAAATGCAAACCCTAAACTAAGAATTAAAAGGAGTGAGGAAACTTATAGTAGGGTTTTTGATGAAGATCAAGTGTGGGCCACCTTATCCCACACTTGTCTGTATTATACAACCCTTTAAAAATTAAAATGGAAATTACAAATTACAAAGGGACCTCACAACAAGATTCACTAAAAAGAAAAGGAAAATTCTAATAGAGAAAAGTAGGGAAATTTCAATTTTGATGAAGATCTCCTTGCCAATTTCCTCCACTTTCCTATTTCGCTAAAAATGAAAATTAGAAATAAGTACCAAATACAGGAAATAAGGTGGTTTATACACTAATTTTTTTTTGAAATATGCACCTAAAATGCTAAAAATATGCAATTCCTATAATTTTTTTATTTTTCTCAAAATTTTTTATTTTTTCTCAAATTTGAATTTTTTAATTAAATTTTATAAAAATTCTATTACGGGTCCTTAATAACGGCACCAAAATCTTGTTGATGTTTTTCACAAGTGCACTGGCTATTGTGGTATAGCTTATGCAAGTACGAGTCGATCCCACAGGGACGTGCTTTAAGAATTTGGAGTTTTTAATAAAATTTAATTATTTAAAAATTGAATTGATTGCCAGAAATTAATAGAAAGAAATTAGACTTTAGATTTAGTTTAACAGTGAAATTACAGAGGTCTAATTCCAGAAAGAAAAGGGAAAAAACAACATAAGCTTGATTAAATCTAAAACTAGAAAAAAATAGGAAAAATCTATTTCCCTAACTTAAGTACTATCCAATTCTTCAATTTTGGTTTCATAAACATTGATTAGACTTCATTAGCATATTTAATATATCCTTGATTAATGATCTGATGGATGAATTTGTCAGATTCTTCAAATTTTCAAAGATCTAGTCTAATTAAGGAATTTAAGAATTAATGGCTTAGATATGATTTCAGAACTCAAATTGGAGATCAAGAATAGTGATCAAGCTAAAAACTATCCTAAAAACAACCTTCTAAAAGTTAATTGAATTTTTGAATTTAAACAAACAAGAAATAAGAGTTTTCCCGTGGTTAAACCAGAACCCTTGATTTGGTTAAACAGAAATAGATAAGATGGTTCCTTGATTAACTACAAAATAACATAGAATACAAATAACCAAAAGTAAAATAACATAGAATAAGAATAGTAACAGTAATAGGAGAGAAAATGTAATTTAAAATATCCTCCTATGGGAAAAAGTGGAATTTTTTCTGAAACCTCCTTAGAACTTTTGTAAAATAGAAATAGGCAGAGAAGATGGGGATGGCCATGGCTTGCCAGTGCTGTGCTGGGAAATACTGACTACTCCTTGGAGCAGAGAAGCCTGGTGTTGTGGGAGCAATGGGAAAACTGGGTTAACAATCATGCGTGTCTGATGGAGGGGTGAGCTAGCTGGGCTAGTGATAGATGAGGAAGACAACGCTTGCTGATGAAGACGACGCTTACTGATGAAGACAACTTGGGCAGATGTCAACCACCGTGTGATTGTGTTGCTTGGTACAATGCAAAAAATGATGTGCCTAGATTGGGGGAACGGTGGAGATCAGGTGGAATGAAGCTAGACAGAGGAGAGGATGATCTGGGTAGCTGGTTTGAGTGGTGAAAATGACTCCTTGGAGTAGGGAAAACTAGAGGAGATGAGGCAGAGGAGATGTTGGGCCTGATGAGGAGATCGGGTTCTACTAATGAGGTGCGATGGAGGGTGGAAGCAGAATCGACCTGGGCTTAAGCTTGACTAGTGAAGAGGAAAACAGAGGTTGGACTGGGGAGAGAGGTCGAATAGAGCTGGGCTGTTTTGTCAGGCTGGAGATGAAGGGAAGTGCAATGATGGGGGCTACTTTAGAGGGAGAGAGAAAATGGGGAGCGGTGGAGAGGTGGAGATGCTGAGCGGTAAAGGAAAGACCAGAGGGGGTTGTTGCTGACAGAGATAGGATATGGGTTTGGGTGTGGAGGCGTGATGGAGAGTAGGGGTTGGTGATGGGTGGAGTTTGGCAGAGGATGGGAAGATGGCTGGGTTGTGGGTGATGGTGCAAGAAGGAAATTGGAAAACAAGAGGATGTGAGATAGAGATAAAATATGGTAAAAGACAATGAAAAAGATAAAGCACCAAGGGAAGGGATAATGAAAAATTGGAAAACTAAAAGCAGAACTAAGAAACTGCAAAACTCCCAAAACTCTAAACTTCAAAAACTCCCTCAATACTCTCACAGTTCCGTCTTTATAACTTTCCCTCCTTCCTAGTTCTCCTCCCCCTCTTTCCTTATCCTCTAGTAGTTGGTTTCCTCTTAGGAACTTTCTCGTACTTGTAAATCTCATCCATAATCTCCTCTTCTTTTTAGAATTCTTCTTCTTTTATGAACCCTTCATCCCTTGCCTTATTGATCTTCAAGATGATTTGGACCATTGAAATTCAATCTAATCCATCCATGCCTGTTTTGATCAATCTGCACAATTGAATATTGATCTAAGCCATCCAACCATTTTTTAGTTGATCTGCAAGACCAAAGACTACATTAGAGTCATCTAAACCATATATTAAGCATCTACTTAGCTCAAATGATCATGTGACCATTAATGTTGACAATTTACTATTGGATGGTCAATTTGAGCTACAATTCATTGATTATCTAAAAATCATCAAATTGATGAGTTAGATGGTCTAATTAAATACTGAATTAGGGGTCTTTTGGACAAAATTACACACTTAACATATAGCTAAAAAATATCTAGAAAAAATCCAAATTATATACACGTAAAACCAATTTTTTAGGTTTAAAAAGAAAAGCTCTTAAATACCAAACTATTTTGTGTATAGAAAGAAATCACAATTTTCTATGAGTAAAAATCTATGCTTGGGTATGAGTGAGAAAGAAAATTCTATGGATAAAAAAACTTAATCGTAATTTTTAGGAGCTTGTTAGACACACTTATACTTCTATAATACTTTTGCAAGGTAGTTGTTAAAATATCTATGCAATCTTATGATTTATAAGTAGTATTTATGACATTTCTTATATTTAAAAGAAATAATTGAAGAGAGAAAATGAAAAAGGCAAACAAGAAAAAGAAAAGAGAAGAGAAGGAAAAAGGAGGAGGTGATAAAATTTATGTATATATGAATATATCTATAAAATTTAAATATTTATAAATGATAAAAATGACATTTATTATATTTAAAAGAAAATAATGAGAAGAGAAAATAAAAGAAGATGAAAAGACAAACAAAACAAAAAAGACAGGAGAAGAAAAATGAAGTGATGTGTGTCATTCTCCCATGAAAAGGTAGTACATCATTTTATATAATATTATTTAAGTCCTATTGGAGTCAATGCTCAAAAATGTTGAAAAAGTCTGCACTATATTTTTCTTTTTTAGTGCATAATGGTATGGTTTTTTTAGATCTAACCCATTCACCATGAGCTGAATGACTACTAGATAAATATGAAATTTCATATTCATTGGGTGTTTTTAGCCTATGTTTCTTTGAGATTAAAATAATGACTATCAATTTTCCTAAAAATTTTCAAAATAGGAAAATAAGTGGTTAAGATCATCCGGATTCATTGATTTCTTCTAGGTTACCTAATTTTTATATTCCAAACATGATGAAAAACTTAGATTTTCTAAACAAAATGAAAAGGTAGTGTGGGCTCCTTCCATGCTTTTTTATGTGGACTCCTTAGGACTCTCTCTCTCTCTCTCTCTCTCTCTCTCTCTCTCTCTCTCTCTCTCTCTCTCTATATATATATATATATATATATATATATATATACATACATACATACATACATACATACATACATACATACATACATACATTATGTGTGTGTTATTATGGTCCAAAGAGAGGGATGAAGGGATCCTAAAACAAACTAAAGGAATTTTTAGCTTAAAAGCCCTAGATTAGATAAGGTTAGAAAAATCAAGTGTTTTGGCTAAGAAACTTCTTTAAGGCTATCCAATAAACATGTGGAAGAGAATTTTATTGATGTGTAAGAAAATGAGAGATGAACTTGATAAGAACTTCACATAAACTTTTTGTCTAACACTTAGAAGATGTGAAACAATGATTTCAAAAGATTGAAAACTTGTATATGAAAGATTCACAAATACATTTAAACAAATACTTTGGTGAATGGAGATAAAACAGACAAAATAAAATCAAGAAAAAATGTTGCACAATCAAACCAAGTAACACAAAGACAAACACAACGAAAGACATAAAGACTTGTAGAGAATTCAACTAGTCCACTTAGCACATACTTTTGCTCTCTCAATGATATCCATTACATGAGTCTTCCATTAATCTTTATAAGATTTTGACCTCCAAGTTGATATAGTATTTGGATGAAATTCTCTAGAGAAACCCTCCCTAGCAATTATAAGAATGAATAAAAATGAAAAAATCCTCTGAAGAGATTGCACAAAAATATTAGTGAATGTGAGAGAAAGAGAATACACATAATAGTTGGAATTTATGTAGAATTTCTTTTGAGAATATGACTACGAGCTTGAATTTTGAACGTCATTGGCTTGCTTTGACTATCTAGCACATTTTTGTAGCCTTAAATCTTCAACAAATGCTTAATTTTATACTTGAATTCCCAAATATATTTGTTGTAGGCTCTTTCTCCTTTGTTTGGAAGGTTAATTAGCTGTAGGAGAGATGTCTTTGCTTGATTGGATTTTCAAAAAGCAATTAAGTCTTTAGCATTCATTGGAGAAGCAAAAGAATTGTTCAAAAGCATTTAATCTTTTTGCAAGAAAAATTCCAAGTTCAATAATTAAAAAATAAAAAATGTTGTCCAAGGGGAGAAGGGCATTATGCTTCAACACTAAAATTTTAAAATTTAAAACCCAAGTTTTGAAATTCCTACACAAAAACACATTTGTTGTAGGTAGGCTTTTAAGACGAAGGTTAGCCTTTAACTCCAAAATCATTTTTCATAAAGGATGACCTTTGACGTAAAGATCAACCTTTTCTGTTTTAACAAGCAACATTTCGTTCTACTGAAGGTCAATCTTTTCTAGTATAAAAGCATAAAATGCATTGAAAGACTACCTTTGCAATTGAAAGGTTAACCTTTCAACTGATGCAATGGATAGAAAGTTTGAAGGCTGACCTTCCTAGGTCAAAAGCTCAACCTTGATATATGTCACAATTTATAACATTAGGATTTATAGACAAATTTTGACAAACACATATTACACTTATTAAACACAAATAAGTGGTTTTCTTATCATCAAAATTAGAGATAAATAAATCTAATACACACACACACACACACACACACATAGACACACACGCACACGCACATGCACGCACGCACACACAGACATAGACACAGACACACACAGACACACAGACAAACAGATAGACACACACACACACACAGAAAACAAAAATCAAGACCATTGACTAGTTCTAAATGATAAATTGCTTAGATCACCCAAAAATGTATCCTTTGTACAATTTTGAAATTGGACTACACTTTGTGGCTACATTTATCCTTCCTCATGCACACACACACACACAAGCAAAAGTGTTAGATATTTTTCACCACAAAAAGGGTGTGGCACCCCACTCTCTATTATCTTAAAGAAGTCACAAATTTTCCATTTATATTTGATCATTTTTTACAATTTTTAGAAGTTTTTATTCCTTTTTCTACTTTATTTTTTCATCTTCTACACCTTATTTGCCTTAAATTTAGGTAATTCCTAGATATGCGCATTAGAGAGATCGAGAGAGATTAGTAAAACAAAAGTGGAGAGAAAAAGAATGAAAAAGATCTTTTGTTCCTTTTTGAAACACAAAAGCACAATAAAAAATACATACTTTAGTAACAATACTCAAAGTGGTATAATTGAATTTAAGTGGAGTAAATGAATGAGAAATATAGAGAGAAAGAAAGATGTAGTGGAAGAAAGTAGAAGAATAAGTATTTACTATAACTAGCTAATTAATTTTCTTTCATTTAAGGAAATTAGCATAACTAATTATCTTTTTTCTCTTTTGATCTTATCTATCTACTTATATTTTGTATTGAATGGAAAAAGTATTTTGATTGAATAAAGTAAAGGATTCTATTTTATCTAGGGCTCTTAATCAAACTTCTTTTTTTCTAATATAAGGGCTTTCAGCTAGGTAACTTACCCTAAATGTAAGGGGGCGATTTCTTTTAGGATAATATTGTAGATTCTCTCTCTCTCTCTCTCTCTCTCTCTCTCTCTCTCTCTCTCTCTCTCTCTCTCTCTCTCTCTCTCTCTCTCCATTATTAGTCCAACTACTAATCTTCTCTCTGTTTATTACCTTATTAGAATTCAACTTACATGATTCAAGATATCAAATAATTTTTCCATTTAGGAAAGAAAGAAATTCTTTAGTCCCACATGAAAAACTCTATATATGGATCCATGGAAGATTTGTACCAATAAACTTCAACATCATCAATAGAAAACCCACATGGTTTTAGTCCCATGCTTGATAGATATTTCAATGACAACCCATAGTTTAACAAATATCAATGTTTCATGTTGTTCTAGCAAAATCTTGATTATAGGTTTTGATCAAAAGTTTATGAATGTTCAATCAAGACAAAATCAGCACCAAATGGATGGACTTGGCATCATTTACTAGAATAATGAATTCTATGATGCCAATGTGGTTCATGTGGACCTTAGAAGGTGGCTTTTATCCTTAAGTAAGAAAATACCTCTCTTTAGCAATCATTTTTCTTTTATTATCAATTATACAAGAAACCTAACTTTTCTTAATTTAGCTCCTTCATTCTCTCAAACATCACTTTATGTAATTCTTTAAACTATGTACTATTTCATAGTGGAATGAGTGAGCTCTTAAGTGGTGTTTTGAACATCCTCTCTTTTAAGCCACATGGCATCTCTCCTCCTCCAATCATTCAAGTTCCAATAATTTCTCATAGTTGCTCAATTCCACACATATTTTATGTTCTACAATTAGTTACTTGATCTTAATTTAAACTTTATGCCAATTAGCACTTTAAAGATGATAATTATAGTGGGTTCCATTTTCATTTCAAACATACTTTCTTAGGCATTGCTAAGTAATTTTCTAGTTGAAGCTCCTATTTGAATAGAATGATAAGTTTATAACTTTTTCTCATATGTCTCTATGTTTTATTAGGTCCTAAAAGGGGATTGAATTGGGCCCAAATGATAGTTTGAAAACTTTTACAAGTTTGTGCCCAGAACAAAAAGTCAAGTTTCAAAAATCTTTTAACACATAAGAAGCGAAATACATAGATCTTGCAGTGGTTCAACAAGCCAACCAAAGTACCTACTTCCATTCTCTCTAGATGTTGCCTACCTTGAGATTTTGCTAATTCTTGCAAAATTTTACACACTAGTTGACATTGTCTTGGTTACAAATAAAAGACTACAGCACTTGCAGTAGCTCAGCCTTATTACAAATACATGAAAAATTATTTGAGACAAAAGAGCTACACCATTCTCTTAAAATAAAGAATGCTAGGAGAATAAGTTGCCTCCCACTTCACTAAGAACAAGTGTAAAGAATACAGAGAGATTTTACACAAATAAAAGATTAAAATGATTACATAGGAGCTTGAGGAAGCTTAAAGCTTGCTTGGGGAGATAGCTTGAAGGGACTTCAATTTGCTTTTCAATTTCCTCTTAGTTCTTATCTCCAAATGACCCAAATATATATCCCCAATTCAAAAAGATCCTTTAGGGACAAAATCTCATCTATTCAAGATATTTCTATCTTTTTAGGACACGAGAATTCAAATTTGTATTGATAGCGGGCACAACTATCTCCCCTTTAATCTGCTGAGTTTTCCATTTTAGTCATTTAGATTCCTTCTATAATAAATTCAAAAGTTCACCTTTGAGGAATAGATGCCTTTTCTTCAAGCTTGGTTGGCTATTCTTTTACCCAATTATGAAACCCACAATCACCATTTTAGTTAATTGATAGAACTAATTATTTGGTTAATTTCTTAAACAAGAACATTGGGTAAAAGAATAGCTCAATCTTCAATTTTAGTCAATTAGATTTAAAAAAGAAAATGCAAATTTTACTAACATTAAATAATTGGCTCAAATGTCTTCACTACTCAAATAAATTAGCACATGATCCATATGCATGTAAGTTTTTCACTATGGATTCTAGCTTCACCTTTTAGTTGGCTAAAATCAAGTTTTTTAATATCACAGAGAATTCAAATTAATAGGTTCATTTCAAAGATTAGATAACTAAATTTCAAGGAAACTATTCCCTTTACTTTTGTTAACATTTAGTCAGCTCAATTTTTTCCTTTAGTGGGCTAAATGTCATTTTAGGATGTTGAATTAGAAGGAAATTGTTTGATTCCCAAATTAGTTATTTGGATTGTGGGTCTCATGCCTTCGACTTAAAAAATTCACCCAAATTGACACCTATTTGTTTCTAAAGTTGTACAATATCATACACTCTTAAAATCATGTTAGAAACATAAAATTTGAGATTTGTAATCATCAAAATGTGGAGACTTGGATAAACACATTTTTATCTTCCTCTTTGTTTAGTATTTGAGTGTTGTAGGGGTTCTTTACAATCCATCCAATTGACTCAATGAAAACATGATTTTCTTACAAAATGTACATTTGAGCTCTCATATTTGAATGTAGCATTATCATATTATAAGCTGATAGTTCTTTTGAGAAAAAATAATTTAAATTGAAGAATGAAGCACTCTTTGTCTAAATATAGTAATGTAGATATCAATATGTTATTCAAATTAGTCTTATATCTACTTGTAGTAATTACTACGTTGAAGGCATGATTACTGTCTAGTAATATGAAAAAACCATCTTGCTTTGGTTAAGGGATTAACTTCATCCACTTTATCTTCTCTTAATCTCCAATTGTCATAAGTAAAGTATTGAGATAAATATTTTTTTTCATGTTGGTTTATTGTTGGAAATGTATACCTTGCAAAACCTTCATATGATGTTTAGTGTAACATTCCAATATTGATTATTTGAATGAATGAATTCACTTTATGTAATTAGGGTATGCCAACTCTACATAATAGGATACTAAGATGTAAGTTAATCATGACATGATAACATATTTAAGGAGTCATGGGATGACCTCTAGAACCTTAATTAATATAGTCAAAATTCGATGATAAGAAAAATGAGAATCATAACTATGAAGAAATGGAAAGTGCATTGAGACCTCTACTAAGCTCATGAAGAATATAGGCTAACCAATGATATATAAAGAAATATTACACACATGCCTCTATATTTAGTAGGTTTTAGCCTAGAAATTTTCATAAATATTACTAATCAGGGTTAATTCTACATTTTCCAAGTTTAGGGTACATATGAGAAAAAAAGGATAAATTTGGCAATTGTAACACCTAAAAAGAGTAAGTTTAGAGTCCAAGTAACATCATGGGCCCACACAAGCCAAATATGAATTCTAGGAGTTTAGAATGAAAATTGGGTTCCGTTATCGAAGTCAGAGCAATTAAAAATCCTAAGTGGAAGATCGACCTTATCCGTACAAAATAGGATGTTCTTATCAAAAGTTAGGTGATAGAATTTTGCAAGTATGCATGTGAGCTATTCACACCCTTATGAAGCTTCTAAGGGAAGCTCAAATGACAAACATTGAAATTAAATACAATGAGAGCTTTTTGGAACAAGATAAGCTAGAAGATTGGGGCCCACATGAGATATATTCCTTAACATGCTCTCTCTTGCTCAACCAAAAAAGGGGACCATTAAAGGGGTTGGACAAATTTTCCTTGCAATGTGGTAATTTCCCCTTAATTCCATGTGTTTAGTGGAGAAATATATGATATAATGGTGGAAAAAAATAAGGAGGTGAAGAGAGACAATTTGCTGGGAAAACTATAGTTGAAAACCACCTTCCTTTTCAAGCACTTAAAGGCCATGATCTATTCTTGTTGAAGCATATACTAAGAAGCTAATGAACACTCACTTAAAAATGGATTAGACCAATGTGAAGTTACACTACAATGAAGAACAGGCTAAAGCCCCTTTGGCAAATTTGGCAAAGATTTTTTTGGGTTGCCCACCTATTTTGAAGAAGTGAAAACGTGTTTTCCAAGGGGGAGATGCCTACCTTGCTTAAAGCCTATTGGTTGGAGAAAATAATCATGGCCTTGGAGAGGAAGAAGGACAAACCAAGATTAGATAAGAAAAGGTCAAAAGACTCTAGGCCATCCACTTAAGGCATCTCGACCCACTGCTGGAGAGAAAAAGAGCCCTTAAAGAAGATCTGTTTAGATAAGAAGAGTCCAACAAAATCTCATTCACTCAAGCTAGGGTAAATTTAATCCAAGGGTCAGGGTTGAAGTATAGAAAATCCACAAATTCTAGTCACCACTCACTCCATAAGAATTCAACAAAAAACCCTAAGGAGGATAGATCTCCCCCATCCAATTCAATCCAATGGCTCACATTCATCTTATACTTTTCAAACTTCAAATAGACACCCAAGCAATTCCATACCTCCTCCCTTATTTCTTTCTATTTCCCATCACTTCTCTTTCCCTCCTAGCATATCTTCCTTCCCATCCACCCATATCTCCTTCCCTTCCAACTTACCTCCTTCCTTCTTCATCTCCATCCATTCCACACGCATTCTACGCCCCCCATCCTAATCTTTCTTTCCTTACTTTCAATCATCCTTAAATCTCAACCACACTTCTATCCCTTCTCTTATGATCTCAATCCTTCACTTCTTATGGTTTCTACTCAAAAAACCTATAAATAGAGGTGAAGGAGAAGGTAAAACCATCTCTTACCTTTCCTTAGACCTTGAAAGCTGAACCTAGGAGAAACAGAGGGAGAGAGTTCACTCTTGCCAACTCTCCCCCACGAACTACACATCCACATCCATTGGAGAAGATGTAAGGGTATCACCCATCCCCACTTCCCTTCCCTTCTTCTTTCTCATTCTTTCTTTCTTTCATGCCTTGCAGCTTTCATTCTTTCACGTCCCCACCTTTCACCTTAATTCACATTCACAATCCCCATCTCCCTTTCTCTTCCACTCATCTTGCATCTTTCTTCTTCTATTTGCTTTTTCTTTTGAGAATATAAGGAAAAGTAAGAGAAACCTTGTGCCCTTTTATGGTAGTCAAGGATTCCGTGGAAATACTAAAGTACAGTTGAGGATATTGAATCCATTCAAAAGTCAACCAAGTTCTTAGCTAAAGTGATTGTGTTGAAGAGTAAGAAGAATTCAAGGTAAGTACCTAGTTCCTTCATCATCTCATAAGGTTGGAAGTGGTGAGTCCTAAGCCAAGGGCCTCTGTCTTTACTTTTTTTTTTTTCCTTTTCTCTATTACTTCCTTAAGGTAGGAAGCCTTTTCTCTGATTAACCCTTCTTTAAGATGAACAAAACTCTAATCTCCTCTCTACATCTCTCCTAACTAAAGCTACCCTCTTTTATAAGTCTCTAGCTAAGGAGATACAAAAATTTGTTTTATCTCTTCCACTCCATCTCTTATTTTTCTTCTTTTAAAGGGTGCTAATCTTTTTAGAAAGTAAGTAGGCGCCTCTTTTCTTGGATGCCCTACTTTTTCACTCTTAAGGATCACTGGATTTGGATTTGAACTTTGTGTTAGTGGCATGTTGGTTTAAATATGAGAACAACTTAGTTGTAGATTAGTGTATTATGGGTTGAAGAGAAGTGCATAGGTGCTTGTTGGGTAACACAATAAAGAAAGTCATAAAGCAGAATTCAAGCTTGAAAAAAGAAGTCTAAAGAGCCTAGTTGAAACAAGGACTCCTACAGTGGACACTTCAAAGAAAGTTTCCTTATTTGATTTGTTAGTTTCTTTTTCTTGGTTTCTTGTCATCATTTCCTTTGCAATCAAAGTTCCATTAATGAAATTAGTTTTTAATTCCTTAGTTGTTTTAATTTAGCTTGGTTGTTTATTTCCTTAGTTGCTTACTTTCCTTGCTTATTTTATTATTCTAGTCTAGCTTACTTGCTTTATTTTAGTGTTATTTAATTTCCTCAAATGTTGTTAGGTTAGAGTAAGATAACATAAATTTTTATTAAATTCATTTGTTAAACTGTCCTTGTGTGATTGACCCCATATTTACCATTACCATACTCCAATAAAGCCATGTACTTGTGCTAACATTTAAAATTTACATCAACCAACATGGAAGCCATTCTCTTATGGGAAAAATATTTAGTGACTATCTAATAAATAAGCATGAG
This sequence comes from Warburgia ugandensis, assembly GCA_035236585.1. Lineage (NCBI taxonomy): Eukaryota > Viridiplantae > Streptophyta > Magnoliopsida > Canellales > Canellaceae > Warburgia > Warburgia ugandensis. Next base: position 61,428,632 of record CP141130.1, read on the forward strand.
AAAATTGAATGCCTTGGCGGTGATTGATAAAATGTTTATTCAGTTGATTTCTTATTATATGTACTTAAACTATATTTTGAAGTTCATTTAAGGATAGGGCCCATTGTACTTTGTTGTACTAATGTGACATACCTTGGGGCAAATAAGTTCATCGCCTCATATTATCATCACATATGAATATTGAATAGTAAGATGGTATTATGTTATATAGTTCACAAGGGTACTTGTGTAATTTCACTATTTTCTTTTGTGGGTCCTATGTGGTTACAGTAGTTGGAAATGCTAGACGCACATCACCTATCCAAACAATAGAAAATGACCCATAAAGATTGGGTGTGTTTTGCTTTAATTAGGAAATTGTTTCTTAAATGGAATAAGAAACCTACAGTGACACCATAATAAGAAGGCACTTATTGATTAGGAGTTAAGTTTCAAATTGGGAGGGATTAGGGTTCACTTTCTTCCATATAAGTTTCACTTCAGGGAAGAAATATACAAAAGCTAAAAATCACCCTCTAGGCTGACCTCTCCATAGAAAAAACCCTAAAAACTCTCTTTTTCTCTAAGACTAGTCAAATGTTGATATTGTAGACAACATCTGTTGTATTGGAAAATGATTTTTGAGAGCTCACACTCCAAAATGATAGAATGAGCTCAGTAAGAACTCTATGATGTCATTCACATACTACTTGTTAAAATTACCCTAATGCCTAGCAAAAATACCAAATGTTTTAACCAAAGCAACCCAAATTTCACAAATCTATGAATTGCACCAAAACCATATACCATTGTATATTTCTAGGACTTATAAACATACAATGGTATAGTGTTCTTCCACAATAACCCATCTTATTCAAAATCAAACTTTCAATGATTGGCATACATGATGTTATGTGATTTGGAGAAAAATCAATATGATTGTGTTATGTTTTTCACTAACTCGAAAGATGAACATGATCACCCATTTTTGGAAAAATCTAGATATTCTATCACTTTCTTCATATTTTTCAATAAAATTTGCTAGGGATAAATACTTGGTTATGTATTCTATAGGTGTCCCAAAATTGTTTATGATATATATGTGATTCTTAGATTGGATTAATCATCTAATGAGTTGGGGGAATGAAACTAAGGCTATTTGATCTTTCCTATTGGATCTATTAAGTTTCTAACCTAAGTTCATGATGAACCTAAGTAGATTAAAAGAGATTTTCCTCTTAAGGTAAATAAAAGGCCTTACGTTCGTAATGACTCAAAGAGTCTACTAACCAAAGGTTTTAGATTTAGACATCTATAAGCACTAAAGCACCTTAGAATGTAAGAAATCTAAGGCCCCTTGACCACCTATATTCAAGACTAGCTAGTTTGAATTTTCTTGTCACTAACTTAGAAATCTAAAAGTAGGATTCAAAAGACAATTAAGAAACATTAAGATAAGTCACACATAGATGTATTTCATGAAACATGCAAACTAAGACATTGAACAAGAATGAAAAAGCTAGTAAGGGAATGCATGTGAATGAATGATAAGCATGTATGCATTTCATGAAACACATGGACTAGAATGTTCAATAAAGGGAGAAACCTAAAGGGAACTCGAATTGATCATGAATATGAATATCATGAACTAGAACTATCTATCAACCTAAATATAAATCCGGTGGTGAAGAAACAAAACATGGAATGAATTGGAAACATGACTGGGAGTTGAATTGGACATAGAATGAATACAAGCATATCACATAAAATACATGTAATATATATATATATATATATATATAGAAATTTTACATATAATATCCCTATATTTGGCTATTTCTAACCCTAGAATTACCTTGAATATCACTACTTAGGGTTTATTTTACGTTTTCTAGGATTAGGATGTAACTGAAAAAATGTCATTTTTAGCATTCAAAACCCTTAAAGAAAGCAATGCCACCATGCCATAAAACATGATTTTCAAAAGTTCAAAATATTATGGGGGTGTCATTATTAAATTCAGCACTATCAAAAACCTCAAAGCATCAACCAACCTTATCTGTACTAAAGAGAGTGGCTTTATCAAAAGTGAGGGTGGTAGACTTCCTTTGCATGCATGCAAGCATGCCACCACCTTGGGTAGCTTTTAAGAGAAGCTAGATTTCTATACAACGAGTGCACATGTATATGATCTTTTTCTAAAATAAATGAAGTAAAAAAATTAGGGCCCACATGTAGCATCTTCCACTCACTCTCTCTCATTACACTCCAAAATGGCACCAAATAAGGGATCCCATGTTTTTCCATGAAATTGGACATGGAATACATACAAATTATATTTCTACACAAGGAAATAAAGGAAGAGAATAAGTGGAAAGAAGAGAGACAATTTATGAGAAGAGTATAGCTATCATTCATCTTTACTTTTGAAGCATTCAATGGCTAAGATCTATCATTGCTTATGACTATCCTAAGAACCCCAAAGAGAAATCACTTAAATAAGGATAAACCAAGGAAAAAAAAAACATGCAAAGGAGTGAAGCATGAAGTACTATTGGTGAATTTTTTTTAGTGAGCTGGCCACCATTTTTTTTAGGAGAAAAACATGTATCTCCAAGGGGACAAACAGCCTCCACTACTTGAAGCCCATTGGTTGGAAAAAATAATGGTGGGATAGGAGAGAATTAAGGAGAGAAAGAGATTGGGATAGGAAAATCTGAAGGAGATCCAAGACATCCATGCTTAATCTTATGGATAAAAGGGAAGAAGGAAGCTTCCTCAACCAACCAATCAAAATCCATGGATGAAAATGTGGAACAAGTCAACATGTTTTATAAGGTGGGGATAAGAGGAAAAGGGAGATAGGATAAGGAGAAGATAGGAGGCAGTTCCCTTAAGGAAACTTCCACCTCCCTAAGTTCCCATGTTAACTACAAATAAGGGAGGTGCGTACAACTATAAGACATAGGCCCCCCTTGAGTTTCATTTGTAATCTACAGAAAAATAGAAAGGAAGAAAGGATAAGAATAGGACCAAAGAATTCTAAGGGATTGTGCATGTAATCCATCCAAGGAGAGGCAAATTTCATTGTTTTCCTTCCTTTATTCCCTCTTTTACACCTCAATTTTTAATTCTTCTATTCTATTTTTTTCTTGCTTCACCTATGTCTGATTTTCCTGCAAATTTACCTTCATCTTATACTCTATCATACCACAAAAAATCACTCTAAAAGTCATGTCCAAACCATCTCTTTCCATCATCCATTTTTGTATTCTATTTCATCTTTTTCACACGTCTATTTTCCTTCTTACACTCTTTTAATTTTCTAAAATTTTTCCTGCATCATCTCAACTTCATTTTGATGCCTCTCATCATCATCATCATCGTCATTAAGACCTTATCCCAATTAGGGGTTGGCCACATGAATCTTATTTCTCCATTCCACTCTATTAAATACCATGTTTTCATTTAGTCCCAAAGTTTTTAAATCTTTCCTCACCACTTCTATCCACATTCTTTTGGGCCTTCCCCTTGCCATTTTAGAACCTTCTACTTGTATTGCCTTACTCCTTCTAACTAGTGCCATTGTTGGTCTCCTTTGGACATGTCCAAACCATCTAAGTCTAATCTCCCTCTTCTTATTACCTATTGGTGCTACCCCTAAATTTCCTCTAATATTTTCATTTCTAATTATGTCCTTTCTTGTCTTACCACTCATCCATCTCAACATCCTCATTTCTGCGATGCTCATTCTATGAGTATCATGTTCCTTAACTAGCCAACACTCTAATCCATAGAGCATGGCCGGCCTTCTAGCCCTCCCATAGAATTTTCCTTTTAGTTTGAGTGGCCCCTGCCGATCACATAAAACTCTAGATGCACATCTCCATTTATTCCAACCTACTTAGATTCTTTGAGTAACCTCCCTCTCAATCTCTCCACTCTCATGGATCAATGATCCTAAGTACCGAAAGAGGTCTTTCATGGGGACTTCTTGGTTATCAATCTTGACTTGTGTTCTACTCCTACTCTTTGTGCTAAAATTACATTCCATATATTCTATCTTAGTTCGACTAATTTTAAATCCTTAAGATTCTAATGCTTCTCTCCATAACTCTAGCTTTATGTTTACACTCTCCCTTGTCTCATCAAGTAAGACTATATCATCTGCAAATAGCATGCACTAGGGGATCTCCTCATGCAAATGTTTTGTTAACTCATCCATAACTAATGTGAAGAGGTATGGACTCAAATGTCGATCCTTGGTGCAATCCTACAATGACAGGAAAATCATCAGTCATGCCACTAATGGTCGTAACATTTGTTACCGCTCCCTCATACATATCCTTAATTATGTCTATATACCCCTGAGAAGCCCCCTTACCACCCAACACCCTCCATATTAACTCTTTAGGGCCTCTATCATAAGCTTTCTCTAAATCAATAAAGACCATATGGAGGTCTTTCCTCCTCTCCCTATATTTCTCTACTAATTGTCTTAGCAAGAAAATAGCTTCCATGGTAGACCTCCTAGGCATGAAACCAAACTGATTCTCTGATATACTTGTTTCATGTTGTAGCCTCTTCTCAATCACTCTTTCAAAAGGTTTCATGGTGTGGCTTATAAGTTTGATCCCTTGATAATTAGTGCAGCTCTGAATGTCACCTTTATTCTTATAGATTGGTACAATAAAGCTTTTCCTCCACTCATCAGGCATTTTCCTTGATTTTATAATCTTGTTAAACAGCTTGGTCAACCAAACTAACCCAATATCTCTCATATGCTTCCAAACCTCTATTGGTAGACTATCAGGCCCCATAGCTTTTCTTGATTTCATTCTTTTTCAAGGCCTCTTTTACTTCAGGTATTCTAATCCTACGTTCATATCTATAATAGCCAATGTTATTTAGATTTATATTATTTTCAATCCCTATATTCTCAGAGCCATTGTCATTTAATAATTTTTGAAAGTATGTTTCCAACCTTTGTTTGATCTCATCTTCTTTGACTAATACCCTTTGATCATCACTTCTAATACACCTAACATGATCTAAGTCCTTACCCTTCTATTCTCTTACTTTTGCAAGTTTAAACACATCTTTCTCACCTTCTCTTGTTCCTAATTTATTATAGAGCTCATCATATGCTTTAAGTTTACCCTCACTTACTATTCTCTTAGCAGCATTTTTAACATTCTTATATTGTTCATAGTTTTCATTATTTCTAATCTTCTACCAAGCTTTAAAATGCATCCTTTTTTCTGTAATAACTTTTTGCACTGTTTCACTCCACCACCATGTTTCCTCTGCTAATAGCCTTTTACCTTTAGATACTCCTAAGACATCTTTTGCTACTTTCTTAATGGACTTAGCCATATTAGTCCACATGGTATTTACTTCTGTTTCATAGTTCCAATTTCCTTCTACCATCCACTTATTTTTGAATGAGGTTATTTTCTCTCCTTTTAAGTTCCACTTCTTAGTTTTTGGATGTGTATTAAGTTCAGTTCTTTTACTCCATCTTTTAATATGGATATCCATAACCATTAACCTATGTTGTGAGGTTAAACTCTCATTAGATATCACCTTACAATCCTTGCATATAGATCATTCATTATTCCTAAGTAGAAAAAAGTCTATTTGGCCTTTATGGAGTCCACTTTTAAAGGTCATTAAGTGTCCATCCCTCTTCTTAAAGAGTGTATTTGTAATGGACAGGTTATATGACAAAGCAAAATCGAGGATATTCTCCCCCATCTCATTTCGTTCACCTATACCATACTTTTCGTGTATTCTATCATATCCTTCCTTATCTTTTCCTACATGGCCATTTATGTCTGCTCTTATAAATATCCCCTCAGTGTTGGGAATTTCTTGCTTGACTTCCTCCATATCTTCCCAAAACTGTCTCTTGATTATATCTTGTAACCCTACTGTGGGGTGTATGCACTTATAACATTTATAATCTGCTCTCCTAGAACAGTTATTATTATTATAATTGTATCACTGATTCTTTTAACATTCACAACGTTATCCTTTAATTCCTTATCCACTATTATTCTTATGCCATTTTTGTTATTTTCCTTTCCTACGTACCATAATTTATACTCATCTATTTCTCTAGCTTTAGCCCTTTTAGACTTGGTTTCTTAGAAACAAGTGATGTTGACTCTCCTATGTTTCATTGCGTCTACTAACTCTAAACTCTTACCTATTAATGTCCCTATATTCCATGTAGCAATGCGAATCTTATGTTCTGGAGATACCCTATTTACTACCACCTTTTTCAACCTCCATGGTATGAACTCATGTCCACTTTTCACTGAACCTGGGTTTTGATGTAGCACGTCACTTCCGAGGGGATGCTCTAGCAGCCCTTGCCCACTTTTCACTACACCAGAGATCTGATGTAAGGCATCGCTTTTAGGAGAACGCTTTAGCAACCCTTGCCTATTTTTCACCGCACCCGGGATCCGATGCAGCGCGTCACTTATGGGGAACGCCCTAGCTTAAGGGAATGTCTATTTTCAATTCATGTCATGTTTGGGTTGCCGTAGTTTTAAAAATTTGAAGATGATTTTCATTTCTTCCTTACAAACTAATATACAAATGCATATTCATTTGCCAGCATAAAAGAAATAACAAAAATCATCTTCACCTAAACCCTTGCTGGCTGGCAACCTGACGCAAGGGTGGCTGTATTTTAAGAAGTTGGAGATGATTTTCATTTCTTCCTCACAAACTAATATACAAATGCATATTCATTTGTAAGAAAGAATTAACAGAATCATCTTCAACTTTCCCCTTGCCGGCTGACACCTGATGCAAGACCGTCCTCCTTTTTCATCCGGGCTTGGGACCGACATTGGCAGAGTAATTTTGATGCCCCTACATCATCATATTATTTTTCCAAGATCATCCCAATAACACACCTTTTTCTTACTCATTTTTCCACTTATTTTTAAACACACCCTTGGAATTACACACGATAAACTTTGGGTTTTTTTGGTGTAAAAATTATCCTTTGGATTTTGGTTGTTGGGGAAAATTTATAATCTTATTGAGTGATATAATAAGAATATGGTGTTGTTTGGAGGAAGAAAGCATGGCTGTAACACATTGAGAAAAGCTTGAAGCAATTCTTGTTGAGTGACATTGCAACAACATAATGAATTCTCTCCTTATCATAATACTTATTTTTCTTTTACTTTCTCTGATTTGTGAGCACTGTAATATTTTATTTCAGTTGATTATATGTTTGTGGTTAGTTTATTCCATTTATTTTATTTTAATTGAATTTTTAGTTAGTAGTTAGAATTGTTTGGGTTTGCATAATTTTTACTTGGTAACATAGAATAATTGGTAGATTTAAATTCTAGTGACTTAATTTCAAAGCATGAGGAGTTACATTTTTTTCCTAGGGTTAGGATTTAGCTATGGTGTGATTGAATGAATTTTTTTTTTATTAAGTAAAGGTGGAAATATAAATTGTACTTAATATTATTTTTAGGAAATTAATACCAAATTTATATATTTAGTGATTTTTACATAGGAACTATATTGTATTTCCTATGTTAAAGATACTAAATATGATAAATTAAGAAAGCTTAATATGCAAAAAATTTGATAGTTTGTGCCCTAAAAAGACATACTATGCACTAAGTAAATATATTAACTTATATTAATTCTTTAAAAGAAGAAAATCCCTAAAATATAGATTTAAGAAAAATATTAAGTGAATGGTAAAAATTCTCATTTCTTAAGCATAGATTTGTTTAGTTGCATTATAATGGATTCTAGACTCTAGGCTTGATTTTTAAGTGATTTCATAATTTTAGAAAGAAATCATTATTTTTAAAAATTTCTAGAATTAATTAAATTGTTGGCTAGGTTAAAGTAAATTAAAATAGACTTTAATTATAATTCTTAAAATTTGAAGTCTCATGAGATCAACCTGCATTTGCTGTGTTTATACTATAGTGGACTGATGTGCTTGTAGTTGAATGTAAAACACATCAAGTTTATGACAACGTTGTTGGGGACTCGTAACAAAGTTTTAATTAGAATCTAGGTTAATTAGCTTTATCACTAGTTATAGTTAGGATTGCAAGTTTTTCATTTTACCGATTCTTGTGATTTTTCATAATTCACTACTATTTTTATTTTTGCAAGAACTTGGAGGTCTTCAAGAAGATAGGATTGATCACATGTTTTTTATTTTGAGTGAATTGTAGTAAGATCGTGCCTGTATTTTTTTTTATCCTATTCATTCAAATAAAAGGGTTATAAATATACAAGTTGGGGGTGAACCATTCTAACTTGGAAGAGGAGGTGATATGTACATGGATTCACTCCTGTACAAGAAGACTTTATTAAGGAGCCCACTATGAGCTTTTCTAACGCTTTACATTTCCTAGCATAGGTTATGCATATAATTTAGTTTCACTTCAGTGATAGTTAATTCCATATAATGAATATTGATTAGTTGTTGCATTCTAGTGTTTTACATTAGTTTGCTACTTTCTTTTGCATTATAGGACACGTTTGTCACATTAAGGTGAATATATGTTGACTGAATTGTTATGAGAGTTCTTAATTGATTAGTAAGGGCAGTAACCATTATAATATCAAGGGTGGATTTCAAATCAATTTAGAAGAGAACTACAGTGGTCCACACATTCATAGGACCTTCTTGGAAGGATGGGAATTACTGCCACTTTAGTGGTCCCTACTTGATCAGCTACGCTGGTATTTAAATGACTAGTTGTGCCAATACACTCAATGACTCAGGTCACCTATAGCAAATTGAGGAGATTGTGAAATGTTGATCATAGATAGTATCTAGTTAGTAAGTAGTAAGCAAGTCTGAAAGAGGGGAGGAGCTACTTAGGTTAGAAATAATCTAAAAGTCTCTCCCTATGCAAAAAATTAAGATAAAGAAATTTCAGCTTGTTTTGACTTGGGGGTAGTTGTATTGTTTGTGCCTTTTTGTTGTGCATCATTTGCATGGAGAAAATAGAAATTTGTTTATGATTTCCTTGGTTTTTCTTTTTCTTCTTTTAAAGTTCTCTTTCATTATATACAACAACTTGTTTTTTTTGTATATAAAAGTGGAGCCCCCTACACCAACCATTGGGGCATGCAAGCTTGTCGATCATTAAACCCCGACTTAGTGATCTTAGATCTTGAGATCAAATGGACCATAAGGCAAGGGTTACAAAATCAAGTCTGTATCAATAACCTTGAAGTAGCATGTCCAAGGTAGTAGCAAAGCTTAAGCCTTTGAGGGTATTATTCTACACCTATACAATTTAACTCTCCTTCATGTATAGTATTACTTGTGACTAACATAGAACATTTCAAGTTAAAGGAAAGGGTCATTCAACTTTTAGAAAGTCTCCATGGGTTGGATAAAGAGGGCTCATATGATCATATCAAGGAATTCCTTGATATATGTGCAACCTTCAAGTACTATAATTTTTCTGGTGAGTCAATTAGGTTGAGAGCAATCCCCTTCTCTTTGAAGGACAAGGTGAAAGCATGACTTAACTTATTAGAGGTAGGATCCATCACATCATGGGATCATAGATCTAGGAAATTCCTCAACAAGTTTTTCCTAGTCTACAAAACTTATGCCTTAAGGAGGGAGATAATAAACTTCTAAAAGAAAGATGGTGACCATTATATATATATATATATATTAGACACATAACTCTATATTTAATTAGGGTTAATTATACTATTTTGCAAGTCTAGCGTACAAATGAAAAAATGCTGTAAATTTTTAATTTTACACCTAAAAGAGTAATTTCACATTCCAAGCTGCACCATGAGCCCCAACTGCTAAAAATATAGGTTTGAAGGTTCAGAATAATCATTGGGTGTTAGTGTTAAAGTTAGAGTAGCTAGAAACCCTATACACAACTCTTCAAATGTGGGTGAAAATGTGGCAAATTTCAGTCCATGCACACTTGCATACATTTCACCATATTAAGAAGCTTACGAGAGAAGTATAATTCACATACAATGGGATCATATACAATGAAATCTTCCTAGAAATAAAAGACACTAGGACCCACATAAAGACTTTTACTTATTTTCCCTCTCTTACTCAACCAAAAGAAAAAGATCAACCTATGATTTGATGTCTTATCCATGCAAGGTAGTTAAGTACACCTGGTTCCATGTGAATACATGAAGAAATCTCTTTGAAATCAAGTCCATTCACTATGAGGCAGCCTAATCCAATGGTGGAGAGAAAATGAAGTTTAAGAAAGGGATCTTATCCATCTAAGATAGGGTAAGCATGATCTAAGGGCTAGAAATGAGGCTTTGAAAAGATCAAAACCCTAGCCACCTTTCCCATGTTGAAAAGTCAACCCAAAACCCAAAGGAAAGGACGACCTCAACTATGCATCTTGATCTAATGTCCATCTTATCATAGGGTTTCTAAAAACAACACAAGTACACGAAAATGGAGAAACATGACACCCACCTTGGTTCCCTCCACCTACTTATCATTTCTTTCTCTTTCCTTCCCAACTCTTTCCATCTTATTCTTTCCTAATTGCACTCCAATATCTTCACTTGAAAAAGATGACTTCACCTTCTAATTGTGACCGAACTCAACCCAACTTCCTAATCTAACTCTCTTCCTTTCTTATTAAATAATATTCTTCCCTAACCGCCCAAATGTACCTTCCTACCTCTCTTATCACTTTCCTTCCTTCTTCCCCTTCACTTTCTTGTCCTAGTCATGCTAAACTCCATCTCACCTTTCTAGTTAGGAAATCATTCTTTCTTCCTTTGAAACCACTTACTGATTCCATTCCACCTTCCTTTTCCCACTTATTCCCTTTCTCCCTCAGCCTTTCGTCTTCCTATTTCTTTCCTTTCCCATCTTATTTACTTACATCTTCCATCCCACATTTCCTTATATGGATTCTATACCTCCTTCATCTAGCCCTTCATTCAAATTTGATTAAGTGGATTAGATCTTAACCATCCATCCTTAGGGCTTCCTTTCCTCAAACCCTATAAATAACATGTGAAGGATAGTAAAAACTTTTCATCTCTTGCTTTTGCCTTGTATTTGAGATCACTTTACCAAAGCTCCTACAAGATAAAGTTTAATCCTTTGGATGAGAGGTAGGAAAGCTCTCCATTGCCACTTCCCTTTCTTTCTTTTCCCCGTCTTCTTCTTCTCTCATTTTTTTCCTAAGTCTTTGCATTACATTCCTCATCCACCCTACTCTAATCTTACACATCCCACCATTACATTCCCTTCCACTCTTCTATATGTCCTACCCTCCACTTCCATCCATATTTATTTCTTCCTTACAAGCTTTCCACAGAATAAAGGAAAAGGAAGAACTCCTTCTAATGGTAGTTAAGGAGTCTACTAATTCCTAAAGCATGGTTAAGGATATCCTTGGGTTTGTGGTATGTTGGGTTAAGGAGATGAGGAATGCGTGGTTATAGATTAGTGTACTTTGGGTTGAATGTAAATTTATAGGTCCTTATTGAGTGACACAACAAGAAGATAGTAAAGGAGAGTTCAACTGAGTAAAAAATGAAGAAAAGTTGTAGAGAGCCTTATTGAGAGACACACTGAAGGAATCTTACAGTGACCACTTCAAGGGAGTTTCTTATTTGTTTTATTTCGTTTATTTCTTGTATTCAATTGTAATTAAGGTCCAATAATGAAAATGTTAATTTTCTTTTCATAGTTAGTTTACTTTCTTTCCTTACCTTATTCATAGATAGTTTCCTTACTTTAGTTTATTTCATTGCTTAGATTTAGTTTGCTTAGATTAGTTATTTAGCATAAAAGTTCTCCCATTCTTTTCTTGTTGGATAGGTAAGAGTAAAGCCTCTTAAGTTTTAATTAACTCTTGTTAATCATAGCATCATCATGTGATTGACCCCTATTTGCCAATTCTATGCTCCAATAGGGATGTGCACTTGTGGTAATTATTAAGACACATCAATTTTTTTTGTGCCACTACTAGGAACTTGTAAGGAGTTCTATTTAAATTTGAGTTTTCTTTACTTTACCACTTGTATTAGTCTTAGGATTGCATCTAGAATAGTTTCTTTTATTTTTGTATGCTTTCTTTATTCCTAAAGGAATTTGATACATTCCTTCTTAATCTACGAAGGAATGTGAAGGAGCATAAAGACTTGGGGAGACCTTAGGATAATTTCTATTTTTTATTTGAGTGAATTGTAGTGAGGATATGCTCGTAAATTTTTATAAACCATAATTCATTTACATTTAAAATAAAGGATTGTAGTAATACAAGGGTGGGTCATCCCAACTTGGAAGAGGTGGCATGTACATGGGCCCAACCTTCTACCAGAAGATTATTTTCAAGAGCCCACTATGAGACTATTATTCCCTTCTTTCCAATTCCTAAATTAGGATTGCATAAATAGTGTAATTTTGCATAGTGGATTGTAGTGTAGTCCATACATAGGTATCATTCCGTTAGTTGTCACATTCTAGGATTTGCCTTAGATTTACTACTTTCCTTGCATATTTGGTATGTTTACATGCTTTAAGGTAAATATATATTGATTGAACTATGTGGGAGTGTTTAAATGAATTAGTAAGGGTGCTTAACCCTATAAGGTTAAGGGTGGATTTGATCCCCATCCCTTGGCCCACCTAGGTTAACCATCAACTTACATGCAACCATAGTCTTAACAATTTAAATAAAATCAATTTATAAGAGGCATTATTAGCTTATGAGCACATGGGACCCTCTTGGAAGGAGCCAACCTATTTGCCACTTTAGTGGTCCCCACTTGATCAAGTACATTGGTATTTAAATGACTAGCTTTGCCAACACATTCGATGACTCAGATCACCTACAGATAACTGAGGGTGTGAAGTAGTTGATCAAGATAGGATCTAACTAATAAGCAATAGGGTAAATTTGCAAGAGTGGAGGAGCTACCTAACTTTGATGTAACCTAAAAGCCACTCCCCAAATGAAAGTAAATAAAAATCAAGCTTTCAGCTTAATGCCATAGGGTTAGTATTTATTGTGTGTTTTTTTGTTTGCATCATTTAGGTTGGATTCTATAGTTTAGTTGCCTTAGACTAGTTTTAAATAAAAGTACTCTTTCATTATATATAATGAATATCATTTTTTGTCTACAAAGTTGATTCAACTTAGGTAAGTGTTACATATTCAAGTAAATCTCATTAACCCTACCAGAATTATGGCCAATGAAGTAGGGAGTAAATATTCACTTTCATACTATTTCACTCCCTAGCCCTTCTACTAGGAAGAAATGTATAAGGCAAAGATAAGATATAAACTTGATATATATAATGCATTAGATAGATTGGCCAATAGGATTGGTAGGTTAAATGCTTTTAAGAAGGCGAGCAAGTCTCTAGGTAGCCTTAGTATAAGAATTGTTATACCTGTTTTCACCTAAAATGCATATTATTAGGAGCAAGTGAATGCACTCAATGCATTTTGAAATCATAGCAATTATGTTTATGGTGAGATTGATTATCCTAGATGGACTCCAATCCTAAATAAATTTTCTCTTAGGATTATCAGGGAGGACCATCATGGTTCTACCTTGTTGAACCCTTTCCCAGTACCCCAGTACCATAACAGTATGAGCCATGCCACCCTTTTCCTCCAACAGAGGGAAAAATCATTAGAAGAGACCCTTCATTTGTATATGTAGAATACACTAGAATTCCAAGAAGCAACTAGATAATTTTGCATGCAGATGAAACTTCAAAATGGTCAAGTAATTATTGACTTCATAGAAAGGGATGAGGAAATTGAAAAAATTGAGGATAATGAGGAGCCCAATAATAACTATATAGGGTTGGAAATATCATCAGAAGATCCTTATGAGATAGATAATCTTGAACTCCTTATGAGATAGATAATCTTGAACAATCCTTACTATCTTCTAGTAATTATCCACTCAAGGTATGTCTTATTAATTTTAAGTTTGATTTTGATACAGACACCTCCATGGATGATGGGAGTGCTTTAATGGATATTGAGCCATTAATGGATAGTTCTCAATGCACATCCTGAGAATGACCCCTTACGTCTCATGAGCTTCCATTTGGGCCATTCAATGCCAAAGAAGCACTAGATTTGAACTTATAGTCTTTATTTGACCATTCATTAGACAGATGATTAGGTCCATTTAGAATCTTCATAGTCATGGTCAAATAGGAGGGAGAGTCCATTGATGTTATGGTCAAACATCAACCAACTCTAAGGTGCACATTAGAAGGTATTGAGGGTTTAAGCCACACTACTTCCTTATGTCCAGAAGAAGAAGAACAACCTTTTAGAGAAATGCAGATCTAGCTTAACCCCCAACTACAAAAACATGTAAGAGAGGAGAAATATTATATACTATTTGAAATACGTACTATTATTCCTCTGTTTACAACTATTGAGACCATTCACCTGATGATTATCTCAAGAAATTAAGAATCACAATGGTCTTTCATACTGTTGTAATTTTAAAGTTAATTTGCAAGCATATGAATCAGTGGAAATTCAAGAGATCTTTAACCTAAATTAAGAGTGGAAATTAGCACATGAGCATGGAAATTGTGCAAAAACCAGAAAATGATAAAACTAAAATTTTTCCTAAAACACACTTTCTAAAAGTAACACTTTCCAAAATTAAAAATTTCTAAATTTATGACTTTCCTAACTAAGGGCTTTCCTAAATTGAAACTTTCCAAAAATGCAATTTTAAACAACTTTCCTAAATCAACTTTCCCAACATGAAATTAAACAACTAACCTAAGGAAACATGCATCAATGAACTACTTTTCTAATCATGTAAATTCTAAAGAAAATAGAAATTAAGAGAATGAACTTTAATAACTAACAACAAATTAACAACATGCTAAAAACTAAAACAAGATTAACTTAACTAACTAGATTTCAATCCTCCAAATCAACCAAAACCATGCACACAACTTATGGAAACCCACATGGTTTCAACATGATTTGGACAAGAAACTTGATGCTTGTTATAATGAACAATTAAAAATAATGATTAACAATTGACAACCATTAACCAGATTACTCAACTTCAACCTTGAAGGCCTTCAAAAGCATGCGTTCCACTTTTGGGATGGACACATGGTTTCCATTCCTTTTTGGTTGACTTGTTTGAGAACAAAGTATGAAATTACTTCTTATAGCACTCAACATGCATCAAACAAATAAGAAGAATCATGTTCATTCATCAACTAAAAAGAATTCCATTAATCATCAAAAAGTGTTGCATACAATTGGTTACATGAATGGTGTGTTCCACTTTTGGTGAGTATGAACCATGCTTTCTCTCAAACTAAATCCAAAATAAAATCCTAATGATGCTTCCCCCTCCAACAAGCTTGAGATTCAAGGGAAATTCTAATGAAATAACAAGGTACCACTCAAAGGAAACTATGGAAACAATGCTAGAATTCAAAGAAACCAAAAGAGAACTAAAAGGAAATGGAAAGCAAAGGGAAAAATTAGTTTCAAAGTGACTTCTCTTGACTGTCACTTTAAGGGAAAAACCAACTTTAGATCTTAGACTTTAGGCAAATAGAAACAAAGGAATTGCAATTCATTAACTAGCACAAAGGTAAATAAGATCAAACAAGAGAAGAAGTAAAGATAGATTAACCAACCTTTGAAAGGTCAATCAAACACTCCAAGGTCCAGGTGTGGAACACTTGAGGGGATGTAACACACCTTTGGAAATAGTAGCAACTACCCAAAGGAGATGAAAATCAAAAGCAAAAGAGTGAAGAGGAGGGGGTTAGGAAGAGGATGTCTCCTTCCAAATGGAGGAGGTGTCTTTTTCCTTAGAGTAAAAAGAGTCCTCGACATAGGTTTTTGTGGGTCTTTTAAAATTTCTCTTGTACACTTTCTTGGGTGGCCTAAGAATAAGGTGTGGTGGGGATGAAAATAGGTCATTTTGATGGCAACGATGGGTGGATAAGTTAGGGTTTTAAAAGAGGAAATAAGGTAGGATGTGGCTGTTTTTTGGAAGAGGAGTATGTGGGAGACCCCACAATTTTAGGAAAGGGTATCTCCCACTTCAAAAATAATTGAAAACCCTAAAAAATGGAAATTTTATGGATGGGTGAGCTAGGAAAGGGAAAGGAATGTGGGAGGAAAGAGATGGGTAGGAAAAAGGAGAGGAAAGTGAGGTTAGGTGAGGAAATTTGATTAGCTAAATGATTTTCTGAGAAGTTGGGATTGGTTAGTTAGCTGGGATGGGAATTTTAAAAGATGAAGGAGCATTAGAATGATAGGACTCTTGAATGGAAAGTGAATAGTGCATCTTAGGGTGTAATGCCAGAGCAATTTACACTATTTTTAACGAAAATTGAACATTCTATAGGAAATAAACTGAGTTAAATGTTTCACTTTATTTAAAATAGTAAACGAAGGAATTTGTGAGGGAACTTAGTACCATTAGATTCTACTCGAAAAATGGAATCCAACGCCTCAAAAATACCCAAAACGGAGTTCGTATGAGGAAGTTACAACCATTTAAAGATAGGGGTATTTCTGGAAATAAAACAGAAAAACGAAAAAATGAAAAAGGACGAAAAACGTAGGGGGGCGTTTTGATAACGGCACCCCTGTCATCTTCAACCTCTAGACCCTCCCAGAAACTCGTTTTTTCATGATTTCTCTAGAATACACCAGGGAAAATGGCAGCACCGCCATTGAGGGGCACCGCCTTTCATTCCTCTATAAAAACCCCATCTTCCCCCCTCTTCAAAATGGGTTTTTTCCAGTCGTTTGAGACTGGGGTTTCTAGTTTTGCTGGAAACCCATCTCAAACCCATCTCTCGGAGTTTTCTGGCAATGGCCAGGACCATGTCAGGCCAGCCATTCCCGTCTCCCCATTCCCCTCTCTTCTCTCCGGTCTTGGCAATGGGGTTTTCCCCTTCGAGTTTCCAGCAGCCAAGGGTTTTCAGGCAGAAAGGAGGAGCCGCACCACCTGAAAAAGGGTATCCCTAGGCTACCTAGGTAAGCCCCTCCTTCCCTTTCCTCCGTTTCACTTCCCCCAGGCCAAGATCCATGCTGGATCTGACCTTTTTCCAGCCAAATTTCTGGGCTGGAGGATGTTCCCAAGCCGTTCAAACGGCCTGCACAAACACAACGCCCAAACCAGGTCCAGACGACCTTGCACGAGGGAGGCGTCCCAGGGACGCCTTGCTCCATGTGCACCTGGGACAGGGTCCCAGCGATGGGCTCCGGGCATACGACAGTGCGTACACTGTCCCAGGAGCGGCCCTCAAGTGCGCGCGTGACATAGGGAACGGGTCCTAGCTTGACCAGGGTGCACGAGGTGTCCTGGGTGCTGAGACGTGCCATGATACAAGGTGCGCCCGTGCGATGATGCGCATCATAACATGTCACCTAAACATGCATGTGCGCGTACAAAAACGCGGTCCCTGACACGGCCTTTAGGCCCGCACGCACGTGAGGGAACTCGCACACGTGGACCCAACAAGACTTTAAAGCTAAGATTAAAGGACAATTTACAGAGTTAGCTATGGAATAGTAGGTCCACATCATAGGATCCAGCCTGACAATGAAGTAGGCAAGAACAAGGGACCCAATAGGCAGGGTTAGCGGTCTAATGTCTAAATAGACTGAAATTAATTAGGACTCCTTATATCCATTTATACCCAGGAGTTTATAAATGAGACCCAGGGACAGGTTAAGCGATAAAGGATGTGACTCCAGGAGACTTTGAGGTAGGTGTTCTATCGCTACTAGATTCTTTTAAAAGAACTATTATTGTTTTGTGAATACATGTTTTAAGTATATGACTTGCATGTGATAAATGCTTTATGCATAGACATGTTTTGTAAATAATTGCATATACATTATGCATAAATATGTTTTGCAAACTATTGCATACATTGCATGATTTATGAGCATCAAGTTCTTGCAAAAATTGCATGTCCTCGAGGGTTGCCAAAAGACGCTAGAGTGTCGAGAGCCAGGCAGTTGTGAGGGACCCAAAGAGGATAGGTTTTGAAAAGAGGTTTTTGGCTTATTTGATCATACATGATTTGGGCTAGTAAGCTCATGGGTGCTATGCCGAGGGTTTTGGGTTGGCCACCCAGCCTCTACCACTATTAGGTGGATGGGTACCACGCTAAAAAAGGGCATGTCCCTGCTTTGATTGCATGTGGTACAGGGGGCTACCACTGGTGTCACAGCACTAGGTCCAAGTTTCATATGCCTCGTGGAGGTATATGATCCTGTGTCCCTAGGTACCCGGGGACCACACGGCGGTGAGGTCGTGGGCATAGTGGGACCCTATGGTTTGATGGACTTATGTGCATTGTATATGGCATGACATGAGGTTGGTCGACCATACCATACCAGATATCCATGAGTTGGATTCAGTTGAGCATCTGATGCATATTTTTATGTTTATGATATATGATACTTTCGACTTGGATTATGATATTTCTTTAAGTCGTTAGTATTTCAGTTTGACAATGGATTTTGATATCAATATTGAACTTGAGTATTTAGACATGCACATGTTTTGAAAGCGCATATGATTTTAAAACATCTCATGCATTATAAAACTAGTAGTGATAGGCTCCTACTGAGTATAGTATATACTCACCCTATCCTTAACATTTTTCAGGATAATTCCATCCACGAGTAGAGGACATCTATGTTAGTGCTACGAGCAAGTGAATCAAAAAGGAAACAATTATACATGTAAGTAAATTCTCAACCCTTTGGACATGTATTTGTATTTAATTACAGTTGGGCTGTGTGCTATGACTGTATAGATCTGGGGAAAAACACTTATGATTTCTAAAGCTTTTCAAAAACTACCTTGGTTGTTGTGAAAGCAAATGACACTCGGGGTTTTCAAATTGAATTTCAAATAAAAGATTTTTCCACTGCACTACATTGTTTTTCAAATAGGGATCCCGCATTAGGAATTTAGATTTTTCAATTAAAAATGAATGAGAAAACCCGGGTCGTGACAGTTGGCATCAGAGCCCAGGTTTTATCCTTTCACAGCCAGTCCAGGATGTCCAAGGGTTATAGAATATAAAGAAAATTAAGAAGAAGTAGTATAAATAGGAGTAGGAGAGATGACTATTTCTATTTGAAGATTACAATATTAATGCTGAAGGCATTTCGCCGTAAACAAATAGGTGAAAAAGGAGATGGTTCTAGCAAATACTTAGATATTGGATGGCTTAAATCTTATCAATAAGAAATGTTGTGTAGTGGTGCAAAGATGAAATCTCATATAAGGATCATATTATGATGAGAATGAATGAATGACGATGATTGATGGACTTGTTAGTAGATGGTTCTGACCTATAATAGATCAATCTCACCAAAGATGAGAACATTGAAGAACCTAGATGGCTATCTTACCATAATAAAGAATATCAAAATATGAGTACACTACCACAAGGATATAATATGAGTATGATAGGGGATGTAAAAGACAGACTTTGAGAAGAATTTTGATGATAATCTAAGAGGAATGCAAATGCAAGATGATATTAATAAATGACTGTGACTCGAACTAGGTCACAAAGGTATGGATCTTGAAGGACTTAGCTTAATTTTGGATGCCTTAATTGGAGTCTTATAAAGAGTGAAGTGCTATCGAATAATAACTACTTGAGTATTATGGAACAAATCCGGAGATGCATACAAGTGACATATTATGTGATAGGGAAATGAATTCAACCGAGTTATCAAAAGATTTTGATGATAATACTAAGGATGATAATAGATTGATCCTAACATAAACTTGTAAGAGAAGTATAACACGATCAAAACATCAATGCCATTATCAAGACATTGTATGAATTTTATTGAGGCTATAGGCGACTGAGGATTTCAATGATCTTAACACAAGCATTCAGTTTATCATATCTGTTAAGTAAAGGAATAGATGAAGTATCAATTATATGCAACAAAGCATATAGAGACACTAATCTTGGAAGACAAAAGTGAGGATTTTGAAGAAAAGAGAGAAAGAGATAGAGATGTAACTATCAGTATTCAATGAATATTGAATATTCAAAAGAAGAAGATCAGGACTCTATGGAGATACATACAATTCTATCATCTTGAATCCTATAGGAAGGTAGATCAAACAAATGCAAAGGAATAATACTAGGTGAGTTGGTGATCTTATTGTAAAAGAGTTTAAAAGAGAAAAAAAAAGCATATGGGGTTTAAGACTTTGAGTAGAGTATCAAATTTCAGGAGATTATGCGACAAGAAATTTTTGAAGACGAATGGCGACCAATTAGAAAGTAAATTCTACAAATGGTTTGATATCAATTATTATTAGATTCTTATCAGATCCATTAACTTATGAGGAACACCAATGGATATAGTCCATAAAAGGAAAATTTTGGTGATATCCTACCTTGCCACTACTTGAGTCAATAAAGGAATTAAGCCAGGACAGTAACTTGTCCATTTAGCAATTGGGTACCATTAAGGATCAAATGAAGGTCTTGCTATCATAAATTGGAAGACCAAATATCTTAAGATGAAAGATAAAAAGAAAAAGGGATTATCCTATGATATTCAAAATAGGAGAAATAAGATCATATGATCTCAAAGAAGTATAGAGTAATTTATACATGAATATAGAAGCATGATCCTACGAGGAGACTATCCTATACATGATGAGAAAAGTATGGGCATCTAAGGATTTCAAGATAGATGAATTACAGCTAGAAACCGCTATGGTTAAACTGGCACGTATAAGAGTATGCATCAGAGTACGCAGCGAAAGCGGCCCTTATAGGTAAGGCCTTGTAGAAGGAACAATAAGAATGATAAATTGAGGATGAGCTTAGATTTGATCCCTAAGGAGAGAATGCATTCACCAAAAGTTATCTAAGGGACAAAATACCTTGAAGATGATAATTTATGGAATTTTGAGGACGAAATTCTTTTAAGGGGGTAATAATGTAATGCCCGAGCAATTTACACTATTTTTAAAGAAAATTGAACATTCTATAGGAAATAAACTGAGTTAAATGTTTCACTTAATTTAAAATAGTAAATGAAGGAATTTGTGAGGGACCTTAGTACCATTAGATTCTACTTGAAAAATGGAATCCAACGCCTCAAAAATCACCCAAAACGGAGTTCGTATGAGAAGTTATAGCCGTTTAAAGATAGGGGTATTTCTGGAAATAAAACAGAAAAACGAAAAAGGACGAAAAACGCAGGGGGGCGTTTTGATAACGGCACCCCCTGTTGTCTTCAACCTCTAGACCCTCCCAGAAACTCGTTTTTTCACGTTTTCTCTAGGATACACCAGGGAAAATGGCGGCACAGCCATTGAGGGGCACCGCCTTTCATTCCTCTATAAAAAACCCCATCTTCCCCCCTCTTCAAAACGGGTTTTTTCCAGTCGTTTGAGACTGGGGTTTCCAGTAAAATCGAAAACCTGTCTTAAACCCATCTCTCTGAGTTTTTTGGCAATGGCCAGGCCCAAGTCAGGCCAGCCATTCCCGTCTCCCCATTCCCCTCTCTTCTCTCTGGTCTTGGCAATGGGGTTTTCCCCTTCTTCGAGTTTCCAGTAGCCAAGGGTTTTCAGGAGGAAAGGAGGAGCTGCACCACCAGAAAAAGGGCATCCCCAGGCTACCCAAGTAAGCCCCACCTTCCCTTTCCTCCATTTCACTTCCCCCAGGCCAAGATCCATGCTGGATCTGACCTTTTTCCAGCCGAATTTCTGGGTTGGAGGACGTTCCCAAGCCGTTCAAACAGCCTGCACGAACATAACACCCAAGCTAGGTCCAGACGACCTTGCATGAGCCAAGCGTCCCAGGGACGCCTTGCTCCATGTGCGCTTGGGACATGGTCCTAGGGATGGGCTCCAGGCGTACGACAGTGCGTACACTGTCCCAGGAGCGGCCCTCAGGTGCGCGCATGACATAGGGCACGGGTCCTGGCTCGACTAGGGTGCATGGGGTGCCGTGGGTGCTGAGACGCGCCATGATACAAGGTGCGCTCGTGCGATGATGCACATCATAACGTGTCACCTAAGCATGCATGTGCGCGTGAAAAAACGCGGTCCCTGACACAGCCTTTAGGCGCGCACGCACGTGAGGGAACTAGGACACGTGGACCCAACAAGACTTTAAAGTTAAGATTAAAGGACAATTTACAGAGTTAGCTATGGAATAGTAGGTAAACATCATAGGATCCAACCTGACAATGAATTAGGTAAGAGCCAGGGACCCAATAGGCAGGGCTAGCGGTCTAATGTCTAAATAGACTGAAATTAATTAGGACTCCTTATATCCATTTATACCCAGGAGTTTATAAATGAGACCCGGGGACAGGTTAAGCGATAAAGGACGTGACTCTAGGAGACTTTGAGGTAGGTGTTCTATCGCTACTAGATTCTTTTAAAAGAACTATTATTGTTTTGTGAATACATGTTTTAAGTATATGACTTGCATGTGATAAATGCTTTATGCATAGACATGTTTTGTAAATAATTGCATATACATTATGCATAGATATGTTTTACAAATTATTGCATACATTGCATGATTTATGAGCATCAAGTTCTTGCAAAAATTGCATGTCCTTAAGGGTTGCCAAAAGACGCTGGAGTGCCGAGAGCCAGGCAGTTGTGAGGGACCCAAAGAGGATAGGTTTTGAAAAAAGGTTTTTGGCTTATTTGATCGTACATGATTTGGGCCAGTAAGCTCGTGGGTGCTGTGCCGAGGGGTTTGGGTTGGCCACCCAGCCTCTACCATTATTAGGTGGATGGGTACCACACCCAAAATGGGCATGTCCCTGCTTCGACTGCATGTGGTACAGGGGGCTGCCACTGGTGTCACGGCACTGGGTCGAAGTATCATATGCCCCGTGGAGGTATATGATCTTGTGTCCCTAGGTACCCGGGGACCACACAGCGGTGAGGTCGTGGGCATAGTGGGACCCTATGGTTTGGTGGACTTATGTGCATTGTATATGGCATGACATGAGGTTGGTCGACCATACCATACCAGATATCCATGAGTTGGATTCAGTTGAGCATCTGATGCATATTTTTATGTTTATGATATATGATACTTTCGACTTGGATTATGATATTTCTTTAAGTCGTTAGTATTTCAGTTTGACAATGGATTTTGATATCAATATTGAACTTGAGTATTTAGATATACACATGTTTTGAAAGAGCACATGATTTTAAAACATCTCATGTATTATAAAACTAGTAGTGATAGGCTCCTACTGAGTATAGTATATACTCACCCTATCCTTAACATTTTTCAGGATAATTCCATCCACGAGTAGAGGACATCTATGTTAGTGCTACAAGCAAGTGAATCAAAAAGGAAACAATTATACATGTAAGTAAATTCTCAACCCTTTGGACATGTATTTGTATTTAATTACAGTTGGGCTGTGTGCTATGACTGGATAGATCTAGGGAAAAACACTTATGATTTCTAAAGCTTTTCAAAAACTACCTTGGTTGTTGTGAAAGCAAATGACACTCGGGGTTTTCAAATTGAATTTCAAATAAAAGATTTTTCCACTGCACTGCATTGTTTTTCAAATAGGGATCCTACATTAAGAATTTAGATTTTTCATTTAAAAATGCATGAGAAAACCCGGGTTGTGACATAGGGGTGAGGTGGAATGTGAGAAAAAAAGTGGGAAAGTAATGGAAAAACACAAAAAATAGAAGGGTCTCATCCTATTGGTCCACATAACATCCTAATTCATTTTACCTTAATTTTCTTCAAAACATCCATTAGAATCTCAGGGATAATCCTTCAACTTCTTCTTATCATGGCCTTCCATTTAGCTTAGCTTATATTGCTTTGATGGCTAACTTTGAGGACTTTATTAGCTAGCTTTGATGGCCCTCTTAGCTAGGCTTCATAGCTTAATCTTGTGGCTCGAGTGGCTTGAATGGTTTGGCTTGAATTCCTTAGCTTGTCGCCTTCTCTCATGGCTTATATGCCTAATGTGGCTTGAATGACTCCCATGCAAAGGTAGTGGAAATGCATGGTTTACTTCATGGGCCCCCTTTGGCTCTTTTAATTACATCCATTCCTTAATCTTGATTGCTAATATCATGTTATATTGATGACCTTTAAGTTTGGACTTGATCTTTTAATCTTGATCTTCTAATTTCATCCCGATCGATCTCGACCATCTGATTACCATATCACTTCCTACAAAAAGTGAAAAATCTAATTAAATGCTTGAAAAATATGATTAGCCACATACTTAACATGGATTAGCATCAAGACCTACAAAAAGTCAAATTTTTTAGTCATTAGTTTAAAAATGCATGTGTTACTAAATATTGGTTAAAAACTCTAATTTACTCCTATAAGTTGTAACAAATGGGTAACTAATTGGGTGGTTTTCATGAAAAATTAAATACTTATCACACCCCACAACTAGCATTTTGCTAGTCCAAAGTAAAACACGTGAAAAATTATTTTTCAAAAGAAGACACAAAGTGCCACTTTCTTTGGTACTCATGATTGCATTTAACATATACAACAAGCCATTAAACCCCTAGGTTAACCCTAATGGATATGTTAGGACTTGTGAGGGTTTGCAATGTATTTACCTAGAAAATCTCATAAAGTTGAGTTCCCTATTTTATCTCAAAGAAGCATCATTCATTATCACTTTATTAATTTTTCACAACTTAATGGAGATGATTGACAATTTTACAAATTATACACATACTAAAGACATTTTATTATGATTATTTCTTGGAGTGCATGTGTGTGTACAACCATATAAGTCATAACTCCTAATTAGATATGCTCAAATTCCATTGGAAATATGTTTCAGCCTCAAATCTTCTTAGGAATACCCTTAGAAATGACGTTCTCAGATAAGGTGTATAACATATTTCTCTCATTATGTGATTGGATCCAACTAGATAAGGGTTCACATAAGTTTTTAAATGCTAAAGAGACAAAGGAAAGTGATCCTTAAGAGTGGATATTATAACTAAGAATAGTAGGGGTCTTTTACCTTAATTCCTTCTTTTTGTATCTAATTTAAGGCTATGTTCAACCTAAGATCAATAGGCCTTTAGATAGGATGAAACACAGGCTTGGGTAGGGCTCTGTAAAAAAGAGTATAAGGATTTCAAAGGTTAAAGATTGAGTACTAGTCTTTTGTTTGATTGTTGGACAATTGATCCTTGACTATGCTGAAGTGAATTCTTTTTTTGTACTCTTGTCTTTTCTTTCAATTCTTCTTATCTTTTTTTCTAATATCTTTTTCTTTAGTCCTTTCTTTTTCTTTTGACTACTTTAAAAGAGAGGATTCTAATATTTTTTCATTTCTTTAACTTTTTGTCCTTTTTGAACTTTTCCTTAACTCTACTCATTTTGAAAGTGGTAATGGTTATTTATTTTTCAAGCTTATTTTGTGTTAAGGTAAATGGGATTAAAAAAAAAGGCTTAATAATAGTAGACTCAAGGGGCTAACTAATAGTGTAATATCCTGGCTAGGTTTTATATTTATGGGCAGAACAAAAATGACCTATATCATTCCCTAGGTTTCCTAAAGCTAATCAAATTCAATAAACTTTCTAAAAAAAAAGCAATTACTTCTATTTATTCTTGATAGCTAACCAAAACAAGAATAATAGGATCACACTAAAATATGCATGCTAAAGAAACTATGAGATTACTTATAAATCTCTTGAAAGAAGATAGTCTCTAAGGCTCACAAGGTTGTAGGTCTCCACTGGTTTTGCTTGGGTCTTTAAGTCATACCTTTCTAATAGTCTTGATTGGGTCATCATCATCATCATTATGACCTTATCCTAATTATGGTTGCCCACATGAACCTTGTTCCTCCATTCCCCTCTATTAAGTACCATGACTTCATTTAATCCCAAGTTTTTAAATCTTTTCTCACCACGACTATCCATGTTCTTTTGGGCCATCCCCTTGCTCTTTTAGAACCATCTACTTGCATTGCCTCACTCCTTGTTATTGGTGGCATTTTGGGTCTCCTTTGGACATGTCCAAACCATCTCAGTCTAATCTCCCTCATCTTGTTACCTATTTGTGCTACCCCAAAGTTTGCTCTAATGTTTTCATTCCTAATTCTATGCTTTCTTGTCTGGCCACTCATCCATCTCAACATCCTCATTTATGCAATGCTCATCCTAGGAACATGACATTTCTTAACGTCCCAACACTTTGATCCATAGAGCATGACTGACCTTATGGCCATCCTATAGAAATTTCCTTTTAGTTTGAGTGGCACTTCCGATCACACAAAACTCCAAATGCACATCTCCAATTATTCTGACCCACTTGGATTCTCTTGGTAACCTCCCTCTCAATATCTCCTCTCTTATGAATCATTGATCCTTGGTACCAAAAGTGGTCTTTTATGGGGACTTCTTGGTTATCAATCTTAACTGGTGTTCCACTCCTACTCCTCTCCTTACTAAAATTGCATTCTATATATTCTTAGTTAGGCTGATTTTAAATCCTTTAGTTTCTAATGCTTCTCTCCATAACTCTAGCTTTAGTTTCTTATAAACTGGTACAATAGAGATTTTCCTCCATTCATTTAGCATTTTCTTTGATTTTATAATCTTGTTCAATAACTTGGTCAACCAAACTACTCCAACATCTTTCCGATATGGTTTCAAACATCTATTGGTATACCATTGTGCTTATGGCCTTTCTTGATTTCATCTTTTTCATAGCCTCTTTCACTTCAGATATTCTAATCCTATGTTCATATCTATAATGTCCAATGTTATTTAGGTTTATATTATTTTCAATCCCTATATTCTCAGAGCTATTGTCATTTAATAATTTTTTAAAGTAAGTTTCCCACCTTTTGTTTGATCTCATCATTTTTTATTAGTACCCTTTGATCATCCCTTATAATTCACCTAACATGGTCTAAGTCTTTCCCCTTTTGTATCTTCACTTTGTTCTTCAATCATGTTCTAAATATTTTCCTCTAAAGATGGTTTCTTGGGTTACTAAGGTTGTTGGAAGTATGTGGCTGCTGAGGAACCATAGCTTTAGGAAGAAAGTTTTGGGGAGGGGGTTCATAGCTTGTGTGCTTAGTAGTTATTATTTGACCAGGAAAAGTTTGGATGCCTAGCTCATTCAGGGTTATAGGTCTCAAAGTATGGGTTATTACTAAGATTGCAATATGCATTCACTTATTCAACAAGATAATTGTTAAGCGCTTTATTTAATGGACAAGACATGGTGATTTGGGTTGATAGAATAGATAGCACAAACCTCTTGTGTAGTTTTACGAGATGTGGTAGCCATAATGGATTGAAACATTGTTTCAAGCTTCTCCACTCCCCCATCGTACTTGTCCATTCTCTTTAGTACAGATTCAAGTTTATGGGACAAATCTATATGTACTTTCTTTGGAGGTTGGTTAATTCTCTCTCTTCTATTGGAGTAATCCCATTGCTGGGATTATCTACCAATGTTTGAAAGAAATCCTAGGCCTCCCTCTCATCATTTAACATGAGGTCTCCCCACTTGCTGCATCTATCATTTGTCTATTATGAGGAGTTAATGCCTCATAGAAGTATTGGACATGCGACCATTTTTGAAATCCATAATGAGATCATTTTGTAATAGTTCATTCCACTGTTCCCAAATTTCATAATATTGTTTATCATCCCTTTGATGGGAATTGATAATTTCACAATAAAGGGCATTTGT
Source organism: Warburgia ugandensis (assembly GCA_035236585.1). Lineage (NCBI taxonomy): Eukaryota > Viridiplantae > Streptophyta > Magnoliopsida > Canellales > Canellaceae > Warburgia > Warburgia ugandensis. The sequence goes on from CP141130.1 coordinate 61,456,386, forward strand.
TTTGTGAACGTGGAAGAATTTGTTCAAAAACTTCCTAGACAATTGGTCCCATATATTAGTGGAACCTACCTTCAAGCAATTGAGCCATGACTTGGTTTTATCATTGAGTCAGAAAGGAAATAACTTAAGCCTAATAGCATCACTCAAAAATTTTGAAAACTAAATATGGCACAAATATCAAGAAACTTCTTAATATGTAGATAATGGTCTTCTCGATCTTGCATAAACTATCCTCATCTATCCTCATCTAAATGTATTAAATATATGCTGATTATATCTCTAAAGGATGCACAATCAAATCATAGTAATCAGTAATCGAGCACTGTCTTGATTATCTTTTCTTAGTATATAGATGGTAGCTTCTTAGACCTATATCTAGACATTTATCCATTTATCATGATTTGACTACTACTTACCAGTTAGGCTCTATTTGAAAGTAGTTAATACAATCCTCATGTTAGGAGGCATTTAGACCTCAACTGATGTCAACAAAAGGTATGAAAAAATCACTTGGATTTTATCACACCCACTATAACCACAGTGTTTAAAAGCCAATAGAGTGACAATAAATCTCACCCTTCTAAAAAGGGTCCCATGAGCTCGATACTCTGAGTCTCTTTCTACTTGATTGTAATTAACATTCAAGAGTTAGGATTGCAACATACAAGGATGTCAATTGATTCCTAGGCGGGCCAAGGAGCTAGTGATGAAATCTAGTCTTTATTCCATTCCATCATAAAGTTGTAAATATGCAATGCAAAATAAAAGCAAACCGATGGCTACCTATACGCTACTTAGCAAAGGGTTAGACACCTTAACAGACAGGATACTATAACCATGTAGCCTATGCTTTGTTTATAGCTGAACTTAGGCTAACCTTTGTTAAATAGGTTCTTGAACTAATACAACAATTTAAGTATTATGCAACGGTTATAAATGTATGACCCTAATCTATATGAATTATACTACCATCCAAATGCAAAATTACACTAAATGTAATTTGTGCCAAAAATTAAAACTTGGGTGAGGATTTACTTACAGTGAGGGGTGCGATGATGGTTAAGTGTTGACCACTATACCCCACACTTGTCCTATATTATTACAACCCATTTAAAAATTAAAATTAAAATTACAAGCCTTACTACAATTTCACTCAAATCCTAGTTTAGGAAAACAATAAAGCCTAATCTATGTTGATGAAGCCATGGCAAACATGATTGTCGCTACTCCTTTATTGATTTTCCCCACATAAAAATCAAAGAAGTTGGTCAATATGAGAAAAGTAGCAATTAAATGCAAAAATAATGTAAATATCTTAAACTAATGTACCCTAAACCTAGACTAGAGAAAAATAATCTAAGGTATGGTCCACTACACAAAATGTTGCGATTCCCCAACAACGGTGCCAAAAACTTCTTGTGATTTTAAAGTTAACTCACAAGGGCAAGAATTGGTTATAGTATATCACCTGATCCCACGAGGAATCGAGCGAATGTGATGCTAGTGGCCCCTAATTTAAACTATCTAACCTAGTCAAAATTCAAATGATCTTTTAACCTAAACTAAGAATGGAAATTAGCACATGAACATAGAAATTGTGCAAAACTAGAACATGCTAAAATTAAAAAATTAGTGAAAACACACTTTCTAAAAATAACACTTTCCTAAACTAAAAACTTTCTAAATTTATGACTTTCCTAAAGTGAAACTTTCCCAAAATGCAATTTTTAACAACTTTCCAAAATCAACTTTCCTAACAAATAATTAAACTACTAATCTAAGGAAACATGCATTAATCAGCTACTTTCCTAATTATGCAATTTCTAAAGAATGCAATGGAAATTAAGAGAATGAACTTTAATAACTAACAACAAATTAACAACATGCTAACAACTAAACAGGATCAGCTTAACTAACTAGATTTCACTCCTCTAAATCAATCAAAACCATGCACACCACTTATGTGAAGCATGCATGGTTTGAACATGACTCAGAGAAGAAACTTGACACTTGTTATAGTGAACAATTAAAACCAATGATTAACAATTGGCAACACATTAACAAGATTACTCACCTTCAACCTTGGAGGCCTTCAAAACCATGCATTCCATTTTTTGGATTGGACATGGTTTCCATTCCTTTTTGTTTAACTTGTTTGAGAACAAAGTATGAACTTACGTTTTATACCATTCAACATGCATCAAACAAATAAGAAGAATCATGTTCATTCAATAACTAAAAAGTATTCCATTAATCATCAAAAAGTGTTGCATACAATTGGTTACATGAATGGTGTGTTCCACTTCTGGTGAGTATGCACCATGTTTTCTCACAAGGTAAATCCAAAATCAAATCTTAATGTTGATTCCTCCTCCAACAAGCTTGAGATTCAAGGAAAATTCTAACAGAATAACAAGGCAGCACTTAAAGGAAACTAAGGAAACAATGCTAGAATTCAAGGAAACCAAAAGAGAACTATAAGCCAATGAAAAGCAAAGGGAAAGATTAGATTCAAGGTGACTCCCCTTGGCTGTCATTTCAAGGAAAAAACCAACCTTGGATCTTAGTCTGTAAGAAAATAGAAACAAAGGAATTGTCATTCATTAACTAGCACAAAGGTAAATAATATCTAACAAGAGAAGAAGTAAATAGAGATTAACCAACCTTTGAAAGGCCAATTGAACACCCAAGGACTAGGTGTGGAACACTTGAGGAGATGCAACAAACCTTTGGAAATAGTAGCAGCGACCCAAAGGAGATGAAAATCCAAGGAAAAAGAGAGAAGAGGAGGGGATTAGGAAGGGGATGTCTCCTTCCAAATGGTGGAGGTATCTTTTTCCTTAGAGTAAAAAGAGTACTCAACTTAGGTTTTTGCGGGTCTTTAAAAAAAATTTCTAGTACATTTTCTAGGTGGCCTAAGAATAAGGTGTAGTGGGGATGAAACATGTCATTTGGATGGCTAGGATGGGTGGATAAATTAGGATTTTAAAAGAGGATGGTGGCAGTCTTTTGGAAGGGGCATCTCCCACTTTGAAAATATTTGAAATCCCTAAACAATGGAAAGTGCATGGATGGATGAGGTAGGAAGGAGAAAGGAAAGTGGGAGGAAAGAGATGGGTAGGAAAAAGGTGAGGAAAGTAAGGTTACGTGGGGAAATTTGACTAGCTAAGTGATTTGCTAGGAAGTGGAGATTAGTCAGTTAGTTGGGATGGGTGTTTTGGAACATGGAGGTGTCTTATAATTGTAGGACTCTTGAATGGAAAGTGAAATTTGTAGTGCATCTTAGGTGTGAGGTGGAAAGGGGGAAAATAATGGAAAAACATGAAAAAGAGAAGGGTTTCATCCTATTGGTCCACATGCCAACTTATCTTAATGAATTTTCCATTAATTCTATTCAAAATATCCCTTGGAATCTCATTGATAATCCTTTGACTTCTCCACGAATCATGGTCATCTATTTAGCTTAGCTTAGATGGCTTTGATGGATAACTTTGAGGGCTTCATGACTGGCTTAGATGGCTCTCTTAGCTTAGATTCATAACTCAATTTCTTGGCTTGAGTGGCTACAATGGTTTGGCTTAGACTCCTTAGTTTGTCACCTTCTTTCATGGCTTATATGGCTAAAGTAGCTTGAATGTCTCCCATGCAAAGGTGGTGGAAATGCATGGTTTGCTTCATGGGCTTGTTTTGGCCCCCTTTGGCTCTTTTAATTGCATCCATTGCTTGATCTTGGCCATGATCTCATGTTAGATTGATGATCTTTAGGATTGGAATTGATCTTTTAATCGTGATCTTCTAATTTCATCCTAATTGATCTCGACCATTGGATCACCATCTCACTTCCTACCAAAAGTAAAAAACTCTAATTAAATCCTAAAAAGTATAATTAATCACATACTTACCTTGGATTAGCGCTGGACCTACAAAACTTCATATTTTTGAGTCATTAGATCAAAAATGCATGTTTTACTAATTTTGGTCAAAAACACTAAATTGTATCACATGGGTAACTAATTGGGTGGTTTTTATGCAAAATTAGACACTTATTACATACTCTTATCTTATTACACGATGCATCTCTGGGTGAAATTTGTACATTGATTACTGTTAGATTTTGAAATGGAGTGAGTTTTCTAGAAAGTCTTTCATGGTTGGTTAGGATTAAGGAAGAATAGATTACTTAGAAAGTCTTTCATGGTTGGTTAGGATTAAGGAAGAATAGATTACTTTGGTTTAGGGTTTAGAACTATAGGAGTTAGTTTAGGTTAGTTTCATATGACTGCATTATATATAATTGTCCACATCAATAGATGCATGCACTATTTGGGAGTGCAAGTACTATCTTTCTCACGCTTACTTTAGGTTTATTAATTTAATTTATCCATTGTATGTAGTTCTAAGCAATGAGGAAATTTTTAATTTAAGTCTATTGGTAGGGTATTTAAATTTTGATGTGTACAAAGTTTTTCTTATTTATTTTTTAGTTCTTTTGAAACATTTTAAAATATCTAAAAATAAAAAAATTGAAGTATTTTTTATAAAAATTTATGAAAAGTACCTTTACAAGCATGAGAATTCAAAATTTTTGACTATTTAGTCTACCGATTGAACTTTAGCTTATTAATATATTTGAATACAATTAGTTCACTATTTTATTTATTTTTTAAAGTTTTCTATAAAAAATTAAACTCATAACAATTATTGGACAAAATAGCCATATGTATAGTTTAAATCGAAAAGATATATAACTTAGAGATCCTAGATTTTTGGAGACTATTAACCCAGGGAAGTTTTAGAGCCATTCTTCCTTTTTGAGGGTTATATATAAATTCAAAACTTTCTTCAATGAACAATAAATTCCTAGTTGGTCTCATTATTATTTGTCTTGGTCAACCATTGAGAAACATCTCATAGACTATACCAATTCTTTCTTGAGTTTATGGTCATTTTCTAAGTCATATAAACCTAGGAAATGATAGAGGCTATTTTTGGTAAACCCAAATCCTTTAGCATTCCTATATTATTGTTCCACTAGTTAACCCTTTAAGCCTTTATAATAAGCCTTTTTATTTGTGAACCCATCAACTAGTACCCTTATTAAACCCCTATAATATATCCATTACAAGTTGTTTTGGAAATATGTAGAGATGGTTAAAGAATTATCTTGAAAAAAGTATGAGCATTACAAGTCAAGACATGAACAAAAAAGAGAAAAAATCAAATAAAGGCTAATATATCAAAAAGTCAAAATGAGAAAAATGAATAGAGTCCAGAAAAAAGATATCCAATGAAAAGAAAATATTCACAGTAGAAAAGAAGTTGTGAATATATTGGTAGAAGACCTTTACATATCTTCCAGACAACCTTTGTCTATCCTTATACAATTCTTTTGATAAACCTATTCTAAGCCTATGTTTTTTCCTAATTAAAGTCTTAACTTGACCTAAGGAGAAGTATGACCTTGATATGGTTATGAATGAAAAGGGGTTTGGTATGGTGTAATATTCTTAAATATTTTCTAAATTATTTTTCTTTTGTATGAAAATATGTGAGAATTTTGGAGTTGATAAACATTATTCCACTTACATATTAATGAGAGATTTACATCTTTTTGAGTGACTTCTTTTTTAGTGTCAAGTATATATTGTGAGATTTGAAGTGAAAACGTACATTTGAGGGTAATTTAAGTTATAATTTCCTAAAGATAGATAAATGTATGTATAGTAGCTATATCACACACTCACATTCTGAGATTTAATGAATTAATAAAATAACTTTAGCATAAGGGTAGGATTTTGAACTATTTGTCATTTCTATTAGCATGCTAAACATCAGAGTTTGATATAAACTGAATATAAGAAAATTCTTGAAGATTAATGGAGGACTTTCATGAGGTTTTTGAAAATGCTTATGGGTATCATTTTTGAAAATCCTTACAAGACTACAACTCATCCACTTGGGGTGACCTAGGGGTCTAAAGGTTTTTTGTTATTCTAAATATAAATTATAGCACCTACGAAAGTGGATATGATTTGTTTTTAGATTTTTCTTTTTTCTTTTTGTAGTTTTGTTCGAGGACTAGAAAAATCTAAATCTGGTGGTATCTAATATATATATATACAATATTACAGATATATTTTGCATGTTTTAACCCCAAAAATTACTTAATTATTACTAACTAGTGTTGATTATACTATTTTGCAAGTTCATGGTAAAGTTAGGAAATACACAAAATTATAAATTTTACACCAAAAAGAGAAATTTCGCATTTCAAGCTACACTATGAGCCCCAGTTGCCAAAAATGAAGTTATGGAGGTTCAAAATAATTATTGAGTTTTACTATCAAAGTCAGAGCAGTTAGAAAACTTATACACGACTCCTACTCAAATGAGAGTGAAAAGGTGGCAAATACCAACCCATGTATATTTGCATACATTTCACCACCATAAGAAGCTTATAGGAGAAGTTTAATTCACATACAATGGGATCATATATAGTGAAATCTTCCCATCAATAAAAGAAAACTAGGACTCAAATGAAGACTTTTTACTCATTTTCTCTCTCTTATTCAACCAAAAGAAGAAGATGAACTTATGATTTGATGTCTTATCCATGCAAGGCAGTGAAGTAGACTTAGTCCTACATGAAATACATGAAAAAATCTCTAAGGAATCAAGGCAATTCACTTACATCAATTCAATCAATGGTGGAGAGAAAATGAAGCTTGAGGGTTTACATGACATAAAGGAATCCCATCCATTCAATATAGGGTAAGCATGATTTAAGGGCAAGTAATAAAGTATTAAAAAGATAAAAACCTTAACCACCTTTCCCATGTTGAAAAGTCAACCCAAAACCCTAAGTAAAGGAACATCATCATAGGGTTTCTAAAAATGACACAAATACACCAAAATGGAAAACACAGCCCCACCTTTAAGACTTTCTAATTTTGAAATCTATTGATTCCCTCCACCTACTTGCCATTTCTTTCCCTTTCCTTGTCTTCTCTTTGTATTTCCACTTATTCCTTGCCTTCCCATTATTTGACTTGTTTCTCTTCCCATCTTATTCTTTCATAATTCCACTCTAATATCTCCACTTGAAAAGGATGCCCTCATCTTCTAATTTTGACCAAAGTCAACCCAACTTCCTAATCTAACTCTTTTCCTTCCCTATTAAGCAATTTGCTTTCCTAGCCACCCAAATACCTTCCTACCTACCTTATCACTTTCCTTCCTTTTCCCACTCCACTTTCTTGTCCTACTCATGCTAAAATCTATCCCACCTTTCTAATTAGGAAATCATGTGTTCTTCCTTTGGAACCATTTATTAATTCCATTTCACCTTCCTTCCTTGCATTCTAAGCTGTCTCTTCATTTCTTCTTTTTGTTTCCTTCTGTTTCCCACTTATTCCCTTTCTCACTTAGCCTTTCCTCTTCCTATTTCTTTCCTTTCCCATCTTATTTCCTTCCATCTCCCATCCACACTTCCTTATATGGATTCCATGCCCCCTTCGTTTAGCTCTTCATTAAAATCCAATTAATTGGCTTAGATCTTAATCATCCTTCCATACTTCCTTTCCTTAGACTCTATATATAAGATGTGAAAGACAAGGAAAACTTTTCATCTCTTACCTTTTCCTTGTTGTTGAAAGCTAAATCGAGGAGAAATAGAGGAGAGAGATCACCTTTGCCAAAGCTCCCACAAGATAAAGTTCAATCCTTTGCAGAAGAGTTAAGGAAGCTCTTCCATCCTCATTTCCCTTTCATTGTTTTTTCCGTCTTCTTCTCCGATTCTTTTCCTTACTTTTTGCATTGCATTCCTCATCCACCCTATTGTAAATCTTACATGATCCACCATCTCATTCCATTCCACTATTTTATACATCCTAACAACCACTTCCATCAATCTTACTTTCTTCTTTACAAGCCTACCACTTTTAATCTTTTCTATTTATTTAGGACTTGGGAATAAAGGAAAGAAAGAACACTTGCTAATGGTAGTTAAGGACTATTCCAATTCCTAAAGCATTGTTGAGGATTTCATTGGGATTGTGGCATGTTAAGTTAAAGAGATGAGAAAGGCTTGGTTGTAGATTAGTGTACTTTGGGTTGAATGTAAGTGTGTAGGCTTTTTCTGAGTGACATAACAAGAAGACCATTAAGTGAACTTCAAGCTTGGGAAAAGAAGAATAAGACATGTAAAGATCCTTGTTGAGTGACACAATGAAGGATTCCTATAGCGGCTACTTCAAGGAAGTTTCTTATTTGCTTTGTTTTCTTTTCTTATTTGTATTCAATTGTAATTAATGTTCAATAATGAAAATGTAATTTTCTTTTCATAGTTAATTCACTTTCTTTCCTTGCTTTATGTCTTAGATAGTTTTCTTTAGTTTATTTCCTTGCTTAGATTTAGTTTTCTTATATTAATTATTTAGCTTAAAAGTTCTCCCTTTCTTTCTTTGTGTGCTAGGTTAGTGCAAAACAACTTAAGTTTTAATTAACTCTTGTTAATCATAAAGTCCATGTGGGATCAACCCATATTTGTCCATTCTACACTCCAATATATCCATGCATTTGTGGTAATTATTAAGACACATCACATTTCTTTGAATGATGGGAGAGATGGAAGGATTTGTTATCAAAGTGTCCTCATCATGGATTTGAGAAGTGGCAGCAAGTATAGAATTTTTTGTAAAGGGCTAACCCCCCAGGGGCCTTATGTCAAAAAGTAATGTGGAGGCCTATAATTTCTTTGAGACACTTGTAGATAATTCTTAGCAATGAGATTATTCAATTAGAATGGAAAGAAGTTTGATGCCTAAAAAAAGGGTGGTTTATATGAGATAGGGTTCTCACTAGACTTACGTAACAAAATAGACATGTTGGCCCTTAAGGTTACTAGAATTGATCATCTTACTCAGAGGTTAGATTCATTCATGTTATCTAATAGAGATTTGATGCAACATCAATCTAAGGTTTATTCAATTTGCTCAAGTCCCACACATCCAACCACTTTGTGCCCATCTAGCTCCTCATTTCCTAAATATTTGTCTATGGAAGTTAATGGTATGAATGCATTAAAAAACCCTTGCAATAACAATTGCTTATCCTAAGACCTTCAATCCTGGATTAGCTAGGCATCCAAAATCTTTGTGGCCTAAGAATAACACCCATGGGATCCACCTGTAATTCTTTATACTTAATCTTTTCATCATGCTCCAATTCCTCAGTAGCAAATTCCTTAATTGTTTTTTCAACAAACAAGGAAACCATCAATTATGGAAACCCTAAAACTATTTATGTAGAGTTCTTTACAATTCCAAAATAACACTAAGCAAGCTCTAGCAGACCAACTCACAATCCATTGTGAAGATGGAATATTAAATGGGCAGTTGTCTCCTGCATTAAGTGAAAGGAGAAAGGAAAATTTCATTATCAGCAAGTACCAAACCCTAAGGAGCAATATGAGATTGACAACTCTTCTAAGGATCAAAATTTCAAACAACAAGCTAAAGAAATCACTACCCTTAGGAGTGGAAATCAAATAGAAACAAGGTTGTTAGAGTAAGGATTCCCTAAACATTGGGGAGAAAGAAAAGTCTACACAAGCTAAGATGGGTAAATAGAAGGCTGAACCATCTCCGCCTTCCTTTGAACTTCTTCCAAATATACCATATGTTCCTAAGGCTCCCTTCCTCAATGAGTAAACATGGCAAAGTAGGGTGGCAATTTCCATGAAATGAGGGTTGTATTTAAATAGGTAAATATTAACATCCCATTATTAAAAACCATTCAATAATTCCCCTCATATGCCTAATTTTTAAAGGACCTTTGCACACGTAAGTGAAGGCTGAATGTGCAAAAGAAATCTTTTCTCACAAAGTAGGTCAGCTCTATAATCTAGCATGGCACCACTCCCAAGTTAGAGATCTTGAGTATTCAACTATATTATGTATGATAGGGGAACACACTATATGATAGAACACTACTTGACTTAGTGGCTAGTGTCAACCTATTTCCATACTTAGTATATGTGCCACTAAGGTTAGGATAGACGAAGCCTACCAATGGCACATTGCACTTAGTAGATAGATCTGTTAAAATTCCTCTTGGTATGGTAGAAGATGTCTTGGTATATGTTGAAAATTTTCTATTCCCCACAAACTATTTAGTTTTAGACACCCAACCTCTAGATGATCCTAGTAGTCAAATACCAATAATTTTGGGATGGTTGTTCTTGGACACATGTAATGCAGTTATCAATTATAGGAATGGTACCATGAAATTGTCCTTTAGCAACATGAAAATTCAATTGAATGTCTTTCATGCCGAACAACATATAGACTTTACTGATACCTTTGAGTCAGCATGATTAAGATTCTAGTTCATGTTACTTTCCTCACATCCTCCCTCTCTGATCCACTTGAAGTATGTGCACCTCATTTTAATGGGGATTTTGATATAAACAATTCCATCAATGAAGTAAATGCACTCTTTTACATAGTACCTATCTTAGATACTTCTAGATAAAGCTAAAGTGGAAACTCCAATACTTCTTGATACTACTAATGTACCATCCACTGAAAAAGCCCTTACTATAGACCTAAAACCGTCACCAGATAGCTTAAAATTTTCATTTTTAGGTCCATATAAGACCCTACTTATAATAATAACTTCTAACATAGGCATGGAATAGATAATAGGCTACTTTCTATTTTTCAAGAACATAAGATGGCTATAGGCTCGGCAATAGCAGACACTAAGGGAATTAGCCTCACTATTTGCATGCATCGAATTCATTTGGAAGATAATTCTAAACCATTAGGGAGATGCAAAGGAGGCTCCCCTAATATGAAAGAAGAAGTCAAAGCAGAGTTGCTTAAGTTTTTAGATGTTGAAATTATTTTTCCCATCTACAATGCGTCTTAGGTCCCCCTGCCTTAAGTTGTACCTAAGAAATTAGGTGTCATCGTGGTCAAAATGAGGATAATGAACTAGTCTTCACCTGCTTGACCATTGGGTGAAAAATTGAACTTGCTCATGAGGAAAGACTACTTTCCCCTTCCTTTCATTGACGAAGTCCTAGAAAGGTTAGCCAGATATGAATATTATTACTTTATAGATGGATATTTTGAGTATAACCAGATTCCAATGGCATCAGAGGATCAAGAGCTGACCATCTTAACTTGTCCTGTTGGAACTTTCGTCTAAAGATGCATGCCTTTTGGGTTATGCAAAGCACTTGGAACTTTTCAAAGGTGCAAGATGAGTGTATTCTTTGATATGGTTGAAAGATTCTTTTTAGTGTTTCAGCCATCTTTTCAATCAAGGCTTAGCCCAACTAGCCTTACTATTAGGGAGGTACAAAGAGAAAAAACTAGTGCTAAACTTGGAAAAATGCCATTTATGATAAAAAATGGTATTGTTTTAGGACATATAGTACCACACAGTGGCATAGAGGTTGATAAAGCCAAAGTAGATCTAAGTTCTAATCTTCCCCTTCCTAGGATAGTGGCATAGAAGTTGATAAAGCCAAATTTTGTTTTTTGATAAAAACTCTATGAAAGCATTTGAGTACCTAAAGGCTGCACTCACCTCCATGCCTATCATTCAATAGTCGAATTATAGTGCACTTTTGAGATAATGTGTGATGCTTCCAATTATGCAATCAGTGCTTCATCGAGGTAGTGTATTTGCCAAACTTTCCAACGTGATAAATTATTCAAGTAAGACTTTAAAACAATGCCCAATTTAATTATTCTATTATAGAGAAAGAGTTGTTGGCTATTGTACTTTCCTTAAAAAAATTTAGATATTATCTGTTAGGATCTAAAGTCATAACTATTCAAACCATGCAACATTGAAGTATCTTTCATCAAAGAAAGATGTTAAACCTTGCTTGATTTGATGGATTTTACTACTTTAGGAATTTGACATAGAGATTCAGGATAAGAAAGGTTCCTAAAATGTTGTAGCAGACCATCTATCCTAGTTGATTGTAGAGTCTTCTAATGAATCTGTGCCTATAATAGAATCATTTTCGGATGAACAAATTTTGCAAATTTTCCAATTACCATGGATTGCTAATATTATCAGTAATCTTTTTATGGGTCAAATGCCTAATAGTTGGTCAAAACAAGATAAATTTAGGTTTTTATCCTAAGTTAAGCACTTTATCTAGGATAATCCATACTTATTTCAGTAATGTTTGGATCAGATAATAAGGAGATGTGTGCTGGATAATGACCATAATTATATAATCTCCTTTTGTCATAACCATGCTTGTGGAGGCCACTTTAGTGCAAGGAAGACCACTACAATGATTTTGTAGTGTGGATTTTAATGGCCAACACTTTTTGGGGATTCTAATGCTTACTATTTAGCATTAACCATTGCTAGAAGTTAGGAAGTATGGGATGTAGGACTGTGATGCCCTTGAACCAATTAATTGTGAAACCTTTTGATGTATGGGGTATAGTTTTTATGGGCCCATTTTCTAATTCTTTTGGATATCAATATATTCTTGTGGGAGTAGACTATGTGTTTAAATGAGTAGAGGCTATACCATGCAAGATAAATGAACACAAGGTGGTGGTCCAATTTTTAAAAGACAATATCTTTGCACCTTTCACTATTCCGTAGGCTATCATTAGTGGTGGTGGAAAACATTTTGTAACTAGGCTTTTGATGGTTTACTAAAAAGATATGGAGTGACCCACAAAGTTGCATCACTCAACCATCCACAAACTTGTGGACAAGTAGAGGTATCTAATGGGGATATTAAACATATTGTCAAAATGATGGTACATCTTAATAGTAAGAGTTGGTCTATAAGTCCTAGTTCTACACTCTGGCTTACTATATTCATTTAAAACTCCCATTGGAATGTCACCTTATAGAATAGTTTATGGAAAGGCCTCTAATTTACTAGTTGAATTAGACCATAAACTTATTAGGCCACTAAACAACTCAATTGTGACTACACTAAGGCAAGTACCTACAAGAAACTCCAACTCTAAGAGTTGGACAAAATTAGGAGAGATGATTGAAATACAACTAAGCAATATAAGGATTAGATGAAAAAGGTTCATAATAGACATTATTGAGGAAATCATTTACAATAAGTCAGAAGGTTCTATATAATTCTCATTTGCATCTCTTTTCAGGCAAGTTAAGATCTTGTTGGACTAATGCTTTTATTATACATACTATTTATCTCCACAGGACATTCAAAAATTGAGAAAGAAGGGGTTATGTCCAAAGTTAATGTTAAAAGGTTAAAACCTTTTTGTAGAGCTCAGGAACCCTAATGAGGAGGAGGTAATCCACCTTGAAGATCCTATTTATCAGGATTGAGCCCTCAGCATGTCACTATTATAGTAGGTTGAGGATTTAGTAGAGTCATTAGTAAGTCTTGTATTTGCATCATTGTACATTTGTTGCATTTAGATGTTTATGTCATTAGGTTTAAGCACCATTACTAGAGTGCAAGGTATAATCCTTCCTACCTTATCTCTCAAGTTTATTATTTCACCTATCTATATTTTTATAGATTTTTATGGAAAGTTCCTTTACAAGGATGAGATTCAGATTTTTTGAATATACAATATTATCCGTTGGACTTAAGCTTAATAATAGATTTGTATACAATTAGTTCATAATTTTATCTTTCTTTTTTTTTTCACGAAAATTAAACTCTTAATAACCATTACACAAACAGCCATATATATATATATATATATATATATATATATATATATATATATATATATATATATATATATATATAGACACACACATATAGTTTAGCTTGAAGAGTAAGTATAACTTAGAGATCTTGAAGAAATTTAGTGGAGATTTATAACCCTTAGTAATTTTCTTCAGTGTGCATAACTTATTAGTTGGTCACATTATTCTTTGTTTTAGTCAACTCTTATGAAATCCTATTAAAGATTATACCAGATATATCTTGAGTTCATGTACATATTTAGGTAATATGAGGCCTAAGAAATGATGGAGGCCATCTTTGATTAACCCAGATCCTTTAGCCTTCTTTAAATTATTTTTGCTAGTTAGGACCTTGAGCCTTTATAGCAAGCCTTTTCCTTTTTAGCCAATTAACCACTTCCATATTTAACCTTATACACTATATACATTTCCCATTATTTTGGAAATATTTAGAGTTGACTGGAGAAATATCTTGAAGAAATAATATGAGTAATAGATTTCAAGAGGAGAACATTAGAACTCTTCAAAAGAAAAATGCAAAGATAGAAAACAAAGCCTATATTTAGAAGTCAAAGGAAAAGTGGAAAAATAAAAGTGAACAAAAATAGCCAATGGGAATGTTCACTCTCATATATCAAAAGAATATTGTGAATACGCTAGTACAAGACCTTTACATATTTTTCAAAACACCTTCTTCTATCCTTACACCATTTTCTTTGATAACCTTGTCCTAAGCCTTTGTTTTGTCCAATTAAACATCCTAGATGACCTAAGGAGTAGTATAGCTTGGATATGGTTGGTGAATATGTAGGGATTTTTGTAGCATAAAACATTTTTAATAGTTGGTATCCTTTCCATGAGTCTATTATCAATTGATGTTCTAAGTTATCATTCTTTGGTATGAAATGTGTGAGAATTTGGCTTTGATGAGAATTATTCTACTCATATATTAATGAGAGTTTACCCTACTTCTGAGAGCTTTCTTTCTGAGTATCAATTATATCTTGTGAGATTTGAAGTCAAAGCATACTCGAGGACTATAAATTAGGTTATATTTTATTAATAGACTATATATATTGGCTATATAGACACACTAGCCTTCTAAGGTTTGATTAATAATAAAATATCTTTAGCATAAGGCTAGATTTTTTATCTATTGTTCATTTTTATTAACATGCCAAAGTTAGATATTTATTTGACATTGGATAGAAGAAAGTTATTTGAGATAAATAAAGGAATTTTCATGAGAATATTATTGAAAAATGTTTATAGGTATCATTTCTAGAAGTCCTTACATGACTATAACTCGTCCATTAGGAGAGTAACCTAGGGGTTTAAAGGCTTTTTGCATGTATTAAATGCAAACGACTACACCTATAAAAGTGGTGAAGACTCTTAGATTTTTCTATCCTTAATTTTTATATTTTGTAGTTTTTCTTGACGACTAGTATAATATAAGTATAGGGGTTTTGTGTGTGTGTGTGTGTGTGTATAGAAATATTACAGTCAATATCCCTATTATTTATAGTTTTTAACCCTAGAATTACTTTAAATATCACTAATTATGTTTTATTTTACATTTTGGAGGATTAGGTTACAACTAAAAAAATGCTATTTTTAGCATTAAAAACCCTAAAGAGAGCAATTTCATCATGCAAGAAATATTATGGTCCCACATGCCATAAACCATGAAGTATAACAAGTACAAAATGTTATGGATTGGTCATTGTCTAAATTCAGCATTGTTAGAAATACTAAAGCATTGACAAACCTTATCCATACTAAAGAGAATTCTTTTACTAAAAGTGAGGGTGATAGAATTCCCATACATGCATGAAAGCATTCCACCACCTTGGGGAGCCTCTAGGAGAGGGTAGATTCATATACAATGAGTGTGCATATACACAATCTTTTTCTAAAACAAAACAAGTCAGAAAATAGGGGCCCACATGATTACTTTATTTCTCAATTACAATTGAAATGGGACCACATGAGGGAGTCCATGATTTTACTAAGAAATTGGACCTGGAATACGTATAAAAATATGTTTTTACATGAGAAATCCTGAGAAAGACAATTTACAAGAAATCTATGATCAACATTCATCCTTAGTTTTGAAGCATTCAATGGATAAGATCTATGCTTGCTTATGGCTATCCAAAGCACCCAATGATAACTCACTTAAGAAAAATAGACCAAAGAGAAAAAGTCATGCAAAGGAGTTAAACTTAACTGATTATTGGTGGTGATTTTTTTTAGGGGGCAGCCACATTTTTAGGAGAAAAACATGCTTCTCAAAGGGGGAAGATGTCCTCCAATACTTGAAGACCATTTGTTGGGAAAAATAATAGTGGTCTAGGAGAGAATCAATGTGAGAAAGTGATTGGAATGGGAAAAACTCAAGGAGATCCAAGCCATCCATGCTTAATCATATGGATGATAGGGAGGAAGGAAGCTTCCTTAACCAATCATTCAAAACCGATGGATGAAAATGTGGAATGCTCCTTTTGTAGCTACAAGTCCACATATTTTACAAGTAGTAGATAAGAAGAAAAGGAAGATAAAGAGATAGGATAAGAAGGAGATGGGAGGGAGATAGGATAAAAAGTATGAGAAGTGGATCAAAGAATTCTAAGGGATTTTGCATGTAATCCATCCAAAGAGAGTTAAGATTTCATTGTTTTCCTTCCTTTATTCCCTCTTTTACACCTCAATTTTTCGTCCTTCTATTCTATTTTTTTCCTACTTCACCTACATTTTATTTTTCTTGTCCAATTACCTTCATCCTACACTATATCATACTACCAAAAATACTCTAAAAACCATGCCCTAACTATTTCTTTCCATTATCCACCTTTACATTCTATTTCACCCTCTTTCACATAACTGTTTTCCTTCTTACACTCTTTTATTTTTTAAACTTTCCCCCCATCATTTCAGCTTGATTTTAAAGGCCCTACATCTTTAGTGTATTTCTTACTACTCTATCTAATTATCTCACCAAGACCATTCCAAAAACATGTCCTTTTCTTACCCATTTTTTCTCTTATGTTTAAACATATAAACATTGGAATTACATGCACAAAAATTTTGGATTTTTGGTGTAAAAATTCTCCTTTGGGTCTTGGATATTAGGGAAAATCTTATAATCTTCTTGAGTGACACAATAATAGTACAGTGTTGATTGGAAGAAAAAGCATGGTGGTATTCCATTAAGTTCTTATTGAGTGACACAATAACAACTCAATGAATTCTCTCCTTGCCATAGGAATTTTTTTCTTTGAGTTATAAGCACTTAATCTTTAATTTTAGTTAATAAGAAGTTTGCAGTTAGTTTTGTCCATTTATGTCAAAGTTTAATTGAAATTTTAATTAGTAGTTAGAATTGTTTAGATCTGAGTGATTCTTTACTTGGTAACATAGAATAATTGGAAGATTTTAATTCTTAGTAACTTAATTTCAAAGAATGAGTAGGTAAATTTTCCTTCCTAGGATAAGGATGGAGTTATGGTGTTATTGAATGAATTGTTGAATAATTAAAAATGGAAATAAAAAATGTGCTTAATATTATTTTAAAGAATTTAACACTTAATTTATATATTTAGTGATTTTTACATAAAGATAGTTCCTATTGTAAAGATACAAAATATCAAAAATTAAAAAGTCTTAATATGTGAAAAACTTTGAAAGTCTTAATATGTGAAAACCTTTGATAGTATCTTCCCTAAAAGGACTGACTATGCATTGAGTAATTATATTAACATATGTTAATTCTTTAAAATATGAAAATCCCTAAAATAGAACTTTAAGAAAAAAAATATAAAATGAATGGTAAAAATTCTCATTTCTTAATCATAGATTCTTTTAATTACATTATAATGGATTCTAGACCCTAGGCTTGGTTTTTAAGTGATTTCATAATTTTTAGAAAGAATTTTTCATTTTTATCAATTTCAAGAATTAATTGTGGACCCCTTCACATGGAATGAGTACAATGAAAGCGTAACATGTGGAATAGTGAGAAGTAAGGATTTCATATACTAGAAACATGTAATGAATGAATTGAAACATGAATGGAAAATTCTAGAGTTGAAGACAATGTATAAGTAAACACATTATATTCTATACAATAGGATGCTGAAGAAAGAGGGGAGAAGGGAAAATGAATTTTTCATAGAGATAATTCTTATAATCCTTATATTTGTGTAGTTCTCAAAGGACTTTTTCCATGAATTTTGATGGAAGAGAATTCCTTATTCCTTGAACTTTGTAAAAAGAAAAGAAAATTGAAAAAATGGATGTTTTCCTTAAGAAGGAAATCATAACATACATGATGCTAGATTTTCCTCTTTAGAAAGTATTTCTTTTAGAGTGCTTCTCTTAAAGAGTTCAATCGTGGGAATTGATCCTTCTTTGTTTTAGTTCTCTTGGAAATTGTTAAAACAACATAAAATTTGATGATTATTGACAATCCTATAGGGCCTATCTAAGAAGTTAGTGCATGCAACTTTTTAGGTTTTCCACAAATTTTAAGAGGGTAGAGGAGTTTGTGTTGCCCTAGGTTAGAAATTATTGTGTGTGGAATGATTATTAAGTACATTATTGTAGGTGGATATAAATTGAATTAGGCTAACTAGGGATCAAGGGAGTATGATGCATTTGATCTTTTATAATGATTATTATTGTGTTTTAACCCAACTTTAGGCAAACCTTAGTAGTTTATGTAGATGGAGTCGTGATCTATGATAAGAATGGGTCTTAGGTCCCCACTGGCTCAAATGAGTTCACTAAACTAAAGATCTAAGTTTGGACATCTCTGAGCTCCTTGACCTTCTGGGTACAAGACAATACCTACTTTTAGTTAAGCTTTTGACTAACTTAGAATTTTAAAGTTGGGAAATCAAAACAATCAGCATGAAAGAAGCAAACAAAGTCATCATTAAATCATACATGAATTTTTTCAAACAATTAGATTACAATGCAAAAATACATGAACACATATATTAGAAGCTAGAAATATGGAATGAACTTAGGAATTTTTAACATGAGGCATAAAGCAAAAAGTAGAAAGATGAATTGAATTGGAAACATAATGCAAAGAAATTGAACAAAAAAATTGAGATGAATTAGGCATGGATCATGGAAATGGACTTGAACATGCACCATGGTAAGAACTAATCATGGGGCATGCATGGTTATGCAATGATCTAAACTCATGATGATAAACACTTGGAAGGATGCATCTTACAAAAGCTAGAAATATTACTCTATACATGAATGATTTCACAGTCTTAGAAACATGTTTAGACTAGAAAATGTGAGCATGAAATGAAACAAAGTTATGAATCATGAAACTGATGACCATGGACTAGGAACTAGAAGTTGGAAACACTACGAGTGCTATGGAATCATTGTAAAATTGTAGCAAAAAATAACAAAAGTAGAATCATTCTTTTACACTAGAAAAAGAAGATCATCAAACCAAATATTTGGGAAAATGTTTTAACCTAGGAACCAAAATCATGTTTATAGAAATAATGAACACTGAAAACAAAGAACATGAAATTAGAAGGCATAACACAAAAATTATAAATGATGATTTGAAATACAAGAAAAATCAAAGCAAAGCAAAGGAATTAGAAATGTATGAAACTAAAATCTTAAGAAACTCCAATCCTAGAATTTTATGGGTGCCTTTTTAAGAAACATTTCCATGCCATCAAATTTTGATGGAAAAAGTTTTCCTTCCTTAAGAGTGACAACCTAGGTTTATGGAATAGTTTATCAAATACATTTTCTAATAAGTAGGGATCCCTTAACAAAATATTTTCTTTTTCTTAAAAGTATTTTGAAATCATACATTCATACTAGTATCAAAAACCACTCTCCAAACCATCAAGTGTAATTTCAAAACTAAAGTACAATAAAAATAATTGCATAATCACAATTAATGCCAAGACCCACTAGTCTCAATCCATATACCTAAGTCCAACCATAATTTAACCTGGCAAGAACCATGTAGTTAATTACATTCTATCAACATTTAAAATTCAAAATTCAAAAGAATGTCTACATTCTAAAATTTCTAAGTCTTTATATTTTCACTGATTATGTCTCTATCTTCTCCTACCTTAGCTATGAATGTTGCCTTGCTACTTGCTTGCGTTGTTTATTATTTGGTTGACTACCATGAGAGGTCATGTTTCACCTTGAAGGACAGATTGTATTTTATCCAAGTTGGCCTTTCTTTATCCTCTTCTTGCATGGCATTTCTTTTTCGAATGTAGCTTATGAACGCCAACCCTTAGGGCAAAAATCTGAATTAATAAAATTGATAACTCATGTAACTCAAAGAGTATGAAACTATATCTCGTTGATAATTTGTATGATTGATAGAGTTTCTAATCCCATGCTAATTTCATCTCTTCATGTAATACGTAGAAACAATAGCCCCTTGGGATAAATTCAAAATTCATCAATTTAGTAAACCATGTAAGTCACAAAGAATCAAACATCTCATGTTTGCTTATGTAGATTGCTATGATATCATTTCATGTTCTTCAACTCATCTAAATTTTGGAGAAAACCTTAGCACCTTGATCATTCTTGTTTTAATACCCTTCAATATTTTATCTTTTTTTTTTTCTATTTTTGGAAATATTTTAAATATAGACACTCTCTAAATATAGCATTCATTCAAAAATTTGAATACCTTCAAAAAAATAGCATCCTTCCTATAGATAGAATACTTTTCCTTGAACCCTAACATTCTTTAAAATATTGTGCTTACTAAAATAGAGTACTTGCTAAAAATAGAAGCTTTCTTAAAACATATAGTACTTTCTAACATTGGATACTTTCCAAAAATATCTTACTTTATAAAACAACACATTTTCTAAGAATAAAATATTTTCTAAAATATATTGTACTTCTCAAAATCTCTCATTTCCTAAAATAATGTACTTTCAAAAGCCAAATTCTTCCTATAAATAGAATTCTTTCTAGAAATAGAATAATTTCCAAAACTTAGAATTTGCTATTACTTTTAGGAATTTGAAGTTATAAAATAAAATTTAGTTTAAAAATAAGAAATCTTTCCACAATACTACTTGCCAAATATAGCACCTTTTTCTAAAAATAGAGTCTTTCTAAATTTTATGGTGATTCCAAAGTTTTAAAACTCACTTGCATAATCTGATTCATAAGTTTCTAACATTCACCCCCCAACTAACCCAATGATCCAAATCTTTCCATTAGAAAACATACATAGATTTGACTATAGATCGTGATTCCCATAGATGTAAGAAATGTTTGGAATTTAATGCTAATCCAATCCAATCCATCCCACCAACATCATGCTTAATCATATTGCGAATCAAAATGCTACTCACGTGTAAGTTTCAAAGGAAATGCACCAAAATTAGATCCAAACCATTGACATATTATAAAAAAAAAATAAAAAATAAAAAAAAATAAAATCATTAGATTTTTCAACTCAAAAAACTTCCAATCTTCAGCAACCTATTTGTGGCATCACATTGAAGTTTAAACCATTAGCTACAACTTACTAAATCATGCTAGTAATAGTAAATAATATGAATGAAATAAATCATATAAGAACTTCCATGTGAATCATTCAGTTGATACATTCCAGCTCTAGGAAACAAAATGTTTAATACACATGAAAATTTGTTGAAGTAAAATGCATGTAATCAATCATGAATCAAGGTTGGAAACAAGAGAATGGATGAGATCTTAGTAATCTAAAAGATTAAAATAATAGATTGAATCCATGGTCAAATAGCTAGAGGCATCCATCAAAATGAGGTCTTCCTTTTATATTGAAAAAAAGAAAAAGAAAATAGATCTTGCCCAAAAAGTCCCCTACCTCTTCTTCTTCTTCTACCTTATTATTTTCCATGTTTGAGTCTATTCTTGGTTGTGTTCTTCTTAACCTCCAAGAGCTATCAAAACCATCCTCTCTCTCTCTCTCTGTTAGATTTTTTTCACTCCTCAGTTTGGAAGCCAAATTTATTTCTTCTTCTCACCCTTTCTTTCCTCTTCCTCTCTTTCCTTCCTCTCTCCTTTTCTTCCCTTTGCTTTTCCTCTTCTTTCTTTCTTTCTTTTGGACTTTAATGTTCCAATCTCATTCCTCTCCCTCTCCATGTGAGAGGTTGAGTGGAATAAGCTTGTCCAAGAGGGCCCCTCCTTGGTTTGATTAATAGCTTACATAAGGCTAGCTTAATAAGCCCCATTCCTTCTTAAACTTAATTGATTAGGTTTTTGGGGTGTCATTGTCAATTTGGCTTATGTCTCAAAATGCAATATTTACTAATTCAAGCAACTAATTCTCACTTACTGTAATAGAAAGAATGCTTGAACCTCTAACCTTAAAGTTAACAGTCACATAGCCAAACCAACTGAGCTATTCCATTTTATTGCTTCAACTTCTCAAAATTACATAATTAAAAGATTGAAGAATCCAGGTTGTTACATCCTTACCCTTTATAAAAAATTTATCCTCAAAAATTTTAAGGTAATTCTGAGAATAACTTTGGAAACCTTTGCTTCATCTCACTTTCCACCTCCCAAGTGGCATCTTTAATTGCATGGTGTTTGCGGACTTTGACCAATAAAATGGTCTTATATCTTAATTTCCACTGCTTCCATTCTAAAACTTGTATAGTATTCTCTTCAAAACTTAGTTCAAGTTGCAATTTAGTTAGTAATTACTCAAGCAGTTGTGAGGAATCCAGGATGTATTTTTGCAACATTGATACAAGAGACACATTATGACCCTCAGCTAGAAACAGTTGCAAAGCAAGCATATATGCTACTTTGCCAATCCTCTCCTGATCGCAGAAGGGCCAATGAATCTCTAGCTCAACTTTCCCTTTGCACCAAATCTCATGATTCCTTTAATAGGTGAGATTTTTAGAAATACATTATTTTTTACTTTGAGCTCCAAGTTTCTATGTCTCTTGTCTGAGTAGCTTTTTCTTGGATGCATGCTACCAACAATCATTTCCTAATGAGTCTCACCTTATTTGCACATTGTTCCACCTTTTCAGACTTTAAAAACTATCACGCTTCCGCATCACTCCAATAAGTAGGCATATTACAAGGTCATCCATACAATGCTTCATAAGGCACCATGCTGATGCTTGAGTGGTAGTTGTTATTATAGGCTAACTCGATAAGAGGAAGGTACTCATCCTAGTTTCCTTTCTGATTGTCCATCCATCTGCCGATGAAATGTTGTGCTGTACTTAAAGATGAATCCAATCCCTACTATAGACCTTGCTAAAACTGAGAGGCAAATCTACTATCTATTAAGAATTTAGTATTGTATAAATTACCCTCATTTAGCATGATTTTTTATATATTATTTAGAAATTTATATGAAAAATATATCATTTGAAAATTTTATAATATAACCTTAACTTGGTAAATTTCAAAGTTAGATGATGATCGGAGGTAAGTATGTGTAAAATCGGATCTTGTATAATAGTAATTAGGTTATATTTTTGTTTTGTAGGTAGTAGATCAAGATCTATGTAGTTAGATTAAGTCGATCAACATCTTAGATCTCCGATCAAGCTTAGATTAAAATCGATAGCTGAGATCAATCTAGATTATCTAGATCAAAATGGACTCCAATTCAATCCTCAAGCATCAAATCAAACCACAACCACAAAAGAATATATAATGCTCAGGGATTTTATGTTTAATGATGGAAAGTGAAAAGGATGAAGAGAGAGGAAATAGTTTCCTAATAGAAAACTAAGTTAAAATTAGGAAATTCAGTTCATTTAGAATTCTTTCAAGAAAAGAAAAGAGAATGGAGGAGGAAATTACTAAAAATTGAATTCAAACATACTTCCCATCATCTATAAATACTAGATCGAAGATGGAGTGAAAAAATGAGCTTGAAAATTCAGAGAAAAACAGTAAGTTAAAGAAATGAACAGGTCACGCTAAGGCTAGTGGCACGTGTTAAGTGTTTAATTTTGGCCAAAAGAACCCTAGTTTAGCATTCAATAAGATCATTTAACCGTCCAAATTGCAAAATTTAGCTTGATTGACCATCCAAACCTTAATTTTCTCAAAATCAATGGTTAAATGATTATTAGAGCTTATTAGATGATTAATGTACGGTGCAAATAAAAAAGGCAAGAGTCCTAATCAACAAGGATTTCTAATTGGAAGAGGAGTTGTAAAAGGATGAGGATTCCTAAAGGGGATGGAGTTCTAATTGGAAGAGGAGAAAGTTTACCCATAGAGAGTAAAACCATATGAGGTGGGGGGGGGGGGGGGGGCGGGGGAAGTGTTTTTTAGTTGTCTTAGCTTTCCTTGTAATTTTTTTTCACTTTGTTCCACTTTCTCATTCTTACCACTTTGCCTCTTTATTTTTTTCTCTTTTGTTTTCCTTTCAAGCATCAACATTCCTACGTTCTCATCCCTCTCTTATTCCACTCTTTCTCATGTTACCCTCTTGCACCATCTCTTTTCCCAGTCATCTCTAATCTCTCTCTCTCTCTCTAGATCACCGCACCATTTTCTGTTTCAGCACTAGCCCAACCATCATCTCCATTCATCACACAAGCCCCATCTTTCCTTTTTCACTAGTCAACCCACCTTCTATCACACCTCCACACTAGCACTTAGTTCTCCCATCACTATCTCACGCTCCATTTTCCAGTTCCCCCATTGTGCACTACACAGAATGACACCCTAAAGCAGACCGGCCAAGCAACCACCTCTGGCTCGTCTCCTCTGTTTCCCTATGCTCCATGGTGTCGTCTTCACCAGCCAGGCACGAACCCAGCTCATCCTCCATCTCGCCCGGATAATGCCCAGCCCATCACCGGATGCCCATCTCCACCGTACAACGCCCATCTACTCCGAACAGCGTCAAATGACCCATCTTCCTCCTCTGACACGCCCAGAGCCCTCCATCCAGGCCAGCACCACCTGCCCGGCGTTTTCTCTTCACTGAATATCGAGAGATGGAAAACCTACACGGGTTTTCCTCGCGCGTCTCTTCCCTTTCTCCTTTCTCCTCCTGCTCCATCTCCTTCTCCTCCAGTCTCCTCCTTCGTTGGGTTTTTCCTGGTTTTTGTTAAAAACTAGATTTTGAACAAAATTCCAGTTTTGCCCTTCTATTTAAATGCAATGACATTTCTATTCAATTCCATTAATTACATCTGTATCCTTTGTTTATTTACATCTGTGTCCCTGTTCCATTTAAACTTTATTTTATCCATCTTTTGACAGTGTTATCCAGGGACAATGCCATCCACAAATAGTGTGATTAGAGATATTTTGATTAGTTTTATTTTGTTTTTTGGAATTGAAAGTTATTTAAAGTTCATCATTTGAATAAATATGAATGATTAGGCTAGTTTTGTTATTCTCTTCATGTTTCAAATAATTAAATTTTATTAAAAACTCTGACTAAAGCGAGTCCTAGTGGGTTCGACCCGTATTTGCATAGCTATACTACAATAGCCCGTGCACTTGCAAAAAACATCAACAAGTTTTTGGCACCGTTGTCGAGGACTTGCAAAGGAGTTTTTATAAAGTTTAATTAAAAAAATCCAAAAAAGAAAAAATATTAGAAAAAGAAAAAATATTAGGAATTGCATTTTAGGTGCATTTTTCAATTTTGTTTCAGTGCATAACCACCTAATTTCCTAAATTTGGCACTTATTTCTAAATTTTCTTTTTCAAGGAAACATCAACAAGTTTTTGGCGCCATTGTCGAGGACTTGCAAAGGAGTTTTTATAAAGTTTAATTAAAAAAATCCAAAAAATAAAAAAATATTAGAAAAAGAAAAAATATTAGGAATTGCATTTTAGGTGCATTTTTCAATTTTGTTTCAGTGCATAACCACCTAATTTCCTAAATTTGGCACTTATTTCTAAATTTTCTTTTTCAAGGAAATAGGAAAGGGGAGAAAATTGGCAAGAAAATCTTCATCAACATGAAAAGTTCCCTGCTTTCCTAGATTAGGATTCTTTTCTTTTGAGTGAAGCTTGTAGTGAGGACCCTTGTAAACTGCACTTTCTAT
Source organism: Warburgia ugandensis (assembly GCA_035236585.1). Taxonomy (NCBI): domain Eukaryota; kingdom Viridiplantae; phylum Streptophyta; class Magnoliopsida; order Canellales; family Canellaceae; genus Warburgia; species Warburgia ugandensis. The sequence goes on from CP141130.1 coordinate 61,482,191, forward strand.
TTTCATTTTAAAGGGTTGTATAATACAGGGCAAGTGTGGGATAAGGTGGCCCACACTTGATCTTCATCAAAAACCCCACTATAAGTCTCCTCACTCATTTAAATTCCTAGATTAGGGTTGCATTTAGAGTAAATTTGCATTGTTTGGTAGTATAAATCATATAGACAGCATCCTCTTATAATTGTTTCATTTTTAGGTTTTTCTTTAGTTTATTGCTTTTATTTGCATCTTAGGACACGGTTAATGCTTTAAGGTGATATATTTGCTGATTGAATTACCATGGAGGGTGGAATTAATTAGTAAGGGCACCCTACCCCTATAAGATCAAGGGTGGATTTCATCACCACTCCTTGGCCCACCTAGGATAATAACCTCAAGCGTGCTACCCTAGCCTTCAATTCAAATTAAAATCAATCAGAAGAGACCTATAGGGCTATCACATGCTAGTAGGACCCTCTTACTAAGACTCGATTTATTGCCACTCTAATGGCTTTGGAGCACTGTGGTTATTGAGGATTGTCTAATAGAGCCTCGCTCTTCCCTCACCTCCTGTTGACGTTTGTGAGGTCTAAATGCCTCCTTACACGAAGGTTGTATTAACCACCTTGCGACGAACCTAACTGGTCAGCAATAATCAAGTCTGAAGGAGAGTATGAGTGCTAAATTAGGCTAATTAAAAGCATTGTCCCCACACAATTTCAAGAAAATCAATATGTTGCTTATTAGCCTCAAGGATTATATTGTGTCCTTTGTTTGTTCATCATTCTAGGAATTTAGGTTGCATCATGTAGGTTAGTTTTTATTAAAAAAAGAAAGAAAGAAAGAAAGAAAGAAGGAGCCTATCAAGAAGGGGATAGATTTTATAGATGGATCGGTTAGATCTTATGGAAAGTTAATTGCTTAGGCTAATAGCTTCTAGGCAAAGTGCGCCACAACCTCAATACCATAATGACTATACCTATTTTGAGCATCCATATTCCACCCCTTCCTGGCCCCCATCACGCTCCACATACAATGAATACTATCAGAAGCCAGTGGATGCACCTAATGCATTCACATACCGTAGCAATTTTTATTCTGAGACAAATTATCAAGACTCTAATGGATGTGCTAGGAATCATGAACAACCATGGTCTCAGGATTACTAATATCAGGAAGAACCACAATGGTCTCACCCTGGTCAATACTACCATGATTATTCAAAATATCAGGGTCAACCATCATGTGTTCAGCCTACTCTGTCCTTTTTCAGTACCTCAATGCCACAACAATACCAACCCTATGAGTCATTTCCTCTACAAGAAGAACTACTATTAGATGAAAAAATGCAACATATAGCACAAGGGAATAAGGAAATAAGACAAACGATGGAAGATTACACTGAGGAAATAAATCGAGGGAGGAAGGAATTTGAGGAAAAACTGAAACAAATTAGGGGGAATATAGAGCAATTCATTCTTGACAGCAGGATGGAAATTTCCCATGATCTTTATGAGTCACAAAGTCTACAACCATCCTTAGAAATCTCCACCTTCGATATACTTGAGTCATGTCCTGATTCTGATTATGAAGAGGCTTCCATTGATGATGAGCATAACATTATAGAAAAATCCAACCCTAATCCTTTAGATGCGTGTTCCACCTATTTGTATGACTCTGATGAAGACACATCTATTGAGGAGATGCCTGAGTTGTTGGATACTGTGCCTCTAATGGACACTTCTAGAATGCAAGCTAGAGTAGATCATCCTATGTATGAAATTCAAATTGAGCCTTTCAATGTAGAAGATGTACTTGATTGGCACCTAGCAGTCTTATTTGAACAAACATTAGACGATAATATAGGCCCACTTGATACTGTACCTGTGCTTATCAAACAGAAAGAAGTAGAATCAGTTGATATGCATCAACTTACTATAGGGTACACATCAGAAGATAACTAGGGTTTCACCCAAACCTTGTCCCCGCCTCTAGTAATACAAGAACAACCAATTAGAAAAGGGCAGAGTCAAGTTATTACCCGAGTTTAGGACAATGATAGGGACACGGAGGAAAATGATAAACTGAATAGAATGGTCATTATTATCCCTCAATTTGGTCAAGACAAGGACTGGTTGTCACCATATGCTCCACAGAATTACATGGTAGTTCATACAGTTATTGTGTTACTCTCACCTCATTTTTCGAGGTGGAGCAATTATATTGACTACCCTGAAATATTAAAGATGGGGGATCATCAATATGGTCCCACTACCTTCACAATTGTGGTGATCTATTGTATTATATTCATATCACCACCCAAGATTTTAAGGTGGAGGCCATATATAGATTACCGTGAAATTCTGAAGTGGCGTGAGATAAAGCTAACCCAGTTAGCTCTAGGGTTAGGAAGTTAGGTTAGGTAATGTCTAGCTGAAGACGTTAAACTTAGCACTTTTTGGGAGGCAACCCAAGGGTTTAGAGTTTACATCTCTCAACTTTCATATAGAATCCTATGTTTTCAAACATTAGGGACAATGTTTCATTCAGGTTGGGGGGTGTAGATGCACTAGAGATTTTGAGTTTTCTTGAAAAAAAAAAAAAAATTTTGAAAATTTTGGAAAAAAACAAAAAGTTTTTAAAGTAGAGTTCCCTTACTGTGATAAGAATTGAATGTTCAAGATTTAGTAAATATACTATTTTCACCTCTTAATGGGAATGCATATGATTAGTTTTTCATGTCATTCATGATTTGAAGCATTTTATGAAAGCTACTTCTCAGAAACTATTTACACATAGCACATAATCAAGACTAATATAGAGATATGACTTAGAGACCCTGAGAAAAATCAGTGGAGACCTATAACCTAGTGAGACTTGAGACTATCTTCTTTCAGAGAGTTATAAGTAATTCCCTAATTTCTTCAGCATACATACATTAGTGTGATCTAGTTATCCTTGTTTTGGTTAAACATCAAGAATAAATAGGAGTAATAACTTTGATTCTAGAAATTTATTGAATCTGATAGGCTTTAGGAAACCTAAGAAATGATATAGGCTATCCTTGCTCAGCCCAAAGACATAAAGCCTACCCAATATAGTATACCACTAGTTAGCCTTTTGAGCCTGTTATTAAGCCTTTTCTTTCTTAACCTCATGCACCTTAACCCAGAATAACCCAAAATAAATAACCACTACCCATCTTCAAAATGAGTAGAGTAGAAAAGATTCAAAAATAAGACGAAAAGTCAAAGAAGTGAGAAAAAGAATTAAATGTCTTTCTTCCAAAGAAGAAGAAAAAAAAAAGAAAAAAGAAAAGAAAAGAAAGACCAAAGTCTGAAGGAGAAATTCATTTCAAGAACAAACCCAAAAGAAAAGTTGTCCTATCAGATATTCATTGAAGACATCTACTTAATTTTGAACCTTTGAAATCTTTATACCTCTCTTTTCTAAACCTATCCTAAGCCTACATTTTGTCCTAGTTAAAGACCTATTGATCTTAGGTGGATATAGCCTTAAAGAGGAGATAAAAAGAAAGAATTAAGGTGAAAGACCTCTCATATTCTTCGTGTTAACATCCACTCTTATGGATCACTTTCCTTTGTCGCATGAGTGTTAAAAAGAATTATGTGAACCATCAGTTTGTTGGATTCGGTCACATAATGAGAGGAATATGTTAAACCCCTTATCTGAGAGTTTATTTCTGACCATATACCTGTGAGGATTTGGGGTCAAGGCATATTTCCAATGGAATGTAAGCATATCCAATTAGGAGTCAAGATTTATGTGACTGTACACACACATATGCACTCTAAGAAATAGCTCAAATAAAATGTCTTTAATATGTGTATGATGTGTAAAATTATCAAATCCTCTTCATTAAGTTGTAAAAAACTAGTCAATTTGCTAATGAATGAGGATTTTCTAAGATAAAATAAGGAACCCGACTTTACTGAATTTTGTGGGTATATTCACTGCAAACCCTCACGAGGCATAACTCATCCACTAGGGGTAACTTAAGGGTTCAAGGACTTGTTGCATGTGCTAAATGCATTCATGAGTACTTACGAAAGTGGCACCTTGTACCAGTTTTGTGTAAAATAGTTGTCTGCATGCTTTGTTCAGGACTAGCAAAATCTTAGTTTAACATTCAATAAGATCATCTAATCGTCCAAATTGCAAAATTTAGCTTGATTGACCATCCAAACCTTAATTTTCTTAAAATCAATGGTTAAATGATTATTAGAGCTTATTAGATGATTAATGTACGGTTTAGATGATTCTAATTTAGTCTTTTATTTTGCAGATCCATTGAAGGAAGGTTGGATGGCTTAGATCTATGATCAACGGTGCAGATAAAAAAGGTAAGAGTCCTAATCAACAAGGATTTCTAATTGGAAGAGTTCTAGTTGGAAGAGGAGTTGTATAAGGATGAGGATTCCTAAAAGAGATGGAGTTCTAATTAGAAGAGGAGAAAGTTTACCCATAGAACTCTAACTCTTCAAGGATAGAGTTTAAGGAAGGAGTTGATGAAGATAAGGAAGAAGGTGGAGAAAAACAAGGAAGGAAAAGGCTATAAAGAGTAAAACCGTATGAGAGGTGGGGGGGGAAGTTTTTTTTAGTTGTCTTAGCTTTCCTTGTAATTTTTTTCACTTTGTTCCACTTTCTCATTCTTACCACTTTGCCTCTTTATTTTTTTCTCTTTTGTTTGCCTTTCAAGCATCAACATTCCTACGTTCTCATCCCTCTCTTATTCCACTCTTTCTCATGTTACCCTCATGCACCATCTCTTTTCCTAGTCATTTCTAATCTCTCTCTCTCTAGATCACCGCACCATTTTCTGTTTCAGCACTAGCCCAACCGTCATCTCCATTCATCACACAAGCCCCATCTTTCCTTTTCACTAGTCAACCCACCTTCCATCACACCTCCACACTAGCACCTAGTTCTCCCATCACTATCTCACGCTCCATTTTCCAGTTCCCCCTTTGTGCACTACATAGAACGACACCCCAAAGTAGACAGGCCAAGCAACCACCTCTGCCTCATCTCCTCTGTTTCCCTATGCTCCACGGTGTCATCTTCACCAGCCAAGCACGAACCCAGCTCATCCTCCATCACGCCCAGATAACGCTCAGCCCATCACCGGACGCTCATCTCCACCGTGCAACACCCATCTACTCCAAACAGCATCAGACGACCCATCTTCCTCCTCTGCCCAGACCAGACGCCCAGAGCCCTCCATCCAGGCCAGCACCACCTGCCTCACATTTTCTCTTCACCAAACGATCAGGAGATGGAAAACCTACACGGGTTTTCCTCGCGCGTGTCTTCCCTTTGCCCTTTCTCCTCCGGCTCCATCTCTTTCACCTCCGATCTCCTCCTTTGTTGAGCTTTTCCTGGTTTTTGTTAAAAACCAGATTTTGAACAAAATTCCATTTTTGCCCTTCTGTTTAAATGCAATGACATTTCTGTTCAATTCCATTTATTACATTTGTATCCTCTGTTTATTTACATTTGTGTCCTTGTTCCATTTAAGCTTTATTTTATCCATCTTTTGATAGTGTTATCCAGGGACAATGCCATCCACGGACAATGTGATTCAGAGATATTTTGATTAGTTTTATTTTGTTTTCTAAAATTGAAAGTTATTTAAAGTGCATCATTTGAATAAATCTGAATGATTAGGCTAGTTTTGTTATTCTCTTGAAGTTTCAAATAATTAAATTTTATTAAAAAATCCAACTAAAGCGAGTCCCTGTGGGTTCGACCTGTATTTGCATAGCTATACTACAATAGCCCATGCACTTGTGGAAAACATCAACAGCACGCTAGTTCTTGCTTTGATACTTGAAAAAAATATCTTAATTTTAGTTCATTGGATAGAAGACATCAAGGAGAAGAAGACCCAAGTGTTTGATTTTCAATTTTCATTCTAAATATTGTAACTTGAATTGATTAAAGTTAGCTACTTGAACAATAATAGTGAGTTACTTAAAGTTTTATACCATTAGTTTGGTCTCTTTGATGAGCTTTTAAATTATCTAATCCTTTGCTTATATTTTTATTTGAGTTAGAAAGATTTCATATAAATTAATTTTAGATTTTATGGTCAGATTTGTTTAATTTTATGAAATAATCTTGAAAGGTACTATTATGCAAGTTGGTGAATAGCCTGGATTGTCGCACACATGCAACTGTGCATAATTGTCTCAGTTACCTTTTTTTCTAGTAACACTGTCTCACTTATAGACGTAGTAAGGTGTGTTGGTCTAGTATTTTAATTTGAAAAAAATTAAGAAAATCTATGAATAGGATTAGATGCATGACACCTTAGAGAATCCTTTTTTTGGTCAATAAAATTTTATTTAAACTTTAAATTTTTAAGTTGAGTTCCTGTGGGATTGACCCATACTTGCATAAGTTATACTACAATAGTATGTGCACTTGCAAAAAACAATCAACACTATCTCTGTTAGAGATGATAATCAATAGTACACCTTGTAGGCTTATGATATCCTTAATGTGTAGTTTCATCAAACTGTCCAATGATTACTTTTTTCAAATGGGAAGAAAATGCATGCATTTTATTAATAGATCAACAATCACTCAAATCATGTCATGACCACTTGATGTTCTAGGAAATGCCACAATGAAATCCATGGTGATGTGATCCCACTTCCACTCTTGTAGTTCCATGATTTGCAATGACCCAATTGGCCTCTAATGTTTGGCTTTCACCTACTAAGAAGTCAGATACCATGGCACACAATCACCAATGTCCTCTTTCATATTGTTCCACCAAAACTCCTCTTCATGTCTTGGTACATCTTCATGCCTCCAAGATAAGTAGTGTGCTTCTTATAGAAGATCCTATCTCAATCCCATAACTACTAGGACTAGAGGTCTCCCTTAAAAGCATGTCTCCATCTAGACGTTTGGAGATGCCAATTTTCTCACTTAGTGTTTGGGTCTCTTTACAATCCTTTTGAACTTGTAGAAATTCATTCCATAGAGGCTAATCATACATACACATTTGCTATCAATCTCTCATCTTTTTGCTTAAAGCATCTAGCACTACATTAGCCTTCCTAGGGGTGGTATTGGATGGTAAAGTCATAGTCTTTCAAATATTCCATCCACTTCCTCTATCTCATTTTTAGGTCACTCTATGAAAAGATATATTTAAGGTTCTACTGATCTATGAAAACATCAAATTTCTCTCCATATAGGAAATTTATCAAGATTTTTAGGACAAACGCTATTGCAGCCAACTCCAAATCATGAATGGAGTAATTCAACTCATGTGTCTTTAATTGCTGGAAGCATAGGCTATTACTTTCCCATGTTGCATCAATACACACCTAAGTCCTTTGCTGAAAGCATCACTATAAACTACAAAACCTCCATTACCTTCTAATAGTGTCAAGATCAGTATTGTGGTTAATCTCCTCTTCAACTATTAAAAATTCTCTCACATTCATCATTCAAAATGAACTTCTCTACTTTCCTGGTTAGCTTAGTCATTGGTAGAGCAATATCGAGAATCCTTGATGAATCTTTGGTAGTACCTAGTTAAACGAAGAAAGCTGTGAATCCTTGTCACTGTCTGGGCCTCTCCCAATTGGTGATTACCTTCACTTTCTTTGGATCAACCATCCCTCCATATTTTGAAATTACATGGCCAAGGCAATATACTCAGTTAAGTCAAAATACATACTTATTGAATTTGGCATGTAAATGGTGAGTCTGAAGTTTGTTCTAACACAAGCCATAGATGTTCCTGGTGCTCTTCTAGGTGCTTAGAATAAATTAAGATGTCGTTGATGAATAGTATGATTAACTTGTCAAGATATTCCTTGAAGACTATGTTCATGAGATCCATAAATGTTGCTAAAGCATTAATTAGTCTAAATAGCATCACCATAACGAGTTCCAAATGCTATCTTTAGACTGTCCTCATCCCTCATCCTTTGCTGATGGTAATTGGATCTTAGATCAATATTTGAAAAAAACTTGGTAGGATGAAGCTGATCAAAGAGGTTCTTAATGTGAGGTAATGGGTACTTGTTCTTTATATAGTAAACCCATTCACTTGGTTTTTCAGTTGTGATCTATAATGTGAATCATGGTTTTGAGGTCATAAATACCTCTTGTATAATATAGTTCCAAAGCTCCCCAAATGAAGTTTGATAGATCAGTTTTTACCATGTTACTAAACTACTGAAAATCATGATTTTGGAAATCCTAAAATTAATGTTTGATAAGTTGTTTTTTAGAATATTGTTAAGCCTAAAAAATAATGAGTTTTGAACCATAAATTGATACTATCATAAATTCAGATTTAAACATGAAATAACACTATCAGTTTGACATTTTTTGAAGTTGAGTTTTCAAAACCATGCATTAACGTTTAGATTTTCCTTGAGAGTATATTATTAGGTGATATAAATTTGAGTGTTTATCTTAGTTTGAAAAAGAACTTTTATTTGTATTTTGTGGAATTGCATAAGGTGTTTTGCTTGATTTTTTGGAAAATGTACTAGTGTATAGTGATACGCAGGATTTCATATGTGTGTAATACCTTGAAATTTTACACCAAATAATAATATTTATTTGCAAATGTTTATCAATCAAATTGAATTTACTTAGGTGGTAATACTATGTTCTTGATGAATTTTGGGTTAGAGTTCAAACTACCACACAGCACTGTTAGTTTCTTTTTAGTAGAAAAAAGAGAGATCCAGAAAGAAATGAAAGCTTAGATTTTATGACATTGGAATGATCACAACCATTGAAAATTGAATGACCAAGATGAATGTTAAGACATCTTGACTCTAGAAGTAATGGATGGCTAAGATTAGTTATCCAAAGATCATGTGAAACCACTAAGAGCGAGAGAGAGAGAGAGACTTTAAGCACTTAAGGAGATATGAAAGGTTAGGATGAAATCACATTGGGCCACTTTAGATGAGAGTCCTTGACAACCATAATAAAATCATGTGACACCTATAAGAATGATAAGTTAAACATGTCATATTTCCCAAAAGAAATAGGAAATGTTATATAGCCAATGAAGTTAGGTAAGATAGCATTATAGATAGGAGTTGATGCCTTATTTTTAGGATGCTTAGAATGCAAGGGACATAGGGTCCTATAAGAGATAGAAAAGGAAGTTTCACACAAATATATATATATATATATATATATATGTGTGTGTGTGTGTGTGAACATGATCTACAAGTGACATCGCACCCCACTTTTAGAGGAAATAAGCATTATGTTTGAACTAGGAGATGGAAACATATGTAGCTAAGGAAGAGTTCCTATATGTATTTGAAAAAAAAAAGTGATTACTAAGAGAAAGATAGAGGTATTTATAACCAAAACAAACTCCTATATTCTAGCTAGGAAGTCTTTTATACATTAGAGACATTTTTTACTACATAAATACAAAGATAAGAACTTAGAAAAGGAGAAAATCATGGGCAAAAGAGGAAGAAAGAAGAAGGAATAGCCAAAACCCAAGAGGACAAGAGAGAGAGAGGAAGAGGAGAATAAAAATTCAAGGTAGGGGGCTTGGAATCTCTCTATAACTAGGTTTTCCATCATTCATTTTAAATCATAGAAGGCAAATATTTGTAATTGAATCATACAAAGTTCACTGCAACCACTGATTCATTTTGAAATCAAGACAATGTATGCATGGATCTTGAACTTGTTTTAAAGACTAATTAATTAGTTTAAATCCTTGTTCTCTAACAAATTTTGTTGGTCATTCATAACATGTTCTAGCCAGCATTACTATTTTTAAAAGGAAAATTTTGAAGTGTATTTATTGGTTAATTTGCTCTTATTTTGGGATTTTTTATGTAATGTAGTTAAACAGTAACTATCCTCTAAACAATGGATTGAAATCTATATATGGATTTTGTTGTTTCTTATTTCAATCAAATGATTGATACCTAAAAAAGGAGTTTGTTGTCACTCCAATTTGGACATCTGAGGGAGGGATTATTATTTTAAGGAAACATATATTTTACGAGGAGAAAGTACTACAATAATTATGTAGTTTTTATATATTAACATGTTCTGTTACCTGTTATTGTTACATGCTATGTGTTACTAGTAATCCATGTAAAATAACTATATTGATGTATGCTAGATTAAAAATACAGACAAGTGCTCGTTACTATTAAAGATTTTTGCTAAAAATATGTATAAACACCACCATTCAAACCTATAGAAAACCTTAAGAAAAACCATTTTTAGTCATAAGAAAGATTCACTAATTACTTGCAGTAAATCACCACTTACCAATTGTAAGACATGGCTACAAATCATCACTATGACTATTATTAATTCTTGTCACAATCACCATTATAACTAGTAGCTATCTTTTATCATTACCTGCTACATACACATGTCCAAACCACTACCAAAGCCAGTTGAACAACCAGCTATAAAGCTCACTTAAAGCTGATACAATCACATCTCGCCTAGACATAAATCATTAATAACTAATAGAAAATCATGCATAAGACCTACAACAAATCACTCCTTCAACTACCTATAAACTATTACTAAACATAGTAGGAAATCATGACTAAAAATCTAAAGAAAGTCATTGATAAAACCATTAGTAGTCAATAATACAAAATCATTACTAGTCATTGATAGGAAATCATCCCAAATCATATATAGAAAATACTATTATTATTGATGAAAGATAGCTATGAAAAAGACTTATATATAGTACACAATCCACTAATAAAAACCATCATAAAATCATCCCCAAACTACCTAATATACTATTTTATAATGTTAAATAATCTAAGACACTTCAAATCTGTTAATGATTGAATGCTATATTGTTCTTGGTGTTAAGATCATCCTTGTTCCATTGATTTATTGTTGGATACATATAATAGCTTATAGTTTACATGTTTTGTGACAGATAAATGTATTTCTAGGTGTTTGTTTTAATGCAAAGGATGGACTTGATTGTGAGATATTTGCTATTGTGGTTCTATGAGACATGTGATAGTAGACCTATTGAGTTTATGAATTGAATTAGGTACCAAAGGTGCAAATGATTCTTATGTGATTGGTGACTTATAGTAATCATGAAAGGGGTATAAACCCCATCGACACTATGCTAGGAGGATATGAGATTGGCCCCTGACCTTTGAATAGGATACTTGTCTAAAATTTGGTCCATTTTATGAGAGTATGTATCATGGGAAGACTACTTCCATCTTGATCTGGCGGCCCAATGAGAGCTGGTGGAGGACCTCATGGTGTTCGGGGTCAAAGTGTAGTTGGAAGGTGATTCCACTAGTGTACAATGACATGCTTGTTGTGTGTGGTCATGGATACATGTGTTGGTCATCCTAGAGGTTTTAGACCAATTGCCAATGAGTATTATGGTAGGGCACTACCATCCAGTTATGAGATATGATTATTTCAAATGTATGATATATATCTAGATTATTACAGTGCATCACTTGTAGATTTTCATATTGCCAGTTGATTTGAAGAAAGTGTTTTTTATTTTGAGTAAAACCTTATTTTTTTGCAGTTTCAAAACCAACGTATGGATTTCTTCAATGGTTGTACTCACACCTACCAACATTTCAGTTGAAAGTTTCAATGATTGGATGTAGCTTGTGTTAGCAAATGGAGCAAGAAATAGAGGAGCATGTGAACTATAATGAGTAGTTTTGGCTACTTTATTTGAGTTTATAGATTTTGTGTACAGACATTTAATAAGATTTTATTTCATGTGGACTTATAGATTTATTTAGTTGATTGGAATGTGACCAGTGGGTCCTATTATGTGTTGATTTAATTCTATGATTACTTCTCACGTATATATATGGAGTTTTGAAATGACACGGGCTTGAAGAAGTCGTTTTAGAATCTATTACATGTAATATGTTTTCAAAATGTCTATTTAAAAGAAACTTTCCCAAGAATTCCTAAAAATTCTTAAAAGAATTTTAAGAAAAGCTATTTTTGGAAAGCCAAGTCATCGCATTTGGTATCACAACACAGTTCAATCTTTCATAGCCAAACAATTAGGAAACCATGAGATTCTACAATTAGAAATGAGTCTTAGGTTCAATAGCAAGTTGGAATAGAAACTTATTATTTCTTTACATAATTTCAGATGGTTCCAAAGAGATGAAGAGCTTCTCCCTCTTTGTTGACAACTGAAACTTCATCTACTAAGGCATAAGAGAATAATGATGTGCAAAATGGCACAAAAGAAGATCTATAGAGCTTCTCCTTCAAAGGATGAAGCAACAATTGCATCTTCCCATAAGAAAGATGAAAAAATGGAGGAAGCTAGCATAGGAGGAATGGGAATAAAGGTAGACACTCTACTAGAACGATTTAAGAAGATTGGCAGTAAACTTTGTGGGGAAGAAGAGCTGGACGTGGAAAAACTTGCTTGTATAAGATAGAAAAGATATTTCAGGCAATGAAGGTGTCAAAAGACAGATGGGTAATAGTGACCCCGTTCATGCTGATTGGAGAAGCCTTATATTGGTGGGCTATAGCTAAATGTACCTACTTCGATGAGGTAGAAGAGATTGACTGGGAGGAATTCAAACTCATGTTCATTGATAAGTACTTCCCTTTGCATGTGCAAGAGCAAAAAGAACTAGAGTTTCTAAGTCTGGTGCAGGTTCCATGGTGATGGAATGATATGAGTTGAGGTTTGTCAAGTTGGGGTGGTTTTCCCCTAAGATCAGTCCTACCGAGTGGCAAGATCCCCAAAAATTTATCAAAGGACTACAATATAGCATGTAAAGTGATACACATAAATATTATAAATAATATCCCTGGAACTAGTAGTTTTGACACTAGATTTATTTTAAATATCACTAATTATTATTTATTTTACATTTTGTAGGATTAGGGTAGAAGTGAGAAAAATGCTATTTGTAACATGTCAAAACCCTTAAAGAGATTCATTTTGCCATATGAGCAAATTCACAGACCTACTTGTTAAAAACCAAGAATTTTAGAAGATCAAAACATAGTGAGATGCCTTTATCACATTCTGCACAGTTAGAAATCTTAAGCAAATGACCAACCTTATTCACTCAAGAGAAGGTGCCTTTATCAAAGGTAAGGGTGGCTAATTTGTTATGCATTCATGCATGTATTCCACCACCTTTGAGGAGCTTCTAAGTGAAGCTAAATTCACATACAATAGATGCGCATGTATATGATTTATTTCTGAAGCAAAACAAGTTAGAGACTAGGCCCCACATGAAGACTACATTCTCTTAGTCTCTCGCTAAGCTTAAGAGAGGGCCCACACATGATTCCACGTGATTTTTTCTAGGGAGAGGATGTGTCACCCCTCTTTTATGCATGATCTTCATGTATAAAAGTAAATTACAAATAAAAAGGAAAATTTATGGAGTGGAAAGGAGCATTTATGGGAAACCTACGATCATGGTTCATTCAATCTTTCAAAGAAACATAGGATAAAATCTACTTTGCATCAAGGATATCCTAGGAGAAATCCAATAAGAAGTAATTTGCAAGAGAGAATCAAGGGAATGCTAGGGTGGACCAATGAGAATCAAGCCTACAAGAAAACCAAAGCTGATCGTGATTGATGGAGATTTGGTAGGCTGCCCATCATTTTTCATGGAGAAAACACATGAAAATGAAGGGGGCGAAAATGTGTTTTTAAAGAGCAATTAAAAGTGGGATAAAGTGAACTTTGGTTTATGATTGGATGGAGAAAATAAAGATGGAATGAGGAAAAATTTTAGGGGAGAAAACATGTTCACCAAAGGAGAAAATTTAAGCTAAAAACCATGTTTTCCTAGTAAGGAATGTTAGATAAAATTTTAGCCATCCATTCATAGGTTTTACATCATCTTATAAGTGGAACAAAAGGTTAGAAAAGAGAAAAGAATAGGAGATTTGATCTGAAGAAGATGGAAATAATTCAAAAAAAATTTATATGTTTTCTCAAAGAAGGAGGCTTATAATTCAAAGGGGTGGAGAAGGGATGAAAGGGGAGAAACAAAAAGGAGAATATGTAGGAGGATGAGAGAAATTTGAAGGGGATTTCCTAGGAAGGTGATTGGCCAAAGGAAAAGGACAAGAAAGAAGGGGTATTTGATGATTATCTGATATAGGAGGTTGAAGGAAATAAGAAGGAGAAGCTGGGGGGAGCATCCCACACATTCCCATTCCTCTGGTGCTTGGACATGCAACTAGGAGAACTTAGGATAGTTGAAGGAGAAGAGTTAGAGAAAGGTGTACTATGTGTAGTCTTTAGAGAGGTAAGTCTGTTCATGTTTTTTTTTCATTGTTCCATCATCATCATCATCAACTTGTTGTCCATCTTCAATCAATTAATCTAAACATTAACATTCTTCCTTTTATCTTTCATTCTCAGTATCCAATGTATCTCTCATCTATCATCATATCTTCTATTTCCATGGACACTTATTGCACTTCAGTGCCTAAACATTGACCCTATCATCCTAGCATGACATGGTCCACCTCATTCTTCCAATTTCATTCATTATCCCCATTCTCAAATCCATGTATCCTTTTGTTTCTCTCTTTCACACCTTATTTCTCCCTATAATTCCTCTCAAATTTCACACATAACCATAGCTCTACCTCTCCCTCTCTTGAAATTTCATGCATGACCCTATCATTTTAGATGTAAGCTTATTTTGGGTTGTGAGTGGTTTGTCTCCTTCAGTTGTTGGTAGTTTGATAATGTCCTCTATGTGTGTTGAGTGACATAACAAGTGTAACATGTTGTTTGGTGGAAGTAAGAAAGGTGTAGCTCAATTTGGAAGAAATTGAAGGTGGATTTTGTTAACTGACAAGGCAAAACTCAGCGACTTCTTTTCAATATTCATAGAATTTTAGTTCAATTTTATTTTTGCTTAAACATTGTAGTCCTCATAATTTTCTTTTAAGTTTTAGTTAATAAAATTGTCTATTTCATTTTCTTTTAAGTTTTAAGTAGTACTTTACTTTCAATTTATGATAATGTGATTTTATATTAGCACTTGTTGTAGTTTTGTACTATTTAATTTTAATTCCTTAGGTTATTTGTTAGAATAAAATTTATATTTAAATTTAAATTCACAAGTAATTTATTTTGTTATCCTGGGGTTAAGATGAAACCACAATAAATTAAATAAATTTGTGACTAAGTAAATTTAGATTTAATATGTGCTTAGTATTATTTCTTAGATTTAGCAACCAATTTTTATATATACAAATTTTCAAATAGAAAATATCATGCATTTCCTATAGTTTACATGTTAGATATGTTAGATTAGGTTAACTCGGTGGATGAGAATCTTTGATGATCTTTGCCCTAAGAAAGACTATACTTTGAATAAATACATTGAATTAAGCTAAATCTTATAAATAAGAAAATATATAAATTAGAGATTTTAAAGAATAAATATATGGTGTTTTTGTTATTAATGAGATTTTATTAACATGTGTAGTGGAAATTCTAATTTACTTGATTATAGAAATATTTAATTTCATTATAGTGGATTTTGATACCCTAGACTTAGTTTTTGTGTGATTTTATCTCTTTTAAAAAATCTTAGAAATAATTAATTTGTTGGATAGGTTAAAGTAGTTTAAATTAGATTTTAATTAGAATTTTTAAAATTTTAAATTAGATTCCTTGTGGAATCAACTTGTACTTGCGTAAAACTATATTACAATAGTCCCATGCTCTTGCGGATATATATTTTAAAATGCAACACGATACTAACAACTTAGCTCACTCCTATATAAAGCAATGGATTTAGGCTCAATCTTGGAGAGAGAGATTATAGGGACTCCAAGAAGGACCACAAGAGGACAAGAGGGAAAAAACATGTATGAAAGAGCAAGAAACTAAATGCACCCATTCAATTTGCTAAGCCATAAGACTAGCACCCCATAACTTCTGAAGGAGAGAGGATGATAGCACACATTGCCAATACCATAAGGAATATTATCTAGGGAGGTCTTGTGACCACCAACAACAACACTATTTCAAGTGTGGCATGCAAGGACATTTTATTCATGATTGTCCCAAATTGAAGAAGGACTAGCAGCCATGTCCAAAGGTAGCTCCAAAAAGTCAGGGAGGACTTTTGCCCTGATGATTGAGTAAGCCTGCACTTCTAATGCGGTGGTAGAAGTTATCCTTCTTATTTCTAGTAGTCATGCTAGAGTATTGATTGATCCTAGTTTCACCCATTCTTTTATATCACGTAATTTTGTATCATGTGTGGATCATGCAGCACATTATTTAGAAGTTATCACACCCATAAGAGGCACAGTCTTAATACATGAGTTTATTCAAAATGTGCCTATCAAAGTACTAGATAGAGAGTATTGTGCTGTCTAATCCTCCTAGGAATGATGGACTTTGATGTCATCTTAGGTATGAACTAGTTAGAGCAGTATGGTGCTGTGATTGACTATAGGTAGAAGACAACCACTTTTTATGACTTAGATGACACACCTTATACCTTTTAAGGGAAATTAGACAATGAATGCTTCTTCTCTTTCCTATCCAATATTTGAACTAGGCGCTCCTAAAATGTAAGGTCTGCCAGTAGGTCAATTAGTGGTTCATCCAAAACATGCGTAGGATCTAGCACATATTTTCTCAACATGGATATGTGAAAAACATTGTACACGTCAGAAAGTGAAGGTGGTAGAGCCAATCTATAGGCAACTTGTCCTACCCTCTTTAGAGTCTCAAATGGCCCTACATGCCTTGAGGTCAACTTGCCCTTTACCCCAAACCTCATGACTCCTCTTGTATGGGATACCTTCAAGAACACATGATCCCCCACCTAAAACTCAAGAACTCTCCTCCTCAAATCAGCATAGCTCTTCTTCCTACTATGTGCTGCTATCAAGCATCTCTAAATAAGTCTGACCTTCATAGCACACTACTCCACTAACTCACTTGACAAACTATCTCTCCCCAACCTCACTCTAACAAGTTGGAGTATACTAAGGTCTATCATGGAGTGCTTCATATGGAGCCATACCAATGCTGGAACGATAGTTGTTGTTATAGGTGAACTCCACTAATGGTAGATGTTCATCTCAACATCCCCTCCAATCAAGTGCACAGGCTCTTAGTATGTCTTCTAGTGTCTATATGGTTCTTTTTGAATGAATGTCTGCTTGTGGATGAAATGTGGTACTAAAACATGTAGAAGTGCCTAGTCTCTTCTGCACACTCTACAAAAATTGAGAAGTAAATCTAGTATCTCTATCTGAGATAATTACCAATGGCTCTCCATATAGACTTACTATCTCTATAATGTACAACTTCACAAGGCTCTCCAAGGATTGCTTCTGTTGTACTGGTAGGAAATGGGCCGAATTAGTGAATCAGTCCATGACAACCTAAATGCCATCATGCCCACTTGTGGTCTTGGGCAGCCATACTATGAAGTCCATAATTACCTGATCCCACTTCCATACTAGAAGCTCAATTGTCTGTAATAGACCTGTAGGTCATTAATGTTCTACCTTAACTCTGTGACAAGTCACGCAATGAGCAACGCAATCACCAACTAGCATCTAAGTGAGTCTGTAACCACATTGGCTTTCCTACTAAGTGAGTCTGTAACCACATTGGATTTACTAGGGTGATACTGAATGTTAATTTTAAAGTCCTTTAAGTATTCCAACTAGCATCTCTACCTCATGTTGAGATCACACTACATAAAGACATGCATAAGGCTCTTGTGGTCTGTATATACATCAAACTTCTCCCCATACAAATAATGCTGCCAAATCTTCAATGCAATACCATGGCTGCAAACTCCAAATCATGTGTGGCATGATTCTACTCGTGTTTCTTCAACTATCTATAGGCATAAGCTATTACCTTACCATGTTATATAAGAACACAATGAAATCCTTTCCCTCAAGTGTCACTATATGCGACAAAACTTCCACCATCATCAGGTAGGGATATGATTGGTGCTGATACGAGCCTCCCTTTCAATTCTTGGAGGCTCCTCTCACAGTCCTCAGTCCACTCAAACTTTTGCTCCTTCCTAATTAGAGTGGTGAATAGCTAAGAAATGCAAGAGAACCCCTCTATAATCACTGATAATAGCTTGATAGCCCCAAAATATAAGCACCTGAGACACCAACTTGGGCCTTTGCCAACTAGCCACTATTGCTTCCTTTTGTGGATCAATTGTTACTCCATCCTTAGATGTCACATTGCCAAGAAATTCACTCAGTCTAACCAGAGTTAACAATTGGAGAACATGGCACACAATCTATGTGCTCATAAAATCCCCAAAGCTATACTTAAGTACTCTTGATGCCCCTTGGACCTACTCGAATATGAGGATATCATCTACAAATACATTGATGAACTAGTCCAAGTAATCCTTGAACACCTGATTCATCAGATCCGTGAATGTCGTTGGTGCATTTGTCAACTCGAATGGCATCACCATGAACTCATAGTGACCATAACGAGTATGAAGAGCTGTCTTTGGGATATCCTCATCTTGTATCCTCAACTGATGGTAACTAACCCTCATGTTGACCTTAGAAAACACCTTAACCACCTGTAATTGGTCGAAGAGATCATCAACGCAAGGCCAGGAGTATTTATTCTTCACGATAAGGCCAGTCAATGCCCTATAGTCTACACAGAGTCAGTAAGCCATCCTTCTTCTAGACAAACAAGACAAGATCTCCCACCAGAGATATGCTAAGGTGAATGAACCCCTAATCAATAACTCTTGTAATTGTATCTTTAGCTCCTTAAGCTCTATAGGAGCCATATGGTATGAAAATTTTGAGATAGTGGCTACTTCAGGTAGTAGTTCAATGGTAAACTCCATCTCATGCCTCAGTGGTAATCCCTGTAACTCCTCTAGAAATGCATCAACAAACTCTTGTACTACATTGATCTCCTCAAAGCAAGGAATTAATACCCCCTAATCCTCAACATATCCTAGGTAGTCATGACACTCACTTCACAATTGCCGTGCCACTCGACTGGTTGAGATAACATTGGCACCCAAAGTATCTAACTGCCCATGAAAAGGAGTGTTTGTCCTTCAAGTACATGTAAGGCCATCTGCTTCTTTCTATAGTCCACTATAACCTCATGCTTGGCTAGCCAATTCATTCCTAACATGACCTCAAAATCTGTCATAGTCGAGGCTATCAAGTCAGCCCTCAACTCCTGATCTAACATCATAATGGGTACATCTTGCACAAACTCTAGTACTATAACTGACCCCCCAACTGGTGTGCTAACCTCTAGTAAAAATCCTAGTCTACTCAAAACAATGTATAGACTCAAAGCAGATATAGTAGAAATAAAAGAATAGGTAGCACATAGATCAATGAGTATAAGAGCTCATCTATTATGTACTAAGAGTGTACCTTCCAAGACTGTGCTGGATGTGCAGGCCTAATTGGTAGTGATAGTGTAAACTCTGCCCTGTCCTCTAGGAGCCTGACCTCTATGTTGCACGGGGTTTGGACATGGCACATGCCCCTGTTGTGGAATTTGTCCAGCCTATGGTGCTTGATCTCATTGTAGTGTTAGATTAAATTATGGTGGTACTAACCTCCTTAGCGGGTTGCAATATTGTGAGATGTGGCCCTACTGGCCACAATGAAACCATCTAGGGCCTCTATTCTATGCATCTCTATTTGGATGGAAATGTCCCTGGAAACCTCTCCTCTCTTATGCTGACCCCCAAACTGTCTAGTCAGTGGTGGTGGTTGTTTCTCCACCCTAAGAATATGCTAGTATGCCCAAATGGTCGACTTGCCTCTCTAGGTGTGCCTCTTAGTTTTCTCTTCAAGATGGATACCAGCTTCATAACCTTGGCCACTATAGTAGGCTACAATGTGAAAATCCTACTCTTCAAGTCTAAGTTCAATCCCCTAACGAACTTCTGAGTAACTCTCTGCTCCATGCTACAAACCTTAGGCGAGAACTCCTCAGCCAAGCAAACTCTTCCTCATAATGTGCCACCATTTGTGCCCCTCAAGAAGTCCAACTCCATCCATTCCTAAACATGTGGTGGGAAGAACTTGTCAGTGAACACTATCTTGAAATCCTGTTAGGCAATGATGTCTCCCCCCTCAAAGTAGTTCCTTTCGGTGATTGGTCACCAGTGGGCAGCCTCGCCCATCAGAACAAAAGTAGCAACTACCACCTATCTATCCTTAGGGATGGCCTTCACTGCAAAAATCCTCTCCACATCATGCAATCACATCTTAGCACTCTCTGGCCCATCCTTGCAGGAGAATTTAGGTGCAATCCACCTAAACCTCTCAAGTTAGTTGTCCCCTCTACGACCACCATCCTCTACCTCAATATCTCATGCAGCCTCCAGTTGCTACCTCATCTTGTGGAACATGAACTTGGCCACCTGATCTACCATATCAGACTGGCCACTAGTAACACCCTATGTCTCAGTGGTAGTTCATCTGTCATTAGGCAGAGGGGGTGGATCCTCCCCACATCTCCTAAGAGGCATCTACAATTTATAGGAATGCAGTGAGTTTTCTTATACAACTGCCCTCTAGTCAAACCTCAAACCTTAATTCCCTAAAGCTTGATACTGTCTATCTTCATAGTAAATTAGTTGTGAGAAACATGTCCTGGGCTCTGCTACCTAAACCTATCACATCCCAGTTTTATAAAATCGATATTTAGAAATTTCCCTTTCTTTACTAAAACAAATTTTGAAGAGTAATAACAATATAGATATTTCGAAACACTTGTCTACAAACCAGAATCTCAAAGCAAAGTCTTCATACCTAGAGCAAAACAAAAGAAAACAAGCTAAATCAATTTTTTTCTTTACCACAGAAGCTGCTAGTTAGATCTTAAATTACCACGCAAACATAGTCTTACACAAGTTACTTAGAATATTTACAAGGTAATAGTATCAACCATAAACTTACAAAAAGAGTAACTAAGTATAGTCCATTACAAAATTTAACTCCTCAAATGAGCAAATACTTTGTTGCCTACGTACATCAAAAGGTCACTAGGACTACTTAGTCTCTAAGGCACCTCCTCTCCTACCTCGTGCCTCCACGATGGTTCACCTAGAATATTTGTAAGGGGGTGAGCACATGTCACTCACCTTGGAATTAAGGAACTGCTACTAGTACTGTTAATTACAAGGCTTTTAGTAATATGAAATATTTAAATACTCAAATAACTCAGCAGTACTAAGGCATGCTATATTATTACATGACTAAAGAAAGGATAAATTAGTTTATCATGTTCAATTTTAACCTAAGGAGTTATAACCACAAATATGATTCAAATTAAATGTTGATCCCAACTCTAACATAAATATAATGATGCATGGAAACATACAAGAACTAATGACATGATTCATCATGGAAACCTCAATTGATAAAATCATGAAGTAAGAAGGCGATAATGATGATCAAGTAAGAAAACTGACTGATGTTTTTACAATCATGCTCATAAAACCATGCAATACCCGCATTCGTGCATAGGGTGACCCTTTTAGTCTAGTTGTAAGGACACTGGCACACCCGTCTTAGTAGAGACCTCCCTTCTAACACATCACATCTTGTACTATCCAACATTACTAGACAGGTCCAACACTCTTGGACATAAATCACACATAATGTCCAACACTCCTAGATGGGGTCCAACAATCCTGGACCGTGGCCCAAGACTCCTGGGCCATCATCGAGCCTTACAACTACTTAGTAAGCACACCCCTCAGGGTTTGTCTACTCGAGCCACAGTTGAATGGCTTTTCCTAACATCAAATCAAAACCTCTCAGGCCTTACAACTACTATGTGAGTGCTTACCTTGAAAACATCTGATCAAATCAACATGTCACCTTCCTCCTCAAGTATAGCTTGATTCAAGGAAAGGGTTAGGTTTTGAAGGCATCTCATAAAAAGAAAGAATGAAAAACCTCAAGGAATTCCAAGTTCAATGTACCTTGTAAAAGAACCATTGTTTATGTGCTTTTCATACAAGCATCATCATAGTTTCTAGCAAGTTTTACCCATTTCAATAATCATTCATGTTCATCCATACATTCACATTTTCTCAAGATATAAGTAAAGCAACATTTACTTGCATGATTCTAAACATCACATGGCACGTGTATATCCATGCTCATTTGCATTTAGATAAATGTGGATGAAACACTTTAGCTTTATAGGAAATTAATGCCATTGAACAATTAAGAGATACAACTTAAAGCATTCACAAGGAAAACCCTTTTTTTTAAATATGTCTTGAAGTGTCTTGTCCATGCTGATTTGTAGGAGGCATTGTAGGTTAATCTAGTTAAATTTATCAAGTGCATGCTAAGCCTACTTAAAGATTTTTTTTGAAGTTCTAGTAGGTTGATGGATGCTCTTAGCACACTCTAGGTCAAGCATAACTAAGCCCTCTATTTTGGTGATATTTCCTAAGGTGGAATCTTATTGCACCTATTTTCTTCATCTTGTATTGCTCGATTTGCCTAAAGGTGTACAATCATCAAATAGATCTCCCCACTAGGCTACCTTTAAGTCTCTTTTCTTCAGGTTTTATGTTGCTTAGTTAGCTAAATTATGTTCATCATTTTCTGCACTTTTTCCTTTTTCCAAACACCATCCAAAGTGATGCATAATCCTAGGCATCAAGTTCTTATTTTCCTAATGAGAATTTGAGCTCCAAGATGGTCCCCCACTTTGGTGGCATAAGCAAGTGGTTTACCACTTGAGGGGTAGCTTAATAGTTCATTTGTTTTAGGCCTAGACAACAAGACTCAAGTATCATTGTTCATGAACACACCTATCTCATCCTTTATTTGTTTTCCATGTTAGAAAGTGCATTAGAAATCTGCTGGTATGTACATGCATAGGTTTCATGTTTTACTTCTTAGACACATTGAGGATCAAGCCAAAACTTATCCTCAAGCACCCACACTTACTCCACTCTAAGCCCTCCAACAATCAAGCACAAAGGAGAATGAAAGACTAGCCATTCCATGCCAACTTTGGACATCAATTTTCTGCAGATTTCTACAAAAAAAATGCATTAGAATTTTGGCTTGAAACACCTTATCATACACCCTATTTAAGTATCGGAATCACCTCTACATTTAATTCATCTTCAAGGCTAACGTGTGAGGAACATTTACCTTATACACTCCTAGCTTTACCTAGGTCAAAACCCAAGCACAATTGAAGGAGGACAGGATGTCTCATTCCTGTCCAAACAAGGCAGATGTAAGACGTCTCATTTTCCTTGCTTAAAACATGCACCAAACTATTCCAAATTCACTTCCTAGATTTCCCATATATCACGTCCCAACTCTCACCATCACCATTCCAACATGTTATCAAAGTAAAAGAAACTAAGAATGCATATGGCACCATGCAGTCTGCGTGAATAGTGTTTTACAGATTATAAGGAAACCATGCTTAGAACATTCCAAACATATAGGTGATGGAATGGCTTAGAAACATTAGTAATCCATTTATTACATATAAATTGAAGTTATCTAAAAATAATTCCAACAGAATAAAGGTTTAACACATATAGCTCAAAAACGGAGTTTCCTATAGTCCGCGTGAATATTGTTTTCTACATGGATAGTATTTTTTACTTGAATAGTGTTTTGCTACTAGAGTTAAATTCCATGTTCCTTGAGCTAAATCCCATAACTACTGTCCTAAAACTCAGCACCCTCTAGAAACAAGTATATCATGTGTAATTAAAAGATACCCATGTGAATATTTAACTTTATTCTAAGTAGAGTCCCTAAAGAGTGAAGTTTTTTATGACTTACAAATAGACATTAGAAACAAACACCTAAAGCATAACTTCATGCTTACATCCCCAACAACCATGATCTTTCAAACATAAGTAATAAAAAAATAGAGATAACACATGTAATATTTCATCCAAATCCAACTACAAAACCCTAGAACATGAGAATCAAACCAGTCATAGGTGTAGGTTAGAAATAAGGATTTCTATAGATTTTGAGCATGCATACACCTTCCAAGCTAGGCAAGCTAGAATTGACCTCAGTCCAACTTAAAACCCCTATCTTTTGGGTTCTCACGTACTTCTCTTACTTTCCCCCTTGGCTAACATCTTTACTAACCCAAAAAGTGGGTTTTTAATGCATAATTCATGCTCATAATTGGTTGTCTAGTCAACCAGCAGTGGCTGCCATCTTACTCCAAGTTTGAGCTTCAGTACCTCTAGGTTTTGTCCTCCCTTACACTCAAATTCTTGTATCCACTCATTCTTTAGTTGCCACAATTATAAGGCACTCAAATCACTTTGATTTTGAGGGAAAACTACATGTTTTCCCTAACCTACTACATGCTATTCCCACAGTCATGGCACCATAAGGCCAGCTGCTTTTGAAGCTAAAACAATTCCTCTCTTCCTTCAACCATTATTCTTCCAAGCTAGGTTTTCTCTTCCTTCCATCTTTCTTCCAAGGCTGCAACTTCACTTCATTTTTCCCTCTTTTTCTAGCCCATCCACATTTTCTCCCCTTTCCACTTTCAGCCCTAATGTGAAATATGTCTTCGGAAGAAGGTGTGGAACTTAAGTTGGGGTTTTCTCCTTCTCTTTCCCACTTAAGTTTGGTTTCTATTATTACCCACTTAATTTTGGTTCTTTATTATCATTTCTACTTAGGTTTGATTGTTATTAATATTTCCACTAAAGGGCAGGGAACATATGTAAGCTCAAGCAGCCCAAATGCTCATCTTATGTACTCTCTTTAAATGACCCCTTATTCCATCATTCTAACACCCCATTTACTTAAGGTTTGTTAGTAACTACCTGGAGCTTCCTACTCAACTTTTCCCAATGTGAAGGTATAAAATATAAAGGAAAATGAAAAAAAGAAATTTCACAATTTTTTGTGTGTAACTTTCTTATATATTATAAGGGATTTACATATTCATTGGTATTAGAGAGAGAGAGAGAGAGAGAGAGAGAGAGAGAGAGAGAGAGAGAGAGAGAGAGAGAGAGAGAACACATGAGCTCCCCCTCCTTACTCATCAATGTTTTTCTCACTTTAGTTATGCTCTCACTCTCTCTTGATTTTCTATGCATGTTTCTATTTTTCTAGTGCACTTTGTGCATTAAACAATGAAAATATCTAAAATTGATTGCATTAGATAGGGGACATTGAGAATAAGAAGACTTAAGTATTAGATTTTCAATTTTCATTCAAAAAATCAATCAACTAATAGCTTAAAGTTTGCTACTTGTTGTTGTTAACTTGAACATTAATAGTATTTTGCTTATGTTCAAGAGCACTTTGTGTATGTTTTTTCATTTCATTAATAAATGAAAATCTCTAAAATTGATTGCACTTAATAGAAGACATTGAGAATAAGAAGACCCAATTCTTAGATTTTCAATTTTTATTCAAAAAGGCATCTAATGTAGAGCCTAAAGTTTGCTACTTGTGGTTGTTTGTATTAACGATAACAGTATTTTGCATATGTTCAGAAGCACTTTATGCATGATTTCTTGCTTTGTTAATCTATAAAAATATGTAAAATTGATTGTGCTAGATAAAGAACATTGAGAATAAGAAAACCAAATCTTATATTTTCAATTTTCATTCAAAAAGGCATCCAATGTAGAGATTAAAGTTTGCTACATGTTGTTATTCATGTGAATAGTAATAGTATTTTGTTTATGTTTAAGAGCACTTTGTGCATGATTTCTTTCTTCGTTAATCAATGGAAATCTTAAAAATTGATTATGCTAGATAAAGGACATTCGGAATAAGAAGATCCAAGTCTTATTCATAGAGCTTAAAATTTGCTACTTATTATTTGTGTAAACAGTAATAGTATTTTGCTTATATTTAAGAGCACTTTATGCATGATTTCCTGCTTTGTTAATTAGTAAAAATATATAAAATTTATCATGCTAGATAAATAACATTAGGAACAAAAATACCTAAGTCTAATATTTTCAATATTTATTCAAAAAGGCATCCAACATAGAGCCTAAAATCTTATATTTTTATAGTTTTATAAGGAATTTTTCAAAATTTGTCTTATAACTCCATAGTTGTATAAGATGGTTTTTTAGAAACTATCATATATTTTCACACTTTTATAAAATGGCTTTTCACAAACCATCCTATATTTTCATAGTTTTATAAGGTAATTTTTCAAAAATCGTCTTATATTTTCCAGTTTTATAATATAGCTTTTCAAAAATCATCTTATATTTTACAGTTTTATGAGTCATCTTATATTTTCACAATTTTATAAGATGAGTTTTCTTACATATGATAGTCTTATAAGATGATTTTTCAAAAGCTTCCTTATAATAATTTTAATATAAGATGGTTTCTAATATTAATATAAGAAGGTTTCCACAACCATCTTATATTAGTAGTATTATAAGATGGTTTAAAAAGTTGTCTTATATTTGTTTCCATTTTGTAAGATGGTCAATATAAAATGGTTTTTTAACTATCTTGTATATACATTTTTAATAGTCTTAAAAACCACTCATTGTAGTTCTCTCCCTTTAAGTTTGACCACTTATTTTTTGGGTACCTGTTAAGTTCATTTCTTTTCTTTCATCTCTTAATGTAAATATCCACAACCTTTAACTTATGTTGTGTGGTTAAACTCTCACTAAGTATCACTATACAATTCTTACACATTGATCATTTGGTATCCCTAAGTAGAAAAAATGTCTATTTGGCTTTTATATGATCCAATCCTAAGGTTAGTAAGTGTTCTTCACTCTTCTTAAAGTATGTGTTTACTACAATGAGGTTATATGACGAAGGAAATTTGAGGGTAGCTTGTCACATCTCATTTCTTTCTCCATCATCATACCCTCCATGTACTTTATCATATCCTTCCTTTGCTTTTCCCACATCACCACTTAAGTCTACTCTTATAAATATCCCCTCTCTATTGTGAATTTCTTCCATTATTTTCTCCATAAATTTTCATAATTATCTCGTGATTCTATCATCTAACCCTACTTTTGAAGTGTATTCACATTTATGATCTTCTCCCCTAGAACAAGTTTTATTAACAAAATTCTATCACTAGTTCTTGTAATGTCTATAACTTTTATCATTTAATTCTTTATCCATCACTATCCCTACACCATTTCTATTGTTGTCCTTTCCTACATAGAAAATCTTCTACCCATCAATTATATAGTTTTAGCTCTTTTCCATTAGGTTTCTTCAACACAAGCTATGTTGATTCTCTTGCGTTTCACCATATTTGCTGACTCCATACTTTTTCCATTCAATGTGCCTATAATCCATGTGGCAAAGTGAATCTTATGCTCCTAAGCTAGTCTATTTACTCGCACATCTCAAATGGCACAGAAACTCATTCCTACTTTACACTGCACTTGTGCTCTGATGCAACGCTTTGCCTCCGAGGGAATGATCTAGCAGCCCTTACTGATTTCCACTGTACCCAAGATTTGATGCAATGCATTGCTTATAAGGGAATACGCTAGGTAGCTCTTGTAATAACCCCACTTTTTGTAAATTGATTGAGAAAATCAATTTAGTTTGAATTTTTAGAAAATTTGGGCTGGAATATTAGCCTATGGGAAATTCTATATTTATAGAGATTAAAACATGATTTAAAACTTAGAAATTACCAATGTACTCAAAAAATCGATCAAAATGACATTAAGTACGTTCAATTTTGAGTTAAAATAAAAAATTCCTAATTTTCTTCATTTTTATGAATAAAAGGATAAAATGGTAATTTTACCCATAACCAAGATTTGAGGCATCAATATTTAGAATGTACTTAGAAATACAAATCCAACGCCACTAAGTACTCTCAATTCCGAGTTTGGGAGAATAAAATGGATTTGTCTCCATAGAAAGGCAAAATGATCCTTTCACACCCCATGGGACTCATAGGGGCTCACAAACGAATCCAACAGCCAGAAAACATGTAATGAGGTGGTCAAACCACTATCAGCTGGTAGTGGAGAAGGAGGTGGTAGTGGAGGATCCAATGCTAATTTAATATTTAAAAAAATTGAAACATGATTATTACAAGTAATCATTAAAAATTCAAAAAAATCTATACATGCACCTCCAAAAATCCTCAAAAATGTTCCTTAAAATTCCCACAAAATATTCTTGCTTACCCTAAAAAACTAGATCTAGATCCTTCTCAAAATTCCAAAACTTCCAAAAATCTCCCTTCATGCACTTTCTCTCTCCTCTCTCTAATTGAAACAAGAGACCTAAATTCAATTAGGCACTCTGTTCCAAATTGAATCTCACAAATCTCATCATTCATATTATCCTAGAATACCTAATCTACAAAACCCCTATATCAATTCCAAGATCCAATGGTGCATTCAGTAGGAAATCACAAAACAAAGGACTATCAAGCTATCTTATCATCAAAGGATATTTATTTCAAATTGGGCTTCAAATCTATGTTATTTCTCCAATTAGGTAGGTGGAAACACTTCCTGTACTTATTTCATGTTATTTTACATAATTTTTATTTTTCTATAATTAGTTTTACGATAAAATTTATAAAAATAAATTAAGTACCAGAACCCTTCAATTCTAGATGATGGAGGGCTCAGATGGAAAATTTGGGCATCTAATCAATCCAAAAGGTTCCAAAACCCCTTGGGTAGAAATTTCAAGAATTTTTATAAACTTTGAGACCTTAATTGTAAAGGGATTGATTGGACGGTCCAAAACGGACTATTTGATCTCCCAAATCGTATAAGCTCCTGGGACGTGCTGTGAAATTCTGCATGGAAACGTGCCATGCAGGAGCGTTTTTGCAGGCATGCGCCTCCTACGAGTCATTCCAATGGAATGGTCATGCCACAATGCCGGTCCAGGGGGAGGGTGTCACACGTGCGTCCTGGTGACGGGCGTGTGGCAACCGTTCCGCTCGACCTACCTACTCCGTCCAATCAATCTGGGCTATCCATTCCGCTGGGCCTAGATCAAATCTAGTCCCCAAGAATGACTGTGAACTTCACAGTTCAATTGTGAGAGTTATCTAAACTCCAAATTGAGATAAAAAAGAAGCTATGGAAACCTTATAATGTCTATTTTCTTTCAAAACCATAATATTGAAAAAAACATTCTAGAAACTTTATATTTTCAAGAATTAAGTTTCTAATTTTCATGATCTAAGGGGATCTGATTTATTGATGATATAATGTTGAAATCAAGTGATATCCATGATTTATTTACATAGATCTAAGAAAAATTGAGGGATCTATCCTTTATGGTAGAAAAATCCTAAAAATACAAAGGGACTCACTTGATCAATGAGATCAAGTATGATCAAATCCTTGGGATGGATTGAATGAATGATATTATGATGGAATCTATTGAGATCATGGATTGAATATGACCAAAAACAAAGGGATATGATCTTGGACCTTAATGGAGTAAAAGCCCTAAAAATAATAAAACCCTTGATTAAAAGGAAAAGACCTAAGTTCTAATGGTTGGATCATAAGTAAAAGCATTAATAATGAGAAATGGGCTAGCTTGAGTTATGCATTGATTTCATTTGATTTATTTCATGAATATAGGACCCATGATAGATTATTTTAGGATAACTTCATTTCACATGTCCATAAAATTATTCATGAATGATGAATTGTAACTTAGGACCATGCTAGAATTTCATGTTAGATTAGACTATGGTATGAGATGGTACCTTAGGTCCATGATAGGTTAATTTGAGTTTATTAGAGAAAGTACATTAATTAGAAATCATGCTAGTGTAATCTTAAGTACCTTGTACCATTATCATTAGGTTGTTCAATATTGTAGTTTTATGCTTTAAAGTTATAATTCATTTATGGTTAAATTTTATTAGTAGATTTAATTGTTAAAGTAGTTATGAGATAAAGAGCATAAAACACCAAAAATGGAATCTAATGAGAAAGTAAAGTTTCATGACACAAATAAGAGTAAATTACTTTTCTTGGACTTAATTAGTAAGGGTAATAGTTAGTAGGACAATATAACAATTATTAAATCCTTAGCCCAAACTAGGAGAATAATAAACCCCATGAATGACATTTTAAATGTTCATGTACTTAATTAAAATCAATTAGAAAGAGTACTTAGGGTTAACATGCTCATAGGAACCTTATGAAAGGTTGAGCTAAGGTCACTCTAATGAATGTTGAACATGGTGGTTGAGGGTGTTTTCTAATAGAGCCTCGCTCTTCCCTTACCTTCCATTGATGTTTGTGAGGTCTAAACGCCTCCTTACATGAGGATTGAAGTAACCACTTTGTGTTCACCCATTCAGCTAGTAAGCCTTAGCCAATTGGAAATAATAGGAGTAGTTTAGACATAGGCTGAAATAAGTTATCTTCAACTAGTAAAATATTAACTGGTTGAATAATAATAATAATAATAATAAGAGCATAAAAGGTTAGTAAATTATCTAACCCTAATAAAAATTGTAAGATACGGATGATCAAGCAAGATCCATTGGATCTTGAATAATCAAGAACAATAAAAATAAATAAATACTTCTTGATGATATATATATTGCTTACAACTTAGATCAAATAGAATAGAAGATCATTGATCAATTGGAAGATCTGAACCCTTGATCAATTATGATTTAAAGAAGAGAACCAAGATTATCCTCCTTAGGGATGATCAAACAACTAAACTTAGATCAAAGAAGAACTAGATGATAGAAGATCTAAGCCCTTGATCTTTATCAATAAGTATAAATTGTTGATTAAAGGATCTACGAAAGATCAAGATCAAACAAAGGAATACACAAAGACTTAGAATATAAATTACTTAGATATGAATGATTAGAAGATCATTCTAACCATCTATCTATTGATCAATAGAATAAACACTATCTAAGGAAGATAGATCATGATAGGACATATGATCTAAATCCTTTATATCAAAGGACAAGACTAGACAAAGAATATAGATAGGATAAAAAATATAGGATTATTCAGATTGTATATATATTGACAGTATGTATGAATTTATAGATTACATACATCACTCAGGATCATGGAAGATCTAAAGAGATGGATCACTACTTGAAGGTAGGAGGATTTTATGAATCCATCTATATGAGAAGTGCATGTTGTATACATGATCTTATGTCTGGCAATGTTGACAAGTATAATGTAAATACTTGTATTAAACCCATTGAAAACCCTTATGATCCAACCAAAACACATATGAAATGGTTAAGTTAGAATTGAGGAAAACCCTAAGAGAATAGGAAACTAGAAAGTATTCCAACCCTAAGTAAATAGATGAATTGTCTGATAAATATGAGAATTACTTTACATACAAGCATGGAGGCTTGTGGTTTTGTTTAAACATGCATTGGCCTAGGAATGCTATGCTAGGAGAGTTAGTAAGGTTTGGTCACCCACTCTTCAAAACTTGTTATTATAAGGATACTAAGCCTAAATGAATCTAAAAGTCGAGTGGAGCACTTATGAGAAGGCTGCCACTGTGACAGTCATGGTCCTCCCTATACAGACATGGATACTATGATTTCCACCAAGGATGGTATAGGTGGATTATTTAGCAATTATTTGGGCATGCTGGTACAGATTTTGACAGCATGCATAGTAGTCCTTTGAGTATTTTTGCATTATGATGCATGGCATAGTGAAATGCCTTATGATATGGCATGATGAGATGCCAGGTAATTATGGATTACAAATACTACCCAAATGAGGGAGTATTTCTAGCAGAGTTTGGATGATTTATAAACTCAGCATAAGCTAGATATGATTATGTTTTGAGATATTAACTATTTTTCACGGTTTTGACTGTATGTATATATCTATACACAGTATACCATATGTATGCATAAGGATGTATATATATGACAAAGTAAAGAGATTGCTTCATGAGTATGAATAATGGGATTATGAAGTATTAGGATAACACTGTCAAAGTTTTATGCTTCTTAAATCCCCTACCAAGCATAGCTTGCTAAGATATTGTAAATGTTTCAATGTTTACAATATCTCAGGTATAGAGAAGGAGAATTAGGAGCTCAAAACCTAAAAAGACTTGGAAGAATAATCAATTAGGGTATATCCCTTGAAGATATGTATTTTATTTGATAGCATTGTATTGTACTGAGAGTTTTTAATGTATGGTGAGGTTTGAAGTTTGGATTATGTAATTTGGACAAGTATTGTACTGATGTCAAGCTGTATTGTTAACCAGTGGATAGATTCTAGAATTTAATAAAAATATGTTCCTTCAATGGAATTTTATCTTGTACAAAAATTTTACTTATGTTATGTATGAATTGATAACTTAAGTTTTTCAAAACAAGTTTTAAAGAAAAGAATTTTCATTGCTTTGATTTGCAAAACTTTTTTACTACTAAGGGCCCTGCCTTGAAAATGTATTACAAAATGTGTTACAAAAACCCGGGTCATCATAGTTGGTATCAGAGCCATTCATCCAGTCATAGTACAGTACCCTTATTTCCAATATAAAGATGATAATCCAATTAGAGGATGAGAAAGAGTGAGTGAATAAGAAGTAAGATAGTATTTGATGAGAATGAGTTATGTGATGAACTCATTAGTTAAGAATGAGTATAGGAAGAGTTATGTGATTGACTCATTAGGTGAGGAGTTAATGTAATTAACTCATGAAGTACTAGTGGAGTATAAGTAGACATTACTTAGTGAAATAACTAGGAGTACTACTTAGTAAGTTAATGATATCAATATAGGGAATAGTAAGTTTAGAAACAAGTAAGGAAAACCTTAGAATAGAGGAAGATGTAATGTATGATATTCAGGTATAACCTAAAACCTTAAGTAAAGATACATGTAGAAATAAAATACATTAATATAGCTATTATTAGGAGAAATAATGGAGATTAAGAGAAAGAGATGATAAATTGGAAAAATAGGATGGAAAGGAAAAAGAAGGACAAAATCCAACCTTTATAAGAAATGTGAAATAGAAAGTTATGAGAAATAGATATTAAAGATAAAACCTTAGAATTATTACAAAATTCAAAAATTAATAATAAATATAAATTTAAGAGTTACAATTACTACATAGATGTAGTATTATGACAATTAGTTAAAGGATTAATCATCAAGAGAGATGATCTTATTTGAGAAGAATTTAAAGAGATAGGTAAATATTTTCAAAATTTGTGAATGAGAAGAGTTTTAATAAATATAAATAAGGGGATGAATTTTAGAGGAATATTGATTCAACTATATGATAGAATTGAAATATGAAAATAATTAGGGACTATAATTTGCATTGATGATAGAATGGAAAGTGAAGACCTATAAATGAATATGGATATTAATATGATGAATGTAGGAATATTGATTCAACTTATATGATAGAAATGGCTATATGGAATACTGATAGGAATTTTGGTTTATGAGCAGATGCCGCCAAAGAGAGTCATAAGGTAGACAGCTCAAAATACTTTAGAAGATAATATGGAAGAGATGGTAATAAGAGTATTGAGGAACCTTCTTCCTCATATTCAATAGCCCCAAAGTTCATCACTTCCAGTAGAAGTACCAAGTACTCAGGCTCAAGCTTAGCCTGAAGTGAGATACAATACACCAACACCAACACCAAATGCTCCCACACTGGTACAGGGTCAATTTTGCCTTGTACTAAGTGAAGAAGCTAGGAATTCTCCATTAACCCTAGAAAAGGTTGACAAAATGATGAAAAGGTTTCAAAAGATGGCTACGAGATATAATGGAAAGGGTGAAGCTATGAAGGCTGAGGAATGGATATATGAAATAGAAAGGACTTTCAGTGCACTACGTACTCCTCCGAAGTTGAAGGTTAAATTTTCCACCTATCTATTAAAACAACAAGCTACATTTTGGTGGAGATCAGCTAACAATACCTTCTTCTCAAATTCTGAAGACACCACATGGAAGGAATTTAAGGAAGTCTTCAACCATAAATATTTTCCTACTCATGTACAAGCAAGAAAGCTGAATGGGTTTCTAGAACTTAGACAAGGAAACATGTTAGTGGTTGAGTATGATAATAAATTTACACAATTAAGGAGACGTGTACACAGTGAATTAGTTCATGGACGGGTTGCATCCAGAGCTAAAGGTGAAAGTAATGTATACTAAACCCACGACTTTGGTAGACTGTGTGGAGATGGCATCAAAGTTTGAAGAAGAATTACAAAAGAAACAAATCACTAAATTTGGTGAAGGAGGGAACTACAATCAAAGGTCTTTTCAAAAGGGCAAGAGACCCTTAAACAATTTTGGACATCTAAGAAATCATACAAAAAAAAAGGCCATGTCCCAAATGTAGAAGGTTCGACCCTAGAAATATGTGTCCTACTCCAATATAGCGAAGGTCCCCTATCAGATGTTATAATTCCAAGGAAATTGAGCACATTGCCAACAACTGCAACAAACCTTTGGCAGTTAAGGAGGCGAAGCTAGAGAATATCCCTCCACATCAAGGAAGGGTATTCACTATCACTGATGGCTAGGTTGAACCATCCAAAGGAAAGATGAAAGGTACTATGTTTATGCCTTATAGTGATGCAAAAATTTCTTTATTATGAATTTGCATAAATCTATCCTTGGAAGATTGTTACAAAGAACACTAGTTGAGATTATAGAATCAAGCAATATGTCATAGTCTAAGGACTACACATATTGGGAAAAATATGCCAAAACTATATATGTTGAAAAGGATGAGGATGAAGTTAGAATAGAAAAGTATGAAGTATTGAAAGAGTGGTGAAAATGAGGAATAGAAATTTAGTATACTAGTCAAGAGAAATAGGAAGTTGTGAACAAAAGGGTAACTCAATTTAAGAGTTATTAATCCTTTTAAAAAGTCTAGCAAAGAATTAAGATAAGTGATTAATGCATTAGGAGTATTAGTGAGATGTGTATTATGTCCCAAAAACAGGATTTTTACCTTTAAGAAGAAGATAACATGAACTATGAATGAAAGGAAATGGAGGTTTCCTTGAGTGGCAAGGCTACATGAGAAAACTTATGAATAAGTTAATAAAAACTCATAAGTAAATTGAAATACAAATTTGGAGGACAAAATTATTATAAGGGAGGAATATTGCAATAACCCCCATTTTTGTAAATTGATTGAAAAAATCAATTTATTTTGAATTTTCAAAAATTTCAAGTTTGAATATTAGGTTATTGGAAATTATCCTTTTAGAGAGATTAAAACAATATTTAAAACTTAGAAATTATAAATTTACTCAAAAAACCAATCGAAATGACATTAAATATGTTCAATTCTAAGTTAAAATGAAAAATCCCTAATTTTCTTTATTTTTAAGAATAAAAGGATAAATGGTAATTTTATCCATAACCGAGATCTAATATATGATATTTAGAATGTACTTGGAAATACAAATCCAATGCCACTAAGTACGCTCAATTTCGAGTTTGGGAGAATAAAATGGATTTTTCTCCATAAAAGGGCAAAATGACCTTTTTATACCCCATGGGACCCACAAGGGGCCCACAAACGAATCCAACGGCTAGAAAGCATGTAATGAGTAGTTAAACCACTACTAACTGCTAGTGGAGGAGGAGGTGGTAGTGGAGGATCCAATGCTAATTTAATAATTAAAAGAATTGAAACATGATTATTACATGTAATTATGAAAAATTCAAAAACATCTATAAATACACCTCCAAAAATCCTCCTAAAATGTTCTTTAAAATTTTCATGTAATCTTCTCATTTAATGTGAAAAACTAGATCTAGATTCCCTCCCAAAATTCCAAAACTCCCAAAAATCTCCCTTCTTGCATTTTCTCTCTCCTCTCTCTAATTGGAACAAGAGACCTAAATTCAATTAAGCACTCTATTCCAAATTGAATCTCACAAATCTCATAGTTCAAATTATCCTAGACTACCTAATCTACAAAAATCACAAATAAATTTCAAGATCCAACAGTGCAATCAATGGAAAATCACAAAACAAGGGACTATTAGGCTATCTTATGACCAAAGGGTATTTATTTCAAATTGGGCTTCAAATCTGTGTTGTTTCTCCAATCAGGTAGGTGAAAACACTTCTTATACTTATTTCATGTTATTTTATGTAATTTTTAATTTTCTATAATTAGCTTTAGGTTAAAATTTATAAAACTAAAGTAAGGACGAGAACCCTTCAATTCTGGATCATGGAGGCTCAGATGGAAAATCTGACTATGCAATCAATCCAAAAGGGTCCAAAACCCCTAGGGTAGAAATTTCAAGAATTTTTATTAACTTTTGAGCCCTTAATTGTAAAGGGATTGATTGGACGGTTCAAAATGGACTATTTGATCTCCCAAATCGGATTGGCTCCCGAGACGTGCTGCGAAATGCTGCATGGAAATGCGCCATGCGGAAGCATTTCCAAATGCGTGCTTGACAACGCTAGTCTTAGAGGAGTACATCACGCGTGTGTCCCAGTGATGGGCGCGAGGCGACCTTTCCACCCGACTAGCCTGCTCCTCCCAATCAATTTGGGCCATCCATTCTGTTGGGCCCTGACCAAATCTGGGACCTAGGAATAACTATGAACTTCACAGTTCAATTGTGGAGCCATCTGAACACCAAATTGAGATCAGAAAGAAGTTATGGAAACCTTATAACATCTATTTTCTTCTACAACCATAATATTGATAAAAACATTCCAGAAACTTTTTGTTTTCAAGAATTAAGTTTTATTTTTCATGATCTTCAAGATCTAAGAGGATCAAATCATGGGGATCTAAGTTATTGATGATATAATATTGAAGTCAAGTGATATCCATGATTTATTTAGATAGATCTAAGATAAATTGAGGGATCTACCCTTTATGGTAGAAAAATCATAAAAATACAAAGAGACCCACTTGATCAATGAGATCAAGTATGATCAAATCCTTAGGATGGATTGAATGAATGATATTATGATAGAATCCATTGAGATCATGGATTGAATATGACCAAAAACAAAGGGATATGATCTTGGACCTTAATGGAGTAAAAGCCTTAAAATTAATTAAAACCCTTGATTAAAAGGAAATGACCTAAGATTTAATGGTTGGATCATAAGTAAAAGGTTTAATAATGAGAAATGGGTTAGCTTAAGTTATGCATTGATTTCATTTGATTTATTTCATGAATATAGGATCCATGATAGATTATTTTAGTATAACTTCATTTCAAATGTCCATAAAATTATTTATGAATGATGAATTGTAACTTAAGACCATATTGGTATGATTTCATGCAATTGTAACTTAGGACCATGCTAGGATTTCATGTTAGATGAGATTATGGTATGAGATGGTACCTTAGGTCCATGATAGTTTAATTTGAGTTTATTAGATAAAGTACATTAGTTAGAAATCATGCTAGTGTAATCTTAAGTACCTTATTCCATTATCATTAGGTTGTTCAATTATGTAGTTTTATGCTTTAAAGTTATAATTCATTTATGGATAAATTTTATTAGTAGATTTAATTGTTAAAGTAGTTATGAGATAAAAGAGCATAAAACACCAAAAATGGAATCTAATGAAAAAGTAGAGTTTCATGACACAAATAAGAGTGAATTATTTGACTTGGACTTAGTAGGACAATATAAGGGATTAATCCTTGGCCCAAACTAGGAGAATAATAAACCTCATGAATGACATTTTAAATGTTCATGGACTTAATTAAAATCAATTAGAAAGAGTACTTAGGGTTAACATGCTCATAGGAACCTTATGAAAGGTTGAGCTAAGGTCACTCTAGTGAATGTTGAAATGGTGGTTAAGGGGGTTTTCTAATAGAGCCTTGCTCTTCCCTTACCTTCCATTGACGTTTGTGAGGTCTAAACGCCTGCTTACATGAGGATTGAAGTAACCACTTTGTGTTCACCCATTTAGCTAGTAAGCCTTAGCCAATTGGAAATAGGAGGAGCATTCTAAACTTAGGCTGAAATAAGTTATCTTCAACCAGTAAAACATTAACTGGTTGAATAATAATAATAAGAGCATAAAAGGTTAGTAAATTATTTAACCCTAATAAAAATTATAAGTAAGATAAGGATGATCAAGCAAGATCCATTGAATCTTGAATGATCAAGAACAATAAAAAGAAATAAATACTTCTTGATGATATATATTGTTTGCAACTTATATCAAATAGAATAGAAGATCTTTGATCAATTAGAAGATCTGAACCCTTGATCAATTATGAGTCATGGAAGAGAACCAAGGTCATCCTCCTTAGGGATGATCAAACAACTAAACTTATATTAAATTAGAACTAGATGATAGAAGATCTAAGCCCTTGATCTTTATCGACAAGTATAAATTGTTGATCAAAGGATCTATGAAAGATCAAGATCAAAGAAAGGAATACACAAAGACTTAGAATAGAAAGTACTTAGATCTGAAAGATTAGAAGATCATTCTAACCATCAGATCTATTTATCAATAGGGTAAACACTATCTGACAAAGATAGATCATGATAGGACATAAGATCTAGATCCTTTATATTAAAGGACAAGATTAGACAAAGAATATAAAGAGGATAAAAAAATATAGGATTATTTAGATTGTATATATATTGACAATATGTATGGATTTACAAATTACATACATTAGTCAGGATCATGGAAGATCTGAAGAGATGGATCACTACTTGAAGGTAGGAGGATTTTATGAATGCATCTACATGAGAAGTACAAGTTGTATATATGATCTTATGTCTGGAAATGTTGACAAATATAATGTAAATACTTGTATTAAACCCATTGAAAGCGCTTATGATCCAACCAAAACACATTTGAAATTGTTAAGTTAGAATTGAGGAAAACCCTAAGCGAATAGGAAACTAGAAAGTATTCCAACCCTAAGTAAACAAACGGATTGTTTAATACATAAGAGACTTACTCTAAATATAAGCATGGAGGTTTGTGGTTTTGTTTTAAATAGGCATAGGCCTGGGGATGCTATGATAAGAGAGTTAGTAGGGTTTGGCCACCCACTTTTTGAAACTTGTTATTATATGGTTACTAGCCTAAATGAGGCTAAAAGTTGGGTGGGGTAATTATGGGAAGGCCACCACTGTGAGAGCCATAGTCCTCTCCATATGGACATGGATATTGTGATTTCCACGAAGGATGGTATAGGTAGATTATTGAGCAATTATCCAGGCGTGCTGGTACAGTTTCTGACTACATGCATAGTAGTCCTTTGAGTATTTTTTCATTATGATGCATGGCATAGTGAAATGCCTTATGATATGGCATGATGAGATGCCAGGTAATCGTGGATTACTGATACTACCCAAATGAGGAAGTATTTCTAGTAGAGTCTGGATGATTTATCAACTTCACATAAGTTGGATCTAATTATGTTTTGAGATATTAACTATTTTTCATGATTTTAACCATATGTATATATCTATACATAGTATACTGTACGTATGTGTAAGGATGTACATATATGACAAAGTAAAGAGATTGCTCCATGAGTATGAATAATGGAATTATGAAGTATTAGGATTATACTGTCAAAGTTTTATGCTTCTTGAATCCCCTACCAAGCATAGCTTGCTGAGATATTGTAAATGTTTCAATATTTACAATATTTCAGATACAGAGAAGGAGAATTAGGAGCTCAAGACCTAAGTAGAATTGGAAGAATAATCAATCAAGGTATGTCCCTTGAAGGCATGTATTTTATTTGACAGCATTGTATTGTATTGAGAGTTTTTAAAGTATGGTGAGGCTTGAACTTCAGATTATGTAATTTGGGCAAGCATTGTACTAATACTGGGTTGTATTGTGAACCATTGGATGGATTCTAGAATTTAATAAAATTATGTTCCTTCAATGGAATTTTATCTTGTACAAAAATTCTACTTATGTTATGTATGAAGTGATGACTTGGGTTTTTCAAAAGAAGTTTTAAAGAAAAGAATTTTTGCTTCTTTGTTTTACAAATTTTGTTTTACTACTAAGCACCTTGCCTTTGAAAATGTATTAGAAAATGAGTTACCAAAACCCAGGTCATCACAGCTCTGGTCCATTTCTCATTGTACTCAGGATCAAATGTAGTACATCACTTACGAGGAATGCCTTAACCTAAGGAATATCAATTCAGATTCATGTCATAAGGTTTGCCAAAGGGTTTTACGCAAGTTAGCACCTAACACAACCCTACTCCTTTATCCAGGCTTGGGACAGACAACTAGGTCATGGAACCACATAGGCAAAGTTAATGATTATTCATACATGAATGAAATTATTGACTTAATATGACTCATCCTCACCCTAACTGGAATTATTGACCTAATGTGTAACTTCATCCTCACCCTACTCATGGTGATGGATCTAATCAACAGTAAAAAATTGTCTATTTTTACCATCCAAAACTAACTCCTAATTACCCTAGTTAGATGGCCAAATTTCACCAATTGAAGTCACTAATCTAAACCAAAGATTACTGATTTTAGTTTTGTAAAGTGAATGTTGAAATGGTTGAACAAAAATCCCTATAGCAGCCTAAAAAAGTGACAAAAATCTCCTTAAATTGTACTCCAAACGGTCTTAAACTATGGCATGAATTAACATGTAAAGATGTCCTCTAATAACAAACTGAAATGTTGAAAACAAGATTCACATTAAGCTAAAATTCATGGAACTAAACATGTTAAAGAAGTACCTCAATATGACCATAAAATGATGCTAAAACAATGGAAATAAAGCATCTTAATCCAACCCTAAAGCATGATCTAAACTATCACATGAAACCATCCCAACATAATCAGTGAAAGAGATATGAGACAACCATGGAAGTTATGGAAAGACATGTCCAACAATTAACATAAATCTAGCCTAGAACTATCATGAAAGAAAGTGTAAAATGATGTCTTAACTTATCTTAAGCTAGCAAGGTTTCTAGCCATGCCTAAGATTAGTGAAAAATTGTCCTAAGGGGTCTATATAATTTTGTTTAATCCTAGGCTAAATTTAGAACAAAGTAACTCCTAAACAAAGCTAGGATAAAATGAATGAACAAGTGCTAAAACATGAAGGTAAATTCACATCAAAGAGGTAGAATAAAATGCATAGAATCATGGCATCCAAACATTAAAATAGATCATCAAAGCATTATCTAAACTTCAAGATGAAGAAAAGCAGAATGAATTTTATTAAAATCAATTATAGATCATTACAGTGGCATGATTCAAAAAAAACCAAAACAAGATTCGCAAAACTAGATTGGAGATGGATACCCAACAAAACTCCTTGATGTGTTATGCACCAAGTTTTTGGTCCTCTAGGATCTACGTCACTCCAACTAAGAGCTCCTATGCCACCTATGTTCAAGGAGAAGATAAACTCCAAGATGGAAAACCCAAAAACTCTCTTCCAAAAAGAACACACCATCACCCCTCTTAGAAAACTGCATCCTTTTTCCTCCTAAATGGGCCTCTTTCTTGCTTAGGAGACTTCCTCCTTTTTTTCTCTTGTATCATGTTCTCCCATTAGTCCACCGTAGAATATCTT
This sequence comes from Warburgia ugandensis, assembly GCA_035236585.1. Taxonomy (NCBI): domain Eukaryota; kingdom Viridiplantae; phylum Streptophyta; class Magnoliopsida; order Canellales; family Canellaceae; genus Warburgia; species Warburgia ugandensis. Next base: position 61,523,796 of record CP141130.1, read on the forward strand.
CCTTGAATGCCTCTCCCAAATCCTAAAATTTCTCTTAGAATCACATTTGAGATGTCCAGGTTCATCGTTCTTTTGCCCTCTTTCCTTTTCCCTTTCTAGCTTCCCCTAAAAATCCTCACTCTAGCCAATCCTTTTCTAGTGGAACCATCCACTTTAGGGAGCTTAGGAGAGCCCTAAGTGTACATTAATCCTAGTCCTTGATTCATCCCTTAGCACATCACCTTTAAGCCATAGATTTTTTATTTTTTCTCACTCCAAAGTAGAATTTCTTTTGAAATATTGTTTTCATTCCATGGAAACACATTTTATCCTAGATAAATAGGGGACAGAAATGTGTTCTCAATTGGACTCCATATGCATGTGACAAAGTAAGAGAAAGAGGGTCAGTAAGCTACATGTGCACCCCACTTGCATGGCTTTTTTGAATTAAAAAAGGTTGAGGTGTGTGACAGTATTTTGGGCTTGCATCATTCACGTGGATGCCTAGTGGCATAATGAATGCATGCATGGAAAATTTTTCACTCTTGGATTTCGAAATGACAACCCAACTTGTATGGATAATAGTGGTCATATATTTGGGGCTTCTAACTGCTCTAAAAGTGATATAGACAGCCCTAATGTAATTTGTATTATTTTGCTCTTGGTTTTTAAAATGCAGATTTGAGGTTTCACTTGGATGATGGAATCACATCCTTTTATGGTTTCCAAATCACTTAAAATGCATAAATTGCTCTGTTTAACCCCAGTCCTTCAAATGCAAAATAAACTCTAATTAGTGATGAATTGAGTGATTCAAGGGTTTGCAATTGCAATTTCTGTAGGTATTATTTATAATAATTTCGGTCTTGATTCCAAATCCTTTTTTTCTATTTATCCATAATGTCAAGTGAGAGAAATTTTAGTTGTGTTTAATTTACTGCTTTGATGTTCACATTTTTTGTTAAATAAATTGGCAAACTAACCATAGTTCCTATTATCTTTCATCAATGAAACATAACTTTTGTCATATCTTGCTCAGTTGCTACTGCTACCTTTATTAGTGCTTCATTTCCATTATCTTAAGGGGAGCAGGATCTTTGAATGTCCACTTTTGAATAAAAAGACCCTAGTTTTTGTATTATTTCAATGCATTTGGTCATTCATTTTGACAATTATAGGACGGATCTGCACAAAACTACTTAATTGTCATCTAACTATAATTTGATGTATTTTATGAGTGACATCAATATTTAGAGGTACATATGTGTTAAATCATATAAAATAATACAAATTAGGACTTTTTCTTATTTTGTTGGTTATACATCAAAGTTGCTAAGAGAATAAATTGTGAGATTGACCTAGTCAACTTTTTAGATTACCTATCAAGCTTAATTGAAAACAAATGGTTCGAAACCAAGATAAATTTGATGACCCGGATCAAGTCAAGAAGAATTGGATTGTGATTTAATACTTTCCAAATGAAAAGGATTTTCATATCATTTTTAGCACATTCATACATGCAATGATGACAAAAATTCTCAATCATCCATGCAAGCTCACAATAATGCCCAAATGTCTTATCCTATTATCTGAGTTCAAAACACCATGCACATGGGTGCCACATGTAGATCAATTTTCCCACATTCTCCCATATTCACATACATAAAGGTCTCACCACTTAATAAAAACGTGTTGCATACTACTTGGAGGAGTTTAACATGGGAGATTAGAGAAGATTTTGGGCTGCAATTAGTAAGAGACATCTAAGGATACTTAAGAATGGTTTTCAGAAGGATGGTACTTCATTGGAGATTTTAGAATATGCATGATGTGCTTTAGTTTCTTAAAGAGAGATCAAAAGGTTGGGACTTAATGCTTTTGGAATGTTATAACTACATGGGATGGTTTCTTAACTAGAAACCAAAGTTTAGAAACCTTGGCTTGAGACATCTCCTATAGGAAAGTCAGGGAGTTTTCAAAAGAAGAGGTGAGTCTTCAAAAGCAAGCTAAAGATGTTGAAGTGGGGGAAGCTTTCCAAAAATTAGGAAGTCTTAGATTGGAGTTTCTTTGAAAAGAGAAATAGAAGCTGTGGGGAAATAGATGGAGGAAAAGGGAAGTTTTAATGCATTTGGATTTTGGAATGGGGCTAGTGACTTGTTTTCCTAGTTGGAGTTGCTTTCTTTTAAAAGTTTGTAATTTAAGAACATTTTTTATTGAAGAAGGGTGCTTATATGTGGTTTGGAAAAAAAAAAAAAAAAAATTTAAATGTTACACTTTCTAATTGAGGATAGTGGGTGGTAAAATTTAGTTTCCTATTGGGAAATTTCCACAACTTTAGGAGGCTGGTCTTTACAAGTGAGATAACTTGGGATGTGTGGATCTCTCTTATGCTGCTACTTCTAATTAGGCATATTGTAGGTTGAAATTTTTGGGTTGTTTGAAGACAAGGGCTGCTCCACTCTTATTAGGATCTTGATTTGAGTTGCAAACTGGTGTTTGAAAAAGATGTTGAAACCCTTAGATGTTTTCTAAGTGCTAGTTGCTAGTTGGTTGGAAGACATTGAGGAGTTTAATTTAGAAACACTTGCTCACCTTGCTACTCTTCTTTGCTTGGACATATTTGGATTTTAGCTATTTTTCATTATTTCCTTGCTTGGTTTTGGAGTGGAGATCCTAGAGGTTGCTTTAATGAGTGATACACGAAGGGATTGCTAGGCTTCCATCTTTGATCCGAGGAAGTCTTGCATCTTTTTCTTTTTTCCTTTTTCATCATGCTCCTGTAATGTTTCAAAGTTTAATTTTGATAATTTAATTTAATTTTTTATTAATTTAGATGATTTATTTCATGTTTCTTGTTTTAGTTTAGTTTAGTATTTAATTCCATGTTTTAGCTTTAGCATACTTGTTTTATTTTAGCATAGTTTAGGAGTTGTTTTTAAATTTTTTGTGCTAGTTTTAGGACATTTTTCTCATTAATTTTAGATATGTTTTTATGTTAGTTATGAATAGTTAAATTATCCATATAGGGTTAGGATGAAACTGTAACACTTACTAGAAAAAGAAAATGTTGAAATAATATAATAAATATATATAAGGTAAGGAAGAGAGAGAGTGCTCAAAACACACTCTCCTCCCTCTTTATTCTCTCTCTCTCTCTCTCTCTCACGTGAACAATCACGCACCCCGGCGACGGATTTCTCCACCCTTTGAATAGCCGGGCAAAGGTAGGATTACTCTACCCTTCTCTTTGTGTTAATTTTAAGGCTTATTAACTTGTAAACGCCGAAAAATAGCGTGAACATGTAGTTTTCTGTAAAAAATCGTACTTTATAGTTTTTCACTAAAAAGATTTGATGAGACGGTGTTAGATTAAGATACAGACCATTCATATTGAGCATGATGATGTGAGGAAAGGACCCATGAAATTTTGCAATCAAACGGCTAGGGACGCCGAAAAACCCAAAAAACAGTATGATGGGAGTTTTTAAAAACGCAATAAAAAGCATGAAAAAAAAATGATAGATTTTGGTGGGATTTGTGAAACTGGAGGGTGAAAATGAAATGTATGCAAAAAATTGGACAAATAGGTGCAAAAATTGTGAAAAACGGGGCACCTGGGGGTCCCTGGCGATGACGAACCAGTTCTGTCGTCATTCCTGGCAATGGCAACCCGCCTAGGTGTTGACGCACAGTGCAACTACAGGCCACGTGGCATAGCAGGCTCGCGCCATGCAGGAGACACGTGGTGCGAAACTCACGCGCCACGCATAGTGAGAAATGCGCAGTGTAGAGTGCGCCACGTGGCACTCCTTGAGAGTGCCATGCATGTAGTTTTCTCACACATGCGCCAAGCACACACCACCCACCACGCATGCGGACGGCATGCGCTGCATGTGCAGCGGGCCCATTTTCTTGTTTTTGAAGGTTTTGACCCTTTATTCATGAAAAACTTGATTTTAGGAGCTATAGAGATCCAAATCACGATCCGAAAGAGGTGTTGTGATCGTCTCAACAAGGCAGACCTAGATTTGAGACAAAAAACTAGTTTGGAGTTGCTTTTTAATAGCCTCACTAAGCACTATTCAATTATTTGGATTAAGCCGATTAATGGATGATCAGGCTTTAGATTTTGGTTATATGTGTTAACTATGACATAATTTATGGCGTGACAGGTACATCAGGGTGTACACCTTGATATTGTTTACACGTTTGTTTGAGATATTGCGATACTGAAGTAGGTGATTTCATTCACAATTTTTTCATGATTCTTAAATGATGACTTGGTGATTTGAGTTTTTGAAGCATATGATTTATGCCTTACCATATGCATGAGGCTAATTTCAGCATGTAGTTTCTTATGCGCATGCTATCTTTTGCGTGGTTATTGCATGAACTGTTCTCATATATTTCGTGATATTCCCTTGATTATTGGTATTTTTGACATGTGGGAGTCGCTCTGTTTTGATGTTTGAGACTATTGCTCGTGTGGTAGGATGCATTTTTTCACCTCGTGAGTGCTTGAGTGCCCGTGAGGGTGAAAGGGTGAAAGTTTGAGTGCAACGTGACTTTTCCTGAGTGCCGTGAGGGTGCAAGGGTGAAAAAGTGAAAGCGGCTAGTACAGAGAGCTGACCCCACATTTCCATAAGTGTACTTGAGACACTCATAGGGCTTGACTGTGTATGATGTTCGATACTTTTAACATGCATTCATGTGTTTCTAGATTTTCTTGGATTCTGCATGTCCTGATATCATGATTGATGATATCTTCTTTATTTCATGGACTTGGTATGTCCTTCATAGTGAAATTTAAGGCTTTATATTATGTTTGACCATCTTGTGATCTTTATGCCTCGTGCCATGTGATTTGTTTTTCTTGAATTTACTTTGGATGTATATCACCTACACAAGCATGACTTGTGTAGGCATTGCTTTGTTTTGCAATGCCTCAGAAATAGAGCACGACAGTCAGAAAGGGAAGCAGGAGGAATAGAGTGGAGCTGGACAGGAGCTTGAGGACCAGATACTGTTAGATTCAGAGACAAAGTAGTGTACTTTTGTTGGACTAGTATTGGATATTTGGAATTCTACTTAGTCATTGTATATATATTGATAGATTAGACCCATATCACTGTATAGTGTTTATATGCTTATGCATGGATGACGTGGTGATCTTGGACAGACCCTGGAGCTTTGGAACTTTGACTATCATGTATCTTTACAGTTGCAAAAATTTCTCCGTGGTTTTATTTTGTGAGCATGCTCAAAAGGTTTACTTTTGGTTCTGTTTCTTCAGTGTGGTTTTTGAGGTGAAATGATCCTCGGGGTTTTCTTAATTGGTATTTTTCTTGACGCTGTGAAAGTTTTGTGTAGGTGATATACATCCAAAGTAAATTCAAGAAAACAAATCACATGGCACGAGGCATAAAGATTGTAAGATGGTCAAACATAATATAAAGCCTTAAATTTCACGATGAAGGACATACTAAGTCCATGAAATAAATAAGATATCATCAATCATGATATTAGGACATGCACAATCCAAGAAAATCTAGAAACACATGAATGCATGTCAAAAGTATCGAACATCATACACAATCAAGCCTTATGAGTGTCTCAAGTACACTCATGGCAATGTGGGGTCAGCTCTCTGTACTAGTCACTTTCACCCTTGCACCCTCACGGCCACTCAGGCACTTAGGGAAATGACGCGCTCCACTTTTTCTTTCACCCTTGCACTCTCATGGCACTCAGGCACTCATGAAAAGTTGTGTTGCACGCCCGCTTTCACCCTCACAGGCACTCAGGCACTCACAGGGTGAAGAAATGCATCCTACCACATGAGCAATAGTCTCAAACATCAATAACTACCCAAAAGATAGCATGAACATGAGAAACTACATGCTGAAATTAGTCTCATGCATATGGTAAGGCATAAATCATATGCTTCAAAAACTCAAATCACCAAGTCATCATTTGAGAATCATGGAAAAATTGTGAATGAAATCACCTACCTCGGTATCGCAATATCCCAAACAAACGTGTAAACGATATCAAGGTGTATGCCCTGATGTACCTGTCACACCATAAATCATGTCATGGTTAATACATAACCAAAATCTAAAGCCTGATCATCCATTAATCAGCTTAATCCAAATCATTGAATAGTGCTTAGTAGTTTGACTATTAGAAAGCAGATCCAAACTAGATTTTTGTCTTAAATCTAGGTCTGCCTTGTTGAGACGATCACAATGCCTCTTTCAGATCGTGATTTGGACCTCCGTAGCTCCTAAAATCAAGTTTTTCATGAATAAAGGGTCAAAACCCTCAAAAGTAAGAAAACGGACCCGCTGCATGTGTGGCGCGTGCTGTCTGCACGCATATGGCGGGTGCGTATGTGGATGCGCCGCGTGTGAGAAAATTGTGCGCGTGGCACGCTCAAGGCTCGACGCGTGCTGGCTGGTGTGGCACGCTCAAGGCTAGATGCGTGTTGGCCCATGTGGCGCACTCAAGGAGTGCTGTATGGAACACCAGAGAAGTACCGCATGGCGCCCTCTGCACTGCGCATTTCTCACTACGCATGGCGCGTGCGTTTCACACCACGCATCTCTTGCATGGCATGCACCTACTGTGCCACTTGGCCTGCAATTACACCGTGCGTCACGCTTGGCCGTGACACACGTCGACACAGTGCCACGTGTCGTGCGTCTTCCATGTGCGTCCTCAATACCTGGGCAGGTCGCTATTGCCGGGAATGATGACCGAACTGGTTCATCGTCACTAAGGACCCCCAGGTGCTCCATTTTTTACAATTTTGACACCTATTTGTCCAGTTTTTCACATACATTTCATTTTCACCCTCCATTATCACAAATCCCACCAAAATCTATCTTCTTTTTTTTCACGTTTTCAAAAACTCCCATCATACTATTTTTTGGGTTTTTCGATGTCCCTAGCCGTCCGATTGCCACAAAATTTCATGGGTCCTTTCCTCACATCATCATGCTCAATATGCACAGTCCAGATCTTAATCTGACACTGTCTCATCAAATATTTTTAGTGAAAAACAGTAAAGCATGATTTTTTACAGAAAACTACATGTTCATGCCATTTTTCGGCATTTACAAGTTAATAAGCCTTAAAATTAACGAAAAGAGAAGGGTGGAGTAATCCTACCTTGGCCCGACTATTTAAAGGGTGGAGAAATCCGTCACCGGGGTGCGTGACTATTCACGTGAGAGAGAGAGAGAATAAAGAGGGAGGAGAGTGCATTTTGAGCACTCTCTCTCTTCCTTACCTTATATATATATATATTTATTATATTATTTCAACATTTTTTTTTTCTAATAAGTGTTACATCCTACCCACCTTATTGAAAATTTTGTCCTAGAAATTTAAAATATGCATACCTCACGAGAAGAGCTCTGGATGGGTACGTCTCATCTCATCCTCCAACTCCCACGTAGCCTCCTGTGTAGAGTGATGCTGCCAGAGGACTTTGACCAGAGGAATGGTCTTAGTCCTCAACTCTTGGATCTTGCTATCCAAGATTTGTATAGGGCGCTCCTCGAAATTCTTTTCATGTCATTCCTTAATAATTATTGAAACATCCCCACATGATATCACCGTATGGTATCATAAGACCCACATATAGTATCATCCTTTTAGAACCAATGTCGATAAACATTTTCATATTATGTTCTCCTTAGATAACGACTCATACATATAAACCAATGTATGTTTCAAGCCATTCCAAATCCAATACTTGTATTGTGGTTAAAACACGTAATAACCACACATATAATGCCATTTGCACCAATCATACTCTCATCCAAGAGTAAATCATTTGTTTACATCTTTAGTATAATTAAATCACCATGTCAACGAAATTGTAGTGTCACAACTCACATATAGGCAATTCCCCATCAAGTCCGTTCTAACATATACTACCTCATAATTAGGTAGTGTATATCTCTCAATCACACATATCATATTAACCCCCGAACAAGTAAATACATGCTAATCAAAACTAGATCATATATAGTCATCAATAAGCAATCTATGCCAACCAAATCACAGCTTACTAGCTCAGCAACAAGCAACCATATACCAGTCGAAATCAATGCATACCAGCTCAACAATAGGCAATTATGTGCTAATCAAAATTAGTGTATCAGCTTAGTAGCAGGCAATCACATGCCAATCAAATCAGATCATACCAGCTCAGTAACAAGCAGTCACATGCCAATCAAGATTAGAGCATACTAGCTCAGTAACAGGCAACCACATGCCAATAAAAAAAAAAATCCAGTCTATAGCACAGTCATACTATGAGTACCAGAAGCTTGCCACATAGAAGTCTGCTGGTGCCTTGCACACCCGCCCTCATCGGCCGCCCTCATCGGCTACTCACATGTATAAGCCAAAATTTTAAGCTGATTACACAAAAGAAAATGCTCTCATACTAAACATACTTTATTGTCACACCTCTCACACGCATGAGAGATCAGGCTCATGTGTATAATATAAAACAATATCCATGTCATTGTTATCCTGGAGAACTCAATCTTACAACAATAACTATTCATCAGACTAAGGAGACTATTAACCTTAGTCATTAGTTTAACTAGTCCCAAATTATCACAGCCCTATAAACTATATCTTTATCAATCGAGGTACCTTGGTCAAGAGAATTCATCTTCTTTGACCATAATTCCTACTCACATACATTTATAATGAAAGATGAGTCCTTAAGATACTTAGAATATTACACAAGAACTTCTTATGCTCAACAAGGTCGTGATATATAGAAAACATCATTCACTACATAATCATAACTCATCTCAACAAACTTTAGAAATTCAGCCCATTATACCCATACATACTATCAGTGTACTAATTTCATCGATTTATATGATCCAAATCTTGTAGCAATCATAACGAGTTCTAATAATTGTCTCAAAGACATTTCAGTCGTAATCATCAGCTACTGATAACCAGACCTCAAATCAGTATCCACCAATACTATGCATAATCCAAGACTGATCATACGGATCATCAATATACAATAAAGAATATCAGTTCTCCACTATGGAGCTATCAATAATCAACAATCCGTACTTAGCAATAAGAATCTATCTTTCTCCTTACAAGGAGGGTTAGTGCATCCCATGAAGACCCACTAGGTCTATTAGTCTTTGGTTGAACAACTACCTTAGTTGAAACCCTTCCCACTCAACCAGGGCATCCTGTATGGCACTTTAGAAAATGCCACTATATTTGATGTCAAATTGATATAAATAAAAAAATATCACTCTCATGGAAAAAAATCCTAAAACCTACTCAAGAAGATCGTAAATCTTCACACTCTCTGTGTGCTAAATCTGTAGTCATTTTCTGTCATTGACAATCACAAAACCCGAACTTGGTACATTAGATGAGCACTATTTTGCCTTTAAGGCAAGGTTAATGCGAATCTCAATGATGCCCCTTCTTCCTCAGGAGTGAGATTACTAGTTATCTGATTTATCAAAAGTACCTTTCTTCTCACTGCAATCAATTATCCTCCAACGATGGAATTCATCCCCAAGGATGATATCATAATCCCTCAAATCGTGGACAATAAAGTCAGTATCTATCCTCTCACTCATCATCATTTTTCACCAGTACTCGTTAGAGGTACTTATAAGTTTCAATAACTTGCCAATCAGTGTCCTAACTTCCAACCCAAGGATCTTTAAATACATATAAAGGCACATTTATCAGGGTGCCTACTATAAGTAATGGTAATGACGGTCAAAAGCGTGACATGTACGTAAATGTAAAGGTATCATGATGGATCATCATTACTAACGTGAGGCCATCTTTGCCCTGTCTTAAAGTTTGTTAGTCTAACTCATTGTCCACAATGAAAATCTATAAAAGAATATCATAATGTCCACTACTAGTACACATTATGTCTCTCTTCCGCATCCCAACACAGTTTAATCAAATGTTGCTGGCTCAATGGCCTCTGCCGTCATATCAATGAAAAGTCTCTTGCCCTTATTAGGCTTACTCAAACTACTTATGTCTGAGTTTTTACAATCAATCTTGACCTAAAAATATCCCTCTTACATAGAGGTTATGTCTACAACCTTGCAACCAGTGTAGAATGATATACAATCATCTGATTCCTCAATACAGTTGTCAACATATGACAATTTATCCATGGTCTCCTTCTTCATGGTGAAGGAGTTAGGGCAAGTCTTCTACTGAGTATACTGGTTTAGTATCATTGAACCATCTCATTCTTCTCTTCAAGTGACAACTCTCTTAGTTTTCCAAAATACTAATTATCACAGCCACTCCAACAAATTCAAAGGTCACATACAGTCCATGAGGTGAGGCAGCTTCCTAAATATGAGTTACAGAGATAAGTCATGTGAGCGATGTCGATGATCGTGAAATAGATAATGCCATGGAGATTTTCGTATCCATATGGAAAAAGGATTTAGAAAACCCGAGGTGTCACAGAAACCATGTTAAATCAATAAAGGTATTCATTTATGATTTAGATATTTTAATTATCAATTCTAATGATATGTTATATAACTTATTATACATAATTATCACTCTTTTCATAAAAATTATGCATTTTTCATAGTTTAAGGACTTATTTATGTCTAATATTTCAATGGTAATTAGTATAATTCTTATATAGTTTATGATTTTAAAATAGTACAAGCTATGCTTTGAATCCATATTTATTAAGGTAGGCAAATCATTAGAAATGTGAAAATATAAAAATTTAGAATTTTAACGCACACATCTTCCATGTTAGTCTTTCATCATTGTTATATTACCATGTGTTGAATTAAATTAACGATACTTATATATGAATGCTTATAATTAGTAATGTGGTGGATTCCAAAACCCTAGATTTCATAATTAAGTAAATTTTACCCATTTTAGTGCATCTTGTAGTTAATTAGATTATTCCATTTATTTAACTTTTCTTAGCCAGGTTAAGATAGTCTAATTTGAACTTTAATTAATGTTCCTAATTTTCAAATTGAGTTCTTGTGGAATGACTCATATATGCTTATCTATTCTTCAATAGATCAATGCACTTGCAATCATTTTAAAACAAGAACAAATGTTTTTTCTTCTCTATTACATATCTTCAAGGGAAGGATTCAACTTCTAATATTTTTCAATTTTGATAAAAAAAAGGGAGAAGAATCAAATAAAGTTGCTTAGTTTTAATTCTTAACTTTCTTTCCACAAGCTTTTGTCATTATAAAAATGAGGGAGATTGTTAGCCCAAGCCTTTATATTTTTATGATAACAAAACCTTAATGTGTGAGCTAACCAAGTTTGTGCATGTACAAGGAATCTTTCATATGGTTAAGATCAAGTGATTAGATCAAAACATCTTGAGTTCAATAGAATCACATGAGAACAAGTAATTTTGCCAAGTCTCAATAGTTATATTGGCTTTACAAGGAAGCCAATCAATTGGGGAACAAGAAACTCAAACAAAAAGAATGCTTGCTCAACTTCAAGCCAGCTACTGAGACCATTGAATTGCATTAATGATGAAGAAATCAAGATATGTTAATTCCATTAAATCAAGCCAATGCTAAGTGATGTGTCTTAATTATTACTATAAGTGCACAGCTCTATTGAAGTATAGGATCAAGAAATATGGGTTAATCCCCCAAAGACACTATAATTAATGATAGTAATTAAAATTAAGTCACTTTTCTCTAACCTAGCCAATAAGGAAAGAAAGAAAATTAATTAGCAGTAATCACTAAATCAAAGAAAATAAAGCTAATAAAAGTAAGAAAACTTTTTAAATGAAACTAAAGCACAATAATAAAGACAAAGGAAAGGAAAGTAACTTACTTAAAACTAAAAAAGGAAAAAGAAAAAGAAAAAGAGACAATTTTATTAATAAACTTTATCACAGTTATAAGAAATGAAAGGAATAAACAAATCAAAGCAAGAAAATAGACTTCCTTGAAGTAGCCACTACAGGAGTTCTTCACTGTATTGCTAAACAAGATTCTTCACACATCCTATTTTCTCTTTCTTTGGCTTGAATTTCACTTTATGACTTACCTTGTTGTGTCACTCAACAAGTGCTTATACACTTTTTTTCAACCCCGCATACACTAAAGCCATAACCAAACTTTTCTCATCTCCATAACCTAACATGCCACAAACCCAATGTGACTCTCAACCATGCTTTAGGATTTGGAAGATTCCTTGGCTTCCATAGAAGGGTACAAGGTGTTCTTCCTTTTCCTTAGTTTCCCAAATCCCAAAAAGTGAAAAGAAAATCGAAGAAGATAGCTAGAAATAAAAGGGAAGTAATGAATGCATGTGAAAGCAAACTTAAAGAAGGTGTGTCAAAGGGTGGAAGTGGTTATGCATGTGAAACAAGAGTAAGAAGGATGGTGAGTAGTATGAATGTTTGCAATGGAGTAGGCATAGGTGTTGAAGAGTGGGAGATGCATGCTAACATGCAAGGGTTGTGCATGTGATGGAGAAGAAGTTAACAGTGGAAGTGATGCATGATATGTAAGGAAGATTTTGTGTAATATTGAGGCGGTTATAATGCGTGGAATACTTATGGGAGAGAAGGCCAATGGATGCAAAGTTGTAAGGAATATGAAGAAGAAGTGTGGATGAAAGAGAGTCCTTACCTCTTGTCCAATGGATTGACTATGATCTTGTGGGAGCTTTCACAAAGGTAATCTCTTTCCCTTTGTTTCTCCCTGGTTATGCTTTATGGTCTAGGGGAAGGTAAGAGACAAAAAATTTCCTTCTCCTTACCTCTTATTTATAAAGTTTGAGGAAAGAAAGCCCTAGTGATGGCTGGCTAGGATGTAAAGGAGAAATGATAGTCGAATGGTTGTGATGGAAGTAAACGGGGGATATTAAAATGCAAGGAATAGAAGAGGAGTGGGGTGTGAATTCCACTATGAGACGGTGTCAGATATTTTGGAGACGTATGGAATGGGAAAGTGAAGAAGGGAAATGAATAAGAATGGTTAGGAAAGTAGATTTGGTAGATAGGAGAGAGAATTTCTTTGGAGGGAAGGAAGAGAGGAATGTTAGGAGAGAATCTAGGAATTTAAGTAGGATTTGGTCAAAATTAGAAGGTCATTACGTGAGGGAGGCTTTTTTTTCATATGGGAGAAGGCAAGTGAAAATAGAAGTGATAAGAGGAAAAGAGAAGGAATAGCCTAATTGGAAGGTAAGTAATAAGTGGAAATGGATGGGAAGAAAAGGGAAAGAAATGGAAAGTAGGTATAGAAAATCTAAGAGAGTCCAAAATTATAAAGTGCAAGCAGGGGAGGGGGGTTGTGTGGCTCCATGGGTGTGTGTGATATTTTTAGAAACCCTAAGATTATGGTAAACCATTGGATGAGATAAATGATTAAGATACTCCTTTCCTTAGGATTTTGGCTTTAATTTATGACATGGAAAAGGTGGTTAGGGTTTTTATATTTTCAATGCTTTATTCCTGGTCCTTAGATCATGCTTACCTTTTCTTGAATAAACGAGATCCAATTTGGATATGTAGATGTTCCTTAATACTTCATTTTCTCTCCACCTTTGGTTTGAAGTACCTCAAAATGAATGGCCTTGATTCTTTAGATGTTTCATGTGGACCAAGTATGCTTCACCACCTTAACACGTCCAATCATTAGGTGATCTACTTCATTTGGTTGAGTACGAGAGAGAAAGTAAGAAAAAAGCCTTCATTCATGTCTCAATCTTCTTTTGTTTTTGAGAAGCTTCCATTGCATATGATCTCATTGTATGTGAATTCAACTTCTCTTATAAGCTTCCTAAGGTGGTGAAATGCATTTATATATCATGGAAGGGGAGTTTGCTACCTTTTCATCGTCATTTGAATAGGAGTTGAGCATAGGGTTTCTGACTACTCTAACTTTAATAGTAACACTCAATGATCATTATGAACTCCTAAACTTCATGACTGGCATGTGTGGGTCCACAATGTAGCTTGGAAGGTAAAATTACTCTTTCATGGATAAAATTATAAATTTTGTTCATTTTTTCATTTGTACCCTAGAACTACAAAATTGTAGAATTAACTTTATAATAATTAAGTGATTTTTTAGGCTAAAACCTACTAAATATAAATGTATGTATGCAATATTTCTATACATATCAAATACCCCTAGACTTAGATTTTTCTAGTCCTTGAGAAAATTTACAAAAAATAAAATAAAAATCTAAAAAAAAACTAACCACTTTCACAAGTGTTGTTGTTTATGTTTAGCATATGATGAAAGACTCAAACCCCTAGGTTGCTCCTAGCGGATGAGTTATAGTCTCATAAGGGTTTCTAACTTTAGCATGCTAATTGAAATGATCAATATTTGAAAATCATACCCTTATGCTAAAGAAATTCCATTAATTCATCAAATCTCAGAATGTGAGTGTGTGATATAGCTAGTATATACACAATTATTGGTCCCTAAGGAAATTATAACCTAAATTACCATCCAAATGTATTCTTTTACTTCAAATCTCATAGGATATTCTTAATAATCATAAAGACGACACACAAAAAGGGATAAATATCTCATTAATATGTGAGTAGAATAATATTCATCAATCCCAAATTTCTCACATATCTTCACACAAAAGAACAATAACTTAGAAAGAAACTGATAATGGTCTTATGAAAGGATATCAACTATTAGGAATGTTACACTCTACCAAATTTCCTAGTCATTCATAACCATATCCAAGTCATAATCCTCCTAAGATCACATTAGGACTTTTCATAGGATAAAACATGGGCTTAGGACAAGGCTATAAAAAGAAATGGGTATAAGGATAAACAAAGGTTCTTTGAAAGACATGTAAATGTTTCCTAAGATGTATTCACAACTTTCTTTTATATCCAGAAGAGAGAACATTTCCATTTTCATTGGCTATCTCTTTTTTTTCCTACTTTTGACTCATATAGCCTTTCTTTCTATTTTTCACTTTTTTTATCCTTTTTTATGTTCATCTCTTGACTTATATTGCTCATACTTTTCTCAAGATATTTCTCTAACCACTACATATTTTCCAAAATAATTGGGTAATGGATATATTATAAGGTTTAATGATGGTAATGATCAATGGGTTCACAAAGAAAAATATTATTATAAAGGCTCAAGAGTTTAACTAGTGGAACTTTTCTAAGGAAGGCTAAAGGCTATGGATTTTCTAAGGATGGCCTCTATCATTTCTTGGATTTCATATGACTTAAATTGACCATAAACTAAAGAGATAAATTGTATAGTTTTTTTCTTATGATTTCCTAATAGTTGACCAAAATAAAGGATAACAAGATCAACTAAGAATTTATCGTCCACCAAAGAAAAATTTAGAATTTATTTATAACCCTCAGGAAGAAAGAATGACTCTAAACTCACATGGCTTTTAAGTCTCCACAAATATTCCTCATGATATCTAAGTTATACTTTCTCTTTAACTCAAACTATATATATATATATATAACTATTTGGTGTAGTGAATATTTTGAGTTTAACTTTTCAGGGAAAACTTTTGAAGAAGGATAAAAGGATGACCTAATTGTATACAAATATATTAATAAGATAAAGTTCACAAAATAAGTTGAATATTGAAAAAAATCAAAATTCTTATCCTAGTATAGGAACTTATCATAAATTTTCAAATTCTTTTCAATTATTTTATTTATATTTTAAAAAAATAAATTAAAAGAAATTACTCAAAAGGATTAAGAAAAACTTTAGACATATCAAAATTGAAATACCTTACCCCTAGAATTAATTAAACACTGTCCTCAATATTTAGAACTACATATCATGGACAAATGGGAATAATAGACCTAAAAGAAAGGGCGAGAAAGATAACACCTACACTCCCAGGATTTTGTATTAGTCTATTGATGTGGACAAAGATGCTAAATATACAATGATAATGCAAATGCAACTATATGACACCTATCCTAAACTAACTAATCTATTGACCTAAACCTAAACTAACTATCCAGTCAACTAAATTTAGACATACCTTAACAATGAAGGAGATTTTAGAAAACTCACTCCACTTCAAAATTTATAGTAGTCAATGTACATTCTCCAACCATTGGTTTATGGTAGTGGAAATACTATAGAATGATTGAAACTATGAACTAATATTTCTTTGGACCAAATCGAGGTGACTTGGCCCATGAAGTCTCAAATTGGGTATATGGGATGCCAACATCAAATAGCTAAAAAGTTTCCTCTTCTTTGACATCTTTCTAAAATGCTACATCTAAGCTCACTCTACATCTCTCCAAAAGATTTGTCATTTTCATTTTGAGTTAGAGAGATAGTGGGGCTTATATCTTGTTCATCATCTACTATAGACCCTAGAGCTTGTTGATGTATGGCCATGATATCATTTTTTCTTTCCTTCCTATTATATATCAGACTCTAGGGGTAATAGGCAAGGGATTAGATGAACTGAAGCTATCAGAAGTTGAGCTTTCTAGGAGAGGTAGTAAGTTCAAATTGGGCATGTTTTGTGCAAGGAAGGGCTCAAATTGAAAGCCAAGAAATGTAAGGAGTCCTACTCAGAATTTCTATTTTGAAGTGTCCATTAATGGTGCATTATCAAGTAAACCATTTACTTCATTAATAGAACTATCTATATCAAAATCATCAAAACCAAAATGAGCTAGACAAATCTCTAAAGGATTAGGGTTAAAGGATGATAGGGATGGTAGACTTTGTATCATATTCACCTCATAAAAATCCTCAGAGCCTAGTTGTCCAGTATTAAAGAACTTAATCTTAATGTCTATATTCCCAAAGGACAATTGCATTGTTCCATTCTTACAATTAATTATTATGTTTGATGTGGCCAAAAATAGCCTTCTTAAAATGACTAGAAGTTGATTACCAAAGTCTTACACAAGTTATGTATCTAAGACTAAAAAGTCTATTGGAAATAAAAATTTATCAACCTTCACCAATATATCGTCTACCACACCACAAGGAACTTTAACTAACCTATCTGCCAATTGTAATGTGGTGGTAGTCTTTTAATCTCACTTAAACCTAATTCCTTATATACAAAATAAGGTAATAGGTTAACACTAGACCCCAGGTCAAGTAGTTCCTATCAATTGTGTGTTCCCGAATAACAAATAATATAATGGGGCACCTTGGATCTCTATACTTCAATAGGGTGTTGTGTTGTAGGATTGAGCTAGCTCACTCAACGAGATAGGCAGTCTTTTGCACTTAATGTTTTCTCTTGATGTTCAGAGATTTTTCAAAATTTTGGCATAAGAAGGGGTGTCTTTGATTGCATTAATGGAATATTTAGATTCACATGTTTGAACATATCCATTAACTTAACAAAATTATTCTCCTTCTTAGCCATTTTTAATCATTGAGGAAATGCGGCCTTTTAAATACAATGCAGTTGAGGCTTAGGGGAGGACAAGTAGGAGATGGCTGTTTCTTCTCTTTCTCTTTCCTATTCTTTACATGGCTTTTATTGTCCTCAACTTACTCATTTTCCTTAGTTAGCTACCTGATTATCTATAGTCTTTCCACTCCTGAGGATAGTTATGGATTAGGTCTATTTATAGACTATCTTCTCATTAGAACTTGTGCATGTCTCATACTTTTCCTTAGGGTTGGCATAGATTAACTAAGAATTGTCCTTGTTCCCTATCAAAAAATGCAGTAGCTAGTGGATCCATTTGGTACTCTAGCTACACAATAGATTGTGAGTGGGTCTGATTGTTTGTTTAACATCATTGTGGTAATCTTTTATGCTCTGTATATATAAACTCAAGGTCTCTTCTAAAGATTGATTCCTCATTGTGGAGCTGTGGCTCTAGTAACAAATTGAGTAGAAAGGATCCTAAAAGCTCCTCCCTTATTATTCTAATAACATGAGAATTTACTAGGATTGTATGTTTCAGAATATGGATTTTTGGTGTTAGAATTTGAAAATGAATTTAATGCATTCACTTGCTCCAAATATTCTTTAGGGAATATGGAGCTGGAGGGGCATGAAGTGATAGGTAGTGTTGCACTAGAACAAATTGAACAACCCTCATATGGAGGTTGCATAGTGGAATCTCTAAGCAACATCACTTCTTCGAATTTAGTAGGAAGACTATCAATCTTATCTATGCTATTTGTCAATATATCTATTTTGTTAGAAAGGTTAGGAGTGGCCCCTATCTCATATAACTCTCCTTTTCTTTTAGGTTGTGAAAATCCTTCCACTCTAGTAGAATAATCCCATTGCTGAGAATTCTCAAATAGATTTTTAAAGAAATTCTAGGCCTCCACATCACTTTTGGTCCAAAGCGTCCAACCACTAGTGGCATTAGTTGTACATTGATTCTATGAGGTGAGACCTTTGTAAAAATATTGCATTTGTTGCCATTTCTCAAAATCATGGTGTGGAGACTTAAGCAGTAGGTCCTTCCACCTTTCTCTGCATTCACAAAAATGCTCACGCTCTTTCTATTAAGAATTTATGATTTCTCTACATAGGGCATTGGTTTTATAGATTAGAAAGAATTTGTTCAAGAAATTTTTAGACAATTGCTCCTAAGTAGTGATGGACCTCCTTCAAATGCATTTAGCCATGCCTTCACTTTATCTTTTAAAGAGAAGAAGAATAACTATAACCTAATAGAATCATAAAAAAGTATCGGTATTTGAATATAGCACAGATATCACAGAATTCCTTGACATGGTAGTAGGGATCCTCTTTATCTAGACCACAAAAGGTTGGTTGAAGTTGGATGACACTTGTTTTTAACTCAAAATGTTATGCATTAGTTATAGGTAACTCTATACATGGTGGGGAGTTAAATTGTACTAGCATTGAATAGTCTATTAAGGACTTAGCCTCTACTGCTTCATTGGCCATGTTTTCACTAGTGTTTCTAAATCTTCTTGATTCCTAAGTCCTTCCCTAAGTTGACTCAACTTTGTATACAATAAAAGATATTTGTTATATACAACAAAAGAGTACTCTCCTTTTTTATTTTTTTTCCTTCTTTACCTAGTTTAGGGAGACCTAAACTAGATAATTCAACCTAATGTTGTATGGTGCAAACAAACAAAGGCACACAATAGATCCTAACCCTATAGCAAACAAGCTGAAAGGTTGATTTTTCTTTAATTTCTTTGTGGGAGTGGCTTTTAGATTGTGTCTAACCTAGGTAGCTACTCCTCTCTTTCAAACTTTCCCTATTGCTCACTAGTTAGATCCTACCTTAATCAACCACTTCGCACCCTCATTTGTCATTTGTAGGTGATATGAACCATCAAACATGTTGGCAGAGTTAGTCATTTAAATATCAATGTAGCTAATCAAGTAGGGGCTACTAGAGTGCCAATAAGTTCTCCTTCTAAGAGAGTTCTATGGGCTCATAAGATGCTAAGTTCTCTTCTAGATTGATTTAATTTAATTGTTGAGGCTAGGGTTGTGTGTAAGGTGATGTTTAATCTAAGTGGGCCAGGGGATAGTGATGAAATCCACCCTTGCTCTTATATGGGTGAGTACCCTTACTAATTCATTTAAGCATTCCCACATAGTTCCATTAACATATATTTACCTTAAAGCATTTAAACATGCCATAATATGCAAGGAAAGTAGTAGTTCCATCAACATATATTCACCTTAAAGCATTTAAACATGTCCTAATATGCAAGGAAAGTAGTAAATCTATTGCAAACCCTAGAATGAAAAAAGTAAATGCTTTCTCTATACTACTATCCAAATGCAACAAAATTGACAATTTAACTAATTTATAAAATAAAAAGAAGGAAAATAGTTTGGTCTAGGATTAGTCTCCTGTAACAAGTGTGGGTCCATGTACCTACCACCTCCTCTTCAAGATTAGGGTGGCCCACCTTTGACCTATATTATTACAACTCTTTATTTTAAATTTAAATAAATCACAGTGTATAAAAATTTATAAGCATGTCCTCACTACAATCCACTAAATAAACAAATACTAGAAACTATCCTAAGGTCTTCCTCCAATTCTTTCTTCTTCTTCAAATTCATGCACAAAGAGAAAATAAGTATCCAATTCTTTCACGAATAAGGAAAGTATGAAAAAATAAAAGAAACTATTCTATATCAATCCTAAGGCTATGACTAGTGAAAAAAGTAAGAAAAACTTAGATTTTAATCAAACTCCATTGCGAGTCCCCGACAGTTGAAGTATAGAATTAAAGTATAGAAAAACTTGATGTGTCTTAATTATTAGCACAAATGCAAGGCTCAATTGAAGTATAGAATTGGTAAATACGAGTCAATCCCATGAGGACTCTATGATTAATGACAGTTAATTAAAATTAAGTTACTTCACTCTAACCTATCCAACAAGGAAAGAAAGGAAATTAAGGAAACTAATTAAAGTAATCACTAAATAAAAAAAAATAAACCTTATAATATCAAGAAAACTACTTAAACTAAACTAAAGGAAAATAAAAAAAAGAAAGCAAAGGAAACTAAACTAACTAACAAATGAAAAAGACAAATTCATTAATAAACTTTATACAATTACAATGAAATAAAGGAATAAACAAAATAGAGCAAGAAAATAGACTTTCTCAAAGTGGCCACTATAGGAGTCCTTCATTGTATTACTCAACAAGGCTCTTTATATGCCCTCTTCATTCTTTTCCATGCTTGAATTATGCTTTACAATTTACCTTGTTGTGCCACCCAACAAGTTTCTATATATTTCTTTTTGACCCGACATCTATTAAAGCTACAACCAAACCTTTCTCATCTCCATAAACCAACATGCCACAAACCCATTGTAACTCTTAACCATGCTTTAGGATTTGAAAGATTCCTTAGCTATCATAGAAGGGCATAAGGTGTTCTTCTTTTTGCTTAGATTCCCAAATCCTAAAAATTGAAGAGAAAATGGAAGAAGAAAGATATAAATAGAAGGGAAGTAATGAATGCATGTGAAACAAACTTAAAGAAGGTCTGTGAGAGGGTGGAAGTGGGTATGTGTGTAAAACAAGAGTATAAGAAGGAGAGCGGTTGGTGTGGATGTGTGTAATGGATTAGGGGTTGGTGTTGAAGAGAGGGAGATTCGTGCAACATGAAAGGGTTGTGTGTGTGCTGGAGAAGAAGTTAATGGTGGAAGTGATGCAAGATATGTAAGGAAGAGTGTGTGTAATCCTAAGGGGGCTATGATGCATGGGAGACTTATGGGAGAGAAGGCTAATGAATGCAAACATGTAAGGAATATGAAGAAGATGATATGGGAAAAAAAAATAAAGAAAGGGAAGTGGCAATGGAAGAGCTTCCTTACTTCTTCTCCAATGGATTGACTTTAATCTTATTGAAGCTTTGGCAAAAGTGACCTCTCTCCCTCTGTTTCTCCTAGGTTTTGCTTTATGGTTAGGGAAAAGGATAGAGATAAAAGTTTTCCTTCTCCTTCACCTCTTATTTATAAATTTTGAGGGAAGGAAGCCCTAAGGATGGATGGCTAGGATCTAAATGAGAAAGGACAATTAAATGGTTGAGATGGCAAAGAAGATGGGATATTAAAATGCAAGGAACAAAAGGTGGGGCATGAATTCTATTATGGGACTGTGTTAGATATTTTGGGGAAATTGGAATGGGAAAGTAAGGAAGGGAAAGGAATAAGAAAGGATAGGAAAGAAGATTTGGTAGATAGGAAAAAGAATTGCTTAAGAGGGAAGGAAGAGAAGAATATTAGAAAACAATCTAGGAAATTAGGTGGGCTTTGGTCAAAATTAGAACATGGTTAGGTGAGGGAGGCATCTTTTTCATGTGGGAGAATGAGATTGAAAATAGAAGGTGATAAGAGAAAAAGAGTAGTAAATAATCTAATGGGAAGGCAAGGAATAAGTGGAAAGGAAAATACATGGAAGGAGAAGGGAAAGAAATAGAAAGTAGGTGGAGAAAATCTAGGAGAGTCTAAAATTAGAAAGTGCAAGGAAGGGGAGGGCATGTTTCTCCATGGGTGTGTTTATGAAGTTTTTAGAAACCTTGAAATTAAGGGGAACCATTGGATGAGATGGGTGGGTGAGATCTTCCTTTCCTTAGGGTTTTAAGTTGACTTTTCAACATGAAAAAGGTGTCTAGGGGTTTTGATCTTTTCATTACTTCATTATTGTCCCTTAGATCATGCTTACCCTTTCTTGAGGAGATGAGACCTGATTAGGACATGTAGATCTTCCTTAATACTTCATTTTCTCTCCACCTTTGGATCAAAGTACCCTAGAATGAATGACCTTGATTCTCGTAGATCTTTATATATTCATGTGGACCAAGTGTGCTTCACCACCTTAACACATCCAATCATTGAGTGATCTTCTTCATTTGGTTGAGTAGGAGAGAGAAAGTAAGCAAAAAGTTTTCATTTGGGTCCTGATCTTCTTAGTTTTTGAGAAGCTTCCATTGTATATGATCTCATTGTATGTGACTTAAAGTTCTCTTCTAAGCTTCCTAAGGTGGTGAAACACATGCATACACCATGAATGGGGCCACCTTTTCACCTTCATTTGAGTAGGAGCTATGCATGGTTTGTGATTGTTCTAACTTTGATAATGACATCTGATGATTATTTTGAACTCCTAAACGTCATGATTGGCATATGTAGGTCCATGATGTAGTTTAGAAGGTAAAATTAATCTTTAAGTTGTAAAATTGTAAATTGTATTTTTTCATTTGCATGTCAGACCTGCAAAATTATAGAATTAACACCTAATTAGTGATAATTAAGTGATTTTTAAGTATACAACCTAGTAAATATAGAGGTATATATGAAATATTTTTTATATATATTACTAAGTATTCCTAAGCATGTTTTCTTTTAAAAACTTCAACAAATATCTTCTAAGTCATATGAAAACTAATTATAGATCATTTCAAACACGTCTCCGTCATTCTCTCTTGAAGATTTACTTTTGATAATTTTAAGTAGTCTAGTGAGACTTGTACAAGCAATTGCCCTTCAATTTTAGGAAGGGTTTTGGGCTAGGTTTTAGCCTAGCCAGTTGCACAGCTATTTCAAGTTCTCTACTACTCAAAACTTGAAGATGCTTTGGTTCTAATAAAATAATCAAGTTGATTTCTATGATAGATCAAGTAGATTGATTGTGGATGTTCTTGGAGAAAATAAGTAAGTTTTGCCCAACTTATTGCTAGAGAAATCCAATCTATTGCTAAAGAATCAAAAAGGAGTATTGAATTTCTAGGCATAATTCAAGTAGTTGGTTATTTTACTCTTTTAATTTGAGACATTACTCTTAATCAACTCCAACAAGATTCCCAGACCATCTATCCAATTGTGCTATCATATTTGTTGTTACATGTTATTCCAAAATTAGAAATTTGAATTTCAAACAGCTAGATTACCCTCCAATGGCTACCAAATAGAGGAGTGATATTTTGGATTAAAAACTATAAATTGAAGGCTCCAACAGCCATTAGAAGAACTTTTGAACATCGAGCCAAACAATCAAGCTCACATTTCAAGCTCATCTTCTCCAGGCTCACTGCATAAATATTACTTCCAATCCTTTGTACTGTAAAACCCTCTTTCTCTATTCTTTTTATATGTGTATGAAGTCTTGTATGTGAACTCTTGAAAGAGAGAGAGAGAGAGAGAGAGAGAGAGAGAGAGAGAGAGAGAGAGAGAGAGAGAGAGAGAGAGAGAGAGAGAGAGAGAGAGAGAGATTCTTTTCCTCAAAACATTCTTTGTATTTTAAGAATGGTATTAGCTCTCTTGTTCTTGGATGTCCAGCTGTTTATAAGAACTTTGGTTATGAGTGCTCTAGTCCTTGTTTGTGTGTCAAACATTAGGTAAATTGATGGTGTAAAATCTTGAAGGAATCTAGTGAACTCAAAGTAGAGAATACTTTGATAGAGTGGAAGTAAGTGCCTTGATTGGCTGGCTGAACCACTATAAAAATTTCTGTGTCTAGCTTTTTCTATGCCACTGAATTATTCTAAAAATTGTTCTTGTTGTTTGTCCACTTTGCAAAATCTTTAAGAATTTATTGTTGGGCCCAAGTTACTAGCCTCTTAGGAAAACATAATCTTGAGTATTTTCAAGTGTGGTCCACCATGGCGATGGCATGGATAATCAGGTGCTCTAGGAAGCGCACAAAACTTTCTTAACCATAAGAAGCTTTTTCTTTTCTTTATCTTTTTTATTGGCACACACACAGTCATGAGTAGTCTCAAACCCTTGACGTGCCAAGGGAGCGACTCTTTTGCCATGTCAAGAGAATACCTTTGTTATCATTTGCAGGAAGATTGATGGTCAGCGTCACTTGGCAGCATTAGATATAGCCTAGATAGAGCTGTGAGATAAGACTGAACAACTATTGACTTAGATCTTAGTAACTAAAAACTGGTAGATCCAACATCCAGTATCAAGAGTCTTCCATATGTATGCAGCTGGAACATTGAACAAGGTTAAGAACATTTCTCTCTATTTTGCGTTTTGTAAATGTGACGATTCATTGAAATAAAACAAAAGAACCTGACAAAATATAGGCTAGTTACACCTTCTGGTTTCAGTAATTCCATGAACATCATAGAGAAGTGAAAGAAGCACGAAAGGTGAGGCTCCTCTTTCCATCCTCTGTTGTACGAAATGCTAAAGCTCTTGTACCAATGTAATTTGCCACCTTTTTTCCTTACCTCTATATGAGCTACAATGTCTTTTTCTCAATCTTGTCCGCTAGTCCTCTGTAGTCTTTTGAATTCCTCCGCACTTGGGCCACTGTCCAATCTGGTCTGGTTTCCCCCTAAAAGGTGTTGATTACCGCCATGGAGTCTCCGCATGTCTGCAACTTAGAAAATCCTGTATTAGTAGTTAAAACTAATCCTATATGTGGAGTAGACCACTGCTTCATCGCAGGCCTTACATAGGTACTGCGAGCAGTAATAAAACCTCCATTTTGGTCTCTGAGAATACCACTAGCTTGAGCATGGCCTAGTTTATCTAAAGCATGTCTATCAAAGTAGAGTTGGACAAAGTCTTGCTTTGTTAGTATCCACATCACATGAACATATTATGATTTCAGTTAGAATAATATT
Source organism: Warburgia ugandensis (assembly GCA_035236585.1). Classification (NCBI taxonomy): domain Eukaryota; kingdom Viridiplantae; phylum Streptophyta; class Magnoliopsida; order Canellales; family Canellaceae; genus Warburgia; species Warburgia ugandensis. The sequence continues at coordinate 61,548,906 of CP141130.1, forward strand.
AACCCGCTGTCATCTTTTAAAAATAGGGATATTTGTAAAAAGAGGCATTCACTTCGATCTATTTGCAAAAAGTGCTTACTTTCTCTAAATTTGCAAAGATAAGCCTGGTTTTTGGGATAATGGTAGGAAGAGGTTCACCGTCAAATCATTCTAAAGGTATCTTAACGCCAGCTTATGCATTTACAATAAAATAACGGAATTATTCTTCATTTGGTTTAAACACGGGTGAGAAATGATGCTTGCTCTCTCTCCTCCAAACATTGCCTCACATGTATATTTCTATAAATCAATAGGGGCAGAAGTAACAAAAGAAAGTATGTATCTCTTTGTCCGATGTTATGCTCGTCTACTTATATGGAGCAGCGACTGAAATATCTTAGTTAAAAATGTTCACTGCCTTAATACCGAAAAAAGAGGGCCAGAAAATGAATGAGATTTTTGGAGTCTAAGCATCACAGACATGGCCTATTATGAATGGTTATATCAAAGGAAAGCTGAATGTTGTAAGGGCTCCAGATTATGAATGATCCGTACCATTCATAATCTAGGCCATGACTTAGATTGGTTTTGGACCTAAATCTCAACCACTTGGTGATTGTAGCTTTATGCTTCTTTTAGGTGAAATGGATGGTAAGACTGTTTAGGTTTTTATTACTCAAAAGACATTAGCTAGAATCATTGGATCGATGAGATTTTTAGTGTGCGATGCATCTAGATCATGCCCCACAATTTGAATGATCTGAATCACCTTAAAATCAGGGCCCACTTTAATTCTTCGTTTTTACACTATGTCATGTTATTCCTTAAATAGACTTGTGGCATCTGCCCCAGAAATCATACTACTTTTTGCCAAAAATATTTTGTACAAAGCGAATTTAACTTAGTTCACTTTTGTCAAAACTCTAATAATGGCACTATTGCAAATCGCTAAGAGAGGCACTAACCCTTGCGGGCCTTTTTCTTTTGAAAGAAAAGGGTGCATGCATCAATTTTTACAATTATTTTTCCAGCATCTATGGTAGCGTTGATATTTTAGGGTAAGAAACTACCTTTCTGTTCAAATATTCACTGTCAGTCTTTTCTTACTATTATCGCAAAAAGGCAGAGAATGAAGTAGATGCCTCTTTTTACAAATATCCCTCTTTAAGGATGTTCAAGTGATATGTTATGAAACGCGGGTGCTTTGCAATTTGTTTTACCACCGGTAACTTTCTTATTCCTTTCAGCCCTGATAACATCCACCTTTGTAGCATGAGCTATAGCAATCAGGTTGGAGATTCTACAATTCTTATTTCCCATCCCCAGCCAATGAGAGAGAGCATTCCTCAGTGAGAAAAAATTGATAGCCTACGGATTGCATTTAGAACAGAGGGTATATAGAGGAGTAACCTGAGAGCATTTTAGAAAAATATGAGCTGCAAATTCTTCAACTGATGCACTTAAAGGGACAAGTTTCTCCAGATCTTAAAGCCACTTAAGGTATAGGGACCTTTTCAAGAGCCAGTTGCCAATGAAGGAATTTGATTCTTGGCTGAACACATGGGCTCCATATTTTCGACAAAAAGATTGATAATTCATATATGTTGATAACATAAGTTTATTTTACAAAGAACTTGCCATCATCAGCATTTGCCCACACACGCTTATCTTTTGAATGAGGAAATATCTAAATATCCAGTGTGCTCATTTCAATGTCATCATGAATGAATGGTTCTTCTCAAGCATCCAAACATCTTGGGAAATAATAAGAGAAACATTTTCATATAGATGACATATATTTAGTGTGGACAAAGGGACATGCATGGTCTCAAAGAGAACCAATGCCCATCCAATTATCATACTTGAGTGATACACAATTACACTTGCTAATGATAGACTTTGTTTTTAAAGTAATAGAGGAACACTAGTCCAACATTGACTATCTCAAATGGAAGGGAATATAGGCATCACAATATAAAGCCTTCCTTCTTTTTACCTTTGTGTATGAAAATAAACTTTGTGTGAGTGATCCCTGTCACACCCGTGTCCTAAAGAGTAGTTAAAAATGAATTTTCCTTTCAAATGAAAAATTTGTCATAAATCTGGTAATTACAAAATAATCTAAATATAAATTAAAATACATTGAAGTTGACAATGAAAGGTTGATTTTTGAATTTTACTCAATGAGAGCTTTCCAACAACACTAAGAACACATGAAATAGAGACCAGGACCCTTAAGTCCTAAAGTTTTACGAATGAAAAGGGGGGGTCCAGATTGATAATGGCACCCCTTGTTCGTATTGTTCTAAGATGGAAAATGAGTAGTGAGTAGACACGTTGGAGTCTAACTCGCCACATGTACTCAGTTACTCCTTTCTTTCCCTCTCCATGCATCTGTAATCGGAAAAGAGGAGGAAACCATCACCGCATGACCTCCCCCTTTAACATCTCGCTCTTCCCTACCCATCAGTTTTCCCCTTCTTTTTAGTAGTTCTCCCATTCCCTATCTCTTAGATCCTTTCTTTTTCTCCGTTCCACTTCTCTCTGCCTGTGTTTCACGCTTCAATGACACCGGTAGTGGCACTCCTTCTAGTCGAAGCTGACTAACCCTAAGATTGGGGTACTAAGGAGATCGGACAGCAGGTAGGTCCTCTCTCTCACTCTCCTTTTACCCTTCATTTCTTCCATTTCTTTTCTAGTCATATACCTATTTTTTTGACAAGCTACGATGGTGAAAAACTCTTCGGATTCAATGAGGATAGTAAAGGGAATGGTGTTGGATTGATAATCCAAACCGTTTATCTTGTTCATTGAGTGATCATGAGTAAAACCCTTTTAGTTTCACAAAGAACCATTAAGGAACAACACCAAAATCTGCAAAAAAATAGTGACAGTGGTGAGTTCTAAAAATTGTTGAAAAATTAGGCCAAAAATGGTCGTTTAGTATAAATTGAAAGGGAAAAACCTTGAAAAACAAAAATTCAACAAATTTCAAACATTCCCATGAAAAATCTTGCAAAAACAAGGTTGTCTATGTCGCCAGCGATGACCGAAATCCAGTCACCTTCTCTGGTGACATCAACATTTTTCCTCGAACCCCTAAAAATGTGAAAAATTGAAAATTTGTGATTTGGATAAATCACACCTAATCCCTTCATCTGTGAAGACGGATCATCGATTAGGAATCAATTGGTCCTTGAATTTTTTATTGAAAACTTGATAGTGCATAGGGAAAAACTAAGATCTCCGCATTTGATCATTAAAAATATAATCATAAGGTAGATCTGGGTAAAATGTGACTCAAATTACCCATCAGTAATGAATTATGACTAAAATGATGGACTAATTATGAACTAATTGATGAAAGATCCTATGTGACCATCCAAAACTCAATCAGTGATGATCAAAGGTCAAGAAAGGAGATCAGACCATGAATTATGATTAAAAGCATTGAATTATGAAATAACTTACCTCAAATGTTGAAAATTGAAACTTTTAGAGGTATGTGCTCTATTTAGACTGTTGATTTAAGACCAATGATGTTGATCTAAATAGATAGCTAATAATTGATGTACTAATCATCGATCTAGATATAGGAGGTTAGATCAATGACATAATGAATAGAGAGCTATAAGTGATTATAGTAAATTGCATAGAATTCTGAAATTTACTTAAAACTTGTATTTGTCATAGAGGCTTTATGTGCAATGTGTGCGATGTTGGAAGTTGAATTGTGAGTTGTACCTTGAATGTAGGTAAGGACCCTAAACCCTTCTTTATCCTTAAATTCTTGTTCATCTATTCACTTGAATTAACAGTGTGAATGTGTAGAATAAATAAATTATCATATTGGTTGAATGGATTATATGAATTGCAATTACTTATTGAAATTGTCACATGATATTTTGATTAACTATGTCAAGCTGTTATGATGATGCGAATTGTGATAAAATGGTCAATCCCAAGATAATAAGCCCTGAGGGGCACCTGGTACGCTATGATGATATCTTCTAAGACGGTAAACCTTGAGGGAACCGGCTACCTAGTTGATTGTGACTAAGGTGAAGCCGCCTAAGATGATAAACCTTGAGAAACAAATTGTCAGTTATGGAGCCTCCCAAGATGGTAAACACTAAGGATATGGGCTGCCTAGTTCTTTGGAATCATAATGGAGCCACCCAAGATGGTAAACCCTGAGGGATGAGCTGTCAGGTATTGAGCCTCTCAAGATGGTAAACCCTGAGGGTAAGGGTTGCCGGTCTTTTGGGATCATGGTGAAGCTGCCCAAGATGGCAAACATTGAGGGATGAGCTAGCAGACGAGTCTCCTAAGATGGTAAACCCTGAGGGAAAGGGTTGGCTCCTCAATATAAGATGGCACCCCTTAGGCCATTTGTTGCACCAACTTCTCTCTCTTGCTAGAGATCTCTAGTTTATGGATTTCTAAAATATGTCTAACTAAGACATTCTCTATTTTCTCTCTTTTAGAGTTTGCTTATTTTGCATTACTCTATTCTCTCTCTCTTTAGAGTTCACCTTTTTTGGAATCATTCTACTCTCTCTCTCTCTCTCTCTCTCTCTCTCTCTCTCTCTCTCTCTCTCTCTCTCTCTCTCTCTCTCTCTCTCTCTCTCTCTCTCTCTCTCTCTCTCTCTCTCCCTCTTAGAGTTTGCCCATTTTGGCATCACACTTCAAGAGTTCTTCTTCCTACAAAGTTTTCTGGTTCTTGAGTTCATGTTAAAAGAATACCTGAGAGTATCCCTTTCTAACACACATGTTATAGAGTTTCTAAACTAGAAAAGTTCTTTATTTTTCAATTTCTCTTGAAACTTCAAATTGCTAATCCATTTTAATCTTTTCTAGGAAGAGAATAGAGTTTTGATATTGTTTCTATTTGAGAATTTCATTGTGATTTAAAGATAGAGATTTTAAAGATTTTATGTTATTACATTCATCTTGGAGACAAAGTATGTACCGATCCTAATTGTGCAAATTAATCAAGTTACAAATTGAGCCTAGCTTGCTTGAATCTTGGAGGAAAAACTTCCATATTCCTTGCACTTATTAAGATGTTTATAATATCTTGAAGAAGCACATTTTGACACGTGCTTCTAAACTAAAGTTCATTGAATTTTTGTTTTTGTATAAAGTGCAAATTGTCTATATTTCTAATAATTTGAAGACAATATCTCCATGAATTTTTTAAATTTATCAAGTGGCAAAGGTATGGATCTCTTTAACCTTGACTTGGGGATTTTTAATTAGCCAATGATTTATATTTCATTTTTTAAAGATCATTGATTGATCTCTTTCAACACATTGAATTCATGATTATGTTTTGTAGGAAATATTTTGTTTTTTGTAACAAATTTAATGAATTTAATTTCATTAAATTTGATTATATTTTCATGTTTTTCTTAATTTAGAAAAAAAAAAAAAAAAAAAACTACTTACTAGGGAAGAAATAAGGATTTTTATCTTCTCAAGCCCAAAACAAAAAAGCTAAGATGGGGGGCTTTTCCAAATATGATCAAAACATTTGTTCCTCTAAATTTTCCTAGTTTTTATTGTTAGTATTCAAAGAGGAAATAAAATTTCAATTCTTATTGTTTAGGGTAAGTATTGATATTTTTTGAAAATTTATATTTCCTGGATTTTATTAAAGAAAATCAAACTAGTTTGTTTCATGTGATGAAATTAGAAACCCATAAATCGAATTTACATGTTGCATGATTTGACCTGGGTTTAATTTACTTTCGCATAAACGTATGTGATAAAATGAATTTGATTAAGTGACATTTATTTATTTTCTCATTATTTGGATGCGAAAATACTTTCACATATTTTATGATCAAATGTAGCTTTAATGGAAAATATTTCTTTAAAATTTAATACTTGATATGTAATTAAATATTTAGAATTAGTTGAGAGAATAGATTTAATGGCATTCTAAAGAATAAATTGCCAAAATCGTTGATGAAATTAAGGAAAGGAAAACCAAACATGTTTGGGAATTGTCAAATTAAAAATAATTCCAAGTGGAATTATGCTACAAAAGATTGGTCTGAATTGTTTGACTGAAGAAAGAAAAATACCTGATGTCTAGTATTTTATTAGATGATTTGTGAAAACATATTCTAATGAAAGAAATTGTGGCTTAAGATTAGTGCACAAGGCACGATTTTATGATTGCAAATAAGGATTATTTAAGATAAATAGAAATGTGGGGTTAGAATGATGGGTTTGTTATGAAAAAATCTGAAAGTATTAAATTACATCTATGACTATTGAACAATCAGAGGTTTGGTGTTGCTTTAAAATTACTCACAAGAGTAAGAATCAAAGTAGTAATTACATGTGAGAGATAGGAATCTTAGACATTTTCAATTGATTGGATCTTATTTAAGTTGCTTATCTTGGCCAAAGAAAGAGGGTTTTGATTAAACTAGGAATTTAAACAACATGGAATGGGAAATATACATAAAATTGGAAACATGAACTAATAGAAACTTTCTAAAAATAAAGATTTTCAATGGAATTGGAAACTTTCCTAACTAACATGTCATGTTGGGGTTGCCATAGTTTTAAAAGCTGAAGATGATTTTCATTAAAATCATTAAAATCATTAAAATCATCTTCAGCTTCACCCTTGCCGGCTGGCTACCTGACGCAAGGGTGGCCATATTTTAAGAAGCTGAAGATGATTTTCATTTCTCCGTCACAAACTAATATACAAATGCATATTTATTTGTAAGAAAGAAATAATAGAATCATCTTCAACTTCCCCCTTGTCGGCTGACTACCTGATACAAGGGTTGCCATCTTTTAAGAAGCTGGAGATGATTCTCATTTCTTCCTTACAAACTAATATACAAATGCATATTCATTTGTAAGAAAGAAATAATAGAATCATCTTCAACTTCCCCCTTTCCTAACTAACATGTGTTCAATAAAAGAAACTAATACATAAGTAGAATGAATAAATTTAGGATAATTTACTTAAGGAAAGTTGCTAAAAATGAAACTTTCCTAAACTACGCTTTCTTAATCCTAGGACTTTCTAAAAAATTAAAATTTCTAAAACTAAATTAAGAAATTTTATAAATCTAAAATATTATGCAAATAACTAAACAAGTAATGTTAAACTAACATGAAACAAGGAAATGACAAACTACTTAAGGAAAAGTCACCCAATTACCATTTCCCTAACCCATGGAGTTGAGCACATGGTTCATGAGTGAGAAAATGAATTAAATGCATAAACTAAAATCTTGCTAACATGGGATCTAACCAAATGGAAACTAATCTAACTAAAAAGATAAATGGGTTCCTCCTAAGGAATCAAGCAAATAAGGCGTATGGATTGTTGAAAATTATATATGAATCATGAAAGGTAAAATTCCATAAGTAAGAAGCTTATGAAATTTAAATCAAACAAGGCATGTACTGAAATTTACATGTGATTCAAGCCATGGAACATTATCATAGAACTAGAAATTTAATTAACTTCAAGCATGAAAATAACCAAGAGAAACTTTGCATGAATTGTGCGCACGTACATAGAGAACAAAGCTGTAAGTTGTTCATTATCCTAATGACTATAACTTGATCCAAATCAAAGCTTAAATGCACTTCAAAAATCTCAAACTAATCTCTAATATCATGCACGTGAAACCTAAAATAGAGATCAAAAGAGTAAGAGCATGAAAATGGAAAAGAAAGCAACAAAAACTAGCTCTAAATCTAAGTGAGAAACAAGGAAATATGAATGGGAACAAAGAGATTCAAAGCTACTATCCTCTTGAATGTAAATACAAGAGAAAGATAACTTTGAGCATGAAGAATTGAGAAAGAAAATTAAGAGAAGTGGAAGCAAGAGTGAAAGGAGAACAAAGAGGAACTATGTGTAGGAAACTTAACAAAACTTAACAAAGAAAGCAATAAACAAGTAATAAAAGCAAGGTACTAACTTGGAATTGAAATGCAAAACCAAAGAAACAAAGCAAGGAAAAAGTATGGAAGACAAGGAAATCCAGCCAAGGTGTTGAAGTCCAAAACCCTAAGAAGATCTCAAAGTAGATGTGCCTGATTTTATGGAGTTAGAATCAACTTCCTTACATGAATTAGGCATGAAATTCGTGGGGTATCCATAGAGTTTTTATTTCCAATTTGATAAGGCGCTATATTAGGAAGAAAGATGAACTAGAACTATGACTCAAGGTAGGAAATTTAGGTGGTTGATTTGAGATAGAAGATTAGAAAGTTAGGTGAGGTGGGCAACTAGACTTTCTAATTATGAGCAAAATAAAGAGGGGCGTTGAATTCCAACCTATGATGAGGCATGGAATAGCTTTCCTTAAGGTATTTCACATAGTGGGATGGAAAGAAGGTGGAAAGGGGTAAGAAAAATGGAGGAAGTAGGGTGAGGTAGTTGAGTGAGGATTGGAATTAGCAAGTGGAGTTGGTGGAGTGGATGAATTTAGAAGTGGATAGGCATCACCTTTCAAGAAAGGTGGCATGGAACTCCTCCCTTTCTAAATGTGTGATGTAGTGGGTAGGAAAGATAGAGAAAAGAAGGGGGGAAAGAGAGGAAAAACTAAGGAAATTAGACTTGGTCTCTCTCTCTCTCTCTTAATTGGTCCACCTATGCATGCATATCTTACCATATACTAATCTCCATTAAACTCCTTATTATAACTTGAAATTCATGGTTTTGAGCATGAGATAATTGCTTATAAAAGTACTTCAATTGTGTAACTCCATGTGGAATGGCTCTCATATGGCTTGGTGGTTCACTTTGATGGCTTAATGCTCGAATGCTTGAATGACTTGGCTTCTTTAGCTTTCCTTGTTAACTTAGGAAACTTACATGTATGATTCCAATACTCATGCAAAGTTGGTGGAATTGCATGGTTTTTAAGGCATGGGCCATTTTAGTTGCCTTTGGATCTTTCCATTGCTTCCTTGGACTTCATTTTCTTGCCTTGAGATGATCTTGAACCTTGATTGAGCTTTGGAATGATGAAATTTAGGTCTATGGCCCTCTTTTGATCTTGATCTTTATATCTTATCTTACTTGATCTTAGTTGTTGGATCATCTGCTCAAAACCTACAAAAGAATAAAAATCCTAATTAAGTCATAGAAAATTATAATTACTCACACACTTACTTTGGATTAGATTCTAAACCTACCAAATATCAAAATTTTGAATTATTAGGTCAGAAATGCATTTGTTATAAAATTCTAGAAAAATGAAGTCAGATCATCACAGATCAGACGATCTGACCTTCTATCAAAGGTCTTGTCAAATCAATAATTAGATCTTCCTTGATGAAAGAATGGGAAGATGGGTATTGTTCTTCATGCTACAAGGATCATGAGGGTACTCTCAGATCTCTAAGATCCTTCCTAGAATGGTCATAATCAAGGTTCAAAGTTCAAGAAAAAATAGGTGTCACTGGGTCAACTTAGTGTCTCCCGAATGAGTCGGGCAAGTTGACTCAACAAGTCAAGTCAACCTAACTCGTCAGTGGAAGGGGAGATAGTGGAAGGTGAAGGGGGCAGAAGCAGTGGCCAGTAGCCACCACCTGCCCTACTACAAGAGAGGGAAAGACGGAGGGGAACTCAATCCCTAGCACACAGGCCCACCCATGGCCTAGCCATGCCAGAGATAGACAAGACAGGGGAGAGGGGAGATGGGTAGTGCGATTAGCCAGCATGCACCGATGTCACCAACTAGTTGTACAATGTTAAACTTTGATGGAGGGGGGAAAGAGGAGAGGGACGACGGCCGGCTTGGTTTCATGCAATTCCATAAGGAACCCTATCTGGGTTTTCATTAACACAGGTGAAAAGGGAAGAGAATAGGAGGAATCTAGGTGGCCAGTGAAACTCGATCTAGGGTGTTCGTCAACGCTACAAAGGGCATAATCCAGAGAAGGGGAACAAAAGGAAGAAGGCATGGCCAGTTTGTGTGATCCGGCATCACAGGTTGGCTATGACACGAAAAACCCTGATCAGGGTTTCTTTCATTGTTGTAAGATGAGGGGGTTTTGGGGAGGGTAGTCGAGGTCGGAGATGGGTTTTTTCGATCCATCACTGTCGGGGAAGGGAAGTCCGCCTAGTGAGGGGGCTGTGTGTGCCAGTACATAGGAGATCTAGGGAGGGGAGATGGGAAGATTGAAGAGGGAGATTGGATGGGAGAGAGGAGGGTTTTGGGTCACTGGGTTTTTCGGCAACCCCCTTCTTCTTTCCCGTTTTAGCTGTACTTCGCAAGGGAGGTGGAGCAGCTGCATGTGGCTACTGGAAGTCCACATGTCGTGCTCATTCCGCATGTGGCATTGCTCTACATTCCACAAAATGACAAAACAAGGGGGTGGTATTATCAATTTTAACCCCCCTGAATTTGTAAAACTTATTGGATTTTTCCACCCTGATCTCTATTTCGTGCAAAATTAGTGTCGTTGAAATTGTATCGATGTGTACGTTCCAAATTTGATATTCTCAAGTCCAAATTTTAAACCTATAAGAAGGTCATTTTCATGAACTTAATTTTCATGAAATTAAATTCAAATTTCTCATTCCCATAAAAATCATAATCTAATGCATAGAAAATGACCCGAAATGGAGGGTTGTTAGATTCATCCCCCCTTATAGGAATTTCGTCCCCAAAATTCTTTCCATGTTATTCTTCAACAATTGAAAAGCATCCCCATATTACAAGATGTACAAATCATACAAAAAATTTCTAAAGTTAATGTCAATAGCAATTTCCATCCCATATCATCTCCTCAAATTGCAACTCATACATATAAGCCATACTCTCATGCAAGAGTTAATCATTTGTTTATAATTTAGCATAAGTGAATCACCATATCAATAAAATTTGAGGTACCACAACTCACATATAGTCAATTTATGCCAAATCTATTTCAATGCATAGTACCTCATCATTAGGCCATGTATATCAATCACACCATATCATATCAAATCCTGAACAAGCAATAAATGCCAATTAAATTGGAACATATCTGCTCATCCACAGGCAATCATATGTCAATCAAAATCAGAGTGTACCATCTCAATAACAGGCAATTATATGCCAATCAGAATTAGAGCATATCAGCTTAATAACAAGCAATCATATGCCAATCAAAATCATAGCATACTAGCTTAATAATAGGCAATCATATGCCAATAAGAATCATAGCATACCAATTCAATAATAAGCAATCATATGCCAATCAGAATCAGAGCATACCATCTCAATAATAGGCAATCATATGCTAATCAGAATTAGAGCATACTAGCATAATAACAGGCAATCATATGCCAATCAAGATCAGAGCATACCAGCTCAATAACAGGCAACCATATGCCAATCAGAATCAAGTCAACAACACGATCATACCATGAGCACCTAAAAGCCTACCACATAGAATCTTGCAACCTAGAAGCTTGCCAGTGCCTCTTGCATCGGCCCTCATAGATCGCCCTCTTAGGTTACTCATAAGTATACGCCATAATCCAAAACCATATTACACCTGAGAAAATGCTTTAATTCTAACATACTTTACTGTCACACTTCTCACTTCGTGAGAAATCAGGCTCATATACGCAATATAAAAGTATCCACGATACTGCTATCCTTGAGAACTCAATAATCTAGTGATAACCGTTTGCCAGACTAAGGAGACTACCAACCTTAGTCATCAATTTGGCTAATCTCAGTTCATCACAGTCTCTCTATCAATAGAGGTATCGCGGTCAAGAAAGTCACCTTCTTTGACCATAATTCATGCTCACATACATTTATTACAAAAGATGATTCTTTTAGATACTCAACAAAATGCACAAGGGTTTCTTGGGCCCCTCCGAGTCATGGAATATACAAAACATCATTCACTACATAGTCATGACTCATCTCAATAACCTTTAGAAATTCAGCCCATCATATCCATACATACTGCCAATGTACTAACTTCATCAATTAGTATCACCCAAAACTTGTAATAATCATAAAAGTTCTAAAAATTGTCTTAAAGACATCTTAGTCAAAATCCTTAAATTGATATACACCAATACCTTGCACATCCAAGGTTGATCATATAGATCATCAATACTCGATATAGAATATCAATTCTCCATTGTGGTGCTATCAAACAATCAATAATCTGTGCATAGCAATAGGGATCTATCTCTCTTCTCATAAATAGGATTAATGCACCCAATGAAGACCCACCAGGTTTGATAAAACCTCATCAAATAACTACTGTAGCTGGAACCCTTCCAGCTCAATTGGAGCCATCCCGTATGGCACCTTAGAAAATGACACTATCTGATACCAAAATAATATAAAAAACCATCTCTAGTGACATAAAATCACGAAACATCTTCAGGAAAGATTATGAACCCTCAAATACCACATGTGTGCTCAATCTATGACTACTCTCTGTCATCCACTGTCACACTCATAAGGACTTGGCATCTCAGGAAAGCACCACATTGTCTTCGAGGCAAAAATAACACAAACCTTAGCGATGCTCTTCCCACACAAAAACGAGGTTACTGATTGTCCAAGTACACTAAAAGTGATCTTCTCCTAATAGAAATCAACTGTCCCCCAAAAAATAAAATCCATCTCAAGGATGGTATCATGATCAATCATGTCAAGAAGATTAGCTCAATATCCATCCTCTCACTCATCACCAACATCATAACATCCAACTCAAAGACTGTTATATACAATCATATTCATCAAGGTGCCAACACATAACTACATCAAGGGAGATTCTAACACAGTTACCAACATTTAGAAAAATATTTTTCACAGTCTAGTTTGAGCCATGTACTTGCCTCCAAATAATGGCAAATTTTATCAATGATAATGTGGGGCCATCTCTGCCCTGTCCCTAATGTCAGTCTATCTAACTAATTGTCTAATGGGACAGTCTCTAAAAGATTATCCTGACTCTTCACAATCAAAACATTTAAAGGATTTCCACTATGATGGCAGCAACTGCTGCTATTACCACTGCTGAGGCGGTCTACTAACTCTAAGATATAATTGTCCAGGTGTCTATCCTTAACACTAGTACACCTTCTCTCATCTGTATCCCCATACCTGCTGATCAAATTTTGTAGGCTCAATGGCCTCTGTAGCTATGTCAATGAAAGGTCTCTTGCCCTTACTAAGATGACTCGATCTACCCATGTCCAAGTTTTCGTTAGCAATCTTGGTCCTAAGAGAATCCCTCTTTACATAGAGGTTTATGTCTGCAACCTCGTTACCTGTGTAGAATGTAATGCAATCACTTGATCCCTCAATACAGGTGTTAACATATCACAATCTATCTGTAGCCTCCTTACCCATGGTGAGGGAGTTAGGGAAATTCTCCTCAACTATATATTCAATACCATTGGGCCATCTAATTCCTTTGCTCTGCAACAACAACTCTCATAGTATCACCAATTGCTCACAAGGCAAAGATACAGATTATCATAGGCCTTTCTAAGAGCCTTCTAGATAAAGATCTCAATAATGGAGGAACATGTCCTCTCAAATAACCATTATTAAAATCTTCATACTTTCATTTTCAGTGTCCTCATTTCCATCGTTCCATTACTTTTAACTAATGAATTATTTCATGGTCATATCAATCAAAATCATTTACAATTGTCAATCTCACATGCGGTGTAATTGATCTTTCATAATGACTTTCTTAGCCATTGGAGACCACATCATCATCACTATTTAATAACTATTCTTATAAAATAGTTATCATATCCTACAAGGGCTATCCACCTCCAAATCATAAAGAAAACCCTCAATAAATTCATAAGCATTCACTTCTCATTGATGATTGGCTATCAATATTTCTATATGCAGAGGAACCCATAAATTTTATCTCATAGTTCAGGTAATTCATCCATAAAAATATTAGGATCTTACTTCATTAAATTTTCAACACCATATTAGGATTTATTTGTCAAATAAATCTACTTCAAGTCTAGATTAATACCATACTCCTCTCACCTTTCTCGGGTTATCAATAATTGTGATCATGTCTATTGCTTCATCATTCTTATCATGCTATATTTATTACAATGATTGTTAGGCTTTTTCCAAAAGTTTACTCGTGCTATTCAAGTTAGAACTTGAACTCTCAAAAGCAATTCATATATATATATATATATATATTCTATCACATCATGAGGTTCTCGCTAAGAGAAACTAATTTACAATCTTTATTTTGATTCATGATTCTAAGAATCATGCACTTCCCATAAAAGTGTACCTCCTTATGCTCATAAAAGCATTTAAAGTTTCAATTTCTCTAAGAAAATATGCCAACCTTCATGACCTTATCTATTTCACAATCATCAACATCCTTCAAATGAGTTATCTCTGTAACTCATATTTAGGAAATCACCTCACTTCATGGACTTTATGTGACCTTTAATTTATTGGAACAGCTGTAATGGAGTAGACCTAGGCTCTGATACCAAACTATGACACCCTGGGTTTTATCAACAATAAAATAATAATTCACAAAATGTGTTGGGATCCCTGTTTTAAAACTTCAATTTTTAAAGTGACCAAAAACAAAACTCGAATAAAATAATTTATTCCAAAGTCTTAGAAGTAATACAAACACAAAACCTTGGATTTAATGGTGGAATGAAATCCCATTTCTACCAAAAATTTGGTAGAGTATCCTCTGTATTTTGGACCATTGTACATATCACGTGTAATACAAAATCACCTGAGAAACCATTGTACATATCACATGTAATACAAAATCACCTAATAAACACAATACAAGACATGACACATGAGAGACTCAGTCTCCATGCTCATCCATCTGAATTAGATACTATTTTCAATAAAAATGTATACTCCAACAATGGATAAGAAATCAAGTCATGAAAAAATACTCGACTTCCATATAGCCATCACATCCGACATGAATTGATATCCTCACATCTAGGTCACAATGCAATTATAATGACGTACAGTCCATAAACAATAACCAAAGTGCAGTCCTGAACAAACTTGTCATCTTTGAGATATCCTCAATACTCCACTGGAATTGTCATCATTTTTGTGTGCTTTATCAGCACGTCAACCTGGTGCAACTCTCTGTGTCTGAGGCATTGCAAAGAAGGCAGTGCCTTAGCAAGCTATTGCTTGTGTAGGTGATCATATTCAATAAGAAAATACAATGAAATCATGTGGAGTGAAATATCAATGTCATGGTGAATCTCATAAGGTAAAATATGTACAAGGCAAGTCAAATCATAAAATGTCCATAATGAATAACCCATGAAAATCATGTATGAACAAATCGATATCAATTCTCGTTATCATGGCAGGCAAGGCATGAGCAACACATGGATATGCATCTATCAAAAGCAATAAGAATTTGTGTCCATATCATAATATAAATGTATGTTATGATGAACAGAACACCATGCACAATCAAGCCCCATGAGTGTCTCAACAACACTCACGACAATGAATAGAATACCATGCATAATCAAGCCCTATGAGTGTCTCAACTACACTCACATCAATGGCAATGAGTACTCATTCAAAACCTAGGTCCCTCAAGTGTAGCCTGCATCAGCCCTCAGGCTCGGCTTACCCCATGATCGCTCACATGCAACTTGCTTCAGCCCTCAAGCTCAGCTTACCCTGTGATCCCTCGCATGCAGGCCACTTCAGCCCTCAGGCCCAGCTTACCTCGTGATCACTTACGTGTTGCCCGCTTCAACCCTTAGGCCCAGCTTCACTTCACACTATATAACCATGTCACATGAGCATATAGAATAAGAGTGTGGATTACCATGTGTAGTGGCAACCACACCAGGATCTCAATCACTACCGCTCCCCGTCGACACCATAACAAGAGACTTCCTTCATCCCACATGAGGGGAGCAGGCCTGTAGTGGGGACTACCCATAATACCACTACCTATGTACTTCGCCCTCTTAGGGCAAGTGTCTAATCATCATCATCACAAAGTCAAAGGGTGAGTGACCAACCCTACAACCCTCCTAACATAGTACCCATCGGGCAGAAGCACTCATCATAAATCAACATCCATGAAGCAAGTATAAAAAATCCATGCATAATCATTCTCGATAAAACCAAATTGAGAAAGTAATTCAATATATCAACATCATGCATCAAAAATCAATGAATCAATGTATAACATCCTCAATAATCAAATCAATACAAACTAAAATATATTAGAAACAGTACATAAATCATGCACAAAAGGAGTAGTAAGCATATCGGCAATACATACTAAAAAATAATCTCATGCAAACATGGCAAAGCATAAAACCACGCCTCAAAGTTTCAAATAATATGTCATGATTAGTGAAATCATGGAAAAATCCTGAATGTAATCACCTACCTGAGACAACGTACTACTCATCTGTACCTCCCAGTTCACTCGAACCCATCTCTAGTGTGGTCCACCACGATTTCATTCACCTGGATACATATCACATCCAGTCATACTAAGAATCCAATTTACGTAACTTGGATTCTCAATTACACAACATTACACTTTCATATTCATTACATCACATTCAAGATAGTGCAATGATTCTCAACCATGGAATCTCAAGGTGGGGCCTTTCCTAATTGGTTAATAATTCAAATTATACGTAATTGGGCCCACTCATAACCATCTAGTCCTTCTTCTTAGTCACATCATTGCACATTTCAAAGTTACTAGACTCATATCATTCTTGGTTAATTTATCATTTAAATCGATTAATTGGGCATATTATATGAATCTCATGCTCAATTGTATCAAAACAAAGTCAAATCAACTAATCAAATGGCTAGGATAGTAATCTTACCTCCTACCAGTCAATTTGAGTAACATACAACTATTTGCTTGGTCAGATCATCCACTAATCATCTCGATTGTGCCCGATTATCAAACATCCATGCTAATCTCCTCAAAGATCCTCACCTAATCACCCCAGATCACATAACACTTTAATAATTCTAACTAATTAATCAACTTAAGAATTCTAAACTATTCGGGTCATCAAATTAGACCCAATTTCATATCTAGGTCTTTAGTTGATCTCAGTCGTTGATCAAGATCGAATAATTCATCTTAATAAATGCTTCAAACACAAAATTCTTGTATAGATCCATGATCTACACTTTGTGAGGATCATTACAGACTACTTTGATTAGAAAAACAAAGTCAGATCATCACAAATTAGATGATCTAACCTTCTATCAAAGGTCTCATCAAATCAACAATTAGATCTTCCCTGATCATAGAATGGGAAGATGGGTATTGTTCCCAATGCTACAAGGATCACGAGGGTACTCTCAAATCTCTAAGATCCTTCCTAGATTGGTCATAATCAAAGTTCAAAGTTCAGGGAAAAATAGGTGTCACTGGGTCAACTCAATGTCTCCCGAACAAGTCAGGCAAGTTGACTCAGCGAGTCGGGTCAACTTAACTCGTCAATGGAAGGTGAGGGGGGTGGAATCAATGGCCTGCAACCACTGCCTGCCCTATCAAAGGAGAGGGAAAGATAGAGGGGAACTTAGTCCTTGGCACACAGGCCCACCCATGGCCTGGTTGTGCTAGAGATAGACAAGACAGGGGGAGGGGAGATGGGCAGTGCGACTGGCTGGTATGAACCGATGTCACCAGCTGGTTGCACCATGTAAAACTATGATCGAGGTGGAAAAGAGGAGAGGGACAATGGCCGGCCTGGTTTCGTGCGATGCCATAAGGAACCCTATCTAGGTTTCCATTAACGCTAGCAAAAAGAAAAGTGAACAAGGGAATCTAGGTGGCCAGTGAAACTCCATCTGGGATTTCTGTCAATGCCGCAAAGAGGGGAAACTAAAGAAGGGGAACAAAAGGAAGGAGGCATGGCCGACCTATGCGCTCCAGCATCACAGGCTAGCTACAATGCTAAAAAACTTAATCAAGGTTTCTTTCATCACTAGAAGAAGAGGGGGTTCTGGGGAGGGTAGTCAAACATCAGAGATGGGTTTTTCCTATCCATCACTATCGAGGAAGGGAAGTTTTCCCAGGGAGGGGTCTGGTCGCCCCAGTATACAAGAGATCTGGGAGGGGAGACAAGAAGATCGAAGAGGGAGATTAGATGGGGGAGAGGAGGGTTTTGGGTCATCGAGCTTTTTGGCAACCCCCTTCTTCTTTCCCATTTCAGCTATATGATGCAAGGGAGTGGAGTGGCAATGCGTGGCTATTGGTGGTCCATGTGTCACTCTCATTCCGCACGTGGCATTGCCCTACATTCCACAAAACAACAAATAGGGGGGGTGCTATTATCAATTTTAATCCAATTGAATTTGTAAAACTTATTAGATTTTTCCACCCCGATCTCTGTTTCGTGCAAAATTAGTGTCATTAAAATTGTGTTGATGTGTCATTCGTCCATGTTAAAAACCTTGAGAATAGACTAGTTGCTTCCTTCATCCTATGAGAAGCACTGGAAAAGAATCAAACATAGTCATCTATTGACTGTACTGAAGAGAAAAACTAGCATATTCCAAATTTGATATTCTCAAGTCCAAATTTTGAGCCTATAAGAAGGTCATTTTCATAAACTTAATTTTCATGGAATTAAATTCATATTTCTCATCCATCATAATCTAATGCATAAAAAATGACCTAAAATTGAGGGTCATTACTGTACTTAAACAAGTACGGATCATCCCATGTAAAGTGTTTGACTTCAACAATGAATCTTTTTCTACCTTGTTTAGAGAAATAAATCTAAGTGAGAAAAGATGAATGGGAAACAAAGAGATTCAAAGCTACTATCCTCTTAGATGTCAATACAAGAGCAAGATAACTTTGATCTTGAAGAATTAAGCTAGGAAATTAAGAGAAGTGGAAGCAAGAGTGAAAAGAGAACAGGGAGGAATTATGTGTCAAAAACTTAAACAAATAAGAATGCAGTAAACACAAAATGCAAGCAAAGAATTAGAGCAAGGTACTTCCCTGGAATTGAAGTGAAAACCCAAAGAAACAAAGTAAGGAAAATGTGTAGAAGGCAATAAAAAGCATCCAAGGTGTGGAAGTCCAAAACCCTAAGATGATCTCCAAGAAGATGTGCTTGATTGAAGGAGTTAGAATCAACTCCCTTACTTGAATTAGGCATGGACTTCATGGGGTATTTATAAGAGTTTTTCTTTCCAATTTGATATGGTCCTATTGTAGGAAGAAAAAGTAAAATTAGAATTATGACTCAAGGTAGGAAACTTAGGTGGTTGATTGGAGATAGAAGGTTAGAAGGTTAGTTGAGGTGGGTGAGTAGACTTTCTAATTATGAGCAAAGGAAAGGGTGACATTGAGTTCCAGCCTATGATGAGTCATGGAATCCCTTCCTTTAAGGTACATCACATGTTGGAATGGAAAGAAGGTGGGAAAGAGGTAAGGAAAATGAAGGAAAGAGGTAAGAAGGTGGAGTGCATGAATTTAGAAGGGGGAAGGCATCACTTTACAAGGAGGTGGCATGCATATCTTACCATATACTAATCTTCATCAAACTCTTTTTAATTATCACTTGAAATTCACATTTTCAGCATAAGATAATTACTTATAAAAGTCCTCCAATCATGTGACTCCATGTGGCATAGCTCTCATCTATCTTGGTGGCTCACTTTGAGTGCTTAATACTCAAAGGGTTGAATGGCTTAGCTTTCTTTATTAGCTTAGAAAACTTGCACGTATGGCCAAAATTGCATGGCTTTTTGCTTGAGCCATTTTATCATCTTTGGATCTTTACATTGCTTCCTTGAAATTCATTTGCTTGCCCTAAGATGATCTTGAACCTTTATTGAGCTTTGGAATGATGAAATTTAGGTCTTTGGGCCTCTTTTGATCTTGAATTTTAAATCTTATCTTACTTGATCACAGCCAATAGATCATCTTCTCAACACCTACAAAAGAGTAAAAATCCTAATCAAATCCTAGAAAATTATGACTGTTCACATACTCTACATTCGCTCCTAAACCTACCAAATATCAAACTTTTGAATTATTAAGTAAAAAATGCATGTGTTAAGAAATTCTAGAAAACCTAGAAAAAAGCCAATAATTTATAACACATGAACTAATAATTAGGTACCTTTAATACAAAATTGAACATTTATCAAGGTTCACTTCTTGTGGAATGACAATGACCTTAATGTGATAAGAACACGCTAATTCTAGTATTAAGAACTGTTTTAGTATTTTCAATTGGTGTTTGTTTAAATTTGAAATTTTGAACACATTTGCATATCTCTACAGTAGAGGTTAAAATGTTAACTATGGAAGATCAACCAACAAATGTTGAGAAAATGGCTGGCTTAGATAAGTGATACCTTTTTCTTGTTCCACTAAATACAAAGATTCCAAAGTGGGGATACTAAGGAACAAGTTGTATCTTTTGGCTCCTTCCTTACTAACAAAGCCTACAAATGTCTAAATTTGAAATGTTGTAAAAATAGCTAATGTTAGTTTTGTGGAGAGCTGATTTTCTTCCAAAATAGTTAAATAGAAGCAAAAAAAATTCCTTCCTCTTGTAGAAGGACTCCTCTAGAATATGGTCAAAATCAAGCAAAAGAAATTTCTTCATCTAGTAAGAAGTTCAATTCATCAGGGACTAGTTACTATATCATCATAAAAGATGACCCCACTACATTTGCAAAAGCAATAATTTAATAGATGATTTGATGCAAGTCAGATGTTGATCGAGTTTATATTAAGTAATTACTCATATGTAGACTATGGGAATCTAATGGTGAATATGTAAGATATACAATTTTGAAGGTAAAAGTTTACTTGTAATGATTAAGTCTCGATTATTTGTGAGTAGAAATGCATCACAGTTTAAGATGCTACACTCTATGAGTTCAGTTGACATTATATGTAAAATTATAAACATACAAACTTGATAAGAGTGATATGAATCATTATCAGCATCAAATAATAATTGGAAATTAAAATGGATCCATTTATCAATTAGTTGTACTTTGGTTACATGAGTTCAACTGTACTACTACAAGCTTAGCTTCCATTAGTTTAGACTTTGAGATCTAACAAAGATATATAAGAATGAAATGTGAAAATTCCAAACATTTGAGTTTGATTAATATATTGAGATCTGATCTAGAACTGATTGGGATGTTAATGCCTTATAGATGAATGATTAAGACATTGAAGTTTGATTTAAGATATATTTGAAACAATTAAGTGAGCATTATGCTATTAATTTTGAAAGTGTAAGGGTACCTTCCATTTGTAACAATGCAGGTAAAAGAGGCAACTTTGAGGAAAAATAAACCATGATTCACTTGTGGTTCCATGGAATTTAAAAACTATGACATCACGAAGACTATTGAGGTACTTGTAATGACCAAATGTTTATATATAGAATTACATGAAATATTAAAGGTCAAAATGTTCATTTGACTGGAAATTCATCCCTGAAAATAAACAAAAATAAATTACACATTTTTAAACAACTAAGTGTTATGTAGTAAGCTAGTTAGGTAGCTTAGTTGAATTAGTTATTTAGTTAAAATAGTTAAGTAAATTAGAATACTTATTAAATTATAAACTAGCTAGAAGTAATATCTAAAATTAAAGAATCAAGGTTTATTAAAGTGCACTAGTTCATTAACACTTAGAAGTACTTCAAACTAAGTGTTAAATATATGGAATTAAGGGAGAAAATGATTATGATTTGGAAATAAATTTCATATATGAGAATATCTTTTTCATTTAAAATTCAAATTGAATATGAAATAAATTCAAATTAAGAAGTGCAATTAAATCCAAATATGAAAATACATTCATGATTTACATGTTTTTAATCTAGGATGTCAAATTTGAATCCTACAAATTTGGCTATCCAAAAGATAATCAACCATCAAGAATGATCAATTAGATGAGATCTAATAGAAACCATTGAATTTGAAATGTTTTATAAGAAAAATAAAAATATTTTGGAAAATTTATAAGAGGATGTCCATTTTAGACATTTTTCTTTCATTCACATGAGATTTTGCTCCCAAACTTTCTGATATCCTAAGCTCACACCAATTCATATTAAGATCAACCATATCTAAGAGCAAAACATGATGAAGGAAGATCTGACACTTGGATCAATCTGAAAGCTTGAGGAGAGAACAATTCAAAGACAGGTAAGTATACTTTTGTTACATTAGATAAAAAATTCAAAAAATGATCTAATTTATATTTAGAATTATAATGTAGATCTAGGATCAAACATGTATCTTTTTAAGATTATCTATTTCCAACCACTAGGTGCATGACAATGTGAGATTATGCATTAGTTCATGTGTCAACTTTAAGTTGGAATCTATTATTAGTATGCATATGATGACAAGAATAGATCATTTAAATTCATGTGATTTATACAAGTAATTCATGATTAGTTAGTTGTTAAGTTTTAATAAGTTAGCAGTTATATTTGTATTCTTACTTACCTAACACATGATCCAATTTGGTAGAATTATACTGATATGAGTACAACTAATTACATGTAATTTTTGTTGATTGATCATGAAAATCTATGAGTAGTTAATCAGTAAAATGAACTAAGAATCTTGTGTGATTAAGAGTTTTTTCATTTAATTCTTGTGATCACTCAGATTCAGACCCATAAGACAAGATCTAAACAATCCATTCTTTGTACATGAAATAAAATAAAGAGTATAAAATCTTGACATAAAAACATATAGGCACAAAGTCTAATATGTGCACTAGATCTACATTATAACTTCCGATGGGTAAAATCTGGATCATGATAATATGATACATAAGATCTAGTTGTGTGCACTGGATATATATTATAAAATTAGATGTGTAAGATCTAGACGATAATGATAAGATGCACAAGATCTATTTGCATGCATAAGATCTAGATCATAAAATAGATATGCAAGAAATATTTTAGTGAGCAAGATCGAGATGCCTGAGATTCAAATTTGTGTGCAAGATTGGAATTATACAATAAATTACACAAGATCCAATTATATGTACATTATCAAAATTATAACAATGAAGATGCAAGATTAGAATAACTGCACAAGATTTAGTCAAGGTGCAAGATGCATTCCATACGTGCATTAGAAAGATTTCATAAATATAATCAAACCATTAATAATGATGTGTATGATTTAATCCAAAATTATATGTGTGTGTGATTTAATCAATCAACCATATGTGTGGCTCAGATCGAACATACATGTATAATATTAAAATTGATCAAACTATTAAATATGATCTACAGCTGAGTTAGAAAATGACAGATATAAATAATTGTATGCACAATATGATTTTCACACATTTTGATAGATTTAGAACATTATAATAAGAATATTACAATTCTAAAATTATATAATCAATAGATAAACCATTAGATTATTCAAAATTAGATTTTTTGGGTTTAATTATCAATTAGTTAATCTTTTGAACTACAAACAAAAATTTCAAATTAGTGGTTTTTTTATTGATATTTTAGCATATGATTTAAGAGGAAATTTTTGCATAAATATAATCTTTAAATTATAAAAAAATTATTGTGAAGTTTTCAGAGGGAGTCATCATCATCATCATCATCAAGACCTTATCCCAATTAGGGGTCGGCCACATGAATCTTATTCCTCCATTCCACTCTATTAAATACTATGGCTTCATTTAGTCCCAAAGTTTTTAAATCTTTCCTCACCACTTCTATCCACATTCTTTTGGGCCTTCCCCTTGCCCTTTTAGAACCTTATCCTTGTATTGCCTCACTCCTTCTAACTGGCACTGTTGTTGGTCTCCTTTGAACATGTCCAAACAATCTAAGTCTAATCTCCCTCATCTTGTTACCTATTGGTGCTACCCCTAAATTTTCCTTAATATTTTCATATCTAATTCTATCCTTTCTTGTCTTACCACTCATCTATCTCAACATCCTCATTTCTACGATGCTCATCCTATGAGTATGATGTTCCTTAATTGCTTAACACTCTAATCCATAGAGCATGGCCAGCCTTATAGCCATCCTATAGAATTTTCCATTTAGTTTGAGTGGCACCTGTCGATCACATAAAACACCCAATGCACATCTCTATTTGTTCCAACCTGCTTGGATTCTCTGGGTAACCTCCCTCTCAATCTCTTCACTCTCATGGATCAATGATCCTAAGTTTTGAAAATAGTCTTTCACGGGGACATCTTGGTTATCAATCTTGACTGGTGTTCCACTCCTACTCTCCTTGCTAAAATTACATTCCATATATTCTATCTTAATTCAGCTAATTGTAAATCCTTCAGATTCTAATGCTTCTCTCCTTAAATTTAGCTTTATGTTTACACCCTCCCTTGTCTCATCAAGTAGGACTATATCATCTGCAAATAGCATGCACCAAGGAATCTCCTCATGCAGATATTTTGTTAACTCATCCATAACTAATGTGAAAAGGTATGGGATCAATGCAAATCCTTGGTGTAATCCGATAGTGATAGGAAAATCAACAGTCACGCCACTAGTGGTCTTAACATTTGTTACGCTCCCTCATACATATCTTTAATAATGTCTATATATCCCTAAGAAATTCCTTTACCACCCAACACCCTCCATATTAACTCTCTACTAACTCTATCATAAGCTTTCTCTAAGTTGATAAAGACCATGTGGAGGTCTTTTCTCCTCTCCTTATATTTCTCTACTAATTGTCTTAGTAAGAAAATAGCTTCCATGGTAGACCTCCCAGGCATGAAACCAAACTGATTCTCTGATATACTTGTTTCATGTCGTAGCCTCTTCTCAATCACTCTTTCAAAAAGTTTCATGGTGTGGCTTATAAGTTTGATCCCTCAATAATTAGTGCAGCTCTGAATGTCTCCTTTATTCTTATAGATTGGTACAATAGAGCTTTTCCTCCACTCATCAGGCATTTTCTTTGATTTTATAATCTTGTTAAACAACTTGGTCAATCAAACTACCCAAATATCTCCCATATGCTTTCAAACCTCCATTGGTATACCATCGGGCCCCATGGCCTTTCTTGATTTCATCTTTCTCAAGGCCTATTTTACTTCAGGTATTCTAATCCCACGTTCATATCTATAATATCCAATGTTATTTAGATCTATAATATTTTCAATCCCTATATTCTCAGGGCCATTGTCATTTAACAATTTTTGAAAGTATATCACCTTTGTTTGATATCATCATCTTTTACTAATACCCTTTGATCATCGCTTTTAATGCACCTAACATGTTCTAAGTCCTTACCCTTCTATTCTCTTACTTTTGCAAGTTTAAACACATCTTTCTCACCTTCTCTTGTTCCTAGTCTATTATAGAGCTCATCATACGCTTTAAGTTTAGCCTCACTTACGATTCTCTTAGCAACGTTTTTAACATTCTTATATTGCTCATAGTTTTCATTATTTCTAATCTTCTACCATGCTTTAAAAAGCACTCATTTTTCTTTAATAGCCTTTTGTACTATTTCATTCCACCACCATGTTTCCTTTGTTAATAGCCTTTTACCTTTAGATACTCCTAAGACATCTTTTGCCACTTTCTTAATGGACTCAGCCATATTAGTCCACATGGTATTTACTTCTGTTTCATAGTTCCAATTTCCTTCTACCATCAACTTATTTTTGAATGAGGTTATTTTCTCTCCTTTTAAGTTCCACCACGTAGTTTTTGGATGTGTATTAAGTTCAATTCTTTTACTCCATCTTTTGATATGAATATCCATAACCATTAACCTATGTTGTGAGGTTAAACTCTCACCGGGTATCACCTTACAATCCTTATATATAGATCGTTCATTATTCCTAAGTAGAAAAAAGTCTATTTGGCTTTTATGAAGTCTACTTTTAAAGGTTATTAAGTGTTCATCCCTCTTCTTAAAGAGTGTATTTGCAATGGATAGGTTATATGACAAAGCAAAATCAAGGATATTCTCCCCTATATCATTTCGTTCACCTATACCATACCCTCTGTGTATTCTATTATATCCTTCATTATCTTTTCCTACATGGACATTTAAGTCTCCTCCTATAAATATCCCCTCAGTGTTGGGAATTTCTTGCATGACTCCCTCCATTTCTTTCCAAAACTATCTCTTGATTATATCTTGTAACCCTACTTGTGGTGCATATGCACTTACAATATTTATAATCTGCTCTCCTAGAATAATTTTCATTATTATAATTCTATCACTGATTCTTTTAACATCCACAACTTTATCCTTTAATTCCTTATCCACTATTATTCCTACGCCATTTCTGTTATTTTCCTTACCTACGTACCATAATTTATACTCATCTATTTCTCTAACTTTAGCCTCTTTCCACTTGGTTTCTTAGATACAAGCAATGTTGACTCTCCTACGTTTCATCGTGTCTACTAACTCCAAACTCTTACCTGTTAGTGTCCCTATATTCCAGGTAGCGATGCGAATCTTATGTTCTTGAGATACCCTATTTACTATCGCCTTTCTCGACCTCCATGGTATGAATCCATGTCTACTTTTCACTGCACTTGGGTTCTGATGCAGTGCGTAGCTTCCAAGGGGACGCTCTAGCAGCCCTTGCTCATTTTTCCCTACACTCGGGATCTGATGTAACGTGTCGCTTCTGGGAGAATGCCCTAGCAACCTTGCCTATTTTTCGCTGCACCTGAGATCCGATGTTGCGTGTCACTTATGGGGAATGCCCTAGCTTGAGCGAATGTCAGTTTTTTATTCATGTCACGTTGGGGTTGCCATAGTTTTAAAAAGCTGAAGATGATTTTCATTAAAATCATCTTCAGCTTGACCCTTGCCGGCTGGCTACCCATATTTTAAGAAGTTGGCGATGATTTTCATTTCTTCCTCACAAACTATTATACAAATGCATATTCATTTGTAAGAAAGAAATAATAGAATCATCTTTAACTTCCCTCTTGTTGGCTGGCTACTTGATGCAAGGGTGGCCATATTTTAAGAAGTTAGCGATGATTTTCATTTCTTCCTCACAAACTATTATACAAATGCATATTCATTTGTAAGAAAGAAATAATATAATCATCTTCAACTTCTCCCTTGCCGGAGAGCACCTGACATAAGACCCTCCTCCTTTTTTATCCGAGCCTGGGACCAGCATTGGCGGAGTATTTTAAGAGGGAGTATTTAATCCAATTATTTAAATTTAAGAATTATAATAACTAAAAAAGTAATTGCAAAGGTTTGATGGAAGTATTGTTACTAAAAATTTTGAAAATTGGCATTTAATGTTATATGTCACTTCAAGGAAAAAGTTTGGAAGATTTGGAAGAATTTGAATTTGAAATCTAAATTTCTATGTAACATCTAGGTAGGATAAACCATTCCACTTTTAGCATTTATGTTCCTCCTTTTGGACCCTAGTAAAGATGTTGTTAGGGATTTGTCTAGCTCAATGCTAATCATCAATGGATAGTTTATTGTTTGGACTCCGTTTGATCAATGGGGGTCGTAATGGATGACTTATTTGAGAAGTATTTTAGAGGGCTTAGTTAAGACATACTTCAACAAGGTTTAGTTGGACTTTTAGCTTAGGTTTATCTAGACTAGTATTTGATCAATGTTGGGTATTTAGACTCTTCTAATGAGAAGGCAAGGAATATCTATTTGTCCTCCGTAGATGGTACTCTAAACATCATATGATCAAAGAGGTGGTGAACTTGTCTAAAACTTATGTCAAAAAGTATCACTTTTGTTTATCTTGTTTCAATATGTTTTGGAATTTAAAATGCATTTGTGATTTGACCTTGCTTTGGATTTGATATGCATTATATTTGTTGAAATGGAAAATGTTATGTACTCCTTATACATAGATGTCACTTATGTTTAGTAACATGTTTAAGTGTAAGTATTAAAATATTCATATTCATGAAATTATAATGTAATAGTAGTAAAGAAGGAGAAGTTATGTTCTAGGATTAGTGAAGAAAAGAAGGAAAGAGACCAAGAAGAGGAAAACCCATAAGAGAGAGAATTCTATTTGAGAAAGAAGTTTAATTTGGTGTTCCTTATTTGTTTATTTAAAGGCACTTGACAAGTAATATAAGGAAACACTAGTGTTATTTTAAGTTCAAATTTTATGGATTATTTGTAGAACCATAATTGCTCTATTAGTGACATTTATCATTCTATGTCATATGAGATTGTAAATTTAATATCTCATTTTGATACCCTAAGAATATGTCATGTCACTAACTTGTAATAAACGTTTCAAACATCTAAGGGCATGACAAGATGGTATCAAAGCAAATGTTTAGTATAGAAAGTCTAGAAACATACTTGGTTAAGGTTCTTAGGGTAAATAACTAGAGTGTAAATTATGCAAATTAGTGTATCAAACTAATAAATTTGTTATATTATATTAAATTGTAGATGTGGTAACCTCCAGAGAGTCTAGCACAAATTTAGACAGTGGATAGAGCTTTTCAGGCCTTAATCACCATTCTGCAAGAATAGCCTAAGTACATTGGAAAAGGATCAGAGAATACCCATACTGATAAGAGTCTCACAGACTTCAAGACTAAGTCCACCTACATGCTAAGGTACTATAGACCCAATTGAGGCAAAGAAATGGAACATGAGGATGGAGACATTTTTTGAGGCAACAAAATGCCTAGATGAGTATTGAGTGACTTTGGTAAGTGTTCATGCTAGAGGACGAAGCCTGACACTCATAGAGAATGATTAAGTGAATAGTGGTTCTAGGGGTTGGAAACATGGATTGAAAGAAGTTTTTAGAAGTATTCTATGAGAAATACTTTCTAGGGACAGTCAAGGAGAAAAAGGGGAAACAATTAAGGGAACTGATTAAGGGAAACAACACAGTGGTAGAATATGAGAACAAGTTTACTAAATTGTGTAGGTTTGCTCCTCATCTAGTTGATGAAGAGCAGAGCAAGGCTAAAAAGTTTGAGAAAGGCC
Source organism: Warburgia ugandensis (assembly GCA_035236585.1). Classification (NCBI taxonomy): domain Eukaryota; kingdom Viridiplantae; phylum Streptophyta; class Magnoliopsida; order Canellales; family Canellaceae; genus Warburgia; species Warburgia ugandensis. The sequence goes on from CP141130.1 coordinate 61,577,891, forward strand.
ATCAATCCAATATGTGAAGTAGTAAAGAGTTCCAGAAAATGAAAGGCAAGAGACTTAGAGCTTGGAACACTACAAATTTTAGAGACAACATCAATAGAAGAACTTCAACAAGAAAAAGTTTCAGAAGAATGTGGAGAAGAAACTAAATGAATAGTGTCCACAATGTAGACAGTTTCATGGGTCAAATCCATGTTATCAAGAGACAGGTGCAAGTTTTGGTTGCAGCAAAGTCATCCATATGATGAAAGACTATCCAACTAGGCATGAACAACCATAGTAGCTACCTAAGCCCAAGGTGCAAGGGAAAGTTTACACTCTAACCCACCAGGATTCTCAAGCTTTTAAATTAGTCATTGAAGGTATCTTTTCCATCTCCAACAATGTTGCTATGTGCTAATAACTCCAAGCTCTACACATTCTTTTGTTTCTCCAAGCTTTGCATGTCAATAAGAGAGAATTAGAACTCTTAGACTATGACCTCATAGTAACCACACCAATTGGAGACACACTAGTCATAAATGGAGTATATAAATGTTGCACGGTCCAGATAAGAGGCAAAGAATTGTTAATAGACTTGATCTTGTTAAATATACAAGATTTTGATGTGATTCTCAACAAGGATTAGCTTTTGACATACGATACAAGTGTTAAATGTTTCAATAAGGCAGTGACATAAAACATACCCAATTAGTCAACATTCCAATTCAAAGATATTGGGAGAGTTTCACTGACAACTATGATTTCTATAACTAAAGTTGATCAATTGATAAAAAGGGTGTCAAGGTTTTCTTGAACAAGTGGCAGATAACTTGAAAGGGAACCTAACATAAATACCATTCCGATAGTCAATGAATTTCAGGATCCATTTTTAAAAGAGTTGCAGGACTACTGAGAAAGAGAAGTGGTATTCAATATCAAATTGATTCCTAGAATAAGTCTAATCTCAAAGGCTCCCTATTGAATGGCACAATAGAATTGAAGGAACTTAAAGAACAACTTGAAGAGTTGTTAAGCATAGATTTCATTCAACCTAGTGTTTCTCCTTAGGATCTACCAGTGTTATTCATAAAGAAGAAAGATGGTATGATGAGAATGTGTATCAATTATAAATAGTTGAACCATGTGACAATAAAGTATAAATGTCCACTGCTTAGAATCGATGACCTTCTATATTAGTTAAAAGGACCTAAAGTGTTTTCAAAGGTCGATTACCAATCTCGCTATCATCAATTTCAAGTCAAGAATGAGGATATTTCTAAGAATGCATTTAGAATAAGGGATGGCCACTAAAAAAATTTAGTGATACCTCTTAGATTAACCAATGCTATAGCAGTTTTTTATGAATTTAATGAACAAAATCTTCAAGCAATTTGTAGACAAGTTTGTCATTATCTTTATAGATAACATCTTGGCCTATTCTCAAAAAATTAAAGATCACATGCAACATAGGAGAATTGTTTTACAAGTGTTGAGGGAGTAGATGTCTATGCAAAGTTGAATAAATGTGAATTTTGGCTAGAGAAAGTGGCATACCTAGGACATATGATTTCAAAAGAAGAAATTTTAGTAAATCCTTCTAAAGTGGAAGCATAGAAGAAATGCAAAGGTTAACCAATGTGACAAAGATCCAAAGTTTTCTAATCAGTTGGGTAATTACAGAAGGTTTGTTGAAGGGTTTTCTCATCTTTCCAGCCTTATCAAAAATTAGTTAGAAATCAAACCTAAGATCTAGTCAAACTACAGATAAAAAGCTGATAGGAGCAAGTTTATCTAATGTGTTAGGCAATCTATTTTTCTAAGAGATCAAACATCTAATCTTTCTGTGAGAAATGAACTAATCATGTAATGCACACTATACCTCAATATTCTTTTCCTAAGGTCAGTCAACTAACAACAAAAACAATCAAAACAAAACTAGAAATCAAATTAAGATCCAATTTCCTAAACAATAGCGCAACTATCCATTAATGTTATATACCAGTCATTCACCCCTAAGATAAATAGTTAAAATAAAATCAGTTAAGATCAGTAAAGAAAGAAAGCCAAATAATAGAAGAGGAAAAGTAATGCTCTCTTATTGTTTTCTTCTATGAGCAATAAGATGTATATGTACTTGTGAATTTCAAAAAGATTGTATTTTTATCAATACTTGACTTTATTCATTGATTGAGCGCTCACACGAATTGATTAATGAATCCATTTTGCATTATGGAATTTGAAGTGATATTGACATTTCATGTTTCGCCTTAAAGAGGTGTTTGATTTTCACCCTATAAGGCTATGTGTTTTGAATGGTGCACTAAGGGTACAAGGTAGTACTAATTGACTTATGTACAAATTATGATAGTTGGAGTGAGGGCTGTATGACTCTGATGGTTCTATGCTAAGAGGATTCAAATTGACCCTTGTCTGCTGAAAAGGATATCTACTTAAAAGAAAGGTTGTTATTATGGGAGTATGTGTCATGAGAAAAATACTGCTTATCCGAATGCATTAGTCCCATGAGGACCAATGTAGATTGTGTGGTGTCCTCTATCAAAAGTAGTTGGACGATGGTTTCTCTGTGTGTATAGCATACCATATAGTGTTATGGACATAGACTAACATATCAATCATCTTTGAGGGTACAGACTAGTTTCCTATGAGGCCATGTGGCAGGATGATGCTGCTACTCAATTATATGATTATTTCTAAATGTTTAATACATGTCCTGATTCTTAGTTATACCGAGCTGATTTGTCACTTGTAGATTTTGATATCTATGGATTTATCAAATTCATTTATCTTATCCTACATATATGCATGATTTGCATAGTTTTGGACTAGCTTAGAAATTTCCTATTGAGTGGTCATGCTCACCCCAGAAAAAAAAAAAAAAAAAAAAAAAAAAAAACATTTCAAGTGAAACATCCAGGGGTTAGCTCAGCTTTGGCCAGTGGGAGGAATAAGTTACCTGAGGATTAGAAGTATGAAGAATGTCTTAGAACTTATTTTATTTTCAGCAATTACTTCTTTAGTTGACATTTGACTATTGTTGACATACATGCAACATAATGTTAATGAATATTTTATTATAGTTCGAGTTAGAGTGTTTGGGATGTGACCAGTGGGTCCTAGTAGTGCTTGCCTTATGTACTTATTTTAATTACAAGTGAAGTTTTTGAAAAGAAACTCTGGCTTAGAGAGTAGTTCTACAAACTAGTATATAGTATGTTTTCTAAAAGCTTACAAAAAAATTGTAAGGCATCATGATGTTTTCTAAATGAATTTATGGGTCTTAACAAAGGTAGTTGGATGATCATTTGCCTTTAGTAGAAGTCATATACAATAATAGCTACAAGTCTAGTATAAAGATGACACCATATGAAGCTCTTTATGGCAAGAAGTGCCTCACTAGTATGTTGGGAGGAAGCAAGTGAACAAAAAATACATGGACTAGAGTTGGTTGAACAAACAAATAACATGATAAAACTAATCCACAAATAAACTAGAATAGCTAAGAGCAGACATAAGAGTTGTGTAGATAATCGTTAGAAAGAGAGTGGGAGTTCATGATTGGAGACCATGCGTTTTAAAAAGTGTCACCTACTGAAGGAGTGATGAGATTCGAGAAGAAAGGAAAACTAAGTCCAAGATTCATTAAACCCTTTGAAATTCTAAAATAGGTTAGTGATGTTGCATACAGGATAGCTTTACCCCCAAAGGTGTCTTCTATGGATCGACGTTGTGAAACTATGAACCAAATCCATCTCATATCGTAAATTTTAAGCTAATACAAGTCAAAGAGCATTTTACCTCCATAGAATTGAGTCATTATAATACTTGACCAAAATGACCAGATTTTAAGGACAAAAACAATTCTGTTGGTGAAGATGTCGGGGTAACATCATTTAATATAGGAAGCCACATGGGAATGGGAAGATGAAATCAAAGAAAAATATCCTCATTTTTTCTTAAAATGTACTCAAATTTCTATGGCTAAATTTCTTTTAAAGAGGATGACAAGTAATGACCAAAAATTTTGTATGTGGAATTCGATGAAATATTAAAGGGAAAAATGGTTATTTGACTACAAATTCATCATTTAAAATTAATAAAAACATATTACACTCTTTTTAACAAAACATAATGTAAGTTAGTTAGTTACTTAGTTAGTTAAGATGGTAGAGATAATTAGCAAAAATATTAAATTATAAACTAGCTAGAAGTTAGATATGAATTAGTTATGAGCTAATAAACTATTAAATATAATACATGATTATATGAAAAGCTTATTTATTTATGATTTCATGTGAGTAGGGCATGAAGGTGTGCTGCACAAGAGTAAAAAAATAGTGCATACAATGCACATCCAAAACCAACAACATCTAATGAGACCTATGTACATAATCGTACAAATTGCAATTGAACTTTGTAATCCTTTTGCGTGAAACATATATAATTGAATAAGATAATAAGTAAACTAAAACTTCCTAGCAATTGTAGGGAATCATTATAACCTACCCCTTTGAGCACCAGAAGAACCCTTGTGCAATATGTGAAACTCGCCTCTCCATTGGCCATGGCTCCATTGCTCCACAAATGATAGTAGGGTCAAGGAATTGATAAAGTACATTCTCGACCTCTAATTGCCTCATTGTATCATATAGGAAGTTGCATAAAAGAAATAATTATTATATCATTACCAATTAACACGTAATATGAAGTACCATTACTAAAGCAGGCATTTGCATATACATGATGTAGCAAACTTTGTGAGTGTGTTTGGGTTGATCCCTCCTCATCCATAACTAGTACTTCAACTACATCTTCAAAAACCACTTCAGCCTCAAGATGAATGGGGTTGATTACCCTGTCTTCATTAATGACTATGGTAGAGGCTCCTTAGGGATAGAGCAGTGTTAGGTGGGACTTCCAGCTGATCCCTAAATAGTTGTTGTAAAGTTGCACAAATTTTTAATCAATATTGTTCATTGAAGACAGTCAATTTTATAATGAAAATAAAGATAAATACTACTACCAGTTTGATTGTTACAATGAGAAGTGGTGGTGAATAGGAAGTCACCCTCAGTGGCTTTTGCTGCTACTTCTGATTAACATTAGATGCAGTTATCGAAGATGTATATGGTGGTATGACAAGATATATACCTTGGATTGTATGGTAAGGAAAAATTACTCTGTCCAAGCAATGTGATATCCAAGGACATTCCAAATGGTAAAAACATCTTCAAATGCTATTAGAATTGGTAGGCAAGCATTACCATTCAAGGCACATGTTTAGTGTGTGGAGGCATACTCTTTCCATCCAAACCATGGATCCAACCACATACAATGAACCAACTATGATAATGTTTTTACTAGCACTCAAGGCCCATAGACATGGATGTCCCATCTAAAATTAGAAATGCTAGATACATAAAAAGGATAAGGTAGGATAGTTAATTGGATAGTGAAAAACTAAATGTGACTAAATATATACTTCCTCGTCTGGTGCTTCTACTTAGAAGGACACAGGTTGCTATTCCTAACTTCTTCTCTATTTGAATTGTAGCTAGCATGTGAGTGATGTATAGGCTTCGAAGGAGCTAGTATTAAACCTCTCATTAGCAAGTTCCTATGTATATCAATCTTTATCACATCATGCAAATGTGCTTTGAACTTCTAGAACTCCTCCTTATAATCAGATATAGGTATTTTTTGACACTGCACCCTTCACCCCTTACTCAACCAAGGTGCTCAACCATATTGCTTATAGCCATATATAAGATGTCCTCCTTCGTAGTCTTGCTACTTAAAGTTCTAGTAGATGTGCTTTCATGGGTAAGTTTTTCCTCGAAAATTTAATTGTAATGACACTATCAGGTCCATTAATTGATGCATAAAATTAAGTGATACAAGGGTATAAGACATGTGCAACCATTTACAATTCGATAAGCAACTTCTACAGCAGCTTCATTCTTAAAGGGTTGGGAATTACATATGATGTGTTTTAAAAAATAATTACAAGTGCACAAATCCACTATAGCATAAACACAACAAGTACTGGTTGATCCACAGAGACTATAATTAACAAATTTTAATTACTTTAACCTAACCAAATGATTTAATTAGATAAGTTAATTACCTAAAATGATAAAAATCAAGGAAATTATATAAATTTCTAGAAATTAAATCTAATCCTAGGAATTAAAAATCTAGTATACTAAAAATAATGTTTCTAGTACTATGTTATTTAAAATTTTCACTTACACATGTTCATAGAATTTTGATAACTCTGAAAACATGGAAAAGATATCTTTAAGGCTCTCTTTTTAGGATTTTCTTAATTTTAAATTCTAGCTTAGTTAAAATACTTACTCAAAGTATATCTTCTATTTAGAGCATAGGCTATCAAAGATTTTTGTATTTAACTATTTACTTACCATACTTAGTATCCTTCCTCTAAACAATCACAAAGCATGTAGCTCATTACTAAAAATCTAATGCTAATACTTAGCATTCCTTTTTAACCTAAAATCGCTTACTCTTGAAATACCTATTCTAACACATTTTCATTCTAATGCTTAGAGAAACTAATTAATAAATGAGCATAAATAAAATTAAACTACATCTAACAAAAGCATGAATAACATAAGCATAAAATAAAGAACTTACTAATAATAGAAAGAAAAGAGAAGTTTCGTTGTTCAAATTTAAAGGATTGCAAGAATTCAAATTTATGAATTAAATGAAGAAAAAATGAAAAGAAACCAAACTTTCCGGAGTGAAAGAGAAATCACCAACTTTTACACTATGTCACTCAACAAGATCGTCATTAAACTTGCTCCAAACTGCCCGACCATCTACTTTCATCATCTACATACCTTGCATTTATTATGTCACTCAAGAAGAATAGTGCACATCACCCAACAGCCACAAACCCAAAACAACAACTCACTCAATCACCTTGCATCTCCATGCATTTCACTCATTACCCAACATCCAATGTGTTTCATGCACTTGTGTTTTACACACCACACATCACCAGTTCTACACACAACTCTTTTCTCCCTTTTAGAACAATGAGTTACCCCAAATATTCTCCCTTACCTCCATGCACAAAGCTTCCTCCACCTTGGTATTTCATGTATCCAACCAAGTAACTTGATGATTGACATTTTATTCAAGAAGCACTCTTGAGCAGCTGCTTGATTAAAACATGCAAACCACCTTCTCCACCTTATTCTCTCCACGTGATGTCATCATGGTTTCTTTCCCTTGTTTGCTTAGGCAGATTCTTGATGAAGACAAGATCAAGCAGCTGGTACTTTACAAAGATTCATGTGTAACCGCAATATCCCATTTCCTTTCATGTGAAATACATTACACACACATACAGTTAAGAAAGACAGAAGAGAGCTACTTGTAAATGACAAAAGAAAGCAAGAAACTCTCTTTCTCTTTCCAAATTTATAATGTCCAGCCCCCTCCTCCTTAATATGTAAAATTCCTTCAATGATGCTCTTGGGCAGCTGCTTGATGAAGACAAACAGGAGCAGCTACCTCCTCCTCTCTTTATACGTTAATGAATGAAATAATAGGAACTTTACCTCCTCCTACTGATCCCACGTGAAACTAAGCAAGCACCTCTCCACCTCTACCTTTTCACCCAAAATATATGAATGCATAAGCACCTTCCCCACAAGCCTTCAACACATCTAACACCCTTAATATATTTCAATGTGTTTTCCTTTCCCAACCTTTGATGCACACACCCCAAGCCTCTTAAGATTTCAGCCAACCCAAAAGTTTTTTCTTGTAACACAATGTGGGTGAGAGATTTCCTCTTACTTCCTCCTTTCCTTCTCTAGGACTTGCATTGAACTACCAAGGTGGGAAGTGGAGAATGGGAGAATGCATTGAAGCCCTTTTGTGTTTCACGTTAAGGGGGTGAGAAGGTGGAAGTTTTATATTGAAAACTCCCATCCATCCTCATCTTTCTTCTACTATATCCCTTATCCTTTCTCCTTATCACATCTAGGAAGTTTCCCTAAAACAAATCATATAGCATTTCTTTTTGAAGTGCATTGGTATGTAAACTAGGATCGATGGTTGAGATCAGTGTGATGTTTGGCTTGGATGGTGAGATGGGCTAATATGGCAGGTAGGATTTTCATGTTTTTCTTTTGTCATTCCCTTCCTTTGGATCATGTTTCAACCCTAGGATGGATGGTTAAGATTTCCTTGAGTCTCCTCTTCAAAAAGGCATTGTTTTATGGCCAATTCCTTCTCATTCATCAGATTGGTATGCCTTAAGATGGATGGCTAGGATTTCATAGAGATTTTCTTATCCAAACTAATTCCCCTCCTTTATTTTCTCCTCATCTCACCATTTTTATCTCTAAAAAATAAGATTAAAGTAAAAACACATATTCTCCTAAGGACAACACATTTTCACCTCTTTGAAAAGTGGTGGTTAGCCCATTGAAATTTTCTCCACCAATCATTGCTCAGCATTCTTTCTCATGCATGGATTCTTCCAATTGGCTAGTCCTAACTCAAATGGTTTTTTGTTGGTTTCTTTAGGATATTCTTGGATGTGGAATTATCTTAGCCTCTCTTTCTTGAATTTTTTGGATGAAAACTTATCATAGATTTCCTGTTTTTTGTCTCTCTCCTCCCTCCTTATTTTTATCTATTAATCATACTCATCTCTTCATGTATTCTACATGGATTTAAGTGGGATGCACCACCTTTGCATGAAAAATTCATGGTACACATGTAGGTGGCTCCCATTCTGAGGTCTAGAAAGAGAAAGTTAGGATTTGTAGTCTCTGACAGACCCTGACTTGAGTGTACTTCACGCACTTTCTTCCTTTAATGTGTGTGGCTCTCAAGCTCCACTTAAAAACTCCCCCAAGGTACATGCATGGAAGTTCTAATACCTTATGTTTTGATATTTATGGCTAACTTTAGGTAGATATGGTTTGGCGATGATTTTAGGGTTTCTGACTATCCTAAAAATGGTAATAATAACCGTTCTGCATTATGAAAATTTTGGACTTTGTTTAATTTGGTAGGTAGACCCATGTTGGTGCTCGAACTCTAATTATCCGTCTTTTATAGTTTAGAATGCCAAAAATACGCTTTTACAATTGTACCCTAATCCTATAAAATGTGAAAATAACCTTAATTAGTGATATTTATGATAAAATAAGAGAAAAAATTAAATAAATATAAAGGTATACTTTGTTATAATTATATACCTATCAAATACCCCATACTTAGATTTTGCTAGTTCTTAAGCGAAACTACTACAAAAATATGAAAAACTCTAAAAATTCCTAGCCACTTTTACAGGTGTTGTCATCTGCATTTAGCATATGTAGAAAACCTTTAAACCCCTAGGGTACTCCTAGTGGAGAAGTTTTAGTCTCATAAGAGTTTAGAAAGGATACTCATAAGCATTTTTCAAAAAATTTTAAAAGTTCTTTATTTATTTGAGAGAATTTTGTTCTATTCACCTTATATTAATACCTAACTTTAGTTTGCTAATAAAGATGAACAAAAAGGTCAAAAATTCTACCTTTATGATAAATATATCCTATTGTTTAAATAAACTATGGAATGTGAGTATGTGTATTATAGCCAATATATATAATTATCAGTTTTTAAGTAAAATATAACCTAAACTACCATCCAAATGTATGCTTGACTTCAAATCTCACATGATATTCTTGTCACTTAGAAAGAAGTCTCATCAAAGTGGTTATCCTCTCAATAATATGTGAGTAGAATGTTTGATAAGTGTTTGATTTTGCAGAAAAATAGCCCACTTAGTTACCCTTGTGTTATAACTTATAGGGGTAAAATAGGGATTTTGACCAAAACTTGTAACTCACACATTTTTTACCTAATGATTCAAAATTTTAATATTTTATAACTCCAAGGAAAATTCAAGGTGATTATATGATTAATCATATTTTTCTAGTGTTTAATTAGAGTTTTTCACTTTTTGTATGAAGCTAGATGGTGATTTAACAGCTAAGACCGATCGAGAAGAAAACGGAAGATCAAGATCAAAAGATTGAGTCAAGACCTAAAAGTCATCAATGCAAAGTGAGATCAAGGGTCAATATCATTTTTAGGATAAGCAATGGATACAATTAGAAGAGGCAAAGGTGGCCAAAGTGGGCCCAATCGAAGCCATGCAAAGTTCACCACCTTCACATGGGTTTCACTTAAGCTACTTAGCCATATTCAAGCATGAACAAGGTGACAACTTAAGGAACTAAGACAGCTACAAAGCCAAGGATTTGAGCCATCAAGCTAATCCAAGAAATCCATCTAATCCAAACATGAAGCCAAGCTAATAGAGCTTTCAAAGTTGGCCAGCAAAGCCACATAAAATAACTACATGGAAAGCCATGATTTGAGGAGAATCCAAAGAATTGTCCTTGGGATTTATGGGGATATTTTGAAGATAAGTAAGGAAAAATTTACTAGGATAAGGTAGCATGTGGACCAATAGGAAGAGATCTCTCTAATTTTTATGTTTTTCCTACTTTTTTCTCACTTTCCAACTCACCACTAAATATCACTACAAATTTCACTTTCCATTAAAGAGTCCTATGTTTATAAAACTCTCCCACCTTCCTAAACTCCCATTCTAACCACCCAACCAATCCCCACTTCCTAGGAAGCTACTTAGCCAATCACTTCTCCACACCACACCACACCACACCACACCTCTCTTTCTTATCTTTTCCTATCACTTTCTTTCTTTCCTCGCATCTTCTTCTGCTGCTGCTCTCTCTCTCTCTCTCTCTCTCTCTCTCTCTCTCTCTCTCTCTCTCTCTCTCTCTCTCTCTCTCTCTCTCTCTCTCTCTCTCTCTCTCTCTCTCATCCCCATCCAAACCACTTGCTAGGGCTTCAATGATTTTTGAAAAGAGGAGATACCTCCTCCTAGAAAAATGGCATCTTCCACCTTGTTGCACATTATTCCACTCTTATATGTCATAAAGTTTGCCCTAGGTTCTTCTTTTATCTTAACCCTTAGATGTCATCCCTTTCTCCTCCACCTTATGATCACCTATTAGCTAAGTTATCGGGGTGCCCAATATAGGCAAAAGGAGGAAGAAAAAAGGAAGTGAAAGGATTCTTGGGAAGGGGAGAATGCACCCTCCTTGGAAGGAGGCATCTCCACCCCTTTCATCCTCCAAAAACCTTCCACCTCCCTTCTTGGCAGCCTCCTGCTTCCATGGTTCCAAGCCTCTTCCATTGAATATTCTTTCATTGTTTGTTTCTTCAAATTTCAGGTTAAGCATCCTCTTTGATTCCTTGCTTTGCTATTTGTGTTCTTACCTTGTTTTCTTGTTCTTTTCTTCCTTACCTTCATGCAATTTTTTATGCCTTTGCTTTCCTTGAATCTAGTTTGCAATACTCTTGTTTTCTTGATTTATTCTCTTAAGATCTAAGTTATTGTTTCTATGGTAATGACAGCCAAGAGAAATAGTAGCTTAAATCTTTTGAGTTCCCTCCATCATTTATGTGGTTTTTGCTTAGTTCCAGCACTAGTTTCATGCTGTTTTTGTCTTAGAATAGTTTCATCTTCCTAGATTTTCTTCTCCTAGTTTTATTTTGGGTTATTGCAATCTGAAATTGATTTACCATTGTTATAAGGTGTTTCATATGTAATTGGAATCAAGTTTCATGTCTTGAAAATGCATGCAAAGTCCGGCAATTGTATACATGTTCATGCACTCTCTTTTTTATGTAATTTGACATTCATTCAACAAAGTTCTTTGAGGGTTATCATTGCTGCTTGTTTATAGTGGTTAAATGATTTATATTTAAAATTTTTTATTACATAAAAATTTATTGATTAAATGCTTTCCATATCTAATTGATTGAATGTTCAAAGACAGCACGTGCTGGAATTTTTCAATGGACAGTTCATGCTTAATTTGCAGCACTATATACATCTTGTTTTCTTCCTTTCTTAAGAATCCAATTATCTTTATGTTGTTTTGTTAATTATTGAATTAGAGTGCATCTTGTTAGGCTTTAAAATTCAGTAAACAATTCATTTCCTAATCCATAAACCATGCAAACAAAACCATTGTTCATGAACATGGTTTTGGATGGTTACTCCCTTAGATCACTTGTTATTCCATGTCATTCTTGGTTTAAATCTTTGTGCATTAGTTGATTAGTTTCATATAGTTCATATTAGCTTAGGCAATTTCCTATTTTAGATATGCATCCATGTTCAATTCATGCACTTAGGTTACTTGATTTCAAGCACTTTCTATTTTTAAATCATGCATCATGTTAGGTTTCCTGGCACTGATCTATTAGATTAAGTTATGTTTAGATATTAGTCAATCATATCTTATGCTAATTTGCGTGTTTTCCATATATTTAGTTTCCATTAGTTAGCTTTTCATTAGTTATAAAGTTTTAAATTTTCATTTTTAGGAATTTTTAATCTTAAGAAAGTTTTACTTTTAGTAGGTAAGTTTTAGGAAAGTTTTTAAGTTTAGCATGTTTACTTTTAGCATAATTCCATTTTTCATGTCTTGCATTTGTTTTTAGTTTCCATCATTAATTTAGGTTTAAAATCTCATTATCTTTGGCTAGGTAAGATAATTTAAGGAAGGATCCACTAAGCACACATTGGTTTGATTCCTTGTGGGATCGACCTCCTCGTGTGAATTACTACAACCAATTCATACTCTTGTAAGTTTAATTTAAAATCACAACAAGTTTTTGGCACTGTTGCTGGGGAATTGCAATGGTTTGTGTAGTGGACCATACCTTAGATTATTTACCTCTAGTCTAGGTTTAGGTGCATTAGTTTTGGATTTTTCATTTATTTGCTATTATCCTCATATTGACCATTTTTGTTTCATTTTTGTGCAAGGAAAATGGCAATGAAGTGGCTGCAATCTTGTGGGCAACAACTTCATCAACATAGATTAGGTTTTTATTGCTTTCCTAGATTAGGATTTGAGTGAAATTATAGTGAGGCCCATTATAATCTTAATTTTATTTAATTTTTAAATGGGTTGTAATAATATAGGACAAGTGTGAGGTATGGTGGCCTACACTGGATCATCATCAGACCCCTAATTATGAGCATTCCTCACCTAAATTTTAATTTTTATGATAAAGTGCATTTAGTGTAATTTTGTATTTGTAAGGGCAGTATAACTCATATATATTAAGCTCATGCTTGGTAAATGTTGCATACTACTTAGGATTGTTGCATTAGTTCACACACCTATTTAATAAAGGCTAGTCTGAGCTCAACTATAACCAAAGCATAAGTTACATGGTTATAGTGTCCCATGTATTAAGATGCATGTCCCTTTGTTAAGTAGCATATAGGTAGGCATTAGTTTGGATTTTGTTTTGCATTGCATGTTTATAGCTTTATGGTGGAATGAAACCTAATGTTAGTAAATCCCCACAGGAACCATTATAAGATAAGGACTGAATTTCATCACCTGTTCCTTGGCCCACCTAGGAATTAATCAAAATCCTTGTATGCCGTGATCCCAACACTTGAATGTTAATATAAAATCAAGTAGGAAGATACTTAGGGTATCGAGCTCATAGCATCCTTTTAGAAGGATGCGATCTATTGTCAATGTTGTTCATCAAGATAAAAAATCTCACATATTTCATACATAATGGTCTTATGAAAGGATATAAACTACTAAGAATGTTATACTCTACCAATTTTCCTATTTGTTCATAACCATATCCAAGTCATAATACTCCTAAGATCAAGTTAGGGCTTCTACTAGGATGAAATAAAGGCTTATGTAAGGGTTATTAAAAGAATGGGTATAAAGGTAAAAAAAAGGTTGTTTTGAAGGATATTCTAAGGACTTCTAAGATGTATTCACAATCTTCTTTCTATTTTTCTTCACAAGAGTGAACATTCTTGCTCATTGGCTATCTTCTTCTTTTCACTCCACTTTATATAGCCTTTTTTGAACTTTTCTTCTCTTTAACCTTTTTGATGTTCATCTCTTGAATTGTATTGTCCATACTCTTTCTCCATATGTTCTTCAACAATCTCTACATATTTCCAAAACAACTAGGTAATGGATATATTATAGGGTTACAATATAGATAATGGTTATTTGGCTAACAAAGAAAAAGCTTATATATTAAAGGCTTAGAGGGCTCATTATTGGAATAACATAGGAAGGCTAAAGGATCTGGGATTTACCAAGGATGGCCTTTATCATTTTCTAGGTTTCATATGACTTGAATAGACCATAAACTTAGGAGATATATGGTATAGTCTAATAGATGTTTTCTCTATAGTTGAACAAAGCAAGAATAATGAGACCAACTATGAAATTGTGTCCACTAAAGAAAATTTTTGAATTTATATATAACCATAAAAAAAGGAAGAATGGCTCTAAGCTCACTTGGGTTATATGTCTCCACTTATCTTCTTTAGGATCTTTAAGTTATATTTTCTTTTCAACTTAAACTATATACATATAGGTATCATGTGCATTGAATATTTCAAGTTTAATTCTTCATGTTATACTTGAGAAAAAAGGATAAGAATATTAACTAATTGTATAAAAATCTATTGATAAGCTAAAGTTCACTAGATATCTAAATATTCAAAAAATATAAATTATCATCCTTATAAAGGAACTTTTTATACATTTTTCAAAATTTTTAATTTTTTAAAATAAAATTATTCTAGATACCTAAATGAACACATCAAAATTTAAAATACCCTACCCCTAGACGTAAATTAAACATTGTTCTCAATGTTTAGAATTACCTACCGTGATTCATAACATAAAAGACCACCGTGATTCATAATTTCTTGGGACCAACTTCAAATGAATGGTCCTAATGGTTGCCAAATTGAGGATTAATAGTGCCTATATCAAATAATATATATAATTCATCATCCTCCCTTGCATTTTCCTGAATATCAGGTTTAGCAAGCTCTACATGTCCCATAAGGGATGATCATGTTCCTCTAGATGTAAAGAAATGGTAGGACTTAAACCCTTAGTAACTATTAATGTACACATTAGAGCAGGCTGATGTTAGGTCAAAACATCAATTAACTCTTCTTGCTACTCTGCAGTCAAAGGTAAGGTTCCAGATGAACTTAAACTCCCACATGGTGAGCTAACTAGTAAAGGTTGTAAGTCCAAATCAAGTGCTCCTTTATTATATCACTCAAATTGACTCTTAGGAACTATAAGGGTTCCTACTTAGGCTTGCCATTGAGAAGTGTCCATTAATGGCGCAATATCTAACAAGTAATTCACTTTATCAATGGAGGTCTAAAACGACAGCCCCGGTGCACAAAGCTCCCATGTATGTAGGGTCCAGAGAAGGGTGGACCATAAGGGTCAATGGTACACAGCCTTACCTTGCATTTTGCAAGAGGCTGTTTCCATGCCTTGAACCCATGACCTCATGGTCACACTGTGATAACTCTACTGTTACGCTAAGGGTTCCCTTCAATGAAGGTCTGTATATCAAAATTAAAATAAGTGAGATATGTCTTAAGTGGATCTTTGCTAGAGAAGGGTAGAGATGGTGTATTAACTAGACTCCCTATCTTATAAGGGTCTTTAGAGTCTGACGTTATTTCTATCTCTATTATAGTATTGATGGGCTTCTCGTTTCCATCAGCTTGGTCTACTTCCTTTTCCCATTCTAAAAATGCAGTAGTATTTGACCCATTTGGAACTCTAATTGTGTAATAGATTGTTAATGGGCCCATTGTTTGCTTTACATCATTCTAAAATTCTAAAGTGCTTTGCATAAACAAACTAAGGATTACTTTTAAAAATTATTCTCTCTATTGTGAAGGAAACTCTTGTTGTAGCTCAAGTTGCTATAGAACTAAATCATTATGGAAAGGTTAATTATCCTAAGACCATGAAAAATCGGAATGCTTAGCCCATCCTGGATAGTAAATCTTAGAATAGAAGTTTTTGCTAAGGTTTTGGAATGCACTCATTGCATTCCTTTGCTCCATAAAGTATTCTAGATGCACAAAGCTTGATGGACACAAAGTATTTGGATGCCTTGGACTAGCATAGAGGGAATAAACCTCATACTAATGTTGCATTGATGACTCTCTATCCAACATAAAGGCATCCAATTTATTAGCCAGATCATCTACTTTATCCATCCTATCTACCAATATATCTATTTCATTAGATAGATCCAGAATAGCCCTTATTTCATATATATCATTGTATCCAAGGAGTTGTGGAATAAAATAGTTCCATAATAGCTTTCTTTCATCTACTTCATTGGCCATGTCTAAGGTAGGGTGATTGATATCTACTTGATTCCTTAACCCTTGTCTTGTGGTCCGTTCAATCTTTGGATCCAAAAGCACTAAGTATGGGTTCTATGATAGACAACCTAACATACACTAGTTCTTAGTCTATTGGACTCTATATACAACCAAGACAAGTCATTGTATACAACAAAAGAGTTTTCTATTAAAAAAAAAACTAAGGGTAGCCTAAGCTATATGACACAACATATATGATGCACATTCAAGGGCACATAATTAATCCTGTCCCTAATACAAACAAACTAAAAAGTTTGATTTCTCTTTAAATTTTTTTTGGGGAAGTGGCTTTCAGGTTATGTCTAACCTAGGGAGTTCCTCTTCTCTTTTAGACTTTCCTTGCTAGTTACTGGTTAGATCCTACCTTGATCAACCACTTCTCAACTTCCTTAGTTGGTTGTAGACTATTAGAGTCATTGAATGTGTTGGTAGAGCTAGTCATTTAAATACTAACATAGTGATCAAGTAGGGCCACTGGAGTAGTAATAATTCGCCTCCTTCCAAGAGGGTCCTATGAGCTTGTAAGTTTCTAAAGTCTCTTCTAAATTGATTCTAATTAGTTGTTGATGGTAGGGTTAGGCGTAAGGTGATGATAAACCTAAGTGGCTAAGGGATGGTGATCAAATCCACCCTTCATCTTGTAGGGTGAGTGCCCATACTAATTCATTAAAGAATTCCCATGTAGTTTGATCAACATATAATTCACCTTAAAGCAATTAAACATGCCCTAATTATGCAAAAAAAGTAGTAAACTAATGCAACGATATATATATTACTTAATAGGGGTTCAAGGCCTCAATAGACAAGGCATTTATAACCCTCATAGTCTATGTCTTTGGGTTATAGCCATGCTTAGGCTATCCTTATTAAATAGGTGCTGACTAATGCAAGGTCCTAATAAATATGCAACAAGTAATAAAATGGATGCATACTTGTAGAGGTTTGGTCACCTCTTATGCGGCTTAGATCAATCAGTAAAGTACTTGTTGAAATATGGGATTAGCACATGGCCATTAGTAAAAGTATGAGGTTAAGTAAAATTGTCTCCTTTAAGAGAAGTGTGTATCAGACTTTTATTTTTCATTGGCATTGTAGTTCAAGTTTCATGTCACTAGTTGCCTTAATACTTCTTAATATGTATACATTAGGAGGAAGTTCACGACTCTATTCACTTTCTTTGATCCACAGATCTTATTTTAATGCCAAAATTTCTTATTTTACATTAATCTATTCTAATTTGTACCTTACTATTATTTGTTTTTAACTTAAAACAAGTGGACGAATGTTGTTTAAGTTGTTTTAACTTTAAAAATAAGTGGGAGATTGTTGGACATTGGTTTTAAAGTAAAAAGAACATCAGCCCATATCAACTATTCAAAGGGAAGGGAACATAGGCATCTCTATATAAAGCCTTTCCCTTTCCCCCTTTATCTTTTTGTGTGAGAAATAGACCTAGTGTGAATGGGACTAGTTGGAGTGATGCATGCGTGTGTGTGTCCCTAGCATGAATGATCCATATGCGTAGGAAAGATGCTACAAATACAATCTAGTTCTATAAGGCCAACTCTCTTTAGTGGGTCCCACTAGTATGAAAAGAAAGTGCTACAATTTTTTTGAGAAGCTTGAGGGCCAATTAGTTTTGTCCACCAAGCAAGCTTCCCCTATATGAGAGGATATTAATGTGTCTTAATAATTACCGCAATTGTATGATTCTATTGGAGTATAGAATTGACAACTACAAGTCAATTCTATAAGGACTATATGATTAATGAAGTTAATTAAGATTTATATTATGTTACTTTAACCTAGCCAAGCAAAGAAAATTCAAGATTTTAACTAAGGCAACTAAAGCAATAAAGAAAAGTAAGGAAATAAAAGCATATAGCAAGTAAAGAAACATATAATTAGAGGAAAGAATTAAATTAGAAACTAAAGTAAGAACTAAAAACTAAGAAAGCAAGGAATTAAACAACTAAATAGAGAAACTAACTTAGGAAAGAAAGTAAAGAAAGAACTTCTCATTAATTGATTGATTACAAGGATTTGTTACATAAGCAAAGTAAAGGAAAGCAATAAAATAACTTCTTCAAATCTAGGCTTCAATTCTACTATAAGACCCTCATGTTGTGTCACTCAACAAGATCTTGTACACTTCTCTTGAACTCAAAATATGCTACATTTATCACCAACTTTTTTTCATCTCCTTAACCTAACAGAGCACCACCCATTAAGTTAAAATTATCAAAAAATCCTTAGGAATGAAGTATTAACATACCCAAGAGAAGAGTTGCCTAACACCTTTCCTAAAAGATCATCACCCACTCAGGAAGTAAAAGAAGTTACGGAATGAAAATGTAAAACAAACTATTGCTTCTACTAGCTAGAAACTCTTAAGAAAGAGAGTCATCTTCTAAGGAGAGAGGCAAGTAGGGGATTAGAGGTCAATCATCCTTAGGTAGGGGCAACCATAGGGAAGGTTTCCTACTTTAAAAATGAGATAGAATAAAAAAAATAAACATGATGATAGTGGCCCTTGGATTAGGACTCACCAAATTTATCCTTAGAAGATGAAGTAAGAAAAGGTGCATGGTGTAATTCTACCCTTCAACATGAAGCTCTTAGCTAGGAGTTTGAGTGGCTTTATGGAAAGATTTGTTTTCCTATCTCAACACCTTAATCGAGGATGGGAAAGACTCCTTGCTAACGTAGAATGGTACAAGGTATCTTTTCTTCACCTTTAATCCCAAAGACCGTAGGAAAACAAAATTAGAAGAATAAAAGAGAAGCACTGAAGAGTGAAGCATGTGTGTGGATTAAGGAGTGTGAGTGTGTGTTAGAGATGGAAAGAAAGTGAGTTATAAGGGTGAGTGAAAAACTAAGTTAAGATGGGGGAAGTGGTGCGTTCATTGCATGAGAGTGGAGTTTGCATGTTATATGGAAGAGAAGTAGGGGGAGTTTGTGCAAGGAATTGAAAGGTGTGAGTGGGGGTGCATGTGATGCTAGAAGAGGGAGATAGTGGGATGAGTGGAGAGTGCATCCTATGCTTATGAAGTGAGGTATAAAAGAACATAAGGATGGTGGTGGCAGTTCTATGCATGCTTTTAAGAAGCATGCAAGGACACATGCAACTAATGTATGTGTGCAATGGTTAATTCTAAACCCTAGAATGCAATATAGAGACATGAAAAGTAAAGCATGAAAACTATATGTATGGTAAGATAATTACTAGGTTGCATGCTTATGCTTCATGCTTACAAAACTAGAACAATGAAAGAGCAATCAAGGAGTACTACATGCAACTAGATGGTGTGTACAACATAAAGATGAATGATGGAAATGGAAGAAGAAAGGAAAAGGATGGGAATTTGCTTGGGTTGAGAACCCTTATCTTTGCTCCAAAGGTTTGACCATTGATGCTTGAAGGGAGCTTGAGTGAGGGTGATCTTCCTCCATATGTTTCTCCTAAGTGTTGCTTTGATCTCTAGGGAAAGTTGAAAGATAAGTTTTCCAACTCCTTTACCTCATATTCATAATGTTTTAGGAGTGGAAGTACTAAGGATGGATGCCTAGGATCTAAAGGGCGAAAGTAAGAAGGATTGAGATGCTATGGATGATGAGAAGGGAAGTAGAGAGAGGAGGCATGGAATCCTATTTATGAAAGTGGAATGGAGTTTGGTTATGGTTTGGATAGGAAAGTGGGAAAAGGAAGGGGATAGGTTGCGTAGGAAAGAGGGTCTTCCTAGGATAGGAAAGGTGCTTACTTAAGAGGGAAGGAAGAGAGGAAGATTAGGAGAGAATCTAGGTGTTATGTGGGATTTGATTTGAAATTAGAAAGTGAATAAGGGGGGAGGCGTGATTTCCATTAGAGTGTAAATATTGCAAGGAATGTGATCTTTTGGATGTTAAGGAATGGTGGAGATCTTAGAACCTTGATTTGACTTTTCAGTAAGGGCTAAGTGCTATGAATTTTATCTTTTCAATGCTTCATTCTCAATGCTTAGAGCATCATCTTGTCTTGAGTGGTTGAGAATTGGTTGGAGTAATCTTATCCAAAAAGATCTTCTTTTAAGGCTTCTTTACTCTCCACCTTTAAATTGGATTATCCTAGAGTAGATGTCCTACATTCTATAGAGATTTCTTTGTCTACTCTAGGTTTTTTTGTTGATTTTCGTCTAGCCAATAGGATTCCACATAGGTGGGATGTCTTTTTCCTTATTTATAGGAATCTCCTTTCCTTGAAAATTGGCGTGCAGCCCTATGGAAAACTCTTGACTAATAATCTTTCATTTTGGTCTTCATTGCAATCTAACTTCTTATTGGTCTATACTTTCTTGAATGTATCTTCATTGGTTGCTTAAGATATGTATCTACAAGCATAGATCTTGACCTTTAAGTGCTTGAAAAGTAAGATGATTTTCACCTATAAATTTCCTATAATTTGTCTCTCTTGTCCTTCTTTTTTTCTCCAACAATAATTCTTATTTATTCATGTATTTTACTTAGAATTGAGTGGGAACTACTACCTTTGCATGAAAAATTTGTGCTTCCTCATAAGTGGTCCCTTCCTTAAGTTAGTAGGAGAGAAAGTAAGGAATAAGTCTCTCGCAGGCCCTGGTCTCCTAACTTATTTTATTTCAGAAACTCTTATTGTATATGATCTCATTGCACATGATTTGGGCTCCCTTTGAAAGCTCTCCAAGGTGTTAATGTGCATGTATTCTTGTATAGGAAGTTTTGTCACCTTACTTTTGATACAAATACTCTATTTTAAAGAGTTGAGGTTTTATCTTTCATTTTGGGTTTTTGACTACTCTAACTTTGATTTTAACATCGAATGATCATTCTAAATTCCTAAACTTCATGATTAGTATGTATATGTCCACAATGTAGCTTGGAAGGTAAAATTGCTCTTTCAAAGATAAAATTACAAATTTTATGCATTTTTCCATTTATACCCTAGACTTGCAAAATTATAGAATTAATCTTAATTAGTGATAATCAACTAAAACTTGCTAAATATATAGATATATATGCAATATATGCAATATATATATATATATATATATTTATATATCAGATACCCCAAGGCTATTTCTTGCACCAACTTGTCTCTCCCCAAAGCTCTCTACTTTATTGTTTCTAGAATCTGTACAGCTAAGATGCTCTCTCTCTCTCTCTCTCTCTCTCTCTCTCTCTCTCTCTCTCTCTCTCTCTCTCTCTTAGAGTCTTCCAAATTTTTGCTTAACTCCATTCTTTCTCTTTTCTAAAGTTTTTCTTTTTAACATCACTCTATTCTCTCTCTTTTATAATTTGCCTATTTTGGCATCATTCTATTCTCTCTCTCTCTTCTAAAGTGTGCATGTTTTGGCATCACTCTTCAAGAGTTCTTCTTGTGAAGTTCTTGCGTTCTTGAGTTCAAGTTAGAAGAATACCTAAGAGTATCTCTTTCTAACACTTGTTCTAGACTTTCTGAACCAAAGAAATTCATCTCTGTTTTTTTTTAGTTTATCTTAAAACTTTTGATTCTTGATCTATTTTGATCTTATTTCTAAAGTGAATATAATTATGATATTGTTTCTATTTGAGTTTTATTTTAATCTAAAGAGAGACATTTTGAAATTTTTTATTTTATGACATTCATCTTGGAGATAAAGTACGGACCAATTCTAATCATGCAAATTAGTTGTAGTACAGTTTAAGTTTGGCTTATTGAATCCATGAGATAGAGTTGTGACATCACTTGCACTTACTGGGAGGCTTAACTATCCTCATTTGACACATGCCTCAAAAAATATATTTTGAACCTCTAAAAATTTTGAGCATAACATTAGGGAGGGTGATCTCCTTTCAGCTTTTTATGCATCTATGATGTACTTCCTAGTAAGAGAATCTTGTGAACTCATTCTTGATGTTTATGATCTTCTTCAATGATTTTTTGCAAAGATGATTAACATTTTTTGAGAAAATGATTGCTGACTTCTTTGTGTTGATATGAACACCAGATTAAGTCCACATGTTTTGAATGTTTTGTTTCGTTCCGCACATGAAGAGAAGTCTTCTATGGATAGAACTATCACATCATCTACATACAGTGGATGGGAGATGATGGGGTGGTTTTTACGTATGATGGCACGTGATATTCTATTATTTACCATAGCATCGTGTATAAGAGTAGAGAGTGACTCCATGCAAAATGCAAAACGATAGGGTGGAAGGGGCGTCCCTTGCCCAAGTCCAAATTTAGGATTAAACCAATCTGATGCTTCTCCATTGACAATAACAGGGAAGCCGGGTGTAGTAACAACAGACATGATGATTTTGATGAGTTTGGATAAGAACAATTTTTTATTGTGCAATCTATTATACGCATTCACTCGTTAGCTATTTGGGATTGGCATTTCATCGGTTTAGTTCAGATTTACAGTTTTCTCATGGCTGTTTTGATGAGTTGGACAAGAACAATTCTTTATTGTGCAATCTGTTATATGCATTCCCTCCTTAGGTATCAGGCATTGACATTGCATCCGTTCAGTTCAGTTTACAGTTTACTTATGGCTGGTAGAATCGGCACAAAGTTATCATGATGCACTTAGAGAAGCTCAAAATAAAGAGAGTGAAAATATCAAAATGATGGGGCCAATAAAAGATGACAGATGATAGTAAATTTCTCATGCTGGTAGAATCCGCACAAAGTAACATGATGAAATTAGAGAAGCTTAAAATAAAAAGGAGTGAAAATATCAAAAGAATGGGGCCAATAAGAGATGACTGCAAGTGTGAATTTTATACCAAGGTTCATATATTAGAGGGTCCACCAGATCAATGGTACTGATCATCTACGTATATAATCTACCATAGAGGATAGAAATCGAGAAAATGGCCAGAAATAACCTCTCTTAAATCTGTTTAATCCTAACTAGGAGTACATTAATTTCACAAAGCAGAGGCACAAAATACTAAATATCAACTGAATCAAACGTACACGAAAGCGCAGGAAAAGGAGAAAGAACGGTGTTTTATGTTGGAAATTCCGCGGAATCTGACACCCATGCTACAAAATCGGCCGCTGCAAAACACCCAAGGGCCAGGACCAGGACAAAATCAATGCAACCACCAGTACCATGGCTAGACGAACGACCGTCCGACTAAAAAGGCTGCCAAAAGGGAGTCTTCCTACCGAAAAATCTACCCACAACCCTTGAATCCAAAATCTCCAAAGCTTCTTTAGATTTGATACACCTTGGTGTCTTGTACTGATTCACAGAAGAACCCAGAGAAAGACAGAAATCCATGAGAGCATCGAAAGTTCCTTGCTTCACAACCCGTATCTCCAAAGGCCCAATTGATTTGTCTTTGCTTCTGCATCTCCTGTAAACAAAATCCAGTGATTCTTCCACAGTAGAGCAACAATCTTCTATCACTGAGGAGTCGAGCTTATATATATCACTGCTTCCTCTCATTTTCAGCTCCCAAAACAGTACATAATGGCCAGGGATTGAAGAAGTGTCCGGATAGCTTGTGTACTCGGTCAGCAGGCAGTCAAGAGGCTTGAGCAGGAGCTTTGCTTTCGATACTGCTGTGAGGAGGTCCTCTTCATTGGTCTTATCGGTATCAATGCTTAGAACCACGTTACGCCGGTGAACAAATCGGAATTGTGGAGCATTGTTGTGGAATCCTGTGACCATTAGGATGTCCCCCACTCTGTACCTGTATAGGCCTGAAACAGAGAGAGCACAGACAATTACATGACTTCTGTGTTCAGAAATTTTTTTAGTAATCTGGAATTGGTATAGAATGTAAATTTAATATCAATTTTCCTGTAACTATCTGGTGAAGTTCACTTAGTAAAGATTTAAACATAACGCAACTAGCTGTTTGGTTAGCGCATAAAATGCACGGTCAATGAGGAAACTATTTGTGGGTCAGATTCCGGTTTGAACGAAAGATTTCCGTGAATAGGGTAGGAAATATCCGAGCTTATCAAATAATTTTAAAGGTGCCCACCAGAAAAATCAAAGAGAACTCCTGTTCTAACGAGTGATCTAGTAACGTAATTTCGATGAATTGGATCCAAATTTCTAAGGTGACGGTAATAGTTTGGGTGTGAGTGATCCTGCTGTGTAATTTGAACACATCTAGACATCTAAGCTGATTGTGTGCTTGCCTATAATAATGTATTTTAGTTTGTTAATCTCATTCTGATGAACTCTCTCTATCTCTCTGTCTATATTAGATCCAGTTACTGGGTAAATTTCTGTGGTTGATAAGAGTAACTGTATGAGCATGGGAACCTTCTGGCTCAGATTCTGCAATGTGACATACATAACAAGTAAGAGGCTGTAAAGGAAAAAGATGGTAAAAAAGTGGTAAATATATGGTGAATTTATAAAATATTGACTAAATGCCTGAGGTCGGTGGTTATGAAAAGGTGGATATAAGTTAAAGTCAACGGAAATAAATGGGCCATGTGGGTTAGATCTGAATTTGCTTTTAGAAGTGATCAGGATGCAATCACTGACGGTAAACGGAATGCTTAGGTTGGTTAGGGTCGACAATACAAGGGTAGATGCTTACTAGAGGAAGTACCAAGAAATAATTATGTCATGTGGGTCGGATCTGAATTGAAATTTTGGTCATTTTCCAGTTACATCGCCGTATATAGAAATGATTAGTGGGTATACTCGTGTATAATTACAATAACAAGATGAGGCAAATAAATGGGCGTGCGAGTCAGATCTGAGTTGAGAAGTGAAACTGTAAGATCAGATTCCAATGACTGCCCTGTAAATCGAATGCTTAAATTGCTGACGGTGGGTGATAGAAGGATGGGGTCTGCACTAAGAACAGAAAGGAACGAAAAATAAATGAGGCTTGTGGGTCAGATCTGAATTGAAAAATTCACCTGTAAAAGTTGTGACGACAAGTTCGTAATAGTGATCGAGCTTCACCTTGACTAGATCGACGGCTTCCTCCTTCGGCTGTTGCGGTTCCTGCATCAGATGCTGAGAAACACCATTACACTGGACACGTTGAGTCGATTCTTCATCATTTTTCTCCACGGGTAGAAACTCGAAAAATGCCATGTTGGGGAGCAATGTGTAGGAAACATCGGATGGTTTACTCAGTGGCTTGAGATTTATACCAAAATAACACTCCGATGACGCATACATAGAGGAAACAAGAGGTAGACATCCACTGTAAAAATCGAGCGTTGGAATGTATTGGGCCATGGATCCAGTGACTATCACATCGATATACTTTGTTCTAGGCCATAACCTCTTAATTATCCCTTCCCATGATTTTTTTCCGCATTCAGACTCTATCAAGTCGGCCAAATTTGAATTTGGTTGCTGGAGGATTTTCATAACCGCATTTCGACAATCTGGGTCAGTGATCCAGTCACTGACATGTCCTGTTCTTATGTTAGAACAGAGCTCTTGCCAGTAATCCTCCATGAATTTGATAGCCCGCAAGAAAGCGGATGCAAAAACTGCACCTACGCGTAGAACCTCATCTTTTTGGATCAAACCACAGAGCAATTGGCAATACATGCTTTGTTTACTATCAGAACACAGGATAGTTTCGTCTGGGCTTGTATAGACTGTGAACTTGTTGAAAGGCCTGTTTCTGAAGTTCGTGCTCTTATAGTAGCTTGTTAGAACTGGTCTTGCCATCAAGCCGGAGGGGGTGTTGATTTCTGGCTTGATAAACAAGAGGTACATCCCTTTTCCTTGGTCTAATCCGTCAACATATCTGAAACACAGACCAAAAAAGAACTTAGAGGGGCTCTTTTATGTTACATTTATGAAAAAGAAGGATTAACATTCTTATGTAGGAGTCTTTGTACTCGTTCATCACCGGCACCAAGAGATTATACAAGAAGCTTTTCCTGTCCAATTCTTCTGTAGTTGACGGCATCATCTTTGGCTGTCCACCTGATGTTCCAGAGCTGTGAACAATGGTACAAGTAAGATGCAAGGCAAATTAAGCTCTAAAGAGAAGAAAAGATGCTTATCTGATAGAGAAATAAAATATTCCTATGTGATTTACCTTGTGAGAAGCTCTGAGATGGGTTCCGATGAGATGATCTGAGATGGCTCCCCGTTAGCAATTCGCTCGATATAGGGCTTGATGTCTTCATAATTCACAATGGGCACTTTCTTTTTGAATTGTTCCTTATCACTGCAGCCCGCAAGAAATCCTCTTAGATACTCGGTGTTCGCATTTCTAGTTAGGATCTGTTTCAGTATCTGTTGCTGAATTTGGTTTGCATTTGTAGTGAGGTCTTCTATAAGCTTCATGCTACCTTCTCGTTCATTAGGATCGCAACTTAGAAACATTTTGAAACGATTACAAAGAAGAGATGAAGTGCTGATATAGACGTCAATCTTAATATCTAAGCAAACTTACATGAACTACCCATTGCAAAGTTGCAAGGAGCATGGAGAAATTCTACAAGGATTAAGAAGACAAATTTTTAGGAGTCTTTCCTTGTGAACCCAATAAAGAAGCACAATCAATTGCTAAAGAAAAACAAAAAGGATTCTCAGAGGACAGAAGAAGCTTCAGAAGAATCAACACCAACCAATTGCCTGTACTGCCTTGTTGGGCTTTCTGTCATATTTAAAAACACTAGGGCCTCTCTTTGAATTGGGTTTCTGCTTCTTGGCAGCTGCTGCCAGAGGTGGCGAATGATTAAATAACTGCTCTTGGAGGGGATTTTGGGAATTGGTGTATTTGCAACAAGATTATAGGAAAGAGCAGGAAATGTGGGGGAAGTAGAGGCTGTATAGGTCCTATACACGTGGCTATGTCTGGTAGGCTCTGATTACATGCAGTTATTGTGGGTCAAACTGCATGGAATTTTTTTTCCAGCCATAAACATCCAAATCAAATACGCCTTTTGCCTTGAAAGTATATCGCAAAAGCCTAGTAGAATATAAAAAGACAGGTAGAACTTCCCACCCAACCAGTATCTTAGTAGTATATTGAAACTGCTCACTACTTAGGGTGAGATACTTTTGGAATGAATATTAAATTTTAACATTGAATTCGGTTGCCAACGTACAAGTTCGTATATCTAACAGCAGGAAGATGGAATGAGAAAGAATGCAAAAGAAAATGAAAGAAAAATGAAAAAGAAAAGGCACAATACAAGGAGAAATCCAAGTACCCATGATAGCTTATGGCCATTCAATCCATGGCAATCATAGAGACGCCCTTTACATCTCGAAGCGATATGAGGATAATAGCAGGAATATAACCTAATGAGAGGACTTGATACTTATGTTTTGTTCTGCTTAGTCATAGTTTGCTTGTTTCAGCTGAGGCCTTGGATGGAACTACACATGCAGGGGCATCGAGGTGAATGAGAACACTGTAGATTACACTTGCATGACTTCATTAATTGTTCCTGTCCAATTTTTATCTAAACTTGAGTTCCAAAACAAAGTGGGTTTGGCCCCTAGTGTTTTGCATTCCAAGGTGACTACAGGCTGTCTTGAAGAGCCTTTGTATGTTTCAATCTTAGGTCATGTATTCAGATCCACGAGATATTTTATTCTCTCAAACATGAGATATTCCGAGTTAACAACTGTTTTCTCATTTAATCAACACTCGAATCAAGAAGCTATATGAATTTTCTGGCTTATTACTGTTTTAACACAAAAACAAGACTTTTTAGCCAATACTAGAATATAAATTGCAGCATGGCCCATATACGACGAGAGATATTTAAAGTTCGCTACTGTTTCCTTGTTGGCTAGACTCTGTATGATTTTGAACTTGAGATTTTCAAACCGTACTATCTCTGGTTCACCATTAATTAACATTCTAATCATTTTGGACTTAAACACAAGTAGAGACTACGGAACTTCGAAAAGCTTTATCAATTATCATTAATATTATCCTTCGTTTTTGGTATCATTGATTCATTACTGGAGCCCAACTGGTATAATCTTGTCCACAGATGATGTCAATTGTTCTAATCCAACCCGACATATTCCAACGTTATGAACTTGGTTGAAATTCAATAAACAAGTACAGTTCGATCTATTCAAAACAATCGAATCTTTTAATCATTTTCAGACACAAGACAATACATGATTGGTCTTGGATCATGTCTGTTTTCAATGACCCAACTTTTACATCATAAGAATCTTCAGAAGAAAGACGAAAATCTGACTGACGGCACCTGAATTATAATCTTAATTCTGCATGGAAACACCTAGAAAACCATATAGGTCATTAAATTGAGGACTTGAAGTAAAAGACAGTGTATGGTTGTTTCTGACCATCCATGTCCTAAAGAAGCATCTAGTATTTTGAGGGGGTCAAGACATGTGAATGTTATTTTTGTAAGTTCTATGGTAATCCCACACAACCATACCCCACAACTTGCCATGAAACTTCTGCATCATAAAAACTAACCTTTTAGACTCTCCTCCACCTGCCCTCAAATCAATATGGAAAGATTCAAGAGGCCCACTTACATCAATTATATATCACAACTCAAGCAATAAACTCTAAGCCATTTCTAATTACGATATAAAATAAGTAATCCCTTAAGCCAACTTCAAATGGGACTGTGTGTGTCTATATGTGTAAATTTTAGTTGTTTCATGCAGGTGTAAGAAGTAGGCGACATTTGATTTACTGAAAAAAAGTAGAAAACAGAAAAAGTTTGAGGAAATGGCAGTTAGAAACATTTTCCTAGCCAATCAAATTCCACCCGCACTTTACACCTGCAATCCTTGCTGAAATTATAGCATATATATATATATATATATATATAGATATAGAGAGAGAGAGAGAGAGAGAGAGAGAGAGAGAGAGAGAGAGAGAGAGAGAGAGAGAGAGAGAGAGAGAGAGAGAGAGAGAGAGAGAGAGAGAGAGAGAGAGAGAGAGAGAGAGAGAGAGTTAGTTTTGATTAGTTTTAAAGATAAAATTATTGTATGAGGAAACATAGGAGGATATAAAGCAAAGTTAATGGAGATTCAAGAAGTTATAATAACTTAAAAAACAACTACTTAGAGAAGAGGTAAAAGATTATAAATATGTCAATTTTAATGAATGATTATACTTTTGGCAACCTTCACACCAAAATTTCCACTAAAACTATAGAAAATTCAGGTTTTAATCACCCTTAAAAGTAAGAGGAGGATTATATATGTAGGCGAGCATGCACACACACACACTTGAAAATGCACACATGCTTTGCACAACTAAGCAAGAAAAAAACTATAAGTGAGAAAAGAAAATTTTGCAGGTAAAAACCTTGGATTAGTGGAAATGATATTATAATAGATGATTGTTAGGAGCAAAAATAGCAAGAGAGAGAGAGAGAGAGAGAGAGAGAGAGAGAGAGAGAGAGAGAGAGAGAGAGAGAGAGTTTTGTTTATATTAAAGATAAACCTAAAAGGTTGAGAAAGAATAGGAAAATATAAAGCAAAGTTAGTAGAAAATGAAGGAGCTATGATAACTGATATTTATAACAAAATATTTACTTAAAAAGTTTAAAAGCCTAGAGATCTAACCAATTTTAGTAAGACTATATCCTTGGGCAAAAATTCACAAAAATATTTAGCAAAAACTATAGTAAATTTAGCTTTTTAATCACTCTTAAAAGTAGGAGGGAGTATTTGTTTATAAATACTAGAAAAGGAACACATGTTTTGAATGACCACACGAGCATAAGCTATAAAAAGAAAATTGGCAAGTAAAAAGTACAAATGAAATTATAAAAGCTGATTTTTAGGAGCCAAAATTAGAAGAGAGTGAAAGCTAAAACTAAAAGTGTGAGAAAAATAGGAGAAGATAAAGCAAAGTTAGTTGAAATTTAACGAGTTATGATCATTGATATTTAAGACACAACATTTTATTTAGAGAAAGTTTAAAAGATTGGAGATATAAACAAATTTTAGTAAGAATATATAGTTTAGGCTAACGTTGTGGTTTTAAAGTTACTCGCAATCCATAAATCAATGTAGTATATTCATGCAAGCGAGGTTGATCCCACAAAGAATCTCACTGATTTGCAATGGATTGGATTTTATTTAGATCAATTAACTTCAGCCAAAGAGATAGAGATGCGATTAAACTAGAAATTTAAAGTAACATGAAATGAAAACATGCATGGAATTAGAAACTAAACTTAAAAGAAACTTGCTAAAACCTAAAACTAAATAATGAAATTAGAAACTAACCTTACTAACATGCAAACAAATAAAGATAACTATTGCTAAATCAAATTAAGAAACTTAAATTAAAGGAAACTACTAAAAGTGACACTTTCCTAAATTAACACTTCCCTAAACTAGAATTAGAAACTTTCTATAAATGGAACTTTCTAAAACCAACTTAGAAAAATTTTAAAACCAAATTAACATGAAAAAATAAATAACCAATTAGATCTAACTAACTTTAACAATAAATTAGAAACATGCATGTGAATGGATAGACTTTCTAACTTTAACATTTTCTAAATCCTAAAACTTCCTAAAGATGGAACTTTTTAAAATTCAAAAAGGATACTTTCTAAACCTAAAATAAGATGAAAAAAATGAATTAACTACAACTAAAACTAAATTAAGTAACTAAATTAACCAAGAATCTAAAAGGAAAGGGATTTAGAACCATGTGCATGATTTTTGGACTGTGCATGATTCTAGAGCCCTAAAGATGGTGAAATTCAAATTGCCTATAGTAGTTAAAATGAAACTAACTATGGTATATAATAAATAACATGAAAATCTAAATGGGTACCTAAGAATTCAGGAAAATAAGATGTTTTGATGGCTGGAATTAATACACAAAGTTGGAAAAATACCAAATTCCAGATTTTGGTACTTAAGAACGTTCAATAAATCTTGCATAGAAAGTTTTGAAACCATAACTTTTAGGCAAGAAAACAGCCGAGATCTTGCTTAATTTGATAAAAGAAACATTCCATAAAAATAATTCCCACAAAAATTTATTGAATTATCTTCAAATTACAACAAAAATCCAGCATGTAATACATGTTCAAATGTTGAAATTTACATCCAATTCCTAAGCACAAATCCTAATCTAAACTAAAAAAAAAGAGTTAAATATAAAGCTTAGAAACTAAATTATAATGACATACAAAGAAAATTCAAAAAGGAATTTGAGACAAACAAAGGCTAAGTGGTTGAACTAAGGGAAAATGACCTAAAACTAAGGGAAAAAGAGGGCAGAAACATGAAATTCAAGTGGGAAAATCAATGATTCAAGATACATCTTCTCTTGGCTGTCACTACCAAAGATGAGTTAACTTCAATCTTGAGTGGATAATAAAGAAAACAAGTGGAATTGAGGTAAATAATAAATTAGAAAGCTAGATGGAAAGAAAGGTACAAAACTAGAAAGTAAAATAATGAAAATTGAGCAATGAAAACTAAACCAAAGCAAGTAAACTACTGACCTGAATTGGAGAGTAGATAACCAAAGGAATAAAAGCATCTAAGAAATCCCAAAGTCTAGCAGCAAATAACACTAAGGGAAAGCTTGATTTCAAGGTGCGTTACCTACATCTGCTTAGAGAATTCGTATGGAACGTGAGTCTTTATATAGATGAGTGGTTTTCTAACTTAGGAAGGAGTGAGAACATCAAGAAATTGACCCTAGGGTTAGGGTATTAAATGAGGAAGGTTAGGTGAAAGATAAATTAGTGAGATGATGTCATAAACATGTCATAAGAGAGATAGGAAGAATGACTGGCTATTTTCTAATTTTGAAAAGGATATAGACGTCTTTTTTTTTAGAAGGAAAGTGAAGCTCTTTCCCTTATAATTTTGTGATGTTTGGTTGATGGAAATTCAAGGAATGAGGTTTATGAAAGATGTGGAAAGATCTAGGTTTTTGAAGTTGCTTGAATTGAAGTAGATCTAAGGTTTTCTATTTAGGAAACCTTTGATCACCAAATAGGAAAATGGGTTTAATTGAAGAAAATTGATTGGTTAAGTGGTTTCCTAAGAAGTGGGGATTGGTTGGATGGTATGGATGGGAGTTTAGAAGATTGGAGAAGTCTTAGAAAGGTATAACTCTTGAATGGAAGGTGAAATTCGTGGCGATGTTTGGTGGTGAGGTAGAAAGTGAGGAAAAAGTGGGAAAAACATCAAAAATAGAAGGGTCTCATCTTATTAGTTCACATGCCAACTTATCCTAATAAGACTTCCCTTAAATTCCTTCAAAATATCCCTTAAAAACTCATGGATAATCCCCTTGATTTTCCTCCAATCCTATCATTTCATTTAGCTTAGCTTAATGGCTTTGATGGCTAATTTTGAGGGCTTCATTGGCCAGGCTTCATAGCTCCATCCCTTGGATTGAGTGGCTTAAATAGTTTGGCTTGACTTCTTTAGCTTATCACCTTCTCTCATGGCATATGGGCAAGGTGGCTTGAATGGCTCTCAAGCAAAAGGTGGTGGAAATGCGTGGCTTGCTTCATGGGTACATTTTGGCCACCTATAACTCCTTTGATTACATATATTACTTGTCCTAAAAATGATCTTAACCTTTGGTTTCATTTTGAAGTGATGATTTTGAGGCTTTGACTCAATCTTTTAATCTTGATCTTCAATGTTCATGTCGATCGATCTGGACCATTGGATCACCATCTTGCTTCCTACAAAAAGTGAAAATTTCTAATTAAATCATGAAAATATGATTAATTTCTAGATCTACAAAAAAACAAAATTTTGTCTCATTTGGTAAAAAATGCCTGTGTTAGAAATTTTTGTCTAAAAATCATAATTACCCCATAAGTTCTAACACATGTGCAACTAATTGGGTGGTTTTTATACAAAATTAGACACTTATCATACCCCCAACTAGCATTTTGCTAGTCTTAAGAAAAATAATCAAAAAATTATTTTACAAAAACAAATACAAGGTACCACTTTTGTAGGTACTCACAATTGCATTTAGCATATGCAACAAGCCCTTAAACTCCTATGTTACCCCTAATGGACGAATTAAGCCTCGTGAGGGTTTGTAGGAATATACCCACAAAATTCTTAAAGGTTAAATCCCCTATTTCATCTTAGAGAATCCTTATTCATTAGCACTCTACTAGTTTTTCATAACTTAAAAGAGAAGATTGACAATTTTACAAATCATTATACATTCGAAAAACATTTCATTCTAGTTATTTCTAGGAGTGCATGTGTGTGTATAACCATATAAGTCCTGACTTCCAACTGAATATGCTTAAATTCTATTAGAAATATGTCTTGACCTAAAATCCTCACAAGTAAACTCTCATAAATGAAGCTCTCATATAAGGGTTTAAACATATTTCTCGCATTCAACAAAGCTAACGGTTCACATAAATTTTGAAGTGCTAAAGAGACAAAGGAAAGTGATCCTTAAGATTGGATGTCTTTACTAAGAATATTGAGGGTATTTTACCTTAATTCCTTCTTTTTTATCTCCTCTTTAAGGCTATGTTCCATGAAGATCCACATGTCTTTAATTAGGACAAAATGTTGGCTTGGGTAGCATTATGAAAAAAGGATATAAGGATTTCAAAGGTTCAAAATGGAGTAGTGTCTTCAATGAATATCTATTAGGACACTTTTTAGTTTTATTGAAATGAGTTTCCTTTGTATTCTTGTCTTTCACTTCTTCTTCTTTTACTAATACTTCTTTCTTTTCACTTTTTCCTTTCTTTTGACTTCTTTGGAAGAAACACTACTAATTTTCTCACTTCTTTGACTTTTTGTCCTCTTTTGAACTTTTCTACTAACTGTAATCATTTTGAAAATGGGTAATGGTTATTTATTTTCCTAATTTTTCTGGGTTAAGGTGAGCGAGGTTAAGAAACAAATACTTGGTAATAGGCTCAAAGGGCTAACTACTGGTCTGAAGTATACTAGGTAGGCTTTATGTCTCTGGGTTGAACAAGGATGGCCTATATCATCTCCTAGGTTTTCTAAAGCCTATTAGATTCAATAAATTTTCTTGAAAATAAAGCTATTACTCTTATTTATTCTTGATAGTTAACCAAACAAGGATAATAGGATCACATTAGGTTATGTAAGCTGAAGGAAACTGTGGAATTACTTATAACTCTCTTGAAAGAAGATATTCTCTAAACTTACTGGGTTATAGGTATCCACTAATTTTTCTTAGGATCTCTAAGTCATATCTCTCTGTTACTCTTGCCTATGTGCTGTGTGTAAATATTTTCTAAGAATTAACTTTCATAAAATTCTTCAATACATGAATAATATACAAAAGTAGTAAGATACACTCACATTAAGAGGTGAAAACAATAGAATTACTAAATTTTGAACATCTAGTTCTCATCACAATAAGGGAACTCTTCCAAAAACATTTTTTTTTTTTGAAAAACTTAAAAAATATTAAAAAAAATCTCTATGCACATCTACACCCCCAAACCTAAATAAAACATTTTACCCAATGTTTGAAAACATAGGACTCCTAAATGATGAATGAGTAATGAAGACTAATGATATTTTCTAAAAAAATCCTAGGTTGCCTTCTATTGAGCACTATGTTTAACATCCTCAGCCAAACATGGATTAAAACTAACCTAACTTCTCATGGACCTAACTAGTTTAACTAAATTTTCTAATCCTAGCCCTAAAAAAGAAATGGCAAGATTGTTCACACCATTTCTGAATCTCACGGTAGTCTATATATTTCCTCCACCTTGAAATTTTAGATAGTGGTAACAATATGACATAGTAGACCATCATGATTTTGAATGTTGTGGGATCATATTGATGATCCCCCATTTTCAGCATATCACAATAATCAATATAATTCCTCCATCTTGAAAATTGAGGTGTTCGTATCACAATGACAATGTGAACTACCATGAAATCACAATGCATTGGACCATATAGAGGTGAATGGTCTTCTTATACTGCTAAAATTGGAGTATAAGTTGACTCTATCCTTCCCTAAAAGGTTGTTCTTATACTGCTAGAGGCAGGGACATGGTTAGGCTTAAACCCTTATTTTTCTTTTGATGTGTACCCTATAGTAGGTTTATGTACATCAACTGACTCTTCTTCTTCCTATTATGTGGGAACAAGTAAGATGTCAAATGGTCCTATATGATTATCTTGTGAATTTCCAAATAGGATTTGTAGGTCTCAATTAGGTACATCTTCTATATTGCAAGGCTTAATTAGTATTTCAGGCTCTATATGGGTATCTACTCTAGCTTACCATTGAGAAGTGTCCATTAAAGGTGTAGTATCCAATAACTCATTCACCTCCTCAATAGATGTGTCTTCATCAAATTTACAAAAATAAGCAGGGCGCAATTCTAAAGGGTTTAGATTGGATGTTTCTATGGCTTCATTTTCTTCATCAATAGAAGTCTCTTCATCATAATGATAATAAGGAGTAGGACATAGCTCGAGTGGATATGAGTTGGAGGTTTCTATGGATGGTTGTGGACTTTGTGGCTCAGAATAATCATAAGATATTTTGATCCTATCATCGTTAATAAATGGCTCTTCATTATCCCCAAATTGTTTCATTTCCTCAGTCCTTTTTATAAATTTAACAATGTTTCTTTCAGTAGATTCCCTTATTGGTTTCATTTTCTCTTCCCATTTCTCCCTCTCATGTTTTATTTCCTCGATATATTCTCACACAAATTTGCTACATATTCTCCTCTAATGGTAGTTCTTCATGTAATAGAGGAAATGACTCGTAGGTTTGGTATTGTTGTAGCATATAGGTATTGAAAAAGGGCTGAGCAGGTTGAACCCATGATGGTTGACCTAATATTCTTAATAATAATGGTAGAGTTGACCATGGTGGGGCCACTGTGGTTCTTCTTGATATTGGTAATCCTGAGACCATGGCTGTTCATGATGCCTAGCCCATCCATTATAATTTGTTCAAGGATAGTAATTATTGCTAAGGTATGTGAATGCTTAGCTGCATCCACTAGCTCCTGATAATAACCATTGTATGTGGAGCTTGTTTGCCATGGAGTGGGATGGGGATGCTTAGAATAGGTATAATTATGGTACTAAGGTTGTGGTGTAGCTTGCCTAGAAGTTATTATCTTAAACAATTGACTTTCCATAATTTCTAGCCTATCGATTGATGTATTTATGAAATCTATCCCCTTCTTCATATGCCTATGTTCTCAATTTTGTATACAATGAAACAAATCATTGTATACAACAAATGAGTTTTTTTTTTTTTTTTTTTTTAAGTATGAATTGAAAAATCCTAATTATAAGAAACCTAAATGCTAATCCTAAGCTAAATAATGCACAATCAAATACTAGTATCTACTAATTGAGCAGTGTCTTGATTATCTTTGTTTAGTGCATAAGTGGCAGCTTCTTACACCTAAATCTAGATGGCTCCTCCTATCCATATTTGACTACTGCGTACTAATTAGGTTCTACTCGAAAGTGGTTAATACAATCCCCATGTTAGGAGGTGTTTATACCTCAAATAATGTCAACGAAAGGCTTGAAAAAACCACTTGGATTTTAAGACACCCAGTATAACCATAGTGCTTAGAAGCCACTGGAGTGACAATAGATCATGTCCTTCTAAAAGGGTCATGTGAGCTAGATACCTTATGTCTCTTTCTACTTAATTTTAAATTTGAATTTAAGGGTTGGGATCGTGACATACAAGGTATTGATTAATTCTTAAGTGGGCTAAGAAGCTAGTGATGAAATCCAGTCCTTATCTTATAAGGGTTCCTGTGGGGCCCTTACTGACAATAATTCTATTCCACCATAAGCCATAAATATCCAATGCAATACAAAAGCAAACTAATGGCTACCTATATCTTTTCCAACTAAAGTTAGATAGGTGCTTTCTAATGCAACAACCCTAAATAAAGATGCAACCAATAAGATGAATGATGCTAGGCTACAGGATTTATTCTACCAATCAAATGCAATTTATCCTAAATGCAACCTTATTAGAAAAGTAAATCATAGTGAGGGACACTTATGGTGAGGTTTTTGGTGAAGATCAAGTGTGGGGCTCCATACCACACACTTGATCTATATTAATACAACTCATTTAAAATTGAAATTGAAATTGCAAGTTACAATATGCCTCACTACAATATTCACTCAAAAAAAGAAAAAGAAAAAAAAGTCCTATTCTAGGTAAGCATGGAAATCCTATCTAGTTAATGAAGCTCCAATTGCCAATTTTCCCTCACACAAAAACAAGAAAGATATGTCAATTTATGAAAAGTTAGCAAGTTATGCAAGTGCAATGCAAAAATCCTAATCTAATGCAACCTAAGACTACGACCGAAATTAAACAACCCAAATAAGAATCTACGACAAATCCATTGCAATTCCCTGGCAATAGTGCCAAATACTTGTTGTGATTTTAAAGTTACATGCAAGCGCACAAATCAATCTAGTAAATTCACACAAGCGACGTTGATCCCACACAAAATCTCATAGATTTGCAATGGATTAGATTTTACTTAGATCAATTAACTTCAGCCAAAGAGACAAAGATGTGATTAAACTAGGAATTGAAAGTAACATGAAATGGAAAAATGCATGGAATTAGAAACTATACTTAAAAGAAACTTATTAAAGCCTAAAAATAAACAATGAAAATAGAAACTAACTTAACTAACATTCAAGCAACTAAAGAAAACTAATGCTAAATCCAATTAAGAAACTTAAACTAAAGGAAACTACTAAAAATAACACTTTCCTAAATTAACATTTCCCTAAACTAGAATTATAAACTTTCTAAAAATGGAACTTTCTAATTTATTGTTAAAGTTTGTTGTTTTTTGTGGGTTAGTTTAGTGTTAGAAAGTTTCCTAAAGATAGAACTAACTTTAACAACACATTAAAAAACATGCATGTGAATGGAAACTACCATTAAAGAGACTTTCTAAATCCTAAAACTTCCTAAAGATGGAACTTTCTAAAAGTCAAAAAGGAAACTTTCTAAACCTAAAATAAGATGTAAACAATGAATTAACTGCTGCTAAAACTAAATTAACTATAAATCTAAAAGGAAAGGGATTTAGAACCATGCACATGATTCTGGAGCCCTAAAGATGGTGAAATTTAAATCACCTACAGCAAGTTGTTGTGCAACCTAACTATGGGGTCTAACAAAAAACATGAAAATCTAAATGTGTACCTAACTATTCAAGAAAATACAATGTTTTGAAGGCTGAAATTAAAGCACAAAGTTGAGGAAAAACCAAATTCCAAATTTCAATACTTAAGAACGTTCAATAAATCTTGCATTAGAAGCTATTGAAACAATAAATTTTAGGCAAGAAAGCAACCCAAATCTTAATTACTTTGATAAAAGAAACATTCCATTAAAATAAATCTTATAAAAATTTATTGAATTATCTCCAAATTACAACCAAAATCCAGTTACATGTTCAAAAGGAGGAATTTGAGTCTAATTACTAAGCACAAAACCTAATCTAAACTATAACAAAAGTGAAATATAAAGCTCAAAAACTAAAGTATAATGACATGTAAGGAAAATATAAAAAATAATTTGAGAAAAACAAAGGCTAAGTGGGTGAACTAACTAAGGGAAAATAGCCTAAAACTAAGGAATAAAGAGGGTAGATAACATGGAATTCAGGTGGGGAAATCAACTATTTAAGCTACGTCTTCTCTTGGCAGTTACTACCAGAGATGAGTTAACTTCAATCTTAAGGGAATAATGAAGAAAACAAGTGGAATTGAGGTAGAGAATATATAATGACCCCAATTTTTATGAACATAATTGAATTATTAAAAATTAAAAGTTGATATTTTAAACGTGGAACTAGAACTTTTGAGTTCCAAGAAAATTCATTTTTTTATAAAAATAAAATCAAAAATTAAAACTTGGATATTTGTAATGTACTCAAAAAATTGATCAAAATTACTGTAAGTACGTCTAATTCTGAGTTTGGATGAAAAATCCTTACTTTTCTCCATTTTTATAAATAAAAGGGTAAAATAATAATTTTACTCATAACTGAGACCTAAGATATCAAAATTTGGAATGTACTAAAAAAATAGATCGAAAGAAGACTAAGTACTCTCAATTCTGAGTTCATTGGAATAAACCTTATTTTTCTCCATTTTTGGAATTAAAAAGGGCAAAATGGTCTTTTCACAACTCTGTGTGGCCCACAAGGTTGGCCAATGGTCTGGAAGACCACCATCATGAATCAAACCACTACCACCTGCTAGTGGAGAAGGACGTGGTAGTGGGAATCCAATGACAATTAATAATAAAAGAATTAAAACATGATAATTATATATAATCATGGAAAATTCAAAAGCCCTATAAATAGCCCATAAAATTTCCCAAAAATTTTCCTACAAATCCCCCATGAGATGCCCTAGACTCCCCAAGAATTGTAGCTCAAAACTCCCCCTCAGTCTCTCCCTCTTTCTCTCTTTCTTTGTAGGCGTGTCCCCAGATGACCCTGTGTCTACATCGGGAGGGTCCAGGGACACATCATCCCCAATGAATTAGGGTTTTTGCACAAAAAACCCTAAATCAATTAACCATCTAATTCCACCCATTAGAATTAGATCTCCACTATTGGATTTGGTTGGACAGGGCTGATCTACAAAAGCCCTAAGTTTCCATGATGATCTACCTCCTAGATCACCAAGAAACTCAAAACGAAGACAAGCACGGTACTGGGTACTGTCTCTGGCAATTAATCCCTATTATTCCAGCCAATCTGGCTATTAAAAATTGATCTGTAACCATTGAATCTCTTCAATGCATGGTGATCTACAAAAGCCCCATGGTCCCCAATCTTCTCCAGCTACAAAACTGGAGAAATCACCAACTGAATGTATCTTCAAGCGTCTAGGGTTATTTTTGGCCTTCTTTATTTCTTTGACTTTATTTCTCCTTCTTCGGTGAAAATCTTTCACCGGCTGGCATAGGTAAGTGGTTCCCTCCTTCCTTCTTTCAATTCCAGCACCTCCCTTAGGTTCTCTGGCCTCCAAGTGATCTCCTCGACTGTTGATCCGTCTAGAACAACAAATCCAACAATAGGGTTGAGATCCTCATCTTGTATGGCTCAAATGAAACTTTTGAGCTGTTAGATGGATTCTTTGGGCCCAAAAACCCCTAGAGGTGAAATCTTGCCTGTTGACTATTAAGGATGAAGGAGATCTGGCGATGGGTGATTCGACGGTCCAAATCTGGACCGTCTCACCCATAGCCAGCCACCTCTCTTAGATTGCCTGTAATAGGTGGTCATAGGCTCGGGCCGCTTTCTTTTTTGTTGTTTTCTATTGGAATGATCTCAATTGTCCATCTATTAAACTAAAATCTTGTTTCTTCAATTAAGAGCTCATTTTAGCTCTGATTTTAGATATGAAAACATTGGTGCATTCCTTATGTTATGTAGAATATATTGGAATTATGAGCTTTATGTTTCTTATTGTATTTATGAGAGATAATTGCTAAAATCCATTATAACAATCTTAGATCATGCCTAAGATGATCTTAAAATGAAAATCTAATATGATGGATGGATCCAGCAGGTGTCAAAATCTTAAGATTGATGATCACAGTAGGATTTCTAATCCTCTATATAGGTTTATTTGATAAAAAATAGTACAAACTAAAATCAACCATTGAAAATGGCTGAAATTTTAAAAATGCAATTGCTCACTCATTTTAAGTCTGATTTTTTATTAAGAAGGTTCTATGAATAGACCTTGATGAGGGGAACATACTGAACATGTAAAAATAGGATTTTAAGCATCAAAACTTTTTGTTAATTAAAAATACTCTTACTTACACCCTTGATCAAGGAGATCTAGGGTGATCAGAATTAAAAATCTAGATCCACTAAGGATCTAATGATGATAAAATAGCATGGGAATGGTTGGATTGGATTGATATGAAATAAATCAAGGTGTAGGCCCTTAAATGAGAAAATGATCATGGAAAATCTTAATGGATCTCCTTGATTGGATGGATCAAGAATGATTAGGCCAATTGGACCTATAAATTGAATGATCTAAGGTTAGGATCATGTTATTATGATGTTGGATCAAATAGAAACATAAAGGATCAAGGGTTGCATTCTTCATAGAATATCAACCCTAGATCTAAAAGATGGACAAATCGGATGGTTGGATCATAAGGACAACTTGATCACATGCTTAATTAATTGTCTTTTATAGTAAATTTTATTTATTTATGATCCATGTCTATTTTCCAATTTTGGTGTAATTATTTTTAATTTCCTAGAATAATATGTTGTAATATTATTATTTAATTTCTTTTAATAGCAAATTTAAATTCAGGTCAATACTTTCAACTTTAGCATGATTGTCTTTAAATTCCTTAGAATTATTGGAGTAATTTCTTTTAATCATAGAATTATGAAAAATACCTTAAAAGAGGTAATTGATGATGTATAGATGGACATCACTAAATACATATATATCATGAAGTATAATCATAGTAAGGGCTGTAGTTAGCACGATAATATAAGGGGTAGCTGTTCCATTTCCTTGGCCCAACTTAGGAGCATAATAAACCTACATGAATGACATAGTAATGTTCATGGAATTAATTAAAATCAAGTAGAAATAAACTTAGGGTTATGAGCTCATAGGACCTTATTGAAGGATGAGCTAATGCTATCCCATTTCATGTTATTCATCGCGGTTAAGGGTTTCTAATGAGCCTTGCTGTCCCCCCATCTTTTGTTGATGTTTGTGAGGTCTAAATACCTGCTTACATGAGGATTGAATTAACCATGTTGGGAATGACACATATTTGGTAAACCTTGGCCAACTGGAAATTAGAGGAGCTATCTAGATTTAAAGATGAATAAATTATCCTCAATCTAGTAAAACAGTAACTGGTTGAGAAATAATAATAAGTGCATAAAAGGTTAGCAAATTATCTAAACCTAATACTAATAAAAATTATAGATAAGATAAGGAAGATGAAAAAAGATCTAAGAGAGATCTTGAAGGATCACACACAAAAAGAAAAGAAATATAATGTAGATTAGAGTATTGTTTTATGATTTTACTTACAATGTAGAATGTAAACTTAGAAGATTTGAAATCTTGATCATATATAATTCAAGGAAAATTAGGGCATCCCTCATAGGATAACCCAAATGCATGTCGAAAGAATACGTGTATAAAGGAATAACTTTATATGTATGGTTTGATAGATGTATGAATCAAAACCATGATGGACAATATGGAGTGAATACTATTTGAGATGTATGAATCAAGACCATGATGGACAATATGAAGTGAATACCACTTTGAGGTAGGTGGATGTACAAGAATGTATTAAAGATTCATGTGTATATATTACATGATCTTCTGTCTAGAATGATAGACCTTCATGATATAAGTATACCTAGTACCTTAGAAGAACAATGATCCAATCAAGTGATCCAACCAAGTGATCCAAGCCCATGATCCATCTGACTAATCTAATCTAATGATCCAATCAAACGATGAGAAATTAGTGATATGTGTGGACTAAGTAAATCCTAATAATAGGGCATAGAAAATATTCCATCCTTAGTTAAATAAACACATCGTTTGATATGTACAATGTATTTTACATACAAGCATAGTGGCTTGTGATTTTATTTTATACATGCATAGGCCTGGGGATGCCATGCAAGGGAAGTTATGAGCGTTTGGCCACCTGCTTCTTGAAATGTATGATATGATGGATACTATGCCCAAAGAGAGGCTAAAGGTCGGGTGGGGCAATCATGGGAAGGCTGCCACTATGATAGCCATGGTCTTAGCCCATGCGGACATAGATTTTGTTATTTCCACAGTTGGTATTAGTGGATTATTATGCAGTTATCCAGGCACACTGTACAAATTTAGACTACGGCATAGTAGTCCTTGAGTATTTTGCATTATGATACACATATGATAGGTATAGTGAGATGCCATGCCATGATGAGATGCCAAGTATGATGAAATATATGAGTTCCTGAAGAGAAAATCCCCATACGAGATTTGGCTAAATATTGATATCCTAAGTGGGAGTATAGTCAGGGGAAGGAACAAATTTTGAGTATTTTCACTATTTTACAGGTTTTACCTTATACTACATAAATGATGTATATACTCTATGATGAGATGATCCATGAGTGGATAAACATGATAGAATGATGACTGAGATATGTATTCTTATATTAGTAAAGTAGTATATTTTTGTATCCCCTACCAAGCATAGCTTGCTGAGATATTGTAAATGTTTGAATGTTTACAATATGTCAAATACAGGGAAGGAGACTTAAGGATGTAAAGCTTGAAGATTTAGAAGCTGCAAGACTGATCAGGGTATTTCCCTTGAAGATTGTGTAATCAGGCTATGTACTTTGTAATTTGGATTGTATTGGGACAATGGATTGTAATTGTAATACAGGGGCTGTGTAAAAGTGAACTATTGGATGATTCCTAGTATTCAATAAAATTTTATTTTATACAAAATGTCTGTGTATTATGTACATTGAGGTGAGACTTGGGTTTTCTTACAAACAAATTTAAAAGGAAAGAATTTTTGCTACATTGTTTGTGAATTTTTTTTTTACCACTAAGGGTGCCCTACCTTTGAAAAATGTATTACAAAATTTGTTACAAAAATCTAGGTCATCACAAAATAAAGAAGTAAGCTAGATGGAAAGAAAGGTACAAAATTAGAAAGCTAAATAATGGAAACTAAGCAAGGAAAACTAAACCAAAGCAAGCAACTACTAACCTGAATTGGAGAGTAAATAACCATGAGAATAACTAGAAAACCAAAGGAAGAAAAGAATCT
Source organism: Warburgia ugandensis (assembly GCA_035236585.1). NCBI lineage: Eukaryota > Viridiplantae > Streptophyta > Magnoliopsida > Canellales > Canellaceae > Warburgia > Warburgia ugandensis. The sequence goes on from CP141130.1 coordinate 61,622,064, forward strand.
AAGAAATCCCAAAGTTTAGCAATAAATAACACCAAAGAAAATCTTGATTTCAAGGTGTGTCAACCCCCTCTACCTAAAATATTCGTATGGAACATAGGGCTATATATAGATGAGTGGTATCCTAACTTAAGAAGAAGTGAAAACATCAAGAAAGTGGCCCTAGGGTTAGGGTATTGAATGAGTAAAGTTAGGTGAAAGTTAAATTAGTAAGATCATGTCATAAGCATGACATAGGAGACATAGGAAGCACATTGGCTAGTTTCTAATTTTGAAAAGGATATAGGCATATTCCTCCTAGAAGGAAAGTGGAGCTCTTTCCTTTCTAATTTTGTGATGTTTGATGAAAAGTCAAAGAATTAGGTAAGGAATAAGATTTAGGAAAGTTGTAAAAAGATCTAGTGTTTTGATGTTGCTTGAATTCAAGTAGGTCTAAGGTTTCCTATTTAGAAAACCTTTGATCACCAAATAGGAAAGTTGGGTGAGCTAAGAAATTGATTGGTTAAGTTGTTTTCTAAGAAGTGGGGATTGGTTGGATGGGATCTGGATGGGAGTTCAGGAGGGTGGAGAAGTCTTAGAAAGGTAGGACTCTTGAATGGAATGGGAAATTAGTGGTGAGGTGGAAAGTGAGGAAAAAGTGGAAAACCATAAAAAATAGAATGGTCTCATCCTATTGGTTCACATGCCAACTTATCCTAATAAAATTTCCCTTAAATTTCTTAAAAATATCCCTTGAAAGCTCATGATAATCCTCTTAATTTTCCTCCAATCCTAACATTCCATTTAGCTTAGCTTAATGGCTTTAATGGCTAACTTTAATGGATCCATTGGCTAGGCTTCATGACTGGCTTAGATGGCTCTCTTAGCTTGGCTTCATGGCTGCATCCCTTGGCTTGAGTGGCTTAAATGGTTTAGCTTGACTTCCTTAGCTTGTCATGTTCTCTCATGGCTTATATAGCTAAGGTGGCTTGAATGGCTCCCATGCAAAAGTTGGTTGAAATTCATGGCTTGCTTCATGGGTCCTAGAGACCATTAATTCCTTTGATTTGGTTCTAGTTTGAAGTGATGATTTTGAGGCTTTGACTCCATCTTTTGATCTTGATCTTCAATATTCATCTCAATCGATTTCGGCCATCAGATGACTATCTTGCTTCCTACAAAAAGTGAAAAATTCTAATTAAATCCAAAAAAATATAATTAATCATATACTTACCTTAGATTAGCTTCTAGACCTATAAAATAACAAACTTTTTCCTCATTTAGTCAAAAATGCATGTGTTACAAATTTTGGTCTAAAAGTCTTAATTTACCCTTATAAGTTCTAATATGTGTAACTAATTGGGTGCTTTTTATCCAAAATTAGATACTTACCACAAGCATACAAAAAATATTTGGTAGATTTTTATGTTTTAAACACACTTAAAAGTAGGAGGCGAAATTTGATGTATGTGTGTATGTAAGGTATGCTGTGCAAAGGTCCTAAAATGACCTTATCTAGAAGCACCCAACATATCACATTAGGGGCCTACCTTTGAGTGACTAGTCCATTCATCTCATTGTTCAAGGTTTGGATAACTAGTAGAATAAGTAGATTAAATAGTATACATGCTCTTGGGTGATGAAGTCCATGCCCTTCATTTTTCATATTTCATGATTTTTTTTTTCATAGATCAAAACTTTTCACCATGCTCTCCATACCAAAAATAGTTAACTCGTGGAAATCAATTCATTTGGATCATCCCAAGTACTTGTTTTGGTTCTTGAAAAATATATGGCCACTATTTTTTGCTCATGAAAACATATATTAAAAGCATCTAGTGAACATGAAACTCAATATCTAGCCCATCCAAGCTAGTTTAAACACTATGAATGGTTTAAATTTACAGAAAATATTATCATGTATGAGAAAAGAAAGGTGTGGACTTCTTCACATGCCCAAGAGTGTGTACACTACTAAAACTCATATCTATCTCTCTACTACAAACTAAAGTAATGTATTTTTCACCTAACAACAACTCTCTATTACTTTTCCACATATCACTCTCTATTGTTTTACCACATGGTAGTTGGGCCCACATTCAACTCTCTCTCTCTCTCTACTACTACTACTACTACTACTACTACTAATACTACTAAAGTTGGTGCTTTCAAGATGGAAAAAAGAAGATAGTTTTTAGTGAACCATCATTCATAAAAAAAATTTAAAGTTGGTTAAGACAAACCACCATTAAAAATCACACTAAAGAAGATGGTTTTATCGTAACTGTGTTCTTTAGTTTTGTTAGAAGACTAAGAAGATGGTTAGTAAGAAGCATCTTTAAAAATCTAGCTTCTAAAGTCAGTTAAGTCAAATCAACTTTAAAAGTCAACCAACTTTAAAAGTCTAGAGTTTTAAAGTCAATTTTTATGAATTATCTTTAAAAATCTAACTTTTGAAGATGGTTTTTTCTAAACTATATTCAAGATTTTTTTTTAAAGATGGTTTAACTTAATCAAATTTAAAAACTTTCTTACGTCAATACAACTTTATTCATTTCCTGTATTCAGCTATCTTATCTATATAGTAGTATATCAGACTACGTACACAACCTATAGCTCATCTAAGTGCATTTTTTATGTGCTTGCTCCAACTAAAACACTAATGCCTTATTGGAAATTATATTATATATATATATATATATATTCTTGGCTGACATCGATCAGAGTGTTAGTAAGGCTTTTTCTTGTCGCATGCATGTTATATATATATATATATCATGCATGATTATGGTTATAATGTTCCTTTCTTATAGTTAACTTTTCTTCTTGTGTATGGATCTTTCATGTTGAAATTAATCTTTTTATTAATTCATGCACTTAGTATTAGGTAAAATGTCTAACTAAATTCACTAATCTTGTCATGTTTGAAAAGTCTTAGCACACATTTAAACTTCAATTGTTTGAAAGAATTGACAAATATGCTTAGATGACTATAGCAAGAGCATTAAAAGGGTATGAGGATGGAATTGAAAAGTTTACAAAGTTCACAGTTATGGTAGGGGTGATTGTAATATCATGCTTTGTCTATGCTCAAGATGTGGAAACATAAAAAGGGTAACTATAGGTGAGTTGAGATAAAATTTTTGCTACAATGGAGAAGAACTTCCTCGTGGGCCTTCTACAAGTTTGAGAAGATGTGAATATGGAGACAATTTAGGAAGTGTAATAGTTAGTACAACTACATTGATGTTTTCGGATGTTGACTTCTAGGACGACCTTGAATAATTTAGACTATATTGGAGGAAGCACATCATCTGTTGTACATTGACTGTACAAATTATACCAAATTGCCTACAATAACTTTATAACCTGAAATAGGGATTTAATTTTTCACATTGATGCTACTTAAGGAGAACAAACTAACAAGATCCACATGTGAGGCAAAGAGAACCTTGGCTACACTAGGGTTGAAGTATGAGAAGACAAATGCCTATCCTAATGACTGCATCTTGTACAAAAAGGTGCATTGGATAAAACTATATGACCAATTTGTGGATAATCATGGAAGTTGAAGAAGAACTCAACTAAGTAGGTGAAATATGTGCCTACAAAGGTCCTATGGTATTTCTCTCGTATTCCAAGGTTCGAAAGAATGTTTCATATTATGAAAACAATGATGAAACTAGCATAGCATGCTAAGGAGAGAGTAGTTGATAGTTATTTATGTCATCCAACAAATCGTTAGGCATGGAAGCTCATAGAATTATTGTGGCCTAATTTTGGAGAAGAACCTAGAAACCTACATCCTACAATATTTGTAGATAAGATTAATCCTCATGGTTCGATGAGCAGTGGGTATAGTTGTTAGCCTTTTATAATAGTTTGCTAAAAATGCCACCGTTGTTATGCATGAGAGGAAGTTCATGATGTTAACTATATTCATATCAGGTTCCAAGCAACCAGGGGATGACATTGACATGTACTTGGCTCTCTTGATCAATGATCTTAACACATTATGTGACAAAGGGTTGAAGATGATGATGCAACCAAGAAAGAGTTGTTCACCCTTAAGACTATATTATTGTTAAAAGTAAGCAACTTCCATGAATATGATAATTTGTCCAGATGCACCACGAAAAGTTATAATGCTTGTCCTATCTTTAGTATGTCATATGACTTAAACATGGTATTAAAATGAAATTCCTTAGCCACAGAAGATGGTTGCACATAAACCATCTATACTATTTTAAGAAGGGGAAATTAATGTTAGTGTAGAGACAAGGACACCTCCAAAGATATTAACAAGATGAAAAGTATTAGGATAGGTTGAAAACCTTACTGTCTTATAGGAATAAAGAAATATACTAAATGTACAAATGATAGCAACTCTAAAAGTTGTTGGAAAAGAAGTCAATATTCTTTCAACTTGTGTACTAGAAACTACTTAATGTCATGTAATTTGAGAAGAATGTATCATATGAAAATGGATCTGAAGAGAAGGTTGCATCCACATGATAGGGTTAGTTGAGGAGCATATTTGCCAAAGTGAATTATACTCTTGATAAAGAGGAGTGAAGAATAGTGTGTAAAAATCAATCTGAGCTCAAAGTCCCAAATGACTACTTTTTAAATTTTAAAAACATTGTATCCATGAGAAAGTTAAAACTATTAGGGATGAAGTCACATGATTGTGACACCCTGATGCAATGACTCTTGCCTGTAGCAATACATTCAATGTTGTTGGATAAAGTTAGAGGATCTATAATAAATTTTTGCTATTTCTTCAATGCTTTGTGCAAGAAGGTTGTGGATATTTCAAAATTACAAGAAATTCATGATCATCAAGTGACAACTTAATGTAAGCTTAAGCCAATCTTTCCACCATCCTTCTATGATATCATGATATACTTAATAGTGCACCTCAATAAGATCGATTATAAAAATGATTAGATTCTTTTGACTTCTCAACCAAAACATGTATTTTATGTGCAAGATGGACATGACAAGAGAGGGTTAACTATTTTATCAACCTCCTTGAGGGACTTATGATGAAGAAGACTTAGGAGATACTACAATTGATTACCTTTATATTACAAAAACAATCCCATCAATTGATGTACTTAGTGGAAATGATTTAATAATGGTGAAGAGGGTGCTTGGGTTGAAAACAACATATATGAGGGAGAAAATTGAGATGTAAATATTTGAAATATACTCGAAGGATATCCCAAAATTTGCATATGCATGTGTCTGTGTCTGTGTTAGTTTTATTTATTGTATATATGAATATATATATATATATATATAGTTATATATGATACAGTTACATGATGAATAGCCAAACCCGAGAATATGTGCATGTTGCATTGACTAGGGAAATTAGATCAAAATATTTTATGACAATGTTTTAAAGCCAGTTTCTTAAAATCGACTTTAGAAATCAAAACTTGCTTAAAAAAAACATGACATTATATATCCTTTTTTCATGTCTTCCCCATCGTAGATTGTCTTCATCTGGCTGGGGAAGGAAGGCATCCTCTCTATTGCTTCTGTCTTTTTCTCTTTCCTATTGCCCACTAATGTTCTAGTCATCAATTTTTACATTTGTGGTAGGAAAAGCATGGTAAGAACAATAAACCTCTTTGTTGTTATCCATTTTCTTATTATTCACTCTATGAGGAATATTGTCAATGACGTAGGTTTTAGGATTGCAAATGTTGGGGAGAATATCTAGGTTAGATTGTCATGATTACAACAAACATTGTTCATTGATCTAGTCCTCATAAGAGAAAGTGCAACCTATAAAAAAAATGGAAAGGATTAATAGTCAGGATGCATGGAAAGAATTGGTAGAGTACCACTTGTCCAACAAAGTCTAAAGAATTGGAGGTAAAATTAGTTGGGGAAAAGTCGGATTCAAAGTTAGGGTTTGCGATTCCCATTCAAAACTAGGGTTTGATGACAAGAAATATCTTCTCGTGAAAGAGTTGGGCACAAAAGGTCATACAAACTCCAAATCATGAGGCATTGGCTGTTAGTTTCAATTGTGTGGAGGTTGTCTACATTGAAGTTTAACTAGCAAAGGACCTGTGAGATGGAATTAGTTGAATACTAAGAGGCCAAATTTTCATTAAATGGTTCTAGATTCGTTCTTTGATCATGTAGATAAGTTCTTAATAGTAAATCTTAGGCTTGTATTAATGAGATGGAATACTACATAACATTTGATGTATGTAATCAAAAGAAGGTTAATTAGGAGTTATCCCAAAGTTAATTGATTTACTTATTCTTATGTTATTTTTATTTATATAATATGTACAAAATGTGTGATTATTGAAGCAGTGAATGTATGATAAAATTAATGAATAAGAAGAGTCATCATAAGGATTGTGTGATAGATTTCAAAAGTTGGTTGTGAAAAAATTGAGTTTAAAAACATTTTTAAAGACGGTTTGAAAAACCGACTTTAAAAATGATAATGTATAAAATGTATTAATGTTCAAACAATGAATGTATGATAAAATTAATAAATGAGAAGAGTCATAATTGTGATTGTGTGCTCAAATTTTAAAGTTTATACTAAAAAAATGACTTTAAAAAACATTTTTAAAATTTATTTGAAAAAAATTGAATTTAGAAATCATTTTTATAGTTGGTTTTTTCATACTGTCATTAAAAAAAAAAAAATTGACTTTTTCATAACTGACTTTAAAAATCTCATTTCATTTTTGTTCCAAAATCTCCTTCCCTTCCATATTGGTTCTTTCTACCTTAGCTCTCTTTAGAGATCTCCCACTCATCGACTCACTCTCACTTGCTTGCATGCCAAAGACCTTTGTTGGGGACTAGGTAAGTTTCTTCTCTCTCTCTCTCTCTCTCTCTCTAAACAACAACGAACTTATGCTGCCATAGTTTCAATTTTTCCTCAATTGGGTAGAAGATAGTAGAATGACTTACCGCATGGGTTTCAATTCATTTAACGCAAGTGCATCTAATCATTTGGAGTGTTTCAAAATACATTTTTGTGTTCTTCTTCCAATTCTTCCAAGTTTTACATGCCCATTTGTACTTTGCATCTCTACAAATATGAGTGATTCTTATCAAGTTTATCAGAACAAATCCAATTATTAATTTTAACAAGAGGACCTAGCTTATTTTTATTATCACTAGTATGGTCTTTAGAAAATACACACTTCATGACAAAAACTAATAGTCAAATGGCAAGTATCTTTCAAACTACAAACTCTATACATGCTCCACCCATATCTTGTTTGTATCCAAATGTCATGGCTATTGAATGCTTGCCTATGTTTCTTTGCACTTAAAAACCACAATCATTGATATTTGTTTATGTTTTCAAAAGAACCAAAATAAGTGGTTAAGATCATCCAAAATGAATGATGGGATGGTGCGTGCACAGAATTGCTTGCTATGGTGCACACCAATTTTGCATAATGTGCTCCATGATCATCCCACATGATTCATGGGTTTGAAATAGGAATGTTTTTACATGTTTCTCATATAATTAATATGCTCTCTAAGCATGATTTCATGCCCTTGTAATCATGTGTAATTTAATAAGTTTAAGATTTAGAATGTTAGGCCTACAAATTTTCTATGTGTTAATGCCTGCTTTAATAAGTTTTAGATTTAGAATGTTAGGCTAAGAGTGGCTAAGTTTTCTACATATTACTATGGTATTGTGCACATGATTCTTGCTTACTATCTTGATGAATGTAGTATGTTCATCTATGTGATCATATGAGCATGTAGTGTATCTAGGATGGTTGGATTCCTTAACGTGCCTTATGGATGGTGAGTTTATATGCTAAGTCTTTCATGATAAGCATGTATAGTATAGAGCTTAGAGTGACTCATTTTGTACAACTATTCTAAACCTTAATGGTGCACTCATTATAAGGATTCAAAGAGATCGAGTTTTTAATTAACATGAAAATATAAGCTAAATGGTACTCCTAAGTAAATGAAAGGATGGGGGGATTGAGCCTCCATTTATACTTGAAATGTGAAATGATATCTTATTAGGTGAATTGCATTCAATACATTAAATGCACTAGTATAGAAAACATAGGAGATGCTGTCAAATTTTCAGTAAAATTTAAAGGTTTATTTTAGTGTCATAACCCATCTTTAAGTGCATTACATGGAATATTTCATTTCATTGTTCTGATTTCATTATGTTGTTTTTTGCTAGAAAAATGGAACATCAAGAACATGAAGAATAGTCAAGCATGAGCATTCCTCAAAAGAGAAAGGCTAGTAGAGGGACAACAACTATAGAAAAGGTTATTAAGAGAAAGGTAAAGGGAATAAAAGAAACTATGAGGTGCAACACTAAGGGATAAGAGATAAGTGACAATGCAGCAACCTATAGTAGTTACCTTTGCTCCATGGTAAGAAGCATGGTACTGATTTCAATTGATAATTGGAGATATGTTACCAAAACCCAAAGATTCAATATGGGAAATGGTGAAGATATGTAAGTCGTATGTATTATAAAATATAGTACATACCTTATCTTATTATTTTCAAATGGAATAACATGCTTGTTTCTACTATGTAGTTTGCCTTGTAAGAAGCTAGTGAGCAATGGAAAAAATGGAAGAACTATCTTGTTCACAAAATATATAATCCTAAATGTAGATTATCCTTCAAGGATGTATGGAGTGCTTAACATTTATTTCAGTGTCTTTGACCTGGAATGAATTTGTAAAGTTTTGCATGTCTCCTAAATTTGAAGCATGTGCCAAACCAATATTTCATCTAATTAATTATAAAATTTGCGTACTTTTAATTACCTACGCATTAAATGTGTACGCAAAGAGTGCGAAAGGAAGAAAGGTGCTGAGACCAATCATATGCAACTACACCTCTCCATGTTAGGCTACTCTAGATTAAAATAACATGAAGTAAGTATATGTGAGACTTTATTTCTTTTAAATTATATCATAGTTATACATATTTCATTTTCTAACTATAGTGTATTGTTTGACGGTGAAAGTTAGGACTACGGATCAGATCCCATTAATGGCATTGTCCTTTGAAAGATGGTGCATTTGTCTATATAGTAACTTTGCAGCAATCATCTAGGGATTAGTTGGAAGTCATACCTATCATGTCTCTATCCCTGAGGAGCCTCCACACAATAGTTAAAAAGGATAGGACAATCAACCTCGTATGTCTCTAGGCTAGAGTGATTATCAATGATGCAGTTGAAGCACCACTTGTGGATGAGGACCTCATAAGAGTTTATGAATGGGATCAACTTGAACACCCTCGCATTGTCTTCTCCTTAGGGTATAAGCAAATACTTGTTCTAACAATGGTACTTGATGTTATGTGTTAATTAGTAATCACCATCTCATCATCACCAAGACCTTATCCGGTAGGGGTCAACTATATGAATCTTGTTCCTCTATTCCCCTCTATTAACTATCATGGCTTCATTTAGTCCTAAAGTTTTAAATATTTTCTCACCACTTCTATCCATGTTCTTTTGGGCCTTCCCCTTGACCTTTTATAACCTTTGACTTGCATTGCCTCGCTCCTTCTAACTAGTGCCATTTTTGGTCTTTCCTAAATATGTCCAAACCATCTAAGTTTAATCTCCCTCATCTTATTACCTATTAGTGTTACTCCTAAGTTTCCTATAATATTTTTATTCCTAATTATATCCTTTCTTGTCTTGCTACTCATCCATCTCAACATCCTCATTTCTACTATGCTCATCCTATGAACATGATGTTCCTTAACTTCCCAACATTTTGATTCATAGAGTATGGTTGACCTTATAACCATTCTATAGAATTTTTCCTTTAGTTTGAGTGGCACCCACTGATCACACAAAACTCCACATGCACATCGCCATTTGTTCCAACCCACTTGAATTCTCTAGGTAAACCTCCCTCTTAATCTCTCCACTCTCATGAATCATTTATCCTAAGTACCAAAAGTGGTCTTTTGTGGGGGCTTCTTGGTTAACAATCTTAATTGGTGTTCCACCCTACTCCTCTCCTTACTAAAATTGCATTCCATATATTCTATCTTAGTTTGGCTGATTTTAAATCTTTTAGATTCTAATGCCTCTCTCCATAACTCTAGCTTTGTGTTTATCCCCTCCCTTGTCTCATCATCTAAGACTATATCATCTATGCATAGCATGCACCATGGAATCTCATGTAGATGTTTTGTTAACTCATCCATAACCAACGTGAAAAGGTATGAGCTCAATGCTGATCCTTGGTGCAATCATACACTGATAGGAAAATCATCGATCTCACCACTAATGGTCTTAGCATTTGTTACCGCTCCCTCATAAATCTCTTAACTCTGTAGGGACCTTATCATAAGATTTCTCTAAGTCAATAAAGACCATATGGAAGTCCTTCCTCCTCTGCCTACATTTCTCTAATAATTGTCTTGATAAGAAAATAACTTCCATGATAGACCTCCCAGCCACGAAACCAAATTGATTCTCTAATACACTTGTCTCATGACGTAACCTCTTCTCAAACACTATTTCAAAAAGTTTCATAGTATGGCTTATAAGTTTGATCCCCTAATAATTATTGCAGCTCTATATGGCTCCTTCATTCTTATAAATTAGTACAATAGACCTTCTCCTCCATTCATCTAGTATTTTCTTTTATTTTATAATCTTGTTAAACAACTTTGTCAACCAAACGACTCCAGTATCTCCCACATGCTTCCAAACCTCTATTGGTATACCATCGGGCCCTAGGGCCTTTCCTGATTTCATCTTTTTCAAGGCCTCTTTCACTTTAAGTATTCTAATCATACAGTTGTATCTATAATGCCTGATTTTATTTAGGTTTACAGTACTTTCAATCCCTATATTCTCATGGAAGTTGTCATTTAGCAATTTATGAAATAACTTTCCCTCCTATGCTTGATCTCATCATCTTTGACTCGTACACTTTGATCATCACTTCTAATGCACTTAACGGGGTCTAAGTCCTTACCCTTTTGTTCTCTTATTTTTGCACATTTAAACACATCTTTCTCACTTTTCTTGATCTTAGTCTATGGTAGAGATCATTATATGCCTTGAATTTAGACTCACTTACTATTCTCTTAACATCCTTTTTAGGTTTCTTATATTATTCATAGTTTTCATTATTTCTAGTATTCTACCATGCTTTAAAACACACTTAGTTTTCTTTAGTAACTTTTTGTACTATTTCAGTCCACCACCAAGTTTCCTTTACTAATTTCCTTTTACTTTTAAATACTCTTAGGATATCTTCTTCATGTTTCTTAATGAACTCAGCCATATTAGTCCACATGGTGTTTACTTCTATTTTATTGCTCTAGTTTCCTTCTACCATCAACTTATTTGTGAGTGAAGTTATTTTCTCCCCTTTTAAGTTCCACCACTTAGTTTTTGGATACTTATCAAGTTTATTTTCTTTCTACCATCTTTTAATGTAGATAACCATAACCATTAAACTATGTTATGAGGTTAAACTCTCACCAAGTATCACCTTACAATCCTTACACATTGATCGTACGATATCCTAAAATAATAATAAAAAGTCTATTTGGCTTTTATGGAGTCCATTTTTAAAGGTTATTAAGTGTTCATCACTCTTCTTAAAGAATGTGTTAGCAAGGGCCAAGTTATATGCCAAACCAAAATCTTCCCCATCTTATTTCATTCTCTGATACCATAGCCTTTATGTACCATATCATATCCTTCCCTTTCTTTTCCTACATGCCCATTTAAGTCTGCTCTTATAAATATCCCCTCTGTGTCCTCTATGTTGGGAATTTCTTGCATGAATGTCTCTATATCTTCTAAAACTGTCTCTTGATTATATCTTCTAATCCTACATGTGGTGCAGATGCACTTATAACATTTATGATCTTCTCTCCTACAACAAGTTTTATTATTATAATTCTATCACTAATTCTTTTAACATATACAACTCTATCCTTTAATTTTTTTATCCACCACTATCCCTATGTCATTTCATTTATTATCCTTTCCTATATATGAAAGCTTATACCCATCGATTTCTCTAGTTTTAGGCCATTTCTACTTGGTTTCTTAGATATAAGCAATGTTGACTATCGCAGGTTTCATTGTATCTACTAACTCTAGACTTTTTACCTATCAATGTCCCTATATTCCATGTGACAATACAAATCTTGTGTTCTTGAGCTAACATATTTTCCCACACACTTCTTGACCACCATGACATGAAGCCATGCCTACTTTCCACTACACTTGGGTTCTAATACAGTGTGTTGTTTCCTAGGGATGCTCTAATAACCCTTAGTAATTTTGCACTACACTCAGGATCCGATATAGCACGTCACTTCCGTGGGAACACCCTAAAAACCCTTGCCCATTTTCCACTACACTCAGGATCCACTGCATCGCATTGCTTACGGGGATGCCCTAGCTTGAGGGAATGTTCATGATTGATTCATGTGATGTTAGGGTTGCCGTGCTATAAAAAAGTTGAAGATGATTTTCATTATTTTCTCTTTTTACTTACAAACTAATATGCACATGAATATTCATTTGTAAGTAAAAATAGAAAATAATAAAATTAGCTTCAACTTCTTGAAAATTGTTTTACTTGCCAGCTAGCACCTAACATAAAACCCTCCTCCTTTTTTACCCTAGCTTGGAACTAGCATCAATGGAGTTACGTGTTAATTAATAATGATAAGTAATTATTATTATCTTTTATGTAGCTTGCTCTATGATATATGCAGTAATTATAGGTCAAGGATGTACTTTCCCAATTCTTTGACCCTACTATCATTTGTGGAGCGACGGAGCAATGGCTAATAAAAAGGCGAGTTGAAGATATTTTATGAAGGTTCTTCCACTACTCGAAGGGGCAGGCCTTAATGATTCCCTACAATAGTGAGTAAGTTTCTATTTGCTTGTTGTCTTGCCATATTATGTTCTACACATAAGGATTGTAAAGTTCAATTGAAGTTCAATTAATTGTGTACATATGTCTCACTAAACACTACTAAGTTCAAATGTAAATGGTGGGTATGCACTATTTTTTTTCTTGTGGAATATGCATTAATCCCCCATTCATTAAAATCATAAATAAGCAAGCTTTTCATTTTTTTTCATATACTATATATAATATATAATTAGCTCACAACTAATCTGTTATTGAGTTCTAATACATTTGAATTATAAATATTAATTGTATGGCTTAAATGTACTAAACTAACTAATATTGCTCACCTAGCAAAATCACTCAGAAGAAGGTCAAGGTAAGGAAAACATTTAATTACTGTATTTTATAAACTAAAGTTATAATTACGCATGGTATTTATTGATCCTTTCTAGCTTCTTTATTGCACAATACCCTAGATAACATTATAATTGAGAGTGTGGGTACTATGTGCTGATATATATAAGAGCCATAGCATGCAATGGTATTAGAGTCTCACAATTTAGAAAGGTATGACACCTTTTATTGGTCATAATCTTACATTTTTTTTCACAATTTTTTATGGATTCCAATTAAAAGAATATAATTAAATTAAAAATGTGGTCATGCAAGCTAATGTAGTGCTTGAAAGGGCACCAAGGCAAGTTACTCCAAGTTAGATTTCAACAACATAAGTTTCAAATGAGTAGTGTATGAAATGTGTTTTAATTAGAAAACTTGTACAATGTAAATTTATTTATTTATTAATACATATGCACATGGCTTCTACCTTTTATTAAATTTTCTTGAAGTGCGGTTTATTTATAAGGATTTCGAGATAGATGAATTATAGCTAGAAACCGGTGTTCTTAAACTGACACGTATAAGAGTATTCATCAGAGTACGCAGGAAAAGCGGCCCTTATAGGTAAGGCCTTGTAGAAGGGACAATAAAAATGATAAATTGAGGTTGAGCCTGGATTTGATTCCTAAGGGGAGAATGCATTCACCAAGGAGTTATCTAAGAGACAAAATACCTTGAAGATGATAATTTATGGAATTTCGAGGACGAAATTTTTTTAAGGGGGTAATAATGTAATACCCGAGCAATTTACGCTATTTTTAAAAAATTGGACATTCTATAGGAAATGACCTGAGTTAAATGTTTCACTTTATTTAAAATAGTAAATGAAGGAATTTGTAAGGAAACTTGGTACCATTATATACTACTCGAAAAATGAAATCCAACGCCTCAAAGAACACCGAAAATGGAGTTTGTATGAAGAAGTTATGGCCGTTTAAAGATCAGGAGCAGTTCTGTAATTTAAACAAAAGACGAAAAATGCAGGGGCCCGTTTTGATAACGGCACCCCCTGTCATCTTCCACCTCTAGACTTCTCCAGAAAACCCTTTTTCCCGATTTCTCCAAAACACCCCAGGGGAAATGGCAGCACCGCCTTCTCCCCTCTATAAAAGCCCATCTCCCCCTCTCCAATAAACACAGTTTCCAGCGATTTTGGGACTGGGGTTTCCGGCAAATATCGGAAACCCATCTCAAACTTATCTCCCTGCGTTGTCCAGCAACAGCCAGGCCCAAGTCAGGCAGGCCATTGCCATTTCCCCATGCCCCTTTCTCCTTTCTGGTCTGACATTGGGGTTTTTCCCCCTTCTTCGAGTTTTCCAGCAACAAAGGGTTTAGGCAAGCGACCTACCAAGCAGGAGGAGCGCCATCTCCGGCTGCCAGGTAAGCTCTCACCTCCCTCTTGCATTTTCTCCTTGGCTTTCTCTTTGTTCTAGACTAGATCCATGCCGGATCTGGTGAGTTCCGGCCGGAAATCCATGATTTCTGGGGAACAAAACCAGACGGGTGAAAAACCCATCCACAGTGGCATGTCCCAGGGATGCACGAGTGTCCCTGGGGTGTGGACGTCCCAGGGTGCACAAGCGTCCCTGGGGTGCGGGCGTCCCAGGGTGCACAAGCGTCCTAGGGGTGTGTGGGCGTGACACGCAACCATGCCAAGCTCCCTGGGGCGACTGTCACATGCGTGCCGCGCACGGACAGATGCCCGACTTGATCGAGACACACGAGTGTCCTAGGAACTAGGACGTGCGTGCAACCCCGCCTAAGACTCATCCACGCAACGCCGTCCAGGACGCGCATCTTAGCACGCCATTCAAATGTGCGCACCGCACCATTCGGACAGACACATGTGAACTAATGTGGTTTAGGTACAACCAGGGCACGCACGCATCCTAGAACCTGTGGCACAGGGCCCTAATTAACACATCTGGGTCGTCCATTAAGGCGCACACATGTCTTGGAAACCATAATGCGCGGACCCAATGAGATTAGAAAGTTAGGATCAGAGGACAAGTTACAGAATTTAACTATTTTATAGTAGATCCATATCATAGGATCTAGCCTAACAATGAATTAGGCAAGGACCATAGACCCTAAAAGGCAGATCTAGCGATCTAATGTCTAAATGGATTGAAATTAATAAGGACTCCTTGTATCCATTCATACCTAGGAGTTTATAAATGAGACCCAGGGACGGGTTGAGTGATAAAGGACACAACTCCAGGAGACTTTGAGGTAGGTGCTCTATTGCTACTAGACTTTTAAAAAGAGCCATGATTGTTTTGAATGCATGTTTTAAGTTTAAGTTATATAACTTCTTTAGTATGATTTAATTTAGCATGCATATGAAAAATATATTATGCATAGACATGCTTTGTAAACAATTGCATATATTGCATGATTTGTGAGCATTGAGTTCTTGAAAAATTGCATGTCCTTGAGGGTTACCAAAAGACGCTGGAGTGCTCAAAAGATGCTGGGTAGGCAGTTGTGAGGGACCCAAAGAGGATAGGTTTTGAAAAAGAGGTTTTCGCTTGTTTGATCTTATATGATTTGGGCTATTAGGTGGAATGGGTACCACACCCAAAAAGGGCAATGTCCCTACGTCGACTGCATGTGGTACATGGGGCTACCACTGGTGTCACGGCACTGGGTCGATGTGTCATATGCCCCGTGGAGGCTATGACCGAGTGTCCTCAGGTACCCGGGGACCGCACGGCGGCGAAGTCGTGGGCATAGTTGGGCCCTATGGTTTCGTGGACTTACTTGCATTGCTTATGGCATGACATGAGGTTGGTCAACCATACCATATATCCATGAGTTGGATTCAGTTGAGCATTTTATGCATATCATTATGTTTATGATATATGATACTTTCGTCTTGGATTATGCTATTTCTTTAAGTCGTCAGTATTCCAATTCGACAATGGTTTTTAATATCGATATTGACTATGATTGTTCGAACATGCACATGTTTTAAAGAGCATATGATTTTAAACATAGCATGCATTGCAAAACTAGTAGTGATAGACTCCTACTGAGTATAGTATATACTCACCCTATCCTTAACATTTTTCAGGATAGTTCCACTCACAAATAGAAGATGCCTCAGGAGATATTAGTGCTACGAGCAAGTGAATCAAACAGGAGATAATTATACATGTAAGTAAACTCTCTACCCTTTGGACATGTATTTGTATTTATTTACAGTTGGATTTGTGTCTTTATTTGGATAGACATGGGGAAAAACATTTATGATTTCTGAAGTTTTTCAAAAACTACTTTGATTGTTGTGAAAGCAAATGACACTCGGGGTTTTCAAAATGAGTTTAAAACAAAAGATTTTCCACTGCATTGCATGGTTTTTATAAAATGGTTTTCAAATAGGGATACATCCCGCCTTAGGAATTAGATATTGCATTTAAAATGCATGAGAAAACTTGGGTCGTCACATCCTAAAATCTCTTTAAGGCCTATCCTAAAATCAATTAAGTATTAAGTATTGTTTGGGTAAGGGATTAGACTTTTTGTAACCCCGGCACAATGCAAAATCCGTCTTTCTCTACACCTCCAAACATGCATGTCCAATGAGTTTCCATCATGATTTTATTATTATTATTATTATTGTTATTATTATTATTATTATTATTATTATTATTTTGCTTATATTTCTATCTCCCTTAAAGCCCTCTTGAACTCCTCCTCCAACTAGGTATGTCTATTAAGTTCCCATTATAATTCTATTAATTTAGTTCTTGTTTATTTTTCCATTTTTAATTGAGAAAGTGCCTAAGATTTTCTTCTCACAATTACATCTTGTTGACTTATTAAGAATATTGTCATCTAATCCATGATGCTGATGTGTGTTGATCAATGGATGTATTAGTGTGTGTACATTGAGATTCTAGTGACCTAAACCACTTATCATTTGTTAGGTATTTTAGCTAACATTGTAACAAAGATGACATAACAAAATCTCTACTTCCCAATTCTCACCACTATCTTTTTGTAGTGGAGTTATGGCTCAGAAAGTAAAAATAAATGGGAGGATCCAAGCACATCCAAGGTTACATTATCACCAGTATAAGATTTTAGGATATAGCATATCTAAGATTGGCCTAACTAGAAATTGAATAGTTTTGATCATGAATCCATCTAGACAACACATGAACTTTTTGTGTAAATTATTAGTCTAGAGATGCAAACATCATGTGTAATTGCTATAACTAGATATATCAAGGGAACTATTAAAATGTCAATAATTGTTAGGCCACATATTAAGACTCGTGGTTGGGTCCCATTGACCAATGAAGCAAAATTAATCCTTAATGCTTTCCCATTAACTTCACCATTTTGATCCCCTTCTAGGTTGTCTAGAGAAATCTAAAGCATGAACTTAGGCTAAAATTATGAGAGAGATATTCATTTTTTTGTGTGGAATCAAAATTCGAAAAGGAAGCTTTTCATGCATGTGCATGCCTTTACTTTAAGGGAGAAATTATAGTATCTTACAACTGATACTTTAATAAAAGTAAAGAAAAAAAGAAAGAAAGGGGTTTAGTTTAGCACAACTTGTGTGGTGGAGAAATATTGTTTTGATGCCTTGAAAACATGGTGCATTTTCTTAGCAGTTGTCTTTCTCCAACAAGCAGCCTCATCTTAATGATTTAAGCCATAGAGTTATCTAGGCCATCCATATGATAGTTGTAATTAATGTGAGAAAACAAGTCCTAGGAGGAAATTAATACATGGATTTATGTGCATAAATTTATGTACATGACCTGTCCAAAACTTTTTTTCTTTTTCTTTTTTTTTTATATTAAACATAATTGTTAACTATTTCTCGATTTTTTTTTTACTCTATAAGAGTTAAATTTTATTCTCTGTATATTTCATATATATGAACAAATTGACTGCTAACATGACTATATCTCTTCTATTTCATAGGCATCCTACCTTAGGAAACAAACCTCTAAGAGAACTACTATGGCTGTAAGTGGTATACCTTCAACTACAAAACTGATCAGAATTAGATAAAAACATTAAGGTATGGTTATTCAATTAGATCTGATGGTACGGCATTAGTTTTCATTTTTAAAAACCATAAGTTATTAGTATACAGGAATACCCATACAATTTTATTTTAAACTTTACTATATGAAAGAGTGATATAGAAGTTTAAATCTAATAGTTTTTGTTACAACTAAACAGAGGGAGAATTTACAAGAAATTTATAGTTGAAATTCATCCTTACTTTTCAAACATTTGAAGTCCAAGATCTATCCTTATTTATACATATCCTAAGCAACAAATAATAACTAACTTAAGCAAGGATGGACCAATGAGAAGGAAGACCAGATGGTAGTCCCATTGGTAGAGATTTTTTTGGTGGGCTACCACCTACTTTTTAGGAGAAACACAACCCATTTCCTGGAAGGAGACATCCCATTTTTCTTGAATGACATTGACCAGAGAAAATAAAGGTGGGCTGGGAGAGAATAAAGGAGAATTCTAGAGTGGATAAGGAAATCTTAAAGGAACATATACCAGCAGCAGAGAGAAAATGAGCTACTAAGAGGATTGTATTGGACAAAGAAACTTCATTAAAAATCTTAGCCATTCAAGCTAAGGTGAAACATTCTCGAATGAACGAGAATGATGTAGAGGAAAGTTACAAAACCTAGCTGCCATCCACTCCATGAGAATTGAAGGTAAAACCTTAAGGAGAAAAGATCTTCACCTTCCATTTTCATCTAATAATTCACTTTTATTCTAGACTTTCTAAACTTCCACTACACTACCATAGAGCTCCATGCCTCCTCTCTTGTGACAACCCGAGTTTTTGAAACACGTTTTATAATATATTTTTCAAAGGCAAGGGCGTCCCCTCAGTAAAAAAATTTCGCAAAACAAAGCAGCGGAAATTCTTTTCTTTTTAAACTTGTTTTGAAAACCCAAGTCACCACTTCATACTTAACATAAGTACAATTTGTGTACAAAATAAAATTCCATAGAAGGACTATGATTTTATTAAACTTCCAGGATCCATCCAGTGGTTCACAGTACAGCACGGTATCAGTACAATACCTGTCCAAATTACATAATCCAAAATTTACAAACCTCACCATACATTAAAAACTCTCAGTACAATACAATTCCCTCAAATAAAATACATGCCTCCAAGAGGAGGTATCTTATTTGATTATTCATCCACATCTTCTTAAGTCTTCTATAGTCTTGAGCTTCTAACCCTCCTTCTCTGTATCTGAGGTATTGTAAACATGGAAACATGTACAATACCTCAACAAACTATGCTTGGTAGGGGAATACAAAAACACACTACTTCATCAACATAAGAGTACATACCTCAGTCCTAATTTCACTATAGTTATCCATTCATAAGATATCTCCACATAGGATACATACGTTATTTATGTAGTACATGACAAATTAGTTAATATAGTGAAGATTGCTCAAAACTTGTTACTTTTCTTGGCTATACTCCCACTTAGGAGAGCAATACCTAGCCAAAGATTATTCAACACTTGTTCCTTCCCCTGGCTATACTCTCACTTAGGAGAGAAATACCTAGCCAATCCTTATATGGGGTTTTCATTCTAGGAACCAATGTAATAGCATATCATCATGCCATACTTGTTCCTTCCCCTGGCTATACTCCCACTTAGGAGAGCAATACCTAACCAATTATCATATGGGGTGTTCATTCTAGGAACTCATGTAATGGCATATCATCATGCCATGGCATCATACTATGCCTATCATATGTGCATCATAATGCAAAATACATTAGGACTACTATGCTCACAGTCTCAATCCGTACAATATGCCCAGATAATTGTATAATCCTCCACTGACACAAACTATGGAATAATCAATCCATGTCCTCATGGGGTGGACCATGGCTGTCACTGTGGGGCCTTCCCATTATTGCCCCACCCGACATTTAGCCTCTCTTTGGGCATGGTATCATCATATAAGTTTCAAGAAGCAGGTGGCCAAACCCTCATAACTTCCCTAGTATAGCATCCCCAATCTCTATCTCTATGTAAAACAAAACCACAAGTCTCCATACTTGTATGAAAAATATATTGTACATATCAGATGATCTGTCTATTTAACTAAGGCTGGAATATTATACATACCCTATTCTTAGGATTTCCTTAGTTTTCATATCTCAGTACTTTCACCTCATTGTACCTAATCATTAAATTAGATCAAGTGGATTAGATCATGAGGTTAGATCTCTTTGTTTGATCATTTAGTTAGATCCCATGTTTTGGATCACTTTGTTTGATCATTTGGTTAGATCCCATATTTTGGATCACTTTGTTTGATTAATGTGTATTGGATCACTTGATTGGATCATATGTTTTGGATTCCTCAATTGGATCATATGTTTGGGATCCCTTAATTGGATCATATGTTTTGGATCCCTTCATTGGATCATATGTTTTGGATCCCTTAATTGATTCATATGTTTTGGATGCCTTAGTTTGATCATATGTTTTTGGATCACTTAGTTGGATCATGTATTTTGGATCACTTAGTTGGATCATCTGTTTTTGATGATAAGTTTTGGATCACTTGTTTGGATCATGACTATGCTAAGGTACTAAGCATACTGATATAATGAAGGTCTATATTTTTAGACAGATAATCATGTATATCTATACATGAATCTCTAATATATCATTATATATCCACCTACCTCAAAGTAGTATCTTGATTCATACATCTCCAATGTATTCTTCCACAATGTCAATCATGGTCTGGATTCATCCATCTGTCATACCATATATATAAGGTTATTTCCCTATTCAAGTATGTATTCCTATAGATGATACCCTAATTTTCCTTGAATCAAATTTGATCAAGGGTTTGGGATTCTCTATCTATGTTCTTCTACATACGCATACATACTATACAATACTACATTAGTATTTGTTTTTTATCATCCAAGATCCTATGGATCTTGTTTGATCATCCTTATCTTGATTTCCAATTTTTATCAAGATTAGATGATTTACTACATTTTATGCTCTCATTATTATTACTCAACCAATTAATGTTTTATTGGTTGAGGGTAGCCTATTTCATTCTAAGTCTAGATTGCTCCTCTTATGTCAAATTGGCTAAGGCTTACTAGTTAAATGGTTGAACACAAAGTGGCTACTTCAATCCTCATGTAAGGAGGCGTTTAAACCTCACAAACGTCAACGGAAGGTGGGGGGAGAGCGTGGCTCTATTAGATAACCCCCTTAACCACTATGTCCATCATTCACTACCTTGACCCTAACTCAATCTTTCATAACGTTCCTATGAGCATTTAATCCTAAGTATTCTTTCTAATTGTTTTTAATTAAATCCATGAACTAAAATGTCATTCAAGGAGATTTATTATTCTCCTAATTTGGACCAAGGAATTTATATTGCTTATATTATCCTACTAAATATGGTCCTTACATCATTAAGTCCATGTCATGCATTCCATGTGAATGCCCCTTCCTTCTAATTTCATTTAATTTCCATTTCAATAAAATTACAATTACTTAAGCCTTGAAGCATAAATTTAAAGCATGAATAAACAATTAACTAAACACTTAAATAAACAATTAAATAACCAATTAAATAAATAATTCAACTAAGAAATGAAAGACAATTATCATAATGTTCAATAATTGAAATAGAAATCTAACATGTTATCATGATCCAAGGGTCTTAATTGATCCATATTTATTTTTCATCTCTTTAGGGTTTAGATCTTGATCCTTCATTTTATTTTAGATCCAACATATTATATTGATGTAATTTAATTATTAAATCATGGATTTATCTGTGACGACCCAAGTTTTCTCATGCATTTTTAAATGCAATATCTAATTCCTAAGGCGGGATGCATCCCTCTATTTGAAAACCATTTTTATAAAACCAATGCAATGCAGCGGAAAATATTTAGTTTTAAACTCATTTTGAAAACCCCGAGTGTCATTTGCTTTCACATCAACCAAAGTAGTTTTTGAAAAACTTTAGAAATCATAAATGTTTTTCCCAGGTCTATCCAGTCACAGCTCATAGCCCAACTATAAATAAATACAAATACATGTCCAAAGGGTAGAGTGTTTACTTACATGTATAATTGTCTCTTTTTTATTTACATGCTCGTAGCACTAACATCTCCTGAGGCGTCTTCTACTCATGAATGGAGCTGTCCTGAAAAATGATATATTTGGGTGTCTTCTGTCACGGGCGTATCCTGTCCTTAAGTGCTTACTTGTGTCTGAAAAATGTTAAGGATTGGGTGAGTATATACTATACTCAGTAGGAGTCTATCACTACTAGTTTTACAATGCATGCTAAGTTTAAAATCATATGCTCTTTAAAACATGTGCATGTTTGAACACTCATGTTCAATATCGATATTAAAAACCATTGTCAAATTAAAATACTGACGACTTAAAGAATCGCATAATCCAAGTCGAAAGTATCATATATATATATATATATATCATAAACATAATGATATGCATAAGATGCTCAACTGAATCCAACTCATGGATATATGGTATGGTCGACCAACCTCATGTCATGCCATATGCAATGCAAGTAAATCCTCAAAACATAGGGCCCACTATGCCCACGACCTCACCGCTGTGTGGTCCCCGGGTACCTAGGGACACAGGGTCATAGGCTCCATGAGGCATATGACACATATTCGTCGTAAATCATGCAATTTATGCAATTGGTTGCAAAACATGCATGCAATGCATAAAATCTGCTCATGCTAGTCTCGCATTTAAAGTCATAACCTTGCCTAGA
The DNA here is from genome assembly GCA_035236585.1 of Warburgia ugandensis. Lineage (NCBI taxonomy): Eukaryota > Viridiplantae > Streptophyta > Magnoliopsida > Canellales > Canellaceae > Warburgia > Warburgia ugandensis. The sequence goes on from CP141130.1 coordinate 61,645,187, forward strand.
AGCCTGACAGCCTAGAAGCCTGCCAGCCTAGAAGCCTGCCAACCTAGAAGCCTGTCAGCTCTCTTTGGCCCGCCCTCATTAGCCCGCCCTCATCGGCCAAGGCTACACTTATCATGCAATCTATGCATGTAGCACATGTCTTGGAAATATATGCAATCGTTTGCAAAACATATCTATGCATAATGTATTTTTCATATGCATGCTAAATTCATATATAAACTTACTTCATGCTAAACAAGTAACTTAAAACTTAAAACGTGCAATCTCAAAGCAATTGTGGGTTCTTTTTAAAAGTCTAGTAGCGATAGAGCACCTACCTAGTTTGATCACGTTAGTCCCCTTGTCCTCGTACGCTCTTGAGCATGGTTTAGGGAAAAAGATTAGCTTGGCCTATTTTTCCTCACTACTTAGGCATTAGGGGTTCATTCTCATGCCTATGGGTCTCCTAAGATCCTAACTAGGCCTTGGTATCGTTAGGTTTACAAAGGTTTAGTGGCCCTGCGCCACTATTATAGTTTAAGGGTCGTTCCCACCTTATATAGGGCCTTAATCAGGTATTTTATAGATTGGTTGTGTTTGTGTTATCGATACGGACACAACGCCTTTCATGGCGCCTCAATCGGAGTCCTAGAACTCAAGTTATGGGCGTTTTAGTATTCAGAATACATGAAAGGACCACAAGGCGCGTCCACAGACACACCAGGCCTTCTGCCCGTTTTCTCGTTTGCGTGCGCGTCCACGGACGTGCCTGGTTTGACCCTGTGGAACCAGTGCACCCCAGGCACCGTCCCTGGGTTCTTTGTGGCTCCCTAGAGCCCCGTTTTGCATGGTTTTTCATGCAAAAACTTGAGGGAACTCATCTTAAGACTAAGGGGGAGATGGGTTTGGAGGTGTTTTGGGCATACTTGGTTCGTGGCCGGGTTTTTTTTTTTTTCATGTTTTCTCCTCTTCTTTGCTTCTCCACGATGGGTTTTTCCCAAGCTTTTGGGCTGCCATTGGAGGTGCCCAAGAGCTCTATTTATAGAGCTGGAAGAGGGTTCTGGAGGGGGTTCTTACAGCCATGGAATGGCGGTGGTTCTCCCTTACACACTGCCGTTCTAGAACCCTCTAGGAGGTTGAAGAAGAGGGGTGCCCATATCAAAACGGGTCCCTATTTTTCTCAGGCCAAATGCGTTTTAATTTAAATTACACTTTTGCCCTTGAACTTCAAAGGGCCATAACTTGTTCATTTTAACTCCGTTTTGAGTGATTTTGGTCTTGTTGGATTCCTTTTTTCGAGACGCACCTAAGGGTACTATTCTCAGGACCAAATTTATGGGTCCAATCAGGGTGAATAGTGAAATGACCAAAATACCCTTATCTCCAAAAAGTGAACTTTTCATTACTAACTTGGGATTTCAATGTTACAAAAATGGAGTCATTACATTCTTACCCCCTTAGGGGAATTTTGCCCCAAAATTGTACAATATATACAGTCAAAAGATCTTGGGGTACTTTTCTCGCATTTCTGACTTCAGTTCCCAAGTCTCTTCTTCCATGTGTGCATTTCTCCACAAAACTTTGACTAAGTGTATGTCTTTAAAATGCTAATCATACTATCTTGTACCCAATCCTAGGCACATTCTCAATTTATCCTTGTTATAATTCCTTCCACAAGGCCTTACACATATATATCATCAATATATCTTATCCGTTTTCTTTAAGTATATATGGACTGCTTTCGCTGCATACTCTGATACATAGTCCCATGCGTGCCAGTTTATCATTATTGGTTTCAATTTGTATTTCGTGTTGCTACCCATCCTTAGATGCTCATATTCCTCTGATCATGTATAGGATAATCTCCTTAGATGACCATAATCTCCTACTCATATATAAATTACTTCATACTTCTTTGAGATCATATGATCTTATTCCTCTTTCATTTTGAATAGCATAGGATAATCCCTTTTTCCTCTTATCTTCCATCTAGTGATCTCTTCATCATCCATATCTCCTCTTAATGGTTGGTTGTATATCATTAGTACGTGTCCAACAAAAAGGTTACATTCTTTCTATTGTGTCTAACTTTGCTTCTTATCTTTTATATTTGTTCCCAGGTATCATGTGCCCTACAGCCAAACCCTTAATTAACTTTGAATTTCAACTGTCTGTCGCTTTTCTACTATAACTTGGGTCCTCAACCCATATAATATTCAAGTAGCATCCTCCATCACTAATACTATCTCATATTACGATTAGGATATCCGAACTGTACATCAAGTTTCATAAATGTTGAAGCCATCAAACGTTTTTCTCCTTGAAGAGTTTATGCATACTCATGTCAAATATTTTATGGTTAATTCATCATCATGGGCCAAATGTTCTCGCCTAGAGGCCTATCTCACTATTCACATCAATTTGTCATTAGGATTTCCAACAATGTTCCCATTTATGCAAAAAGTCTCTTATTCATAACCGAGTACCCTTACTAGGTCATGGTTGAATCCTTTGTCATTATCTTCTTTATCCTTTCTTTGCTTGATAGTTTTCTTCATAACCTTTTAGACCAAAAGTTCTATACTTGATCTAGTAAGGTTAGTCCTTAGGAAATTCCTTCAATTTATTTTTCGTACTTGGTATATGCACATAACAACTAACTTTTTGTCTAAAGGCAACGTAACATCAAATCTCACCTTATAATGTGCTGACCACCTCAACTTTTCTCCTTCCATTCCCTATATCAATATGTTGTTTAATATTTTATTAATGCTTTATCGTCAACCATTCAGTCTTAATTGTCAAGGGGTATCATCATCATAAGTAGTGGTTTTCTCAATTCCTCAAATTTTATCTTTCAAGTGCCTCCCCATACTTAGCTTATAATAGCAGTTCTAGTTCAATAGCTACTACATCAAGTTATGCTAAAGCTGTTAAATAATCAAATTTGAAAAACACTCAGGTAAGCACAGAACATTTTGGTAGACATATAGAAAGAGAATTTATTCAATTACCTGTTGATCTCTATTCAGATGTATAGGTTATAAGCTCAATGGTCTCTCTAAAGCGATCAGTGCTTATCTACCTTTCTTTTCAATCTAAGTCAGCAGCATCTTTCAGACCCATAGTGATTTCTATGACTTGTCATGGCATCTATTTAGGTTTGGAAAAGTCTGTCTCATTGGTGGAGATCGCTCCTTATTTTTACTTCTGTCTCGGTTGTTATTGTATTCATTGTACTCGTAGCTCCTCCATGATGTGGCCTAATCAACGGACCTCATGCCCTCAAATGACTTAGTCTAACAAGTAACTTCTTTTATGTAAAACTAATGTCTAAATACTTATAATATCCCTTTGAGTATATAACTTCAACTACTAACATATTCGATTCATTTGGGGTGGGATACCTTTATTTAGTCAACAATACTCTAAAGGTAATGACTAAATAATGGTCTTAAGATATTTGCTCTTCCAAATCTATGATAGCAAGACCTCAATTCGATCCTTGATAGTACCCTACTTGCTGAAGAAAGACAAATGGACAAGCCACTGTCCCGGCTTAATTCCTTTTTCAATATACTTTATTGGCAAGGTGGGATATCACCAAATTTTCCTTTTTATGGACTATATCCATTGGTGTTCCTCATAAGCTACTGGATCCGATAAGAATCTAATTACAATAATTAATATAGACATCAAACTATTTGTAGAATTTAATTTCTAGTTGGTCACTATTCCTCTTCAAAATTTCTTGTAGCATAATCTCCTGAAATTCGATACTCTACTCAAAGTCTTAAACCCCATATGCTTTCTCTCTTTTATACTCTTTTACAATAAGACCACCAACTCAACTAGTATTATTCCTTCGCATTTGTTTGGTTTACCTTCCTATAGGATTCAAGATGAAAGAATTGTATGTATCTCCATAGAGTCATGATTTCTTCTTTTGAATATTCAATATTCATCGAATACTTATAGTTACATCTCTATCTCTTTCTCTCTTTTCTTCAAAATCCTCATTTTTGTCTACCTAGATCAATGTCTTCATGTGCTTTGTTGCATATAATCGATACTACATCTACTCCTTTACTTAATAGATATGATAAACTAAATGCTTCTAAGAAATTCTAAACTGTCTTAAGATCATTGAAATCCTTAATTGCCTATAGCCTCAATAAAATTTATATAGTGTCTTAATAATGGCATTGACATTTTTGGTCATGCTATACATCTCTTATAAGTTCATGTTAGGATCAATTTATTATCACAGATCTATCATCCCTAATATTATCATCAAAATCTTTTGGTAACTCTGTCGAATACAATTCCCTATCATATTCGTGTTATATTCCTCTTAATCACATAATGTGTCAATTGCACACATCTTCTGATCTGCTCCATTATACTCAGGTTGTCATTATTCGATAGCACTTCACTCTTCATAAGACTCCAATGAAGTTATCAAAAATTGGGCTAAGTCCTTCAGGATCCATACCTTTGTGATCTAGCACGAGTCACAGTTATCCCCTAGTATCATCTTGTATGCTCATCCCTCTTACATTATCATCAAAATCTTCAAGCTTGTCTTTTACCTCCCCTACCATACTCATATCATATCCCTTTTTGATAATATATTCATTTTCTAATATTCTTTATGATGGTAAGATAGTTATCTAGGTTCTTCGATTTTCTCACCTTTGGTGAGATTAATCTATTGCAGGTCAGAACTATCTACTAACAAGTTCACCAACAACTTCATTCATCATTCTCATCATAATATGATCCTTATATGAGTTTTCATCTTTGCACCACTACACAATAATCCTTATTGATAAGATTTAAGCCATCCAATATCTAAGTATTTGCTAGACCCATCTCCTTTTTCACCTATTGGTTTATGGTGAAATGCCTTGAGCATTAATATTGTAATCCTCAAATAGAAGTAGTCATCTCTACTACTTCTTTTTTATTTTCTCTAGTGTCTAGGACCCTTGGACATGCTGGACTGGCTGTAAAAGGATAAAACCTGGGCTCTGATACCAACTGTGATGACTCGGGTTTTCCCATGCATTTTTAAATGCAATATCTAATTCCTAAGGCGGGATGCATCCCTATTTGAAAACCATTTTTACAAAACCAATGCAATGCAGCGGAAAATATTTAGTTTTAAACTCATTTTGAAAACCCCGAGTGTCATTTGCTTTCACAACAACCAAAGTAGTTTTTGAAAAACTTCAGAAATCATAAATGTTTTTCCCAGGTCTATCCAGTCACAACTCACAGCCCAACTATAAATAAATACAAATACATGTCCAAAGGGTAGAGTGTTTACTTACATGTATAATTGTCTCTTTTTTATTTACATGCTCGTAGCACTAACATCTCCCAAGGCGTCTTCTACTCGTGAATGGAGCTGTCCTGAAAAATGATATATTTGGGTCTCTTCTATCACGGGCGTATCCTGTCCTTAAGTGCTTACTTGTGTCTGAAAAATGTTAAGGATTGGGTGAGTATATACTATACTTAGTAGGAGTCTATCACTACTAGTTTTACAATGCATGCTATGCTTAAAATCATATGCTCTTTAAAACATGTGCATGTTTGAACACTCATGTTCAATATCGATATGAAAAACCATTGTTGAATTGGAATACTGACGACTTAAAGAATCGCATAATCCAAGTCGAAAGTATCATATATATATATATATATATATCATAAACATAATGATATGCATAAGATGCTCAACTAAATCCAACTCATGGATATATGGTATGGTCGACCAACCTCATGTCATGCCATATGCAATGCAAGTAAATCCTCAAAACATAGGGCCCACTATGCCCACGACCTCACCATCGTGTGGTCCCCGGGTACGTAGGGACACAGGGTCATAGCCTCCACGGACTCGCCTGGTTCGACCCTGTCAAACCAGTGCGCCCCAGGCACCGTCCCTGGGTCCTTTGTGGCTCTCTAGAGCCCCGTTTTGCATGGTTTTTCATGCAAAAATTTAGGGCAACTCATCCTAAGACTAAGGGGGAGATGGGTTTGGAGGGGTTTTGGGCATACCTGGTTCGTGGCCGGGTTTTTTTTCCAAGTTTTCTCCTCTTGTTTGATTCTCCACGATGGGTTTTTTCCAAGCTTTTGGGTTGCCATTGGAGGCGCCCAAGAGCTCTATTTATAGAGCTCGAAGAGGGTTTTGGAGGGGGTTCTTACCGCCATGGAATGGCAGTGGAGAAACCTCCAGAATGGCAGTGGTTTCTCCCCTGTACACGGTCGTTCTAGAACCCTCTAGGAGGTTGAAGAAGAGGGGTGCTCGTATCAAAACGGGTCCCTGTTTTTCTCAGGCCAAATCCGTTTTTAATTTAAATTACACTGTTGTTGATCAATTCATTCATATATAAGAACATAAATCTTACTGTGAACATGATCCTAAGGAATTAGGTGGTCTATTAAGAAATCCATCGGTTCAAATTTATCTTTTAAAGTCATCTAATCCATGATTATGATCATGGATATTGATTTTACCAAATAACATATAAATCACAATTTGAAAGAAGGATATAATGCATTCAATATCTAGATCAAGTGACAAGGATTCTGTGGAAACTTTCTGGACCTTCAAATCACCTGCGGCTGGATCTCCTCCACCTGTTAACATCTAAAGCCCAGATTTCACATCCTAGGGTTTTTGGGCCCCAGGAAGCCATCCAATGGCTCATGAGATTGATCTGAGCCACCTGTGAAGAGATCTCATCACCCAAGCCGGATCCATCGTCTCCAACGGATCTACGGCTGGGGAGACCTCGTGATGGCCGAAAAATCATGCTAACCTACCGGAAATGAAAGAGGGGGTGCCAGTGCACCTACCTATGCCGGTCTGGAGGGGAGGAGCTCATCGGAGATTGAGAAACCAGCTGAAGAAGAAAAGGAAAACCCTAGACGCCAGATAATGCATATAGGGAGATATTTATCCATTCCCATTGCCGTAGAAGGTGGAAAAACATAGGGGTTTTGTATATCACCCCATTCTGGAGATGACCAATGGTTCCATATCACCGTTTAACGGTTGGATTAGCCAGAATATCATGAAGAACATGCCAGATACGATAACCCTTACTGGGTTAAATTTTCATTTTTCTTTTTCCAGAAATCTGAGAGGTGGATCATCATCAAATCAAGGGGCTTTTGTAAAGAGCCCTTTTCCGAACATATCCAATGGTGGAGATGGTATTTCAACGGTTCAAACTTGATGGGTAATTGAAATAGGGTTTCCTGGGCGGAAACCCGTTTCCATCGGGGAGGACGAGTCCATGGATGTTCCAGACTTCTCCACTCAGTCTAGAGAGCTTGATGCGTCTGTGGACACGCCCTAAGTGAAAATAATAAGAGAAGAAGAGGAAGAAAGTTGGGAGAGTTTAGGGAGGTTTCTGGATCTGAAATTTTGCAGCATACTAGGGGACATCGTGAATGATTTTATGAAGATTTTTGAGAATTTTTCTGAGGTCTATTTATGGGTGTTTTGAGTGGTTTTCATAATAACATGCAATAATTATATTTTCTCCTTTTTATTATTTAATGTATATTAGATTCCTACTACCACCTCCTTCTCCACTAGTAGGTGGTAGTGGTTTGACTAATGATTGCATGTTTTCCAGATGTTGGATCCCTTTGTGGGTCCCTTGTGGGCCCCACATGTGTGTGAAAAGACCAAATTACCCTTTTATGGAGAAAAATCTATTTTATTCTCCTGGGCTCGGAATTGAGCGTACTTAGTGGCGTTGGATTCGTATTTCCAAGTACATTCTAGATTTTGAAGTCTCAAGTCTTGGTTATTTTTGAAATTACCATTTTTCCCTTTCATTCATTAAAATGAAGAAAAATATAGATTTTTCATCTGTATTCAGAAATTGTCGTGCTCACAGTCATTTTGAAGCGTTCGTTGCATATGTTTTCAATTATACATCTCTCATACCTAGATTCCACTTCCATGAGAAGTGCATATTTTATAACCCTAATATTCCAACCTGATTTTCATTGAAATTCTTATTTTCAATATTTATTTAATTTCTTTATCAATAATTAGGGGTGTTACATCTCTTATGCCTTTTCATTTCCCATCTCCCTTCCTTTATTTTCTCCATTTTTCTCATATGTTTTTCCTTCCTAGCTAATCTCCTTCCCCTCCAACTATATCACTTTCCTTCCTCATCTCAATTTCTTCCATTCAACCTTAAATTTTAACCATATATCACTCATTTCGACCCATAACCCCAACATCCAATTCCTATGGCTTTTCTTCTAAAAATCTATAAAATAGTGGTGAGGTGAATGGGAGATCAATTTCTCACTTTTCCCCATACTTAGATTACACCTTAGAGAAACAGAGGGAGAGATATCACTCTCACCAACTCTCCCATTGATCCACACATCCACATCCTTGGAGAAGAGGTAAGAGTCTCAACCATTCATCTCATTTCCCTTCATTATTTTTCATCTCTCGTGAATGCATCCACTTTCATTGCATAGCACACACTCTCCCTACTCTCCTTGCACACATTCTCCCTATTCTCCATTGCATGCATCTCCCTAGGCTCCACTAAACTCACCTTCCATTCACTTACAAACACCATCAACCCATCTTCCCTTTTCTCTTACATGCCTATCCCTACTCTCGTCCATGCATTCAATCATCTCAAGATTACACACACACACACCCATTACATGCTTAGTCATTTCCATGCATCCCTCATTTCCCTTTTCTTTATACGCAATAACACTTTTACCATTGCATGCATCCTTCACCGCTACCCTCTCCCTTACACACACAACCCTTTTTTCCCTCTTTCCTTAAAGCTACATGCACACTCCATCTCTCACTCTCATTTCCACGCATATACCCCTTTTCCATTCCATTTTTCTTTTCTTTGGGATTTAGGAAATAGTTGGAAAGGAAGAATCCTTGTGCCACTTTCTATGGCAGCTAAGGATTCCTTCATTCCTAAAGTAGGGTTGAGGAGTATTCAAATATTTTCATAAAGCCATCCAAAATTCTTAGTTCCTTCGCCATCTCCTTAGGATTGAATTTGGCGAGTCCTATTCCAAAGTCCACTATCTAGACTTTATTTTCTTCTTTTTCTAGTTTTTCCTTAAGGTAGGCACCTCTCTCTATAGCTAAGTCTCCCTTAGAATGAATAATCTCTAACTCCTCTAACTTTTTCTACTTAATAGCTACCCTTTTCTATAGAGTTTCTAGCTAAGGAGAAGTAAACACTTGTTCTCATTTTCCACTCCATCTCTTCTTTTTTCTTCTTTTAAGGATGGTGGCCTTTAAGGAAATGTAGTTAGGCACTTCTTTTCTATAGCTTCCTTAACACTTCATATTTAAATATCATTGGATTCGGATTTGAGCATTGGTTTAGTAGCATGTTGACTTATATATGAGAAAAGCTCACTAATAGTTTTTATTTTATTTTAGGTTGATGAGAAGTATGCAAGCTCCTATTAAGTGACACAACAAGAGAACCCTATAGCAAAATTCAAGCCCAGTTGAAGAAGTTCTAATTTTCTTTCTTTTATTTGCTTATGTACTAAATTCATTGTAACTTCCATTAATGGAATTAGTTTCTTCTATTAGTTAGTGTACTTTCCTTGTTTTATTTCTTTCTTCTTTTCTTTCTTTATTTCCTTGCTTAGTTTATTTGCTTTAGTTCAATTCTTAGAATTCTTTACTTTCCTTAAATGATTGGTTAGGTTGAAGTATAATGGTTTTAATGTTAATTAAAATTCCTTTAAGAGTCTTCATGTGATTGATTCGTATTTGCCATGTCTATACTCCAATAGATCCATGCACTCGCGATACTAAGTAAAGCACATCACTTATACAGTGGTTAAACAGCAAATACATAATTACTTAGTATATGAATAATTAAATAAATAAAAATAATGCATACTCTAACTTCAACATCTTAATTGTTTGTCCTTTGTCCTTTATCCTTTATGTATTAAAGCCGTTGCATATCGAAAAAATGTTCGATAGGAATTGGTGGTATGATAACAGTTTACAGACTAGGAACTAAACTCAGAAATGGGACCATAACCAGAAATGTAAAATCTCAATAGTGTAGCTTGGTTATCAATACTATTGAGCTGGAATAGGATCATTTACACCTGAACCTACTACATATAGAACCAAATCTTTAGTGATTAGAACCATTCATCATCTTGAACCCTTACAAAGTAGACCTTATCATCTAGATTTGTTATTCAGTTCAAGCACTAAAATATATTTAAGAGTGCGTATTATCAATATTTTATCCTGTTTACCCCTTCTATTACCCCAACTTCTTACTAATTATACATTAAGCTAATCATCATTTTTCTTCGAGCACTTAAAACCTTATCTTCCTTGTGCCATGTTAGTATTTTGAAATTTTAAATTTATTTTATTTTATCATATGTTTGCATAAGGAAAATGGTTTTTAGTAAAACATCTTTAAAAATTGCACTTAAGAAGATGGTTCTTCATGAACCATCTTCTTTACTTTGGCAAGAAACACTTTTTTTTTGGAGAAAACCATTAGAAGTCAGTTCAAAAAAATCGTAGCTTTATCTAATTGACTTTAAAAACTCTCATGCATATATGACATTTTATCCCTACCATTTTGTTTTCTATTTATAACTGTCTTCATCTATATGCAACTTGAAGCTCATTTAGGTGCATTTTTGCTTTGGCTAGCTTCAACAAAATTACTACTGCCGAATTGGAATTACACACACACATGTATGTTTATATTCATGAGTAATATTGATTTGAGTGTTGGTTAGTATCTTTCTTGTTTATCTCATGTATGTTTTATATAAATTGCATGATTATAGTTAGAAAATTCCTATGAAAGTTTTCATGTTTTGCATTGATCTTTATTGTTAATTGGAAAATTTCCATGTGCATGCAAGTGATTTAGTTTTTTTTCAAATATTTTATAATTCACTTACACCTACTAGTTAGTAAGATTCCTAACCTAGTATATACTAATCTTTTCATGTTTAAGAAGTATTTTTACACATGAACTTCAATTTGTTGTAAAAATGGATAAATATGCTTGGATGATGGTGAAAAAACTTCAAAAGAATATGAGAATAAGTAGAAATGATCATAGAGTTCACACTTAGGGTAGGGGTGATTGTAATCACATATATTGTCCATGTTCGAAATGTGAAAACTTAAAAAAGGTAACTATAAGAGAGTTGAGAGAACATTTGTACTTCAATGGAGTCACTAAAATCTATCACCCATGGATTTAGCATGGAGAATAAATTCTATGAGCCCTTAACAAGCACAGGAAGATTTGTAGGCATTGTAGGAAGTGTAATAGACAATACATTTACACCAATGTATTGAGATGCATACAATGACTTCTAAGACGGCCCTAAACTATTCCATACTACATTAGAGGAAGTTGATGAGCCATCGTACCCTAGGTGTAAAGATTATACCAAGTTGTTTACAGTGGTAGAACTTTACAGTGTGAAATTAATATTTGGTTTTTCAAATCAAGGTTTTACAAATGTCTTAAAAGTGGTGGGTAAAATGCTATCAAAGGAGAACAAACTGTTGAGGTTCACATGGGAGGTAAAGAAAACCTTGGTTACATTATGATTGAAGTATGAGAAGATAAATGCTTATCCTAATGATTGCATCTTGCACAGAAAGGTGTATAAGGATAAAACTGCATGCCCAACTTGTGGACAATCAAAATAGAAATTGAAGGAAATTCAACCTAGATAGTCACTAATGTCCTGTAAAGGTGCTATGGTATTTTCCCCATATTCTAAGATTTAAAAAATGTTTCTTATTAAAAAATAAAAGAAACTAGTATGACATACCGAGGAGAGAGATAGCCCACCAGCGTCAAAGCTCGTCGCCTTCTTATGGCCTAAGTTTAGACAAGAACCTAGAAACCCACAACTTGCATTATCTACAAAAGAGATTAATCCTCATGGTTCTATGAGCATTAGGTACAATTTTTAGCCTATTATAATAGTTTGTTACAACCTCCCGCCATTGTTATGTATAAAGAGAAAGGTCATGATGTTAACTATGCTGATATAGGGTCCCAAGTGACTAGGGAATGACATTGAAGTGTCCTTGGCTCCCTTGATTGATGATCCTAAGATATTATGGGAAATAGGTAGTGAAGCTTATGATGCACAAAAAAAGAGTTGTTCACCTTCAAGATTATACCATTGCAGACAATAAGCAACTTATATGCATATGATAATTTGTATGGATGCACTATGAAGAGATACAATGTTGGTCCTATCTATAGTGACCAAACATGTGCTATACAACTAATAGGGTAAGTAAATGACATTCCTTGGCCAAAGAAGATGGTTTCATAGAGAACAATTGTACTATTTAAAAAGCAAGAATTTAACAGAGTGTAGAGATAAGGATACCTTTAAAGATATTGATAGGATGATAAGTATTAGAATGGGTTGTAAACCTTAATGTCTTATGGGGGAAAAGAAAAGCAAGTAAATGTGTAGGTGAAAGAAACTCTAAAAGTTGGGTTGTTGGAACAAGAAGTCATTATTCTTTCAGCTTGCACCATGAAATCCATGCATTTGTGCCATCGGCTTAATGTTATGCACATTGAGAAGAATGTGTGTGAAAGCTTGCTTGTACCTTGCTTAACATATTAAGAAAAATGAAGGATGGACTTGTAGCTCTAATGGATCTTATGAAGATGGGTTCGAAGAGTAGATTATGTCCACATGATAGGGGCAGTCAAGGAACATACTTGCTTAAAGCAAATTATACACTCGACAGAGAGGAGAGAAGAAAAGTGTGTAAAATCCTATCAGAGCTTAAAGTCTCAAATGATTACTCTTCAAACTTTAGAAACATTGTTTCCATGAAAAGTTGAAAGTGTTAGGGATCAAGTTGCACAAATCTCATGCATTGTTCTAACAACTCCTACTAGTAGTGATACATTTAGTGTTGTGACGACCCGGGTTTTTGAAAACATGATTTGTAAAGTATTTTGAAAGGCAGGGCCCTTAAGAGTGTAAAATTTTTTCGCAAAACAAAGCAGCGGAAATTCTTCTCCCCAATCTTCCATGATCTTGACGTCACAAATGAGTAGATTGTCAATCAAAGGATCTATGAAAGATCAAGATCAAGGAGATGAACATACAAAGACTTAGAGATAGAAAAATACTTAGATATGAATGATCTAAAGATCATTCTAAACATCAGATCTAGTGATCAATAGGATTGTTCATAATTTATATATTGACAATATGTATGGATGTACAGATTACATACATCGGTCAAGATCATGGAAGATTGGGGAAAAGAGATCAATCCTTAAAGGTAGGAGGATTTGATTAATGCATTTACATGAGATATTCATGATTGTACTCATGATCTTATGTTGACAAGAGTAATGATAATACTTGTAGTAAATCTCTTGAAAACCTTATGATCCAACCAAACACCTATAAGATGGTTAAGGACTAAACTATAAGTGAATAGGGAACTAGAAAATATTTCAGCCCTAAGTAAACGGACATATGGTCTGATATATATATGAAATCTATTTTACATACAAGCTTGGAGGCTTGTGAGTTTGTTTTAATAGGCATGAGCCTAGGGGATGCTATTGCTAGAGGAGTTATGAGGTTTGCGCCACCCGCTCCTAGAAATTTGATGATATGATGATACCTTGCCCAATGAGAGGCTAAAAGTCGGGTGGTGGCAATTATGGGAGGGCCACCACTTGTGAAAGTCTTGCCCCCATACGGGCAAAGTGACATAATATTTTCCACCGTGGTATCGGTGAGTGAACAGGCGGTTATCCGAGCTAGTACGGATCAGTACCGGCATAGCAACCTTTCGATTATTTTGCACTATGATGCATATGGGAGCAGGCATAGTGAAATGCGCTATGTTATAAGATAATGAAATGCTAGGTAATTGTATAATACCAATGTTTCCCAAGAAGGGAAATTCGAGTATGAGATTAGTCGTAATACTAAATTCTCAAAATGAAGAGAATTGATCACTTAATTGGGAATGATATTTGACTATTTTCACAAATTTAATTGGTTTACCCATGAAGGGTATGTATGTATATAGATATACATAGCCGACAAAATAAAGAGTATGTTTGAGGATAACGAGATTATGAAGGATTGGAATTACATTGTCAATTATTATGTTTCTTGAATCCCTACCAAGCATTGCTTCTTTGGCCGAGATATTGTACTTGTTGCAATATCTCGAGATCGAAGGAGAGTTAGGAGCTGAAGACTATAGAAGACTTGAAGAGAATAATCTTCAAGGTATACCCTTGAAGACATGTATTTTTATTTGTTGAGAGTTTTATTGTATGGTGAGCTTGAGTTTTGGATTATGTAATTTGGACAAGTATTGTACTAGATTTAGGTACATTGTGAACCCTTGGATGGATCCCGGAGTTTAATAAAAGTATATTCCTTCAATGGAATTTTATTTTGTACACAAATTGTACTTATGTTATGTATGAAGTGGTGACTTGGGTTTTCAAAACAAGTTCTAAAGAAAAGAATTTCCGCTGCTTTGTTTTGCGAAAAAATTTTACACTCTTAAGGGCCCTGCCTTTCAAAATACTTTACAAATCATGTTTTCAAAAAACCCGGGTCGTCACAGTTGGTAACAGAGCGATTCATCCAGGTCACGGTCGGTACAAATATGTCCAAAAGAGATTATAATCCATGTCTAGATTAAGATAGAAATAGTTGTATAGAGGATTGATAGAAATTTTGAACATATGCCACCAAAGAGAATCACAAGATAGGCAACTCAAAATACTCCGGTTATGACAATATGGAAAGAGTAACAATGAGCAATGTGGAAGAGATGATAACAAGAGATGATGACAAGGGTGTTGAAGAACCTTCTTCCTCACCTATAGCAAACCCAAGGTTCATCATCTTCTGTAGAAATACCAAGTAAACAGGCTCAGGTTCAACCTAAAGTGAGTGAATAAGAGATAAGTTATCAGTTGATGAGAAGGAGTTATGTGATAAACTCATTAGTTAAGAGATAAGTATAAAAGGAGGTAACTCATTAGTGAAGGATAAGTCTTGAAAGAGTAGCCTCATTTGTTGAAGAGGATGTAAAGAGTTGACTCATTAGTGAGGAAAGAGTTAAACTCATTATTTGAGGAATATGGAAAGAGTAGACTCATTTGTGAAGAAAGAGTAACTCATTTGTGAAGGATGAGTATAGAAAGAGTTAAACTCATTAGTTAAGGATGAGTATAGAAAGAGTAGATTTGATCTGGGCCCAAGGAAAGGACGGCCCAGATTAGTCGGGCGGAACGACAGGCGGAACGAACCGGCGGAACGAACCAGGCGTCGTCGGGCGCGTCCGCTGGGACAAAATCCCAACGCGCGCCTGCGGGACGTCCACAGACGCGGACGGGACGAGCGGAACGCCCGTCGTCCGCGCGCCCGCAAGGGCTGTCGGGCGCGTCCGCTCGTCCTTTGGACGGACGCGCCTTCCGTGCGCTTGAACAGACGCTCCACGCGTATCGCACGCGCCGTTCCGACGGTGCGTCACGTGGGCGTCGTCGATGTCTGGGAGATCGGACGGTCCATTCGGGCCGTCCAATCAATCCTCTTGCAATTGAGGGCCCAAAAGGTCTCGATTTTGATGAAACTTCTACCCTAGGGGTTTTGGACCCTTCTCGGATCGATTGAGTACAGTCAAATTTCTCATCCGAGCACTCCATCATCCCTAATTAAGGGTTACGTTGTTTACTTTATTTTTATCTTTTTATTATCAAAATTAATTACGGTAAAATAAAAATTACATAAAACATTACTAAAAAATATAGGAAAAGGATTTCCACTTACTTGATTGAGGAGAAAACTTGATTTACATGCCCAATTAAAAAAATACCTCGTTGATGACGATATAGCCTAAAATCCACCTTTCGCGTAAATACGGATTGTTTGAACCGTTGGATCTTGAAATTTCTTTGGGGGTTTTGTAGAATAGATGTGTTGGGATGTTTTGGATGGTGAAATTGATGAAATTAGATCTAGAACAGAGTGCCTAATTGAATTTAGGTCTCTTGTTCTAATCTAAAAAAAAAAAAAAAACAAATTGGGAAAAGATTTAGCTCTAGGAATTTTTGGGGTTTTGGGAGGGATCCTAGATCTAGTTTTTCAAGGGGATTGAAGATAATTTCGTGGGGATTGTATGAGGATTTTTGGAAGATTTTTGGGGTTGTATTTATAGGCATTTTGGGTCTTTTTTCATGATTATAATATGTATTTTTTTAATATAAAATGGCATGAAAGTCTTTAATGCTCCCATACCTAACCCATGACTAGCTGATCTTTGTTGACCCATGTTTCACATGGGCTGCTGATCAAAGTGGTTGTTGGGGACGTGGTGGTCCCCATGTGGGCCCCATGTGGGCCCCACATGGTGTAAAAAGTCTGTTTTGCCCTTTATGCATAAAACTTTGGGTTTATTCCCATGATCTCGGATTTGAGTGTACTTAGTGGCGTTGGATTCGTATTTCTCAGTACATTCTAAATTTTGATGTTTCATATTTTGATTTTTGGAATATTTTGATTTTTGGGTAAAATTACTATTTTACCCTTTTTGTCCAAAAAATGAAAAACTTAAGGATTTCTCATCCGAATTCGAAATTTGTCGTGCTTACAGTCATTTTGAAGGGTTTGCTAAGTTTAATTTCAATTTTACATGTCTTATGATTTGATTATACTTTTATAAAAAGTATATTTTAAATAACCCTAATATTTCAGCCCGAAATATCTAAAACTCAAACTTTATTGATTTTTCTCAATCAATTTACAAAAAAAATGGGGGTTATTACAAGTGTAGCTAAACAAAGTTAGAGGATCTATTATAAAATTTTACAACATCTTCAATGCTTTGTGTAAGAAGGTGGTGGATGTTTCAAAATTATAAGAAATCCATGAACATCTAATGACAACTTTATGTGAGCTTAAGACAATCTTCCCACCATCCTTCTTTAACATCATAGTACACTTAATAGTACACCTCATTGATGAGGTCAGACTTTGTGGGCCAATTTACTTGCAATGAATATACCCATTTGAGAGGTATATAACATTTTTAAAAGAGTTTGTATGAAATCACAATCGGCCAAAGGGTTGTATAGTTGAAAGTTACATTGCACAAGAAGTCATAGAGTTTTGCATAGAGTACTTATTAGAAGTGGATGCTATTGAAATCCTTAGAAAGAAATGATATGTTGGATTTTATGATTCCAAATTTGGAAAACCTATTGTATCAATCATTGACCATAAAGAATGAGACTAGATGCAACTTTATGTCTTACATAATAATGTTAATGACGTCTAGCCATACATTGAGTAAGATGATCATGCACGGCTGACTCTCTCTATCTCTCTTTTTTCTTTCAAATTTTCCTTTATTTTATTTATGTGTCAAAATTAATTAATGGTTATATTTTCTTTGATATCTTCATTAATTTGTATAGATAGTGAGCACCTAAAGTTCTTGAAAATGAAGTATCCAAGTTACACAAAGAAATAAAAGTGGCTGCAATTTGAGCACTATTGCATTTTCAATACTTGGCTTCATTAGAAAGTAAAATGAATTAATTTGCACTTGTTATAAATTGCATATTGTATATTTTATACATAATTACAACAATCATATCCCACTTAATATATATATATATATATATATATGCACATGTTCAAGATCAATGAGACATTTCAAGTAATGGTATATCTGAATCCTTGGGCTGAATGGTGATGGGACCACAATAAGAAGTAATAAATATACTGGATATGCTATCAATGGTTATTGCTTTTACACACAAGATTGTGATAACTAAAGAGCACAATAGAATAGCGAGGTCATTTTAGTTGCAAATGCTATAGTCTTTTCTAGTTCAAAGGATAATAAGCTAATAGTGTGAATGATACTTATTACAAGGTTATAAGAGACTGTGGGCCTTAGATAATACTTGTAGAACTATGGTTGTGTTTAAGTATGACTGGGTATGCACAACAAAGATAGAATTAAAAAGATGCACTTGCATCTCAACAAGATCGATTATGAAGATGATCAATTTATTTTGGCATCTTAAGTGAAACAGGTACTTTATGTGCAAGATAGATGTGATAAAAGGTGGTCAACTATTTTATCAACCTCCCCAAGGGACTTTTATGGTTAAGACAACCTAGCAAATACTACATAGATTACCTTTGTGTTACCAAAATAATTCCATTAATCAATGTACTTTGTGAGAATAAGGATTATGTGCATGATAATGGTGAGGAGGTGCCTAGGTTGTAAACAATATATGAGGGGTCAAATTAAGATATAAGTATTCAAAATATAATTAAAGGAGTATCCCAAATTTTATATATGCATCTATGTATGGGTATATATGATTCAAGTACATCAGGAACAAGCCAGCCCTAGAGTATTATATATGCATGTTGTGTGATAATGCTTTTAAAATCGATTTAAAAAACTAACTTTTAAAAATTGCTTTTAGAGTTAGTTTTTAAAAACCCCACTTTAAAAGTGTTGTTGTTCTTTACAAAGCCCATACATCATCTCATTTTTTCATGTCTTTCCCATTCATGCTCTTCATTTAACAAGTGAAATGATGGCCACCTCCTCTAGTTCTTTTGTCTCTCTCTATCTTGTCACCCTCTTGTCGTCTATTTCTAAGATTTTGAATGTTTGTGGCATGAAAAATGTGGTAAGAATAGTAAACTCTCTTATTATCATCCATATGTTTTTATTATTACTAATTTTGTGTAGAAGTGGCTCATGTCACTGTAGATGTTGAGGTTAAGATCTTGGTTCGATAATCATCATTAGGACAAAAATCATAAGTTTTTAATGTAAAGAATAACTACTTCTTGATCTAACCCTCATACGAGAAAGAAGGTGCCTCATGGTTTGTGGTTTCCATCCAAAATTAGGGTTTGATGATGAGAAATATGTTTTCTAATGAAAGAGCTGCAATTGGGCACAAAAGACTATACAAACTCCAAATGATGGGGTAGTAACTCTTACAACCTCATCTTGGTAGAGGATGTCCACATTGAAGCTTTCCAATCTCCCTTCTCATGAGAGTGTGGTGTGAGTTGAATACGAAGAGGCCAAATCTTTATTATATTATCATGATTCGAACAAAAATCATACAATTCCAGTGCATAGGACAATTCTTCTTTATCTAACCATCATAAGAGTATGGAAATGCCTCATGGTTTGTGGTTCCTATTCAAAATTAAGGTTCACTAACAATACTAAGAGGGAAGATTTTCATGAAATAGTTTTATATTAGCTCTTTGATCATGTGTTAGCTTGTATTAGTGAGATGGAATAGCATGTAAATTTGATCTAAAGAATAATAAATGAGGAGTTATCCAAAAATTACTTGATTTGCTTATTCTTATTGTCTATTCTAATAGGGTTTTTGAGTTTAAAAAAAAAACAAAAACAAGTAGACATGAAAAACATTTTATAAAGTTAGTTTTTTTACTTTAAAAAATATTTTTAAAGTAAATTTTTTCAACTTTAAGAAATTATTCTAAAGTTGATTTCTTTTACTTTACAAACATTTTTTAGAGTAAAAAAGCCAACTTAAAATCCATTTTGAAAGTAAAAAAAAAAAAATCAACTTTAAAAATCCCAATTTTAAAGTTAAAAAGAAAAACTTACTTTAAAAATGGAGATATGCATACAAATTTTATTGTTTTCTTTTTCTTTTTTTCTAAATATGGTTTGTTTCTAGTTAAGGGATAAATGAAGTCATTTCTACAACATGATCATACTCTACCAATCAAGCAAAATTTCATTCCTAAAGTAGCTTTTTAGTGTATGTTAATTGAGATGGAAAAAAAGAAAGAATTAAATTTAAACAAAGGGAGCTATTTTACAAATCAAACCCTTTCAAGATTCCCCATGAATTATGAAAGGAATGTATTACGACACTCCTATGTAGGCGTGGGCATTTGTTTTTAGGGAATCTTTAATGTTCTTAATACAAAGTCCAAGTACAGTTATATAAAGACAGCAATGCACCCTACTACATCGGTTTGAGCATTAATCTAAGATGGCAAAGTGTACTTTCTGTAATGCCCCGAGCAATTTACGCTATTAAATTGGACATTCTATAGGAAATGAACCGTGTTAAATGTTTTACTTTATTTAAAATATTAAATGAAGGAATTTGTAAGAAAACTTGGTACCATTCGATTCTACTCAAAAAATGGAATCCAACACCTCAAAGAACGCTGAAAACAGAGTTCGTATGAAGAAGTTACAGCCGTTTAAAGATTAGGGGCATTTCTGTAATTTAAATTAAAAACGAAAAATACAGAAAACGCAGGGGGCGTTTTGATAACGGCACCCCATCTTCTTCTTCCTCTAGATTTCTCCAGAAACCCTAGTTTCTAGAGGTTTCTGCCATCGCCAATGGCGGCACCACCATTGGCAGCACCGCCATAGCAAGGCTATAAAAAGCCCCTATTCCCTCCTCTTCGAATCATGATTTTTCCGGCCATTTGGGGTGGGGTTTCTGGCAAAAATTGGAAACCCGTCTCCAGCTTCCCTGCGATTTTCGGCAACTGCCAAGTCCTTCAGGCTGGCCATTTCCCTTCTTTCTCTTCCCCATTTCTTCCTTGGAATCACCCAAAAACTGGGTTTTTCCCCTTCATCGAGTTTTCCAGTGACATGGAGTTTCAGAACCGGAAAGGGTCTACCACAGGCGATAGGCACTCCCTAGGCTACCTAGGTAAGCTCGTCTTTTCCTCTCTCCATTTTTATTTCCCCCAGGCCAGATCCATGCCCGATCTAGTTTTTCCCAGCCAATTTTCCTAGCCAGAGAACGTCCTAGCCAGTTCCATCCTGCTTTGTGCGAACAAGGCGTCCCAGGGACGCCATGCTTCACCTGTGCCTGGGATAGGTTCCAGGCAGGCGACAGTGCGTACATGGTCCCTGGTGCGGCCTTCGGGTGTGTACGCGACGTGGGGCACGGGTCCTAGCTTGATCGGGATGCATGGGGTGCCCTGGGAGCTGAGACGCGCCATGCTGCGCCAAAGATGCGTCTACACAACGCCATCCAATACGTGCATCATAACGCGTTGCTTGGGCATGCATGTGCATGCGCAAACGCGGTCCCTGGCACAGCCTTTAGGCGCGCATGACATGCAGGCATGGGTCCTGGTTCGACTAGGGTGCACACACGTCTTGGAAACCATGATGCGCAGACCTAATAAGACTATAAAATTAGGATCATAGGACCATTTATAGAGTTTAACTATTGAAAAGTAGATCCATATCATAGGATCTAGCCTGACAATGAATTAGGCAAGGACCCATGGACCTTAAAAGGCAGATCTAGTGATCTAATTTCTAAATAAATCAAAATTGATAAGGACTCCTTGTTATCCATTCATATCCAGGAGTTTATAAATGAGACCCAGGGTCAGTTTAAGTGATGAAGGACGCGACTCCAGGAGACTTTGAGGTAGGTGCTCTATTGCTACTAGACTTTTAAAAAGAGCCCATGATTGTTTTGAGAATGCATGTTTTAAGTATAAGTTACATGACTTGTTTAGCATGAATTGATTTCATAAATGAATTTAGCATGCATATGACAAATACATTATGCATAGACATGTTCTGAAAAAAGATTCTTGTCTGCATGATAAGTGTAGCCTTGGCCGATGAGGGCGGGTTGATGAGGGCAGGCCAGAGAGAGCTGACAGGCTTCTAGGCTGGCTGGCTTCTAGGCTGTCAGGCTTCTAGGCAGGGTTATGACTTTGAATGCAAGACTAGCCTGACCAGATTTTATGCATTTCATGCATGTTTTACAACTGATTGCATAAATTGCATGATTTACAACGAATAAGTGTCATATGCCCCATGGAGGCTATGACCCTGTGTCCCCAAGTACCCGAGGACCACATGGCGAGGAGGTCGTGGGCATAGTGGGCCCTATGTTTTTGAGGACTTACTTGCATTGTATACGGCATGACATGAGGATGGTCGACCATACCATATATCCATAAGCTGGATTTAGTTGAGCATCTTATGCATATCATTATGTTTATGATATCTATGATACTTTCGACTTGGATTATGTGATTCTTTAAGTCGTCAGTATTCTAATTCGACAATGGCTTTTAATATCGATATTGAACATGAGTGTTCAGACATGCACATGGTTTAAAGAACATATGTTTTAAAACATTGCATGCATTATAAAACTAGTAGTGATAGACTCCTAATGAGTATAGTGTATGCTCACTCAATCCTTAACATTTTTCAGGACAGCTCCACACACAAAGTAGAAGACGCCTCAGGAAATGTTAGTGCTACGAGCAAGAAAAATAAAAAGGAGACAATTATTCATCTAAGTAAACACTCTACCCTTTGGACATGTATTTGTATTTATTTATAGTTGGGCTGTGAGCTGTGACTGGATAGACCTGGGAAGACATTTATGATTTCTAAAATTTTCAAAAGCTACTTTGGTTGTTGTGAAAGCAAATGACACTCGGGGTTTTCAAAATAAGTTTAAAACAATATATTTTCTGCTGCATTGCATTGTTTTCATAAAATGGTTTTCAAATAGGGATGCATCCCGCCTTAGGAATTAGATATTGCATTTAAAAATGCATGGGAAAACCCAGGTCGTCACACTTTCTCTCAACAAAGATGTTGCTATTTTGTGATGACCCGGATTTTTATAATACTTTTTAAATGAAAAAGGCATTTACATAGCAAGATCGATCAATATAAATCAAATAACAGTGAAAGAATCTTTTTCTTTTTAAACTCACTTTGAAAAACCCTAAGTGTCATTTTTCTTGTCTGAAAAAGAATCATCGGTGAAATGAACACTACATTTCTACTGAAAATTGGGCAAAGTTTCCTCTATTTTTCTAACATATGACACTTAACTCATGTCATTGCAAAGTACTTGATAAACATTCTTTTAAATTAAACATGATTGGAGACTCTATCTCCTTTTCAAAAAGCATTTAACATGCAACATACTCAAGACTTATCAAACACAACCCAACTACAAATTAAATCACATCTACGATTAAAATATCACTTAATAGTCAACATAACATGAGTTTCTCAACAAAACTCTAGATTACCTTGCTTTTTATCTTCTTGAAATCTTCAGGTGGTTTTTCTTAGAATCTTAATCTCCTTTCCAATTCTTTCTGAGCTGACCTGTGGTAAAAATAGTAGGGTGAGTATACAACACACTCAATAGATAATCCAAGTGCTACAAAACCAAAATCACAACATATACATAATAATTTGTAGAAAGGTTTTTCTGATAAATAATCACTTGGTCGCAAGCCATCACATGGAATGCATTATAGGTATACCTATGCATGTATACATATATGTATGTATATCGTCCACAAAATCTACATCATACTTGACAAACCAAGTAACATGTAATTACTTTAACATTCATAGTAAGAATTCATTAATCTACAAGTTGGCCATTTCAAACTGATAAGAACATCATTATTGTGTACATATCTATTCTAAGAAACCTTATATAGTCATACAGTCTTAAGCATATGATGATATTCATATCATATACATAACAATTCATTTCAAGTAATCTCATACCATATCATTACATTAGATATCAACTCATGATGTAGGCAACTCTATATCAAATCATCTCAAACCCTAACAGCTAATAATTTACTTCGAGCCTATTATAAACATATTCAATGCAATTAGTCTAATAGAAATCCCATCAAGGATTTAATCTATCCATGTACAACATTAATACACCTTACAATCACAAGATATCCTTATGAAGGATAATGCATAATGTCATTATGCACAATTCCATGATAAAACAATGAAACAATTGAATCACTTTCCCATTCAATCATAGGCAAATCAATGCCGCATCAAATTAGAGCATATCAGCTCACCACATGCAAATCCATGCCAATATACCTCTGAGCATATTAACTCGCCACAGAAAAATCCATGCTAAAACCAAATCAAATCATGCATATAAAAACATTCTTACTACATATAAAATCACAAGATATCCATAGTCTTACAACTCTTACAAGTCATTTCATATTACTTGAGTACTAATCTTCAACTATTATGAGTCATTTCATATTACTTGGTACTAGTCTTCAACTCTTTCAAGTCATTGCACATTACCTGATATAGTTTTCAACTCTCACAAGTCATTTCATATTACCTAATACCAATCTTCAACTCTTATAGGTTGTTTCACATTACCTAGTACTAGTCTTCAACTCTTACAAGTTGTATCACATTACCTGATACCAGTCTTCAACTCTTACAAGTTGTTTCACATTACCTAATATCACTCTTCAAATCTTATGAGTTTTTTCACATTACCTAGTACTAGTCTTCAACTCTTATGAGTCATTTCACATTATCTGATACCAGCCTTCAACTCTTACGAGTTGTTTCACATTACCTAATACTAGTCTTCAAATCTTAAGAGTCGTTTCACATTACCTGATACCAATCTTCAATGCTTATGAGTCATTTCACATTACCTTATACCAATCTTCAACTCTTACAAGTGGTTTCACATTACTTGATACCAGTCTTCAACTCTTAACAGTCATTTCACATTACCTAATACCAGTCTTCAACTCTTACGAGTCCTTTCACATTACCTAGTACCAGTCTTCAACTCTTAAATCTTTACTTTAATACTAATATACATTAATATTTCATAATTCATACAAAGCTATGTATCTCAAGTGTTTATTTCAAAGCATGACTCAATAGTCAAATCATTTTGTATTCATATTCATATGTCTCAATTTGTATAATAAGACATACATACCTTATGCAAAACCATGCATTTTCAAGCATTTCTTTCAAGGTATGAAATATGGATTTAAAATCATATTTCAATTTGCATGCATCATTTATCAGAATGTTAAATATGGAACATATGATAAATCATGGATCTTCATGAAAATCATATACCCTCAAATAACACACATATGTATCAAATCATTGCTAAAATAAAACCATTCAAATCTGATAATAGTTCACCAACTATTTCCTACTTTTGAAGTTCATTTGAAACTTGGTAGTATCAATTTACCTATCTCTTACGATGTCTTCAATTCCTAATTGTTTCTCAACCTTGGTTTGGATTATAACTCGACTTGCATTGCACATAAACCTCCCTTTCATATTTCATCCTAAATTATAGATCAATACTCAATTCAATGCGTCAATTGTAGATCTTATGCAACATATCTATTCTTAGGTTATCACATTACAATCGTTAGATGATGATATGATCACCAATCAAACATTGTTAGGTCCTTCTTTATTGTCCGATCGGACGGTGAGATTATTTGCTCAATTTTCCATGTAGATTTTTCAATAGGTGTCAGATACTAGCAAATTAAATGTTTCATAACTCATCTGTGGTGTCTAATCATCAATCAAGCATCACGAAGTTACTATGTCAATAGTACTTGATTAGACGGTTGAGATTGTCCAAACGATTTCTAGCCTAGATCAATAATCTCAGTCAGATTTGAGTTATACCAGGTATGTATTTATCTATTCCTATGCTTGAATTAAGAAATGGATAGCTAGATCATCCATAAAACCTAGATATAGGACGAAATCATATGGATTTAGCAAAATAAAGCACATCCTTGTGTTTCCTACACCCTTGGATGCACCGGATTGACATTGATTTTAAGTGAAACCTCCCCTGATTTTCTTGTGTGCTAGTTTCTTCTTCGATCAACAATTAAGAACGACACAAATCATCAATTAGTCTTAGGTTTTTGGTTCTTATTCGTGTCATGATGGGAATGATTGGCGCAGATCATCGATCTGAGCCTTCATCTTCTCTGGCAACAACCTGCAAACTCTGGCCACCTGTAAACCCCTTTTTCCTCCTTATCAGCATGATCTGGCTTTTTTGGCGAGCAAGATCTCCTTTCCCCCTCTTATTTTCTCTCCCTTATCCACTTCTTCCTTCTTCCTCTTCTCCTTCTCCGTCTTCTCCTTCTTCCCTTCTTCTTCTATCGTCAAAGTTTTTCTCTTGCTCCGTCAGGTTCGAGAACAGATTTAATGTCTATTCTCATTTCACTAAAGTGAGGGGGATGCCAATATCAAATACGACCCCTCTATTTTTAGCCATTTATTTTTTTCTATCTTATTATTACTAAAATGCCCTTCATATTTAAAGTGTCAAAACTTTTTTGTTTGAACTCCAATTTTGGTGTTCTTAATATCGTTAGAATTGTCCTTTTGAGACAATCCAAATATGGAGGTCTCAACACTTTATTTGATGTTTATAAAAAAATTTACTAACTAGAACTCCAAAATAGGAAGTTCAATATTCACTTTTCATCCCTATTTGACATAACTTCACAGGGATGTTACATTCAAACCCACTCATCATTCAAAAGAAAGAAAGGATAGATACATTCTTTTGCCTATATGATTTAATCGATCAAGGATCACTAATTTTATTAAGTGTAAAGCTGTGAGTTGGATAATCTTGCGATTGGGATGGTTCTCAGTGCTTTGCCATCTTTAGAATGACCCCAAATTTGTCCAAGAGATCAAGCCTTATTCCTAACAGGTATAGAATTATTACATAGAATACCTCTATATTTGGTCGAAGCATCAACATGGGCCTACGTACCAAATTTAATAAAGTCTAGAAGCTTAGAATGTAGGACGATTGTTATTATCATTTTTAACACAAGTCAGAAACCTTAGGAACATTGCAGAACTTTATTAACACAAAAGAGGCTGTAGAGATCAAAACATAAGGTGGTAGAACTTCCTTGCATGAATTTTACCACCTTTGGGAGCATATAAGTGAATCTTGAGAGCCACACATATCAAAGGAAGCACACATGTAAAGTACACTCAAGCCAGGGCCCATCGGAGACTAAAAACCTTAACTTTCTCTGTCTAGACTTTAGAATGGGAACATCAACATGTATTCTACGAATTTTTTAGGAAAAGGTGGTGCATTCCACTTAAATCGATGTGGAATACATGAAGGTATGAGTATGATCGATGGAGAAAAATAAAGAAAGATGAGAGAGACAAAAAATGGAAAATCTACGGTCAGGTTTCATTTAAGAATTTCAAGAAAGAGTGTTGATATCATTCTACATCTAAGACCATACTAAAAAACTAATGAAAATCTATGTGATTTAGGATTGACCAATGGAAAGAAGCCGTTCATGAGAGAGAAGACTAAGCCATGATTGGTGGAGAAAATTTTGATAGGCTGCCCACCATTTTTTGAGCAGAAAATGTGTTGTTGTTAAATCCAAAATGTGTTTTTACTTTAATCTCATTCGTTGGAGATATAAATGGTGGGCTAAGAGAAAATAAGGGAGGGGAATCAGTTTGGATAAGAAAATCTCTATGTAATCCTAGCCATCCATCTTAAGGCATACCAGTATGATGGATGAGAAGGAATGAACCATAAAACAATGCCTTTTTGGGTAGGAAACTTCAAGATAATCTCAACCATCCATTGTAGGGCTCAAGCATGATCCAATAGAATAGAGAAATAAAAATAAATATGAAACCCTAGCCACCTTGCCCTTATTGAAAAGTCAAATCAAAACCCTAAGTAGAAAAGACCTTTCCCACTCATTTCAATTCAATGGCTTGCATTCATCTTAAAATTTTGAATTCCAATAGAACCAAAAGCCATTCCACATGTTCCACCACTTTATATTTTATTTTAATTTCTTAAATCTCCACCATCCATCCTTCCTTTAACCCATATGATCTCCATCTTCACCCCATAATTAATTCCCTAACTCATTCTATCCGTCCCATATTCCTTACTCTCACTTTCACACCTAATTTTACCCCTTTCCACTATTTTATTTTTATACATCTCAGACTACCTTTAAATTATATTCTTTACCACTTCATCCTATGCATTATCATTCCATAAAATTTTATTCAAAAATTCCATCTTTAGTTATTTCTTTCCATCATCTAATCTTACACATGAGTATGCCATATTTTATATGCCTATTTTCCATCCATATCTTGTTGGATTTTTCTAAATTTTTTCACAACTTATCTCCATTTGATTTTTTCAAAATTATGTGCTTTTCCTATTATTTATAATTCCACATGATTATCTCACCATGATCAGATAGAAAACTTTTCTTAGCCCTCTTCTGTCTCGAGTTTACACACAATTTTCATTGAATTTACATGCATATACTTGGGATTTTAGTGTAAAAGTTCTCATTTGGGTTTTGGATGTTGGAAAAATTCTATGCTATTATTTAGTGACATAATGAGAGTGGGGTATTTATTGGAGGAAAGAAGATCGATGGTAGTGAGAGAAGGAAAGATTAAAGTGATTTTTGTTGAGTGATTAGTGAATTCTCTTCTTATCATAGGATCTAGTTTTTATGTTATTTTATTTACTTCAAAACTATTGTAATCCTATTTCAATTAATGAGAAGTTTTTAGATATATTTTCATTTATTATGGAATTTAATTGATTTTCAATTAATAGTTAGAATTGTTAGTTTTGTGTAATTATTAATTAGTGAAATAGAATAATTGTTAGTGATTTAACTTTCTAGCATGTGTAGGCAAATTTTATTTCCTAGGATTAGGATGGAGGTATGATGTGATTGAATGAATTTTTTATTAAGTAAAACATGGAATAAAAATTATGCTTAGTATTATTTAAAGGAATTTAACATTAATTCATCTGGTTAATGATTTCTACAAAGGTTTTATCTTGTACTCCCTATGAAAGAGATATTAATTATGATGGAATAATAAGGAGTAATAAATGAAAAAATTTGATAGTTTGTACCATAAAAATACATACTATGCATTGAGTAAATATGTTAATCTATGTTAATTCTTTAAAATAAGAAAATACTTGAAAGAGAATTTAAGGAAAATATGAATTGAATTGCAATCATTCCAAATTCTTGGTCATGGGCTCATTTGGATGCATTATAATGGATTATAGGCAAAGTGACTTCATAATTTTTAGTAAGCTTCATTTACTTTTAGTAATTTTAAGAATTAATTAAACTTTTTGCTAGGTTAAAGTGATTAAAATAGACTTAATTAAATCCTTTTTAATAGAGTCTCTATGGATCGACCTGTACTTACACAATCTGTGTTACATTTCTAGAGTCGTGCACTTGTGGTTATTTTTAAAACACATCAGTTCTCTCTAGTAGCTGCCAATCAAATGAATGCAAGAGGAGCACTAGTGTATACATCAACATTCTCCCTACCAAAATGATCCCCACGCATATCCTCTTACTTGATCTGAATGGGAGAGAATGAAAATCATTGCCATTGTAATCGAACTTCATACCTGCCATCAATAACCTCTCTAGTTGGAACTCTAGTGGATTGTTCCAGGTCTTAGGGTTCCTTCATATTGCCTAAGCATTCACAGAGACAGGAGCACCTTGTGGGACTAGATAATACTCACTACATATGATTGGATTAGGCTATGGGGTAGCAAAAGTGATGCTACCGAATGCAACTGCATGACTTCCTTCAACACAGTGCTCAAATAATGTAGTTTAAACAAATGGGAGTCTTCCACCATGGAACTCCTCCCCACCACTTGGACAATATCCTCCTAGGCTGTGGCCATTGTTTCTTTATTCTTTATCACCTCTGTAATTGCCCACTCTAGTGTCATTGATGTTTTATCATTTCCTATTAAGAAATCCTTTTAAATTTTATCAAGAATTTGGGAGGAAAATGTCATTGAATATGAAGCTATGAACATATTGGAAAATGGAAGGTACATTTAGCTCTGCTAGGAAATTGGATGTAGCCCATATACTCCTTAATTACTCTTTGCTAGTTTGCCTATGGCACAAGTCAGTGCACCACTAACAATGTTCCATGTGCAAAATTTAAAAAGACTGTAGTCCACTAATAATATTTCAAAGTACATCTTTTTACTTTAAAAGTGTTACTAAAGTTTTCTTTTCTTTTCTTTTTTTTCTTTTTTTAATGTCAACAACAATTCTTAAAATTGGAAGAAGAAAAAAATCAACTTAAAAATCATTTTTAAAGTTGAAACAAAAAATTGACTTTAGAAATGAATTTTTAAAGTTGAAAAAAATCAACTTCAAATACCCTTTTTAAAGTCATTTTTTCAATTTTAAAAATCCCACCATAAAAGAAGGAAATTTTTGTTGTCCAACCATTTCCCCTTCTGTCTTTATCTTTTATAGGAGCTCTCTCTCTATGTGAATCACTGACATGCCCCCTCAAAGTAGCTCCTGAACATTCGTTGCCAATGAAGTAAATCTCCTCTCTCTCTCTCTCTCTCTCTCTCTCTCTCTCTCTCTCACACACACACACACACACACACACACACACTACCGAAAAAACTAGCCATGTGCATGACCCCCTCCCCCCCTCCTTGTATGTTACCTGCGACACTCTCTATTTAAATCTAAAATTGTTTAATCTAACAAATTGAGTGTATGGAAGCTACTTGATTGTGGATAAGTATCCATTTGGTGAGTTGAGTTTCTAATCATATCATCTTGATCTCACAAATTTACATGGAATATGGCCTATTTTGTTCTAGATATATATTTGTAGGGAACTAATTTAATTAGTTAGGACCTACTAATTTGAGTAGATTTGTAGGTTACTAATTTAAGTAGATCCACAAGTTTCCTATATCACTTTACCAAGAACAACTATTGGACATAATATTAATTAGATGTGTTCCAAAATCTCTTTAGTTTTTATAGTTTCATAAAGTCAACTTCACAACTTCTATAACATTTTTTTGTCATCATTTTTTTTTTTTTGGAAAAGCTTAAGTAACTTGTGGTGTGAGATTTTTCAATAGTAAATGTGTTGATTCATAATTCCATCTTATGCATATTATTTAGCAATGAGCACTATGTTCAGCTATTTAAACATCTTAGGGTGTGATATTTTTCAACAGTAAATGTGTTGATGGATAAAACATGTTTTTCCCATTAGAGTTGAAAAAAGAGAGGAATTTGCAAAGAGAAGTAAATCTAGTTTCACATCAATATAATTATAATATGTAGATGAGCTCACATAGATTATATTTATCTTTTATAAATTTTAGTCACTAAGTAGTTAAAGAACTAGGACAACAAATTGGAAACTATAACCATAATCTAGTAGCTCTAGTTGAACATCCATCTCAAGCTGCCTTATCTAGATATTATCCATCTTGATCTAGCTTCACTAGATGGAGTACCATCCATTCTTTGATTGGTTTTCGTATATTTGAACCAAAGTGCTCCTATATGGCCATAATTTCATAGGGTTGTTTCATGAAGGACTGTCTCTAGAGAATTGGCAACCAAATTTAAGTAGTTATGAGGCTACTAACAATCCTCTAGATTTTACTTATGAAGAAAAAAAAAAGATCATCATGATTTTACTGTGATTAATTTTAAAGCCTAAGTACATAGCCAATCACTTCCTATTGTGTGTTAATATATAATAGATGTTTTCTTAAAATTATCGCTAATGTTGAACAAAATGTAGATGGGCAAGGTTCAATCCTACAAGTTTTGAAAACTGTGCACCTTTTTTTAGTTCCATATAATAAGAAAAGGAACAAATCATTCATGTCCATAGTCAGTTTGGTCTTCCTTGAACATTGTTTTTCAGTTGATTTTATGCAATTAAACAATAAGATAGTGAAGTTTTGACACTTATCCATTTTAAATTCCCTATTATAGGTCCCCATTCTTCCCCCTTTAGCTTCAATTCTTGTGAGTAGTATAGCAGCACTATTTGTTGACGACTTGATCCAGTCTAAAATTAAAACAACTATAGTAGGTACTGTGGAAAGATTTGTTTTCAAATGAAAGAGGTCATCCAATGTTGTGTCTTGCTCCTTCCACTTAACTTTATTTCTGACTTTAAACTATTATATTACAAAATAAAAATGA
Organism: Warburgia ugandensis; assembly: GCA_035236585.1. Lineage (NCBI taxonomy): Eukaryota > Viridiplantae > Streptophyta > Magnoliopsida > Canellales > Canellaceae > Warburgia > Warburgia ugandensis. Next base: position 61,677,227 of record CP141130.1, read on the forward strand.
ATAATTGATGTCTATGCCATGGTTTCATTTAAATATCACTGTAAATTCATAGGCTAATGCCACCTTTGTACTTAAAAAAGCACATTTCTTATGTTTTGTTCTACTTTGTGTTTTTTAGATTCATTACATGGACTATTTATTTTCATTCACTACTACACGAGGGTCTTAAATTTGACATAAAGAAGTCATTATATTAACTGCTGACTTTGTAAATATTTTGCAAGTCAGTTAGAAATAAAACACTTTAAAAATATAGACTCAAGAAGTCATTTAATTGTAAACGACTTTAAAAGTCTCGCATGAAGAGGAAATTTTTTGTGAAAAGGACTTTTAAAGTTGTTTACAATTAAATGACTTCAAAAGTTATTGACATTTAAAGTTTTTTAAGTCTAAATGACCTCAAAAGTCAATAACTTTTGAAGTCTTTTAGGCTTAGTGACTTCAAAATTATACGCATAAATTTGGCACGAAGATTATTTCATACAGGAATGGACTTTTATAATTGTTTGATGCTAAACGACTTCAAAAATTAATAACTTTTAAAGTCATTTAGTCATAAACGACTTTAAAATTCAGTTACTTTCGAAGTTGCTCGAGTCAAATGACTTCTTAAGTCCTTTCCCATGTATACTTTTGAAGTTGTTTAGTACTAAACAACTTCAAAAGTTACTCCAAATGACTTCTAAACTCCTTGATCATTTATAAATAGCTAACCTCATATCATTTTTTCTTGTATCCTCTTCTTCTGATGGATGGCATGAAGGCATCCTCCTCTGGTCCTTATGCTCTCTCTTTTTCCATTCTTGCTTTCCATTTTGGATATTTTGATTGTTTGTGTCATGAAAAACACTATACATAAACCATAACTTCTTTTGATCAGGAATTGCTTTCTTGTTACAAACTTTCTATTTTCATTTTGTAGTGGGTTTTCTCACTATAGATGATGGGGTTAAGAAATGTGTTAGATCATCCTAATTTTTTAAAAATTGTATGATTTCATTACAAATGACAACTGCTTCTCTCTCTAATCATCACTATTGGAGAAAGGGAGAACATTATGATTTGTGGTTCTCATATAAATTTAGTGTTTGATGAAGAGTGGTGGTTATAACATTAACTTTTAGTCGAGAAAATTGCAGAACTCTCTCTCTCCCCCATAGAATGGTGTGAGCTAAATATTAAGAGGCCAGATTTGGATGAAAAAAAGCATATTCACTCCTTGGTCTTATATTAATATATAATATCTAAGAATATATAACATTGGTTGTAAAAAAAAAAAACAATTTGATTTGCTTGTTCATGTGTTTGTTTGTGTGTGTGTGTGCATGTGTGTATATATATATATATATATATACATACATACATATATATATATATATATGTTTGTGTGTGTAAAATTAGATTCATTGTGTATTTATGTAAGACATTGTAATGTACAAAAATCAAATAAATATATATTTAAAGTGAAAATATGTAAATTTTTAAATTCGTTTACTATAAATGAATTTAAAAGTTTGGACTTTTAAAGTTGTTTACAATTAAATGTCTTAAAAGTGTGAACTTTTAAAGTCATTTACAACAAAAACTAATCCAGATTTTTGTTTCATTGACTTTTAAGAATTATTTCATTGACTTTTGCTGTGCTTTTTTCGACTGTGTTCATGATATATACACAAAAACTAAGCCAGATTTTTGTTTGACTATCCTCAACCAAATATTACCTATGAATTGGAACTACATTAACAAATTTGTGATCAATATCAATTTTTTAGTATTGGTTAGTATTGTAACAACCCCAAAATTCTACTATTGCATGATCAAGGTATGAGTTTTCTAGGAGTATCACTTGTTATGGAATTAGATATAGGAATGCTAAAAACAGAGTCCAAATGAGGAAGTTATGGTACTTCAAAGTCAAGGGTATTTTGATAATTAAAAGTATAAAAAAAAAAAAAGGAAAAAAACTTATAACTTGGATTTGAAATTATCAAATCTAAATTCTACTCGTTAATATGATTTCAATGACACTAAGTTTACTGAAATTGGAGATCAAACGAATAAATGGTAATTTTCTTACAAAAGGGTATTTTAGTAAGTTCATTAGTGGGCCCCACGTGTAGAAATATGGGTCTGATTGTAATGAGGTATTGCGTGTGTAGCAATCAAACACATTGACTAAACTATGCTTAGTGGATTCATCAAGAAAGAACATAATGATGGGGTGTTTAACATATAAAAGGAAAAATAAAAATAATTTAAATAACTTAGTGTAGGGGCCACATTTGATAATGGCACCCCCTCACTTAAGTGGAATGAAAAAGACATTAGGTATGTTTCCCAAACTGATAGAAACCTGACAAGAGAGAGGAAAGAAGAAAGAAAAGAAGAAGGGAGAGGGAGAGGGAGAGGGAGAGGGAGAGAGAAGAAGAGGAGAGAGAAGAGAGGAAAGGAAGGGAAAAGGAGACCTGCACGCCGGAGAATTACAGGCCTGTTGGAGAAGAAGAAGAAAGAAGGATTTTGGGCAATTTCCATGTCGCCGAAAGATGAGAAGCTCACAACAATAATTGGGGGCTTAGATTTTAGATCTGAACCCGTCACCTTGCTTGCCTCAAACTCTAGGGCAAAAGCCCTTTGGTTCTACTACGATCGGAGGAGAAAACTGGGATAATTTAGGCCGTCAATTGAGGGGGAAAACTACTGTGCAATGAGATTAGGAGGGTTCAGCTGAAATTAAGGTTGATTCAACTCATCCAAGGGTGGAGGAAGCCTGGAAACAGACTCTGAAGGTAAGATTAGTGGAACCCTATATCTGATTTGTTGAATTTTGCTAAATCTATATCATTTTATTTAAGATCTAGGTTACATTGAATTATTAATCCATGCTTAGTAATGGATAGATCTATACCCGAGAGAAGTTATATTTGACTGAATTTGTGATCTGTGCTAGAAAATAGATCAGACAATATGGACCGTTTGATCTGTTACTATGCAAACAATAACTTTGTGATGTTTGGTCAATGATCAGACACCACAGTTGAGATATAGAGCACTGAATTGACTTGTAGAGGACAAAAAAAATTGTAAAATAATTGATAGGAATGGATCGGGCAATCTCAGCTGTCCAATCTGTTCCTATGTAAAGCTCTATCTAGAGACATCTGATTGATGATCAGATGTTACTAATAAACTTTCCATCCTAGAATTGATAAAATAAGTCAAACATTTATGAATTGGAAGTGAAACATATTGGATGATCTAGACCATCTAATCTGTCACTGTTCAAGTAGTGGATTGGTGACATCTGATCGATCATCAGATGTCATAGATGAATTCTAAGACCTTGAATTAACTAGAATATAATTAGAATCTTGGAATTTGGATAAAAACTTATCAAATAATCTTAGCCGTTCGGCTGAGTAGTCATGGAAGAGGAACCCACTAATGTCTGATCAATGACAGATGTTAACGACGGATTTCCTAATCCTTGAATTGACTTAGATATGACAAATTTTGGAAGTTGAATGGAACATAGGGATCAGACCATAAAAACTTTAAGTTAGACCATTAAATCATAATTAAATCTAAATATCTATATGTATGTGAATGTATTAAGAAAAGAATTATTATTTGTTGTATAGATGAAGAGTGCGTGGTCGATCTTGGAAAGGAGGGTGATTAAAGCTAGTGGAATTTGATGAATGCATTACACGAGGTAGGTAGAAATTTAAGATAGCATGTCTAAATAATATGATGCATGTTCTAAACATAATCTTATTTCTGAATATGGATGTTATGAAACTAAAATGGTATGATTGATATTCAACATGCTTTAAATTGAAATGATGAAAATAATGTTAATTAAAAGAATTGCATGTTATAATTGATGCTTATGACCTGTACATCATGCATGTGAATTGTGAAATTATGTTTATGATACATAGGTACCATGTCAGTAGTGGTGGTGTATGAGTCTAGGTATATAGGATACATCCTTGGTGGATTATCGCCAAATAAGTGAGGATGTTATTCTTGTTATAAAATATAGGAACAAGCAAATTGACTGCTATTATAATTATTTTACATCCGGGCCTAGAGGCCTAAGAGTTTTGTTTTAGACAGGTGTAGGCCTAGGGATACTATGCTAGGAGAGTTATGAGGGTTTGGCCACTCACTCTCCGAGGATTTCCACCGAGGATGGTATAGGTGGATTATTGGGCAGTTATCCAAGCACGTTGTACAAATTTAGACTGCATGCATAGTAATCCTTATGCTTGATACACTATGGTGCTTATATTATGGCATTATGAGATGCCTTATATGATGTGGCATGATGATATGCCTTATATTGTTTTACAAGTAGAAGTTGGAGGATTGTGGACCTTGTATAGTGAGGGACATGAGGATTATATTGATATACTAGCAGAGGCTGGATGATGATGAACCCCACATGATTGAGGGGTATGATTCTGAAACCCAGTATAGTCTGGGAATGTTGATTATGATATTTATTGAGTATATTCATAATTTTGTATGTCTTTTAACAATTTTCATATATGTGAATTAATGCTATATGTATATGATTGAGGGCGTAGTTTCATATAAGTTTTCATAAGGGTATATGAATAGGTAGAATTGTTTTGCATAGTATGGTTCGTGGAATTAAATTGTTTTATTTAGATGATAAATGATAATTATAAATAATTGACTTATCAATGAATTATTGATAATTATGAAACATGCTAATATTTGGTTATCAATTGATGGTTTGGACATGTTCAAAGGAGGCCACCAACGGCACCAGTTAGAAGGAGTGAGGCAATACAAGTTGAAGGTTCTAAAAGGGCAAGGGGAAGGCCCAAAAGAACGTGGATAGAAGTGGTGAGGAAAGATTTAAAAACTTTGGGACTAAATGAAACCATGGTATTTAATAGAGTGGAATAGAGGAATAAGATTCATGTGGCCGACCCCTAATTGAGATAAGGTCTTGATGATGATGATGATGATGATGATGATGATGATGATGATGATGATGATGATGATGATGATGATGAATTGATTATTAAATTATAAAATATGTTGATACTTGGTTTAACAATGGATTCATGAATTATGAAACATATTGTAAATTTAATTCAATATAACTGCAATGGAAATGAATATTATAATTGCTGTGGAAGAATTAAGTTATAATTAAATTTAACATGCTTCTTAATTCCCCCTACTAAGCATAACTTGCTGAAATATTGCAAATGTCTTTATGTTTACAATATCTCAGATACAGATAGACAGGAGTTGGTGTACACAACAAGAGGAATCCAACAACCATACTTCTGCAATTAGGTTACTATTTAATAAAGCTTTTGTATTGTGTAGTTAGTCATTTGAATTGTGATATTAGACATTCAATATAATGTTTATAGGGACTATATAAGTGAATCACTGGATGGGTCCTGTTTTGAAGAAATGCATGTCTATCTTCTAGAATATATATATATATATATATTGGGTGAGCATGAAGGTGACATCCGGGTTTTTGGAAAAATGAGTTTCAAAGTAAAATCTTCCACTGTTTTGAATTTTCGAATTAGTGGCATGTCACCTTTTGAAAATAAATGCAAAAAATTATTTTGAAAAACCCGGGGTGTCACAAGTATCTCTTTGTTTATCTCACATGTATTATGCATATTTGAAGAAATTTTACAAGATTTTGGGTTAGAAAATTTCCTTTTTAAAGTTAATTTTCTGTTTGAATGTGTCTATCATATTTTGCTTTTTTTCATTGTTAATTGAAAATTTTCATGAAATATTTTTATTTCAAATACTTCTAATTCTTGTATACTTAGTGTTTTGTAAAATGTCTAACAAGTCTTCACATAGATTTGCTTCTGCTTCAATTTCTTATGATAATGGACAAATATGCTTAGATGATTGTAATAAGAACATCAAAAGAATATGAGGGAATAGAAATTTTCATACAGTTTGCACTTAGGGCAGGTGTTAATCATAATCTCATGAGTTGTCCATGTTGAGAGAATACTTATGCTTCAGTAGAATCGATGAAAGCTATCACCCATGGATTCGGCATAGAAAAGAACCTCTATGTAGGCCCTCTACAAGGATTGGAAGATATGATCAAGACACTATAGGAAGTGTTGGAGACAGTACAGTTGTACCGATGTTTTGAGATGCATATGATGACTTTTAGGATGACTTTGAACTTTTTCATACTACATTAGAGGAAGCTGATGAGCCATTGTACCCAAAATGCAAAGATTATACCAAGTTGTCCACGGTGGTAGAACTTTACAACATGAAATTAAGATTTGGTTTTTCATATCAATGTTTTACAGAAGTCTTGAAAGTAGTAAGTAAGATGCTACCAAAGGATAATAAATTAACGAGGTTCACATGAGAGGCAAAGAAAACCCTGGCAACACTAGGGTTAAAGTATGAGAAGATACATGCGTGTCCTAAAGATTGCATCTTGTATAGGAAGGAGCACAAGGATAAAACTACATACCCAACTTATGGATAATCAAGATGGAAGTTAAAGAAGAATTCAACTAAGATAGTTATAGACATTCCTATAAAGGTTCTATGGTACTTCCCCCCATTTCAAGGTTCAAAAGAATATTTTCTATAATAGAGACAATGAAGAAATTAGTATGGCATGCCAAGGACAGAGTAGTTGATAGCTTTTTATGCCATTCAGCAGATAACCCATCATGGAAGCTCGTAGACTTCATGTGGCCAAATTTTGGTAAAGAACCTAGAAACCTACAACTTACATTATCTGTAGATGAGATTAATCTTTATGGTTCTATGAGTAGTAAGTATAGTTATTGGCCCATTATATTAGTTTGTTATGGCCTCCCACCATCTCTATGCATGAAGAGGAAGTTCATGATGTTAACTATGTTGATATCGAGTCCAAAGCAGCCAGGAATTGACATTGGCATGTACTTGTCTCCCTTGATCAGTGATCTTAAGACATTATGGGACATAGGCATTGAATCATATGATGCATATAGGAAAGAGTCGTTCACCCTAAAGGCCATACTATTGTGGACAATAAGCAACTTCTCTACGTATGGTAATTTGTCAAGTTGCACCGTGAAGGGATACAATACTTGTCCTATATGTAGTGATCAAACATGTATTGTACAAATTAAACATGGTAGGAAAATCACATTCCTTAGGCACAGAAGATAGTTTCATAGAGATCATCCATATTATTTTAAGAAGGGAGAATTTAATAGTAGTGTAGAGATAAGGACACCTCCAAAGATGTTGATAGGACAACAAGTATTGGAGTAGTTTGAAAACATTAATGTCTTGTGAGAAAAGAATAAATCAAGTAAATGTGTAGGTGAAAGTAATTGTAGAAGTTGTTGGAAGAAAAAATCAATATTCTTTCTGCTGGCATAGTGGAAATCACTGCATCTATACCATCTGCTTGATGTCATGCACATTGAGAAGAATATGTTTGAAGGCTTGACTGATACCTTGTTTAATGTCCCAGGAAAAACAAAGGATGGACTTATAACTCAAATGGATCTTGTGAATATGGGTTTGAAAAGGAGGTTGCATCCAGAGGATAGGGGCAGCTGAGGAACATACTTGCCTAAGGCCAATTATACGCTCAATAAAGAGGAGAGAAGAATAATGTGTAAAACCCTATTAGAGCTCAAAGTTCTAGACGACTACACTTCAAACTTTAAAAACATTGTCTCCACGGAAGAGATGAAATTGTTGGGGATGAAGTCCCATGATTGCCATGCATTGATGCAACAACTCCTACACATAGTAATATGTTTAGTGTTACCTGACAAAGTTAGGGGAGCTATTACAAAATTCTACTACTGCTTTAATGCTTTGTGTAAGAAGGTTGTGCATGTTTCAAAATTATAAGAAATTCAAGGTCAACTAGTGACAACTTTATGTGAGCTTGAGATAATCTTCCCAAGAACCTTCTTTGACATCATGATACACATAACAGCTCACCTCATTGATGTGATTTAACTCTATGGGCCAATTTACTTGCAATGGATGTACCCGTTTGAGAGGTACAAGAAAATTTTAAAAGGGTATGTACATAATCACAACCAGCCAGAGGGGTGTATGACCAAATGTTATATTGCAAAGGAAGTAGTGGAGTTTTACACAAAGTACTTTTCATGAGTGACTACGATTGAAATCCCATGAAAGAAACAATCGGATGCATTTCATGATCCCAAGGTTGGCGAACCTCTATCAAGTAGTCATGAATTGACCATTGACTATAATGAATAAGACTAGGTGTATCTTTACGTGTTACGAAATGTTGATAAACTCCAACCATATATTGAGTAAGTTGATTATGCACTTAGGTAAAATTTAATTGTTGATGGTTATATTTTCTTTCATCACTCTATTAATTTGTGTGCATGTGTGTAGTGAACACATGGATGTCCTCAAGGCAAAGTGGCTACAATTTGAGCATTGTGGCACTTTCAGTACTTGGCTCTGTAAGAAGGTAAAATAAAAGAATTCTCACTTAATATTAATAAAATACATTCTATATATATATATGTATATATAATCTTACTTAATTGCAATAATCACATATCCTACTTAATATGTGTATACACAAATTCAAAAACAGCAAGAATTAGTAGGCAACGATATATTCGAAACCTTGGGCTAGATGGCAATGGGACCACTACCAGAAGTAATAAAATATCCCAGATATGCCAAAATGGTTATTGTTTTTACAAGAAAGACCATGATAACTTAAGAGTGCAATGGAATAGTGGGGTTAGCTTAGTTTCCAATGCTACATTCTTTTCAAGTTCAAAGGATAATAGGCCAATAGTCATGGATGATATTTATTGCAAGGTTATAAGAGAGATATGGGCCTTGGTCTATACCTTCTAAAGTGTGGTTGTGTTTATGTGAGACTAGGTGGAACACAAGAAAGACAGCTTCCAAACTGATGCCCTTGGATTGACATTGGTTGACCTTAATAAGATATTTTACTTTCAAGACAAACGTGATAAGAGCTGGTCAACTATTTTATCATCCTGTCCAAGGAATTTTTCTGATGAAGATGGCCTAGGAGATACTGAAATAAATTACCCTTCTATTACCAAAACAATCCCATCAATCAAAGTAGCACTTGGTGAGAATGAGGATTATGTGCATGACAATGGTGAGGAGGGTGCTTGGGCTTGAAAATTATATGTAGTTGGGGGTATGTAGATTGTATTAGTGAGTTGCAATGTAATTCTAGATTTATAATTAGCTCTTTTATCATGAGCTATATGGATTGATAAGTGAGCTATATATGTGTACAAAGAATACATGAATCAATGTCGACTATAATAAAAAATTGGTGTCATTGTGCATTAATTATTAGATATTGTACAACCAAATTTAGCACCAAGAATGATAGACCAAATTTAAACTAACTAATCATTATGTAACATCTTTGATTTTTAAATTGCAATTTACAAAAATTTTCAATTATGTGAAATCAGAGTTAAAAAAGAATAATTCTAAAATTCTAAATTTTTGGAGTTCTAAAAAGTGAAAATTTTAAAGACATCAAATCTGATGTTAATACCTCAACATTGGGATTGTACTCAGAAAAACAATTCCAACGACACTAAGTTTTCCGAAATCAAAATTTAGATGAATATGTTTTGATTTTCTTAAAAAGGGGAATTTAGTAATTTCACATAGTAGGCCCCACTTGCATAAATTTGAGATTTTAGTAGCTTTCATCTATTTTTTATTATAATTATATAACTAAATAATTAAATAGTAAAAATAATATAATTTTCAAGTGTAAAATTTTTCAAAATTAAATTATTAAAGAAATTAAAGGAGGGGGCCATTTTGATAATGGCACCCCCCTCCCACTTAAGTCTTAGTCGACGAAAAGAACATACCAATGCCTATTATCAAAAACCCCAATAAGGAGAGGAAACCTTAGCAAAGCCAACTGAAGTGAAGAGAGAGAAGAGAGGAGGAGAAAGACCGACATCGAAGACGCCCATACGAAGAAAGAGGAGAAGAAAAAGAGGAAGAAGAAGAAGGGGGAGAAGGAGAAGGAGAAGGAGAGGAAGAAAGGAGGACAAAGAGGGGCCAACTAGGCTGCTACTGATGCTCGACGCCGACAATGCCTAGACTCACGTGTAGGTGAGAAAAGCTAATTTGACAAAAGAAGGAGGAGAAGAAATAAGAGGAAAGGAAAAAAGAAATCTTTTCTAAGTAGATATTCTAAATCTAATTCGTGGTTTTGATGGATTTGTGCATGGATGAGTATGATTGGAATAATTCTGATTTCATTTGGAAATATGAACATGATTTGAGTAGAAGAGACATGAATCTCTTAGGATAAGATGCATTCTACCTGTAAGCCATATTTTGTATCTGATATCCTTAGCTTTGTTGTTGCTGGTATACTTAGAGACCATCTATATTTTGTACCTAGAGATTTAAAGATATGCATACTTATGGACTAGCTAAAGAGGACATTGAAGAGGCTGTCCTAACATGTTTTATTATGATAAACTAATTTGATTTTGTGTCCTATTGATTTGCCTTCTAATGAAGAAGACATGCTTTATTTTTGAATGATAAATAGAGTGCATGTTTATTGCAGGCCATTTTTAGGAGGTGAGCTGCTAACAAGAATCAATCTGAGGTCAATGGAAGAGACACACATACTTTTGATCTTAAACAATTATCTATACATTTCTAAACTTAGTTTGTTTTATCCAATTTTTTGTACAAAGCTAGTCCATCTACCATGACCACTTGTTTTACTTTTTTCTAAATGGTGAGTGGAGTAGATGATAAATTATATGACGTACACTTTCCTTTAACTAAAGCATGACATCTTGCAGCTCTCAAGATGGGTCTAGCTTGTAAATGATGATTAACACACACACACACACACACACACACACACACACACACACACACAAACAAAGAAAAAGGAACCAAAGGAAATAAGACTAGTTAAAACTAAGGGTACAGAATAAGATCAAAGATCAAAATATCCAAGTTCAACAAATTCTATTCAAATGAAGTGAAGAATACACAACTATTGTAGTAAAAGGATAAGATATCGCATGTTGATATACACTATTTTAGCTGATTAACCTAGGAAACTAAGTTCCCTATTTTGGAAGAACCTATTCTAGTCTTGAATTTGCAATATTCTATTTATAAAAGCAATTAGCTGCAAGAAATTTGAAGATTATATGAAAATTATGCCATGATCTAACCGACTAAGCCATTCAACTATCTAAAAAGATCTCAACTAGTTGACTATGCACAACTTGAAGTTATTTTTGCTTTTTTGGAGAATCTAGTCAATTGTTTTATGAAGGGCAATATGTTTCATGCAAATCAAATAGGGTACAAATTCTAGGTTGAAGGACAAATGATGCTTGTGAAGAACAATCAACTATCTCAGGATAAGCATTAGTGATATTTGACAATATTTACAAAATAACTAATTGTCTAGTAAAAACAAGAAACTGATGATATGAGACAGGTTGTTGAGATGTCACTTTCAAATCTGAAATCATATTTTATGATGAGTTATATCCATTCAAATGACTAGCATCTCATCTACAATAGATCAGTTGGCTACCACACAATAAATTAGAGACTTTAGCTTCCACAAAACAATTTGTAGAAGAAATTGAAAATCTAGCACACAAGCATGTTCTCAAGCTAGGGGCTCTGAGCTATTCTATTCTAATTCTTTCCATCTATTGTATTGAAGACCATCTCTATCTAATCTTTACATTTGTGCTTTATTTTGGAGAGGGAGTTCTTCTTCTTCCAAACTTCTTTATATTTGAGAGAATACAATAACTCTCTTGTTCTTGTAAAGTTTTCCAAGTATTTGTAAGAAGTACATGTTGGTTATGTTTTATCTTTAGATGGAGAGGAAGAAAGAATTCTCCTTTACTTACAATCTAACACATGCACACACACTTCCCACCTCATAATTTAATCATCTTATTTTTCTTAAAGTTCTTCTATTAATAACTACAATTTTTGTACTTCTTTGGTTATCACATTTCTTAAGTTCTATTGGAGTCTGCTTCTACAATATTCTATGGAAAAAGTAAACTTTAGAAGCTTAGTGTCAAACAAATACATATAGTTGTTTAGTATTATGAAGTTCAACCTTTAAGAAATCTTACGAATGACCATTAGCAAGCTATGTTCATAGTCTTAGTGTGGGATGCATCTTTCACTCTAAGAGATGTGAACGCAATTGTAACACCCCTAACTTTTGTAAGGAGATTGAATAAATAATGAAATTGAAAATTTTAAGAAAAATCATGCTGGAATATTAGAGTTATTAAAAATGCACTTCTCATAGAAGTAGAATCAAAGTATAAGACATGTATAATTGAAAGCATACTTGACGAACCGATCAGAATGACTGTAAGTATGGATGAAAAATCCTTATTTTTCTCCATTTTTATGAATAAAAGGGTAAAATAGTAATTTTACTCATAACCGAGACCTAAGACAAAAATATTTAGAATGTACTAGGAAATACTATTCCAACGCCACTAAGTACGCTCAATTCTGAGTTTGGGAGAATAAAACTGATTTTTCACCACAAAAGAGCAAAATAGTATTTTCACACCTCTATGGGGCCCACAAATGGATTCACCGGCCAAAATACATGTAATCATGAGTCAAACCACTACCACCTGCTAGTGGAGAAGGAGGTGGTAGTGGGAATCCAATGACAATTTAATACCAAAAACAAATGAAACATGATAATTACATATAACCATGAAAAAATTCAAAAACACCTATAAATACCCCATAAAAATTCCCAAAATTTTTCCTAAAACTCCATTACAAGGTGCCCTAGACTCCCCTAAAATTTCAGCTCCAGAATCCTTCCCCATCTCCCCCAATTCTTTCTTTTTTTCCCTCTTTTTTTTTTTCTCTGTAAGAGCGTCTGCAGACACACCTGGCACTCCAGGCTCATTGGTCACGTCAGGCGCGTCAACTAACGCGTCGTCCCCATTGAACTAGGGTTTTTGCATGGGAAATCCTATTTGAATTATTCATCCAATTTCATCCGTTAGAATTAGATCTCCACTGTTGGATCTGTTTAGGCTAAGGAAATCTACAAAAGCCTTAAGAAATTTGGATGATCTACCTCCTAAATCGCCTAGAAACTCAAAACGAAAATAAGCACAGTACTGCATACCATCTCCAATGATCAATAATAGTTATTTTGGCCAATCTAGTAACTAAAAGTTGATCTAGAGCTGTTGGATCTCTTCAATACGGGGTGATCTACAAAAGCCCCATATTTTCCAGTCTTCTCCAACAATGGTGACAGAGAAATCCTTGGCTATATATATATATATATATATTTCAGCTTTCTTCCTCTTCTCCGGTAAATCTCTCTCTGCAGTGAAGATATCTTCACCGGCTGTCCCAGGTAGGTGGCATCTACCACTCCCCCTTTCATTCCGATATTACCCTTATGTTTTTTAGCCTCTAAGAGATCTCCTCCGGCCGTTGATCCATCGAGAAGTATGGATCCGGTAATAGGGTTGAGATCCCCCATCTTGGACTACTCAGATGAAACTTTTGAGCCATTGGATGGATTCCTGTGGCCCCAAAACCTTAGGAGGTGAAATCTTGGACGTTAACTATAAAAGATAAAGGAGATCCAATAATGGGTGATCCGACTGTCTAGATCTGGACTGTCTCACCCATAGCCAGTCACCTCTATCAAACCACCTATAATATGAGGTAACAAGTGCGGGCCGATGGTCATCCTCACACCACGTAAGCCCAGATTTTATCTGAGCCATCCAATTTTTGAACTAGGAGCTTATTTCTTCAATTAAGAGCTCATTTTAGCTCTAATTTTAGATTAGAAAGAACTGATGAATTGCTTACACTATGTAGAATCTTATGGAAGCATGATAATTATGTTTTTAAGTGTATTTATGTAAATTAATTGGTAAAATCCATCCAACACTAATGGATCATGATCAAGATGACCTTAAAATGGAAATCTGAACTAATGGATGGATTCAGGAGGTCCCAAAACCTTAAGAACCATGATCAAAATAAAAATTTTCGATACCTACATCAATTAATGGAAAAATAATAGTAAGATCAATATCAGCCCTTAAAATGGGCTAAAATCTTAAAATCCAAATTTTGATCTCAATTTAACTCCAAATTTAGATAAAAATAATAATAATAATTTGGGTTGGATCCCTTTTGATGAGGAGAACCTACTGATTTTGAAAACTGGAATCAATTGTTAGAAGTGACTAATCTGTGTTTAATTAAGAGATCTAACCTTAAAAGTAGTAAAATCCATATAAAAATTGTAAGTAAGATAAGGATGATCAAACAAGATCCATAGGATCTTGAATGATCAAGAACAATAAGAATCCTAATGTCATATTTTATTATGTATCTATGTATGTATGTTGTAGAAAAATCTAAATAAAGAATCCAAACCCATGATCAAACATGATTCAAGGAAAATTAGGGCATCCCTTATAGGAATACATGAAGAAAGAATACTTGTATAAAGGAATAACTTTATACATATGGTTTGACAAATGTATGAATCAAGACCATGATGGATAATATGGAGTGAATATCACTTGAGATGTATGAATCAAGACCATGATACCACTTTGACGTAGGTGGATGGACAAGAATGTATTAAGGATTCATGCATATATATACATGATCTTCTATTTAGAATTATAGACCTTCATGATATAAGTATACTTGGTACCTTAGAATAATAATGGTCCAATCAAATGATCCAACCCCATGATCCAATTCAACTGATCCAATCTAATGATCTAATCAAATGATGAGAAATTAATGAGATGTGTAGACTAAGGAAACCCTAAGAATAGGGCATAGAAAATATTCTAACCTTAGTTAAACAGACACATCGCCTGATATGTACAATGTATTTTACATACAAGGATGGTGGCTTGTGGTTTTGTTTTACACAGCCATAGGACTGGGGATGCTATGCTAGGGAAGTTATAAGGGTTTGGCCACCTACTTTATGAATGGATTTTGTTATTCCCACAGTTTGTATCAGTGGATTATTATGCAATTATTCAGGTGCGATGTACGAATTTAGACTACAGCATAGTAGTCCTTGAGTATTTTGCATTATGATGCCGAAGCCCTTTGATCTATAGAATCGAATAGATCGTCAATTCTAACGCCCTTCCTTAACAGAAGAGAATCGCCGCGAGCTCTCCTTCGTAACATCATATTAGGGTGGTCTTGCTCCCATTTCCTTCCTTCCATAGTAGCGGGATCTTGGGTACAACGAGATCGCAACTTCGACCTATTCCACCGGGAGGGGTTCGACCCCGCGACTTCTGGCATGACGGACCAGCACTCTAACCAACTTAGTGATTTCCCACCGAAACGCTTTCTCAATGAGAGAACATATGATAGGCATAGTGTAATGCCATGGCATGATGAGATGCCACTACATGAGTTCCTGGAAAGAAAATCCCCGTATGAGAATTGGCTGAATATTGATCTCCTATGTGAGAGTATAGCCAGGGGAAGGAACAAATTTTGAGCATTTTCACTATTTTAATGGATTTACCCTATACTACATAAATAATGTATATACTCTATGTTGAGATAATCCATGAGTAGATAACCATGATAGAATAATGACTGAGGTATGTATTCTTATATTAGTGAAGTAGTATATTTTTGTATCCCCTACCAAGCATAGCTTGCTGAGATATTATAAATATTTGAATGTTTACAATATCTCAGATACAGGGAAGGAGACTTAAGGAAGTAAAGCTTGAAGACTTACAAGCTACAAACATGATCAAGTGAAACAATATGATGTTACATGTAATTAATTAAATAAAACATCATTTCTACACATACTTCAAATTTGGTGGAAGTAAAAGCATTCCAAACCTTCTAATCAATGGCGTCAAAGTATATGGCAGGCATCGTGGATCATTGATATATGGAGCTATGTAATTGTGATCAAGGTAGTTCTTCTATTTTCTCCATTGTAGGAGAAGAGTGCAAGGGAAAGAATGTTGAATGAAACAAATATGCAGCACCACTTGTCTAAGTTGGGCTACATTCGTTTAGAAGAGAATGAAGTAAGCATTTGTGACAATTTGTCCCTTTCAAATTAATGCTACTATAGTTATATACATGTTGTTCTCGAACTATAGTGTCTTTGCTTGACAGCAAAGAAAGATTGAACTATGGAACCTATTGATCCTTCCATGCTCTGGATGATGGCACATTTAGTACTACGCAAATTGCTTCTTGCATAATAAGTGGCCCCACTTGTCTATAAATTTTATACAATTAATTAGATGACATGATCATGTCTTTCTAATTAAATTTTGCAAGACATTCTTACATAAGAAAGCACAACTATAGGAACTCTAAGCATCACTGTTGCAAATGATGACATCCTGTATAGGGTTATGGGTAATAAGATGGACCACCCTAGACGAGTTAGGGGCATGGTTCGTAGCGTTGTTCCTTCTAAATTCTTTGGTAAAGGGCATTTACCTACAATTCAAGGTGATGAGGAGGTATAATGAGTTAGTTGAGAAAATAAAGGTAGATATATTTACTAAGTTGCATGAAGGAGGTTTGATGATTGTTACTCCATCCCCTGCCCATAATTCTTGTAGCCCCTATACATCTATCAAATGGGAGCTGCAATTCCCCAACTGAAGAAGATCATGAAGGACATTTGACACCCCTTAAAAAGGAAATTCTAGCCCAGAAGATATATATATATATATATATAGACAAAACTAGAAATTTTCTTTATCCTTCTGTAATAATCCTCTTCTCAACCTCTCTATTATATATTTGATTTGCAAGTGGGTCAAAGCCTGTTGGCCCTGGATCCCGTCAAAACATCATGGTAGTTGGTTCATGCTATGAGCACGAATTAACTATTTTGCATAGAATTAGTATGCCACCACACATTAAGCGGGTGTTCATTACCATGGCTTTGAATGCTAATGCCTACCTACTATTCCCATTAGAAATGGAAAATATTATACCATTGGGCTGGCTGTTGCACATCACATCGCTTGGCTAGAGGCACTTGTCATTTCCCATAGAGTCCACAGTATATATCTTATCATGCTACCTTCCTCATCACTATTTTTTATGTAGAGACCTCAATTTAATTATTTAATAACTTTATACGGTTAATCAACAACAACATGCGACATCGAGGTCAGCTACCTTTACAGTATCACCTATTGCTGCTACACCAATTTAATAGGTACTTGTATATATCTTTGTTTTATTTTTTTCATCATAAATTAGGTCCTCGTCATTGATCAATATTATTTAGCTAAAAAAATTTGCATCTTTTATAGCGGCCATCTAACGAGCATGTGGAAGTCTTACCTAACATGCCTCGATCCCTAAGGTTAATCTACTACCTCATCAACGAATCTATGACAATCAACCCCATACTAATCAAGAAGGGAGTGCTTGTTAAGGACATTATTGAAGTGCCACTTATGGCAGAGGACCTATTACGAGTTTGCCTATAGAATCAACTTGAGCACCCTCACATTGTCTCCTACATGGGGTATATACACATACTTGCTTGTAAAATATTTGACATTTACATGTTATATTTTCATTGTATAAGTAATAATTATTTCTTTTATGCATCTTCTTGAATGATGTGACTAGCCTTTTTGAGGGTGAGGCTACATTTTACCAATTCATTGACCCTGGCATCATTTCTAGAGTGGCAGAGTATTGGTTGCTAAAGAGGGATGTTCAGGATATTTGATCAGGCTTCTTTCGCTACTCTTAAGGATAGGGCTTAATGATTTCCTACAATAGTGGGTAAGTTTTAATTTTCTTATTTTCTTGCCAGTCTATTCTATACTTAGGGATTGTCAACTTACATTACAATTCATATGACTATCTATGTAGGTCTCATTGGATGCTGCTCGTGTTGGATGTGCACATTGGGCATGCTTTCTTTTTTTATTCTTGTGGATCGTACATCTGTCCTGTTCGCATAAAAATTATAAATAAGTAAGCTTTTATTTTTTTCATGTGTTGTGTGTAGATAAATAATTTGTCAATCATCTATAATACATTTGAAATTTAAATTTGTAGAGTATGGTTCGAATGGGCTAATATGATCGAGACTATACAACCACCAAAACTCACTTGGAAGAATGTCAAGGTATAAAAAATAGTTAATTACTCTAAGTTATCACTAATTAAACCTACAATATTACAAATGATATTTATGGGTTCTTTTTTGTTGTTCTTGTTGCACAGTGTCTTAAACAACTATTTGATTGGTAGTGATGGTATTATGTCCTAAGATACATGAGGATCCTCATATTTGCTAGTATTCTTATCTCTCATTTAAGAAAGTTAAGACACCTTTTACTTTTCATAATCTTATATTTTTCTACAGTTTTTTTATAGACCTGGCTAAAAAATGTGACCTTAATTAAATATGCTGTATTACAAGCTGCTATGCTTTCTGAGTGGGCAAACAAGAAAAGTTACTCCACCGTAAATCTCTATGAAATGTGAACTAAATGGGATAAGTATGTAATGAGTTTCAATTAAATCACTTGGAGTAACTACATGAACTTGAAATATATAATAAAGTATTTTTTCATTCACTTGTGTGTGTTCTTTTATTTTTTATTATTTTCTTTGAAATATATATATAGCCATAAATGAGTGGAGACTTGTACATGAAGTGAATATGTGGCACTTGGTTTTCAATATATTCATTGAATTATATAATTTTTATGTGATGATGAATGAGAGGGTTACTTAGAGTGTGAAAGTAAATGTGAATGTGTATGGATTTACAAATGAAGTGAATGTGGATGTTGTAGAGAATGCATGTGTTGCAGTTTCTTTTATAAAGTATTTTCAAGAAAGATGTGGATGGAAAATGATGAGTTTGGATGTTTTGTACCCATTACGGATGTATTAAGTGTTATATTATAAGAAAGATTCAGTGTATCAAGAAAGGTGTGGATGCTTGTTGTATTGGATTTTGGTTTTTCATGTTTATAAAGATTTTTTGAAGTATTAGGTGTATAGAATGTTTGTTATTCAATGTATACACAAGTGTTAGTGTATCAAGAAAGATGTGGATGCATGTTGTAGTGGATGTTGGTTTTTCATGTTTATAAAGATTGAAGTATCAGGTGTATATGATGTTTGTTATTCAATGTATATAGGTGGTATTGTACCAAGAAAGATGTGGATGCATGTTGTATTGGATGTTGGTTTTTCATGTTTATAAAGATTGTTTGAAGTATCAAGTGTATAAGATGTTTGTTATTCAATGTATACACAGGTGGTAGTGTATCAAAAAAGATGTGGATGCATGTTGTAGTGGATGTTGGTTTTTCATGTTTATAAAGATTGAAGGATCAGGTGTATATGATATTTGTTATTTAATGTATACAGGTGGTATTGTATTAAGAAAGATGTGGATGCATGTTGTATTGGATGTTGATTTTTCATGTTTATAAAGATTGTTTGAAGTATTAGGTGTATAGGATGTTTGTTAGTTAATGTCTACAGGTGGTAGTGCTTGGATGGAAAATTGAAAAAATAAAAATAGAAAAGTACTTTTGAAATCATTTAGGGCTAAGCAACTTCAAAAGCGCTCCAAAGTGTTGGACTTTTGAAGTCACTTATGGCTAAACGACTTCAAAAGTGTTCAACTTCAAAAGTGTTAGACTTTAGAAGTCGTTTAGGTTAAGCACTTTCAAAATTTTCAATCATTTAAAGTTGTTTAGTCTAAACAACTTCAAATGTATGTGACTTTTGAAGTCATTTGTTCAAGTGACTTCAAAGGTCCTCAATTTTTAAAGTCCTTTAACTAAATGACTTTAAAATTTGTCAACTTTCCAAGTTGGCTTGATTGAAGTTTCTTATTAAGTGACTTCGATTATTACTTTTAACTAACTTTAAAAGCCCTTGTGTAGTAGTGATTAGTTCTCAAACATAAACAACATGAAGAATATGAACAAGAGGCCAACCTGAACAGCTTTCATAAGAGAAAGGTCAAAGTGTGAACAACAATGGGAAAGGTTATTAAGAGAAAGTCAAGGGAATCAAACAAACTATCTAGTACAATAGTAAGGGGCAAGAGATAGGTGATAGTGTAGCATTTTATAGAAGTTTTATTTTCTCCACGGTAAGAAGCATGGTGCCTATCACAGTTGATGATTGGAGACATGTGTCACCAACAATCAAAGATTCAATATGGGAGATGGTGAAGGTGTGTAAAAATATTATATAATATCTAACATACTTATCTTCTTATTTTCAAATATAGTAACGTGCTTGTTTGTACTTTGTAGACTGCCTTAGATGTACCTAAGGAGAAGAAGATGGGTGCTTTGCAAGAAGCTAGTTAGCAATGGCAAAATGGAAGAACTACCTTGTTCAAAATAGTTGTGATTTTAATAATATCGCAAGTTCATAGGTCCATTATATCATAGACATGGAAAATACAGGTTGATCCTATAGAGACATTATAATTAATAGATTCAATTAAAGTCTAAGGTAACCTACTTTAACCTAGCAAATGATCAAGGAACGTAGGGAAATAAAGTACTAAACTAAAGTAAAGAAACTAAGGTAAGCAAAGTAAGGCAAGTAAACTAACTAAGGAATTAAAAACTACTTTCATTAATGAAAATTTTGATTATAATGGAAATTAAAAAAATAAAGAAGTGAACAAGTAAAGCAAATAAAATTTTCTTGAAGTGTTCACTATAGGATTCCTAAGTTGCATCCCTCAACTAGGACTTTGACATGTTTTCTTCTTTTCCTTAGGCTTGAATTATGCTTTATAGCTCTCTTTTTGTGTCACTCGACAAGTGCCTATACACTTATTTTGAACTAAAAATACATTACATCCAAGCAAGCATCATCTATACGACTCCATTTACTTGTTTAGGCACATCAAGTGTAGCCAACACTCAAAGAGGGTACTCACCTTAACATGCCACAAACTCAAAAGAATCCTCCAACCATACTCTAGGAAGGAGAGAATCCTTGGCTACCATGGAAAGAGGCATAAGGGTTTCTCTTCCGTTCCTTATTGTTCCAAAAACCCAACAAAAATAAAGAAAGAAAAATGAAGTGAAGAATGCGTGTAAAGGGAAAGGGAAAGGGAAAGGAGTGGTAGGAAGATTGATGGACAGTGCAAGTAGTTTTAAGAAAGGAGGGGTGTGTGAGAGATGGTGGGGGTTTGTAGGTGTGAGATGAAGTGGAGTGTGTGTAAGGGAAGGATGGGGGATGCATGCTAGGGTGGAGTGGAATTAAGAGAATGTAAAGTGGGATGAGAAAGGCAAGTGCATGCAATGTTAGGTGGTGGTGAAATGTGTAATTATAAGGAGATGGAAGGTGTGTAGGTTTAAGGAGGATGGGGGATGTAGACTGGATGGGGGAAGATATGTGGGGTTGATGCATGCAAGTCTAAGGGTGGAAGGGAGAAAGAACGCATGGAATGATAAGGGATGGAAGGGGGTGTGTAAAGAAAGATGAGGGAACATGGGAGAAGAAGGAAGGATTGGGGGAACATAATGTTTGAGACACTTACCTCTTCTCTTTATGGTGGACATTTGGATCCAATGGAAAGATGGTGAGAGTGATCTCTCTCCCTCTGTTTCTTAGAGGTTTAGCTCTAATGTTCTAGGAGAAAGTAAGAGTGTTTTTTCCTTCTTTCTTGCCTCTATTTATAGTTTTTTGGAGGAGAAGCCCTAAGATTTGGATGGTTAAGATCATGGGAGAAACGAAGGGAGAATAGTTAGGATTTAATGGAGAGTGGAAGGAAGGAAAGAGGAGCTAGAAAAAGGGGACAAGGAATGCAATTTGGGAATGTGTTGGACATGGGATTATGTTGGATGGAGAGTTAGATTGGGATAGATAGGATAGAAGGAAAGAGATATGGGTGGAAAGAAAGGAGATAAAGGTAAGTGGAAAAAAGCATAAGCTAGGAAGGAAAAAGATAGAAGGGGAAGGGAGAAAATAAAGTAAGGAATGTGGGAATAGAAATGAATGAGGGAGGAGGTGTGTAACTCTACGGTGGGTGGTGGAATGTTTAGAACATCTGAAATAAAATTGAACTATTGGATAGAAATGAATGGTGAAGATCTTTCCTCCTTGAAGTGTCACTTTAAATTCTCATGAGATGGTAATGGCTAGGTTTTGTAGCTTTCATCTACATCATTCTTGTCCATTAGATTATGCTCCACCCTAGCCCGAATGGATGAAATTCTTTTTAAGTTTCCTTATCCACAAGGATCTCTTTTATAGTTCATTTTCTCTTCACCTTTAAATTAGCATGCCTTAGAGTGGATGACATCGATTCCTTTAATCTTTCCTTATCTACTTTAGGTTTCTCCTTTATTCTCTCCTAGACCTTCTTTATTTTCTTTGGAAAATAGCATTCAAGGACCCCACATATGTGGGAGCTTCGTGCATTAGGCGGCCCTTTTTCAATAGCATTCAAGAAGGATAGGACGTATCAACCCATGGAGTGGAATATTTTTCTCCTAAAAATAAGGTGGGCAGCCCATCAAAAAAATCTCCACCTATGGGGCTTGGTTTTGGTCTTCATTGTAGTCTTTCTTCTCAATGGTCTATCCTTGCTTGAGTTAGTTCTCATTGGTTTCTTAGGATATGCATAAATAATGATTGATCTTGGCCTTTAAATGCTTGAAAAGTAATGATATTGTCAGCTGTAGATTTTTCATAAATTGTCTCTCCCCCCACCTCCTTTATTTTTTGCACCTCTTTTCTTTATTTTTCACGTTTAAAAATGCGTAGTAAAGAGAGGTACACATGCTTACATCGGATAATCATCCAAATCCCTTTGGCGGTCCCATCTTTTGGCTGAGTAGGAGAGAGAGTAAGTGAAATGTGTCTTCATGCCAAACCCGGTCACTGACTTTTTTTACTTTAGAAAAAGCTGATTGTATGTGTATCCAATGTATGTGATTTGAGCTTTCCTGTGAAGCTTCCTAAGGTGGTGGATGACTTGCATGCATTGAAAATTCTATCACCTTTACTTTTGATATGAACTCCCTATTTTGAATGGATAAGTTCGATCTTTTTCTTAGGGTTTTTGATTGCCTTAACTTTGATAATAGCACCCTTTAAGCTCTCAAACTTCATGTTTGGATGTAAGCCCATGATTCTCCTTGGATATTAGTCTTGCTCTTTTTTAAGGTTTTTGTTGCTATAAGTAGAAATTTTTCCAGTTGTGCCCTAATCCTACAAAATGTGAAATAAACCCTGACTAAAGATATTTAAGTGAATTCTAGTATTGGAAATTGCTAAATATAAAGGTATTTCATGTCATATTTCTATATATATATATATATATATATTAGTAATCACATAGTTCCAAATGTCTATGATCTATTGAGGCTATACACAATGCCTACCATTTATTCCAATGTCATTGACTAGGATATGTGTAATGAATTTATAAAGGTTCACACATCTATTGAATTTTAGGTATGTGCTAAAGTAATGTATTTATTGAATTAATTATATATAGCATCCAATTGTTCTTAATTATGTACATACAAATGTGTTGGCAAAGAGTGGGAAAGGTAGAAAGGTGCGTGAAACCAACATGCAGCAACACCTCTCCAGGTTGGGCTATGCCCATTTGGAAGAACATAAGTAAGTATCCATGATAGTTTACTGCTTTCAAATTATACTACAATTATATATGTTTCATTACCTAACTATGGTTTCTTACTTGTTGGCAAAAGAAAGGTGGGACTACAGATCCCATTAATAGTGCCATCCTTTAAAAGATGGTGCATTTAGTGGGTTGTCGCCTAAAACTTCACTAACAAAGCTATTGCAGAAGTTGCTACTCACATTGTAAGTGGTTGCACATGTTTACGCTTGACTACCTTAAATTTTATACATTAAGTAATTGAACTAATTATGTCCTTCTATTAAATTTTGTAAGACATACTTACTTAAGAAAGCACAAGTACATGAACTCTAAGCACAACTGCTGCCAAGTATGGCATCCTATATGGGGTTATGGACAGTAAGAAGGACCACCTTTGTAGAGTAAGGGGTAAGGATGTGGTATTACTCCTTCCAAATACTTTGGTCAAAAAATACTTGTAGTTGACGGCAAGGAGGCCTAGAAAAGGATGTGTGAAAAGATAAAAATGGATGTAATTAGGAAATTACAAGATGGAGGTTTAGAGCTAGTTTCTCATACCCTTATACCTCAATCAAATGCTAGCTATAATTCTCCAATAGAAGAAGATCGCAAAGGACAATTTAAGCCTTTCAAAAGAGAAATTCTGGCCAAGGAGATAAATGCATGACACTAAAACTTTTTCATTGTCCTTCTATAATTCTCCTATCTCAACCCTTTTAATGTATGATGTATTTCTGATTTGTAGGTGGGTGAATGCCTATTGGGCTTGAATACCTGTCAAAATGTTATTGTAGTTGGTTCATGCTATGAGCTTGAGTCAATAGTTTTGCATGGAAATAGTATGCCTCCACACTAAGACTATGTCTATTAGCATGGCTTTGAATTCAAATGCCCACCTACCATTTTCTTTCAAAATGGAAAATATTTTTATCATTGGGCAGGTCATTGCATATCATGTCTCTTAGTCAAAGGAATTTCTCATTCCCATAAAGTCTATGGTATATATATTTTCATACGACCATCCTCAACAAAAAAGTATACTTAGAGACCTCAATTTTATTTATTAACTATATCTAAGGTCAATCAAATGCAATAAAAAGAGCTATCAAGGTTGCCACCATTACACTATTAGCATCGTCGTACTAATAGAATTAGTACTAGTATTGATGTTTGTTTTCCATCATACAATTGAATGTCTTCAATGATCAATATTGATTAAAAATCTTTGCAACTTTTACAGCATTCGTCTAAGGATTGCATGGAAGTCCCACCTAACACACCTGGATCCCTGAAGTTACTCTATAGACTCATCAAAGAAGATAGGGCAATCAGCCATATACTAATCAAGGCTAGAGTTCTTGATGATGAATTTGTTGAATTGCCACTTATGGAAGAGGACTTACTAGGAGTTTGCCAATTGAATCAACTCAAACACCTTCACCTTGTCTCCTACATTTAGTATATGAAAATATCTACTTCTTTACTGATACAATAATCCTTTTTGAGGTCGAAGATGTACCAATTCCTTGACCCTACTATCATTTGTAGAAAAGCAGAGCAATGACTAATAGAGAGGTGAGATGAAGATATGTTACCAAGGTTTTTCTGGTAATCGAAGACGGAGGGCTTAATGATTCCCTATAACAACAAGAAAGTTTCAATTTTTTTTGTTTTCTTACGAATTTATGTTCTACACATGAGATTTGTAAACTTTAGTTACAATTCATATGCTTGTGTATATAAGTCTCATTGAATGCTAATGTGCATGGTGGACATGCATTCTTTTTAAGTCTTGTAGATCACACATTTGTCCCATGCTCATGAAATCATAAATAATGAAGCTTTTTAGTATTTTCATGTATTATATATGGAAGATAACTAATATTTTGTCCATATTTAATGCATTTGAAAATAAATTTGTAGTGCATGGCTAAGATGGGCTAATCTAACCGAGACTATACAACCACCAAAACTCACTTGGAAGAATGTCAAGATAGGAAAAATAGTTAATTATTCTATTTTATAAACTAATATTATAATATTATACATGATATTTAGAAATCATTTCTATTTTTCTTGCCTAATAGTGCCCTAAACAATAGTCTAATTGGGAGTGTGAGTACTATGTGTTGAGATACATGAGAACCCTATTACTCAATGGTGCTCATATCTCACAATTTAAAAGGCAAGACACTTTTCATTGATTAGATTCTTACATTTTTATAATTTGTATAGATTCTAACTCAAAACAACATGTCATCTAAATTAAAAATGTTGTATTGCAGGCTGCTATGCTTTTTCAATGGGCAAACAAAAAGAGTTACTTCAAGGCGAATATTAAAGAAATACGAATCGAATGGGATGGGATGGGATGGGATGGGATGGGATGGGATGGGATGGGATGAGTATGTAATAAGTTTTATTGGAACAATCGTGGTTACATCAATGTAAATTACCTTATCCATTAATATAATATCAATCTTCTCTATTTACATGCATATGTTCTTCTAATTTTTATTATTTTCACTAAAGTATATATATTTTATTAAATGAATAAGGCAAAGTTGGAGTTGGAAAGTAAATGGATGTGTATGAAGAAGTGTACTTGTAGGTACTTAAGAATTTTTTTTCATATCTTTGAATTTCTTATGTTAGAAGTGAATGTGGAGGTTGTAATGTATGAAGTGAATGTGTTATAATTTCTTTTTTCAATTCTTTTCAAGATAGAGAAAAGATATATATTTTTTATATGGATGTTCTACCAAATGTAAAAGTGAATGTGGAATTCTTTTTCATGTCTTTAAATAATGTCAGAATACTATAGCAACAATACATTGAAAGTATGTAGGAATATAGGTTATGATTGCAATGTGAAGTAATAGAAAAAAATTTACATGACTTTTAAGTTGGTTTTCTAAAAACAATATTAAAAGGTTCTTTTAAAATTAGTTTTTTTATAAAATTACTTTAAAATTTGGTACTCTTAAAGTCAGTTTTGTCATTCCAACTTTAAAAATTCTAACTTTTTGAAAGTCAATTTTCCCCTTACAACTTTGAAAGTCAAACACAATTTAAGGACTTTTCAAATTGGAATAGTAAACCAACTTGAAAAGTTCTATACTTTTAAAGTTGGTTTCTTTTCTTGTCGATTTGTGAAGTCAACTTGATAGAAGTCACTTCGTTAAGAGACTTCCATATACATACATACATCCATGTGTGTGTGTGTGTGTGTGTGTGTGTGTGTGTGTGTGTTGTGTGTGTGTGTGTGTGTGTGTGTGTGTGTGTGTGTGTGTGTGTGTGTGTGTGTGTGTGTGTGTGTGTGTGTGTGTGTGTGTATTTAACTAACTTTAAAATCCTTCCATTAAGTAGTGGGATGGGACCTTAGAGGATTTGCCTCTATTTTTTAGCCACATGTCAATGTCTTTATAAGCTCTATCTTTTTCTATTTTTGTCCACCTTTGCTAAGATCCCTTAGGAAACAAATACTGATCAAATAAGCAATTAAGAGATACAAATACTTACTTTATTCAGGAGAACACTTCATATGGTTCTTAGTTGGCAATCAGTTCTCATCTTTATGTTCCAAGCTTTCCATCTCCCATAAGTTTGGGTATGAGATTAAAGTTTCTCTCTTTATATGGCTACTATTTGGCAAATATCATAATAATATAAGCCATCCATCTCTTCCTAAATGGTAATCTAACCTCATATTAATGATATAAACCTTCTACCCCTATGCCTATGTAAGGGATTAGAGTTTCTCTCTTTACAATCCCTAGAATACCTATATCTAATCTAAGTTATTTATTTTCTTCTAATTCTAATTATTCTCATTTTATAATCATATACTATGTGTCATGATATCATTAAAATCTTTATTATTTTATTTTTATCCTATGTCATTAGTTGGATTATTGGTTCAAAAAGATTTGCTTTATGTATCCTTTCTTTCATGTACTAGTACATATAAGCAAAAAAGAAAAGACTACAAGCCTCATTTTTTCATGTATGGTAAGATATTTTCTGTAGATCTTATGCATTTATCATGCTAGAAATGGCTTAGTTTAGCTAGACAATATATTTTATGCACATTGGATATTTTTAATCTATGTTTCTCTAAGGAAAAAGATTGTAACATTTATTTTTATTATTTTTGTCAAATACTGCAAACAAGTTGTTAGGATATTCAAAATGCATTGATTTCTCATGGGTTACCTATATTATGTGTTGTAAATAGTTTGATCTATACAACATATTATGAAGTATGGAAAAGAGGCTTGTCCTCTTTCCACTCTTCTTAAGCGTGCATTCTTATTAAGACATACATATAATATAAATGCATAGATATATCATATAGATATTTTATGATTTGTGGAAAATGATATAAACTATAAATGCATAAAAATGTAATTCAATGTGCAACTTCTATGTAAATTTGCATAAAAATGTAATTGGGTAAAACATCCAAACTGAAAACTAAAGGTGAATAGAAGTGAAGAAGGTTCTTGCAATATAAATGAAAAGGGTTTGTCTTATTCTCCTTATCTTGAGAAATGAGTGAGTCAATTTTATTTTGGCAATTTTATTATCAAAGCTTGAGAGAGCATGCAACAACAGAAGCCATGTAAGTTGATGAGAAGAGAGTCGAAGAGGGTAAAGAACATAAATCCCACTAGGGTCTATGAAATAGTTTAAAATACTTAAGAGGAGATGGAAGTAAATAAATAAGGAGAATAATAAAAAGAAATGTCTCATTAGTTGTAGAACAAGGAAAGCAAGATTTGTTGTTGCAGAATTTTGTAATAAAAAATGAAGAGGGTGAGTGTCTTTTACGTGGACAAGCTACCCTTGAAAAGGGCAAAAGAGGAGGAAAAGTGGGGAGTTGGGAGAGAGTAATAACCAAAAATCATCTCTCTCTCTCTCTCTCTCTCTCTCTCTCTCTCTCTCTCTCTCTCTCTCTCTCTCTCTCTCTCTCTCTCTCTCTCTCTCTCTCTCTCTCTCTCTCTCTCTCTCTCTCTCATGCATGTGTGTGTGTAGTTTTTGGAATTACCTACATTATAAAATAGACCTCAACCAAAAGTGCCCAATATTTTTCGTGAAATGGCCCACATTTGGATGATGTAACTCACTTATGTCACTGCTATAGATTTGGATGACTATTAAAGAACATGACCATAATGATTATATGGATTATATTATAAAGACCACGGACCATTTATACAAAGTTTCTCATGAGCCATTTCTTGTGATAAAAAGTAAAGTTAATTAGGTTATATTCCAGTGCTGATTAGGCCATTCGATGGGATTGTTGTACAACGCTTGGTTATGCTTGAGCAATGACTAGAAAACAATCTCCGTTAAACAACCCCAATGCTCTAACCTTTGGGAACCGAAGGATAAAATTGATTAATAGGACAATTAGATATGTGGAATTTTGTAGAACCCATTATTAAAATTGTGGATCATCAAATCAGTGAAAACCACTTGTAATTTGCATGTTAAGACATGTTCTAATAGAAATTAATAGTTTACTTTAAAGAAGTAATATTTCCACACCCCATTTGGCCTATTTTCACCTGAGAGGTCCACCTTTTTTATAATATGAACCATTCATGTTACTTACCTTGCTAAAGATAATGCCTGTTCCAAAAAGTCACATAGTTTGAATGATCTTAGCATTGTTTATATAAGCTATTTCAAGTTCAGAAATGGATGATAATAAAACAATGGCACCCAAAAAAGGTCAAAAAAAAAATTCATTTTGGATTTTCCAAAGTTATTTAGAACATGGTCTGTCTATATTGAGATGATAAAGATAAAGTATTTAGATCATTCAGAAAGGTGGGACCCGCGTGTAATTTTACCACAAAACCCAAATGAGGTGCAACATTAGTCCAAAAAGGAGTGGGAATATTACTTCTATCTATTTTGTTTCAAACAAAATACACAAGTACTCAAAATGTGACATATTTTCTTTTGGTGAGAATGGTGACATTTGTCACTAAATAAATAAATATTCTTTTCTCTTTCTTTATTTGGACATGTGGAGTGATTTATGTGATTCAGAGCATAAATCATAAGGCTGCCGATCTGAAATGCTACTGATTGAAATACATGCAAAAACGAACAAACAATAAATATACAAAAATAACCATGTTTGCTATATAATATAATAGGCAATAAACTAAATTAGAGTCATCTATTAGCATAGATCTTACCTCCATCGACCAACAAAGTTCTTCCTAAACTTTTCCTTCAAACATCAATATTTGAATATTGACATAGAGATTAAACAATAAAGAAAAACAATGATAACTCATAAGCAATTAACGAAAATCTTCATAGAACTTCTTTTAAATCAACTCCTCAAGGTATGCATTAGGATATCCAAGAGGCTTGTCAAGGTTGGACCGACCAAGATCGTCCAACTCTTTCCTTCCTTCAATGACCAAAAACTGTACACTAGAAAAAATTGCAGAAGAGTATAGAGAAAATATAATTTATGTTCTCTCCTCTTCTATGCATATATAATATGGTTTGCTATTTTCTAATTAGAATATATTCTTAATTGTGTTTCCTAGCCATTCAATGCTTATAAGTTGAACTAGAAATCCTAATTACATATGAGAACTTGTTTATCTTTAACTCAAAGTTAATCAAATAATACAAGGATCATTCATATCAACCTAAATCATCATCATCAAGACCTTATCCCAATCAAGCGTCAGCCACACGAATCTTGTTCCTCCATTCCCCTCTATTAAGCACCGTGGCTTCATTTAGTCCCAAAGTTTTTAAATCTTTTCTCACCACTTATATACACATTCTTATTTTTCCAAGTTTAAACACATCTTTCTCACCTTCTTTTGATCCTAGTCTATTACAAAGGTCATCATATGTCTTAAATTTAGCCGCACTTACTATTCTCTTAGCAACCTTTTTAGCATTCTTATACTATTCATTGTTTTCATTATTTCTAGTCTTCTATTATGCTTTAAAACACACCTATTTTTCTTTAATAAATTTTTACAATGTCACTGCACCACCATGTTTCCTTTGTATTTTACCTTTAAATAGTCCTAAGACATCTTTTGTCACTTTCTTAATGGACTTAGCCATATTAGTCTGCATGGTGTTTACTTCTGTTTCATAGTTACAGTTTCCTTCTACCACCAACTTATTTGTGAATAAGGTTATTTTCTATCCTTTTAAGTTCCACAACTTAGTTTTTAGATACCTATTAAGTTCATTTCCTTTCTTCAATCTTTTAATATAGATATCCATAACCATTAACTTATGTTGTGAGGTTCAACTCTCACCAGGTATCACCTTACAATCCTTACACATTGATCTTTCGGTATTCCTAAGTAGAAAAAAGTCTATTTGGCTTTTATAGAGTCCACTTTTAAAGGTTATTAAGTGTTCATCCCTCTTCTTAAAGAATGTATTTGCAATGGTCAGGTTATATGCCAAAGAAAAATTGAGGATAGTTTTCCCCATCTCATTTCATTCCCCTATACCATACCCTCCATGTATCCTAGCATATCCTTTCTTTTATTTTCCTACATGGCCATTCAAATCTGCTTCTATAACTATTCCCTCAATGTTGGGAATTTCTTACATGACTCCCTCCATATCTACCCAAAACTATCTCTTAATTATATCTTCTAACCCTACTTGTGGTCCATATGCACCTATAATATTTATGATTTGCTCTCCTAAAACGGGTTTTATTATTATAATTCTATCACTGATTCTTTTCTCTTCCACAACTTTATCCTTTAATTCTTTAACCACTATTATTCCTATGCCATTTCTGTTATTATCCTTTCCTATGTACCAGAGTTTATACTCATCTATTTCTCTAGTTTTAACCCCTTTCCACTTAGTTTCTTGGATACAAGAGATGTTGATTTTCCTACGTTTCATTGTATCTACTAACTCTAGACTCTTACCTATCAATGTCTTTATATTTTATGTGGTGATATGAATCTTATTTTCTTGAGATAGCCTATTTACCCACACACTTCTTCACCTTCGTGGCATGAACCCATGCCCACTTTTCACTCCACATGGGTTCTAATGAGCATCGCTTCTGTGAGGACTCTCTAGTAGCCCTTGTCCATTTCCATTATACTTGGGATTTGAAGTAGTGCGTCACTTCTAAAAGAACACCTTAGCAACCCTTTTCCATTTTTCACTGCACCCAGGATCTGATGCAGCACGTTGCTTATGGAGACACCCTATATTGAGGGAATGTCAGTTTTCAATTCATGTCATGTTAGGGTTGCCATACTTTAAATAAGTTAGAGATTATTTTCATTATCTTCTCTTCTTACTTACAAACTAATATACAAATGTATATTCATTTGCAAGTAGGAAAAAATAACAAAATCAAATTCATTTTCAACTTCTTCCTTGTCAGATGGCGCTTGACGCAAAACCCTCTCCATTTTCATCCGGGTTCAACTAGCATCAGCAAAGTTTCATATCAACCTAAATGTGTCCCTATAATCTAAATCATCCAAATCATCTAATGATTGATCAAGCTAATTAGATCATCATATGCACGATCTAGTCTAATATTCTAAGCTAAAACCTTATCTTATGGTTTAATTGACCACTAGGACCATCAAAGGTAATATATAACTATATAACATAATTTCTAAATCCCGCTTTGAAGGAAAATCATAGATTGGTAAAATTAAGTAATCTCATTTTCAAGAAGAACCTTTCATTATCAGTTTTTTAGGTTCAGATTATGTGGACCCCACAGCAAGCAATATCCTAAGTTGTTGACTAGATTAAGCAAATGATTGCTCAAATTAATAAGGACGGTGCCTACCATTTGCGTTGAGATAATGATAAATGAACCATGACTGCCTCTGGAAATAGTTTTCTTAGATTGGAAATGATAGCATAGTGTGCAACACTAAGTTAGTCTAGTGTTGGCACTTTTGCATAGTAGGCCCCACCTCTGCTTAACCAAAAGTATTGATCTGAAGGTTTCAACTTTGAATGACTAGTGCCTCAAGAATAATGAGGATTGGATTAGTCTATAATCTAAAATTTTGTGCTTTTAATTATATGGGATAAATGGTTGGATACATTTTCTAATAAATGGTTCACATGATCAGCTAGTAATAATAATAGTTTTTAAAGGTTATAATTGTTGAATCACTTTGATATTTGGT
This sequence comes from Warburgia ugandensis, assembly GCA_035236585.1. Classification (NCBI taxonomy): domain Eukaryota; kingdom Viridiplantae; phylum Streptophyta; class Magnoliopsida; order Canellales; family Canellaceae; genus Warburgia; species Warburgia ugandensis. Next base: position 61,710,194 of record CP141130.1, read on the forward strand.
ATACAAGATATATAAAGCTAAAAAAATGGAGGACACTAGAATAACTTGCTATTGTCACACCTTTTTTTTTATGACAATTCTCTTCTTATATAATGGAGGAGCATTTATCATCTTCATCCTTTTACACAGAAAGAGTATATATACATATATTGCAATGAAGAATGAAGGAAAATTATCATTTTGGTTATTTTAGATGCACATGTGCACCAACACACACACACACACACACACACACACACACACACATATGTATAATAGTGACTATGTTATACATACATACATACATACATACATACATACATACATACATACATACATACATACATACATACATACATGTATTATTAATATGAAAAGAATAGTTCAAATGATTAATTAGTACTATAGGCATTGGACCATAAGTGTTGCCCTTTCTCAATAGTGAATTGCTAGCCTACTCAAGCTATGTCAACAAGGCTTTGGGGAGTTGATACAAGACATGCATTTTAGTTAGGCTATAGGGGTCTAGCACCTTATGTTGATGTTTTCCACAAGTGCACGGGCTATTGTAATATAGCTATGCAAATACAGGTCGAATCCATAGGGACTCGCTTTAAGTGGAGTTTTTAATAAAATTTAATTATTTAAAACTTAAAGAAAATAACAAAACTAACCTAACTATTCAGATTTATTCAAATAATGCACTTTACATAACTTTCAATTCCAGAAAACATAAAATAAAACTAATCAAACATCCCTAAATCACACTATCCGTGGATAGCACTGTCCCTGGATAACACTGTCAAAAGATGGATAAAATATAGCTTAAATGGAATAGGGACACATCTGTAAATAAAATAGGGACTCATATGGAATTAAAATGGGGATACAGACGTACTTAAAATGAGGATGCAAATGTAATTAACTAAAAAGTCCAGAAATGTAATTGCATTACAAGATGAAAGGAAAAAATGAGATTTTATTAAAAATCTGGTTTTTAACAAAAACCAGACAAAACCCATGAAGAAGAAGACCAGTGAATGGAGGAGATAGAGCCTGAGGAGAAGGAAGAGGGCAAGGATGCATGAGGAAAACCCAGTTTGGGTTTCCTTCTCTAGGACATCCGGAAGCAAGAAAACCACCAGAGTCGCCTAGAGCATATGGGTTTCCTGCCCAATGAAGCCTATAGTTTGGGTTCGACGAAGCAAAGACGCCAGAGAAGAAAGGGCTTCTATTTGGGACGGTGAAGAGGGAGCTCCTGGCTAGTTGAGAGATGGTCTAGTATCGTCCGGTGTAGAGGAACTTCACCTGGGCGTTGACTGGTTTAGACGGTCCTGCTTGTATGGCCTTCATCTGGTATAAAACTAGACGATCTGGGCTTCTGTGGGTCTGGTGAAGGAGGGAAGCCAGGAATGGGTGCGATGAACAGAGTGGACGAAGGGACGAGAAGAGGGAAAAATTAAAGGGGATTGTGTGATGATGGAACAGGGGAGGAAAATTTTTGTAGAATGCAGTGAAGGCTGGGAAGATATGACTGGTGTGCTGGGGATCTGAGCAGTACTGGGTAAGTGAACGTGGACTGGAAAAGGGTAAAGAGGTTGCGATGGATGCCCAATGTTGGTCCCAGGGAAGACAATGCTTGGGCTGTGATTTAGGTGAATGATACTGGGTAGATGGTGTGCATGGGGGACGTGAGGCTGATGCGGTAAATTGGCAGAGCAAGATAGAAGAGCGAGAGAGATGGAAGATGCGGTAGAACAAAGTTGGGCTTGAGTTGTTGAATGGAAACAAACATAAAATGTAAAGAGAACGAAAATTTAAGGATGGAGCAAAGAGAAAAGTAAAGGAATTAAATGGCAAGCACCAAAGGAAGACAAAACTAACTCTAAAAGAAAAAGCCTCCCCCTCCTCATATAGCTCCCCCCTTTATAAGGTTTTTGCACTTCCTTCTTTTACTCAACTCTTTTCTTATCTTCTAAGAATTAGTTTCCTACTAGGAAACTTCCCCTTCTTCCAAGAGTTATCCTTAATCTCCTCTCCTTATTAGAACTCTTCTTCTTTTAGGAAACCATCCCCTCTTGCCTTATTGATCTTGAAGATGATCTACATTGTTGAAATTCGATCTAATCCATCCAAGCATATTTTGGTTGATCTGCAAGATAAAAGACTAAATTAGCATCATCTAACCTACGTATTAGTCATCTAATAAGCTCTAATGATCATCTGATCATTGATTTTGAAAATTTAAAGTTTGGATGGTCAATTTGAGCCCAATTAAAAATCAAGATAAATTTTGCACTTTTGAACGGTTAGATGATCTAATTGAATGCTAAACTAGGGGTCTTTTAGCCAAAATTAAACACTTAACACCTTAGCACCTTGATTCCATTTTCCTTCCAAAATAAACATCATTTGCCTTCACCAATTTGAGGTGACTTACTTAGTTTAATAGAAAGAGGTTCAAATTACTAATTCACAAATAGTTGAAGTGAATTATTGTTTCAATTGTAGAGACTATACTTAATTGTCCATATTAGATGAGTACTACATTTTGGTAATTCATAAATTGCAAAGCCCATTATAGAAATTGCAAAACGCACTTTCTCTTCCCTATTTACATCTTTTCTTCTTTTAATACTCTCTCTCTCTCTCTCTGTCTCTCTCTCTCTCTCTCTCTCTCTCTCTCTCTCTCTCTCTCTCTCTCTCTCTCTCTCTCAAACACACATAATAACTCTATGAACCTTAGCCCAGAGGACACCTATAATGGCTTAGATATTACTTCTCTATCTTTAGAATTCAACTAAGCTAAAGTCAATTTGTACCTCAATTGGCTCGCATGATCAAAATTGGTCCATACTTTAGTCTCCAAAATTTTAATGCCTTTATTATCACCTTGAAAAAACTAAATAGTAGTTCAAAAACAAGATCTTAAAGAATCCAAAATATAAGATTTTGATATTAACAAGATTAATCTATTAGATGGACAAAGCTCATCTATATCAAATCAATTCACATAAGTAGAGAATTTCTAGAAGAGCCAAGCACATCTAAAGCAGACGTCCTTTAGAACCTTAGAGAAAGAAGATTGAACTACTGAAGGACCAAGCACATCTATAGTCAAACAACCCTTAGAACCAAAAATTAGAGAGCCCTAGGGAGAGAGAGAGGAATTATGCATGTAATTAAGGAAGGCATCCCCTTTGTATAGGTCTACATCTCCTCTACTCCCTTAATAAGAGTTTACGTAGAACTATTAGTTCTTGTCCCTTACATAGAGATACAACTCTGTATCCCTCATAAAAGTAGCGATTATGACTAAGGTCCCTTTTAACTTTGAAAATTTGCAATATTTCTCTCTCTCTCTCTCTCTCTCTCTCTCTCTCTCTCTCTCTCTCTCTCTCTCTCTCTCTCTCTCTCTCTCTCTCTCTCTCTCTCTCTCTCTCTCTGCTACATAGGCAAGTGAGTTTTTATGGATATCCTTATCCCTAAACCAACCAGTGACTCAAATCTATGACCCAGCATTAGAGAACACTTTCTTGCACCACTATAGTAGAAGGATGAGACTTACATGTCTGTCTCTCTCTCAAGTGGGTGTGTCATTATTATTATTTTGAAAAGTAAATGATTTTACTTAATAAAAGTTTCAATTCAAATATATCACATGGAAATACATAGATTTCTTTTAAATAATAGAATGAAAACTCAAGACATAACAACTGAAAACCAGAAAGAGGTTTGAAGGACATATTTGTCTGCTAGAGAAGCCATGTCAAGAGATCAATTGGCCTATAGATAGTATAAGCACATATAAAGATAAATGTCAAGCCACCAACAAGACTGAGAATCCTCATATAACATATCAATACTTGAGTATAAAGCATCCAAAATTAAAATAATGCATTGCAAAGACTACATCCATCTTTCATCAATTGATGGTTAATCATTGATTAAGCACTCCTTTTTTAGCTTTCATCAACTCTCTCTTTAGAAAATCTTCGAATTTTGTGAGAGAAAAGCTTCTTGTATATTCTAATTCTTGAATCTCATCCATAGTTTGAGCAAATATCCATGACACAAAAGAAGGATCTGTAATCCTCAACGATCAATTTTGAATCTCTTTCAATAATGAAAGAGATGCTAGGGAATTTTTGTACTAAGACAATTCCTGATTTTGCACTAATAATCTCCACATCAATTTCTTTTTCCCTAACTATGGGATTGGAGATTTCTAAACGAGTGATATCTTTGGAGTTGTGAATAATGCCTCTTATACTTGTAAAGTTGAGCTCAATCCATCTAGTAATAGGCTTCTTCCACTCTATATATGGTTTTATCGTTAGTCTAGCACTAACACATGCTACAATCCATAATCCGTTTATGTCTAGAATAGACAATCCTTGGAGTTCTTTGTCAACAACCACCTATGATGCAACATGGTGTTTTATTTTATCCAATTGTTGGTAGACAACAATTCCATAATTTCTCCTCTCAAGCTAGTAGACCTTCACCTAGCATAATCCATTCCATGCCAAACCATCCAAGTATCAAGCACCAAATTTTCTGGATTTCATTGTAGTGAATGAAAAGATGATGAATATTCTCCAAGTTTGAGTAATACATGACACACCTATTGGCTAAATTCCATCCCCTACTATACGCCCAAATTTGACCATAAACAATTAGATGAAGACTAAACCTATCTTTCTTATGATGATTGAGCTTGTACTACAATCAAGCAATAAGGATACTTGAAAAGGAATTAAAGAACTAAGGCAGAACTCACCCCAACTTATCAACCCCTTGTTCATCAACACATCCTTAGTGCAATGCTAATTGCAAACTCTCATATTAACATTATGCCATCTATCAATCAGATTTCATCAACAGAATTTCTTTTTCCACTTATGTCCTTTCTTGCTTGGAAAGTTAAGTCCCATATCAATGTGAGAAACTAAATATCCCAATTCCTATGACTATAGAAGCCAAGTAACTAATATACAAAAAAAGGAAGGGGTTGAAAAAATACAACATTCATCATTAAACTTTTAATGGTTGTTTGGGTAGTACCAATTATTTATAATTAAGTCTCTTAATTGATTGATTAAGTAGTTCAAGCTTCTAAAGAGGTTCCTACGAGCTTCAAAATAGCTTCAAGTTGGATCTCATCTGAAGGCTGGTGTTCATTAGCAACCTCTAAGGTAATCAACTCCTCATAATTACTTTAGTTTACCTTGGTTCAGTTCAGTTTAGTTTAACATACTTTAATTTAGATTAGTCTACTCTAGTGTAGTTTACTTTAATACATTCTTGTTAATTTCAATTTATTTTAGCTTACTTTAGTTAAGTTTACTTTGCTCTAGTTAAACTAGTTCAATTTTAGTTCTCTTTTTAGTTCTCCAATTGTTTGTTTCTAAGACCAGTCCCTATATTTGCACAACCATTGTTCAAATGCTTATGGCTTTTCATATGTGATTCAATTATTTTCCAAATTTCCTATCTCAAATCCACATAACGTGTCATATGGTCTTGAGTGCCTAACCTTCCCATTAAGAGGTAGGACATAGACTCTGGTTACAATGCCTACAAAGGGCTCAAGAAATTGTTGGCCCTACAACAAGTGGTGACTTCTATTCCAATCCATAGACTTCTATTTAGATCCATAGACCAATGGCTAAGGTTTTCACCTATATAGGTGCCTAGACCACTGGATATAGATCTATAGCTACTATCTTTGCTTCATCAACATGGAGTTTGGCCTCCTTACTTCAAGACTTATATCATCGCACTATTTACAAATCATACCTATGTATCATCTTCAAAGTGATACAAAAATTTGGCGATTCTACTTGGAGCACTAGTAATGATCTAAAATATGATCAATAGGGCACACTTAGCACAGAACTAGTTAGAAGTGGGATTTTTAGAGCTACATTAGTTTTTTTTTTTTTTATGAGTTTCTATTGTTTGTTATAATGTTTTGTAGGAATATTTGTTCATATGAATAAGTGCTTTACTCTGATGAATGGATGAATGCTTAGTGAAATGGATGAATGCATGTGAGTGGGATGCTGAAGTGATAATTATTCTTTGAATGGACAACTCTAGGATTTTTCTTTCTCATTGATGCACTTTTTCATCTTTGCATTTACGAGTGATTAATCAGAAAACCCAAAGGGAATAGTACTTTGTGGTAGAAGACCTATGGGGCCTATGTAATCCTTTGGGAACAACCTCTACTTGATATTTAGAACCCTTGAGATGCATCAAATAGAGGCACCTTGATCTACAACTCTCTTTAGCAAGTCATCCTCACGGGACCATATTGAGAGAATTAGAGATACTTTGCATAGCATGAGCCCTACTTTCATAGTCCTAAGCTTACCCGTGCATTAAGAACTTTAGATCCAATCCTCTACCACATTTAGACCTTGATGTTGGCATGAAATGTCATGCTAATGAAAGCTCATGGTGATATGGTCGAATTACAAAAAAAGTATTTTAGGGAGTATGCAATATGTTTGTTAGATGTTCATCATAACGATGTTACAATGCATTATGTTTTATGTTGAAATTTAATGTTGCATTGCATAAGTGTTAAAGTAGTAGTACTAGTAATAATAATAATAAATAATCATAGTCGTAAAATAGAAAGAAAAAAAAAATTAGCATTGTCATTTTGTTTTAGGTGTTGCCATTGCTCTTGCTTTGTAAGAAAGACCTCCTCCTTCCTAATAGAGAATCCTCACTTATTAGGGTTAGGATTGACTCATCCCATCAACCACCAATTTTTCCATGGATACCACTCTAACCACTATCCAACCTCCAAAACTAACATTCATATCCATTTGTAACTTACCCATTTTCCCTACTAGATATGCTATTGTACCTCTAAATAACCTAGAATCCCCTCACACCATGCCTAAAGAGAGGTTCAATTGCTTAACTAGTCAGTTTAGTGACCCAAGCTACCAGTCTACTCAACTGACATAATTGAAATAACAATTTGAATCAATTATGCCTATCCTAAAGAACCTATCTGTTGCACATAACCTTCAATCCGACATTCCAAAGGTGATTATACCCATTCCCACATCACAAAATGCCGCAAGCCCCTTCAATTTGAACTTAGATTAGAGACTTAATAAAATCATTAAAGAATATCTCCCTCCCCATGTTCCTAAATAGTTAATTCAACCTAAAAGACACACATCATAAAACACCTAAGAAGCACTTAAAATAAATTGACCAAATAATCCCCAACCTAGGGTAGGAGGAAATCCTTTCCACTTGGTGAGCACCTAAAAAATTCCTACAATATCAACTATGTCTAAAATCAGCTAAAAGACACTTTGAAGTTGTTTATGGTTTGAGAGAATCTAGTTAATTATTTCATAAAATAGTCAACGACCTAAAAAACAAAATGCAATTCACTTCTAGGTTGAAGAATAGCCAAAGTGGACTCTTGAAGCTTGTGAAAAAAATCAATTGTAGATGCAAAAAAATCTAGAATATTATACTATATTTGGATTTCAGTTGACGATCTAACAAAAGCAATTAGCTATGTTAGCAAAGAGGGTTTTGAGATGTCATTTGAATTTAGAACTTATCTCCTAATGAGCTATGTCCATTTTAAATGGCTTGAATTCCATCTCCAGTGGATCAATTAACAAAACCACTATAATTTGGAAACCTCAGAAGAACTATTAAGACTTTTTAGAAGAAATTGAATTTCAAGCTCTCAACCTATACTCAAACAATCAGCTCCAAGCTTTCATCATTCTATTTCTTTCCATCTTTGGATTTCAAAACTCCTCTCTCAAACCCTTGTTGATGTGATTCATGTACTAAGAGAAGACCTTCTTCAAAACTTCTTGTAATTGAAAGGGTGGCATAGCTCTCTTATTCTTAGGTAGTTGTTCAAGTGGCTATAATAAGGTTAAGCTTGCTGCAAGTGTTGTAGTCCTTTGTTTATGTGCCAACACAGTGTTGGTAGCAAACAACTAGACATCTCCCTTGAGATACCCTTGGTCACAGGTTTGAGTTCCCACTCTCTCCTTTGGTAGGGATTAGATTTAGGAGAGTTTGTGAGTGGTTTGATTTATAGTTTTTCACTTGTACTAAAAAAAGAAAACAAGAGAGGGATGAGGCAAATAATATTGTAGAAGATCTACTAACTTAGAGAAAAAGTAAAAAGATTTTGTATTTGGGTAAAAGTGATTAGAGTTTAGTAAAAACCAAACAGATCTTTTTTATTTTAACAAAAAAAAAAAACCTCTAAAATGCTTCAGTATAAATTATTAAACAAGGATACTTTAGCATTCTTAAACAAAAGACCGCACTTGAAATTATCCAACAAATCTTAGGAAATTGTCTTGATCCAATCCATCAAACTTTGGATCCTAAGGTTATAGTCCAAATATAGCCCACCAAATTATGTCCATGTCATATCCAAATTTCATCTTATTGTCTTTGTCCATCAAATTGTCCAAGTCCATTGACAACCCTACACAACATCAACTAGGAGTGTAAAATTTTGTGAGAATATAGTGGAACTTAAGATAAGTGTACCTTCAGATGGTGGAAGTAGGTGCCTTAGTTGGCTAGACAAACCACTATAAAATTTATGTGTCTAGCTTTTTGTGTGCCATTAGTTTAATTTTTGAAATTATTCTTTTTATTGAGCGCTTTGTGCAATAGTTTTTAAATTTTATTTGGGCCCTCTTAGGACCTCACAAATCACTCAACATAAATTCACATGAAATAATCCTATAAAATCAAATAAACTAGATTATATAATGTTGGTACTAAGAGGAGGAAGTGTAATAGGACAATGGAGGTTTTTCGAAAACCTTGAGCTCAAATGCACTTTGAAGAATTGAATACGAAATAAAATGAAATGCATAAGAAGAGCTACAAACAAAAATTTTGTAGAGGTTCAACCAACTAGCCTTGACATCTACTTTCTCTATTGCAAAGTAATACCATTTTGAGTTTTTGAAGGGGAGCCTTGGCGCAATGGTAAAAGTTGTTGTTGTGTGACCTTGAGGTCACGGGTTCAAGGCGTGGAAACAGCCTCTTGCAAAATGCAAGGTAAGGCTGTGTACTTTAGGCCCTTGGCTGCCCTTTTGCTAGTCACCACAAGATTTTACAAAACCTAGTTGATTCAATGTGGGTCATTAAAAAAGGGTATGTACACTTGCGATAGCACTTCCTTCAAAGGAGTGGAGAATGATAAATTGTAGTACAAGTGACTTCTCTCTTTAACTTATAAACAATGAAAGACAAAGAAAATCAAAGAATTACAATAGAAACATTGAAATAATTGAAAACCTTGTTAGGAGGAGCTAAATAGGGGCGGAGTCCATTCCTTGGCCTTCAGAAAGTTAACTTTACGCGTTCTTTTGAGGAATGATCCGGATGAAAATTCTTTTGGTTACTTTAAAGATGAAAACCAAATAATTATCTTGATTGTAATTTCATGGTTCAATCTTCAAATAGTCTTTAATTTATAATGTTCTTGCTAAAAGATCTTTTGGAGATCAAATTCTAGCCATTGGAGATCAAATAAATCCATGGCTGAAGAGATTTTCCCATTAGAATGGAAGACTACAACTCTAAAATGTGGTTGTTAGACTGCAGTTCAACTAGTACCAGGGGCAGTAGACTGCCCTTGCTTGACTATATCAACAAAAAATTTCTCTTCTTAGGAGTCAACTAATGACTATGATAAGTCAATTAGTGTTAACCCTGAACCCATTTCATTCTTCTGTAAGTCTACTCGTCTACAAAGGCACCCCACTCCTTTCAATCCTTGAAAATTCTCACTCTGCCAAACTATTGTAAAACAAATCACTGAGGTTATCAGTCAACTGCTAAAGTTAGGATCTCTTTGAACTGCTGCCAACGACTTGCTCAGGGTGGCCAGTTGACTTGCTTGGAAATGGAACATTATGTGCCGATTCAGGTAAAGCAATCAATCAACATGATCGGTGGTGTCGGTTGGCCACTAGTTGCGTAACTAGAATAATCTTTGAACTTTGATTGCTGGTTAGAAAATTGTTTGAACTTGAATTGTTGACCGTAGACTCAAAAAGATGATCAGTCAACTCCTTGTAACAAAGAAAGAAGTTGAAGTTCTTGAAGTGCTCGTCAACTTGCCTTCGTTGTCAATCGGCTAGAGTGGTATATAGTTCAATTATTCAGTGGTCTAAAAATTACTGAATTTGCCTTCTACGAGATCTATTGTCCTGATCTTTGTCTTGAAGCTTCTTTCTTTGACTCTGAAATGATTTGTAACAAATGCAGACTCATTCAAAGTTATTACATCTCAAGATAAAGGTTTGCCTATCATCAAAATAAAAAAGGCATGGACTTAAAACATAAGCTTTGCCAGTGAAACTCCAACCTTCTAACATTAATTATCTTTTCCTTTTCGACTTTCTTTTTGCTTCTCACTCCTTTTCTTATAGGTAAGCCTTGCCAGTGAAACTCCAACCTTCTAACGTTAATTATCTTTTCCTTTTCTACTTTGTTTTTGCTTCTCACTCCTTTCAATGATTCCGACTTGAACGCATAACTAAGAGGTTATGAGACAAAGGAGCTTAATCTACTCAGCTAAGTGTTCAAATTTAGAAGTGGGGACCAGAATGTTATAATGGTTTAGCATGAGTATTAGTTTATCAAGGTTTATTGTAAATTATTATTCAATCCTGGTCAGGCACATCGGACTTTTCCTTAGGGTTCGGGATACCATGCTAGCCACACGATTTGGTGGGCGGCTAGGGTAAGTCAAGGACACCTTTTACTGTTTCCCAAGTTACCCAGTGCCCATAACACATACAGAGATAAAGAAGAACATGAAAAGAAAGAGGGAAACAAGGAGTCTAGGAAGTCGCTGAAGTAGGAAATCTAAAGAGAATTGGGGAAAACGAAGAAATAGGGCAAAGCAGAACTTGACATTGAAGAAACGAAATAAGATCTGCTTAATGGTAAAAAGAAAGGAATGGTAAACGGAGACGAGAAGTTTCCACCTAAACCATGTCAATGGATATTTCTACCGGCTGGTATTTGCAAAAATGAGACTGTCTCTTGGAGATTAAGCTTTTTGGTGGAATAAAATGTTTCTCAATGAATGAGTTTTTCTATGTGATAATGGGGCTCCGATTGGCAAGAATTGATCCAACATTTTACAAATATGGAACAAGCAGCAGGCATCAAGAATGTTTCTAATGACCCAGTATTTGAGGCCTGATTATATTTATCATCCTTATATTGTTCTAGGACTTCGTCGATACACTGAAATGATTCCTCTTAACTCGTCTATAAGAAAATGAAGCTTAGTGCACCTCCCTGGGCATTGGTTGACATAAGCACTAAACTGTCCTATAAGACATTTATATGCTCTACTCTATGATCCAGCTATGCATATGAATTTCTTTCAATTTTGGTTTTGAGCCCCAAAGCGTGATTATTTAACTACTACAACAATCCAGGATAAATTGTGCACAAAATAGGTACGCCATGCTTCTCATGCACAATGATTATCTTCGAATATTTGGTAAGAACCGATTTTTATTGATGTCTGTGTTGATCACGCATAAAACATTATTATCTTAGAGGAACAGCCTTATAATGGAGGGCATCGCTGATGTTTCTGCTGCAAAAACACAAGTGACTAATAGGAGAACCAAAGCTTTTCTTGAAGAATGCATTATTTTATACAAGGATGGGTTTCCCCCCGTTTGGTGTTTCCTATTTTCACGTAACTTTCTTCTAAAGGTTTTGTTTTGGCAAGTTTTTTTCTTCCTTCATCTTCTACCAGCTCCCCGTGTAATTTGGGAATCAATAAAATGCGTCCTTGACTTATCCTATTAGTCCACTTAATCTTATGGCTAGTCCGGTGCACTGAACTTATGGGAAATCCCAGTGCACCTCACCTTTGACGGCTTCTACATATTAGTTTCTTCGCTGCAAATGTCGCCTTGTCATTCATCCCAAGAGAAACCCTATCTACAGTACTATCGCTTCAAATACTGTCACAGGCAGGGCCAGCTAATTGTTTAAGAGAATTTAAAAACAAGAGAACTTGAATCTAAAAACATGTGGAATGCTAAACTGACCGCAATATGAGGGGCTTTAAATAGCCACATTCTGTGTATCCCACCTTTACAGGAGCCCAACTAGTTCATCTTGCTCCCTCTTTATAAATCTAGCAGATCAATAAGCATAATCCCGCTTTAATTGTCTAGGAGATCAAAAAGCATGTCGTTTGAATAATTCTAGCCGATTAAAAGCGTCAATATATAACACAGCTTTGAAGATGCTACAACCATGCAAACCACTGTCGGACATCAAAAGCTGGAGGACTTAAGAGATAAGCAAGTCTGACCGTACAAAAGTGAGCTCCACAAAATGGTTGTTTGACCAAACCTCACGCGTGGTCGGGTCTGCTAGGCAAAATAAGACGAAGAAAAACCTGCTCTCTCCTTGGTGACAAACATCTTTGGGTCCAGAATTTAGCAGCTGCCAGCGAAAACATTTACTTTTTGCTTGACCAAGGTTGTAGATGGAGTATTGATTTGGCGCGGGGCCAGAACCATGTAGGCCACCAGCTTACAGCTGATGTGTTTCACAGTATGGATTAAATACATAAAATTTCCAATTTGAGCCCAGAAGTTGTTAATCTTCCTAGATTGTGACACTAACATTCTCTATGGTCGGTCTCAAAATCCATACCAGCCATTAACCTTGCAACTTCGCAAGGGGCTTTTTGGCATCAAGTACAGTGCTGGTGTAGACACAGTCAGCATTTGCGGTTGCCATGACGAGATTCTCACCATGAGGCAGACCATCATGGCAACCGCAACCGTTGCACTATGGATTTGGATAGGCTCCAAATCCTTGATTGAAGGCATTCCATCATCTCTTATAAGCAGTTAGTCAAGTCTAGCACCTCCCTGGTGAATTACTGCCATTAGAGATTCTCCATACTGTATTGGAATTCCCCCTCAAGAGATGTCCAAAGATTTGGTACATCTAACCAATGTACACAGCCAATCTGCCAGAGAACCAAAGGCCTCATCCTTTCATCACACCATAGGTTCTTTATTCTTTCAAGAAAAGCTGGTGCTGAGTCCCAGGCTTTGATGCCATCGAACAGATACAGCTTCAGCATGTTACGAGCCACATCAACCTACCTTTTCCTGCTTGACAATACACCAACTGAAACTGTATCACTCCTAAACCCACGATTTTCGGAGCCTTCTCTACAGTGACAATCATCTGACTCGACAACTCATTAACCTAGACCATGGCGTAATATAGCTTCCGTTCAGCCATTTTTTCTTCTCAGGGTTCGAGGTATATCTGATTTTAAAGATTAGACAGTATGAAAGATCTCTTTCAATTGAAATTGTAACACCTGTGAATGCGGCTTCTTCTAGGGTGCACTTTAAAAGCTTATCTCACGCCTCTCTGCAAAAAACTTTCCCATCGGCCGTTGCTCAGGAAATAGAGCAAGCCAGACAGCTGTATCAGCACCTTCATCAGCCGAAATATTCCCCTGCCAACCGGTCAAGGCAGTCTTCACCCATCCTGGACAATAGCAATTGATATAGATCTTCTGACCATCAGGACGATTAGAGAGTGTCTTTGCCATCAGGCGTGTGTAAGCATTAAGTGCCAGTTTCGATACTGAGTAGTCTGTGAACATTTGAGGCCACCCACTGGATGTCCAACTACCATCTTTCACTTGTGCAAGAAATTTGGCAACAACAGAGTCAATCAGTTCTTCAGAGAGACACTCTTCTTTGGTTAGTTGCTCTCTCAAGGCTATGTCCCCCAGTCTCTGTCAAAAGCTTAAAAAATATAATTACCTCAACAAGGAAAAGGACTGCTTTACAGTTCAAGTTGCACATCATATGGCAGCTGAAATGCAGGTGAAAATTAATAACAACAATCAAATATGGGAGTTTACATTGAATCAGAAGTCATTCTGCAATTTGAAAAAGAAAATGATGAGTACTTCATTGACTTTGAATCATTAGAGAATCTCACTTACTGGGAAAATAGGTCTCAAAACTTGAACCATGTCCATATGTATCTCAAGATCTATAAAGTTTTACTGGATCAAAAGCATCCCAAGTTGACTAAAATTATCAAGGCTCCCAAGTTGACAAAAACCATCCAGGCTCACTGATTGGATGCTCAGAAAATTTTTGATTAAACCCTGAAAACCAAAAATAAAAATGAAAATGAAACTTCACAGAATATTCAAATAGCTCAATCAAATATATAGGATGATGAACACACGCTGGGTATTTTCTTGACACCTGCTATATAGTTACAAAATTCATCATCATCATCAAGACCTTATCCCAATTGGGGGTCGGCCACATGAATCTTATTCCTCCATTCCACTCTATTAAATACCATAGTTTTATTTAGTCCCAAAGTTTTTAAATCTTTCCTCACCACTTTTATCCACGTTCTTTTGGGCCTTACCCTTACCCTTTTAGAACCTTCTACTTGTATTGCCTCATTCCTTCTAACTGGTGCCATTGTTGGTCTCCTTTGGACATGTCCAAACCATCTAAGTCTAATCTCCCTCATCTTATTACCTATTGATGCTACTCCTAAATTTCCTCTAATATTTTCATTTCTAATTCCATCCTTTTTTGTCTTACCACTCATCCATCTCAACATCCTCATTTCTGCGACGCTCATCCTATGAGTATCATGTTCCTTAACTGGCCAACACTCTGATCCATAGAGCATGGCCGGCCTTATAGCCATCCTATAAAATTTTCCTTTTAGTTTGAGTAGCACCCGCCGATCACATAAAACTCTAGATGCACATCTCCATTTATTCCAACCCACTTGGATTCTCTGGGTAACCTCCCTCTCAATCTCTCTACTCTCATGGATCAATGATCCTAATTACCGAAAGAGGTCTTTCATGGGGACTTCTTGGTTATCAATCTTGACTGGTATTCCACTCCTACTCTCCTTGCTAAAATTACATTCCATATATTCTATCTTAGTTCGGCTAATTTTAAATCCTTCAGATTCTAATGCTTCTCTCCATAACTCTAGCTTTATGTTTACACCCTCCCTTGTCTCATCAAATAAGACTATATCATCTGCAAATAGCATGCACCAGGAGATCTCCTCGTGCAAATGTTTTGTTAACTCATCCATAACTAATGTGAAGAGGTATGAACTCAATGCCGATCCTTAGTGCAATCCTACAATGACAGGAAAATCACCAGTCACACCACTAGTGGTCTTAACATTTGTTACCACTCCTTCATACATATCCTTAATTATGTCTATATACCCCTAAAAAAACCCCTTACCACCCAACACCCTCCATATTAACTCTCTAAGGACTCTATCATAAGCTTTCTCTAAATCGATAAAGATCATATGTAAGTCTTTCCTCCTCTCCATATATTTCTCTACTAATTGTCTTAGCAAGAAAATAGCTTTCATAGCAGACCTCTGAGGCATGACACCAAACTAATTCTCCGATACACTTCTTTCATGTCGTAGCCTCTTTTCAATCACTCTTTCAAAAAGTTTCATGGTGTGGCTCATCATAGTGGGTCTAATTAAAACTGTTCTAAATAGATAAGGCTCAAAAGAGATACTAATTACTTAGTGATAGGGATCAGAGTAAAACATACGACAGGAAATACAGTAAGGGACAGAATAGTGAGGCCCAAGCATTAATGTGGGACCATGACAACGATGAAGGCTCCACATGGACCCTTCAGTAGGTTACTGAATAGGAATAATGGGCCAGAATAGGGTTTAAGGCAACATAACTAAAAAGCCTATGAGAATGGCTTACTCCAGCAAGTCCACTCCAAAAGATAGTAGACCAGAACACAGATATCTCCACCAAATTTATATGATATTTTGACCAGTTGATTATTTTTAGTTTCTATAAGCGCTAATGCACAGTTGCATCTCAAGAGTTGACCAGCCTTATTTGATTTTTGTTTCCATAAATGTATGTGCACAGTGGATCACTAAAGTTGACCAGATTTGATCAGCTTAACTTTATGCAACTATTTATGCATATTAGGGAAGTAGCAACCAATAGATTGGAAAAGTATTGACAAAAAGGCTTATAAATGTACTGTAGAAGTCTTCAAAATCAATAACGAATTAGAGATTTTACAACCACTTGAAGTGTAAGGGTATGGGTGTGACGCCTATTCTTTTGGAGTGATTCCAAAACAATTTCTGCTCTTATTCCATTAATTTGGGTTTCAGTGACTGCTATTCTACATTGTATTTCTGTAATACTTTTACCACCTGTGTTAAGTTCTTGATTGGAGTTACTTTCACATTAATTTTCTTTTTCCCTGCATCACTTTGGCATCAGAACTGTGGTCGAAATGGCTACACCTGGCAGAATTTACAAGGGCAGATTGAGTGACAGTCAAAGATGATTTCTGCTTCGACTCTGCGAGAAGTTGGAGAATCTAGAGGCACAAATTGGAGACTTGCCAAGTCAAAGATAAGGATTCAATGGTAAAAGAGCAGTGACTGTTGGACAGGAAGAGTTTGATGACATTGAACCTGATGCAGAACCTTCAGTCCACAATAGAGTAGGAGGTGTAACAAACTAATCCACCACTTAGGCCTATTTCTAGCGTTGCATGAGTAAGATGAGACATGCCATAAAATGACACTAGGTAACTGGGTAAAACAGAAAGATAATAAAATAAGGCCAAAAAATCATTCCCACTCTATGGATATAGAACATTCACCACCACAGCAATACAAAACATTAGAATGAAAAAGCTCACCAGTCTATGGATATAGAGGAATCACTACCATATTGATACAAAACTAAGTAGCAGGTCACCACTCCTTGGATACAAGAATAGCACCAAAAAGATACAGAACATGGGTAAAAGCTAGCTCATTACTTTAAGGATACAGATAATTCACCATCTTAAAGATACAAAACTAGGCGCCTCACCACACTTGGACCCCTCCAAGTCATCGTCATCATCATCAAGACCTTATCCCGATTAGGAGTCAATCACATGAATCTTGTTACCCCATGCCCCTCTATTAAGTGTCATAGCTTCATTTGGTCTCTACGTTTTAAAATCTTTTTTCACCACTTCTATCCACCTTCTTCTGGGCCTTCCCCTTGCCCTTTTAGAACTCATTGCCCTTTTAAAACCTTCAACTTGGATCGCCTCACTCCTCGTAACTGGTGCCCTTTTTGGTCTATGTTGCATATGTCCAAACCATCTAAGTCTAATCTCCCTCATCTTGTTACCTATTGGAGCTACTCCTAACTTTCCTCTAATGTTTTCATTTCTAATTCTATCCTTTCTTGTCCGCCAAATCATCTATCTCAACATCCGCATTTCGGCAACACTCATCCTATGTACATGTTCCTTAACTGCCTAACACTTTGATCTATAGATCATTTCCAGCCTTATAACCATCCTATAGAATTTTCCTTTTAGTTTGAGTGGCACCCTCTAATCACACAAAAAACTAGAGGCGCATCTCCATTTGTTCTAGCCGCTTGGGTTCTTTGGATAACCTCCCTCCAAATCTCTCCACTCTCATGAATTATCAATCCCAAGTATCAGAAGTGTTCTTTAGGGAGGACTTCTTGGTCATCAATCTTTACTAGTGTTCCACTCCAACTCCTCTCCTTACTAAAATTGCATTCCATATACTATAACGTAGTTTGACTAATTTTAAATCCTTTCAATTCTAATGCATCTTTCCATAACTCTAGCTTTGTGCTTATGCCTCCCTTGTCTCATCAATCAAAACTATATCATTTGCAAATAACATACACCATGGAATCTCCTCGTGAAGATGTTTTATTAACTCATCCATAAACAATAGGAAAGGATATGGGCTCAATGCCGATCTTTGGTGCAATCTTATAGTGATAGGAAAATCACCGATCTCTTTGTTAGTGATCCTAATGTTTGTTACCACTCCCTAATACATATCTTTAATTATATCTATATACCCTCGCGAAACCCTTTCTCGCCCAACACCCTCCATAGTAACTCTCTAGGGACACTATCATAAGCTTTCTCTAAGTCAATAAAGACCATATGGTGGTCCTTCCTCCTCTCCCTATATCTCTATTAATTGGCTTAGTAAGAACATAGCTTCCATGGTAGACCACCTAGGCATGAAACAAAACTAGTTCTCCGATACACTTGCCTCAAGTCGTAGCCTCTTCTCAATCACTCTTTCAAAAAGTTCCATAGTATGGCTCATAAATTTGATACCCCGATAATTAGTGCAACTCTGTATATCTCCTTTTTTCTTTTAAATTGGTATGATAGAGCTCTTCCTCCATCCGTCCAACATTTTCTTTAATTTTATAATCTTATTAAACAACTTTGTCAACTAAACTATTCCAGTATCTCCCATATACTTCCAAACCTCTATTGGTACACCGTCAGGCTCTAAGGCCTTTCCTAATTTCCTCTTTTTCAATGCCTCTTTTACTTTAAGTATTCTAATCTTACGATCATATCTATAATGCCCAACATTATTTGAGTTTATGGTACTTTCAATCCCTATATTCTCAGGGTAATTATCATTTAACAATTTTTGAAAGTAACTTTCCTATCTTTGTTTGATCTCATCAACTTTGACTAGTACCCTTTGGTCATCACTTCTAATATACTTAAGGTGGTCTAAGTCCTTACTCTTCCTTTCTCTTGTTTTGAGAGTTTAAACACATTTTTCTTGCCCTCTCTTGTTCTTAATCTATTATAGAGATCATCATATGCCTCACTCCCTCCCAACACTATGGAAAACACGTCCACTTGATTATCACTATCCAATGTACTTCTCTAGATGGGAACAGGCCTCTCAAATAAGAAATGTAAAATTTACTTAGTAACTATCTAATTACATTAGTTTCCTATGCTAGAGATACTTTATAGATATGAGGCACAGATTCTCGAAGATGGCTCACTTTCTACCTTGTAGCAAGACATCAGATGCAGTCCACACAGCAAAAAATTTCTTCAAAGAGGTAATGTGTCTTCATGGTCTCCCAAAAAACAATACTTTCTAGTCACAATGCAAAATTTATGAGTTATTTTTGGAAAAAACTTTATGGAGAATGCTGAACACCAAACTGTAGTATTCTAGCTCACTCCCTCCTCAAACTGATGGTCAAACTGAAGTTTGGGTAATATGCTACAATGCTTGGTAGGTGATCACGTTATGAGCTGGGATCAAATCTTACCTATGGGTGAATTTGCATATAACAGTTCGGTCAATTGTTCTACAGGAAAAAGCCCATTTGAGAATTTTTGTGGAGTACAACTAAGAACACCAACTGATTTGGTGTCATTACCACCTGAAGCTAGACCAAGTATTGAAGCAGAAAGTTTTCTTACAGACATGAGACAGATGCATGCTGAAGTCAGCAGGAAAATAGCCTTGAGCAATGAATCATACAAGACAAGAGCTGACTTACATTGCAGGTCTGCTGAGTTACAAGAAGGAGACATGGAGATGGTCAGCATTAGACCAGAATGGTTCCCAAAGCAATACATTCAAGAAACGACAGTCTAGGAGTGCTGGTCCATACAAGATTATGAAGAACATTAGTTCTAGTGCCTATGTTCTGGCACTGCCTGATGATATGGGTGTGGATCCCATTTTAATGTGGAACACTTCAACCTTTTTCATGGCCCTAATATTTCAGCAAATGACAAACCACTAGCTTGCCTACCAACAGTCCCTAAGCACATGGAAGACATAGAAGATGTCCTTGATGATCAAGTCATATCTAATAGAAAGGGTGGTTATCAGAAATATCTTGTTAAATGGAGAGGAAGACTATTATCTGAGTGTAAATGGATCACTGCTGAAGAGTTCCAGCTCATTAATCCAGACCTCTATGATCACTATCATTCCTTTTACTCAACGGGTTCCAGGAAGGGACAGAATAGTGAGGCTCAAGTAACGATTTGGAACCATGACAATGATGAAGGCTCCACATGTACCCTTCAGTAGGTTGCTGATTTGAAAATAAGCCAGAATTGGGCTCCAACAAGCCCATTCCAGAAGATAGTTGAGCAGATCACATATATCTCCACCAAGATTTATGGGATTTGTTGACCAGTTGATTATTTTTAGTTTCTATAAGTGCTTATGCACAGTTGCATCTCAAGAGCTGACCGGCCTTTGATTGATTTTCATTTCCATAATGTAATATGCACAGTGGATCACCAAAGTTGACCAAATTTGATCATCTTTACTTGGCACAATGGTAGAGTTGTCATTGTATAACCTTGAGGTCACGGGTTTGAGGCGTGGAAACAGCCTCTTGCAAAAAAATGCAAGGTAAAGCTGCGCACTATAGACTCTTGTGATCCGCCCCTTCTACAGACCCTGCATATACAGCAGCTTTGAGCACCAGGTGTTCTTTTTTCTTCTTCTTCTTCTTCTTCTTCTTTTTTTTCTTTTCTTTTTTTAAGGAAAGTAGCAACCAATAGATTGGAGAAGTATAAACTCTAAGGCTTATAAATGTACTGTAGAAATCTTGGAAATCAATAAAGAGTTTGAGTGTTTACAATCACTTGAAGGGTAACAGCATGGGTGTGGTGCCTATTCTTTAGGAGACCAAAACAACTTCTGCTCTTGTTCCATTTTTTTGGGTTTCAGTGAGTGCTATTTTACATTGTATTTCTACAGTACTTTTACCACCTGGGTTTAATTCTGAATTGAAGTTACTTTCAGATTAGTTTTCCTTTTCCCCTTGTCCTGCATCATCCAGTAGCAAGACATTCCTGCAAGTTTACCATTCAAAAATGAAAAAAGCCCAGTAAGCAAATTTAAATTTTGAGTTTCAGTCCCCTGGTCCCCGACGCAGCAGGAGTTAGAATGTAACAGGTATTTCAATGAAGAATGAAACTTTTCTCTGTAAAAACCAAACTAATACAAAACAAAACAAGAAGCACACCATGATTCCAGAGGGAAGATTTCACATCAAAACCATGAAGGTGGTTATATAGCTACCAAGGTTTACAAAGAAGGACAAATAACATAAAGTGGTGCTAACTCACATTGCGCCTGCCATTCAGTCTACCAAGTCTAGAGCTGACATTCACTATTCGAGCTCCTGAACCAAGAGGTTTCATCAGGGGGATCATGCTCTCAATCATGCGCTTTGTGCCAAAATAATTTGTTGCAATAACATTATCAGCAAATTCAATTGAATTGTGAGACCCTAGATTAAAATTAACACCTGCATTGTTTACCTGCATTGTAATATCATAGAAGTGGTTCTTAGGAGATGTAAAAGGGAGCTTTGAAACAAGGTGAATAGTATATGACAAGTCAAGGGCACAGGCACAAAAGGAAGATAAAAGAACAAATAATAATGAGACTGCATCACAACCAAACTCCTCAAAGTCTACAGAGAACAGATTATTCTCAAGTAATATTAGCATCCTACAAGTAAAGTTGTACCAGGATTTAGGTACAATATTTCGCACTAGAATATATATATTTCAAAATATTCAAGAGTTAAAGGAAATTCAGAAAGAACTTACAGAAACCCACATTTTCTGTAACTGGAATTGAAAATTCCAGCTCATTCTTGTGAAAAGTTTGATCAAACTGGTTTCCTCAAACAGTACAATCATATTTTGTTTGCAAGAGTGCTAACTACTCATACTGGTGCAAGTTCCAGTGTGTCTAGCTATTTTAAGTAGGTTCCTAACTGGAAATTTTTTCAAGCATCTAAGAAGATTTCTTTCACATCAGACTTTTACCTCTAAGAAAACTGTTGTTAATCTTAGTTTTTTTCCTATTTTGTTTTTCAGCTCTGATTCATACTGCATTATGCTTTTCCTTTTCTTTCTCAAGGATGTAATTATACTTTCAAAGAGAAAATACTTCAATCTGATTGTACAATTAAAACAATCTTTAAGCATGTTGGGCTCTCAGAAGCCATGCCTGATGGCTGTATAATGACTTATCTAACTGGTTTGAATGACCTAGTTCTCTGTCTCAAGCAAACATGCAAATCCAAGGCTCAGTTATATAGTAGTTTGTATCTGTCTATTCATGTAACTTCTTGGTCAATCCAAAACCACTATCAAGTTGACAAAAATTCAGTTATAAAGATCCCACAGGTTTAGTTTCCAGTATCTTAGTGGCAACTACAAAAATATAAGATATGAGAATTTAATAAAATGTTTCAGGGATAAGCGATTGCAGATAAGCAGAAAAAGAAACCCAATAAAGTTACAATCCTTGGCAGCTGATTACTGACAGAGAATAAATAGCAAGATAAGTCATGATCAGCTAAACAAAGAAAAGAGCTGCAGCCTGGTGTAGACAAGTAATCGGGTGTAAATCATCAGGTGTGTAGCAAAGGAACAAATGGAAATCCCATCAGTTTATGAGGATAAGTGCAAAATGTAAGTGACAAGAGGAAATAAACATATTACCAGAATATTTAGGCCGTTATAATTACTACCTATCCAATCAGCAAATAGTTTGATAGATGCAGGGTCCAGAATGTCCAATTGATGGAAGGACACATTGAGACCTTTCTCTTGCAAAGCTTTTATTGCTTCGTGGCCTCTAGTAATGTCTCTTGATGTAAGAACAACAGCTAACCCATTTGCTGCAAGTTGCCGTGCAATCTCATAGCCGATTCCTCTATTACTCCCAGTCACCACAGCAACTGTTTCTGAGCACCACCATCTGAGGCTTAGTTCAGAAGAAAATGTTACCATGTTGAGTTTCTATCTGATGGCAGAAACCACTCATCAAAAAATTAGAGAATAAACACAAAATGTAAGAGGACACAAAACTTGTAAAATTTTCTAGTTGTTACTAGACTACAAAAAGTATAGGGATATCATTCATATCAAAGCGTCTTCTGTAGCCTTTTAGGTGGATTTGAACGAACTACAATAATCTATTTCTGAAATGAGAAAACCAGCTTCCAATAGAATGGAAATCCTTTGATGGAAGTATTTGTTTTGTATGGAGAGAGAAAGAGATGATTATAACTACAACTTTGCGAGCTGGAGGGTTTAAGCTTCT
This sequence comes from Warburgia ugandensis, assembly GCA_035236585.1. Classification (NCBI taxonomy): domain Eukaryota; kingdom Viridiplantae; phylum Streptophyta; class Magnoliopsida; order Canellales; family Canellaceae; genus Warburgia; species Warburgia ugandensis. Next base: position 61,733,261 of record CP141130.1, read on the forward strand.
CAAGACAGCAAAAATTGTTGGACTTTATAACGTCATGCCAGAGGATAATCCAAACAGCTGCATGGGATACAGAGATACACAGGATTAGTAATTTTCCTGATAAAAGAGATCTGCTTCCTCCTCTATTTCTTTTTTAACTATTTCAATTTTACAAGCATGCTAATGATAAGGGCTTCCAGCATGGATGAACCATTGAAAATGGGTACTGGACCAGTTGGGATTGAAATAACTGTTGGCAAATCTTGTGGGGGTTAAATACTGCAATGTTTGTCCTTCACATAATCCTTTCAAAAGTTTATTGACATGGGAGTATCTAATGCTTCTGAGATTGATGGTAGATTGAAGAAGATCAATGGCAATCTAGGCAATCAAGCCTTGACAGCCTAGATATATCTAAACTTCTCCTGTAATGTGGGATCATAAGCATGACTGGTCATGGATGTGAATGCATCATCAACATGGATGAGTTCAATTGTTTGGATCATCCAAAATCAAAGTTTTTTTGCCAAAATCAAAATACGCCTATTTTAGCACCTGTTGGACATCTTGGATTAAATCTAGAGAAATGCTTGAGACATGATGGCTTGGACAATCCAGATAAGTGCCTTGGTGATCTAGGAATAACCAATCACAAGTTTCTAAGCCTAGCAAGTCAAAAACGTCCCTTACATGGCCTGCTTGGTCAAGGGGTCAATGGTGGGCTAAGTCAAAGATTCTCACTCTTTGATTTTGGAAAGTCTTAGCTAGGAAGATCTAAAAGCTTAGGAACTTACTAATATCCAATATAACACTGTAGAAGTTGTTTAGATATGTTTAGTAACACTTCAAAGCAGGTTTAGCATGTAGGAATGTTTAGAAAGTCTTGAAGATTAAAAAGGGCAGTCCCGGTGCACGAAGCTCCCCCCTATGTAGGGTCCGGGCAAGAGGCGGACCACAAGGGCCTAAAGTACACTGCCTTACCTTGCATTTTGCAAGAAGCTGTTTCCACGCCTTGAACCCGTGACCTCAAGGTCACATGATGACAACTTTTACCATTGCGCCAAGGCTCTCTTTCAAAGTCTTGAAGATTAATGATCATATATTTAAAAATCTGCATGGGTAAAGCTATTGTGTAATTAACAGATATATTTGGTAGATTATACATGCCTAATGAGGGAAGGCTATTCTCATCTATAACTACCCCAATTATAAATTAAGAATGTCAGTTAATTCAAGTTTATTTCAAGCTTATTTGGATGCTTTTCTCTTGCTGTTTTGGACATCCTTTCTGGGCTGGATTTTGGATGCTTTTCTTCTATTGAAGCTAAGATAGGTAAGAGGACATCTTAGCTAGGTGTTTCTATATCACTTGTGGAGTCAAGTGTGGTCAAACGTGTTGAAGCCTTCTCCCTTAAGGTGGTGTGTCTGTATCCCTGTGGCAAGAGCTCAAATCTTCCCTTGAAGATCTATATCTCTTGGTGGTGACATTCTGCATCCAAGGGTAGTGATCTTCTTTCTTACTTGAAAACTACGGTAGTTATTCTATATCCATTTAAGACCAATCTCAATCATAAACTATGGTAGTGTTTTCTGGATCCACAGATAACTTGGACATTTTTATTTTTGATTAAATATCTAATACTGTACTAAACTTTTAGTATCCAATTATTCGATATCATTTCTCGTATTTGTAATTTCAGTTCAGTAAATCTTGGAAGATTAGTTGAGAACACAAGCGATCAATCGAAGGCTCTGCTAGAATTTATGATTTCCTTTCAAGTTATGATCGTGTAGTTTTTCACTATTCAAACATGTAGATCAATTGTCTTGTTTTGGATCTTACTTATTTTCTGGAAATTGTTCCAAAAGGGAGAATTCTTTCATGTTGATGCAATTTAAGTTCCAAATATTTGTAATTTCTCTACCTAACAACTTTAGCATGCACCAACCTTCATCCTTGCACCAGTCTATATAAGAGCATATAAATTCCTCATTCACAAATGCTGTGACATCTTATGGACAACTTTCACATCAGGACATTACAATGCCTCAAATCAAAGAAATTTTTCTGGTTCCAAAGAGAAACCGTAAATCATAACTATTTCCAAGTATACCAGTGGACAACTTCCCTTCCTTTGATCCACGTGCAATCTTTGCTTTAGAAAGCTAACCCACCAAATTATATTCCCATTACCAATTTGGCTCTATATTCTTCAGCGTTTCTTCATTAAAAAATGTAATAAGTAAGGGTCTCAAAAAAGCCAGCTTTTAACTTTAACCTGCATACCATAACAGGCCTCCAGCTGCAAGTGTTTGATTGCCTATGGCCAATAACTATAAGCAAAGAATGATAGAAATGTGAAAGCATTACGCTCACATGTAGGAAGAGATTTTTGGACGCGTTTGATGTCCTCAATCTACTTTATAGACACTGCAATATCCAGCTTGGGAATAGTTTCCATAATTTTCTATATTTTTTATCTTGTTCAGGAAACAAGGATTGCTGAGCATTTTTCTTTTTAACCATTCGGTCTTATTCAACAAGAAGAAGATGGGGGCAGAGGACAAATTAAAAAAAAAAAAAAAGAAGCGGGAATACATTTAGGGTTTTGGGTTGGTTACCTTTGCTCTTCTGTGTAGGGAATTTTCCGAAGCTGGGTGATCTCCTCCAGCCTCTTTTCTCTTCTCTCCTTTGCTCGCCCTCTTCTAGTCATGGATTACTTGAACTTCTTTATTCTTAACTCCGTTCAAGCCCTTATGCCGTCGAAACCCGGAACTTGCCCAATTATATAATTAAAAGGGATTTTTGCAAAAATACTATTATATTTTGGCACTTTTGCAACAAAATCTAATATTTTTTTTTATTTTACAAATTTATCATTAAGTTTTCTAAAACTTTGCGAATTTGCCATTTTATTAGGTTTCATCTTTTTCTCCTAAATTTTTACTAAATACCAATATTACCCTTGTTCCTTCCAGCAGCCCTTGTTTTTTACACATTTTTCAATGCCTCTGTGCCTCCACCAGCAATACCAATCGATAAACCACATTCCCCACCGCTAACCCCCAGATCCTACCACAGCCCCCTACCCTCGGTAGTGGCACTACCCAATCAACATATTGCCCCCCACACCAACCTCCCATAGGCGCTACCCAGATCACCCTCCGATCGACGCTACCCAAATCATGCCCTCGCTCCCTCCCCCCAGGGGCTAATCGCCCCACCCAAAGTGGCATTGTCACACCCCCCACAATCATCAGCATCCCCTGCCCGTAGCACACCTCGCTACCCAATAGACAACACCCCAGTCAGATTGCCACCCTACCCAGATCACAATCCCTAGTTTCCATTGCCCTTTCTGCAGATCGCATATCTGTCTAATGTTTGTTAGACAAGGGTAATATTAGAATTTTGTAAAAACTAATAGGGAAGGAGGATGGAAACATAATAGAATAACAAATTTGTAAAGTTCTTAAAAACATAATGTCAAATTTGCAAAATTAAAAGAATATTGGATTTTTTTGTAAAAACACCAAAATATAATGGCATTTATGCAAAAATTCCTAATTAAAACCCTCATTTTTTATTAATCCTAGTGTCCCTTCCTCATGGCAATAGGGCAGGCCTACCCTACCCCACCCCACGTCACTACCCAAGTAAGGGTAGATTGTGCAAAACCCACCTTGACCAACTTTGGCTAGTCAACTATTATGAGCCTGATAGGTCAATCTCTCTCTCTCTCTCTCTCTCTCTCTCTCTCTCTCTCTCTCTCTCTCTCTCTCTCTCTCCAATATGCTCAATGAGTAGACGATCAAATGCTAAATTAAAAAGGATCTTCCAACCAGATATGAGTAAAAGTGATGGAGATAAAAGAAAGAATTTGATATGAGATTGGTCACCTTGGTTTGAATTTCAAAAAATATTAAATCTAAGCTCTTGAAGGCTACAAGTCTCTTCTTAAATGAGAACTTGAGAAAGAAATAGGGGGAAAAGAATGCAGTTAGGATTTTCTTACCCTTTTTATTTGTATGAATTTGATTTTACAAAAATACACTCATTTTATAACTAAAAAATACGAACCATAGATACTTTTGGTATATAATTATATGTGAATAGTGTCAATCGACTGCACATGAAACTGCTCCAAACTAAACTCACGTTGAGTTATAACTTTTGCCCTATTGTGGGTGCAAGTAACTTATTTTATGCCCCAACCCATCCCAAGTAGGTGTGGCATGGGTCGTGGATTTAACCCACCCCATTGCTATACCTACCCTTCCATTGTTGGCTATATGACATGAGAATAAGAAATGCTAGATACGCCTATTTATTGATAAATATATTCAACCTTAAATATTATGAATTGGTACCAAAATTAGTCTTGTTCTTAAAAGATTTTGCTTGTGATTCAGGGCTATTAATGCCTCATGGTGAACAACAAAATCACCATTCATGAATAACCCATGGAGTGTTATTCTCATGCCAACCAAGTTAATCACTTAATTGACCCCATTCATGCGTAGGAGCATAAACTTATTGTCTGGAGGCATACTAAGAAAAAAATTCCTCTTTTCCCTTTCTTGTATAAAAAAGACCACCCATTTTTTGGAACTAGTAACTCACATACCCCATAGATACATCTATCTATGGATAAATGTATTCAACCTTAGATATCATGATCTGGTGCCAAAATTAGTCTTGTTCTTAAATAATTTTACCTGTGATTTAGGGTTGTTAATGCCTCATGGTAGCAACAAATCACCATTCATGGATAATCCATGGCTTGTTATTCTCATGCTGATCAACTGAATGCACTTAATTGACCCATTCACAGCATAGGAGTATAAACTTATTGTTTGGAGGCATCCTAATAAAAAAGATTTCTTTCTTTCCTTCTATTTAAAAAGACTATCCTATTTTTGGAAGTAGTAACTCACATACCCAATAGGTCTTTTATATGTACACATATACACATGGATTTGTATATTTTTTTACCTTTTTAAGTTTGTTTTTTCTTTTTTCAAATTTATGTTTTTATAATATTTACTTTTTATAAATTTTTATCTTTAGATATTTTAGTATTTTGAGTATTTTTACCTTTAGATATTTTGAGTTTTTTGAGTTTTTTACAAAAGTTTAATTGTAAGATTCAAATTTTTTATATTTACAACTCCAATCACTAGTTTTCTATTCTTTTTTATGAATGTAGAATTTTTTTTTCTTATTATTTTAAAATTTTGTGCTTGTAGGAAATTGACAACTCCAAACTTTGTAGTTAGATCTGGGAGCTAGGACATTTTATTTAATTTTTTTTATCATCATCATTAAGACCTTATCTCGGTTAAGGGTCGATCATATGAATCTTGTTCCTCCATTCCCCTCTATTATCTGTCATGGCTTCATTTAGTCCCAAAGTTTAAAAAAAAATTCTCACCACTTCCATCCACATTCTTTTAGGCCTTCCCCTTGCCCATTTAGAACCTTCAACTTAGATAATCTCACTCCTTCTAAATGGTTTCGTCTTTTATCTCCACTAAACATGTTCAAACCATCTAAGTCTAATTTCTCTCGTCTTGTTACTTATTGGTGTTACTCCTAAGTTTCCTCCAATGTGTTTCATTTCTAATTCTATCGTTTCTTATCTTACCACTCATCCATCTCAACATTTGCATTTTAGAGACGCTCATACGATGTACATGTTATTCCTTAATTTCCTAACACTCTGATCCATAGAGTATGGCAGGCCTTAGAGCGATCCTGTACAATTTTCCTTTTAGCTTGAGTGGCACCCATCTTGCACAAAACTCCAAAGGCGCATCTCTACTTGTTTCTATCTACTTGGATTCTCTAAATAACTTCTCTCTCAATATATCTACTCTCAAGAATTATCAATCCCAAGTATCAAAAGTATTCTTTTAGGGAGACTTCTTGGTTATCAATCTTTGCCGGTGCTTCACTCCCACTCCTCTCCTTGCTAAAATTACATTCAATATACTTCTTCTTAGTTCGGCTCATTTTAATCCTTTACATTCTAATGCATCTCTACATAACTCTTGCTTTGTGTTTATGCCCAACCTTTTTTATCAATCAAAACTATGTAATCTACGAATAACATGTACCCTAGAATCTCCTTGTGCAGATGGTTTGTTAACTCATTCATAAATTAAGAAGTTGTTAAGTAAGTTTTATATTTAGTTTTTATTAACTTCTTTTATAATTTTTAAAATATTGTAACTCTTTTATGACTTTTGTCATTTCTTTTTATGAACCCTAAGCCCTTTTTTTCCTTTTTTTTTTGTCATTGACCTTTTTAAATTTTATCAACTTTTTCCAACTCTCTTACCACCTCTTTTTTGTATATTTTGAAATTTTCCTAAATTTTGTTCCTTTTTCCTTGATCTAAACTCTGTGACTATGTTTGGAGGTGTGCAATTGGACAAACGTCATCCTATAATCAATTACTAGTAGTTCATGTCACAATAAGCTTATGCTTTGAACAAATTATCCCCTAAGTGAATCTTTCTTCATATGAAAGCAAATATTTGCCTTAGTAAAGGCAATATGAAGTGACCTCATAGGGAAGTGAAATTTCATGCTCCCTTTAGGATTAATACCACTCCTTTGGGCTATTGTCATAATTCATATATGGCCCACCTTTTATATACTTCAAACCATTCACATGAATTGCCTTCCTACTGGTGGGCTACCCCAAACATCACATAGGCCGAATGATCCTACTATTGTTTTTTTATTTAATTGCATTTTAAAATTGGACTATAATCACCAAATGGTTAAGATGAATGGTTTCTATCATCCAAAAAGGGGGCCTCACTTGTGGCTTTTAGGATGTGGTGTTAGTCCAAAAGGGACAAGGAAATGTCACTTCTTTTTCTTGGATCCTTCAACACATTGGTCCCTCTACATGAAGTTTTAAATTATTTTGATTTTTAAACAAGAATTGGTTGCTATCCATGTTCCTAAATTAGAACAAACAAAGGCCAACAATATCTAACTCAACCAGTCATAACATAACTTGGAATCTCCCCTAAAATAAGCTTGATCACAAGCTCAAGTCACTACCTTTTCCTTTGTCCAAGGATTAGATTTAGGGCAGTATGAGAGTGATTTTCTTAGCAATTCTTTGCTTGTAAAAAATAATAATAATAAATAAATAAATAATTCTTAACAAAGCAGAAAGAAAGAACTAAAAAGATACTAATAAAATAACTCTTAACAAAATTTACTAACACTTCATTCCTTCACTACAAAATAGCCTAATTACAATGTTTACAAATTATTGAAATTTTTTAGAGAAAGTTCTTTTGATGTCTTAGTCATGAAATAAAAATTAAGAAGAAAATAAAGGAAACTGGAGCAGAAAGTTAATAAATAGCGAATCTTATGAGAAACAAATGATTATTGTTAATTAGGGGATATTAACCTTCCTCTTCACCCAAAATTTGTAAGTTTTTGTTTTCAACCTTTTTGAGTCATCTTTAGTTCATTTTACAATTGATGTTAAATCATTTTAAAGAAAATGCTTCATATATATCCTATCTAAGATGTGCCTTAAATGATGAGTAATTTGGGTTATATTATGGAAGATATAGTATGCCTTAGCTTACAACATCTCTTGCTTATCATGCCACTGCCTCAAGATAAAACTTATTTATTGTTGCCAAAAGATTTTAGCTTATGATTCACGGTCGTTGTTGCTCATTATATTATGATTGAAATACCATTAATGTATTTTTGTACTTCAACTTCCTTTAAGGTATATAATGTGTCTCATTTTACTATGACAAAAATTGTATCTTATTTATAATTTTGAAGATATTGTCTGTGGGCATTGCCCATGTGCATATGTAGAAATGAATTTTGGGTTGCACCTAATCATCTCATGCTGATTTTTAATCCTCAATAATAACAAATTCTCACCCAAGAAAACCTCATTTATATTAAACAACATGTCAAGAGACATTAAAAAGCACATGGGAGGACCTTTTTAAAAAGCCTACTACTCATGAAAATCATGAAAGGAGTCACCAAAATTGGGGCATCTGTAAATACCAAAATTTGTACTAGTTGATGCTTTTCAAGGACCCACAAAAAATCCCAAGGTAAGAGAAAGATTTCGAGCCTCACTCAAGCTCATATTTTGAGTTTCCAAATCATCAAGTTTTTTTTTTTAATTTGATTTTAAGAAAGGTTGTGAACCTCATTGAAGCTTATAGTTTGAGGTTTTCAAAACCATTAGGTTTTTACAACTTAGTTTGAGGTTTTCAAAACCTCATAAATATTTTAGAAAAATAATAGTCATTTGCTGTCTAAAATTCATGTCGCTCTTCTTTTGAAATCCTCTTAGTTTTCAAAGTATTTTAAAATAACAAAAGATTCTTACAATTTTCAAAAGAAATTTCAAAGCTCTTAGTTTGCAGAGTTTTCTTAAATTTCAAATAACTAAAACTAGGCTTTCACAAAATGCATTTCATTTGGATTCCAAAGGAGCAACATGTATAAAGGAAATCCTTGACTAAGTACCATTGTCATGTACAAATAAATGGTCACGCATTTCATGTGATCCTAATGCTTTGGATCACATCAATGTTGTTCTAAGCCCTCCAGAGCACTATCACCTTTATAGTCATTTTCACATCTAGTTTTCACTTTGGCCCTTGCTTTATGCATAAATTACCAAACTATACCATGTTCGACTTGTATAAATATAGGGCTCATTCTTCACTTTCAAATAAGTTTTTCCTCAATTTGAAAGGCCTTCATCTTTGGTTTTTGGAAGAGAGTGACCTAATTTGAGTTCTTTTTGAGAATTTTGAGAGTTCTTTATGTACTCTCTCCATCTTTTTTTAATCTATAATTTACATTTCTACTTTTATATTTCCATATATTCATCCCTTATCTTCTTCCTTATTGAAATCTGCTTTCGCTCTGGGAAGCAACCTCTATGCATAGGAGATCCCACTTCTCTTCTCCCTTTAGGCTATCGGCAAATGTGCCTATAGTCTACATAGAAAGAGATGCTAGGGATTCTTAAGAATTTTTAGCCAATGGAACTACCATATTCTAAGCTGTGAGATTGCTTTTCATTAAGGAGAGAGGCGGAGAAGGCTGCCCTTAAGCTTTTTCCTTTTATTTTCTTTACTTTCTACTTCCTTTTATTTTCTTTTTTGTCATGTCTCTCACCCTTCAATCATGGGAATGAAATCACCAAAAGAAGCCCTACTTCAAATTCCCCTCTAGGCTTTTGGTAGAGGTTCCTATTATCTACATGGAATAAGATGCTATGAAATTTCAAGTATTTTGCCCAATGAGATATTCATCCTAAGCCTTGTTTATATCTAGCCTAGAGAAGAAAGAGATGACTTCAAGAATGGGATTCCTACTACCGATGGAGAAGAAGGTCCCTTGAACCCTTGGTAAGTTTGTTTTACTGAATTTTCATCCAAGGATGTGAGCAATAATTTCTTGGCAAATGCCTCTAGGATGATCTACGAGTCTCTTTGTCATGTTTTAACATTTTCCATGAATTTATATCTCTATGGAAAAGGGAACTTTTCATAAGTTTTCCCTAAATAGTATGTACTAAAATCAAAAGTTCTAAGAGAGAATTGATACTTGATTAATGTATGTGAAATACTCTATTTTATAATTTTCAAAATTTTAAGTAAAGGCCTAGGGAAGAAAAAATTTCTTCCAAAAAAACTTGATTGTTTGATAATGATTTCTAGAAAGCCACCCATGAAATCCTAGGATTGGAGTTATCTTCTCAGTGAGGATGATTTTCTTCCATCTTTTCCTCTATTTCTCCTTTTTTTAGTCATCCTAGTATATAAAGTTACTTATGAATAATTAAAATGCATTTTTAGATCTTAGGGATCTTAGTTTGATGCATCTTTCATTTCTAGTTTAAGGATTCATTATTTTAACACAACTTGCATGTTTATATTTCAAAAGAAAAGTATTTTTCAATTGCTTTCTCTTCATGACTCCTGCTTCTTAGCTTAGGGTATTCTTTGTTTTCTCAGTGTAATGTTGTAAAAAAGAAGAAACTTATTTTCCTAGTGTTTCTAGTCATTCCTTAACTTTTTATGGAGTTTTTCATTTTTGTAAGAAAATTTCCTTTCTAAAATGTTCTCTAGTGTTTTCAATGATTTCCTAGCATTTGTTGTGTTTCTAGTTTTGATAAAATCACCTTTTCCAACATATTTTGGTTCATAACCTTTAGTTTTTTGATCCATGACCTTGTCCTGAGTTTTCCATTATAAAGGCATCTCTTTAATTCAAATGCTTTCTAAATTCTAAAGAAAAGAAGCATATTTATGGTTTCTTTTTTCAATTGTCATGTTTCTAAAAGTTTATAGTTAGTTTTGTTTAGAAAATGTTCCTAGTCTTTTAGCTTTGATTTCTAGCTCCATTTCATGTTTCGGGCTTCATTCATGTCTAGCATATGTCTAGTTTCTAATTTTTTTTCATAACATCTGTAGTTCTTAGATTAAAGCCATGTTCCATGTTCTATTTGATATCATGATTCATACCTACTTATTTTCAATCTTCATGTGTAATTACTTTCTATCACATTTCTTATTCAGTTGATGTATTTTGTTTGCTTTAGGTTCTACGTTTCAAGTTCTTAGTTTCATCTTCTCAATTTATTCCATGTTTCTTGTATTATATTTAAAATGTTTGATTAAGTACATGAATGATTTAGAAATTACTTGATTTAATTTCTTTCATGATTGATTTAGTGATTTCCTAACTTTAGAATTTTAAACTAGAGAATGTCTAAACCAAAAGTAGCTAGTGCCTTGAACTTAGATGGTTAAGGGACCAAGTTTGCTTGCATTCTTATCTATCTTTGACTTTGGAGATGTTAGAATGCTAGAATCTTTGGTTTAAAAGACTTCTTTAGGTCATTGGGACCTAAGGCCCAGTCTTACCTTAGGTGGCAGCTCATTATCATAATCTACTTAGGTTCACATGAACCTAGGATATACTTAATAAAAATCACTAGAAGAAATCAATGTAATCATGGTAATTTACTGCATCATGGTTAGCTAATTCAACTCGAAATAAAACACTCAATCTTTCATAAAATGCTTAATAATAATTCATACCAACTATAAATTTTCAACCCAAGGTAAGACAAGTTTTCCCTTACCTACTGTCTCACACAATTTGTGGGTGACCTAAAAAATTGCCTACAAATTATGTTGACAACTTTGTTGGGAAGATCTCCTATTTTGGGTTAGATTTAAAAGAAATTAAGACTTGAAAAATAAATAAATATTCAAGAAATAAATAAATCTAGTTTTCTTAGTTAGTTCATGTTTCTTGCTTTGAATAATTGAATAATTGGATGAACAATTTGCTTTCACACACATTGCTCATGCATTGAATATCATAGAATTCATATGTTACATATCCTTGTCCTACAAACCTTGTGGTTGCTAAACTGAGCCCCTGAGTGGCGATAGGAGGTGGACAAAAGGTTCAACTCTTAGTCTTGCAACTTGAGTGCCTCCAAGAGGATAGTAACCATGTATCATTCATGAACAACACTTAAGTGACCTTGGTTCACCATCCATAATCTATAGGTAAAACCTTTGTGAAGGGAGTCCAAGCTATAGACTTTGTATACCCCTCATAACATCATGTGAATGTATTCAACTCGAAAAAGCCTTAGGATGTCCACAATTTTTTAAGACACATACCTTGGAAGTTTGGTCATGCTCTTCCAATCCTAAGTTCTTTTCCTCTAATCAATAGTGAAATATCACTTAAATTACATCCAAATTCCAAAAGAAAAATTATTAAAATTTCATTTATTGGTTTAAAAAATAAAAGTTTTCCATCTTTCAACTTCATTTTCAAAGGAAAAAGGGGTATTCCCATTTCCATTTCCAATGCTAAATTCTCTCCAAGAAGGTCTATCTTCTAAAAAATAAATCCTTCCAATTCTCCATCTTTAAATTTCCAATTCAAAATTTAGAATTCTCTATTCCATTCCTACTTTTCAATGTATCTTTTATTTTTAATTTCCTCAAAAGGAAGAAATCTAAGATTCATTCCAAACTTTAGAATCCTTCTAATTTTATTTTCAAAGAGAATTCTCCCTCTTTCCAATATTTTCCTCTATAATTCCAATTTTTGAAAAAATTCTGATTTCTTTAAAATTTTTCCAAATTTCATATCTTTTTGAAATTCCAACTCTAACTTTCACTTTATATCCTCAGTTCACTTTCTAGACTCCATAATCAATTCAATTCCTCATCTCCAAGTCTACTTTTGAATTTTCAGTTTGAAGTTCATTTTATCCTTTTAACCTTATCTTGAGCTATCCCTTTCCAACATGTAGAATTGAAAATTCCTCAAAAATTTATATCCATTTTCCAATGCACTTACCCCTTTCTATGACTTTTTCATTAAAAAAATATCATATGTCCATTTCAGGTCCAAAATTGATTTTTTCAATGCTTTTGTTTTTCAAAATTTTTAAATAAGCCATTTCCATTTTCATTTCCCAAATTTTATCTCTAGAATTAGGTCTTGTTCTAAAAAATATTTTCATTTCAAATTCAATTTGTCTTTTCCTTTATGCCAAAAAAAGAAAAACAATTCACTTCAAATTCCAAATTTTAAATTTTCCATTCCATTTTCATTTAAAAAAATGGCCACCCTTCATTTTCCCACTTTCTAGTCATTTCCATTTTCAATTTCACCATCGTATTTTTAATTCACTAAGCCTTCAATTTTCTCAATTTCCAACTTGCCATCTCTCAATTTTCTAAATTCAATCCCCAATTTCTATTTTCAATTTTAATGTTTTCCAACTTCTAAATCCATTTATTAATGGTAGCCTTGGAATTCTCCCATTCCATAAAATTTCTCTCTAATTTTCCATCTTTCAATTTAATAAATAAAATAAAATCATTTGCTTATTTTATTTCCATTCCCACATGGTAAGCCAAAGAAAACCCCTTTTCAAAGAAAAAAAGTTTTACCATGTTCCATCTACATCTTTTGAATGTCAAAATTCCAATTCTCAAATTAAAATTTTTTCAATTCTAATTTTCAATTCTCTCACTTTTCACCTCTAAGTTCTCTAATTTCAATTTCCAATTTTTAATTTCAATGAACTTCCAACACCTAAATCCATTTTTTCTAATTTTATCTTCACAATAAAAATAATTTCCCATATTCCCTCCGCCATTTTCAAATCTTTCCTAATTTCAAATTTCAAATATGATATACAATTTTTAAAAAAAAATCATTTTACCATTCCCATTTGAAAGACAACCCTTTTCGAAGAAAAAGGAAATTCTCATCTTCCAAGTTTCATCTTGATTCCAATTCCATTTTCCAAAATTCATTTCATGGCTTATATTTTCAAACTTAAAAAATTTCATCTTTCCATTTTAAGGCATCAATTTCAAAATCTCATCTTTCCAATTTTCATTGCCAGATTTTCAATCTAAGTGAACTTCCCCCTTTCCATTCTTAAGTTTTCAAGTTATTTAAATGACTCCATGTTTCTAATCCCATTCTGTTCAAATACTTTCTCATTCTTACTTCCAATGTTCATTAAGAGTTTTCAAAATTTCTTTAAATTCTATATACTAAACCTCATTTTCAAATACATGTTTTACTTTCAAATTTCCAAATTCCAAGACGTCACTCAATTTACCACTTTCAACTTCCAACATCATGTTTCAAAATTTTGAATATTCTATCATTTAAATGTTACCTCATTTCCAAATTGTCTCTCTCTCATTATGTTCTACTCTTCCAACTTTAGAACCCATTCTATCTACATACCTTTTCATTTTCAATCTCAAATTCCAATTTTCAATTCTAAACTCTAATTCTCAAAGATTTCTCTTCTCAAATTTATGTTCCATTTTACTTTCCAAATTTCATGTTCAATTTCCATCCTTTGATTTTTAATTTCTAAGTTAATTTTTGAACTCACAGATTCATTTCCAATTCAATCTCACTATCTAATCTTCATTCAAAACCAATTTTCAAAAGATTTTCCATCCTTTGGAGTTATCTTTTTAGATCTCTTCTATCATCTTTAATCCATGATGAATATTCTCCAATTCTACCTTTTAAAATGTAAGGTCTAACAAATTCATTATCATTTTCTTCTTTATTTTTTAAATTTCAATTTCCAATTTGAAGGTCTCATTTTCAAACTCCACTTTCCAAATTTTAATCTCAAAATTTAAAATTTCATCTCCAATGTGTTAACATTGAATTCTCTCAAATTTCTATTTTTCCAACATTAATCATTCAACTTTGCTCTCATTTCATCATTCTTCTAATAATCATAATTTTCTATTTTTATCATATTTTAAAATTAAAATGAAATGAGGAAGAATTTTGACGTATTTGACTTCTGTGAAAATGAATTCTTTGAAAACTCCAAATTTAATATTAAAAGCTCAAAATGTATGCCTTTGCCTCTTCTTCTTTTAACATATTTACATTGTCGATCACTTCTTTTGTCTCTTCTTTTTATTATCTTTACATTGATTAGTCTAAAGATAATGATGATGATCACCTAGATGGACTCTTAAAGATGAACTCGAAATCATTAATGTAGAATTGAAGAGAATAAATAAGAAATTTTAAATGGTAGTAACTTAACCACTGCTTATAAGTCCCAACTTGTCTCATTGCTCAAGGAACAAAGATGTTTTTACATGGCATAAGATTCCAACATGACAAATTTTTTTGTTGTAAGACCATGAAATGAGATAGGAATATAGAGAACAAATCAAAGAACAAGCTAAAAAATAGTTGAGTGTCAGATTCATGGTTTTTGTTAACCTTCAAGATTTGAATAGAGGTAACCCCAAAGTCAGAAGTCCTCTTCAATACCAATATTATTTATAGGAGTTGCTCAATGGTTGTTCATATTGTTAGAATCAATCCTCAAATATGGCTTAGAAAAAAAATTCTAAGGTCACCTCAGATCCAATTCAATACCCCATCATAGACTCTTTCGATGTATAAGAAAAAATCCCTGGTGAAGGAAGCCTAAAAATGGCAAGTTTATTCCATCATAACCCAGAAAATTCATTTGCACAGGCCTATCTAAGCACCTCATGCCAAATAAACCAATTCACTATCTACTTTCAAACCTTAGAAAACCATTTCCCTAAGACAAGGAAACTTCGCTTTGATAGACCATCCAACACTATCTATTATGAAGTGGTGGCTTTGCTCATTTCTTTATAATGCTAAAAGCACTCTATCATAATCAATGGAATTTAGGAAAGTCAGACCAAGGAAATTGCAAGCTGGAGACCTTGTTCTTAAGGAAAGAGCTCCAATCACATATTCAAAGGAGAAGTTGTATCCTAAGTGGAAAAAGGCATGTATCATCAAGAAAATCTACACAGGAAATGTAGTCAAACTTCAAGAGATTGATGGCACAAACATTGATACCATTGTCAACATGGACCAACTCAATGGATATCATGTGTAAACTTCTCAAAGATCCTACTTATTTGCCTAAGTAGCCTAGTGGCAATATTCCTAAGAGTTATGTTAGACTTGATCCTCTAAGTTATAAAGAGGTATCAAGGCAACTTTTCTTATATAAGAATAGCCCAACAATTAGTAAGAAAAATCATTTTTCAACATAGCAATCTCTCTCATTCTCATTTAAAATAAAAAAAAGGAAAGAAAAGAAGAAGGAGAAGGAGAAGAAGACGTGCTAGTCACCTAAAAAAAGATGTGAACAAAAATGGTTAAAAGATGAGAAATAAAGAGAAGAAAAGAAATGATGATGAGATTAGCACAATCAGAGGCAACATGAAAAATCAAAGTTTAGAAGATCAATCAACACATAATTAAAGATCCTAACATTAAGCATGCACACAAAAAAAAAAGACTCCAAGTCAAAGGATTAAACACATGCCAAATTGAAAAGTAATTGTTCATAGTTTAGATTTTCTAATTATAGACTTCAAGGATTCACAACATTTCTATGTTTGGAAAATTCATTGTTATTGTTGCTTTTGAGCGTTTTAATCCTTCCCATATGCACCCATAGTATAGAAGCTATAGTCAATCGAAGCTGGAAACTAATTAGCTCCAAAATCATCCCTTGATCTTGACTCAACTATCACATGAGTAGTGCTAGAAAATAGAAGAAATTTGATCTCCACACCCATTCAAGAGTTCAACTTCAAAGTCATCAAGATGAAGCAATGTTTCAACTAGAAAGAAGGGGATGAGATTGGCCTTATGGCTCATCACTTGGTCAACAGTCCTAAATAATCAGCCTATAACTCTAAGAAAAATAAGTATAATACTTTCTCAACAATTGAAATAACCCTAATTTTTATGAATATAATTGAATTAGAAAAAATTAAAAGTTGAAATTCTAAAAGTGGAACTGGAACTTTGAGTTCCAGGAAAATACATTTTATAAAAACAAAATCAAGAATTAAAACTTGGATATCTGTAATGTATTTGACAAATTGATTAGAATGACTATAAGTACGTAAAATTCTGTGTTGGGGTGAAAAATTCTTAATTTTCTCCATTTTTATGAATAAAAGGGTAAAATGGTAATTGTACTCATAACCAAGACCTAAGACATCAAAATTTGGAGTGTACTTGGAAAACTAATTGAAACAGCACTAAGTACGCTCAATTTCAAGTTCATAGGAATAAACCCTATTTTTCTCCTTTTTTGGAATTAAAAGGGCAAATCAATCTTTTCACAACTATGTGGGGCCCACAAGGTGGGCCAATGGTTCGGAAGACCACCATCATGAGTCAAACCACTACCAGCTACTAGTGGAGAAGGAGGTGGTAGTGGCAATCCAATGACAATTTAATAATAAAAAGAAATGAAACATAATTATGACATGTAATCATGAAA
This sequence comes from Warburgia ugandensis, assembly GCA_035236585.1. Taxonomy (NCBI): domain Eukaryota; kingdom Viridiplantae; phylum Streptophyta; class Magnoliopsida; order Canellales; family Canellaceae; genus Warburgia; species Warburgia ugandensis. Next base: position 61,750,159 of record CP141130.1, read on the forward strand.
AATTCAAAAATCTCTATAAATAGCCCATAAAAATTCCTAAAATTGTTCCTAATGTTCCTCATGAGGTCCCCTATAATTCTCCAAAATCCCAGCTCAAAACTCCCCCTCCATCTTCCCCGTTTCTCTCCTCTTTCCTCTTAGATGCACCCAAGGTACACAGCTCATGTCTGTCTGCAGGCGCATCAAGGGTCGTGTCGTCTCCGTTGCACCTAGGGTTCTGCCTGGAAACCTTCAATGAATTAGCCATCCAATTTCAGCCTTTAATTTTCAATCTCCACTGTCAGATACATTTGGATTGAGGGTATCTACAAAACCCTTAGGTTTCATGATGATCCAACGACTGGATCATAAAAAAATCCCAAACAAAGAAAACTCATTGGTGTTGTCACCATCTTCGACAACTATTCTAGGTTATTTCAGCCAATCTGCCCGTTAAACATTCATCTTGAACCATATAAGATCTTCAACACGTGGAGATCTATAAAGCCCACATGGTCTCTCTCCATTTCTGGTAACGGTTTCAGAGTAATCAACATCTGTATATGTATTTCAAAGTAATAAGGGTTTTCTGGCTTTCTTCCTCTTCTCAGGTGATAATCCTTCACCGGCCGACACAAGTAGGTGCTCTCACTCCTTCCTAACATTCATTCTGACATCCCCTTATAGTTTTTGGCCTCCAGATGATCTACCCGATAGTTGATACATAAGAGATGATGGGTTCGGCAACAAGGTCAAGATCCCCTCCATGAACGGCTCATATGCAATTTCTAAGTTGTTGGATGGATTCCTGGGGCCCAAAAAATCCTAAGAGATGAAATCCTGGGTGTAGATCTTGTAAAATGAGAGAGATCGAGGGATGGATGATCTGATGGTCCAGATCTGGACCATGTTGCCTGTCATCGGTCACCCATCCCTGGTAACAAGCACTGGCTGACCTCCCATTTGTCGTTTTCTGTTGGAATGATCTTAGTCGTCCACCTATTGAATTGAGATCTTAATTCTTCAATTAAGAGCTCATTTTAGCTCTGATTTTAGATCTAAAAACACTTAGGCATTCCTTATGCTATGTAAAATCAAGTGGAATCATGAAATCTATGTTTCTAATTGTATTTATATGAGATAATTGCTAAAATCCAATGTAACAATCTTGGACCATGTCTAAGATGATCTTAAAAAGTAAATCTAATATGATAGATAGATCCAGGACATCCAAAAACCTTAGGAACAATAATCACAATAAAATTTATGGACATCTGGATCAAAGAATTCAGCTATCTGGACCCTTAAAAATGTTTGAAATATTAAAATTCTAATTTAGATCTCATTTTAAATCCAAATTTAAATATGAAAGCACTGATGAATTCCTTATGTTATGTATAATCTTATAGAAGCATGATAAATATGTTTTTAATTGTATTTATGTAAATTATTTGCTAAAATTTGTAGTAACAACCTTGGATCATAATCAAGATGATCTCAAAATAGAGATCTGAACTGATGGATTTGTTTAAAAGGTCCAAAAACCCTAAGGACCATGATCACAATAAAAATTATGGATCTCTAGATTAAATAATTTCAGTAAGGATCGATATTAGCCGTTAAAATAGGCTGAAATCTTAAAATCCAAATTCTGATCTCAATTCGACTCCAAATTGAGATTAGAAAGTTGAGTTGTATTCTTCTTAATGAGGATCACCTATTGAACCAATAAAATTATAATTTTATTTCATGAAACTTTCTGTTTTTAAGGATATAATGGTATTAACATCCTTGAACTATAAGATCTGGGATGATCAAACCATTCAAATCATTTTGGATGATGATTTAAGTATTTGATAAATAGAATAAATGGGTTGGATCTAGTTGAATTGTCAGATCTTAAGATCTTAACCATTAAAAGTAGCTAAATCCTTAAAAATACATACTAATCTCCTTGATCAGATTGATCAAGGATAATCAAAGACTATGAATAAGTGAGGATGATGATCTAATGATAAGATCATAAGAAATTAATGACTTGATGTTGATAATTTGGGATAGATTGAGATTTATGAGCTTAAATTAGATAAAATGGCTTAAGATCTTCTTGATCGCTTAGATCAAGAAGGATTAGATCATGAGATGAGATGATATCAATGATCTAGTGATGAGATCACTTTGAGAAAATGAGTAGATCTGGTAAAAATAAAAGATCAAGATCTAAATCCTAAATAGGATGAAAGATGATTAGAAATGAAAGATGATCATTGAATCATGTTGATATGTTAAATGTGTTTATTTGAATTGTTAATGTTATTGTAAATGTATTTTATTTCTTAGTAGATTTAATTGTAGATTTACTTATTTACTTATTTATGCTTTAATGTTCATATTATGTAAATTACATGAAAAATGTAATTAATGAAATATAGATATAAATGGACATTTACAATAAATAAAGGACATAGACTTAAGCATATTTAAGGGCTATAGTTAGTAAGATAATATAAGGATTATCAAATCCTTGGCCCAAATTAGAAGAATAATAAACCTCATGAATGACATTTTAAATATTCATGGATTTAATTAAAATCAATTAGAAAGAGTACTTAGGGTTAAAATACTTATGGGAACCTTGTTAAAGGTTGAACTAGTGTCACCCTAGTAAACTCTGAACATTGTGGTTATAGGGAGTATACAAGAGCTCAGTGCTTTTCCCTCGACTCCTATCGACGTAAGTTGAGATCAAAATGCCTCCTTACATGAGGGTTTAACCACTCTTTGAGTAGACTTTAACTGGTAAGCATTGGTCAATTTTGGCATAAGGAGGAGCAGTCTAGACTTATGATGAAATAAATTATCTTCAACTAGTAAAACATTAACTAGTTGAATAATAATAATAATAAGATCATAAAAGGTTGTAAAATATATAATCTTAATAAAAATGGTAAGTAAGATAATCAAGATCAAACAAGATCCATAAGAAGATCTTGAATGATCAAGAACAATAAGAATTATAACACTGTATTGTATTTATTATGTATATTGTAGATCAAATCTAGGCCCTTGATCTTTATCAACAAGTATATATTGTTGATCAAAGGATCTATGAAAGATCAAGAACAAAGAGATGCATATACAAAGACTTAGAGATAGAAAATACTTAGATCTGAAAGATTAGAAGATCATTCTAACTGTCAGATCTATTGATTAATAGGATAAATACTATTTGAGGAAGATAGATTGTGTGGATGATAGGAACACAAGACATAAGCTTGTGGATACTATACTAGGCAAGTTATGAGGGTTTGGCCACCCGCTTCCCAATATTTGATGATATTATGATACCTTGCCCAAAGAGAGGCTAAAAGTCGGGTGGGGCAATTATGGGAAGGCCCTACTGTGAAAGTCCTATCTCCTCATACGGGCAGTGACACAATATTTTTTACCATGGTATCAATAGTGAACAGGGCAATTATTTGAGTGCACTAGTACGGATCAGACTGTAGCATGGTAGTCCTTTGAGCATTTTGCATTATGATGCATGGCATAGTGAGATACCAATACTACCCTAATGAGGGAGTATTTTCTTAGCAAAAGTTTGGATGATTTTATCAACTCAGTGTGTTTGAGTATGATTATTGATGTTTGAGATATTGACTATTTTTCATGGTTTTTGACTGCATGTATATACATATGATATAGTGGTGAGTGATGTAGATTTTCCTCATATGATAAATTATATGACAGATCATATGTAGTGTGCTTCATGGAAATTGAATGATGTTACTCATATGGAATATGATGAACATGAATACTGTACTTTTGAATTATATGATCCATATGTTCTTGAATCCCTTACCAAGCAGAGCTTGCTGAGATATTGTAAATGTTTGAATGTTTACAATATCTCAGATACAAAAAGGAAGGACTGGAGGGATACGACAAGGGGATACGAAGACCATATTGTTGATCATGACTATGTACATTTGTGAAAGGATTGGATTGTATTTTGATTTGTGTATTTTGGACATTAGATGTAATAAGGGGCCTGTGTATGTAAGCCATTGCATCGATCCTACAATTTTAATAAAATGAGTTTCTTTGGAAACATATATTGTATACAAAATTATGTATGTCTATGTGAGTGAAATGTGGCATTTGGGTTTTCTGAAAAGAATTTCAAAGAATTTTTTTTTGTTGCTTAAGTTTTCAAAATTTTTGCAAAATTGGTTGACCACCATTTGAAAATAAATAATGAAAATGTATTTCAAAAACCCGGTTTGCCACAACAATCACCCTTTCCCTATTATTCACTCACTTCCACCTCATTAGAAAACATAACTTCCTCGATCCTAAAAGTCTAGGATCACAATGGTTTGTTGTGTAGTGTGAAGAGTCCATAACTCAAATTCATCGCATTCAATTATTTAATCTTGTGAACTCTCATCACACCCACCCCTATTACAAAGAATGAAAGAAATAAGGAAGAATAAATGATCTTCATTTAATAATCAAGGAAAAATAAACAAAAGAATTCAAACCCATCTTTCATTTTCTTTCCTCTCAAGTTCTAGAGATTTCTCCGTCTTTTTCCAAAAACTCATCTTCCCAAGATCTCAACAAAAAAATTATCATTTTTGAAAATTTTCAATCCTCATCATTTCCAAAAAATCACAATTTTAATTATTCAAAATCTTCAACCATTAATCATAAAGAAATAGAAAATATTACTTCCACGCTTTGCACTCAATCATTAATTTCTTTCAAATATTTTGAAACTTCTATTCCAAAAATGTTCATTACTTATTGATTTTTCAAGAAAGATTCTAACCATTAATTATCCAATTATTGATTTGATTAGGTCAATCTTTTTAAAGTTCAAGGTTTCCTAGATCTGACCATGGATCACAATCACCCAACCCAAAACCTCCAAAATGTGAGAAATCCTTCTTTCCAAACTGAAATTTCCAAAATCAATCCTCACATCCCCTAAATTTCAAAATTTTTTTGGGTGTCTGTAACCCCAAAGCTTAATAATTTAGGATCAACATGGTCCTTTCAATTTCAAAAACCATTTTAAAAATTCTAGAACATTTTTGATCCAATTTTGAAATTCCTTAGGATCATAGGTGATCCTATCCACTTAAAAAAGTAAATAAAAAATCTTGGGATCTTAGGTGATCCTAAGTGATTTGGAAAATCTTAGGATCATGGAAGATTCTTTCTAATTCAAAGACTTTAGGATTATAGGTCATCATAGGTGATTTAAAAAATCTTAGGATCATAAGAGATCCTTTCCAATTTAAGAAATCTTAGGACTATAGGTGATCCTAGGTGATTTCAAAAATCATAAGATTGTAGGTGATTGTAAATGAATTCAAAATTCTTAGGATCATGAGGATCCTTTCCAATGTCAAAAATCTTAGGATCAAAGGTAACTTTAGGTGATTTCTAAAATCTCAAATACCAAGTCATTCTAGTTGATTTCAAAAAAATAAAATAAAATATCAGGATGGTCAGTGGTTCTTTCCATTTCCTAAGGATCATAGGTGATCCTTTCCACTTTTTAGATTTCTTATATTGCATGTGGTCCTTTCCAAATTCTTAGGATTGTAATCAGTCATTTTCAATTAAAAAAAAAAAAATCATAGGATTGCGGGTGATCCTTTCTAATGGCCAGGGATCATAGGTGATCCTTCTAGTTTCTCAATTTCTGAGATCATAAGTGATCATTTTCTAAATTCTACAAGATTTCTATGAGGAAGTATAACCTTGAGGATCCTTTGTCTTGTCACTCTTATGGGATTTTCAAGGAAGTATAACCTCTAAAACTTATTCATGTAAATTTCATAGTTTTCAGAAGGAAATATAACCTTGAGAATCCTATTTCCTTTCAAATTTATAGGATTTTGAAAGGAATAATCTCAAGAACCCTAATTCTTGTTAACTTCATAGTTTTCTCAAGGAAGTATGGCATTCAAAATCCTATTTCCTTTCAATTGCGTTGGATTTTCAAGGGAGTGTAACTTTGAGAATACTATTTTCTTTTAGTTACATGGGATCTTCACTGTAGTATAACCTGAAAAAGCTTAATTATTGCAAACATTATAGTTTTCTTAGGGGAATATAACCTTGAGGGTCCTATTTACTTTCAATCCTATGGGGATTTTTAAGAAGTAGAAACTCAAAAGATCTAATTCTTGCCAACATCATGGGTTTTTCAAAGGTATATAATCTTGAGAATTATATTCTTTAGGTTTGCAGGATTTTTAAGGGAACATGATGATGTATTTATAAAATAAAAGTAATTGCATAGATCCACTATAGATAGACAGTCTATATAGGTTGATTCACGCAAAATCTATTAATAAATGGATTTTAATTAAAAACTTATTTTAACTACTTTAACCTAGCCAAATAATTTATTTAACTAGTTGAATTACCTAAAATGCTAAAATCATAGAAATCACATAAAATGATATAAATTAAACCTAAGTTTAGAATCAAAACTCAAATATATTAAAGGTTAACACTTCTAAGGATTAAGCAATCTAGATTTTTTTTTTTACACAAGTTATTAAAGTTTATAGTAACTCTAAGAATGAGAAAAATATGTCTTTTGAGAATCACTTTAGGATTTTCTTAATATTAGTTTTCTAGCCTAGTAATACACTTATTCAAAGTATAGCCTACCTTTTTAGAGCAGATGAGTCAAAGATTTTCGTATTTAAGTACTTATAATCCTTCCTCAGAACAATTACTAAGCATGTAACTAGATTGCTAAAAATATAATAAAATACTTAAGCATTACTTTTTAACCTAAAGTCACTAAATCTTGAAATACCTATTCTAACACACTTTCATTCTAATGCCTAAAGAAACTAATTAATAAATAAGCATAAATAAAACGAAACTACTTCTAACAGCTAACAAAAGTATGAATAACATAAGCACAAAACAAAGCATTAACAATGAAAATGAAATTTTTATTTCACTAATCAAATAATTACAAAGAATGATTACAACTGAATAAGTAAACAAAAGAAAAAAAAAACTATGGGTTAGAATGGAATCACCAAAAGACTCATCCATCTTAGTCGAAAGAATTCCTTGGTCAACTTCATTATCCCACACACTACCACCAAAATTTGCATCATCTGAAAAATATCCAACTCTGTTGTGTCACTAAACAAGAGCCCAGGGTGTTTTCTTAATAGCCACAACCCACAAGAGAGATTTCACACCCAAAAATACATGTTTTCTACATGTAATATCGAGAGAGAGAGAGAGAGAGAGAGAGAGAGAGAGAGAGAGAGAGAGAGAGAGAGAGAGAGAGAGAGAGAGAGAGAGAGAGAGAGAGAGAGAGAGAGAGAGAGAGAGAGAGAAGGCCTATAAATAGAAAGATCTTGTCAGATATGAATGGATGGAATGATAGAGAATAAGATATAAATATAGAGGCATGATTTTCAGATCTAGAAGATAAACAGCAAAATTTAGAAAAATAAAACAATATAGAAAAAGATTAAGTCATGATAATAAAAGTGAAATTTAGTGCAGAAAGGGGTGAATGGAAATAGTGGTTAAAGATATAATTATTTTATGAAAATTTGTGGAGAGGTTCATTATGTGGTTAAGAGATTTATTTATTTATTTTTGAGTAAATATTTATTTTAAAAAAATAAAAATCAAATAGTGGAGAAAGGTTAGAAATTTGGGTAGAAAAGATTGAAAATAGGGTATGAAAGGGACAAATGAATGCAAGGGTTATGGGATGAGTTATAGGTGGATATTTTGGTAGTCAATAGAAGATGGGATGAAATGCTAGGGTCATGATTTTTAAGGTGATATGAAGTATAAAAAAACAAAATGATAGATCAAACAAAAGAAGTATGATGGAGGAAAAAAATAACAAGCCTTTCTTACCTCTTCTCTTTTCGTTGGTTGTTCCTCCCTTTAGGATGTTCTATCCTTTGTATTTGATCACTTCATGTGGTACTCTATGGTTGTGAACTCTCTTAGTTCTCCCCTCTTTCTTTCTCTCTTCCAAGTTATGGAGCAAGTGAATGAAGAGGTTCAAGAATGGGTTGAATAAAGATGAAGATCATATGGGTCAAAGGAAGAATATATGGTGGGAATTTAATCAATGAAAAGAGTATAGAAAGGGGGAGAGAGTTGTGGAATTCATGGGAATAAGGATGTAGATGAGAAGGAAGGGGATAAGGTGGAAAAGAAAATATGGAAAAAATGGAAGGGGGATAGGCTAGGGGAGGAAAGAGGACAGGAAGGAAGAGATAAAATCTAGAAAAATAAGTAATAATGGGAAATAAAAGAGGTGTGAGGCATGGAATAGCTTTTTGGTTGTGTTGCAGTTCAAAAATCTAAGATGAATGCAAGACATTGGATTAAAATGAGTGGTAGAGATCTTTCCTACTTAGGGTTTTGATTTGACTTTTCAACAAGGGTAAGGTTGCTAGGCTTTTATATGTCTCTACTCTTTCTCTCTTCTATTGGATTATGTTTCAATCCTAGGATGGGTGGTTGAGATCTCTCATCAAAAGAACATAGTTTAATGCTTCTTTTCTTCTTATTAGTTAGACCTGCATGCCCTAGATTGAACAGCTAGGAGTCCATTGAGATTTTATTATCCAACCATTTTTATCTCCCACCAATTACATTCAAGAGGAAAACACATTTTCTCCTTAGGAGAATATATTTTTCTCCTCCTTGAAACATGGTGGGTAGCACACCAAAGTTTTCTCCACCAATCATGGATTAGTCTTCCCTCTCTTGTATGGCTTCTTCTCATTGTTTAATCCTAACTCAAATAGATTCTCATTTGTTGTTTTAGTATTATCTTGGATGTAGAATAATCTCATCCACTCTTTCTTGAAATTCCTAGATGAAAACTGATGGTAGAATTCTTGTTTTTTGTCTCTCTCCTCTGTCCTTATTTTTCACCATCAATCATACTTATTACTTCATGTATTCCACATGGATTTAAGTGGAGTGCACTATATTTTCATGAAACATTTGTGTTACACATTTAGGTGGTCCCCATTATGAAGTTTAGAGAGGGAAGCTGAGGGATTTAGGTCTTCTATAGCCTTTGGCTTGAGTGTACTTCATATGCATGCTTTCTTTGACATGTGACTCTTGAGCTTTACTTAAAAGTTCTCAAAAGGTGTTGGAACTCATGCATGCATGCAACAAAGTTCTACCACATTATAGTTGATCTTTATAGACTCTTTTGTAAGAATAAGGTTCAGCGATGCTTCTAGTGTTTCTGATTATATTGAAAATGAAATAACACTTGCTCCGCATTCTGAACTTCTAAACTTCATTAAATTTGGTAGATAGGCTCATGTTAATTCTTGGACTTTGGATAATCCATCTTTTAGGGTTTAGATTAACAAAAATACCCCTTTTTACAAGTGCATCCTAATCCTTCAAAATATAAAAATAACCCTAATTAGTGATCTTTATAATAAAACAAGAGTTAAAACCTACTAGATATAGAGGTACTCAATGTAATGATTTTATACCTATCACATGTCCTTGGAAGTATCATCTTTTCACAATCTTCAATGAAACTCTAAGTTCAAAATATTTTTCTTTATTCAAGGGCATGACATGTCACTTACATAGAAATCACTCAGTAATAAAATTTTGATCTATTTAGTCTTGACCTTGAAGCCCACATTCTCATGCTCAAGGAAAGGGAACTATAGACATCTTATTGTGTATTACTTGGTGAATTTTGAGGATTGATAGATAATCTTAAGGTCTTAGAAAGGTTGTGAACCTCACTTGAGCTTATATTTTTGAAAATTTCAAAATGACCAAGTTTTTGCAAATTAGATTGCCCATACTTTTAAAATAGTTAAGCCTCATAAAGATTTCAAAAAAATTATTAGTCATCTATTTTCTAAAGTCCAAGTCATTCTTGTTTTCACATTATTTAAAATAGCCTAAAATCCTTAAAATTAAAAAAAAAAATCCTAACTTAATACTTTGTAAGAGTTCTTTGAAATTTCAAATCACCCAAACTTTCCTAAATTCACATCACCCAAAATTGAAAATTATTTCAAGCAAGTGTCCAAGTTTTTCCAAAATCATTTTTTAACATTTCAAATCATTGTTTTCAAAGTAATTTTAAGTATCCAAAATAATCATCAAATGTTTAAAAATTTTTAGAGCCTCCTATGTTTCAAAGTTTTTGAAGCCTAAAGTCAATTCAAAGTTTCTAAATACTCCAAGATTTTGAAAATTTTCCAATTTCCCTAAAATATCTAAATCATACCTAACTTTCCAAATTCCCTAATTTTTCAAAGTTGGAAATCAAATTACAGGTCCTAAGTATTGGTAAAACTCAATTTTTATAATCATGTGAATTTCAACAATGCATTTCATTTGTATTCCAAAGGAGCAACATGTGCAAAGAAAATTCTCGACCTAGTACCATTGTCATGTACAAACACATGATCACATGTCTTGTGTGATCTTGAGGATTTGGATACATGATCTTATGTTTTAGGCACTCAAGAACACATAATTGTGCAATCTTGACAACCTAGATTAGGTGATTGTGTATTCTAGGTCCTTAAGCATACTCATGTATCTTGGTGGCCTGAAACACATAATTGTGTGTTTTGAGGCCAAAAGGCTTCAATAGAACACATTATATTTAGTGTGTTGAAGGGAAAAGATAGGATAGAGGGTGATGGAGTGTGGAAGAGAGATGGGGGTGAGAATGTGATGCTTAGAATGTGGAAAGAGGTGGGATAGATGGAAGTATGATGCATGGATGAGAGATACAAAAAAGTGATAGGTGATGCATTGGATGGAAGGAAGATTGTGTTAAGGACAAAAATAGGAGAGTAGTTATGGTAGAATAGGATGGATGCGAGAGAGATGAAAGGAGAGGTTGGTTTGCATTGGAGAGTAAGAAGGAAAGCATGGTTAAGGCATTGAAGGCAAAAGCTAAAGGGGAGATGGGTAATGCATGGATGGTTAAAAAAAGAAGAAGGGTAAAGTGAGGTGTGGAAGTGAGATAAAAAGAATGGGAGATGGATGTTGTAGAGAAGTAAGAGAGAAAAGATAGATGGGAGATATGGGTGATGTGTTGAAATGAAGGAGAGATGAATGGGGGTGAGTACCTCTTCTGGTCTCAAGATATGCTCATGGTTGGCCTCCGAGATGGAGTCCTCTTCTCCTCCTCTTATTTTCATGTCAAACTTTAAGGGTGTAATCCCCACTGCATTATGTACCTCCCTATCTTTATTCTTATATCCCTATTTTTCCTCTTCAGATCTCACCCAATACCCAACCTTTCTTTTATCACCACCATTCTTCATAGATCATCCCCTAAGAAACTTCCCTTCATCTTTTCTATCCATCCACTTCCTACTTTCCCTTTTTCTTCTCTAAGAAATCACTCATGAATTCTATTAAGAATGGGAATGAGATATGTGAACACCTATTTACACATCTCATTAGCTTCTTTCCTCTTCTCTAGAGATCTCTCCTAGCCTTAGAATCATACAAACCTTAGCATGAATGGTTGAAATATCTCTCCTTCATTTCCTCCAATGAAAATCATATTAAAGCTCCTCTTTATACCTCTTAAAAAACACATTTTTTACTCCCATTAAATCATGATAATACTCCTAGAAAAATGGTGGGCAGCCCACTGAAGATTTCTCCACTAATAGAATTCTACTCTCACTCTTGCATGGTTCATTCATATTGGTCCATAGCATTCCCTTGATTTTATCATAGCATACTCTTCTCATTATATGGTACTAGGATAGCCCTAATGAAGGATAGAACTTGGCCATTGTTTCTTTAAAAGCCCAGATGAAGGAGAGCTGTAGATTTCTCGTTAATTCTCCCACCAACTCCATATCTTTTTAACTTTATTTTCTTCTTGTTTTTCTCTTGAAAATCATGTACAAGATAGTGTAGCACATCCTCTTCCATGCAAAAATCATGGACTCCCATGAGTGGGTCCGTCCCTTGGTTCAAGTGAGAATGGTCTTCATGCAGGTCCTAGTCTCGAGTAGTTGTACTTCAACATAATTCATGTACATGTGACTCATTGTATAGTACTTTAGCTTCACCTAGAAGCCCCCCAAGATGGTGGTTTGCATCCATTAGAAGTTTCCTACCTTATCTTTTGATAGTGACACCCTCATTTGCATAGGTAATGTTGGTTGCATGCATAGGATTTCTAATTGCTTTGAATTTATTAAGGACACCCCATTACATTTTGAGTTCCTCTAATCTTTGTTGATGAGATATGATCCCTTGATTTCATTTAGATCACATACTAGCTTCTTTTTTAGGGTCCACAACACCAAAAATATGAAATTTTATCAATTCTACCATAATCTTGCAAAATGCAAAATAAACCTCAATTAATGATAAATTGAGCAATTTTTTGGGTTAAAAATATAAGTTTTAGGGTTATTAAATTTAATAATTATGTGTATATCAATCATGTGTTACACCTATAGTCACTTTTCACATTCATTTTTCACTTTAACCCTTGTCATTGTGCATAAATTACCAACTATGTCATGCTTGACCTCTACAAAAAAAGGTCTCATTCTTCACTTTCCAACAAGTTTTTTCTAAAGTTAGTCTTTTGAATGAGAGTGGCCTAGTTTGAGTTCTTTTTGAGACTCCTTCGGTCACTTTTTTCCTCTCTCTTTTTTTTTCTCTTACATTTCTATTTTTGTATTTTTTTCATACATTCATCCCTACCATCTCTCTCTCTCTCTCTCTCTCTCTCTCTCTCTCTCTCTCTCTCTCTCTCTCTCTCTTATCTCTATACATAGCAGTTCCTACTTCTTTTCTCCCTCCAGTATCCGGCAAAGGTGGCCTTTGCTACATGGAGAGATATGTTAAAGATTCTCAAATATATTTGGTCAATGAAACTACTATATTCTAAGCCATAAAATTATTTTGTCATTGAGGGAGAGGGAAAGAAGGCTTCTATTAATCATTTTCCTATTATTTATTACTTTCTACTACTTTTTTTCTTATTGCCATTTCTCTCACCCTTTTATTTTAGGAAGAAATTATCATAAAAAAGAAACCCCATTTCTTATCACTCTTTAGGCTTTTGACAGAGGTGCCGTTGCTTACATGGGATGAGATGCTAGGTATTTCAAGCATTTTGACTAATATGATACTCATCCTAACCCTTGGTGTTCACTAGCCTAGAGAAGAAAGGGATGAGTTCAATAATGAGGTTCCTAGTATCCTATGGAGAAGAAGGTCCTTAGAACCCTTAGTAAGTTTGTTTTGATGAGACTAGCATCCATGGATGTGGGCATTAGTTTATTGAAAAGTGTTGCAGAGGATGGTCTATAAGCTTGTTTGTTTTGCTTGTTTTAACATTTTCCATGAATTTACATCTCTATAGAAAGGGGATCTTCCTTATTTAAGTTTTTCCCAAAAGGATGTAGTATAATCATAAGCTCTAAGAGGTACGGATCCTACCATGATGGATAATTCCAAAAACCCTTTTCTTTTTTCTTTTTTTTTATAATTTTTAAAATTTCAAGTCAAGGCTTACGGAAGACAAATGTTCTCCCATAAAAATCTTGATGGTTTGAGAAGAGTTTCTAGAAAGCCACTCATAAAATCCTATGATTGGAGTTATCTTGTCCATGACAATGATTTTCTTCATTCTTCTTCTTAATAATCCTAGTATATAAAATTGCTTATGAGTAATTAAATGCATTTATTTATCTTAGGATTTTGATTTCATGCATCTTTCATTTCTAGTTTAAGGCTTCATTGCTTTGACACAACTTGCATACTTATATTTCAAAAGAAAAGTATTTTCCAATTGCTTTCTCTTTAATATTCTTATTTCTTAGTGTAGGTATTTTCTTTTGTCTTAGTTTGATGTTCTAAAAAAGAAAATTTTATTTTCCTAGTGTTTCTACTCATTCCTTAGGTCTTTATGGAGTTTCTAGTTTTGTTAAAAACTTCCTCTTGACATGTTTTCTAGTGTTTTCAAAGATTCCCTAGCATTCATTTTGTATTTAGTTTCTAGTTTTTTGATAAAATTACCTTTTCCAACATACTTTTTGTCTACATAATTTAGTTTAATGACCCATGACTTTGTGTTAAGTTTTCCATTCTAAAGTCATCTCTTCAATTGAAATGTTTTCTCTTTTCTAAAGGTTCATAGTTAATTTTGTTAAGAACATGTTCCTAGTATTTTAGACTTGATTTCTAGTCCTATTTCATGTTTCATGCTTGATTCAAGTCTAGCATGAGTCTAGTTTCAGAAAATTTCCATAACATTTTTATTTTGTAGATTTAAGCCTTGTTCAATGTTCTAGTTCACATCATGATTCGTGCCTACTTAGTGTCAATCTCCTTGTGTAATTACTTTCTATTATGCTTCTAGTTCAATTCCTATTTTTTGGATTTGCTTCATGTTCTATGTTTCATGTTCTTAGTTTCATCTTATCAATTCATCCCATGTTTTTAGTATTGTGTTTTTAATGCTTGATAAGGTGCATGAATGATTTAGAGATGACTTGGTTTATATTCTTCCATGATTAAATTTGTGATTTCCTAACTTTAGAATTCTAGACTAAGGAAAGGCTAAAACAAAAATAGGTAGTGTCATAAACCTAGATGGTCAGGGGGCCAAGTTTATTGTGTTCTTGCTTGTCTTCGACTTTGGAGATATTAGAACTCTAGAATCTTTGGTTTTGTAAAACTCTTTGTGTCATTTGGAATCTAATGTCCATTCTCACCTTAAGTGGTGACTCCACTCTCATAATCTACTTAGTTCCGAATGAATCTAGGGTAGAAACTTAATAAAAATCATTAGAAAAATCAATTTATTATAGCAAATTTTCTCATTCTAGTTGGTCTATTTCAACTTAAACTTAAACACTCATCTTTCATGAAGTACTTAATAATCACTCAAACCCAATATAAATTTCCATCCTAGGGAAATACAAGTTTTTCCTCTACCCTTCCCTCTTGATCCAATTTGTGGGTTATGCAAAAAATTTCTTAAAAGAGTTCACTTCAATATATGCACCCCATGCTTTTAAATGATGAGCACTCCACTAGGCCATCTGTCTGTAGTTCTAAAGTCTTAAATCTAAAAATTGAGGCATGCGTCCAAAGTAGCTCACCACACCCATGGAATTTTATCACAAAGGCACACAAAAAACTAGAACAATACATAAAAGGAAAGTTCTAAAGGCAAATTGAAGAGAACACCCGAATTTTATGAGAAATGAGGCATTATCTTTATGAGGAGACGCTACTCTTGAAAATCTCTTCAATAAAGAGAAAAATAGTTATTTCTTCCTAAGAAGGACATGAGAGGAATTGAATATAAATATAAATATATATATATATATATTATGTAGGAACATCTTCTTGGAATCCCTAGTTTTCCAATTTTTTGTCATTTTAACCCTACCTCTTCTAGAGTCTATTCTCTTTTGTCTCATTTAATTTCTTTTTCTGTGAATTCTCTTTTGTTTTGTCTCATTTAATTTCTTTCCTACTTTCTAGAATAGCTTAATTTGTTAGAATAACAACATATAAAATAGTTTCCCTTTTCCAATCTAAGATTTAATTTCATACTTTATTGCCCAGATGTCTTTTAATTAGGTTGGGCACGAGGAGAGGTGATGTTCTCTCCTTCTCAGGGATGCTCTATTCTAGCTTTGGTGGGATTGCTTCCCTTCTTGATGGAATGAAGAGGTCATCAAACTTAAAAGATTGGGTGGGTCCTTATGTGTGTTTTCTAGACTTCTACAAAAATTAGCACAATTCTTGCAAAATTAAGCATGCATCTTATGATTGCATGAATTAATCATCATTAGGCCCTAGTTCAACCATCAATGTCTTGATTATCTCATATAGTAGAGACCAATCTTGTACTAGGTGAGGTTGGTGCCTAACTCCTTCTAGTCTAATAACCAATCACTTACCCAATCTTTGGTATTCAAACCTAAGATCGTAGTGCCTTTTTCTATAGGTAACGACTCTATCAATTATAGGGGATGCCCCTAACTTCATAAGAAAATTACCATAAACCTACTTGGGTAGGTAATTAGTCTAAATTAAGCTTTAAAAATTCCTACTACATCTATTCTTGGTGACTTTGCTAGGGAATGCTTAGTCTGGTCAATGAAATAATCAAGGATTATGGGTTAACACGAAAATAATGATGATTGTCCACAAATGTATTCATGTAGTTGCATATGTGGAAAGTAATTGTAGCATATTTTAGGATTAAACCTGGTTCCTAAACAAACATAAACCACTTTTGTAGGATACCTAATAAAGGTGAAACAAAGAACTATTGAACTGACATTAAGGAAACTACTATCAATACACTATAAGGAGATGAAGAAAACTAAACAATAATTAAGGTGTGATCAACCCTCATTTTACATATTGCATTCACATACTCATTCATTACATGTAAGCTTCATATTGCATAACTGCACCTGTGAGTCTTAGTACACTAAAAAATCATCATTGGATCATTTGATCAAACCCCATCTTTAGGAAAGTTCTATCTTTGGATCACTCAATCATACCCTATAGGAATTTTTTGGTGCACACACCTCAAAAGAGTACACATCTTTATCTTGCCTTAGGTTGGAAACTGTTGTGGGTCAAGGTATTTATTGGATGTTTTATGAGAGATGTGTCTTTTAGGTTGGATATAACTATCTAAGAATGGGAGGAAGAATAACTAATTTTATTTGATGTTTTCTAGTGATTTTGTTAGGTTTCTAAACCTGGTCCAAATGAACCTTAGTGGATTGTGAGAAAGGAGTTTCCACCTAAGGCCAATAATGACTTAATAAGTTTAGTAACAAAATATTCTAGGATCATATATCTCAAAGACTAAAGCAACCTAGAATGCAAGCAGTATAAGTCTCTCTATCCTTAAGGTGCTAGACATTAGTAGTTTTAGTTTGCCTTTTACTAAGCTAGGAATGTATAATTAAGGAATAAAAAGAATGATGTCCAAGAAATAAAATAATTCACACAAGAAAGAGTGATGCCACTATGCAAAATGATTCTACATGATGTAGGCATTTCATCTAGCAATTATTATACACTAGCTAATATGAACACACATTATAAAGATATGAACACTGTACATGCTACAAAATTTCATAATACATGAAAATAGAATATGAAGTGGACTAGGAATTAAAAGCACATAGCAAGACATGAGTTAAAGTTGAAACTAGAGATAAGAAGCAGGCATTGAACTAGACTTCATCTAGAAAGTATGAGACTAAAAGGATGGAATTAAACTAGAGAACATAGAATTGAACTATGAAACATGGAGAGGATCTTCTTGAACATGGAATTGAGCTTAAAAGCATAGAGAGGTGGGAACTTTTCTTGATTTGGAGCTAGAACTAGAATTCTAGCTTATGATCAAATTTGAATTATGTGATTAGCCATTTTAACTAATATGAATGGTTGAGATATGTATCATGTTAGGATCAAAATAACAATTCCACTAGTTAGTCCATGTATCTGAGAATCTACTCTTGAGGTTCTTGCTTTTCTTTTGGAGGTGCTTACAAGCTCCAACCATTAAGAACTATAAAGAGGAAGGGAGTTCTAGAAAATTTTCCTACTTGAGAAGACACCCACAGGGCATTTTTCTTAATTAGGAAAACTTAAAATACTAGTTGAACTCCAACTAGCTTAATTGGTATGACCTTTTAGGAATCCTCTTAAAATGGTATCCTTCTAATTTTAGGAAACACTTTCTAATAAAGTTAAAACTCTCCAAAATTCACTAATAGAGCATATGCCTACATGAGAAGATAAATTGATAAGTACCCTCATTGAGTAAACTATCGTCAAACCCTCCCACTATTCCATATTTACACGTGATACCTATATTGAGTGTGTGGACATGTTTGCCCTAGGCTTGTCACATTAATATAACCAATTGTAATGGTACCCATCCTTAAACTTCAACATAATATTTCAATAATTATTTTTAAGAATATCTTACTTTAAGTACATACAATAAAATTAATTTGATAAATATTTTATCAAACATCATCAAGACCTTGGGTTTTCCAAGTTCATTTACTAGATCACTTGCACCAAATATCTTTCTCCACAAGAGCGTGGATCCCATGTCTAGCACCCCATAATAAATGTTCCAATGCACTTAGAATCAATTATAAATAGACTCCTTCACGCAATGCTTTGGAGACAAATATAAGATCTCACTAAGACATGTAGATTCCTCACGTCAGTTTGCCTGAAAATAAATGCTAAAAAGATAGAACTATTTTAATTCAAAAGTTTAGATGAGAAGAAAGAAATAATTTCTAGGCTTTAGTAGAAAACTAATATCAATTAACTGAGACATACTAAACTAAATTTTGGTGCTGAACTACAAACAAAATTTTTCTTACAACTATAATTTGAATAGGTCTCAAGGAGAACAATTTAGTCCTCTAAAATTTGAAACCAAACCAATTGAGATCCCCAAAGTAGCTCCAATAATGAACTTTCAAATTCTAAAGAATTTCTAGAAAATAAAGATTAATTTTTGGAATTGAAACAGAAACCAATAGATAAGACTATACCCAAAGGTGTTTGTATTATCTAGTAACATTTCATTTATAGTGTCCACTAAGTGTTTTAGATAATCAAGATAATGTCCCATATGTGAAACACTTTCACACACACTAATATACGTTAATTTCTTCTATCTTAGATGACCTGATAATTTAGGATATCCATCTAATGATTGTAGGAATTTTTCACGTGCCCACACACTTCAAAGGGTTTTATTATCTTACACTAGGTTAGGATTTGTGATTTTGTTCCTAGTGATGATTATGAATGGGTTATGGAATCTATGCATTTTTTAAACTTGAATTAAGCTTTCAATTTTTGGAGAACATGCCACTAAAATTGATCTAAAATTTTCTAGTGGTTTTATTTAAGTCTTTAATCTAGATCCATGTGAATCTAAGTAGATTATAAGAAAGTTGCCACTTAAGTTAAAAAGGGCTTTAGGTCCCTATGAATTAAAAAGAGTGTACTAAACTAAAGATCTAAGTGTGCATCTCTAACAACTAATGTGGTAATTTGAGTCTACTAAACAAGAGATCTAAGTTTGACATCTTCACGAACTAAAGTGGTAAGTAGTGCAAGCAAACCAAAAACCCTTGTTCATTTAGGACTAAATGCATAATTAGTTTGAGTTTTGCCTTTCCCTAAGATAAAAAAACATATCATTAGTATTCAAGAAATATTAACAATTCCTAAACTAAGTTATTCATAAAGAGAAGTACCCACACACATTCACATTAACATAATGACCATATAAGGAAACATACCACTAACATTGATCATTCTAATGAACTAAACAAATGATGCATCAAAATAAAGATTAAGAACATGCTTACGTGAAAGCTAGAAATAGAAAATGGATGCTAATGCATGAGATTTACTAAGAAAGCTAGAAATGCATGGAGTACTTAATGCATCATAAGAAACATATGAAAGAAACTAGAAACATGATTTATTGCTAGGCTCATACTATTGGACTAAGAGACATAGTGGATATTCAAAGGAACTTTCTATGAATCCTAAAAGCATGGAAATACTAGAAATAAGGTTAGAAATATTCCTTTAGTCTAGAACACAACTCAAACACATTGAAGCATGACTTATATCATAATAATGGATTGGAGACATTCATCAAGCATGAATAAAAGATGATGAAAAGATACTTAGTGAGTAAGAGGATGCTTAAAAACATGAAAATACAAATGCAAAACATGAAAGGGATTAAGGAAATTATGACATATTAGTAAATTGAAAGATACTAGCATAATGAAATTTGCATTTTAACTATTCTAGAGACTAATTTAGGATTCTTAAGAAAAAAGAGAAATTGTTGTTCTTATAAGAAGGTTCTCTCATCAAATGTAATGGAAACAAATTCTTTCTTCCTTGAAAATTTTTCACAAGGAAAATCAAGAGAAAAGAAAACTTATAAAAATTAAATTGTCTTCTTTTGTTGGGGGAGTATTCACATACATCATGCTAGAATCCCAACTACAAAGATATCTTATTTTAGAGTGTCTGTTTCAAAGAAAAGACCATGAGAAAAGAGTTTCTCCATGGCACTTTACTCTTAAAAATGTGTAGAAGTCAAGTAGAGAGGATTAATGTTGTTAGAAAATCTAGAGAGCTTACTCAAATCAAGGCTCTCATCCTTGAGTTTCAACTTCTATTGATTGAAAGCAAATCTACAAAACTAAAATCCGAGAAACTGAAATTTCTCCATTAGAATAGGTTTTCATCCTAGGATTCAAAGAAAGAGAGTGGGAGAAAATGAAAATGAAGATCACTAAATTGAAGAAAGTACTCTATGAAAATTATATTGATGAAAACTAACTCTTTATGTTAGAATTGAGAATCCTACTTTCTCATAAAGGAGGAATTAAAGCATCCCCTAATCCCCAATTATTAAGAGATAGAGAGCAATCTTGCAACTAGTTTTGGAGATATAATGGGAAATTCCATTAGAAATTCTCTCTAAAAATTTCACTAAAGGAGGATTCTAAAAACTTAATTTGACCTTCTAAATTCAAGAAAGAGGATGGATAAACAACAAAAATAGGTTTCTTCTTTTGCAGGTGAGAATTAAACTTCTAAGGTAGAGATTCTGGCACCTTATAAGGAATTCAATTTGTGTGCTAATGTAGCACAACAATTTGAATTTTTCCCTCAAGGAAGACTTATGGATTTAGTTTACACTAAGAAGAAAGCAATTCCTCCATGACATGCAAGAAAACACCTACTATGAGAGATGAAAACATAGAGGAATGATGATACAAGAATAGTAAGCGTACAAGAAAGATACCTAATACGGGACTTTTCTTTATTTTTTCATGCTCCAAATGAGGTGAGAAGCCTCCTATTTATAAAAATTGATGGTGGCATTAGTAGCAAATCCCAAAGAAAATGTCAAAACATAATTTCTTTTAGGTTTTATCCATGCAAGGATTGCAATCGTGAAGATTAGAGGGTCCAAACTTTACAATCATACAGTGGCCCTGTGTAGCCGTTATGTAATAGATCTCAACTTCATGATTGTAAACTTCATGGCATCTAAGACTTATGATAGTGAGCTCCAATTGTCCTTATTTTCGAAAACATCCAAAAGAAAGCAACTCATGTACCAAATTTGGCAAAAAATATAGGCTTATATCATTTTCTAGGTGGCACTTCATTATTGTAGAGTGTCACTTTATGATTGTTAAGTGGTAAAACCCAATTTGTGATTATAAAGGTTTTGGAGCTACAACTTTACAATTATGAAGTTCATACACATGCTTTTTGGAAAACTTGATTTTTGATGATTTTAGTGAAAGATTTGGAAACTTTTTATATGTTTTGAATCATGTGACATCTATTCTTAGCATAAAAATAAAGTGTAGGCCCTCAAAAATAATTTAATTGGGACAAAATTGGTGTCCACAATTTTCTCTTCCTTGAGTGAAAGATTGCAAAGGCTGAAGCTTAAGGACCATAGAGCTTAACTTTGATGTCACATAATAGATTCTAAAGGCCCATGCATTCCCCTCTTCGTTTGAAGGAATTCTCTATTTGAAGATCGAAGTTAGTTAGCCTACCATTGAAAAAGGTTGGCATGATGTTCAATGAATCTAGTGATAAAGTGCCCTTGAAAAAGAGGATGCATGCCCTTGTGTGCTGGGAGAATCCCCCTTTTATGAAATTAGATATTTAGTTTTTGGAAGTGCCTAAGACTTGGGATAGATCACCTTTGATGAAGGAAAATTTACAATAGATCACCTATAATCCTACACTATTGAGATTTAGAGTTGACTATCCCTGATTGGATGAGCGTTGTGAAGGATCACCTTTGATTTGATGAATTTTGACCAAGGTTTACCTTTTTCCTAGGAAATTTTGTGGAGAATCACCTATGACCCTTATATTTGATGAAGAATCACTTGCGATTGAATGAATTCAGATGATGGATCACCTAAGATCCTTTGGCTTTAAAGAAGGATCACTTATGTTGCTTTGAATTTGATGAAGGATTACCTAGGATCTACTGAATTTTGATGAAGGTTCACTTGTGTTCTAATGAATTTTAATGATATATTACCTATGATCCTTTTGGATTTAATGAAGTATCACATACAATCCATTGAATTTAATGAAGGATTACCTATGATCATTTTAAATTGATGAAGGATCACTTATGATCCTTTGGATTAGGATTTTGATAGTTGGATTGGTAAGATTTTCCCACTTGATGACTAGATGAGATTTGTGGATTGAGATCCATTGAAATCAATTAAAGGATCAATGAGATCCAATGATTTGATGAAATTTAATGACCAAATTGATGAGATCCATTGGTTTGATGAAAATCAATGACTAGATCGAGGACAAAATTGTGGGACACTCTTGAAATTTTGGAAAAATATAAAAATTCCTAGAAACATATTTTCTAAAAATGTTTGTTTTAAAAATTACAAATCAACAGAACATATTAGCAAATGCCCTATGAGTTGACACCTCAATGTAGTGAATAAAATATCAACAATTATCTCAAATAGTGAGTCAAAATGAAACAAGGCGAGGTAGTCAACACTTTTTGTTACATGCCACCTAGATTTTATATAATCTGATGAGCCTAGACTTTACAATCACATAGAATAGGTGGAATGGAGTTTAAAAATGAGATATTTTTTATCTTTTAGTGACTTCCATCACTCATATTGGAAGTAAGGCTTCTCCTTAGCCATTTTTGTAGTCTTGGAGAAGAGAAGGCGAAGAGAAATTTTGAGGAAATTGTCATGGAAGGTATTTCTCTTTGCAAAAAAACCTCTCTCTTTTAAGACACTTTTGGATCCATTCATGCTTTTGGAAATGCATGTAACACTTTGATAAACTTATGAACTTCATTTTTATTTCTTTTTGGCAGTTGATATGGAGATGAGATTGACGTTGATGATGGATAGATACTAGTGGTGACAGGAAGCATGAATTGAATGATTTTCATTATTGTGCAAATGACCAATTGTAAGCTCTCTCAGATTAACTATGGCTTGATTGAGGCTTGTATAGGCTTTTGGGACCATGAGGATCATGCATTGAGGTTTGTAGATGGAGAGATTTGTCTAATTGTTAGGGACCTTATGAGCTTGATATGGGTTCATCAAGAGGAAGTAGGGGTTCCTAGATCTACAAACTAGTGAGACCAATTTTAGGTTGATTTGCTGGCATCTTCACTTGAATGAGCCTCAATGGAATTTTTACACATCCTTAAGGAATGGCGGACCAAATAGGTTCATAGTAGTTGATCTTTTATTAAGGGACCCTGCAAATGGTGATCTAGGTGGGATTAGCAAAAGGATCATGGATTGTTTTGTTCTTTGTCTGTTTCTTTTGCTTGCCTTCACTTGGATAACCACAGGGCCTCTTTTATGCTTGTACAAGTTGACGAATCCATAAATCATGATGTGAATCCAATCATTTTTTCCTTGCTAAGGTTCTCATTGGCCTTGATGAATGCAGCACAAAAGGGATGAGAAGATAGCAGGGGAGCATTGGAGTTCTCCATCTAAGTTTTGCTAAATTCCTTGGCCTTTATTTTATTGAATTCCATTCTTCTTTGTTAATCTTTGGGTTCTTTGTCATAGATTTGGCTCTTAGAGAGGTTCTCAATCTTTGACCCACCTATTCATAGGCCATTGAGGGATAGGTCTTTATTCTACACCCAACTATTTCTGATGAATTTCATAAAAAGTAATTATAAGGAATGATTGGAGGAAATGCAAGCTCCAATATTAGTTGACACATGCCATGCTATAATGGTTTGTAGTTTATTAATAGTTATAGCAATAATGACTATGTGCCAATTATTGGGTATGTGATAAGTGTTCAATTTTATATAAAAACTACCTAATTAGTAGTCCATGTAAGTTATAGGCATTATTCTAGTGCTTTTTCAAAATTTCATAACACATGCAATTTTGACTTAATTATTCAAAAGTTTATACTTGGTAGGTTAAGAGGGTAATCTAGAGTAAGTATGTGAAATATCATAAATTTTTAGGATTTAATTAGGATTTTTACTCTTTTGTTCCAAGTAAGAGGATAATCCAACAGCCTAAATTGTGCTTCACATAGTTTTTTGCCACTAAAGCTATGTGGTTAGCTTGCTGGGGTTGCAGGGGACAACACACCCTTGTCAAAATTTTGGGGCAAAGCCCCTAACAGGTCCACAAAAATCATGTTCATTTATGTTGCATCAGTCCTAAAAATTATCATAAAAGTAAGCCAAGACCTAAATTTAAATAACTTCAAAGCTTAATCAAGGTTCAAGACCATCTTAGGGCAAGCAAGATAGCAATTGGAAGATTCAAAAAACCATGCAATTCCACCACTTTGCATGAAAATTGAAGCCGGGCATGAGGTTTCCTTATCTAACAATGAAACCTAAGGAAGCCAAGCCATTCAAGCTTTGAAGCCAAGGGACCCAAGCCTTGCCATATGGAGTCATACTATAAGAGGAGACTTTTCTACCAATTATCCTATGTTAAATTGTAAAATTCAAAGGATAATTAGAAAGGAATTTATGTGATAATCAACATGGTAAGATATGCATGCATAGGTGGACCAATCGAGAGAGAAATCAAGTCAAATTTTCTTAATTTTCTCTCTCTTTCCTACCTCTTGCATCCCATAATTAGAAGAGAGGAGTTTCAGGCCACCTTCCTAAAAAGGTGATGCCTGACCATCTCACCTCCTTTCAAATTTCACTCAACCACCCCACTTTCCACTCTCATTCATTTTTCCTATCATGTTTCCTTTTCCTTTCATACGTTCCTCCTCACCCAACTAGGTTTTCATGATTTTAAACAAAGGAGAAATGCACCACCCTAAAAAAGTGGTGCCTCCCACCTTGCCACCTTGTTGCCTACTTTCTTAAATTCCTCCACTTTCCACTTTCTTATCTCCAATTTCCAACTAACTTTTCCACCTAGAGTCCTAGTTCCAATTCTCTTATCTTCCTAGGATAGGATCTAGTCAATTTGGAAATAAAAAACTTTATAAATCCCCAAGGATTTTCACACAATTTTCAAGCAAAGGTCTTGGTGAAAAACCTTTAAAGAAGCACACTACTTTGGGTGATCTTTAGAGCTTTGGACTTCGGTTTTCTTATGCCTATTCTTCTTTCCACTCTTCATGTCTTTTTTCTTTGATTTTGTACTTCAATTCTATGTTAGTATCTTGCTTTCATTCCTTACTTTCATTGTTGAGTTCACTTTTGTTTTATTCTTAAATTTCATATGCATAGATCTTATTTGTTTTTCCCTTAAATCATTATTTCCAACTCTCTAGTTTTTCTTGCTTATTGATTCAAGATCCAAGCTATTTCTTATCTAGTAGTGCAACTAAGAGCCAAAGTAGCTTGAATCTCCTTGCTCCTCTTCCTAATGTCCTCATTTTTCACTTGATTTTGGAGCTAGGTTTAAGCATCTTTTTCTTTGATTCATTCCATCCTTCAAATCTCTTTTCTCTTGAATTCTTGTTGGGTTTCACTTGTATATGACAACCCGGGTTTTTCAACACTTTTTAATAAATTTTTTTGAAAGGTGGGGCCCCAATTTTTGAAAACCAAAACAGTAAAAAATAATTTCAATTAATTTTATTTTAAGAAAAACCCCAAGTATCAACCATCAACACAAATCTCAAATAAAATTTTCATTTTTCAAGTAAATTAAAAAAAAAAGTGTAATGCTCTAGGACCCATCCAATCAATAGCGACATTCCCAACAATAATATAATCAAGTTCAAATAAATTCCAATGTACATGTACAGTCCAGGTAGAATTAAAACATACCCCTAAATGAGATATCTCGATCACTATTTGTTTGGCTCCTCATTTGTCATGTCTTTTTCTCAATATTTGAGGCATTGCAATAATAACACAATGCCTCAGAAAGCCATGATTGGTAAATAAACATTTAATGTAATGAAATGATGGCATAAAAAGAATGACTCAAATAGTAAGAGTTAATAAGAGCGTAAAGCATGATAGCCACCAAATGCCATAAATCATATCAATACAAGTGGCAAAGCATCATGTACAATAAAACATGGATCATATGAATGTAAAACATGATATGATACAATCTTAATGAGCATACAATGAATAGGCAGAGCACCCCAAGGTACATGGGTCCCATAAGACAACAAGTCATGAGTACTCATACCAATCCTCTGAGTGTCGTCACACCTAGGTACATAATAATATCTCAATGCTCATCATGCATGCATACAGAATAAGTGTATGGATTGTCATGCTGCAGTAGTAACTGTACATCCCTGGTCCACCGCTTGCCTCTCCCCGTCGACACTGTAACGGGAGACTCATTGTCTGTCGTCATGGGTTGGCCAGGACCAGTAGTGTGGACTACCCATGATACCAACCCTTATCAAATGCCATCCATGGGCAGGTGTCTATCATCTCATAAATTCAGAGGGTGGGTGGTCGGCCCTAATCCTTCTTAGCATGACATCCATCGGGTGAAAGTACCCGTCATAAATCACAAAACATGAAAATCACGAATCTCATAAAAACTAGGACTCGTGGCTCACCATCGTAAGGCACTGCCCCTCATCCTGGGGTTTGCCTTTCAAGGACTTACCACCAAGCCTCTACCACAAATTTTAGGGAAATCATCCAAACTCACTGATGAAATAAAGAAAAGATGTTTACAATCCATCGATGATCTAAGCTAGGAATCATGCATAAAAGTTAAGATCCTTCACTAACATTCAATGGATTTCAACATTTGTAATGAGCATATAGAGAAAATGCAAATCCAGCCCTTAAGTTCTTAAAATGATGATAAGATCAAGCTATATTAGTGAACTAATGGTCTTTGATTTCAATTTGCTGTAGTTTACACCTCAAATTTGCCACTGTGATCAGATTTGATGATTGTAAGCTCTCAAATTTTGATTGATCAATTAGATATAGCCCTTGTGATTTATGTGTTTGAACTATAAATAACAATCCATGATTATATATTGACAATCCACACAAATTTGATTGTCCATGATGAAATCAAAGGTCAAATTTGCTTCAGATATAATGAACAGTGATATGTAGTGATGATTTAATGATAGTGGATCATCAGATTATAGCCTTATAGACATTTGATCAATGATGCATGATTTGAAATGTAGACTAGCAGTCTAAGTAGTAGATATTGGAGATATAAAGATATATTCAAGATAAAATTATAGAAATCTAATGGTTTGATAATTTGGATGTTTAGATCATAGTAGATTCAAAATAAAAATAAAAATCTAAGTATATGTATATGTATGTTAGAAACATACTCTTTACATGTTATACAGATTTAGACACAATTGGATCAACATGGAATTGAGTCTATGGCCAAAGTTAAAGGAAAAGCGTGTGGGAATGGCTAATTTCATGACAAGAGGTAGGTTGTTCTGGCATCTTTAAATTATCCTTATATTCATATTATGACCAAATCTTTGGTTGATTCAAATAACATGTATTTAGTTAAACACATGTTACCATAGGTTTTAATGAATTGATGGATGACATGATTACAAATTGTGAATGCATCAGTCCTTATGGATGAAATAGATGATATATATTCCTTCTTTGATGATGTCATTTGTTATTATTAAAATTATGTATGGATATTATCAAGACATATGATTGATAATGATAAAAGGATGGAGTCTCCATTTTTATTTGGAAATGCGAATGATGATTTATTAGGTAAATCGCATTGCATGGGTAAAATGTACAAGTCTGAAACATAGACAAAATTCACTAGATTTTTAGTAGAAATGAAGGGTCTATTTTACCATTAGATCCTTGGTTTTGAATTACAAATACTCTTACTTCATATGTGCATTTTGTGGATTTGATCTCTCATTTTAGTTTGATACATAACCTTGATTTAATGCATGATTTGTATTTGATTGTGTGCATGTCTTCTTGCATGTAATCAATGTTTGATATTAGATTTATAATTGTGGGTAACCGAAGAGGGTTGCCTAAAAGGGCAGCCAATGAGGCCTAGTGCAAGAAGCATTGGCAGGCTTTTAGGTGGCGTCTTTCTGGGTGGCTATCTTTTAGGTGCTCACGGTATGGTCATGTTTTAGGTTAAGATGAATTTTGAGATATTTTACGTGCATGATTTGATTCATGATTTTGGTTTTTGGCATAGATTTGCTTATGGCAAGCTGATACAATATGGATTTGATATGGATTTGCCTGTTGCAAGCTTATATGGTTAGGCATTGATTTAACATGGAGTTGCCTATTGGTGAGTTGATATGCTTCGATATTGATTTGGTGTGGATTTGCTTGTTATTTGATTTAGAATAAAATTTAATGTTTTATTACTTTATCACTGATTTATTCATACTAACAGTATGTATTTTCCTTTAGATGGATAAATTGTGTTTTTACATGTACTAATGTTGTACATGGATAGATCTAATCTTGAATGGGATTTTGTTATACTAATTATGTTACACGTGCTTATGATATGTTCTAATTTGACTATGCATAGATT
Organism: Warburgia ugandensis; assembly: GCA_035236585.1. Lineage (NCBI taxonomy): Eukaryota > Viridiplantae > Streptophyta > Magnoliopsida > Canellales > Canellaceae > Warburgia > Warburgia ugandensis. The sequence goes on from CP141130.1 coordinate 61,778,820, forward strand.
TTTCCTGCTTAGTGATATGATATATTATAAGATGATTTGTCACAGATTTGCTTACTTTGTGAGACGTTATGTTATGAGATGATATGATTTGGAACTCTATGGATTTAATTACAATGAGGTATTGTCTATCTAAGAGTCCATCAATGCATTCTATTTTTTAAAATATATTTATAAATGGTCTCGAATTCCATTTATACGTGGCTTTATGTAAATTTCCAAACTTGAAGTTTAAAACACCTACCAAGCACAAGCTTGCAAAGACATTGTAATTTGTTTACGATGTCTAAGGTTTGAAGAAATTAAATTAAATTAAAGGAAACATATCTCAAGGTAGAAGGAACATTGGATGGAAACAATAGTAGCTTAAGATTGTCCTGCTAATGAGATGTATATGACTTCTATCCGATCTTTTTGGACATGTTTGTATATGTAATTATAGAGTTGGACTATGAGTTGTGACTGGATAAAATCTTGGAGAATGTTAAATATAAATTCATCTCATTTTAGAATTTTGAAATGTATTTTTGTTGTGAAGATGCAACTTGGGTTTTGTGAAAATCTCTTCACAAAAAAAAATGTTTCTATTGTTTACATTTTAAGAATAAATAAAAAGTGTTTAAAAAATTTGGGGTGTCACAATCGTAGAGAGACTATCATTTTATCCTCATATAGCTATATGCATATGCCTCATAAAGGTGATGTGGTCGCCTTTAGTTGTTGTTCCTACCACATCAAAGAAGAAACTAGCAACACTTTGGGCATGAATACCAACCACTTCTAATGGTTGGAAGCTGGGAGGCTGTTGATGTTTTTTGCAAGTGCACGGGCTATTGTGGTGTAGCTAATGCAAGTATGGGTCGATCCCACAGGGACGTGCTTTAAGATTTTGGAGTTTTTAATAAAATTTAAGTATTTAGAGTTAAAATTAATTGACAAAAATTAACAAAAAGATATCAAACTTCATCTTTAGTTTAACAGTGAAATTCCAGAGGTCTAATTCTAGAAAGAACAGAAAAAGGAAATAATAAAAACTAAACTAAACTAAAACTAAAAAAAATTAAGAAAAATCTAATTCCCTAGCTTAACTATTGTGAAATTCTTCAATTCTAGTATCACAAAGCTTGATCAACCTCCATTAATATATTCAACATGTCCTGGATTAATGATCTAATGGAGGAATTTGTTAGATTCTTCAAATTTTCAGAGGTCTAATCGAATTAAAGAATTTAAGAATTAATGGCTTAGATATATTTTTAGAACCCAAATTGAAGACCAGGAACAACAATTAAACTAGAATCTATCCTAAGAACTTGTTATAAAATTTAATTAAAATTCAAAATTAAAATAGATGAGAAAGAAGAGTTTTTTTGTGGTTAAACCAGAACCTTTGAATTGGTTAAACAGGAACAGATAAGATAGTTCCTGGATTAACTACAGAATAACACAAAAAAGTGAATAACCAAAATGGGAATAACATAAAACACAAATAGTAATAGTACAGGACAGAACATGTAAATTGAAATATTCTTCCAGGGGCAAAATCGGAATTTTATTCCAAACTTCCTTAAAAATTCCCATAAAAGACTTTGCTAGAGAAGATGGGTTACTGGAGGAGATCGCCAAAAATGATGGAGATGTACAGATGCCTGGTGGTGCAGAAGGCTAGGCATCGTCCTGTTCTGGGTTTGTGCCTGCGCACTTTGGGCATCATCCACTGGTTCTGATCTGCGCATCTTCCAGTTTCTGGTCTGGCTATGCTAGACTGGTGGAAGAGTGACGTAGGTGATTGGGGTTGATGTAGAAGAAGAAGAAAAATTTGGGAAGAGGTGTAGAACAGAGGGAGCTATACTGGTATGGGGGTTGATGATGGAGAGAAGCAGGGCACTGCTTTAGTTTGGACAGAGGAGAAGTTGTAATGCCCGAGCAATTTACACTATTTTTAACGAAAATTGGACAGTCTATAGGAAATAAACTGAGTTAAAAGTTTCACTTTATTTAAAATAGTAAACAAAGGAATTTATGAGGAAACTTAGTACCATTAGATTCTACTCAAAAAATGGAATCCAACACCTCAAAAAGCACCCAAAATGAAGTTCGTATGAAGAAGTTACAGCCATTTAAAGAGTATAAAAGAATCCCATAGGAAGGTAGATCAAACAAATGCAAAGGAATAATACTAGATGAGTTGGTGATCTTATTGTAAAAGAGTATAAAAGAGAGAAAGCATATGGGGTTTAAGACTTTGAGTAGAGTATCGAATATCAGGAGATTATGCGACAAGAAATTTTTGAAGAGGAATGGTGACCAACTAGAAATTAAATTCTACAAATGGTTTAATATAAATTAGATCCTTATCAGATCCATTAGCCAATGAGGAACACCAATGGATATAGTCCATAAAAAGAAAAAATTTGGTGATATCCTACCTTACCACTACATGAGTAAATTAAGCCGGGACAGTGACTTGTCCATTCAGCAGGAAGGGTACCATCAAGGATCAAATGGAGGTCTTGCTATCATAAATTGGAAGACCAAAAATCTTAAGATCATTATTTAGTCATTACCTTTAGAGTACTGTTGATTAAAGGTATCCCACCCTAATTAATCAAGTATATTAGTATCTATGAGTTAGTAGTCGAAGTTATATACTCAGAGGGATGTTATAAGTCTTTAGACTTAAGTTTTCCTTGAAAAGAAAAGTACTTGTTAGACTAAGTCAATTGAGGGTATGAGTTCAGTTAATAAATACAGTAACAATTGAGATAGAAGAGCGATCTCCACCAGTGAGACAGATTTTTTCAAACCATAATGGCTACCATGACAAGGTGAAGAAATTACTTTGAGTTTGAAAAATACTGCAGAATTGGATTGAAAAGAAAGGTAGATAAGTACCAATCACTTTAGAGACCCTTGAGCTTATGACATAGATATATCTGGAAAGAGATCAATAGGTAATCAAATAAAGTCTTTCTATATGTCTACAAAAATGTTCCATGCTTACTTGAGTATTTTTCAAATTTGATGATTTAATAGCTTTAACATAACTTGATGTAGTAGCTATTGAATGAGAACTGCTAGTATAAGCTAAGTATGAGGAGGCACTTGAAGGATAAAATTTGAGGAATTGAGAAAAGCACTACTTATACCTCCCGACAATACAGACTGCATGGTTGATGATAAAGCCTTGATAAAAGATTAAACAATATATTGACATATGGGATGGAAGGAGAAAAGGTGAGATGGCCAGCATGATATAAGGAAAGATTTGATGTTACATTGCCTTTAGACAAATAGTTAGTTGTTATGAGCATATACCAAGTACGAAAAATCAATTGAAGGAATTTCCTAAAGACTAAACCTACTGGATTGAATATAAAACTTTTGGATTGAAAGGTTACGAAGAAAACCATCAAGCAAAGAAAGGACAAAGAGGATGATGACAAAGGATTCAACCATGACCCAGTAAGGGTACTCGGTTATGAATAAGAGACTTTTTGCTTTGCATGAATGGGAGCATTATTGAAAATCCTAATGACAAAATTGATGTGAATAATGAGATAGGCCTCTAGACGAGAACAATTGATCATGATGATGAATTAACCATAAAATATTTGACATGAGTATGCATAAACTCTTCAAGAAGAAAAAGCATTTGATGACTTCAGCATCTATGAAACTTGATGAATAGTTCGGATATCCTAATCATAATATGAGATAGTATTAGTGATGGAAGATGGTACTAATTGGCTTTCATGATTTTATTTTAAATATAACTTTGGTCGAGGAATCAAGTCACGTATGGAAAATGATAGACAGTTGAAATTCGAAGTTAATCAAGGGTTTGGCTATAGAGCACATAATACCACGTCAGTTAATGAAGTATCTTAGGGACAAATATAAAAGATAAGAAGCAAAGTTAGACACAATAGAAAGAAAGTAATTTTTGAACTCTTACTAATGACATATAACCAACCATTAGAAGGAGATATGGATGATGAAGAGATCACAAGATGAAAGAGATTATCCTATGATATTCAAAATAGGAGAAATAAGATCATATGATCTCAAAGAAGTATGGGGTAATTTATACATGAATAAAGAAGCATGACCTTACAAGGAGACTATCCTATACACGATGAGAAAAGTATAGGCATCTAAGAATTTCAAGATAGATGAATTACAGCTAGAAATCGGTATTGTTAAACTGGCACGCATGAGAGTATGCATCAAAGTACGCAGTGAAAGTGGCCCTTATAGGTAAGGCCTTGTAGAAGGAACAATAGAAATGATAAATTGAGGCTGAGCCTAGATTTGATTCCTAAGGGGGGGATGCATTCACCAAGAAATTATCCAAAAGACAAAATACCTCGAAGATGATAATTTATGGAATTTCGAGGACGAAATTCTTTTAAGGGGGTAATAATGTAATGCCCGAGCAATTTACACTATTTTTAACGAAAATTGGACAGTCTATAGGAAATAAACTGAGTTAAAAGTTTCACTTTATTTAAAATAGTAAACAAAAGAATTTGTGAGGAAACTTAGTACCATTAGATTCTACTCAAAAAATGGAATCCAACGCCTCAAAAATCACCCAAAATGGAGTTCGTATGAAGAAGTTACAGCCATTTAAAAATAGGGGTATTTTTGAAAATTAAACAGAAAAACGAAAAGACGAAAAAGGACGAAAAACATAGGGGGTCGTTTTGATAACGGCAGCCCCTGTCGTCTTCAACCTCTAGACCCCTCTAGAAACCCTTGATCCCAATTTTTCTAGAGGGATCTGCCACTGCCAAGGGCGGCACTGCCATAAGCAGGGCTATAAAAACCCCATCTCCCCCTCTCCAAAAACACAAGTTTTTTGGCATTTTTCCAGCCATTTGAGACAGGGCTTTCTGGAAAAATAAAAAACCCTTCTCTTTGCATTTTTCGGCAACAGCCAGGCCAAGTCTGGCCGGCCATCCCTTTACCCATCTCCCCACCTCCCCTCTTGTCACTCTGGCATCATCATAAGCAGGGTCTTTCCCCCTTATTCGTGTTTTCCGGCGAGCAGGCACGCCACCAGGGAAAAAGACATTTCCAGGCTACAGGTAAGCCATTCTTACTCTTTCTCTCCGTTCCACTTTCCCCAGGGCTAGATCCATGCCAGATCTGGTCTTTTCTAGTCGTTTTCCAGCCGGGTTCCTGGCCAGAAAATGCTCCCAAGCTGGTTCAGCCGGCCTTGTACAAACTAGCTGATTTTTCCAGCCAAAAATCCTGGATAGAAGACGTTCCCAAGCCGTTTAGACGGCCCTGCATGAACAAGGCATCCCAGGGACGCCATGCTTCACCTGCGCCTGGGATTGGGTCCCTGGGACGGGTTCCAGGTGTACGACAATGTGTACACTATCCCAGGTGCGGCCTTCGGCTGCGCGTGCGACATGGGGCACGTGTGACGACCCGGGTTTTCTCATGCATTTTTTAAATGAAAAATCTAAATTCCTAAGGCGGGATCCCTATTTGAAAAACAATGCAGCACTGCGAAAAAAAAAACTTTTATTTGAAATTCAATTTGAAAACCCCGAGTGTCATTTGCTTTCACAACAACCAAGGTAGTGTTTGAAAAGCTTTAGAAATCATAAGTGTTTTTCCCCATATCTATCCAGTCACAGCACACAGCCCAACTATAATTAAATACAAATACATGTCCAAAGGGTTGAGAATTTACTTACATGTATAATTGTTTCCTTTTTGATTCACTTGCTCATAGCACTAACATAGATGTCCTCTACTCGTAGATGGAATTATCCTAAAAAATGTTAAGGATAGGGTGAGTATATACTATACTCAGTAGGAGTCTATCACTATTAGTTTTGCAATGCATGCTATGTTTAAAATCATGTGCTCATAAAAACATATGCATGTTCGAATAATCATGTTTAATATCGATATTAAAAACCACTGTCAAACTGGAATACTGACGACTAAAAGAAATATTATAATCCAAGTCGAAAGTATCATATATCATAAACATAAAGATATGCATTAGATGCTCAACTGAATCCAACTCATGGATATCTGATATGGTATGGTCGACCAACCTCATATCATGCAATATGCAATACAAATAAGTCCATGAAACCATAGGGTCCCACTATGCCCACGACCTCCCTGCAGTGTGGTCCCCAAGTACCTAGGGACACTTGGTCATAGCCTCAATGGGGCATATGACACGTATTCATCGTAAATCATGCAATTTATGAAATCGGTTGTAAAACATGCATGCACTGCTAGTCTCGCATTCAAAGTCATAACCTTGCCTAGAAGCCTGACAGCCTAGAAGGCTGCCAGCCTAGAAGCCTGTCAGCTCTCTCTGGCCCGCCCTCATCGACCCGCCCTCATTAGCCCGCCCTCATCGGCCAAGGCTACACTTATCATGCAGACAAGCAAAAACCTCTTTTTCAAAACCTGTCCTCTTTGGGTCCCTCACAACTGCCTGGCCCTCACAACTGCCTACCCAGCGTCTTTTGGGCACTCTAGCGTCTTTTGGTAACCCTCAAGGACATGCAATCTTTCAAGAACTCAATGCTCACAAATTATGCAATTTATGCAATTGTTTGCAAAGCATGTCTATGCATAATGTATTTATCATATGCATGCTAAGTAAAATTAAGTCATGCTAAACAAGTCATATAACTTATATTTAAAACATGCATTCTCAAAACAATCATAGCTCTTTTAAAAAGTCTAGTAGCGATAGAGCACCCACCTGACTAGGTTGCGCTAACCCCTTTGTCCTCGGACGCTCCTGAACATGGTTTGGGGAATCAAGGTTAGTTTGACCCATCTTTTATGGGTTTTAGAGTAGTTGGTCTTATCACTTAGGCATTAAGGCTCCATCCCTATGCCTATGGGTGTCCTAAGGTCTTAATTGGGCCTTGGTATCATTAGTTTTCCAAAGGTTTAGCAGTTATGCGCCACCATCCTATTCTAAGGGTCATGCCCACCTTTGATTGGTCCTTGATCAGGGATTTTATACTTTGGGTGTGTCCGTGTCATTGACATGGATACAACTCCTTTTGCGATGCCTCAATCGGAGCTCTAGATCTCAAGTTATAAGCGTTTAGTGTCACACGTACATAAGGGCCTTAAGAGTGAAAAGGCGGAATGCTAGCGTGTTGCGCGTCAGTGGCATGCGCCCGCCTTTTCTTAAGGAGTGGAAAACCCTGGTTCGCTAGCACGCTGCGCGTCTCCGGCGTGCGCCTCAGCGGGCACGTTTGCAGACGCGCAGGGTTTTCCCGCCCGTCCCTCTCTTTTGCGAGCGCGTCCACGGACACACCCGTTTGGTTTTTCTCAGACGCGGTCAACGTGTCTCGTCCCTGTGGGACGTTTCATTCGTTTGGGGGACCGGGGCATCCTTAGGATACCCTGGTTTGACCCTGTTGAACTAGTGCGGCCCAGGGGACATCCCTGGGTCCTTGGTGACTCTCTAGGGCTCTATTTTTTATGATTTTTCATGCAAAAACTTAGGAAAATTGATCTTAGAACTACTGTGAAGATGGGTTTTGAGGGATCTTGGGCATACCTGGCTCGTTGCTGGGTTTTTCTCCTTGTTTCCCCTCTAGGTTGCTCCTCCACAATAGGTTTTCTTCAAGCTTTTGGGCTGCCATTAGAGGCGCCCAAGAGCTCTATTTATAGAGCTATAAGAGGGTTCTTGAGGGGGCTCTCACCGCCCTTGAATGGCAGTGGAGAAACCTCCAGAATGATGGTGATTTCTCCTCCAATCACTGCCGTTCTAGAACCCTCTAGGGGGTTGAAGATGAAGGGTGCCCGTATCAAAACGGGCCCCTGTGTTTTGTAGGCTAAATCCCTTTTTTGTAAAAATTACATTTTTGCCCCTGAACTTCAAAGGGCCATAACTTGCTCATTTTAACTCCGTTTTAAGTGATTTTGGTCTTGTTGGATTTCTTTTTCTGAGATGCACCTAATGGTACTATTTTCAGGACCAAATTTCTAGGTTCAGTCAAGGTGAATAGTGAAATGACCAAAATGTCCCTATCTTCAAAAACAGAACTTTTCATTGCTAACTTGGGATTAGAAAATTGGAGTCATTACAGCACGGGTCCTGGCTCAACCAGGATGCATGGGGTGCCCTGGGAGCTGAGACGCACCATGCTACAAGGTGTGTTCGTGTGATGATACGCATCATAGCACGTCACTTGAGCAGGCATGTGCGCGTGCAAAATGCGGTCCCTGGCACGACCTTTGGGCGTGCACGCATGTAAGGCAGTCATAGTTCAACCAGGATATATGGGTGTCCTGGGAACTGGGGCACACGGACCCAATGAGTCTTTAAAGTTAGGATTAGAGGATAAATTACAGAGTTTAACTATTGGAAAGTAGATCGACACCATAGGATCTAGCCTGACGAATGAATTAAGCAAGGACCATTGACCCTAAATAGTAGATTTAGCGGTCTAATGTCTAAATAGATTAAAATTAATAAGGACTCCTTGTATCCATTCATACCCAGGAGTTTATAAATGAGACCCAGGGACGGGTTGAGTGATAAAGCACGAGACTCCAGGAGACTTTGAGGTAGGTGCTCTATCGCTACTAGACCTTTTAAAAGAGCCATGATTGTTTTGAGAATGCATGTTTTAAGTATATGACTTGTTTAGCATGACTTAATTCAGCATACATATGATAAATGCTTTATGCATAGATATGTTTTGCAAACAATTGCATACATTGTGTGATTTGTGAAGCATTGAGTTTTTGAAAGACTGCATGTCCTTGAGGGTTACCAAAAGACGTTGGAGTGCCCAAAAGATGCTGGGTAGGCAGTTGTGAGGGACCCAAAGAGGACAAGTTTTGAAAAAGAGGTTTTCACTTGTTTGATTTGATTATGATTTGGGCTGATAAGCTCGTGGACGCTATGCCGAGAGGTTTGGGTTGGCCTCCAGCCTCTACCACTATTAGGTGGATGAGTACCACGCCCAAAAAGGGCAATGTCCCTATGTCGATTGCATGTGGTATAGGGGGCTACCACTGGTGTCACGGTACTGGGTCGACGTGTCATATGCCCCGTTGAGGCTATGACCGAGTGTCCTCAGGTACCCGGGGACCACACGGCGGCAAGGTCGTGGGCATAGTTGGACCCTATGGTTTGAGGATTTATTTGCATTGCATATGGCATGACATGAGGTTGGTCTACCATACTAGATATCCATGAGTTGGATTCAGTGGAGCATCTTATGCATATCATTATGTTTATGATATATGATACTTTCGACTTGGATTATGCTATTCTTGAAGTCATCAGTATTCCGATTTGACAGTGGTTTTTAGTATCGACATTGACCATGATTGTTCGAACATGCACATGTTTTAAAAAGCATATGATTTTAAACATAGTATGCATTGCAAAACTAGTAGTGACAGACTCCTACTGAGTATAGTATATACTCACCCTATCCTTAACATTTTTCAGGATAGTTCCACTCACAAATAGAAGATGCCTTAGGAGATATTAGTGCTACGAGCAAGTGAATTAAAAAGAAGACAATTATAAATCTAAGTAAACTCTCAACCCTTTGGACATGTATTTATTTACAGTTGGGCTGTGTGTTGTGACTGGATAGACCTGGGGAAAAATTTATGATTTCTGAAGTTTTTAAAAAACTACTTTGAGTATTGTGAAAGCAAATGACACTCGGGGTTTTCAAAATGAGTTTAAAACTAAAGATTTTTCTGCTGCATTGCATTGTTTTTTTTCAAATCGGGATCCCACCTTAGGAATTTAGATTTTTTATTTAAAAATGCATAAGAAAACCCAGGTCATCGCAGAAGTAGAAGAGGGTGCATGGAGAAGAGTAGCAGTGAAAGGCTATAGGGTGATGCAAAGGGTGTGCTGGGTTGCGAACATGAAGAAAGAGAGGAAAAAGTGGAAAAGGGTTTATGTGGTGGTGCAATGGAGGGTGGGGTGACTAGTAGAAAGGGAAGATGAGGCTTGTGCAGTGATCTTGGTTGAGAAAATAGCAAGAAAAAGGGAAGGTGCGGGAGATGGGTTTGGTGGAAGATAGTGAAAGGAGATGGTTGGGAGGGAGTTGGGTTGTGGTGCTTTACGGAGATGGGGTAGTAGCATTGCAAGTATTGGAAAGAAAGAGTGATGGAGAAAAAGAAGGTCTGGGTAGAGGAAGATTGTGTGTGAGGTTTAAGGGAAAGAGAGAGGGATAGTGAGAAAACAAAGATGGCGTGGGAGATGTGGTGAAAGTAAACTTAAGAGATGGAGATTAAGAGAAAAGGATATGGTGGGAAACTGGAAACACAATAAGCAGTATAGTAAAGAGCAAGAAAAATACTGAACAAAGTATGACTAAAACTCCAACAACTCCAAAAAAAAACTCTTCCACTCCCTACGGTTTCCCCTCTTTATAATTTTTTTTTCTTCCTAATTTTCCTCCACCTCTTTCCTTTAAGAGTTAGTTGCGTATTAGGAAATTTCCTCTTCTTCCAATTAGGACTCCTCTTCTATAAAGAAACATTCTTCTTTAAGGAACCCTTCATCCCTTACCTTATTGATCTTCAAACTGATCTGCATCATTGAAATTAGATTTGAGCCATCCAATCCTCCTTTATTTGATCTGTAAAACCAAAGACTAGATTAGAGTCATCTAAACCATACATTAAGCATCCAGTTAGCTCAATTGATCATCTAACTGTTAATTTTGACAATTTACAGTTGGATGGTCAATTTGAGCTAATTTTTATATTTTATCCAAAAAATTACCAAATTAATGAGTTAGATGGTGTAATTAATGCTAAACTAAGGGGCCTTTTAGCCAAAATTAAACACTTAACAGAGGCCAATCCACACTACCTCCTAGAGTTGTTCTCATTACGCGTTTTAGCATGTCTAAAACATTTATCCTAAGTATTATTATACCCAATATCTTACATCTCAATATCTCATCAAATATATATGATTTATAATAGCTTCTTATCAAGATTAAGATCTTGCCATATAATTTGGCATGTTAAAACTTTCCATACACATTTATAAAACATCTCTTTTAGAGATTCCAAAAGTCATATTTTGCATGTATATTTAACTTGTTAAAAATCATAATTTTAGGCATGCATCTTGGCCATAAAAAATAATGTTCATGTGCACCAATTTACTTTAATGGCTCATGGTAAACTCTTTGTTTTCATATATTTTAGAAACATAGGAAAATTTATTCTTTAAAAAAAAAGAGACTTTAGTATCCAAAACAATCCAATGTTTAAGCATAAATAGAGATGCAAAATGTTAATCTTTCTACCCTGACATCCTTATCTAACCATTTAGTACTTTTAATTAGTTGGGATTCAAAATTTATGACATTTTTAATGAAAATCAGTTTATAAAAATCCAACCCATTTACTACATAATGTCAACTCTTATAAAAAAATTTGAACATATTTTTGCAGATCTAAAATACAGCATGAGATTTCAACTTATTTTCAATTAATGACCATTCATGACAAGCATAATTCTTAGTCTCTAACCAACATATTTATCTAAAATGATCTTAGACATACCATATAGTATCATTCATTGAGTTCCCAAGAAATCAACCTGCCATTTTCTATCAACAAGTGAGTGGATAATGTGCGCTCATGCATGTGAGCAAAAACATGCTTGAACCCAACTCATTATGATGATATAGTTGAGAACATTAATAGCACATGAAAATTCCTAGTATTCATAAGCCAAGCTAGGATAGTATAAGATCTTAAAAGCAAATTTTCTTACATGCCTAAATAACTTTCAAAATCATCAGATCTATGCCATTCACTTGGACATAACCATGCACACCATTTGTACTTTTTTTTAGATGAAAACTTATGTGCACTATCTCACACCTTTTAATGAGATAAAATCTTGCACACCATAAGTCATAAGTCATAAACGTTATAAAAATGAGATTATCTAGTATGTGAAGTAGTATGTATAGGCCATGCACATAGTTTCATTCTTGAAATTAGTATACGTTAAATAAATAGTCTAATTCATTATGTGGTATACATAGATCATACACATATTATGATTCTTGAGAGATAAATCATGAAATTTCGAACCCAAAGATCATCTACCACATGGTGTAACATGATTGGAACATACATCAACTTGCTAAAAGATCATGCTACAAAACATGTAATATAGATCATGGGAAAGCCCAAAATCATTCAATCAATGCTCTCAACTTGTACAACATCTGATCAGTTTAAGATCTAAGGAGAACATTGCCATTGAATCATTAAAACCTTAGAAATATCGATGAAAACTTAGTAGCCTAGATTCACCTATCTCAAGTGAGATATTTATTGTGTTTTTCTTCCAAGCTTTTCCTTATTTCTTCCTATGAATTTTCAATATATTAGATTGTGCTGTCAATATTGCAAGTGGGAAGGGTGCTTCCTCCTCTTCTTCTCTTTCTGTCCTTCTCTCTTCCTTCTTTCCCTTGCTCAAGACATCCCTCATTTAATAGGCTTCTTGGTCTATTTTCAAATAGACTAAAATCTATTTCTAATTTGTTCTCAACTTAGATTATCTTAAGCTGCATTTTTCTAAGTTTAGATTTTGTTTAGATTCTGTTATATCTTATTTTCTGAATATGATTACTAATCACATTTATTTTCTAGATTCCCTCGATGTTTTGACCAAGCTAAAAATGGTTCCATATATGATTCAATGAATCTAGATAGTTTTCTTAGCTAATATGGCTGCCTAATCATGGCAACTAGGTGGGTTCACTATTCCAACTGTAGAAAGGTGTATCATTATCAATGCAACATTTTATTTTACTTATAACTTTGATCTTGACCATTGGATTTTAGCTATTTTACTATCATTGGATAGTTCTCTTTGAGTTCTATCTATTGGTATATCTTTCACTGTCAATTTATTTAGTTTTTAATATTTTAAATTCTGCATTTTGGAAAAACTTGGGATTTTTATTTATCATAAAAAAATGACACAAAAATTTTGAGATATTATAATTTTCCTTAAAATATTTATGCTAATCTCATAATTATTCTTTTTTCTTCTCTTTTTTAATTAGCTTTCTCACAACTTCATTTTCTTTTCATTGTGATGCTTTATTTTTCTTTTCTTTTCTTTTTGAATGAATGATAATATGAGACAACTTTATTTGAAAAATGATAACTTATTAATATTATAGGATTGCACTTGTGCAAGACAAGTTGCCTACATACCCCTTTATAAGATAGAAGATCTGGTCCAAAGTAACTCTGGGGAACTAATACCAATAGGATACATTGGTAAACTTGGGTTTTTGAGAGCTCTAAGTATGATATCCCTTGAGTTGACCCATATTGATGATTTCCTACATGTTTGTGCCATCCATCTCTTCAAGCTTTATTGTAGCCCTATAGTAGAGTTCCTTAATGACATATGGTCAATTCCATTTAGGCTAGAATTTGCTCCTAAGGTTTGATGATGGAGTTCCTTCTTCCCTAAGGACCACCCACTTGCAACTTCCTAGGTTTGCATTCCCATTAAATGCCCTAGAGACTTATTCTGATATCCTTGGGTGTGATAGAGTGCTCTCAACCTTGTTTCATCAAGTAGGTGCAACTGATCATAGTGACTTTAACCTAGTGATGGAATTTCAATTTATAATGGCAGCACTACTTTTATTCTTTATAGATTTTATGGCATTGCACTAGCAGAAGTCCTTTGAGTGGTCCTATATCACCATAGTGCATCAAAGAGCTTACCAAACCAATCCTTATTCTTTTTAATTATTTTGCTTAGTTTGGCTTTGAGGTTCTTATTTGTTGCTTCGTTTATAACATTGGTTTGTGGCATATAAGGAGAGGAGATATACCTCTTGGTGTTGAACTTTTCACATAACCTCTTAGCTTCTTTTTGAAAACATCCTCTAGTATTGGAGATGTGCTCATGGGGCACTTCATATCTTGAAATGATAACAAGTCTAATAAATGTGGCTACAATGTTCGATGAGATGGTGACAAATGATATAGATTCAATATATCTTGTGAAGTAGTCGGTGGCCACCAAGATATATTCATGTTCTAAAAATGAGTTAGATGATACTTTTCCATGATGTCTATGACCCACATGGAGATTGGCCAAGGAGAGCTCAACTGGTGCAACATAGTTGGAGGTGTGTGAAGTAAATTTGTGCTAGTCTAACATTAATGACACCTCATAAAGATGGCCAATAATATCCCTATCTTGAAATCTTCTTTGCTAATGCGACACTTTTCCTATGTGGAACACAAAGTGCTACATGAATCTCTTCAAGGATGACCTCGGCTTCATCTGTTGTGACACAATGAAGATGGACCTCATCATATGATCTTTTGTAAAGATACTCTCCACATATAAGGAATTGGGGGGTGTAATTGCTTAAGACATCTCTTATCATTCCTGGTAGATCCCTTGGTATAGACACCCTTAGTGATACATTGGAAAGCATCATCAAACCAAGGCCTACCATCTCCTATTATGGATGCAAATGAGATTTGTTCTGTAAAAGAGTGTGATTAATCTCAATGTTGTGAACAAAGTTTAGTACCTCAATCCACTTTATGGTGAGTAGCTCAACAATTGTCTTTAAGGAGTGAGAGATGCAATAAATGCTGATAAGTATCTAATTTTGCATAAAAACCACACAATTAGTTGCCTATGTTTTATAACTTATAAGGGTAAATTAGGATTTTTAGACCAAAATTGGTAACAGATGCATTTTTTGACCTAATGGCTTAAAAATTTGATATTTTTTAGGTCCATAGACTAATATGAGGTAAGTGTGTGATTACTCATATTTTTTTAGGATTTATTAGAGTTTTTACTTTTTTGTTGAAAACAAGATGGTGATTTGATGATTGAGATCGATCAAGATGAACATTGAAAATCAAGATCAAAAGATAGAGTCAAAACCTAAGAATCATTAATGCAACATGTGATCAAGAATGAAGATCATCTTTAGGACCAGCAATGGATGAAATCAAAGGAGCTAAGGGTGGCTAAAGTGGGCCCCTGAAGCAAACCATGCATTTCCACCACCTTTGCATGGGAGCCATTCAAGCCACCTTAGTCATATAAGCCATGAAAGAAGGTGAGAAGCTAAAGAATTCAAGCCATACAAGCCAAGATATTGAGCCATGAAGCCAAGATAAGTGAGCCATCTAAGCTAGCCATGAAGCCTAGCCAATGGAGTCTTGAAAGTTAGCCATTTAAGCCATTAAGCTAAGCTAAATGGAAGGCTTGGATTGTAGAAAAATCAAGTTAAGGGAAAATTCATTAGGATAAGATGGAATGTGGACCAATAGAAAGAGACCCTTCTATTTTTCATGTCTTTCCATGTTTGTCCCACCTTTTTTATCACTTTCCACCTCATCACCAAGTAGCACCACGAATTTGAATTTCTATTCAAGAGTTCTACCATTCCAAGACTCCTCCACCTTCCTAAACTTCCATTCCAACCACGCAACCAATCCCCATTTCCTAGGAAATCACCTTGCCAATCATATTTTTCCACCTCATCTTACTTTCCTAAACTTTTCCAACCCATCTCTTTCCTCCCACTTTCCTCTGTCTTTCTTACCTCATCCCATCCATCTAACTTGCTAATTTCAAGGGGTTCCATGATTTTTTAAGGGGGAGACGTCCCTTCCTAAAAAGTGGGGTCTACCAAATTGATTTTACTTAAAATTCTTATATGGTTGCCCTAGGTCTATGCATCCTTAACACTTAGATTTCCTATCTTTTCTCTCCACCTTAGAATCACTTATGAGCTATGTTAGGAAGTTCCTAAAACAAATAAAAAGAGGAAGAAGAAAAAACAAAATGTGAAAGAACTCTTGGAGAAGGCAAGATTGTCCCTTCTAAGAAAGAAGAGTTCTCCTCCCTTCTTTCCTCTTGATTCTTCTATGTCCTTCTCTCCATGGAGGCCATGTCCTTCATGCTTCCATGTCTCTTCCATTGGATATTCTTCCCTTGATTGCTTCTTCAAAGTTTAGGTTGGATCTCCTCTTTGATTCCTTGCTTTCTTGTTTTTGTCTTCCTTACCTTCATGCACTTGTTTTATGCTTTTGCTTCCCTTGAATCTAGGTTGCAATACTCTTATTTTCTTGTCCATTCTCTTAAGATCTAAGTTATTGTTTCTCTGGTAGTGACAACCAAGAGAAATAGCAGCTTAAATCTTTTCAGTTCTCTCCATCTTTTATGTGGTTTTTGCTTAGTTCTAGTTCTAGCTCTAGTTTGAGGTTGTTTTTATCTTATAATAATTCCATCTTCCTAGATTTTCTTCTCTTGGGTTTCATTTTTGGTTATAATTACATGTTAGCTGAACTTGGTTTACTATTATTAAAAGGTGTTTCATATGTAATTGGAATCAAGTTCCATGTCTTGAAAAATCACATAAATTCCATCAATTGTATACATGTCCACGCATTTTCTTTTTGATGTAATTTGAAATTCATTCATTCAATAAAGTTCTTTAAGGGTTATCATCGCTCTTATTTCCAGTAGCTAATTACTTTAGTTTTGAATTTTTCATGGTATTTAATGTGCTTGATTTCATGTGATAACTGCTACATATTAAAAATAGCATATTGCTGGAATTTCCAGCAACATAGCAATCATGAATGATTTGTGCTTGATGTTAGCATTTGTTAATGTTGGTTTACTTAGTTTTCCAAGGATTTAGTGAGACTTGTAGAATTTTGAGTTAATTCTTAGATTATATTGATTGACAGCTAGTTATAGGTCCATTGATTTCAATCTATGTTTACTCCATGAATCATGTACACCATTTCATGGATCATGGGCATGATACTTGGGTATCTTTCTTTTAAGTGTTTGATTAGTTGTTGTTTCCATTTAGTTTTCTTGTTTAATTGTAGTTTGATCTTAGTTTAGATTCCATTAATTATTAGTTTACATCTTAGTTCCATGCTTTAGGTTTTCTTGCATTCCATGTTAGCCTATGTTGCATTCTAGTTCATGCATTCTTTCTAGCTTAATTCCATGGATGCCACTTGTTTAGTTGTTTCCATATGTATTACATATTTTGATTTCTTACTTAGATCATTGTTTAAGTTTAATTTGTATGTTATTTTAGTTAAGAAAGTTTCCATGTTTAGGTTTAGAAAGTTTTTAATTTCATTTTTTATTATTTTTTTCTAAATTTCCATCATTAGTTTAGATTAAAATCTCATTATCTTCGATAGGTTAGGTAGTTTAAAGTAGGGAAAAATAGTATCACATTAGTTCAACTTCTCATGGGATCAACCTCATTAACATGTTATATTGCAAATGATTAGAGCGCTTGTGAATTTTATTTAAAACTATAAGAAGTTTTTCGCATTGTTGCATGGGAGTCGCAACTTCTTGTGAGTGTTCCATACTTTGAATTATTTTCCTCTACTCTAGGTTTAGGGTGCATTAGATTAGGATTTTTCATATTTTTTGCATTTGTTGCTATTTTCCTCATATTGACCATATTTCTTTCATTTTTGTGTGAGGAAAATCAACAAAGGAGTGGCAATGATGCTGTAGGCCATGGCTTCATCAACATAGATTAGGGTTTTTCTTGTTTTCCTATGTTAGGATTTGAGGGGAACTCGTAGTGTGGCCCATTCATAATTTTAATTTCTTTACTATTCAATTTTTAAATGGGTAATAATGATATAGGGCAAGTGTGGGATATAGTGGCCCACACTTGATCATCATTGGACCCCTCATTGTGAGCATTCCTCACTCAAGTTTTAAATTCTATGATAAATTGCATTTCATATAATTTTGTATTTGGATGCTAGAATAAATCATATAAATTAGGATCATTCATTAATAATTGTTGCATCTTTACTTAGGACTATTGCATTAGTTGTGCACCTATTTAACAAAGGTTAGCCTGAGCTTAGCTATAACCAAAGCATAGGCTGCATGGTTATAGTATAATGTCTAGTTTGTTAAGGTGCTTGAGTCTTTGTTAAGTAGCATATAGGTATGCATTAGTTCACTTTTGTTTTGCATTGAATATTCAATTGCTTGATGGTGGAATGGAATTTAATGCTTGTAAGAGCCCACAAGAACCCTTATAAGATAAGGACTAGATTTCATCACTAACTCCTTGGCCCACCTAGGAATCAATCAACATCCTTATATGTCGTGATCCCATCCCTTGAACCTTAATTTAAAATCAAGTATAAAGAGACTTAGGGTGTAAAGCTCATAGGACCCTTTTAGAAGGACACAATTTATTATCACTTAAGTGGATTTTGAGCATTGTGGTTATAGTGGGTGTCTTAAAATCCAAGTAATTTTTTCACGCCTTCCATTGATGTTAGTAAAGGTCTAAACACCTCTTGACATGAGGATTGTATTAAGCACTTTCAAGAAAAACCTAACTAATAAGCAGTAGTTAAATCTATATAGAAGGAGGAGCTGTTTAGATTTAGGTCTTAGAAGTTATCACCTATGAAATAAGAAAATATAATCAAGACATTTCTTGATTAGTGAATACTAGGATTTGGTTGCACATCATTTAGATTAGGACTAGTATTTAGGTTGCATCATATAGTTAGGGCTTCCATAAAAAAAAAACTCATTCATTGTATATAATGATTTGTTTCATAGTGTACAAAGTTGAGAACAAAGGCCTATTGAGAAGGGGATAGATTTCATAGGTTGGATACATTGATGGACAGGTTAGATATTATGGAAAGTCAATTGCTTAGCATTGTAGCTTCTAGGCAAGTTGCTCCACAACCTCCATTCCATAATAACTATACCTATTATGAACCTCAATATATGGAACTCCTTCATGGTTATTAAGCCCCACATACAATGAATACTATCAGGAGCTAATGAATACACCCTATGCATTTGCATACCCTAATAATTTTTGTCTTAAAACAAATTATCAAGACTACAATGGATGGGCTAGGCATCATGAACAACCTTGGTCTCAGGATTACCAATATCAGGAAGAACCACAATGGTCCCACCCTGATCAACAGTACCATGATCATAAACAATATTAGGGTCAACCATCATGGGTTCAACCTGCTCAGCCCTTTTTCAATAACCCAATCCCACAACAATACCAAATCTACTACTTGTTTCCTTTATAACATGAAGAACAACTATTATAAGAGAATATGTAGCAATTTTGTGAGAAAATGGAACATACCATGGATGGCTTTGAAAAGGGGAATAAGGAAATGAGATGAGAATGGGAGGAATTGGAAGAGAAAATGAAACCAATAAGGGAATCTATTAAAAGAAACATTGTTGCCTTTATAAAAATTATTGAGGAATTCAAACAAATTAGGAATAATGAAGAGCCATTTATTATTGATAATAGGATGGAAATCACTTATGATTATTTTGAGCCACAAAGCCCACAACCATCCATAGAAACCTTCAACTCATATCTACTATAGAAATGTCCTACTTCTTGTTATGATGATGATGACGAGGCTTCTATTGATGAATAAAATGAAGCTTTGGAACCATCCAACTTAGATCCTCTAGAATCATGTCTTGCTTATTCTTATGAATTTGATGTAGATACATCCATTGAGGAGGTGAACGAGTTGTTAGATACTATGCCTTTAATGGACACTTCTTAATGGCAAGATAGAGTAGATCCTCCTTTAGAGCCTGAAAAACTAATTGAGCCTTGTAATGTAGAAGACACATCTAATTGGAACCTATAGGCCTTATTTGAACAATCACAAGATAGTAGTAATATAGGTTCACCTGACACCTTAACCCTACAAATAAATAGGAAGAAGAAGAGCAATTTGATGTACTAACCCTACATCAACCTACTCTAGGGTACATCTTAGATGATAATCAAGGGTTAAGCAAAACCATGTCCCTACCACTAGTAATACAAGAATCACCTTTTAGGGAAGGGCAAAGTCAGCTTATATCCCTATTTCAGGATAATGTAATGGAAATGCAAGAAAAAGATAAATTAAATACAATGGTCAATGTTATCCCTCAATTTGATGAAAAAGAAGACCACTCATCTTTATATGGTCCAACAAAATGCACGGTAGTACACGAAGTCATCATATTACCACCACCTCAAAATATAAGGTAGAGGAATTATATTGACTATTGTGAAATATTAAAAATGGGAGACAATCATTATGGTCCCACAAAACTCAAAATTGTGGTGGTCTACTATATCATATTGTTACCACCACTTAAAATTTCAGATGGAGGTAACGTATAGACTACCACGAGGTTCTGAAGTAGCATGAGAAATCTTACCATTTCATTCTTAGGATTAAGATTAGTAAAAATTAGTTTAGCTGGCTAGTTCTAGGTTTAGATGGTTAGATTAGTTATAGATCATGTCTGGTTGAAGACATTAAACCTAGTGCTCATTGGGAGGAAACCCATGATGTTTTAGAAAGTCTCATTATTTTGCATTACCCTTTTATCATTTAGATGTCCTATATTTCAAAACACTGAGGATAATGTTTAGTTCTTGTTGGGGGGTGTTGTGGATATACATGAGATTTCTAACTTTGCTTATAGTTTTGAAAAATTAAAATTTTTTTAAAGTCCTTTATAAAGATGAGAAGTTAGATTTTCTAAATATTTAGCTAAATTTTTTGAACTTTGGCTTATTAATAAAGTTCTATACAATTAGTTCACTAATTTATTTTTTTTCTAAAGCGTCTCATAAAAAATTAAACTTGGAACATTAATGGCACCAAATAGCTAGACATAGTTTAATTTGAAGAGGAAAATATAACTTAGAGATCTTGAAGAAGATTTGTGGAGACTTATAACCTAAGCAAATTTTGAGCCATTCTTCTATTTTTGAGGGTCTTACATAAATTCAAAATTTTCTTCAGTAGACATTATTTCCTAGTTGGTTTCATTATTCTTTGTCTTGGTTAACTATTGAGAAGTCACAAAAAAATGATACCATATATCTCTTAAGTTTATGATCATTCACAAGTCATATGAAACCTAGGAAATAATAGAGGCCATCCTTGGTAAAACCCAGAGCCTTTAGCCTTCCCTATATTATTTTCTATTAGTTAGCCCCTTAAGCCTTTTAAATATCATCCTTTTCTTTGTTAGCCAAATAACCTTTACCTATATTGAACTACTAATATATATCAATTACCTATTTGTTTTGGAAATATGTAGAGAAGATTGAAGAACATGCTGAGAAAAAAGTATGAACAATACAATTTAAGAGATGAACATCAAAAAGGGTGAAAAAAAGAAAAATTCAAAAAGGCTATATATAAAGTCAAGTAAAAAAAGTGAAGAAAAGAGATAGCCAATGAAAAAGAAGAATGTTCACTTTTGTGAGGAAAAATTGAAAACTTATGAATACATAGATAGAAGACCTTTACATATTTCCAAGACAGCCATTGTTTATCTTTATACCCATTCTTTTGATAGCTCCTACCTACGACTACGTTTCATCCTAATGGAAGTCCTAACTTGATCTTAGGAGAAGTATCGTTTGGATATGGTTATGAATGAGCAGGGAATTTGGTAGAGTGTAACATTCTTAGTAATTGATATCCTTTCTAAGATCATTACCATTTCTTCTAAGCTATAGTTCTTTTTAATGAAATATATAAGACTTTTGGACTTGATGAACAACATTCTACTCACATATTAATGAGAGATTAACACCTTTCTAAGTGACTTCTTTTTGAGTGACAAGTATATCCTATGAAAATTAAAGTCAAAGCATAAATTTAGATGGTAATTTAGGTTATATTTGACTTGGAGACTATAATTATGTAGTAGCTATAGTACACACTCACCTTCTGAAGTTTAATGAAATAATTTGATATCTTCATCATAAGGGTAGGATTTTGAACCATTTTGTGTATCTTTAGTAGCATGCTTTAGGTACTCAATATAATCTGAATAAAAAAAATTTCTCAGTGAATATAGAACTTGCATAAAAATTTAGAGAACTTTGTGGGTAGATTCACTGTAAACCCTCACGAGGCCTAACTCATCTACTAGGGGTAAACTAGGTGTTCAAGGGCTTATTGGATGTTCTAAATGCAATCGTGATACCTATGAAAGTGGCACTTTGTATTTGTTTTTGAAACATGATTTTTCACATGTTTTCCTCGGAACTAGCAAAATGTTGATTGGGGGTATGATAAGTGTCTAATTTTGCATAAAACCATCCAATTAGTTACTTATGTATTATAACTTATAGGGGTAAATTAGGAGTTTTAGACCAAAATTCATAACGCAAGCATTTTTTACCTAATGATATAAAAATTTTATAATTTGTAGGTTCAGAGGCTAATTTGAGGTAAGTGTGTGATTACTTATATTTTTTTACTTTTTTTTTATATATAGAAAACAAGATGGTGATATGACGGTCGAGATCAATTAAGATGAACATTGAAAATCAAGATCACAAGATAGTCAAAACTTAAGAATCATCAATCCAACATGTGATTAAGGATGAAGATCATCTTTGGGACCATCAATGGATGAAAACAAAGGAGCTAAAGGTGACCAAAGTGGGCCCATGAAGCAAGCCCATGCATTTCCACCACCTTTGCATGGGAGTTAGTTAAGCCACCTTAGTTATATAAGCCATGAAAGAAGGTGAGAAGATAAAAAATTCAAGCCAAATCATTCAAGCCACACAAGACAAGGGATTGAGCCATGAAGACAATCTAAGGGAGCCACTTAAGCCAGCCATGAAACTTAGTTAATGAAGTCTTCAAAGTTAGCCATTTAAGCCATTAAGCTAAGCTAAATGGAAGACTAGAATTGGAGGAAAATCAAGAGCATTATCCATGAGATTATAAGATATGTTTTGAAGAAAATTAAGGAAAAATCATTAGGATAAGTTGGCATGTGGACCAATAGGAAGTGACCCTTCTATTTTTCATGTTTTCCTATGTTTTACCCACCTTTTTATCACTTTCCACCTCATCACTAAGTAGCACCACGAATTTGACTTCCCATTCAAGAGTCCTACCACTCCAAAACTCTACTTTCCTAAATTCCCATCCCAACCACCCAAACAATCCCACTTCCTAGGAAATCACTTCTCTAATCATATTTTTCCACACTCATCTTACTTTCCAACACTTTTCCTACCCATCTCTTTCCTCCCACCTTCCTCTCTCTTTCTTACCTCACTCCATCCATAAAACTTGCTAATTTTAGGGGTTCCATGACTTTTTAAGGAGGGAGGCATCCCTTCCTAAAAAAGTGGGGTCTCCCACATTGATTTTCCTTAAAACTCTTATATGTTTGCTGCAGGTCCATGCTTCCTTAGCCCTTAGATTTCCTATATTTTATCTCCACCTTAGATTCACCTATGAGCTAGGTTAGTAAGTTCCCAAAACAAATAAAAAGAGGAAGAGAAAAAAACATGAAAGGACTCTTGGAGAAGGGGAGGTTGTGCCTTTTAAGAAGGAGCCATTCTCGACCCTTCTTCCCTCCTCCTGATTCTTCAACGTCTTTCTATCCATGACAGCCATTTCCTCCATGATTCCATGCATCTTCCATTGTATATTATTCCCTTATTTGCTTCTTCAAATTTTAGGTTAGATCTCCTCTTTGATTCCTTGCTTTGTTAATTGTGTTATTACCTTGCTTTCTTATTCTTATCTTTCTCACCTTCATGCACTTGTATTTGTGCTTTTGCTTCCATTGAATCTAGATTTCAATACTCTTATTTTCTTGCTCCATTCTCTTTAGATATAAGTGACATCCAAGAGAAAAAATAGCTTAATTATTTTGAGTTTCCTTCATCTTTATGTGGTTTTTGCTTAGTTCTAGGTCTAGTTTGAGGCTGTTTTTGTCTTATAATAGTCCCATTTTCCCAGCTTTTCATCTGTTGGGTTTCTTTTTGGTTATAATTACATGTTAGCTGAAATTTATTTATTGTTATTCAAATATGTTTCATATGTAATTGTAATCAAGTTCCAAGTCTTGAAAAAGCATGCAAAGTCCATCAATTGTATACATGTTCAGGTGTTCTCTTTTTTATGTAATTTGACATTCATTCAATAAAGTTCTTTGAGGTTTATCATTGTCGGTTATTTCTAGTGTCTAAGTACTTTAGTTTTGAATGTTTTATGGTATTTAAAGTGCTTAATTTCATGTGCTAACTACTTGGATGTTAAAAATAGCATGTTGGTAGAATTTCCAACAACATAGCAATCATGAATGATTTGTGCTTGATGTTAGTATTTGTTATTGCTAGTTTGCTTGATTCTCCAAGGATATAGTTAGAATTTTAGAATGTTGAGTTAATGCTTAGATTATATTCATGATAGTTAGTTATAGGTCCATCAATTTCAATTTATGTTTACTCCATGAATCATGCACACCATTTCATGGATCATGCGCATGATACTTAGGTAGCTTTCTTTTGTGTGTTTGATTAGTTGTTGTTTTCATTTAGTTTTCTTGGTTGATTGTAGTTTGATATGATTTTATATTGTATTAATTATTAGTTTACATCTTAGTTTCATGCATTCCATGTTAGCCTAAGTTGCATTCTAGTTCATAAATTCTTTCTAGCTTAATTCCACGCATACCACTTGTTTAGTTGTTTCCATAAGCATTACATGTTTTGATTTCTTAGTTAGATCATCATTTATGCTTAATTTTCATGTTAGGTTAGTTAATAAAGTTTCCATGTTTTGGTTTAGAAAGTTTCTAATTTCACACATTTTTTATTTACATCATTAGTTTAGATTAAAATCTCATTATCTTGGTTAAGTTAGATAGTTTAAAATAGGGACCAATAGCCTCATGGGATCGACCTTAGTAGCGTGCTATATTGCAAATGATTTGTGTGCTTGTGAGTTTTATTTAAAACAACAATAGATGCCAATGTGTCTGCATATTGTTTCCTCTCCCTTAGGATATGCTGAAATGAGATTTGGTCAATCTTTTGACATAATTGTTGTAGATGATCTCTATATGAAATGACTTTTTCTTCTCTAGTCTGCCATTGTCCTATTGCTTGTTGAGAATCAAGACTGAATCTCCATATAATGCAATTTTCTTTACATTAAGTGCAATTGTTATTTTTAGCTGGCCAATGCATGCCTCATACTCACCTATGTTATTGGTGTAAAATTATAGCTTTTCAATGACTGGATGATAAACAGTTGGTGAGAGATGATCAATGCTCACACTCCATGACTAGCAATATTGCATGCTTTGTCAAAGTGAAGTCTTAATGTATTAAGGTCAAGACTCTCTAGAGTTAAAAGGCTTGTCAAGGATGAGGTGGATGGTACTTGCGTAGGATTGTTTGTCAGTTTTTGGATAGGTCTTTTTGGTGGAGTTCTCTAGGTAATGGTGAGTTTGAATTTTCCACTTCTTAGAGTTTCTTCAATGGAAAAATTTCTGGACACATGGCCCAAGTCAATGATGGGATTCTCAGCCAAGTGGTCTAAAATGACTCAGGGGGTTTATTTAATGGCATATGTTTGGCATTTCTGTTGGCACATCTCTTGCGATATCTCCTGCGATATCTTCTATGATATTTCAGATATGTGTCATATGTTCTATAATATCTTGTGTGTTGTCTAGGATATGTGGCATTTGTTTTGTGATATCTCTGGTGATATCTGTGGTGATATCTAATATGTATGTGAATTGCATGTCAAAGTCTTTGCTAATGCACCTACATGTCTTACTGAAATACTCAAATGACACACTCTTGCTCTTTGGAGCAAATCTAGGAGAATGTTTTAACATGAAGGCCACTCTTAGATGTTATGAAGATGTGACTAGGCAAAGAATTAATATGCAAAAATTCTCATTGATGGGTGTTAAAGTTAAAAATGATTTCTTACATCAATGTGCATTGGTTCTTGGATGCTCAATTTTGATATTAAAAAACACAATACATTAGAAGCCTTATAATCATCAAAAGATGAATAAATCTTATGCATCTCTCATCTATACCAAACCTAACTAGATGAGTAGGTCCCACTTGTGTATAACACGTGTCGTCTTCTAATCCTAGTTTGGGTAGGTCGTGGTCCACAAGTATCACAAAGATATTTTAAACTTTTTAAGCCATCCATGTGACATCTTAGAGCATGGTGAATATAAGTTCATCCTTTGCATGAATGATTTAGATCATCGGATATGATAGTTCCACATGTAGGTGCATATTTATTTGATTTTACAAGCATTCAAAGTATAAAAAGGCTCTCTTTCTTAGTTGATCTTTTTAATTTTATTTACTTAATGAATTGATACTACAAGAATTCCTAATTTGGAGAGGATGAGTTGAAAATATATTAGCATAGGCCATTCTTTGATAGTCTTTGTGGCTATCCCACCTATCTAATCAAATATAAAGATAAAACCAATATTCAAAGGAAACATCATTTTGAATGGAATGGTGAACTCAGCAAGAGAGAGAGAGAGAGAGAGAGAGAGAGAGAGAGAGAGAGAGAGAGAGAGAGAGAGAGAGAGAGAGAGAGAGAGAGAGAGAGAGAGAGCTTGCTCCAAGAAACAAATGAACAAACATCTCATTTAAATGTTTGATTCAAACCAGTACTCAATTTCAAAACAAGAACAAAATAACATTTTCAAAAAAGGATGATACAATAATTCCAATCTTCCATTGAATTTTCTCTAAATCAATGGTCTAAAGTTATGCATTTGTAATCTTCCACTAAATTTGTACAAACATAGAGTCCAATGAATACAATAATCTTGGGGAGTGCAAAATATTTCTATGCTTGTAATCTTCCATGCCGATCTGTTCATTTTGTGCCATTGAGTTATTGGTAACATGGAGGATAACATATATATTATTTGACTTCTAGAATGGACTATCAACACAAACATATTGCAAGAATACGAATACAATATTGGCATCAACATAAACATACTGTACAGCTGTATTTGTATATGTCAGAGGTCCTCTATTGAATAGGAGTAGTAGCACCTTGTAGCCTAACAAACACCCAACCCAAATCTGTTACACAAGCGACTTTCTCAAGGTTAGCTAGTTCCAGTTGACTGATACCAAAAGTTGTGCAGAAGTTTAAAACTTACTGAATCTTACCTCAATATCTCCTTCCATTCTAACCACCTTTGCTTCAACACAGAGAAGCAAAGTCCCAAGGAATGTTTAGTTACCTCCAGCATTCTAATTTCATATTCATTTCTCAAAAACTTCATGTCAATTTTATACACTTTACATTTGTTTCCTTCCCTGTACAACTGTCTTCATTTCTCTTTATAGTTTTGGAAATAAAAAATTAGAGCGCATAACAACAAAATGGATACCATATTCTTCCAAATCCGTCAATTGTAAGATAACTAATAACCATTTACTTTATGCAAAATTGTATGACCAAGAATGTTAATCGTATATTCACCAGTCCAACACATAGCAAACCAACTTTAGAGGCATGCTTTGATGTGCACTACCTTGCCATTCAGTCTAGCTAGCCCACTAAACAAGGGCCTCCTATTTGCAAAGTTGGGTAGTAGTGTCCTTTATGACATCCACATATTTGTAGAGCTAGGTAGTAGTGTCAATTCAGAAGCATTTACCCTTGGTGCTAGTTCCATTTGCTTTAGGTAGTTGCTATCTATTAGGAAAGGGGAAATAGAAGTCTTAGTTCTACTCAAGAAATTAACAAATGACCATCTAACTCAAGAAATTACCTTGCCATCAATAGGCTTTTTGGGTTTTATAATTTTTGGGGTCCTTGCAAAAAAGATTTAATGGCAGAAATATTAAGCATTTGATGAAAAAAGTAGGACAACCACTGTTAGGTGACCATTTATTGATACAAAGACCCATTCATTACCTTCAAATATTTTGTCAAGACAGCCAGTTCTCTTGAGGATTTGATCAAAGTGATGCTTGTAGTATAGAGCCCCCTCAAAATAATTGTGGTTACCAAGCTCCAAAGTGAATCATGACAAATTTTTTACTGTCACGCCAAGGGGAAGGGGAGAAATAGTCTATAGAATATATGATCTAACTAGTCTTTAAAAGCCTAAATAGGTTATATTAATAGTGTAAGGGGAAAAAAGATTTCCTATTTCAAAAAAATGAAAACAAAAGACTTAGAGAAACTAAATTCATTTTAAAATGAGTTAAATATTGAGTATGAGCTATCTATGGCAAGATAGATATCAGCCATGACACAAAAAAAACACAGCCTTTGGGTATGAGCACATGTCAACTTGAATTTATATTTACCATATCTAACATTACATATTGGTAGAAGTTATTAAAGGAGTATGTATTAACCCCTAATCAAAGAGACTCAACACATCAATTCTTCAAGCTAATAATTAGAAGTCATGGGTAACAATATGGTGCCTTTCACATGTATCGTAATCATTAGAGTAGAGCTGCTTGTAGTCCTTGGTAATTCATATTACAATGGTCAGAAGTTGCCTCATAAACTGATAATAATCTAGTGAAAATAGAATGCTTAGTAGAAACGCATATCCATAAATACATGGTGAAAGGATCAATGTAGATCCACAATATAGTTGGTTGGTTTTGGAAGTGTCAGTGTATGGGGTTTTGTTTTCAGCATCAAGGATGAACTATAGCTCATTCAAAGTTAACTCAAAATAGAAGCAAGGGTAAAAGTACAAAAGTTAACAAAGATTAAAAAAGTCATGTCTCTCACAGGGGTAAAAGTACTGTAAGATGTAATATGCATTCTTTTCAAATTCAACATATAAAGCAATTCACATCTTACAAAAACATACATGATGTGAAGTTCATGTCTTGCAAAAAATTCAACAATAAGAGCAACAACTGATAAGGATTTGAGCTTCAACAAGTACATTTGCAAAGGTTTGAGCTTGTTTTATAATCTCAACTCCTTGCACATTTCTTGATTTGTAATAGATTCTTTCCACAATGTTCTTTTTAGTAGATTAAATGTTACATACTCAAATAATAATCTCAATGTAGTATGCATCATAGTAATGAAACACCATGTTATACTAATCAATGTTGGATTATGAAGTATAAGAGACTTATTATATTATTGTAATATGTTCTAATTTCTTTCTAATTTCCATTACTCTCCCAATAACTATGTGGTAGTTAGGCTAGAATGAGTGGACAATTTAGAATGTTTCAATGCAATTTTTATTTCAATTTTGATTTTAGAATATTATGTTCTAAAAATTCCTTCCAAATTGAATGGAGGGGGGAACTAACCTTTGAACAAATAAATCATATGCTACAATTTAAATAAACATTGGAAAAAATAGCTACAATGAAGGGCTGCAGACTTGCACTTGCTAAA
This sequence comes from Warburgia ugandensis, assembly GCA_035236585.1. NCBI lineage: Eukaryota > Viridiplantae > Streptophyta > Magnoliopsida > Canellales > Canellaceae > Warburgia > Warburgia ugandensis. The sequence continues at coordinate 61,808,145 of CP141130.1, forward strand.
ACAAGTAAAAAGGCATAGCTATTACTAAACACTAATAAAAGATGAATGGCTTGAATTGGTGAAAGAACTAAATATAGTACAGACCAAAAATGAAGTTAGACTAGGTATTGACGTTCTAAATATTAAACCAAAGAGTTTAAAAAAAGAATGCATAGGAAAAAACACATAGATTGGTGTCTTAGTGCATTGGAACATATCCAAGCTCAATTGAAACGCATATGATGAGGATATACTAACATTGGGTTCACTTGAACAAATATTCATCAGCATGAATGTTAAAGAGCATAATTGATATTTGGATCAGAAATACATCTACGATTGTATGTACTTTCACTTTACAAAGATGAACACTTTTATATATTCCCAAGCATGACATAAGAACTCCAACAGAAGTGGATTATGCACGGTTTACACTCCATCAATGATTCCACAATAATTCTCATAAAATATAAATAGCAAAAGGTAGAAGCTCTAAATTTTAGTATAAGACTCCATATAGTCAAGAGACCATAGCATGTTCAAACCAAACTTAAAAAAGAGAAGACTATAGCATATCTAAAATCTAAAATAAAAATTCTTCCAAAGCAAGACCAATCTTAAGAGGGCTCGAATATCACATGAAGCATCTAAACCAATGCAAAAATAAGTTGATACTATACTTGTCATCTTTCACCTGAGAGTTTTTTGTAGCGTCAATGTGCTTTGTCACCTATATGCATGTTTTTGCCTTCACACCTTTTTCCTCCAAATGATAAATGTTCTTCATACTAATGATCAGCATTCCTGTTCTCTTGGCTTTTAGTTATCTATCTTTTTTTTCCATTCTTTATTATCTCTAACTAATATATTTCATTTGTGTTTGTCTTACTTGAAGGAAATCTTGAGAATTAAGGCAGAACACCCTCATGATAGTCAATGTATTATCAACGACAAGGTAAGAGGGTGACTTAATGTCACACGGGCATTTGGGATTGGATTTCTTGGAAGTGGAGGTAGATGTAGTGAGATTCTCTTCTGTCCATATCTATTCAAGCCTCATCCCTTTCCTATGCTAACATAGGTAGATGGTTGAAAATGCATATAAATTTAATGTTGAAGATGCTTTCCTATGTAGTTTAAAAGAGAAGCTATGTCAATGTGTGATTTCTATAAATAGTATCATGGTTTTACGTTTGTTTAGATTAATGTCATAACTTCTGAACAAAACATAAACTTTGATTTAAAAATTATAAACATGAACGAATGGATAATCTCATATGAATTTGTAGGTTATCCATAACTTGTTTGACGATTAAACATGAATGAGTATGTGCCATCAAACCTATATTTCAACTATATATGGCTCTACATGAGCTATGGTGTGTTCAACAATTGAATAATTTCATCAAAACAATAGGGTTTTAGGTTTGGGCTCCCTCTATAGAAAGCAATGTCTGGAAGCAATAAACCTGGCATAAGCCTTTTTCAATGATCAAAAACATAGATTGATTTGCAGAAGGTGATCCTAGGTACATAAGAGAGTAAACCCTAACCCAAAAACATAGATCAATTTGTAGAGAAATTAGGGATCTCACAATCTGCTTACCTTGTACAATGTAAAATGAGTTTTTTTGCCAAAGGGATTACGATAGAGATCTCCTGGAGATGTCAACAACATGTAAGTGTTGCTAGCAACAAAGGGTAAAAAGCTAATTGGAAGTAGGAAATCTATAGCAAGCCTTTTGCAATGAAAGGGTTGTGGTGGAGACAAACCTTAGTGTCAAGGAGTGAAATTTGCTAACGGCGAGAAAGGATGGCATAGATTGGCTAGAAAGTATGGTGCTGATCAACGAGAAAGGATGGCACTGCCAGCAAGAAAGGATGGCGTTGATTAGTGAGAGATGATGGCACTGATTTGCAAGAAAAGCTGGCACTACAAGTGAAAAAAGGATGAAGTTGTTGTCGAGATAAGATGGCAGAGATCGACAAGAAAGAATGCTACTGCCACCGACAAAGGATGGCGCTACCATCGACAAAGGATGGCGCTGATCGACAAGAAAGGATGGCGCTGTCGGCGGGAAAGGATGGTGAGAAGGGGTTGTGGTTAGGAGCTTTGTTAAGGGACAATGAAACTGAGAAATGCGATACTATTGTTTCTCTCACTAAAAAAACATTTGTTTCAAATGATTTCCCTCTCTCTAAAATAGTTCAGGTTTTACATTGAAATGAAGATTTGGCATATTTCATATAACAACTTAAATATCATGTATCATAAAGTTAAATGAGCCTGATATTTCACATATGCTGAATATATCGCAGTTAAATAAACTTAATATCTCACATATGTAGAAGATAATGCAGTTAAATAAACCTGATATCTCACATATGCCGAAGATATCACAGTTAAATAAACCTAATATCTCTCATATGCTGAACATATCGTTGTTAAATAAGCTTCATTTATGAGATATGCCATGATATCTCAAAAACGCCAAACATATGCCGTTAAATAAACCCCCCTCAACTTTTGATGGATTTTTGAGTGGCATACTTAAGATTAATTTTAGACAAAAGGCACAACCAATGTGTTACACTTATAGGAAATGCCTATTTTTTATGAGGTATTTGATTGGATCAAGTTGTCAATAATCTTAACTTCATGTGTGAGCATGTAGTGTCCAAGTTTTTATGTAGCAAAAACTGTGGTAAGACATCTCTTCTCAATTAGGGTATTATGGAGTCGCATAATCAAACATCTTCTTACAAATGTAGTTAATTGCTCCTTCTTGCTCTCTTCATCAAGCCATGCAAGCCTGCTACCCGTTGTGTTGTCATGGACTGAAAGATATAAAAGTAAGGGTTTTATTCGGGATTGGGGGCATGTGGATGATGGAGAGGAAAGGTAACTCTTGATGGTTTCAAAGGCTTTCTAGCACTCATTATTCCAAGTCTTAGAGGCATTCTTCTTCAAGAGCTTGATAATGGCTTCACGATTGTGGTGAGATGGGAGATGAATCTGCTTCAATATTGAACACAAACTTGAGTAGAAGCATTATTGAAGGGCTTTGATTTTGGATGGGCCAAATTCAATACTTCTTGAGTGATCATGAACCCTAGTAACTTTCGAAATGTGACTCTAAAGGTGCATTTGTTAGGATTCAATCTCAATTGATATTAGTGTCAAAGAGAATTTCTTTAATGCTGTTACATATCCTTCTCATGTATGTGACTTGATAATCATGTCATCAACATATACCTCTACCATGACATAGCTTGTGGTGACAATCATGACAATATTGGCTAACCATTTTGGATAGTGAGCTACCTCTATGAATCCTGCCTTCAATTAGTTTTAAACTTCTTTGTCCATCTTCTACTCCCATTCTTTTCTCACCCTTCAAGCCTCTTGTTGGATAGGTTTGGCATCCAAGAATGTAGGAATCTCATGTCATAAGGTCCATATTAATTCTAGGAATATCATCATAGCTCCAGGCAAAGACATATTTGTATTATGTGAGTGGAGACACAAGTTTTTGCTGAGTCAATTCCTTTTTTATTTTGATGATAACAAAAGCTTTGTTGTGACCTAACATATTTACTTGAGTGTATAGAGGTCATATGATCACCACAAGCTATGTCTTAAGAACTCTCAGATATTTTCAAGATTTCAAGAAGACTTAAAATACTTATCTTTGAAGGATCCATAAAATCAAGAAGCCATGTATCATTTGTGGATGGCTTTAAGTTCTTATAATGCTACATGTTTCATTTGGAAAGATTTAAAGGTTTTAAAGAAGAACCATGTCATTACTAGAAGTTTTCCATGGGTTCATTTAGTGTCTAAATATCACTTCGAATAATTAAAGAATTCCAAGACTCTAGCTATTATATCTTGAAGATCAGTCATGGTCATCGTATAGAGCACTGAAAGAGATTTCCAAGGAACTAAAAGTACTCAAATTTGACATTGTACTACAAAGTAAAAGTACTCAAATTTGACATTGTACTACAAAGTTATGATTGTATGAAGATAGGTGATTTCAAAATTGACATGCTAGCCACTGATAGATACAAGGATGCCCATTGATGGTCTCAGGGACTTTGCACCCCCTACTAGATAGAATAATGTCTATGTCCATCAATGTACAAGCTACCCATCAATGAATGGATGTCATTGTCCATTGATAGACAGGTTAACCATCGATGGATGGATGTTTGTGACCCTCAACAAATATCTTACCCGTCAATCCATAGTACAGTCGTGTGATATATATTGTAAGATTTATTATTATTATTATTATTGATCTCTCTTTTTCTTAGTTGGGTGAGATGAAATTTTGTAATCATTATAATTTTCCACCATTGTTAATATGAATGGATTAGATCATCATTTAGTTTGATGGATAATGAGAATTTATGTTCAAAAATTAGTTTAAAAATTAACTGAAGTTGCTCAACAACTAGTTTTTTAAATTTCCATGTTCCAACTATCATATGATGATGAAGAACATTGGAAGAATATCTATATATGGTTTAAAACAAATATATAAACCTTAAATATAAATTGGAGTCTCACATGAAGTTATTCAATCAAGAAATTCAAGTTATTCATCTAGCTTTTGAAGATAAATTTTTAGAGGCTAATAACTCTAAATTTGAAGATCAAAGCTCACCAATAAAGTCCTTGATTCATCTTCAACCAATACTAGAGGAACTTACTTGTGTTATCCATTGATTTTGTTCTAAGTCTCTTCTCTTCTCTTTCATATTTAGATTATATTTCAAAAGAGAAAATTTTCTTTCTTATTCCTTGTATTTGAAACAAAGTGAATGCCTTACTTGAGGATAAGGTGTTGCCCCTTGTTTTGGATTTGAGGAATGGGTGTTGTTTCAATTGTATGAAGGTTGAGTATTGTGAGTACTCAATCTTAAGTTTCCAAGCGAGCATTGGCACAATGGTAAAGTTGTTGTCATGTGACCTTGAGATAACGGGTTCAAGGCATGGAAATAGGTCTTGCAAAGATGTAAGGTACGGTTGCACATTGCAGATCCTTGTGGTCCATCCCTTCACTGGACCCTGCATTGGAGGGAGTTCATTCACTGGGCTGCCCTTTTTAACCTTAAGTTTCCAAGCACCAATTCAACTTGGGGTGTAACTTTTCACTAGAATTAGTGGACTTAGGGAGAGTATATCCTTGTGAGAGAGGAATTAGGCATGAGGGATAGGCTGGCCAAACCTCTATAAATCTCCATCTTGTTGTGGTCCTTTGTTTTCGAATTCTTTCTAGGACTCAAGATTAGTTTTTCTTTTCTTGCACAATTTTTTTTTGTTATTCAATTAAATCTAAGTTGAAAGAATTTTAATTCTTAATAGGCCCAACTGGCTCAGCTCCCCCCCCGGCACCCTCGCTCCCTTCTCATAGTTTTGATTTTTTATCTTGTCTTAGGTTAGTGTCAATAGAAAGGTCCTATGTATTATCTTGCTCCCCCATATTAATGTTTCCAAGTTCATCAGCACCAAGTTTAACTCAATTCAATATTATTATTTTTATTGCTGATCATTTTTAAGAGCTTATTTAGAGGATCATCATCATTTTCTTTTGTATGATCAACAATAGACGTCAAAAGAAGAGACACAGGGATACTTAGAATCTAGATTCATTGATTTATAAGTTGGGAACACATCAAGATTCTTAAGAACAAAAAAGTAAGATAAATAGTAGTGAAGCAGCCCATGGCCCAAATTGTTAAGAGGCTAATGGAGGGTACAATGGATGTTGGACAAACAATAGCATTTTCAATGACTGACACAATTGCAGTATCATGCACATCAAAGTACTTCTGTATTTATCCATTTCTAAAGTCCTCCATGATCATATCCTTACTGTCATCACTCATCGTGCTTTCCACTTCATAAGTTATATTGCTAAAGAAGATCTCAAAGCCAGTCATCATAATCTAATTTCTCTCATCATACCATGGTTGTGGGAAGCTATAAAATGGTTATGTTTCTATGTCTCTCTAAAAACTCCCATTAAGTCTTCTCATGCAAATACTTAAGCTAATACTTTATTTTCTCTTTTGAGTCTCGAAATCCCTAAACATGCCTATTTATGGTTCTTAAACTATAATTGTTCATAAGTTGTGATTCTCTTGCCCAAAGTGGTACTTGGAAAGCATCCCATCTTCTACAATATCTTTAACATTATCCCATTCTCTGCACATGGGAGTGGAATGACCTCATCTTGAGATGGGTAGAGGTGAATATTGTAGATCTAGAAAAAAATGAACCCACTAAGCTACACCTCATTATGGTTTCAATTGAACCTAGGATTGAACGTCTCTACTTCAAATGTGCTAGTAAGACTATCATCATCTCCAAAGATGGTGATGATACTAGTTTTATGAACAAACTTAAGTTTTTATGAAGTGAGGAAGAGATTGTCTTTGCAACATGAATCCATGGTGTGCCTAAAGGTTGAATGATGTCACTACATCAACAACCTAAAAGGTGACCATATATGTTGTAGTCGAATCATATTTTCAATGTCCATGATCACATATATTTGCCTTTTGGTACTACCATATGATAAGATCCTCTGAGAAGTTGGTTTGGGTTGATATAGGTTGATGTCCAATCCCAATGCTATCAAAATAGGGTATAAGTTGAGAGAATAACCATTGCCCAATAGCAATCTTGGTACCATCATACCATAATACTTGACTGTTACAGACAAAGGCTTGTTCTGAGTGATACCCTAGGAGGTAGGTATGCATTATTAAAGGTAAGAGGTTCTGATATGTGCATTGCCTCTACTATAGTAGCCAAGTGATGCAGCGGGGTGGGGCTAGGAACTTTAGCTTGATTCAACTATTAAAGGATTAGCTACCTACATCTTCATGGGGCCATGAATAATACCCATATTGATATCTAAGCTTAGATCTTTTTGAGCTATTCGATCACCTCATCATCATGATTAGTGGATTGACCTGGTGTTCTTTCCTTGATAGGTGGGGTAGGATGATCTTGAGCCAAGTTGAATGTTTGAAATTGCAGCCCCCATGAGTGACATGGGGGACTTCTTGACTGAATTGAGTAGGAGTGGGGGGGAGGGGGGGTGAACTAAGAGTTATTACTAACAATGGTTGGGAATGAAGTTGGTCTTAGGATGAAAGGGTTTTTTCTGGCTTTGGGACGATGGTGAAGGCTTGTTTCATAATGAAGGTTTGAGCTTGGTCTTTTGATCTTCATGATGGATCAGAGATGGGTTGGATGGACCAAGCAAATGGTGGGGCATTTGAGGTCATGAGTTCGCATTTTGGAGGAATTGATATAGGGAAAATGATGGGAGCCTTGTCTTTGCCAAAATGGGGTGTGAATTCAACTATATTGATGGCTTAAAATTGGCTAGGATTTTTCTTGAGTGACATGGTCTTGACACGTTGTTTGATGATCCATGTCGATGGCTCATCAAAATGTGGGAGAGGTCCAAAATATGGTGGCATGGTTTGATAGAAAGGGAAGTTAGCAATGATGATGTCAGGGTTGATGCCTTCTAAGACTCCATTGATGTGGTACTTCATGATTCGGTAGTTAAAGAAAACATCACCAGTCATATCATGACAGAGATAGTAAGGGCTACTGTGGTGAAGATTATTCCTCCTTCCTATGAAAAGTAAAAAGTTGCTTAGATCATTTAGTGGGATGCTAGGATATAGATAAAGTCCTTGAAAATACTAGCAAGGGCCTTGATGTAGTGAGGCAAGTTTTCTATGGTGTATAGAATGGGTCTTGAAAGATGAAAAGAGGCAACAAGGTCTTTCACATCTATACAATCACGGTGGATATCACTAATGTGCGTCTTCATGGTCAAACAATCCTTTATGTCTGAAGGCATCATGGTAGATATAGAAGATTGTGGACTTAGGTTTCGTCACAGAAGTAGTGGTAAGATCTGAGGATATTGAGGATTGACCATTAGGGGCTAAGGCGTCGATGTAGGCTTGGCTGATATCTTTAAGTGGCTCAACATAACTCATGAGCTATTTGTAGGTATATGAAAGAGGCTTGTAGAGGGGAAAATAGGCAACAATTTCTTCCTTAGGAACTCCTTTTGATAGTAATTTCCATATGCAAGCATTAAGGTTCCAGCAACACTCAGTATCATGGCCATTCATCTTGTGGTATATGTAGAATTTGTTGGGATCAATTTTATCTTAGTATTCAACCTCCTTAGGCCTTGTGAAAATGATATATAGTCATTCTAATAGTGCATTTACATACCTTTTCAACAATTGGGGAGAGGACTTAGTGAAGTTTTCTAAAAGCAACTTCTTGACATAAGCACTGGGTTTTCTAATTGGCAGAGTAGTAATAATACTTTCATAATTCCTCCCATTAGCAATTTCCCATATATTCACCATCTAGCTATAACATCTCTTTGTTTTGTGGCCTTCCTACTATAATAATAGCAGTATGTACTAGCATGGAGTCAAGCTTGACTTTTATAGTAGTCTCTATGATGGTAAGGATGAAGGTTCTTTCTACAATTCTTAGCTATAATCTCTGACCACGTGTTAGGTGAATCATCCATGATGACTGGATGGTGAGTCATGATAGGTACAAACTTAGTAATATTTTCCAATAGTCTACCAATGTACAGACAAGAAGCCCAACAATTATCAATGTCCTTCTTGAACATTAGTGGTAAATATAGTATGATTTCCATTGAGCAATCATTTTTCAATGTCCTTTTAGGATAAATTGTTTATCTCCCACAATCTCTTGAGTGAGAATACCCCATTGGAAACTTGGATGTGAGACCTAGAAAGACAACCATGGGTTGTTTTGTGGCCACAATACTGATGGTTACCATAGTATTGAAGCAATGGATGCTCTTCTGAGTATGGTGAATAATTCCTCATAACTACCCCAATATATGGTTTGATCTTTTCTTATTTTTACAATTCCTAAAGCTTAAATATGAAGGTGAAACATTTACCAATATCGTGTTCAAATGCTTTTTGCCATTCATAGGAGAGATCATATAAAAATCTTTGATGAGCAAATTGTGGCAATGGTTGCACTTCAGTGTTTAGTAGCCAAAGTCCATGCACTTCTTTTTGGACTTGGTCCACCATTCTATCATGACACTAAAGCTGGAATGAATGATTTTCATGAAGAAGCAATTATCAAGGAGATACTAGAATGTGTTATCAATGGCCATGATGATATGAGAGACTTTTTTGAACACATTCTTCACCTATTCTTTTAGACTTCTTAACTCCTGATGAGTAGTGGAGGTAATATCCATCAAACAGTCCATGGATTCTTGATAAGCTAGGGACCTTGATTCAAGCAAAAAATTTCACAACTAGTTTTTTAGGTACCTTTTCAAATTATTTCCAACTTTTAGCTAGTCTAGCCTTATATTGTCATCACTAGGCTTGTCAGCTACTTTTTCAAATGGGTAGATTGGTCACTGCAAAGATAGTGGGAGACTACTAGTCAACCCAAGGAAAAGGGTCATCGGGACTAGCTTTATCATCTCAATTGTCAATCATATTGACAATGTGGCAAGGTGTAACATCCATTTTTTTTGAAATATTATTTGAATTTCTTTGAAAAAGCAACAAAATTTTTCTTATTTTTGAAGACTTTAAGGTGTTATATAGTATATGTACTTTTATAAATACCCCTCTTCAAGTGAAGTGTTACCTCCTGGAAAATCTCCACATATATGTAAAATAAATATCTAACTTGGGAAAGGATTAGATGTACATGTCACATGATCTATTGGTCACGACTAAATCTACAATATTGTCATTCATAACACAGAGTCCTATTTAAAGATTACAATTCCCAAGGGTTAACAAAACAAATATACACATCTAGTATAGTCCCTATATAATAAAACCTAACTCCAGAATCACAAAATGCATAATATTACATCTACAATCAGGTGCTTATCACTTTAGCCTTCCCCTACACATTGCACCAATTCTATTGGCAATATCACCTGAAATTGTTGGTGTAGGGGGTAAGCACAACTGCTCACCAGAAATAAGACTAATATGAATTGGTTTGCAAAATACATGGCATCTAGTATTCTTATATACATATACATATACATATACATATACATATACATATACATACATACATATATATATATACATATACATACATACATACATATATATATATATAGATCACTGGTAAACGTAACTCATGAATGTGACATAGATATTCTCGATGAATTATGATAGTTCAACAAGATTTATCACAAAATCAAGTATTACACTTAAACACATGAAATAATACATTCATGTCATAGAGCACTTACATTACTATAAGTTCAATAAGTTATATCACATCTATATCATTGTTAATGCTTAGAAATCATAGTCATTTTGTGAAGTGAGAGTTTGCTAATACAGAGCACACCCAATGCTCTAAATAATCCAATAAGTCATAAATCAAATTTGATAAACCATCAATTCCGTGAATTCCTAAGGCAAACAATGAGTCAAAGGCACAATCCACTACCAAAAGAAAGTATAAAACTTGCATACATGAAAATGGAATCGATCGATGAAAACTGGATGACATACTCTCCTACCATCATGATAAGGTCTAGACTGTAATAACCCCAAAATTTGTAAATTAATTGAGAAAATCAATAAAGTTTGAGTTTTCTGAAATTCCAGGCTAGAATATTAAGGTTATTGAAAATTCACTTCTCATGGAAGTACAATCAAAGTATAAGACATGTATAATTGAAAACACATTGGACAAACCCTTCAAAATGACTGTGAGTACGACAAATTTAGAATTCAGATGAAAAATCCTTAATTTTCTCCATTTTTATGAATAAAAGGGTAAAATAGTAATTTTGCCCATAACCAAGAAATAAGACCTCAATATTTAGAATGCACTCAAAAATACAATTCCAATGCCATTAAGTATGCTAGATTCTGAGTTTGGGGGAATAAAACAAAATTTTCTCCATAAAGGGTAAAATGGTCTTTTCACACCTCATGGGGCCCACAAGGGACCCACAAAGAAATCCAATGGCCAGAGCATGTATAATCATGAGTCAAACGACTACCACCTGCTAGTGGAAAAGGAGGTGGTAGTGGGAATCCAATGACCATTAAATAATAAAAAGAATAAAACATAATAATTACACATAATCATGAAAAACACCCAAAATGCCTATAAATACAACCCCAAAAATCCTCCAAAAATGTTCATAAAATTTACCATGAAATTATCTTGCTGCCCCTGCAAAACTAGACATAGATCCCTACCCAAAATTACAAAACACCCAAAAATTCCTTTCTTTCATCTTTCTCTCCTCTCTCTAGATTGGAACAAGAGACCTAAATTCAATTAAGCACTCTGTTCTAGATCAAATCTTACAAATCTCACTGTAAAATTTGTCCTAGACTAGCTTATCTACAAAACCCCCAAATAAATTTCAAGATCCAATGGTTCAAACAATGAAAATTCACAAGATAAGTAGATCTTGGGCTATCTTATCATCAAGCTAGTATTCTCTTAATTTGGACTATAAAACCGACATTTTTCTTCAATCAGGTAGGTGGAACCGCCTTCCACACTTATTTCATGTTAAATTATGTAAATTTAATTTTTCTTGAATTATGTTTAGGATACAAATAATAAAAATGAAGAAAGGGTAAGAAACCTTCAATTATGGACTATGGATGGTTCAAATGGAAAATCTAAGTCGTCCAATCGATCCAAAAGGGTCCAGAACCGATAGGTTAGAAATTTCATAGCAGCTAAGGCCCTAAATTGTAAAAGGATTGATTGGACGGTCCAAACAGATTGTCCGATCTCCTGATCAATTGGGTTCCTGAGATGCAGTGTGAAAGGCCGCATGGAAATGTGCCATGTGACGGCGTTTCCTAGCGTACGGCGCGCGTGCAACGTCGTCCCAGCTGGACGATTGCGCGACAGCGATAGTCCCAAGAGGACGCATCATGTGGACGTTCCAGTGACAGGTGCGCGCCCGACCAAATCGCCCACAATTGTTTGCCTAACTAAATCATTTTGCCTAGCTTGTTCCGCCCGAATGAATTTGGACCGTCCATTGCGATGGGCCCAGATCAAATTTGAAACCTAGAACGACTGTGAACTTCAAATATCAATTAATGAGTCATCTGAACTCCAAATTGAGATCGAAAAGAAGTTATGGAAATATTATTTCATCTATTTTCTTCTGAAATCATAAAATATAGAAAATTCCTTATGAAACTTTTTGTATTTATGAAATAAGTTTCCAACATTCAAGATCTTTGAGATCTGAGCTGATCAGATCTTGGGGATCTATTTTAATGATGATATAATAGTGAAATCAAGTAATATCCACTATTTATTTTTATAGATCTAGCATAAAATGAGGGATCTACCCTTTATGAGAGAAAAACCCTACCTAAAAATGCAAAGGGACCCACTTGATCAATAAGATCAAGTGTGATCAAATGTTTGGGATGGATCGAATGAGGGATAATAGGATGCAATCCATGGATATCATGGATTTACTATGACAAAAACAAAGGAATATGATCTTTGGACTTTAACGAAGTAAAAACCCTAAATGTAATTAAAACCCTTGATTAAAAGGAAAAGATCTAAGATCTAACGGTTGGATCATAAGTAAAGGTTTCTAAAAATATTAATGTGATTAGTTTTATTTTCTTTTATTTGATAATAGTAGTGTAAATGTGAATTATGTTATAAAGCATGCTTGTGTAACTTTTAGATTTTAGCATGTTATGTGATTAGATTGTTATATTAGGTTGATAGATTTAATTATCTTAGGGTCATGTTAGTTTACATTTGAAATTTAAGCATGATTCCATTAGATTAGTAGTAAAATTTTATGTATTTTATGACTTAGGGGCATGCTAGTTTAAGTATAGTTTCATTTCATTAAGGAAGTTACATAGGAAGCATGTTAGTGTAAAATGTTAAAATTATTAAATTTCCACTTTAAAGTTATATTTAAATTTTATTAGTAGATATAATTATTTAATTAGTGTTTATATCTTAATATTCATAAATTACAAAGAAAATGAAATCTAATGAGAAAGTAGAGTTTCATGACACAAATAAGAGTGAATTATTTGACTTGGACTTAATTAGTAAGGGCTATAGTTAGTAGGACAATATAAGGATTATCAAATCCTTGGCCCAAACTAGGAGAATAATGAACCCCATGAATGACATTGTAAATATTCATGGACTTAATTAAAATCAATTAGAAAGAGTACTTAGGGTTAACATGCTTATAGGAACCTTATGAAAGGTTGAGCTAAGGTCACTCTAGTGAATGTTGAACATAATGGTTAAGGGGGTTGTCTAATAGAGCCTTGCTCTTCCCTTACCTTCTGTTGATGTTTATGAGGTCTAAACGCCTCCTTACATGAGGATTGAAGTAACTACTTTGTGTTTACCCATTCAGTTAATAAGCTTTAGCCAATTGGAAATAAGAGGAGCAGTCTAGACTTAGGCTGAAATAAGTTATCTTCAACCAGTAAAACATTAACTAGTTAAATAATGATAATAAGAGCATAAAAGGTTAGTAAATTATCTAACCATAATAAAAACTGTAAGTAAGATAAGGATGATCAAACAAGATCCATTAGATCTTGAATAATCAAGAATAATTAGAAAAAGAACATTGTATTGTACTTACTATGTAGGTTTATTAGTATGTATGCTATAGATCAAATCTAGATCATTAGATTAGATAATCCAAACCCTTGATCAAAGATGTTTCAGGAAGAGAGCTAGGGCCATCCTCTTTAGGGATGATGAAATAATTGAACTTTGATTAAAAAAGAACTAGATGATAGAAGATTTAGGCCCTTGATCTTTATCAACAAGTATAGATTGTTGATCAAAGGATCTATGAAAGATCAAGATCAAGAAGATGGACACATAAAGACTTAGAGATAGAAAATACTTAGATATGAAAGATTTAAAGATCATTCTAACCATTAGATCTAGTGATAAATAGGATTGTTTAAATTTTATATATATTGACAGTATGTATAGATGTACAGATTACATACATCATCAGTTAGGATCATGAAAGATCTGGAGAGATGGATCACTACTTGTAAGTAGGATGGTTTGATGAATGCATTTACATCATGATTGAACCCATGACCTTATGTTGACAAGTGTAATATTAATACTTGTAATAAATCCCCTGAAACCCTTATGATCCAACAAAACACATATGAAATGGTTAAGTTAGAATTGAGGACTAGACTCCAAGTGAATAGGGAACTAGAAGATATTCCAGCCCTAAGTAAACAGACAGATTGTCTGATACGTATGAAACCTATTTTACATACAAGTATGGAGGCTTGTGGTTTTGTTTTAATAGGCATAAGTCTGGGGGATGCTATGCTAGGGGACTTATGAGGGTTTGGCCACCCGCTTTCCAAAATTTGATGATTTGATGATACCTTGCCCTATGAGAGGCTAAAAGTCGGGTGGGGCAATTATGGGAAGGCCACCACTGTGAAAGTCTTGTGTCCCCATATGGGCAATGACATAATATTTTCCACCATGGTATCAGTGGTGAACAGGGCAGTTATCCAAGCTCTTTAGTATGAATTAGACTGCAGCATGGTAGTCCTTTGATTATTTTGCATTATGATGCATGTGAGATAGGCATAGTGAAATGCCTTATGTTTTGGCATGACGACATGGGAGGTAATTGCATATTACTAGTATTTTTCAAGATGGGAAATTCCTAGTGTAGGACTAGCTGAAATACTGATTTCTCACAATGAAGACAATTGATCAGCTTAGTTGGGAATGATATTGACTACTTTCATAAATTTGACCTATTTATCCATGTATAATATGTATGTATATGGATGTACATATATTACAAAGCAAAGAGTTAGATACATGAGTATGTTTATGGATAATGGGATTATTAAGTATTAGAATTATACTGTCAAGTATTATGCTTCTTGAATTCCCTAACAAGCATATCTTGCTGAGATATTGTAAATGTTTCAATGTTTACAATATCTCAGATACAGGGAAGGAGAGTTAGGAGTTCAAGATTGTAGAAGACTTAAAGAGAATAATCATTAGGGTATGCCCCTTGAAGACATGTATTTTGTTTTATTTGAGAGTATTGTATTGAAATGAGAGTTTCATTGTATGGTGAACTTTGAGTTTTGGATTATGTAATTTGGACAAGTATTGTAATGGATTTGGCTATACTATGAACCATTGGGTGGATTCTGGAATTTAATAAAAATATATTTCTTCAATGAAATTTTATCTTGTAAATAAATTCTACTTATGTTATGTATGAAGTGATGACTTGGATTTTTCAAAACAAGTTCTAAAGAAAAGAATTTTCCCTACTTTGTTTTGTGAAATTTTTTTGCTGCTAAGAGCCCTGTCTTTGAAAATTATTACAAAATGTGTTACAAAAACCCAAGTCGTCACATAGACTCTTGAGAGTGACTGGCATTTCCAAGGTGCCACAATCTAACATGACACCTATGCTTGAAATTCACCACCATCACCCTAGGTGACTACTGTCCCTGCTATGTTTACCGTGGATGCCATAGGAACTCTCACCAGCCCTCATGGGGTTATCAATTACATTCAACATGGTGGGGGGGGGAGGGGGGGCACTATGCTAAAAGTGAGAGAAAGCCTGTCTCTGTATTTCCTTTTTGTGACCCATGGGAGCATCTCCATGAAGCATACTCTTGAATTAAGCTATTGTTGAGCTGGCATCTAGTCTCAATCGGAGGACTCAGGCCACCTATTCCTCTTAGCATAGTGTCTCCAGGATTTGCAGCTGCTCATAGAGTACTTACTTAAATGTCAGTCATATAGTATCTCAAGGACTTACAGTTGCTCGTAGAGTACTTCTTTAAATTATCAATCATCAAACTCATCGGACGAGAATAAAAGAGCTTTCAAAGCCATACGTGCAATCATGAAATCCCATTCACTTTCCAAGGGGTAAAAACCTTTCATTCATAAATCCATGCATGCATTAAGATATGGCTTTTAAGTTCAATAATTTCATACAACAAGTCAAATTGTATGCCATGTGCAACCATGTTAAGTGATGTATGATAAGGTTGTCATTAGATATAGCTTCTTATTACCAGTTATGAGAATAAAACTATCCTAAGGTTTTTCATGTAATTGTCCATACTAATCTGCATCAAATGTTAAGTTTCCTTCCACAAGAATGAATATAAACATAAATTTTTTTATATTTAGAATCTTCATCAGATCTACACACCTATGTCAACAAAAGTTTGATTGGAGATCATCCAACAATTGAAATTTAATCTAAATGATGTGTGTGAATGTAAAAGCTAGATCCACTAATCTGACTGTTGAATACATGATTAAACAGTGGATCTATAAATCTAATGGATAGAATTTCATGCTAATGATGATCTAAGGACAAGAAATAAAAGATCAAAAGTACATTGACCAATCAAGCACAATTTGACTATTCAAAACTAGATCAATGGTGATTTGCATTCGCAAAGAGCAAGAGGGAATTTTCTTTGGTTTCTCTTACCCTAAGTTCTAGAAGAGGGAAAATAAGATTTTTTTCATTTTTCTTTCACTAAAATGATCCTTAAAGAAAGGGAGAAATTTTCTTCCACTCTTTGATTTTCCATTTCAAGGAGTAGACTCTTTCCTCAAGCTCAATTCCAAAGACAGAAGGAAACACAGATCCCTTTCTATTTAACTTTCCATAAAACAAAACTCTCTTTTCAATCTTTTTACTTCAAAGGCATTCATTCAGACTGATACATTTGTCTTACAAATAAAATTATTTTCCAAGTGAATTTCTTTCATGATTCTACACTTCATGTTTACCCTTCTCATCCTATGTAGTCATTACTCTGTAAAAGAAATGAGTCCTTCCCATATAATTTTTCATAAGAATTTGAGGACTTCCTCTACCAATTTTTTATACCCAACTAGCTCACCTCTTTTGATTAGACAAATTATCTTAGCAAAGATCATGGTAGACAAAAACCCAGTTCACCCAATGTTAAGCTTAAGCTCTTCAAGCCAACCTTCATGATGTTGTTGCTCAAGTAGACCAACTAGCTATAGAATATGAGCAATTATGCTGTAGACCAACCATGGTCCCAATCCCAAAATAAAGAGTTCCTCTAGACAACTAGATACCCTTAGTCACTCCTTGGAAATACCATGATAGAGGAATTGGAGAAAGAATTAAGAGAAGTAAAGTCCACCATCAAGAAGTCTCAACAAATCACTGCGCATTATCTTAATCTCAATAGTCTTGAATTATTACTTAAAATAATAATTACAAAAGATTTTAAGATGTTGGACATGGTTGATCATGATGTTACCAAGTTCCCAAGCTATATCTTTCCATGTATATCTCCTACCATAGTCCTTAGACAACCTATTTCCTAGATCCCTTACTAGTGAAGCCTTGGCATCCCTCATGGGAGTTAAAAGGTAGAACAGATCAACCACATCCTCCAAAGCCTAAACTCTTGTTATAGGTCTGTCCTTCTTCACCACCTATCCAAACTATCGATGAATTCAAAATATATGATAAGAGGACTGATAGTAATGTTATTCATGGGTTATACACTCTAGAATCCAAAAAAAAACTGAGCTTCATGTCAAGAAAGCTCCTACAACCAAATAATCTAGCCTTGTTTAGCATGTTTTTGCCCAATTCAATCAAATTTTGGCCCTGCGCATCACTATACAACTAAATTCTTCTTTTCCATAATAATTTCCACCTATCCTTAGATCAATCTTCAACTACCTAACCCATAAAAAATGTCTATCCAGAACTATCTTACTACCCAAACTCCTCTGCCCAACAAATTGAATGAGTAGCAAAATTAGCAAAAGTATAACAAGTGGTTGAAACAGGTGGGCATGATATCCCCTCTCACTCCAAGAAACCCTATTCCTAAAGAAACCACTATTGGCCCTAACAACTACTACGCATACTATGAAACTCTAGGTCACACCACTGACGCTTGCTAGAATCTAAGGCATAAAATAAATGGCATGATAGAGGAAAACTAAGTAGGTATGCCAAGTAACCCGTTGTCCATACAAATCCTTTACCAAACTATGATGAAGTCCTTCCTCCATAAAGTCAATCTACCTAGATGGTCTACGTGATTGAAGTCCTAGATCGACCTTGTGTAACATGAATAATATGTAGATTCCATAAATAATAAATATAAATTACAAAAAATGGAGCATTTTTTACTTTTATTTCACTTCAATTTACCACCTCTCTCTCTCTCTCTCTCTCTCTCTCTCTCTCTCTCTCTCTCTCTAATCTATCAAGGACTAAGTTTATTAAAATAAGGTGGTAGAGAGAGTAAGGATACAATTTTGGTAGTGGTTGAAGGGCTAGAAGATGGTGCCATTTCCTAAAATTTTCAACTAGAAATGGTGAGTCATTTCCCGACCTATTATTGGGGCCAACTGCTGGTTTCCTTGAGTGGAAATGCCCAAATTCCCATTATAATTTACTACTATGGTTTATTTTCATGTGAAAATTTCTTCAAGGAGTTGCATAATTGAGGTGGAATTCCCACCAAAGTGAAATAGCACATTGCAGGAATTGTAAGGAAGCATTTCGTAGTGTGATGAGTTATGAGGGTGTAGCTGCTAATCTCTATGTATGAAATTGCTTGAAAATTTCATCTATGATGTGATGCTATGAGTTAACATATGACCCATGCCAATTTCCCTCAAAGATATGCATGTTATATATGAATATTTTAAGTAATTGTGAAACTGTTTCCTGCTGGAACTTCATGGAGATGTTACGTCAAGTGATATCTTTGTCATGCTAGCCACTACTATATTTGATTGTAAATGTTTAAATTTTCTATAAACTCTTAGTAATATTAGTATACATGTGAAAAATGCAAATAAACTCTTAATAAAATGAATGAATGTGATGAACTTGACTAGAGAATGAAAATGCTCCCCCTTGGAAACTACAAGGAAACATTTGACAAAATGTTGGTTTTGGGCCATTGATGTGAGGCCATTTCTTTTGGAATTATTTATAGAACTTTGATCCTCATTTCAGGCTTTATCATTTTTGGATTAATGTCAAGTAGATGGCATGGGTGTGAGAAGAAATTGGAGGATAAAATGTAAATGAAAGTGATGCATGGTTAAATCCTTGTAAGAAGGGTTCATTTGCAAATGTTAAATTTGGCATTTCTTACTAATAACTTAGAAATCTTCATATATAAAATATATGGATGTAAATCAAGATCATATTCTAAGGATTATATCAATAAAAATCCTGAGATACAACTTGCATAAGTCGATTCACTTGTAAAAGTATAACAATAGAAGTAACACTCATGAGTACACCAAGTTCTACTTAAGTGTTAGTGCGATTGAAGGCTAACCCTTTTTGGGTTGAAATGTAATGAATGGGAACTATATAACATCAATTCCTAAAGTCATAATCAATCCATAACAGTAGGTAATCACTCTTAGAAACCATTAGCACCATTTAAGTTCTAGCATGGAAATTAAGGTGGAATGAGTTGAAAACACTAAGTCCTATATTAAGCAAATGTCAGTAGCTAATGAATATGTTTTGCTTCATGAAACTATAGGTAGAATGGACACTTAAAATATGGAGAATGTTAGGTCATGTAAGAAAATAATCTTAGGACGAAAGAGGTATGTGTAGCTAATTCACTAGGATAGAAACTACACAAACTAAGGGAAATTAGTAGTTGATTTAGCCTAGTTTGCCTCTTTATAAGGTTATGGACATGTATTAGATGGCAAGCTTAGTGATCACTATCCTTAGAATATTCATAAAACAGAGAAACACTAGCTGATTATATCAAGATAAAACATAAGATGAAGGAGAAATTCCTAAAGTGTGAACTATAGAGAAATTCCACACTCATCTTAAGTCATTCATTATAATACAAAGACTCGATTATGAATGAACAAGAATTAATTGTCATCGATATACAATCCCTGTCACTGAAGGAGATGATCAGATTTCAGTCGCTGCCAGTGACTATGTGTAGTGTAAATCTTCTTTAAAAACTAACTCATGGGTCCTGCAGATTAGGCATTACCGTCACTAGTAAAATTTGGAGAGATTTCATCATTGTTTGATGCTAGAGAATGGTGCAAAAAGTGATGGTTGCTGGATTTTACATAGTCACTAGCATCCCTATTTTCTTCTTGATTGGGTGGTCAAAACACTACCATCATTGCAATTTTTTGTGGGTTTGGTTTATTGGATATGTAGAATACATTAAAAGGTTCAAATCTTCACTACACATCACTGATTCCCCATGCATGGATTATTTTCTATGCCATCTTCTTCTTCCTCAGATTGTTGGCATTGATGGAGGATGATGGGTGGACTGTGGGTTTTTCCCTGTCTTTCCTCCCCCTCTCTCCTTCCTCTTCTCCTTCTTCCCCTTTGTTTTCTCCTCTATCATGTTTTCTTGTGGACTACCATGGCTTGGATCCAAGCTCCACATGGAATTTGAAACCCCCATATGTCGAGCTCCTCCTCTCAAGTGTTTAGTGAATATGACAATGGAGGGGGTTTCCTTATCAAATTTGTGCCCCCTTCTTATTTGTAACATTTTGGATTTTTTTTTCCCCGATCTCTGTTTCGTGCATTCTTAGTGTTGTTGGGAAGCTCTTATCATGTAAATTCTAAATTTTGAGTGAAAAAAATAATTCCATAGAAGTCCAACTTTGATGGAATTCAATTTCTCATTTCATTTCAATAATAAAAATATGATGAAATGACATGAAATGAGGTAAAAAATTAGGGCCCTTACATCCTTACCCCCTTAGAGAAAATTTTTCCTTGAAATTATTTATATATCATTCCTCAAACAAACTTAGATGTATCTTTCCTATCTCATCATGGAATCAAATTTCAGGTTGCCTAATCAACCGAATAAATTTTACAAGATGACTTTAACTAAAGGAATTTCTTTGCTCTTTCATTTCCTTTTGGTTCTAAACTGTATAACTCCTTTGATTGATGACAACTTCAAAAAATCACATGATTCTCAATTTCAACTTTTAGTCTCTAGACCACTTGTTCGCATAACCTTTTTTGTTTGCTTTAAGTTGTAAAGGGTTGCTTCCACTCCGTACTCTTATATTCAGCTATCAAGATGCATAAGTTGGCAATAAAATGAAGAGGCACTAAAATAACATCTCGAAATGGAAAATCCATGCTTAAACATCTTAGAGTATACCATGTCATAAATCAAAAAAATCCATGCCAAGTCAAACTTAAAACATACTAACCTATAAAATAGGCAAATACATGCCAATCATCTTATAGCACATTAGCTTTTAAAGTAGACAAATCCATGCCAAGTCAACTCAAAGTATATCTGTTCATAAAGTAGATAAATACATGCCATTCATCTTAGATCATGTAAGCTCTTAAAGTAGGCAAGTCCATGCCAAACCAAGCACAAATCAATTCATGCATGTAAAAACATCTTATATGCTAATAACCAAGCCACAAATCACTTCATGCGTGTAAAAACATCTTATGAATCATCTCAGCCCAATCATAACTATACTATGAGTAGGTAGAAGCCTACAAGTGCCTCTTGCACTGCCTTCAAAGGTTGCCCTCGTCAATCACTCAAAAGTATAATTTGTGAATCAAATTTTGATTATGCGCAAGTAGATAATTTCACATAAAAATACAAATCACAATTATGCATCAAATTTAGGTGCTGCATACATATAATACAAGTATGGGTACTTCACCTCATGTGTTTTTAGCTGTTCAAAAGCATAGGCAATAACTCAGTTGTGCTACATCAGTACCCCTTTAAGTCCCCTTGCAAGAGGCATCATAATAAACCATGAATCTACCATTGCTTAAAAGATCTCTTGAGCTCTTGAAAGATCTCCTTGTAGGCATCACTCCACACAAACTTTGCATCTTTCTTGGTCAAGGGGTAAAGGGTACCAATCCTTCACCCTGTGACATTTTTTTATCAGGCAATAGTTAATACACAATCACATTGATTTGTCCTTCTTATTCAAGAAGAAGACTGGTGCTACCCAAGTGGATCCACTAAGTCTAGTGAAACCTCTAACTGATATTTCCTACAACTGTCTCTTGAGCTTTCTTCACTAGGTTGGAGTTATTTGATATGAAACCTTGGAAATAGGAGCTATGCCTTAAAATCAATCTCTCTCTATGACAGCAATCTAGGAAGCTCCTCTAGGAAAAAGTCTTGGAATACTCGAACCACATCTCCTCAATCTATGACTTCCCAGCCTCTGCCATAACTATCCTTACCAAGAAGACCTGACACCCCTTAGAGTAGTGTTGAGTTGCCTTCATGGAAAAATAACACAAGCTCCTATAATACTCTTCCTACCTTAGAATTAGATCACCATGATCTTCTTCCTACAACAATCCACAATCACCCAGTGTGTCACCAATGAATCCATTACCAAAATAAATCAAAGTCAATCATCTAAAGAAGGATAAGGTTGACATCCATCCTCTCACCCATGATCTCAATGAGTATGCCCTAAAGGAACTCTCTAGTCCCAATCAACTCTTCTAATGATGTCATCACATCCAACCAAAAGCCTAAGGCATGTATAGGCAAGCCCACATAAGAAGCAAAAAAAATGAAAACTAATAGGTGTGTAAATTATAGTTCAAACAAGACCTTAGTGTGTCTATCAACAAATTAGAAATGTACTTTCCACAATAGTGTTCGAGGCTTGTTACTATGCTAAAGTGATCGTAAAAACTTACTCCTGATTGCATGGAATTTGACTTGGTTGGGCCCCATTATCTGTCTGTGTACCCCCTATCTCCTAGGATAGTTTCTGATGAAATGTCTAGACACTCCACATCCATAATATTGTGATGGTCATCTCTACTATGGTTGCTGCTAATGGTGTTGATGCTGTCCTGCTTGAGGATATGGTTGGCTAAGATGGGTTTGTTACATCTAGGGCACCACCTTTAATCAATACCTCCACTTGTCTAATAGTCTGCTATTAACTCTAGGTCTTGGTGACTTAGTCTAAGAGAAGTGCATCTTGCCCTTACTAGATTGCACAACATTGCTACTACCTTTCTCTCTCCTTCCACTTTTCCCTACTCCTTAGAAAGTGTTGCTGAAGAAAAGATGTCATCGCTACTGTGCTGGCCACTTGATTAGTTATGTCAATAAAACTTGACTCTGCAACATTGAACTTAGGTTGTATACAAATTGAATTGCTGCTTGAGAGTCAGTCAAGTAGGCATGGGGAGTTGGATGAAATGGCTCTCATACTATTGAATCGTGAGGCTACCTTGCTCTAAGGCGCAACCTCCACCTCCTTCACTTTTTGCCATGGAGCAAAAAGTACTTGTTGTTGAACACTCTTTTAAAGTTGTCCAAAGTGATAATATTGCCACTAATAAAGTGGGTCCTCCCTACTATCTTCCACCAATATTCAGTCTTTGTAGTTAGAATGTAAGTAGCAATATATACTTGCTTGCAAGCACCTCCATGGCCTTGAAAGCCTTCTTCACCTCAAAGGTACATCTCTCTGCCACCTATGTGTCACCCTCACTTGAGAATGATGGTACAAAGATACCTTCCATGATACTCGATGAAACCACATATGTGTTTGAGTCAATTCACTCGATGCTACTGCAGGCTACATCTAAGACCGCTCATTAAATACTGCCACAAGTTATACCTACACACATTACAACTACAAGTAAGGCAAAATACCTTGAATCACCTGCTCTACGAGTTCTACCACCTAACTCCTCCGCTATGAAGGCATAGCAAGTGGCCAAAGTAGTGGGGGTAGATCTTGTCCTCCTTTGAGCCATATGTTTTAAATTCAATAATAGTTGTATGAGTTTTCCTATTTAAATTAACTTACTCTCAACAATAACTTTCTAGGATTGTTATGACTTTATGAACTTGTTGGACAAGCTGTGAATGGAATAGACTAGATCTAGTACCAACTATGATGACCTAGGTTTTTAAGTGCATTTTTAAAGTCTTTTTCCAAAAGTAGGGATCCCATATCAAAAAAATTATTTTAAAAACAAACATCATAAACATTTGTGATGACTCATGTTATCTGAAATAGTTTTCTATAAGTATCTTTTGAAAATATTAGGAGACCCTTTTTATAAACATTTTAAAAAATTAAAAACATCACATAACAATCAAAATAATTAATAGCATATGAGCACATGCAAGACTCACTGATCATAGCCACAACTAACTAATAAGACCATAAAAAGTACCACACATAATAATCAATGTCATTACACGTCCATCAACACTAACTTAAATAAATGTGCAATATCTAAGTTATACTAATCAAATAAATAATTGAGTCGCTCCTATGTATACTTCTCAATGCCTCTAATCCTCTACAATTTCTGTATCATCCAAATCTGTGCAAAACTTTAGAATCCTCTCCTAAAAAGTGTTGTAGGGGTGAGCATGAATACTCAATAGATAAATCCCTAAACTAGGTTTTGAAAACCTCCACATTCAAGTGTCATCTCATGAACTATGCATTTTATGAAACTACATCAACAATAATAATTCTAAATATATAGCATATGATTCATTACATAAATAATGTCTCAAAAGTGAATGAACACATCAAATAAGCTCACATATTTAGATAACTAACAACATATTGATCATAATGGCAACATCCTACCACAAGCCACATAGACAATAGTTTAAACCCTCGAGGATGACCGACATGCATATCAAGTTTAGAGCTTAGAGGTGATCACTATGACGTAGTGGAGAACATCACCCATCTATGCTCATCTGGGAATACCAACCGACAACATCATCTCATGGGGAGGCGGATCTTATAACAACCTGTCTACCCATGACATATACCGTCCTAAAGAGGCCATAACTTGCTAGGTATCCTATTTGGAGATCAAGGGCTAATATGAACCCTTCTAGCATAGGCCACAGGCATAATACCCCTCATATGACTAACTATAATTAACAATATAGCTCAACACATTAGCGTCATATCAAATATCTTATCCACATAGGATCCACATACGAGCATATATCACATAACTCACCCATATGGGGTCCACATGTCAGCATATATCACATAACTCTCTCATAATTGGTCCACATAATAAGCATTATATAACATGAGCATGATCATTCAAATGTCTTCATATCGCATAACATAGGACAAATCAAGCCACCAAAAATATCCAATAACATAAGCTCATTAGTAATGCTCGTGCATGTCATAAACACATTGTAGATGGAATCCATAACTCATAAAGCATAAAGTCATGAGAGTTCACAAATCAATTAATTTCTCATAATCATGTCATATGGTTCTTTGCTTAATACATAGATAATGATCTACTACTAAAGCTTTGAATCCAAATCCAAAACAATAATTTAAAGTTCTTACTTACTGCCATAACAAAATCAAATTGATTATGAGAGTCTTATCGTCTTTCAAAGGCTCACTAATGTGTGTTTAATCTAATTCAACTTCATTATAAGTTTTTGTGTACCTTTACAACTTATGCAATCCATACAACACATGTATGTTTAGAGTAGATTATAAATAGTATTATGAGTATGATAATTCCTGTTAGACTAATTACTTGATTAGCTTATTCTATCCTTTTAGGATATTAATTCATTGAATTAGTTGATTATTTAGTCCCTTAACAAGGTTTACCAAGTAGAAAAATCAATTTGTTTCAAATTCAACACCCACTATCCAATTGATACTAAGTAGTCAGTAACAATGTCCAACTTTCTCCCATTAGTTCAAGGACCTAGACACCTTAATTTTGAAATTGGTTTATTGCATGTTGTTAGTCATCATATAATATCTGAGTCCATATAATTTTTAACCCTATATGATGTCTAGATTATACTCAGATCATAGATCTTTTTCATTAACTCTTAGCAGGAAACAACATCTGACAATCAGTGACCTACCCTTTATATCAACCCTTTTCCTATTTCAATTCTCATTTAAATTACACTAAAATTTTAGTGAAGCATACTAATAATTATGAGGAAATTATTTTAAAGTTAAAAATTCTAAGGTATAATACTCAAACTGTTGAGGGAGGATTCATAAGATTTTCAGCCAGTCAATCAAAACTATAGTCAGTAACTTACTGATTTTCCTTTGATATTTTCCTAAGCCAAATCTTATTAAAAGTTCACCAAATTTAAATTAGGTATTTTTGACATTTATATTTCATATGGTTTAAATTTTGTCGAGACAATCTAATGTTTACTATCAAATTAGAGGCATCTTTACTTACAAATCTTTCTGTCAGTAAGCAGTGTTGGAAATCCTAGAAAATTATAATGCCTTAATCATTGTTTTGTCTTAATAAATTATCTAAATTTTTAAGTACGGATATCATGATATTTTTAAAAATCAATTTTTAAACACAATAATATAATTGTCTCAACATTACAATTCTCATAAGCATGCCAAAACATACAAAGATCCAACACTGTTCAAACATGCATGTAGTAAAACATAATGCATAGAAACATAATGAAAACTTAAGGCTTTTCCTACTAAGAAGCATGGGAATTTCACTACTATAAAACATACTTAAAAAACTAAAAACTTATGAGAAAATCATTACCAAATTACTATCCTAGACTGGTTTCCATCATAAAGGAAAAACAAGGTTGTAACTCCCATGAAAACAGTATATAGTAGCTTTGAAAACAATAACAAGTTTTGCTTGAAAAACGTTTGAAAATCCTAGTCCAAGGGTTTGGCCATCACCATACCTGGTTCTCCTCTTTTCCTTCTCTTTTTTCTAGCCTTTTCCTTTTCTTCCTTTTTGCTTCTTTTTTCCTTTTCTTCCTTTCTTCTGCCCTTTTCCTTTTCTCCCTCTTTTCTTTTCCCTATGCCTTGAGCTTCTATTGCTTTATAGGTTTCCTCATTGTTAGTTCCCTAATTTGATTTGGTGTTTGAGATTCTATAACATTTTGTAATCTTCCATGCTGTAGCTAGGTGTCTAAGTTTATTGTATTTGGTCAAAGGTCAACAAAATTAGTTGGTTTTTAACTTAACAAAAGAGTCCTGTGCTAGTTAGGACTCTTGAGGGTTTTTTGACTTGTGGAATTTGGGCTACTTTAGATGGGTTGACTTTCTATTGGGAAATATGTCTAAGAAAGCCCATGCAATCTAGCCTAATATGCACATTCCTAACTTGGGCCTGCATCCTAGTACTCTGAACCATGTATGTTCTACGTTTTGTAAGTTTCATCTCAGCCCTAAATTCTCTCAACTCTTAATGCCATCCCATAACCTCTCTAAATGCACTTAGGACATATATCTCTTAGGCTAAATTCACATGAAACCAGCCTCCCTAAGTCACCCTAATCCATATTTTTTACTACTTCTCAAGCTCCTATAAAGTTGGCACCTATTCCTAAAAACAGGGTGCCTAACTCAATACTAAATGGGTGGGTCCTTCTCTAGGATATCCTATGGTTTTAATGTGAAATCATAGCACTCCATGCACTAGTAAGACATGATTTCTAGACAAACACACCCTCATTCTTTGGCTAGCTAGGTTATGCCATTGGGTTTTTAATCTTTGCCCTTAATCTCTCCCTACGGTTCATCATCTCATCTTCATCTCTCTCTAGTTCCCATGCTCTTCAATTAAATCACCCTTCTCAACTACGGTTAGGATACCTAAGCTCTTATCCTTGCCATCCAATTTCTTTGAGTAAGATTTATATTACTTTATAAGCAATCCCATATCAAACTCCTAGTAGGTTTTCAATCTTTTACCAAGGAGTCCTATCTAGATTAGGACTCTCACATGGTTTTATTGGGCTACCCTAATTAGGCTAGCTTCTCATGTGCCAAGCATCCTAGTATCACTTGTTTCCTAGCCTATTTGGGTCTCTCAAATTGGACTCCATTTAAATGTCTAATCACATCTTAATTAGTTCATCCTAAGAGTCTTAGACCCTTTATGACTCTCATGCACTCTTAACATATGTTCTTGGGCCATCTTGTGCCCACCCATATGACTAGAAAGAAACATCCTATGCTAGCCTATAATTATATAACTCAATTGCGCTCCATAATTTCATGTGTTGATGGTTATCTCTCCCAAAATGTGTCTTCAATCCTACTCCTCCATCTCAATGAAATCCATCACCTAACTCTATCACTAATCTCACATGCTCTAAATCAAATCTATCCCATCCTTTCATACTTTACTTCACTTAAGAATTTCCACTTAAGATCTCATCCATCCATTTAAGTATCTAAGACACCCCACTCTCTCCAGGTTTTCTAGTTCGCTATATTCAATTGGATAGACTTAATCCTAAACCCTTCATTTCTCATCATGTAATCATCACCTCACCCTCACTATCTCATTGGGTTTCATGTCCTTAGGATAACTCATCCTAGCCATTCAAATCTTCTATGATTTTGACCATGCTTAACCCATATAAATAAGTATTCCTTTTTGCCCAAAATTTTCCCAAGGAATTCCAAAGCAACTATGTGGTGTTTTGAAGACTAGACCTAAGTCTCTCCTATAATATATAGGACCACATAAACAACTTAGGCCATTGATATGACAATGAAACTAAACATATTTATTAAGGTAAAATTCAAGATGTTACAATATTTTACTTTGACAAAATACTTTTTCCAAAACTTTGAGTGTCATTCTAATACCAAATCTTGGATTTAATAGTGAAATGATCTTTCCATTTTGTAATGCCCAAGCAATTTACACTATTTTTAACAAAAAATTGGACATTCTATGAGAAATGAACCATGTTGAATGTTTGATTTTATTTAAAATATTAAATGAAGAAATTTGAGAGGACACTTGGTACCATTAGATTCTACTCGAAAAATGGAATCCAACGCCTCAAAAATCACCTAAAACGGAGTTCGTATGAAGAAGTTACGGCCGTTTAAAGATCAGGGGCAGTTATGGAATTTAAACAGAAAAACGAAAAAAACAAAACACGTAGGGGGCCGTTTTGATAACGGGACCCCCTGTCGTCTTCCTCCCTAGATTTTTCAAGGAACCCTCAAATCTCGATTTTTCCAGAGGGATTTGCCACCGCCAAGGGCGGCACCGCCATAGCAGGGCGATAAAAAGCCCCATCTCCCCCTCTCAAAAACACAATTTTTCCGGCATGTTGAGACTGGGGTTTCTGGAAAATCAGAAACCCATCCAAAACTAGTCTCCCCTCTGTGTTTTTCAGTAACGGCCAGGCCAAGTCTGGCCGGCCATTCCTTTACCCATCTCCCCATCTCCCCACTGCCCTCTTGTTCCTCTAACATCATCGGAAGTGGGGTTTTTCCCCTTCTTCATGCGTTCCGGCGAGCTGGCACACCCACCAGAAAAAGGGCATCCCCAAGCTGCCCAGGTAAGACGTCCTTACCTCCTTTTGTTCATCCCCCTTTCAGGCTAGATCCAGGCTGGATCTAGTATTCTCAGACCTTTTCCAGCCAGATTTCCTGGCCGAAAAACGTCCCTAAACCGGCTCAGACGACCTTGCAGGAACTAGGCGTCCCAGGGACGCCTTGCTCCATGTGTGCCTGGGACAGGGTCCCAAGGATGGGTTCCAGGCATATGTCAGTGTGTACACTGTCCCAGGTGCGGCCTTCAGGTGCGTGCGCGACATGGGGCACAGGTCCTGGCTCGACCAGGGTGCACAGGGTGCCCTGGGAGCTGAGACACGCCATGCTACAAGGTGCGTCCATGTGATGATGCGCATCATAGCTCGTCACTTGAGCATGCATATGTACGTGCAAAATGCGGTCCTTGACACGGCCTTTGGGCGCACACGCACGTAAGGCAGTTGCGGTTCAACCAGGATACACTGGTATCCTGGGAACTGGGGCATGTGGACCTACTGAGACTTTAAAGTTAGGATTAGAGGATAAATTACAGAGTTTAACTATTGGAAAGTAGATCCATATGATAGGATCTAGCCTGACAAATGAATTAGGCAAGGATCAAGGACCCAATAGGCAGAGCTAGCGATCTAATGACTAAATGGATTGAAATTAATAAGGACTCCTTGTATCCATTCATACCCAGGAGTTTATAAATGAGACCCAGGGATGGGTTGAAGTGATAAAGGACGCGACTCCAAGAGACTTTGAGGTAGGTGCTCTATTGCTACTAGACTTTTTAAAAGAGCCATGATTGTTTTATGCATGTTTTAAGTATAAGTTATATAACTTGTTTAGCATGACTTAATTTAGCATACATATGATAAATGCTTTATGCATAGATATGTTTTGCAAATAATTGCATATACATTATGCATAGATATGTTTTGCAAAAAAATGCATATATTGCATGATCTATGAGCATTGAGTTTTTGAAAGATTGCATGTCCTTGAGGGTTACCAAAAGATGCTGAAGTGCCCAAAAGAGGCTGGGTAGGTAGTTGTGAGGGCAAGGCAGTTGTGAGGGACCCAAAGAGCACAGGTTTTGAAAAAGAGGTTTTCACTTGTTTGATCTGATATGATTTGGGCTGATAAGCTCGTGGGCGCTATGCCGAGAGGTTTGGGTTAGCCTCCAGCCTCTACCACTATTAGGTGGATGGGTACCATGCCCAAAAAGGGCAACGTCCCTGCTTCAACTGCATGTGGTACAGGGGGCTACCATTGGCGTCACGGCACTGGGTCGAAGTGTCATATGTCCCGTGGAGGCATATGACCCTGTGTCCTCAGGTACCCGGGGACCACACAACGGCGAGGTCGTGGGCATAGTTGGACCCTATGGTTTGAGGATTTATTTGCATTGCATATGGCATGACATGAGGTTGGTCGACCATACCAGATATCCATGAGTTGGATTCAGATGAGCATATTATGCATATCATTATGTTTATGATATGTATGATACTTTCAACTTGGTTTGTGTGATTCTTCAAGTCGTTAGTATTTCAATTTGATAATGGTTTTTGATATCGATATTGAACATGATTGTTCGAACATGCACATGTTTTAAAGAGCATATGATTTTAAACATAGCATGCATTGTAAAACTAGTAGTGATAGACTCCTACTGAGTATAGTATATACTCACCCTATCCTTAACATTTTTCAGAATAGTTCCACTTACAATAGAAGACGCCTCAGGAGATATTAGTGCTATGAACAAGTGAATTAAAAAGGAGACAATTATACATGTAAGTAAACTCTCAACCCTTTGGACATGTATTTATTTACAGTTGGGCTGTGTGTTGTGACTGGATAGACCTGGGGAAAAACATTTATGATTTCTGAAGTTTTTCAAAAACTACTTTGAGTATTGTGAAAGCAAATGACACTTGGGGTTTTCAAAATGAGTTTAAAACCAAAGATTTTCCACTGCATTGCATGGTTTTTATAAAATGGTTTTCAAATAGGGATGCATCCTGCCTTAGGAATTTAGATCTTGCATTTAAAAATGCATGAGAAAACCTGGGTCGTCACACATTTTTTACCAAAAATTCAATAAAGTCTCCTTTGCTTTTGGGACATACCACATGTAATACATGATATGCGATACACCTGATAGACACATAGATGTTCATCCAAATATATTTGGAGATTTGATCTCCATATTGTTACATTCAAACACATTTAAGAAAATCAAAATTCAAATATTTCAATTGCAAGTAGTTTAAAAACATAATAACCATTTATTCCCAAAATTCCATCCATACACAACCACAATCCAATATGTACATTTTATACATGTAATTCCAAATTAAAATGACAATAATGAAAATAGTCCACAGTCCATTCATTGATTCCAATACCAAGTAAATGTTCATACCATGTACTATGGTAACATGGTTTGTGCTAATAAATTCCTCACCTAAAAACCTTCCTTATGCTTGAACTATTTTCCTCAAATCACTTCTTCAAATATGAGATATTGTAAATATTTACAATATCTCCCCAAGCTATTGCTTGTGAAGGTACTTAACATCTCATTAAATAGTTTTTAATAGTTTCAAATGCAGTGAAATTTCCATGCCAAGATATAGTAATGCAGCAATTAACATGTTATAGTTCAAATTGCAAAAAGCATGATGCTTTTATTAAAATTATAGTCATATGAACCCATCAGTATAATCAAATCTTATCAAGGACTAAACATATTTAGATGCAACATAAGTGAAAAATTGGTAAACAAGTTAATGCCAATGCAAGTCATATCATTTGCAAATCCATTTTGGAGAATACTATAAAATTGGAGTGTCAAAATCTTGTAAAACATTTTAAATAAATGTCAAATACCATATTCAATAGGGATACCTATCTCATGGGTCCCACGAGGGTCCTAAACACTTGTAATTAGTAATGAGTAATTCATGATTAAAAATTTATAATTCATTTCATATCAATAACAATCCATGTTATTTATAAAACATGTTAGAAAATGACACAAGTTCAAAATCATAATAAACTCATAAATAGCATAAAATCTCAATAATAGTGGGGTCATCCCAATCATACATGGTCCACATATGCAAATGAGCAAGTAGGGGGCGGAAACTCATTTAGGTTATGGAAAGTTAAAGATTTTTGTTTAGGACGAGATTGCTTCACACCTTGTAGTGCCTACACCTCTCACATCAAACTGGTCATGAGTTCATAATTCACATATCCAACCTAGGATAAAATCTTGATCATGTACAATCATAGTACAATTTTGAAATGCAATTATATAAAAGCATCACATCAAGTTCATAAGATGAAATACAATTATGTCATTTTCATGAGTAAATCCAATTGTGATTCAACATGAGTTCGAAGTTTACAATGCATTCATGTTTGTATCAATTCATGCTATTTATAGAACATGTTGGATAATAATGCGAGTTCAAAATCATAGCAAACTTGTAAAAATTACAAACCACAAAAATCATGGGGTCATCCCAATCATTCCATAATCTCAACATTAGTAGAGTCATCCCAATCACACATAGGTCTATATCAAATTTGGTCATGATTTCATACCATAAAATCACTAGGCATTGTCATGCGACATTAATTCAAGTTCTATCACTTAGTTATGCTTGTAGCACTGAGCTATATCAACCTAGGTGCTATCACTCAGTGGTGCTCATAGCATTGTGCTTCCTCTGAAATCATAACAAAAAAACATGGACCACTATCCATTTGCAACCTGGACCTAATTCATCTGTGTGCTCAACCACTATACCTTAGTGGGGAGACTTTGGTATACTTCCATGGGACAACTCACACCACTCACACCTCCGTGGTGCATCATTCTCATTCTGCCTACTTTGGGATAAAGCCTATCATAACAACATCAGATATCCAAATTTTGGAGAGTGGGTGGTTGACCCCACAACCCTCTTAGCGTAGTATCCACCAAACAAAAGCACTTAGCTAAAACAAATCCATGGAAAACAGGGTGATAAATCCTATACATTGCTACCCAATACAACTCACTAGTTGTGTACTAGTCATCTATGAAATCAAACCGCCAATCATAAATTGGTGTTATCCAAAAGTTTCATCCATGCATCATTTAAAGCATGTAAAATTGCCAAATCTCATAATTATGTCATGCCACAAATTAAACCAAAACCATGTATAAATCACTAGTAAGCATTTCAATGTCAATAAACAATGATTTACTAGCATGTTCTCATGCTAAAATGAAACATTGCAACTCTCATGCTCAATTTAGGATTGCATATAAATAAACCAAAACCCATTCAAAATTTGAATATGCAATGAACCTAGATATGTTAAACCTAAAATCATAGTTTCAATCCTTTGAGATCAATAAATGTCAAATATGAAGGTAGATTAGCAATCAAAATACACTACTATCAATCTCTATCAACCAAATCTAAGAAGCATGTGTTGAATTCGATAAATTTATCTTAATTTGTAGATCCATTCATCAATCTTAAATTGAATGGTTAGACGACACTAGGTGCATCATTAAGTTTGTAGACGACACTAGGTGCATCATTAAGAAATCCTTGATATGATAATCAAATCACCAATCTTATGAATTTATGTGGTAACCAAGTTGAATTTTTATAGATCGATGGTTTAATCAAGTCTTCTAACTATAGATTACTATCAAGTGGTTTTTAATGGTCAGATCATGTTTGATCATTCCATGTACTTTTGATCTTTTATTTCTATCCTCAAATCATCATTAGCATGAATTTAGTGAATTAGATTTCTAGATCCACTATTTGATCATATATTCAATAGTTGGATTTGTTGATCTAACTTTTATATTTGTGCACTACATTTCAGTGCAGCCAGCCGGCATGTTTGCATGTGCACAGGCCAACTGCATGGGCTGCCACTTAACTTTCTTCCCCCCTTGCCCATTTCTATCACCTGCACGGCCAAGCCATGGATGGGCTAGTGTTCTAGGGACTTGTTCCCCTCTGTTTTCCCTCTTGCGATTGGCTCAGGAGGTGACCTCGCCATAGCCACTACTGGCCACCACTTTCCCCTATCCCCACTTTACTTTCGCAAGTCAGGGTTGATTCGACTCGTTGAGTCAACTTGCCCTCGACTCTTTTTAGGGGGCCGAGTTGACCTAGTAATCCCTATTAACCCTTTAAATTTTCATCCTTCATTCTGACAATCAATGAAGGATCTTGGAGATCTGAGATTACCCTCATGATCCCTGCAATGCGAGGAACAATATCCCTCTTCCCATTCATTGATCAAGAAAGATCTAATAATCGATTTGATTAGACCTTTGATCAGATATCAAAACATCTGATCTGTGATAATTTGAGCTTATTTTTTTTATCTAAATAGTCCATTATGATCCTCATGAAGTGTAGATCAAGATCCATACAAGATATTTTGGATTTTAAGCATTCGTAGAGATGAATTAGCATATTTTGATCAACGACTGAGATCAATTGAGGATCTAGGTATGAAATTGGATCAAATCCTATGATCCATACTGCTTAAATTACTTAATTGAATTGCTTAGTTAGAATTACTAAATTGTTATTCTATTTGGGATGATCATGTGGAGAATTGTGACTAGATCCGCATAGATATCTTAGATCGGGCACAATTGAGGTGATTGGTGGAGGATTTGGCCAAGCAAACAACTATATGTTGTTCAGATTGACTTGTACAAGGTAAGATTACTATCTTACCCATGTGATTAGTTGATTTGACTATAATTAGATAAGATTGAGCATGAATTTCATGTAGTAATGCATAATTGGCTAATTAAACAATAAATTACCTGTATTACTTGAGATTTACATTATGTGCGCATTATAGCTCTGTAATACATGATGATATAACTAAGAAGAGGAATTAGATGGTTAATAGTGGGCCTGATGCAGTGTGATTCAAATGATTACCCATTAAGGTGGGCCCCACCTTGAGATTCCATGGTTGGGAACAATTGGATTGTCTTGAACACGATATGTTGAGATACAAAAATATAATGTTGTTGTAATTAAGAATCCAACTAGATTATTTGGATTCTAAGTGTGACCTAGATGCGATATGTGTCTAGGTGATGGTACTATGGTGAACCGAGCTAGATTTGGAGTCCGACTTATTTGAGAGGTATGGGAAAGTCTTCGTCTAAATTAGGCAACTACATTTAGTATTCCTTTGAATTATAAATCATGCTTGTTCACCAGACAACTTTATTTACATTGACAATTTGATGCATGGATATGTGTACCAACCCCATGATTTCCTTGAGATTACCATTCAGCTTATGTTATTAATGCTTATACTATCTTCTTGTTTTACAAGATTCATGAATTGTTCTTGATACATTATATGCTTCATCGATTACATTATTTGATGATGTTATACATGAATTTTTTGATGCATGATTATTGACACATTAAAATACTTTATCGACTTAATTTTATTGAGAATGATTATGCGTGGATTTCTAATACTTGGTTTTGTGTTTTTGCTAATTTATGATGGGTGTTTTTGCTTGGTAGATGCTATGCTAGGAGGGTCATAGGGTTGGCCACCCATCCTCTAAGTTTATATATTGTTGTCACCACCCTATCAATGGGCACTGTATGCGGTTTGTGGTAATCATGGCAGCCACCCACGCACGTCTGACCATCCCCCTAGCATGGTAGACACTAGTCTCTCATTTTGGTGTCAATAGTGAGCAGTAATGGTTTATAACCCTGGAGTGGTAGCCATTGCAGCATAGCAATCCATGCACTTATTCTATGTTCACATGCAGTTACCAACATTCTTGGATGGTTATATCCTGATGTACCCATGGAGTGATGATGCATCCTAAGCTATGATTGTGCCATGGGCAGCCCTGAAAGGAGCAAGTGTGGGTAAATGGTATGAGTACTCATGGTCGGTTATGAGAGGGAAGTAGTTAGTTGTGTGCCTTGTTATTCATGACATGCATTCATGCTTTGATATGTTGGATTTGATTGTGTTTGGTTGTACTAGTTTCATAAGCATGAATTATTCATGTTATGCATGCCATGGTATTTGGTTTATGATATTTCTACATTTGATGAGTGAGATCATGTTCTCATCAGTTATTGTATTTTATTCTGACTTATTATTATTTATGTATCATTTCATTCTTGATATCTGATGATTTAGCTTCTTATATGAATGTTTCACACCCATGATCTTAATCGTAAACCTTAACTTTATACGTCACATTACCTATTCTTTATGTGATATTAAATATGGTTACCTATACAAGTGATTACTTGTTGAGGCATTGCTTTGGTTTGCAGTGCCTTAGATACAGAGAGAGGTAGCAAGTATGACCAGCAGATGGAGTAGCAAGTGCATTGGTGGCCTTCAGAGATGTATAGAAGAGAAATCAATGCTGGACAAGGTTGTTAAAAACCCTACTTTGGATATTATTATGGACTATACATTTGTATAGTTTACATAATGACATGGATGTATGGATATATTCATGTTGGATGTGATAGTTGTACATGGACAGACCCTGGGCAATGTTGTCATATCTTTTATTTTTATTATTCATTGTTGAAGTATATGTTTTATCAAGATTTGTAAATTATCCAGATGGATGTGTATGGAGACTGAGTCCCTATGTAGTCTATTTATGTTTATCATATTTTATCAGGTATGGTTGTATCGCATTAGTTATATGCAATGATCTAAAATACAATAGAGACTCTGTCGGATTTTCAGTAGAAATGAGAAAATCATTTCACCATTAAAATCTATGATTTATGATTGTATGACTCCCAGGACTTTTAAACGAGCATTTTTATTCAAGTTTTAATTTTTAGTTAATTTTAAAAAATCAAAGTTTTAAAAATAGGGATCCTGACTTTTAAAAATTGGTATTATATTGTTATGTAAAACCCAAGGTGTCAGAACTTATGATTATGTATATGCAATAACACTTCATATATATTGTGTACTAAATGTTTTGGTTAAGTAAGGTCATGTCCAACATGTGAAATAGCTCTATAGACTCTAATGTGTGTACAAGATCCCTTTAACTAGATGATCTAAGAATTAGTCATCTCCATTTAATGATTATATCACATTTGAAAAAGTGTTATAGAATTGGCTTCCCCTTTCCATTTTCACTTGAGAACTACTTTAGGCTTACAAAGAACCTAAATTCTATATTTCCTTTACTATGAATCTCAATCATCTTGTCTTATAATTCTTACTATGTTACCAAAGATTTTAGAGGTCATCACATGGCTCCCTAAGCATGTTGTCATCTTATTATTAACTTATATTCTTTATACCCGATTATGTAGTATTGGTAATACTATGATTTCTTTAAGTGCATTTATTAATTAAAATAACCAGTAAAACTTTACACTAATTAAATGTCATATGATGGCTTTGAACATCATATGTTTCCAACATTCTTGGCTCCTTTCTTGATATACTCGATTTACAATTGATGGCTCTTCAAAGAATGCTCATCTCACATGCTCCAGTTGATGCTAACAACAATTTTGATGCTTCACTTTCTTTTTTTCTAGCCATATCTATTCTATCTATTGGCTTTGTTGTGCTACTCAATTATTATTGGATTGTACACGTGAATGAAATTGTTAAGACTATGTTGTAGTGGTTAGTAGAACTATATTGGACTACAAGATGCTAAAATGCTTATGTCCACTTTATGAATCAACTAAAAGATGCTACAATGCTTTATAGAGTATAACTTGTCTAATCATTATGTAGGAGGCTAGAAAAAGGAAATGCTAAAAAGAAATTTATAAAAAAATAGTCTAATATTTTGAGGTACACCACTTTCATTTTCCATCTTTCTTCATCTAGTGACTAATATTCTCTAACTAATGTTTTTCACTTTTCAAGGAAATTTTGGGAGTTTCAAAAAAGAAGTATAACACAGCCTCATGTTTGTATCTCATGAGATGCTATTCTTACTATCTTGATAATGCATTCCCCATTTTGTAAACTTGTAATTATGTAGTACTTGATACATTTGTTGGTCTATTCATTAATGTCCATTTTGAGCATCACTAGAAACTAGTGTTTCTTGTGTACAACTTAAGGATTTTAACTAAATATTTGATTTTTACATTAGCTGCACTCTAATAAATGCATAGTCTCTTCCTAGTTCCTTTTTGTATATGGATTACTAGATTATATCCTCTTTTAGCATAAAAGAACATTTTTATAATCTAATTAATGAGAACTTGAGGGTGCATGAGTGTGGCATAAGAGTGAGTCTTCATTGCGAATGTCAAGTGTGGCACATTGGCACAAGAGTGAGTCTCAATCATCCTCAAGTTCAAAACTCCTAATGTAAAATTGTGTGTGTGTGCGGCAGGGGGGGTATGCGTGGGTGTCCATATTTCAAGAAAAAAACTAATAAAAATGTCGCATTTTATCTTAGTGATTAGTTTAAATGCATGGTGATGATGTCCATATAAGCTTTGAAATATACTCTAGGATAGAAGAAATTTTTATTATCCTAAATCATTTTATCAGCTAGATAAAACTTGTAAAGCCCGAGCAATTTACGCTATTTTTAACAAAAATTGGACATTTTATGGGAAATATACTAAGTTAAATGTTTCACTTTATTTAAAATATTAAATAAAGGAATTTGTAAGGAAACTTGCTATCATTAGATTCTACTTGAAAAATGGAATCCAACGCCTCAAAGAACGCCAAAAACGGAGTTCGTATGAAGAAGTTACGGTCGTTTAAAGATCAGGGGCAGTTCTATAATTTAAACAGAAAAACGAAAAAACAAAAAATGCAGGGGCCATTTTGATAACGGCACCCGCTGTTGTCTTCCACCTCCAGATTTCTCCAGAAAACCCTCCTTTCACGATTTCTCCATAAAACACCAGGGAAATGGCAGCACCTCCATTGAGGGGCACTGCCTTCTTCCCCCTATAAATGCCCCATCTCCCCCCTCTTCAAAATCACATTTTCCAGATGTTTGGGACTGGGGTTTCTGGCAAAAATCAGAAACCCAGTTCTCTCCATTCCGGCCACGGCTAGGCCCAAGTCAGGCTGGCCATACCTATAATGCCCGAGCAACTTACGCCATTTCTAACAAAAATTGGACATTTTATGGGGAATAAACTGTGTTAAAATTTTCACTTTATTTAAAATAGTAAATGAAGGAATTTATAAGAAAACTTGGTACCATTAGATTCTACTCGAAAAATGGAATCCAATGCCTTAAAAATCACCCAAAATGGAGTTCGTATGAACAAGTTATAGTTGTTTAAAGATAGGGATATTTCTAGAATTTAAATAGAAAAACGAAAAAGTCGAAAAACCAGGGGGCCATTTTGATAACGGCACCCCCTGTCGTCTTCCTCCGCAGATTTTTTCAGAAACCCTCAAATCTCAATTTTTTTAGAGGGATCTACCATTGCCAAGGGTGGCATCGCCATTGGTAGCACCACCATAGGAGGGCTATAGAAAGCCCCATCTCCCCCTCTCAAAAACACGAGTTTTCCAGCATTTTTGGACTGGGTTTCTGGAAAAAACCAGAAACCCATCTTTCTGCATTTTCCGGCAATGGCTAGGCCCAACTCAGGCTGGCCCTTGCCATTTTTCTCCATGCCCTTTCTCCTTTCCGGTTTGGCAATAGGGTTTTCCCCCTTGTTCGAGTTTTCCGGTGAGCAGGCACACCCACCGGGGAAAAAGGGCATTCCAATCTACAGGTAAGCCGTTCCTCCACTTTTCCTCTCCATTTTGCTTCCCCAAGGCCAGATTTGGTC
This sequence comes from Warburgia ugandensis, assembly GCA_035236585.1. Classification (NCBI taxonomy): domain Eukaryota; kingdom Viridiplantae; phylum Streptophyta; class Magnoliopsida; order Canellales; family Canellaceae; genus Warburgia; species Warburgia ugandensis. The sequence continues at coordinate 61,848,498 of CP141130.1, forward strand.
ATTTCCAGCCGGGTTCCTAGCCAGAAAATGCTCCCAAGCCGGTTCAGCCGGCCTTGTACGAACCAGCCAGTTTTTCCAGCCATGATTCCTAGATAGAAGACGTTCCCAAGCCGTTCAGACAGCCCTACATGAACAAGGTGTCCCAGGGATGCCATGCTTCACCTGCGCCTGGGATTGGGTCCTTGGGACGGGTTCCAGGTGTACGACAGTGCGTACACTGTCCCAGGTGCGGCCTTCGGGTGCGCGCGCGACATGGGGCACGGGTCTTGGCTCAACCAGGATGCACGGGGTGCCCTAGGAGCTGAGACACGCCATGCTACAAGGTGCGTCCGTGCGATGATACGCGTCATAGCACGTCACGTGAGCAGGCATGTTCACGTGCAAAACACGGTCCTTGGCACGGCCTTTGGGCGCGCACGCACGTAAGGCGGTCATAGTTCAACCAGGATACACCCGTGTTCTGGGAACTGGGGCACAAGGACCTAATGAGACTTTAAAGTTAGGATTAGAGGATAAATTACAGAGTTTAACTATTGGAAAGTAGATCCACACCATAGGATCTAGCCTGACGAATGAATTAGGCAAGGACCATGGACCTAATAGGCAGATCTAGCAATCTAATGTCTAAATAGAATGAAATTAATAAGGACTCCTTGTATCCATTCATACCCAGGAGTTTATAAATGAGACCTAGGGATGGGTTGAGTGATAAAGGACACGACTCCAGGAGACTTTGAGGTAGGTGCTCTATCGCTACTAGACTTTTGAAAAGAGCCATGATTGTTTTGAGAATGCATGTTTTAAGTATAAGAATATGACTTGTTTCACATAACTTAATTCACCATACATATGATAAATGCTTTATGCATAGATATGTTTTGCAAATAATTGTATATACATTATGCATAGATATGTTTTGCAAACAAATGCATATATTGTATGATTTGTGAGCATTGAGTTTTTGAAAGATTGCATATCCTTGAGGGTTACCAAAAGACGCTGGAGTGCCCAAAAGACGTTGGGTAGGCAGTTGTGAGGGACCTAAAGAGGATAGGTTTTGAAAAGAGGTTTTTAATTGTTTGATCCGATATGACTTGGGTTGATAAGCTCATGGGCGCTATGCCGAGAGGTTTGGGTTAGCCTCCAGCCTCTACCACTATTAGGTGGATGGGTACCATGACCAAAAAGGGCAACGTCCCTACGTCGACTGCATGTGGTACAGGGGGCTACCACTGGTGTCACGGCACTGGGTCAACGTGTCATATGCCCCATTGAGGCTATGACTGAGTGTCCTCAGGTACCCGGGGACCACATGGCGGCGAGGTCGTGGGCATAGCTGGACCCTATGGTTTCGTGGATTTACTTGCATTGCATATGGCATGACATGAGGTTGGTCGACCATACCAGATATCCATGAGTTGGATTCAGTTGAGCATCTTATGCATATCATTATGTTTATGGTATATGATACTTTCAACTTGGATTATGCTATTCTTTAAGTTGTCAGTATTTCAATTCGTCAGTGGTTTTTAATATCGATATTGAACGTGATTGTTCAAACATGCACATGTTTTTAAGAGCATATGATTTTAAACATAGCATGCATTGCAAAACTAGTAGTGATAGACTCCTACTGAGTATAATATATACTCACCCTATCCTTAACATTTTTCAGGATAGTTCCACTCACAAATAGACGACGCTTCAGGAGATATTAGTGCAACGAGCAAGTGAATAAACAAAGGAGACAACTATACATGTGAGTAAATTCTCTACCCTTGGGATATGTATTTGTATTTATTTACAGTTGGACTGTGTGCTGTGACTGGATAGACCTGGGGAAAAATATTTATGATTTCTGAAGTTTTTCAGAAACTACTTTGGTGGTTGTGAAAGCAAATGACACTCGAGGTTTTCAAAATGAGTTTACAACTAAAGATTTTCTGCTGCATTGCATGGCTTTTATAAAATGGTTTTCAAATAGGGATGCATCTCGGCTTAGGAAGTAGGAGAGATGACTACTTCTATTTGAGGATCACAATATTAATGCTCAAGGCATTTCACCATAAACGAATAGGTGAAAAAGGAGATGGGTCTAGCAAATACTTAAATATTGGATGGCTTAAATCTTATCAATAAGGATTGATATGCAATGGTGCAAACAGGGAAACTCATATATGAATGATGAGAATGATGAATGAGGATGTTAGTGAACTTGTTAGTAGATAGTTCTGACCTGCAATGAAGCAATCTCATCAAAGGTGAGAAAATTGAAGAACCAAGATGGCTATCTTACCATCATAAAGAATCTCATAATATGAGTACACTATCACAAGGATATGATATAAGTATGATACGGGATGTAAAAGATAGACTTTGAGAAGATATTAATGAAAATCTAAGAGGGATGAGAATGCAAGATGATATTAGGAGATGACTGTGACTCATACCAGATCACAAAGGTATGGATCCTGAAAGACTTAGCTCAATTTTGGATACCTTCATTGGAGTCTCATGAAGAGTAAAGCAATATCGAATAATAACTACCTGAGTATTATGGAGCAAAACAGAAGATGTATACAAGTGACATATTATGTGATTAAGAGAGACATGATAGGGAAATGAATTCGATCGAGTTATCAAAAGATTTTGATGATAATACTAAGGATGATAATAGATCGATCCTAACATGAACTTGTAACAAAAAAGTATAGCATGATCAAAACGAGTAGATGCAGTATCGATTATATGCAACAAAGCACATGAAGACATTGATCTAGGTAGACAAAAATGAGGATTTTGAAGAAAAGAAAGAAAGAGATAGAGATGTAACGATAAGTATTCAATGAAATATTGAATATTCAAAAGAAGAAGATCATGACTTTATGGAGATACATAGAATTCTATCATCTTGAATCCCATAGGAAGGTAGATCAAACAAATGCAAAGGAATAATACTAGATGGGGTTTAAGATTTTGAGTAGAGTATCGAATTTCAGGAGATTATACGACAAGAAATTTTTCGAGGAGGAATGGTGACCAACTAGAAATTAAAATTCTACAAAAGGTTTGATATCAATTATTATGGATCCCTTAGCTTGTGGGGAACACCAATGGATATAGTCCATAAAAAGGAAAACTTGGCAATATCCTACCTTGCCACTACATGAGTACATAAAGTCTATTGAAAAAGAAAACAAGACAGGATAGTGACTTGTCCATTTAGCAAGTAGGGTACCATCAAGGATCAAATTGAGGTCTTACTATCATAGATTGGAAGACCAGAAATCTTAAGACCATTATTTAGTCATTACCTTTAGAGTACTGTTGACTAAATAAAGGTATCCCACCCTAATTAATCAAGTATGTTAGTGTCTATGAGTTAGTAGTTGAAGTTATATACTTAGAAGGATGTAATAAGTCTTTAGACTTGAGTTTTTCTTGAAAGAAGTACTTGTTAGGCTAAGTCATTTGAGGGTATAAGGCCAGTTGATTAGGCCACATTATGAAGTTGATTAGGCCACATCATGAAGTTGATTAGGCCACATCATGGAAGACTGACAAGTATAATAAATACAGTAACAACTGAGACAGAAGCAAAAATAAGGAGCAATTTCCACCAATGAGACAGATTTTTCCAAACCTGAATAGATACCATGACAAACCATAGAAATCACAATGGATCTGAGAGATGTTGCTAACTTGGATTAAAAAGGAAGGCAAATAAGTGCTAATCACTTTAGAGGCCCTTGAGCTTATGACATAGATATATCTGGAAAGAGATTAATAGGTAATCAAATAAAGTCTTTCTATATGTCTATGAAAATGTTCCATGCTTAACTGAGTGTTTTTCAAAATTTGATGATTTAATAGCTTTAGCATAACTTGATGTAGTAGTTATGGAATGAGAACTGCTATTATATGTCTATGAAAATGTTCCATGCTTAACTGAGTGTTTTTCAAAATTTGATGATTTAACAGCTTCAGCATAACTTGATGTAGTAGTTATGGAACGAGAACTGCTATTATAAGCTAAGTATGAAGAGGCACTTGAAGGATAAAATTTGAGGAATTGAGAAAATCACTACTTATGAGGATACCTCCTGACAATACAGACTGCATGGTTGACGATAAAGCCTTAATCAAAGATTGAACAATATATTGATATAGGGAATGGAAGGAGAAAAGTTGAGATGGCTAGCACAATATAAGGTGAAGAATTAATGTTACGTTGCCTTTAGACAAATAGTTAGTTGTTACGAGCATATAAAAATCAATTAAAGGAATTTCCTAAGGACTAACCCTACTGAATTGAGTATAGAACTTTTGCACTGAAAGGTTACAAAGAAAACCATCAAGCAAAGAAAGGACAAAAAGGATGATGACAAAGGATTCAACCATGACCTAGTAAGGGTACTCGGTTATGAATAAGAGGCTTTTTTTGCTTTCCATAAATGGGAACATTATTGAAAATCCTCATGACAAATTGATGTGAATAGTAAGATAGGCCTCTGGACAAGAACATTTGACCCATGATGATGAATTGACCATTAACATTTGACATGAGTTTGGATAAAATCTTCACGGAGAAAAGCATTTGATGAATTCAATAATTATGAAACTGGATATGGAGTTAGGACATTTTACTTTCAGTATATGATAAGGTCCTTGATGGAAGAAGCTACAAATTGGCTTTCATGAGTTTATTTTGAATGTAACTCTGGTTGAGGAATAAAGTCACATATGGAAAATGACAAATAGTTGAAATTCGAAGTTAATCAAGTGTTTGGCCGTAGAGCACATGATACCATGTCAGTTATTGAAGTATATTGGGGACAAATATAAAAGATAAGAAGCAAAGTTAGACACAATAGAAAGAAGGTAATTTTTGGACTCTTACTAATGACATATAACCAACCATTAGAAGGAGATGTGGATGATGAAGAGATCACTAGATGAAAGACAAGAAGAAAAAGGGATCATCCTATGATATTCAAAAAGGACTATGAGAAATAAGATGATATGATCTCAAAGAAGTATGGACTAATTTATACATGAATAAAGAAGCATGATCGTACAAGGACACTATCCTATACATGATGAGATAAGCATAGGAATCTAAGGATTTAGAGATAGATGAATTACAGCTAGAAACCGGTATTGTTAAATTGGCACGTATAGGAGTATGCATCAGAGTACGCAGCAAAAGCGGCCCTTATAGGTAAGGCCTTGTAGAAGGAACAATAAAAATGATAAATTAAGGTTGAGCCTAGATTGGATTCCTAAGGGGAGAATGCATTCACCAAGAAGATATCTAAGAGACAAAATACCTTGAAGATGATAATTTATGGAATTTCGAAGACAAAATTCATTTAAGGGGGTAATAATGTAACGCCCAAGCAACTTACTCCATTTTTAACAAAAAATGGATATTTTATGGGGAATAAACTGTGTTAAATGTTTTGCTTTATTTAAAATATTAAACGAAGGAATTTGTAAGGAAACTTGGTACCATTAGATTCTACTCAAAAATTGGAATCCAACGCCTCAAAAATCACCCAAAACGGAGTTCGTATGAAGAAGTTACGGCCGTTTAAAGATAGGGGTATTTCTGGAACTTAAACAGAAAAACGAAAAAGACGAAAAATGCAGGGGGCTGTTTTGGTAACGGCACCCCCTATCGTCTTCCTCACCAGATTTTTCTAGAAACCCTCAAATCTCAATTTTTCCAGAGGGATCTGCCACCGCTAAGGCCGGCACCACCATTGGCAGCACCACCATAGCCGGGCTATAAAAAGCCCCATCTCCCCCTCTCAAAAACACGAGTTTTCCGGCGTTTTTGGACTAGGTTTCTAGCAAAAACCGGAAACCCATCTTTCTGCTTTTTTCGGCAACGGCCAGACCCAAGTCAGGCCAACCCTTGCCATTTTTCTCCATGCCCTTTCTCCTTCCCGGTCTGGCAATAGGGTTTTCCCCCTTGTTCGAGTTTTTCGGCAAGCAAGCACACCCACTAGGGAAAAAGGGTGTTCTAGGCTACAAGTAAGCCATTCCTCCACTTTTCCTCTCTGTTTTGCTTCCCCAGGGCAGATCCATGCCGGATCTGGTCTTTTCCAGTCGTTTTCGAGCCAGGTTCCTGGCCGAAAAATGCTCCCAAGCCGGTTCAGTCAGCCTTGTACGAACCAGCCAGTTTTTCCAGCTAGAATTCCTAGATAGAAGACGTTCCCAAACCGTTCGGACAGCCCTGCATGAACAAGGCATCCCAGGGATGCCATGCTTCACTTGCGCCTGGGTCCCTGGGATGGGTTCCAGGTGTACGACAGTGCGTACACTGTCCCAGGTGCGTCCTTCGGGTGCGCGCGCACATGGGGCACGGGTCCTGGCTCAACCAGGATGCACGGGGTGCCCTAGGAGCTGAGACGCTCCATGCTACAAGGTACGTCCGTGTGCGATGATATGCATCATAGCACGTCACTTGAGCAGGCATGTGCACGTGCAAAATGCAGTCTATGGCACGGCCTTTGGGCACGCACGCACGTAAGGCGGTCACAATTCAACCAGGATACACGGGTGTCCTGGGAACTGGGGCACAGGGACCTAATGAGACTTTAAAGTTAGGATTAGAGGATAAATTACAGAGTTTAACTATTGGAAAGTAGATCCACACCATAGGATCTAGCTTGACGAATGAATTAGGCAAGGACCATGGACCTAATAGGCAAATCTAACGATCTAATGTCTAAATAGAATGAAATTAATAAGGACTCCTTGTATCCATTCATACCTAGGAGTTTATAAATGACACCCAGGGATGGGCTGAGTGATAAAGGACGCGACTCCAGGAGACTTTGAGGTAGGTGCTCTATCGCTACTAGACTTTTTAAAAGAGCCATGATTGTTTTGAGAATGCATGTTTTAAGTATAAGAATATGACTTGTTTAGCATAACTCAATTCACCGTACATATGATAAATGATTTATGCATAGATATGTTTTGCAAATAATTGCATATACATTATGCATAGATATGTTTTGCAAACAAATGCATATATTGTATGATTTGTGAGCATTGAGTTTTTAAAAGATTGCATGTCCTTGAGGGTTACCAAAAGATTCTGGACTGCCCAAAAGACGATAGGTGGGCAGTTGTGAGGGACCCAAAGAGGACAGGTTTTGAAAAGAGGTTTTCACATGTTTGATCCAATAAGATTTGGGCTGATAAGCTCGTGGGAGCTATGCCGAGAGGTTTGGGTTAGCCTCCAGCCTCTACCACTATTACGGAGATGGGTACCACGCCCAAAAAGGGCAACGTCCCTACATTGACTGCATGTGGTACAGGAGGCTACCACTGGTGTCACGGCATTGGGTTGACATGTCATATGCCCCGTTGAGGCTATGACCGAGTGTCCTCAGGTACCCGGGGAGCACATGGCGGCAAGGTCGTGGGCATAGTTGGACCCTATAGTTTCGTGGATTTACTTGCAGTGCATATGGCATGACATGAGGTTGGTCGAGTATACCATATATCCATGAGTTGGATTCAGTTGAGTATCTTATGCATATCATTATGTTTATGATATATGATACTTTTGACTTGGATTGTGCTATTCTTTAAGTCGTCAGTATTTCAATTCGATAGTGGTTTTTAATATCGATATTGAACGTGATTGTTTGAACATGCACATGTTTTTAAGAGCATATGATTTTAAACATAGCATGCATTGCAAAACTAGTAGTGATAGACTCCTACTGAGTATAATATATACTCACCCTATCCTTAACATTTTTCAGGATAGTTCCACTCACAAATAGACGACGCCTCAGGAGATATTAGTGCAACGAGCAAGTGAATAAACAAAGGAGACAACTATACATGTGAGTAAATTCTCTACCCTTGGGACAGGTATTTGTATTTATTTACGCTTGAATTTGTGTCTTTGGATCGGATAGACCTGAGGAAAAATATTTATGATTTCTGAAGTTTTTCAAAAACTACTTTGGTGGTTGTGAAAGCAAATGACACTCGGGGTTTTCAAAATGAGTTTAAAACTAAAGATTTTCTGCTGCATTGCATGGTTTTTATAAAATGGTTTTCAAATAGGGATGCATCCTGGCTTAGGAATTTAGATTTTGCATTTAAAAATGCATGGAAAAACTCGGGTCATCACAATACCCGTCTCCCCATTTCCCCTCTCTTCTTTTCGGTCTTGGCAATGGGGTTTTCCCCTTTCTTTGAGTTTTCCAGCGAGTAGGAGGTTCAGAGTGAAATGGGGTTCCACCACTGGCGATCAGCGTCCCCAGGCTACCCAGGTAAGCCCCTCCTTACCTTGTCTCTCTGTTTTGTTTCCCCCAGGCCAGATCCATGCCGGATTTGGTTCTTTTCCCAGCCATTTTCCATCCGGGTTCCTGGCCGGAAAACGCTCCAAGCCAGCTTGGGCCGACCTTGCAAGAACAAGGCATCCCAGGGACACCATGCTCCACGTACGCCTGGGACAGGGTCCCTAGGATGGGTTCCAGGCGTACGACAATGTGTACACTATCCCAAGTGCGGCCTTCGGGTGGGCACGCGACATGGGGTGCGGGTCCTAGCTCGACCAGGATGCACAGGGTGCCTTAGGAGCTGAGTCGTGCCATGCTACACCAAAGGTGCGTTCGTGCGATGCCATTTAGGATGCGCATCATAGCGCGTTGCTTGAGCATGCATGTGCACATGCAAAATGCAATCCCTAGCACGACATTAGGAGTGAATGCACTTGAGGTGGTCGCGGTTCAACCAGGATGCGCAGGTGTCCTGGTAACTGGGACACGCAGACCTAATAAGACTATAAAGTTAGGATTAGAGGACAATTTACAGAGTTAACCATGGAATAGTAGGTCCATATCATAGGATCTAGCCTGACAAATAAATTAGGCAAGGACCATGGACCCTAAAGGCAGATCTAGCGATCTAATGTCTAAATAGATTGAAATTGATACGGACTCCTTGTATCCATTCATACATAGGAGTTTATAAATGAGACCCAGGGACGGGTTGAGTGATAAAGGACGTGACTCCAGGAGACTTTGAGGTAGGTGCTCTATCCCTACTAGACTTTTAAAAAAGAGCCATGATCGTTTTGAGAATGCATGTTTTAAGTATTAAGTATATGACTTGTTTAGCATGACTTATTTTATGACTTATTTATCATATAAATGAATTCAGCATGCATATGATAAATACATTATACATAGACATGTTTTGCAAACAATTGCATATATTGCATGATTTGTGAGCATTGAGTTCTTGAAAAATTGCATGTCCTTGAGGGTTACCAAAAGACACTGGAGTGCCCAAAAGGCGCTGGGTAGGCAGTTGTGAGGGACCCAAAGAGGACAAGTTTTGAAAAAGTGATTTTTACTTATTTGATCGTATATGATTTGGGCTAGTGAGCTCGTGGGCGCTATGCCGAGAGGTCTGGGGTGACCTCCCAGCCTCTACCCCTGTTAGGTGGAATGGGTACCACTCCCAAAAAGGGCATGTCCCTACGTCGACTGCATGTGGTACAGGGGGCTACCACTGGTGTCACGGCACTGGGTCGATGTGTCATATGCCACGTGGAGGCTATGACACTGTGTCCTTAGGTACCTGGGGACCACACGGCGGCGAGGTCGTGGGCATAGTTGGGCCCTATGGTTTGAGGATTTACTTGCATTGCATATGGCATGACATGAGGTTGGTCGACCATACCATATATCCATGAGTTGGATTCAATTGAGCATCTTATGCATATCATTATGTTTATGATATATGATACTTTTGACTTGGATTATGCTGTTTCTTTAAGTCGTCAGTATTCCAATTCTACAGTGGTTTTTAATATCGATATTGACCTTAATTGTTCGAACATGCACATGTTTTAAAGAGCATATGATTTTAAACGTAGCATGCATTCTAAAACTAGTAGTGATATACTCCTACTGAGTATAGTATATACTCACCCTATCCTTAACATTTTTCAGGATAGTCCCATCCACGAGTAGAGGACACCTATGTTAATGCTACGAGGAAGAAAAATCAAAAGGAGCAAATTATACACGTAAGTAAAACACTCTACCCTTTGGACATGTATTTGTATTTATTTACAATTGGGCTGTGAGCTGTGACTGGATAGACCTGGGAAAATATTTATGATTTCTGAAGTTTTTCAAAAACTACTTTGGTGGTTGTGAAAGCAAATGACACTCGGGGTTTTCAAAATGAGTTTAAAACTAAAGATTTTTCGCTGCATTGCATGGTTTTTATAAAATGGTTTTCAAATAGGGATGCATCCCGCCTTAGGAATTAGATATTGCATTTAAAAATGCATGAGAAAACTCGGGTCGTCACAGTTGGTATCAGAGCCCAGGTTTTATCCTTTCACAGCCAGTTTAGCATGTCCAAGGGTCCTAGACAATAGAGAAAATCAAGAAGAAGTAGTATAAATAAAAGTAGTAGAGATGACTACTTCTATCTGAGGATCACAATATTAATGCTCAAGTCATTTCACCATAAACCAATAGGTGTAAAAAGAGATGGGTCTAGCAAATACTTAGATATTGGATGGCTTAAATCTTATCAATAAGGATTGTTGTGCAGTGGTGCAAACAAGGAAACTCATATATAAATTGGATTATGATGAGAATGATGAATGAAGATGTTATTGGACTTGTTAGTAGATAGTTCTGACCTGCAATAAAGTAATCTCATCAAATGTGAGAAAATTAAAGAACCTAGATGGCTATCTTACCATCATAAAGAATATCAGAATATGACCACACTATCACAAGGGATATGATATGAGTATGATAAGGGATGTAAAAGACAGACTTTGAGAAGATTTTGATGATAATCTAAGAGGGATGAGAATGCAAGATGATATTAGGAGATAACTATTACTCGTACTAGATCACAAAGGTGTGGATCCTGAAGGACTTAGCTCAATTTTGGATACCTTAATTAGAATCTTATGAAGAGTGAAGTGCTATCAAATAATAACTAACTGACTATTATGGAGCAAATCAGAAGATGTATACAAGTGACATATTGTGTGATTAAGAGAAACATAACACTAATATGATAGGGAAATGAATTCGACTGAGTTATCAAAAGATTTTGATGATGATACTAAGGATGATAATAGATTGATCCTAACATGAACTTGTAAGAAAAGTATAGTATGATCAAAACATCAATGCCATTATTAAGACATTGTATGAATTTTATTAAGGCTATAGGCAATTGAGGATTTCAGTGATCTTAAGATAGTTTAGAATTTCTGAGAAGCATTCAGTTTATCATATATGTTACGTAAAGGAATAGATCAAGTATCAATTATATGCAACAAAGCATATAGAGACATTGATCCAGGTAGACCAAATGAGGATTTTGAAGAAAAGAGAGAAAGAGATAGAGATGTAATTATAAGTATTCGATGAATATTGAATAGTCAAAAGAAGAAGATCATGACTCTATGAAGATACATGCAATTCTATCATCTTGAATCCTATAGGAAGGTAAATCAAACAAATGCAAAGGAATAATACTAGGTGAGTTGGTGATCTTATTGTAAAAGGGTATAAAAGAGAGAAAGGATATTGGGGTTTAAGACTTTGAGTAGAGTATCGAATTTCAGGAGATTATGTGACAAGAAATTTTCAAAGAAGAATGGCAACCAACTTGAAATTTAATTCTACAAATAGTTTGATATCAATTATTACAGTTAGATTCTTATCAGATCTATTAGCTTATGGGGAACACCAATGGATATAGTCCATAAAAAGGAAAATTTGGTAATATCCTACCTTGCCACTACATGAGTAAATAAAGTATATTGAAAAAGGAATTAAGCCGGGACAGTAACTTGTCCATTTGTCCTTCTTCAGCAAGTAGGGTACCATCAAGGATCAAATTGAGGCCTTGCTATCATTGGAAGAGCAAATATCTTAATACCAATATTTAGTCATTACCTTTAGAGTACTGTTGACTAAATAAAGGTATCCCACCATATTTAATCAAATATGTTAGTATCTATTAGACAGTAGTCGAAGTTATATACTTAGAGGGATATTAAAAGTATTTAGACATGAGTTTTACCTAAAAGAAGTTACTTGTTAGACTAAGTCATTTGAGGGTATGAGGTCAGTTGATTAGGCCACATCATGGAGGAGCTACAAGTACAATAAATATAGTAACAACTGAGACAGATTTTTCCAAACCCGAATAGATACCATGACAAACCATAGAAAACATTGTGGGTCTGAAAGATGCTGCTGACTTGGATTGAAAAGAAAGGTAGATAAGTATTGATCACTTTGAAGACCCTTGAACTTATGACAAAGATATATCTGGAAAGAGACCAACAAGTAATCAAATAAAGTCTTTCTATATCTAAGAAAATATTTTATGCCTACCTAAGTGTTTTTCAAATTTGATGATTTAACAGCTTCAGCATAACTTGATGTAGCATCTATTGAACGAGAATTGCTATTGTAAGCTAAGTATCAGGGGGCACTTGAAGAATAAAATTTGAGGAATTGAGAAAATCACTACTTATACCTCCTGACAATACAGACTGCATGGTTGACGATAAAGCCTTGATAAAAGACTAAACAATATATTGACATTGGGATGGAAGGAGAAAAGGTGAGATGGCTAGCACACTATAAGGTGAGATTTGATGTTACATTGCCTTTAGACAAATAGTTAGTTGTTATGAGCATATACCAAGTACAAAAAATCAATTGAAGGAATTTCCTAAGGACTAACCTTACTGGATTGAAAATAGAACTTTTGGACTGAAAGGTTACGAAGAAAACCATCAAGAAAAGAAAAGACAAAGAGGATGATGACAAAGGATTCAACCATGACCTAGTAAGGGTACTCAGTTATGAAAAAGAGACTTTTTGCTTTGCATAAATGGGAACATTATTGAAAATCCTAATGACAAATTGATGTGAATAGTGAGATAAGCCTCTGGATGAGACCATGTGACCCATGATGATGAATCGACCATTAACATTTGACATGAGTTTGGATAAAATCTTCACAGAGAAAAGCGTTTAATGAATCCAATAGTTATGAAACTAAATATAGAGTTAGGACATTTTACTTTCAGTATATGATCAGATCCTCGATGGAAGATGCTACTAATTGGCTTTCATGATTTTATTTTGAATGCAACTTTGGTCGAGGAATAAAGTCACATATGGAAAACGACAAACAGTTGAAATTCGAAGTTAATCAAGCGTTTGGCCATAGAGCACATGATACCATGTCAATTATTGAAGTATCTTGGGGACAAATATAAAAGATAAGAAGCAAAGTTAGACACAATAGAAAGAAGGTAATTTGTGGACTCTTACTAATGACATATAACCAACCATTAGAAGGAGATGTGGATGATGAAGAGATCACTAGATGACAGACAAGAAGGAAAAGGGATCATCCTATGATATTCAAAAAGGACTATGAGAAATAAGATCATATGATCTCAAAAAAGTATGGAGTAATTCATACATGAATAAAGAAGCATGGTCTACGAGGAGACTATCCTATACATGATGAGAAAAGTATAAGCATCTAAGGATTTCGAGATAGATAAATTACAGCTAGAAACTGCTATTGTTAAACTGGCACGTATAAGAGTATGCATCAGAGTACGCAGCGAAAGCGGCCCTTATAAGTAAGGCCTTGTAGAAGGAACAATAAAAATGATAAATTGAGGTTGAGCCTGGATTTGATTCCTAAGGGAAAAATGCATTCACCAAGAAGTTATCTAAAAGACAAAATACCTTGAAGATGATAATTTATGGAATTTCGAGGACGAAATTCTTTTAAGGGGGTAATAATGTAACACCCGAGCAATTTATGCTATTTTTAATAAAAATTGGACATTTTATGGGAAATATATTGAGTTAAATGTTTCACTTTATTTAAAATAGTAAACGAAGGAATTTTTAAGGAAACATGGAACCATTAGATTCTACTCAAAAAATGGAATCCAACGCCTCAAAGAACGCCGAAAACGGAGTTCATATGAAGAAGTTACGGCCATTTAAAGATCAGGGGTAGTTCTGTAATTTAAACAGAAAAACGAAAACACAAAAAACGCAGGGGGTTGTTTTGATAACGGAACCCCCTTTCGTCTTCCACCTCTAGATTTCTCCAGAAAACCCTCCTTTCACAATTTCTCCAAAAAAAACCAGGGAAATGGCGGCACCACCATTGAGGGGCACCGCCTTCTTCCCCTATAAATACCCCATCTCCCCCCTCTTCAAGATCACATTTTCCAGACGTTTGGGACTGGGGTTTCTAGCAAAAATCAGAAACCCAGTTCTCTCCAATTCCGGCGATGGCTAGGCCCAGGTCAGGTCGGTCATACCCGTCTCCCCATTTCCCCTCTCTTCTTTCCGGTCTTGGTAATGGGGTTTTCCCATTTCTTCGAGTTTTCTAGCGGGCAAGAGGTTCAGAGTGAAATGGGGTTCCACCACCAGTGATGGGCGTCCCCAGGCTACCCAGGTAAGCCCCTCCTTACCTTGTCTCTCCGTTTTGCTTCCCCCATGCCAAATCCATGACGGATCTGGTTCTTTTCCTAGCCGGGTTCCTGGCCGAAAAATGCTCCAAGCCGGCTTGGGCCGGCCTTGCACGAACAAGGCATCCCAAGGACACCATGCTCCACGTACGCCTGGGATAGGGTCCCTGGGATGGGTTCCAGGTGTACAACAGTGCGTACACTGTCCCATGTGCGGCCTTTGGGTGTGTGCGCGACATGGGGCACGGGTCCTAGCTCGACCAGGATGCACGGGGTGCCCTGGGGTGGAGATGCGCCATGCTACACCAAGGGTGTGTCCGTGCAATGCCATCCAGGATGCACGTCATAGCACGTCACTTGAGCATGCATGTGCGCGTGCAAAACGCAGTCCCTGGCATGGCCTTTATGCGCGCATGCACCTGAGGTGGTCGCAGTTCAACCAGGATGCGCAAGTGTCCTGGGAACTGGGACACGCGGACCTAATAAGACTATAAAGTTAGGATTAGAGGACAATTTACAGAGTTAACCATGGAATAGTAGGTCCATATCATAGGATCTAGCCTGACAAATAAATTAGGCAAGGACCATGGACCCTAAAGGCAGATCTAGTGATCTAATGTCTAAATAGATTTAAATTGATAAGGACTCTTTATATCCATTCATACCCAGGAGTTTATAAATGAGACCCAGGGACGGGTTGAGTGATAAAGAACGTGACTCCAGGAGACTTTGAGGTAGGTGCTCTATCAGTCCTAGACTTTTAAAAAAGAGCTATGATCGTTTAGAGAATGCATGTTTTAAGTATTAAGTATATTACTTGTTTAGCATGACTTATTTTATGACTTGTTTAACATATAAATGAATTCAGCATGCATATGATAAATACATTATGCATAGACATGTTTTGCAAACAATTGCATATATTGCATGATTTGTGAGCATTGAGTTCTTGAAAAATTGCATGTCCTTGAGGGTTACCAAAAGACGCTGGAGTGCCCAAAAGGCGCTGGGTAGGCAGTTGTGAGGGCCAGGCAGTTGTGAGGGACCCAAAGAGGACAAGTTTGGAAAAAGAGGTTTTTGCTTGTTTGATCGTATATGATTTGGGCTAGTGACCACGTGGGTGCTATTCCGAGAGGTCTGGGGTGGCCTCCTAGCCTCTACCACTATTAGGTGGAATGGTTACCATGCCCAAAAAGGGCATGTCCCTACATCGATTGCATATGGTACAGGGGGCTACCACTGGTGTCACTGCACTGGGTCGATGTGTCATATGCCCCGTGGAGGTTATGATGCTGTCTCCCTAGGTACCTGGGGACCACACGGCAGTGAGGTCGTGGGCATAGTTTGGTCCTATGGTTTGAGGATTTACTTGCATTGCATATGGCATGACATGAGATTGGTCGACCATACCATATATCCATGAGTTGGATTCAGTTGAGCATCTTATGCATATCATTATGTTTATGATATATGATACTTTCGACTTGGATTATGCTATTTCTTTAAGTCGTTAGTATTCCAATTTGACAGTGGTTTTTAATATCGATATTGACCTTAATTGTTCAAACATGCACATGTTTTAAAGAGCATATGATTTTAAACGTAGCATGCATTGTAAAACTAGTAGTGATAGACTCCTACTGAGTATAGTATATACTCACCCTATCCTTAACATTTTTCAGGATAGTTCCATCCATGAGTAGAGGACACCTATGTTAATGCTACGAGGAAGAAAAATCGAAAGGAGACAATTATACACCTAAGTAAAACACTCTACCCTTTGGACATGTATTTGTATTTATTTATAGTTGGGCTGTGAGCTGTGATTGGATAGACCTGGGAAAATATTTATGATTTCTGAAGTTTTTCAAAAACTACTTTGGTGGTTGTGAAAGCAAATGACACTCGGGGTTTTCAAAATGAGTTTAAAACTAAAGATTTTCCCCTGCATTGCATGGTTTTTATAAAATGGTTTTCAAATAGGGATGCATCTCACCTTAGGAATTAGATATTGCATTTAAAAATGCATGACAAAACCCGGGTCGTCACAAAACCACCACTATAGCCCATGCAAATTTACATTAAGAACAATTTATGATGCCCACAACCATTGGTGTAGTCAAAGTTACTACCTTCTTACCAGCATTACTATCTATTTACTACCACCACATAAAATGTGAGCAGGTTCTTTTGAGGTAAATTGGCAAACATCGTACTCATTTCTGGCAAAAGAAACTGTCACTAATCTTCAAATCTCTACTGGTGGAAAGTGTATACCACTAGTATTAATCTCATATTGAAGAAATATAAATCCATTGCTAGTTATGATTAGAGAGTTATTGATGGGACTTTTAGTGATGGTAACCACCAATTAATCCTCTTCAATATGGCAAACTTTGATGTCATTCTAGGGATGAACTAGTTAGCTTTGGATTGGGTAATAGTTGACTACTGTAAGAAAAAGCTCACTTATGGTGGTCCAAGAGAAGTGATGATCTATTTTCAAGGGAGATGAGATTTTGCAAGAGCATGTGTCATTTCTACTATGAAGGCAGCTAGGCACATTGCTAAGGAATGTTAGGCCTTTGACTAGAGTTCAGAAAGTAGATGTTGATAAAGCCACGCTGGAGGAGGTAGTAGAAGTTTGTGATTTTTAATATGTATTTCCTGAGTTTCTACTAGGATTACCATACAAAAGGGAGACATACTTCACTAGTGAGCTCGTACTTGGTATGGCTTGTATCTCTAAAGAACCATATAGAATGGCCCCAGCATACCTAAAAGAGTTAATGAGTCAATTGAAAGAATTTCTACAAAGAGGATTTATCAGACCTAGCATTTCTCTATCAAGAGCATCAATCCTCTTAATAGAAAAGAAGGATGGGTCAATGGGACTTTGTATTGACTATTGGATGCTAATAAAGTCACTGTGAAAAATAGGTATCCTCTCTACCTTGGAGAGATGGTCTGTTTGATTAGCTTCAGGCAGCTATGGTCTTTTATAAGATCATTTTGAGGTTTAGATATAATCAACTAAGGATTATAAAGAAGATATTTCAAAGAAGATTATTTAGAACTTGATATGCAACTATGAATTTAGAGTATGCCATTTGGGTTGACAAATGCTCTATCCACATTTATATATCTCACGATAGGTTGCTTAAGCCATTTCTTAATAAATTTGTTATCGTGTTAATGGACAACTTCCTTGTTTATTTAGCAAGTCAGGTAGAATATCAAGAATACTTGCATGTGGTATTGGACACACTTAGGAAACATAAAATTTATTCCAAATTCTTCAAATATGAATTTTGGTTAGAAGAGGTAAATCTTCTAGGCCATGCTATCCTAAAAGATGGTGTAGTAATTGACCTAGATAGAGTAGAGATGGTGAGAAGTGGAAAATGCCCAAGACATTGAATGAGATACAGAGTTTTCTAGGTCATGCTAGATACTACCATTGATTTATTGAAGGATTATCATGCCTTGCCTTACCACTTTCCTAGTTCACAAGGAAAGATGTGAATTTTGTGTTAGATGATGTGTGTGAAATGGTCTTTTAAGAACTGAAGAGGAAGCTGACCACTACGCCAATACTTCCTTACCATCAGGAGTGGTGGTCTTGTGTTTTATATCGATGCTTAGGTAAAGGATTGGGTTGTATGTTGATGAAGAACGAAAATATGATTGCCTGTACTTCTAGACAATTGAAAAAAAAAAAATGAGGTTACGTACCCTACTCATGATTTAGAACTCGCATCTGTGATTTTTGCATTAAAAGATTTGAAGGCATTAGATGTATGGAAAAAAGCTTATGGTGTTCACTGACCATAAGAGCATCAAATATATCATCTTGTAGCATGACTTAAATATGAGTAGAGGAAATGGATGGAGTACTTGAAAGACTATGATTTCTCCATTTAATATCATCCTGGAAAGGACAATGTAGCAACCAACATTATGCCCAAAAGCACAATTTGTATGTCCGAGCATGCTTTTTAGGAGGTGAAAATTTCTATAGAATGTAGTTTGATGTAGATGAAAAATATAGTACAATAATAACAAATCTTTCACAACAAACTTGACTATAAGATCTATCATTGTTGAGACAGTTCCTCAGATGGAGAAGGATGATGTTGAGACATAGGATCTGATTAGTAAATCAGTTTTATTCAAGAAATTGATGGTAACATTTAAATGTATGAGAGATTTGTGCTCCCAACAAGTGCTAAAATATAGTAATAAGTTCTCAAAGAAGCACTCCAGTCACAATATACCATTCATCTTGATGGAATGAAAATGTATGAAGATCTGAAAAGACTTTTCTAATGGAATGGTATGAAAAGAATCTTATACATGATTGAGTTTACAAAAGAATTTTCATAATAGGGATCATGCATTTTAAAATGAATTTGAATATTAAAATTATGTTTTAGTAGCTTCTTTGTTGCAAGGAAGAAGATTAGAACATTAAAATTGTTTTTCCACTGTGCCATTGTTTTCTTAGTGCAAAAACTATAGCTTCTCAGACTAATGGAAGAAGATTTTATAGTAGTGGCAACAATGGGGAGGCATTTGTTGTGCGTTTTTATCACATTATGAAAAAGCTCATATAAAGTAGCATTGTTTTCTCTCTTCTCTTCAATTATAAAACAACAAGTATAATTTTTTTGTTTGGATGGACCCATGAATGTGCCCTAGATTAAGGGAAATCATCCGTAACCTGTTGAGGAAACTGAACCAAATAAACTATGACATTCAAGATCCAAGGAGAAAATGGCGGAAGGTGGTGGCATGTCTTGTCTTGAGCGGGTGGGTCATGTTTCCTTTTTTTGGTTTGGTTGAATGAAAAGGACTATGGTTTGGAATTTAGCTTAAGTTATATAACTTTAAAGTATATGTAATCATTTAAATAGTTGTATTTGTATTTTCCAAATGAAAAAATAGAGGACCTTGTAGTTTAAAGGGTCTACACATGACCTCCTTGTTGAGAGTATTATTTAAGAGTTAGAAGACAAGAAATTTGCAACTATAGTTTCTTGTTGCTATGTACATTATCCTTTTTCAGTCAATAGTTACTGTGTACATTATCCATTTTTATTCAACACCAAGTTATAACATGTAGAGACATCGAGTGGGACAAAATATATAAAGACCAGCAATAAGTAATAGGTTGTGTCATGCAATCTTGGCCATAGAGGTAGGGGATCAACCACATTTTGAGAATATAAGGAGGTCCTAGAAGGCATTGAATGGTAAACAATAGCTAAGAAAGATAACTTTTTCGGGACTATAAGGCAGTCTTAGTAGGCACTAAGTCGTGGAAAGTATATAACAAGCATCAGTCATTAATTAAGATGAGTTGTGGCATGGCAGAACAAATCTTAAACTCAAAAGAGCTATTCATGTTAAGGAGGATTAGGATACTTCTTTTTCTTTGTTTTTCTGGTTGTACTCAGCATTTGTTTTGTTCCTACACCACATCAATATTTCCATTTCTTGTATCTTCTGATGCCAATAAACTACATTGAGTTCATCCATTCCTTGATCTCAACCTCAGAGTAGTTGGCTGTATACCAATTATTGGCCTTTCTGCCTTAACATTTTGTCCAACCTCATGAAATTCAGCTACGGCTTGACAATATCAATAACCTCAAATGTACGTACCCTTTTTTGTTAGACATTTCTTTCACTAGCATGCTTACGAACTTAGTTTCTTGTTCTTCAAGTCAATCGAGAGAGAATTTGGAGGAAACACAAGTCAACAAGTCCATCTAGCCTCTCCCCTCACTCATCATTATCATAAAATAGGTGTAAGAATGTGTGAAATGATTGAAAAACCATCTTATACTGGGCCATCTTATAAAATAAAAACAAATATAAGATGGTTCTTAAACAAACTCCTTATATGAAAAGTCCTATAAGATGGTTTTGAAAAACCATCTAATAAAGCTTAATTTATATAAGACAGTTTCATAAAAACCATCTTATAAATATGTAAAATATGGGACAATTTCTCAAAAACCATCATATAAATCTAAGTAATATAGGATGGTTTTTTAAAAACCATCTTATAAATCATTAGAAGCTGTGTAATATAGAATGGTTCTTTAAAAACTATCTTATAAATGTGTCTAAGATAGGATGGTTTTTCAATAACCAACTTATAAACCTTGGATATTATAGGACAGTTTTTGAAAAATCGTCTTATATCAAGAATAACATGGATATTACAGGACAATTTTTCAAAAACTATCTTATAAATTTGCGTAATAAAGGATATTTTTTAAAAATTGTCTTATAAAGCATGGATATTATAGGACAATTATTGAAAAATCATCTTATAAATCTTTGTAATATAGGATGGTTTTTCAAAAACTATCTTATAAACCATAGATATTACAAGATGGTTTTTGAAAAACATCTTATAAAGCTACATAATATAGGATGATTTTTCAAAAACTATCTTATAAACCATAGATATTACAAGATGGTTTTTGAAAACATATCTTATAAAGCTGCATAATATAGGAAGATTTTTCAAAACCATTCTATATTGCTTATACTTTTTTACACAAATTGTGTGTTCCTTTGTTGGTTTCTATTTATACATTGTTCCTGCATTTTCTGAACTTCAACACTTCATTTCTAGAGGGTACAATCATTTTACAAAATACATTCATACACTTTCAATGTTCAACATTGAACTTCTCCATACACACTTCTCAATGAAATAAAGAAAGCATACATAGACTTAAATAAAAAAAAGGAACACGTACATCCATAGTAGTGAAGTTGTAAATTGTATTTTAGTGATAAAATTGTTTTATATTCAATAACATCAATGATCTACAAATTAAAAGTCAAAAGTTATTCAATCCATTCCATTTTGATGTCATCTATATCTAATTAGGAGTAACTCTTGCTACCTAAATCAACCTGAAAGATAATAAATATTAAATCAATTGAGACATTAATGTTGGAGTCATTTAAGAGTTGTAGAAGCTATAAGAATGATGATTAGTCGTTAAACTAAACTTTTCCCAGTTGGTAGATTGTAAATCCTTCAAAAATGAGAGTTGTCATATATCTGAGAACGTAATACCCACTCTCCCAATTAGATTGTTATCTAAGGTACTGCACAATAAAGTCAACAGATCATAAGGTTCAAATATCATGTGTAATTAGAAGTCTAGGTTATAGGGTTATACTAAAGAACTAATAAACCTTACCTTGACCCATTTCCAAGTCAGTTTTGTTGGATGGTTAATATTTTATATCTTAGCCCATTTATACTATGCACTACACATATATAAGTAAAAGCATTATATATGAACAAAGAGGATATTTATTAGTTATCCAAATATTATAATGAATGAAATAAAAAAAACTTACTTATTAATGACTTCCATCAGTGGGTCTCAAATGTGCGCTCCACAAGAATAAAAAAACATGCATGTTTACCATGCATATCTAAAGCTAGCAACATCCGATGGGACCTATATACATAATCAATGAATTAAAATTTAAAAAACTGAACTATATACATATTCGTGTTTATGTAAAATGATAGCAAGACATGTAATAACTTACCCACTATTGCATGGGTTCAGTAAGGCCTGCCCCTTGTCACAACACAAGAACCCAAGTATGATATCTGCTATTTGTTTCTCATTGAGCAAATGCTCCTTTGGTCCAAAGACAACATCAGGGTCAAGGAATTTGTAAACATCCTTCAACTCTAATCTTTGTAATTTATCATGCAAAGACCTGCATAAACTTCATGTCAAATACTTATCATGTCCTATTAATAAGTAATGTCAATTTGATTCTTAATGGAGCGATATCAAGACATACTCAATATAATTGATGATGTGCATATATTATAGCTAAACCATATTACATATGGATAAGAAGTCCTCTTTCATGATTGGAACCTCAACATCATGGGCAAGCACACTGGCCTCTATCCTTGCAAGGCTGATTTCCTTATCTTCATTGATCAGTCTGTACAATCCTCTCAGGATTGGAGGTGTGCTAGGTGGAACCTGCACTTGATCCCTACACTATAAATGTAATTTTTCAAAAATTAGTAAAGATATATATAAAAAGAGTAGAAGAGATTTAATTTTATTATAAAAATAGACATAAATATCTGGGATGGGACAATTGGTATGCCATAATTTGTTGTCAGGGAGGGGATCACCCTCAATGGCGCCTTGTGCTTGTTCTAGTTAACATTAGACGTAAATAGTATTTAAAAATTTAGCTCATGCCTTAAAGTTATTATTGAACACGATGCTATGATACCATCTACATACCTTGGACATCATTGTTTTGATATACTTCTCTCGCGAAGCTACATGATATCCAATCGTATCCCCAATAGTACAAATATCGTTTGCTTCTATAGGAAATGGTAGGAGAGCATCTGGTTGGAGGGCAACAGTAATGCACGCATACTTAGTGTGTGGATGCATCAACATGTCATCCAGCATGACAAAAAAAACCTTGTACAGTATGACAGAAAAAACCTCGTATAGAAAAAACCTGCAAATAAAAAATCACCTATACATAAGAATAAATGAAGATACTAAGACATGGAATATTGAAAAGGTAAGCATGTTAATAAATACCTTTTTGATTGAGACGTTCCCTTTGACTTATTGCTCCTTCATCTCTTCTTCCGATGGAGGACTGCAACTATTGTAAGATGGGGGTCAAGGGGTAACATCTTGACTTGGACCTTTGAAACTCTTAAGGGTCCTTATAGAAATCATTTCTTAGCTCCCATATAACTCATTTAGCATACTCTCCTTCCATTCTTCCATGTCCTCTACTAAAGGATTCCTTGATTTATGAAAGAATTTGGAAGGAACCACACCACAGCCTTGGGCCCTTACTCCACCAAGGTGCTCATCCTTGTAGCCATAGCCATATATAGGATATTCTCCTTTGCAGGAGTCCTGCTTAGAGTCCCTGTAGTGGCACTTTCCTGGGTCAAGTCTTCTTGCACATGTAATTAATAGAACACTATCATTTCCATATGTGTGTGTGTGTATATTATAATTCAAGAGAAGGTGTGGGAGTTACGCCCATATGAATGCACCATTTTCGAAAGAAGAGCATGATCGATGGGCTCTGTGGTCCCATCATTCTTTTGCTATCAAGAGAGACATTAATTCAGAGTTAATGAAATAAAAGTTAGGTATAGTTTAGATAGAACTGAATTGTCACATATACTTACTTCTTGTTCTTCTAACCATATGTAACCAATCTTGGAGAGGCAATGTTGCATATGATTAGTCACACACACTATTTGTCCTTCATATGATTTGCCTACACATCAAAGGAATATGTAATGAAGCACAATGGACTCTTATGATTATAGGAATCAAGCTTTCGGCTAGTTTGTAATTACCTCAAATTCAGAAGATAGGCAGGTCTTTATAAATTGATTTTGCGCATCTTCGTCAATGATGTTGGAATACAACTCAAGGACAATGTGGAGTGTAGACAGATCATTAGCATTTGAAAGTATGCACTTTCTTGCAAGATCACTCTTCCATTTCCTCCATTGTTCACAAGCCCCATGTAGAGCATTGCTCTTATACTCATTAATGGCATCAAAGGCAAACTACAAAGTAAAAGCAAACATTAGTCTATTTGAAATAAAACAAGATAAAGCACCTAGTATGTTGTATGTAGCAAGGCATTTGCAAACCTTCACCATCTCTCATATTGCATCTTTTATTGATGGTGACACATGTCTCCAATTGGCAATTGAGACTAGCACCATGCTTCTAACAGTGCGGCAAATGAAATTGGTATAAGAATGTGCACTACTACTTATCACCTACCTTTTATTGTTCAACTATACCGTCTTCTTTATTCCCTTTGACTTTCTATTGATGATATGCTCCATTTTGGTTGGCCCTCTTCCCTTTCTCTTAATAGGTGTACCTATGCTGGATTGTTCTTCATGATGCTCACTTTCTTCATCTTCCATGTTTCCTACACAAATGAAAACAATACATGCAGAATATAACAACATATATATATATATATATATTGGTCTAAAAAAAACACCATCTAAGTGCATAGTTGGTGTATGTAAATAGGATAGAATGAAGAAAACAATTATGTCTTAGGAAAGTAGCACTACAATAATATATTAACTCTTGACTAACTATGCACAAGTAAATACCTATATAAAGTTATCCCTAACACAAATTATAACATAAAATTATTCTTAACACAAATTCAAGCTAGTATGTGGATGCCTTTTTAAATGAAAATAAAAAATCTAACACATGAGTCTTCTTATTCTCAATGTCCTCTATCAAGAATGATCAATTTCAAAGATTTTCAACCATTAATGAAGCAGAAAATGATACACATAATTAAGTATGCAGTGTACTATTACAATTCATGTAGACATCTACAAGTAGCATATTTCAACCAAGTATTTGGATGTCTTTTTTAATGAAAATTGAAAATCTAAACATGATTCTTCTTATTCTTAGTCTCCACTATCTAGAATGATTAATTTCAAAGATTTCCAATCATTAATGAAGCAGAAAATGACATACATAATAAAGTAGTGTACTATTACTATTCACACGGACAGCTACAAGTAGCATATTTCAACTAAGTATTTAAATGTCTTTTTGAATGAAAATTGAAAATCTAACACATGAGTCTTCTTATTCTAAATGTCCTCTATCTAGAATGATCTATTTCAAAGATTTTCAACCATTAACAAAGCAAAAAATCACACACATATTTAAGTAAGGGGTGTACTATTACTATTCACATGGATAGCTACAACAATCAGATCTTAGAAACTAAAAGCATGAAAATTAGAAAATTAAGAATAGAGAGAGATCCAACCTAATGGGAGAAAACTGATATGAACAAGGTGGGGGGAGGCCATGCATTTGGTCTTTCCTCTCCTCCTCCTCTTCTTCTTCTCCTCAAGGGTTTTGGATTTGAAAGTTTTGAGGCCGGGAGGGGAGGTACGATGCACTTGGTCTATCCTCTCCCCCTCTTCTTCTTCTTCTTCTTCTTCTTCTTCTTCTTCTCCTTAAGGGTTTTGTGTTTTGTGTTTGCAAATGCCACCAGGAGGGGGGGATGCTATTGGGTTTTTAAGCTAATGTGAATATAGGATGGTTTTTTTAAATCGTCCTATATTTTAATCGGATTATATAAGATAGCTTTTAAAAAATCATCTTATATTAAGGGTTTGCTTTTGCACTGATTCATCCCCGCAACTTAATTTTTATTTGAATAATATAAGATGGTTTCTGAATAATTGTCTAATATGTATTAACGTAGGTTCACCTATTCTTTGGACCTAAAAAATCTTAAAACCCTATGAATTGCAAAGGTTACCCCATCATTTATTTCCTTGATGTATAACCACTATTTGGCATGACACATGATGTGTATACTTAATTGATTACTTAATTGATTTTTCATACATCAAATGATATAAATACTTTAATTTGTCCCCTCATATACAATCAAATTCAACCCAAGCCCCTCCTTAGTAGAATCACACACATAATCCATCTCATTCTCCCCGATTAAATAGATTGATGGCATTGTTGATGGCATTGTTGGATTGAAGGGTAATCAATTGCCATTTTACCTAGGTCATCTTCATCATAGAAGTCCCTTGGGGAGGCTGATAAAATAGTTGTGACCATCTCATATCATGTCCATCTTGTACATAAAATACTTATTATACTTGACATGCTAGAACAAATTGGTCATTTTGATAGTCGATCTTATTGAGGTCAACTAATGTCAAATCAAGGGCATTAGTTGTGTTCCACCCAATCGCAATTAAACACAACCATAGTTCTACAAGTATAGTCTAGCTCCCATATCTTGTGCATAACCCTGTAATAAGTATTGTTAGCTACAATTGGGTTGTTATCCTTTGTACTAGAAAAGAAAGTAGTTTTAACAACTAAGCTAACATCAGTACCTTGTTGTGCTCTTAACTCATCATGGCCTTTTGTGTGAAAGCGATAACCATTGATGGCATATACAACATACTTTGTTACTTCTGGTCAAGGTCCCATTGCTATCCAACCCAAGCATTCAGAAATACTATGACCTGGAACATCTTGCTAATCTAAAACCTATATATTATATTAATTAATATGATTAATTAATGTATATGTGCATATGCTATTACAAATCAATTAATTCATCATAGAGCATTATTCATTGTAATTAAATACCCTCTAATGAAGCCAAGTGGTGAAGGAATGACAATGCTCATCTTGTAGCCACTCTCTTTGCATCTCTTGAATACATCTCTTTTAGGACGTCCATGAGCATACTACACAATGATCAAAGATGAAAATTATATAAAACATGCCTACATTAATAATACATCACATACCCTTTAACATACATATAAATGGCTAAACTTCATCAACATTAATGATTAAATTAATTAATGTGAAAGAAACCAAAAAGAAAACATTGGTTACATACTCAATGTATGGCTGAACTTCATCAATATTAATATTTCACAAGACATAAAGGTGTGCCTAGTCCAGTTCCTTATGATCAACAATTGATACATGGCCACTGGAGAGAGGTTCACCAACTCTTGGATCAATTAATGCACCTAAATGTTTCTTTCTCAAGATTCTAATAGCATTCACTCCTAATAAATACTTAGTGCAAAACTTGACTATTTCTTCTACAATGTAACAGTCAACAATACACCCTTTCAACTGACTATGGTTTTGTACAAACCCTTTTAACACCTTTATGTGCCCATCAAACGCATACATCCATCGCAAATAAATAGGTACACATAGCCTAACTTCATCAATGAGGTGCACTATTAAGTTTTCCATGATATCGAAGAAGGATGGTGGAAAGATTATCTCAAGCTCACATAAGGTTGCCACTAAATTCTCTAAGATTTATTGTAATTAAGAAGTATCCACCAACTTCTTACACAAGTGTAATGCCCTGAGCATTTTACGCTATTTTTGCATCCATTACAAAAATGAATTGGACATTCTATAGGAAATGAACTGTGTTAAATATTTTACTTTATTTAAAATATTAAACAAAGGAATTTATAAGAAAACTTGGTACCATTAGATTCTACTTGAAAAATAGAATCCAACGCCTCAAAGAACACCAAAAACAGAGTTCGTATAAAGAAGTTATGGCCATTTAAAGATTAGGGGCAATTTCATAATTTATCTTTAAAAAAAAAAAAAGATGAAAAACCCAGGGGCTGTTTTGATAACGGCACCCCCTGTCTTCTTCCTCATCTCGATTTCTCTAGAAACCCCCTCTCCCGATTTTTCCAGAAACACTAGCACCGCCTCTACAAGGCGGTGCCAGGGTAAATGGCGGCACCGCCATTGGAAGCACTGCCTTTCACCCTCTATAAAAAACCTCCTCTTCCTCTCCCTCTGATCATCTCCTTTCCTCCTCTTTCAGTTGTTTCAAGCTAGGGTTCCAACAATGTTTTCATCGGAAAACCCCTCCCCAGGCTTCCCAGCGATTTCCGACATCGACCTACATCTTCCCTCCTGGCCGACCAGTCTCCTTTTCCTTCCACTTCTCTTTCACCTTCTTCCCTACGACATCATGTTGCATTTCTAGACAACAGGGGTTTCTGGCAGGCATAGAGGGAAACACACCACTGGAAGAAGGGCACCATGTTGGGGATGCCTAGGTAAGTTTTCTCCCCCTCTCTCTCCGTTTTACTTCCTTCAGGTCAGATCCATGGCAGATTTGGTCATTTTTCTGGACCCATCGAAGAAGACGACCCAGGGATGTTAGGTGTAGCGCACTCCTTGGGGCGGTCCTCTTGCATGCACGCCACATGCGGGCATAGTCCCAGGTTTGACCGGGACACACGACCTCCCTGGGAGCTGAGGTGCACCGCGCCTGCGCCAAGGACTCATCTACGTGACACCATCCAGGACGCACGTCATAGCACATTGCTGGGGCAGCGAAAAGGTCCTTGGTGTGGCCTTCGGACACACGCAATGTGAGGGTACAGGTCCTGGTTCGACCAAGGCATGCAAGCGTCCCGAGAATCGCGACACGCAGGGTGTCTTAGGAACTGTGACACGCAGCCTGATGATGCTTGGGAGCGTGCGACTGCACGTGCGGGCCGGTCGCCACTCGACTGGGACATAGGTGCGTCCCGGGAATGGTGACGCAGGGCCTGTTTTGGGCCTTCTATGTATTCTTAACACTAAAATACCCATAACTTGAGTTCTAGGACTGATTGAGGCGCCGCGAGAGGCGTTGTGTCTGTATCAACAGTGCGAATACACACCCAAACCATAAATTACCGGATTAAGTCCCTATCTAAAGTTGGCATGACCCTTAAACCATGATAGTGGCGCGAGGCCACTAAACCTTTGCAAACCTGACTATACCAAGGCCCAGTTAGGGACCTTAGGAGGCCCTTAGTCACGAGAATGAACCCTTAATGCCTAAGTAGTGAGGTAAACTATTATAGAACCTATAGAAATAGGCCAAGCTAACCTTTTCCCCCTAAAACCATGTCCAGGAATGTACGAGGACAAGGGGACTAGCGCGATCAAACCAGGTAGGTGTCTTATCGCTACTAGACTTTTAAAAAGAACCCATGAATCTTTGAGAATGCATGTTTTGAATCATGGTTGCTTTTCTAATGCATTGATTTATTGCTCTTATATTATCGAGTTGTTTTCATAATATATGGTCTTGAATGAGATCATTTGCATTGAGATGATTTTATGAATGCATTGCTCGCATGCTTTGAAAACAAATGCATAAATTGCCTAATTTATGAAGATTGAGATTGGATCATTTGGATAATTGCATATCCTCGAGGGTTGCCAAAAGGCACTGGAGTGCCCAAAAGACGCTGGTTAGGCGGTTGTAAGGGCCAGGCAGTGTGAGGTACCCAAAGAGGGCATTGAAAATGATTGTATAAATTGCATGATTTATGTTGATTTGAGATTTGGACTATGTATGTTTTTGGGTTAGTAAGCTCATGGACGCTATGCCAAGAGGTTCGGGGTGGCCTCCCAGCCTCTACCACTATAGGTGGAAAGGGTACCATGCCAAAAAGGCTTGTCCTCACTTCGATTTCTGTGGTAAACGAGGACTACCACTAAAGGTGTCACGGCACCCATCGAAGTGTCATATGCCCCGTGGAGGCTATGACCGAGAGTCCTTAGGTACCTAGGGACCACATGGTGCTGAGGTCGTGGGCATCTTATGCATATCATAGTATATGTTTATGATATCTATGTTACTTTTGACTTGGATTATGCGATTCTTTAAGTTGTCAGTATTCTATTTTGACAAAGGCTTTTAATATCGATATTGAACATGAGTGTCCAAACATGCACATGGTTTAAAGAACATATGGTTTAAAACATAGCATGCATTGTAAAACTAGTAGTGATAGACTCCTACTGAGTATAGTGTATACTCATCCAAATATATCATTTTTCAGGACGGCTCCACTCACAAGTAGAAGACGCCTCAGGAAATGTTAGTGCTACAAGCAAGTAAATCAAAAAGAGACAATTATACATGTAAGTAAACACTATACCCTTTGGACATGTATTTGTATTTATTTACAGTTGGGCTGTGAGCTATGACTGGATAGACTTGGGAAGACATTTATGATTTTTGAAATTTTCAAAATACTACTTTGGTTGCTGTGAAAGCAAATGACACTCGCTGTTTTCAAAATGACTTTAAAACAAAAGATTTTCCACTTCATTGCATTGTCTTTATAAAATGGTTTTCAAATAGGGATGCATCCCGCCTTAGGAATTAGATATTGCATTTAAAAATGCATGGGAAAACCCGGGTTGTCATAGTTGGTATCAGAGCTCAGTTTTATCCATTCACAGCCAGTCCAGCATGTCCAAGGGTCATAGACAATCGAGAAAATTAAGAAGAAGTAGTAGAAATAGAAATAGTAGAGATGAATAGCATATTAATGCTCAAGGCATTTCACCATAAACAAATACGTGAAAAAGGAGATGGGTCTAGCAAATACTTAGATATTAGATGGCTTAAATCTTATCAATAAGGATTGTTGTGCAGTGGTGCAAACAGGGAAACTCATATATGAATTAGATTATGATGAGAATGATGAATGAAGATGTCAGTGAACTTGTTAGTAGATAGTTCTGACCGGTAATAGATTAATCTCACCAAAGGTGAAAAAATTGAAGAACCTAGATGGCTATCTTACCCTTCTAAAGAATATCAGAATATGAATATGATAGGGGATGTAAAATATGAACTTTGGGAAGATTTTGATGATAATTTAATAGGGATGGGCATACAAGATGATACTAGGGGATAACTGTGACTCGTACTAGATCAAAAAGGTATGGATCCTGAAGGACTTAGCTCAATTTTTGATAACTTCATTGGAGTCTTATGAAGAGTAAAGTGCTATCTAATAATGAAAACCTGAGTATAATGGAGGAGATCAGAAGATGTGTACAATTGACATATTATGTGATTAAGAGGAACATAACACGAATATGATAGGTAAATGTATTCGACCGAGTTACCAAAAGATTTTGACAATAATACTAGGGATGACAGATCCGTGATATAATTGGGGATGCATAATGTATTCACGTCATTTGAACTAAAATTAAACAAGCTATGGGAGTGGTCTTTTGATCCTTGAGATCGTTAAGTTAGAGTACATAGATCTTACAAAGTGTTGCGATGTAATTTGAACTAAATTTAAACATGCCGTAAAAGTGGTCTGGTCATATTATGCATAGGGTACTTATTTAGATTGAAATTAGTTTTCTTCAATTTAGTGTGTGGTCTTCTCATTCCTAATATACTTAGGTGTTGTAGTGTGTAATCATGTCATTTGAATTGAATTTAAAAAGGCTATAGGAGTGATCTTCTCATCCTTGACATGAATCTAGGTCACGCAGAGGTATTCATTTAAAGTGAAATTTATTTTTGAAAAGTTAGACACTAGTCTTCTCATTGCAATCTACTTGGTGTTGTAGATCATAGTCATGTCATATGAACCAAACTTAAGTTGGTTGTAGGAGTGGTCTTATCATCCTTCACATGAATTTTCGATGAGTTAGATGCATTATATTCCCATTTAGGTTCGAGGTCCAGTGATGAAGAAGTCGTTTACATTCTGAAGCTTTGGCCTTTGTCATATTCATCAAACCTTAGCAAATAGTGTCAACCAATCACTGTAGCAAAGGTCTTGGCCCTGTCTTTTATTCTTTGGCTCCTAACTTGGGTTTGCATTATGGATAGTAGGTAAGATTAAATTATATCATCTATGTTTTATAAAATTTAACATCATTCTTAGATTTCTAGGTGATAGTTTGTGGACATTAAGGAAATGTGTCACATGTGTTATCATAGCTTTTGGGTTAAACTTTTCAACCTATACCATTCATTTAACCACCAAATATGTGCTAAAATAAGTTTCTTACCATAAAACCAATTGCGTGATGTATCAACTTACCATCTCACATATTTTGTGTTAGCAGTAAGAAACTAATATTTTTCACACATATCAAGGTTAACTGACCTTCACCTAGTACTATAAGGGGCTTTTAATGTTGGTTAAAAATGATAATAGAAGTTTCTTAAAAAATGACTTCTATCAAGGCAACTTGGAAAGTCGATGACTTATAAAGTAGTTTAGATAAAGGACTTTATAAATCAAGGACCTTTGAAGTCATTTAGCCTCAAACAACTTCAAAAGTTTGTGACATTTGAAGTCACTTAAGTAAATGATTTCAAAAGTCTTTTTCTTTTTTTTTCCATTTTTGAAATTTTGAGCACTACCACATGTATACATTGAATATAACATACTTCTTACAATCCATATACAAATAAAAAACAAACATCCACTACAGCATCAACATCTATCTTGATACACATGATACTTCTAACAATCTTTATACAGATGAAAAACAAACATTCACTACAATAGGCATCCACATCTTTCTTGATACACCTGATACTTCTTACAATATAACACCTAATACATTAATTTGCACATTGAGTACAAAATATCCAAATCCATCATTGTCCATCTACATCTTTCTTAAAAATACTTTGTAAAAGAAACCACAATATATGAATTCACTATAACATTCACATTCACTTCATTTGTAAATCTATACACATTCACATTTACTTTCACGCTCTAAGTAACCCTCATTCATCATCTCATAAAAGTTATATAATTCAATGAATGTATTGAAAACCAGCCACCACATATTCACTTCATCTACAAGCTCTAAATTCACCTCATCCATACCTGTTTATTCCCACACTTTAAGTTTTCACTCATTCATCACTTAAAAAATAGATATATCTCAAAAGAAATAATAAAAACTAAAAGAACACACACAAGTGGATGAAAAAAATACTTTATTACGTATTTCACATTCATGTAGTTACTCCAAGTGATCTAATTGAAACTCATCATATACTTAGCCCATTCAGTTTGTATTTCATTAAGGTTTACTATGGAGTAACTCTTCTTGTTTGCCCACTCAAAAAGCACAACAACTTGTAATACAACATATTTAATTCAATTCACATTATTTTAACTAGATCCATAAAAAAAAATGTAGAAAAATTTAAGATTATGAAAAGTAAAAAATGTCTTACCTTTCTTAATTGGGACATATGAATACTATCGAATATGAGGGTCCTCGTGTATCTCAGGACATAGTACCTATAGTCCTAATTAGACTATTATCTAGGGCATTGTGTAACAAGGATAACAAAAAGAATTCATAAATATCATTTGTAATATTGTAAGTTTAATTAGTGGTAAAATAGAATAATTAACTATTTTCTATACCTTGACATTCTTACAAGTGAGTTTCGTGGTGGAATAGTCTTGGTTATATTAGCCCATTCATACCATACTCTACAAATTTAAATTTTAAATGCATTATAGATGAATAACAAATTGTTTATCTATACATAATACATAGAAAGAATAAAATCTTACTTATTTATAATTTCTACGAGGGAGAGACAGATGTGCACTCCACAAGAATAAAAAAAGAAAGCATACCTATTGTACACATCTAAAACAAGCATCATCCAATGAGCCCTACATAGACATTCATATGAATTGTATTTAAAGTTGACAATCCCTATGTATAGAATATGGTGGAAAGAAAACAAGAAAATTAAAACTTACCTGCTATTGTATGGAATTATTAAGCCATGTCCTTGAGAGTAGTAGTTAGTAAAATATCATTAACGCACCTCTCTATTGGCCATTGCTTGGGGGCTCCACAAATAATGCTAGGGTCAAGGAATTGGTAAAGTGTACCCTCACCCTCAAAAAGGCTATTTGCTTCATTCAAGAAGCTACATAAAATAAATAATTATTACCCATACCATAAAAATATAACATATAATGTCAAATATTTTATAAGCAAGTATGTGCATATACCCCATGTAGGAGACAATGTGAGGGTGCTTGAGTTGATCCCATAGGCAAACTTATAATAGATCCTCTACCATAAGTGACACTTCAACAAAATCCTAAACAAGTACTCCCTCCTTAATTCGTATGGGGTTGATTGTCATATCTTGGTTGATGAGACAGTAGATTAACCTTAGGGATCAAGGTATGTTAGGTGGGACTTCCACATAATTAGTACACGTCTGCTATAAAAGATGTAAACAATTTCAACTAAATAATATTAATCAATGAAGAGGACCTAATTTATGATAATAAAAAATAAAGATATATACAAGTACATGTTCCATTGGTACAACAATAGGTGATAGTGCAATGGTAGGGGACCTCAATGCCACATGTTATTGCTAATTAACCATATAAAGTTAATAAATAATTAAATTGAGGTCTCTAGCTAAAATGTATTGATGAGGAAGGTAGTATGAAAAATACATACCATGGACTCTATGGGAATGATTAGTGCCTCTAGCCAAGCAACATGATATGTAACTGCATTCCCAACGTTTATAATATTTTCCATTTCTAAAGGAGATGGTAGTTAGGAATTAACATTTAAAGCCATGGTAATGGACACTCGCTTAGTATGTGCTAGCATACTAATTTCATGAAAAACGGTTGATTCATGCTCATAGCATTAACCAACTACCATGATGTTTTGACAAAAATCCAGGGCCAATAAGCATTGACCCACCTACAAATTAGACATACAATAGAGAGGTTGAGATAGAGAATTATTATCGTAGGACAATAAAAATTGCTAGTTTTGCCTATATATATATATATATATATATCTCCTCGGTTGGAATTTCTTTTTCAAGGGGCACTAGATGTCCTTCATTATCTTCTTTAGTGGGAGAATTGTAGCTAACATTTGATGGAGGTACATGGATGCTACAAGAATTATATGCAGGGATGGAGAAACTATCATCAACCCTCCTTCACGCAACTAACTAAATACACCCATTTTGATTTTCTCAACCAACTCATTTTAGGCCTCCTGATCTTTAATTGTAGATAAACATCTTTTACCAAAGAATTTAAATGGAACAATACTATACACCATGCCCTTAACTCAACTAGGGTGGTCCTTCTTATTGCCCATATCCCTATACAGGATGTCTATGTTGGTAGCAGTGCTGCTTAGAGTTCTTGTAGTTGTGCTTTCTTTGGTAAGAATGTCCTATAAAATTTAATCAGAAAGACATGATCATGTCATCTAATTAATTATATAAAATTTATATATAGGTGGAACCACTTACAATGGAGAAGCAATTTGTGTAGTAATTTTATCTGAAAACTTGTTGACAGTACGGCCCACCAAATGCACCATCTTTTAGAGGATAAAGCAGTCAATGGGTTTCGTAGTCCCAGCTTTGTTTTGCTATCAAGCAAGAGATTATAGTTAGAGAAAAAAATGTATATAACTATAGTAGCATTAATTTGAAAGTGATAAATTGTCATAGATGCTTACTTTGTACTCTTCTAAATGAGTGTGGCCCAACCCAGACAGGTGGTGCTACATATTAGTTTCATGCACCTTTCTTCCTCTTACACTCTTTGCTTGCACATTTATACATAGTAATCAAGTGCAATAATGGAATGTTACATGTAATTAATTAAATGAAACATGTCTTTGCACATACCTTAAATTCAATGGATGTGTGGTTCTATACAAATGCATACCACATGTCTTAGTCAATGATATCGAAGTAAATTGCAAGCACTTTGTACAAACTCGATGGATCGTTGAGATACGAAGCTATGTACTAACAAGGTAGTTCTTTCATTTTCTCCATTTCTCACTGGCTCCTTGTAAATCATGCATCTTCTTGTCCTTAGGCACATCAAAGGCAGTCTACAAAGTACACAACAATTTACTATATTTAAAAATAAGGTATGTTACAAATTATATAATACATGTTATTAATGTTTACCTACCGTTACCATTTCCCATATTGAATCTTTTTTCAAGGATGAGACAAGTCTCTAGTCCTCAAATGTTATAGGAACCATGTTTCTTACTATAGAGGAGAGGAAACTACTATAAGAGGCTACACTCTCACCTATCTCTTGGCCCCTAATATTGTATTGGACAATTTCTTTAATTGCCTTGGACTTTCTCTTTATAACCTTTTCCGTTGTTGTCCTCTTCATTTTGGCCATATTCTTCATTTTGATGTTGTTCTTATTCCATCGTTACTATAAAGAAGAACACAATGATATTAGAACAATGACATAAAAAAAAGGCCATGTAATTCATTAAAAGAAAACAAATTGACAAGACATATGTGGCAAACAAATCAAAAGCAAATTAGATAAAACATGCATAAAAATAGAAACCTGCTTAGGATAGATATTTCTAAAATGAAACTTTCTAAAACCTAAACCTAGAAACTAACTTAAGTACTATTTTGAAGATGCAACAACTTTAAGCAATGAAACCTAAACCTAACATAGCATGAAATTAAACTTATCAATGAAGGGTGACCTCTAAATATGGACTAACAAGACAAATAAAACTTAAGAGGAGTTCAAATGCGATGCATGTATCATAGAAAATGATAAATTTCAAGTAATTTCGACGTTCAAAGCACAACGTAAAAGAACCATCGTTTATGTACCATTCATACAAGCATCATATATACACCCATCTTTTGTTCTTAAACACAGCTATGTGAAATGGAGTTATTCATTATTGAATTATTCAATAATGTTTCTTATACATTCATAAGAAAAATTTTAAACACATATTTAGTGAAGATAATCAAAGGTGACAACATTACATCATGAAAAGATTACAAATATACTAATCCAATTTTACAAATTCAATTAACCTGTCTACACTACTCAGCTGAGAGAGAGTCCTACAAGTTTTTATAACATTCTACTTTCTCATGATGTGTTGCACAATTTCTACAAAAAAGGATATTAGGGCTGGTATGTTTATTAAGGTTGATATAAGAAAGGCTTTCAACTGTATTCACAAGGGTGCTCTTTGAAACTTTTGCATAAACAATTTTTTATGATACTTGGCTTCAATGGATTATTAAATGCATTAACACTCCATCTTTCTTTATTTTGGTGACTAGTTCTCCTTAGGGTTACTTTATAAGTACAAAAAGACTTTGACAAGGTGACTATATATCTCTCTATCTCTTCTATGTTGCCTTTATAATGCACTTCATCGCATTGAACATGCACCCATAAACCAAACCAATACAACAAGTGTCCCACCTTTTCATGCCACATTCATTAAAGTATCAATTCAAAGATCATGAAGGAAGAATGATTATAGCAAGTCAAATCATAGTTGGTCACCATACAGTTCATGAAGTAGGTCGTTAGTGGATATAAATCAACATGTTTCCTTTCTAAACCATGATCATATAGAACTCACAACAATTGTTCATATTATTAAGCATACTTTTCATGGATAACATTGAGTATTCTCAAGTAACATAAAAGGGATTAAAACAACTATCATTCAATGGCTAAAGGCATAGTACAATCTATCTATTTACTTAGGTCTTCCTTATAGTTTGAAGCCTTTATAGTTATACTACTACCTTTCATCTTGTTACCAATGTAATGAGTGATGTTCTCTATATTTGGACTCTTTAAATGTTATATACAACTCTTCTCACATCTATAGGTATTCAAAGAGCAAATCATATTCTAAGTGCTTCAACATCAACTAAGTGTATGCATAAGTTTCGTAGTCCACACTCTCTTGTTTGGGTCTTACAACTATTGCAACATTAACATTTTCAAGCACACAGTCATTCGAATCTTTTATTTGATTAATACAACGTGTCATTATTTAGTAACCAAGTTCCATATGCTAATAAGAACTCTAGATATCACATAAAACTTAGTTAAAGTTAAGTGGCTAGCTTACATATAGAAGTTCCATTGCAATTGAGCCAAATTCTTTTATCTTTTGGATCTTCTTAGATCCAACAAAAGAAATCAATTTATCATATAGGTTCCATGGATTCTACCTCAATGATGTATCTTCAAATGACTTTCTTCAACAAATGGGTCAAATTGATCATCGTTTTTCAATGATGATCTCTGAGTCCATCAAGCATCGGTCCCTTTTCTAATTGATTGGGAAAAACAGTACATATTACCCAACAAACTTGGGGCTTTATTTTGTGCACGTGCATAGAAGATTTTGATGCTCTTAGATCATTCATTAGAGCCATCATCTTCTTCTATGATGGCTTGCAAATTCTGGCTGCCATAAACCCCCTTTCTCTCCTCCTTTCACTTCCTCTCCTTCTCCGCCTTCTTCTTCTTCCTCTTTCTCTTCTCCTCTCCTTCTCCGCCTTCTTCTTCTTCCTCTTTTTCTTC
Organism: Warburgia ugandensis; assembly: GCA_035236585.1. Lineage (NCBI taxonomy): Eukaryota > Viridiplantae > Streptophyta > Magnoliopsida > Canellales > Canellaceae > Warburgia > Warburgia ugandensis. The sequence goes on from CP141130.1 coordinate 61,886,921, forward strand.
TCCTCTCCTTCTCCCCCTTCTTCTTCTTCCTCTTCCTCTTGTCCTCTCCTTCTCCACCTTCTTCTCTCATCATTGTGTTTGCTCTCCTAGGGGTTTGGGAATCATCGGTGTGGAATGTTGCCGGTGACTGGATCCCCCCTCTTTCTCCTCCTCTCTTCCTCTCCTTCTCCCACTTCTTTTTCTTGCTTTTTTTCTTCTCCACTTTTTTACCCCCTTCTTCTCTCACTATAGGGTTTTCTCTCTTGTGGGTTTGTGTGTCATTAGCGTTGAATGTCATCGACAGCTTGGATCCCCACTCATTCTTCTCCTTTCTTCCTCTCTTTCTCTAGCTTCTCCTATTGGGTTTTTGAGAAATTTTCGTCAATTAACTTAAGTGAGATGGAGTACCATTATCAAAATGGCCCACTCCTTTAGTTGAGGATATCTACAACATAGAGTAGAAATTTTAAAGTCATTTAGAGTAAACAACTTTAAAAGTCTATTGTTTTAAAGTTGTCTAGTGCAAATGACTTTAAACATAACATCTTTTTAAAGTTGTTTACATTAAATGACTTTAAAATTATAGAATTTTAAAGTTGTTTGCACTAAACGACTTTATAAATAATTTTTTAATTCAAATTATATATATTTTTATTAGTACTTTACTATATCTATCACAAATGCATAATGAAACTAATTTTTTTATGATAGTCAACATTGATTCATGCATTCTTTTTACACACATATAAACACTTGAACAAGGAAATCAAAGTATTTTTTAAAATAACGCCTCGTTTATCATCCTTTTATTATGTGTGTGTGTGTGTGTGTGTGTGTGTGTATAATCACGTATATAGTATTCATCTCACGTAAATATATATAACTCATGACAAAAGAACTAATTATAAATATAAAATTATATTGCAACTCACTACTACAATCCATATACCCCCAACTACATTATTTTCAAACCTAAGCACCCTCCCCACCATTATCATGCACATAATCATCATTCTCATGAAGTACTATTTTGATTCATGGGATTGTTTGGGTAATACAAGGTTAATCTATTTCAGTATCTCCTAGGTCATCTTCATCATAAAAAGCCCTCAAATAGGATGATAAAATAGTTGATCATCTCTTATCAAGTCCCTCTTGCACATAAAACACTTGTTTTGATTGAGATGCTAAAATAAATTGGTCATTTTTATAGAGAGGTCAACTAATGTCAGTCCAAGGGCATCAGTTTTGATAATGTCTTTGTTTTGTTCCACCTAATCGCACTTAAACACAACCACAATTCTAAAAGTATAATCCAAGGCCCATATCTCTCTTATAACCTTGTAATAAATGTCATAGGCCATTATTGGCTTATTATCCTTTGAACTGGAAAAGAATGTAGCATTGGCAACTAAGCTAACCCCATTATTATATTGCATTCTTGAGTTATCAAGGTCTTTTGTCTAAAAGAGGCAACCATTGATGGCATATCCAGCATATTTTATTACTTCTGGTCATGATCCCATTGCCATCTAGCCCAAGGATTCAGATATACTCTTGCCTGCTACTTCTAGCTAATCTTGAATCCATGTATACACATATTAGGTAGGATATATGATTGTTGTAATTAAGTAAGATTACATATATATATATATAATGTAAATTATTAATTACGCTTGAATTCTTTTATTTTTCTTTTGACGGAGCCAAGTATTGAAAGTGTGACAATGCTCAAATTGTAGCCACTTCAGTTTCTTTGTGCAACTTGGATTCTTTGCCTTGAGGACATCCATGTGCTCACTACACACACACACACAAATTATTGTAGTGTTCAAAGAAAATATAATCATCAACAATTAAGTTTTACCTAAGTGCATGATCAACTTACTCAATGTATGGTTGGAGTTCATTAACATTTCACTACACATAAAGATGCACCTAATCCTGTTCTTTATAGTCAACTATTAGTACATGACCACTCTATAGAGGTTATCCAACCTTGGGATCATGAAATGCAATTTATTGTTTCTTTCTAGGGATTCCAACCGCATCCACTCTTGATAAGTACTCTGTGCAAAACTCCACTACTTCCTCTGCAATATAACATTCGAATAGACACCCCTCTGGCCAATTGTGATTACATACGTACCCTTTTAAAATTTTCATGTACTTCTCAAATGAGTACATTTACAGTAAGAAAACTAGCCTACATAGTTTGACCTCATTAATGAGGTGCACTGTTAAGTGTACCATAATCTCAAAGAAGGATGGTAGAAAGATTGTCTCAAGCTCACATAAAACTGTTACTAGATAACCTTGAATTTCTTGTAATTTTGAAACATCCACCACCTTCTTGAACAAAGCATCAAAGAAGTAGTAAAATTTTGTAATAGTTCCCCCAACTTGGTCTGATAAGACCGAACATATTGCTACAGGTAGGAGTTGTTACATCAATGCATGACAATAGTGGGACTCCATCCCCAACAATTTCAGCTTTTCCATGGAGACAATGTTTTTAAAGTTTGAAGAGTAGCAATCTCGGACTTTGAGCTTAGACAGGGTTTTACACACTATTCTCCTCTCCTCCCTATCAAGTATATAATTTGCCTTGGACATGTATGTTCCTCGACTACCCCTATCCTATGGATGCAACCTCCTCTTCAAACCCATCTACATAAGATCCATTTGAGTTGCAAGTCCATCCTTTGTTTTTCTAGGATCTTAAGCCAGGTATCAGTCAAGCTTTCACACACATTCTCCTTAATGTGCTTGGCATCAAACACATGGCCTAGATATAGTGATTTCCATTATGCAAACCAAAAGAATATTGATTTCATCTTCCAACAACTTCTACAATTACTTTCAACTACACATTTACTTGATTTCTTCTTTCCTCATAAGACATTAATGTTTTCAACTTGCTCCAATACTTGTCATATTGTCAACATCTTTGGAAGTGTCCTTATCGCTACACTACCATTAAATTCTCCTATCTTGAAATGATATGGATGGTCTCTGCGCAACCATCTTCTGTGGCCAAGGAATGATATTTTCCTACCACATTTAAGTCGCATGGCACATGCTTGATCACTATAGATAGGACAAGCATTGTATCCCTTCACGGTGCATCCGAACAAATTACTGTACACATGGAAATCGCTTATTACCCACAATAGTATAGCCTTTAGGGTGAACAACTCTTTCCTATATGCATTGCATGCTTCAACACTTACATCTCAGAATGCCTCATGATCATTGATCAAGGGAGACACCTTGGCTACTTTGGACCAATTTCAATATAGTTAACATCATGAACTTCCTCTTCATGCATATAAATGGTGAGAGGTTGTAACAAACTAATATAACGGGCCAACAACTATACTTGCTACTCATAAAACCATGGAGACTAATTCCATATGCAAATAATGCAAGTCATATGTTTCTAAGTTCTTCACCAAAATTAGGCCACATGAAGTCTATGAGCTTCCATGCTAGGTTATAGATGGCGTGAAAAGCTATCAACTACTCTATCCTTAGCATGCCTATTTAATTTTTTTGTTGTTTCTATTATACAGAACATTTTTTTGAACCTTGGAATAGGGGGGAAGTACCATATAACCTTTGCAAGAACATATGAAACCATCTCAGTTGAATTATTCTTTAACTTCCATCTTGACTATCCACAAGTTGGGCATGTAGTTTTTATCCTTGATCTCCTTCCTATACAAGATGCAATCATTGGGACTCACATGTATCTTTCCATACATCAACCCTAATATGGTCAAGGTTTTCTTTGTCTCTCATGTGGACCTCGCCAATTTATGATCCTTCAGTAGCATCTTACCCATTACTTTCAAGACTTGTGTAAAAACTTGATCTAAAAAACCAAATCATAATTTCACGTTATAAAGTTTTACCACTGTAAACTACAATGGCTCTTTGGCTTCTTCTAATGTAGTATGAAATTCTTCAAGGTCATCCTAGAAGTCATCATATGCATCATGAAACATCAGTACAGTTGTACTGTCTCCAACACTTCATATAATGTCTTGATCATATCTTTTAGGCCTTCTCGAGGGCCTATGCAAAAGTTCTTCTCTATGCCAAATCCACGAGTGATAGCTTTCATTGATTCCATTGAAGAACAAGTGTTCTCTCAACACCCCTATAGTTACTTTTTCAAGTTTTTCTATTTTGAGCATGGACAATGCATGTGATTACAATCAACACTTGCCCTAAGTGCAAACTCTATGAAATTTTTTGTTCCCTCCTCATATTCCTTTTATGTTCATGTCATAGTCATCCAATCATCTTTGTCTAGTATTACAAGAAATTGAAATAAATCTATGTGTGGAGACTTGTTAGACATGAAAAGATTAGGTTAGGCATTTTACCAAACACTTGGTATACAAAAATTAGAAGTATTTGAAATAACTACATTACATGCATGCACACATGTGGAAATTTTCAATTAATAATGGAAAAAAAAGGAAGCAAAATATGTCATATACATTCAAAAAGAAATTTAACTTTAAAAAGAATTTTTTTTTACCAACACTCTAAAATTGATATCCACTGCGAATTTGTGAATGTACTTCTAATTCACGGTTGAGATTTAGTTGAGGATAATCACAATGAAATCTATCTAAGTTTTTGTGTATAGATGGACACAATATAAAAAAAAAGAATGATGAAAGTAATGAAATAACTCTTAAAACATACTTGTAAATTTAAAGTCCTTTATTGTAAATGATTTTAAAAGCCACAAACTTTAAAAGTTGTTTATCTTAAATAACTTTAAAATTCTGGACTTTTAAAGTCATTTGCAATAAATAACTTTAAAAGTTTGTACTTTTAAAGCTGTTTGACTTAAACGACTTCAAAAGTCTAGACTTTTAAAGTCAATAAAGGCAAACAACTTGAAAAGACCAAACTTTTAAAGTCGTTTGAGTTAAACGACTTTAAAAGTTACTTCAAAAGTCCTTACTTGTAAAGTCATTTAAGGTAAATGACTTTAAAAGCTAATATATTTTCACTTCAAATATATATATATATATATATATATATACATATTGGATTTCAATATTTTACAATATCTTACATAAATATACAATGAAATTGATTTTTTGATACTCAACCTTAATTCATGCATTTTTTACACACCCAAACATATATATGAACAAACATGTGAACAAGGAAATCAAATTATTTTTGTATTACATTCAACGTTAAATATATCAAAGCGCGAATCTACTTTGCTTCATCAAAATCTAGCCTCCTAATATTCAATTGACACCAATCTATAGGGAGAGAGTGTGTGTAAAGCTTTAAGCTACAACTTCCTCAGTAAACTTGATGGTATAACCACCACTCTTCATAAAACCCTAATTTTGGATGAGAATTACAAATTGTAATGTTCTCCCTTTCTCCAATAGTGAGGGTTAGAGAAAGAAGCAATTGTTGTCTGTAATGAAATCATATGATTTTTGTGAAATCAGGATGATCTAACACACTACTTAGCCCCATCATCTGTAGTGAGAAAACCCACTTGATCTACAAAATGAAAACAGAGAGAATTGGTAATAAGAAAGTAATGAGTTATAAAAGAGGTTATGGTTTACTTATGGTGTTTTTGATGCCACAAACAATCAAAATATCCAAAATGGAAAGCAAGAAGGGAAACAGAGAGAGGCACAATGACCAGAGGAGGACTCCACCATGCCACCCGTGAGAAGAAGAACATGAACAGGGGATACAGGAAAACAATGAGATGACTTGGCATTTTATATATCAATAAGGACTTTTGAAGTCATTTAGTCCTAAACGACTTTAAAAGTCAATTACTTTTGAAGTCTTTTGAGTTGAATGACTTCAAAAGTATACACATAAGTTTGGCACGAAGAGGGATTTTGCGTAGGAAAGGAGTTTTAATGTCGTTTGATTCAAATGACTTCAAAAGTGAATTACTTTTATAGTTGTTTATCGCTAAATGACTTCAAAAGTGATTGACTTTTAAAGTCATTTGGTTAAACAACTTTATAAGTCAATCACTTTTGAAGTCATCTAAATCAAATGATTTTAAAAGTATATTCCAGTGTAAAATCCCTCTTCACACCAAACTAATGTGTATACTTTTGAAGTCGTTTAACTCAAATGACTCCAAAGGTTATATTTTATAGTCATTTAGGACTAAAGGACTTCAAAATCAATCACTTTTAAAGCCGTTTAGATATAAATGACTTTAAAAATGCACACTTTTGAAGTTGTTTGAGTCAAACAACTTTAAAAAGTCCTTTCCCACAAAAAAACATTCCTCTTCGTACCAGACTAAAGAAGTCGTTTTTGATCAAATGACTTCTTAAGTCTATACTTTTAAAGTCATTTTTTTCTAAACTACTTGTAAAATATTTACAAAGTCAGTAGTCAATATAACGACTTCTTTATACTAACTTTAGAAGCCTCGTGTGTAGTAGTGACCCCTAAAGATTTCTTTTGGTTAATAGAAATTTCTTGCCAATGCAAGGATCTTCCTAGTATTAGGTCCCTCAACAATGATGAAACCACAAGAATTTTGAAAGCCTCCTTGATGCTCTTCAATAATGGAAAACTAGCTCCAATATGATTTTTCAATTATTTCAAGGGGCGTGCATAAGGTAAGAGAGATGGATAACATAAGAAGAGGACATGATGTTTACCATCATTGCTGGAGTTCTGTAAAGATTTGGCCTTGGCTGGCTAGATTGTGCTCTTTTGCATTACATTATACACTTGGATAGGATTAGTCTTTATGACTAGGGAAAGCACTGCAAGGGCTTTCCTTTTTCATAGTTTTAGAAATTTGTTAGAGAAGCAGTTTAGTGTGTTCAAGGTTTTGGGAAAGATTCTAGCTTTGGAGTTTTAAGAATTTCACCTTGTTTCAACTACCTAACCTCACGCCTATTGGTTTATTCCCTTTAATTAAAAGATGGGAGGCACAGTATTAGTGAATTGTTCCTAATTTGATAGTCTTAAGTACATCGAGGGAAAGGATTGCATGGCCTATCTTAGGGGGTTTATTTAACCATGTATTTTGGGGTTTTTGAGATATCATGTCATATCTCAAATGTACAACTTATTTAACAATGATATCTTGGACATATGTGAGATATTAGGTTTATTTAACTATGATATCTTAAATATTTGTGAGATATTAGGTTTATTTAGCTGCAATATCTTAGGCATATGTGAGATATCAAGTTTATTTAACATTATCAACAGTTGATATGTGTTGTTATCAGAGATATGTCAACCCCTTTTATAGTGTAAATTCTGATAGATTCTAGAAAGAGAAAAATTATATTCAAAATGTGTTTTTTAGAGAGAGAAGAAATATGTAGCTTTTGTCTCTCCTCATCCTGTAATGGAGAGGAATCCTACTATCTCCCTCTCACACTTGTCTCCCCTTTGGCTTGCCCTCTGTGATCAAGCAATCTCAACCTGCACTATTCAAAGATGAATAAAATCCCTCACATCCTCAACACTCTCAAGTCCTTTATGCTACAGGTAAGATTTTCTATTAGGGTTCCCATTTTCTGCTTCTCTCTTTCTTACTTTCTACTTCTCGGATTTTTTCTTTTCATTGGTTCCTTGAGCTCGTGGATTTGTTTTCTACTTCAGGTAAGATTGTTTCTTTTCATCGTTTCCTTTTGAGCACATGAATTCTGATTTCTCATGATACGAATCCATGTAATTTTGTTTCTTAATTTAGTTTCATGACCCATTTTCGTGTTATTTTTTTTAGAATTAAGTGCTTTTGTGTAAAGCTTAGCATTGGAGGTATTTATTCTTTTATCTTTTTCCTTATCTGGTTTTTATTTAGGATTTTTTATTTGGATAAATAACAGAAAACCCATTTTAGGGAAGTGTTTGACATTTTGATTACTATTATATTCATGATTTCCTTATCTTCCATTTTCCTTATTTTTTAGACAAATTAAAGCTGACAAGCGTAATCTTATAGATGCTTGATCAAAGTCCACATCCACTCTTCTTATGATTCTATTCCTCTATATATATATATATATATATCAATTTTTGTAATTGCTTATGCTTTTCTTTTGTTTCTTATCAAGGCTACTAAGTAGACTATTTTTTTCTTTTGGATTAGTTTTCATTATATCATTTGTGGATCTTTGATCAACTTGTATAGTTTCTTCTTATTTTAAAGCCTATTAATTGATTGGTTTTGGTCTTTTTTCTATCAACCGATCGTTGGAATTTTCCTTTTGTTCCTTTTCTACATGTATTCGACTTAGTTACTTAGAATTCTTGAGATTTTTCAGATCTCCTAGATTAGAATAATTTTGTAACCACCTACTTTGTTTTCTAGTTCTGATTGATATGATTCCATCTTCAATAGAATAGCTTTGAAAATTGATGATCCTTCACAGCAAGATGGATTGAACAAGAAAGCACGGTGCGAAGTTCAACACTATTTTCTAATTAATAAATTTTATTTCTCAAATGTCCTCCTAGTGAATATGCAGATGAATTGTAAGCTTTTATTCTAATTTTGCTTAATCAGGTTTAAGCTCAAGTAGTTTTGTAATGACTTTACTTTTACTTCAAGATTTAGAATGCTAATCAATTACTACATTTGAATCCTCAAGTAGATATTCAAGTACTTTTTTTGTATGGGTTTCATCAATTTTGGCTTTGTAATGACTCCAATTTTGTAACATCAAAATCCCAAGTTAGCAATGGAAGTTCACTTTTTGGGAATAAGGGTATTTTGGTCATTTCACTATTCACCCTAACTAGACCCAGAAATTTGGTCCTGAAAATGGTATCACTAGGTGCGTCTCAGAAAAAGGAATCCAACAAGACCAAAATCACCCAAAACAGAGTTAAAATGAGCAAGTTATGGCCCTTTGAAGTTCAGGGGCAAAAATATAATTTTTATTAAAAAACAGAATTAGCCTGAGAAACACAGGGGCCGGTTTTGATACGGGCACCCCTCTTCTTCAACTTCCTAGAGGGTTCTAGAACGGCGGTGTTTGGAGGAGAAACCACCGCCATTCTGGAGGTTTCTCCACCACCATTCAATGGCTGTGAGAGCCCCCTCCAGAACCCTCTTATAGCTCTATAAATAGAGCTCTTAGGCGCCTCTAATGGCAGCCCAAGAGGAGAAAACGTGGGAAAAACCCGACCACAAACCAGGTATGCCCAAAATCCCTTCAAACCCGTCTCCCCCTTAGTCTTAGGCTAAGTTTCCCCAAGTTTTTGCATGAAAAATCATGCAAAACGGAGCTCTAGAGAGCCAAACAAGACCCAGGGACCATCCCTGGGACGCACTTGCTCGACAGGGTCGAACCAGGGCATCCCGAAGACACCCCAGTGCCCCACTGAATGAAACACGTCGACCGCATTCAAGAGAAACCAGTAGGCGCATCCGTGGATGCGCCTGCAAATGAAAAAGTCGAGCAGAAGCCTGGGTGCGTCTGCAGACATGCCCGCTGAGGCGCCTGCCGCTGACGCGGGATGCGTTAACGTCCCAAGCTTCCACCTCTTTTCGTTTGACCTTTTATGTACATGTGGTACTAAAAAGCTTATAACTTGAGATCTAGGCTCCGATTGAGGCGCCACAAAAGGCGATGTGTCCGTGTCGACGACGTGGACACACCCAAACTATAAAATACCTAATCAAGGCCCAATCTAAGGTAGGAATGACCCTTAGACTATGGTAGTAGCGCGGGGCCACTAAACCTTTGTAAACCTAATGATACCAAGGCCCAGTTAGGACCTTAGGACACCCATAGGCATGGGGATGAACCCTTAATGCCTAAGTAGTGAGATCAACCACTGTAAAACCTATAGAAATAGGCCAAACTAACCTTGTTTCCCTAAACCATGTTCAGGAGTGTACAAGGACAAAGGGGCTTGCGTGACCAAACTAGGTAGGTGCTCTATCGCTACTAGACTTTTAAAAAGAGCCCATGATTGTTTTGAATGCATGATTTAAGTATAAGTTATATGACTTGTTTAGCATGACTTAGTTTTATAAATGAATTCAGCATGCTTATGACAAATACATTATGCATAGACATGTTTTGCAAACAATTGCATAGACATTATGCATAGACATGTTTTGCAAACAATTGCATATATTGCATGATTTGTGAGCATTGAGTTCTTCAAAAATTGCTTGTCCTTGAGGGTTACCAAAAGACACTGGCTAGGCAATTGTGAGGGCCAGGCAGTTGTGAGGGACCCAAAGAGGACAGGTTTTGAAAAAGAGGTTTTTGCTTGTTTGATCTTATATGATTTGGGCTAATAAGCTCGTGGGCGGTATGCCGAGAGGTCTAGGTTGGCCTCCAGCCTCTACCACTATTAGGTGGAATGGGTACCACACCCAAAAAGGGAATGTCCCTACGTCAACTGCATGTGGTACAGGAGGCTACCACTGGTGTCACGGCACTGGGTCGATGTGTCATATGCCCCGTGGAGGCTATGACCGAGTGTCCCCAAGTACCCGGGGACCACACGACGACGAGGTCATGGGCATAGTTGGGCCCTATGGTTTGAGGATTTACTTGCATTGCATATGGCATGACATGAGGTTGGTCGACCATACCATAAATCCATGAGTTGGATTCAGTGGAGCATCTTATGCATATCATTATGTTTGTGATATATATGATACTTTCGATTTGGATTATGTGATTCTTTAAGTCGTCAGTATTCCAATTCAACAATGGTTTTTAATCTCGATATTGAACTTGAGTGTTCAAACATGCACATGTTTTGAAAGAGCATATGATTTTAAACATAGCATGAATTATAAAACTAGTAGTGATGGACTCCTACTGAGTATAGTATATACTCACCCAATCCTCAACATTTTTCAGACACAAAGTAAACACTTAAGGACAGAGTACGCCTGTGACAGAAGACACCCAGATTAAGTGCAAGTAAGTAAACCCCTACCTTATCTTTCAATGTTACTTGATTGCAGTTACTCTCTATAGCTGAGGCTGTGACTAACACTTTCTTGGGAATAAAGTCAATTTAAAACTATGCCATGGCTAGATAATTTGAAAATGTGTTTTGATAGTCGGGGTTTTATACGAAAGATTGTTTTCCAAAACAAAAAGATTTTCATGCATTTCATATTTATAAAACAAGAGATCTCACCTTTTTATCAAAATTGCATCATATAAAACCCGGGTCGTCACAGTTGGTATCAGAGCACGGTTTGACGTTACTCACAACCCAGTTATGAGGAGAATAACTTATAGTCAAGTTTCATCCATTAGGGTAAGGGGTAATAGGATAACACATACTAAGGTCTGGTAAACTACCTTGTGATTACAGATGCCTAAGAAGAAAGGAAGTAATGTTCTAAGACCTGAAGCCCCACCAGTGGACTCCACTGGGTCGGGCAATGGGATGGCTGAATTGTTCCAAGAATTCCTACAACATATGGGACAATACATGAATAGTCAAAGTCAAACCCCTACCACCCGACATCCTTCCCCTGATAAAGTAATAGATAGGACTGAGGTTCAGTTAGAAAGGTTTCAGAAATTAGCTCCCTCATTCACAAGAGAAGATGAAGCATCTACAGCTGAAAACTGGTTAATTGATATTGAAAAGATATTTAAAGCCATGAACATAGCTGAAGAAAGAAAAGTACCCATGGCCACATTTGTGTTTAGGGGAGAGGCTACCTTTTGGTGGGAAACAGCAGAAAGAACTTATTTTGACCAGCAAGAAACAATAGGATGGGAAGAGTTTAAAAAGGTCTTTAATGACAAATATTATCCTAAACACGTAAGAAAATAGAAGGAAAAGGAATTTATGGACTTAGAACAAGGAAATATGACTGTCCAACAGTATGAAAATAGATTCATCAACCTCTGAAGATTTGCACCATGCGCTTGTGCTGATGAGGAAGATGCTCCAGAAAGATTTGTAGATGGGCTCAACCCAGGACTCAGGAGCAGAGTTCTAGGTTTCCAACCTTCCACCGTAGCCAAAGCAGTAGAAATGGCCTCCCTATACGAAAAAGATTATCAAAGGAATCAGGCCATGAAGGAAACTAAGAACATCAACACCATGAGAAATAAAGGAAAGAGATCATTTCAGTCATCTGGACTGAGGCCACCTTTCAAGAAGCCGTTTGAAAACAAAGGAAAAAGGCCAGACTGGAAGACATGCCCTAGGTGTAACAGGAATCATTCAGGCAAAACATGTCCCACTTTCAACATCACTTGCTATAGTTGTGGAGAATTAGGACATTTTGCTAGTAATTGTCCTAAAAAGAAAGTTGAAGAGCGTAAAGGAGACCAAGTTCCAAAAAGCCAAGGACGTGTCTTTGCCCTCATTTCTAGTCAAGCCCAGGCTTCAAATATAGTAGTTGAAGGTATTCTTTCTATCTATGATACACCTGCTAAAGTTCTATTCGATACAGGCTCCACTCATTCTTTCATATTCCGGGAGTTTGCATCATCCTTGGACATTATACCACAAGACCTGGACATCACTCTAGAAATCATGACTCCTGTAGGCCAGGCACTTCCCACCTATTCTTATATCCAGGATGTCCCCATTTTGATCAAGGATCATTTGCTACATGCCAATCTTATTCACTTAGATATGAATGACTTCGACATCATCCTAGGTATGGATTGGCTAGCCTTTCATCAAGCCTTTGTTGATTGCTGCCAGAAACGTGTCACTTTTACCCTACCGAATGGAAACACTTTCACCCTCCAAGGAAGAAAGGATTATTCTGGAGCATGTGTTATTTCTGCCATGAAAGCTGTTAAGCACATTGCTCAGGGATGCCCCTTCTTCTTAGCCAAGATTGAATCTGTCGAGAGTCCCCAACCAAAGCTAGAGGATGTGGAGGTAGTCCGAGAATTTCCTGACGTATTCCCTAAGGACTTACCAGGTCTACCTCCACTAAGAGAAATTGAGTTTATCATTGACCTTATACCTGGTACTTCCCCCATTTCCAAAGCTCCTTACCGAATGGCTCCTGCAGAACTAAAAGAACTGAAGACCTAGTTATAGGAACTACTTGATAAAGGGTTCATATGACCTAGCGTATCTCCATGGGGAGCTCCAGTCCTTTTTGTTAAGAAAAAGGATGGCTTCATGAGATTGTGCATAGACTATCGGATGCTAAATAGGGTCACCATTAAGAATAAGTACCCCCTTCCCCGAATTGATGATCTTTTTTATCAACTTTAGTCAGCCAGAGTCTTCTCTAAGATTGATCTACGATCCAAATACCATCAACTTTGAGTTAGAGAAGAAGATATTCCCAAGACAGCCTTCAGGACTCGATACAGCCATTATGAATTCAGAGTGATGTCCTTTGGTTTAATTAATACTCCAGCTGCATTTATGGACCTCATGAATAGGGTGTTCAAGGAGTACTTAAATAAATTCATCATAGTGTTTGTGGATGATATCTTGATATATTCAGAAACTCCTAAAGACCATAAGGAACATCTAAGGATAACATTGAGCACCCTACGAGCACACAAGTTATATGCAAAATTCAGTAAGTGTGAGTTTTGGCTGGAAAAGGTTAATTTCTTAGGACACATTATTTCTCAAGATGGCATAGCAGTTGACCCCGCTAAGGTTGAATCAGTACAGAAATGGGAAAGACCTAAGACAGTCACAGAAATAAGAAGCTTCTTAGGACTTGCCGGATATTACAGGAGATTCATCGAGGGTTTTTCACAAATCGCTTTACCTCTAACTAAGTTGACCAAGAAAGACACAAGATTTGAATGGAATGATAAATGTGAGGAAAGCTTCCAGGAACTAAAAAGAAGGTTAACTATAGCACCTGTCCTTACCTTACCTTCAGGAAGTGGTAGATTTGAGATATACAGTGATGCCTCGCAACAAGGACTAGGCTGCGTACTTATGCAACATGGGAAGGTAATTGCTTATGCTTCTCGGCAACTCAAGAAGAATGAAGTCAATTACCCGACCCATGACTTGGAATTAGCGGCCATAGTCTTTGCCTTGCGAATCTGGAGACATTATTTATATGGGGAAAAGTTTGAAGTTTTTATAGATCATAAGAGTCTTAAATATATCTTTTCCCAACAAGACTTAAACATGCGACAAGGAAGATGGATGGAATACTTAAAAGACTATGACTTCTCCATTCATTATCACCCTAGAAAAGCTAATGTGGTAGCTGATGCATTAAGTAGAAAAACTCAAGGGATGTGTGCAAGTTTATTGACTAAGAGATGGAAGCTATTACAAGAAGTAATAACATGGCAACCAGACATAAGTAAGCGCAAGATCATTATGGCAGGACTAACGATAAAGTTGGCTATTAATGAAAAGGTTAAGCAAGAACAGAAAGGAGATCCGGATATACAAGCTTTCATAGGAAAACCTGGGTTTACTAAAAGGGAAGATGGCAGCGTCTACATGCAAGGAAGATTAGTGGTACCGACTAATGAAGAGTTAAGACAAGAAATCTTAAAAGAGGCTCATCGGTCTAAGTATACTATACACCCAGGAGGAACTAAGATGTATCAAGACTTAAAGAGACAATATTGGTGGGATGGTATGAAAAGAGACATAGGGGAATTTGTGGTAAAGTGTCTAACATGTCAACAAGTAAAGGTTGAACATCAAAGACCTGCGGAATTGTTACAACCCCTTGAGTTACCCGAATGGAAATGGGACCATATTACCGTGGACTTCATCGTAGGGTTACCTAGGACCTCTAAGGGTCATGACATGATCTGGGTAATTGTTGATAGATTGACTAAGACAGCCCATTTCCTTCCTATATGCTATACCCAATCCACTGACAGCCTATCTCAGCTATACATCAAAGAGATAGTGAGTTTACATGGCATACCCCTTAGTATCACTTCAGATAGGGATAGCCGCTTCACTTCACAACTCTGGAAGTCCATCCAAAAATCCTTAGGATCTTCCTTGAACTATAGCATAGCCTTCCATCCATGGACCGATGGACAGTCAAAGCTCACAATCCAGATAGTCGAAGATATGTTGCGAACCTGTGCCCTCGATTGGAAGCAGAGCTGGGATGAAAACCTACCACTAGTAGAGTTCACGTACAACAACAGCTTTCAATCGAGCATTGGCATGGCTCCGTACGAGGCGCTCTATGGGAGACCCTGTTGATCACCCACCAGTTGGAGTGAAGTTGGAGAGTCCAAGGTGCTCCAGTCCGAGCTAGTGGAGCAATGTGCCGAGAGGGTCAAACTCATAAGGAGACGCCTCCTCACAGCTCAAAGCCGGCAAAAGAGCTATGCTGATCAAAGGAGGAGACCATTAGAATTCGACATAAGAGAGCACGTTTTCCTAAAGATATCTCCCACTAAAGGAGTTATGCGGCTCGGTATCAAAGGCAAGCTTAGTCCGCGTTACATAGGACCTTTCGAAATCCTGGAGGAAGTGGGAAAAGTGGCCTACAAGATCGCACTACCCCCTCAACTATCTGAAGTGCATAACGTATTCCATATATCTATGCTAAGGGGGTACGTGCCTGACCCTGCTCATGTCATCAACCAGGTACCCATAGAGTTGACGGAGGATCTCAAGCTAGAGACGAGACCAGTTAAGATCTTGGATCGTAAAAGTAAGAAGCTGCGGAATAAGGACATACACTTAGTCAAAGTTTTGTGGAGAAATGCGCACATGGAAGAAGAGACTTGCGAACCGGAGTCAGAAATGCGAGAAAAGCACCCCGAGATCTTTTCACTGTATATATAATAGAATTTCGAGGGTGAAATTCCCCTAAGGGGGTAAGAATGTAATGACTCCAATTTTGTAACATTAAAATCCCAAGTTAGCGATGAAAAGTTCACTTTTTGGGAATAAGGGTATTTTGGTCATTTCACTATTCACCCTAACTAGACCCAGAAATTTGGTCCTGAAAATGGTACCATTAGGTGCGTCTCGGAAAAAGGAATCCAACAAGACCAAAATCACCCAAAACGGAGTTAAAATGAGCAAGTTATGGCCCTTTGAAGTTCAGGGGCAAAAATATAATTTTCATTAAAAAAGGATTTAGCCAGAGAAACACAGGGGCCCGTTTTGATATGGGCACTCCTCTTCTTCAACCTCCTAGAGGGTTCTAGAACGGCAGTGTTTGGAGGAGAAACCACCGCCATTCTGGAGGTTTCTCCACCACCATTCAATGGCAGTGAGAGCTCCCTCCAGAATCCTCTTGTAGCTCTATAAATAGAGCTCTTGGGCGCCTCTAATGGCAGCCCAAAAGCTTGGAAAAAACCTATCGTGGAGAAGCAACCAAGAGGAGAAAACATGGAAAAAACCAGGCCACGAACCAGGTATGCACAAAATCCCTCCAAACCCATCTCCCCCTTAGTCCTAGGCTAAGTTTCCCCAAGTTTTTACATGAAAAATCATGCAAAACGGAGCTCTAGAGGACCAAACAGGACCCAGGGACGGTCCCTGGGGTGCACTAGTTCGACAGGGTTGAACCAGGGCGTCCCCAAGACACCTCGGTCCCCCACTGAACGAAACGCATCGACCGCATTCGGGAGAAACTAGCGAGCCCGTCCGTGGATGCGCTCACAAATGAAAAAGTCAGGCGGAAGCCTGGGTGCATCTGCAAAGACGCCCGCTGAGGCGCCTACCGTTGACGTTGGACGCATTAGCGTCCCAAGCTTCCACCTCATTTCATTTGACCTTTTAGGTACATGTGGTACTAAAAAGCCTATAACTTGAGATCTATGGCTCCGATTGAGGCACCGCGAAAGGCGTTGTGTCCATGTCTACGACACGGACACATCCAAACTATAAAATACCTTATCAAGGCCCAATCTAAGGTAGGCACGACCCTTAGACTATGATAGTGGCGCGGGGCCACTAAACCTTTGTAAACCTGATGATACCAAGGCCCAGTTAGGACCTTAGGACACCCATAAGCATGGGGATGAACCCTTAATGCCTAAGTAGTGAGATCAACCACTGTAAAACCTATAGAAATAGGCCAAACTAACCTTATTTCCCTAAACCATGTTCAGGAGCGTACAAGGACAAAGGGGCTTGCGTGACCGAACCAGGTAGGTGCTCTATCGCTACTAAACTTTTAGAAAGATCCCATGATTGTTTTGAATGCATGTGACACCCCAGGTTTTATCAATCCGTTTCCCATATTTATACTCAAATAATAATAATTTATTTATAGAAAATAGATGGGATTCCGAAACTTAACACTCATAATTTAAAATTTGCCGTAGCATCAAGCAAATACCATTTAAGAAAACCCCGAGGGTCACTTCTCCTCAAAAACCATACTGAAAAACAGAACGAAAAGTAACCATTTTGAGCATGCTCACAAATTAAAACCACGATGAAATTTTGTAACTGCAACTGCAAAGACACGTAATAGTAAAGTTCCAAAGCTCCAGGGTCTGTCCAAGATCACCACATCATCCATGAATAAATATATAACCACTATACAGTGATATGGGTCTAATCTATCCATATATACAATGACTAAGGAGAATGCCAAAAAGCCAATACCAGTTCAACCAAAAGTACACCACTCTGTCAGTATCTGACAGTCTCTGTTCTCAAGCCCTCGTCCAACACCACGCTAGTCCACCTTCTTTTCTTTCTGACTGTCATGCTCTGATTCTGAGGCATTGCAAAACAAAGCAATGCCTCAGTAAGCTATGCTTGTGCAGGTGATATACATTCAAAATAACTCAAGAAAACAAAGCATATAGCATAAGGCATAAAGATCGAAAGATGATCAATAATATATAAAGTCTTAAATCACACGATGAAGAACATACCATGTCCATGCAATAATAAGATATCATCAACTATGATATCATGACATGCACAATTCAAGAAAATCTAGAAACATATGAATGCATGTCAAAAGAATCAAACCTCATACACAGTCAAGCCCTATGAGTGTCTCACATACACTCACGGCAATGTGGGGTCAGCTCTCTGTACCATCCGCTTTCACCCTTGCACCCTCACGGGTACTCAGGCACTCGCGGGAACTACGCGTACCACTTTCGCTTTCACCCTTTCACCCTCACAGGCACTCAGGCAGTCACGAAAAGTCGCGTTGCACACCCGCTTTCCACCCTTTCACCCTTTCACCCTCATGGGCACTCAGGCACTCACGGGGTGAAAATCGTATCCTACCACAGGATCAATAGTCTCAAATATCGAGCCAGAGTGACTCCCACATGTCAAGAAGACCAAAAATCCAAGTGGATATCACGGAAAATATCAAAACAGTGCATGCAATAACTACCACAAAGATAGCACGCACATGCGAAGCTACATGCTCAAGTCAATCTCACACGTATGGTAAAGCATAAATCATATGCCTCAAAGACTCAAATCATCAAATCACTATTTGAGAATCATAGAAAAAGTATGAATGAAATCACCTACCTCAGTATCGCAATATCGCTAAAAATCACGTATCCAATATCAAGGTGTATGCCCTGATGTACCTGTCAGGACATAAATCATGTCATGGTTAACAAATATAACTAAAATCGAAAGCCTGATCATCTATTGATCAGCTCGATCTAAAATATCTAATAGCATTTTTTCATTTCGCTACTAAAAATTTACTCCAAACTAGATTTTTATCCTAAATCTAGGTCCACCTTGTCAAGATGATCACAACGCCTCTTTCGGATCGTGATTTGGACCTCTGTAGTTCCTAAAATCAAGGTTTAAAGGCAAAAAGGGTCAAAAAAGACCAAAATCCCGCAAATGGGGCCCGCCACACACGCAGCACGTGCTGGGCACTTCTGTGGAAGCGCCTCGCATCAGAACCCGCCCCAGGGGAGCGGGCTCTTCTGTGGACACAACGAGCGCTTCTGTGGAAGCGCCTCGCATTAAAACCCGATCTGGGCAGCAGGCACTTCTGTGGAAGCGCTCTGCATGTGGGGGACAGAACAACGCGCATGGCACGTTCCAGCCCCTCCACGTGGCACGCACGAGTCGCACCATGCGTCCAGTGCATGACGCACCCTCATCGCCACGTGGCGCTCCCTTAGCCATGAAATTTCCCTGTTCCGATCGCCGTCGCCGGAGACGACGACCAGACTGGTTCGCCGTCGCCAGTGACCCCAAGAGCTCCATTTTTTGTGATTTTTACACCCATGTGTCTGGTTTTTCACGTACATTCCATTTCCATCATCCATCTTCCCAAATCCTTCCTAAATCTAGCATTTTTTCATGCTTTTTGTTTCATTTTCCAAAACTCCCGTATTACTATTTTTCGTGTTTTTCGGGGTCCCTAAGCGTCCGATCGTCACGAAATTTTGTGGGTTCTTTCCTATCCTCATCATACACAATATGAACGGCCTAGATCTAAATCCGACACCATCTCATCCAAATTTTTTAGGAAAATCAGTACGCACGGATTTTTGCAAAAACTTACGTTTTCATGCCGTTTTTCGGCATTTGTAGGTACTTAAACGTTGAAATTAACACAAAAGGGAAGAGTGGAGTGATCCTACCTCGTTCCTGGCTGTTCAATGGTGGCGAAATCCGCCTCCCCAGTGCGTGATGGTCCACGTGAAACAGAGAGACTTAAGAGAGAGGAGAGTGCTTTTTGAGCACTCTCTCTCTTCTCCTTACCTTATATCTTTCTTTTTTCTTTCTTTTTTTCAAAATGTTACAATGCATGATTTAAGTATAAGTTATATGACTTGTTTAGCATGACTTAGTTTTATAAATGAATTCAGCATGCTTATGACAAATACATTATGCTTAGACATGTTTTGCAAACAATTGCATATATTGCATGATTTGTGAGCATTGAGTTCTTGAAAAATTGCATGTCCTTGAGGGTTACCAAAAGACGCTGGAGTGCCCAAAAGATGCTGGGTAGGCAGCTGTGAGGGACAAGCACTTGTGAGGGACCCAAAGAGGACAGGTTTTGAAAAAGAGGTTTTCGCTTGTTTGATCTTATATGATTTGGGCTAATAAGCTCGTGGGCGCTATGCCGAGAGGTCTGGGTTGGCCTCCAGTCTCTACCACTATTAGGTGGAATGGGTACCACACCCAAAAAGGGCAATGTCCCTACGTCGACTGCATGTGGTACAGGGGGCTACCACTGGTGTCACGGCACTGGGTCGATGTGTCATATGCCCCGTGGAGGCTATGACCGAGTGTCCCCAGGTACCCGGGGACCACACGGCGGCGAGGTCGTGGGCATAGTTGGGCCCTATGGTTTGAGGATTTACTTGCATTGCATATGGCATGACATGACATGACATGACATGACATGAGGTTGGTCGACCATACCATATATCCATGAGTTGGATTCAGTGGAGCATCTTATGCATATCATTATGTTTGTGATATATATGATACTTTCGATTTGGATTATGTGATTCTTTAAGTCGTCAGTATTCCAATTCAACAATGGTTTTTAATCTCGATATTGAACTTGAGTGTTCAAACATGCACATGTTTTGAAAGAGCATATGATTTTAAACATAGCATGAATTATAAAACTAGTAGTGATGGACTCCTACTGAGTATAGTATATACTCACCCAATCCTCAACATTTTTCAGACACAAAGTAAACACTTAAGGACAAAGTACGCCTGTGACAGAAGACACCCAGATTAAGTGCAAGTAAGTAAACCCCTACCTTATCTTTCAATGTTACTTGATTGCAGTTACTCTCTATAGCTGAGGCTGTGACTAACACTTTCTTGGGAATAAAGTCAATTTAAAACTATGCCATGGCTAGATAATTTGAAAATGTGTTTTGACAGTCGGGGTTTTATACGAAAGATTGTTTTCCAAAACAAAAAGATTTTCATACATTTCATATTTATAAAACAAGAGTTCTCGCCTTTTTATCAAAATTGCATCATATAAAACCCGGGTCGTCACAGGCTTGCAATAGTTGCATTGCCTTTTGGACATCTTTTGTTTGCAGTTGCCCTTCTATTAATCAGGAAAGGATTAATTTTTATTTGTTTTTCCCTATTTCTTAGTTTGTTTGGTGTTTATGTTTGTGATGTGTTTTATCTTATATGTCATGTGTAATTTTTTTAATTGAAGTTTCTCTGGAGTTTTCTGCGTTAAAAATTTTGAGCAATTTTTTTTATAGGAGTTAGATGGACCTTGGAATGGACATTAGACTAGGTTTGTGTTAGGATTTCATTTGTTGATGTTGTTCTTTTGTTGCTTACTTCTATGGATGAAGATACTATTATTGAATAAGATAAGAAGGAGAATGAAATGAGATGGGAAAAGCTATCCTCGATTTTTCTTTGGCATATAACCTGGCACTTGCAAACACATTCTTTAAGAAGAGGGGTGAACAATTAATAACCTTCACACATGGACTCCACAAAAGCCATATTGACATTTTTTTGCACAAATCTTTTCAAAAGGTGGGGCCCTAAGCTTGAAAATAATTTCAAAAATACAAACCAGTGGAAAATATTTTCAATGAATTTCATTTTAAAAACCTCAAGTTTCAACCATCAACTCACTACTTAATTATTTATGATATGGTTTGATATGTAAATTTTGAAAACTTAAATAAAATTTACATTTTTCAAGTAAACCTTTTAAAAAAAGTTTACTTCCTTAAGACCCATCCAGTCGACAGCCATAGTCCCTGCACAATTATAATTCGTCCAAATACTATAAATGTATATATATAGTCTAAGTAGAATTAAATTATACCCTCAAATAAAGATGTCACGATCAGCTACTTGTCTGATTCCTTATCAGTCTTGTTCATCTCTCAATATCTGAGGCATTACAAAAATAGTGCAATGCCTTGGCAAGCTATGCTTGGTAGGAGAACAAGATGCATATGAAAACTGAAATAAAACATTTCCTTTCACAATATAATAATCATTTCAAATCATCAAAACATTTTGCATCAGTAATTTGATCCACTTAAGATAATCACAAACTTTAGAATATCAAATTTCAAGGCATTTCATGTAAATACCATGATTGAATCCAATACTAAAATATCATATTGAAATTCAATCAAAATTCTAAATAAACTTTCTAAATAGATGTAAATATCATAAATGGATCCACGAATGCAATTTCATGCACAAATCATGGTCAGAATCATGAATAAAGCCACTAAACAGTCAAAAGAGTTAAACAATGTGAAATTAGTGAACATAGTCATTAGTGGTCACACCCCTAGCTACATGGGGCCAACAATCATCCAGTAAACATTAGGTGTATATAATGGTGATGAGCTCTTACCTTGCATATCATCAAACCACATACTCGTGGTATTGCCACTCAGTCATGATAGCAGTAACTAGATCATAAATACTATCACTCAGTCATGATTGTAGGATATGGATCTCCAAGGAAACCCAAGCACACATGCTACCACTTAGTCATGATCGCAGTATTGTGCAAAATCATGGACTACTATGCTGAAGCTTACATCCCATGTGTATGGATCCACTACCATTCTTCCACTGACACCACTTGCAAAAGACTACTCACCACACTTAGCATGGGGGAAAGTGGGTCACAAATGTGGCTTACCCATGATATCCACACCATAATTTAGCCCTTTAGGAATGGTGTCTATGTCATATCATATCATAATCTTAAAGGGTAACTAACTAACCTCCATCCCTCCTAGCATAGTATCCTCCATGCTTGTATATCCTAAAATCATTAAGTTATATGCCCGTCTCATATCAAATCCACGAAAATAATGTATCATGTGCATAGTTGGTACTCTGTACCAAAATCAAGCCCACCTGGCTGTCGAATCAAATAATGTGAATATAAAATATGTAGTGTGTTCTTAAACTATGCATTTTAAATAAATGAAATGCATGTCCAATCCACATAATTGTAATATAATAATTTTCATATATGATACTATAGCCTTTTTTATTTCATAAATTATGCTACAAATACTACATGTATAATATTGCATAGTAATTACATTTTATAAATAATTTATGCAACTTACATCTCATGCAATTATCAAAATCATATTATTACTATATGAAAATATCATGAAAATTGTGAAAATTATCATCTTAAATTCCACTTACCTTAAATACGAGCTATACCAATCCCCTGAATGATCAATGGTCTCAATTTCATATCAATCAGTGCTTCTGTCAAGTCATATGTGCATATACTTCCCCTATCACAATCCTCGTTTAGACTCATTTAGTCTTTGATCATCTTTAAACATGATGATATTGTCTTTATAGATCCCTGATCATAGGCATATATATCTTTATTTTTGTAATATCTTCAAATCCTAATCGTTGATTAAAGATCAATGGTCCATATCATCAATTGCTCTCAATTTCTATTGATATCAGCCTAGTAGATAGTCTCTTTGATATTTCATTGTTTGATCTATTCATCAAAAGCTCAGATCAGATTATGATTGGTCAGATTAATAGTTTTAGATCATCCTACTATTCAATTCCTAAGCTACAGCAATCAAAATAATCCATCATTAGATTTAATCTAATTAATAATTTAATTAACTGATCATGGATTTCTCTCTTTAACTCTAGTATAATCGTCAGATCTTGGTCATCCTTATAGAGTTGTGTTATCCAATAGCTCATAGTCCTCAGATCAATGAGATTTGTATCATCTTGTGTCAAATTGAGGTTGAGAAATGTATTGGTGAAGTCTGACCATTGATTCAACCTTTTAAGTTTGATACCTCATTGTGTCTAGACAATCGATCAAGATTGTCTGATTTGTTTTAGACTGGATCAACAATCTTTGTCACATCTAAGCTATTCTAAGTATGTATTCATGCATTCCTCAACACATATTAAGACATCAATGGTCAAATCTTATAGATTATTGATCGTCAATTGCAAATTAAAATTAGATTTGACTTTGAATGGTCATATGATCTCAGATTCAAGATCCAACTCAGTCATCAGAGTTTTGACAGTCATGGGCATCCACTTTTCAACTCCAATTCTTCCTCATCCTTACTCTGATCTCAACAATTCTTGAGCGCTTTTAATTGTTTTCCAGTATAGAAGATATTTATCAACTCACATCGACGATCCAAACTGTTGATCTCTCCAATGAGCTCTATAAGTTCCACAGTTTTTCCCCTCTAATAGTTACTATTTTGCTCTGATTTATAGCTATTTTTTACCTGGTCTTCACTGTTCTTGACAGATTTTGTAGATCTGAGGATAAGGAGCATAGATCATTCAAAACTCTCATTAATTTATGTGTCTTCTCCACCGTCTTCTTCACCGTCATTACAAGAAACCATTCATCAAGGTTTGTAGGTCACCAGAGAAATTCTTTAAAATGACTGCCTCCCTCCCATGATCTCTCTCTCTCTCTCTCTCTCTCTCTCTCTCTCTCTCTCTCTCTCTCTCTCTCTCTCTCTCTCTCTCTCTCTCTCTCTCTCTCTCTCTCTCTCTCTCTCTCTCTCTCTCATATGTCGGGTTATAGACTGTTGGTCTATTCCTGATTTCTTAAGCGGGGTATCAATATCAAAATGCCCCCTCCTTTCGGTCTATAAATAATTTTCTTTCTATAAATTTGAAAGAGTAATTATGACTTTTTCGCTATTTTGAAAGTCATAATTACAATATAGAAGGGATGGGTGTTACTCATAATGATTTTTCATCATCTCTTGACTGTTGGACCCAAATTTCTGCAAGTAGGGGCTATTAGTAAAATTACAAAATTACCCTTTACAAGAAAGATCATTCATCTTAACTATGATTTTCACAAACTTAGTTTTGTTGGATTTAATTTTCTAAGTACAATCCAAATATAAAAGTTTAAACTCTTAATTTGAAGTCTATAAAAAATTTACTTTCTCAAACCTCAAAAACAAGAGATTTCAACATTCTCTTTTCATCCTGATTTAACATATCTCAAAATCTACTTAAATTGAGATTTGAAAATTAAGGATGTTACATAAGGTGATACCCTATGAGAGTTTAACATTACAACATAGGTTAATGGTTATTGATATCTAAATTAAAAGATGGATTAAAAAAATGAACTTAATAGGTATCCAAAACTTAAGTGGTGGAACTTAAAAGGGGAGAAAATAACATCACTCATAAATAAGTTGATGGTAGAAGGAATTGGAATAATAAGATTGAAATAAATACCATGAAGATTACTATGTTTGAGTCCACTAAGAAATGGAAAAAGATATCTTAAGAGTATTTAAAGGTAAAAGGCAATTAGTAAAGGAAACTTGGTGTTGGAGTGAAACAATGAAAAAAGTTATTAAAGAAAAATGGGTGTCCTTTAAAGCATGGCAGAAGACTACAAATAATGAAAACTATAAACACTATAAGAATGCTGAAAACGTTGCTAAGATAATAGCAAGTGAGGCTAAATTTAAGGCATAAGATGATCTCTATAATAGACTGGGATCAAGAGAAGGTGAGAAAGATGTATTTAAACTTGCAAAAATAAGATAATGGAAGGGTTAGAACTTAGAGCACATTATGTACGTTAGAAGTGATGATCAAAGGGTACTAGTCAAATATGACGAGATCAAACAAATGTGGGAAAGTTACTTTCAAGAGTTGTTAAATGACAATTGTCCTAAGAATATAGGGATTGAAAGTACTATAAACCTAAATAACATTGGACATTATAGATACAACCATAGGATTAGAATACCTGAAGTTAAAGAGGCCCTGAAAAAGATGAAATTAGGAAAGCCCCTAGTGCCTAATGGTATACCAGTAGGGGTTTGGAAGCATATGAGAGATATTATAGTAGTTTGGTTGACAAAGTTATTTAAGAAGATTATAAAATCAAAGAAAATGATAGATGAATGGAGGAAGAGCTCTATTGTACCAATTTATAAGAATAAAGGAGACATACAAAGCTGTACTAAGTATTGAAAAATCAGACTTATGAGCCACACTATGAAACTTTTTAAAAGAGTAATTGAGAAGAGGCTATGGTATGAGACAAATGTACTAGCGAACTAATTTGGTTTCATGCCTAAGAGGTCTACCATGGAAGCTAATTTCTTACTAAGGCAATTGATAGAGAAATATAGGGAATGGTGGAAGGATCTCCACATGATCTTTATTGACTTAAAGAAAGCTTATGATAGGGTCCGTAGAGAGTCAGCATGAAGGGTTTTGGGTGAGAAAGGGGTTTGCACGGGTAAATAGACATAATTAAATATATGTATGAGGGAGCAATAACAAATGTTAAGACCACTAGCGGAGAGACCGATGATTTTTCTATTACTATAGGATTGCACCAAGGATTGGCATTAAGCCCTTACATTTTTTATGTTGGTTATGGATGAGTTAACAAAACATATGCACAAGGAGATTTCATGGTTCATGCTATTTGCAAATGATATAGTTTTAATTGATGGGACAAGAAAGGGTGTAAACACAAAGCTAGAGTTAGTAAGAGAATTATTAGAACCTAAAGGATTTAAAATCAACCAAACTAAGACAGACTATATGGAATGCAGTTTTAGCAAGGAGAGGAGCAAGAGTGGAGTACTAGTAAAGATTGATAACCAAGAAGTGCATGTAAAAGACCACTTTTAGTACTTATGATCAATGATTCATTAGAGTGGGGAGATTGAGAGGGAGGTTATCGAGAGAATCTAAGCTAGTTGGAATAAATGGAGATCCAAATTTGGAGTTTTGTGTGATCGGCGTGTGCCACTTAAATTGAAAGGAAAATTCTATAGGATGGCAATAAAGCCGGCCATGATCTATGGATCAAAGTGTTGGTCAATTAAGGAACATCATGTTCATAGGATGAGCATAGTGGAAATGAGGATGTTGAGATGGATGAGTGGTAAGATAAGAAAGGATAGAATTAGGAATGAAAACATTAGAGGAATCTTAAGAGTAGCACCAACAGGTAACAAGATAAGGAAGATTAGACTTAGATGGTTTGGACATGTCCAATGAAGACCAAAAATGACACCAGTTAGAAGGAGTGAGGTAATGCAAGTGGAATGTTTTAAAAGGGAAAATGAAGGTCCCAAAGAATGTGGATAGAAGTGGTGAGAAAATATTTAAAAACTTTGGAATTAAATGGAGCCACAGTACTCAATCGAGGGGAATGGAGGAATAAGATTCATGTGACTGACCCCTAATTGGTATAAGGTCTTGATGATAATGATGATAACAAGGAATATGGATCTTGGTGGAATCCTCCATTGATTGATTCAACGAATGATATCCTATTCAACTAGTGCATAAGTTGCACAGTAGGTTTCTTGAAGGTGTAGTCAATCTAGGAGTAGTAGTGTTAGCTTAGGCTACTATAAAGAATCAGGACAAGTAATTGGTTGTCATACACTCATAGATTCTCTAGAATAGCATATGCTAGTTTACCCATTTGAAACTTAAGATTTCATTTGATAATGAAGCTCCTCTTGCATTACTTGCTTTAATATATGAAGTTTTATTTTTATATCTACAATTTTGATTAGGTGTTCACCTAAAGCCTTCTATATAAGGAAGGGATACACTATGTTTTTTCTATTCCAAAAGCCATTTGGCAACTCATTGTAGAGATTTTGAAGGAAAGTATGAAGAAGGTTCTTAACCTTTGTTTGGAAATTTTTATCCTTAATATTATTCTAGACATCTCTATAAGCAATTTCTTCTTTAATAAAATTAATTTGTTGTTCTTTCAGAAGAATTCTATGAGCTTCATTAAGCAAGTGTGTTTTGGGATCTGTTAAGAATTTGAAAGAAAATTGTCTATCTTCTTTTGTAAAGTATATACCAGTGGTATCAATGTTATCTATTGGCATTATATTATACAGGAAAGAAGTTCTAAGTATGACATGGTGATGCAAATCCTTAACTAAAAGGAAAGGAGTAAGGATACAGATATTGTCATTGCAAACAACTATATTATTCAATTTAAAATTAATTTTCAATTTTATTACTACTAGCTAATGTTAAACTTTGAGACATTTTTTCAAAGTATTTAGTAGGAACTAGACCTTCTTGGATGCAGCTAATGTTTGCTCCTCTATCAATTAGAGCAATCAGATCTGATCTATGCCATTAGCCTCCAACAGAGATGGTAATATTAATATACCACTTATGAGAAGTAACTTGTCCTATTAGGTCAAGATATTGGATTGACAGATCAAAAGCATCAATATTGGATGTTTCACTTATTAGGTGTTGGGATGAACTATTTTCAACATTAGTAATTCTCTGATCTAATCTGATGTTTTCAAAATAAAGGTAGTTGAAGAATAATATTCAGGATAAAAATTTCCAAACAAAGGTTAAGAACCTTCTTCATTCTTTCCTTGAAAATCTCTACAATGAGTTGCCAAATGCTTTTTGGAATAGAAAAATTCATAGTGTATCCCTTCCTTATATAGAAGGCTTTGAAGAAACTACTAAAGCTCGACTTGCACAAATGAACTCTAAATACATAGAGTTAAGTAAGACTTAGATTAATGAACTTGTTAATAAAAATCTCATTCGATGTTCTTCTTCCCCATGGAGTTGTATTGCTTTTTATGTCAATAAGAGTAGTTATTAATTATAAACCACTCAATAAGGTTCTTAAATGGATAAGATATCCGATTCCTAATAAAAGGGATCTTCTAAATAGAATACAGTGAGCAGTAATCTTCTCAAAATTTCATCTCAAATCAGGATACTAGCAAATCCAGATCCAAGAGACTGACAGGTATAAGACTGCTTTTACAATTCCATTTTGACAATTTGAATGGAATGTAATGCCTTTCGGCTTGAAAAATGCTCCTTCTAAATTTTAGAAAATTATGAATGATATCTTCAATCCTTACAGTCAATTTATCATATCTTATATTGATGATTTGTTAATATTTTCTAAAACAATTGATCAACATTTTAAACATCTTGAAATATTCAGATGGTTAATACAGAAAAATGGTTTAATGTTATCAGCTCCTAAAATGAAGCTTTTCCAACAAGAAGTTTGATTTTTAGGACATAATATTTTTTAGGGAAGAATAGTTCCTATTCAAAGAAGTATCGAATTTGCTTCTAAATTTCCTAATGAAATAACTAATAATTAGTAGTTGCAAATATTTTTAGGCTCTCTAAATTACATTTCTAATTATTATCAGAAGCTTGCAGCTGATATAGCAATTTTGTTTAATCGTCTAAGAAAGAATGCTAAACCTTGGTCAGCAGAACATACCACAATGGTTAAGAAAATTAAAGAGAGAGTTAAATCTCTTCCTTGTTTAAACCTTGCAAACTTTGAATGGTTTAAAATTGTTGAAACTAATGCCTCTGATATTGGTTATGGAGGTATCCTCAAACAGAAAAATCCATCTTTTAATAAAGAAGAATTGGTAAGGTTTACTTTGAGTAAATGGAATGATACCTAGAAAAAATACTCTACAATTAAAAAGGAAATGCTTTCAATTGTTAAGTGCATTTCTAAATTCCAGGATAAATTACTTAATCAAATTTTTTTGCTAAGAACAGACTGTAGTGCTGCAAAACAAATTATTGACTAATTTGAATCTCATGTTGTGGAGGGTTTTCTCACTAAACACATCATATTATGGCCTTAATTTTGTTGCTTCTTCTCCTTCAAAATTGACACCTAAGGCTTTAAGTAATTTCGTAGCAGCCATTGGACGTATAGGTACCCCTGCACTCTTTGTTGCATTTCTTAACATTTGAAATGAAAAGATTAGTCATGTTAGATGCTTTGTCAATTCTAATGCGATACATTAAGGAACTTTTTGTATCATTTACTTAGTGTGTTCACCAGTTGTTGAGGTTAATACATGAGCTATCATCAAATGAAGATTTCTCGTCTCAACACTCACGTATTGGATATCCATTAGTTTACAAGGGTCTGCATTCGGATTATCCAAGATGTCTCTCATATACTTAGCATTTTTATTCATAATTTCTATAGAAGTGGGCTCTCTAATAGGTAGATTAACAGCTGTGCTATATATACTTTTCATCCCATTTTAAATGAATTCCATTAACATAGGAGGAAAATTTGAATCATCTCTATCAAATTCCAAATTTACATTGAAATATTTTTAAGCAAAGTTCTTTAAATGCACTTTCCTGAATTTCTCTTCAAAAGGAAACCATTTAAATAAAAGATGAAACTAAATCCATCTGCAACCATGAGGATCTTTCTTCTCCTTGGATCTAAACTTATTTTTCTTTGAAGTGAATAAGTGAGGATTATAGCCAAATTGAGGATTACCTTGTGTTTGTGGTTCCTCTTCTATTTGATCCCTAACTCTACACCTTAGGAGGTGCCAGGAGCCTTCTTTTTTACCTCTTCTGCATAGTTGTGGCTTTGCTGAGTGACATTTCTTCTAGGAGGCATCATTTCCAAAGTGAAAGAGGCTAGGTTGAAACAGAAACTTGACTAAGAACTTTAACAAACATTTGGAGGGTTTGAGTCAAAGTCAAAGTAGAGAGATGAAAAATTAGACAAACTAGCAGTGGAGTGTGGGCTTGGGCGAGGAAAGTATATTTTCTCAAAATGGAATGGCTCGAAAAACCATTTGGGAAAGTTTAGTATAGGAGGTTGCGTGACTTTTTCTCGAAGAGAGGGGGCTGGAGTGTTTTCAAATGAGAAAAGAAGCGCTTCCTGCATTTTAAGTTCCAAAAGCCCCTGAAAATCATATTCTAGATATACTCGGGGCATCAACGCCTACCAGGGAGTTATAAACTAGGGTGCATTGTCACCAACTGGATGAGTTATTTTGGTGTTATACCCCTTGGATGTTCAAATGCATCGATGCCTAATGCCTGTTTTCACAGAAATTTGAAAATTTTGCTTCCTTTTTGGTCTCCAAATTCATGGATGTTTTGAAAAACATTTGGGCAACATGAAGAAGGACTTTTGATGACTTTAAATCAAACTGGTATACATCACGAACATGAAATCTAGCATTTGTTCTTATGGTGATGATCAACGACCAATGAACTTGTAAACAAACATAGAATTGTATAGAATCTCACTGCCATTTCTGTGAAACTGTATGCATAACAAAGTACTAACTTAATGGTACCAAATACATAATTATGTCTCATTAGCATGACTTTTGTTGTGCTAGATCTATCACTGACAATGAGGATCTTTGATCTGTAATAAGAAGCACACACAAGGAATTAAGTGGTTTGGCCAAACTCGACCTACACTCATAGGAGAAGAGAATCAATATCATCTAATCAGATTACATAGATGAGGAGGAGGCAAAGCCTCCTCTATTTGCCTCCTCTCTTCTCTATGTACAAACTCTCCCACTCACATTAACAACCCTAATATTAAATTTATATAGGAGTTCTTACTCACATGGGTATAGACCACATGTGGGTCCACCCTAACAATCTCCCCCTCCATACCAATGAGAGGAGGATGCACTAAATCCTTAATTGTTAGTTTAACTCCCCCACATTACAAGCTTATTATTAGTCTAGCTTAGAATTCTAGTGGTCCCCACTTTCTCTCTTATCTCTCTCCTCTCTTTTCTCTTTCCCTCTTATCCCCCTCTCTCCTACACATCTATCGCTCTTATCTCTTACTCATTCACGTGTCTCTCTCTCCCTCTTCTTATATTTGCATTCTCCTCTCCCCAAAGGAATGGTTTTCCCTTTTGGGAGGCTGGGTTGGCCGGCACATTCTCCTCTCGCACCCTCCTTTCCTCGTTTTTCTCCAGTCCAACCGGCCATAGGGTTTCCTCTCCCTCCTTCTCCCTTCTTCCTTCTTCGGTTCCCACCGTTTTTTCCTCGTTTTTCATTAAAAACCAAAAACCCTAATGAAATTACAAGTCTGCCCCTGGCAGATCTCAGTAATCCCATCTGAGTCCCTATTTTAATACCAACTCTATCCTTTTTCAGAAATATCATCTGTGTCTCCAGTTTAATTCCAGTTGAGTCCCTGATTTAATTCCAACTGTGTCCCTGTGCTATTCTGGTTTTACCTTATCTTCATTCTAACTATTCAAGGACAGTGCAATCTAGGATAGACTAATTCAGGGATAATGCAATCCAGGACAGCTTATTTAGTTGCAATTTTTGTTTTCTTTTGAATAAATAATTGTGTAAATTGCAACAATTGAATAAATTTGGATTTTATTTTATTCTTTGTTTATTTCTAGTATATTCTTTGTTTTTATTCTTTCATTAATTGAATTTTATTTAAAACTCCATCATTTCAAATCAAGTCCTATTGGGGATTGACTCGTACTTATATAAGCTACACTACAATAGCCCGTGCACTTGCGGTTAAACAATCAACAAGTTTTTGGCGCCGTTGCCGAGGACTTACAATGGAGTTTTTTATAAAATTTAATTAAAAATCCAAAAAATAAGAAAAAAATTCAAAAATCCATAAAAATTAAAATTTTAGGCATTCTTAGGTGCATCTTTAAATTTTTAGTGCATAACCACTTTATTTCCTGAATTCGGTACTAATTATTATTTTTCTTTTTTAGCAAATTGAAGTGGAGCTTCATCAATTAGATAGATTTTTCTTGCTTTCCTAGATTAGGAATTTTATTTTTGAGTGAATCTTGTAGTGAGGCCCCTTTGTAATTTGCATTTTCAATTTCAATTTTAAAGGGTTGTAATAATGCAGGGCAAGTGTGGGATAAGGTGGTCCACACTTGATCTTCAGCAGAAACCTCATTGTAAGTCTTCTCACTCATTTAATTTCTATATTAGGGTTTGCATTTAGAATAATTTGCATTGTTTAGTAGTTAATTGCATATAGAAAGCATCTATTATAATTTGTGCATTTTAGGATTTTGCATTAGTTTATTGCTTTCAATTGCATTTTAGGACACGTTTAATGCTTTAAGGTGGTTTATATGTTAATCGAATTGCCATGGTGTGTGAAAATTAATTAGTAAGGGCACCCTTCCCCTGCAAGATCAAGGGTGGATTTCATCACCACTCTTTCGCCCACCTAGGATAATCACCTCAAGCACGCAACCTCTCCATTCACATTAAAATCAATTAGAAGAGACCTATAGGGTCATCACATGCTCATAAGACCCTCTTAATAGGACACAATTTGCTGTCAATCTAGTGGCTTTTGATCATTGTGGTTATTGGGGGTTGTCTAATAGAGCCTCCCTCTTCCCCCACCTCCTGTCGACATTTGTTGAGGTCTAAACACCTCCTTACACAAGGGTTGTATTAATCACTTTGGTTAGAACCTAACTAGTAAGCAGTAGTCAACTCCTAAAGAGAGTAGGAGCATTAGATCAGGCTAATTAAAAGCATTGTCCCCACAGAAAATCAAGAAAATCAAAATATTTATGCTGGTTAGCCTTAGGGGATTGCTTGATTGTGTCTTAATTATGCATCATTTTAGGCATTTAGGTTGTATCATGTAGGATAGTCTTCTAAAAAGAAAAAGAAAAAAGAAAAAGAGAGAAGACATGATCAGTTGCACCTAATGAATAATTTAAACACTGATCAAAAGGGTAATTTACACCCTACCATTAATAGAGAAGATATTTCCCCATGGAGAAACAATCCACTCTTGAATGATGATGAATCACCTTTCATCTTTGATAATGATGTTTCCTCATGGACGAACAATCCTCTCTTTAATGCCGATGATCCTCCACCTCTATTTCATGATGATATGCGTCAATGGAGGAATCATTCTCAATTGCATGGAAATAGGAGAAAGGACCAACATAAAACACATGAGAATAACCAAAATTCTTGTGGGAAGACACTAAGAGATTATTTGTAGCCTAATTATACCAGCACACTTTCATGTATATTTTTACCTCCAAATGCTAGTATGATTGACTTAAAGGTGGGAGTAATTCAATTACTTCCCAAATTCTATGGGTTGGATAGTGAGAGTCCTTACATGCATTTAAAAGAATTCGATAAAGTGTGCATGACTCAACATACACAAAACATCGACTTAAATATAGTAAGACTCAAACTATTTTCTTTTTCTTTAAAGGAAAAGGCTAAGATGTGGTTTCATTCAATGCTACCAGGTTCCATACGAACATGGGAAGATATGACTAGGAAGTTCTTGAATAAGTTCTTTCCTAGACATAAGACAATTGCTCTTCATCAAAATATAGTGAATTTTACCCAGACAAATAAAGAAACTTTCTATCAATGCTGGGAAAGATTTAAGGAATTATTGTTGACTTGTCCACATCATGGATACAAACTTTGGCATACCATTAGCTTCTTTTATGAAGGACTTAAATCTAATATGCGTCAATTTGTTGAAATGATGTGCAATGGTAATTTCTTAAATAAACAACCTAAAGAAGCACAAGAGTATTTGGAATGGTTGGCAGAGAGTGCACAAACTTAGGCTGATTCAGAAAAAGTAGGTTTTTCAAGTGAGCCTAAGACCACCACCACATCCTCTAGGGGAGAAATATATGCTATGACTAAAAAAGATGATATAAAAATAACATCCCTAGATAGAACAGTTGAGGCCATGGAAATGGAGAAATGTCCCTCTAAGAAAATCGAACAGGTGTGTGATATTTGTGAAAGTAATACACACCCCACTCAGGAATGTCCTATTGCTCCTGCGTTTCAGGATGCTCTTCATGAATTGACACATTCTTATGAGCAACATTTTTACCCATCTTTAGAGACATATAATTCTAAATGGAGTAATCATTCCACTTTTAGAAATGAATATAAGGCTAATGTCTCACAGAAGTCCCAACATCAACCCTATCACCACAAAGGACCATTTGCTCATGGACCTTACCTTCCTCCACATAAGAGGAAAGTTGAGGATAATTTCCATCAAGTCATGCAATACCAGGAGAAGAAATTGCTCAAATTAAAGCCCAATTACAAGAGAACACAAATTCCATGACTGAATTGAAGGACATGATGTCTCAAATGCTATATACTATTAATAAAGAGGAATGTCCTATTCCACCAAATGAATATCTTGATGGTATGGATGTAGGAGACAAGATTAATTCTTCATTTATAGACATGGAACAAACAAATGCAGTTACCATTATTCATAATGGTAACATAATTGAGCAATCTGGACCTAAAAAGGCTGAAATAGTATCTAAACTGGTCAGAAAAAGAGATGAATTTATTGATTAGGAAAATGTCACACCCACTGAGCAATATGACATCCTTGATCCATTTCCAAAAAGGCTGCATTGAACTCCTACAATTATCTCTAATTATGTGAAGCAACTTGAAGATAAATTTATCTTACCTTGTGATAAAATGAAAAATTTTAAATTGCAAGATAAATTTATTCATCATTCCTTTTCAGAGGCCCGTCCAGCTTATTTCATATGGGACCGAGGGAAGTTTCAAACTCAGTAATGTTTTTCCTCTGAAAATTTTCATTTGAAAATAAAGTATGTAGAGTAGTTTTTACTTTCTTATTTTTCTTTTTTAGTTTTTTCTATATATCTCAAATTTTTTGGGTTTCTTAATGCATTATCATCATCATACTTTTTAAACATTGAGGACAATGTTTCTGTCAGGTTGGGGGTGTAGAATTCTTGCAAATTCTAGTTTTCTTTTAGTTTTTAGGTGATTTTCTTAGTTTTTCAAAAAAAAAAATTTGAAAAAATGAAAAATTTTAGGTCATTTCCTATACTATGATGAGAATTGGATTTTTTGAAATATAATCTTGATAACTTTAGCATATTAATGGAATTGAATATGATTAATTCATCATTTTACTCATTTTCTAAAGTATTCCATGAAAGCAAAGTCTCAGATCACATTTGTACACAGCAGTTGCAGATAGATAGTCTAAATTGATAAGTGGCTAACTTAGAAATTCTAAAGAAATTCAGTGGAGACCTATAACCTAAGTGAGTTTTAGAGTCATTCATCCTTTTTGAGAGGTTATAAATGTTCTTAATTTTCTTCAGCGTGCTTAAAGAAAATTGATCCCAAAATCTTAAATTTGGCTAATTACCTGAATAATTAGAATACTGCCTTTAAAATTCTGGAAGGTCATTGAATTTGATAGATTATAGGAAACCTAGAAAATTATTTAGGCCATCCATGTTGTTAACCTAGAGACATAAAGCCTACCTAGAAGTTTTTTCACCACTAGTCAACCAACTTGAGCCTTTTAATATAAGCCTTTTCTTGTGTCACCCAAAATACCCTCATACGCTTTCACCCTGTCCTAAGCCTATGTTTTGTCCCAGTTAAAGACCTATTGATTCTAGGAGGAATATAGTCTTGATGAGAAAATGAATGGATAGGATTAAAAGAGTGGTATTTCTAAATATTCAAAGGTAATGGCCTCTATTCCAAAGGGATCAAAATCATTAAATTCCTTATTAACTCTCATTCTTCATGAGTATATGTGAGATATATTTGTTTTCATTGACTCTTCTCACATATTCAAAAGAGAGATATAATTTGAACCCTCTATCTAAGAGACTATTTCTGAGAGTATGTCATTAGTAAGGATTGAGGTCAAAACATATTTCAGATGGAGTTCAAAAGTTGGAAGTCTACTTAGAGATAAAGATTATTCTATGTGTAGACTGTATATGCACACAATCACTCTGAGATCTGAGCTTAAGTGGAATATTTTTAGCATATGAGTAAGGTTTTGAATTATTCAGTCATCTTTATTAGTTTGCTAAAGTTGATAGATTTATTGAAGATAATTCTCTGAGAAAAAATGTGCAGATGACCTGAAAAATAAAAAAATTTGAGTTGATTTATTCGCATCTTTTGCTAGGGACTAGTAAAATGTTGGTTGGGGGTGTGTTAAGTGTTCAATTTTGGTCAAAATACCCCTAATTTAGTGTTCAATTAGAGCATCTAGGTCATTAATTTTAAGATTTTATATAAAATATTTCATTTTAGCTTTAATTGGCCATCTAACTGTTAAATTACAAAATTAACAGTTAGATGATCATCAGAGCTAATTAGATGAATAATGAATGGTTCAGATGATTTTATTTGAGTCCTATGCATTGTAGATTAATTGACTCAGGCGTGGATGCTCCAAATCGAATCAAAGATATCAGATGAAGAGGATGAAGTTTCAAGGAAATCAGATGGAATTTGAAGAGTCCTAGGACAAGACAAAGTTGAAACTAGAGTTTTAGCAAGTCTAGAATTCTAGTGGTCCCCACTTTCTCTCTTATCTCTCTCCTCTCTTTTCTCTTTTCTCTTTCCCTCTTATCCCCCTCTCTCCTACACATCTATCCCTCTTATCTCCTACTCATTCACGTCTCTCTCTCTCTCCCTCTTCTTATATTTGCGTTCTCCTCTCCCCAAAGGAATGGTTTTCCCTTTTGGGAGGTTAGGTTGGCTGGCACATTCTCCTCCCGCACCCTCCTTTCCTCGTTTTTCTCCAGTCCAACCGGCCATAGGGTTTCCTCTCCCTCCTTCTCCTTCTCCTTCTCCTTCTCCCTTCTTCCTTCTTCCCCTCCTTCTTCCTTCTTCGGTTCCCACCGTTTTTACCTCGTTTTTCGTTAAAAACCAAAAACCCTAATGAAATTACAAGTCTGCCCCTGGCAAATCTCAGTAATCCCATCTGAATCCCTGTTTTAATACCAACTCTATCATTTTTCAGAAATACCATCTGTGTCCCAAGTTTAATTCCAACTGAGTCCCTGATTTAATTCCAACTATGTCCCTGTGCTATTCTGGTTTTACCTTATCTTCATTCTGACTATTCAGCGATAGTGCAATTTAGGATAGACTAATTTAGGGACAGTGCAATCTAGGACAACTTATTTAGTTGCAATTTTTGTTTTCTTTTGAATAAATAATTGTGTAAATTGCAACAATTGAATAAATCTGGATTTTATTTTATTCTTAGTTTATTTATAGTATATTCTTTGTTTTTATTCTTTCATTAATTGAATTTTATTTAAAACTCCATCATTTCAAATCAAGTCCTCGTGGGATCGACCCATACTTGCATAAGCTACACTACAATAGCCCGTGCACTTGCGGTTAAACAATCAACATTTGTGTCATTTTTGAGCCAACCTGAAAATGACATGGCAAAAATCATGTCATGTTTGGGTCAATCAATGTTGACCCATCATATTGACTTATTTGACACGTGACCTATTAATTCGTCGTGTTGACCCATCTGACCACAACCTATTAAAGTAATATAGGACGGGTTTTCAAAAATCATTCTATATTAGGAATATAGGACAGTTTTTGAAAATCCGTCTTATCTTTTTACAGTTTTTAAAAAACCATCAATATAGGATGGGTTTTGAAAAACCGTCATATAGGACAGTTTTTGGAAACCAGTCCTATATTCTTATGGTTTTTGAAAAACCTTTAATATTTGACGGGTTTTAAAAAACCATCATATGCTCTATATAGGACAATTTTTGAAAACTAGTCCTATGTTATTATGATTTTTAAAAAAACCTTCAATATAGGACGGGTTTTCAAAAACCATCCTATACTCTTATAGATAGGACGGGTTTTGAAAACCGATCCTATATTTTTATGACTTTTGAAAACCATTAATATAGGACGATTTTTCAAAAACCATCTTATATTTTTATGGTTTTTGAAAAACCAACCACCTCATTTAATCACATTACACGAGTCGTGTCAGGTCAACTTGTTTAATAATTGTATCATTTTCGACTAGTTCTTAACACAATTATTAAGTGGGTCGTGTTCACGTCGACCCATATATTGTAATGTGTCAATCTCGACATGACACGAATACGACCTGCCAACACAAATTGCCAGGCCTAGCATCTACTACCTCCTTCAAGCTCACCTTCAACACATGTTTCACCAAAATTGAATAACATATCGGATGGGTGATACAGCTTCTTATTCTATGTTTTATAAGTTCTTCAAGGCACCTAAGGAATGCAAGTGAAATTTTTCTATTTTGCTTGTCTTGAGTAATCATACACTAGGTTGGATGGCCAGCTACATCTAAACTTCCAATTCCATGATATTCTTACCTCTATCTTACACTACATTTCAATAATTGTGTCATTATTTCCTATCAACGGGGACCTTGCTGCTCCTCACTAGACTTTCCATTGCCAGATTGTACCTGTTATGTCTTAATTGAAAAATATGCTTCACGTATTATTACATGAAAGAATCCAAAATTTTTAGTAATGCATGGAGAAGACTTGAATCTTTTAATACTAAGGTTTCAAATATGCATGACCCAAGAGTCCTAATTCATCTAAAAGTTTCAACCTTAAAATGATTTAAGAAGAATCATCTTCGATAAAACCTCAAACAACTGTAGAAAATCTTAAATGTTTTAGATTTTATGTTTCAGTTCTTCATCTCTATAGAAATGAATGAGAACTCAACCAAATTTAATGTTGTAGGAGTAAATCATCCTTGGATCCAATGTACAATATAAGAAGAAAGCAAACTTGGAAGAATCCAAAGAATGCATAATTTGCAGGTGTAAATATGTTTCTACAAGAAAATTTTTGGTCATAAATCTATTGATAAAAAACTATTCTCAAATGGCTTGTTTGGTCGTCATAGACATCTCCAACATACAGTTTCAATGGGCCATGTCAGGAAGCACCATGTATACATTAGTGGTAATTCCATATACTATTTCATAGCCCCATACATAATGATATCATTCTCTTCGAGCCACTCATCCCTACTATCTAACTCCATACTTCCACTCAACTGAATTCCAGTAGTCAATCACATGAATGTAATAGTTCACACATCAAAGAGTCAATACAAAGCATGGGCACTTCAATCCACAATAACATCCAATTATCATCTATCCCATAAGCATCAGTAATCCTCAACAATAGACACCATCATTAAAACATTGTACATATTTGTTGATATTTTTCGCAAGTGCACGGGCTATTGTGGTATAGCTAATGCAAGTATAGGTTGATCCCACAAGGACGCGCTTTAAGATTTTGGAGTTTTTAATAAAATTTAATTATTTAAAATTAAAATTAATTGACAAAATTTAACAAAAAAAAAAAATCAGATTTCATCTTCAGTTTCATGGTGAAATTCTAGAGGTCTAATTGTAGAAAGAAAAGAAAAAGAAATAATATAACCTTAACTAAACTAAAACTATAAGAAATTAAGAAAAATCTAATTCCCTATCTTAAATGTTGTCCAATTTCTTCACTTATAGTATCATAAACCTTGATCAAACTCCATCAATATATTCAACATGTCTTGGATTAATGATCTGATGGAGGAATTTGTTAGATTCTTCAAATTTTTAGAGATCTAATCTAATTAAGGAATTTAAGATTTAATGGCTTATTTGATTTCAGAACCCAAATTGAAGATCAAGAACAACAATTCAATATAAACTATCCTAAAAAAAGTTCTAAAAATTAATTGAAATTCTGAATTAAAACATACAAGAAATTAGAAGTTTTTCGTGGTTAAACCAGAACCTTTGATTTGTTTAAATAGGAATGGAATAACACAAAACGCGAATAATTAAAACTGGAATAACATAAAACATGAATAGTAATAGTAAAAGGACAGAACATGTAAATTGAATTATTCTTTCAAGGGAAAAACTAGCTTTTTTTCCAAAATATCCTTAAAACTCCTGTAAAAGAGGAAAGGTTTGCCAGAGAAGATGGAGGATGCCGCTGACGGTGCTAGCCTGGGTGGATGTCAACCAATGCTAGACACGTTGGACTGGCCGAACTTGATCTGGACTTGGGCTTGCTCCTGGCCAGTGAAGACAATGGCATGGGGCAAAGAAGGAAGGGATGAAAGGATGCCTGGTGCGGTGGAGGGTGGAAATCAAGAAATCGAGAATGGAAAAGAACATAGTCTAGGGCTGTGAAGATGGAGAACAGGGGGGAAGAGGGAGACGACGCCTTTGGTCTGGGCATGTGACCAGTGGAAGGCCTGGATATGATAATGGAAGAGAAGGAAAAAAAAACTGGGAAGAGGTGCATAACAAAAGTGAAAATGACGCCTTTTCTAGACGTCGTCTAGAACAAAGGATGCTAGTAAGAGAGGGTATGGGAGAGATAGTGAAAGAGGAGAAAACTGGGAACTAGGTTGTCTTCAACAAGGGAGAGTGCCTGAGAGATGAAGAAAAGAAAGTGGAATAAACATGGGAGATGGTACAAAGAGGGGAAGAAGTGCGGTGAAGGGAAAACAATGAAAGTCTAACAACATGATGAAACAGGAGACAAGACAATGAATACGAAAACACAAGACCCAAACTCCAAAATTCTACACTTTTAAACTTCCAAAAAACTCTCCCCACCTCCCATGGTTCCCCCCCTTTATAATTTTTTTTTTCCTTCCTAATTTTCCTCCTTTCCTTTAAGATTTAGTTTCCAATTAGGAAACTTCCTCTTCTTCCAACTTAGGACTCCTCTTCCATTAGGAAATTTTCTTCTTTTAGGAACCCTTCATCCCTTGCCTTATTGATCTTCAAACTGATCTGCATCGTTGAAATTAAATCTAAGCCATCCAACCCTCCTTTAGTTGATCTACAAGGCCAAAGATGATATTAGATTCATTTAAATCATATATTAAGCATCCACTTAGCTCAATTGATCATCTGACTATTAATTTTGACAATTTATGGTTGGATGGTCAATTTGAGCTTTTTTTTTATATATTTTATCCAAAAATTATCTAATTAATGAGTTAGATTGTCTAATTGAATGCTAAACTAGGGGTCTTTTAGTCAAAATTAGACACTTAACACACCCCCAACCGGCATTTTTCTAGTCCCGAGCAAAACATGCAAACAACTATTTTACACAAAACTGGTACAATGTGCCACTTTTGTAGGTACTCACTACTGCATTTAACACATACAACAAGCCCTTGAACCCCTATGTTACCCCTAGTAGAAGAGTGAGGTCTCATGAGGGTTTGTAGTGAATATACCCACACACAAAAATAAGGTCAAGTCCCTTATTTTATCTAAGAGAATCCTCATTCATTAGCAATTTTACTAGTTTCTCACAACTTAATGAAGAGGATTTGACAATTTTACATATCATACACATATTAAAGACATTTTATTTGAGCTATTCCTTAGAATGCATATATGTTTGTACAGCCACATAAATCTTAACTTCTAATTAGATATGCTTACATTCCATTGGAAATATGCCTTGACCTCAAATCCTCACAGGTATACGCTCAAAAATAAAACTCTTAGATAAGGGGTTTAAACATATTTCTCTCATTATGTAACCGATTCTAACAAGCTAATGGTTCACATAAATCTTTTGAACGCTCATGAGACAAAGGAAAGTGATCCCTAAGAGTGGATGTTATCACTAAGAATATTAGGGGTCTTTTACCTTAATTCTTTCTTTTTATCTCCTCTATAGGGCTATGTCCACCTAAGATCAATAGGTCTTTAACTATGAAGAAATGTAGGCTTAGGATAGGTTTAGAA
Source organism: Warburgia ugandensis (assembly GCA_035236585.1). NCBI lineage: Eukaryota > Viridiplantae > Streptophyta > Magnoliopsida > Canellales > Canellaceae > Warburgia > Warburgia ugandensis. The sequence continues at coordinate 61,929,297 of CP141130.1, forward strand.
AAGAAAGGTATAAAGGTTTCAAAGGTTCAAAATTGAGCAGATGTCTTCAATGAATATCTGATAGGACAACCTTTCTTTTGGGTTTGTACTTGAAGTGAATTTCTCTTTCAAATTTTGGTCTTTCTTTTTTATCATTGTTTTTTTTTCACTTTTTCTTTTTCTTCTTTGGAAGAAAGATAGCTAATTTTTCTCACTTCTTTGATTTTTTGTCCTATTTTTGAATTTTTTCTACTCTACTAATTTTGAAGATGGGTAGTGGTTATTTATTTTACTAAGTTATTCTGGGTTAAGGTGAATGGGGTTAAGAAAGAAAAGCCTTAATAACAGGCTTAAAAGGCTAACTAGTGGTTTACTATATTGGGTAGGCTTTATGTCTCTGAGCTGAGCAAGGATGGCCTATATCATTTTCTAGGTTTCCTAAAGCCTATTAGATTCAATAAAATTTTGGAATTAAAGCTATTACTCCTATTTATTCTTAATGTTTAACCAAAACAACGATAACAGGATCACACTAATGTATGTACACCTAAGAATTTATGGAATTACTTATAAGTCTCTAAAGAAGATAGTCTCAAACTCATACTAGGTTATAGGTCTCTACTAATTTTCCTCAGGGTCTCTAAGTCATACCTCTATCTTAGGCTTGATTATGTGCTGTGTAAATGGTTTTTGAGAATTAACTTTCATAAAATGCTTCCATACATGAATGATATGCAAAACTAATCATATGCATTCCCATTAAGAGGTGAAAATAGTATATTTACCAAATTCTGAACATCCAGTTCTCATCACAGTAAGAGAACTCTACTTTAAAAACTCTTCTTCTTTTTTTCTTTTCAAAGTTCTTTTAAAAAAAAAAAACTCAAGAAAATTGAAAATCTCTATGTGCATCTACACCCCCCAACTTAAATGAAACATTGTCCCCACTGTTTGAAAAAATAGGATTCTATATGGAAGTTGAGTGATGTAGACTCTAAGTGCTTGGGTTGCTCCCAATAAGTGCTAAGTTTAATGTCTTCAGCCAAACATTACCTAGCCTAACTTTCTAAACCTAGAGCTAGCTAGGTCAGCTTATGTGTCCTAATCCTAACCCTAAGATGAAATGGCGAGATTTGTCACGCCACTTCAGAATTTCACGATAATCTATATATTGCCTCCACCTTGAAATTTTAGGTGGTGATATGAATATAATATAGTAGATCACCACAATTGTGAAGGTAGTGGGACCATATTGCTGATCTCCCATCTTCATTATTTCACAGTAGTCAATATAATTGCTCCACCTTGAAAATTGAGGTGAGGGTAATACAATGACTGTATGAACTACTATGTATTCCCTTGGACCATATGGTGACAAACAGTCCTTGTCTTGACCAAATTGAGGGATAATAATGACCATTCTATTCAGTTTATCTTTTTCCTTTGTGTCCCTATCATTGTCCTAAACTAGGGTAATAACTTGACTATGCCCTTCTTTAATAGGTTGTTCTTGTATTACTAGAGGTGGGGACAAGGTTTGGCTTAAACCTTGGTTATTTTCTGATGTGTACCCTAGAGTAGGTTGATGCATATCAACTGACTTTGCTTCTTCCTGTTTGATAAGCACAGGTACGGTATCAATCATGTCATATTACCTTGATGTTTGTTCAAATAAGGCTGCTAAGTCCCAATCAGGTACATCTTTTACATTTAAAGGTGCAATTTGAATGTCATGCTTTATAGGAGGATATACTCTGGCTTGACATTGAGAAGTGTCCATCAGAGGCACATTATCCAACAACTCATGCATCTCCTCAATAGATTTGTCTTCATCAAAGTCATAAAAATAGGTGGGAAACATATTTAAAGGATTAAGGTTGGATTTTTCTATGAGTTATACTACCAAACAATGCAAATTTACTCTAAATGCAAGCCCTAATCTAGGAAAGTAAATGAGTGAGGAAACTTACAATGGGGTTTTTGATGAAAATCAAGTGTGGGCGACCTTACCTCACACTTGCCTTGTATTATATAACCCTTTAAAATTAAAATGGAAATTGCAATTTACTCCTCACTACAAGATTCACTCAAAAGAAAAAAAAAAAAAAAAATTATTCTAGGAAAGTAGGGAAATTTTCAATTTGATGAAGATTTCCTTGTCAATTTCCTCCACTTTCCTGTTTCCCTAAAAAAGAAAATTAGAAATAAGTACCAATTTCAGGTAATTAGGTGGTTATGCACTAAATTATTATTTTTTTAAATGCATCTAAAATTGCCTAAAATGCTAAAACTCTGCAATTCTTACAATTTTTTATTATTTTTTTTGGATTTTTTTCATTTTTTTTTTTTTTTTGGCACTAGAAACTTGTTAATGTATTTTACAAGTGCATGGGCTATTGTGGTATCTCTAATGCAAGTACAGGTATATCCCACAAGGATGTGCTTTAAGATTTTAGAGTTTTTAATAAAATTTAATTATTTAAAATTAAAATTAATTGACAAAATTTAAGAGAGAAAAAAATCATACTTCATCTTCAATTTGATAGTGAAATTCCAAAGGTCTAATTCCAAAAAGAATAGTAAAAGAAACAATAAAACCTTAACTACACTAAAACTAGAAGAAATTAAGAAAAATCTAATTCCCTATCTTAAGTGCTATCCAATTTCTTCACTTCTGGTATCGTAAACCTTGATCAAACTCCATCAATATATTCAACATGTCTTGGATTAATGATTCGATGGAGGAATTTGTTAGGTTCTTCAAATTTTTAGAGATCTAATCTAATTAAGGAATTTAAGATTTAATGGCTTAGATCTGTTTTTAGAACCCAAATTGAAGATCAGGAACAACAATTCAATCGGAAACTACCCTAAAAACAAGTTCTAAAAAGTAATTGAAATTCTAAATTAAAACATACAAGAAATTAGAAGTTTTTTGTGGTTAAACCAGAACCTTTGATTTGTTTAAATAGGAACAGAATAACACAAAACACGAATAATTAAAATTAGAATAACATAAAACATGAATAGTAATAGTAAAAGGATAGAACATGTAAATTGAATTATTCTTTCAAGGGCAAATCTAGATTTTTTCCAAAATATCCTTAAAACTCTTGTAAAAGAGGAAAGGTTTGCCGAAGAAGATGGAGGATGCCACTGATGATGCTGGCCTGGGTGAACATCGACCAGTGCTGGATGCAATGGACTGGCTAGACTTTATCTGGACTGGGTCTTGCTCCTGGCTGGTGAAGACGATGGCATGGGGCAGAGGAGGAAGGGATGAAATGACTCCTGGTGCGATGGAGGGTGGAACTCAGGAAATCGAGAATGGAAAAGAACACTATCTGGGGCTATGAAGATGGAGGATAGGGGGAAGAGGGAGATGAAGCCTTTGGTCTGGGTGTGCAACTAGTGGAAGTGCTGGATACGATAGCGAAAGAGAAGAAAAAAAAACTGGGAAGCAGTGCAGAACAAAAGTGAAAACAATGCCTTTTCTAGAGGACGTCTGGAACAAAGGATGTGAGTAAGAGAGGGTACGAGAGAGATAGTGAAGAGGAGAAAACTAGGAACTAGGTTGTCTTCAACAAGGGAGAGCACCCGAGAGATGAAGAAAAGAAATTAGATCAAACAAGGGAGATGTTACAAGGAGGGGAAGAAGTGCAGTGAAGGGAAAACAATGAAAGTCTGGCATGATGAAACAGGAGACAAGATGATGAATACGAAAACACAAGACAAAACCCAAACTCCAAAACTGTAAACCTTTAAGCTTCCAAAAAACTCTCCCCAACTCCCACGGTAATTGGTCCATTTGCTAAGTTTCTTCAAGAGCAAGGTATTGTTGCTCAAAACACCTTGCCTGGGTTACCAGATCAAAAATGTGTAACAGAAAGAAGAAACAAAACATTAATGGACATGGTGAGGAGTATGCTCAACAACTCCAATATTCCTTTGTCATTATGGAGTAAAGCTCTAAAAACAAGAGCATATATATTAAACTGAATTCCAACTAAGGCCGTTTCCATAACACCATTTGAATTATGGAAAGGTTGGACACCAAGTTTGAGATATATATGCGTTGGGGTTGTCCAACTAAAGTTACAATTTATAATCCATATGAAAAGAAGTTGGACCGAGGATTGTTAGTTCATATTTTATTGGATATGCTGAAAAGTCTAAGGGATACATGTTTTGTTGTCCACCCTATAGTAGTAGAATTGTAGAATCAATAAATGTTAAATTTCTTGAGAATGGTGTGGTTAGAGGGAGTTATTGAACTCAAAACTTAGTTTTTGAGAAAAATAGTATTTCTGATCCAACTCCTACATCAAGTAGCAGAGTGGTTATTATTAATAATACCCATAAAAATATGATGGATATTAGACAATCAGTTGTTGAAAATTCATGTCCGACTGATAATGTTTTAGTAGATCCCATTGATGATCAACCACAACAAGTTGATGATCAGGAGCCTCCACAAGATGCTGATGATGTACCATTGAGGAGATCTACTAGAGTAAGGAAATCAATAATTTCTCCTGATTACATGTCTACCAATAAGAATCTAACAATGATGTTAGTGCTGAAAATGACCCTGAGACGTTTTCACAAGCTATGAATAGTAGTAAATCTAAATTATGGCATAACGCTATGAAAAATAACATGAATTCTATGACATATAATCAAGTCTAAGATCTTGTAAAGTTGCCTAATGGGGTAAAGACCATTGGTTGTGAATAGATTTTTAAAACGAAGAAAGACTCATTAGGCAACATTTAGCAATACAATGCTTGATTTGTTGCAAAAAGATTCACACAAAAGGAAGGAATTGATTATCGAGAAACATTTTCTCTCATTTCTAAAAAAGATTCTTTCCATATGATTATGGTATTGGTTGCTCATTTTGACTTAGATTTACATTAGATGGATGTGAAAACAGCATTCCTCAATGGTGGTTTAGAGGAAATGATGGTAATCACTTAGTTTACAAGCTTAAAAAGTCTATCTATAGACTAAAGCAAGCCTCTTATTAGTAGTATTTAAAAATTCATAATGTTATCTCTTCATTTGGTTTTGTAGAGAACATTATGGATGAATGTATATATCACAAGATTAGTGGGAGTAAGATTATTTTTCTATACCTGTATGTGGATGATGTTTTACTTGCAACTAATGATATGGATTGCTATACGAGGTGAAACAATTTCTCTCTCAACACTTTGACATTAAGGATATGGGCAAGGCATCTTATATCATTGACATTAAGATTAATAGAGACAGGTTTCAAGGTATCTTGAGCTTGTCTCCAAAAGCCTATATCAACAAGGTTCTTAGGATATTTCTGATGAAAGATTGTTCACCCTGTATAGCATATATTATTAAAGGTGACAAATTTAGTTTGAATCAATGTCCCAAAAGTGACCTTGAAAGGGAACATATTAAAAACATTCCTTTTGCTTCAGCTATTGGAAGCTTGATATATGCTTAGGTCTATACTAGACCAGAAATTGTATTTGTAGTTGGAATGTTGGGAAGATATCAAAGTAACCCAAGTTTGGACTACTGGAGAGCTGCAAAGAAGGTCATGAGATACCATCAAGGGACCAAACATTTCATGCTTACATATAGATAGACCAATGACTTGAAGGTTGTTGGGTATTTAGATTCAGACTTTGCTAGTTGTGTTGATTCTCATGAATCAACATCTGAATATATCTTCTTATTTGCTGGAGGAACTATATCTTGGAGAAGTGCAAAACAATCTTTGATTGCTACTTCTACAATGGAAGTTGAGTTTGTTTCTTACTTTGAGGAGACAAAATAGGGTATTAAGTTGAAGAGTTTCATCTTTGGGCTTCGAGATGTTGATTCCATCTCTAAGCCACTTAAGATATATTGTGACAATTCAGCTATGTGTTCTTTGGTAAGAATAATAAGCATGGAAGTCAAACTAAGCACATTGATATTAAGTACTTAACAATTAAAAAACATATTAAAAAGAATGAAGTGCTCGTTTAGCACATTCATACTAAGCTGATGATTACAGATCCTTTGATGAAAGGCATGCCGCCAAAGTTATTTAAGGATCATGTAACAAAGATGAGAATTTGTTCTCATTTATCACTTTTGTTTGAACTATGATGTTATATTTATAGCACATATTAGTAATGAATTCTAAATTCTTAAATTTGTCTCTATTTTTTTTGTATACATTCATGATTGGATGATAAATATTTATGTTTGGACCCAGAATAAGGATTTGAGGCTTATTCATAAAGATAAAAATGACACATAAAAGGCTTTTTAAAGAAAATAATTACATTGTAATACATGGAAGGTAATACTTGTTTATAAAAAAATTACCACCATGATTCATGTCATTCATTTCTTTGTTTGAGCATAAAGTTTTTAAACTAATACGTTAAGATTTATGAATTTATAAAGTTACACATGTTTGGACCAAGTGGGAGAATGTTAGAATCTATGTGGTCCACAACATTCCAATTCAAAATCTTACATAGTTGTGTGGTAACTGCTCATGGTAGTTATCCTTGATGGAAGGATAACTTCCATGAACCATTCATTTAAAGGGTCCTTAAGTCAAGAAGACTATCTCTCTTGATTGCCATCATCATGTGATGCTTAAGAATCAAAAGATCCCCTTGAAGACAGTTTCAAATACACTACTATGGCTGGAGGTAAGTTGCTCTCCTATTTATTTGCTTCTAGTTTTATTTTCTGATTAATGTAAACATATAGAAAATGGTTTACAAGAAGACTTTACTAGGAAAAAAAATTCAAAGAAAATGAAATGAAATGAAATGACAAAGTCATAATGTTCAGGAGTGTTCTACTGTATGCTAGAGTTGCTTGGTGTTGATTTATAAACTAGAGGTAATGACATAGAAGAGTGGGAAGGGTGTTCACTGTTCCAGACTTCTAGTCTATGCTAGAGTTATAAAAGTATTCGTGAGAAGTAGCTATGAAAAATATAAAAAAGGGCAGCCCCAGTGCACGAAGCTCCCGCCTATGCGGGATCCAGGGAAGGGGCGGACCACAAGGGCCTATAGTAGGTAGCCTTACCTTGCATTTTACAAGAGGCTAATTCCATGCCTGGAACCCATGACCTCGAGGTCACATGATGACAACTTTTACTATTCTGCCAAGGCTCCCCTTCAGCTATGAAAAATATACAAGATCATAAAAAAGCTTTAGAGTATGTAGATATTCTAGAGAAACTTTAAGGTGCTTAGATTGGTGCATGTAGCATAATGTAAACTACAACTGTAAGGGCCTAGAGGCCTATGAAATGTGAAAGCTGCTCATTTGGAGAAGAACCTAGAGTCTTTTAGCTATCTCAATTATGCTATACAAGCAATATGAGCTGCACTACATTAGATGTATAAACCCAAACAACAAAATAAAAAGCCCTTGGAAACAGCTAAAGGTGAATGATAAAAGCAATGGAGATTACATATAGACATGTAGTTCCTATCTCAGACTTCATGGCATCCAACTATAGAGACACATGAAAACATGGAGACAACACCTTTCAGTTAACTAATCAGTAAATCGACGCAAACTTTCAACTTACCCAACAAACATAACTGTTTTTCATGCTGGGAGGTGGACAATGGTTCATTTGATAACCTTTCCTCACTTACTGCAGTGTCTAGGTGGTGGTTCATCCAAATGCCCCTTCTTCCTGCCTACTTTCTGCCACCCTTTCATCGGAGCTTTCTCAAGATCCGACATGGTTATGTTCAGATCACCCACCACGAAAGTCTATGTTGAGGTATCAGTTGGAAGTTCCATGCTATTCGTTTTGCAAATTGAATTTGAAATATAAGTCTGCTTGAACTGCAATATGTCTTGGAAACAAGTATTGAGGCGATCACATACGCCAAAAAATATTTGAGGTGGATATGTTCCTTCCTGAGCACACTTGCGAGCTAAACCATTCAGATGGGAGTATCGCAATGTCTCTGCCTTATCCAATCTTCATTCAGGTCAATATGTGGAAGAGAACTATGTGCTCTTTGCTTCGCAGGAATAGTCCAGCGCTTCCAGATTACTTATTAGGGAGTAACATGGCATTATTAGCACATGACCCATAGCAGATGCCTACACACAATTCCTTCCGACTCAAACTTATTGCATGAGCAGTGATCAATTTCATTCATTGCCCGAAAATGGACTATATGCCACGTAAAGTTTGCCTTATTTAGATTTTTCACAGCCTTTATCTTTTACACGATATATTTGCCCTCTGTTTTCAAACAGTATCCGTGAGTACAAATTGGCTGTTAGGTATTCCTCAACAAATTGCTGGTAATATCTTCCTTGTGTGTAGAAGACCTACTTGCTCCAACACGGGCATAAACTTTGGAATTGAAGGTCTGATCTTTAGCCAATGACAATCAGCCAGGTATTCTTCATGGTATCTGAATGCAAGCATCTGATCATACTGCTTCACAAACTCAGCCATCGGCATACTTCTTTTCAAGAAGTTGCCCAACAATGTATTTACACTTTCACTGCGTTGGCTATCTGACATTCCTATAGTGAATACCCTTCTTGTATATGCCTTTATCCACTTGTGACGAACCTTGTATAGGGACAGTAGCCACACATGATCCTCAAATCCACATGTTTGAATCATAGCTGCACACTACACTTCAAATTGCAGGACATATTGAATGTGGGTGTCGCATGTGATAAAGGCATCACTAAACTTTGGATCTCCCCTCTGAACATGGCACACCTTCTCTTGAGTTTTCATCAAAATATGCGAACTGCATAAATGGTAAAGTGTTTGGTAATTCCTCTTCTATTGCCTCCGCTATAGCTTGATCTTGATCTGTGATTATGAAATTAGGAGCCTTGCCCTCCATTGCCATTAACCATTGTTGAAATAACCAGCGCCATGTTTCCACCTCGTCTCAAAGCAATGCTGCAACAAACAGGATTGTCTGAAGATGGTGGTTAAACCCTGCAAATATGACGAAAGGCAGGCTGTACCGGTTTCGTAAGATGTGTTGTATTGAAAGACGAAAGGCAGGTTGTACCGGTTAGTAAGATATGCTGTGTTGAAAGATACTAAATCGCCAAACTGCATATATGTTTTTAGGACCTTGTGTCAACCCAAAAGAGACAGCACAGGCAACTTGAATCATCGAAGCCAATGGAGTGGAACCAAAAGGGGTTCATCGGCTGCATTTCGCAATGTAATTAGCAACAGCTTTATAATCTACAAATCCAAACTTGTTATGTTTTTTCCCATCATTTAGGTCTAATCTACGTCTGGTACTAACATAAGTGTACACATCACCCTTAAGAAACTGAGTAGCCTCTATTCCTTCACTTTCACTAGTAACGCCCAGTATATTTCATTCCAGCCGACCTGGGCTTCCGTCATTGAATCAAATTGCAATTTGTAGGGGATCGTAACCTTCAGAAAAACGGAAGAACTAAAAAGGATATGATTGCGTTCATCTCTAAATATATCCACGTGCCAATAATGACAATCTATCATTACCTTCATCGATATTTGGAGAAATGCCATAGATCCAGTTCTTGTCCCATCATTCTTTCGCATCACATTACATTTCTCCTTACCTTTCCCTATCATCAACATTGATATTAACAGGTACATCGTCCTTTTTTTTCCTTTTCCAGTGATCTTGCTTACAATAAATGAACCTCCTTATGGTAATCTTCTCCTTGTCTTTCCGATCTCTCTTAATGTGCCTCCTAATGCTTCTTAAATGTATTCTAGGTAAGGAACTTCGAAGGGAATGGAGCAGCTGAACACAAGGTGTTTAAAACTATACCTATGTCATCTAACGTACTACTCATATCTATACAACGCTCTCTGACTCGCTACGCCAGAAGTGCTTATTTCGGCACGCATTAACACCAAACTACAAAAAATTTGAAAGAACTAGCTAACCCTTTTTTACTCTTATCTAATATTCGAAAGGGTCCTTTCTTGACTCTTATATTTTAGGGATCCAATATATAAAGGGCAGCTCAGTGCACGGAGCTCCAGTGTATGTGGGGTGTGTGTATATATATGTTGGAATATAAATTTAAATCAGAACAAACATTATTTTCTTGTTGATAATCTATCAACCAATCAAAACCATTCATTCTAATGCAACTCTTCAAAAATATTTTCTGTTACATGATCCAAATAAACACTATTCACGATTGTAAAACGGACATCTGTCTATGTCTACAACATTAGAAAAATATTAGACCATTTGTTGGAAACACTGCTGAAATGTTTGACCATCTCAACCAAGTCCTACTCCAAATAGATTGCTGAAAATTGATAATCCATCCGTACACTGAAAATAAAACAGAGGCATATTTCAGCTGTCCTAACTAAAGCTACTACAATATGCGAAGGACAAGAGACACATAAAATAGCTTGCAGCGTATGGGCTTGGAGTCAGTCTCATAGAAATGGTTTTGGGACCTTGCAATCTTCATAACAGAAGAGCAGTCACTTTGATTAGAAGCAAGATCTACACAACAGGGAGAAAATCAAAAGCAAAACAATGACAAAGAAAGCGAGTTATTTTCTTTTTGGCTTGGTGACTCTCCTAATTTGCCTCTCTTCTGTTTTTCCCTGTGCACACAATGCTTTTAGGTTGTAAGAAGATATATGCGTCCAACCATTTACATTACCCTTTGAAGAGTAAACTTATTTGGACCAAAATGCAATTAATGTATGCTTTTATGTTCCTTACTCGGATTTTCTTCACTGTGGCACTAAGTTTTGATATTTTGGGTTTTTGTTTTATGCTCCTATTGTATTACATGGGTTTATATAACTTTTTATGTTCCTATTGCATTCTGGTTACCATTATACTTAATCAATCTTGCATTGACAAGTACTGTGACTGGATCATGGCCTTTTATGAGTTGGATTTCTGCAATCTATCTGTCATGAGTTGGTGACTGCAAGTGCGTGGCTTTTTCAAACAGTGAGCATGGTAACTCTCACCTGAAAGCTATCAACTCTACTCACCTGAAAACTACCTATTCCACCAAACTTTCCAAATCATTGCTTGGGTTTCTACAAGTGACAGGCCTTTTCCAAACACTGACCATGCTGAATCTCCATTATTGTTATCTCATTTCCTTTTCAATACAATGTTTCAAAACAGAAGGATATTCTTCTCCATTTTAGTACCACAGCATCCAAATTTTCTAAATAAACATGTAAATTGTACTTTACTTCATCTTAATATAAGCCACTAAAAGAAACTTTTAATATTCTATGTGCACCATTTTCCCATCAATTCATATCTAGGAAGTAAGAAATAAGAACCAATCTCAGATTATCTATTTCACGCCAAGTGATACCTATTTCTGTTGCTATTTCAAAATGAATGTTACTTTTATTGGGTCAAGATAAACAATAGTTGTTGTGGCTGCTGTTAATCAGTCAGCTCCCTAAACTTCAAACTGCATGTAACGTTGCTTTTGGTGACCCAAGCTTAATTATTAAAATAAAAGCAATGGGCACAACAAAAACAGTCATTCAAAGTATTTCTGCACAGTAAATTTCCGCTGTCATTTTACCAACATAACTATTAAAGCATGGTTCTAAACTTTCTGAACTCATAGCAATATATCATGGATGATTAAGTTTGCTTTTCACTACTATGAAGGGTATGAAATACAAAAATGCTTCGAGGGTTTAAATAATTGAAACGAAAATTTCTCTTCATGGATGCCATTCCGAGTGTAAAATGGCCCAAAGTTTGTGCACCTGCAAGAAATGGGTGCATGAGATTACATCGATTCTAACCAAAACTTGGGTATGGCAGCAGTACTACTGCTGCCTTGTAGGAAAAAAAACCAGGGTTCTAAAAACTAAAAAAAAATCCAAACAATTACACAAGACTGTTATCCACAATGAAAAAAATCTGATAGAGATCGGAATTTCATTTTCCTTTTTCTTCTTCCATTTTTTCCTACTCTATGACAATTTATACAGGCGCACCAGTGGGGGTTGGGGTGGGGGGTAGTGAAATTACTCCCCCATTTCTTCTTCTTGTCACAGTACAGCTGAATACAAAAACACTGCAAAAACCCAACAAAGTTTTCTCTATTCATATGCCCATTTCCATGGCTTCCAATGTAGGTGGGATGTTTCTCCGACGAACGAATGATGATATACTGTCTCGGAGAGAATAGTACGCCCTACTATTTGATGGAAATTTTGTAATGACCCCAATTTTTGTAATATTAAAAGCCCATAAAAAGTTTAGTTTTAAAGATAAGGGCATTTTGGTTATTTCACTAGTCACCTTGACTAAACCCAGGAATTTGGTCCTAAAAGTAGTGCCATTAGATGCGTCTCAGAAAAAGAAAACTAACGAGACCAAAAATCACTCAAAACGGAGTTAAAATGAGCAAGATATGGCCCTTTGAAGTTCAGGGGCAAATTTGTAAATTTCACAAAAACGACTTAATTTGAAAAACACAGGTGCCCGTTTTGATACGGACACCCCGTCGTCTTCAACCTCCTAGAGGTTTCTAGAACGGCGGTGTTTCAAGGAGAAACCACCACCATTCTAGAGGATTCCCCACCGCCATTCGAAGGCGATTAGAACCCCTCCAGAACCCTCTTTAAAAGCTCTATAAATAGAGCTCTTGGGTGCCTCTAATGGCAGCCCAAAACCTTGGAGAAAACTCATTGCGAAGCAGTGACCAAGAGGGGAAAACGTGGAGAGAAAACCACCCACGAAGCAGGTATGCTCAAAAACTCCCCAAACCCATCTCACCCATAGTCTTAGGCTCCAATTCCCCTAAGTTTTTACATGAAAAACCATGCAAAACAGAGCCTGGGAGAGCCACAAAGGACCCTGGGACGTCCCCAGGGCCGCACTAGTTCGACAGGGTCGAACCAGGGTGACCTGAGGACGACCCTGGTCGCTAACAGGCGGGACGATCCAATAGGAACATCCCACGTCGACGCAGGTCGACGCCTATTTGAAAAACCAAACGAGCGCGTCTAGGGACGCGCCCGCTAAAGGGACAGACGGGCGGAGATTCTCGTGCCTCTGAAGACGTGCCCGCTGAGGCGCGCGCCACAGACGCACAGCATACTAGCAAAGCGTCGTTTTTTTGGTTGTTAAGGAAGCAGGGCGCATGATGCAGACGTGCAGCGCCCTAGCATTCCGCCTTTTTGTCTTTAAAGACTCTATGTACATACAACACTAAAACGCTTATAACTTGAGATCTAGAGCTCCAATTAAGGCACCGCAAAAGGCGTTCTGTCCGTATCGACGACGCAGACACATCCAAAGTATAAAATCTCTGATCAAGGCCCAATAAAAGGGGGGCATGACCCATAGAATAGTGGCGCGTGGCCACTAGAACTTTGGAAAACTGAGGATACCAAGGTCCAATTAGGACCTTAGGACACCCATAGGCATAGGGATGGACCCCTAATGCCTAGGTAATAAGACCCAACTGCTCTAAACCCATAAAAGATAGGTTAAACTAACCTTGAGTCCCCAAACCATGTTCAGGAGCATACGAGGACAAAAGGGTTAACGCAACCTAGTCAGGTAGGTGCTCTATCACTATTAGATTCTTTTAAAAGAACTATTGTTATTTGAGAACATATGTTTTAGATATATGACTTGATTTGCATGTGATTTGCATGAATTAATTCAGCATGCATGTTAAATGCTTTGTACATAGCCATGTTTTGGAATGACTACATATACATTATGCACATATATGTATTACAAACAAGTGCATGCATTGCATGATTTAAGTACTTGCAAAGATTGCATGTCCTTGAGGGTTGCCAAAAGACACTGGAGTACCGAGGGCCAGGCAGTTGTGAGGGACCCAAAAGAGGACAAGTTTTAACAAAAGGTTTTGACTTATTTTATGTGATTTGGGCAAGTAAGCCCGTGGGTGCTATGCCGAAGAGTCTGGGTTGGCCACCCGGCCTCTACCACTAATAGGTGGATGGGTACCACGCCCAAAAAGAGGCAAGTCCCTACGTCGACTGCATGTGGTATAGGGGGCTACCACTGGTGTCACGGCACTGGGTCGGCGTATCATAGGCCCCGTGGAGGCTATGACCAAGTGTCCTCAGGTACCCGGGGACCACACGGCGAGGAGGTCGTGGGCATAGTGGACCCTATGATTTGATGTGCATTTCATATGGCATGATATACGGTTGGTCGACCATACCATGATAGATATCCATGAGTTGGATTCCATGAAGCATCTGATGCATATCAAGATGTTATGACATATTTTTATGATTATGATGTATGATACTTTCGACTTGGATTATGATATTTCTTTAAGTCGTCAGTATTTCGGTTTGGCAGTGGCTTTTAATATCGATATTGAACGTGATTATTCGTACAACATGCATATGTTTTTATGAGCACATGATTTTAAAGATCGCATGCATTATAAAACTAATAGTGATAGACTCCTACTGAGTATATTATATACTCACCCAATCCTTAACATTTTTCAGACATCAGCAAGTACTCAAGGACAGGATACGTCCATATATATCATGGTTCAGGACAGCTTCACTCACAAAAAGAGGACATCTATGTTAGTGCTATGAGCAAGTGAATCCAAAAGGAAACAAATACACATGTGAGTAAACTCTCAACCCTTTGGACATGTGTTTGTACTTAGTTACAGTTGGGCTATGCATTGTGACTGGATAGACCTGGGGAAAAAGCATTTGTGATTTCTAACGCTGTTCAAAAACTACCTTAGTTGTTGTGAAAACAAATGACACTCGGGGTTTTCAAAATGAATTCCACATAAAAGATTTTTCCACTGCATTGCATTGTTTTTCAAATCGGGATCCAACCTTAGGAATTTCAGTTAAAAAATGCATGAGAAAACCCGGGTCGTCACAATTGGTATCAGAGCCCAGGTTTTATCCTTTCACAGTACCAAAGGCATGTCCAAGGGTCATGACAATAAAGAAAATTAAGAATAAGTAGTATAAATAGGAGTAGTAGAGATGACTACTTCTATTCGAGGATTATAATGACTCAAGACATTTCACCATAAACACATAGGTGAAAAAGGAGATAGTCCTAGCAAATACTTAGATATTGGATTGCTTGAATCCTATCAAAATTATAGGAAATAAGAATTATTGTGCAGTGATGCAAAGATGAAACCTCATATAAGGATTATTGTAAGGTACAAATATGAAAACTTATATATGGATGATGAAAATGAATGAATGAAGATGATTAAAGGACTTGTTAGAAGATAGAGTTGATCTGCAATAAAGTAATCTCATCAAAGGTGAGAAAATTGAAGAACCTAGGTGGATATCTTTTCATCATAAAGAGTATCAAGGGATATGAGATGAGTATGATAAGGGATTTAAAAGATAGACTTTGAGATGATTTTGATAATAATAATAAGAGCGATGAGAATGCAAGATGATACTAGGGGATAACAGTGACTCATACTAGATCATAAAGGTATAGCTCAATACCTTAATTGGAGTCTTATGAAGAGTGAAATGCTATTGAATAATAACTACTTGAGTATTATGGAACAAATCAAGTAACATATTATGAGATTAAGAGAAACATAACACAAATATGATAGGGAAATGAATTCGACCAAGTTATCAAAGGATTTTTGACGATAATATTGGAAATAATAAATCTATAGATTGATCCTAACAAGAACTTGTAAGAAAGGTATAGCATGATCAAAACGTCAATACCATTGTATGAATTTTATTGAAGCTATAGGCAATTGAGGATTTCAATAATCTTAAGATAGGTATTCACTTTATCATATCTAAGTAAAGGAATAGATGAAGTATCAATTATATGCAACAAAGCATATAGAGACATTGGTCCAGGTGGACTAAATGAGGATTTTGAAGAAAAGAGAAAGAGAGATAAAGATGTAACTATAAGTATTCAATATTAGAAGATCATGACCTTATGATGACACATACAAATATTTCATCTTGAAGATAACCAATCAACCTCAAGGGAATAATAGTTGAGTTAGCAATGATACGTATAATAGAGAGGAAGCATATGGGGGTTTAAGACTTTGAATAGAGCATTGAATAAAAGGACATTATGCTGCACAAAAGTTTTCAAAGAGGAATGGTGACCAACTAAAAGTTAAAATCCTACAAATGGTTTGATATCAATTATTATTAGATTATTATTAGATCCATTAACTTATGAAGAACACCAATAAATATAGTCCATAAAAAGAAAATATTGGTGATGTCTTACCTTGCCGCTACATGAGTAAATAAAGGAATTAAGCTGGAAGGGTACCATCGAGGATCAAATTGAGGTCTTATCATCATAAATTTGGGAGACCAGATATCTTAAGACCATCATTAAGTGTTGTCAACTAAATAGAGGCATCCCACCCTAATTAATCAGGTATGTTAATATCTATGAGTTAGTAGTTGAGGTTATAGACTGAGAAGGATGTTATAAGTCTTTAGACTTGAGAACTTGATAAGCTAAGTCATTTGAGGGTATAAGGCCAGTTGATTAGGCCACATCATGAAGAGAAACAATGGACCATGATATATTTGACATGAGTATGCATAAACTCTTCAAGAAGAAAAAGCATTTGATGACTTCAGGTAGTATTAATGATGGAAGATGGTACTAATTGGCTTTCATGATTTCATAACCTTGAGTCACGTATGGAAAACAACAGACAGTTGAAATTCAAAGTTAATCAAGGGTTTCGCTATAGAACACATGATACCATATCAGTTATTGAAGTATCTTGGAGACAATGGTAAGAAGCAAAGTTAGACACAATAGAAAGAAGGTAACTTTTTGGACTTGTGGATAATGAAAGAGATCACTAGATGAAAAGGATTATCCTATAATATTCAAAATAGGAAGAATAAGATAATATGATCTTGAAAGAAGTATATGCATGAGCAAAGAAGCATGATCTTACGAGGAGACTATCTTATACATGATAAGATAAGTATAGGAAACTAAGGAATTCAAGATAGATGAAGTACCGCTAGGAAACGGTATTGATAAATCGACACATATGAGAGTATGGCGCTGCATCAGAGTACGCAGCGAAAATAGGCCCTTATGGGTGAGGCCTTATAGGAGGAACAATGGAAATAATAAATTGAGGATGAACCTAGAATTGATTCCTAGAGGGGAATGCATTCACCAAGAAATCATCTAAGAGACAAATACCTGAAAAATGATAAGTTATGGAATTTTGAGGACGAAATTCTTTTAAGGGGGTAATAATGTAATGACCCCAATTTTTGTAATATTAAAAGCCCATACAAAGTTTAGTTTTAAAGATAAGGGCATTTTGGTCATTTCACTAGTTGCCTTGAATAAACCCAGGAATTTGGTCCCAAAAGTGGTGCCATTAGATGCGTCTCAGAAAAAGAAAACCAACGAGACCAAAATCACTCAAAACGGAGTTAAAATGAGCAAGACATGGCCCTTTAAAGTTCAGGGGCAAAATTGTAAATTTCACAAAAACGACTTAACTTGAAAAACACAGGTGCCCGTTTTGATACGGGCACCCCGTTGTCTTCAACCTCCTAGAGGTTTCTAGAGCGGCGGTGTTTCAAGGAGAAACCACCGCCATTCTAGAGGATTCCCTACTGCCATTCAAAGGCGGTTAGAACCCCTCCAGAACCCTCTTTAAAAGCTCTATAAATAGAGCTCTTGGGTGCCTCTAATGGCAGCCCAAAACCTTGGAGAAAACTCATTGCGAAGCAGTGACCAAGAGGGGAAAACATGGAGAGAAAACCACCCACGAAGCAGGTATGCTCAAAAACTCCCCAAACCCATCTCACCCATAGTCTTAAGCTCAATTCCCCTAAGTTTTTGCATGAAAAACCATGCAAAACGGAGCCTGGGAGCGCCACAAAGGACCCTAGGACGTCCCCAGGGCAGCACTAGTTCAACAGGGTGGAACCAGGGTGACCTGAGGACAACCCTGGTCGCTAACAGGCAGGACGATCCAATAGGAACATCCCACGTCGATGCCTATTTGAAAAACCAAACGGCCGCGTCCAGGGACGCGCCCTCTAAAGGAACAGACAGGCGGAGATTCGCACGCATCGGAAGATGCTTCCGCTGAGGTGCGCTCCGCAGACGTGCAGCGTACTAGCAGAGCGTCGTTTTTTTGGTTGTTAAGGAAGCAGGGCGCATGACGCAGACGCGCAGCGCCCTAGCATTCCGACTTTTTGTCTTTAAAGACTCTATGTACATACAACACTAAAACGCTTATAACTTGAGATCTAGAGCTCCGATTGAGGCACTGCAAAAGGCGTTGTGTCCGTATCGACGACGCGGACACATCCAAAGCATAAAATCTTTGATCAAGTCCCAATCAAAGGGGGGCATGACCCGTAGAATAGGATGGTAGCGCATGGCCACTAGAACTTTGGAAAACTAAGGATACCAAGGTCCAATTAGGACCTTAGGACACCCATAGGCATAGGGATGGACCCCTAATGCCTAAGTAATAAGACCCAACTGCTCTAAACCCATAAAAGATAGGTTAAACTAACCTTGAGTCCCCAAACCATGTTCAGGAGCGTACGAGGACAAAGGGGTTAATGCAACCTAGTCAGGTAGGTGCTCTATCACTATTAGATTCTTTTAAAAGAACTATTGTTATTTGAGAACATATGTTTTAGATATATAACTTGATTTGCATGTGATTTGCATGAATTAATTCAGCATGCATGTTAAATGCTTTGTACATAGCCATGTTTTGGAATGACTACATATACATTATGCACATATATGTATTGCAAACAAGTGCATGCATTGCATGATTTAAGTACTTGCAAAGATTGCATGTCCTTGAGGGTTGCCAAAAGACGCTGGAGTGCTGAGGGCCAGGCAGTTGTGAGGGACCCAAAAGAGGACAAGTTTTAACAAAAGGTTTTGACTTATCTTATGTGATTTGGGCAAGTAAGCCCGTGGGTGCTATGCCGAGGGGTCTGGGTTGGCCACCCGGCCTCTACCACTAATAGGTGGATGGGTACTATGCCCAAAAAGAGGCAAGTCCCTACGTCGACTGCATGTGGTACAAGGGGCTACCATTGGTGTCACGGCACTGGGTTGGCGTGTCATAGGCCCCGTGGAGGCTATGACCAAGTGTCCTCAGGTACCCGGGGACCACACGGCGAGGAGATCGTGGGCATAGTGGACCCTATGATTTGATGTGCATTTCATATGGCATGATATACGGTTGGTCGACCATACCATGATAGATATCCATGAGTTGGATTCTATGAAGCATCTGATGCATATCATGATGTTATGACATATTTTTATGATTATGATGTATGATACTTTCGACTTGGATTATGATATTTCTTTAAGTCGTCAGTATTTCGGTTTGGCAGTGGCTTTTAATATCGATATTGAACGTGATTATTCGTACAACATGCATATGTTTTTATGAGCACATGATTTTAAAGATTGCATGCATTATAAAACTAATAGTGATAGACTCCTACTGAGTATATTATATACTCACCCAATCCTTAACATTTTTCAGACATCAGCAAGTACTCAAGGACAGGATACGTCCGTATATATCATGGTTCAAGACAGCTTCACTCACAAAAAGTGGACATCTATGTTAGTGCTATGAGCAAGTGAATCAAAAAGGAAACAAATACACATGTGAGTAAACTCTCAACCCTTGGGACATGTGTTTGTACTTAGTTACAGTTGGGCTGTGCATTGTGACTGGATAGACCTGGGGAAAAAGCATTTGTGATTTCTAAAGCTATTCAAAAACTACCTTAGTTGTTGTGTAAACAAATGACACTCGGGGTTTTCAAAATGAATTACAAATAAAAGATTTTTCCGCTGCATTGCATTGTTTTTCAAATCGGGATCCCACCTTAGGAATTTAGATTTTTCAGTTAAAAAATGCATGAGAAAACCCGGGTCGTCACAAATGTAAACTTGATTTGGGCCAAACTTAATTGGGCAAGGGCCCATATTCTAGAAAGCCCACTTTCTAGAAAGTGTTGCTACAAAACTTAATTAGATAAATCCACATACTTTGAAAATAGAACTAGATATTTTTCAAAAGTCATCTAGACAACAAATTGTAACCATAAGATAAAAAGGTGTGTTGTCACAATCCTAACCATTGGTTAAGGAGGTGCTATTAGTATAAATAGGGGTGGTTAGTCATAAGTTTTATCAAGTCGAATTTGAGAATCAATACAAGCTTTCCCTCTCTCTTCCTCTCAAGCCTTCAATTCCCTTCTTCATTTGTAAATCCTTTTCTAATCTTTAAAACCTTCTTCATACCTTTGTAAGATATCTTCCTCTTCCAACAAAGTAGTATCAGAGCTCTAAGGTCCTTCAAGTGTTATGGCTAGTGGTGGCATGGTTCCCTTTCAAGTTCTAATGCTCAACAAGAACAACAGTGACAATTGGAGCATCAAGATGAAGGCTCTTCTGGGAGCACAAGATGTGTGAGACATTATAGTAAAATGCTATAATGAACTAGTAGATGATGCTATTCTATCCCAAGGCCAAAGGGATAGTTTCAACGATTCAAGAAAGAGACACAAGAAGGTTCTCTACCTCATCCATTAAGCTTTTCATGAGGATGGCTTAAAAAAGATTTCAAGAGCAATATTAGCAAAGGAAGCATGGGAGAAACTTGAGACATCTCATATGGGAGCCAAGCAAGTAAAAAAGGCACATCTTCAAGTATTACGCGAGAGTTGGAATATTTGCAAATGAAGAAAGGTGAGACTCTTTTGAATTACTTTTCTAGAGTTTTAACCATTTTTAATCAATTAAAAAGAAATGGTGAGAAGTTAGATGGTTTGAGGATAATAGAAAAAAATATTAAGCTTCTTAGATCCAAAGTTCATCCATATTGTTGTAACATATGAAGAAATAAAGAATCTAGAAGAAACGACTATAGAACTGTAATAACCCCAATTTTTGTAATTGATTGAGAAAATCAATAAAGTTTGAGTTTTAGATATTTTGGGCTAAAATATTAGGGTTATTTATAATATACTTTTTATAAAAGTGTAATCAAATAATAAGACATGTAAAATTGAAATTTAACTTAGCAAACCCTTCAAAATAACTGTAAGCACGACAAATTCTGAATTCGGATGAGAAATCCTTAAGTTTCTTCATTTCTTGGAAAATCAAAATATGAGACATCAAAATTTAGAATGTACTGAGAAATACAAATCCAATGCCACTAAGTACACTCAAATCCGAGATCATGGGAATAAAACCCAAAATTTTATACATAAATGGTAAAACGGTCCTTTTACACCATGTGGGGCCCACATGGGACCCAAAAACGAATCTTATGAGCAGCCCACATGAAGTCATGGGTCAAAAAACACCAGCTGGTCTTGAGAAAGAAAAATGGAGCATGGGAGACTTTCATGTCATTTAATAATAAAAAATTAAATATTATAATCATGAAAAAAAGACCAAAATGCCTATAAATACAACCCCAAAAACCCTTCAAAAATGTTCATAAAATCCCCATAAAATTTTCTTCACTCTCCCTGAAAAAATTAGACCTAGATCCTTCCCTAAAAACCCAAAATTTTCAAGAGATATCTCTCTTTTCAATTTCTTTTTCTTTTTAGATTGGAACAAGAGACCTAAAATTAATTAGGCACTCTGTTCCAGATCTAATTTCATCAATTCCACCATCCAAAACTTCCCACCATATCTTATCTACAAAACCCCCAAAGCAATTTCAATATCCAACAGTTCAAACAACAGAAATTTGCAAGAAAGGTGGATCTTAGGCCATATCTTTATCAACAAGGTATTCATTTTAAATTGGGCATATAACCAAGGTTTTTTCTCCAATCAGGTAGGTGGGAATACTTTCTATACAAATTTACTTATGTTTAATGAAAATTTTATTTTACTGTAATTTATTTTGATGAAAAATAAAAGTAAAAATAAAGTAATAACAGCACCTTCAATTCAGGCCTATAGAGGGCTCCGATGAAAAATCAGACCTTACCAATCGATCTAGAAGGGTCCAAAACCCCTAGGGTACAATTTTCACTAAATTTCATGAAGGTTTGGTCCCTCAATTGAGAAGGGATTGATTGGACTGTCCGATCCCCCGATCGGACGAACAACGAGTGAAATGCCGTGTGATGACGTCCCGTGCACGTCCATGGATGCCCCGTGCGGGCGCTTTCGAATTTCATTGCAGTGGACACACCCTACGAACCGAGCGCGTTCCGCTCGATTAATTTGGGCCTTCCGTTCCTTGGGCCCAGATCAAATTCAGGCCCTATGAAGGACTGTGAACTTTCACATTACATTATGGAGTCATCTGAACTCCAAATTAAGATCGGAAAGAAGCTATGGAAAGCTTGAAACCTATATTTTTTGATGAAATGATAAAATGGACATAATATTCAGTAAAAACTTTCTGTATTAAAGAAACAAGTTTCCAATTACCTAGATCTTCAAGATCTAAGATGATCAGATCTTGAAAATATATTTTATTAATGGTATACTATTGAAATAAAGTAATATCTATTGTTTATTTGGACATATATGAGATATATTAAGGGATCTACCCATTATGATAGAAAAATCCTAAAAATATAAAGGGACCCACTTGATCAATGAGATCAAGTGTGATCAAATCCTAAGGATGGATAAAATGAATGTTGATATAATGAAATCCAAGAAATCATGGATGGATTATGATAAAAATGGACCAATATGATCTTTGGACCTTAATAAAGAAAATCCTCTAAATATAACTAATACCCTTAATCAAAGGAAAAGATCTAAAATCAAATGGTAGGATCATAAGTAAAGGTTTCTAAAAATGTTAATGTAATTAGTTTCATTTTATATAATAGCATTTTAAATATGATTATGTTATAAAGCATACTATTATAACATTTAGACTTTAGCATGATATATGATTTCATTATTATCATAAGGTGCTAGATTTAATTATCTTAGGGGCACTTTAGTATGATTTCATGTCATTCTAACTTAGGACTATGTTAGAATTTCATATAAGTTTATAATATAGTATGAGATTATACCTTAAGTCCATGTTAGTTTAAATTGAGTTATTAAGGTATATTAGTTGGAAATCATGTTATAGTAATTTTAAGTACCTTGCCTCATTATCATTAAGTGTTAAATTATGTAGTTTTATGCTTTGAATTTATAATTCATTTAAGGTTAAATGTTATTAGTAGATCTACTTGTTATGCGATAAAGAGCATAAAACATAAAAAATGTAATCTAATGAGAAAGTAGAGTTTCATGACACAAATAAGAATGGAGTACTTTGGACTTAATTAGTAAGGGCTATAGTTAGTAGGACAATATAAGGATTATCAAATCCTTGGCCCAAACTAGGAGAAGAATAATAAACCCCATGAATGACATTATAAATATTCATGGACTTAATTAAAATCCATTAGAAAGAGTACTTAGGGTAAACATGCTTATAGGAACCTTATGAAAGATTGAGCGATGGTCATTCTAGTGAATGATGAACATAGTGGTTAAAGGGTTATCTAATAGAGCCTCACTCTTCCCCTACCTTTCGTTGACGTTTGTGAGGTCTAAACGCCTCCTTACATGAGGATTGAAGTAACCACTTTGTGTTCACCCATTCAGCTAGTAAGCCTTAGCCAATTGGAAATAAGAGGAGCAGTCTAGATTTAGGCTTGAATAAGTTACCTTCAACCAGCACATTAACTGGTTGAATAATACTAATAAGAGCATAAAAGGTTAGTAAATTACCTAACCCTAATAAAAACAGTAAGTAAGATAAGGATGATCAAACAAGATCCATTAGATCTTGAATGATCAAGAACAATAAGAATAAGAATACTATATTGTACTTAGTATGCATGTTTATTAGTATGCTTGTTATAGTTCATTAGATTAGATAATCCAAACCCTTGATCAAAGATGATTCAAGGAAGAAAACCAAGATCATCCTCCTTAGGGATGATCCAATAACTAAACTTAGATCAAAGAAGAACTAGATGATAGAAGATCTAGGACCCTGATCTTCATCAATATGTGTAGATTATAAATCAATGGATTTATGAAAGATCAAGATCAAGGAGATGGACACACAAAGACTTAGAGATAGAAACATACTTAGATATGAATGATCTAAAGATCATTCTAAACATTAGATCTAGTGATCAATAGGATTGTTCAAAATTTATATATTGACAATATAGATGGATGTACAGATTACATACATCAGTCAGGATCATGGAAGATATGGGGAAAAGAGATCAATCCTTAAAGGCAGGAGGATTTGATGAATGCATTTACATGGGATATACATGTTTTAACTCATGATCTTATGTTGATAAGAGTAATGTTAATATTGGTATTAAATCTCTTGAAAATCTTATGATCCAACCAAACATATATAAGATGGTTAAAGACTAAACTATAAGTAAATAGGGAACTAGAAAATATTTCAGCCCTAAGTAAACAGACATATGGTCTGATATATATGAAATCTATTTTACATACAAACTTGGAGGCTTGTGAGTTTGTTTTAATAGGCATAAGCCTAGGGGAATGCTATTGCTAGAGGAGTTACGAGGGTTTGGCCACTCGCTCCTTGAAATTTGATGATATGATGATACCTTGCCCAATGAAAGGCTAAAAGTCGGGTGGTGGCAATTATGGGAAGGCCACCACTGTGAAAGTCTTGCCCCCCCATACGGGCAATGACATAATATTTTCCACCATGGTATCAGTGGTGAATAGGGCAGTTATCCGAGCGCGCTAGTACGGATCAGATTGCAGCATAGCAACCTTTTTTTATTTTTTTTTACTATAATGCATATAAGAATAGGCATAGTGAAATGCCTTATGTTGTAGCATAATGAAATGCTAGGTAATTGTATATTACCAATATTTCCCAAGAAGAGAAATTTCCAGTATAAGATTAGCTGTAATACTAAATTCTCAAAACGAAAAGAATTGATTAGCTTAGTTGGGAATGATATTTAACTACTTTCACAAATTTAACTGGTTTACCCATTAAGGGTATGTATGTATATAAATATACATAACTTACAAAGTAAAGAGTATGTTTAAGGATAATGAGATTATGAAGTATTGGAATTGCCTTGTCAATTATTATGTTTCTTGAATCCCCTACCAAGCATTGCTTGCTGAGATATTGTACTTGTTGCAATATCTCAGATACATGGAAGGAGAGTTAGGACCTG
Organism: Warburgia ugandensis; assembly: GCA_035236585.1. Classification (NCBI taxonomy): domain Eukaryota; kingdom Viridiplantae; phylum Streptophyta; class Magnoliopsida; order Canellales; family Canellaceae; genus Warburgia; species Warburgia ugandensis. Next base: position 61,954,570 of record CP141130.1, read on the forward strand.
AAGACAATAGAAGCCTTGTAGAGAATAATCTTCAAGGTATACCCTTGAACACATGTATTTTTCTTTGTTGAGAGCTTTATTGTATGGTGAGCATGAGTTTTGGATTATGTAATTTGGACAAGTACTGTAATAGGTTTGACTGTACTATGAACCACTAGATGGATCCTAGAGTTTAATAAAAGTATATTTCTTCAATGGAATTTTATTTTGTACACAAATTGTACTTATGTTATGTATGAAGTGATGACTTGGGTTTTCAAAACAAGTTCTAAAGAAAAGAATTTCTGCTACTTTGTTTTGCAATAAAAATAAAAATTGTTACACTCTTAAGGGCCCTGCCTTTCAAAATACATTACAAAACGTGTTACAAAAACCCGGGTCGTCACAAGAACAACTCATAGACTCATTACAAGCTTATGAAGAAAAACATAAAAGGCAAGAAAAAATAGAGAAGCAACTTCTCAAGATACAACTCAACTTAAAGCAAGAGAGTTTTGGAATATAGAAGAAATTAACGAGAAAGAGGTTGGGGCCAAGGACGAAGCCATGGATATGGAAGAGGAGGATTTAGCAACAACAACAGTAATGAAGAGAGAGAGAGAGAGAGAGAGAGAGAGAGAGAGAGAGAGAGAGAGAGAGAGAGAGAGAGAGAGAGAGAGAGAGAGAGAGAGAGAGAGAGAGAGCTTGTATTGATTCTCAAATTTGACTTGTAGTTACATTTTGTTATTTAGATGACTTTTTAAAAATATCTATTTCTATTTTCAAAGTATGTAGATATTTCTAATTGACTTTTGTAGCAATACTTTCTAGAAAGTGGGCTTTCTAGAATATGGGATTTTATCTATTTAATGTGAGCCTTCTAGATATGGGCCCTTGCCCAATTAAGTTTGGCCCAAATCAAGCTTACATTTCCAATACCCTCTCTTAATCTTGATTTGTTAACCCAAGCAAGCTTCTCTTCTTAATGAAATCTTCAAATTTCAACGGCTAAGTAAAAATATTGGCTGCTTGATCTTGAGACTTCATATATTGCAATTGATCTTCCTTTCTTGTGATACACTCTCTTATTAATGATATCACATATCAATGTGTTTGCTTGGTATAAGAGAAAATGAAGTTTAAGAGAGGGTGTTGGAAATATAAACTTGATTTATGACAAACTTAATTACGCAAGGGTCTATATTCAGGAAGGCTCACATTGAATATATAAAAGCCCATATTCTAGAAAGGCTACTTTCTATAAAGTGTTGCTATAAAAGTTAATTAGAAATCTCTACATACTTTGAAAGTAGAACTAGATATTTTTGAAGTGTCTTCTAGATAATAAATTGCAACTACAAGATTAAAGGGTGTGTTGGCACAATCCTAATTACTAGTTAAGGAGGTGGTACTAGTATAAATAAGGGTGATTAATCATAAGTTGTATCAAGCCAAATTTGAGAATTAATATAAGCTCTTTCTCTTCCTCTTAAGCCTTCAAGTTTTTTCTTCATTTGTAAATCTTTTTCTAGCCTCTAAAGCCTTTCTTGTACTTTATAAAATATCATCCCCTTCCAACATTATTACAAGTGAATTTACGCATAGTAACAAAATGAAAATGGGACAACTTTTTGCGTTTAGCTTTGGGTCAGATATTTATACGATCTGCTGTTTATTTCTGACCGGAAGGTCTGGCAGTGGAGACAGAATCTACACACCCCAACACCGAAATCGACATTCTGCAGAACTTTTCAATTAGGTCCAAAAGTATTTTGTAACTTGGATCAACAGCAGCGATCATCTGGCGTGCAACAACTACATGAGTCTTACAGACCCCCGTATCCACGTCCCCAATCAATTAAGAAGGGCATAGGTTAACGGATTCCAAATGCGAGGAACAGCATACTTATGAGAAAGATCCAATTGTTCGTACTCATCAGTGGGGACTGACCTACGCCTTGAGCAACTTACCAAACACTCTCTATAGGGAAGGAAAGGCAGTCATACAAAACGTGGCGACTTCCATGACGCTTGTTGTTGAGCGCACCATCAAACCCACGTGGCCCGCTATCTACCCGTCCACTCAACCTACCCACTTGTATAAAATCAATCCAGGCTCGACGAGTTTTCATCAAGCCTTAGACGCCCCAAGTATACTGAAATTAAGAGCGTCTACATGTCGAAGGTTGAAGAAATCCGGCGAGCCCAGAGAGCCAAGGGTCCGGCCACGGTGCTCGCCATTGGCACTGCGACACCAGCGAACGAGGTTCTTCAGGCGGACTACCCCGATTACTACTTCAGGATCACTAAGAGCGAGCACATGACCGATCTCAAGGAGAAGTTCAAGCGCATGTGTAAGTGTCCATATCAATGACGAGTTAGGCTATTTTGAGCACTGCTAGTGATTACAAAGCATTGTTTTCGTATCGTCCTCTATTTCGTCACTCACTTTTATCGTTCCGGTCAACTGTAGCAGCTCATGTGGTGTAGAGATGTAGTGCTTTGACACCAAAACAACGCCGGGAAGGGATGCAGAGATATTGAAACCTGCAACCCCTTCATCTTGCTTACCATGCGGATTAAGTTGGTTTATGTAGATCAATTTAAGATGGTAACTAGAAACATAACACTACAAGAACCAAAAGCAAGTACACAAAACACGTTGCTTATTATGTATTTTCACGGAGCTTTTCGATTTTCATGCATATTATTAGCTGGTTTTTATTTTATTTTTGATAATCTGATGAGAATATCTTGGAACATAATAAAATCCACTAGTGTGATGATGACGATAAAATCCACTAGCATGTAGAGAAAAAAACCGCCTCCCTCGGGTGGGTCTACAGCAAGGATTTTGGAAGTTTTTTCCTTTGGTCATTTAATTATGTATGTAGAGTCTGGTAGACTTCTGACGCCTAATATCGTCTCTCCACATATGGACCCTTTTCTTAATGATAGGCTTGATCTTCGTGGGTCCATGCATTCATCTTGTTTGTACCCGTAGATTACACATACGCATAAAGTCATGTTCCCTCTCATGATGATAGGCTTGATTTTCGAAGATTTAAACATTCATCTTGGTCGACCCCTTAGAGCACATGCACATAAAAGTTCATGCCCATTAGATAATCTTAGCCTATATTTCATTGGGTTAAAAACCATGAATATTGATTCTTTAAACAAAAAATAACTGTTTTTGCTTGATTTTTTAAGAATTAGTCTAGCAAAGATGAATGGACTAGATCTAAAGAGGCAATTAAAAAGGGATAATTTTTTTAGGTAAAGGGACCATTTCGGGACACATGCTTGTCGGGTATATGTAGATTATTGTATGTACTGGTAAGTATAAATGGGACCAGTACATATGGGAATGTCAGTGCATGCGTATGTGTTTGTTTTGTTTTGCCCCCGAAGAAAGTTCTTCGTTTGCCAAATAAAGAACAAAAGAGTGTCAGATCAAGCAGTACAAAAGTGCTTACTGTATATATTAGCCTAAAACTCTTTCCTCTATATCTATCTATTTGGAAGTCGGAGACTCGTTCTGCCCAAATATTATGAAAGCATTCTCTACCATATAATTCTCAAAAACCCAACATCAGATGAAAAGGTAAAAAAAAAAGAAAGGAGAAGGAAAAAAATGTAAATATCAAAGAGTTCATAACTCGCTGCTTTCCTCTGTGTCCTTAGGCATCATGGGCCTCAAAATATGTTCTACAGCGCAGCTACTTTTCAACGTGTATCAGTTGTTGACGAAAGGCAAGCGACCCCTGAAATGACCAAATGATCCCCATTTCCCATCGCTTGCGTGGTTGCTCCTTTTATAAACATCCTATCACTATAAAGGCAACCTATCAAACAACCAAGGAAGAAACATCGGCCATGCAAGTTTATCAGAAATGATGCTATCCTTCGTGGCATGAGGAACTTGCCGTGCAGCTTCCTGCCTTTACATGGTGGACCTAACCTATGTTTGATCAGACCCCGCCATCTGATTGAATAAGTTTAATATCCGCAAATTAAAATGCGCTTTGGGTTATAAAGACATGGACCGTGAGTAACACTTTAGGAACAGTTCAAAACCGCAAGTAAAAAGAGATCTTTTTTTTGTGTTAGGACCCAATTATGTTAATGTTTAGGATACAAGATAAATAAGAGTCAGAAAAATTAGATAAATGGGTCTAATGGCGCCGTACGGCAACTCCTACTTGGTCGGACATAACTGTAGTAACACACCACTAATTTTGGACATTTTAGGGCTTTAAAAGCTTCCATTAGACGAGCCGCAGTCGCCGGGCCCATCCTGTTCGCTTTAAATTGTCCATGTTAAAACTGACCCAAAAGTAAATGAAAAAAATAACAACGTAACGACGTAGGTGTCAAAGCTACTGTCCTTGCATTAAATTCTCTCCCAACTACAACTGCCCTCTCCCGTGTCTCCATTTTTCCACCCACCCCCTATTAGTTACCTGATTTCTACTGGACAAGCTGTTAGTACGTTGATGTGTATGCATGTTAACTGCCCTCTTAATGGACCCAATTTCTGGGAAGATAGCCTTTAGATCGATGATCGATTCCATCATACATGATCGTTCATTATGGACTATGAAGACAATATACAGGGGTCCACATCATGACATTCAAATGTTTTTCCATCGTGCAGGCGATAAATCGATGATCCGGAAACGTTACATGCACCTGACAGAAGACCTCCTCAAAGAGAACCCGAACATGTGCGCCTACATGGCTTCTTCCCTGGACGCTCGGCAAGATATGGTGGTCGTCGAGGTGCCGAAGCTAGGGAAAGAAGCAGCGCAGAAGGCCATCAAGGAGTGGGGCTATCCAAAGTCTAAGATCACCCACCTAGTCTTCTGCACCACCAGTGGCGTCGATATGCCCGGGGCGGACTACCAATTGACCAAACTTCTGGGCCTGCGTCCCTCTGTCAAGCGTCTCATGATGTACCAACAAGGTTGCTTCGCTGGAGGCACAGTTCTCCGGTTAGCCAAAGATCTTGCCGAGAACAATGCCGGTGCAAGAGTCCTCGTAGTATGCTCGGAAATCACAGCCGTCACTTTCCGTGGGCCCTCTGATACTCACCTAGACAGCCTTGTGGGCCAGGCCCTTTTCGGTGATGGAGCAGCGGCTGTGATCGTCGGTGCCGATCCTGATTTGACCAAGGAGCGCCCACTTTTCGAACTCGTATCCGCGGCTCAGACTATTTTACCGGATTCCGACGGTGCGATTGATGGACACTTGCGCGAAGTTGGACTCACATTCCATTTGCTTAAAGATGTTCCTGGGCTGATTTCGAAGAACATCGAAAAGAGTTTGGTGGAGGCTTTTGAACCCCTTGGGATCAACGATTGGAACTCAATCTTCTGGATCGCACACCCAGGTGGTCCTGCAATTCTTGATCAAGTCGAGGCGAAATTGACGTTGAAACCAGAGAAAATGCGAGCCACGAGGGATGTGTTGAGTGAGTATGGAAACATGTCGAGCGCGTGTGTTTTGTTTATCTTGGATGAGATGAGGAAGAAGTCAGTGCAGGAACGGAAGGAGACCACTGGAGAAGGATTGGAGTGGGGAGTCTTGTTTGGGTTTGGACCAGGGCTTACTGTTGAGACTATTGTTTTACATAGCCTGCCTACGTCCGTGGCTCATTGAAGCTAGTTGTTTCTTTCCCTTTTGTGGGTGAAGTAGTTCCAGGTTTATGATTTGGCTTTTGGAGTTGATGTGATCATAGTATTGTAATAAGTTATGTGCTTCAAATAAAAGGGCATTCTTCTTTTTCCGAAATGATGAAAACGAAAGGCAAACGATAATACTGTATATTTGTTTGGTTTTGGATGATTTTTAGTATTGAACAATGAAGAAAATTGCCTTGTTCAATTTGAGGGAACTAAGAAAACTCCTAAAGTATTAATTTGACAACTTGAAAGAATTAAGAAAATTCGTAAAACTCTTTCCTTTCTATTTTGTTTTTCCATCAGTATATAGATAATTCTCTTATATGAAATCAAGCACTAATGAAAAATAAGAAACTATTATGTTGCTACTAGAAAGCCTTTTAAAACAAGCCAACTATCCTATAGTTTCAAAGTAAGTAAATAAACAATGCCCTAGTTTACTAAAATATAAATTTGTTGAAATAGCCATCTTTCTAATGGAAAAAGTTTACTAATCTAGGAGTCCATGAGGGATGTTGAGTGTTACATTTACCGCATGCACGTAGGTAGAAAAAAAAATAAAAAAATTAGAGGGATATGGAAAGTCAATATTTTAAACTAACAAGATAAATAAATAGAAACAAAATTATTGCAAGTTCAAAACGCCCTCATCCCTTTTTCTTGTTCAATTGATTTTTGTAATGTGAAAATTCATTAATCAAACAAAATGGTACCTCCAACAAGAGACAAATAATGAAAGCAACAAGACTAAAATATGAAGAATGCTAATTGAGAGTTTGGAACCATAAATTCTTGTTTGGGATGCAAAATTGTTTCTTTCCCTTGTTCATGTCTTGGAATATATTTCTCTCACAAAGGACCATTTATCTCTTTATGTAACCCAGTGCCTGAAAGATTCCAAGCTAAGCTCTCCTCAAAAAAAGAGCTTACCTTTCAAAAGGGGCTACAATCACACTTCTAAAATCTTATATTGCCAATTTACCCATATAGTCTTTGTCTATTTTTCAGTGTCTTGGCAGTGTCATTATGAAAATGGAACAAATATAAAGGATATTTTTGTGGAAAGGGAATGATTCAAGGGGCAGATATCATATGATATAGTGGGACATGATTTGCACCAAGAAATGAAGGAGGTTTAGGCATTAGAAACAACAAAGAGATGAACTTTGTCGTATTATGTAAATGGCTTTGGAGGCTTTCTAACGAAGAAAAAGGCTCTGACAATTCATAATAAGAAAAATATATTGACTAGCAAAATAATGGTGGGTTGAAAATCATGAATGATCTAGAGGATCACCAGTGTGGAGAAATATTTCAAAGAATATTAAATTCTTTAAATCCATATCAATTTCAATGCCAATCTTGACACAAACTAAGTTTTTGGCAAGGCCAATGGCTTGATAATAGCCCACTAATTTCAGAATTCAATAGGATTTATAGAGCATTTGATCATTGCTAATTTCTAGTAAAAGGCTTCTACATCACAACCAATAGAAATGCTTCATGGTTTAATAGTTTGAGGAGGGCACTAAGAGGTAATGAGGATCATTAACATGTAGCACTGCTAGATAAACTCAATATAGTGATAGTTAACAACAATAGGAAGGATGCAATGATCTAGACCCTATGTTCAAATGGCAGTCTCAGTTAAATTTGCCTACAAACTTCTCACTCCTAAACAAAGTGCCCAACTACTAGCAAAGCCAATATGGAGTCCTAATTGTACTGCCCAAAAATACAATTCTATGTTTGGACTCTTAGTCACTATAAAATTGTAACTTTGGACAAACTACTGAGCATATGTATATATGGTCCATGAAGGTGCTACCTTTATTGCCAAAGTCTAGAATTCATCACTCACATCATGCTCCTGTACTCAATGGCACACCAAGTTTAGTTCTATATTCTCTAAAATTTTGACATGAAATGGTCTCAACCTTAAGCATTCTAATCAATGGATGTGGGTAACAATGAAAGCCAAAGCCAGAGCTCTTTGGAACCTCTGTCTTCTTACCACCATTTATGGTGTTGTTATGGATGGAAAGAAACTCAAGATATTTTAGGGCAAAGCAAACCTTACATATTTTGAATGAGACTATCAATAGATATGAAGTTTTATGGGCATCTAGCACTGAAAGTTTCTCATCCCACTTAGAAAGTTCCATAGTTTTGAATTGGAAAGATGTAACTAACTAGTCAAAGAGAAAAGTCAAGTGTTTGCCTAAATGGTCTCCTCACCACTCAATTATTTTAAGCTTAATTTTGATAGTTGCTATTACTTAAATCTAGATCCACATAGAGTAGGGGGCATTATCTCGTATCATGAAGGGTAATTCTATTTGACTACTCTTTCAATTAGGAATTTGTGACTCTGATAAAGAACAAATATATGTTGTAGCCTTACGAGTAAAACCTTAGTCTAAGTTCTCTCCTTTAATAGTCAAAGGAGATTCTTAGAACAATATCAAATGGTTATCCAATTTGATAAACAGACCATGGAAATTTTGGGACTCCATCTTCTTGAAATACCTTTAGTGCTCCTTTAATTAGGTAACTAACATAATAGCTAGAGAGGGAATTTTCTTGAAGATCTTTGTTTCATAAATTATGATCACTTGATTTAATTTTGTTAAGCAACCTCGAGCACACTACCACAGCCTTGAGCATAATACCTCATAGGCACTCTTTCTTCTAGATTACTTTCCACCTATGAGTTTGGAATCAATATATATTGCTTGAATGATATGCAGTTTTAGTTGTTTTGTTAGGCTTTTAGGATGGGATAATTGTTCAAGTTAATTCTTGCAAGTGCACAATTCATCAATGTAGTATTTGTAGGGTTGATCCCATAGGGAGGATATAGTATGCAAATAAATACCAAATTATTCTAATCTAATACATCTAAAACAATGCATGAGTAAAATTAAATTAAAAGAAATTATGGATGAAATGATGATTAGATTAGATGGATGAGATGAGAGTCAATTGATTTAGGAAAGAAGAACTAGGATTAAAGTGGATTGATTTAGAAAAGATGAACTATGATTAAAGCTCACCTAGGCTAAAATTAGGTCCCACCACTTTTTTTTTTTAATCTCTAAGAATTAAATGAAAACTATAATTATTTTTCATAAAGTGTTTTATTTGAACTTTAACTCTAAAAGTAATTAAACACTAAAAGCTAGGTAGATTATCCTAAGAATTCTATATAAAATCTATCTATAATTGAGTGAGGATTAAATCCAAGAATCTATTATGAAAAATAATAATATAGAAGCAAAATATTTTACTAAAGAAAATTTACCTTTTTCAAATTGTAAACAGTTGCAAAATAAAAATTTCAAAAACTTTTCAATTGTTAGAAAATAGTAGTGGGGTCACTTAATGGTAGGCTAGGATCACTATAATCCTAGTCAAATGATATCTAGCCTAACATGTTATTAATCTAATTGACTGAAAAAAAAAAGAAATGCGTCATGAAAATCTAATACTAACAAGTGCTATGTTAACATGTCCTAAAATATGAAAAAAATCCTAACATTATAATAATTCTAGTCTAAAACAATCATGAGTGAAATTGGAAAATACATTTTAACTTGGCTTAGATTAGCACGTTTTGTAGATATGCCTAGGAAAGGTGAAAAACCATCCTAGGTGGCTATAAAAAATTGCTTAATCCTATGCTAAATTAAACTCAAAATAACTTCAAACTATGCTAGCATAAAACGAATAAATAAGCCCCAGAACATGAAAGTATACATATGTCTAAAAAGTAGAATAAAACCCATGAAATCTAAAATCAAAAGACAAACTATACTCAAAGGTAAACAAAGGAAGAATAAATTTTATTGAAATCAACTCTTAAATTATTACAATTACATGAAGAAAATAAAGAAAACTGAAACAAGACTTCCCTAGATTGGATTGAAGATGGACATCTTGGTTCTTCTTGATGTGTCATGACTAAGAAGCCCTCTAAGATCTACTCCACACCCAAGCCAAGCTTTCTCTTTCCTTGATGTCTCATGGACCAAAGAGAAGAATAAACTACCAACTAAAAAACAAAGTAAGCTTCTTTAAGAAAAAAAACATGCCTAACACTTTCTCTCCTCTAAAAAATTATGTTAAACTCCTTGCCTTTAGAAAACCAGATGACTCACCTTCAACCCCCTTAAATAAAACATATTCAAGACTCCCATAACTCTGCTTCTAATATAAAACAATCCAAGTCTTGTGTGGTTCTCCCCTTCAAAAGACGTCTCTTCATATATATACATACACCCACTGTTCAAAAACTTTCTTTCTCCCTCTCTAAGTTAGGCTCTCTTTCCCCTTTGACTTAGGCAACTTCAACTTCTTTCTTTATCATGTCATGCAATCCCATTGATCCACTATGGACTATCTCTCTTGAATCCTTTTTAGACCTTATAATTTCTCTCAGAATCTCATCTAAGATGTCAAGGTTGATCCCCCTTTTCACTCTTTCCTTTTCTTTCTCCAACTTATCCTAAGATCTTCACTCTTAGTAAATTCTTTCCTAGTGAAAAAACATCCTTTTTTATGGAGACTAGGAGAGACCTAAGTGATCATTAATCTTACCTCTTAATTCATCTCTTAACTACTTGATTTTTAGCCATAGATTTCCTATTTATTTCACTTCAAACTTGGATTTTTTATCTTCCTATATTTTCCCATGGATAACACATTTTCTCATGACTGATACATGTTCTCCTAGCTAAATAAGAGGATGAAAAAGTGTTTTCTCCTATGCATGTGAGGTGAGAGAGTGAATGAATAGTCTGCATGTGTGCCCTATTTGTATGTTTCCAACTCGAAAGAGGTGGGCTTTGTAAGAAGGTGACATAATGGTCTAGATATCAATTGAAATCCTTAATGAACCTTCTATAAAATCCTACGTGTCTTAAGAAGGATTGAATATCCCTAGATAGTTTAAGGATGTGTAGATTACAATTGAGATCAGTTTTTTCTTTATCTACCTTGATGCATTTTGAGGAAATAATATGACCAAGTGAAATTTCCTTGGGATCCATAAAATTGCATTTCTTCTAGTTTAGCACTAAATTTTTCTTCACACAATGGTTTAAGAATTTTCTTAAGTTTGTAAGACATATGTCAAAAGAATCTCCTAAAACATAAAAGTTGTCAATGAAGACCTCCAAAAAGAGCTCTACATATCACCAAAATACTCATCATACATCTTTGAAAAGTAGTGAGAGCATTACACTACCCAAATAACATCCTTTTGTAAGCATATGTGCAAAAAGGATAGGTAAATGTGCTCTTTTATTGGTCCTCAGGCATGATTTCAATCTCATTATATCCACAATGACAATCGAGAAAATAATATAACTTGTGGGTTTCTATCCATTCTAACATTTGATTGACAAAGGAGAACAAAAATGGTCCTTCCTAGTGATAGCATTTAACTTTCCATGATCAATACATATATGCTAATCAATGGTAGCTTAGGTATGAATGACTTCATTGTTGGCATTAGTCACTACCATCACCTTAGATTTCTTAGGAACCACTTATCTTGGAATTACCAATTTTCTATACTTATGGTGTAGATAATTCCCACATTAAGCAGTTTGAGGACTTCTACCTTGACCATCTCTTTCATGTTTGGACTCAACCTATGTTGCAGGTGACAAGATGGTTTGACTTCATCCTCCAAATAGATCATATTGGTGCATATTAAGGAGTTAATGCATTTTATATTTACAATAGTCCATCCTATTGCACCTTTATGCTCCTTTAATGCGTTAATTAATTGCTCCTCTCAAGATGTTTTCAATTGGGAGGAGATTAGACTGGAAAAGTTTCCTTGTCTCCTAAGTATCTATACTAGAGATTAGATGGAAAAGTTTTTAACTCAAGTTTAGGAGTTTTGATTAAGGATGGGTTGTGAGTGGACTCCCTTTGGAAATTTCTCAAAATGAGGTTTCCATTTGTCTACGTCCATGATGGGCACAAGGTCAAGAAGGGCATTAACTTCTTTTATTAATGTGTCCTCATTAAATTCAATTGAAATGAGACAGACAAGCCTTAAGTGGATTTGAAAAGGAAGACTAAATAAATAGATCTTGCATAATTGAATTTTTCATGTTGATACTATACAAGTCATTAGAGCTTTCACTTGGCTACTTACAAATGTTGAAAATGTTCAGGTCTAATGTCATATTGCTAAAAGAAAGTTTCATTAAACCATCCCAACAATTAATTAAGGTGTTGGATGTGGACAGGAATGGTTATCCTTGAATGATTGATATTTCATTTCTTTCATTCAACATTAGTTGTGTATTCAAAACTAAAAAGTCTACTGGGAAACAAAATTATTCTACACCCCTCTCAGTTTATTGATAGATCGATTAGCTAGCTATAATGTGGGGGTAGTAGGTTTAAGCTCACCCAGGCCTATCAGCTCATATACTAAGTATGGTAGTAGATTTACACCAGATCATAAATCAAGTAAAGCTTGATTAATCTTATGGTTGCCAATTATACAAGTGTTGGGTAACCTAGAACCTTGTACTTAGACAGTGTGGTGCTAAAGGATCGAAATGACCTACTCGATCAAGAACGCCTTCCTTTGCACTTTAGTTTTCTTTTCACCATGAAAATATCCTTAAAAAATTTAGCATATGATGGGATTTGTTTAATGACATCCAAGATTAAGATGTTGATCTTAACTTGCTTGAATATATCCAAAATCTTCAGTGGGTGGGATGGGTTCCTCATCGATAGATTTTTCTTATTCCTGAGGAGTTACCTAAACTTTGGCAACCTTTATGGGGCCATTTTTAAAATCACTTTGCCACTACAAAGAGTGATGGATGCCTTAGTTTCTTATATATTTGTACTTGAAGAACCATTTGCACCTACTACATGCACACCTTTAGGGTTTGCTTGTGGTTGCACAATAATTTTCCTTTTTTCCAGGGTTTGCATTATTTGAGTCATCATGTCTTTTTCTCATTCATTGATTGTATGTTTTGATTTAGTTGGGCTTCAAGTTGAGAATTTTTTCCACTCTTGACTTAGGATGAAATCCTTCTCTGACCTCTTAGGTGGGGGCATGTAGGGTTTAGGAGCAGGTGGTCCTTGTTGGGGCCTGATACATGACATTGGCATTAGGTCCACCAACTAAAGTTAGAATGATTCCTCCAATTGGGATTATACACCTTAGAACATGGGGAAAAGGTCACTTGTAAAAATATAGGGCATTTTTCTATTTGTGAAGTATATCATGAAATGCCTGAATTGTGGGGTATTCTTGAGTAGGGTGTGTGGCACTTTTGCAAATACCGCATACTTGCTGGACCCTTTTGGAGTCAGTCTTCTCCATTTTTGTTGTTTCTACTTTTTTGGTTCGTGTACTTTAAAAACAACCACAAGTGCAAGCGTCCATTATAACATGGACACAACATATACAAGTCGATCTCGTGAGGACTTTTTTGAGAAAATGAGTTAATTAGGATTTAGATTATGTTACTTTAACCTACCCAAGCAAAAGAATTTAAGGATTCTAACTAAGGCATTATATTCAGAAAGGAAAGCAATAAGCTAAGAAAATAAAGACAAAGTAAGAAAACAAATAGTTAAATAAAGGAAATGAGTCTAAAGCAATGAACTACATTAAGTCTAAGGAACTAAGAAAGCAAGAAAATAAAGAAACTAACTAATCAAAAGTAACTTCTAATTAATTGATTTGATTACAAGAAATTCTTACATAAGCAAATAAAGAAAGCAATGAAGGAAAGCATTTAAAGGTCCTTCAAATTCGGGCTTGAATTCTGTCATATGGTCCTCTTGTTGTGTCATTTAACATGAGCTTATGGGCTTCTTTTCAACCCATAGTACACTACTTTTACCACCAAGTTGTACACATGTCCTTAACTTAACATGCCACAATCCATTAAGTTTATTCTTTTCTAAGGATCCTTAGGAATGAAGTGCTAGGGCAACCAAGAGAGGAGGCTACTAACACCTTTCCTAAAAGATCATCAGCCACAAAAGAAGTAAAAGAAAAATATGGAATGGAAGTGTAAACCAAATCGTTACATCTCCTTGCTAGATACTCTATAGTAGAGTGTAGCTTCCTAAGGGGAGAAGCAAGAGAGGATTAAATGTGATTCGTCCTTAAGTTAGGATAGCAACAGAGAAGGATTCCTATTTTAAGAATGAAATCAAATAAAAAGAAAATAAAGGGGGAGACAATGGCTCTTAGTTTAGAACTCACCTATTCCAGCCTTGGAGATGAGGAAGGAGTTAGGTACTTTATCATGGAAGTGATGCTACTTTTTAACACGAAGCCCTTATCTAGGCATTGGATAGCTTTATGAAAAAAATTATTTTCTCCTCAACCACTAATCTAGGATTGGAAATATTGCTTGCTATAATATGAGGGCACAAGGTTTCTTTCCTTCTCCTTTTAATCCAAATCACAAAAGAAATACAAAATATGATAAGGAAAGAATATCATGCATGTGATAGAGATTTAATGAAGTGGGTGAATGTGTTGAATTGTAAGGTGTGTATTGTTGTGTGGAAGGGAAGGGAGTGAAAGTACAAGATCTATGTGTGTACTTAAAGTGGTAGTGGATGGTAGATTAGTGTGTACAAGGTGAAGGAAGTATGGCGTGGAGTGGAAGTGAAGTGCAAGATGTGTTCCATGCATGTAAGCTGGTGGGAGATGGAATGGTGCAAGATGGGTAAGAGTTTATGCATGCAACTATGATGCATGAATCCTAGTGATGGATGTATCAAAGACTAAAGAAGAAAGGTAATGCAAGATAGCAAGAGAATGAGAAAGATGCATACTATCATATAAGAAAAATGTGAGAAATTATAGATGGCTATATGCATGCAAATAAGAATGAGTTTATGTGTGAAAACATAAACTATGATGCATGCCGTGCTTTTGGTGTGCAAGATAAAAGAAAAAGAAAAAGTAAACCTATACTAAAACATAGGATATGGAATTACTACTCAAGCAAGAAGATGGGAGTGCAACAAAGAAAATATGTACAACTTAAAAGAAAGCATGCTCTTATGATTTATGAGTGTATTTCATGAGAGTTATGCAAGGATGATGTTAGAAATTAAGTGAATAAATGCAATTGTGACGAACTGGGTTTTCCAACACTTTTTAATAAAAATTTTCAAAAGGTGGGGCCACAAATTTTTAAAAACCAAAATAGTGAGAAACAATTTCAATTAATTTCATTTTAAGAAAATCCCGAGTGTCAACCATCGACTCAAAACTCAAATAAAATTTTTATTTTTCAAGTAACATTTTTAAAATAAGTTACAACTCTAGAATTCATCCATTCAACAGCCACATTCCCAACATCAATATAATCAAGTCCAATGAGACAGATATATATATATATATATATAGTCCATGTGGAATTTAAAACATATCTCAAAATGAGATATCTCGATCACTACTCGTCTAGCTCCTCATCATCCTATCTTTCTCTCAATATCTGAGGCATTACAATAATAACACAATTGTAATGCCTCAAGTAATTTACACTATTTAACAAAAATAAATTGGACATTCTATAGGAAATGAATAGTGTTAAATGTTTTACTTTATTTAAAATAGTAAATGAAGGAATTTGTAAGAAAACTTAGTACCATTAGATTCTACTTGAAAAATGAAATCTAACGCCTCAAAGAACACCGAAAATGGAGTTCGTATGAAGAAGTTACGAACGTTTAAAGATTAGGGGCATTTATGTAATTTAAATTAAAAACGAAAAAGACAGAAAACGCAAGGGGCCGTTTTGATAACGACACCCCGTCTTCTTCTTCCTCTTGATTTCTCCAGAAACCCCAAATTCTAGAGGTTTCCACCACCGCCAATGGCAACACCGCCATAGTATGGCTATGAAAAGCCCTCATCTCTCCTCCTCAACCATCCCTCCTCTCCTCCTAATCTGGCTGCTTCAAGCTAGGGTTCTAGTGATGTTTCCATCAGAAAAGCCCCTCCTCCAGTTCCCTGCAACTTCCAGCAATGGCCAGGTCCTTCAGGCTGGCCATTTCCCTTCTTCCTCTTCCCCATTTTTTCCTGAAATCACCCAAAAACTGGATTTTTCCCCTTCGTCGAGTTTTTCGATGACATGGAGTTTTAGAACCGGAAAGGGCATCTACCACCGGCGATGGGCGCTCCCTAGGCTACCCAAGGTAAGCCTCTTTCTTCTCTCTCCATTTTTCTTTCCCTCAGGCCAGATCCATCCCGGATCTGGTTTTTCCCATTCGGTTTTCCCTAGCCGGAGAACGTCCTAGCCAGTTCCATCCGGCTCTGTGCGAACAAGGCGTTCCAGGGACGCCATGCTTCACGTGCGCCTGGGACAAGGTCCCTGGGATGGGTTCCAGGCATGCAATAGTGTGCACATGGTCCCTGGCGCAGCCTTCAGGTGCGCGCGACGTGGGGCACAGGTCCTGGCTCGACCGGGATGCAGGGGGTGCCCTAGGAACTGAGACGCACCATGCTACGCCAAAGACGCGTCTGCACGATACCATGCCGGACGCGCGTCATAGCACGTCGCTTGGGCATGCATGTACACATGCAAACGCGGTCCCTGGCACGGGCTTTGGGTGTGCAAAACGTGCAGGCATGGGTCCTAGTTCGACTAGGGCACGCACACGTCTTGGAGACCATGATGTGTGGACCCAATAAGACTGTAAAATTAGGATCATAAGACCATTTATAGAGTCAAACCATTGAAAAG
The DNA here is from genome assembly GCA_035236585.1 of Warburgia ugandensis. Lineage (NCBI taxonomy): Eukaryota > Viridiplantae > Streptophyta > Magnoliopsida > Canellales > Canellaceae > Warburgia > Warburgia ugandensis. Next base: position 61,970,999 of record CP141130.1, read on the forward strand.
TAGATCCATATCATAGGATCTAACTTGATAATGAATTAGGCAAGGACCCATGGACCCTAAAAGGCAGATTTAGCGATCTAATTTCTAAATAGATTGAAATTGATAAGGACTCCTTGTTATCCATTCATATCCAGGAGTTTATAAATGAGACCCAGGGTCGGGTTGAGTGATGAAGGATGTGAGTGTAGGAGACTTCGGGGTAGGTGCTCTATCACTACTAGACTTTTAAAAAGAGCCCATGATTGTTTTGAGAATGCATGTTTTAAGTATAAGTTATATGACTTGTTGAGCATGACTTAATTTTATAAATGAATTTAGCATGATAAATACATTATGCATAGACATGTTTTGCAAACGATTGCATAAATTGCATGATTTGTGAGTATTGAGTTTTGAAAAATTGCATGTCCTTGAGGGTTACCAAAAGACGCTGGAGTGCCCAAAAGATGCTGGATAGGCAGTTGTGAGGGCTAGGCAGTTGTGAGGGACCCAAAGAGGATAGGTTTTGAAAAAGAGGTTTTTGCTTGATTGATCGTATATGATTTGGGCTAGTAAGCTTGTGGGCTCTATGCTGAGAGGTCTGGGGTGGCCTCTCAGCCTCTACCACTATTAGGTGGAAAGGGTACCATGCCAAAAAGGCATGTTCCTGCTTCGACTGCATGTGGTACAGGGGGCTACCACTGGTGTCACGGCACTGGGTCGAAGTGTCATATGCCTCGTGGAGGCTATGACCCTATGTCCCCCGGTACCCGGGGATCACACGGCGAGGAGGTCGTGGGCATAGTGGGCCCTATGTTTTTGAGGATTTACTTGCATTGCATATGGCATGACATGAGGATGGTCGACCATACCATATATCCATGAGTTGGATTCAGTTGAGCATCTTATGCATATCATTATGCTCATGATATCTATGATACTTTCGACTTGGATTATGCGATTCTTTAAGTCGTCAGTATTTTAGTTCGATAATGGTTTTTAATAGTGATATTGAACATGAGTATTCAAACGTGCACATGTTTTAAAGCACATATGATTTTAAAACATAGCATGCATTGTAAAACTAGTAGTGGTAGATGCCTACTGAGTATAGTATATACTCACCCAATCCTTAACATTTTTCAGACACAAGCAAGCACTTAAGGACAGGATATGCGCGTGATAGAAGACACCCAAATATATCATTTTTCAGGACAACTCCACTCACGAGTAGAAGAAGCCTCAGGAGCAAGTAAATAAAAAAGAGACAATTATACATGTAAGTAAACACTCTACCCTTTGGACATGTATTTGTATTTAATTACAGTTGGGCTGTGAGCTACGACTGGATAGACCTGAGAAGACATTTATGATTTCTGAAATTTTCAAAAACTACTTTGATTGTTGTGAAAGAAAATGACACTCGGGGTTTTCAAAATGAGTTTAAATGCAAAGATTTTCCACTGCATTGCATGGTTTTTATAAAATGGTTTTCAAATAGGGATGCATCCCACCTCAGGAATTAGATATTATATTTAAAAATGCATGGGAAAACCTGGGTCTTCACAGTTGGTATCAGAGCTCAGTTTTATCCTTTCACAGCCAGTCTAGCATGTTCAAGGGTCATAGACAATCGAGAAAATTAAGAAGTAGTAGAAATAGAAATAGTAGAGATGACTAGCATATTAATGCTCAAGGCATTTCCCCATAAACAAATAGGTGAAAAAAAGGAGATGGGTCTAGCAAATACTTAGATATTGAATGGCTTAAATCTTATCAATAAGGATTGTTGTGCAGTGGTGCAAACCGGGAAACTCATATATGGATCAGATTATGATAAGAATGATGAAGGAAGATGTTAGTGAATGTGTTAGTAGATAATTCTGACCTGTAATAGATCAATCTCACCAAAAATGAGAACATCGAAGAACCTAGATAGCTATCTTACCATCATAAAGAATATCAGAATATGAATATGATAAGGGATGTAAAAGACAGACTTTGAGAAGATTTTGATGCTAATCTAATAGGGATGAGCATACAAGATGATACTAGGAGATAACTGTGACTTGTACTAGATCACAAAGGTATGGATCTTGAAGGACTTAGCTCAGTTTTGGATAACTTAATTGGAGTCTTATGAAGAGTAAAGTGCTATCTAATAAGGACAACCTGAGTATAATAGAACAGATCAAAAGATGTGTGCAATTGACATATTAGGTGATTAAGAGGAATATAACATGACTATGATAGCAAAATGTATTTGATAGAGTTACCAGAAGATTTTGATGATAATACTAGGGATGACAGATATGTAACAATAGATTGATCCTAACAGGAACTTATAAGAGAAATATAGCATAACCAAAACGTCAATACCATTATTCAGACACTGTATGAATTTTATTGGGGTTACAGGCAATTGAGGATTTCAATGATCTTAAGACAGTTTAAAATTTCTTAGAAGCATTCAGTTTATCATATCTGTTAAGTAAAGGAGTAGATGTAGTATCAATTATATGCAACAAAGCACATGAAGACATTGATCTAGGTAGACAAAAATGAGGATTTTGAAGAAAAGAAAGAAAGAGATAGAGATGTAACTACCAGTATTCAATGAATATTGAGTATTCAAAAGAAGAAGATCATGACTCTATGGAGATACATACAATTCTTTCATCTTGAATCCTATAGGAAGGTAAACCAAACAAATGAGAAGGAATAATACTAATTGAGTTGGTGATCTTATTGTAAAAGAGTATAAAAGAGAGAAAGCATATGGGGTTTAAGACTTTGAGTAGAGTATCGAATTTCAGGAGATTATGCAACAAGAAATTTCGAAGAGGAATGGTGACCAACTAGAAATTAAATTCTACAAATAGTTTGATGTCTATATTAATTATTGTAATTAGATTCTTATCGGATCCAATAGCTTATGAGGAACACCAATGGATATAGGCCATAAAAAGGACAAATTTGGTGATATCCTACCTTGCCAGTACATGAGTAAATAAAGTATATTGAAAAAGGAATTAAGCCGGGACAGTGACTTGTCCATTTGTCTTTCTTCAGAAGTAGGGTACCATCAAGGATTGAATTGAGGTCTTGCTATCATAGATTCGGAAGAGCAAATATCTTAAGACCATTATTTAGTACTGTTGACTAAATAAAGGTATCCTACCCTCTTTAATCAAGTATGTTAGTAGTTGAAGTTATATACTCAGAGGGATATTATAAGTATTTAGACATGAGTTTTACCTGAAAGAAGTACTTGTTAGACTAAGTCATTTGAGGGTATGAGGTTAGTTGATTAGGCCACATCATGAAGGAGCTACGAGGACAATGAGTACAGTAGCAACTGAGATAGGAGCAAAAGGAAGAAGTGATCTAAACCAATGTGAAAGATTTTCCAAACCTTAATGGCTACCATGACAAGGTGAAGAAATTACTTTGGGTCTGAAAAATACTGCTGACTTGGATTGGAAAGAAAGGCAAATAAGTACCGATCACTTTAGAGACCCTTGAGCTTATGACATAGATATATCTGGAAAGAGATCAATAGGTAATCAAATAAAGTCTTTTTATGTCTAAGAAAATGTTTTATGCTTACCTGAGTGTTGGTAAAGTTGTTGAGTTAACAACTTCAGTACAATTTGATATAATCGCTATTGAAGGAGAATTATTGTTATAAGCTAAGTATGAGGAGGTACTTGAAAGATAAATTTTGAGGAATTGAGAAAACCACTACTTATGATGTGATACCCCCTGACAATTAAGACTGAATGGTTGATGATAATGCAGTAATAAAAGATTGAACAACATATTGATATAGGGAATGGAAGGAGAAAAGTTGAGGTGACCAGCACATTATAAGGTGAGATTTGATGTTACGTTGCCTTTAGACAAAAAGTCAGTTGTTATGTGCATATACCAAGTACAAAAAAAAAATCAATTGAAGGAATTTCCTAAGGACTAACCCTACTAGAATGAGTATAGAACTTTTGGATTGAAAGATTACGAAGAAAACCATCAAGCAAAATATATACGAGTAGGAGAGTATGGTCATCTAAGGAGACTATCCTATACATGATCGGAGGAATATAAGCATCTAAGGATGGGTAGCAACACGAAATACAAATAGAAACCAGTAATGATAAACTGGCACGCATGGGACTATGTATCAGAGTACGCAGCAAAAGTGGTCCATATATACTTAAAGAAAACGGATAAGATATATTGACAATATATATGTGTAATGCCTTGTGGAAGGAATTATAATGAGGATAAATTGAGAACGGGCCTAGGATTGGTTACAAGATAATATGATTAGCATTTTAAGGACAACATTACTCCAAGTATTAACCCAATTAGAGCATTGGATAACGGAATAATGGATTCGTCGACAACAGAGGTATGGGAATAAAGCACAGGAATTTTCGTAGTTCGAGTTTTAAGGGAGTCTTCAGGAAGAATATGTCTTACCAAGAAGACAACTGACTTGAAGGTAAGGATTTGTGGAATTTCGAGGACGAAATTCTTTTAAGGGGGTAATAATGTAATGCCCCGAGCAATTTACGCTATTTAACAAAAATAAATTAGACATTCTATAAGAAATGAACTGTGTTAAATGTTTTACTTTATTTAAAATAGTAAATGAAGGAATTTGTAAGAAAACTTGGTACCATTAGATTCTACTCGAAAAATGGAATCCAACGCCTCAAAGAACGCAGAAAACGGAGTTCGTATGAAGAAGTTACGGCTATTTAAAGATTAGGGGAATTTTTGTTATTTAAATTAAAAATGAAAAAGACAGATAACGCAGGGGGCCGTTTTGATAACGGAACCCCGTCTTCTTCTTCCTCTCGATTTCTCCAGAAACCCCAGATTCCAAAGGTTCCCACCACCGCCAATGGCAGCACCACCATTGGAAGCACCGACATAGTATGGTTATAAAAAGCCCTCATCTCTCCTCCTCAACCATCCCTCCTCTCCTCCTAATTCGGCTGCTTCAAGCTAGGGTTCTGGTGAGGTTTACATTGAAAAATCCCCTCCTTTAGTTCCCTGCAACTTTCTGCAATGGCCAGGTCCTTTAGGCCGGCCATTTCCCTTCTTCCTCTTCCCCATTTTTTCTTGAAATCACCCAAAAACTGGGTTTTTCCCCTTTGTTGAGTCTTCCGGTGACATGGAATTTCAGAATCGGAAAGGGGGTCTACCACCGGCGATGGGCGCTCCTTAGGCTACCCAAGGTAAGCCTCTTTCCTCTCTCTCCAATTTTCTTTCCCCCAGGCCAGATCCATGGCGGATATGGTTTTCCCAAGCTAGAGAACGTCCTAGCCGGTTCCATTTGGCTCTGTGCGAACAAGGCGTCCCAGGGACACCATGCTTCACGTGCGCCTGGGACAAGGTCCTTGGGATGGGTTCCAGGCGTGCGACAGTGTGTACACGGTCCCTGGCACGGCCTTTTGGTGGGCACGACGTGGGGCACGGGTCCTGGCTCAACCGGGATGCACGGGGTGCCTTGGGAGCTGAGACACGCCATGCTATGCCAAAGATGCGTCCGCGCGATGCCATCTAGGACGTGCATCATAGCGCGTTGCTTAGGCATGCATGTGCGTGTGTAAACATGGTCCCTGGCACGGCCTTTGGGCGCGCACAATGTGCAGGCATGGGTCCTGGTTCGACTAGGGCTCGTACACGTCTTGGAAACCATGATGCGAGGACCTAATAAGACTATAAAATTAGGATCATAGGACCATTTATAGAGTCAAACCATTGAAAATTAGATCCATATCATAGGATCTAGCCTGACAATGAATTAGGCAAGGACCCATGGACCTTAAAAGGCAGATCTAGCGATCTAATTTCTAAATAGATCGAAATTGATAAGGACTCCTTGTTATCCATTTATATCCAGGAGTTTATAAATGAGACCCAGGGTCGGGTTGAGTGATGAAGGACGCGAGTCGAGGAGACTTCGGGGTAGGTGCTCTATCGCTACTAGACTTTTAAAAAGAGTCCATGATTGTTTTGAGAATGCATGTTTTAAGTATAAGTTATATGACTTGTTTAGCATGACTTAATTTTATAAATGAATTTAGCATGATAAATACATTATGCATAGACATGTTTTGCAAACGATTGCATAAATTGCATGATTTGTGAGTATTGAGTTTTGAAAAATTGCATGTTCTTGAGGGTTACCAAAAGACGCTGGGTAGGCAATTGTGAGGGCCAGGCAATTGTGAGGGACCCAAAGAGGACAGGTTTTGAAAAAGAGGTTTTTGCTTGATTGATCGTATATGATTTGGGCTAGTAAGTTCATGGGCGCTATGCCAAGAGGTCTGGGGTGGCCTCCCATCCTCTATCACTATTAGGTGGAAAGGGTACCATGCCAAAAAGGCATGTCCCTGCTTCGACTGCATGTGGTATAGGGGGTTACCACTGGTGTCACGGCATTGGGTCGAAGTGCCATATGCCCCGTGGAGGCTATGACCCTGTGTCCCCAGGTACCTGGGGACCACACAGCGAGGAGGTCGTGGGCATAGTGGGCCCTATGTTTTTGAGGATTTACTTGCATTGCATATGGCATGACATGAGGATGGTCGACCATACCATATATCCATGAGTTGGATTTAGTTGAGCATCTTATGCATATCATTATGTTCATGATATCTATGATACTTTCGACTTGGATTATGCAATTCTTTAAGTCATCAGTATTTTAGTTCGACAATGGTTTTTAATAGCGATATTGAACATGAGTATTCAAACGTGCACATGTTTTAAAGAACATATGATTTTAAAACATAGCATGCATTGTAAAACTAGTAGTGGTAGATGCCTACGAGTATAGTATATACTCACTCAATCCTTAACATTTTTTAGACACAAGCAAGCACTTAAGGATAGGATACGCGCGTGACAGAAGACACCCAAATATATCATTTTTCAGGACAACTCCACTCACGAGTAGAAGACGCCTCAGGAGCAAGTAAATAAAAAAGAGACAATTATACATGTAAGTAAACACTCTACCCTTTGGACATGTATTTCTATTTAATTACAGTTGGGCTGTGAGCTGTGATTGGATGGACCTAGGAAGACATTTATGATTTTTTAAATTTTCAAAAATTATTTTGATTGTTGTGAAAGCAAATGACACTCGGGGTTTTCAAAATGAGTTTAAATGCAATGATTTTCTGCTGCATTGCATGGTTTTTATAAAATGGTTTTCAAATAGGGATGCATCCCGCCTTAGTAATTTGATATTGCATTTAAAAATGCATGGGAAAACCCAAGTTGTCACAACAATGCCTCAGCAAGCAATGCTTGGTAGGTGCATAGACATTTAATGTAATAACAAATGAAACATAAAAAGCAAAATCCAATAACAATGCTGATATAAGTGTAGGTCATAATATCTAGGGAACATAAGTATCATAAGCAATGCCAATATAGTATTAAGACATCATGTGTGATGAAACATGAATCTCATGGATATGAAACATGAATCTCATGGATGTAAAACATGATAATCTCATGAATGTAAAACAAGATATGATCCAATCTTTATGAGCATACAATAAACAAGCAAGCACCCCAAAGTATGTGGGTCCCATGAGTATCCCATATACTCGTACAACAGATCATGATTACTCATATCAATCCTCTGAGTGTCGTCACACCCAAGCATACAATAACATCTCCATGCTCATCATGCAAGCATATAGAACAAGGGTATGGATAGTCATGCTGTAGTGGCAACCACTCCAGGGTCTCAACTTCCCCTGCTCCTCGTTGACACCATAACGAGAAACTTAACGTCCGTCCCTATGGGAAGGCCTACACCCCATGTTACCAAACCCCTACCGAAAGCCATCTGTGGGCAGGTGTCTATCACATCATAATCACATCATAAATTAAGAGTGTGGGTGCCCGACCCTACTCCCTCCTAGTATGACATCCATCGGGTGAGAGCATCGGTCATAAATCACAAAATACAAAAATTGCGTATCTCATAAAACTAGGAGCACTCGTGGCTCACAATCCCTAAGGCACACCCCTCATCCTAGGATTAGCCTCTCAAAAGACTAGCCACCAAGGCTCCACCACTGATTATAGAAAAGCCATCAGTCTCAATGATGCAATAGATAAAGAAAGATATTTACTAATCTTACATAAGATATGTCGTATCAATACCATAAAAAAATTGATCATAAAAAACCCATTCAATGCACTATCAAAATCTCATATCAAACCATGACATAAGACTTTGAAATAAATAAACATGTGACAATCACTCGTGATGATATGATGATGTTAGATTTAGAAAACAAGATACAACATTAAATGTCGTCACCTACCTCAATGTAAGATAACCCAATCAAGCATGTAATCCTCTTAGATCGCATACTCTACTGTACCTGTCAGTATCATAGTACTATTTCATGTTAATTATTGTTCTCAACAAAAATCTATTATAATTTTTCTCTTAATTTGTGTCCATTTATGCATCCCTATATATAGTGATCCTCCTAATCTAGGTCAATGGTCTAGATCATCTGATTTTTCCTTTATTAATTAGTTTTCATAACATTTAATGCCTATTTGCCTCATTTGATCATTGATCAGAGTTATAGTCTACCAATTTAATGTTTTCTGATTCTAAAAGATTCAATTTATTCCATCTCAATGGAATCTATGGTGATCTAACCGTTGGATCATTCTTTAAGACTTTCATTTATGAGTAAATCATTAATCCCAACTTTAATTATTATTAATTAGTCATATCTCATGTTCACCTGCTCATTTTAATGTGTATCTACAGTTTACACCTTGATCCGATGGTCAGATCATCCTTAGATCAACAAGTTTCCAAGATTTGGGTTAGATCAATTTTAAGATGAATACTCATAATTCGTTCCTTAGATTTATCAATTCATCCTTTAAATCATCCAATTATTCAAATTCTAAGGCTTGATCATCCTCTAATCGGTTTGATATAAGCAATTGGGTACATTTTCTTATGTTTGATCAAATAACTATGCTCAGATCAAGGTTTAGAGGTTAAATTCAGGTCTGCGTCATCGAGACGATTCCAAGGATCTTTTGGATCAAAGATCGGGCTTCTGTAGCCTTTAGAATCTCAAAAAAACCATTTCAAATCAAAATCTAGATCTTTTTCACAGTTTACACTGGTTCGCTTTGGCGGAGTGGTTTACATTGGTTTATATTGGTGTAAATCGATGTCCTTAGGATGCACCGACTCTGGGACATGTCGCAGAATGCATCATGTACGTCTTGGTCGCTAAGACGCTCTCATGGGTGTCTTGGTTTCTAGGACATAGGTTGTTCTGGCCTTCCGTAACAGCGTGCACGTCGCTTCTGCGAGCACTACAGAATGCCTTCGTGCGCCATCTGTGATCATGCATTTTGGTCGGCGTCCTGTCACATTGTCCATCAGGGACAATGAACCCGAACCGTCCAACTTGTTTTGGCTTGATCGGAACTACATATGCTCTAATTTTTTTTTATCTATTTTTGCCGTTTCTAAGGATTTTGGGTCCAAAGATCACATTGGATGGCTCATATCTATCATCCAACCTATCCTTAATGTGGGTCTGACCATGAACCATGATTTTGATTTCCTAGGCCTTCCAATGGCCATTGAGACTAGATCCAGCCTGGATCTGTGAGGGGAAAGTTGGGAAATAAGCAAAAGAGAAGGATAGAGGGTTTAGCTTACCTGATTAGTGCTAGAGAGGGGAGATTGGGGTCCTTTAGTGCATCCAAAATTTGGTCTAAGTTTGGTAGAGAATGGAGCAAAGATGGCACAATCCCAGGGTTGTTTTTTGTTGGGAATGAAGAGGAAACTCGTTTTTGTAGTTTGAGATTTGATTTCCTTGCATGGAAAGAGGATCACCACCTTCCTCCATTGGAGCTGGAATGGGAATGGAAAGGGGTGTCCTTATCAAAATGACCCCCTCTAAATCGAGTCACTTGCGTAATTACCCAATTGCCCTCCGATCTTAAAATGTTCATATCTCCCTCATCCTAACTTTGTTTTCGACGTTCTTTATACCGTTCAATTCCTACCGATGAGCACTTTCTAAATTTTGTAGTTTTAAGTGAAAATTCTATTTGTAAATTTTATTAATTCATTTGATTACTAATTTTTGGGTAAAAATTGAGGATAATACAGCAATGAAAAGATGATGGGAAAGAGAATAAGAAGAATAAAAGCAAAAGGAAAGGGAAATGGGTTAGGTTGTGGACCCTTACCTTAGCTCTAAAGGCTTGGACATTTTGGCTATAGGAACTTGGGTGAGAGTGATCTTCCTCCTATTTCTCCTATGCTTTGGCTCTTGGACTCTAGGAAAAGTTAGAAGACTGGTTATTCTTCTCTTTTACATCATATTTATAGAGTTTTAGGAGTGGAATCCATAGGGATGATGGCTAGGATCTAAGGAAGAAACATGAAGGAGTGGTTGAGATGATAGGACAAGAAGGGAAGCTAGAAAGGAAGTTGTGTGGAATGACTGTGGGGAGGTGGGTTTGACATTAAATATACTTGGATATGTGAGATGGGATAGGAAAGTAAGGAAGGAAAGAGATAATGGTGGATAGGAAAGTATATTTGATAGGATAAGAAAGAGATTGGCTAAGAGGGAAAGAAGAGAGGAATAGTAGGAGAAAATCTAGAAGATTTGGTGGGATTTGGTTGGATTTAGAAAGTGGATTAGGTGGGACGTGTGGAAGCCCTTGGAATGTGTTAGGTTTCTAAATTAGTAAATAGCTTGGGCCATTAGATGATAAGGAATTGTAGAGGTCTTTAGGACTTTGATTTTGAATTTTCAACCAGGGCAAGGTGGCTAATGTTTTTATCTTTTCAATATTTCATTCATGGCCCTTTGATCATCATCATCCTATCTTGAGTGGTTGAGATTTGGTAGTAGTGATTTTATCCAAAAAGATCTTCTTTTAAGGCTTCTTTACTCTCCAACATTGGATTGAATTGCCTTATAGTGGATGACCTAGATTCCATTGGGATTCCCTTATCCACTCTAGGTTTTTTTATATTTTTCTCTCAGCCCATCATATTTTTCTCTAGCCAATAGCATTCCACCATGGTGGGACATTTTTTTTTCTTGTTTTTAGGAGATTTTCCTTGAAAATAGGCCAGTAGCTCACTGAAAAACTCTCCACCAATAGGATCTTAGTTTGGTCTTCATTGCAATGTAATTTCTTATTGGTCCATCCTTGCTTGAATGTATCTTGATTGGCTACTTCGAGACATATCTACAAGGATAAATCTTGGCCTTTAAATGCTTGAAGTGTAAGATGAATTTCAACTATAGATTTCTTGTAAATTGTCTCTCTCTCTTCTCCTTATTTTTCTCCATCAATCATCTTTATTTCTTCATATATTCCACATGGAATTGAGTATAAATTACCCACCTTTGCATGAAATTTCATGCTTCCCTTAGGGTTTTTGACTACTCTGATTTCATATTTGACTTCCAATTCCCTACCCAAACTCTTGAACTTCATGTTTATCATATGTGGATCTACAATGTAGCTTGGAAAGTAAAATTGCTCTTTTATGGGTAAAATTGTTAAATTTGTAGATTTTTTTATTTGTAACCTAAACTTGCAAAATTAGATAATTAACCCCAATTAGTGATGATTAAGTAATTTCTAGTGCTAAAGCTTACGAAATATAGATGTATGTATGTGTAATATTTCTATATGTATATATCAAGTAGCCCCAAACTTAGATTTTGCTAGTCCTTGAGCAAAACTTTAAAAATAGAATAGAAGAAGTAAAAAAGAAATAAATTGTAACCAATTTCCAAAGTGTTTTCATATGCATTTAGCTTATGTAGAAAGTGTTTAAACCCCTAGGTTACTCCCATTGGACCATTTATAATCTTCTAATGATATAAAGAAATGCTACCCATAAACATATTTTTTTTAAACCTTACGAAAGTGCTTCATGTTTCTCAGAGAATTTTCTTATACTCATCATTCATTAAATTCCTAACATTAGCATGCTAATAGAAGTGGCATCAGTTGAAAAGTCTACACCTATGCCAAAGACATTCCATTTTTTCACTAAGCTTTGGAATGTGAGTGTGTGAATTTAGCAATATATACATAATTATAGGTCTCCAAGAAAAATATAATCTAAATTACCATCCAAAAAGATGTTTTAATTTCAAATTTCAAATCTCAAAGACTATTCTTAACACTAGAAAGAAGTAACTTAGAAGTTGGTTACATTCCTATAACTATGTGAGTAGAATTTTGTTCAATAGCCAAATTCTCACATATTGCATACCAAAGAATGATATCTTAAAAGGAATCTGATATGGTCTCTTGAAAAGAATATCAACTGTTAAGGAATATTGCACTCTACCGAAATCCTTACTCATTCATAACGTTATCCAAGCCATACTACTTCTAAGATCAAATTAAGACTTCTAATAGGATGAAATATATGCTTAGGACATTGTTATCAAAAGAATAGTATAAGGATAAACAAGGTTTATTTTGAAAAATATGTAAAGGTCTTTTGCAAACTATTCTCAATTTCCTTTTCTACCCATAAGAGTGAACAATTCCTTTTTCATTGGCTATCTTTTCCATTTTTTTGGATCTTCCTTTTTGAATATATATAGCCTTTCTTTGAAATTTTCTCTTTTCAACCTTTATGTCCATCTCTTAACTTGCATTGTTCATACTTTTCTTCAAGATAACCATCACAACATATTTCCAAAACAACTTAGGTAATGGATATATTATAGGGGTTCAATAGGTTAATGGGTTCATAAAGAAAAAGAATTATTAGAATGGCTTAAGGGGTTAACTAGTGGAAAAGTAACAAAGGAAGGCTAAAGACTTTGAGTTGACGAATGATGATCTCTATAATATCCAAGATTTCATTTGACATAAATGGACCATAAACTCAAGAGATAAATGGTATAGTCTTTTAGATCTTTTCTGAATAGTTGAACAAGATGAGAATAATGAGACCAACTATGAATTATGTCCATTGAAGAAAATTTTGAATTTATTTTTAACCCTCTCAAAGAAAGATTAGCTATAACCTCACATGGGTTAATAGTCTCAACAAATCTTATTTAGGATCTCTTAGTTATATTTTCTCTTCAACTTGAATATATGTGTAATAATTATTTCGAGTTTCAATTTTCATGAAAAACTTTAGAAAAAGGATAAGAAGATTAACTAATTGTTTACAAATATATTAATAAGCCTAAAGTTCAAAAATCTGAATTTTCATCCTTGTAAAGGAACTTTTCATAAGTTTTTTTTTCAAAAAATTTTCTAAAGGAAAAACTTCAGAAAAATAAATAAAAGATGGTGGATACATTAATTTTAAAAATACCCTAACCTTATACTTAAATAAACATTGTCCCTAGTGTTTGGAAAGGAAATCATGATCAAATGAAAAATTAAGTAAAGAGAAGGGTTAGAATGATATTACTTGCATTCCAACTATGGTGCTTTGAACTTTGAATGTGGCTAGAAAAAAATGAAAAATGAAGGCTACATTTACATCTACACTATGATATAAATGACCTGTTATGGTATCTAGTTTTGATAAATGGGCTTCTCTAGTAGGAATTCCTCCTCTTCATCAATGTTTCTCTCTTCAAAATATGGTTTCAATTGTTGGCCATTAACTTTGGAAAGTTCTCTATCTTTTTCAATCTCAATGGTCCCATAAGGATAAATAGTTTTTACTATATGCAGGCCAGCCCATCAAGATTGTAACTTTCCTAAAAAGAGATGTAGACTAGAATTATATAGAAGGACTTTTTGACTTGGTTCAAATGTTTTACGGATGATAGATTTGTCATGAAACATCTTCTTATGATCCTCGTATCTTTTGGAATTAACATAAGCATCTCCTAAGTTCTTCTAACTCTTGAAGTTGAAATTTTCTATGGGTCTTACCTTTGTCATAGTCAAAGTTGAGCTATTTGATTGCTTAATATGCCTTGCATTCCAGCTCAATAGGTAGATGACAAACTTTCCCCAAAACTAGATGTTATGTGGACATACCAATAAGTGTCTTATCTATTCTATAAGGCCAAAGTGCATTAGTTAGTCTAAGAGACCAATCTTTTCTACAGAAGTTCACTATTTTCTCCAATATGTGCTTAAATTTCCTAATATATACATCAACTTGCCTGCTAGTCTAGGGATGGTAGGGCCTTACTCCATATTTCTTTATTAGGTCCTCAAATACTCGGTTGGAAAAATGTTTACCTCCATTGTTAATAATAGCGCATGGAGTACCAAAGTGTGAAGAGATATTAACTTTTTAAAACTTGACCACCACCTTGTGGTCATTTATCCTACACACTACTACCTCTACTCATTTAGACACATAGTCTACTCCCACTAGGATATATAAATTTATAAAAGAGTTAGGGAAGGGACCCCTAAAATCAATGCCCAAAAGTAAAAAATTTCAACTACCAAGATTGGGTTTAGTGGCATCATGTCCCTTTGACCAATGTTCCTTAACTTCTAGTGGCAATCACATGTGCAAGAATCATTAAATATCATGGGTCATTAAAATCCACACTGCAATATCTTTGTAGTGGTCCTCTTTGCACTTTAATGGCCCCACAAGCACGATCATGACAAAAGGAGAGGATTTTATTATGTTCATTGCTAGGAATACATCTCGTAATGATTTAATGGGGACAATACTTGAATAATATGGATCGCTCGATATAAAGCACTTAACCTTGGCTAGAAAATTAGATGTATCTTATTTTGACCACTATGTTGACATCTTATAATGTCACTAGATAGTTGACAATGTCAACATACCAAGGTAGCTAGAAAACCTACAGATGTTGCTCATCAAGGAATTTTTTTTTGATGGACATAGGTTCACTAGAAACCTAAACTATTAGCATGGACATGTGATCTGTGACTACATTTTTGGAACATTTCTTGTCCCATATTTATATGTTAAACTCTTAAAGTAGAAGAATCTATTAGATAAGTATTGGCTTAGCAGCATTCTTGGAAAGAAGGTACTTCAATGTAGTGTGATCCCTATAGAGTATCACTTTAGACCCCAAGAGATACAACCTAAACTTATCTAGGGCAAATACCACACCTAGAAACTCTCTCTCCATAGTGGAGTAGTTGAGTTAAGCATCATCATTGAGAGTCTTACTAGTATATTAAATCACATGGAAAAGTTTAGCATTTTGTGGCCCCAAAACAAATCTGATCACGTAGTCAGAGGAATCACACATGATTTTGAATGGTGTACTCCAATCCAGTGGTTGTACAATAGGCGCGAAGGTGAGCTTGTCCTTCATATGTTTAGAGGCTTTTATGTAGTTTTCATCAAAGTTAAAAATTATCTCCTTTACTAGCAGATTGTAGAGGGGCCTAGAAATTTTACTAAAATGTTTGTAAAATCTAGCATGGACGAGGAACAAGTGGATCTCCTTCATTGTCTTAGGAGGGGAAAGATTAGAGATGAGGTCTACTTTGGCCTTGTCAACCTCTAAGCCCTGTTGTGATATTATATGCCCTAGTACTATGCACGTTTCACCATAAAATGGCATTGTTTTCAATTAAATACTAAGTTCTTTTCTTGGCATCTCTCTAACATTATAGCTAGGTGGGCAAGCACTCATCAAAATAAGATCCAAATATTGAAAAATCATCCACGAACACCTCAAGGAACCTTTCCACCATATTTGAGAACATATCATACACCATTGAAAAGTCATTAGTACTTTGCATAGGCAAAAAGGCATGCATATGTAGGCAAAGGTTCCAAAGGGACACGTGAAGGTAGTCTTCTGTTGATCCTCTGGTGCTGTTAAATTCTAGTTGTAGCTAGAATATCCATCAAGGAAATGGTAGAATTGCTAACTAGCCAACCTTTCTAACATTTGGTCAATGAAGGGAAGAGAAAAGTGCTCTCTACTTGTGACAGAGTTCAGATTATAGTAGTTAATGTAGACTCTCTACCCTATGGTCATGTGAGTGGGAACTAATTCATTGTCCTCATTTCTAACTACCATGGCTCCATATTTCTTAGGAATAACCTGAACAAGGTTTACCCAAGTAGTATAAAAAATTTGGTAGATGGTACTTATATCTAACAACTTTGGTATCTCAGCCCTAACTACTTCCTTCATGTGAAGGTTTAGTCGTCATGGCAATTCCCTAGATATTTTAGCATTCTCGTCTAAATGGATTGTGCATGCAAATGGTTGAACTAATTCCCTTTTTGTTCCAGATGGACCACCCTAGTGGTGTCTTATGTTTTCAAATAACATTAAGCAACTTATCTTCTTGTTCTTGATTGAGATCAAAGGCAATGCTAAGAGGTAGGGTCTCAGAGGGACCTAAAAAAAGACATTTTGGAAGGGTCTGGTGTTACAAAATAGAATTGGCTTGATTAGTAAGGAAGGTTGTGCTTTTATGTGCACAAGTCATTTGATAACTCAGCATAAGGAGGGAACTCTTTAATTACAATAAGTAATTGAATATTAATATTTACTTGTTTGAAAATATTCATTATCTCATTGTAATTGTACTCCTTAGATATAGTTAGTCTTTAAAATAGGGAGCCCTTTAACATATGGAGCTTTAGGAAGGGGTTCAGATGAACAGTGAGGTGGCAAAAAAATTTGTTTACCTTTCAGAGGTTTGTTATGCTTATCTTATTCCTTAGTATGTGGGTTTATTGTAGTCTAGCCTACCTGATTACCTACTTATTTTCCACTACTAAGATTTTCGATTAACTTGGCCTGATCAAATGATGATGAACCAACCTCATACTAACCCTTGAGGTTTGGCACTAGTTGACTAGGGAATTTTCCTTTTTCTCTCTCTTGTAGAGTACCAAAAAGCTGACCCATTTGATACTCCAACTTCACAATATACTGCCAGCTGGCATGCAAGGTCTACTTACTATCACTTTGAAATTGTTTTGTGTCATTTTGAATTGCATGGTCTCTTACATAAAGATGTGCAATTTCTCCTCTAGGGATTATTTCCTTTGTTGGGCCAGAAACTGCTGAGGATGCTACTGTTACTGAGGTATGCTATTCGTTGGCAAAGGTTGTTGAGAGGATTTCTCGATGGACTCCCTTGGTGATTATTCTTTGACCATGAAAAGTTGGGATGCGTAGCCCATCTAGGGTTGTATATCATAGAATAAGGATTGTTATACTTGCATAGGTTGACTACATGGAGTCATAGCATTCACTTGCTCTGAAAAGAACTTGGGAAACTAGAGTTAGATGGACATTATGGACTAGAGTGATTGAGGTTGGAATGGATCGATCAAACTTCAGACTGAGCTTGTGTAGGAGATCTATTCATAATAAAGGCATCTAATCATTGGGACAGATCATCTATCTTATTTACCTTCTGGGCCAACATGTCAAGTTTTTCATACAAATATGAAATGACCCCTATCTCATATGGACCACCTTTCTTTTGTGGTTGTGAATTTCTTTCCCTTTGGGCAGAATAATTCCATTGTTGGGAATTCTCAACTAGTGTTTCAAAGAAATTCAAGGATTTCATATTGGTTTTAGTCATGAAAGGCCCTCCACTAGTGGCTTCTAACATACGTTGGTTCTACAGTGTCAGATCTTCATAGAAATCTTGAACATGTTGCCACTTTTCAAACCTGTGGTGGGGGCAGCTCAGAAGTAAGTTCTTCCAAAGTTCCTAGCATTCATAAAAATGCTCTCCCTCCTTTTGTTGGAAATTGATAATTTTGCACTTGAAGGTATTGGTTTTGTGGTTTGGAGAAAACTTATTCAGGAATTTCCTTGATAGTTGATCCCATGTGGTGATAGACCCTACTTGTAGAGAATTGACCCATGCCTTAGATTTATCCTTTAGAGAAAATGAAAATAGCCTCAACCTAATAAAGTCATTTGAGAAATTGCAGTATTTGAAGGTAGAACAAATGCTAAATAATTTCTTGACATGATGGTATGCTTCCTCCTTAACTAACCTATAGGAATTTGGAAGGAGTTGAATAACACTTGGTTTCAAGTCAAAGTGTTCTGTATTAGTTATTGGTAGAGCTATACAAGATGGTGAGTTGAATTGAACAAGTGTAGAGTAATCTTTCAAATGTTTCACTTCTTCAACCATTTCTATGACAAGAATCTCTTGAATTTTTGGATTCCTTTGACCTTGCCCAACAATTCGTTTAATCTCTGTATCTAAAGGTACTAGATTAGGATTAAGTAATCACTGATTGTGCATACAACAATAAAAGGTGCACTAGACTTGTGTTAAAAGCTACAAAGCTGTATATAACAAAAGAGACTTCTTTTTTGTTTTTCATCTATAGTGTAGGAAGATCTAAACTAGAATATGCAACCCATATACTAGAATAGGACACAAAATATTCCTATCCCTATGGAAAACAAGATGAAGGTTTTTTTTTGTTATCTTGAATTTCTTTAAAGGAGAGCCTTTTAGATTGTTTCTAATCTTAGGACTACAATTAGATCCTGATCTAAATCAATTGCTTCACACCCTTCTCAGTCATCTGTAGTTGATTTCAGTCTTAAAATGTGCTATTAGAGCAAGTTGTTTAAATACCAGTGTAGTCTATTAGATAGGGGCCATGAGAGTGGCAATAGGTTACCTCTCCTATGAGATCAAAAAATTGCTAAGGTCTCTTCTATGTTATTTTTAATTAAAATGGAAGGTTGAGTTGCTTTAGATTCTATTTAACCTAGGTGGGCCAAGGAGTGGTGATAAAATCCTCTCTTGATCTTATGGAGGGTGAGTGCCCTTACTAACATTTTAAACAATCCCACGTAGTTCTATCAACATATAAGCACCTTAAAATAGTAAATGTGTCCTATATGCAAGGAAGGCTATAAATCTAATGCAACTACCTATGTGCTACCTGACAAGGGTTTGAGGCCTCAACTTATAGGGCATTATAACCCTAATTGTAATGACTCCAATTTTGTAATATTGAAATTCCAAGTTTAGCAATGAAAAGTTCAATTTTAAAGAAAAGGGCATTTTGGTCATTTCACTAGTTGCCTTAATTAAACCCAGGAATTTGGCCCTAAAAGTGGTTCCATTAGATGCGTCTTGGAAAAATAAATCCAATGAGACCAAAATCACCCAAAACGGAATTAAAATGAGCAAGATATGGCCCTTTGAAGTTCAGGGGCAAAACTGTAAATTTCACAAAAACGACTTAACTTGAAAAGCACAGGTGCCCGTTTTGATACGGGCACCCCGTCATCTTCAACCTCCTAGAGGTTTCTAGATCGGCGGTGTTTCAAGAAGAAACCACTGCCATTCTGGAGGTTTCTCCACCGCCATTCAAAGGCGGTTAGAACCCCTCCAGAACCCTCTTTAAAAGCCCTATAAATAGAGCTCTTGGGTGCCCCTAATGGCAGCCCAAAACCTTAGAGAAAACCCATCGTGGAGCAGTGACCAAGAGGGGAAAACGTGGAGAGAAAACCAGCCACGAAGCAGGTACGCTCAAAAACTCCCCAAACCCATCTCACCCATAGTCCTAGGCTCAATTCCCCAAGTTTTTGCATGAAAAACCATGCAAAACGGAGCCTGGGAGAGCCACCAAGGACCTTGGGACGTCCCCAGGGCTGCATTGGTTCGACAGGGTCGAACCAGGGTGTCCTGAGGACGCCCCGGTCCCCAGTTGACGCAGACGTTCCAGACGGAACGTGACGCGTCGAACGCGTTGGAAGGAAACCAACGGGCGCGTCCGGGGACGCGCACACTAAAGAAAGAGATGGGTGGAGAAGTCGCGTTCGTCTGCAGATGCACCCGCTGAGGTGCACGCTGCAGACGCACAGCGTGCTAGCACACGTCTACTTTTTTGGTTACTTAAGGAAGCAGGGTGCACGTTGCAGACGCACAGCGCCCTAGCATTCCATTTTCTTTGTCTTTAAGACTCTATGTACATACAATACTAAAACGCTTATAACTTGAGATCTAGAGCTCCGATTGAGGCGCCACAAAAGGCGTTGTGTTCGTATCGACGACGTGGACATATTCAAACCATAAAATCCCTAATCAAGGCCCAATAAAAGGAGGGCATGACCCTTAGAATAGGATGGTGGCGTGTGACCACTAGAACTTTAGAAAACTGAGAATACCAAGGCCCAATTAGGACCTTAGGACACCCATAGGCATAAGGATGGAACCCTAATGCCTAAGGAATAAGACTCAACTGCTCTAAACCCATAAAAGATAGGCTAAACTAACCTTGAGTCCCCAAACCATGTTCAAGAGCGTACGAGGACAAGAGGGTTAACGCGACCTAGCCAGGTAGGTGCTCTATCACTATTAGATTATTTTAAAAGATCTATTATTGTTTTGAGAACATATGTTATAAGCATATGACTTGTTTAGCATGATTTGATTCAGCATGCATATGATAGACGTTTTGTACATAGACATGTTTTGAAATGATTGCATATACATATGCACATATATGTGTTGCAAACAAGTGCATGCATTACATGATTTAAGTACTTGCAAAGATTGCATGTCCTTGAGGGTTGCCAAAAGACGCTGGAGTGCCGAGGGCCAGGCAGTTGTGAGGGACCCAAAAGAGGACAAGTTTTAACAAAAGGTTTTGACTTATCTTATGTGATTTGGGCAAGTAAGCCCGTGGGTGCTATGCCGAGGGGTTTGGGTTGGCCACCCGGCCTCTACCACTAATAGGTGGATGGGTACCACACCCAAAAAGAGGCAAGTCCCTACGTCGACTGCATGTGGTACAGGAGGCTACCACTGGTGTCACGGCACTGGGTCGACGTGTCATAGGCCCCGTGGAGGCTATGATCGAGTGTCCTCAGGTACCCAGGGACCACACGACGAGGAGGTCGTGGGCATAGTGGACCCTAAGGTTTGATGAGTTATGTGCATTTCATATAGCATGATATGAGGTTGGTCGACCATACCATACTAGAGGTCCATGAGTTGGACTCCATGAAGCATCTATTGCATATCATGATGTCATCATATATATATATGATACTTTCAGTTTTGGATTATGTGATCTTTTAAGTCATGAGAATTTCAGTTGATTATAGATTCTTATACTGATATTGAACTTGAGTATTCAAACATACGCATGTTTTGAATGAGCATATGATTTTGAAACATCTCATGCATTTATAAAACTAGTAGTGATAGGCTCCTACTGAGTATATTATATACTCACCCAATCCTCAACATTTTTCAGATACAAAGTAAATACTTAAGGGCAAGGAATGTTTGTACTAAGAGACACAGACTAAGTACACGTAAGTAAACCCCTATCTTATCTTTCAATGTTACTTGATTGTAGTTACTCTCTAATAGCTGGGGCTGTGACTAACACTTTCTTGGGAACAATATTGATTTGAAACTTTGCCATGGCTAAATAGATTGAGAATGTGTTTGAACACTCGGGGTTTTTATGAAAGGTTGTTTTCCAAATGAGAAATATTTTCATGCATTTCATATTTATAAAACAAGAGATCTCGCCTTTTTATCAACATTGCATCATATAAAAACCAGGGTCGTGACACTAATAATCTATGTCCTTGGGTCATAGATGAGCTTAGGCTATCCGTGTTAATTAATTATTTTGTAATGCAACAAGTAAATGTGAAATGCCTATATATTAATTTTCCATCCACAATGCAATAATTAAAGTAATATGCAAACCCTAATCTAGGAATTGGAGAGAAGTTAGGAAAGCTCATAGTAGGAGTCTTATACTAAGTCTTCTTGTATAAGGGTAGGTTCATATAAATGCAACCTCGAACCATCCTTGACCTACATTATTACAACCCTTAATTTTTAAATGGATGAATTGTGTATAAAAAATACAACTTTCATCTCACTACAATCCACCCAAATGAAAAAATAATGGAAACTATCCTAAGACCTTCCTTCAAAGCTTTATTCTCATCCAAATTCCTACATAAAAGAAAAGGAATGTATCAAATTCATAATAATAAGGAAAGTATGCAAATGTAACTATATGCAACCCTAATCAATGATTAGTGGTAAATAATTACAACCTCGGTCTTAATTAAACTCCATTATGTGTCCTTGACAACGATGCCAAAAAACTTATTTTGCTTTAAAAATGGCCGCAAGTGTAGGGGTCCATTATAACATAGACAAAACAAGTATGAGTTGATCCCGTGAGGACTCTTTTAAGGAAAGGAGTTAATTAAGATTTAGATTATGTTACTCTAACCTACCTAAGCAAAGGAATATAAGGATTCTAACTAATGCAACTATATTTAGAAAAGAAAGTAATAAGTTAAGGAAATAAAGAAATAAAGAAAGAAAAGAAATAATTAAATAAAGGAACTGAATCTAAAGCAATGAATTAAATTAAAACTAAGGAACTAAGAAAGCAAGAAAATAAAGAAACTAACTAAGAATCAAATGGAACTTCTCATTAGTTGATTTGATCACAAAAAATTCTTACATAAGTACATAAATGAAGCAATAAAGGAAAGCATTTAAAAGTCCTTAAATCCAGGCTTGAATATTGCAATAGGGCCATCTTGTTGTGTCACTCAATAGGAGCTTATATGCTTATTTTCAACCCATAGTACACTACTACTACCTAGCTATTCTCAGCTTCTTAACCTATATGCCATAACCCATTAAGTCAAATCTTTTTTAAGGATCCTTAGGAATGAAGAGCTAGGGAAGCCAAGAGAAGAGTCTCTTAAGACCTTTCCTATAGATGACCACCTGCAAAAGAAGTAAAAGTAGAATTGAAATGCAAGTATTAAACAAATTACTGCATCTCCTTACTAGAAACTCTATAGTAGAGGGTAGCTTCTTAAGGAGAGAGGCAAGAGAGGATTAGAGGCGATTCATCCTTAAGTTAGGGACAGCCATAGAGAAGGCTTCCTACCTTAAGAATGAAATATAATAAAAAGAAAATAAAGGGTGAGACAATGGCTCTTAGTTTAGAACTCACCTTTTCAAGCCTTAGGAGATGAGGAAGGAGATAGGTACTTTATCATAGAAGTGATCCTGCTCTTCAACATGAAGCACATATCTAGGAATTAGAGTTGCTTTATGAAAATATTTGTTTTCTCCTCAACCATTAATCTATAATTGAAAAGACTCCTTGCTGCCATAGAGGGGCAGAAGGCTTCTTTCCTTCTCCTTTTAATCCAAATCACAAAAGAAATACATAATATGAAAAGGAAAGAATAGCATGCATGTACTGAAGTGGGTGAGTATCTTGAATTGTAAGGTGTATGTTGTTGCATGGAAGCAAAGGGAGTAAAGGTGCAAGATTTATGTGTGTACTTAAAGTGGTGGTGGATGGTAGATTAGTGTGTGCAAGGGTGAAGAATGTATGGCATGGAGTGGAAGTGAAGTGTAAGATTCATTCCATTCATGCAAGGTGGCGAGAGATGGATTTGAAGACGTGTGAGGGTTTATGCATGTATGATGCAATAATCCTTGAAGATGGATGTATGGAAGACTAAAGAAGAAAGGTAATGCAAAATAGAAAGAGAATGAGAAAGATGCATGCTATTATAGAAGAAAGATGCGTGCAATTATAGAGGGCTAAATTCGTGCGAATAATAATGAGTTTATGCATGCACAAATAAACTATAATGCAAGCCATATTTTGTACATCCAAAATAAAAGCAAAAGAGAATGTAAACCTACACTAGAATCAAGGATATAGAACTACTATTCAAGAAACAAGATGGGAGTGCAACAAAGTGAGTGCATGCAACTTAAAAGAAAGGATGCTCCTATGATTTATGCCTACAATTCATGAGTGACATGCATGGATGATGTGTGGAAATTAAGTAAATGAATCCAATGAAAAGATGATGGGAAAGAGAAGAAGAAGAAAAGGAAAAAGAAAGGGAAATGGGTTGGGTTGCGTTGAGGACCCTTACCTTTGCTCCAAAGGCTTGGGCGTTTTGGCTATGGGAGCTTGGGTGAGGGTGATCTATCTCCCTCTATTTCTCCTATGCTTTGGCTCTTAAAATCTAGGAAAAGTTAGAAGATAAGTTTTTCTTCTCCTTTACCTCATATGTATGGAGTTTTAGGAGTGGAATCCCTAGGAATGGATGACTAGGATCTAAGGAAGAAAGATGAAAGAGTGGTTGAGACAATAGGACAAGAAAGGAAGCTAGAAGGGGAATTGCATGGAATGGAGGGTGGGAAGATTGGTTTGACGTGAAACACACTTGGATATGTGAGATGAGATAGGAAAATGGGAAAGGAATGGTGGAGCTCTTTTGGACTTTGATTTTAACTTTTCAACCAGGGCAAGCTAGCTAGGGTTTTTATCTTTATAATGCTTCATTTTTGACCTTTAGACCATCATCATCCTATCTTGAGTGGCTGAGATTTGGTTGGAGTGATCTTATCTAAAAGGATCTTCTTTGAAGTCCTCTTAACTCTCTACATTTGGGATGGATTGCCCTAAAGTGGATGGCCTAGATTCCATTAAGAATTCCTTATCCACTCTAATTTTTCACATGTTTTTCTCCTATTACACCATATTTTTGTCCAGCCAATAGCACCCCACCATGGTTGTACCTTTTTTTTTTTTCCCCCTTGCTTTTAGGAGATTTTCCTTGAAAAGTGGTGGACAGCCCACCAAAAAACTCCCCACCAATTGGATCTCTGTTTGGTATTCATTTCAATCTAGCTTCTTACTAGTCCTTCCTTCCTTGAATTTGTCTCCATTGTTTACTTAGAATGTGTATATGCACGGATAGATCTTGGGTTTTAAGTGCTTGAAGTGTATGATAAATTTCAATTGCAATTTTCTCATAAATTGTCTCTCTCTTCTCCTCCTTGTTTTTCTTCACCCATCATCTTTATTTCTTCATATATTTCACAAGAAATTGATGAAAATTACCCACATTTCTGTTAAATTTTTGTCCTCCCCTTCAAGGGGCCCTTCCTTTGGTTGATTAAGAGATAGAAAGTAAGGAGAAACTCTTTTATAGGCCCCAGTCTTCTAACTTGACTTTTGTCAGAAACTCCCATTGTATGCAATCTCATTGTACATGATTTGAGCTTCCTTCAAAAGCTTCCCCAAATGGTAGAACACATAGATGCATGCATAGAAAGTTCTGTCACCTTATATCAACACCCTATTTTGAACAGATAAGGAATGATGTTCTATTTAAGGTTTCTAACTACTTTGACTTCGTATTTGATGTCCAATACCCAGTCTAAACCCCTGCACTTTATGTGTGGCATGCATAGATCCGCAATATAGCTTGGAATGTAAAATGGCTCTTTCAAGGGTAAACTTGTCAATTTTGTGTAATTTTCATCTATATCCTAAACCTTTAAAATTGTATAATTAATCTTAATTAGTGATGATTAAGTAATTTCTAGGGCTAAAACCTATCAAATATAGAGGTATGTATGTATATTACTAGTAAGGGAAGTTTTGGTCATGATATATTTGCCTCTCTTAAAAGATGTGGTAGCAAATTTGGGCCTATCTAAGTGATCCACTTGGTTTGAATTGGCCCATGTTAGAGCACTTATTGCTAGCCATTCTACATACTCTTTAGCCTCATCTGCTTATTTATTCAAGAAGATTTCATTGCACATCTTTTCCACATATTAACACATTTCATAGTTAATAGGCTAAAATCCATGTAGTGGACACGTTAAGAAAAGATCTTTTAACCTCTCCTAGCATGCATAGAAGGTTTCCCTATCCTTTTGGCTAAAGTTCATTATTTTCTGGCAAAGAGTATTCATTTTATGTGGAGAGAAGAAAATTTTCAAAACTCCCTAGTCATTTCTTGTCAGGTTCTTATTAACCATGTTGACAATGCATTGAACCACATATTGACTTTGTGATTTAGAGAGAAAAGAAAGAACTTGGGTTGTACCATGTCTAATTCAATGCCTTGTGTATGTTGGTAATGCACACTTCATCAAATTCTTGTAAGTATAGGTAAGAACTCTCACTATTTAACTTATGAAATTTAGAAAGTAATTGAATTACTTTTTTCTTTAATTGAATCAAACTAGCACTTTGAGGTTAGATAACACACAAAGATTTGCTAGTACGAGCAGGCTATAAACATTCTTCAAAGTTCTCCCATGGGAATTTTGGTTATTCCAATTGTCTTTATGTTTGCTATGTTGATCTCTATCCCTATGGTAGTTCCTTCTCCAATTTATGTGTGGTGAAGGGTTGTTCCTTTGTGGGAGAAGATCCTAGTCATCCATGAGAAGAGGGGATCCATCATTAAGGATGGGTGGAGGATCACAATCATCTCTATTATTTCTAGGGACTAGTTCACCCCTTGACCAGCTTGTTGATTTGCCATTGAGGACAACTAATTAGGTTGTATGATATGTTGGATTACTTTGACTAAAAGACCTTTAGGTTTAATCATGTATTCAAATGTCCATACAATGAAAGGATTTTTTGTTTTTAACAGAAGAAACTTAAACTAAATGATGCAACCTAATAACTAAAATAATGTGCAATCAAAGGACAAGATCAATCAATCCTAGTGCTAACAAGGTGAATTTTTTCATTTTCTTAAGTTCTTTTCAAGGAGAATAGCTTTTAGATTATCCTAATATAGACACCTCATCTTCTCTTTCAGTATTTGTCCTACAACTTACTAGCTAGACCCTTACCAAATGAACCATTTCACATCGCCCACAGTTAGTCATAAGCAATCTAAGTCAAAGAATGTGTTGGCACAGATACTCATTTAAGTACCAATCTAGTGATTTGGCATGGAGCCACTGGTGTGAAGTCTACCGTATGTGGTGATTAATGCTAGGTGGGCTGAGAGGTGGTGATCAAATTTGCCTTTGATCTTATAAGGTATGATACTCTTATTAAACAATTTTCATTAACCATGGAAATTTGATCAATGTATAACTCACCTTAAAGTGGATAGATATGTCTAATAAATTGAAGAAAAATAATAAACTAATGCATCTATTTATATGGTACTTATTTAAAGGGTCCAAGTGTAATAACCCTAAGTTTTCTACCTATTTTTTTTATCATTAATGAAAGTAAGATTTCTTTCCTAAACTATGAAAATTAGATTCTTGGAAACACAATGAATTGATAATGAGACCTCAATAGATGGATATAGCTCGAAGAGAGTTTTCCAAATTGCATTTGGTGCATTGAATTAGTGGGACCCACATTTAGTTACCAAACTTGGCAACTAAGCTAAATAAGAAGATGCCTTTAGTCATCACATCAATGTTAAGTAAGTGGAAGTTAGGAAAGATGTCAACTTAAGAGAGTAAGGAAAAAGATGTCAAAAACATTAAATAGAAGAAAGGCATCAATAGGTAGTTGTATGTTTAGTTTAGGAAACACTAAAAATGGAAATATAGTGGAGTTGGAATTAATTTAGGAAAGACAAAAGAAGTCGTTGAAGAGGGTAGCGGAATGAAGTAGAAAGGCATGTGGAGATTTAGAAGGTGTAGGATGCCTTGGGCAGCAAGGAAACCTAATTAGAAATGTTAATAAAGTATATCCACTAGGTTAGAACATCAAGAAGGAAAAAAAACATGGAAGAGAAAGAGAGAAACAGATGGAGAAAAAAAAAGAGAGAGAAAGAAAGAAAGAAAGAGAGGAAGAAGAAGAAGCACACCCCTTGTATAACTAGTGAAACCTAGGAAAAAGTGGAGAAAACTACTTCAAATCATCTATGAGGTAGGTACCTCTATAAGTTTTCACAAGTTCTCACTTTTGGAGGTTGAAATTTGATGGTTAATTAGATGTTTTGAATTATTGATATCTCAATGGTTTTTGTACATCTATATGGTTGTTATTAAGAATGTTTAATGATTTTATTATTGTTATTGTTACTATTATTATTATTATTATTATTATTATTATTATTATTATTTGTTAGTGATATCAGATGATTAGAATAGTCATTCTATTAAGGTTCTTGAAATTGACATTTTCCACTAGCATGATTTCCATTGAGTTTAGCTATTAGATTTCTAGCCAGGGTGCATGCCTTTCATCCTACAAGTTTAGCATGATCTTTATGCCTCTCACATTCTATTTTTAGCACGAGGTTTAAGCAATCATATAATTTATTTTTTCTCGCAAGAATATTTTGCTATTATGGCATAGTTTTAGCATGAAATCACATCTTTAATCTATGTGATTTTAAACTCATAACGTAGCATGAAAAGGATAGGTTTTTGCATTTTCAAAAGATGGAAGAAAGTGTAATTTTTTAGCATGTTTTTTTAGTCCAAGTGGACACCTATAAAATCACACTTTTGGGTTTTAAAAATTACACTTTGTATTCTTGAGCCAAATACTCTTGGATGGGTTGTTGAATAGGGAGAGAAAGAATTTTTTCTCCTTCTTCGTCAAATTTTTCTGATCTATGAAATATACTTTGTAAAGGAAGGTTTTTGCAAAATTAAAGTTGATGCTTGATAAGTTTTTTAGCACATTGTTACACTCATAAATCATGGTTCTAAAAATCTTAAAAAGGGATGTTAATAAACTAACTTTAGAATGTTGCCATGTTTAAAAGATGGTGATATTTAGACTCTATATGGAAGCTTGGTATATTCATTTTTTAGCATGAATTAGCACATTGTAATTGATGTTTTGGACTGAGTTTTCAAGACAGTGCACATGTGATTGATTTTAGCATGAAAGTAAGCCAGTACATGAATCTTGGATGTTTATTTTAGTTTGAAAAAATAGCTTATATGTGATTTTGTGTGTTCATTTGCATGATAAGTTTTGCTAAGATTTTGAAAAATGTATGAGGGTATAAGGATATCCATGATTTCGTGTTTGAGATAGGGTGATAAGCCTAGTGGGAGCTATGCTAGGAGGTTAGTACAGGTTGGCCACATGGCCTCCAACCACAAGAGGTGGTAGGTACCACAGTATGTGGCTCACGATACCCTTTTAAGATTATTCTTTTCTTCATAGTGTATTGGAGGGCATAAGATTCAGTTGGGCTATTCATCAACATGGTTTGGATCCCATGATATTTTGTTTTTATGCTTCTAGGGAGCATGATGATGGTTCAAAAGATGAACTTGGATTACCATCGCTAAATGAGTGCTCATTATCATTTTGGCAAACATTGTTAATGACCAATGGAAATTCTATGGCACGAGAGAGTGTCTCATGTGTTATTTTAAGTATGACAATAGTTTGATGTTATTTGATGCATCGTGATTTCACTTGAAATTGTCAAGTTTTTATAACTATCTTCTAATGATGGAAATATGCATAGATGCATGTGTATGAGAATAAAGTGCTTTATGTATTATATGCATTGAATAAAAGAATTTAGTCGTGTGATTTTTTTGCTTTAGAAATATGATTTCAAAATTAAGTATGTTTGTATGTTGTAATGCCATAGATTTTGAGTTTGTAGTTTTAGTTCTATTTGCTAAGTATACCCCATATACACAACCTACCAAAATCATTATAGATTTTCTTTGGAGCATAGAGGCAAGGATTGAAGAACTCTAAGAATATGAAGCAAAACACAATGTGACAAGCTAGGGTAAGTGGAGTTTATGTTTCTTATTTATGTTTCATTGGATATTGATGTATTCAAGTACTAAGTGCTGGATCATATTTCAAGGGAACTTTACATTTATATTTGGGATGTGGTTGATAAGCTTTGGGATGATTTTTTTAATTGAAGAAATATGACTTAGACATGAGTCTAGTTTTGAATGGATAACACTCGGGTATTTTTGAAAATAATTTTATTGAAAATGATTCTTATGAATGATTTTTTTTACAAAAAAAAATGTTTAAAAAATGATCTCACCTTTCAAAATGAATTTAAATATAAAATTGTGTTTTAAACCCCCAAATTGCTACACTAAGCCCCAATAGATAGGGCATTATAACATAGACAACCCATGTCTTGCTAATTATACCTGAGCTTAAGCTACCCCTTGTTAAGAAAGTGTATCTAGTACAAACAATTCTAAAAGATATGCAACAAGTAAATATAAATGCAATCTATATAAAATTGTGCTACCACACAAATATGCAAGTCTCATTTAACAATGTAAATCCTAAAGTTAGGAAAAGGAGTTAGCCTACAGTGAGGTCCTAGATCAAAGTCTTCTTGTACCAGGGTGAATCCATGTAGATACCACATCCAGTTCCAAGAAAGGATGATTCACCCCTGACTTATATTTTTACAACACTTGGATTATGATTTAAAATAAAAAATAATTGTCCTTACTACAATTCCACTTAAAAAATAAAAATCCTTAAAAAAAACCTGATCTAATCTAACTATGCTGTAGCCATGTGATCAACTCCCTGACAATGGCACTACAAACATGTTCCCCAGCAACAGCACCAAGAACTTGTTCCCCGGCCATAAAATTTTTGAAGAATTTTAAACCATTAGGAAATAATGATTGGGGTCACCAAATGGTAGGCTAGGATCACTCTAATCTTAGTCAAATGAAATCAAGCCTAACATGTTACTACTCTAATTGTGACGACCCGGGTTTTTGAAAACATGATTTGTAAAGTATTTTGAAAGGCAGGGCCCTTAAGAGTGTAAAATTTTTTTTTCGCAAAACAAAGCAGCAGAAATTCTTTTCTTTAGAACTTGTTTTGAAAACCCAAGTCACCACTTCATACATAACATAAGTACAATTTGTGTACAAAATAAAATTCCATTGAAGGAATATACTTTTATTAAACTCCAGGATCCATCCAGTGGTTCACAAGATCTGACAAATCTAGTACAATACTTGTCCAAATTACATAATCCAAAACTCAAGCTCACCATACAATAAAACTCTCAACAAATAAAAATACATGTCTTCAAGGGTATACCTTGAAGATTATTCTCTTCAAGTCTTCTATAGTCTTCAGCTCCTAAGTCTCCTTCTCGATCCGAGATATTGCAACAAGTTCAATATCTCAGCAAGCAATGCTTGGTAGGGGATTCAAGAAACATAATAATTGACAATGTAATTCCAATCCTTCATAATCTCCTTATCCTCAAACATACTCTTTACTTTGTAAGTTATGTATATCTATATACATACATACCCTTCATGGGTAAACCAATTAAATTTGTGAAAATAGTCAAAATATCATTCCCAATTAAGCTGATCAATTCTCTTCATTTTGAGAATTTAGTATTACAAATTTAATCTCATACTGGGAATTTCCCTTCTTGGGAAACATTGGTAATATACAATTACCTAGCATTTCATTATGCTATAACATAAGGCATTTCACTATGCCCATTCCATATGCATCATAGTGCAAAATAATCAGAAAGGTTGCTATGTGCGGCCTAATCCGTACTAGCGCGCTCGATAACCGCCGTGCTCACCACCGATACCACGGTGGAAAATATTATGTCACCGCCCGTATGGGGGCAAGACTTTCACAAGTGGTGGCCTTCCCCATAATTGCCACCACCCGACTTTTAGCCTCTCATTGGGCAAGGTATCATCATATCATCAAATTTCAAGGAGCGGGTGGCCAAACCCTCATAACTCCTCTAGCAATAGCATCCCTAGGCTCATGCCTATTAAAACAAACTCACAAGCCTCCAAGCTTGTATGTAAAATAGATTGCATATATATCAGACCATATGTCTCGTTTACTTAGGGGCTGAATTATTTTCTAGTTCCCTATTCACTTATAGTTTAGTCCTTAACCATCTTATAGGTTTTTGGTTGGATCATAAGGTTTTCAAGAGATTTACTCCAAGTATTATCATTACTCTTGTCAACATAAGATCATGAGTACAATAATGAATATCTCATGTAAATGCACTCATCAAATTCTCCTACCTTTAAGGATTGATCTCTTTTCCCCAATCTTCCATGATCTTGACCGATGTATGTAATCCGTACATCCATACATATTGTCAATATATAAATTATGAACAATCCTATTGATCACTAGATCTGATGTTTAGAATGATCTTTAGATCATTCATATCTAAGTATTTTTCTATCTCTAAGTCTTTGTATGTTCATCTCCTTGATCTTGATCTTTCATAGATCCTTTGATTGACAATCTACTCATGTTGATAAAGATCAAGGTCCTAGATCTTCTATCATCTAGTTCTTCTTTGATCTAAGTTCAGTTCTTGGATCATCCCTATGGAGGATGATCTTGGTTTTCTTCCTTGAATCACCTTTGATCAAGGGTTTGGATTATCTAATCTAAATAACTATAACAAGTATACTAAACATACATACTAAGTACAATATAGTGTTCTTATCTTTATTGTTCTTGATCATCCAAGATTTAATAGATCTT
Organism: Warburgia ugandensis; assembly: GCA_035236585.1. Lineage (NCBI taxonomy): Eukaryota > Viridiplantae > Streptophyta > Magnoliopsida > Canellales > Canellaceae > Warburgia > Warburgia ugandensis. The sequence continues at coordinate 62,003,331 of CP141130.1, forward strand.
GTTTGATCATCCTTATCTTACTTACTGTTTTTATTAGGGTTAGGTAATTTACTAACCTTTTATGCTCTTATGATTATTATTCAACCAGTTAATGTGCATGGTTGAAGGTAGCTTATTCAAGCCTAAATCTAGATTGCTCCTCTTATTTCCAATTGGCTAAGGCTTACTAGTTGAATGGGTGAACACAAAGTGGTTACTTCAATCCTCATGTAAGGAGGCGTTAGACCTCACAAACGTCACCAAGGTAGGGGAAGAGCGAGGCTCTATTAGATAACCCCTTAACCACTATGTTCATCATTCACTAGAATGACCATAGCTCAACCTTTCATAAGGTTCCTATAAGCATGTTTACCCTAAGTACTCTTTCTAATGGATTTTAATTAAGTCCATGAATATTTATAATGTCATTCATGGGGTTTATTATTCTTTTCCTAATTTGGGCCAAGGATTTGATAATCCTTATATTGTCCTACTAACTATAGCCCTTACTAATTAAGTCCAAAGTACTCCATTCTTATTTGTGTCATGAAACTCTACTTTCTCATTAGAATGCAATTTTGATGTTTTATGCTCTTTATCTCATAACAAGTAAATCTACTACTAACATTCAACTATAAATGAATTATAAATTTAAAGCATAAAACTACTTAATTTAACATTCAATGAAAATGAGGTAAGGTACTTAAATTAACTCTAGCACCTTATGATAAGAATGAACACATAAACTCTAAATGTTATACTAGTATGCTTATAATAACATAAAATGAAACTAATTAGATTTACATTTTTAGAAACCTTTACTTATGATCCAACCATTTGATCTTAGATCTTTGCCTTTGATTAAGGACTTTTAGTTATATTTAGAGAATTTTCTCTATTAAGGTCAAAAGATCACATTGATCTATTTTTATCATAATCCATCCATGATTTCCTTGGATTTCATCATATAAACAGTTATTCTTTCCATCCCAAGGATCTGATCACACTTGATCTCATTGATCAAGTGGGCCCCTTTGTATTTTTTTGGGTTTTTCTATCATAAAGGGTAGATCCCTTAATATATCTCATATATATCCAATTTAAACATAGATATAACTTTATTTAAGTATTATATCATTATTAAAACATGTTTCTAAGATCAGATCATCTCAGATCTTGAAAATCTATGTAATTGGAAACTTAATTCTTAAATACAGAAAGTTTTTATTGAATAACATGTCATTTTTATTATTCCATAAGAAAATAGAGGTCTCAAGCTTTCCATAGCTTCTTTCCGATCTCAATTTGGAGTTCGGATGACTCAGAATTGATCCCGGAAGTTCAGCCCTTCCTAGGGCCTAGATTTGATCCGGGGCCCAAGGAAGGAACTACCGCATTAGTCGGAACGGCAGGGGCGGAACGAACCGAGCGGAACGAACCGGGTCGTCGGGCGCGTCCACCGGGAAGAAACTCCCAAGCGCGGCGCGGACGTCCACAGACGCGGACGGACGACGAGCGGAACGCCCGTCGTCCGTGCGCCCCGCAAACCGGCCGGCCGGCCGCGCGTCCGGCCGTCATTTTGGTGGACGCGCCTTCATTACGCTTGGACCGACGCCCCACGCGTATCGCACGCGCCGTTCCGACGGTGCGTCACGCGGGCGTCTTGGGCGTCGTCTCGATCCGGGAGATCGGACAGTCCCTTCTCGGGACCGTCCAATCAATCCTCTTCCAATTGAGGGCCCAAAAGGTCTCTGATTTTGATGAAACTTCTACCCTAGGGGTTTTGGACCCTTCCTCGGATCTATTGGTACAAATTTCAGATTTCTCATCCGAGGACTCCATCATCCCTAATTAAGGGTTCGTTGTTTACTTTATTTTTATCTTTTATTACCAAAATTAATTACAGTAAAATAAAATTTACATAAAACAATACTAAAAATATATGAAAAGGATTTCCACTTACTTGATTGGGGAGAAAACCTGATTTACATGCCCAATTAAAAAAAATACCTTGTTGATGATGATATAGCCTAAAATCCACCTTTCGCATAAATACCGTTGTTTGAACCGTTGGATCTTGAAATTCCTTTGGGGGTTTTGTAGAATAGATGTGTTGGGATGTTTTGGACGGTGGAATTGATCAAATTAGATCTAGAACAGAGTGCCTAATTGAATTTAGGTCTCTTGTTCTAATCTAAAAAGAAAAACAAATTGGAAAGAGATTTAGCTCTTGGAAATTTTGGGGTTTTGAGAGGAATTCTAGATCTAATTTTTCAAGGAGATTGAAGATAATTTCGTGGGGATTGTATGAGGATTTTTGGAAGATTTTTGGGGTTGTATTTATAGGCATTTTGGGTCTTTTTCATGATTATAATATGTTATTTTTTTAATATAAAATGGCATGAAAGTCTTTAATGCTCCCATACCTAACCCCATGACTAGCTGATCTTTTGACCCCATGTTTCACATGGGCTGCTAATCAATTTGGTTGTTGGGGACGTGGTGGTCCCCATGTGGGCCCCATGTGGGCCCCACATGATGTAAAAAGTCCGTTTTGCCCTTTATGCATAAAACTTTGGGTTTTATTCCCATGATCTCGGATTTGAGTGTACTTAGTGGCGTTGGATTCGTATTTCTTAGTACATTCTAAATTTTGATGTTTCATATTTTGATTTTTGGAATATTTTGATTTTTGGGTAAAATTACTATTTTACCCCTTTTGTCCAAAAAATGAAAAACTTAAGGATTTCTCATCCGAATTCGAAATTTGTCATGCTTGCAGTCATTTTGAAGGGTTTGCTAAGTTTAAATTTCAATTTTATATTTGATTATACTTTTATAACAGTATATTTTAAATAACCCTAATATTTCAGCCCAAAATATCTGAAATTCAAACTTTATTGATTTTTCTCAATCAATTTACAAAAATTGGGGTTATTACACTAATTGACTAAAAGAAAAGAAATATGTCATGCGAATCTAACATTAACAAGTGCTAGCTTAAAATTATCATGAAAAAAATAGAAAATAGATCCTCACTTTAGCTTCGAGTAGCATGTTTTGTAGTGATGCCTAAGATTGGTGAAAAACTATTTGAAGGTGATGTTGTATCTTAATAATTGCAGCAAGTGCATTGCTCTATTGGAGTATAGAATCAACAAACACATGTTGATCCCACAAGGACTCTTTGATAAATAGAGTTTATTAAGACTTAGATTATGTTACTTTAACCTAGCCAAGCAAAAGAATTTAACTAAGGTACTAAAGCAATAAAGAAACTAAACTAAGGATATAAAGTAGAAAGTAAGGAAAATTTAACTAAAGAAAGGAACTTAAGCTGGAAACTAAAAATAAATCTAATTAACTAAGAAAGCTACGAATTAAGCACTAAGTAAAGTAAGGGAACAAATTGATCAAGAATGCAAAGGAAATATTTCATTAATGGAAAGATTATAAGGAGTTGATACATAAGCAAATACAGAAAGCAATTAAAACTTCTTCATGGGCTTGCGTTTACTGTAAGGCTACATTGTTGTGTCAGTCATCATGAACTTATAGGCTTCTCTTCAACCCATAGTACGCTAACTTACCACCAAGCTTTTCACTTCTCATTATCCCGACATGCCACAGCTCATAAAGTCAAATCTTATCCAAAAATCCATAGGAATGAAGTGATAAGGCAGTTAAGAGAAGAGGTGCCTTATACCTTTCCTAAAAGATCATCACCCACTTTAAGAAGTAAAGGAAAATATGGGAATGGAAGTGTAAAACAATTTGTGCATCTCCTTCCTAGAAACTTTTAAGAAAGAGGGTATTTCTTAAGGAGAGATACAAAGAGGAGATTAGAGGTCATTTAGTTTTAAGTTAGGGGCAGATATAGAAGAGGATTTTACATTAAGCATGAAATAAAACAAATAAAAATAAACATTATGAAAGTGGATCTTGGCTTATGACTCACCACATTCTAGCCTTAGGAGATGAAGTAAGAAATAGGTACATGGTGTAATCCTATCATTCAACATGAAGCCTTAAGCTAGGAAATGGAGTAGCTTAATGGTAAGACTTGTTTTCTCTCAACCTTTTCCAAGGATGGGAAGATTCCTTGCTGCCATATAATGGTACAAGACATCTTTCCTTATCCTTTTAATTCCAAATCCCATAAAAACAAAACAAAAAGAACTAAAGAGACACATGCATGTGACTTAAAGAGTGTGTATGTGTTAGAGATGGAAAGAAGGTGATGAGTGCATGTGAGATGGAAATGAAGGAAGGAGAGGGTTTTGTGCATGGAATTGAAGGGGGTGAGTTGGGTGTGTGGAAAGGCTAGAAGAGGGAAATAGTAGGATGAGCGGAGAGTATATGCTATGCTTATGTGGTGATGCTTATAAGATTGCAAGAGATATGGTGGTAGTCCTCTGTGAGTTTTTAAGAAACACACGAGGATGAGTGTAAGTGAAGTGAGGCAGGTATGCATGCATGTTTATGGATGATGAGTGTAAATCAAAACTAAGTATATGATTTTAAATTCAGAAACTATCATGCGTGAAATTTCTAAAACAAAGATGATGAAAGGTGTTAAGTATTTAATTTTGGCTAATTAGATAATTTAACTCATCAATTTGATGATTTTTAATTAAAATATGAAATTTAGCTCAACTTGACTATCTAGCCATAAATTGTCAAAATTAGTGAACAGATGATCATCTGATCTAATCAGACGCTTAATATATGGTTGATGACTCTAATCTAGTCTTATATTTTGTAGATTAAGTAGATCATGGTTTGGATGGCTAATCAACGGTGCAAATTATCAAAGGGGGCATTGAACGAATTAGATTACTCAATAAGATTAGATTGTTTCTTAAAAGAAAAAGAGTTCTAATATGGAGAGGAGATCATGGATAAGATTTGGAATGAAGTTTCTTAGTAGGAAACTAACTCCTAAAGGATAAGGAAAGAGGGGGAGAAGAGAACTAGAAGGGGGGAAAAACTATAAAAAGAGGAAATCATGGGAGTCTTGGAGAGTTTTTAGTTTTGCTTCTATCACTCCTTTACTTGCTAGCCATCTTCTTCATTATTCCTTATTGCTTTCAATTTTGTTTTGCCTTTCACAGTCTTTCACATCTTTTTCTCATATGCCCCTTTGTTTTCTAGTTTCCTTCCACAATGCCACCTCGGTTAATTACTGTCCACTCCCTGCTCTTTTGTTTTGTTTTTTTTGTTTTACTTCATCATTTGTTTTTTCTTTCTCTGGGTCTCTCATGCACAGCCAACCAGGCTCGTCTCTTTTCTCTTCCATTGTCGCACCACCCGCATCTCCCTCCTCTGTTTGTTACGATCGCACCTCCTAGCTTTGCTTCACTTTCTGTTGCGTTCTCCATCTTTTCACCTCACTCAACGACTCCTTTATCTGTTCCCACTTCACCATCACCCGTCTTTTCCTCTGTCATTCATCCTAGATCACGCTCCCTGTCTCTTCATTGCTTCACCAGATCACCCAAACCTGCAACCTATTTCGAGTTTCCACCTCCATCGTTATCTTCTAGAGCTAGCACCATCCACCCATCTTTGATCAATTCACCACATTAGTTTAGTTAGGCACCTCTTCACAGTACATAACAGGCAAGGTAACATCACCTGGCCACCTCTTCTCTGCCCTTTTCTACCTATCTTTCTGTCAACCCGGTCTCCATTCCTTGTTCTTCAAAACTCAGAATGGCCCTGGCACCTGCTTCTATTGCCCTTTGCTCCCACAAGCATTTGGATGACACACTTGAGCTCGACCTGATGCTTATCTCCACCTCTCCCACTTGTCCAAGCTGGAAACACCACGCCTTGCTCCCTGTTTCTTCACCAGCCCAGGCACTGTCCCGTCTCCACCGCACTGGTCTGCTCCACCTCCTGAGTTCCCTATTTCCACATGCTAGATGCCTAATTCTCCATCTTCTTTGGAAATCTCCTCTGGAAAAGTCTTCTTCTTCCTCAATTTTGTTTTACGGGAAATTTAAGGAACTTTCAGAAAAAATTCTACTTTTGCCCATAGAACAATAATTCTGATTACATCTTTTGTCTTGTTACTATTTTTATCTACATTCTATCTTATTCCTATTCTATTATCCATGTTCTATGTTATTCTATGATTAATCCAGGAACTGCTTTATCTATCCATGTTAACCAAATCAATGGTTTTGCTTTAATCATAGGATACGTTCAATTTCTCATCTGTTTCATCTCCAATTTTCAATTAACTTCTAGATCTTGTTGTTAGGACATCCTATGTCTTGTTTATTTTTCTTGATCTTCAATTTGAGAATAAAAAATTAGATCTGAGCCATTAAAACTCAAATTACTTATCTAGACTAGATCATTGTCATTATTGAGAATTTGCTTAATCCCTTTAGTGGATTATCAATTAGAAGTACCAGGACGAGATTACTGAAGGTTGATAAAAATTTTATCAGACCAGATCTAAAGAATTTGATGATAATCAACCTAGGGAAGTAGATTTTTCTTGTTTCTTTCGTTAAATTTCTACCTTTTTGGATTGGACTTCTGTAATTTTCTATGATTAAATACATCTAAAGTTTGATTACATTTTTATTAATTTCTATCATTTAATTTTTATTTTTGAATAATTAAATTTTATTAAAACTCCAATTTCTTAAAGCAAGTCCTTGTGGGATTGACCTGTACTTGCATATGCTATACTACGATAGCCCGTGCACTTGTGGGACAAACAACAAAAGGCAAGCTAGGTTAGAACATGATATATGATGCATGCAAGTAAAACATGCATACAATTACACCATGGGCGCAAAGGTGGATGGATGTGAGTGTATCTCTAAAGAAGGGTTGTACAGAGAGAAGATTCCTACTTATAAAAATGGTGGTATGGGTATGCTATTGAGATGTATGATGCATGAATTCATAAAAGAATCTAGCTATAAAATAATGATGCACATACAAAGCATGGAAAATAATAATACTAAGAAGATAAGTGGAAAACTATGAAACTATGCTTGTGAGCAAAAGATGAAGGATGTGTGCAATTATGAGAAACATGAAGGCATGGATGATGCATAGAGATTATGTGCGAACATGGGGTGGAAGAAGAAAGAAGAAAAGAAAAGAAAAAATAAAGGAAGAATGAAAGAAAAAGAAGGGAAGTTGGCTAGGGTTTGAGAACCTTTACCTTTGTCACATGGAATTTGAACATGTGTGCTTGAAGGGAGCTTGGGTGAAGGTGATCTTCCTCCCTCTTTTTCTCTGTTTTGGCTCTTAGATGCTAGGGATAGGTAGAAGATAGGTTTTTGAACTCCATTACCTCATATTTATAAAGTTTTTAAGAGTGGATTACTTAGGAATGGAAGGTTAAGATGAATTAGGTGATGGTAAGGGGAGGAGAGAGAGTGGGAGGCATGGAATCAAAGTGAAGGGTAGTATTTGACTTGGAATGGAGTTTTGGGCTGAGTTGGGATAGGAAATAAGGGGATTGGTTGGGTGAGAAAGAAGGTTTTGCTAGAATAGGTAGGATTTTCTTTGAATTTGAAAAGTAGATAGGGGGAGAGGTGTGGAAGTCATGATGAGCTTAAGCAGTTTCTAATTTTTTAATGTATTGGGGCCATTGAATGGTGATCAATAGTGAAGATGTTTCTTACCTTAGGATTTTGATTTGACTTTTCAACAAGGCAAAGTGGCTAGGATTTTTTATATTTTTCATGCTTCATTCTTGGTCCTTAGATCATCATCATCCTATCTTGAATGGCTGAGATTTGATTGGAGTAATTTTGTCCAAAAAGATCTTTTAAGGATTCTTTACTCTACACCATTAGATTGGACTGTTCTCGAGTGAATGGATAGGTTTTCCCATATTTTTCTTCTAGCCTACCATAAAAATATCCAGCCAATAGCATTCTACATAGGTTGAATGTTTTTTCCCTTGAAAGTAGGAGTGAATCTTCCTTAAAAAGAGGTGTGTATTCCTATAGAGAACTCCCCACCAATGGTATTTTAATTTGGTATTCATTGCAATCTATCTTCTTATTGGTCCATCTTTTATTGAATATATCTTCATTGACTACTTAGGAGATGCATCTATGAGGGTGGATCTTTACCTTTAAGTGCTTGAAAAATATGATAGTTTTCAAATGCAAATTTCATATAAATTTTCTCTTTTTTGCTCCTTGTTTTTCTCTACCAATCACATTTTTTCTTCATGTATTCCACTTGGCATTGAGTGAGAATTACCATGTTAGCATGGATTCCTTGCTCCCCCTTTCGTGGCCCATTCTTTAGGATGAGTAGGAGAGAGAAAGTAGAAAATAAGTCTCCCATAGGCCTCGATCTTCTACTTGTTTTATTTTAGAAGCTCTCATTCTATATGTTTTGGGCTTTCTATATAAGGTTTTCAATGTGGTAATATGCATGAATACTTGAATGGGAAGTTTTTTCACCTTACTTTTGATATGAACACCCTATTTTGAATGGATAAGGCTTTATCTTGCATTTAGGATTTCTAACTGCTATGACTTTGATTTTAACATCCAATGATCATTTTGAACTCCTTAACTTTATGATTAGCATGTATGGTCCTCAATATAGCTTGGAAGGTGAATTTGCTCTATTAGGGGGTAAAATGGTCAAAAAAAATTATCTGTACCCTAAATCTGTAAAATTGTAGAATTAACCCTATTTAGTGATAATTAAGTAATTTTTGGGGTTAAAATTTTTTAAATATAGAGGTATTGTATGCAACATTGCTATATGTATTAGGTGGCTTTAAAATGTTGCTTAATCCTAGGCTAAGCTTATGCTAGAATAAAATGAATAAATAATTGCTAAACATGAAATGAAATCTATATCTAAAAACTAGAATAAAATGCATGAAATCTAAAATCAAAACACAAACAAAACTCAAAGGCAAACAAAGAAAGAAAAATGTTCAATGAAATCAACTCTTGGATCATTGTAAATCTACGCCAAAAATAAATAAACTTAAAACAAGCCTTCCTTAGATTGGATTGAGGATGGACATCTAGGATCTTCTTAACGGGTCACGCACCAAGCAGCCCTCTAGGATCTACTCCACATCTAAGCAAGTTTCCTTTTTCCTTGATGTGTGATTGATTAGAGAGAAAAGTAAACTCCCAACCAGAAAACCAAGTATGCTCCACTAAGACAAAAAACATTCCTAACACTTTATCTCCTCTAAAAAACATGTTAAACTCCTCCCCCTTCAAAAAATCAAATGTCTCTCCTTGAACCCTCTTAAATAAAACACATTAATGCCTCCCAAAAATCTACTTCTAATATAAAACTATCCAAGTTTTATGTAGTTCCCCACTTTATAAATTGTCTCCTCATTTATATACACATACCTACTATTAGAAAACATTATTTCTCCCTCTCTAAATTAGGCTCTCATTCCTCTTTAACTTAGGAATCTTCCTCTTCTTTCTTTTTTTCTTGTGTCATGCAATTCCATTGTTCCACTATAAAATATCTCTCTTGAAATCTCATGTGAGATGACTAAGTTCATCTTCCCTTTTCTCTCTCTTTCCTTATCTCTCTCCAACTTCACCTGACAATCTCCTCACTTAAGAAATTCTTTCTCAATGAATAAAAGTCCTTTTTAGGGGATCCAAGAAAACCCTAAGTGATCATTAATTCTGACCCTTAATTCATCTCTTAACTCCTGATTTTTTTAGCCACAAATTTGTTATTTATTTCACTTTAGACTTGAAAATTTTTATCTTCCTATTTTCCCTCCATGGATAAAATGTTTTCTCCTAGCTAAATAAAGGGTTTTCTCTTATGAACTTGAAGAGAGAGAGAGAGAGAGAGAGAGAGAGAGAGAGAGAGAGAGAGAGAGAGAGAGAGAGAGAGAGAGAGAGAGAGAGAGAGAGAGCAATCTACAGGACATGTAACTTCCTTTTGGGCTTGCATGGCTTCAAGTAGAAGCCTTGTGGGGTTGTGAATGCATGGAAAAAAAATTCACTACCATTGCACTTGATAATGATAGCCTCAAAGGGGGTTGCATGCCATGGTTTGTAGACTACTCTAAAAATAGTACAAGCACCCTCTCTGCACTTGAAAACTATTAGAATGTAGTCCACTACTTTATGATGTGATCCAAAGTTCATCCTGGCTTAATAATCTAGTTTGTCTATTTCCACCTAAACTTGATTAGTGATCTAGAAGGTTGACTGACTCAATGTAATCCTTTATTTTCCTCACATCCTTTGATCTACAATGTACAAAATACAAAGAAGATGCTAATTGGTATTATTTCTTATGATTTAATGCATACTTACCTATGAATGTTTGTCTAACCCCAAAATTACATCAAATTAAGGTTAAATGGAAAATAAGCAGTTTAGTACAAGTCTATCCTATATGTATGTAAATGAATCATAAAATGCACTAAAATAATGTAAATTTAGGGTTTTTGGTACAAAAATGGACACTCAACAATACTATATTGTACTCAAGAAGAATTTAAAGTTCTTCCCAATCTTCAATGGTTAGGTGTACAACCACAATGGCGAGGGCTATTTTACTCTAATCAATAAATCTTATAGTTCTATCAAAATGGAAAAATGAAACAACAAAGAAGAAGAATGCTAGTTGAAGGCTCCTAAATGGAACTTCCTTACAAGCACACAACATTTGGTTTTAAGGTGTCCATCCTTTGGATGATCAAACCCATATTGCTCATTTCTCTTGCTTATGATGTCCATTTCTTGTGATAAAAAGTACACTTTTTTAGGTGTATGAATTATCCATTCCTCTCACTATTACAACTAATAGTTATGAAAAACATATAATAATCAGATGAATAGTCAGATTGTTAAAAAGTGGGATCCCTTGATGGCAATGTTGTACACTTCTAGCTAAGGTCCATTTAGGGCCTATGGCTAGCATTCCTTTAAAGCAGTACACCCAATAAAAAGTAAATAACAAATTCAACAAACTAAACTTTTCAACATAGACCTAATATACCTTACTATAGTTAAAATAAAATTAAGCTCTATATCAAACAAAGATGCATAAACGTAGACATAGTAGAAGCCTTGTTTGCTAACAAACCTTAGCTCTATTGGCCTCTCTATAAACATATTTAAAATAAAAAGCTACTAAAGCTACTTAGGTTCTTAATAAAGTTCTTCATTTTTCTTCGGCTCACGTACAAGTTTTTCTTCCTAGTTAATTTCATCATCCTTAATACCCAACATGTATCCAATCCTACTAGTCGTATTCCTATCATTTTGGGATGGACTTTCTTAGCCACATCTAATGCAATAATCAACTCTAGGAATGGTCTTATGAAGTTGTCCTTTGGCAACATGAAAATCAAGTTAAATGCTTTTAATGTTGGACAATAACATTTAGATTTTGAAGATTCTTTTAAGGTTAATATGATTGAGAGTCTTATGCATGGCACAGTCCTACCGTCATCTAATTCTAACCCACTTGTGGCTTGTCTATCTCATTTTAGTTTTGATTTTGACATAGAAAATTTCATTAATAAAGTTAATTCTTTACTTGACAATATACTAGTAATGAATACTTCTACATGGAAAGTCAGAGTTGAACCTCTTCCACTTCTAGAGGTCACACCTCTTTCATCTATTCAAAAAATCACCCACATCAGACCCAACAACTTTACTTGAAGGTTTCAAAAATGAAAGTTTATGCTCCTCTGACGCCTTGCTTGTTATCATTGCTTCAAACCTTGTTAAAGAAAAGAAAGGTAAGCTACGTGATGTTTCTAAAGAACATAAGACATCTCTAGGGTGGACAATAGAGGATATAAAGGGTATAAGCCCCACCATCTATATAATGCACATTGAGGAGAATGCACAACCTCTTTGTGAGATACAAAGATAGCTTTGACCCTAACATGTAGGAAACAGTAAGAGTTGCATTGTTGGAGCTATTAGACATAGGCAACATCATCCATCCCATTTTTTAGAGCCTTAGGTCGCTACAACTCAAATTGTACCCAAGCAGAGAAATTAAAGACAGTATATGTTAGTAGGTTTGTTGTATATTATTAATTTAGGTTTAAGGTCTAGTCGAATTAGTAGGGAGTCCTACATGCCCATTCATGCATCCATCATTGTACATTTATTGTGTCATGGTTTGGTTGCATACAAAATTTTTAGTTATTAATTCATATATTTCATTGATGAAATTCTTATACACAAATTTAGCATACACAGCATTCAGGTATGCTCCTTCCTACCTTTATCTTCCAGCTTTATTACATTGTTGCCAAATGTGTTCTAGTTTTAAACATGGAGGACAATGTTTGATTTAAGTCTGGGGGCGAGGTCTTTTAAAATAAGATGTGTTCATTATATGTTTTTATTAAGTTTTTGAGTTTTTTGTTAGTTTTTGCTTCTTCTTTTTTTAAAAAAAAAATTTCTTTAAATTTTGTGGTAAGTTCCTTCACAAGGATGAGAACTGAAATTATCATATTTTTTGAAAATGCAATGTTATCTTTGGACTCTAGCTTATTAATAGATTTGCATACAATTAGTTCATCTTATTATCCTTTTTCTTGAGTTTTTCATAAAAATTGAACTCAAAATAGTTATTGGACATTAGCCACATATATAGTTTAGATTGAAGAATGAGTGTAACTTAGAGATCCTAAAGAAAATTAGTAGAGACTTATAACCAATATGAGAATATCACCTTTTTGTTTTGTGAGTGTTATATACAAACTCATAGTTTTCTTCAATGGACATTAATTTGCAGTTCATCTTATTATCCTTTATTTTGGTCAACGACTACGAAATATCATTTAAAGACAATACCATATATCTTTTGAGTTTATGGACACATTTATATCATATGAAAATTAGGAAATGATAGAGGCCATTCTTTTACTAGCCAAAGACTTTAGCCACCCTAAGTTATTTTTTGTTAGTTATCCATTCTAAGCCTTTATATTATAACCTTTTTCTTATAAATCAATTAACTATTACCCATATTTAACCCTCTAATTTATCCATTACCCATTATGTTTTGAAAACATGTAGAGATGGCTGGAAATATCTTGATGAATTAGTATGAACAATACAGTTCAAGAGGTGAATATTAAAATGGTTTGAAGTAGAATAGTTAGTAAGTAGAAAATGGCTATTTTCAAAATTAAGTGAAGAAAAAATATATAGAAGAAAATGATACTAGTGAAAAGAAGAACGTTCACTCTCATGTGGGAAAAAAATATTGTAATACTTAACTTGAAGACTTGCACATTTTATTTAGAACATTTTGTTTACTCTTATACCATTTTCTTTGATAACCTAGTCCTAAGCTTTACATTTTCTCATAGTAAAAGACCTACCTTGATCTTAGGAGTAGTATGACTCAGATGTGGAAATGATTGAGTGGAGGTTATGATGGATTGTAACATTCTTAATAGTAGGTGTCTTTTCTATGAGACCATTTATCAATTTTTTGAGTTACCATTTTTCCTTATGAAATATGTGGGATGATTTGGCTTTGATATATGTCATTTTTCTCACTTATGTATGAGAGTTTTTTACCCACTTTAGAGTGACTTCTTTCTCAGTGTTTATCATATCTTGTGAAATTTGAAGTTGAAGCATATTTTTATGTGGTATTTCGGTTATTGAAAATTGTATATATATTGGCTATTCACATACACATTTGAAAACTTAGTATTTATGGAATGCCTCTAGCATAAGAGTAGGATATTGAACTATTGTTCACTTTTATTACTATACTAAAGTAATATATTTAATATACATAGAATGAAAGAAAATTCTCTGAGAGAAATGAAGGATTTAACATACATGTTTTGAAATGTTTACAATTATTATTTCTGGAAAATTTTACATGACTATAACTCGTTCACTAGGGGTAACCTAGGAGTTTAAGAGCTTCCTTCATAACCTAAATGTAGATGATAATGCCTGGGAAAGTGGTTAGAACTTTTAGGATTTTTAGCTTTTATTTTTATTTTCTCTGTTGTAATTTTTTTATCAAGGACTCTGTAAAATGTAAGTATGGAGGTATTTGATATACACATAAATATTACAAAGAATATTCGTAGAAAATACATTTATACACCTTTGAAAATTTTAATTTATTACTAACTAAAGTTTATTTTGTATTTTATAGGATTATGGTTGAAAGGAGGAAATTGAATATTTTTTGCATTTTGGACCCTAAAAACAAGCTAATATGTAACCTAAGCAAAACTTCGGGGCCACAACTCAAAAACCAATATCAAAGGAGCTTAAAGTGCATTGGGGGTATCTCGTATCACTTTCAAATTGGTAAAAAAGCCCAAACATGTGACCACCTTTATCTATGTAAGATGGGCTCTCACTATCAAAATTGAAGGTGTCAAGCTTCTAAACCTATGCATGCATGCACTTACCATCCCATAAAGCTTCAAGGTGAAGCTATGCATGTTAAAAATGTGAATCACTAATGTCCACACTTTTTTACACTTCTTTGAACTTAGAAAACCATGCAGAAAAGGCCCACATGCACTTATTCTCTATCTTATCCTCAGATGCTAAAAGGCCCATGTAGAAATCCTGTTTTTCTCCCTATTGTTTAGTTGGAGAAAATGTGTTATCCAAAGAGCTTAAACTATGTTTTTCTAAAGTGGAGAATACATGTTATGCGTGGAGAAAAAATAGAACTAAAAAAAATCTACTTTGAGGAATGAAATAATGGAAAATCTATTGTTACAAACAAGTTTTAGAAGATTCAATGGCCAAGATTTGATGCATAATAGGCTATCCTAAGCTACAAAGTCTGAATACATAGAAGAGAACTGTCTAAGTAAAGGATTTTTAGAAAGAAATATTGAGGTAGCTAGTAAAGAGAGAAAGGTGGGATGAATGTGAACAATTTTAAGAGATTCTAAGAAGAGGAACAAGGAAAATCTTTTGAGATAGAACAATGAGAGCATGACTGAGAGGAGAAGTCACCTAAACAATAGGGAAAATAGAGGAAAAATGGAAAAAACACTTTATGGTCTATCAAAGGGGACTTCAAAGTTGATTAGAGAGAGGGCTAGAGGGTGTCTCCTTATCTCCTTCTTGGGCTTCAACATTTTTTCCATTTGGGGGAGGAGTTGAGATGTGTGGAAGGAGACTTAGAGGGCTTCAATGTGTTATTTTTTGGGAGTTTTGGGCTGGAGTTCGATGAGCTCTTTTGGAGAAACATTTTTTGTTAGAGATGTTTTGATCTCTTGGATGTTTGTCTTTTTTGGGTTGTGGTTTGTTTTGGGTTTGTTGTCTTCTCTTTGATGAGTGACACATCAATAAAGAAAGAGTTGTATGGTTTTGATTGAAGAAGACTCTTATACTTTCTTGCTTGGCTTGGAGTGGATCTTAGAACAACAATTAGATGTATAACATGTCCAAGAGGAGATCTTGTAGTCTACATACAATCAGGGGAAGTTCTTGGTCCTTTTTTATTTCTTTATTCTTGTAAGGTTTTAAAGATTATACATTAACACAGTTCTTGCTTCTCTTTGTTAGTTTTAATGTTTAGATGTTTAGCATATATGTGTTGTGTTCTAGTTTGTTTCAAGTTTCATCATAGTTTAGTTCAGTTCTTGTTTCATTTTTTGTTTTCTTTAAAATTTTATTTCATACTTTTTATGATATGGGAATTAGTCTTATTATAATATCATACTTCTCTTGTTTATTTTGAATGTTGAGTTAGGTTTTTCGGATATTAATATTCTAGGAGATTTAGTTTTTAGATAGATTTACTCACATGCTTTATTTATTGTCTATATATTTTGTTTTAGCCTAGGTTTAAAATTCAATTTTATACTAAGATTAGTCAAGGATTCAGTGAGGTTTTCAGCCAACCTATAATAGATTTTTTAACTAGCCTAATCATGACAACAAGACTTGGCTAACTTAAGCTATTCCCACTTGTTTTGTGCTAGTTTTAGTGTAAAATTTTCATAATATTTAGGACATTTTTTTATATACTAATTTTAGGATAAAAATTTAGAATTCTTTCTATTTTTATTTCATAATTATTTTATTGCTTAGGAAGTGATCTTGATAGGTTATATTTTTGTTAATTTTTAGACATTTTTATCTTGTTGTTTTGAATTTGGTTTTTAGGCTAAATTTGAGTGTATTTATAGGTTAATCACGAGTAGCTAATTCTTATGATAAGCTATCCAAAATACTATATAACACTAGTACTCTTTTTATGAAAATTAATAGGTATTTTTCATAGTTTAGAGACTAGTTATGATATTAATTAACTTAACATGTATAAAATCTTAAATAGTTTGTGATTGTAAGAAATACAAGCTGTAAATTGAGTACATATAGGTTAAGCTAGGCAAATTATGAGAGTTGAAAATATATAAAAATTAAGGCTTTTTAACTCACACATCTTCTATATTTTATTTCATTGATATTTTACTAACATGTAAAATGTTAGTCCTCTGGTACTCGTTTATGAGTATTTGTGATTTTAATGTGGTGGATTCCACAGCCCCCTAGGCTTCTTTAATTTGTCAAATTTATCCATTTTAGCATAATTGGTAGTTAATTAATATTTTATTTGATGCATATTGCTTGGCTAGGTTAGGATAACTAAATCTAGATTTCAATTAAAATTTTAATTTTCAAAGTTGATTCCTTCTGGCATCAACTCGTACTTGCAAATCTATATTTCAATAGACAATGTACTTATGGTAATATTTAAGTAAACATGATTGCAACACATAAACCTTGTGAAAGGAAGGAAAGTTGTGGATTAGTTAGTGCACATATGCAATAAGTGGACTTTAAGGCATCCTATACCTGAATTTGGATATGGTGCCAAAATGTTTCGAGAAACTATATTTTAAGTGCATGTAAAGTGGATAATACATACCTACAACCTTCAGTATCTACAAGAGGACATCCTCTTCATCTCCAAAGTTTACAAAACTTTTTTGAAATGATCAACCCAAATTCATTATAACAAAAATAGGCAACTGTCCAAATTGATAGACTAATGAAATTCAAAGAAAAAGTGGAGAATTTAAGTAGCATGAAATAGTTAGATTTTTTTTTTTCCTTTGAATGGTAAATGTATAACTTTATTAAATTGGAGATAAGGTGATCGCAATTAGTACAACCTCCCCAAATCAATGAGCCATATCTGATCGCAATTAGTACAACCTCCCCATAATCAACGAGCCATATCTAAGAGGGAAAACTCCGAGTTAGGAAGAGGCCCAATGGGCATTATTGTCCTCTAGAAAGAACCTAAAATAGACTATAACTATGAGAGGAGAGAAAATTACAAAACAAGAAAGACCATCAATATATACATGAGCCCATGTTTACATCTCAGCTATAGGATGTAATCACTATTCTCTAGAAATCTTAATTGCAAATCCTCAAGAAGTATTCCTTTCTTGCACGCTCATCAGTAGTTGCATTGGTTGAATGAAGCACATGATGAAAGGCAATCTCAGCTAGCCCAATGTCAGCTTTGATTTTTAATGATTTTCTAGGAACACTAATGAAGGGGCCATTCGATTTTAGCCACCCTATTACATAAGCCAAATCCCTTCAATTATCAAAGGATGGATTCGAAGACCTTTCCAAATATTAAGTCCAATAGTAATTGAATTTATTTTAGGTTGAATGGAATTACTCTACCCCAAAGGACAGCCTGTATCTAATAATAAGGGTTACCATAGCAAGATACCTCAAAATTCAATTTAAAGGAGCTTTGAGGAGGAGGAATCTGTGATGACTTGAATGACTCTTTATAAATAGATAATGAGATGAAATCCTTCCATTTCCATGTGATTTCATTTATAGAGAAACCAGCAAACTCCTTAGTTGATGAAGCCCAACAAGCTGCTATAAATATGATATTTTTTCTTTCAATTTTCCATAAAGCCATTAATTCTATTGAAGCATCACCCATTTGGGTTTTTCCATAATTACAAAATCAAAGACATGAAAACCGCAAACCCCATAAGATCTTAAGTCTTGCTTTTAGCTTGGTGGCTTCCTAATTGGATGACAAGATTATTGAAAGAGTAAGGCATGAACTATAGGATATTAAATTTTCCTACAATTTCATGCAAAATTGATGCAATCTTTGTACACAAAACCAGCATATGATTACGCCAATTTTGAGCTTGATTTACAAAACTAGCATTGAGATGAGCCTTGAAACCCATATTTTTGCAATTGATTTAATGTAGAGATTCTGTTATGGGTTGTTTTTCTTATAAAAATAAGACACTTTGGGAAGTATACATAACTATTCCCATTCTCTTAACTCTAATTTTCATTTATAAGAGATTGATTTGTTGAATTTATTAATTAATTAACAACCTATGGGGTATGTAATGTCTTTTAATTATGACTAATCTCTACATACTCAACCATAAGAATACTTGAACTAATTCGATCATTGTCTATTTTTATATGTTGATTAACCAAAACTAAGTTTCTTCATTTATATGGATGCACATGTCTTCTTCTTCTTTTTTCTTTGTTTTTAAGTACATGTGGTTTGTTTATTTGAATGAGGGGTGAATGATGAGTGTTGGAGTGTCAAAGTAAATGATCATGTGTATAGAGAAGTGTGGATGTAGGTACTTGTAAATGTTTTTTTTTTTTTTTTCTACTATTTGAATATTATAGAAAGATTGTAATAGTGGATAAGTGAATGTGCATGCACTACAATACAAGAGACTTTTAAAGTCAATAAAAATGATAATAGAAGACAGTTAAAAAGCAACTTCTATCGAGCCAACTTCAAAAGTTGATAACTTTTAAAGTCGTTTACATAAATGACTTTAAAACATAAGGACTTTTAAAGTTGTTTAATATAAATGACTTTAAAAGTAATGAGTTTCTGAAGTTGTCTAGCAATAAACAACTTCAAAAGTACTTTGATGGTGGTCAACTTTTGAAGTCTTTTAGGTCTAAACAACTTCAAAAATATCCAACTCGTTTATCTCTAAATGACTTTAAAAGGGGTATACTTTTGAAGTTGTTTAGCCCTAAACAGCTTTAAAAGTAGCCCACTTTTGAAGTTGTTTAGCCTTAAACGACTTCAAAAGTAGGCTACTTTGAAGTCATTTAGGGCTAAATGACTTCAAAAGTGGTCTACTTCCAAAGTTGCTTAGGGCTAAAAGACTTCAAAAGTCTTTTTTTTTCTTTCCATTTTTGACATTGCAATCACTACCACCTATATAGAATTCAATATTGTTCTTGATCTTACAATCTTTATGCACATGAAAAACAAACATACATTCACTTTCACATTGCGTACAAAACATACAAATTCATCATTAATTATTCATCTACATCTATCTTGAAAATCCACAAAATGAGAAGTTAATCACCACACACGCATTTACTACAACAGCCACATTCACTTCATTTGTAAATCTATACACATTCGCATTTACTTTCACATTCACACTAAGTTACCCTCATTCATTTTGAAAAACCAACTGTCATATTCACTTCACTTACAACTCTCATACTCCACACTAAGTTACCCTCATTCATCATCCCATAAAAGTTATATAATTCAATGAATATATTAAAAACCACCTCCCATATGCACTTAAGTTACAACTCCATACTCCACACTAAGTTACCCTCATTCATCATTTAATGAAAGTGATATAATTCAATGAGTATGTTGAAAACCAACTCCCATATTCACTTCACTTACACCTCCATACTCCACACTAAATTACCCTCAATCATCATCCAATAAAATTTATATAATTCTATGAGTATTGAAAACCAACTCCCATATTCACTTCACTTACAACTCGATCCCATACTCATTTAGTCCCACAGTCCAAGTTTCCACTCATTCATCTGTTAAAATATTTGTATATATTTCAAAGATAATAATAAAAACTAAAAGAACACATACAAGTGAATGAAAAAATGCTTTATTATGTATTTTACAATCATGAAGCTACTCCAAGTATTCTAATTGAATCTAGTACTTACTCAGCCCATTTGCTTAATATTTTCTTGAGGTTTATTTTGGAGTAACTCTTCTTGTTTGCCTACTTAGAAAGCATAGTAGCTTGTAATACAACATATTTAATTCAGGTCATATTCTTTAAAATGGATCCATAAAAATCTATGAAAATATAAGATTATGAAAAGTAAAAGTGTCTTACCTTTCTTAGTTGGAAGACACCAATACCATCAAATATTAGGGTCCTCATGTATCTCAGCACATAGTACATGCACTCCCATTCAGACTGTTATCTAGGACATTGTGCAACAAGGACAACAAAACAAACTATAAATATCATTTGTAATCTTGCAAGTTTAATTTGTTTTAAAATAGAGTAATTAATTGTTTTCTATACCTTGACTGTCTTCCAAGTGAGTTTCAGTGGCTGTACAATCTCGATCAAATTAGCCCATGTTAACCATGGTCTACAAATTTAAATTTCAAATGCATTATAGATGAATAAAAATTTATTTATCTACACATAATCATGAAAAGAATAAAAGCTTACTTATTTATAATTTTTGTGAGGGCAAGATGGATGTGCAATCCACAAGAATAAAAAAGAAAGCCTGCCCACCATGCACTTCCAAAACAAGCAGCATCCAATGAGCCCTATATAGATAATCATATGAATTGTAATTAAAGTTGACAATCCCTAAGTATAGAATAAGTTAGCAAGAAAACAAGAAAATCAAAACTTACCTACTATTGTAGGGAATTATTTAGCCCTATCTCTTAGAGCACTAAAAGAATCCTAGTAAAATATCATCAATGCGCCTCTCTATCTATCATTGCTTTGCCCCTCTACAAATGATGTTGAGGTCAAGGAATTGGTAAAGTATACCCTTAACCTCAAAAAGGTTAGTTTCATCATTCAAGAAGCTACATAAAAGAAATAATTATTACCTATACCATGAAAATATAATATGTAAATGTCAAATATTTTATAAGCAAATATGTGCATATACCCCATGTAAGAGACAATGTGAGGATGCTCGAGTTGATCCCATAGGCAAACTTGTAAGAGGTCCCCAACCATAAGTGGCACTTCAACAATGTCATCATCAAGCACTCCCTCCTTGATTTGTACAGGATTGATTGCCTTATCTTTGTTATGAGACTATAGATTAACCATAGGGATCGAGACATGTTAGGTGAGACTTCCACATGATCTTTAGATAGCTGTTATAAAATATGTAGAATTTTTTAACTAAATAATATATTAATCAATGAAGAGGACCCAATTTATGATGAAAAAAATAAACATATATACAAGTACCTATTCCATTAGTGTGGTAATAGGTGATGGTGCAACGATGGGTGACCTTGATGGCACATGTTGTTGTTGATTAACTGTATGAAGATGATAACCAATTAAATCGAGGTGTCTAACTAAAAATTATTGATGGAGAAGGTAGTATGATAGGACACATATCATATACTCTAAGGGAATGACTAGTGCCTTTAGCCAAGTAATGTGATATGCAACTGTTTGCCCAATGGTTACAATATTTTTCATTTCTAAAGGGAATGAATAGTGCTACCATTTTTATTTTTTCAACCAATTTATTAGGGCTCCACCAATAACACCAAACACCCTCCTTACCCCCACTAGCTTGAAGCTTATAGATTGGAAGAAGATAAATATGAGTGTTCATGTTTCTCATATAATTTTATTGAGTTTTTGTTTAGAAATTGACGTATGAACAATTTCACAATAAGATTTCCTTTGAAGAACACTTTTCATATTTTTATTTGGTATCAATTCTAACACTTGTAGTTTAAAAGAGATGTTTATGAAATGGTCTTTAATATCTAAGTGAATGCTTTTTTGGATGTATTATGCTAAGATTAAAGGAGTCATGCTTATAGTTTATAGATAATTCATGCTAATTTAGATAGGTCATGCCATTAGAATATTTTTCCTTCTTTAGAAGAAGTTTTAACTTATAGGCAAGGCTTTTAATTCATGCATGTTTTCAAGTAATGAGAAACATTATCATGATTCTTTTGGTTGATTAACAATTCCTATGTTACTCCCTATCATCTTAGATTTTATTTTAAAAAAACCCTTAGATTTGGTAGAAATTTATTCCATCCATGTAGTTCGATAACTCTTTATGCTTAGCCTGTAATAGATCTTGTATACTTAGCCTAAGATGTGCAGAAGATTTAT
This sequence comes from Warburgia ugandensis, assembly GCA_035236585.1. NCBI lineage: Eukaryota > Viridiplantae > Streptophyta > Magnoliopsida > Canellales > Canellaceae > Warburgia > Warburgia ugandensis. Next base: position 62,025,520 of record CP141130.1, read on the forward strand.
ATTACAAGCACATGTTGTAACTGCTTAATGACACCATGATAATTAACTTGAAGAAGGATAAAATCATATGAACCCTTAACACCTTTGGAAAATATTCTGTTAGTTCTGCAGACAGCTCCTTCAACAACATGATGATCCATGGCCATAAGCCACACTTATGGGAGATTGCTCCTAGTGCTCCTTGAACACTTATCTTATTTAAGATGTAGGTGTATGCGTGAACCATAGGCAGGCTTGAAAGAATATCTAGATGTATGCTGCAAACACATATACACTTGAATCACTCAAATCAAGATATGGGTTTTCTTAGATCTTACTTGTAAGTTAGGCTCTTCATGCTAAGTGAGATGATTGACTCAGATCAAAGATCCAAACAGTTGTTTTCTCCGTCAACGTCCTTCAAACTCTGGCACCAAAACCCTTCTTCTTTTGCTTGCTAATATGATACATCCTCTCTAACTAGCAAGGCTACTCTCCGGCATGAACAACTGCTCCCTACTTCTCTCTTTCCCCTCTCTTCTCCTTCTCCTTCTTCTTCATTTTTTCCCATTGGGTTTCCTCTCTCTGTGTGTGTCGGGTTGGGAAAAATGATAACTTAAGTAGGGTACTTTTAAAGTTGCTTACAAGAAACAACTTTAAAAGCAGGATACTTTTAAAGTCACTTACAGAAAATGACTTTAACAGTGGGGTACGTTTAAAGTTGCTTATGGCAAACAACTTTAAAAGTACCCACTTTTAAAGTCATTCTCTGTAAGCGACTTTAAAAGTATCATTTGCTGCAAGTGGCTTTAAAAGTACCAACTTTTAAATTCATTTTCTGTATGCGACTTTAAAAGTACCCCACTTTGAAAGCCATTTTCTATAAGCGACTTTAAAAGTACCCCACTTTTAAAAGTGTCCAAATATACATTGAAGACCTCTACTCAGATTTGAAATTTTGAATCCTTATACACCTTCTTTATAGAACCCTACCTAAGCCTACGTTTTGTCCTATTTGAAGACCTATTAATTTAAGGTAGAAGATAGCTTTAATGAGGATATAAATAAGAAGGAACTAAAGCAAAATACCTTTACTAGTCTTGGTAATGACATCTATTCTTAGAGATCACATTTCTTTGTCTTAATTGTGGTCATAAGATTATGAGAACCATCAGTCTCTTTGGATTGGGTCATATAGTGAGAGGATTTTGTTTGAATCTATTTCTCTGGGAGAATTTGTGGTTAAGGCATCTTTGCAAGTAATGGAGAAATAAGCATTACTATTTAAAAGTCTTGATTATCATTACTATTTAGAAGTCCTATTTTATGTAGTCTGTATACACACACATGCACTCCGAGATATAAACTGTAACAAAATGGCTTAACTTGTAGAATTTTGCATTTATCTTTCTTAAGTTATTAAAGTCAGTAGAGTGCTAATGGATGATAATACTATAACATAAATAAAAGACTTCACCTTATTAAATTTTGTATGTATATTTACTATAAACCCTCAAGAGGCTTAACTCGTCCACTAGGGGGTAACCTTAGTGTTTAAGGGCTTGTTGCATATGTTAAATACAATCATGAGTACCTATCAAAATGACATTCATTTTTATTTTCATGATTTTTTGCATGTTTGCTTGAGACTAGCAAAATGCTGGTTAGGGGGTGTGATAAGCATTCAATTTTGTATAAAAAGTACCTAATTAGTAGCCAATGTGTTATCAAATATAGTGTTATTTCTAAGGTTTTTCCATAAATATGCAACACCTACACCTTTGACCTAATAATTCAAAAGTTTTATATTTTGTAGCCTTAGGAGCCAATCCATAGTAAGCATGTGAATCATCATAAATTTTTAGCTTTTAATTAGGGTTATCAATCTTTTGTAGGTGTTGAGAAGATAATCCAAGGGCCATGATTGATCGAGATGAGAATTGAAGATCAATATCAAAATAACAAACCACAGCCTAAATGACATAATTTCAAAGTGTGATCAAGGTTCAAAATGATCCTAAGGCAAGCAAAAAGGTGATGGGAAGCATAAAAAATGATTCAACCAAAAAGCCATGCAATTCCACCACTTTGCATGAGAATTGGAGCCATACATGAGTTTTCCTAGTCTAACTAGGAAACCTAAGGAAGCCAAGCCATTCAAGTTTTAAAGCTAAGGGAGTTAGTCATTCAAGCATCAAGGAATGAACTACCAAGCCACATGGACTCACACGATTGGAGAAAGTAATTATTTCATATTAAAAGTGTTATTTTCATGGGATAATTGGAAGGTTTTGAAAGATATTTGTAAAAGGTAAGATGATCATGCATAGGTGGACCAATCAAGAGAGAAATCCAACTTCAAAATTCCCCCACTTTTAAAGTTGTTTACAGCAAATGACTTTAAAAGTCATTGATTTTTGAAGTCGTTTAGTACTAAACTACTTCAAAAGTCCTTTCCCGCATAAAATCCCTATTCGTGCCAAAATAAAGTGTATGCTTTTAAAATCGTTTAACTCAAACGACTTCAAAATGTTTACACTTTTGAAGTCATTTAGGTCTAAATGACTTCAAAAGTCAATCACTTTTAAAGTCATTTAGAAATAAACAACTTTAAAAGTATAGTTTTTTGAAGTCGTTTGAGTCAAACGATTTTAAAAGTCATTTCCCGTTAAAATATTCCTATTCTTACCAAACTAACGAAGTCATTTTTTATTAAATGACTTCTTGAGTCTTTATTTTTAAAGTTGTTTTTTAGTAAGCGACTTTTAAAATATTTACAAAGTCAGTAGTCAAAATAACGACTTCTTTATACTGACTTTAAATGCCTCGTGTAGTAGTGATGAATGTTAAAAGTAGATGTTGATATAAAGATTACATGAAAACTATAGGAGCATGAAGATTGTATACTATCATTGAATATGCAAAAAATTTGTAATAGTGTTGTGTCACAAGTTAAAGAAAAAATAAAATTTAAGATGGTTTCTCAAAACCATCTTAGAAGTATAGAATTTTTATGATGGTTCTAGGAAACCATCTTAAAAATTCTATACTTTTTAAAATGATTATGAGAAAGTCTTAAAAATTGCATACTTTTTAAGAAAACCTACACTTTTCAAGATGGTTTTGAGAGACCATCTTAAAAGTATGTGTTTGATATGTATTTTTTCTTAAGATGGTGTGAAACCCTCTTATTTTTTATTGATTTTCATATATGACTGAAATGAAGATGGTTTTGAAATTATCTTAGATATATGTTTTTAAGCATCCTAAAAACCCTTTGCTGTAGTTGTTGCACCAAATAAGTTTATCAATTTTACTTGCATGAATAAAGGAGAAACCAAGTTTGGCAATAAGCTGCTTGAGCTATGCATCTTCATTACCTCTCAGCCTTCTTCTGAAATTGATATTCCAAGACATCAAATTTGCATGGATGGAATAGTGATCTGCCACCAAGTAATTTTGGTCACTAGCTTCTCAAAGAGACTTGTATATCTATCTTTGAACCACATGCCTTGTACATATGTAGAGCTTGACGTTCGACTTGAAAAAGTTAAGAGATTTGTAGTTGTCCCTCCACATCACTGAGTCATTGTAGCACTGATGTTCCTGAATCCACCATTTATTACTTGAGTGATATCTTTCTCTAAGAAGTAATTGCTATAAACCTTGATGATAAGAAGAAAGGCACCAATGCCATTTTGCAAGAAGTGCAAATTTAGCCCCAAGCATTTGGACAGGCTTTTTAACTTCATCATCAGCTCCCCACAGAAAATTTCATAGAATTTGTTCAATTTGATGAATAATACTAGCGAGACATCTAAGCAATAACATATAATAAATTGGGGAATTGGACATAGAGGCCTTCAAAAGGGTTAGTCTCCCAATATATGATAAATGAGATTTTTTCCAAGATGCTAGCTTTCTTTTGAATCTCTCAATTACTGGCTACCAATGACACGCTTTTGGCTTTCCGAACATGAGAGGCAATTCGAAGTGTGTGCTTGGAAAGGAGTTTTACATTTGAGAGAGTTTGCAATGCTTTCAATGCAACTTTCACTGGTTTTAATACCATGAATCTTCCATGCGTATAAATTGACTTTTTGTCCTATAATAATCTCATAGGTCCTAAGAACAACTATAATCCTATTTCCTCAGCCTTGATCATTTGCACCAATGAGGAGAGTATCATCCACGAATTGAAGATGAGCGATTGTCTTATTAGTATTACAAATTTGAACGAATTGAGGATGAGTGATTGTCTTATTAGTATTAGAAATTTGAGACCCATATGTAAGTTGTTTTTCATCCCTTTTCCATATTTTTGTTAAAATCCTTTACTGCAAGTAAGAATAAGTCAGAGAAGGGATCACCTTGGAGCACTCCTTCAAAGCTCTTGAAAAATCCTTTAGGGGAGACATTGATAAGGATTGAGAATCTTGCTGAATTCAAACATTCTCCAATCCACTGCCTCCATCGTGGGCTGAAATTCATCTTGTCAAGAATGTTTTCAACCACTTGCCATTTGACACGATAAAATGGCTTCTCCATATCTAGCTTGCAAAGAATAACACCTGATTCGGATTTGTGCATGATGTCAACATACTCGTTCACAGTAAGAGAGCAATTCACAATATTTGTACCGCCTACGAAAGCCGATTAAATGCTAGACACTGATGATTGAAGCACGATCTTAAACTGGTTGGTGAGGACCTTAGATAATATTTTGTAGCTACTTGAAATGAGAATAAATAGGCCTAAAGTCTTTAAAAGAATCAGTTCTGAACTTCTTAGGAACAAGTGCTATAAACAAAGGTCTCATATGCTTGCAAATACTTTAGCCTTCAACGAACTCTGTTACTAAATTAATCACTTCGACTTTAACAAAAAGCCAACACACTTGAAAAAATTTCATCTAAAAGGCGACGGAGCCGGTAACTCTAGAGCCGTCGAATCTTGCATGCTCGATTTCTTCTTTAGTGAATGGTTTTTCTAGTAGAAGCTTCGCTTCTCCCTAATTTGATTGAATTCTAGATCATTCAAAAAGAAAGATGGAGCCTTCCATTATATATAAGTTTTTGACGAAATTTATTATTTAGCTACGTGTAACTTTCGAATCTTCAGTTCGTCTCCCTCCAATATTAAGACTAGAGATAAGATTTGATCTTTTTCTCGCGCGCCCAATTGAATGGAAGAAAAATTGTTTTAATCCCACTCTAAGCCATTAACATAAGACTTTTGTTTGCGACCATTTGATCTCTTCTCGGGGTTTAAGATCATTGATATTAGCTTCAATGTTGGACTCTCCTATTCTTTATGTCGAAGATCGACTGACAACTCGTGGAGAGCTCGAATGTTTTGAATTCGATCCATATCCTTTGATTTCGCCAAACTTTTAATATGTCTTTAAGAAGATTGAGCTTCAAGGCTAAAATGAGACTAGCGAATCTCGCGAAGTATTTGTCCCTCCTCCAAAGTTCCAAAAGTCTAAGAAACTCTTGGTTCTCCAACCGTCGATCTCAAATTGAAAACCCCAAGAATGAATATACCAGATTTAAACAAAATTGGCTTATGATCAGAATCGAATTTCGGCAAAATGGAACTTCATGATATTAGAAATAAATAATGCAAATTGGGTTTGCGATAAACCTATCTAGCTTGCTCAAAATTGAAACGATTGCTTGTTGCTAGACTTGAACTTCCCTCCATGTATTGGTAAATGAATGAGAGAGTGACTGTCGATGAATAAGTTGGACTGAGAAGCAGCAAACAAGCTAGAAGCTGAGTTTCTCTCCCAAACAAATCGGATGACATCTAAATCAACCCCACAGCACCATGCACCAGGCCACCAGTCAAATAAAAGAGTTGGATAGATGGATTCACTCAAGTTTAAAGAAAATAAAGCTGCAACAATTGTTCTTTGTACAGACTTCAATAATTGGACAGCGACACCAGTCATTTTGAAACATGTAAATGATAACGTAAGAGATATTGGGTCTCCATTTTTATTTGAAAATGTAAATGATGATTTATTACGTAAATCACATTGCATCATAAAATGCATGAGTTTGAAATATAGAGGAGAGTTTGTTGAAATTTTGGTAGAAATGAATGATTTATTTCACTGTAAGACCATTGGTGTATAATTAATAATACATGCATCTCGGATATGCTTTTGGTGGATTTGATATTTCATTTCGATGCTTAGTTTGTATTTCATCACATTTTTGTCTTCTTGCATGTAATTAAAGTTTGCTTCACAATTTATACTTGTGGGCATGTATGTACATGTATTTACACAGTTCGACTCGGAGTTGTGACTAGATAAAATCCTAAAAAATATTGAATATAAATTCCTTGCATTTTTAAATCTTTGATATGTGTTTTTGTCATAGAGATGAATTTGGGTTTTGTGAAATAAATATATTGAAAAATATCTTCTGTTGTTTGCATTTTAAAAATGACAAAATAGTCATTTAGAAACTCGGGCCATCACAATTGGTATGAGAGCTCAATTAATCCTATCATAGCTTGTCCAATATGTGCAAAAGTCATATACAACCAACCAATAAGTGTCTGATGATAAGATATAAGTTATAGAGATAGCTCACATAGGCAATGCTAATCAATGAGAAATAGGTGCTGCCTTTGAAGGTTAGCATAGTTTAAGATAACAAGGAGAATTTGACCCTTGTATGAGTGAGAGTATTCTTATGAGTTTAGTATAGTTCTTAGAGTATAATAGTATCCAAACAATATCTTCAACTGAGAACTTAGATAACTCTTGAAAGATGTGGATTTAGTGATATAATTGGATATACCTAATCATGGACTCGGTTGACCTTTGAAATTTTGTCTGAATTGAATATTTTTACCTTAAGTTAGAAAATATGATAACAACCACAAAAATTGAGACAAATAAAAGAAATGGAAAATGATCTTGTATTATGATTGAAGACGCATGAAGTAAATTATGTTACTCATGATAAAAAACTGACAATTGTTATGTTTACTTTAAAGATTTGGAGATATTACTTATATGAGCAAGAATTACATAGCAATGTTGTCGTGTTAGCAAGTAAAGGATGAGTATTAGAGTGCGAAGTAAAAGCAGCACTTTATGGCTTAAAGTACATAGAAAAGCTATGGTAAGAAAAGGTATAAATGTTTAGAGTCATAAGTTGGGAATTGAGTAATTTTTTAGGATTTTCTTTTATTAAAGGAGTTATGAGATAAGGATGTTTCTAGAATTTTGAGTTCCTTTCTATGTACTTGTATTGCATTTTTAATTGGAATAGTATTAGGAATTGAATTTTGTCAAAATTTAATTTTGTGGAAGTGACCTCTTTGAAAACTCAAAGTTCGACTTCTAGACATTAAAATTTGGAATGTATGCATCGAGATGATTCCAACACAGTATTTTTGTGCAAACAAAGATCGAGGTAGAAAAATCCCAAATTTATAATGACACCCCCCTACACAACCCCACTTGACGTGAATAAGAATTGAGTTTGACATGTGGGGCATGAATTATCATGTGGAGCTTGAATCTCGAGGAACACTCTAGCCCTAAAATGGCAAACAGGGAGGTGATCCAATGGATCTAATCACAACCTCTCCAATTAACCATCATCAAACATTGGCAACAATCTTGTCTGCTCTGGCGCAAAACCTTTCCTCCCTTCCTCTTGTTTTTCTCAGTAGCCCCATCTCCCTCTCCCCTTTGTTCTTCTCCAACATGACAGCTGATGTTTTGTGTTTACCATCTTCTTTGACAGCCACTAATCTATGATTTTCATCGAATGTAGGGGTGTGCATGGCTCGGGCACCTGACCCCCCTTTCCTCTCCCTTAGTCTAGTGATTTCAAGAGAGACTAATACCTATGGACCAATGCTAGGATCTCACTCTCTTCTCTCCCACCTAACTTCTTTTTTTCCTTGATCAGTGCAACCGACCCGATATGGCTGCACAGGTGGGTTGGCAGTAGTGATTCCCTTTTCCCCCATTCTTTCTCTATGGTTAAATTTGGTGGTGGTCAAGCTAGAGCCATTAGCTACCACTGTCCTCCCCAACTCTCTCCTGATAACTTGCATGGCTGGGCACCATGCTCTCGGCCATCCTAAACCCATGATCCCTTCCAATGCCCAAACTATGAAGATGCTCACACATTTGACCGCTGATCCAGATCTGAACATCATATCAATCACTAGTGACTTGATCCGTCACTGAACCAACCCTTGATCTAACACAACCAAAGATCGACGATCAATTGAGATTCCATTTAGATCTAACTATAGATCTAGCACTGGACTATCCAATCTATTGCTGATATGATATTATATTATGATCCAACAATTGATTAGCTAACAAAATTTAAATCTATGTGATTAGGTGCTCCATCTTCTTGATTAGCGACTGTAGAATTTGATCATACTATTCATTCTCATACTTTCAATCTAAGGCATGATAAGTAAGATTTTAACTCTTATATTTCTATAATCATCCAAGTATATTATTAATGCATATAATGACCAACAATTGTAGATCTATAGTAAACTGTAGTTTTAAAGCTTGATCTAACTATTCAAATTGAGATCAGTGAAGATCTGTGAAAGTAAATTAGAGCATTGATCCACATGATCAGTGATCATATCATCAGATCGAAGGTTCTGACATTCATCAGGGACCAAAAATGGATCTCTAAGGATTTATACATAAGATGTATAATTTAAAATGATCTATAGATTGGACGATACACCAAAAGTCATCCAATTGTTAAATTTAATAGTTGATAAATTGATGAAGTTGATCTTATGTTTTCTTAGATTTGTATGGTATAGGTTAAGATTGAATGCTTTTGTTGATTGTGTGTGCTTTTGGGACTGTGATTTCAGGTAGGCTATTGTAATACCTTTAATTTATCTATATGTTTCGACTATGACTAGTAGTCTAGTCAATTTACATGTATTTAGTCAAACACATGTTATGATAGGTCTTAATGAATTGATGGATGGCATGATTACATATTGTAAATGCATCACTCTTTGGGGATAAAATAGATGGCATATATTCCCCTTTTGATGATAGCATTGGATATTATTAATCTGATGAATGTATGTTATTGAGACATATGAATGATAATGTTAGAGATATTGAGTCTCTAATTTTATTTGGAAATGTAAATGATGATTTATCAGGTGAATCACACTACATACATAAAATGTGTAAGTTTGAAAATAGAGGCGACCATTCGAATTTTGGTTGAAATGAATGGTTTATTTCACCATAAGACTATCTACATACGATTACTAATACTCACATTTCATATATGCTTTTCATGGATTTGATATTTCATTTTAGTTTGATGCATAATCGTAATTTGATGTGTGATTTGTATTTCATTACATTTTTGTCCTCTTCCATATAATCAAAGTTTGATTCATGATTTATACTTGTGGCTTACAAATGAGGGTGGCTTAAGAGGGCCACAATGAAGGCAGATGCAAGAGGAATTGACAGGTTCTAGGTGGTAGGCTTCTAGGTGCTCATGATATGGTTGTGGTTTAGGTTGAAATGAACTGTGAGATGTTTTTACATGCATGATTTGATTTGTGATTTTAGTTTTTGGCATGGATTTTCCTATGACAAGCTAATATGCTTTGTTGTGGATTTATCATGTATTTGCCTATGGTGAGTTGATTTACTCCAATATGGATTTAGCAAAGATTTTGCTATTGGTGAGCTAATATACTATGATTTTGATTTGGCATGGCTTTTCGTATTATGAGATTTGCTTTTAATTTTTTATCTCTTCATTGTTGATTTATTCATATTGAAAGCATAGTTAGTTCTTTACATGGATATCTTGTGATTTTACCTATACTGATGTGGTACATGGATAGATTTAATCCTAAATAGATATTGTTACAATAACTAGGTTACATGTACTTGTGATATGTTGGAAGTTGATTTGGCATAGATTTTCCTACTTTATGAGTTGATACATTTTAAGACGATGAGTCCTAAAATGGCTTGCTCATTGAGATAATATACTATGAGATGATGTGACTTGAAACTACAAGAATTCAATTATAAAAATGTGTTGCATGTTTATGAGTTTATAAGTGTATTCTGTTCTTTAGAACAAATTTATGAATGACATGGAATTTCTTTTATATTTTCCTTTATGTACTATTGCTACACAAGATGCTCAAACACCTATCAAGCACTAGCATGCTAAGACATTGTAATTTGTTTACAATGTCTCTGGTTAGAAGAAACTGACATCAAGGAAAAACAATTGGAGATAGGTAGAACATTGGATGAGGATAACAATAGAGTGAGGTTATGCTAACAATGTAAGTATATGACTTCTATTTGATATTTGTAGACATGTGTGTGTGTATTAATATAGTTAAACTATGTGCTATGACTGTATACAATAATGAAAAATGTTAAATATAAATTCCTCACATTTCAGGATCTTAGAAATGTATTTTTGTCCTACGGATGACATTTTTGGTTTTGTGAAAACAAATTATATTGAAGATAGCTTCTACTGTTTGCATTTAAAAATATTAAAAACATCATTTAAAAACTCAGGGCATCACAAAACAACTACTTAATAATGATGCCTAAACTCGGCTACCACCTAAGGACATATGATGTCAGGGTTATAGTGCCCTTGCCTATTGAGGACCTGACTCTTTGTTATGTAGCATATAGGTAGTTACATTAGATTTATCACTTTTCTTGATTAAGTAGGGTACATTTATTGCTTTAAAGTACTTACATGTTGGTCCAAATATAGGGGATTGTTTAAAAGTTATTAAGGGCACTCACCCCCATTAGATCAAGGGTGAATTTACTCACCACAACTTGGCCTACCTAGGTTGAACATCACCTGGTTCATCTTGGCCTTCTGTTTTAATTAAAATCAATCTAGAAGAGACCTTAGCAACCTTTCAGGATCATAGGGTCCTTTCAAAAAGGAGGCAGCTTATTGCCACTCTAATGGACCCTATTTAATCGACTACATTATTATTTAAACGACTAGCCCTACTAGCACATTTTAAGACTCTGACCACCTATGAATGATTGAGGAGGGTGTGAAGTGGTTGATTCAGGTCAAGATCTAATTGGTAAGCAGTAAGAGAAATCTAAAAGAGGGGAGGAGCTACCTAGCATTCCAAATAATCTAACATCCTCTCCCTTTAAGAAATTTAAGAAAAATAAATAATTTAGATTGCTGCTTATGGTTAGAAATATTTGTTATCCTTGATTGTTTGTTTGTTTGTTTCAGCATTTAGGTTGCATTATCTAGTTTAGGATTTCCCCAGTGTGGGAAGAACAATACTTAAAAAAAGAAAAACTATCTCTTTCATTGTATACAACAAGTTAGTTTTGTTGTATACAAGCTTAAGTCCAATCCATCATCCATTGGTGTATGAACGATCATCGATCACTCAACCATGATCTACTTCCTTTGGAAAGCAAACAAACCACTAGGCAAGGCCAAAGTGGTGTAGCTCTAAAATTACTAGCTAGTGCATGAATCAAACTAGTGATTGCACATGAGAGAGGTCTATCCCATGAGGAATCTCACAAAATTTTCAATTGATTGGATTTTATTTAAGTTGCTTCTCTTAACCAAAGAAAGAGCATTTTGATTAAACCAGGAATCTAAACATCATAGCATGGCTACGTGCATAAAATTAGAAATATGAAATAAAGAAAATTTTCTAAACATAAAGATTTGCAATGAAACTATAAAATTTCCTAACTAACATGCATTCAATAAAAGAAACTAATGCCAAACTAGAATGAATGATCCTAAGAAACTTAGACTAAGGAAACTTGCTAAAAATGGAACTTTCCTAAACTAACACTTTTCTAAACCTAAAACTTTCTAAAAATAAAACTTTTGAAAATTAAATTAGAAACTTTCTAAACTAGCCTAAGATACAAAACAAGTAACTGCTAAAATCTAAACTTAATCTAAATAAAGAATCAACCAACAATTTAGACATGAACTTCAATCACCATGCACATGGCCATGAAAGTGTGTGCGTGGTTCATGGAGTGAAAGATGGCTAGGAAATATGAATTAAAAGCTAACTAAGATGCAAAATAATCAAATAACTTACTATGCTAATTAAAAAGCTAAATGGGTTCCTAAGATTTCAAGCAAACAAAGTGTATGGATTACTGGACATTGAGAATTAAACATAAGATGAAAAATTCCAATAACATGGTGTATATGAAACTCAAATAAAGTAAAGCATGGAAAGAAAATTAGCAAGTAATTTTCATGGAATATAATATTCAAGAATTGAAGTAGTTTAAGGCTAGAATTAGTTAGTAATAATGCTCTTCAAACAATTTTATTCATTGACTTGAAAGTACATCAAAATCACTATGCATGTATAGAGACTGAAAGTAGTAAATTATGCAATCTTCTAATGCATAGAACTTGATTCAAACTACAAATTAAACACACTCTAGTACTCTCAAACTACTCTCAAATATTAAGCTTGTAGATCCAAAAGAGAAATCAAGAGAATGAAAGTATGACAGAGCATGTAGATGGAAACAAAAAACAAGCAAAATGGGCCTAGATCTAAGCTAGAAACAAGGTAAAGGAAAAAGGGAAACAAGAAGGATCAAAGCTACTGTTCTCTTCACTATCACTAACAAAGAACATGTAACTTTGATCTTGAAGGATTAAGCCAAAAAAATAAGAGAGATAGAATCAAAGATCAAGGAAAAATGAGCTAAGGTCTATGTGTATGGCAGTAAAGTAACAAAACAAGGAATAAGCAAACATTGAAAGCAAAGAAGCAAGGCAATGAAAGCAAGAACAAAAAGCAACATACTAGACCTGAATTAAAGTGCAAAGTCAAAGGAAGATATTGAAGAATTCATTGAATTTCATGGGGGATATATAAAGAATTTAGTTTCCAATTTGATGATATCCTATTCTAGGAAGAGAGGAGAATTAGAACTAGGACTCTAGATAGGGAAATTAGGTGGACATAGAAGATTAGAATTTGAGTTAAGTGAAAACCCTAGAATGCATATAAGAGGGAGGCACCACTCTTTTAGTGTGGTGCATGCACTCCCTTGCATGGTATTTCATGTGGAAAGTAGGTGGAAATAGGGAGGAAAGAGATAGGAAAGAGGAATGAATGGAATAGGAAGGTAGATGGGAAGTTTGAGTGGAAGGTGGGGAATTAGAAGGTGGCGTGCAAAACTATTGGGGATTTAGAAGGGAAAAATCATGGAAAACCCAAGTGAATTAACATGGAATTCATGGGATTAATTTGAAAGAGCTTCAAGTCATAGATGATCAAGACTGACTTAGGATGAGATTGGATTTGGAAGGAGATATAGAAGGAGGATAGAATTAGAAAGTGAGTAGGTGGCTTGGAGATAAGAATAGACAAGGTGGGAGGCTCCATCATTTTAGGAAGGAGGTGTCTCCTAGTTTGTTTTCACATGAGAATCCTAGATAGTGAGAGAGAAAGATAGGAAAGAGAAAAAAATGAAAAGGAATGAGAAGGAAAGATAAGGACTGGGCTCTTCTCTTATTGGACCACATGTGCATGCTATCTTTCCATATGATATTCTCCTTAATTCCTTAATAATTATCCTTTGGAATTCACTTTTTTAACACAAGATAATTACTTCTAAAAGTCCTTCAATTATGTAATTCCATGTGGCATTTCTCTCATGTGGCTTGGTGGCTCGCTTTGATGGCTTAATGCCTGAATGGCTACTTCCTTTGGCTTCAAGGCTTGAATGGCTTGGCTTAGTTATTGTTAGACTAGGAAACCTCATTCATGGTACCAATTCTCATGCAAAGGTGATGGAATTGCACAGTTTTTTACATTGGTCCATTTTAGTCATCTTTGATGCTTCCAATTGCTTCCTTGGACTTCATTTACTTGCCTTAAGATGATCTTGAACCTTGATTGAACTTTGAAATGATGAAATTTAGGTCTTTCGTCCTCCTTTGATCTTAATCTTCAAATCTTATCTTTCTTGATCTCGACCATTGGATTATCTTCTTAACACCAGGAAAAGAGTAAGAACCCTAATTAAATCCTAGAAAATTATGATTATTAACATACTTATTCTAGATTAGCTTTTGAACCTATCAAATATCAAACTTTTGAATTATTAGGTCAGAAATGTATGTATTATGAAATTTCAGAATAAATCCTAGAATTAACACTATAATTTATGACACATTGACCACTAATTGGGTCCCTTTTTATACAAAATAGAACACATATCAAAATGAACTCCAGAAAATCAAGAGATCCTTCTTGTAGAAATGGTTGAAGAGGTGGTAGAGGTGAAATTGTTGAATGATTTTTCTACACCTGTCCAATTCAACTCACCATCTTGTGTAAATTTACCTACAACTAACGTAGTCCACTTTAAGTTAAAATTGGGGGTTATTCAACTCTTGACAAACTTCTATGGGTTAGACAAGGAGGACCCACATCTTCAAGTCAAGGAATTCTTTGAGATTTGTTCTACCTTCAAGTATCGTAATTTATTAGATGACTCTATTAGGTTGAGGATATTCCCATTTTCTCTAAAAGATAAAGTAAAGGCATGGCTCAACTTTGTAAAAGTAGGGTCCATCAACACATGGGATCAACTATCTAGGAAGTTCCTGAATAAGTTTTTCCCAATCCATAAAACCAATGCCGTCAGTCGCAAAATTATAAATTTTTAACAAAAAAGAGGGAGAGCATTTCTATGAATGATGGGAATGTTGGAAGAACCTACTTCTGAAATGTTCACACTAGAAATTTGAGAAGAGGTAGCTAGTTAAGTATTTCTATGAAGGTCTAACACTATCGAATACATATGATAGACGCCACTAGTGGAGGGACTTTCATGACTATAAGCAATGTAGAAGCTTGGAATTTCTCTAGAACACTTATGGAGAATTCCTAACAATGGGACTACTCAACTTGAATGGAAAGAAATTCATAACCACAAAGGAAAGGCAGATTATATGAAGTAGGGGTCTGGATCTTCATAGTAAAATTGACATGTTGACCCATAAGGTAAGAAAGATAAATGATCTAACTCAACGGTTAAATGACTTCACGATGAGTAGATATCCTATGCAATCTCATTCTGAGGTTTGTTCAAATCCAAACTCCTGTACTCCACCATGCCCATCTAGCTCTAGTTTCCCCGACTTGTTTTCAGAGTAGGCAAATGCTATGAGTGCATATTGCAATCTTATCAACAATAACTCTTATTCTAAGACCTAAAACCCTGGATTGGCTAGGCATCGAAACTTCTCATGGTTGAAGAATAATCACCATGGGGGTTCTATTGGGGAATCTGCCTCGACAACCTTTTCCCAAAAACAATAAGCCTCAACAGTAGCAGCCTCCTCAACAGTTTCTACCGCAATAAATGAAACCATCTTTGGAGGGAACTCTAAATATGTTCATGCAACTTATTATGAATTTCAAAATGAGACAAAGCAATTACAAAATGAAATAAAACAGACCTTGAAAGCCAACTTGCAGTCTATTGCAAAGTTTGAGTATCATATGGGCTAGCTATTTATTGCTCTTTAAGAGAGGTAACAAGGAAAATTCCCTAGTCAGTTAGTGTCAATTCCCAAGTTCAGTATGAGATTAGTTCCACAAATCAAGCCAAAATCCATCACAACCCTTAGGAGTAGAAGACAAGTTGATAACTAGGTATGCTAGACTTAAAATAAATAAATAAATAAAACAAAAATCCAACTAGAGGAGCCTATTTATTATGATTAGATTCATAGTAAGATATTAATAAGGTAGATATAGTTGTAGTTTTTGCATTCTTCTTTCCTACATCAATAGATCAATGCACTATCCTAGGAATGTAGGTAATATCATTCTAACCCTTCTCTTTAATTAAATTTTCCAATTGTTTATGCTTCTAATTTAAAATTTTGGGGATAAGGTTTAATTTAAGTCTAGTGGTAGGGTATTTTAGATTTGATGTGTCCAAAATTTTTATTTTTTTGTCTTTTTATTTTTTTTGTGTATTTTCTTTATTTTTGAGTATTTTTATAAAACTTATGAAAGGTTCCTTTACAAGGATGAGAATTCGAATTTTTTGAGTATTCGGTAGATTTTTTAACTTTAGCTTATTAATATATTTGGATACAATTAGTTGAAGAGAAATAGATATACGTATATAGTTGAAGTTGAAGAGAAATAGATATACATATATAGTTTAAGTTGATGAGAAATTATAACTTACAAATCCTAAAGAAGATTTGTGGAGACTATTAACCCATGTGAGCTTTAAAGCCAATCTTTCTTTGAGAGGTTATATATAAAATCAAAATTTTCTTCAGCCTAGGTAATTTCCTAGTTGGTCTCTTTATTCCTATTTTGGTCAACTATTAAGAAAACAAATAATATACTATACCAATTATATCTAGATTTTATGGTCATTTTAAGTCATATAAAACCAATGAAATGATAGAGGTCGTCCTTGGTATAACTTAAGCCTTTAACCATGCCTAATTTATTTTCCACCAGTTAATCCCTTGAGCCTTTTTACTAAGCCTTTTCTTTGTGAACTCATTAACCATTACCCTATTGAACCCCTATAATATATCCACTACCTAGTGCTTTTGGAAATATGTAGAGATGGTTGAAGGATATCTTAAAGAAAAGTATGAAAAATACAATGCAAGAGATGAAATTAAAGGTTGGAAAAAGAGGAAAAAAAGGTAACATTCAAAAGTCAAAGTGAAAAATAACAAAAAATAACCAATGAAAAAGAAAATGTTCAATCTTATGGGTAGAAAAGAAAATTGAGGATACTTGGTTGAAGATGTTTACTTATCTTTCAAAATACCTTTGTGTAACTTAGCCTTGTCCTAGGACTATGTTTTGTCCCAATTAAAGTCCTAACTTGATCTTATAAGAAGTATGACTTAGATATGGTTATGAATGAATAGGGATTAGTAAAGTTTAATATCCCTAATAGTTGATATTCTTTTATGAGAATAGTATCGGATTCTTTCTAAGTTATCATTCTTCTATATGGAATATGTGACAATTTTGGATTTGATGAACATTATTTTGCTCACCTATTAATGAGAGATTTTCTCCTTTCTAAGTAACTTCTTTCTAAGTGTTAAGAATGTCCTATGATATTTGAAATCAAAATGTACTTTTGGATAGTAATTTAGGTTATAATTTGTTGAAAAACTAATAATTATGTATACATTGGCTATAATTACACACTCACAATTTGAGGCTTAGTGAAATAGTGGAATATTTTTAGCATAAGTGTAGAATTTAAAACTATTGGTAACTTTTATTAGTATGCTAAAGTTAGGAATTTAATGAATGTTGAGTATAAGAAAATTCTTTAAGAATTTTGAAAATGTTTATAGGTAGCATTTCAAGAAACCCTTTTGAGACTACAACTCATCTACTAAAGATAACCTAGGGGTTTAAAGGATTTTTGCATGTGCTAAACGTAGATGAGAGCATTGGCGAAAGTGGTTAGGATTCATTTTTTAGACTTCTTCTTTTCTATTTTAGCCTAAAAAAGAAAAATCTAAGTCTAAGGGTTATATATATATATATATTACTGATGTACCTTTATATTTTTTAGCCTAAAAAATCACTTAATCGTCACTAATTATGATTAATTCAATGATTTTATAGGCTCAGGGTACAAATGAAAAAAATAATTAATTTTACCCCTGAAAGAGAAATTTTACCTTTCAAGCTACATTGAAGATCTACACATGCCAATCACAAATTCAGAGAGTTTAGAATGATCATTGGATGTCAAGCATGATGTCAGATCTATTAAAAGCCCTAAATTGAACATAAAGCCTTATCCATTTGAAATAGGGTATTCATATCAAAAGTAAAGTGATAAAACTTTTCATGCAAGGATCCATGCATATTATCACCTTGGGAAGCTTTTAATAAAATCCCAAATTATATACAATGTGATCACATACAATGGGAACTTTTGAAATATAACAATATAGAAGACTACGGCATGTAGAAGCCTTTTTCCTTACTTTCTCTCTCCTACTCAACTAAAGGAATAGACCACCTAAGGGGAAGCATGAAATTTTCATGAAAAGGTGGTATTTATCACTCAATTTCAAGTAGAAAACATGAAAGAATAATGATCATTGGTGGAGAAAAACAAGAAGAAGAAGAGAGAGACAATTTGTAGGAAATCTATGGTTGAAATTCATCTTACATTTCACGCACGTAAAGGTCATGATCTTCCCTCTTTGATGCATATTGTAAACATCCAATGAAGACACATTAAAGTGACTACAGACCAATAAAAAGATAGATTGCAATGAAGATCAAACTGAAAGCCTATTGTTGGATAGTTTTTCAGTGGGCTGCCCACCTATTTTCAATGAGAAAAATAAGGGAAAAAATGAATCATGTAGGTGAATTTCTATTGGCTGGAGAAAAATATGGTAGGTTGGGAGGGAAACATAGGAAAACCTAGAGTGGATAAGGAAATCTCAATGGAATAGACTTCATCCACTCTAGGGCAGTTCAATCTAACAATGAAGAGTAGTGAAGCTTTAAAAGAAGATCTTTATGGATAAGATTACTCTAACCAAATCTCAAATACTCAAGATAGGATGACGATGATAATCTAAGGGCCATGAATGAAGCATTAAAAAGGTAAAATCCTAGCCACCTTCCCTTGTTAAAAGTCAAAATCATAGTCCTAAAGATCTCCACCATTCCTTATCATCCAATGGTCCAACTCCTTTACAAATTTAGAAACTCCATCAATCCAAAGGCTTCCACACTTGCCCCTATCCACTTTCTAATTTCAAACCAAATCTCACCAAAGTCCTAGATTCTCTCCTAATCTTCCTCTTCCTTCCCTCCTAAGCAATCACCTTTCCTATCCTAGCAAAACCTTCTTTCCTACCCAACCTATCCCCTTCCTTTCCCCACTATCCTATCCTATTTCACATCCAACTTTGATTCCATGTAAAAACAAACTCCTAAATGAATTCAACGCCTCCTCCCTCTCTCTCCTCTCCATCTCATCATCCAATCTCAACCCTTCTTCCTTTCTTCCCTTAAATCCTAGCCCATCCGTCCCTAGCTCTTAACTCCTAAAATGTGATAAATTAGAAGTGATTGAGAAGGAAAATCTTTATCTTTTACCTTTTCCTTGAACTTGAACTTGAAAGTTAAACTTAGGGGAAACAAAGGGAGAGAGATCACCTTTGCCAAAGCTCCCATAAGATCTAAGAAAATTCATTGGAGAAGAGGTAAGGAAGCTACACCATCCCCACTTTCCTTTCTTTCTATCTCCCATCTTCTTCATCATTCCCCCTTGTTTCTTTTACATTCTTCATAAACCACTACTATCAATCTTACCTTCTTGCTTACACACCTTCCGCCATAACCATACACATATCTCTTCCATCCGACGCACTAGCCTTTTACACTTTGCTCTACCATAGCACTCCATCCACTTCATCTCCTTTCTTCCATTCATAAACTACATCCCCTCTCCCTTATGCACATCCTTCTTTCCCTAATATCTCTATTCCATCTTCTAGCCTTCCACCTTTCATCTTTTCTCTTTCTTTGGGAATTGGGAATCTATGTAAAAGGAAGAACACATTGTGCCCTTCTATGGAAGCTAGGGTTAATTTCAATTTCTAAAGCATGGTTGAGAAAAAATTTGGGTTTGTGGCATGTTGGGTTAATGAGAAATGAAAGTTTGGTTGTAGTTTAGTGTACTTGGGTTGAAAAGAAGTGTATAGATGCTTGCTAACTGACACAACAAAGTAAGTTAGAAAGTGAAATTCAAGCCTAAAAAAGAAGAAGAGGACATGTATAGAGCCTCTTGAGTGACACAATGAATGACTCGTATTGCGACTACTTCAAGGAAGTCTCTTATTTGCATTAATTTTCTTTTATTCATGTCTTTATTTTCCATTGTAACCAAAGTTAAATTCATGAAAAAGTTCTTTTCCATAGTTAGTTTTCTTTACTTGTTTACTTTTTTCCTTGGCTAGTTTCCTTACTTTGCTTTATTTTTAGTTTAATTTATTAGTTTGGAATTCTTTTCTTGCCTGGAAAGTTGGCTAGGTCAAAGTAGTGTAATTTAGGTCTTAATTAACTCCCTATATTAAAGAGTCTCATGGGATCATCTCGTATTTGTCAATTCTATATTTGAATAGAGCTATGCACTTGTGATTATTTTTAAAACACATCACTAAGTATAAAATGTTTTATCCATAGGGTAATTATAATTCCTTTCACATGACCAAAATAGATGGTATTAGAGATGGTTGGCTAAAATAGATGGTATTAGGGATGGCAATGGGGCAGAATGAACCCATGACCCACCTTGCCTTGCACTTGCTTAGGATGAGTTGGGATAGAAAATCAATGGCCCACACCCGCGATGGGCTAAAAGATTGGAACCCAAGGTGGGTTCTAGTCCAGATGTGTTGGTGATCAAATTCTGTGACTCGACCTACACTGTTCACCTATGAATGATATACCATAAGTTTTCATGGTTCATTATTATGCACTAGTTATAACATGAGGGATTTTTTATGAAATAAAGTATAGACATAATAAAAGGGTTAAAAACCCTAGCTGCATTTTTTCATGACGGGGGCATAGGTACAGGTTAAGATGGGGTTTTCATAATCTGTCCCACCTCGTAGTGGGTTAAGGCAAGAAAAATAAAATGGTGGGGTGAGCCAGGATAGGTGAAAACTTGCCCCACTCCACCCCCTACCATTCCTAAATGGTACAACATGAAAGCTCTGCAAAACACATTATACAATCTATTTTACTACATGAAAATATTTATAAAAACAAGGATTTGTAGTTATTCTATAGATTAGGTTGGCCAAAAAAATCCAAATTTAAGTATGCACTCATACAACATCAAGACCAATTGCATTGAAAATGCCTCTCTTTCTCTTAATTTATAACCATTATTTATTCGAAAAATAAGGTCTTAAAGGTATTCAATAGATGAGATTTTTTAGTACATAAGCCATCTAAGATAGGATAAATCAGATGAATGATTTACGTTATTGAAAAAATAAAAATAGTGACCCAGCATGCATTGTGGAAAAAATATATACCATGCATATTACTTGCACTATAATGAATTCATTGAGCCTTAGCATAGCTAATCAAAGCCTTCCAATGCAAGGACTATTTGTGATGACCCGGGTTTCATATGATGCAAATTTCATAAAAAGGCGAGATCTCTTGCTTTAGAAATATGAAATGCATGAAAATATTTTGTTTTGAAAAGCAATCTTTTGTATAAAACCCCAAGTGTCAGAACACATTTTCAAATCATATAGCCATGGCATAGTTTTAAATCAACTCTATTCCTAAGAAAGTGTTAGTCACAGCCCCAGCTACAGAGAGTGACTACAATCAAATAACATTCACTAAAAGATAAGGTAGGGGTTTACTTACTTGTACTTAATTTGGATGTTCTCTGTCACGGGTGTATCCTATCCTTAAGTGTTTACTTGTATCTAAAAATTGTTAAGGATTGGATGAGTATGCACTATACTCAGTAGGAGTCTATCACTACTAGTTTTACAATGCATGCTATGTTTTAAACCATATGTTCTTTAAACCATGTGCATGTTTGAACACTCATGTTAAATATCGATATTAAAAGCCATTGTCAAAATAGAATACTGACAACTTAAAGAATCGCATAATCTAAGTCAAAAGTAACATAGATATCATAAACATATACTATGACTCAAAACATGCATTCTCAAAGCATCATGGGTTCTTTTTAAAAGTCTAGTAGCGATAGGACACCTACCTGGTTTGATCGTGCTAGTCCCCTTGTCCTCGTACGTTCCTGGACATGGTTTAGGGGGAAAAGGTTAGCTTGGCATATTTTACCTCACTACTTAGGCATTAAGGGTTCATTCCCATGCCTAAGGGCCTCCTAAGGTCCCTAACTGGGCCTTGGTATAGTCAGGTTTGCAAAGGTTTAGTGGCCCCGCGCCACTATCATGGTTTAAGGGTCATGTCAGCCTTAGATAGGGGCTTGATTAGGTATTTTATGGTTTGGGTGTGTCCACGCCGTCGATATGGACACAACGCCTCTCACGGCGCCTCCATCGGAGTCCTAGAACTCAAGTTATGGGTATTTTAGTGTTAAGAATACATAGAAGGCCCAAAACGGGCCCTACGTCACCGCTCCTGAGACGCACCTACGTCCCAGTCGAGCAGCGACCGGCCTGCACATGTGGTTGCACGGTCCCGGGTGTCATTAGGCTGCCCGTTCCTCATAAGCGGAAAGCGCGACATGACCATCGTAGGCCCACACGAGGCGGGCACCCAGGACGCTAACGCGTCCCGCATCAGTGGCGCGCGCCGCACAGGGCATGTCTGCTGACACACTAGGCCTCCGCCCCTTTTCTCGTTTGCGGTCGCATCCACAGATGCACTCGTCGGTTTTCCTTTAACGCACTAGGTGCGTTTTGGTTCTGTGGTGACCTGGGCATCCTCTGGACGCCCTGGTTCGACCCTGTCGAACCAGAACACCCCAGGTACCTGCCATGGGTCTGTTGTGGCTCCCTAGAGCCCCATTTTGCATGGTTTCTCATGCAAAAACTTAGGAAAATTCAACCTAAGACTGAGGGGGAGATGGGTTTGGAGTTGTTTAAGGCGTACCTAGTTCATGGCTGGGTATTTTTCACTTTTTCTCCTCTTGCCTACAACTACAAGATTGGTTTTTCCCATGGTTTTGGGCTGCCATTGGAGACGGCCAAGAGCTCTATTTATAGAGCTTAAGGAGGGTTCTAAAGGGGTGTTTCCACCGCCATTCCATGGAGGTGGAGAAACCTCCAGAATGGCGGTGGTTTCCCCTTGCACACCGACATTCTAGAATGTCGGTGATGTAATACGTTTGGGAAGAAGGGGGAGCCCATATCAAAACGGGTCCCTATTTTCTCAAGCCAATTCGTTTTAAATTTAATTACAATTTTGCCCTTGAACTTCAAAGGGCCATAACTTGCTCATTTTAACTCCGTTTTGGGTGATTCTGGTCTTGGTGGATTCCTTTTCTAAGACGCACCTAAGGGTACCATTCTAAGGACCAAATTGCTAGGTCTAGTCAAGGTGAATAGTGAAATGATCAAAATACCCTTATCTAAAAAAAGTGAACTTTTCGTTACCAACATGGGATTTCAAGGTTACAAAAATGGAGTCATTACATTCTTACCCCCTTAGGGGAATTTCGCCCCCAAAATTCTACAATATATATAGTCAAAAGATTTTGGGGTACTTTTCTTGCATTTCTAACTTCGGTTCCCAAGTCTTTTCTTCTATGTGCGCATTTCTCCACAAAACTTTGACTAAGTGTATGTCTTTGTTCCGCAGCTTCTACTCTTATGATCCAGAATCTCAATTGGTCACGTCTCTAGCTTGAGATCCTCTGTCAACTCTATGGGTATTTGGGTGATGACATGAGCAGGGTTAGGCACATACCTCCTTAGCATAGATATATGGAATACGTTATGCACTTTAGATAGTTGAGGGGCTAGTGCGATCCTGTAGGCCACTTTTCCTACTTTCTCTAGGATTTCAAAAGGTCCTATGTAACACGGACTAAGCTTGCCTTTGATACCAAACCTTATAACTCCTTTAGTGGGAGATATCTTCAGGAAAACATGCTCTCCTATGTCGAATTCTAATGGTCTCGTCCTTTGATCAGCATAGCTCTTTAGCAAGCTTTGAGCTGTGAGGAGGCGTTTCTTTATGAGTTTGACCTTCTCGGCGCATTGCTCCACCAGCTCGGACTGTAGCACCCTGGACTCTCCAACTTCACTCCAACTGGTGGGTGATCGACAGGGTCTCCCATAAAGCGCCTCGTACGGAGCCATGCCAATGCTCAACTGAAAGTTGTTGTTGTACGTGAACTCTACTAGCGGCAGGTTTTCATCCCAGCTCTGCTTCCAATCAAGGGCATAAGCTCGCAGCATATCTTCGACTATCTGGATCGTGCGCTCTGACTGTCCATCGGTCTGTGGATGGAAGGCTATGCTAAAGTTCAAGGAAGATCCTAAGGATTTTTGGACGGACTTCCAGAGTTGTGAAGTGAAGCGGCTATCCCTATCTGAAGTGATACTAAGGGGTATGCCATGTAAACTCACTATCTCTTTGATGTATAGCTGAGATAGGTTGTCAGTGGATTGGGTATGGCATATAGGAAGGAAATGGGCTATCTTAGTCAATCTATCAACAATTACCCAGATCATGTCATGACCCTTAGCGGTCCTGTGTAACCCTACGATGAAGTCCATGGTAATATGATCCCATTTCCATTCGGGTAACTCAAGGGGTTGTAACAATCCTACAGGTCTTTGATGTTCGACCTTTACTTGTTGACATGTTAGACACTTTGCCACAAATTCCCCTATGACTCTTTTCATACCATCCCACCAATATTGTCTCTTTAAGTCTTAATACATCTTAGTTCCTCCTGGGTGTATAGTATACTTAGACCGATGAGCCTCTTTTAAGATTTCTTGTCTTAATTCTTCATTAGTCGGTACCACTAATCTTCCTTGCATGTAAACGCTACCATCTTCTCCTTTAGTAAACCCTGGTTTTCCTATTACAGCTTGTATGTCCAGATCCCCTTGTTCTGCTTGCTTAACCTTTTCATTAACAGCTGACTTTATCATTAGACCTGCCATAATGATCTTGCCCTTACTTATGTCTGGTTTCCACACTATTACTTCTTGTAATAGCTTCCATCTCTTAGTAAATAAACTTGCACACATCCCTTGGGTTTTTCTACTTAATGCATCAGCTACCACATTAGCTTTTCTAGGGTGATAATGAATGGAGAAGTCATAGTCTTTTAAGTATTCCATCCATCTTCTTTGTCGCATGTTTAAGTCTTGTTGGGAAAAGATATATTTAAGACTTATGATCTGCGAAAACTTCAAACTTTTCCCCATATAGATAATGTCTCCAGATTCGCAAGGCAAAGACTATGGCCGCTAATTCCAAGTCATGGGTTGGGTAATTGACTTCATGCTTCTTGAGTTGCCGAGAAGCATAAGCAATTACCTTCCCATGTTGTATAAGTACGTAGCCTAGTCCTTGTTGTGAGGCATCACTATATATCTCAAATCCACCACTTCCTGAAGGTAAGGTAAGGACAGGTGCTATAGTTAACCTTCTCTTTAGTTCCTAGAAGCTTTCCTCACATTTATCAGTCCATTCAAATCTTGTGTCTTTCCTGCTCAGCTTAGTTAAAGGTAAAGCAATCCATGAAAAACCCTCGATGAATCTCCTATAATATCCGACAAGTCCTAAGAAGCTTCTTATTTCTGTGACTATCTTAGGTCTTTCCCATTTTTGTACTGATTCAATATTAGCGGGGTCGACTGCTATGCCATCTTGAGAAATAATGCGTCCTAAGAAATTAACCTTTTCTAGCCAAAACTCACACTTACTGAATTTTGCATATAATGTGTGTGCTCGTAGGGTGCTTAATGTTATCCTTAGATGTTCCTTATGGTCTTCAGGAGTTTCTGAATATATCAAGATATCATCCACAAACACTATGATGAATTTGTCTAAGTACTCCTTGAACATCCTATTCATGAGGTCCATAAACGCTCTAAATTCATAATGGTTGTATCGAGTCCTGAAGGCTATCTTGGGGATATCTTCTTCTCTAACTTGAAGTTGATGGTAGCCGAATCGTAGATCAATCTTAGAGAAGACTCTGGCTGACTGTAGTTGATCGAAAAGATCATCAATTCGGCGAAGGGGGTACTTATTCTTAATGGTGACCCTATTTAGCATCCGATAGTCTACGCACAATCTCATGGAGCCATCCTTTTTCTTAACAAAAAGGACTGGAGCTCCCCACGGAGATATGCTAGGCCGTATGAACCCTTTGTCAAGTAGTTCCTGTAACTGGGTCTTCAATTCTTTTAGTTATGCAGGAGCCATTAGGTAAGGAGCTTTGGAAATAGGGGAAGTACTGGGAATAAGGTCAATGGTAAACTCAATTTCTCTTGGTAGGGGTAGACCTGATAAGTCCTTAGGGAATACGTTAGGAAATTCTTGGACTACCTCGACATCCTCTAGCTTTGGTTGGGGACTCTCGACAGATTCAATCTTGGCCAAGAAGAAGGGACATCCCTGAGAAATGTGCTTAACTGCTTTCATGGCAGAAATAACACCCGCTCCAGAATAATCCTTTCTTCCTTGGAGGGTGAAAGTGTCTCCATTAGGTAGGGTAAAAGTGACATGCTTCTGGCAGCAATCAACAAAGGCTTGATGAAGGGCTAGCCAGTCCATACCTAGGATGGTGTCGAAGTCATTCATATCTAAGTGAATAAGATTGGCATGTAGCAAATGATCTTTGACCAAAATGGGGATATCCTGGAGATAAGAATAGGTGGGAAGTGCCTGGCCTACAGGAGTCATGACTTCTAGAGTGAAGTCCAGGTCCTGTGGTATAATGTCCAAGGTTGATGCAAACTCCTAGGATATGAAAGAATGAGTGGAGCCTGTATCAAATAGAACTTTAGCAGGTGTATCATAGATAGAAAGAATACCTTCAACTACTGCATTTGAAGCCTGGGCTTGACTAGAAGTGAGGGCAAAGACACGTCCTTGGCTCTTTGGAACCTGATCTTCTTTATGCTCTTCAACTTTCCTTTTAGGACAATTCCTAGCAAGATGTCCTAATTCTCCACAAGTATAACAAGTGATGTTGAAAGTAGGACATGGCTTGCCTGAATGATTCCTGTTACACCTAGGGCATATCTTTTAGTCTGGTCTTCTTCCTTTGTTTTCAAACAGCTTCTTGAAAGGTGGCCTAGGTCCAGATGACTGAAATGGTCTCTTTCCTTTATTTCTCATCGTGTTGGTGTTCTTAGTTTCCTTTATCGCCTGATTCCTTTGATAATATTTTTCATATAAGGAGGCCATCTCTATGGCTTTGGCTACGGTGGAAGGTTGGAAACCTATAACTCTGTTCCTGAGTCCTGGGTTGAGCCCATCTACAAATCTTTTCGTCGCGTCTTTCTCATTAGCACAAGCATGTGGTGCAAATCTTTGGAGGCTGATGAATTTATTTTCATACTATTGGACAGTCATGTGTCCTTGTTCTAAGTCCATAAATTCTTTTTCCTTCTGTTTTCTTACGTGTTTAGGATAATATTTGTCATTAAAGACCTTTTTTAATTCTTCCCATCCTATTGTTTCTTACTGGTCAAAATAAGTCCTTTCCGCTATTTCCCACCAAAAGGTAGCCTCTCCCCTAAACACAATCATGGCCACGAGTACCTTTCTTTCTTCAGCTATGTTCATGGCTTTAAATATCTTTTCAATATCAATTAACCATTTTTCACCTGTAGATGCTTCATCTTCTCCTGTGAATGAGGGAGCTAATTTCTGAAACCTTTCTAACTGAACCTCAGTCCTATCTATTGCTTTATCAGGGGAAGGATCTCGTGTGATAGGGGTTTGGGTTTGTTGATTACTCATGTATTGTTCCATATGCTATAGGAATCGCTGGAATAATTCAGCCATCCCATTGTCCGACCCAATGGAGTCCACTGGTGGGGCTTCAGGTCTTGGAGCATTGTTTACTTTCTTTCTAGGCATCTATAAATCACAAGATAATTCACAAGACCTTAGTAGGTGTTATCATATTACCCCTTAATCTTTCATGGATGAAACTTGATTATAAGTTATTCTCCTCATAACTGGGCTGTGAGTAATGTCAAACCGAGCTCTGATACCAACTGTGACGACCTGGGTTTCATATGATGCAAGTTTCATAAAAAGGCGAGATCTCTTGCTTTAGAAATATGAAATGCATGAAAATCTTTTGTTTTGAAAAGCAATCTTTCGTATAGAACCCCGAGTGTCAGAACACATTTTCAAATCATATAGCCATGGCATAGTTTTAAATCAACTCTATTCCCAAGAAAGTGTTAGTCACAAATTTCTGCAGAGAGTAACTACAATTAAGTAACATTCACTAAAAGATAAGGTAGGGGTTTACTTACTTGTACTTAATTTGGATGTTCTCTATCACGGGTTTATCCTGTCCTTAAGTGTTTGCTTGTATCTGAAAAATATTAAGGATTGGGTGAGTATACACTATACTCAGTAGAAGTCTATCATTACTAGTTTTACAATGCATGCTATGTTTTAAACCATATGTTCTTTAAACCATGTGCATGTTTGAACACTCATGTTAAATATCGATATTAAAAGCCATTGTCAAAATAGAATACTGACAACTTAAAGAATCGCATAATCCAAGTCAAAAGTAACATAGATATCATAAACATATACTATGATATGCATAAGATGCTCAACTGAACCCAACTCATAGATCTATGGTCAACCATACTCATGTCATGCCGTATGCATGCAAGTAAATTCTCAAAAACATAGGATACACTATGCCCACCACCTCAGCGTCATGTGGTCCCCGGGTACCTAAGGACTCTCGGTCATAGCCTCCACGAGGCATATGACACTTCGACGCGTGCCGTGACACCTCCAGTGGTAGTCCTCGTTTACCACAGCAATCGAAGTGAGGACAAGCCTTTTTGGCGTGGTACCCTTTCCACCTACAGTGGTAGAGGCTAGGAGGCCACCCCGAACCTCTCGGCATAGCGCCCACAAGCTTACTAGCCCAAATCATATACTATCAAGCAGGCAAGAACCTTTTTTTTTTCAAAACATGTCTATGCATGTATCATGCAGACAAGAATCCTTTTTCAAAACATGTCTATGCATGTAACACATGTCTTGCCAATATATGCACAATGTATTTTTCATATGCATGCTAAGTTCATTTATGAAATCAATTCAAGCTAAACAGGTCATGTGCATAAGGATGTAACATAAGTTTATATGATATATGCATAAAGACAGGACATTTAACTTAAAAACTTAAAACATGCATTAGAAAAGCAACCATGACTCAAAACATGCATTCTCAATGCATCATGGGTTCTTTTTAAAAGTCTAGTAGCGATAGGACACCTACCTGGTTTGATCATGCTAGTCCCCTTGTCCTCATACGTTCTTGGACATGGTTTAGGGGAAAAAGGTTAGCTTGGCCTATTTTACCTCACTACTTAGGCATTAAGGGTTCATTCCCATGCCTAAGGGCCTCCTAAGGTCCCTAACTGGGCCTTGGTATAGTCAGGTTTGCAAAGGTTTAGTGGTCCCACGCCACTACCATGGTTTAAGGGTCATGCTAGCCTTAGATAGGGGCTTGATTAGGTATTTTGTGGTTTAGGTGTGTCCGCACTGTCGATACGAACCCAACGCCTCTTGCGGTGCCTCCATCAGAGTCCTAGAACTCAAGTTATGGGAATTTTAGTATTAAGAATACATAGAAGGCCCAAAATGGGCCTTGCATCACCGCTCCCGGGACGCACCTGCGTCCTGGTCGAGCAGCAATTGGCACGCACGTGCGGCGCACGCTCCTGGGCGTCATCAGGCTGTGCGTTCCGCTTACGTGGAACGTCCTGTGTCACCGTCACAGGCCCACACAAGGCGAGCGCCCGGGACGCTAACGCAACCCGCATCAGCGGCACGCCCCACAGGGTGCGTGTACCGATGCACAGGTCCTCCGCCCCTTTTCTCGTTTGCTGGCGCGTCCATGGATGTGCCCGTCAGTTTTCCTTTAATGCACTGGGTACATTTTGGTTCTGTGGTGACCTGGACGTCCTCGGGATGCCCTGGTTCGACCCTGTCAAACCAGAACGCCCCAAGCACCTGCCATGGGTCTGTTGTGGCTCCCTAGAGCCCCATTTTGCATGGTTTCTCATGCAAAAACTTAGGAAAATTCAACCTAAGACTGAGTGGGAGATGGGTTTGGAGTTGTTTAAGGCATACCTAGTTCGTGGCTGGGTATTTTTCACGTTTTCTCCTCTTGCCTGCAACTCCAAGATTGGTTTTTCCCATGGTTTTGGGCTTCCATTGGAGGCGCCCAAGAGCTCTATTTATAGAGCTTAAGGAGTGTTCTAGAGGGGGGTTTCCACCCCCATGAATGGCGGTGGAGAAACCTCTAGAATGGCGGTGGTTTCCTCCCTGCAAACCGACATTCTAGAATGTCGGTGATGTAGTACATTTGGGAAGAAGAGGGTGCTCGTATCAAAATGGGTCCCTGTTTTCTCCGGCCAATTCGTTTTACATTTAATTATAATTTTTCCCTTGAACTTCAAAGGGCCATAACTTGCTCATTTTAACTCCGTTTTGGGTGATTCTAGTCTTGTTGGATTCCTTTTTTCAAGACGTACCTAAGGGTACCATTCTAAGGACCAAATTTATGGGTCTAGTCAAGGTGAATATTGAAGTGACCAAAATACCCATATCTCAAAAAGTAAACTTTTCATTACCAACATGGGATTTCAAGGTTACAAAAATGGAGTCATTACACTATTGGTAGCTTATCTTTAGGATTCAATTAAGATATATACAACCTAATACTTAAATTGATATGCGCTCTCTGATTAGGTTGTAATTTTGTTAGTAAATGATTGTTTTACATAATATATCTCATAAATAGATTTTACTTAGAAAATAAAAAACTCAACTTCACCTCAAAAATGAATCTGTCCTTTTCTTCTACGTCCAACTAGGGTAATAAGACCCCTTAAAGAAATGCTAAATCTCACACCATAATAGCATGACAATGTGTAAACATAAGTTCTAAGTCTCAAAGATACAACAAATTGTCTTCACATTTCAAATTTAGAGGGTAAGATAACATGATAATCATTAGTTCCAAGTCTCAAAGAATATGGAATCTTATCTTCATATTCCAAGTCCTAATGTCTATGAAAGTCATGATAGATCAATCAATGCCAATCTTAATAGAATAATAAAGGTCTCAAAGAGCCTAAATTAAGCAAACAAAGAAAGATATCTCAAAAATTCTCTAGCTTAAAAAATGACGGGACAGAATCTTGATCTCTAGAAAGCCCAGTAGAGCAATCTTCAAACCAGGAGAACCCTAACATAGTACCATCGTAGAAAACATAAAGAAATAAAAATTGAATGAATAAAGCCTAGAAGCATGTCCCCTTTATGTAGAGATTCCTCTCCTCCAATGTAACACCTCGGGTTCGTTCCACACACAACCATATTGTTCGCTCTGGAGACTGGATCCCAAGGCACCTAACCCCCACACGGTTTTATTCTTACCCCGTAGGGTAAAACGCGTGGTTGAATGGAAAGTCCTCCGAACCCTTATCAACAGCCCAGGAACCTTTCTCCCTAACAATGTGGGACTAAACTCTCAGTCCCTCCCATCCCTCAACGAACGCGCCTTTTGGCAACAGTTCACCTCTCCCCTCCTTAGGGGCCACGCGTCCTCATGTGGGGTTAGCCACCACATGGGGTCGGAGTCCCACTCTGAGACCACTGTAACGCCCCGAGTTTGTTCCACACACAACCATATTGTCCGCTCTAGAGACTGAGCCTCAAGGCACCTAGCCCCCGCACGGTTTGGGCCCAAAGTGGACAATATCCATGTTGTGCCCTGGGGTGTTACAGTGGTACCAGAGCGAGACCCTAACCCAATGTGGTGGCTAACCCCATGTGAGGACGAGTGGCCCTTGAGGAGGGGATAGGTGAACCATCGTCAAAAGGTGTGTTCGCTGAGGGACGGGAGGGACTGAGAGTTTAGTCCCACATCGCTAGGGAGAAGGTTCCTAGGCTATTGATAAGGGTTCAGGGGACTTTCCAAACAACCACGCATTTTACCCTACGCAGTAAGAACAAAATCATGTGGGGCTTGGGTGCCTTGGGGCTCAGTCTCTAGAGCGGACAATATGGTTATGTGTGGAACGAATCGAGGAGTTACACTGGTATCAGAGCGGGACCCTGACCCGGTGTGGTGGCTAACCCCACGCGAGGACGCGTGGCCCCTAAGGAGGGGAGAGGTGAGCCGTCGCCAAAAGGCGCATTCGCTAAGGGACGGGAGGGACTGAGAGTTTAGTCCCACATCGCTAGGGAGAAGGTTTTTAGGCTGTTGATAAGGGTTTGGAGGACTTTCCAAAAAACCATGCGTTCTACCCTACGGGGTAAGAATAAAACCGTACAGGGGCTAGGTGCCTTGGAGCTCAGTCTCCAGAGCAGACAATATTATTGTGGGTGGAGCGAACCTGGGGCGTTATAGTGGTATCAGAGTGGGACCCTGACCTGGTGTGGTGGCTAACCCCACATGAGGACGCGTGGCGCCTAATGAGGGGAGAGGTGAACCATCGCCAAAAGGCACGTTCGCTGAGGGATGGGAGGGACTGAGAGTTTAGTCCCACATCGCTAGGGAAAAGGTTCCTGAGCTATTGATAAGAGTTTAAGGGGTCTCTTAATATTGGGGACGCATTTTAAAACTGTGCAGGCTTGGCCCCAAAGTGGACAATATCCATGCTGTGCCCTAGGGCATTACAGTGGTATCAGAGCGGGACCATGACCCGATGTGGTGGCTAACCCCACGCGAGGATGCATGGCCCCTGAGGAGGGGAGAGGTGAACCGTCGCCAAAAGGCGTGTTCGCTGAGGGACGGGAGGGATTGAGAGTTTAGTCCCACATCGCTAGGGAGAAGGTTCCTGGGCTGTTGATAAGGGTTAGGAGGAATTTCCAAACAACCATGCGTTTTACCTTACGGGGTGAGAACAAAACCGTGCGAGTCATTGGCCTAGAGCGGACAATATGGTTTTGTGTGGAACAAACCTGGGGCGTTACAGTGGTATCAAAGCGGGACCCCGACCCAGTGTGGTGGCTAACCCCACGCGAGGACGCGTGGCCCCTGAGGAGGGGAGAGGTCAACCTTCACCAAAAGGCACATTTGCTGAGGGATGGGAGGGACTGAGAGTTTAGTCCCACATTGCTAGGGAGAAGGTTCCTAGACGGTTGATAAGGGGTCAGAGGACTTTCCATTCAACCACGCATTTTACCCTATGTGGTAAGAACAAAACCGTGCGGCGTCTAGGTTCCTTGTGGCTTAGTCTCCAGAGCGGACAATATGGTTGTGTGTGAAACAAACCTAGCGTGTTATAATGGTATCAGAGCGGGCCTTGACCCGGTGTGATGGCTAACCCCACTAGAGGAAGCGTGGCCCCTGAGGAGGGGAGAGGTGAATCGTCGCCAAAAGGCACGTTCGCTGAGGGACGAGAGGGATTGAGAGTTTAGTCCCACATCGCTAGGGAGAAGTTCCTGGGCTGCTGATAAGTGTTAGGAGGACTTTTCAAACAACCACGCATTTTACCCTACAGGGTAAGAACAAAACCGTGCGGGGGCTGGGTGCCTTATGGCTCAGTCTCTAGAGCAAACAATATGGTTGTGTGTGGAACGAACCCGGAACGTTATAGTGGTATCAGAGCGGGACTCCAACCCGGTGTGGTGGCTAACCCCACGCGAGGATGCGTGGCCCCTGAGGGGAGAGGTGAACTGTCGCCAAAAGGCGCGTTCGCTGAGGGACGGGAGGGACTGAGAGTTTAGTCCCACATTGTTAGGGAGAAGGTTCCTAGGCTGTTGATAAGGGTTCGGAGGACTTTTCAAACAACCATGCGTTTTACCCTACAGGGTGAGAACAAAACTGTGCGGGCCATTGGCCCAGAGCGGACAATATGGTTTTGTGTGGAACGAACCCGGGGCATTACATCCAATGTCCTTGTTAAAAGTAATGTGAAACTATTAGTCCTTGTCCCTTTTCATAGAGATGTCTCTATGCATCTCTTATAAAAAATAATGATGTGGGAATGTCGGTTTCTTTAAATTAAAATACAAAGACAGCAATTTATCACTTGTTTTTGAAGTTACAACAATTGAAATAACATTTCTCCCACTTGTTTTAATTAAAAATAACAAGCCAAAATAATTCAAACAAAAAATTATCTTTCTTAGCATCAAAACAAGCACCGTGAGCAGTAAGCTTTGAGGAACCATGATGTCCAC
Organism: Warburgia ugandensis; assembly: GCA_035236585.1. Taxonomy (NCBI): domain Eukaryota; kingdom Viridiplantae; phylum Streptophyta; class Magnoliopsida; order Canellales; family Canellaceae; genus Warburgia; species Warburgia ugandensis. The sequence goes on from CP141130.1 coordinate 62,059,522, forward strand.
TCTTTCTATATTGTGATGGACCCCATATGGTGAGATATGCCTAGATGAATAGGGACGTTTGTGTAGTGGGGGGGCCCAACCTTCTATGCTTTTCCCATGGTCCTATCATAAACACATACTTTCATATAGTCGAAGTATCCAATATAATAAGCCTAGGATAGGAAAAACCTATGCATTTAGAAAACAATAAAGAATTAAAACATTCCTCCTCTTATTTTAAATTAAAAGAAGAAATGGTAACTAATATAGATATAACAATGTAAACTAATTAAATTAGGCGTTCAAAATGGTTAATGCATTAGAGAAAGCGAATACAATATTGACTTTCCAACTAGTATATACAACTTAACGAATATCAAGGAAAATAACAAATGAAGACTTGAACCTTAACCCTTGGTGATAAGCGAGAATTGCAACACACACTTCTCTTAAGGAGACAATAGTCCTCAACCTCCCTTTATGATGTGCAATGTGAGTAAAATCCTATTTCACATATCTATCTAATGATATAACCTTTAATCTCATAAGAGGCAGCCTCATCTCAACACTTGGCATAGGTAGATCCATCAATGGTGCACCTGCCTACACCACAATCCAAAGACCTATAGATTCATTAAGACACAAATGTCAACCGCCTTATAGCATGCAAAATTACCACACCTTAGAATGTGTAAGTTAAATATACATTACACTCATGAGATTACCATCATCTCCAAAAATAGTGACAATGTTGATTTCTATGTGGAAAAATTTAACTTCTAATGAAGGAATTGCTCACAATAAATGAATCCATTGATTACCCAAGAGCAAAATGAATGATTTTGATATATCAACCACTTGGAAAGTGATCGTATTATTTGTAAGAGATAGAGATTCAATACAAAACCATCATCAATAAGGATTCTTGCAATTATCATGCCTCAATACTGCTGTGTACAAAGCTTTATTATGATTTATTTGTTCTAGAGGGAGGTCTTGATTACTGAAGGTCTATGCTTTGGACATTTTTAGGGCCCACAAAATAGTTGTATGCTATTCATGGAGTATGAGATGGAACATGAGTTTGATTCAACTAACCAAGAACAACTTGTCTATGCCTATGAGATGTCATAGAAAAGCCAACCCATACTAAAACTTGAGCCTAAGACATTTTCAGCTGTCTAACCAATTCATCAGCATTTTGCGCAAGAGTTGGAGTGGAAACCATAACTTTCACTGGTGATGTTGATTGGTATATGGCAAGGTTGGAGGGTTTGAAGTTTTGATCACCGTAGGTGACATAGGAAACTTCATTTGTGGCTTGGGTAGGAGTTAGAATGAACTTGGCTGTGTTTATGGTATCATGCGAAGGAAGTGGCTAAAAGACAAAGGCTAGGTTTTTATACTTGGCTTGATTGTGAAATACTGATTGAGGATGAAGTTTTGACCTTTTGGGCCTAACTCATATAAGGCCCTGGGACATGATTCATAGACTAAGGTTTTGTTGGAACTTTCGAATTGAATTGAGTAGAATTAGATGGTACATATAAAAAAATGTTAATATTTTTTTATTACCCACACATTCAAAAAGGGTTTATCTTACCCCAAGTAAGAAGTCATATTCATTTTGAATGGGAAGTAAGTGTTTCAGGGAATGTATGTGTTTATTTTAAGTTGCATTAGACATCTAATGTGGGGGAGGCTAGAATTTGTTTTGACTTTGATTTATTCTAATGAACTTATTGTGTTTCTATCCTAAGTTCAAATAAACCTAATTGGATTATGAAAAGGAGTCACCACCTGTAATATCTTGAATTTTTATTTTCATAAATTTATTAGTTGCAAATGTTACTATAAAAAGTCGAGTTGTTTAAATATTGATGTCATATGAATATGAGATGTTATATTAAGGAGAATAAATGGTTAAGATGTACTTCACAAAAACATAAAATCTGACCATAGATGAATCTTTGAGATAAATTGATGATTTCTATAGAGAAATATGTGATTTTCTTAACTTAGATTAAGATTGGATGAATGACTAAGATTTTCTCAAGGAACTTGGGAAAGGGTAGATGATGTATTATATGTAGGGGAAACTATAAGATGGGTGATAACATATTTGGGAAAAATAAACAAGTATGTAAATCAGATACTAGATGATACAACTAACTGGATAAGTAGCTGATTTAAGAAATAATAATGACAAAATTTAAAAGGAATCTTTAGCATAGAATTCACATAGGAACCTATCTAAAACATACAAGAATAAACTAGCCAATAGTGGCTTACTTAGAATAGGGAACAATGATGTTTTGGAGTTGTTAACCTAAGACATCATTCCATGATGAAATTTAGGAGCTAATTTGTTAAATAAAAACATTAATAAAATGTGGGGACCATTTGACATATTATAAGAGGAAATTAGATAGATAGATAGCATTAGTTAGATGAAGGGAAGTGGAGGCCTAATCAAAATAGAAAAGTTGATATAAGTTCGGCATTAAGCATCCTCACAAGTTAGAACACCTAGGTTTATAAAAAGGATTGTATTTCTAGCCTAAGAGTGTTTTTCCTTGGTTGGTAATCCAATTCAAACGAAGAGAAAAGTCATGGAAAATAAAGGGAGGAGAACAGGACTGGTGAGAAACATGAGACTAGAAATGTAAAATGCTAGAAATATAACTAGAACATGAATTGAAACATGAGATTGGCAATGAAGTGCTTCAACATAAACCAAAACATGGAACATAACATAAATTGCTAACATCAAATGACATGCTAGAAACATAATTTGAACTAAAACATGAACATAACATGAATTAGAAAACATGATATAATGGACTAGCTTGAATACATTAAATATATTACATAATACTAGACAAAATACTTAAAAAAGAGAAAGAATGGGTTTGCTTTGTTTTCAAAAGAAGGATCTTCTCATCAACTTTGATGGAAAAACCTTTCTTTCTTCCTTGAACCTTAAATAAAGGAAATCAAAAGAAAAAAGATTAAAAATAAAAAATAAAAGTGATTTCTTTGAGAGAGGAATTGTTATACACATCATGCTAGATTCCTCTCTTGGAAACTTGATTACTTTTAGAGGACCTTTTTCAAAGAAAGGGATATCAATGTAAAATTATAAAGTCATGGAAATCCTATCAGACCTATCTAAGAATTATAAGCCAATCTTCCTTAGGCTTCAACTTTCTAAAACAAACCTACAATAGTCGTTCTAGGAACCCTTCTTCTCCAACAAGGGGTACTAAGAATTTCTCTCATTGAATTCCTCCTTGCAAGAGAAAGGATGTCACATAAATGGAAATAAACTTGACCAAATTGAAGAAAATAGTTTATGAAACTAGAGAGGAAAAATAAACATTCACTTCAAAGGTTGAGAAATTCCCTTTCTTTGGAAATCAAAATTTCCACTACTCCCTTTTCCTTGGGAAATTTCTCTTTCTCAACTTACAAAGAACAATGGAAGGTTTATTAACAACTTTCCCCAGAAACTCCACAAGGGGGAAGCTCAAATTACAATTTTCAACATCTAATTCTAAATGGAAGAGAAAGAATGACAAAGAAAAATGGGTGGGTTCTCTTTTTTACGGTTGAGAAATGAATTTCAAAGACAAAGATTCCATTAGCCTTCATTTGAAGAATTTAATGAAGAGGTTATATTTCTTGATTTAGGAGGAGCTCTAGAAACTCTACAAGAGTTTCTCCCAAAGTTAAGACCCTAACCTAGACTATATATTCAAAAGGGAACCCCAAACTATAAAGAAGGGAAAGAACAATTCAGAAGCTAATGCATAAGGAGGGAGAAGGGAATACCTGAAAACTCTGACCACTCAGATTACCCAAATCTATCAAAATCGATTTCTTAAAATGGGAAAAGTGATCTCTATTTATTGCGGTTGAAGGTAGTACCACTACTAAAATTGGGGTTTTATAAGACAACAAATAAAAGATGGTTTAAACACAATGGTCTTATAAAAAAAAAATACAAGATGGTTTGAGAAAACCATATATATATATGATGGTTTTAGAAACCTTCTTATAAAGATTTAAAATATAAGATGGTTTTTTCAAAATCATCTTATATAGTATGATTATATTAGATGGTTTAAGTAAACCATCTTACATTACTCACATTTTTATAGAGAGGTTTTCTCAAACCATCCTATAAAATCTATTTTTATAAGACGGATTTTGTAACCATCTTGTAATGTCAATTTTTGAAAACCATCTTATAAAGTCCTTTTCACAAGACAGTTTTCCAAAATTATCTTTTAGAATGTCTAAACACCAAATCAATCCTGTAGTTTTTTACTCTTGACTACTTCAATGGAAAACTCATTCATTGAGTTGAATTTACATACATTTGGTCATGAACTTGTATTTTTTCAGTTGATATTGGTTTGTGTATGTATTCTTTCTTATTGTTGGTATATGAATAATTGATTTAATGCTTATGTATATAAATTCACTTTCCTAAAATTTTCCATTTCTATGTGTGTGGATCAATATTCATGTGTCTATTGATCAGTCATGTTTTTGCATCATTTTTTCTTGTTCCAAACCTAGAGTTGAATGGTAATTTCCTCTAATATATATTATACATGTTTTTTCCAATTGTATGCACATTTTTTTTGCAAACTAAGTTTTTAGTTAAATGCCTAATCTAATATTCTTACTCTTTTCATGTCTAGAAAGCTTTCGCATGCATTTGAACTTCAACTTTTCAACAAAATGGACAAATATGCTACAGGATGATCACCAAGAGATTATGAGAAGTGAATAGAAAAGTTCATAAAGTTTACAGTTAGGGCATTTGGTGATTGTAATCGAAAGCGATGTCCATGATCAAGATGTGAAAACCTAAAAAAGGTTACTGTAGGTGAGTTGAAAGAACATTTGTGCTTCAATGGAGTTGATGAAAGCTATCACCCTTGGATGTGGCATGGAGAGGGAATTTTTCATGGGCCATCAATTAGGGTGGAATGTGTACATGATCATGAGGCCATTGTAGGAAGTGTAACAAATTATACAACTAAACTGATGTTTCGAGATGCATATGTTGACTTTGAAGACAATCCTGAACAATTACAAACTACATTGGAGGAAGCTGATGACCCATTGTATGTTGGTGTACGAATTATACAAAGTTTTCTGGAGTGGTAGAACTTTACGTCAATTCTAGATTTGGTTTTTCAAATCAAGGTTTTATAGAAATATTGAAATTGATCAGTAAAATGCTACCAAAAGAGAACAAACAGGTTAGGTCGACATGGGAGGCAAGGAAACCCTGACTGCACTAGCATTGAAGTATGAAAAGATACATGCTTGTTCCAATGACTACATCTTATACATTAACGAGCACCAAGGCAAAATTTCTTGCACAACTTATGGACATTCAATATGGATGCAAAAGAAGAATTCAACTGGTCGGTAAGTGAAAGATGTTCCTACAAAGGTCTTATGGTATTTCCTACCTATTCTAAGGTTCCAAAAATTGTTTTGTATTAAAAAAATAGCTAAGAAACTAGTATGGCATGCTGAGGAGAGAGTAGATTATAACTATTTATGCCATTCAATAGATAGTTTGGCATGGAATCTTGTAGTCTCCATGTGGCCCTATTTTAAAGAACTCAAAAATCTACAACTTCCAATATTCACAAACGGGACTGATCCTCCCAGTTCTAAGAAGCAAGTATAGTTGTTACCTATTATAATAGTTTGTTACAACTTTCTAATGTTGTTGTGCATGAAGGGGAAGTTCATGATATTAACTATGTTAATATCAGCTCCCAAGCAACTTGGGAATGACATGGATGTTTACTTGGCTCCCTTGATCATTGATATTAGGACATTATTAGAAGTAGGAGTTGAAGCTTAAGATGCATACAAGAAGGAGAAATTCACCCTTATGGCTGTACTACTATGGACAATAAAAGACTTTCCTACATACGGTAATTTGGTAGGATCACTGTGAAGGAATTACAATGGCTGTCCTATTTGTAGTGACCAAATGTGTCCTATACAACTTCAATATGGCAAGAAGATTACATTCTTAGGGCATAGAAGATGGTTGCATAGAAACCATCCATACCATTTTAAGAAGGGAAAATTTAATGGTAGTGTGGAGACAAGGACACCTACAAAGAGGTTGACTGGATGACAAGTATTGGAACAGGTTGAGAACATTAATGTTTCTTGGGAAAGAAGAAGACAACTATGCATACATATGACAACATCTTTAAAAGTAGTTGGAAGAAGAAGTCAATATTCTTAGAACTGGTGTACTAAAACTTCCTGTATGTGCACCATGTGCTCGTTGCCATGCACATTAAGAAGAATGTATGTGAAAGCTTGACTGGACATTGCTAAAAAAATGAAGGATGGACTTGCAGCTCGAATGGATCTTATGATAATTGGTTTGATGAGAAGGTTATACCCACAAGATAGGGGCAGCCAAGGAATTTACTTGCGTGAAGCAAACCATATGCTTGGCAAAGAGGAGACAAGAATAGTATGTAACCCTACTAGAGATCAAAGTCCCAAACAAGTTCTCTTCAAGCTTTAAAAACATTATCTCCATGGAGGAGCTAAAACTCTTAAGGATGAACTCACATGATTGTCATGCATTAATGCAACAACTCCAACCTATAGTAATATGTTCAGTGATGCCAAATAAAGTTAAAGATTTATTACTAAATTCTACTACCTTTTTAGTGCTTGGGGAAAAAAGGTGGTGGATATCTCCAAATTACAGGTAATACAAGAGCATCTAGTTACAACCATATGTGAGCTTGAGATAATCTTCCCACCATCCTTCTTTGATATCATGGTACACTTAATAGTGTACCTCATTGATGAGGTTAGGCATTGTGGACTAGTCTATTTGAGATGGATACACCTATTTTAGAAGTACGTGAAGGTGTTATGAAATCACAATCGACTAGAAGGATGTATCACCAAATGTTACTTTAGAAGAAGCAGTGGAGTTTTGTATCGAGTATTTATCTAGAGTAAATGATCCAAAAGTAGGTGAACCTCAACCGAGCTGTGGTGTATCGACCATTGATCGTAAGAAACGAGACCAAACACACCTTTATGTCATGCAAAACATCAACGTCAATGAAGTTTAGACATACATTAAGTAAGTGCTCACTCTCTCTAAGGTTTCTTTAATTTGAATTTTTCTTATGCATGTTGAAATGTAATGTATTAATTAATTGCATGTATGATATATGTAATTTTTATCCCTTCATTGGAGCAAGCACATGGACTTTCTAAAAGAGAGTTATACAGTAGATACAAAGAAACAAAAGTGGCTGTCAGATGAACATTGTCACTCCTTCCATAGTTGGTTCTTTCAAAAGGTAATTAATTACATTACAATGAATTAATGCATCATTCACTTAATTGATCTATAATTACATATGCACATATACATTGTGCATATCACTTAATTTAATATTATACACAAGCTTTAGATAAGCAAGATGTTCCAGGTCATTGTATTTATGAATCCTTAGGCTAAATATCCATGTGACCTCGTCTAGAAGGAATAAAGTATGCTAATTATGTCATCAATGGTTATTATTTTCATAAAAAATTCCATGATAAGTTAAGAGCACAACAAGGTAGTGGTGTTGGCTTAGTTGCTAGAGCTACTTTCTTTTCCAGTTCAAAAGACAGTAGCGCCATTGTAATTAGCGACACTTATTATGGTGTTATATGTGAGATATGAGAGTTAGATTATACTTGTAAAACTATGGTTATGTTTGAGTGTGATTAGGTGGAACACAACATCAGAGTATCAAAACTGATGCTTTTGGATTGACATTTGTTGACCTCAATAAGATTGGGTAACAAAATGATCAGTTTAATTTGGCATCTCAAACAAAACAGGTATTTTATGCACAAGATGGATGTAATATGAGATGGTCAACTATTTTATCAACCTCCCCAAGGGACTTCTGTGATGAAGATGACCTAGGTGACATGGCAATTGATTACCCTTGTATCAAGACAACCATGCCATTAGTCGATGTAATCAGGGTGAATGAATTGGATTATGAGCATGATGATGAAGAGGAGGGTGCTTGGGTTAGTTCAGATTGTACATGAGAGGGCATATTAAATTGTTTGTAACATTTGATGCATTGAATTGAAGGAATTACATAATTAATCAAGGTAGTCATCACATGTCTACTTACCAATCACAAGTTATACGTTAGGGAAATAAGAGACAGGGTCTACCCTTCACAAGTCATTAAAATTTTCAAGATCCAAAAAACATGGGAAAATTGTTATTATAGAGAACATAGGAAAGAAATATTTAAATTGAATATAGGAAGGTTTTTGAATAATCATACTCTATAATAGTAAATATATGTGACTACCCGGGGTTTATAACTCTCTTCTTCTTTTTTTAAATAACAAGATTTCACTTGCGAGATCAATCTTTATTTAAAAAGGTTTGCAAAACAATGGCAGCAGAAAATTCTTTTTCTATAGACTTCATTTATAAAGATCCCAAGTGTCATTGTTCATTTCAATACATAAGTAAAAATCAACGTACTTAACTAATGATACAAGCATATGATGATTTGAAGGATGACTAAAACTTGATATATCATGTTCCCAAGATGGTCAATGATAGCCTAAGTTACAAAGAAGAGTCACTTAAAGTCAATTTACATTACATGATAAAGTGATCACTACTAGTTGTAGGATAACTGCATCAACACCTAACCCTTTCTCCTACTCGATTGGGGCACAAAAACCTCTTAGTACTGCTTCTTGTCCTGCCCAAGCTGATCTACAATAAAAATATTAAGCTAAGTATTTATCATAGTAGTAGGTGATGCAACGCTGCAAAATCGAAAACTCAGCATACAACATGCATAATTTAAAGAAGGGTTTCTGAGGTGATAAAAACATGCTACCATCGTATGTAAACTCAATGCAACCATTTATGTGTAAATTATTTACACATATCTATATTCAAACAAGCAAATTACTGACATGATTAAATAATCAATACCATAAAGATTATCCATTTCTTAAAATAGTAATCGATTAAATCAGATGCTGGAAATCCCAACCCTATAGTAATTATCACGCATGTAGGCATCTCGGCAAACACATCAATGAACTGGTCATGAGTACTCATCCAAAGACCATCGCAAGGCGCTATACATGTAGATGCAAAAATATAAATCATTGGGACCACCATGCTCATGACTAGATATTTGAATCATGTGTCTTTGGTATCTAGAGACCACCCACTACAACCTCCATGACGACTACAGATATGTCTCGAAAAGCGTGCCATGAACACCTCCAATGTTTGTTTCCCTATCACAATAGTCAAGAAAAATAGGTGCCTCTTTAGGCATGGATGGCTATCACCTTTGGTGGTTGGAGGTCAAGAGGCCAAACCTGTATAACGTCTTAGAATAGTGCCCACCAGGTTCACTAGCCTGAACAATGTAGATATTTATCTCAAATTCAAATTTCAAAGAGTCACATAATGTTCAACATATACTAAAATCATGAAATTTATGTGACTTATCTCAAAGCATGGAATTAATGCATATATGGAATTGTCTTATCATTCAAAGGTAACAATTGACCATGAGAGATGTAAGAGATGGCATTTTCAAATAAAAGTATGAATCATGGGGATAAATTTGCATGCACATTGCAAGAATGTCATACACTCAATTGTTTATAGAATAACCAAACATAAGTTCCATAGAAATCATGTATACTAAAATTTCATGCATAGCTACCCCTACTGTCACATAAAAACTGTAATGTCCGAGCAATTTACGCTATTTTTAACAAAAATTGGACATTTTATGGGAAATGGACTGTGTTGAATGTTTGATTTTATTTAAAATAGTAAACAAAGGAATTTGTGAGGGAACTTAGTACCATTAGATTCTACTCGAAAAATGAAATCCAACGCCTCAAAAATCACCCAAAACGGAGTTCGTATGAAGAAGTTACAGTCATTTAAAGATAGGGGTATTTCTGAAAATTAAACAGAAAAACGAAAAAACGAAAAAGGACGAAAAATGCAGGGGCCGTTTTGATAACGGCACCCCCTGTCGTCTTCAACCTCTAGACCCTCCCAGAAATCCGTTTTTTCACGATTTCTCTAGAATACACCAGGGAAAATGGCGGCACCGCCATTGAGGGGCACCGCCTTTCACTCCTCTATAAAAACCCCATCTTCCCCCCTCTTCAAATCGCATTTTTTCTAGTTGTTTGAGACTGAGGTTCTGACAAAAACCAGAAACCCATCTTTCTACATTTTCTAGCAATGTCCAGGCCCAAGTCAGGCCAGCCATTGCCATTTTTCTCCATTCCCTTCTCCGTTCCGGTCTGGCAGTAGGAGTTTCCACCTTCATCGAGTTTTTATAGGCAACAAGGGTTCGGACAGGCGGGAAGAGCACCATCTCCGACTGCAAGGTAAGCCATCCCTCCTTCTTTTCCTTTTTGTTTGCTTCCCCCAGGCCAGATCCATGCCGGATCTGGTCCTTTTCGGTCGTTTTCAGCCAGGTTCTTGGCCGGAAAAACACCCCACGACAGCTTGGGTCGGACCTGCGCGATCCAGGCGTCCTCAGCACCACGTGCACCTAGGACAGGTTCCACCTGTACGACAGTGCGTACACTACCCCAGGTACGGCCTTCAGGTGCGCGCACGACATGGGGCACGGGTCTTGGCTCGACCAGGGTACACGGGGTGCCCTGGGAGCTGAGACGCACCATGCTACAAGGTGCGTCCGCGCGACGATGCGCGTCATAGCGCATCACTTAGGCATGCTTGTGCACGTGCGAACACTGTCCCAGGTGTGGCCTTCGGGTACATGCGCGACATGGGGCATGGGTCCTCGCTCGACCAGGATGCACGAGGTGCCCTGGGAGCTGAGATGCGCCATGCTACAAGGTGCATCCGTGTGATGATGCACATCATAGTGCGTCACTTGAGCATGCATGTGCGTGTGCAAAACGCGGTCTCTGGCACGGGCTTTAGGCACACACGCACGTGAGGCGGTCGCAGTTCAACCAGGATGCACGCGTGTCCTGGGAACTGGGACATGCAGACCTAATGAGACTTTAAAATTAGGATCATAGGACCATTCATAGAATTTAACTATTGAATAAGTAGGTCCATATTATAGGAGCTGGCCTGGCAATGAATTAGGCAAGGACCCTTGACCCTAAACAGCAGATTTAACGGTCTAATGTCTAAATAGATTAAAATTAATAAGGACTCCTTACACCCAAGAGTTTATAAATGAGACCCAGGGATGGGTTGAGTACTAACAAACGCGACTCCAAGAGATTTTGAGGTAGGTGCTCTATCGCTACTAGACTTTTTAAAAAGAGCCATGATTGTTTTATGCATGTTTTAAGTATAAGTTATATAACTTGTTTAGCATGACTTAAATTTAGCATACATATGATAAATGCTTTATGCATAGATATGTTTTGGCATAGATATGTTTTGCAAATAATTGCATATACATTATGCATAGATATGTTTTGCAAACAAATGCATATATTGCATGATTTGTGAGCATTGAGTTTTTGAAAGATTGCATGTCCTTGAGGGTTACCAAAAGACGCTGGAGTGCCCAAAAGACGCTGGGTAGGCAGTTGTGAGGGACCCAAAGAGGACAGGTTTTGAAAAAGAGGTTTTTGGCTTGGTTGATCGTATATGATTTGGGCTAATACGCTTGTGGGTGCTATGTCGAAAGGTCTGGGGTGGCCTCCTAGCCTCTACCACTATTAGGTGGATGAGTACCACACCCAAAAAGGGCAAGTCCCTGCTTCGACTGCATGTGGTACAGGGGGCTACCACTGGTGTCACAGCACTGGGTCGAAGTGTCATATGCCCCATGGAGGTATATGATCCTGTGTCCCTAGGTACCCGGGGACCACACGGCGGTGAGGTCATGGGCATAGTTGGACCCTATGGTTTGAGAATTTATTTGCATTGCATATGGCATGACATGAGGTTGGTCGACCATACCAAAGATCCATGAGTTGGATTCAGTTGAGCATCTGATGCATATCATTATGTTTATGATATATGATACTTTCGACTTGGATTATGCTATTCTTTAAGTCGTCAATATTCCGGTTTGACAGTGGTTTCTAATATCGATATTGAACATGATTGTTCGAACATGCATATGTTTTTAAGAGCACATGATTTTAAACATAGCATGCATTGCAAACCTAGTAGTGATAGACTCCTACTAAGTATAGTATATACTTACCCTATCCTTAACATATTTTAGGATAGTTCCACTCACAAATAGAAGACGTCTCAGGAGATATTAGTGCTACGAGCAAGTGAATCAAATAGGAGACAATTATACATGTCAGTAAACTCTCTACCCTTTGGACATGTATTTGTATTTAATTACAGTTGGACTGTGTGCTGTGACTCGATAGACCTGGGGAAAAACATTTATGATTTCTGAAGTTTTTCAAAAACTACTTTGATTGTTGTGAAAGCAAATGACCCTCGAGGTTTTCAAAATGAGTTTAAAACCAAAGATTTTCCGTTACATTGCATGGTTTTCATCAAATGGTTTTCAAATAGGGATGCATCCCGCTTTAAGAATTAGATATTGCATTAAAAATGCATGAGAAAACCCGGGTCATCACAAAAACATATTAAATATGGAAATGATTTCCAGGAAACTATTTAAGTTTTGAAATTCAATTGAAACTTAGTAGCATCAAATTAACTACCGTAGAGGATGTTACTTAGGTTATGTTTGTGTTTTTCTTTAGTTGGAATCTTAGAACACCTTCAAACTCTTTGTAGGGCCCTAGGCATAATTAAAGTGTAAGAATCCAATTATTAGTTCCCATTCACATGTTTACATGGCTTCTAATGAAATTTCTCTTGAAAAATAATCTATAGAATGGATTTTGCTGAATTAAGATTGTGCCTAAATCTAGAATCAACAATTCTCCATAGATCATTAACCAGATTCATAGATTGAAGAACTAGATCACAAGTCTAGACTCTGATCCTATTTATCAATAGTCAGATCTATGATCCAACGGTCCATGCCCTTAGATTAGGGTTGATCTATGTATAAATCTACTATCTCATACCATAGATGAATGATTAGAGGCCAAATCAATAGGCCTTCATCCTTGGATTGACATTTAATGCTTATAATTAGGAGATCCTAAATGGTGTACGGTTGAATCTATCCTATTAGCTCACTAATCAACGATCAATGCTCTAATAGTCTAACAGAACCTTAATCCAATATAGATCACACCTCCTTGGGTATAATTATGGTATCAAGTTTGCTAAAGTGAGATCCTTTGCACATTAATGATCAAATCTATCCTTCTAGGTTGCAGATCATTGTTTAGTGTGTGTCTAAGCTAGAACTTAATTAAAGATCCAATATTTAATGAGCAGATTGCCCTTAATATTATTCATATCATCAAGATCATGCAAATGAATGATCAGATCTCATAGATTGCATGTTGCGAATCTTAGATCAAGATCACATCTAATTTGAAGGGTTGGATGAGCGCTAATCAGGGATCTAACCTTCCCATTACGAAGATCAGGCTAAAAAACCCTAGGATTGGGAATTTTAGTTTCACATTTTTTATCACCAGTTGTGGCCAATCGTCGCTAGAGAAGGTGCTGGTGTGGCCTTTGCTAGAGATGTTTTTTATGTCATATTGGCATATCTTTAAAAGGGGTTGTAGATCAAGGACTCACCTTCTCTCCTATCACTTTTGGAGCTATTCCATGATCATTTGATGCCAAGAAAAGGTGTTTTCTCATTGCTCCTTCTTTGAAAAAATCACATTCGTTGGAGTTAGAATGTCAGCCCAATCATTGGTAAAACTCTCTCTAATCCAAAACTAAATAGAGGATTTTTTATCCTCTCTTCAAGGGGAACACAACTACAAAGTCAAATCGTTGGTCCACCATCGTTTGGTAACTATCATTGAAATCCAACACTAACTCAGGTTACCATCATTGAAAAAATGGAGGGAAGGAAAAGAGGAGAAGAAAAAGAGAGGGAGAGAGAGAGAGAGAGAGAGAGAGAGAGAGAGAGAGAGAGAGAGAGAAAAAGAGAGGGAGAGAGAGAGAGAGAGAGAGAGAGAGAGAGAGAGAGAGAGAGAGAGAGAGAGAGAGAGAGAGAATGGTCGGGAGTAGGAGTGCATGAGTCTTCCACCGTCCAATCTATCCTAAGTGACACTGGCGATGGAAACAAGTAGGGGGGAGACCGGAGCTGGGGATAAAGACAGTGGGAGAGGGACTGTATGGAGGAGTGGGAGGTGTCCTTTATCGCTGGTGGTCTACCCTTCCCGCTGGCAGGTGCATGATTATCTACCACAATGGCTTGCATTTTCGGCGAGGAAGAGGGAAGAACGCGCAAGGCAACATGGTTGCCCATGGGAGACCTATCGCAAAGGGGGATGTCATTATCAAAATGGTCCCCTCTAAATCTGCCTTTTTTATTTTAAAAAGTGTAAATGGGGCCAACTATGAAATTAATAAATACCCTATAATTAAAATTATGTAACTTTCTTGTCTAAACTCCATTTTCAATGTTATTCTACATCTGTGTAACTTTCTCATTGATAGTGGATCTCATGAACAAATTTGCTATGAAGGATCTCCCATGACCTACCTCAGGTCTACATCCTATTGCCTCATGTAGCAACTTCCATCTCTTGGAAAGTAAGCTTGCACATATTCCTTGCATCTTTCAGCTTAAAGCATCTGATACTACATTAGCTTCCCTAGATGGTATTGAATAGAAAAGTCATGATCTTTCAAATACTCCATCCATCTCACATCCAAGTCTTAGTGCGAAAAGATGTACTTAAGACTTTCATGGCTAGTGAAGACTTCAAACTTTTCTCCTTACAAACAATGTCTCCAAATCTTTAAAGCAAAAACTATCGCGGCAAGTTCCAATCATGGATAGGTTAGTTGACCTCATGTCTTTTCAATTTTCAAGAGGCATAGGAAATCACCTTCCCATTTTGCATAAGCACACATCCCACTCCTTTCCTAGAGGCATCACTATAGATCATGAAACCTCGATTGCCTGATGGTAGTGTGAGTACAGGTACAGTGGTCAACTTCATCTTTAGTTCTTTGAAGCTTTCTTCACACGTGTCATCCTATACAAACTTCACGTCCTTCTTGTCAATTTGGTCAAGGGTATGGCAATGCATGAAAATCCTTTAGTAAATCAACAGTAATATCCCACAAGGCATAGAAAACTCCTTATTTCTATCACTGTCCAGGGTGTGTCCCATTTTTCCACTACTTCAACTTTTGTTGGGTTGACCGCAATGCCATGTTTAGAAATAACATGGCCTGGAAAGTTCACTTCCTCTAACAAAAATTCACACTTGCTAAACTTTGCATACAATAGGTGTGCCCTAAGTGTATCCTGGACCATTCGTAAGTGTTCTCAGTGTTCCTTAATATTTTTTGAGCAAACTAAATATCATTCACAAGAATTATAACAAATTTATCTAAATATGCTTTGAATACTTAGTTCATGAGGTCTATAAATGTAGCTAGGGCAATCGTCAACCAAAATGACATCCCCCTAAACTCATAGTGTTCATACCTGGTTGAGAATGCTGTCTTTGAAATATCCTATTCCCTAACTCTAAACTGCTAGATTTGAATCATAAATCGATATTAGAAAAGAAACGAGCTGACTAGAGTTGATCGTATAGGTCATCAATACGTGGTAGAGGATATTTGTTTTTCACTGTTACCTTATTCAACATTTAATAGTCAAGGCAAAGTCTCATTGACCCATTCTTCTTCTTAACAGAAAGGACAGGTGTTCCCCAAGGAGATACACTTGGTCTAATGAACCCTTTGTCTTAGAACTCTTGCAATTAGGACTTCAACTCCTTTAATTCTCCTGGGCCATCTGGTATGATGCCTTAGAGATAGGGGCTGTGCCAGGTATTAGGTCAATGCTGAAATCTCTCTCTCTCTTTTGTGGTAACCATAGTAGATCTTCAGCGAACACATCTGAAAATTCTCAAACTATAGCCACTCCCTCCGATTTAGGCTTGGTGTCCTCAATAGCTTCTACCTTAGCTAGAAAGAATTGGCATGCTTGAGTAATGTGCTTTGCCACCTTTATCACAAAAATAACACATGCTCCTGAATAATCTCTTCTCCCTTGCAATGATACCACCACTTCTCTAGGAATGTTAAGAGTAATCTTCTTCTTTCAATAGTCAACAGTTGCATAGTATAAGGCTAACCAATCCTTCCCAAGTATGACATCAATGTCTACCATATCCGAGTGGATTAGATCAGAGTTCTTTGTTTGCCCTCAATTACAATCAAAACATCTTGAAACTATGTTTGTGTGCTAATAGACTTGCCCAAGGGTGCCATGACTTCTATATAGAATTCTAAGTTTTTAACCAGATAATCAATACAAGAAGCAAACTCATATGATATAAAAGAATGTGTAAAACCAGTATTAAACAATATTCTAATAGGTCTATCATATATGTGAAGTGTACCTTCTACTACTGCATTAGATGCCTGGGCTTATTCTAAAGTAATGGCAAACTTCTGCCCTTGGCTTCAAGGAATCTGATCTCCCTTAATCTCTTCCTCTCTCTTCTCCTTAGGGAAGTGTATGTCTATATGTCCTACTTCTCCATAGACAAAACATTTGAAACAGGGCAAGGTGCAAGGTTTGTCGAGATTATATTTCTTGCATCAAGGGCAAGCTTTAGATTCTGGTGCTCTTCCTTTATTGTCAAATTGTTGCTTGTGCAGATGTCAGGACCCAGAGGACTGAATGACTCTCTTGCCTTTGTTGAATTGTGCATTGATGTTTGTATTCTTCTCCTTTTCTCTCATGTCTACCTGCAACTTTGAAAATCCTTTTCAAAAAGAGACTCCATTTCTATTGCTTTTGCAATGGTGGTTAGTTGAAACTCAATAACTCTGTTCCTTAGTCTAGGATTTAATCCATCTACAAACTTCTATGTAGCACTTTCTTCAATGTCACAAATGGTGGTTATGAATCTATGAAGACATGTAAACTTATTTTCATATTGGCTTACGGATAAGCTTCCTTGTTCCAGATCCATGAACTCCTCCTTCTGCTTTCGTACATGTCATGGTAAATACTTTTCATTAAATACTATTTTCAAATTATTCTATGGAATAGCATCATTATCATCAAAGTATGTCCTTTCAGCTATCTGCCACCAAAAGCTTGCTTCACCTTTTAAAACAAAAGTAGCCATAATAACCGTCCTTTCCTCAAGAATCTTCACTACTTTGAACAACTTTCAATGTTGAAGGTCCACTTCTTGACTGATTCTAACTCCTCTTCACCAGAGAATGATGGGGCATTCTTCTGAAATTGCTCAAGCTAGGACTCCATTTGGTTAGCAATCCTCTCTGGTGATGAGGCCCTTGCTACAGGTGCTCATGGTTGGTTATGCATAAACTACCCCATATGCTGCATAAAGAATTGAAAGGATTCATCCATTCCATTCCTAGATCCAGAGGAGCCAGTAGAGGGTTTGACATGTCTTAGGGCTACACCTCCTCTTCTCCTATTTATGTAAACTGATTATAAGTTCTTATTTCATAACTTGGCTATGAATAACTTGCACTTGGGCTCTGATACCAACTATGACTACTAGGGGTTTATAATGCATTTTTTTTAACAAGCTTTCACTTGCTAGATCGATCTCTATTTAGAACAAGTTTGCAAAAAATGGTAGTGAAATTTATTTTTCTGTAGACTTCATTTATAAAGATCCTGAGTGTCATTATTCATTTTAACAAAAAGGTAAAAATCTAACGCACTTAACTAATGAAACATTCAATTTTTTGAATAATTCTAGGCATTTTACTAACACATAGTTACACTTGAGATGACTATGGACTTGCCAAATATTAGAGTATCTCATTTCCAGTTATATCGTCATAAATTTATATGCTAGCACCTTGTATGTTTCATATTATCCATTTGAACTAACTTCATTTATATAACTCAATTATTGAACAACGATAACTATTGTTCACTTCAAGAAATATCTCTCAGTTTCTAAGTAATATAAATCATCCATATTATGTATCTAATATGGATGAAAAGATAGAAGAATAAGCTAGCCTCTAGAAATTTCTTTTACTCTTCACTACATAGACCAACAATGGGTTGTATCATAAGTAATGTTCACAAGAGAAGTAATAATAGTGTCAATAATTAAAATACCAAAATATGCTCTATTAATGAACTAAATTAGAATATAACTCTCCAACTTCTAATATAGTCTAACAAATTTCCCATATAAAGTTATGACACCTCAACATGAAGCACTAGAGTTTATTAAACACATACCCTTTGCTAGTTCTCATCATGCACTTCAACTAACTCCAAACAACTTTGAGAAAAACTAGCATATTGTAGAAAACCATATTTTATCATCATAATTCATAGACTCAAGTATCTATGAATGTCTCAAGACACATTTGAGAATGAGGAGACTAAAAATTATAATTGCATTCTCTAATAACACATTATATGCAACTCTAAGTGTGATTCCAAGTAACTAAAGAAAAAATATTTCTTAGTATTGGAAATAAGTGTCTAATTAACACTTACATAATAGACAGCAAGTCATCAAAACCAACCTATCTTCAAAACAATGCCATTAAAGTATCAAAACATAACTCTAAAATGGTCATGATCTCTAATGATATAAAATTAGAAATTATGAGATCAAATATTCTTTATAAACACATCCAAAAATGAACAATTAAAGGGCTAATCACAATTTATAAAAAATTACAACATAACCATATATAATATCCCAAAATTAGCACATGAATTTGTAACACAAAAATCACAGATCTTAGTCAAATTTGGAAGCTCCAAACCATCATCATAGTAGGCATAGTATTAAAAGGATTCATACAATCCAATCATATAAGGTCATTTGAATTGAAGCCCAAACTTTTGGTAGAGCTTTAATGAAGGCTCATATCCTATCACATAGGCAATATTAAATTTATGATCTACTCTATCACATATCTAATTGACATATCATCAATCAATTGGAAATAATTAATTATATGTTGAGATAGCTAATCGTAAGTATATCTCTACTTACTAATCAAATTTGACTACTTCATATTGGCTGATATTTATCAAGCCTTTTAATGTCACCTACATTTGATCCACCTTAATTAGTGTTCAAGCACTTTCCTACACAGTTCTTATAGAAACTATTCGGGAATGATCATGACAATAATCATTGGATATGTGGAGGTATAAACATTAGGTAAATCACTCTTTTAAGTAGTCCACAAGTCACTATTTCTAAACAAATTTATAACCTAACCAATATGAATACTCTTCTTCCATCCTTCTTTAGGTATAAACATTAGGTAAATCACTCATTTAAGTAGTCCACAAGTCACTATTTCTAAACAAATTTATAACCTAACCAATATGAACACTCTTCTTCCATCCTTCTTTTTCTATCTCTCTCATGTACATTTTGAAAAATCTTGAAATTGAACTAACCCAAATGAGAGAAACTAGGGGAGAAGCTTGAAGTTCATCCATAAAGTAAGAACCCTAGAAATGCTACTCTACCAAGACTCCTAATTGCACGATCTATGGTGCTAAAAAAACATGCTAAGATGTTCATTTCATAGAAAAATTGGAGGATGTACTCATGCATTGATAACAAAAATCATATTTTGAATATAATTATAGGATAAACCACAAAGTGATGTCCCTTTTCTATAACCAAAGTGCATTTTTTAAAATTGAAATAGACATACAACGTATATGTTCAATATCACATGGCCAATTTTTTTAACTTTTGCATATGCCTTAAACTATACATACTAACTATGCTAACATGATAAACTACATGTTTAATTGATATCCAATTATGCTAACCATCAATAACTACATGTTCAATTGATATATGGTCAACTAGCAAATCAAATAGTTTAAATGGCAGTGTTTAGATAAGAATCCACATGATCCTAATCATAAAAGACCTATTAAGTTTCACTCATACATGTGTGGACCCATATTCACATGTGGAAAATCTAAAATATCAATATATAAACGCATTCCAAGTAAAAGTAAAAGATATCCATAGATTGATGCTCCAGACTATTTATAAGCTAGGTTAACATCTTGATTGTTTCCAAAAAATCAATAATTTAATTCTTATCTAACTTTTTAAGAGCTTATAAAAGAGTCTTAAGAGAACATTTTCAAATATCATTCCAAATATTTCCTCTATTAACTACACCTTATACATTTCTCATCATGTGGAATGCAACGGTTTCTAGCACTAGCACAAATAAATATGTAATATTATTTATTGAAATTTTTAGGTAATTTATTTTCTTCTTCTCAATGCATCAAGGCGATTTTAAGAAAAATAAAGAAAACTTGTTATGCATAAGATGGCCCTTCCAAAAATACTAAAGACAATATTGGTTTTTTGTTGATTTATTCAAAAATAAATTATCTAATTCTTACCATGAATCTCCCTAGATAATTCTCATCCAATCACTAAGAATATTAGTACGTCTAGTTCCCATAGTACATGACAATGTTTGTAAAGAACAAATTTTTCAAAAATATACAAAATATTCAACAATTTTGATTGGATGTGACACCTATTAATTGGTAAGAGATTCCACAATATGTCTTGTGTGCATAATACGAACTGTGACACCCCTTAATATAACAACCTTTTGTATCCAACTTTAGAGAATAAACATCACATATATATTATGCTATTAATCATGAAAACCAAATAAAAAGTTCCTCTAAAGTTGTTAGTTTTTCAGTTCTCAAACATGCTTGAAAAATCAAGGATAGAATTTATTAATTTTGGTGGAGGCATGTACCGAAGGAACTTTCCTTAAAATGAAATTGCTTTCCAATTGTGTATTTGGGACTCTTGGCAAATGTTTCTAAGGATAAAACACCAACAAGCAAGATTATCTGCACTTTTAATCTAATAAGCTTGAACTCAAATATGTAATTGATTATATAAATGAGTCATAGTAATTGTTACTTAAGTTTGTGCTAGTCAAATAAATTTATAATAGTTAAATTAAATAAATTGGTGTAGAGTATTATTTAAGTGTGTGATGATTCAATAAATTTATAATCATAAAATAAAATAAAATTGTTATAAAATGTTAACCGCTAGCAATAATATCCATAAATTATGACTATTATGTAGTACATAGATTAAATAGACATTTATATCTAAGCCAAGCCCAGACTAAAATTTTAAGACAGAGAATATTTGAATAAAAATTATCCCACACTGTTGAATCGTATGGGTTTGATGAACCAGAATGACATAACATTATCTCTTACATCAATGCAATCTTTTGGTAGATCACTGATGAGAATCTTTCAGACAAGGCAATCTTCAACTTTCTACCCAAAGGCTCATGATAAATGCAAAAGACTATGGATTCAGACTTAAAGAGTGAAGTTGCGATGAAGATGTCAGATAAACTACGAGTGTCGAATTTAAGGGTCATGATCTTGATGCAGGCTTGGATAAGGTATCCTAAAGTTTTTATATGGATCACAAGTTTAATATCTACTTAAGGGAGAGCTTATAAATGGAAAAATAGCTAATGATACCTTCTTTGGATGTACCCTCTATAGAAGTTCCTATATATGTGCTTTTATGTTCCAACAATATTCAACATCATGTTCATTCATCTTATCATATGTGCAAAATTTGGCAAGATCAATCTCAATATGTCATTTGACCTCTTTAGGCACTATCAAAGAGGGGTAGGGTTGCTCTGCTAAGGTCGAGATACATTCTTGGAACAAGGATGGTGAAGGCTTAATGCATCCTTTCATGTAAGTGGATTATACAACTGCTTAAGGTTGACACCTTCTAATGCATGCAATTACTCTTTCATGATCTCAAACTTCCTAAATATGCATCTTCAAACTTCAACACCTCTCTATTGTAGATTTAGGAGAGTGTTTGCATTGATTTTCTTTGTAATTCTTCACTTGTACTAAAAAAAGTAAAAGAAAAAGAAGAATGCTAGTGTAAACTATGACAACCCCCAAGAGCACAAAACTCCTCCACTTTTCTATAACAAGACCCATGATACCATTGATTCATACCTTTCAATTGACTCCCTAACATTGGATATCTACTAGTGCAAAATCCATGAAAGAAAAAAAGAAGAAGAAAAGACTAGTAGCATCCAAGAAATGGCATTTTGATTTGATGAATGTAAATTGCTACCTATAAAGAGCTTCTAACTATCCGTGTTTATAAACATAAAAGCACAATTTCTTATGTGTTAAAGGTGCCATTTTGACATGACTTTTGTGCTAGTGTATGTCCAAGGCATAAAATAAAATATCAATGTCAGTTGTCATAATGACTAGAGCCAAAAACCTTTATAAATTGGCCTTATAGGGGTTATATCTGTCTTAACAGCTATATCAAGATTAATTTTCCTTTACAAATTTAAATGGTTCTATAACGGAATGATATTTTATATTTTAGTACTATATTTATCTTTAAGTATGTTTTTACATAAATTTTCATGTATGCATTTCTACCTAAAAGTTTGGTGTGTTATTTTTAGTGCGAATTATTAGTCTTTTATTGTTTTACGAGTATACTAGTTATTAGTTTGTTTGCATTCTCTTAGTTTTTCTATTAATTTAAATAAATCAAATAAAAAATAAGTTAAGAAGATGGAAGAATGGAACTTGGATTTATCATAACTCACGTGTCCATATAGCAAAAGAAGTGTATAGTTACAAATTAAAATCAAGTCTTCTTAGCATAATAATATATAAACAAATAAATGGAAGTTGGGATTATCTAAAAGGCATGATGTTTGGGCCATTGGATCTACCACAAAGGCTATTAGATAGACCGTCATGATCAATCCAAGATTTTCCAATAAATAATTAACAATTAAGAGGTAGAATGGTAAAATAGACATTTTTTTTATCCAATAGTATCTATTGCACTAGATGAATAGTGCATATGTGTCTTAAGGAGGGCCCACCTTTGGATCATAAGAATCTAAAGTTCAGAGACTTTACATTAACATGGTTTTTAGGATGGTAGAATCATCCAGTATTTAGAATCTTGTGTTTACTAATTATTCAAGGTCGAAGCAGTAAGATGAATGAGTTTGATCATCCAAAGGTGGGGCCAACCTCTTTCTATCATCAAAATATCATATCACCCTAAACCTTTCAAGTGTTTGGGGTGTGAATATCAATCATATACCCATAAAAAATCATATAAATGAAAATATAAGATGAATATCAAATATATAATGTAACATATCCAATATTTTGGCCGATATGTCAAGCATGAAGTAGTTCAATTAATTTCCATGATTAAAATAGGGTATTACAGTGTTTACATACAAAAATGTTTATAATTGTTAGGGATAAAATCCATGTAATATCTAGAAATTAGCTGTGATTCAAATCCCTATAATCTCTCCACTTATTGAGATCTATGCAATTTCTCTAACATTCCCACTCAAACTAAAGGTGTTGATGATGGCAATAGCTAAAGTTTGGAGCATAGTAAATAAAATCATGGAGTTGGATGGGATTTTATAAGTAGATCAGTGATTTGAGTAGTGATGGAGATGTAGGGGAGTGTAACCATGCCCTTTTGATAATTCTATTGAGTGACATGATAATCTATTTCAAAGTGTTCTATTCACTAGTGAGAAATTCCATTAGTTATATGAATGGCACTTTTGTTGTCACAGTGGAGATGAGTAGGTTAAGATTGTGGGATACCAAAATTTGAACGTAACTAAGGAGCCAAAGTATCTCACAAGTAGTATCAACAAGGGTAAGATATTCTAACTTTGCACTAGATTTGGATACAATATCATGTTTTTTACTTTTCTAAGAGATCAAAGAGTCTCCTAAAAAGAGAAGATATCTTATAACAAATTTTTTACGTGACATCATCACCCTAGTCAACATCAGAATATGCTTAAAGTATCGGAGTTGATGAAGAGGAAAGAAGGATTTTGTGAGGTGTCCCATGAAGATAACGAATAATTTGTAAATCTGTAGCTCAGTAATTAGTACATGGAGCAAACAAAATTGTGATACTATAGTTTGAGTAATGTTTGGTCCAGTGATAGTGAGATATGTGAGCGTCCTCACTAGCTGACAATGAAGAGTCATATTTGCTAGAGGTTCATCATCTAATGATAGAAGCTTAATGTTAACAATAAGCAAAGTGGAAGATTGAGAATTTCTAAAGTATTCTTGTAAAAGTCATTGTTTCAATAGTCACAATATTGTCTGCTTTGGGGCATCTATACACCCTCACGACTTTGTTCTTCCTTGGTTTCCCAAGAAAAATACATTGTAACTATTAGGGTTCCCTAAACTCTTGTAACCAACCCAAATCCTTCTTCCCAGGCAATGTGGCACTAACTCTGAATCCCTCAGCTATCTCCCATATATGGGATCCCTAAGCCTTCACCTCTTCCTCGCTTAGGGAACATGCATCCTCACATGACCACTTATGTCCCTCAACCGTCTTCTATCTATGGGGTCTTATGCCTTCTCCCTTTAGGGTCAGCAGTACCACTTGTAGTTAACCACCATATCACAAGGAAAACTGGCTCTAATACCATTTGTAACAACTAAGGTTCTAACAGTCACAATATTGTCCGCTTTGGGGGGCCTATACACCCCTCACGGCTTTGTTCTTCCCCAATTTCCTATGGAAAACACATTGTGACCATTAAAGTTCCTGAAACTCATATAACAAGCCCAAATCCTTCTCCTTAAGCAATGTGGGACTAACTCTTAGTCCCTCAACTGTCTCCCTCCTACGAGGATTCCAACAGTCACAATATTGTCCACTTTAGAGTGCCCATACACCCCGCATAGATTTGTTCGTTCCTGATTTTTCAGGAAAAATGCATTATGACCTTTAAAGTTTCCTAATCTCTTATAAATAGCCCAAATCCTTCTCCCCAAGCAATGTGGGACTAACTCTCAGTCCCTTAAGTGTCTCCCACCTATGGGGTCCCTAGGACTTCACCTCTTCCTCTCTTAGGGAACATGCATCTTTGCATGACTGCTTGAGTCCCTCAGCCGTCTCCCATCTATGGAGTCCCTAAGCCTTCTCCCTTCATGGCCAGTGGCACCACATGTGGTTAGCCACTACACCACGAGAGAAATTGGCTCTGATACCATTTGTAATAACCAGGGTTCCAATAGCCACAATATCATCTACTTTTGGGTGCCCATACACCCCTCATGGCTTTGCTCTTCCCTGGTTTCCTAGGAAAAAAGAGTTGTGACCATTAGAGTTCCCTAAACTCTTATAACCAGCCCAAATCCTTCTCCTTGGGCAATGTGGGACTAACTCTCAGTCTCTCAACTGTCTCCCACCTACCAGGGTTCCAACAATCACAATATTGACCCCATAAGTGGGAGACAGCTGAGGGACTGAGAGTTAGTCCCACGTTGCTCGAGGAGAAGGATTTGGGCTAGTTATAAGAGTTCAGGGAACTTTAATGGTCACAACGCATTTTTCTTAGAAAATCGAGGAAAAACAAAACCATGAGGGGTGTATGGGCATCCCAAAGCAAAATAATATTGTGACTGTTGGAATCATGGCTGTTACAAATGGTATTAGAGTTAGTTCCCCTCATGGTGTGGTGGCTAATCACATGTGGTGCCGCTGGTAGTGAAGGGAGAAGGCCTAGGGACCCCATAGATGGGAGACAGCTAAGGGACTTAAGCAATCATGTGAGGACGCATTTTCCCTAATGGGGGAAGAGGTGAAGGCTTAGGGAACCCATACATGGGAGACAGCTGAGGGATTAAGAGTTAGTCTCATATTGCCAGGGGAGAAGGATTTGGGCTAGTTATAAGAGTTCAGGGAACTTTAATGGTCACAACACATTTACCTTAGGAAACCGAGGAAGAACAAAGTAGTGAGGGGTGTATGGAGCTACAAAGATGACAATATTGTGACTGTTGGAACACTTGTTGTTGCAATACTTGGCTTGATAAAGAAGATAAATGTGTTAACTGTTGATGACGAAAAAGTAGTTAAGAAGACCTAAGTTTTTCATTTCAAAAGTGTGAGAAAGAAAAGACTTGATGGCAGTAACCCCGACAACATCACTCATAGTAATAATCATATCATCAACATATAGTAATAGAAAAACATTACACTGCTCGTTGTGATGGAAAAATAATGCTAAGTCATTATCACTCTATTGGAAGCCAAAGTGAGTGATAGTTGAGGAGAATTTCTCAAACCATGCTCGAAGTGCTTGATTGAGTCCATAGAGAGCAAGACGAAGACAATAGACTTGGCCTTGTTTGTGAGGAAGACCAAGAGGTGGCTCCATATTAATTTTCTCATGAAGGTCTCTCCATGAAGAAAGGCATTCTTGACATCCATATGATGAAGTAGATAAGAATGAATGGAAGGACAATAATGAGGGTACGAACAATGATCATGTTGGCAATAGGAGCAAATGTTTCTTTATAATCAAATCCATATTCTTGAGGGAAACCTTTAGCCACAAGTCTTGCCCTATAGCATTAGATCAAACCATCATCCTTAGTTTTAATTTTGTAGATCCACTTGGAACTAATAATTGATTTTTCTAGTGGCAAGGAGGTGAGATCCCAATTACTGGTCTTAATGAGGACCTGCAATTTTGTTTGGATGGCCTAAACCCATTCAAGTTGCATGCGTGCTTCCCTATATGATTGAGGCTTATGGAGGTCAAAAATATTAGTGGCATAGCAATAGTAATCATTCGATTTTGTTGGAGGTTGATGGACGCAATAAGGGTACATGGATATGTCCTCTACAAGAACCACAGATTGAGAATCCATAAGAGTTGGAGAAGGTGGTGGTGGCGAGAGTGGAGGTAATGGAGGATTGGGAGGATTTATTGAAGTAGGTAGATAGGATTTGGGAAAGGGAACAACGAAGGTGGTAGGACTAGAGGAGTTTTGAGGAAGCATTATAAAAGAATTTGTTATCAGAAGATGACATTCCTAAATACTTGAATACGACAAGTGTTGGGGTCATAAACTTGTATCTCTTTTGTTCAATATTGTACCCTACAACAATACATAAGATAGACCAAGTAGAAAGCTTGGTATGTTCATTATGGGGTAACAATAACAAGCATGTGGATCCAAATTTTTTGAGATGACCATATAATGGTGGCCATCCGTGTAGAAGTTCATAAGGTGTTTTATGGTGTGGTAAAGGAGTAGGTGTTCGATTAATGAGGTACATGGAGGTTCAGGCAACTTCTCCCCAGAATGTTGATGAGAGTTGGGAGGAGAGAGGAAGTGTGCAAATGGTTTCAATAATATGCTTGTGTTTGCATTCAAAGACCCCATTTTGTTTACCAAGCATACAATGTTCACAATATAGATTTTAAATTTTAGGTATTGTGCCTAAAGATCCATTGGATATGAGTTTATAAAGGTGAGGTAAAGAAGGATAATCCAAGCAGTCATGCCATAACTCAATGCAAGTGAATGCAATAGTGTGGGATAGAATGGGCAGGTGAAGGGACTAAAGGCAATAAAGGCAGCCACTTCTAATCTGAGTCTCACACATCTTCTTTGTCAGTGAGTCCTGTACAATACATTTATTATCCTTGAAGATGACATAATATCCTTGATCATATAACTGGTTAATAGATATCAAAGTCATGGTGAGATGAGGAACTAGTAAAACATTGTATAAGGTTTTGACAATTTTAATGTGTGTTACAAATAAGGGAGTGTTATTGGGAGTGTGAATGGATATATGATTGTTTAATGAAAAAGGTATGAAAAGGCATGTGTAGTGTAAGCCATATGATTTGACATTTCTAAGTACAAAAACCAAATAGGGTTATGAGACGTACCTAGTGGGAAAGAGGCAAAGGTAGCATAATGATTACCATTGCTGGAAAGACCGAATGTAATCTAACTATAGAGATAGTAAAAACCTCATGGACCTCTAAGAGTGAAAATCTTGTAATAGGTATAAAGGATGTAGATGGTGCATCTGGTGGACCATTAGCTGTAGCAACATGAGAAGGACCTTCTTTATTCTGATACTGAAGATGTAAACAATCATTCTTACAATGACCCTCCTTTCAATAGTAAGTGCAGAAAGGATTCTTGCCACTAGTAGGAGATTTAGAAAGTTGAGAGCTATGAATGGTAGCAAGTATGAGATTTGATAGGGACTCAGAAGGAAGATCTTTGTGAGTTTTTGTATTTAGTTACGGAAGAACGCTCTGAAATGTAGGTTGAGGAGAGTGATGAAGAATAGAACTACACAGTGCATCGAACTCAGCAGTGAGTGCAATAAGAAGCTGAAAGAGATGGACCTATTCATGAAACTGTTGATATTCCCTATGGGAATGAGTCCATGTTAGTTTATTAAGTGATATTTGTTCCCATAGGACTTGCATTTGAGCATTAAACTTAGGGATGCACTGCCCAGGTTGTTGTGCAAACTACCGATCTCTAGTTCTAATTGATATCTGCTAACAAAATCAGTTTGAAGATAAGTGGATCTGGGGTTGTGCCACACATATTGAGCAAGATCCGAGTCATTAATAGTAAGTTTTGAAGGAGATGATGATTATTTGTAGTGGAATCTTTGGCTGGTCGTTCTCCACGCATATAACTACTATAGTTGAAATCGTCATTACTTCATTTGGATTCGATGGTGCAGCCTGTGCCATTGGATGACAAGAAAGAATACCGAGTCGTAGTTGGTGGTTTTTCCGTTCTCACAGCCATTTGTGTATATAGATCTAATCATAGTAATTAGTGGTGGAGGAAGCAGTGACGGCTGAGGAAGCAACGATGGCAGAACAGTTTTGTTCTGATTACTTAAGATCGAAATAGTGTCGGAGCCTGTGGAAGGTAGCCACAAGTGGAGGAAATCAAATATGAAGAAGGGTAGGAAATCAGCCCAAGGAGCAAGTATTGCCAGTCAAGTTCATTCCAATCCCCCTATGCCAGTGCGCAAGGGTTTTGTTGTAGGGATTGGTTCTTTGCCGGAGTGATGGAGGCTGGAATGGTGCTGATTCCTTCGCCTAGGAGCTGGTGTGTAGTAACCCTTTGTCTGGATCTACTGTGTTCGAGGCAAACTACTGAAAATCGACAACGACCTTGGCTGAATACATGAGATTGATGGTGGCCAATATACTGCATAAGATTAATGGTGGAAGGAGGAGAAGCAGCTCGAAGTGGGAGATCAACAAGTAATTTCTTTTATTAATATAGTGTATTACAATGTTTGTATACAAAAATGTTTCTAATTGTCAAGGATAGAATCCCTGTTATATCTACAAATTAGTCGTGATTCAGATCTCTGTAATCTCTTTGTATATTGAGTGAGATCTTCTGCAATCTTCTAACATGACCTGCTATAGCTGATATGTTAACCTACCCATATCAAAATCTATAAGAAATTCAATTTGCAGCAAATATCCTTAAAATTTCATATTGCTACAGTAAATTGACCAATATACTACTGATGTATTGGTTATCTTGGTTGCATTTTGTTCTATGGTCCAAGTTAAAGCAGTAAGATGAATAGTATGAATCAATCATAGCAAGTCCTACTATATAGAAGTGTAGGTGTTGTCCACTCAGGTATTATCGCGATCTACACCAGCATTCCTCTACTAAAAAAAATATAGTCATTTTTTTTATTCTCCCAAAAAGGAAAGGTCTAAAACGTTTGACCGGATATCCAACAGATCCTAAGGAATTACATTGATCTCATCTGACTTGGGATTATCTAGCAAATATTAAGGAATTATCTTAAGAAATACATGTCTATGTCTCATCTAAATCTCATCAGACACGACGGTCCACTGGGCTTCCTAAGTCCAGTCTCAGCCCGTAGACTGAAAGATACAATTAAATGGGATAACCGATGTTTACTTTGGGGAACATGTTTACTAAAATCTAATCAATGCCAGGTAAGCATGCTCTCTCTATCTAGAAGTTGTATGATAGTCTCGACATCTAAAAACCATAAATGCATGGTTAGATGTGATTTTTGTAGCTGCGTCATCTACCTTAGATCGACCCACATGAACGCTTTGAATTATTTTAAAAAAAAAGCCTGAGCCCTCGCCTCACTTTTCTTCCCCTAATGTATTGTCCCGGCGTGGTGTCGGGGCAATCACATAACTTCTCTCTCTAATGCTTCTGCATCACTGAAGGCACTATTATAAATGAAATGACTGGAGATAACTATTCGCGATTCAATCAATAAGCCTAAACTGCTTACATATTTTTCTACTAAAACAGAACAGAACTACTAAATAGAGCTTTTCCTTGTTGTTGAATGTTAGTAAAGAAATGCTACATGTATAGGAAGATTCCTCTGGCAACTGGTAATTTCTAAGACGTACATGGGCAAGTCAAGGATGGCCTAAGCAATTATGCAGATAGTTAAAATGGATAATCTATTTGTACGAAACAAAATACCATACCATTAACTATCTAATCAATATTGCTAACTAATCAACTGTCAGAAAACAATAAGTATTAATTACGTATGCTTCCGGTTCAAGTACTTTTCTTTTGCAAAGATCGTGTTAGTGGATCCACGTCTAGCATATCCGATGATTTATTTATTTATTTGAGTTAGAGAAAGACACACTCATGCACAGACTCAAACGCTTGCTTATATGATGATTCTCATTAGGAAAGCTTGAGAAACGGAACATAGAGAATTCTTAACGCAATTACTTTAAAGAAGAGCGTGCCGTCTCTTCAAGCTAAGAAACTGACCATGCTTTTGGCATGTGGATGTCCCAATAGTAAGCTAAGTGCTTCAAGCCCTCTATATAAAAACAAATCCTCATCCATACAATTAAAGCAATCAGCTCTTCACCGAAACATGGGTGCCAATATCAAAAGTTTGGTTATGTTTATGTTCGTTTTTGTAGCGCTTTTGATGGCCTGCACTAGGGCGAGTCCGACTTTACCATTTCATGACTGTATTGGCGACTGTATAACACAGGCCGCGACTTGCGTCTTCGGATGTGCTAGTCCAGAGGGGTTAGGACCATGCATTTTTAATTGCGGAGGGAAGTCTCTCCCCTGTTTCATGGGCTGTGCTGCAGCCCCCCCACCTCAGGCCCCACCTGGGCGTCAGCCGACCACAAGCCCAAGTCTCAGTTCAAGGCGTGGGGTTCAGCTGTGATATGTGCTATCTATAGAATATGTGAAGATCATTTAGATGATTAAATAAATGGAAGCGGGAAAATCATCTTATCTACATTATATAAAACTAAGCTCCCTTCTATCTCTAAGGGGAAGCGGCAAGATTTCAATATAGGTAATCGTGATTCGAAATCCACGTTCCTCTATCCCTCTTTCTACTGAGAGTAATAATATTCAGACACAAGATGCGTTTCCATGTAGATATACCCAAGGCATCTTTTCTTAGATCTAGTCATTTTTCTTGCTCCTCGTAGCGGGTTTAGGCTACAGCCTACTTGCGAAAACTCATGCCAATTGCCAATTAACTGGTTTGACTTTCAGGTAGATGAAAACATAGGCCAAGATTATCCAATAAGTATAGTATATACTTTAGTTTGTTACTGAATAAGGTGAACGGATTAGACGTGCAATGCCTTAATGGCTATTCCCAGAGGACGATGCCTTGGTAGCAGAAGGGAGGGCAGTCGAATTTGCCTCGTGATAGATGTGCCCAAAAGTAATGACCTGGACGCAAGGAGCCAATCCTTGTTACATTTCTTCGTCAGCATTCGAGTTCACTATTCCGGACATTTTCCCTTCATCACGATGATAAGAGTCTCCAATCACCTGCAATTTATAAATGCCCAAGTTATAGGTCATTCTAAGACAGTGGTGCAATTACGGCTGCCAAGTGATCGGTTTTGTTTCAGATGCCCCTAATCTGCATCCAATGCATTTAATTTTCCTAATTTGATTTAGGATACTTGGAAATTTTCATGCCCCAATTCACATTCAATCCATTTGGTTCAGTTCACAGTGTCATAGCAGACTATTACAAGCTTTTTTTCTTTTTCTGTTTTTTGAGAGGAATGCTAAACTGACTATAGCATGGTTGCGATCTAGTGACCACATTTTATATAGCCCACCTTTAACTGATTTAACTAGTTCATCTCAATGCTCTTTTTGGATGTTCTGTAGATAAAAAAGCAGGTGATTTAATTTTCTAGCATCTAAAACTGCCCATGCTTGAAAAGGAAACGTATAGAAACTTTGGTAAATGACACAGTTTTCTAGGAGCTATAATTATACAAACCATATACTATTCCACCTATAAGAAATCTACTGTTAGATCAATAAGATAGACGAGTCCAATCATGCAATGGTGGCTCTAGAAAAAAAAGTGGTCGCTAGAAAGTATTTCCATTATTAGCATTCGTCTTCTTGTAAAGCTTGGCAACGCCGGAATGTATTTCAGTTAGTTTGTTATATAATGTATAATGGACAGTTACTTTACTAGTGGCAATCCAAGTTTTGATCCAAATAATACCAGCTGCTTTCTGTGTTTTGGTTTGCAAATAAGTTTCTTCTACCAGCCAAGAACACTTTTAATTCTCTTTAATTATATTTTAGAAGCATAAATAAATAGGATATAAATCAGGAGAAAAAGCAAATAATTAATAGTGAAAAGAGTCTTAGGAAGAGTGTCTAATGAAGTCGACACACCTTTTTTTTTTTTTTTGCCATGCATGGTGAAATTCAGTAAGACTTGAGCCATCCATTATGTTGGGAATGTCTTAGATAGGCTTGATCCAAAATTTTGTGCCTTTCGGATTCTTTTAGCCAATGTTTTTTTAGTCAAAATTTTAGACCCAATCTTCTTACTTTGGTAAAAGATCTAAAATAAGTGGTGAAGATCATCTAAATACATTCATTTCTCATGGGTTCCATATTTTATGTCCACAGGTGAACTTATGACTTAAATCTTCCAAAAAAAATTAGAAATTCCTGCTGAAACTCTTTACAAAAAAAAAAAAATACGCTCCAAATTTAAACTGATACTTGCTCAACTCTTAAGTGAATACATTCATTCAATTTTGTGCTATAAAGAGGTACAGATGCCTTAGAAACGAGAGTAATCAGCCAACTATATGATTCTTTTGTTGTGTGATAAGTAAAAGAACCATCATGCCCTTGCATAATATTAAAGTTAAATAATTTATAGGTAACTATAATCACATCAAGATTTGGTTGTTGGATTTGATAATTTACAAATTTGGGTTCCTCAAATCCATATCCATGCCAAATCAAATCAAATCTGATACTAAAAGTTAAATATAAATCTAATTACAATAGAATTTCTCAATTCACAACCAATCTATTTAAATCGGTTTGGATAGTTGATAATCCAACTCTTAAGGAAATTGCTAAAAGCTGCTACGAAAGCTCTCTTTTGATGGTGCATAATGCATCTTGCTCTAGAGTTTCTCGAGTTTCCTACCTACGACCCATCCAACATTGACTGATATACCCCCAAGAGAGAGTGGGACCCAATTAATCACTACTTCTGATGATTTTTTTGGTAAATAGTTTTTGATCATTTACATTGCTTTAAGTTCTTATTTCTTTTCTTTTTTCCTACTAAATGCAACTTCTAGTCTTCTATTAACTACAAGAGAATTACATAGCCCTCAAACCATTTTGATCGTCAAGCAAATCACTAAGTAAAAAGGCCGGTGATCTATCAAACCAATATTTTGGAATTTTCATAACCGCAGCTCTCATGGCCATTTGTCCACACCTCCTCTCCCTCTTTTAGGAATGCAATAAGTTCTTTGTTGCCACCTCTATAGACGGAAGCCGAATTCAAGCTCTTATTTTTGCAATTTTGGCCATTGTTTATATAGGTGAATCCCTGGAGGGTCATCAGAAATGAGCTTTTAGAATAG
Organism: Warburgia ugandensis; assembly: GCA_035236585.1. Taxonomy (NCBI): domain Eukaryota; kingdom Viridiplantae; phylum Streptophyta; class Magnoliopsida; order Canellales; family Canellaceae; genus Warburgia; species Warburgia ugandensis. The sequence continues at coordinate 62,093,573 of CP141130.1, forward strand.
TCTTTTTCTATAAAGAACAAAGAAAAGAGAAGGCAAGACTATGCTAACTCATGGTGGTCCAAGAAGATTTATAGGGGAATGTAATGATAGATATAGAAAAATCTTTCATCGGTGGTTATGAATGACTGATTTTTTCAATCTTTTTTACTTGTTTCCATAAAGAAAATCAGAAAGATTAAGAAATAAAACTTGTCAAATTTAGATAAAAAAAATCATATAGATTTTATAATACCATATGCTATGGCTCAAATTGGTAGTCAATTATATTTCTGATAGTAATTGACAATTGAATCAAAATTTCCATTATTGTATAAAAGGGCTAGGATGTTAGAGTATAGCTAATACTAGGATCATAGTTACAAAATCTTTGAATAATTGAAACACGTTTGAAAAATGCCTAACATTTTCATGCTCTGACCTTTTCCTGAACGAGTCATTAGGTTTTACTTTTTTTCAAAATTTAAAGAAAATTTCAAAAAACTAACATGATTTTACCTTGTAAAACATAAGTTTCACAAATAATTTGCAAAAGCCTCAAATAGTTTTTTAAATCTAGTTATAATTTCAAATGAAAAGATACTCATATATGAAAATTGTTTGTTCCAAAGTTTTCCTTAAGTTTTCAAAAATATTTGGTGGAATGAATTAGAAAAGTCAAAAATCAAATTTCATGACCACTAAATGCTTAGGCATATGGTTCTTTGGGTCAGAAATGAAGTGGCTGTGATTTCTTTTGAGTTATCTAATTTCTGTACAATGTACAAGATGATCAATTTGATTCTTTCAGAAAAATGCTCTACTGTAGCGTATACTCAGAATGCTTAGAAGCATCTTATTTGTTTTAATTTATATATAAAGTTTCACTTACAAGTACAAATCAAAGTCATTCAGCAGATTTTAGTGCTTTTATGTTACCCTTTAAGCCGTAGGTTCAAGTCATAATCTATATAAACTACTTTCAATATGTAACAAATTGGCAAGTTGACTCAACCAGAGTTAACCATTTTTACTTGCAAACCTACCAGCCTTAAACAGGTTGAGTGCATGTATATATTTTATGACCCATGGGTAAAATAGGTACCACAATTTGTACCCATGATGACCCACCCCACAACCCACCAATTTGATACTTCTATGGACAATGTCATATATCAACCCACTAAGATCCTATGAGATTCTCATATGATGGGCATCTAAGAATGAAATCCATCCATTTTTCTTCTATCTTTTTCTTTATTGATGTGGATCATTGTTTATACATTCACAAACAAAACCTGTCGAAAAGGGGAAGAAAAGTCCAAGGGTAGGTCATTGGCAAATGAAGAATTGGAAGAAAGATAAAAACATGAAGGCCTTTTGCTTAATTTCCTAGTTTCTTTTTCTTTTTCCTTTTTTTTTTGTCAAGCTGATAATACATGCCTAATGGAGATGTGTTAGTTGGCAACCTGGTGGACTGTGGGCCTCATCTTAGAGAAGATCCAATAATTAGGAGCTAGCTGATTTATTACCTAGTGGACCATGGCTGATTGGCTTCCTTGCGTGTCCTAGTTGGAGTCCTAGAGGTGAGAGTCCATACTATCTTTTAACTCTTTTGCTTAGAAGATCTAAGCCGTATTTGGAGTATAACCCCTGAGAAATTAATGAATTCAGAAAATCCTAATTACTTGGTTTCATATATTAAATTAAAAAAAAAAAAAACTGATGGTCATGATTTTCAACTTGAAGAAATATAAGCCAAAAATATCCAATGGACCTAAAATCTCACGTTAGTCTAGCTAAGCCATTTTAAGCATGGTGAACAGTTTAAATCTACAAAAAATTATCACTAAGCATAAGTGTGGAGTCATACTAGGATTCCTTCCTCATATACACATATCAAATTGAAAAGCTCATAAAAAACTAATTCAAATACGTTTTACTCTATCATGCTAAACCTAGACCATCTCTTTCAGTTTTTGTTTGGTGATTGATGGATGAAATCTCTCACCATCCTTTCAATCAAGCATTCTCTTCTACATAGCAAATCAAATGAGAAGAAGAAGGATGCAAAGAGATGCCTAAATTTGCTATCAATTATGCATGACCTGCCATGTGAGAAGTGATATAATTGCACCCCTTACTTTTGATTCATGAGCCCCTTACTAATGTTATTGATGGTTATAGTTCTACGTGTGCCTAAGTTTATGAATATCCAAATTGTTTACAATGTTGCCCTTGACTGAAATTTTCATCCATTGGCTGATCCTATTTACCACTTTTATTAATTGTAAAATAAAAGCTCAAAAGTCTCAATGTTCATTTTATAATTAATAGTATCAACAAGACCACCTAAGTGAAGGGCAACATTTAAAAGTTTTGAAACTTATTTATGAGCCCACTTACACTTATAGCCATCCCTAACATTTAGTCAAGGCTTAATGAATAAAAAAATAAAGGTTGGTTATATGATAACCAATGATATTATAATTATCTAAAATCAATGTACACCTAAATTGAAATTGTAGCTCCTATACAATGCAGGCCCAAAGATTCCATGCTATAACCATCACAAAGATTCCATGACATAACCATCCCATATATTGACAAAGTCAAGTCCATACTAACAAAAATATCTATTTTTTCCTTTCTTGTTCCAAATGACCTATATTTCTTGTGAGTCTTATCATATTTTAAATCAGTCATTTTCAATAAGACTCATCTTTTTTAAATTTATTTTTTATTCTTATTTAAACCCCATTTATTTACACCATTTTTTGAAAGGCAATTATATATACACCCCTTTTTCTATTTGGGTGGCGTTATAGTAAAAAGGATGAATATCATCAAGCTTTAAAAAAAAAAAAATTAAAAAAATTTCACTTTCTATTTTTAAGTTTCTTTTTTCTTTTTTACAACTTTATGTTTTCATGTTTTGTACTTTTTAAGTTTCATTATGTTAGTTTTCTTCAAGAGTTTACCCCAAAAGTGTATAAGTTGTCATGCAAGAGCGAGTTTTAATTGTGAAGGTCACAAGTTCAAAACTCCTCAAAAGTGTGTTCATATGAGTGTGAGAGCATGTGTACACCAATAAAAATAAAATAAAATCATAAGCTTTAAGTCTCTAATCTATGCAAGTCCAATGAGTGACTATCCACTTTTTTCTTTTTTATACTTGTGAAATTTTTTTTTTTTTTCCTAAACCTTTTTTTACTCTTTGTTTTTTTTTTTCTAAAATTTTCTAATTTTCTCTTGTCGGCTTTTTTCAACTCTCAACTTTGTACAATGACTAGGAGACATTATGTTTAATTTATCTATAATAATATCCCTTTTTGCTTAAGAAGTTATCAAGTAGGTTTATTTATTTAAAAAAATTGTATGACTTTCAAAAATTTTGACTTTTTTCATAAGCTTTTTATCATAGTGGCACAAGAAATATCTCTCCTGGACGACTAGGTTTAGAGGCTATGCATGGGGGAGTTTGTGTCTAACTTTCAAAAACAAACTTATGACTTCTTTTCCATTTTGTCATTTCTCTTTTTAAGTTATTTTATTTTTTCCTTTATCGACCTTTCCAAAATTTGTCAACTTTTTTTTTTTACTTTCTACCATTTCTTTTTCTTTTCTTTTTTTGTATATTTTGAATTTTTTCAAAATTCATGACATTTTGTTTTACCAAATTCTTTTTCAAATTCAAACTTTGTGGCTATGGTCTCTTGGTCGAGGCATCATGCCGTGATCCCAAAGAAGATCACACTGCTTAGATATCCAAATCACAATTCCAAACCGAGTCCCTTTAGGAATCCACCATCAAAATGTGTAGAGGAGTTGCACCACTTGTTGGGAATCACCGGTTGACATTTTGAACGAGCAACTTGTTCATCCGACTCATAGACCCCAAGGTGGACGGCTATGAAAAACTTATTCAATGAAAACCTCTCCAATAGTTTCCTTCACGTAAAATATAGATGGTATTATGAAAACAATCAATACCATCTGCATTTTAAGGGAAAGAACTACCGGAATCTAAGAATGACTGGATCACTAAAAAAAAAATCAAAGGTTAGATCTCAACGGGTGATGTAAACTCCTACATTTTTTTTTAGCGTGGACGTCTGTCTACGAGGACTCTTCCAAACCTTTTGTTTGGGGCTAAAATGCCCTGAGGTTTGAAATACAATGACGAACAATGACATTGATCATCAAAACACCGTCACAAATCAAACGCTTACTCAAGTCCAATGGTCCAAATGGTACAACTTCTCGATGTGACTATTTGATATGACGGCCCATTAGATAAATGGTCAAGGTCATTGAGAGAATCTGGAGCACTTCCCCATTTGCCCCGTCATATTTCCATTTGAAGGCTGGCCAGTAGCTGTATCATTCCTCCAAGATGACGCCTAGCTGATAAAGATGCCCACATCGTAAGTGTACGTTTCGGTCAGTGGTGGTTCATTCAGCAGACGCCACGTAGGCATTGATGGGATATAGAATGATATGTCATATTTTGTCCCTAGATCCGGCATAGACCCAGTCAAGTTAATATTCAGAGATATCCCAAGTCAAAGCAATAATAGAAGCCAGATAGTTGTTAACTAAGATGACTGGTCGCATCCATCGTAGGATCCATGAAGTGAGAGACAGCTAAATGAAAACGCTTGATGAGAATTAAAATAGAAAATAAATTCATTTTAAATGACATGGTACACGTAAAAGGGTGCCTTGACAGGAGGGATGGCGCCGGGTGACTTAGAGGTCACGGGTCTCGACAGCTTCATGCACCCAACCGTCTTTGTAAATGTGTCATTTTTTAATTTGACATTTGAAAGAGGGTCATATGATACCTAAACGTCAGTTCCAACTGTTTCAAATAAGCGTCCCTGCCATTCGCCAATAAAAACCATAGAAAAACTAATCTTATTCAACCATCCATGGTGAGGAAGCCCAAGAAATGTACTGCAAAATATCCCTTGAATTGAAAAGTGAAAATCATTTATTTTTGTCCTGATATTACTAAAGGAAACCAACAGTCCGATTGATCTAGAAGATTGGACCAAGTTAAAACATGGGTTGAACATCACATATTTCCCAGATCCTTTTGTAAAATCCTATTCATTAATAAACAAACAGGATCAAATAATATAATCCGAAGGACGATCCCTGATCAGCCTAAGATCCACTCAATTACATACGAAAAGAGTCCATTCCCTTTAAAAAATGGAAGCAAAGCCCTATACACTCGTGAAGGAACTTTTATCTGGATATCGCCCTTGAATCAATGAAAACCTAAAATGAAAATTAAATCTCGGAAGATGAGTTCTGTGCATTATTAGATTTGGGAGATGGGTCTTTGAAGATGGTGTAGTCTCCATATAAAAATTTGGGAGCTATTAATGGAAGTATTCCTGGTTAGTTTTTGTTTGGTAAACGTGCAAGGATCTATGGTGTGTCTGTGATTGCAGAGTTTTAGTGCACGGTCCAGCTCCAACTTGAGGAGGTTTTTCCTGTATTCTACTTCCGAATGCGGAACATTATATTTTGCCAGAAATGGTACAACTTGAAAAATAGACTTGCACAGTGACGTGAGGGTGGGAAAAGTAGAAAAATATGGAAAATATTTTGAAACCGTAAACTTAAGATAAGGGCATTTCGATCTTTGAGGAGTCCCTTGTCTTTTAACATAATGGAATCCATTCTCAAATTGTTTTCGTACGAAAAATATCCTTCTATTTATATATTTTTTTGGCAGTGTTAAGGGTATTTTTGTAATTCAATATAAAGTACCCTCTCATTTCTTACTTGTTGCCCAATCTGAAAAATTAAATTAACTTGGAAGTAAAACGCCTTCCCATCTTCCTCTTGCCACTATTTTTGTTGGTGGTTGTGAACGCCTGGAAGCTTTTGGAGGGTGGAGATTCCCTCAAATACCATGGATCTATCAGTCGTCGGCGGTGTTTTCTTTGGTTTGGGAGTTTATGAAGAATAAATGTGATTTGCTCTTTTATTGTTGAACTTGGAGTCACCAAATAGGAAAAAGACCCTATGACAAGATATCAAAAGATCATGTGTGTTGCTTGGTTATGAACTTGGAAAATATTAGGCACCAACCCACTTGATCTGGAAACCAATCTCTACTAGATGAGATGGTTAGGCTATCTTAGGTCAAGAAGGGAAAGATGAGATGGTTAGGCTATCTTTCAACAAATTTACTAATCAAGAGAACTATACTACCATGCAAGGAACTTCTTCTACTACTGCAATAAGGAAGCCCTCTCTATTGGGCCGACAGCACAAATTAGACCAACTCTTTCATGAATACGAGAAATCTCGTAATGCATAGGTAATTGAAAGAACGAAGCATAAATTATGTGTTCCTATGAAAAGGATTCTCTACTATGAGAGTAGGGAAATCTTTTTGAATGAGCTATGAAACCCTCTTATGCTATTTTAGGAGGATCTCTCCCCTTGAGACCCTCTAACCATGCTACGGACGTTCTTGGGGAAAGGAGGAAGCTTGACTCCTTTCCTTCCCCTCCTGTAGGAGGAAACCCTACTCTAGTTGAAGAAATATCTACAAAGCAGGAAATCTACTCTAGAAACAGGAAAATAAGAAATTAAACTTAAAATCATGTTCTATATGCAAAGCTACTAAAAGTGTAAGGAGGAAATGAAATTAAAGAGAGAGAGAAATTTATACCTAACTAAGCATAAAAATAAAGACTAAACAGCTATAAAACAAGAAAATCTAAGGTTTAGAGTAAGTTTCCTCTTTGGGAAAACTTGAAGTATAACTTCCCTCAGGATAATGTAACAAGGTATATCACTCCCTCATCCTTTGACAAGGTTTTCTCAGCCTTCTTGGGCTATGAAAACCTTTTGAGATAAATTTTAAAGACTGAATCAACCTTACCGAAAGCATGTCATACCTCTACAAACATTGATTGCCTCTGCTCTAGGAAGACACCCTTTTATATAGTATTTCAATTGATAATTTTAGCTTTAATCTAATTACAAAATCTATTCTCTCTCTCTCTTTTTTTTTTACTAGCTGCCTGGGTCATGGTCATATGAAATCAAGTCACATAATGGACATTGATTTTGCATCCACATAAACACGTCACATTATGTTGTGGATACAATGCCTGTCATCACTTTGGATGCTACCAACATCTTCTAGAAGAGAGTCCATGCCTCTGCTTTTGGGTCTTGCGGCTGCAAGCCTACTTTTGAAGTCTTGCAGCTACAACATGGACTCATACCATTTGGCCGTGTGATCCTTCTTCATTTGTTTAATTTTTTTCATGCTCTAGACATTGCAAGGTCTTTTGACTAAATTTTCTTTGGAACTTTAAATAAATGAAGTATCTATGAGTAAATGCAAATTATCACTGGGGAATATTTTTTTTTGACTAGTGGTAATTTAGGTGGGGTCAAAATCTAGTGTCTACAGATGCCCCTCTTTGGAGAGGTCATGCGAATGGCTTATGCCAAAGTTGAACTAGACACATTTTTCTCTCCCATTAATCCTTACAAATTAGAACTTTTAGCTCCTAAGTCTCTTACCCTTGCCATGAATCCTTGTTAACTTAGAGGAATGCTCTTTGTCAATAATTTTGAAAATGATGGTGGCACCCGGAGTTTTGATGTCTTTGAAAACCTTTATGAATTTGCTTGGCATTGCCCAGGGCTTTTGAAATGCCTTTGAAAATCTTGATGGATCTGCCTAGGATTGCCTAGGGCTTTTGAAATTTCTTTGAAAATCTTGATGGACTTTCGTAGGACTACTTAGGGCTTTGAATTATAACCAAGTGCTACTTGGGATTTGCTGGGGATTGACAAAGTTCTGCAATCTAAAAGGTGGCTTGAGGGCTACACAAGCTACAGAGACTAAAAGAAGGTGGCTTGGAGGCTGCTCAAGCCACATGGACTTCTGGAATGTGGCTTGAGGGCTGCTCAAGCTACACAAAAATCTTGGTCTGACTATTTTGTTCATTGGATCAATTGGATTTGTCGGATGATCAAATCTATTAAATCCACTGAATCTATGATTAGATTGCATTTTTATTTTTATTTTTTTGGCTTTGAGAGTCAAGTGGTCATTTGACCCTTGGTTCATTGCACCATCTTTGATTGATCGCATGACTTTTGGTCATGTGGTTCCTTGAAGGGTACTTTGGTCTTTCCATTTTTGTTTTACCATAGGACACGGGTCATGTGGTAAGAAGTTGAAGAGTTGGTGGAATGACCATGGGTCAGATGGCAATGTGAATTTTGTTGATTGTAAAAATTCAAAACTCATCTCCTCTGTTTTTGAAAGATAAGTCTATCTTTCAAAATTTTCACCCACTCCAAAAAATATGAAGCTAGACCTCTTTTTCCCTCTTTCCCTCTTTCCTACTTTTCCTTTCTTCTTTCTTCTTCTCTTTCTCTCATTCAAATTATTGCATTTTTTTTTGTTTGCGACCATATCTCTAAGGAAAAGATTGAGGACAGACAACAGTGATGACAATGATCTTGTTGACTAGTCCAATGTATTGGGGGTGGGGAACCCTGATGATATGGAGCTTGGGGATGACTACGAGCCAGAAAGGTTAGATCATCAAACTCTAAGTCTCCATCACCACACCTCTCCACTGCCAAAGGGAAAATTCTGCATATTTGTGTGGGAATACCAACCACCACATTTTGAAGCATGCTTGCTAACATGAGGTAGGGCACTTTGCAATGTCTCCTCCCCTTTTTGAATGGAAAAAGTGGGTCTAGAAATCAAGCATTGGACATGCATTTAATTTTATAAGTGGGAAAATGATACACAGGTAGGTGGCATTTGTCACTAGTTTTTCACCTCAAAGAAGAAGTCTTGTACCATTAGCATTGGACAACCTCAAAGGCTTTAAAAAGAGGAGTGAAGCACCATTAGCATGGAACAACCTCAAAGGTCTCAAAATAGCAATGCAACATGAGCAGCACCTGTAATAACCCTAAATTTTAAAATATTGTTTTATGCAAATTTTATTGCAAAGAAAGGATAAAATATATTTTTATTCTTGAAACTCTAATCAATGAGATTTTTATAGAAGCCAAATAAAGTATTGAACCTTAATAAGTGGATTGTACTAGGAAAAATAAATCCAACGACACCAAGAACTCCCAAAAATGAGTTCAAATGAAAAAGTTATGAACATTTGAAGTTGAGGGGTATTTTGATAATTGTTCAAGTTGGCTTGTTTTACTGAATTTTAAAACAGAAAAGATTCAAAACAAAGGGGGTCATTTTGATAACGGTATCCCCATCTTTGGCTCCTTCACTAGAGAAATAGGACAATGATCATGCTTCCCAAAAAAGGCGGATCACCGATGATAAAAGAACCTTTCTCTTTCCCCATCGCATTCCCCTTTTCTCCCCAAACTCCATCTCTTTCCCCTCTCCTTTTCCCCTTCTTCTCCCTTTGGCTAACCTCTTTTTCTCCATCTTTGGCTCTTCCCTTTTCGCCACCATTTTTTTCCGAACTTGATGCAGTGGGGGACATCAATCTCCTCTCCTTCGGCCAACCTAGGTAAACCCCCTCTTTCCTCTTTCCATTTTCCTCCTTTCCAGCATTCCTTTTCATCCAAATCTAGTAGATCTATTCTCATCCAAATGCGTAATAAATTATAGAAAATTTAGAAAAATATACAAGACTAGAATGCATTAAACCTTAATAAGAACAATTGAACTATTTATGTTAGTATTTAGATTAATTACCAGTTGGATTGTTCTAATGACCATAGATTCGAAGATTTGATGCTAGGGTGACTTGTAACTATAGATCTGATGGATTAGAATTCAACTTGATCATCAGATCAATAAATCAAATGTTGGGATATGAAATAAATTATCTATAAATCAAGGAATAATGGAAATTGAGGACAATTAGATTATGATCTTTAATCAATGGTCATTATTTGACATTACAACAAAAATAAAGAGGAATATGTATGATCATAAAGTAGTAAAGGCAAGATCACCACGTTAGTGGTGATTAAAGACTAAATAAGTCACAATTAAGAATCATAAGTAAGATAAATGACATTGTAATGTACATGTGTTGATAGAAATGTTGACTGGTACGAATTAAGCTTATTAAGCATTCCGAGGATTGGGATGACTGCGTTTGAGGTAGGTAGTTTTAATATCTATTTGCCATTGGGATTTTGAGCATGTCATTTGCTTTACTAAGATGTGTAGATTTTAAATAATCAAATAATTTGATTATTATGTTTTCGATTTTAAGTTACCTAGCTATCATAAGAGTCATATTTTGTCATGTTGCATTATTTTAGCTTTATAAGAATGCAATATTTGCAATGAGACATGTGATTTATGAAAATTTACTTTCATAACCATGATGCATAATTTTATATAGAAAATGAAAATGATGTTGCTCATTCTATTACATGCAATTGTGTGTTTTTAAAAGAAATGATTATACTTGAAATTTGCATCAATCCCATATTTTGAGATGACTTAAGAAAATGCATGGTTTTGCATGAGATATATGATATATGATTTTATGATATTTGGATTGAGATATATGCTTGTTTAGGCTAATGAGCCTAGTGGGCACTATGCTAAGAGGTTGTAAGGGTTTGGCCTACTACCTCTAACCATCAAAGGTGGTCGGTATCCATGCCCAAAGAGGCACCTATTTTTCTCAATTGCTGTGTTAGGCAAACAACCACTGGAGGTGTTCATGGCACCCTTTTCGAGATATATGCACAATTGTCGTAGAGGCTTTGGTGGTTGGTTTCTAGATACTGGAGGCACACGATGCAGTTAGCTAGTTGTGAGCATAGTGTACCATGAGATTTCTATTTTGAGATTCTATGTATGGTGAGATTGATGGTCTTTAGATAAGTACTCATGACTAATCAACTGGTGTGTTCGCCGAGGTGCATATGTGCACGTGATGATGATGTTGTCGGGTTGCAGTTGTTGACGTTCACAGTTTAAATGCGTACTATTTTAATATTTTGAGGATCTTATGGCAATTGAATTATCAAGTTAAATGGAGGATCTTTCACATAATTTACAAGTTATGCATTCATGTGATTTTACAATACATTATATGTTACAATTTATGTGAGATTTCCATGCAAATCCAATCATTTGAAAAATATACATTTAAAGTCATGCATATTTTATATTAATATTATCTAAGATTTACATGCGAATTCATATATGTTTCCTATCTCTGATTTAATCATTATATTCTTTAGAACTGCATGAAAAATTATGTGAAATATTATTTAGAATTGGATTTCAAATTTGATATAATATATGTGAAACTACCTACACAAGTGCAAGCTTGTTGAGATATTGTAAATTGTTTACAATATCTTAGGTCTTTAAAGAATTTGACTTGAGGGGGAGCAAATCGAGGTTGATGGAAATTTGGATGAAGATAATAGCTTAATGTACTATAATCAATGTAAGTATATGAATTATCCTTTTTGGACATGTATATATAGTTATTATAGTTGGACTATGAGCTGTGACTAGCTAGATCTGGGATGCATGTATTTTTGTTTTAGTTTTATAAAAAAAATTCCTTAGCTATTTTATAGGAAGTAAATGACACTCGAGGTTTTTAAAATGAACTTAAAAAAAAAAAGTTTCTTTTGTTGCACTGCATTGTTTTTATAAAATTTGTTTACAAATAGGGATCGATCTCACATTAGGAATTAGTTTTTCATTTAAAAATGCATATGAAAACCTAGGTTGTCACTGTGCCATATGACCAAGAGGCCTTAAAAGAAGGTCTCTGGCAACGTTGGAAATTGAAGAACCTTAAAGGCCTCAAAAGAAGACATCCAACACCATTGGAACCTAATAATCTCAAAGCTCTTCAACAAGGTGTCTGATGTCACTACCACCAGATACTCTCATTTCCTCCTAATGGGGTGCCAGGCAGTCTAATTTCTACACTAGTTGAAACTCAACAAATGATAAAAGTATTTGGTTCCTTTTCAGTGATGGTTACATAACAACATTGGACATTATTATGTAAATGACCTTGGCCAGTGCCAAGCAGTCTTCTAATTGGCACCAAATTGTTAAATGGGTATTTTTCATTGGTGCTATAGTTATGGTAGTTTTGATTTTGGCATCTTTGACTTACTGGTTGCCAAAAATAACTATGAGGGCACCCAAAACTATAAATAAAGATTTTCCCTTTCATTTTAAGCATCTAGAATTAGATATAGATTCAAGAAAAGCTTCCAAAAAGTCTGGTTCACTCTCTCTCCTTACACTCTAATTGAGAAACCACGTTTTCTTGCCATTGCAAACTTTTTAGTAGAGATATGAGCTTAGGTCTAGCTAATCTATACTTTCAAGGATTTCTAACCATTTCCCATTTTGGTATATGCTTGCTAAAGTTGTGACTTGGATTCAATTCTTAATGGGTTTAACTATTACCCATTATGGTATATGCTCCCCAAGACCTTGGCTTGAACTTTCTAGGTCCTTATCCATTTATAGTGATGCCTATGGCTAACTACCATGAGCTTCAGATCATTCTTATCTTACCCATGATATTGCTACCTAGGGAATTGACCAGCTAGGTTTAGATCATTCAAGTCTAAGTCAACCATTGGTTAAACACTAAGCTTTGGTTTATGTTGATGTATTATCTACATAACCTAGCTTAAGCATGAGTCATGATTCTCAAGTTTCTTAGCTTAAGTATGTGCTAGTGAACACCATACAGGCTTATGCTTTTCCATTGTGAGAACCTTATAACATATTATAATTAGACCTCTCCATGTTTAGTCTTATCTTGCATGTGGTTTTGTTTTCTTCATGGCTCCCATAAAATGTATGAACTGCTCATTCTAGCCTTGGGCTTACCGCATATAATCAAAGAATGTGATTGATATCACTAGTTTTATTTTTCATTATTGGCATGTAAATAACAATCCAAGAGGTTGGAAATATGTACATGCTTTTGTGTGATTAATCAGAGCTACATGTGGATAAAAATTATACCATTTTCTTTATGCTTTTGCTTATTACAAATGCATGGAATGAGCATTTTTATCTCATACATGTTATTCTAGCACACATGGTGAGAAATATCTCTCCTTTCATCTTGAAATCACATTTACTCTCATTTTTCTTGAAGATTTACTTAATGGAATCTAAATTGGAAACTAAGAACATTGGCTGCTTTCTGGTGGAGAATATCTCTATCAACATGCCCACTGATCAAATTAGCATTAGCACTACTGAAGTTAAGACCAAGGCCATGGATCCAAGCACTCCTATTTAGGGTTGTAGCTCCACCTTCCCCATTAAGGGTGCACCATCTAAAGGTGCTATCAAAGGTGATAGCAACTGCACTACCTTCCCTCCTCAAGGTAGCAACTTCTCTTCCCTTATCAACAGTGCACCATTTGATGGTTGCTACAAAATGTGCTAGCAACAGCCTCAGCTCCCCATAACAGGGTAGTGTAGACACTAAAGTGTAGACCAATTTAATGATTTATAAGGGCCCACACTTTGCTTCTACATCATGAATGACTTGACTTAGTTTTGCAAAAGCATATCTCAAAAAGGATTGAAAATGTCCCAAAAACCATAAAAAATTTCATAAAAACCTTTAAAAAATATTTTTTTCAAAAATGTATCTATGAATGTTTTGCAAAATCTCATCTTTTCATTTCATGCTAAATCTAGTATGTCAATTGCTTTATTATGGATGTTTCCATAGATGGAACACCTGGACTTCACTATTGTAAATTTAAGATGTCAAAAACTTTAAAACTGTGAAGTTAGGTGTTTCGTTGTTTGAAAACATCCAAAATAAAGTGATTGATGTATCCAATTTGGCATGAAATGAAGGTCTAAGATCATTTTTAGGTGGCAATTTACTATTGTAAAATTCCATAGGCACATTTTTCTCATGAAGTGGAAAGCCTTTCCTTGGTGGATGTCAAGTGTTTAATTTTGGCTAAAAGACCCCTAGTTTAGCATTCAATTAGATCATCTAACTGTCCAAATTTCAAAATTTAGCTTGATTGACCATCCAAACCTTAATTTGCTCAAAATCAACAGTTAGGTGATCATTAGAGCTTATGAGAGGAGTAATGTACAGTTTTGATGAGTCTAATTTAGTCTTTTATTTTGCAGATCAACTAAAGGAGGGTTGGATGGATCAGATCTAATTTCAACGGTGCAGATCAAGTAGAGATCAAGAGGAAGAGTCCAAATTGAAATAGAAGAGGAAGAGTCCTAATTGAAATAGAAGAGGAAGAAGAGTCCTAAATAGGGATAAGAGGAGTTGTTGGAGAAAAATAAGGAAAAAAAATTATAAAGAGGGGAGCCGTATGAGTGGGGAGGAGAGTCTTTTTTTTGGAGTAGTTTTACTTTCCTTTGTTGCTTGCCATTCTAAGTCTTCCAATTTTTTTCTCTTGCTTTCATCCTACAATTCTATCTTTACATTTTATGTTTGTTCCCATTCACCCTCCATCACACCCAGCCCCCTTCATCCACCGCACAAGCCCTTTCATGTTTCACATTCTCTTTCACGTTCACATACCAGATGACCCAGTTTACTTCCACCACACTCACCTTCCTACTTTCTATCTGTTTCACGCACATCTCCATCTTGACCTTCTCTCTTTCCCTCTCTTGTGCATGCTCTCTAACATCTTACCAGTCCACCCTCAATCACAACCAGCATCCACTGGTCGCACGCCCAAACCTTCCATCATCTTCATCACTTCACCACCACATCAGCCCTGCCCCCATCTTCACTACCCGAACCAGCATATACGGCCAGATCACCACTCTCTCTCCTACCATTCACCTCTACTGCACAACCCCAATCTGGCAAACCCCAGCCTTTTTCCCCAACTGCCATCTCTCCTCTTGTTCTTCTCTTTCACTCTCCCTCTTTTGTTTTGCCCACTTCACCGTCCAGCTGCAGACGACTCTTAGAAAAGTCATCATTTTTATCTTCACCATTCCAAGCTTCTCTGCGTTTAAGCCATCACCGCACCCATCCTCTAGTTTTTTTTCCTCTTCCCTTCATCCTCTGCTTCCAGTCATTCCCCTCTCCCCATTTCTCAATTGGCCAGGAGATACCTTTCCACCGCCTAGGTGAACCCAGCTGACCGTGTGATGCCACAGAACTCTAAGCACCTGCTTCCTTATTATTTTTCGACAATTGAACTGCAGACATCCAGCACCACCGGTCCAGCATAGGCACAAACCCAGAAATTGGAAAATGCCCAGAGACATAGATTGTCGGCTCTAGCATTTTTCTCTTCACCAGATGGTCGGGAGAAGGAAACCCAAACCCGGTTTTCTCCAACGTCCCTTCCCTCTTCTTTGTGGGTTTTGCTTGGTTTTTGTTAAAAGCCAGATTTTTAATAAAATATCATTTTTGCCCTTCGTCTTTAAATGCAATGACATTTATGTTCGTTTCCATTAATTACATTTGCGTCCCCTATTTAATTACATATGTATCCCCATTTTATTTACATCTGTGTCCCTGTTTCATTTTAAGCTTTATTTTATCCATCTTTTGACAGTGTTATCCAGGGACAATGCTATCCACAGACAGTGTGATTCAGGGATGTTTAATTAGTTATTTTATGTTTTCTAGAAGTGAAAGTTATGTAAAGTGCATCATTTGAATAAATCTGACTAGTTAGGCTAGTTTTGTTATTCTCTTTTAGTTTTAAAAATTAAAATTTATTAAAAAATCCACTTAAAGTGAGTCCCTATGGGTTCGACTCGTATTTGCATACCTATACTACAATAGCCCGTGCACTTGTGGAAAACATTAACAGTGGATAGGAGAGGCCACTTCACAATCATAAAGTTTAAGCCCTTTAGACTTTATGATCATGAATATTGAGTCTCAAAAACCTAGAAATCAAAATTTTAGATGGGCCTTGCTTGTGTTGGTAATTACCACTAAAATGACTCCCGATTTCTATAAATAAGAGGTCCCCTACCTTATTTTGACAATGACTTAGAAGGGAATTGTATGGAAGAGCAAAGAAAACTCCATTTTAGGAATTTATTTATAGTCTTGCATCATCATTCCCTCATTCTCTCTTTAGTTCTTGTCCATTTCTAGGCTTCTCTTTACATGTAGTGAGAAATTTGGGATTCTCTCCTTTTGGCAAACTCTAGCAGAATTTTTATAGTCCCTCTAAGGGATAAAAATAATTTCCTGCAATACATTATGCCCAAGAATTAAATTTCCTTTATAATAGTGGAATTTCTATCCTAGGAATTTAATTCTCACTCTTAGAAAGAGAAACCTTTTGTTTACTATTTTTGTACCCCTTTTTTTCCTTTGGAATATCAAATTTATTAGAATCCCCTCTATTGGAATTTTTAGAAGGGTTTCCTAATGGAATTCCTATTTCATTTTCTAAATTGGGCATAAGTTTGCTGTCTTTCCATCATAGCTCAGCGAATTATTGTAATATCTACTTCCATTTGATGAGGGTGAAACATATTAAACCCTAAGAGGAGATAGTTTTCTCAAGATTAGTTTCCACAAACTAGTTTCTCTAGTTCCAATTCCCTCTATTTTTATTTTGTCCAACTATCATTCTTAAAAACCTAGAATGAAACCCTATGTATCCTGATGGAGAAATCTAGCTTTCCATGGTTTCAGCTAAATGGATTTGCTTTCATGAAAGTTAAAGTTCAAGGATGGAAAGTATTGAATTCCTAGACAAATCTCTTAGAACTTCCTATAAATTTCCTTGATTTACTTTGATTTCAATTTTTCGAGAGTGAGGCATCAACTAAAGACCCTTTCTCATGTTCTTTTCTTTGAAGGAGATAGTTTAAGATCAAATCGCTTCAAAGGGGAAATCTAGATGACATATGTGATGATTTTTTCCAAATTAGAATACAGTTTGATTTTTTTTAAATTTTTCTTGAAATGTTCAATGAAGGAAGAATTTCTTTCCATAACATTTAATGGGGAATAGCTTCTTTACTTGTGCATCCTATACTACTACTTAGTATAGTTGCTACACAAATTTCATGCATACTTCAATTCCTTTGCATATCCCTTGTATGGTTTATGTGTTCAATTATTATATTCTTAGTTTCCAATTCTAGAATTCAGTGTATTTGATTTTTTAGTTAGTTTCATGTTTCAATGTCTCTACCATTTTATTCTAAGTATTTTTCCATTACAATTCATTAGTTAGGTTATTGCAAAAATATTCCCAAATTCCCATCATATTTGATTTACTACATGTTTATTCATGTTCAATGTGTATTTCTAATTCATTTGCATGAATCACTTAGTTCTTTGCTTGTGTCTAATTCATGTCTATCCCATGTTTGTTTTATGTTCTAGCCTAGAGTATGTTTCAAATTCAACTCATAGTTACATTCCTAGCTTTTGAAAGGCTCTTTCATTTTATATAGTCTTATCATTCTTGTTTTATTTTATTTTTCATTCTTATGCCTAGCCATAGACCATATCCATGTTCTAGTTTCTTTCATGAGGGCACCATTTGATTCATTTGTATCCGCTTTATGTTTCTAGCTTTCATACAAATGTCCTATCAATATTCATAGTTAATGTTTCTTTACTATGTTTGCTATATTAATGTAAATGTGTGTGTGTGTGTGTGCATGCTTTTCCTTTGAATGACTTACTTTAGATGCTCTAGTTTATTTTTATGTCCTTATTTTGGGTTATCCATTTTGTGAATGGAAAATTCAAACTAACCAGGTTTCCAACCTAAAAAGGCAAAGAAGTTTGGTTTGCTTGCACTCCCTACCACTTTGGTTCTTAGAGATGTGCAAACTTAGACCACTAGTTTAGTGGACTCATTTGAGTCACTAGGACCTAGGGCCATTTTTACCTAGATGGTGACTTCGCCCATAATCTACTTAAGTTTAAATGAATCTAGGTTAGATCTTAAATAAAATTAGTGGAAAAGATTGAGCTAATTCTAGAGTCACTTCGACTTGAAATTAGAAAGTTAATTCAAAAGTATGAGAAACACATGAATTACATAAGGCATCTCTAATCAACATCAAATCCAAAAATTCTAACCTAAGGTAAGATAATATAACTCTTTTTGAGCTTTTGTGACACCTAAAAATACCTACAGTTTAGCTTGATGACTCCACTGGGAACGTCCTTTAGTTTGAATTTTCCTTTCATGAAATTGATCACTTAGAAACCATGTGCATAAGGATAAGTAGTTAACAAATAAAGAAATTAATTTCCTTTATGTTTGCTTTGTTCACATTCACATGTACATGTTGGAAGAGAAATAACCTTTTACATACTATGCTCATGTGTTGTGTATTGATGGGCTTCATATGTTGCATACCCTTATCTCATGAAGCTAGGCCCCTAGTTAACAATATGGGGTACTGGGAGGTAGACAAAAGGTTCAACCCTTACCTTTCTGATCCCAAATTTTCAAGGACAAGAAAGTTTTCCTCCATCCATTTCCCAAGGAAGGAGAAAGAGGACTTCCTCTCTCTTTGATTTTTTAAAAAACAACTGCATTTCTCCTTGATTCCCCATCTTGGAAACTCCAAAAAAAGGATTAAGTTCTCTCTCTTCCACTAAAATGATCTCTAAAGAAAGAGAAGAGATTTCTCTCTTTAAATATTCCACCTCAAAGAATAAAATTTCACCTCAAAATCTATTTTTTGAGATAGAAAGGAAAACCAATTCCTTCTCCCCTTCTAAGTCTCCAAAAAGAAAAGAAAAGAACAAAGAACATTTTCAAAAGTGCATTCATCTATGATCATGCATTCTCCTTTCCAATAAAGGCATTTTTCCAAAATAAGTTCCTTTTCTCTCTGATCGTGAGCTTCATTTTTTATTTTCTTTCCATTTTAGGTAATCATTGCTCTAAAAAAGAAGTGAGTCTTTTCCATTTGAGTTTTTGTAAGAATTCAAGGTCTTGCTCTACTGACTTTCTGTATCCCAATTGCTTCACCATTCTTGATTTTCCAACAAATCATCTTACTTGAGAACATGGAGAACAATCCCCCTGATTTTAACTTAAGATCCCTTCAGGCTAATCTTTGTGATACCTCACTTAGATCAACCAACTCACCTTAGAAAATGATCAGTTACATCATCAAACCAACCATAACCCAGATTTTGAGACAAGAATTGCCTCTAGGCCAACAACCTCTCTCAAATCTTCCTTGGGAATGACATGATAGAAGAATTAGAAAGGAATTGAGATAGCTGAAAGTGTACCATAAAGAAGTATCAATATATGGCCATCCATTACCTTATCTCAAAAGCCTTAAATTATTCCTCGAAGCAGTCATCCCAAAAAGTTCAAGATGCTAGACATGATGTAATGCATTTGCACTAAATGCTCTAAGTTGCATTCTACCATGTACAAATCATACCTTTCATCATTCAAGTTTTATGATCCTCAACTAAGTAATCTTTTTCATAGATACCTTACTAGAGAAGCCTTAGCATGGCTCATGGGAGTTGAAGAAGAAAAGGTCAGCACCTAGGAAAAATTAGTGACTTCTTTTCGTCAAATATTTCATAACTTATCTTATTAGGTGATCACCACCCTTGACCTTGAGCTAGTTAAGCAATGCCTTGATGAAACCTTTACTAAGTTCATAAAAAACATGGAAGAAAATTGCACAAAAATGAGATTAATTACATTCAAAGTGGAAAAGATCATCCTTAACCTTTCAAGCATGAACTTATATTACAAGGATATCCTTTGTCACCAACCATTATAGACTATTGATGAATTCAAAAGTATGGCAAAAGGGATGATAGAAACATCATCCAGGGATCATACACTCCATAATCCAAAGAACTAATTCCAAAGCCAAGAAAATCCCCATTCCAAAGAGGCCAATCATGTTAAATATGTTTTCACCTTGTCTTGCTTCATCTTTGACTCCTGCCGCTGCCCAACTCAGTCTTCTTCCTTTGCATAATAGTTACCTACTCACTCTCAAGTCAACCTTCAAATGTCGTATCTCGTAGAACATTGAGAAGCTTTCCTCCTTGTTCTTGATCTAGATATGAGGCTATGATTATAGGTAAGGATTAATCAGATCCTAAGTAAGAATATTTTAGATTTTTAGGTAATGTCTTAAGAAGTAGAGTGGGTGGTTTGTCTATAAAAGGCATGGGAACAGATGTGGATGGAGGAAGAGGTTCCACTTGAGGTTTCCATTTGGAGGTATCCATGATTGGTGCAATATCTAGGAGATTATTTACCTCATCTATAGATTTGTCTATATCAAAATCACAATTAAAGTGTGCAAGATAGGCCTTAAGTGGATCTAAGGTAGATGATGGTGGATCAACATCTTGAATGAAACCTTCTATCAAGTTGCTACTAATGAGTTGCCAAGGTCTAAATGCTGATGATCACATTAAACACATTAAGCTTTACTTCCATGTTGCTAAAAGATAAATTCATCACGCCGTTATGATATTTGATGATGTCATTGGATGTTACCAAGAATGGATATCCAAGAATAACTTGGATCTAACTATAGGAATTTGATACAGGCTCGGTATCTAAGACAATGAAACCAATAGGAAAATAAAATTGGTCCACCTGTGGTAAGACATGCTCAACCGTACCATGTGAAATTTTAACTAATCATTGTGCAAGTTGTAATGTGGTATTGTTAGTTTCAGTTCATTAAGCCCGAGTTGCACATATATAGAATATGGGAATAGGTTACACTAGCCCGTAAATTTAGTAGTGCCCTATCAATGATATCGTCACCAATAACACATGAGATGGTAGGACAACTTGGATCTCTAAACTTTGGAGGGATTTGGTGTTGGATCAAAGAGCTCACCTACTCAATAAGGAATGCTTTATTTTGTGCATTAATCTTGTGCTTTTGTGTGTAAGCTCTTTGAGAAACTTGGCATAAGTAGGGATATCTTTTATAGAATTGAGCAATGGAATATTAATTTGAACATGTTTAGACACATCCATTATCTCATGAAAAATTGTCCCTTTCTTTGCCTTATTTAACAGATGATGGAATGGAGCTTTAGGCACATAAGGTGCCTCCACTATAGGTCTAGATGGAGCTGGAGATTTTTGTATTTTCTCTTTCTCCTTGATTGTAGCATGGTCATTCTCCTCTAGCTTTTCCTTAGTTTTCCCTACTTTGTTATTTATTTGACAGCCATTCCCAAGGGTAGTTACAGACTTTACTTGTTTAGGGGGTCTATGGGAATTTGAGGATGATCCTATTTCAAACTATCCCTTAGGGTTTGGGATTGGTTGACTAGGAAATTGTCCCTTTCCTCTATCATTAAGTACATTTGACAACTGACTTATTTGCATCTCTAGTTTGGCAATAGCTTGGGAAATGACATTTATGCTCTATCAACTCTCATTATGGAGATAGGTGATGGCCTGGCTAGTTTCATCTTGTTATTTTAAAGTTTTTTCTATAAATAATTGCATAGTTTCCTCGAGGGTTGGTTTCTTAGGTCCTTAAAGGTTGGTTTCTTAGGTTGCTGAGGGAATTGAAAACTAAGAGGTTGTTGAGGGAATTGAAAATTAGGAGCTTGCTAAGGAACTGATGCTTTAAGGAATTTTGAGCAGGGGGTTCATACATGGATCTCCCTGGTAAGTGTTCTTAGACCATGAAAAATTAGGGTGCCTAGTCCATCCTAGATTGTAGGTCTTATAATACGGGTTGTTGCTAGGATTGTGATATGCATTCATAACATTTGCTTATTCTAAAAGGTATTTAGGATGCCCACTATTAGATGGACAAGCGAATGTTAAATGTATTGAGCTGGAATAAGTAGAATAAACCTCCTGTGGAGGTTTCACAGATGCACTTCTTGCCATGAAGGCATTAAGTCTTGAATCAATTTTCTAGGACATATTTTCTACCTTGTCCATTCGTCTAGACAAGGAGTCAAGCTTATATGAAATGGCTGTGGTCACTCCTATTTCATGAAGGCCTCCTCTCTTTTGAGGCTTGGAATTGCTATTTTGATGATTCAAATAATCACATTGATGGGAATTTTTAGCTAATAAAAAGGGCAGCCTTGGTGCATGAAGCTCCCACCTATGCGGGGTCCGGGGAAGGGGCGAGCCACAATGGCCTAAAGTAGGCAACCTTACCTTGCATTTTTGCAAGAGGCTGATGCCACACCTTGAATCTGTGACCTTAAGGTCACATGACCACAATTTTTAGCTAATGTTTCAAAAAATTCTTAGGCCTTCATCTGATTTTTCATCATGAGGATCCATCCACTAACAGGATCTATCATACTTCTATTTTGAAGTGTAAGTGCCTCATAAAAGTACTGAACTTGCTGCCATTTCTCAAATCCATGGTAGGGACATTTTTTATAACAATTTATTCCACCATTCCCAATACACATAGTATTGTTCATCTTCTCTCTACTGATAATTTATGATCTCCTTATGAAGGGCATTCATTTTATGTACGGGGAAGAATTTGTTCAGAAACTTTTGTGGAATGAAACTGACCTTTAAGGAATTTAGCCATGATTTGGAGTGAGAATGGAAATAAGCTAAGTCTAATAGAATCATTGAAAAAAATTTGGAACTTAAATGTAGCACAAATATCAAGGATGAAGGTATGGATTCTCTCTCTCTCTCTCTCTCTCTCTCTCTCTCTCTCTCTCTCTCTCTCTCTCTCTCACTCACTCACTCACTCACTCACTCACTCACTCTAGACTGTAATAGGTTGGGAGTAACTAAATGACTTTAGGTTTTAGCACAAAATGATCTACATTGGTAGGTTGTAATGCAATGCATGAGGGAGTATTCAATTGGAGTGGCACATGAAAATCTTTTATGGCCTTGGCTTCAACTACAATGGATGGGTTGGCCATGGGGTTTTGTATTTGATTTCTTACCCCTGGTCTAAGGGTATGTTCAATTTTAGAATCAAACAATGATAATTCCCTGTTCTAAGATAGACAATGGTGCTTGCACTATGATGCAATTCTAACTAAATGCGACTTCTAACTCTAAATGATGTCCAATCAATCCCTAATGGTCCATTAAATAGCTATTTTGTTAATCTGTAGGATGTTAGCTTTTAGACCTAAATATAGACAGCTCTTCCCTTTATCCAGGCTCAACTATTGCTTACTAGTTAGGTTCTGCTTTAAAGTGGTTAGTACAATTCACATGTAAAGAGGCATTTAGACCTTATCAATCGTCAATCTTTGCATGAGAAAATCACTTGGATTTTGCATATCCACTATAACCACAATAGTTAGAAGCCACTGAAGTGATAGTAGATATGCTCATTTAAAAAGGGTCTTACGAGCTTGAAACCTTAAGTCTCTTGCTACTTGATTTCATATTAGAATTTAAGGGTTGGAATCATGAACATATAAGGATTGATTTGATTGCTTAGGTGGGCCAAGGATCTGGTCATGAAATCCAGTCCTTATCTTATGAGGGTTTCAAAGGGCCCTTACTATCAATATGATCTATCCACCATGAAGTAATAAATATAAAATACAATGCAAGGAAAAATAAACTAATATGCATACCTATATACTATCAAACAATGGTTCACACCTTAACAGATAGGTCACTATAACCAACCAGCCTTTGCCGTGGTTATAGCTGAGCTTAGGCTAACCTTTATTAAATAGGAACAATTTTAATGCAATGACCCTTAATAGTATGCAACAATCTAAAATGCATGAATTAAACTATATTAGTTACACTACCAAACAAAGATACCATTATACTAAATGGAACATCAATAGAAAAATATAGAGAGGGTTACAAACTTAAAGTGTGGTTTCTGATGAAGGTTGGATCATTTAAGTGTGGAGTGTGGAGATCCACACTCAACCTATATTATTATAACCCATTTAAAATAATTAAAACTTACAAGTTGGCCTCACTACAAGTTCTTAAAAATAAAAACCTAATCTAGGAAATCAATAAATCATAACTACTAGGATGAAACTTTAGCTCATAGGATTGCAGCCACTCCTTTTGCCTTAAGGATTCATTATTATATAAATTACCCTCATTTAGCATGACATTTGATATATTTTTAACAAATTATTTAGAAATTTATATGAAAAATATATCACATGAAATTTTATAATCTAACAGTAATTTGGTAAAGTTTCAGGGTTAGATGATGATCTAAGGTAAGTATGTGTAAAATCAATGTTGTATAGTACTAATTATGTTCTTTTCTTTGTTTGTAGATGGTAGATCAAGACCCAAGTTGTTAGAATAAGCTGATCAACATCCCAAATCTTTGCTTAAGCTTATATTGAAATAGACAGCTTAGATCAATCAAGATTATCTAGATCAAAATCAAGAAGCAAGGACTCCAGTTCAATCTTCGAGCATTGTCCAACTCACAAGCACATAAGAATTGAGAATGCTACAGGATTTGTTATGTGGTGCTAGTTTTCCATGTTTAATAATGGAAAGTGGAATAGATGAAGAGAAGGGAAATAGTTTCTTAATAGGAAAATCTAAAATTAGGAAACTCAGTTTGATTTGGAATTCTTTGGAAAAAAGGAAAGAGAATGGAGAAGGAAAATGCTAAATATTGAATTGAAATTGACTTTTCATCATCTATAAATACTAGATAGAGGATAGAGTAAAAAAAAAAAAAAAGATAGAAAAATTTGGGAGAAAAATAGAGATAGAAGAAGATGAACAGTGTGTGTCAGGCTGGTGAATAAGGGTACTTTATGCACCAGCTTTTGCTCTATACTTAACAAAAACCTATGAAATTTATTTTTTTGGATAGAATATATCAATGAGAAAAATACCTAGGTTCTCGATTTTCAATTTTCATTAGAAATAAAGTATATTTAATTGATTAAATTTAGCTACTTGCTAATGTTTGCATGAAAAGTAACAATGAGTTACTTAAGTTTTGCACATTTATTTTGATTTATTTGATGAGTTTTTGAATGACCTAATCTTTTGATTATGTTTTTATTTGAGTTAGAAAGAGTTTCATGTAAATTCTTTTAAAATTTAATGGCTAGCTTTGTTTAATTTTATGAAATAATCTTTAAAAGTACTATTGTGTAGGTTGGTGAAAAACCTATGTTTGTGATTGAATATCTTAATTTCCATTACCTTGATTTAAAATCTAACCATACAATTGAATTTATTGATATCAAATTATTTTAGATGCCAAGTTTCATTGAAAAATTTCATGAAAAAGTGGGAGAAATCAACGACCAAAAATAGTGAAATCTCTATGGATTTTGATTGTTTGTAGATTGTAAACAATGATTGGATTAGTTGTGGATTGTAAATAGGGATAAGATAACTTTTTAGGTAGTTTCATATGCACATGACTATGCATGACTATTTTAGTTATCCACATCATTGTAGTGACAATCTCTCACTTGTAGATGTAGCGAGAGGTGTTGCTCTAGTATTTTAATTTGAAAAAAATTAAGAAAATCTGTGAATATGATCCAATACATGTCACATTAGAGAATGTTATAGGTATATATATATATATATATATATATATATATATATTTCCTTAATTAGAAAGTTTTATTTTTTAGAAATTCTTATTTATTTTTCATAAATTCTAGAATTAATTTAAAAATCATGCTAGGCTAGTTTTCTTTTGCCTATGATTAAAGTGAATTTATTTTTAGGTTAGAAACACCATTTTGAAAATTTAAAATTGTAATTTCTTAAAAACTAATTTTAAAAATTAAATTAATCTAGAAAAGATAATTTCTTCCTTCATATAATTCTTTGATTTTATATTACTATTTTTGTAGTGGATACTTGAAATTAATTTTTGATTTATTATAGTTAGGTTATATATAGAATGCTTAGAATTTGATGAATTATCTATGTTTTTTAATGTTTAAAAATTTCTAAATTTATTTTTCAAAGAAATGTTTTCTAAGATGATAATTGTATCTTCAATTCAAGTCTTGAGTTATAAAAGAAGATAAATAAGTGGTCATTCTAATTTAAAATAAGTGATCTTGAATCCAAGTAATTTAAGTTAAATTAAAAATCCATTTTCTCTCTCATCCACTAAATTGGAAAATTAACATCTTTCTTTATTTTTGCATTAGTTTAAGGATAATTTGTTTGGATCAACTTTGGTAATTTATTTTCTCATTATATCCTCCTTGTAGATTCGATCGTGCATGATATTACAACTAGTTATTGTGCACTTGTTAGAAAACTGAAACAAGTTTTGGGTGTCGTTGTTGGGGATCCACAATAGAGTTTTCATAAAATTTAATAAAAATAAAAAAATTCATAAAATTGAAAATTTTAACAATTGCGTTACTTTAGCTTTGTAGGAATTTTTAAGTACATTTTTTCAAATTTTTAGCGTATAATTATCTATTTCTTGAATTTTGGTACTTATTGCTATTTTTATTTTTCAAGAAATAAAAAAAAGAGGAATTCAAGGAAAATCTCAATTAGTATAGAATTTTTATTTTATTTTTGAGTTAATCTTAGTGAGGATGCATTATAATTTTTATTAATCACAATTTATTTAAAAAGGTTGTAATAATACAGGTCAAAGGTGGACCATCATAACTTAGAAGTAGAGGTGGAATGTAAATAGTTCCACCCTTGTACAATAAGACTTTATCCAAGACCCCATTGTGATCAATCCCAACTTCTTAAAATTTCTAGATAGCATTTGCATTATTAGAATAATTTTGCATTATTTGGTAGTATAGTTGCATATAGATATTATGTTATATACTTGTTGCATTTTAGGGTTTGTATTTGTTTACTATTTTTAATTACATTTTAAGGCAAATTTATTTCTTTAAGGCGATTATATGTTGATCAAATAGCCATAGAGTGTGAAAATTAATTACTAAGGTTATCCGGCCTCACAAGATTAAGGGTGAATTTCGTCACCACCTCTTGGCCCACCTAGGATAATCACCACAAGCATGTAACACAACCTTTCAAATTAATTTAAAATTAATTAGTAATTTAAAATACCTGTAGTGGCCATCACATGCTCCAAGGACCCTCTTGGAAGGAAGCAACTCATTGAGACTCCATTGGTCCCAGTTTAACTGACTACACTGGAGCACATTTTGACTCAGACTACTCATGAATGGCTGAGGAGGGTGTGATGTGGTTGGTTAGGTTAGGATCTAATTGATAAGTAGTGGGACAAGTCTGAAAGAGAGGATGAGCCTTAGATTAGGCTAATCTAAAAGCTGCCCCCCCCCCCCCCCCCACACACACACAAATTTAAGAAAATCAAAATAATTTAGCTTGCTAGCATTAAAGATCATATGATTGTGTTATTTATTTATTCATCATTCTAGACATTTGGTTGTATCATTTAGTTTAGCTGTCTTAACAAAACACACAGAGAGAGAGAGAGAGAGAGAGAGAGAGAGAGAGAGAGAGAGAGAGAGAGAGAGAGAGAGAGAGAGAGAGAGAGAGAAAACATCAACATGGTTAGTTGCATTCAATGAATAATCTACACATTGATCGAAAGGGTAATCAACACCCCAACATTAATAGAGATGATATTTCCCCATGAAGGAATAATCCCCTCTTTAATAATGATAAACCACCTCTCATCATGGATATGATGTTTTCTTATGGACGAATAATCATCTCTTTGATGCTGATGATTCTCCACCTCCTTTTAATGATAACATTCATCCATGGAGGAATCATTCTCCACTACCTAGAAATTGGAGAAGGGTAAGGAATAAGACCAACATAGAGCACATGAGGATAATTGGCATAACCAAAATTATAATGGGAGAACACTAAGAGAATATTTATAGCCTAACTATACTAGCACATATTCATGAATAAATTTATCTCCAAATACTGGTATGATTGAGTAATTTAATTACTTCCTAAATATTATGGGCTAGCTAGTGAGAGTCCTTACCTACATCTAAAGATACTTGATGAAGTGTGTGCTACTCAGCATACACAAACCACTGGATTAGATATAGTATGAGTCAAGCTATTTTCTTTTTCTATAAAAGAAAAAGCTAAGATGTGGTGTCATTCATTGCTAGTAGGTTCCATATAACATGATAAGAAATGACTAGGAAGTTCTTGAAAAAGTTGTTTCTTATACATAAGTCAAATACTCTCTACCGAAATATAATGAACTTTACCCAAAAGAATTAAAAAAATTTCTATCAATACTAAAAAAGATTCAAGAAATTATTATTAATTTGTCCACATCATAGATTAGAACCTTAGCATATCATTAGCTTCTTTTATGAAGACTTAATTTTGATATGCACCAGTTTATTGAAATGATGTGCAATGACAACTTTTTGAATAAACAATCAAAGGAGGTGGAAGAGTATTTGGAATGATTGGCAGAGAGTGCACAAATATGGGCTGATTTAGAAAAAGTAGGTTACCCAAACAAGCCCTAGTCAACCACCACATTCACTAGGGGAGGAATATATGCCATGACTAAAAATGATGATATGAATGCTAAAATAACATCCCTCTCTAGAACAAAATGAGAACAATTTCTTCTAAGAAGGTTGTTATGTATTTAATTTTGGTCAAAATACCCCTGCTTTAGTATTGAATTAGATCATTTAATTGATCAAATTTGTAATTTTAAGCTTAATTTTGTATTTGAGTTCCAATTAATCATCCAATTATTGATTTGCAAAATTTAATGGTTAAACGGTCATTATGAGCTAATTTGTCGATTAAAGTATGACCAAGATAAAACTAATTGAGTTTTGTATGGTGTAGATCAACCAAATTGAACATAGAATGGCTTTGATCGAATTAACGGACTAGTTCACCATAAGGTACATAAGGATACTTGGGGTCCACAATACAAGATGAGTATGCCTTAAGCAATAAGAAAGAAAATTCTGCATATATGACTTATGGAGGAAAGATTCTTGGATATTTGCTTTTTAAGAAGTAAAAGAGGAAACTAAGGAGAAAGGAAATAACCACAAGTGAAAGGGGGGAACATATACTTAGAAGGGGAATCAAACAAAAGGAAAGTAAAAACCGAAAAAGAAAAAGGAAACTAAGAATGAGAGTTTCACTATAAGTAGAATTTGAGAAAGGAGAGTAACCTAAGGGAGGAAACTACCTGACCATCCCTCTTTTCTTTCCCTTACTCTCTTTCTCTTCCTTCTTTGCTATCTCTGTTTCATGCACTAGCCCTCTCTCTTCTCCTTCTCTCTCTTACCTGCTTTCCTTTTCTCCATCTCTCTCTTGCGCACCCTCTTTTCTCCCTTTTGTCTTTCCCTTACTCTCTCCCCATCACTACAGGCAACAATAGGCAGCCATAGGAGGTATCTCCATCGTTCAGTGGAGAAAGGCGGCCAAAGACAAACCGTTCCTCCTCCATCATAGAGCGAGGATTGTAGCTAGGTCTCCATGGTTGACTAAAAGGGCAGCTGACCGCACCACCCTCTCTTCTCCCCTCTCTACCACACCATCCCTTCTCTGTCTTTTTCCCTTTCTTTGTTTCTTCGGCTCTCATTGTCTGCACCCATCATTGTGCCAACTGCCATCTCTCTCTCATCCCCTCTCTGCCTCTTTCCCTCTCTCCTGCACTCTCTGTCTGCCCGCAAGCCACCTCTCTTCTTCTTTTCTATTTATTTTCTTTCCCTTGTGAGAAAACTAGAACTGCACCACCTCCCTCAACTGCCTCGCATCCTTTGTCTCCGTCTCTAGTGCCTCTCTTACCTGCTCTTTTTCTCTCTTTCACTATTTCCTTTTCTCCCCTTATCTCTCACATTGTTTGCTCTCCATTGTCCCCAGCTCCTGCTTTTCTTTGTTTTCGTATATAGTTCATCTGCTATTCTCTTGGCAATTCATCATCTTTTCTTCATTCATTGTCCATGTTTATCCCAGGTTCCTAATTTTTCTCTTTGCTTTGTTATCTCATCCATAGTTCCCAGGTTTTCAAGTTTGCTTCGTACCAGTCAAAACCCAACTTGGGTTTTACATCAGAATACATCTTTCCCCCTACATTTCAATGTTCAAAAATAGCTTCTTGCATTTTGCGACATTTTCCTCCACGGGAAGAAGAAGAGAAGTTTTTTTTCCCCCAAAAATTTCAAAATTGCCTTTAGTCTTCAATTGTAATTCCACTTACATCCTGTTTGTGTTTTCCCTATTTTGTCTTATTCCTATTCGTGTTATGCCTATCCAGGTTTTGTGTTATTCTTAGTTAATTCAAAGAACTGTGTTATCCAAGCCTATTTTATTTAAGCTTAACCAAATTAATGGTCTAGCTTTAATAAATAGGATTCATTTATTTCTTAATCTACTCCATATCAAAATCCAAATCAATTTCTTGATCTTATTTTTAGGACATTTCCTAGTTGATGCAACATCCCTAATCTTCAATATGAAATCCAAAAATTAGATCTAAGTCGTACAAAACCCAAAATCCATCTTTAGTTTAGATCTTCAAAATTTTGGGGAATCTGCTTAATCTAGCCTTTGGATCCTTAATCAGAAGCATTAATGAGAAATTGATGAATGCCAATCAATGTTGATGATATCAAATATGTAGTAATTTGTTATAAGCAAGCTAGGGAAGTGAACTTTATTTGCTTTTTAGTTAATTTTTTGTCTTTTTGAACATGAATTAATTTAATCTTCACTGGTTAAATAGATTTGAATTTTGAATTCATTATTATATAATTTTTTTCATTTAATTTAATTTTTGCATAATTTAATTTTATTTAAACTCTTTCTTTTTAAGTCGAGTTCCAGTGGGATCGACCCATACTTGCATCAACTACACTACAATAGCCCATATATTGGCAAAAACTAATCAACAAGTTTTTAGCTCTGTTGCCGGGGACTTACAACAAAGTTTTCATAAAATTTAATAAAAATTCAAAAAAGTCAACAAGTCAAAAAATAATATATTTTTTTTGGAGCTGCATTGTTTTAGCATCTTAGGCATTTTTAGGTGCATTTTTCTAATTTTCTTAGTATATAATCACTCTATTTCCTAAATTTGGTACTTATTACTAGTTTTAATTGTTAAAAATTTAAAAAGTCGAGGAAATTAGCAAGTTGAGCTTCATCAAATAAATGGAATTTCCTTACTTTCCTAAAATAGGACTTTTTCTTTTTATGGAGTGAATCTTGTAATGAGGCACATTCTTAATTGCAATTTATTTCAATTTCAATTTTAAAGGGTTGTATTAAAATAGGGAAAATGTTGGATATTGTGACCCACACTTGATCTTCATTAGAAACCCAACTATAAGCTTTCCTCACTCTCTTTATTTTCTTAGTTTAGTTGTATTTAGAGTAATTTTGCATTGTTTGGCAGTGTAATTGTGTATATATATAGCATATTTGATAATTGTTGTATTTTTAGGGTTTGCATTAGTTTATTATCTTTAATTGCATTCGTAGGACATGTTTAATGATTAAGGTGATTTATATGTTGATGGAACTACCATGGAGTGCGGAAATTAATTAATAAGAGCACCCGACTCCACAAGGTCAAGGGTAGATTTAATCGCCACCTCTTGGCCCACTTAAGATAATCACCAAAAGTGCACAACTAAAGCTCTCAAATGAATTTAAAATTAATTAGAAGAGATCTATAGAGGTTACATGCTTGTAAAATCCTTTGAATAGGATGTGATATTTTGTCACTTTAGTGGCTACTGAGCACTATAGTTATAATGGGTGTCTTAAAATCCAAGTGATTTTTTCATACATTCTATTGATGTCGATTGAGATCTAATTGTCTCCTAACATGAGGATTGTATTAACCACCTTAGAGCATAACCTAACTGGTAAGCAGTGGTCAAAATTGAAAGAGAGGAGGAGCATTAGATTAGGCTAGTCTAAAAGCATCTCCCCCACACAAATTCAAGAAAATCAAAATATTTTTACTTGTCATCCTCAAGGATTATTTGATTGTTCCCTTTATTTTTGTATCATTCTAGGGATTTAGGTTGCATCATGTAGGGTAGCTTTTTCTATTAAAAAATATTTGAAAAAAAGAAAAAAAATTTGACGTGGTTAGTTGTATTCAATGAATAATCTAGACACAGATCAAAAGGGTAATTTACACCCCAGCATTAATAGAGAAGATATTTTCCCATGCAAAAACAATCCTCTATTTAATGATGATGAACCACCTCTCATCCATGATGATGATGTTTCCTCATGGACGAGCAATCCTTTCTTTGATGCTGATGAACCTTCACCACTATTTAATGAGAATATACATAGATGGAGGAATCACTCTTTGCCACATGGAAATAGGAGAAGGAAAGATAACATGGAATGGGACCAACTTAGAGAACATGAGGATAATTGGCATAACCAAAATGCTCCTCGAAAAACACTAAGAGAAGCCTAATTATACCAGTGCACTTTCATGTATACTTTTACCTCCAAATGTTGGCATGATTGAATTAAAGGTGGATTACTTCCTAAATTTTATGGGTTGGATAGTGAGAGTTCTTACTTGCATTTAAAAGAATTTGATGAAGTGTACATGACTCAACATACACAAAATATTGAATTAGACATGATAAGACTCAAACAATTTTCTTTTACTTTAAAGAAAAAAGCTAAGATGTGGTTTCATTCATTGCTAGCAAGTTCCATATGAACATGGCAAGAAATGATTAGGAAGTTCTTGAATAATTTCTTTCCTGTATGTAAGATAAATACTTTTCATCGAAATATAATGAATTTTACCTAGAAGGATAAAGAAAATTTCCACCAACGCTGGGAAATATTCATAGAATTATTGTTAACTTGTCCACATCGTGGATACAAACTTTGGCATATCATTAGCTTCTTTTAAGAAGGACTTAAATATGATACGTGCGAGTTCATTGAAATGATGTGCAACAGTAATTTCTTAAACAAACAACCTAGTAGAGATTGCACAAACTAGGGCTGATTAAAGAAAAGTAGGTTATAGAAACAAGCCTAAATCCACCACTACCTCTACTAGGGGAGGAATATATGCTATGACAAAAATAGATGATATGAATACTAAAATAACATCCCAAGCTATAACAGTTGAGGCCATGGAAATGAAAAAAAATTCCTCTAAAAAATTCAAATAGGTGTGTGATATTTAGGAATCTCCCATCACTCCTACATTCCAAGATGCACTTCATGAACCAACACATTCTTATGAGTAACATTTTCCCCCATCTTCAGAGATGTATAATTTCAATTAGAGTAATCATCTTACTATCAGTTGGAGAAATGAATATAATGTTAACACTATTACACATGAGGCTTTTAAAGTCAGTATAAAGAAGTTATTATTTTGACTATAGACTTAGGAAGTCATTTAATCAAAAACAACTTCTTTAGTTTGACGTGAAGAGGAATTTTTTTGCTAGAAAGGACTTTTAAAGTCTTTTGACTCAAACGACTTTAAAAGTGTATATTTTTAAAGTCATTTATATCTAAATGACTTTAAAAGTAATTTACTTTTGAAATTGTTTGAGCCAAACAACTTCAAAAGTATAGACTTATTTTGGCGAGAAGAGGAATTTTACATGGGAAATGAAAATTTTGAGGTCATTTAGTCATAAATGACTTTAAAACTTCT
Organism: Warburgia ugandensis; assembly: GCA_035236585.1. Classification (NCBI taxonomy): domain Eukaryota; kingdom Viridiplantae; phylum Streptophyta; class Magnoliopsida; order Canellales; family Canellaceae; genus Warburgia; species Warburgia ugandensis. The sequence goes on from CP141130.1 coordinate 62,127,153, forward strand.
TTCCTATGTAAAATTCTTCTTAGTGTCAAATGACTTCAAAACTTTATACTTTTAAAGTCATTTATGATTAAACGACTTCAAAAATCCTTGTTCGTCTATAAAATGCCGAAGTCATCTCATTTTTTCTTGTATCCCATTTTCAAGTTCTTCTTCTCATGGGTGGCAGGATGGCCTCCTCCTCTAATCCTGGTGTCTATCTCCATCCTTTTCCCCTTCATATTAGCTCTTTGATCATTATATTGTATTAATAAGATCTAATAATATGTAACATTATATATATATATATTATAATATTGGATGTAATAAAAAAATGCTTTGATTTCCTTGTTCACGTGTTTGCTTATGTGTGTGTGTGTGTGTAAAGAATGCACAAATCAATGCTAAGTATCATAAAAAATTGATTTCATTGTTTATTTAGGTAAGATATTTATAAAGTACTAAATTCAAATATATATATATATATATTTGAATTGAAAATATATTAGTTTTTAAAGTCGTTTGCTATAAAGAACTTTAAAAGTAGGTGACTTTTAAAGTCATTTATTGCAAATGAGTTTAAAAATCTGGACTTTTAAAGTCATTTACAGCAAACAACTTTAAAAGTAGGTGACTTTTAAAGTCGTTTGCTGTAAAGGACCTTAAAAGTCACCCACTCCTACTTAAGTGATCTTCTTCCCCAACTCGACACACATGAAGAGAGGAAACTCGACGGGAAAAAACAGAGAAGAATAGGAAGATGGTGCAGCAGAAGGAGAAGGAGAAGAGGGAGGAAAGAGACAAGTGGAGAGAATACATTCTTGCTGGAGAGTAGCCTTGCTCTCCAGAGAAGATGCGTCGCGGTGACGAGGAGAAGAAGGGTTTTCATGCTAGAGTTGGTAGGCCGTTGACGGAGAAGATCATTGCTCAAATCAAATATCTGAGTTGATCATCTCAGTCAACATGAAGAGCCTAACTTATAGGTAAAATTCAAGAAAACCCAGATCTTGATTTGAGTGGTTCAAGGATAACTATGAAACCCTGGGATATTCCTTTCCAAAATACCAAAGTTTTAAATCAAGACTAGACCATGTAACATGTATCACATACCAATTTTATAGTATAATACAAAATACCCAACAGAAAGAAGAAATTTCTTATGCTTAGTGTATTACATTAGGTAGATCCTTTGTTATTTTGGTGAGTAAAATAAATATATCATATTTTAAATATTTCCTTATTACGACAAAAATCATGATACATTGCAACCCTTAAATTTAACTATATTAAGATTTCTCTATGAAACAACACGAAATAAATGCAAGAAACTAGAACAACTATATGAACTAGAGAGTCCATGAAGTCCTCAAACTTGAGACCAGCTACATGTGCTAAATTTCCACACTTATGATGATTGTAAAGTTTAAAGGCATGGTAAGTCAAGCATCATAGAACAAGTCCTGTGTCAACATCCTGATCAAAGAGAAATTGGTTTATAATAGTTTGAGAACAATGATGGGAAGTTTTTTCCCTTAACAAACTTACATCTATTTCTATATTCAATAGTTCTCCAAATATTATTTTCTTTTCAATAGGTATTGAATAGCAATGCAGCAATGCTCCAGTCAAAAGAGCCATTCACATGATATAACATGTAGAGCAAGGTCAGAATGTGTACGTAAATAGGTAAGCTGTGATTAAAGTAACCTACAACATTAAAGTTGGGTTACAAACCCAAGATTGACTTAGCCACAAGATCAACCTTGGTAGGAATCCATTTTCGTAAGTGCATGAGACACTGATCAATAAACATATTTAATTATGTGCTGGGCTAAAACTCCAGAAAAGTGTCAGTGATAACATAGCCTTAAGAAAGGTAAGACACTTTTTCTTTTCATAATCTTATATTTTCCCGTAGTTTTTATGGATCTAGCTAAAAGGCTATGACCTTTATTAAATATTTTATATTACAGGCTATTGTGCTTTTTGATTGGGCAAATTAGAAGAGTTACTCAACACAATACAAAACAAATGGGCCGAGTATGTACTGAGTTTCAATTAGAACACTTCAAGTAGCTACATGATTGTAAAATGCGTAATAAAGTATTTTTTTCATTCACTTGTATGTGTTCTTTTAGTTTTTTTTATATTTTCTTTGATATATATATATATATATTTCTTAAGTGACGAATGAGTGAAAACTTAGAGTATGAGAGTTGTAAGTGAAGTGAACATGAGAGTTGGTTTTTAATATATTCATTAAATTATATAACTTTTATAGAATAATGAATGAGGATAACTTAGTGTGGAGTATGGGAGTAAATGAGTAAGGATGAAGTAAATTTAGAACTTATAAGTGAAGTGAATATGGTAGTTGGTTTTCAATATATTCATTGAATTATAACTTTTGTGGGATGATGAATGAGGGCAACTTAGTGTCAAAGTAAATGTGAATGTGTATAGATTTGCAAATGAAGTGAATGTGTATTGTGGTCTCTCATTTTGTGGTTTCTCAAGATAGATGTGGATGCATAATGATGAATTTGGATATTTTGTACCCAATGTGGAAGTGAATGTATGTTTGTTTTTCATGTGAATAAAGATTGTAAAATCAGGAACAATATTAAATTGTATATAGGGGTAGTGACCAGAATGTCACAAATGAGAAAAAAAAAAAAGACTTTTGAAGTTGTTTAGTTCTAAATGACTTCAAAAGTCTTCTTTCTTTTTTTTTTTGCATAGTTTTAAAGTCGTTTAGCCTTAAATGACTTAAAAAATTCAACGCTTTTGAAGTTGTTTAGTTAAACAAGTTCAAAAGTCCTTGATATTGAAAGTTGTTTGTCTAACAACTTTAAAAAGTTATCAACATTTGAATTCAGCTCATTAAAAGTCAGTTTTTGATCGACTTTTGTTACCATTTTTTATCGATTTTAGAGGCCTCCTATGTCGTAGTGTAATGCCTTATATAAGGCCCAATACCAACCCTATCACCAAAATCAAGGACCACTTGCTCCTGGACCTTAACTTCCTGTACCTAACAGGGAAGTGGAGGATAACTTTCATCATTTCATGCAATATTGGAGAAGAAAATTGCTCAAATTAAAGCCCAATTAAAAGAGAACACATAATCCATAACTGAATTGAATGACATGATGTCCCAAATGTTGTTGATAACTAGCAATGTCCTATCCCACCAAATGAAAATCCTAATGATATGGATGTGGTAGGTGAGATTAATTCTTTAGTTACAAACATGGAACAAAGGAAGGCAGCTACCATTCTTCATAGTGGTAAAATAATTGAAAAATCTAGTCCTAAAAGGGCTGAGATTGTATTGAACCCTATTAGAAAAAAAGATAAATTTGTTGATAAGGAAAATGTCCCACTTAGTAAACGACGTGACATCCTTGCTCCATTTCCACAAAGGCTGCATCAGGCTCCCACAATTGTCTCGAATTATGAGAAGCAGCCTAGAGATATATTTATCTTGCCCTATGATAAAATTCAAAATTCAAAATTGTAAGATAAATTCACTTACCATTCCTTTTTAGAGGCTTGTCCAACTCATCTTGTGTGGGACCCAGGGAAGTTTTGAACTTTGTAAAATTTTCATTTGTAATAGTGTACCATAGTTTTTCAAAACTTTCCTTTTCTACATCTCCCATTTCTTCATTTCTCAATGCATTACTATCCTCCTACTTTTTAAACATTGAGGATAATGTTTCTTTTAGGTTGGGGGTTGTAGAATTCTAGTAAATTCTAGTTTTTGTTGTTTTAATTTTCTTAGTAAAAAACATTATAGTTGTTTTTTTAATTTTTTAGGCCAATTCCAACACAATGATGAGAATTGGATTTTCTGAAGTATCGTCTAGCTAACTTTAGCTTATTAATGAATTTGTATATGATTAATTCATCATTTTACTCATTTTCTAAAGTATTCCATGAAAGCAACGTCTTAGATCACATCTATACATGCAGTTACATATATATATATATATATATATATATATAGTCTAAATTGATAAGTAGTTGTAACTTAAAGATCTTAAAGAAATTCAGTGGAGACCTATAACCTAAGTGAGTTTTAGAGACAATCAATTCTTTTGAGAGGTTATAAATGTTCTTACTTTTTTTCAGTGTACTTAAACTAAATTTGATCCTATAAATTTTTAAATTTGGTTAATTACATGAATTATTAGAGTACCACCTTTAAAATTTTAGAAGTTTATTGAATCTGATAGATTATATGAAACATAAAAAGTGTTTTAGGCCATCCTTGTTTTTAACCTAGAGACATACGGCCGACCCAAGTGTATTTTTACCACTAATTAGTCAAGTTGAGCCTTTTATATAAGCCTTTTCTTTCATCATGAAAAGTACCTTTACCCATAACCTAGTATAAATATTTCCATTACCTTTTTTCTTCAAAAGGTAAGCTAGTGATGAATGAGAATATATTTATTAGTTGCAATTAACGTAGAAAGGTGAATATTGGGAAAAGAAATATTCTTTAAAAAGACTTAAAAGTGTTAAATTTGTTCACTCTGCTCACATATTTAAAAGAGAGATATGATTTGAACTCTTTATCTGAGAGATTTTATTTCTGAGTGTATGTTATTAGTGAGGACCAAGGTCAAAACATATTTGAGATGCAGTTCAAAAGTTAGCAGTCTACTTAGAAATAAAGATTATTCTATATGTAGACTGTACACACATACACACACTCACACTCTTTGAGACCTGACCTTAAGTAGAATTTTTTTAATATATGGGTAGGGTTTTGAACTCTTCATTCATTTTTATTATTTTGCTAAAGTTGATAGATTTATTGAAGGTAATTCTCTAAGGAAAAAGTGGAGTTTACTTGAAAATAATTTTTAGAATTTTTAGAATTAGTTTTTTGCATGTTTTGCTCCAGACTAGCAAAATGCTAGTTGGCGGGTGTGTTAAGTGTTTAATTTTGGTCAAAATAACCCTAGTTTAGCATTTAATTAGACCAACTAGCCAGTCAAATTTGTAATTTTTAGCTTAATTTTGTATTTTAGCTCCAATTAATCATCTAGCCATTGATTTGCAAAATTTAAAGGTCAGATAATCATTAGGAGATAATATGTGGATTAAAGTATGATCAAGATGAATCTAATTGAGTTTTTTATAGTATAGATCACCCAAATTGAATATAGAATGGCTTGGATAGAATCAATGGACTAGATCACCATAAGGAACAAAAGGCTACTTGGTGCCCACAATACAAGATGGAGATGCTTAAAGGAATAAGAAAGAAAATCCTATAGATATGACTTATGAAGGAAAGAGTCATGGATATTTTCTTTCTAAGAAGTAAAAGAGGTAACCATAGAGAAAGGAAAAACCAAAATTGAGAAGGGGAATTGGGGATAAGGAAAGTAAAAACTGAAAAAGAAAAAGAAAAAGCAAATTGAAAATGAGAGTTTCACTATTAGTAGAATCTAAGAAAGGAGAGTAACTAGAGGGAGTCATCCAGCCAACCATCCCTTTTTCTTTCCCTTACTCTCCTTCTCTACTATCTTTTGCTTTATGCACTAGCCCACTCTATTCTCCTTCTCTCTTCCACTCTTCCTTTCTTACCTGCTTCCCTTCTCTTTATCTCTCTCTCTCACCCCCTCTCTTCTCCCTCTTCTCTTTCCCTTACTATCTCCCCATCACCACAAGCAACTGTAGGCAGCTACAGGAGGTATCTCCATCATTCACTGGAGAAAGGCAGCTGAAGATAGACCACTTCTCCTCCATTGTAGACCAAGGACTATAGCCAGGTCTCCATAGTTGACTGAAGAGGGCAGCTGACTGCTCCACCCTCTCTTCTCCCCTCTTTCTCTATTTCTCTGGCTCCCCCATCTACACCCCATCACCTCCCCCTTTGCCTCTTTCCCACTCTCCTGCACTCTTTGTTTGCCTACAACCCACCTCTCTTCTTCTTTTCTATCAGTTTTCTTTCCCTCATAAGAAAACCAAAACCACACCACCTCCCTCAATTGCCTTGCACCCTCTATCTCCCTCTCTTACCCACTCTTTTCCTCCATGAGAAGAAGAAGAGAAGTTTTTTTCCCCAAAATTCCAAAATAACCCTTTAGTCTTTAATTCTAATTCCACTTACATTATATTTGTCTATTCCTTATTTTATTTTAATCCTATCCATGTTCTGTCGATCTAGGTTTTGTGTTATTCTCAGTTAATTCAAAGAACTGTGTTATCCAAGCATGTTTGTTTTAAGCTTAACCAAATCAACAGTCTAGCTTTATTAAAAAGGATTTCTTTATGTCTTGATCTTTTCCATATCAGAATTCAAATTAATATCTAGATCTTATTTTTAGGATAATTCCTAATTGATTCAACATCTCTAATCTTCAATACGAAATCCAAAATTAGATCTAAGCCATCCAAAACCCAAAATCCTTCTTTGATCTAGATCTTCAAAATTTTGGGGAATCTGCTTAATCTAGCTATTGAATCCTTAATCAGAAGTATCAGTGAGAGATTGATGAATGCCGATCAACATTGATGATATCATATTTGAAGTAATTTGTTATAATCAATCTAGGGAAGTGAACTTCTTTTTTTTTTTGGTTAATTTTCTGATTGTTTGAACTTGAATTTCTGTAATTTTCATTGGTAAATAGATCTAAATTTAGAATTCATTGTTATTTAGTTGAATTATTAAATAATTAAATTTTATTCCATCTTCATCTTTTTAAGTTGAGTCCCCATGGGATCGACTGGTACTTGCATCAAGTACACTACAATAGACTATGCACTTTTGAAAAACAATCAACAAAGGTCAAACAGGAGTGTGATATTTGTGAAAATAACACACACCCCACTTAGGAATGTCCCACCATTCTCGCATTCCAGGATGAAATTCATGAACCAGTACATTCTTATGAGCTACCTTTTTCCCCATCTTCAGAGACATAATTCTAACTGGAGTAATCATCCTACTTTCAATTGGAGAAATGGATATAATGTTAATGTCTCACACAAGGCCACCCTTACCAACCACCACAAGGACCACTTACTCTTGGACCTTACCTTCCTTTAGTGGAGGATAAATTTACCAAGAGAGGAAAATTACTCAATTAGAAGCCCAATTAAAAGAAAACACACAATCCATGACTTAATTGAAGGACATGATGTCTCCAATGCTATTGACCCTTGAAATAGAGCAATTTCCTACCCCACCAAATGTAAACACTAATGATGTGTATATGACAGGTTTGATTAATTCTTCAATTACAAACATGGAACAAACAAAGGTAATCACCATTCTTCATATTGGTAAAGTAATTGAGAAATCTAGTCCTAAAATGGAAGAAATGGTATTGAAACCTATTAGAAAAAAGATGAATTTTTTAGTAAGAAAAACATCCTATCCACTAAGTCGTGTCACATCCTTTCTTTGTTTCCACAAAGGTTTCATCAAGTTTCAACAATTCTCTCTAATTATGAGAAGGAACTTGGAGATATATTTTATACCTTGCCCTATGATAAAGTGAAAGATTCAAAATTAGATGATGAATTTACTCACCTTTCCTTTTTAGAGTCCTGTTTGGTCCATTTCATATGGGACTCAGGGAAGTTTCAAACTTTGTAATTTTATTTCTCTAAAAATTTTTCATTTGTAATAATTATCTACGATTATTTTTCAAAACTTTCCTTTTCTACATCTCCCATTTCTTCATTTCTCAATGCATCATCATCAACCTATTTTCTTTAAACATTGAGGACAATGTTACACTTAGGTTGGGAGGTGTAAAATTCTAGTCTTTTTGTGGTTGTTTTCCTCTATTATTTTAAAAATAAAAAATAAAAAATAATGTAAAATTTTAAGCTATTTGGAAATCTTTTTGAGGTTTTAGGTCATTTCTTATACAATGATGAGAATTGGAATTTTTTTAAATTATAGTCAACTAACTTAGCTTATTAATGGAATTGCAAATGATTAATTCATTATTTTGCTTATGTTCTAAAGTATTCCATGAAAGCTAAATCTTAGGTTAGGTTTGAATGCATAATTGCATGTACATAGTCTAAATTGGTAAGTAGTTATAACTTAGAGGTCCTAAAAAAATTTAGTAGAGACCTATAACCTAAGTGAGTTTTAGAGCCATTCATTCTTTTGAGAGGTTATAAATGTTCCAAAATTTTATTCAAGGTGCCTAATTTAAATTTGATCTTACTAACTCTTAAAGTTGGCCAATTACCTAAATTATTAGAATATTACTTTTAAAATTCTGAAACTTCATTGAACCTAATAGATTATATGAAACCTAAGAAATGATCTAGGTCATTCTTTTTGTAAACATAAACAGTAAAGCCTACCTAAAAATATTTTTACCACTAGTGAGCCAATTTGAGCCTTATATATAAGTCTTTTCTTTCGTGACCCAAATTATCCTTTTACCCATAGTAACCTAGTATAAAGTATTTATTACCTATTTTCTTTGAGAGATAAGTTAGAGATGAACAAAAATATACATTTTTAGTTACAGTGAAAGTAGAAAGTGAATATCTAGAAAAGAAATGTTCTTCAAAAAGATGCAAAAGTTGTGAATGAAAGAAAAAAGATACCCTTTCTTTTATTCCTTGTCCTAAGCCTATGTTTTGTCCCACTTAAAGACCTATTAATTTTAAGAGAAATATAGTCTTGATGAGGATATGAATGAATAGTATTTAAATAGTAATATGTCTATGTATTCAAAGGTAATAACTTCTTATCCTTTCTAAAGGGATCAAAATTAAATTCCTTAGTAACTCCCATTTTTTCATGAGTATATGTGAGATAAATTTTCTTTTATTGACTCTAATCACATATTGAAAAGAGAGATATGATTTGAACCCTTTATCTAAGAATTAATTATGAGTATATGTCATTAGTGAGAATTGAGATTAAAACATATTTCAGATGGAGTTCAAAAGTTATAGTTTACTTAAAGATAAAGATTATTGCATATATAAACCACACACACTCTCTCTCTCTCTGAGATCTTAGCTTAATTGGAATATATTTTACATATGGGTAGGGTTTTGTATTTATTACTCAATTTTATTTGTATGTTAAAGTTGATAGATTTATTGAAGATAATTCTCTGAGAAAAAAGTAAGAGAGTTGACTTGAAAAATTGTTTTGGAATTTTTGGATATATTCATTGCAAACCATCATGAGGCTTAACTCATCTACTAAAGGTAACCTAGGGGCTTAAGGACTTGTTGCATAATCGTGAGTACCTATGAAAATGGCAATTTGTATCACTTCTAAGCAAATGATCTTTTGCACATTTTGTTCAAGACTAGCAAAATGCTGGTTGGGAAGCGTGCTATGGCTCCATTATTGTATAAATTACCCCTATTTATCATGACATTTAATATATTTTTAGGACATTATTTAGAAATTTATATGAAAAATATCATTTGAAATTTTATAATCTAATGTAATTTCATAAATTTTTAGGGTTAGAGGATGATTCGAGGCAAGCATGTGTAAAATAAAATGTTGTATAGTACTAATTAGGTTATTTTCTTTATCTTGTAGGTGGTAGATCAAGATCTAAGTGGTTAGATCAAGCTAATTAATAGTCTAGATCTCTAATCAAGCTTTGATTGAAATAGATGGCTTAGATTCAATCTAGATTATGTTGATCAAAATCAAGAAGCAAGCACTCTAGTTCAATCTTCAAGCATAAAGTCCAAATCATGAGCACAATAGAATTGAGAATACTGAGGAAATTGTCATGTGGTGTTAGTTCACCAGGTTTAATGATGGAAAGCAGAAAGTATGAAAGAGACAGGAAATAGTTTCCTAATAGGAAACTAAGTTAAAATTAGGAAACTCAATTTGATTTAGAATTCTTTGGAAAAAAAGGAAAGAGAATGGAGAAGAAAATTGATAAAAATTTAATTCAAACTGACTTCCCATCATCTATAAATACTAAATAGAAGACAGAGTGAATAAAGAGATTGAAAAATTCAAAAGAAAAATGGAGGTTGAAGAAGATGAAATGTGCACGCATAGGCTGGTGTATAATGGTACTTTGCATGTCGATTCCTACTTCAATACTTGACAAAAATTTGTGAATTTTCTTTTCGATAGAACATATTAAGGAGAAGAAAGCCCATGTGCTTGATTTTTAATTTTCATTCAAAATATTGTAAATTTAATTTATTAAAGTTAGATACTTGCTATTCTTTGCATGAATGGTTATAATGAGTTACCTTACTTTTATGCCTTTAGTTTGGTTTATTTGATAAGTTTTTGAATGATCTAATCCTTTGTGTATTTTTATTTGAGTTAGAAAGAGTTTCATATAAATTTTTTAACATTTGATGGTTGGATTTGTTTAATTATATGAAATTATCTTGAAAGGTACTATTGTGCAAGTTGGTCAACAACATATGTTTGTGATTGGATATCTTAATTTCTATTATCTTGATTTGAAATCTAACTATAGAATTGAGTTTATTGATATCAAATTTTTTTAGGTACCAAATGATAAGTATTTAATTTTTCATAAAAACCACACAATTAGTTACCTATGTGTTATAACTTGTAGGGGTAAAATAGGTTTTTAGACCAAAATTCATTACACATGCATTTTTTGACCTCATAACCCAAAAGTTTGCTATTTTTAGGTCTAGAATCTAGTTCAAGGTAAGTATATGATTAATCATGTTTTTCTAGGATTTAATTAGGATTTTTTATTTTTTTTTAACATGGTGAACTAAGATGGTGATCCAATGACTGAGATCGATTGGGATGAAATGGAAGATCAAGATCAAAAGATTGAGTCAAAGCCTCAAAATCATCACTTCAACATAAACTAAAGGCCAAGATATCTTTTGTACCAATAACGGATGTGATTAAAGGAGCTAAACATAGGCAAACTAGGCCCATGAAGTAAACCATGCATTCTCACCACCTTTGCATAGAAGCCACTTAAGCCACCTTAGCCATATAAGCCATGAAAGAAGCTTACAAGCTAAGAAATTCAAGCCAAACCAAACAAGCCACTCAAGCCAAGGAATGAAGCCAAGAAAGCTTCCTAAGCCGGACATGAAGCTTAGCTAATGGAGCCTTCAAAGTTTGCTATCTAAGCCATCAAGCTATGGTAAATGGAAGGCTAGGATTGGAGGAGATTCAAGAGAGTTACCCATGAAATATTTTGAAGATAACTAAGATAAAATCTATTAGGATAAGATGGAATGTGGACCATTGAGATAAGAGCATTCAATTTTTAGTGTTTTTCTCAGTTTTCCCACTTTTTCCTTAATTTCCACCTCATCCTTAAGATGCACTACGAATTTCCAATACTGTATCTCATTCCACTTCTTAGGAAACTTCCCATCCAATAAAATCTCTCCACCTAACACCCTCCACCTCTTTCCAAACCAATCCCCACCCACCTTCCTAAAACATAGAGCATTCACCAATTTTGGAAGGGGGGAGATGTCCCTTCCTAAAAAGGTGGCGTTTCCCACCTACTCCTATCCTTAAGGCAGCCAACCTCCTTCCTCACTTTCTTATTTGATGTCTACCCTTAATTTGACATACCTTAATCCACACCACACCTTGGTGTTAGGTTACCCTAGGAAAAATAGGAGAAGACTTATAAAACCAACCCAAAACTTAAGCAAATGACATACTTTTCCACTTAGGAAAAAGATGCCTCCTCCACTTGGAGGAGGACGTCCTCTTCCATACTCATTATGCTCTGTCTCTCTTTTTCTTTGTATTTCCTTTATTTGGGTGGCTGCCACTTCTTTTCTTAGGGTGTGAGACAATTCTTCAAGTGTTCCACAACTAGTTCATGTGATTTTTCCTTCAAAGGTTAGTTCAACTTCTTCTTTTGTTTACTCTAATTCTTTCCATGATAGTTTGCCTTGTTTTCCTTTATATTTTCTTGATTTTTAAGCTATGATTCAAGGCTGATTTTCCCTTGGAGTGACAGCCAAGGTATGTTATCTTGGATCTAGTTTTTTTCTTTATATTTCATTGCATCATTATTCTCTTTTAGCCCTCTTGATTTTCCATCTTTGGTTGCTTAAGTTCCATTGGTTGTTTCCTTAGTTTTCCATAGGATTCTCCCTTGATTTCAAGCATACTTGTTTATGAGTGAATTATTGGACAATTGAAGAAGAGTTTGGCTTGTAATTAAGGATTGATTAAGATTAAGTGAACATCATTGTAATAGCATTTAAGTTTCAGATTTAGATTACATGTATGGAGTGTTATGTGGATGACTTTTTGGATGTGATTCAATGAAGTAGTTGGAATTTTCAATTCATGTTTATGTCCAGAAGTTAATTAACTTTGTTCATGAATGTTTGAATGCATTATAAGTGATTAATTTCATGTTTTTACATGTTCTATTCATTGAAAGTTTCAATTACCTTATTATTGGAATTTCTTTGCTCGAATGATTTATGTTAATTTCCAGCACTATACGCTCATGTTCACTTGATTTTTCAAGATTCCAATTAGTTTGTTAGATAGCTTAGTTAATGTTAGAAATAGATTGCTTGACGACGTTTCCAAAGTAGTTGATTAAATCCACTCTGATCCAATGAATCATGCATACTATTCCATAGTTACATGTATGTTAATTGGGTAGCTTCTTTTTCATTGTTTGTTAGTGATTGCTTTCATTTATTTCTCTAGTTTAGTTGTAGTTAAATTCCATTAGTTTGCATTTTAGTTAGTTGGAGAGAAATTAATTTTGTCACACTTGTTAAAATAGTTGATTTGGTTGCTTACTTTTCTTACTTTGCATGATTAGGAAAGTAATTTGCTAAAACATGTTTCTCTTAGATTAGTAGTTAATTTCGTGTTTAAAAAAGTTGATAAATTACATTTTAGGAAGTTTTACTTTGGGAAAGTCATAAAATTAGAAAATTTTAATTTAGGAAAGTTTTAATTTTAGAAAGTGCATGTTTTAGGAAAGTTTTCCATTTAGAATGTCTCTTGTTTTTGCTTAATTTTCAATTTCATGTTTCAATTTTAATTCTTAATTTAGGACAAAACAACACTTGAATTTTGGCTAAGTTAGATCTTTAAAGTAGAGACCACTAGCATTACATAGTTCAACTCCTCATGGGATTGTTCCCACTAGCATACTATATTGCAAACAATTCATGCGCTTGCGAGTTTTTTTTTTAAACAACAACACCAAGTCTCCTTAAAAGTAGGAGAAATAATTGGCCAAAGTTAGTGAAATCTTCATAGATTCTACTTATTCGTGGATTGTAAATAGAGACTGGAATAATCACGAATAATAAAGAGGGATAAGATAACTGGTTAAATAGTCTCACATGCCTGCACATGATTATTTCAGTTATCCACTACTTTTCTAGTAAAAATCTCTCATTAGTAGATGCAATGAGAGGTGTTGCTCTGGTATTTTAATTTGAAAAAACTTAAAAAAATCTGTGAATAAGATGTGATACATGACACATGAGAGAATGTTTTGGGTGATTTAAAAAAATAAAAAATATTTTTAGAAAGTAGTTTCCTTAATTAGAAAGTTTATTTTTTATAAATTCATTTATTTTCTATAAATTCTAAAATTAATTTAAAAATCATGTTAAGCTAGCTTCCTTTTGCCCAGGATCACAGTGAATTTATTTTTAGGTTAGAAACACCACTTAAGAAATTTTCAAAGTTGTAATTATTTGAATAAATTAATTTGAAAAAACATAATTTCATCCTTAGTATAATTCTTTTATTTTACGTTATTATTTTTTTATAATGGATGCTTAAAATTAATCTTTGATACATTATAGCTAGGTTTTACATAGAATGCTTAGAATTTGATGAACTATCTAGGTTTTTCTAATATTTAAAATTTTCTAACTTAAATTTTCAATGAAATGTTCTCTGAGATGCAATTGTAGTTTCAATTCAACTCTTGAGTTATAAAAGAAGAAAAATAAGTGGTGGATCTAATTTAAAATAATTGATCCTTAATCCAAGCTATTTAAGTTAGATTAAAATTCCATTTTCTCTCACATCTGTTAAATTGGAAAATTATCATCTTCCTTTAATTCTGCATTAGTTTTAGGATAATTAGTCTAGATCAACTTTAGTACTTTATTTTCTCATTATGTCCTCCCTCGGAAACGATGCACTACATCAGAACCTAGGTGTAGTGAAAAGTGGACATGGGTTCATGCCATGGAGGTTGAGAAAGGCAATAATAAATAGGATATCTCTAGAGCATAAGATTCATATCGCCACATGGAATATAGGAACATTGACAGGGAAGAGTTTGAAGTTAGTAGAAGCGATGAAATGTAGGAGAGTCAACATCGCTTGTATCCAAGAAACCAAGTGGAAAGGGGCTAAAGCTAGAGAAATAGATGGGTATAAATTATGGTATGCAGGAGAGGATAATAATAGAAATGACATAGGAATAATAGTAGATAAGGAATTAAAGGATAAAGTTGTGGACGTTAAAAGAATCAGTGATAGAATTATAATAATAAAACTTGTTCTAGGAGAGCAGATTATAAATGTTATAAGTGCATATGCACCACAAGTAGGGTTACAAGATATAATCAGGAGATAGTTTTGGGAAGATATGGAGGGAGTCATGCAAGAACTTCCCAACATTGAGGGGATATTTATAGGAGCAGACTTACATGGCAATGTAGGAAAAGAAAAGGAAGGATATGATAGAATACATGGAGGGCATGGTATAGGTCAACGAAATAAGATGGGGGAGAATATCCTCGATTTTGCTTTTTCATATAACCTGGCCATTGCAAATACACTCTTTAGAGATCAACAATTAATAACCTTTAAAAGTGGACTTCATAAAAGCCAAATAGACTTTTTTTCTGCTTAGGAATAATGAACGATCTATGTGTAAGAATTGTAAGGTGATACTTGGTGAGAGTTTAACCTCACAACATAGGCTAATGGTTATGGATATCCATATCAAAAGATGGAAGAAAAGAAATAAACTTAATAGGTATCCAAAAATTAAGTGGTGGAACTTTAAAGGAGAGAAAATAACCTCATTCACAAATAAGTTGATGGTAGAAGGAAATTAGAACTATGAAACGAAGTAAATTCCATGTGGATTAATATTGTCGAGTCCATTAAGAAAGTGGCAAAAGATGTCTTAGGAGTATCTAAAGGTAAAAGGCAATTAGTAAAGGAAACATGGTGGCGGAGTGAACAGTGCAAAAAGTTATTAAATAAAAACAGATGTGTTTTAAAGCATGATAGAAGATTAGAAATAATGAAAGCTATGAACAATATAAGAATGCTAAAAAGGTTGTTAAGAGAATAGTAAGTGAGGCTAAACTTAAAGCATATGATGAGCTCTATAATAGACTAGGAACAAGAGAAGGTGAGAAAGATGTGTTTAAACTTGCAAAAGTAAGAGAATATAAGGGTAAGGACTTAGATTATGTTAGGTGCATTAGAACCGATGATCAAAAGGTATTAGTCAAAGATGATGAGATCAAACAAAGGTGGGAAACATACTTTTAAAATTTGTTAAATGATAATGGCTTTGAGAATATAGGGATTGAAAATATTATAAATCTAAATAACATTGGATATTACAAATATGAATGTAGGATTAGAATACTTGGTGGTATACCAATAGAGGTTTGGAAGCATATGGGAGATATTGGGGTAGTTTGGTTGACCAAGTTGTTTAACAAGATTATAAAATTAAAGAAAATGCCTTATGAGTGGAGGAAAAACTCTTTTGTACAAATTTATAAGAATAAAGGAGACATACAAAGTTACACTAATTATCAAGGGATCAAACTTATGAGCCACACTATGAAACTTTTTGAAAGAGTGATTGAGAAGAGGCTATGACATGAAACAAGTGTATTGGAGAATCAGTTTGGTTTCATGCTTGGGAGGTCTACCATGGAAGTTATTTTCTTACTAAAACAATTAGTCAAGAAATATAGGGAGAGGAGGAAAGACCTCCACATGGTCCTTATCGACTTAGAGAAACTTATGATAGAGTCCCTAAAGAGTTAATATGGAGGGTGTTGGGTGATAAAGGGGTTTCGTAGGGGTATATAAATATAATTAAAGAAATGTATGAGGGAGCGATAACATATATTAAGACCACTAGTAACGAGACTGGTGATTTTCTTGTCACTGTAGAATTGTACCAAGGATTGACATTGAGCCCATGCCTTTTCACATTGGTTATGGATGAGCTAACAAAACATTTGCGTGAGGAGATTCCCTGGTGCTTGCTATTTGTAGATGGTACTTGATGAGACAAGGGAGGGTGTAAATATAAAGCTAAAGTTATAGAGAGAAGCATTAGAATCTTAAGGATTTAAAATTAGCCGAACTAAGATAGAATATATGGAATGCAATTTTAGCAAGGAGAGGAGTAGGAGTGGAACACCAGTCAAGATTGATAACTAAGAAGTCCCCTGTAAAAGACCACTTTCAATACTTAGGATCAATGAATCCAAGTGAGTTGGAACAAATGGAGATGTGCATATGGAATTTTGTGCGATCGGCAGGTGCCACTCAAACTAAAAGGAAAATTCTATAGGATGGCCATAAGGCCGGCCAAGCTCCATGGATTAGAGTGTTGGGCAGTTAAGGAACATCATGCTCATAGGATGAGCATCACAGAAATGAGGATGTTGAGATGGATCAGTGGTAAGATAAGAAAGGATAGAATTAGAAATGAAAATATTAGAGGAAATTTAGGGGTAGCACCAATAGGTAACAAGATGAGGGAGATTAGACTTAGATGGTTTGGACATGGTCAAAGGAGACCAACAATAGCACCGGTTAGAAGGAGTGAGGCAATACAAGTAGAAGGTTCTAAAATGTTAAGGGGAAGACCCAAAAGAATGTGGATAGAAGTGGTGTGGAAAGATTTAAAAACTTTGGGACTAAATGAAGCCATGACACTTAATATAGAGGAATGGAGGAATAAGACTCATATGGTTGACCCCTAATTGGGATAAGGTCTTAATGATGATAATGATATTACAACTAACTACTATGCACTTGTAGGAAAATTTAAATAATTCCCCTCACATAAAACAAAGAAAATGTGTCAATTTCTAAGTAATTAGCAAAATATGCAAAATCCTAAACTAATGCAACCTAAAATTATGACTAGAGATAATTAATCTAAATTAGATTTCAATCACAAATCTGTCATGATTCCCTAGCAACGGAGAAAAAAACTTAGTGTAGTTCAAAATATTACTGGCAAGCATACAAATGAAAGTAGCAAATGCACACGAGTGAGGTTGATGAGCCTTGGTGCAATGCTAAAGTTGTCATTTTGTGATCTTGAGGTCATAGGCTCAAGGCGTGGAAACAACCTCTTGCAATATACAAGGTAAGGATGCATACTATTGACCCTTGTGCTTCGCCACTTCTTTGGACCCCGCATACACGGGAGCTTTGTGCATTGGGGCTGTCCTTTTTACCTGAGTGAGGTCGATTCCATGTGGAATATCATAGATTTTTGTGCTAATTGGATTTCACTTAGATTGCTTAACTTAGCCAAAGAAAGATTGTATTTGATGTATTTTAGGAATTAAAAGCATATGGATATAGAAACATGCATGAAATTAGAAACTTAACTTAAGGAAACTTTTTAAAACTAAAATTAGAACTTTATAAAAACTAATCCCAAGATGCAACCTTAGCAATGAAATCAAAATAAGAACTTAACATATAACCAATCACATCATGCCAAAAACAAGAATCAAAAGATTGTGCATGGACAAGGAGATTGTACTTGAAACTGAAAAGAGAAGTTGTGCATGACTTAATCAAGAAAAATGTGCATGGAATACAGGAGTGTGTGTATGGAACATGGAATGAAAACTTAAGCTATAATGGTGCTCACAACCCATGGAAGAGTGTGCATGGAAATAAGCATGAAGAGCATGATTCAACAAACATGATAAGCAAGATTCAAGGGACTTAAAGCAGTTGAAACATCCAAGGACAATGCGCATAATCCAAATTATTGTATTAATTGAAATCTTTACAAATAAGATGCACATTCTACATTGAAATCATGGAAAGCAAGATGCAATATTTATAACATGTAAATAAAAAATATTGACTTCAATTTCATGTGATCCAACATCCAAAGATGGCATGCATGTGAACCCAAAAGAGAACCAAAGAAAAAGAGTGAAAAATGGATGGGAATGAACTTAAAAGAGTAGTAAGGATATATCCAAATTAAGCAACTAGATAAAGCAAGCAAGAAAAGAAAGTGAGGATGATTCAAAGGCTACTATGTCGTGGTTGTCACTTCAAAAGATAGTTTCCTTAAATTAAAGAGAACTATAGCAAACTAAATCAAATCACAATGGAGAACAACCTAGAATTAGAAAATGGAAAATTGTTGGACACCAAGGAGGGAGAAATCATTTATGGGTTTAGAGTGCGATGTGGAATTTAGAGAATGAAATGGGGATTGGATTAGAAAGTGGGACACTTAAGAAAGTATGGAGTGGAAGAAGAGACATTAGGGGAGTTTAGAAGGTGGGAAGAGGCATGGAGTCATGTGTGATTCTCCTTTCTAAATTCATCAGGTTGGAGAGAGAGGGAGAGATAGAAATTAGAAAATAAAAATGGAGATTTGGTGATAGGAGCTACTATCTCAATGGTCCACCTTGCATGCATATCTTCCCATGTGACAATTGCCATGTTTCTTTCTAATTATCCTCTTGAAAATCCATGAGTTTTGCATGGAATAATTGCTTGAAAACTCCTCCAATTGTGTGGTTCTATGTGACCTTGGCTAAGATGGTTTGAATGGCTCACTTCGTTGGCTTTAATGGCTCCAAATCTCATGCAAAGGTGGTGGAATTGCATGGATTTTGCATGGGCCCATTCTACTCACTTTTGATTCTTCCAATTACTTTCTTGAACTCATCAACTTGCCTTGGATTGATTGTGACCCTGGCTTGAACTTTGGAATTAATGTAAAATGGGTCCTTGATCAGAGTTCAATTTTGTATAAAAAGTACCCAATTAGTAACCAATGTGTTATTACTTATAGTGTTAAATTTGGATTTTTGGCCAAAATTTATAACACATGCATTTTTAACTTAATAATTCAAATTTTTGATATTTTGCAAGTTCAAAGGCTAATATAGAGCAAGTATGTGAATGATCATAATTTTTTAGGATTAATTAGGTGTTTCTTCTTTAGTTGGTGTTGAGAAGGCAATCTAAAGGTTGAGATTGATCGAGATGGAAATTGAAGACATTCATGAGGTTTCCTAGTCTAACTAGGAAACCTAAGCAAGCCAAAGCCTAAATGTCATCAATCAAAGGTGCAATGAAGGTTCATGATCATCCTAGGGCAAGCAAGAAGGAAATTGAAGAAGCCATAGGTGACTAAAATGGGCCCATGAAGAAAGCCATGCATTTTCACCACCTTTGCATGGGAGCCATTCAAGCTACTTAGCCATTAAAGCCATGAAAATGGGTGATAAACCATACAAGCTACTCAAGGTTTGAAGCCAACCATTGAAGCCACTTAATCCACCAAGTAATCAGCCATCAAGCCAAGGATGAGTTCCACATGGAGCCACACTATTGGAACATCAATTCAAGCAACTTTCTTATGTTAAAAGTGTGATTTTTAAGGGATTTTGAGAGATTAATGTAAAAGGTAAGATGATCATGCATTAAAGACCCATAAAGAGAGAAAAAACCACTTTCCTAATCCATTTCCTAACCCTAATCCACCCATCTTACTAGGTTCCACATTTTTAAGTCAAGGAGGGAGCAACCATCAAAGAGGAGGATGCCTCCTGCTTAGTTGCCAAAATCTAGTGGTTTCCTAATTAGGAAACCTTAGATGTAAGTCCATGCAAGCATGTAAAAACCCTGGGTTTTATTTTAGATTTTTCTCTTTATTTTTCTCACTTGTCCCACCATTCAAATTCTATCCAATTAGGAGGGTGGAGAGCCACTTTCTTTCTGTGGAAAAGGATGCCTTCCCCCCTCTCTAATTTAGAAACCAGCCAACTTATATTTATTTCTCTCCCTTATCTCATCTTTAATGAAATCATTCCTACCTAAATTTCCTCCTCTTAACCTTGCTCATTTAATACCGTAACCCAAAGGTAATTTTTCTTATGTTTTTACCCCTTCCTAAGTTAGAAAACCACTCATCTATATATATAGTCCATGTTCCATACGAATTTTTCTAAGTAGAGGTGGGTGACACACATTGAAATCAAGCTTTTCTTTGGTGTTATTTGCTTCTGAACTTTGGGATTTCTTAGATTCTTTTCCTCCTTTGTATTTATATTTATTTTCTCTATAGTTCAAGTTAGTAGTTTGCTTGCTTTGGTTTAGTTTTCATTGCTTTAGTGTACATTATTTTGCTTTCTAGTTTTGCACTTCCTTTTGATTTAACTTCTCCTTTCTTCTTTACCTCAATTCTAATTGTTTTCTTTGTTATTTCCTCAAGATTTAAGTTAACTCATCTCTAGTAGTGACAGCCAAGAGAAGAACTAGCTTGAATGCTTGATTCCCCCACTTGAATTCCATGTTTCCTACCCTCTTTTGTTATTAGTTTTGGGTAGTTTTTCCTTAGTTAGTTCACCCACTTAGCTTTCTTTTCTCTTAAATTTCTCTCTAGGTTTTCTTTGTATGCCATCATTATTTATTTTTTGAGATTTATATTGCACTTTTGTTATAGTTTATATTAGGTTTTATGCTTAGGAATTGGACATAATTTCCAGCTTTTGAACATGTATTATGTGCTAGATTTTGGTTATAATTTGGAGATGATTCAATAAAGTTTTGTGCGAATTATTGTTATGAAATTTTTTTCCCCATAAAAATACTAGATATTTGGGTTGTTTCCTTGCATAAAATTTATGGTTTTAATAGATTTCTAATTTTAGATTTGTTGCATGTTCGTAAGGAGTCGGAATTTGGAATTTTTCTCCCCTTAACTTTGTGCTTTTTTACTAGCCATCAAAACACCTTATTTGCTTGAATCCTTAAGAACCCATTTAGATTTTTATGTTTTTTAGATCCATTATATATTTTTCATGATATTTCACTTTAAATTCATCAATTCTGGTCACTTTTGCACCTTAGAACTATGTGTATTATCCATGGATCATATGCGTGGTACTAAGTCACTTTCCTTTTTTATTTTTTTGCTCAATTTAGTTTTAGTAGTATTTAATTCATTATTAGCATCTTAGTTTAGGTTTAGAAAGTTTCCTTTTTGATTTATCAAAAGTTCCATCTTTAGGAAGTTTTAGGATTTAGGAAATGTTAAAATTTAGAAAGCCTCTTTAATTGTAATTTTCATTCATTAGCATGTTTCTAATTTTTTGTTAAAGTTAGTTAGATATCGTTGTTTACTTGCTTTTGCATGTTATTTTAGTTTTAGAAAGTTTCCTAAATTGGTTTTATAAAGTTCTAACTTTAGAAAGTTTCTATTCTAGTTTAGGAAAGTGTTAATTAAGGAAAGTGTCATTTTTAGTAGTTTCCTTTAATTTAAGTTTCTTAATTTGATTCATCTTACTTTAGCATTAGTTTCATCTAGTTTCTCTTTTTCTATTTAGGTTAGTTTCTAATTTCATTGTTTAGTTTTAGTTTTTAGTAAGTTCCTTTTGATTTTAGTTTCTAATTCCATGCATACTTCCATTTTATGTTGTTTAATTTCCTAGTTTAATCACAACTCTTCTTCTATAGCTGAAGTTAATCAATTTGAATAAAATCCAATTCATTGAAAATTTGTGAGATTCGTTATGGGATCGACCTCGCTTGCATGAAAATTCTACATTGATTCGTTCACTTGCGAGTACTTTTAAAGCTATATCAATCCTTGCTCTTTAGGTTGATATGGATCCTTGATGCTCATCTAAAGTGATCTTGGCCATTGGATCATCTTTTTAAATCAATAAAGGATTAAAATTACTAATTACTATTTAAAAAATTATGATAGTTTTCGTACTTACCCTTGATTAGCTTTTGAACATGCAAAATATCAAACTTTTGGATCATTAGCTTAGAATTGCATCTGTTATGAATTCTGAAAATTTTCTATAATAATGCCCTATAATTGATAACATATGGACTACTAGTTGGTACCTTTTATAGAAAATTGAATACTTATGACCGTGCCATCGACATGATTGATTATGAAGATGAAATTGATAATAATGACACCTTTTCTTGCGTAGACTTAGAGTCTCCCACTATCTTCACAAGTACTAGCCTCTGATTGGAAAAGCTACCTAGCAAGCCATGTAGCAACAAGACAAGATCAGACTCACTGAAGGCTGAAAGCAATTTGAGAAGATACCCCAAAAACCAATAGTCCAAAACTCTATATCTTGGGATGAATTTTAGCCTGTTAATGTCATCTCCTTTGATTTAGAAAACATATGCCTTGATTCTAAGCCTAGACTCATTAAAGATCCCATGAATTATCTGATGGACATAACCTCCACCACTCATAAGGAGTTGAGAAGTTTGAAAGAATAGGAGAAGGATGTATCCAATACGGTATCTCATCAAGCCATGGCCATGGATACCACATTCCACAACCTTCTTGATAATGGTTTTTCACAAAAAGTATTCATCCTCCCTTCATCCAATTAACATAACAGTGCACCAAGTCTAAGAGGATGTACATAGACTTTGCTACCCTTAATGTTGCTTTATAGATTTTGAAGGATCATATTTAGCCACTAAATACTAAAGCAAATACATTACTCCAATTTACTCAGAGTTTTTGCTATGACATCTTCTACGAATATCATAATAGATTTAGTCATGAAGCTCATTAATTTTTTTCTTTGAGGTGTAGGTTTCAAGAGATCTATGAATAGTGAAGATCAAACTAGATATAGGGGTAGTCGTAAGGAAGTATTCTCCATATGCAGAAGATCACCCTCACTCTAATATTGTAACAACCACCAATTTATGGCCATAAGATTACCAATGTTGGCTATTTAAATCTCACACTTAGGAGAGTGTCCAATCGGGTCTCCTTGCTTAGGACATTTTAGGAGTAGAACAATTTGTTCCAGAAGAGACTAAAACAATGATTTCTTGAGGTAGACATTTTGTATTTACCACTAGATATTTGGGAACGACATTGATAAGTATTGAGATTTCTATTTGCATATCAATAGCATATAGAAAGAAAATATACCCAAGAATGAGTTCTTGAAAAATATTCCAAATTTTGTGCTGACCCCTTACATGAGTCACCCTTAAATAATCATGGAAGAACCTCCATAATAGATGGTTAGATATTGCATTTGAGAGCTATAGAAAGTACTCTTTATTTTCACCATCCTAAAAAACTGCCACACATATCCAATTCCACTTCATACTAGTTTCTAAATATTACCATTATCATAGATGAGAATGTTATGAAATAGAAAAGTGTTGTGGCATGATGATGCTTCTATGGGAACTCATTGCTGATGGATTAGTTGAGAAAGTTGTTGTCACCACCATGTCAACTGATGAAGCCTGGGCTTATGTTAAGAAGCCACCTTCAAAAAACTTCATTGAGCCCTCTCCCTAATTGTTGAAACATTATGCACAAGAACTATTAAAATGGCCTTATACTACTCTTGCAATGCTTGAAGAAATTGATCACTAGGGTGATATTTTTGCTAGAAAATCTTGCACATACCACAAGATGAATGGCCACGACGTTGAACATTATTGGAACCTCAAAGCTCAAATATGGAACTTGCTATTAGAGGGTGCTCCTAAGGAAGAATTATTGCTTATTTTCCACTCTACAAGCCTCTCCCATATATCTATTAGCAACCCATGAAGGACATGGAGCCACCAGAAGACTTCTAGGCTTGCATCAAAGCGCTAGCCCCAAATGGACAGCATTTAGAATCCTAAATCTCATTCCCACCTCTTTTACTCTAGAACCTGAGTCCAGAGCCTTTTGCATCTACCATGATGCTTTTGGACACAAGAAGAAAGACTACCTTGCTATGAAAACACACATCAGTGATATTCTCAATGATTATATTGATGTCAGAGACCTCATTGCCACATTCCATCTTGCAGGACCAATCCCATATGCCACCAAAAAGTAGCCTCACTATATTGAGACCCCTATCACTATTGTCATAGCTTACATCTCTGTCCTTTCTTCCTACTAAAGATTTTGAGTAATTTTCAACTTGTCACGAAAAGATAGAATGATCCTAGTGATGTTCCCCCTTACAACCTTTACCATGACATGAACTTACATGTTACCATTAACTACTGAATCATGGAATGCCGCATTAGGTGAGGGTGTCACCCATCATCTACTCTCCTCCAGTCCCTTTAGATTCCACTATCATAGCCTTAACTACACCACCATTATCTTGATCCATGCAGTCCATTTCAGATTCCTCATATGAATCACAGTTACAACATCAAATCCTTATCCTAAAGTAAGATTTCATCATGATTCCAAGCCTAGAGCAAAGATTTTCTATCCTAAAACTACCTTCACTGCGATCATTGTTGGAAACACATCACAATTCATCCTCACTCTTGTCCTAGTTTTCCCAAGAAGTCTTCCATGTCACTCATGGAGGCCATTGTTTTAAACAATTCAACCTTGCTCAAGATTACCCTACCCCATTTGTCAAGGAAAGAATGCCTATCCAACCCATGGAAAATGATGATGAGGTAATTAAGTAGCTCAAAAGAACCCAAACCTAGTTATTAGTATGTAGATTACTCATGGCCTCACAAAGGCTTAGGCAGATGGTCCTTGAATAGTTAAACCAAGTTCATTCCTATCCATATGTGACCAAGACACTTAGCTGCTATTGTAGGGGCAATGTACATGTCAAAAGTCCTCGCCATCAATAATGTAGACTTACTTAGAAGGGATCAATCATAATAAGCTATTATTTATTATCGTTGAATACCAAGGAATGATAGTAGTAGGAGTACTATTGAATAATGGCTCAGCAATTAATACGTGCCCTCTCTGGATAGCCTTAGAACATGAAATCAAATTGGATCATCTTAAACCAACGTATTAGGAGAATATGGCATATGATAGTACCAATAGGTAGATACACAAGTCATAGACATGGACATCTTGATTGGACCAACAATACATGGTCCCTTTTAGGTTTTTGGTATTGTAACATCTTCGAACCTCCTATTAGGAAGACTTTGATCCTTGTAGCCAAGGTAGTGCCTTCTTCCTTCATCAAAAGCTCAAGTTTGTCCACCAGGTTAGCATCGTTATTATTTTTGAGATCATGATAGACTCATTAGTTTCCTAGAAGCTAAAGGTTTAAATCCATGGTTAGTTTAAGTTAGGATGAAGTTTAGCTCAATGGTTTCACTATTTTCAAGATCTACAATGTTCATTTGAATTTATTTCTTGGAAAAGCCATTCCCCTTCTATGTGCAAAAAATAGAGTAGTCTCAAAGATTATCTAGAAAATAGAGTACTTTCTAGGCACTACTGTAGAAAGGAGAATTAGAAATTACGGACCGTAATAATAAAAAAGTTGTAAGCAAGGCCCCCATGACTTGGGATATAAAGATTTAGAAGAAAAGATAAGATCAAGGGTTTGCATGAAAATACTCTAGACCAAAAGGGAGGAGCAATAAAACCATTCTATGGTTTCGTAAAACTATGGTTTGATGACTAAACACAGGCTATGATGCTTGGCTTTGAGATTTTCTTCAACTATCTCATTTTTTATATGGAAAAAATTCCAAGTGAAGGCAATAAGGATATGATCATGGAATAATTTGGAGATGACAAGTTACAAAAGTTCTTTGATGGAGATAATACCACACAACTATGCATGCCCTACTTTCCTACATAGATGGTTTTTGAAGAATTTTCTAAAGATATAATATGATTAAGATGGAACCTAAAGATAAGGCCAAGACATATTTTATCATTCTATGGGGGACGTATTGTTCTAAAGTTATAGCCTTTGGCCTCAAAGAATGTAGGGGCCACCTACTAGAGGATGGCCACTACTTTGTTACATGACTTAATACACAAAGGTGTATGTTGATTACATGATTGTTGAATCATCCATGATGGAAGGACATGTCATGGATCTAAAGATGTATGTTGATGACATAATTGTTGATTCATCCATGAGGGAATGACTTGTCATGGATCTAAAGAAATTCCTTTGTAGCCTCCACCAATTTGAGTTGAGATTGGACTTGAAAAAAATCACCTTTTAGAGCGACATGTGGCTAGCTACTTGGATTTATAATCACTTAAAGAGGCATTGAGGTTGACCCTCCCAAGGATAGAGTCAAGAAATATACCCACCTAAGACATAAAAAGGGATCCATGGTTTCTTAGGCCATGTTCTTTATTTCAATAAATTCATTTCCTAATTCACCACCATTTGCAAACCATCATCAAGCTCTAAAAAAAGATGTTTCTAAGTCTTGGAATGATTAATACTACCAAGAGTTTCAAACTATTAAGGATTAACTTTCTTCTCTACCAATTCCCATGGCTCCTATCCTAGAGAAATCCTTGTTACTATACCTCTCAGTCCATGACACCAGAATGGGTAGAATGCTTGTAGAATTTGATTAGAATTGTAAAGAAAGATTAGTCTATTACATTAGCAAGAAGATATTGGATTGCAGGACTCAATATACCCTAATTGAGAAGACATGCCTTATCACATTTTGATAGACATAGAAACACTAATGTTACATGCCTACACATGAAGTCATGATTGTTACCCAATTGGATCAGCTTAAAATTTCTCCTATAAAAGCTAGCATTGTCTATAAAAGTAGCACAATAGTTACTCATATTGTGCAAGTATGACTCAAATACTTTTCTTAGAAATCCATCAATGGGCAAGACATCTCAGGCCACCAAGTAGAACATCCCATAATTTACCCTTCCTATGTTTCTAAGTAATTTCTCAATGAAGAAGCCCTCAAAAATGGAAAATCCATACCCACCATCACCTAGAGAACTTCATGAGAAAGACCTACACTAAGGTCAAGTTGTGTCCTATCTAATTACCGTCTACCTCATACTCACTAAACCTCCCAGCTCCAGAAATTCTTGACCCTAATACATGGAGACTTCACTTTCAAGAAGCATCCAACATTGCCAGACATGGAGTAGGAGCATCGGTCATCTCTCCCAAAGAGTGTATCTCTCATTGCTAGCAAGTAACACTTTTTTTGCATCAACAATATGGCTGAATATGAGGCATGCTTAGTTAGGTTGGGAGTAGCATTTACAGTTAATGCATACTTAACCTTAATTGTCAACCAGGCAAAAGAATAGTGGCAAACTAGACAAAACATGCTCATCCAATATAGAGATCATTTGCAGCAATTATACTATAAGTTTGAGCAGATCTCATTTCATCATATCCCAAGAGAACTGAGCTAGTACATAAACTCTTTGACAACAATTGTATATCTCACTCCTCCGAAGACAATTGTTGAATCTATCACCATAAAGTGGATTAAGGAGCTAGCTTTTGTGTAAGAAATTTTGGTACAATATTAGAAATGAGATAGCAGGAACCCTCTTTTAGGAATAGCATTTCTTTCATTCAACAAGAAATGATAGACCATGGTAAGAGGATTTTTTCAATACATTGCTAGGAGTATGTATCCCCAAGAGTTTAACAAGAAGTATAGGAAGTATCATAGACAGTTTTCCATCCATTCATTATATGTGGAGAGGACCTCTACAAAAGACCATATGATGGCATTCAGCTTTGCTATGTCACAGTAAATAAAGCCAAGAGCATCCTAGGAGTAAAGTTTGAAGTTCACACATGAATATCATTACATTAGCAAAGAAAATTCTGAAATATAGATAGTATCATCCATCCTTATAGAGGGGTAATTGTGAATATGTGAACTAGTGTCACCAATGCTAAATACATGCCAATTTGATGCATACACCTCTGATTGAGTTGCAACAATTAACTTCTCCACATGGGGTACAAATATAACTGGCAAAGTGTCACCCAATTCATCTTTGGGGCATGAATTCATAATAATGGCTATTGACTACTTCACTAAATGATTCAAAGCTGCATTATATGTCACCATCTCAAGCAAGGTCATAACCAAATTCACTATATTCAACTTCATTTCAAGGTATGGAGTGCCTTATGAACTCATCTCAAATAATTGAAGGCACTTTTTATAAAGTAAGTAAGAAATTATGTGATGCGTTCAGAATTAAGAAACATCTTTCCTCTCCTTCTAGGCCACAAACTAATGGTGCAGTAGAAGCAATAAATAAGAACCTTAAGGCTAAATTCAGCAAGATGATAAAAAAGAATAAAGATTGGTCTAAGAACCTTTCATGCATTATGGGGGTATAGGACACATCAAAGAGCATCAACTAGAACTATGCCCTAAATTTAGTTTAACAAACAGAAACTATCTTGCTAAAAGAAGTAGAAATTCCATAACCAAGAGTTGTCGTAGAGAGTAGCTTCCCAGAAGAAGAATGGGTAAAAGTTTGCCATGATTAGTTGCACTTGTTGGATGAAAGAAGGTTGAATGAACTTTACCATACTCAGGGTTATCAAAACTTAGTCTCTAGAGCATTGAATAAAAAAGTCAAGTGAAGGAAGCTACCAGTTGGAGATCTCAAAGAATATAAAGTGTACCAAAATGGGAAGGACCATAAATCATCAAAGAAGTTTACTGTGGGACTGTAGTCAAGCTTTAAGAGATAGATGGCATTGACATTGAAGGAATTACCAACATGGATTAACTCAAAAGATAGCATGCTTAAACCTCCTAATGACCCTACTTGTTTGCTTATGTATCTTATGAGGCATTAGTTCTCTAAAGCTACAATGAACCTAATCCTATAATTTATAAAGGGGTATGTAGGCAACATGTCTTGTACAAGTGCAATCCTAAATATCATTTTCTCAACAAGGTGTCTCACATCATTATTCATTCAAAAAAGAAAAAGGAGGAGAGAAAATAAACCAGTCACAACCTAATAATAATAATAATAATAGCTTGAGAAAAAAGTGATAAAATAATAAAATAATAAGAAATAAACAAAAGGGAATAATGATGGGATTAACACACAAAGATGGAGCAAATTCAAGGTAGACAAAGAAAGATCAACATTCCTAACCATGGAAAGATCTTGAAAAGAGCATAACTTTAAAGACTAAAAGTTAAGGGTTTAAAATTATATGCCAACTTAAAATTATAAGTTTAGAGTCTTAAATTCCTATTTAATATGATCTGGTCAGGTACATTGCCACTCCTGGAGAAGGCATCATCATCACTTCCCATGGGTCCATCAATTCTTCCACCATGGATACTATGATCAAAACATGGAAAATCATACTTGCTCCTAGGCCTCATGCTAGCCAACATCCATGCAATCCTAATTGCCCTCACAATCCTAGTGTTATGCTCCTTTGGAAAATGAAACTTCTCCTAACATCCAAAATATCTCCTTTCTTATATTCTAACTACCTCATAAGGCATGCCAAAAAATAAAAAGAAGTGTGATTATATCCAATTTAGGGCACGAAGTAGGTGTTGCTATAGCTGAAAAGAAACTCCTCACCATTAAAACATGGAATCTTCTACATAATCCTTGAAGCATCCATCTCTCTCAACCATTCAACCTAGTCACTCATAGTGGAGTTCCTAGGAACCTTTGAGTATACAATACGGATCTAATAGTGACTGCCCTATGAATGGGAGGATAGGAGATTGTGAGTCTCTCCAGAATCCAAATCTACATCACAAGAGTCAAAAGGTTAGTAAAAGATCATAGCATGAATGAATGAAAATAAAGAAGAGGCGAAAACTCACATGAAAAATACCAATGCTCCCAAATTGTTCTCCTATTCCATCCATACCAAACTCATCAAGGCAAGGAGGGGTCTTAGCAAGAAAGAAGGGATGGAAGCCACATTATGATTCATCACTTGATCGACAACTTGAACCAACCTAGATGGGGCTCTAAAACTCTTTAGGTGAAGAAAATCAAATGAAAATAGACAAAGAACAAAACCTGTGATGGTTAACACACTTTTTCCCCTACAATTCCATTTGGAAAGTCCCTCAACAAAATGTCAATAGCAATGAACTTACTTAATCTATTATCTTTCAAGGGCATATGCCTATACCCTTCTACTTCATGTAGGTAGAGGAGCCTACAAATCAATCGAAAGTTGGTCTCACTCGTCTATAATTGTATGAGACCTACATACTTTTGCAAGATCTCATCAAGTTAATCAATCTTCAGTAGTTGGGTTGATCTCCCCATCTATAAATATGAAGACATGGTCTTCATGATCTAAGAAATCAATATAAGCCTCGATCAACTCAAAATTAATCCATGAACAGGCATATAATCAATCACTCCCACAATATTGTGTGTCAATCAATTATTCCTCTCTAGTAAGTGTTCAATTTTATATAAAAAGTACCTAATTAGTAGTCCATGTGTTATAAATTATAGGCATTATACTAGGGTTTTCTGGAATTTCATAACACATGCATTTTTAACATAATAATTCAAAAGTTTGATATTTTACAGGTTCATAAGCTAATCCAGACTAAGTATGTGAATTTTCATAATTTTTTGGAATTTAATTAGAGTTTTTACTCTTTTGTAGGTGTTGAAAAGATGATCCAAAAGTCAAAATCAAGAAAGATAAGATTTGAAGATCAAGATTAAAAGAAGGCCAAAGACCCAAATTTCCACATTTCAAAGCTAAATCAAGGTTTCCTAGTATAGGCCAATGTAAAAATCCATACAATTCCATGAGAATTGGAGGTATGAATGAGGTTTCCTAGTATAATAAGAAAACTTAAGTAAGCCAAGCCATTTAAGCCTTGAAGCCAAAGGATTTAGTCATTCTAGCCATCAAGCAATGAGCAATTAAAGTGAGCCACCAAGTCACATGAGAGCCATGCCACATGGAGTCATACTATTGTAGGAAGATTTAGAAGCAATTATCCTATGCTAAATAGTGAAATTGAAGTGATAATTAGAAGGGAATCAACATAGTAAGATATGCATGCATTGGTGGACCAATTAAGAGAGAAACATTTTCTTATTTTTTTCCTTTTATCCCTTCTTTTCTTTCTCTTTCCTACTCATCTTATCACTTAATTAGAAGGGAAGGAGTTCCATGCCACTTTCCTAAAAAAGTGGTGCCGCCCCTTTTAAGTCTAGCCATTCACCTACTACACCAACATTAGTTCTTATCCTTTCCTCTCTCCTATATATTTCCTCCATGTTTCCTCTTCTTTCCTCTTTCCTACCTTATTTCCTTTCCCTTTCATACCTTCATCCTCACCCAACTAAGCTTCCATGATTTTAAGCCATGGGGAGATGCACCACCCTAAAAAAGTGGTGCCTCCCACCTTGCCACCCTATTGCCTCCTTCCTTAAAGTCCTCCACTTTCCACTTTCCACCTTCCTATTTTCATTCAACCACCCACATTCCTACTTATAGTCCTAAATCAATTACATCCTTAAGATATAATTTTAGCAAAGTTGGAAACTTGAAATCCTCTACAAATACAACCTGGATCTCCCATATACATCATATAGGAGTTCCATGTCTCATAACCAGCAGCCTAGGGTTTTCCATGCCCCCTTTCATTGGCTGCCTCTCTTTGAGGTTCCAAGTATTCCTCATTAAAGCCTTATCCCTTTTTTCTTGCACTTCAATTCCAAGTAGGTACTTTGTTCCTTACTTTCATTACCTAGCTCTGTTTCTTTGCTTTTTTGTTTACTTCTTTGGTTCTTTGCTTTGCTTCCAAAAGCATAGAACTTAGCTAGTCTTTCTTTATCTTTTCTTCTATTTATCTTATTTTTCTTGCTTAGTTATTCATGATATAAGTTATATTTTCTCTTATAGTGACAGCCAAGAGAATATTACCTTTGATCCTTCTTGTTTCCCCTTCATCTTTTCCTTGTTTCTAACTTAGATCTAGGTTTATTTTGCTTATTCTTTGCTTCCATCATCGTCTTCTTTCATGCTTTCATTCTCTTAAATTATTTTTGGGTTCTACATGCATCATATTTTATAGTAATTTAATAGTACTAGGGTGTGTTTAATTCTTGCTCTGAATCAAGTTGGCATTGGTAAAAGTGCACAATTTTCAGCCTTGTTCTCTATGTACATGTGCACAAATTTTGATGTACTTTTCAAGTCAATCAATAAACTTATTTGAGGAGCATGGTTATGTTTTAATTCCTATAGTAAATTAGTTCAATTCTTGAGTGTTATGTTCCATGAAAGTGATTGTTAAGTTTCTTTCCATGCCTTACTTGATTTAAGTTTCATATAGACCATGTTGCTAGAATTTTCATCTTATGTTTCATGTGCAATGTCTGGCAGTCCATACACCTTATTTGCTTGAAATCTCAGGAAACCATTTAGCTTTTTAGTTATTTTAGTGATTTATTTGATTAATTTGGATGTTAGTTAACTTTTACTTCATAAGTTCTAGCCATCTCTCAATCATGAACCATGTGCACAACTACATGAGTCATGTACATGGTAATTGGGTGACTTTTCTTCAAGTAGATTATTGTCCCCTTGTTTTATATTAGATTAGCATTTTTTTATTATTTGTATCTTATGTTCATTTAGAAAGTTTCTAATTTATTTTTATAAATTTTTATTTTTAAATTTTGGAAAGTTCATTTTTTAGCAAGTTCCCTTTGTTTAAGTTTCCTAGATTCATTTAGTCTAGTTTTGCATTAGTTTGTTTTATTGAATGTATGTTAGCTAGGAAAATTTCTAATTCCATTGAATATCTTTATTTTTAGAAAGTTTCCTTTAGTTCATATTTCCTTTTTTTTTTTTTTGCATGATTTCCATTCCGTGTTGTTTAAACTCTAGCTTAATCAAAACCTTCTTTCTTTGGCCAAGATAAGCAACTTAAATAAGATTCAATCACTTAAAAATTCTATGAGATTCCTTGTAGGATCAACCTCTCTTGCTCGCAAGTTACTACATTGCTTCATGTACTTGTAAGTAATATTAAAGCTACACCAAGTTTTTGGCACTGTTCTCGAGGAACCGTAAGAGATTTTTGGTTGGGTCTTTATTTAGACTGTTTATCTCTAGCTGCAGTTTTAGGTTTCATTAGATTAGGGTTTTTGCATCATATTTGCATATTTTCCTAATTCCTCACAAATTGACCATCTTTCTTTAGTTTTATGCAAGGGGAATTTTGTAAAAGGAACAACAACGATCTTGTGGGTCAAAGCTTTATCAACTTAAGTAGGATTTTCTTACTTTCAGAGATTAAGTTTTTAAGTGAACTTGTAGTGAGGCCTCATTGTAATTTGTAATTCTTTATTTTATTTTAAGTGAGTTGTAATAATATAGGCCAAGTGTTGGGTGCAGTGGCCCACATTTGATCTTCATCAGAAACTCGACTGTAAGCTTCTCTCATTCTCTTTTATTTTTCTTAGTGTACATGCATTTGGTATAGTTTACATAGTCATTGCTAGTGTAATTCATATAGTTTAGGGTCATTCATTATACTTGCTGCATCTTACTTAGGGTTGTTGCATTAGGTTGCACCTATTTCACAAAGGTTACTTTGTTAGATAACACATAGGTAGGCATTTGTTTCCTTTCCTTGTACTACATTGTAAGTTTACGTCTTTATAGTGGATGTTCACATTGATAGCAAGGGCCCCACAGGAACCCTCATAAGATAAGGACTAGATTTCATCACCAAATCCCTAGACCACCTAGCTAATTGAATCAATTCCTTATATCTTAGTGATCCTAACCCTTAAAAGCTTAATTTAAAATCAAGTATTAAGAGACTTAAGGTATCAAGCTTGGAGGACCTATTTAGAAGGAGGAGATCTATTGTCACTCCATTGGCTTTTGAGCATCAGGGTTATAATGGGTATCTAAAATTCAAGTTGCTTTTTCACTCCTTTTGTTTACAATTGTTGAGATTTAAACACCTCCTTCCATGAGAATTGTATTAACCACTTTAGAGTAGAACCTACCTAGTAAGCAGTAGTCAAGCCTGGATAAAAGGGGGAGCTATCTAAATGTTGGCCTAAAAGCTACCACCATGCATATTAACAAAGATTATCAAAGCAGCTTAAATGTGAAATATGAGAATTGATTCTACATCATATAGAGTTAGGAGTGACATTTAAATTTAGGTTGCATCATTTAGATAGGTTTTCATCTTAATGCATGCAAGGTCATCAATCTCACAATGCTGAGTGAGTACCATTAGATCCTGAGATTGAATGTACCCATAGGCAAGAGGTGAGAAATCAAATTCCTAACCACATAGTAGACCCACCAATAGCAGTTGAGCATAAGGTTGTTATAGATTTCTATGCACCACTTCAACTAAATACTCTATTAAGCATCATGCTTAAACTTGGAGTTATACTGTTACTTCCAACATTGTATGGTCAAGAGAGAGGATCCATGCCTACATATCAAGGAACTCCTTGATATTTGTGCTACATTCAAATTTTATAATATTTTAGGTGATTCTATTAGACTTAGGTTGTTTCCCTTCTTATTGAAAGATAAGGTCAAATCATGGCTAAATTCTTTAGAGATTGGTTACATTGCCAAATGGGACCAGTTGTCTAAAAAGTATCTAAATAAATTCTTCCCTGTCTATAAGACTAATGCCCTTCATAGGGAAATTATCAATTTCTAGGAAAGAGATGATGAACAATATTATGAATGCTGGGAAAGGTGAAATAAATTGCTACAAATGTGTTCCCACCATGGATTTGAAAAATGGCAACAAGTTCAATACTTCTATCAGGTTCTTATAGCTCAAAATGAATAAATGGTTGATGAAGCTAGTGAAGGGGCCCTCATGTTGAAATATGAGACAGAGCCTTGAGAATTATTTCAAACTTTAGCTGATAATACCTAACAATGGGACTATTCCAATAGGAGAGAGACAAATACTCAGCCTCAAAAGAAAGCACGCATGTATGAAATAGGAATGACCTCAGATATGTCATATAAGCTCAACTCCTTTGATGGAAGAATGGACAAGGTGGAAAATATGTTCTAGTTGAATGCTAAACTAGATACTGTAATGGCTGCTAATGCATCCACTAAGCCTCCACATGAAAGGAAAGAATTCCAGAGATAATGGATGTGTTTAAACATGTTCAAATAAATATTCTATTACTCAATGTTATCAAAGATATTTCTGCTTATGCCAAGTTTCTTAAAGAGAACTATACACAAAAGCAAAGGTTAATGTACAAAACAAAGCCTTCTTCACCGAGCAGGTGAGCTCTTTAATCCATCAACAAACCCCTCCTAAGTTTAGAGATTCTGATTGTCCTACCATCTCTTGTGTTATAGGAAACCATGTTAATAATGGGGAACTACTTGATTTAGGTGCCATTGTAAACCTATTCCCATTCTCTATCTATGAATGACTAGGGCTCAGTGACTTTAAGTGAACTGATACCACATTGTTGTTAGTAAATAGATCAATGAAGATTTCACGTGGTATGGTTCAGGATGTTTTAATATAGGTAGACCAGTTTTACTTTCAACTATATTTTATTGTCCTGAATACCCAGCTTATGTCAAACCCCCGTAGTTAGATCTCGATAATTCTTGGACATCCATTTTTGGAAATATCCAATGTCATCATCAAATGTGGAAATGGTATGATGAAGTTATCTTTCAACAATATGAAAGTCAAGCTCAATGCTTTTAATGCCTATAATCAGCATCTAAACCTCAATGATTCTTGTGTAGTAAATTTAATTGAAGGTCTAATTCACAATGCCAATCAATCATCATCTATCTTAGACCCACTAGAGGCATGTCTAGTGCACCTATAATGGATACCTCCATAAGGTGACCTCTAGTAGAACCTCTTCCTCCTTCAAACTCTATCCTAGGACCATCAATAGAAAAACCACCTACCTTGGTCCTTAGGCAACTCCCTAAAAATTTAAAATATTCTTACATAGGACCTGATGCTTCCTTGCCTATAATCATAGCTTTATATTTAGATAATGGATAGTAAGGTAAGCTTGTTGATATTCTAAGAGAACATAAGACAACCTTAGGGTGGATGATAGCAAATATCAAAGGGATTAGCCCAGCTCTGTGTATGCATAGAATTCGTCTAGAGGAAAATGCTAAACCATCTAAGGAAACACAAAGGAGACTAAACCGTAATATGAAAGAGGTTGTTAGAGATGAAGTAATTAAACTCCTACATGTTGGTGTCATCTACCCTATTTCCGATAGCACTTAGGTCAACCCAGTTCAGGTTGTCCCCAAGAAGTCTGGAGTCACAGTAATCTAAAATGAGGATAATAAGTTAGTCCCCACTCCCATGACCATTGGGTGGAGAGTTTGTATTGGTTACCAAAAACTGAACTTGTTCACAAGGAAAGACTACTTTCCTCTTCCCTTCATTAACCAAATGCTAGAAAGGGTAGCTTGTCATAGTTATTACTACTTTCTTTATTGATACTCTGGCCATAAAAAAATCCCCATAGCACTTGACAACTAGGAGGAGACCATCTTCACCTACCCTTTTGAGACCTTGGCCTACAATCTTATTCCTTTTGGACTTTGTAATGCTCTAGCTACTTTTCAAAGGTGTATGTTGAGCATATTTTCTGATATGGTGGAGATTTTTTTAGATGTGTTTATGGATGATTTCTTAGTATTTGGTTCTTCATTTGATGAATTCCAGCAACATTTAAAACTTGTCCTTGCTAGGTGTTAGGAAAAGAACTTAGTATTAAATTGGAAAAAATGTCATTTCATGATTCAAAATGGCATTTATTTTAGGCCACATCATATCACACAATGGTGTAGAAGTAAACCAAGCCAAAGTTGATTTAATTGCTAAACTTCCTTCTTTAAGGACGATGAAGGAAATTTGCTCATTTTTAGGCTAGGCGGGTTTCTATAGATGATTCGTCAAGGACTTTAGTAAAATTCTTAAGCCTTTGTGTAATTTACTTATGAAGGAGGCAAATTTTGACTTTGATGATAATTGTACCAAAGCATTTGAGCTCATAAAGGCTAAACTCACTTGTGCGCTTATAATTCAACCACCAGATTGGAGTGCACCATTTGAAATAGTCTATGATACTTTTGACTATATGATTGGGGTTGTGTTGAGGCAACGTATTGATAAACTTCCCCATGTGATATATTATGCTAGAAAGACACTCAACGATGCCCACCATAATTATTCCACTACAAAAAAAGAGTTGTTGATAGTTGTATATGCCTTGGATAAGTTTAGATCTTACTTATTAAGATATGAGGTTGTTGTCTATTCAAACCATGCAACATTAAAAAACCTTCTCTCTAAGAAAGATGCTAAACCTAGTCTAATTCGATGAATACTTTTGTTATAAGAGTTTGATTTAGAAATTTTGGATAAGAAAGGTTCCAAATATGTTGTAGCTGCCCACTTGTCCAAACTAGTTGTGGAGTTTACTAGTGAAAATGTTTCTATAATAGAAACCTTCCTAGATGAACAATTGTTGCACATTTCCTAGTTGCCTTGGTACGCAGATATTCTTAATTATCTCATCACATCTCAAACATGTAATCATTGGTCAAAACAAGATAGAAAAAGATTCATTATTGGAGTCAAACACTTTACATGGGATGACCTATACTTGTTTAATTACTGTCCTGATCAGGTCATTAAGAGATGCATACCTAATAATAAACGTCATAAAATCATTTCCTTTTGCGATGACCATGCATGCAGGGGTCATTTTAGTTCCAAAAAGAAAACTACCAAGATTTTGCAATGTGATTATTGTTGGCCCACTATTTTCCAGCATTCACGTGTTTACTACACAACTTGTGCTAGATGTCAATAGTTAAGGAACATAGGAACTAGAACTATGATGCCCTTGAAACCAATTCTTATCATTAAGCTTTTCATGTTTGAGGCATTGATTTTGTGGGACCTTTTCCTAACTCTTTTGGTTATCTAGACATCCAATGGATGGAAGCTATACCGTGCAAGACCAATGACAGCTTGGTGGTGGCCAAGTTTTTAAAAGAAAATATATTTGCATATTTTGGTAGCCCTAAGGCCATTATTAGTGATGGGTTAAACACTTTTCCAATAGAGTGTTTGAGAACTTAATAAAATGGTGTTACTGATATGATTGCTACTCCTTATCATCCTCGACTAGTGGATATGTAGAAGTGTCAAATAGGGACCTAAAGAAAACTTTAGAAAAGACAGTCAATCCATCCAAGTAGGAAAGATTGGTCTTTAAGACTTTGGTGATGTTTTATGGGCCTATGCTACATACAAGATGTAATAACCTAAATTTTTCAAGTGTGAGAATGTATTTATTTCAATTGATGCATTTGAAAAAAAAAAAAAAAACATGGGTTGTTTAGCCATTTCACCTACGAACCCAATGGAGGAATGATTATGAAAATTTCATCATTTTGTATACCTCATAAGCATCATGAGATTCTATATCTAAGTAAAAAGATATATATATATATATATATATAAGAATGATGGTCATTACATATACCCTATAAATAGCCTGATATACCATATTAAAGTATAAAAGATAGATGCATGATTAAAGAGATAAAATTTTATCATTCACTAAGAATCATAAAGGGCATTATATGGAGAAGAATAGGAGAACGTTGAATCATTATTCTTGCTTATTCTCATACTCCTTCCCTCATCTATCCTCTTCTCAGATTACTTAGGTAGCCTTATGAAATTGTAAAAAAACTCATCAACTGGATGCAAGCTCAAAAGATCTATATCCCTCTCTGTTTTCACTATTCACCCTCTACGATCGTGCAATGCCATCTTATTGTTACCAATCTACCAGACACCCTCGTCTCTCACCCCTTTTCCCCTCTGCCTCAAATATTTTTGGTGACTATGCTACACCCTATAGTCGGGAGCGTCATTTGAACAATCCACAATCATTTCCCTCTTCCCCTATAGAAGCAATTTTCCTCTCTTGCTAGGGTGTTTGGTTGATGCTATTCGATTGATCAAACCCATTGGTAGAATCCCAAGTTTCTTGGCCAGATTGATCTGACAATTTATGTTTGTCTTCCTCTTCAACTCATCGATGACAGCATGACAACCAGGAATCTCCAC
The DNA here is from genome assembly GCA_035236585.1 of Warburgia ugandensis. Taxonomy (NCBI): domain Eukaryota; kingdom Viridiplantae; phylum Streptophyta; class Magnoliopsida; order Canellales; family Canellaceae; genus Warburgia; species Warburgia ugandensis. The sequence goes on from CP141130.1 coordinate 62,166,304, forward strand.
CATCACTCAATCAAACCACCTGACTAGATGGTCATCTGTCCTCTTCCTTTAGCCGCAGTTGTCTTCTCTACCTTCCCAACTTCAGATTGTCATCTGGAAAACCACTGCAGCTAATGGTAAGTCATCTATTCTATTTCTTCTTCATTTCCTTTTGTTTTTCCTTTTTGATTTGCCTTTGAAATCTGCCCAACAACACTGGTTGACCAACACAGAGGAATTATTCTCTGTGTATTTAAACCTTAAGGGAGGAAAAACCCTTTTTGTTTTTCACACTTTTCCTTCTCAGGTCGTCAGCAAGATCTGCTCGACGGCATTGTCGAACACCCAGATCAAACAACGCTGAAGCAAGACCTTGAGCACAACCTAAGTTACAGAAACCCAAAGAAATTTCTATACTCTTCAATTCTTGCCAAATCTCAGACAAATCCTTTCATGGTTGGATGATCAAAGATCAAATCTAGGATCTGTTTGTAAGATCCAAGATGAATCAACTGTAATTGATGATTTTAGTCACCTCCTTCAACCAAGTGGATGTGCACAGTGCATCAATGGCATGAATCTAAATTTGTATAAGTTTATTACTCTATGAATTTCTGAATGAGTATAAAAGTATTCTCATCCTAAATATTATTTAGGACATAAATCTTTGTATAAGTTTATTACTCTAAGACATTCAACTTATACATGAATCTAAATTAGTATAAGGGTACTCTTATATGAAATTTTGTTTATAGCATAAAATTGAATTAGTAGCAATGTATGCTCATCCAAAATTCTAATTAGACATAAATTGGAATTAGTATAAGTGTATTCTTTTATGAATTCTATTTATAACATGTACTAGAATTAGAATCAACATATTCTTATTTGAAATTCTGGTTATAAACCGAGTTTGAATTAAAATCAATGTATTTCATGTAAAATTTTGTTTATGACATAAATTTCAGTTAGAGTAAGTGTAATTTTATATGAAACTCTATTTATAATATGAACTAGAATTAGAGTAAGTGTACTCTTATTGAAACTTCTAATTTTGATATCAATCACAATTAAAGTAAGAGTACTACCATTTATGATCGAATGCTACTTAAAATCTATATGGAATGTTATTTGAGGTTACATATTGAAGTTAAGAGATCAATTATATAGTGAATGTTAGGATGAACGAGATATGCTTTGGTTATTCAATTTGGTGTATGGAATAATTAGATTTGAGAGTTTAAGGATTTTGTATGATATACAGATAAAAACTAGGTCTTGAGAATTTCCTTAAGTTGAAATAATTAAGCTGGTTATTGAAATGCAGTTAAGTACATGGAAATTAGAATTGGTGGGTGAAATATACAAATTTGAATTGATTACCAGTTATGAATAAGATTTTTAAATTCTTTATGTTAAAGAAATTATATCTTTATTTAGGTTGGTTTATAAATTAGTTGATGATAATGAGATAGACTTTTAAGTATTCTAAATTGATGATTAGATTTGTAACATTTCAATTTGGATCCAAATTTAATAATCAGCCCATATTTGGGGTATTCAAACTTACTCTTTGTTATTAGGTATAGTGAATTGTGATATGGCTATGATTTGGATTTTTGATTAATTCGAGAGAGATTCTTGAATTACTTTGAAAGATTAGTTTTGATAATTGAAATTGTATCTGCATTTGAGATGTGTATCATCAATTATTTGTTTTGCCAAATTTTTGGTTTATTTGATTAGTGATTGATCAACGCTATAATTTGGACTCTTGCGATGAGGATTATTAGTTTATACTTCTATGGTTAGGTGATCTGAACCTCATCTGAACAATGAGGTAGTGTACTTGTTGGACCATATGTCAATGGTGTCACTTCTCAACTAGATCTTTGGATCTTCTAGCCAACGACTAATCAACATTGGATATCTGATATTTGAACTCTTTGGACAAGAGTATTTGTGCAGCCACCGCAATTTGGTATTCTAAACCTTATCTGATCAACAAGGTGGGTGAACTCATTTGGATCGTAAGCTAACGGGGATCATTCCAACTATCTGTATTTGGATATATTGACAAGAATATTTTAGCATTAGTATTTGAAAGTACTAATGGTATTATTTGTATTTGAAAACACTAATGGTGTTATTTTAGTATGTGAGTGTAAATTAACCATTAGTGTGGTTTTGTTTATCTAGTTACTATTATCAGTTTCATATTTGTTGTAAAGAAATACTGGATGTGCTATTTCTATAATTGAATTTGAATATAGTTTCTGGATGGTATATATGTTATTTGTAGCAATTGTATTTGAATGTATTCATTTGGAAGTAACTAAAGGATGTTACTATGATGATATGAATTTAAATGATGTATGTATGGTTTCACTAAATTGAGAATCTAGGAATTTCAAGGCTATGCTTTGTGTTAAAGATGATATATTTGTTTTAGATTTATATATGTATAATGAAAAGAATAAGATTGAGAAAATCTATTCATGATTGCATTTAGAATGTTCTTATATGATTTAGCATTTATTCTTAAGTGATTGTTTGAATGAATGAAGTTATTTGTATTACATGTATTTATGTAGGTTATGAAAAGTTAGCTCTGAAAGATCGTGATTATTGAATTGAAATAAGAATTGTTTTAGTGTTTGAAATTCTAAAATTCCTATTCAATCCAATTGTATAACATGTGGATATGAAAAATAGTGATTTTAGATGATTGTGCACTTACACAAACACAAGTTTTCTAAGATATTGTATTTGTTTACAATATCTTAGATTAGGTGAAATGATTGAAAAAGGAGCTACAATGCAATTCATGAGGAAAGGCAAACAAAAGACTATGAGATGAAGAATGTTGGTAATGGGTGATGATGTTGAATGTGTATGCATGATTAAACTTTCAGTAATTGAGGATTGTGTGGTATGTTTGCTTTATTGAAGAATCTGTATGTTATATTTGATGTTGTGAAGGTGAGAGAGTAAATTTATTGAAGATTTGTCATATCATGATGACATGTATGTTAAATAAGTACTTCTACTACAATGAATGAGATAATGTGATGAGATAGAGCCTCTAAATATATTATTGTATGAATGAATGGTTTATTAGGTGAACCGCATTGTATGCATTAAATGCAAAGTTTGAAAAATAAAGGAGATTCTGCTGAAATTTTGTTAGAAATATTGACGCTTGGATTTTTAGAAATTAAAAGAAAAAATCTAGGTCACCACAATGTGGTATTAGAGCTAAATACATACTGATCTTAAACTTGAACATAGATGTATAAGTTTAACACCTATCAACATAGACTCTTATATAGAAACTTAGTTATTTGAAATTCTTAATCTTTACAATTGAAGATGAGAAGTTAACATCTCCTATTGATGGACTGTGATATTATAGAAAGTTTTTGGAGATGTCATATCTTGGAGAATCAAGTTCCTCTATGGATGCTGTTTATCGCCCTCTAGAAGGAATTTCAACAATTTTACAATGACAAAATAATCACAATGGAAATAGTGGTGAAAACAATCACAATAGTCATCTTCTCACCAGATTTTAGAGACTACATCCACCATCATTCAATGGCATTCCTAATCCTATGGAAGCAAAAAAGTGGATTATGTAGATAGAGAAGATATTTGAAGCATTGAAGTGCCCCAAGGAAGACAAAGTAACACTGGCTGTATTTATGCTAGAAGATGAGGCAGAACATTGGTGGAGAATGATGAAAAGAACTAAGATTCAGGAAAATGGTATGGTCGAATGGAATAAATTTACAGAGTTATTCAATGAAAAATATTTTCTTGAGACAGTGAGAAGAAGGAAAGAGATGGAATTTTTAGAATTACAACAAGGAAGTAAAATTGTGGTAGAATATGAAAACAAATTTACAGAATTATCCAAATTCGCCCCACACCTAGTTGATGATGAAGTTAGAAGGGCCAAGATGTTTGAAAGAGGACTTTGTCCAAAAATCAGGAACAAATTAACTATATTGGAATTACAAAGTTTTAATGAGGTTGTTCACAGAGCTCTTATTGCAGAAAAGGATTCTGAACAGTTCCAATTGGCAAAAGACAATAGACTTGGGGTTAAAAATACCACAAATTTTTTAAAGAAAGACTAAAGAAACTTCAACAACAAGAAGTTTGAAAAGAAAGATGAGAAGAAGTCTACTGGGAATTGTTCAAAGTGTGGAAAATTTCATGGTTCCGCCCCTTGCTATGAATTTCTGGAGCTTGTTTTGGCTGTAGTAAAATTGGACATATGCTAAAAGACTACCCAACAAAGAATGAACAACCATCATCAAAAACCATGGTACAGGGGAGAGTTTATGCTATCACACATCAAGATGCTCAAGCTTCTAAATCCGTCGTTGAAGTACCCTTTCCATCTCTAACAAGATTACTAAAGTTTTGATAGACCTAGGTTAAACTCATTCTTTTGTTTCTCCAAGCTTTACTTGCAAACTAGAAAAAGAATCAGAACCTCTTGAATTTGAACTGCTAGTAACTACACCAACTAGAGACACATTATTCACTGATAGAATATATAAAAGTTGTGTGGTTCAACTTGAAGGCAAAGAATTACTTGTAGACTTGATCCTATTGAACATACAAAATTATGATATGATTCTTAGTATGGATTGGTTATCGACATACCATGCATGTGTTGATTGCTTTAATAAGGTGGTGATCTTTCACTTGACAAATCATTCAACAATTCAACTTAAAGGGGTTAGGAGAATTACATCTGTAGATATAATCTCAACAATGAAAGTAGACCAGTTGCTGAGAAAGGGATGTTAGGGTTTTCTTGCACACGTGATTGATAACTCAAAGGAGAAGCCTGACATAAGTGTTATTCCAATCGCCAATGAATTTTCAGATGTATTTCCAAAGGAATTTCTAGGGCTACCTTCTATAAGAGAAGTAGAATTCAATATTGAATTAATTCCTGGAACAAATCCTATTTCCAAAGCTCCTTACAGAATGGCACTAGTAGAGTTGAAAGAACTCAAGGAACAACTAGAAGAGTTGTTGAACCTAAGTTTCATTCAACCTAGTGTTTCTCCTTGAGGTGTGCCTATGTTGTTCATAAAGAAGAAAGATGGATTGATGAGAATGTGTATCGATTACAGTCAGTTGAATCAGGTCACAATAAAGAACAAATATCCACTTCCTAGAATTGATGATTTACTCGATCAATTACAAGGAGCTCAATTGTTCTCTAAGATTGATCCGAGATTCGGATATCACCAACTCAGAATCAGAGATGAGGATATTCCTTAGACTCCTTTTCGGACAAGGTATGGCCACAATGAATTTCTTATAATGCCATTTGGACTAACAAATGCTTTGGCAGTTTTCATGGATCTGATGAACAAGATTTTTAAACCATTTTTAGACAAGTTTGTTATCATTTTTATTGATGACATCTTAGTCTATTCTTGAAATCCTAATGATCATGCGCATCACTTGAGAGCTGTATTACAAGTGCTAAGAGAACACAAGTTATATGCAAAACTAAACAAATGTGAATTCTGGCTGGAGAAAGTGGCATATCTAGGTCATGTAATTTCAAAAGAAGGAATCTCGGTGGATCCTTCCAAAATAGAAGCAGTTATAAAATGGGAAAGGCCAACCAATGTAATAGAAATACAAAGCTTCTTAGGGTTGGTAAGATATTGTAGATGATTCATTGAAGGGTTTTCTCGGCTTGTTAGCCCTTTAACAAAATTGACTCATAAGAATGTGAAGTTCGTTTGGAATGAAAGTTGTGAGAAAAGCTTCCAAGAGTTAAAGACTAGGCTAACATCAGCACCAATTTTAACAGTTCCTGATGGAAATGGAGGATTTTTCATTTATTGTGACACCTCAAAGAAAGGTCTAGGATGTGTATTGATGCGGAATGGAAAGGTAGTGGCGTATGCATCTAAACAGTTAAAGACATATGAAAAGAACTACCCAACTCATGATTTAGAGTTAGTTGTTGTAATGTTTGCACTCAAAATCTAGAGACACTACTTGTATGGTGAACAATTTGAAGTCTATAGCGACCACAAAAATCTAAAGTATCTTTTCTCATAGAAAGATTTGAATATGAGACAGAGAAGATAGATAGATTTCTTAAAGGATTATGATTTTACTATCCATTATCATCTTAGCAAGATGAACCTAGTAATGGATGCCTTGAGCTGAAAGGCCTCAAGAATTCTGGCACACATGATGATAAGATAATGGCAATTATTGAATGATTCTACAAATTGGAATTGGGAGGTCAAATACAGGAATTTTAGGCTAATTCTGGCTAACTTGAGAATTGAACCAGTTCCAATTCAACACATTAAAGAGGCTCATACTGGTGATGCTCATTTGACAAATATAATGATGGAAGTCAAACAGGGTAATAAACTAGAATTTGAGATAGGAAATGATGGCACATTAAGATTCAAAGGAAGAATATGTGTTCCTAATGATGAAGATTTGAAGAGGAGACTATTAAATGAAGTGCACAAATCTAAGTATATGATACATCTAGGGAGTACGAAGATGTATCAAGATCTGAAAAGTGGATTTTGGTAGAATAATATGAAGAGAGAGATAGCATTGTTTTTGTCCAGGCATTTGGTGTGCCAACAAATTAAGGTTGAACATCAGAAACCCATAGGAACATTATAGCCATTACCTATACCAAAGTGGAAATGGGAACACACTTGTATGGATTTTGTGACTGGTTTACCTAAGACCAAAAGCAATCATGATGGTATTTGGGTGATTGTGGATAGACTCACCAAGTCAGCTCATTTCTTAGCTATTAAGATGATTGACTCATTAGATCACCTAGCCAAACTCTATATTCGAGATGTGGTCAAATTGCATGGGATACTAGTGACAATAGTATCTGATAGAGATTCGAGGTTTACATCTCGATTTTCAAGTCTAGAAGAAGCTATGGGTATGCAACTGAATTTCAGCATTGCCTTCCAACCTCAAATAGACAAGCAATCAGAAAGAACAATTCAAATATTGGAAGATATGTTGAGGGCATGTGTGATAGATTTGAAAGGCAGTTGGGAAGATCATTTGGCATTAATAGAGTTTGCATACAACAACATTTACCAGCCTAGTATGAAGATGGCACCATATGAAGCTCTTTATGGTAGGAAATGTAGGTCACCAGTGTGTTGGGAAGAAATAGGAGAATGAAGGATACTTGGCCTAGAATTAGTTGAATAAACGAGTGAAAAGATTAAATTGATTCACAAATAGATTGAAACGGCTCAGAGCAGGCAAAAGAGTTATGCAGACAACTGATGAACAGAGTTGGAGTTCATGCTTGGTGATCATGTATTTCTGAAATTGTCGCCTACTAAGTGAGTGATGAGGTTTGGAAGGAAAGGAAAATTGAGTCCAAGGTTCATCAAACCCTTTGAGATTCTAGAAAAGATTGGAGAAGTGGCGTACATGATAGCTTTACCTCCAAACTAGACCCATCTTATGTTCTAAGTGTTGAACCAATAGAAGTAAGAGAAGACTTGACATACATTGAAAAACAAATCCCGATTTTGGAACAAAAGGAGCAAGTTTTGAGAACAAAATTGATTCCACTAGTGAAGATATTATGGCAACATCATTTAGCAAAAGAAGCGACATGGGAAAGAGAAGATGAAATCGAGAAAAAAATACCCAATTGTTTGATTTACCTCAAATTTAGAGGACTAACTTTCTTTTAAGGGGGGGAAGATGTAATGACGTGAATTTTTCAAGTGTGAGAATGTATTTATTTCAATTGATGCATTTGAAAAAAAAAAAAAAAAAACATGGGTTGTTTAGTCATTTCACCTACAAGCCTGATGGAGGAATGATTATGAAAATTTCATCATTTCATGCACCTCATAAGCATCATGAGATTCTATATCTAAGTGTGTGTGTGTGGGTCTCTCTCTCTCTCTCTCTCTCTCTCTCTCTCTCTCTCTCTCTCTCTCTCTCTCTCTCTCTCTCTCTCTCTCTCTATATATATATATATATATATATATATATATATAAGAGTGATGATCATTACATATACCCTATAAACGGCCTGATATACCATATGTTGAATCATTATTCTTGCTTCTTCTCATACTCCTTCCCTCATCTATCCTCTTTTTGGATTACTTAAGCAACCTAATGAAATCGTGAAAAACTCATCAACTGGATGCAAGCTCGAAAGATCTATATCCCTCTCTCTTTCCACTGTTCACCTCTAAGATTTTGCAACGCCATTTGGCTGTTGCTGATCTGCCAGACACACCCTCAGCCAAATTGATCTGACAATTTCTGTTCGTCTTACTCTTCAACTCATCAACGACAGCACAACAACTAGGAATCTCCACCATCACTCAATCAAGCCACCTAACCAGATGGTCATCTACCCTCTTCCTCTAGCCGTAGTTGTCTTCTCCACCTTCCCAACTTCATATCGTCATCGATAAAACCTTTATAGCCAATGATAAGTCATCTATTCTATTTCTTTGTCATTTCCTTGCATTTTTCCTTTTTGATTTGCCATTGAAATCTGCTCAACAACACTAGTCGACCAACATAGAGGAAGTATTCTTTGTGTATGTAAACCTTAAGGGAGGAAAAACCCTTTTTGTTTTTCATGTTTCTCTTTCTCAGGTTGTTGGCAAGATTTGCTCGATGGTGTTGTCCAACACCCGGATCAGACAACGCCGAAGCAAGACCATGCACGCAACCTAAATTACAAAAACCCAAAAAAAATTCTATACTCTTCGATTCTTGCCAAATCTCAGACAAATCCTTTCATCGTTGGATGATCAAAGATCAAATCCAAGATTTGTTTGTAAGATCTAAGACGAATCAACTGTAACTAATGATTTCAGTCACCTCCTTCAACAATGGGCTGTGCACAATGCATCAATGGCATTGTTCAACCTTGGGCAAACACGGTGAAGAAAACAAATGCAAATTTTAATGATTTGCTCTCAGAATTGTGTTATTTTGAAAAATAAGAACTATCTAACTTGCATTCAAAGCATATCTACATGTAATCATTTCTCTACTAAAAACCTTTTGATTTCCCTCTTGTTTAAAAACCTAGATCATACAACTACATGTCAATAGTACAAGACCCAGAAATTCATTAGAATCTATTTTCATGTGATTAATGAATGTCTCCAAATTGGTCTTTATAATAGCGTACTGATTCGCTCAACATCTCTTCAATAAAAAGTATAGGAGTGACGGGTTAGATTGGATTTCAAAACTATACTCACTATTAGTGGTTAATTTTAAATTGTCTGATTTTCAAGGTAAGTGTACTTTCATCAAAAAATTCTATTTATTATATGAATTTGAATTAGTAAGTGTAGTTTCATTTAAAATCCCTGTTTAATATAGGAATTTGAATTAGTATAAATGCATCTTCATCCTAAATTTTGTCTAGGACATGAATATGAATTAGAATAGGTAATTCTTTTATGAAAATCTATTTTTATAACATGGAGTGGAATTAGTATCAATGTAATTTTATTGGAAATTACGTTTAGATATAAATTTGAAATAGTAAGTGTAATTTCATTACAATCCCTGTTTATGATGAGAATAAGAATGAGTATAAAAGTATTCTCATCCTAAATATTATTTAGGACATAAATCTGAATTAGTATAAGTTTATTACTCTATGAAATTATGTTTAGACATGAATCTGAATTAGTATAAGTGTACTCTTCTATGAAATTCTATTTATAGCATAAAATTGAATTAGTAGCAATGTATGCTCATCCAAATTTCTAATTAGACATGAATTGGAATTAGCATAAGTGTATTCTTTTATGAAATTCTATTTATAACATGTACTAGAACTAGAATCAATGTATTCTTATTTGAAATTTTGTTTATAAACTGAGTTTGAATTAAAATCAATGTGTTTCACATAAAATTTTGTTTATGACATAAATTTCAGTTAGAGTAAGTGTAATTTTATATGAAACTCTATTTATAATATGAGCTAGAATTAGAGGAAATGTACTCTTATTGAAACTTCTAATTTTGATATCAATCACAATTAAAGTAAGAGTACTGTCATTTAAGATTGAATGCTACTTAAAATCTATATGGAATGTTATTTGAGGTTACATATTGAAGTTAAGAGATCAATTATATAGTGAATGTTAGGATCAACGAGAAATGATTTGGTTATTCAATTTGGTGTATGGAATAATTAGATTTGAGAGTTTAAGGATTTTGTATGATATACAGATAAAAACCAGGTCTTGAGATTGATTTCCTTAAGTTGAAATAATTAAGCAAGTTATTGAAATGCAGTTAAGTAAATGGATATTAGAATTGGTGGTTGAAATATACAAATTGGAATTGATTTCCAGTTATGAATAAGATTTCTGAATTTTTTATGGTTAAAGCAATTATATCCTCATTTAGGTTGGGATATAAATTAGTTGATGATAACGAGATAGACTTTTAAGTATTCTATTTTGATGATCAGATTTGTAACATTTCAATTTGAATCCAAATTTAATAATCAGCCTATATTTGGTGTATTCAAACTTACTCTTTATTATTAGGTTTAGTGAATTGTGATATGACTATGATTTGGATTTTTTATTAATTCGAGAGAGATTCTTGAATTATTTTAAAAGATTAGTTTTGATAATTGAAATTGTATCTAAATTTGATATGTGTATCATCAGTTATTTGTTTTGCCAAAATTTTGGTTTATTTGATTAGCGATTGATCAACGCTATAATTTGGACTCCTCTGATGAGGAGTATTTGTTTATACTTCTGCGGTTAGGTGATCTGACCCTCATCTGATCAATGAGGTAGTGTACTTGTTGGACCGTATGCCAACGGTATCACTTGTCAACCAGATCTTTGGATCTTCTGGCCAACAACTGATCAACGCTGGATATCTGATATTTCAACTCCTTGGATAAGAGTATTTGGGTAGCCGTTGCAGTTTGGTATTCTAAACCTTATTTGATCAATAAGGTGGGTGAACTCATTTGGATCGTAAGCCAACGGGATCATTCCAACTATCGGTAATTGGATATATGGATGAGAATTTTTTAGTATTAGTATTTGAAAGTACTAATGGTATTATTTGTATTTGAAAACACTAATGTTGTTATTTCAATATGTGAATGTAAATTAACCATTAGTGTGATTTTGTTTATCTAGTTACTATTATCAGTTTCATATTTGTTGTAAAGAAATACTGGATGTGTTATTTCTATAATTGAATTTGAATATAGTTTCTAGATGGTATACATGTTATTTGTAGTAGTTGTATTTGAATGTATTCATTTGGAAGTAACCAAAGGATATTACTATAATGATATGAATTTAAATGATGTATGTATGGTTTCACTAAATTGAGAATCTGGGAATATCAGGGTTATGCTTTGTGTTAAAGATGATCTATTTGTTTTAGATTTATATATGTAGAATGAGAAGAATAAGATTGAGAAAATATGTTCATAACTACATTTAAAATGTTATTATATGATTTAGCATTTATTCTTTAATGATTGTTTGAATGAATGAAGTTATTTGTACTACATGTATTTATATAAGTTATGGAAAGTTATCTCTAAAAGATCATGATTATTGAATTGAAATAAGAATTGTTTGTGTTTGAAATTCTAAAATTCCTATTCAATCCAATTGTATAACATGTGGATATGAAAAATAGTGATTTTAGATTATTGTGCACTTACTCAAATGCAAGTTTTCTGAGATATTGTATTTGTTTACAATATCTTAGATTAGGTGAAATTATTGAAAAAGGAGCTACAATGCAATTCAAGAGGAAAGGCAAACAGAAGACTGGGAGATGAAGAATGTTTATTATGGGTGATGATGTTGAATGTGCATGCATGATTAAATTTTCAGTAATTGAGGATTGTGTGGTATGTTTGCGTTATTGAAGAATCTGTATGTTATACTTGATGTTGTGAAGGTGAGAGAGTAAATTTATTGAAGATTTGTCATATCATAATAACATGTATGTTAAATAAGTACTTCTACTGCAATGAATGAGATAATGTGATGAGACAAAGTGTTTAAATATATTATTGTATGAATGAATGGTTTATTAGGTGAAATGCATTGTATCGTTAAATGAAAAAGTCTGAAAAATAGAGGAGACTCTATTGAAATTTATTTAGAAATGTTGATGCTTGGATTTTAAGAAGAAAAAAAAACTAGGTCGCCACATAAGACTCCTACAGGCATTTCACCCTACCATCTGGTCTACGGAAAGGCCTACCACCTATCAGTAGAACTTGAACATGGAGCATATTGGGCCATTATAAAGCTAAATTTTGACCTAGATGTTACTAGAACACACAAAAAACTCCAACTCATTGAGTTGAATAAACTAAGAAAAGATGCATATGAGTCAACCAAGCTATACAAAGACTGCATGAAAAGCAATCATGATAGATACATCCTACGAAATCCCTTCACCATAGGACAGCAAGTCGTCTTGTATAATTCTAGATTGAATCTATTCCTTGAAAAACTTTGATCTCAATGGACTGGAGTCTATAGAGTACAAAATGTCTATCCTTCCAAAGTCAATGGGCAAAGGTTGAAACCCTATCTAGAGATGGTCAACTCTAAAGTAGAGGGGATATTTTTAGAGGAACCTATATACCATGACCCACCTTAGCATGTTCCCTGATACTAACATTCATATTTAAATTTACATTCATCACGGAATTGTATGTCTAGTTGAAGATGTTCAACTTAGGGCTCACTAAGAGGCAACCCATGGTTTTTAAAGAGTCTCATAGTTCTACATTATCCGTTCATCATTTAGGGTCCTTTTTTTTAAAACACTGGGGACAATGTTTAGTTTAGATTGGGAGTTGTAGATATGCATGAGATTCTAAGTTTTCCTTGTTTCTCTAAAAAAAAGTTTTCTAAGTTTTTCAAAGCTTTTAAGGTCAAAGTTCCTTTACTATGATGAGAATTGGATTTTCAGAAGCTTAGTATTTGTCCTACTTAAACTTCTTAATTAAAATGCATATGATTAATTCTACATTTTATTCATGTCCTAAAGTATTTCATAAAAGTTAAATCTCAGAACACACTTGCACATAATGCATAGTTTAGACTGATAGGTGATTATGAATTAGAGACCTTGAGGAAAATTAGTGGAGACCTATGCCCAAGTGAGCATTAGAAACTATACTTTTTTTTAGGGTTATATATATATATATATATTTTCATATTTTCTTCAGTGTACATTACTTTGAAAGATCCCAATATCATTGTTTTGGTCAAATTACCAAGAATCACAGCAGGAGTACCAACTTAGTTTCCTAAATATTTATTGAATTTTATAAGTCTTAAGAAACCCAATAATGTATACCACTAGTTAGACCCTTTGAGCCTCTTTATAAGTCTTTTCTTTCAAAACTCTATTTACTTTACCCTAAAAATCCAATTAAAAATATCCATTACCTATTTTTCAAAAAATGAGTAGAGATGGCAGAAAAAGGACAAAAGTCTAAGAAGTGAAAAATATCTAAGTGTTGAAAAAGGAAAGCCTTTCCTTCAAGAAAAAAGAAGAAAAAAATATCAAGAAAAAGAAAAAGGTAGAGGAAGGAAAAATAGAAAAGATATTTACTTCAATACATTCAAAAATAAAGTTTCCAACAATTACAGAAGACCCCTACTTAGATTTGAAATTTTGAATCCTGATACCTTCCTTTTAGAACAATCCTAAGCCTATGTTTCATCCTATCTAAAGATCTATTGATCTTAATGTATAAGATTGCCTTCGTTAGGATATAAGTAGGAAGGAATTAAGGTGAACTACTCTTATTGGTCTTGGTAATGATGTCCATTCCTAGGGATCATATTCCTGTCTCATCTGTTCTTAAAAGAAATTATGTGAACCTTCAATATCTGTGGATTCAATCATATAATAAAAGGAATTTGTTTGACCCCTTTTTCTGTGAGAGCTTTAATTCTAAGTGTATATCAGTGAGAATTTGAGGTTGATACATTATTCCAATGGAGTATAAGTATATCTATTTAGAAGTACTAACTCATGTAGCATGTACACACACTACATTTTGATATATAACTATAATAAAATGGCCTTAGTATGTGGGTAACTTGTAGAATTTTTTTTAAATTGTTATAACTAGTAGAGTACGAATGGATAATAATTCTTTGAAACAAAATAAAGGAACTTAGCCTTATTGAATTCTGTCAAGTATCTTCACTAAAAATCCTAACGAGGCTTAACTCATCCATGAGGGGTAACTTAGAGGTTTAAGGGATTGTTGCATATGCTAAATGCAATCGTGAGTACATACGAAAGCGGCAATCTTTTTTTTTTTTCATGATTTTTTGCATGTTTTTCTCAGGACTAGCTAAATGCTAGTTGGGAGTGTATAAGTATTCAATTTTGTATAAAATGTACCCAACTAGTATTCCATGTTTATATATTATAGGCATTATTGTATGATTTTTTTGAAATTTCATAACACATGCATTTTTTACCTAATAATTTAAAAGTTTAATATTTTGCAAGTTAATAAGCTAATCCAGAGTAAGTATGTGAATTTTCATAATTTTTAGAATTTAATTAGGATTTTTACTCTTTTGTAGGTGTTGAGATGATAATCCAATAACTGAGATCAAGAAAGATATGAGTTGACGATCAAGATCAAAAGAAGGCCAAAGACCTAAATTTCAACATTTCAAAGCTAAATCAAGGTTCAAGGTCATCTTTAGGAAAGCAAATGAAGTTCAAGCTAGATATTGGAAGCATCAAAGGTGACTAAAATGGGCCCAAGCAAACCATTCAAGTATACCAAACAATTCAAGCCTTGAAGCCAAGGGACTAGCCATTCAAGCCATCAAGCAATAAGCCATCAAACTAAGCTACCAAGCCACATGAGAGCCATGCCACATGGAGTCATACTTTTATAGCAAGATTTAGGGGCAATTATCCTATGCTAAATAGTGAAATTGAAGTGATAATTAGAAAGGAATCAACATGGTAATGTATGCATGCATTTGTGGACCAATTAAGAGAGAAAAATTTTCTTTTCTTGTCTTTTCTTTTTATCCCTTCTTTCGTATCACCTAATTAGAAGGGAAGGAGTTCCATGCCACTTTCCTAAAAAAGTGGTGCCTCCCCTTCTAATTCTTGCAGAAAGCATCTAGTACACAAAATCCACTTCTTGTCCTTTCCTCTTTCCTATCTTTTTCTTCCATACTTTCCTCTTCTTTTTTCTTTCCTACCTTATTTCCTTTTTGTGATACTCTAGGGTTTTATAAAAAAATTTCACAAAATCCTTTACAAATGTGGGGCCTTGAGTTTGGAAAAATTATTTATAAAATGAACAATGGAAAACATTTTTCATGAGAATACATTTTAAAAATCTCAAGTGTCTTTTTTTCTTTCTAAAAATAAAGATTTTTAGAAAAATGACTGTTACATTTATACCAAAAATTTGACAGATCCTCCTTTATTTCTCAAACTTACACATTTTATGCACGTGATGTGGAGTCCCTAATAAACAAAATATAACAAAACCAAATAATAAGGGAGACTATGTCTCCATCCAATCATGCATACATAATTTAAATGAGTATAGTTTTAAAACCAAGTTTTTTTTACTAAAACATAAAAGAACAATTCATGGCTAGGATCAATCCAGTCATAGCCACACAACCATAGTTTCAATTTACATGCATCATATCTGAGAGTAATTTGAGAGTATTGGGGTTTGTTTAATTCTTTCTTTGAAACAAGTTCTAGGCATTAGTAAAAGTGTACAATTTCTAGCTTTCTTCTCTATGTACATACGCACCAATTTTGATGTACTTTTCAAGCCAATCAATAAACTTGTTTAAAAAGCATGATTATTGTTTGATTCTAGTAGTAAAGTACTTCAATTCTTGAGTGTTATATTTCATGAAAAGTACTTGTTAAGTTTCTTTCTATGCCTTACTTGATTTGAGTTTCATATATGCCATGTTGCTGGAATTTTCATCTTATGTTTTATATGCAATGCCCAACAGTCCATACACCTTATTTGCTTGAAATCTTAGGAACCTATTTAAATTTTTAGTTAGTTTAGTGAGTGATTTCATTATTTTGGATGTTCATTAGCTTTTAATTCATAACTTTGGGCCATCTCTCACTCACGAACCATGTGCACAACTACGTGAGTCATGTACATGGTAATTGGGTGACTTTCCTTTAACTAGATTGTTGTTCCCTTGTTTATGTTAGATTATCATTTGTTTATTTATTTTCATCTTAGGTTCATTTAGAAAGTTTCTAAGTTAGTTTTAGAAAGTTTCTATGTTAGTTTTAGAAAGTTTTAGGAAAGTGTTAGTTAAAGAAAGTGCATTTTTTAGCAAGTTCCCTTAGTTTAAGTTTCTAAATTGATTTATTCTAGTTTTATATTAGTTTCTTTTATTGACTATGTTTTAGTTAAGAAAGTTTCTAATTCCATTGAAGATCTTTATTTTTAGAAATTTTACTTCATTTTTCTATATTTATGTATGTTTCTCATTCCATGTTGTTTAAATTTCTGGTTTAATCAAAGCCCTCTTTCTTTAGCTAAGATAAGCAACTTAAATAACATCCAATCAATTGAAAATTCTGTGAGATTCCTCATGGTATCGACCTCTCCCACATGAAAATTACTACATTGATTCATACCCTTATGAGTAATATTAAAGCTACATCACTCTCTCTTAATAATCCCATCCATTCATAAAATCAAATTAGCCCTCATTTCATTAGTAGCTCCCACAAAGGAATAAGACTAGAGTTCAAGAAGTCATCAATACATTGCATGGATCTTAAAAACAATGAATAAATTCAATAAAATGAGAGCATTTTTAAATTTTACCTTTTGTGATGAGTTCCTCACTTCTTCTTCTTACCCAAGGTTACAAAAAAGGCTTAGAATAGGTCTCACTTTGGACTTAAGTGAAGAAAAACACAAAAAACCCAAAGAATCTCAGTTATTAACCTCTGAGGCACCCTGTCTTTGTGATCGTAAAGTGCAAGGCCATTCGATCGTATGATCGTAGTCCAAGTAGCTAATACTACAACGTACTTGGACATCTCACCAGGTTCCATGTTTGACCAAATATGTGAGATCTTTGTGGATATTTTGAGTATATCTTAAGGTATCAACCCTTCGGACATGTAGTAATGTGTCCTAGTTGATATTGTACTTTCTTAAATAGACATTTGTAAAAATAAGAATAAATAAATGACTTTCATGTACAATTTTCAAAAATTCCAAAAAACCCTTAAAAAATAAAAAAAATCATATATTTCAAAATAAATATCATTCTATCCTTCCAAATGGAATAAATGTCAAGTTTTTCAAAATTTAATAAAAAGAATTTTTTCTCTCTCAATCTCTATGGTCCCTTTGAGCTCGACTTCAAACTATCTAGGAGATCAGCTATGTGTCCCCTCCTCTAGGTTCGATCTCTTCCTTGTCCTTCTTGACCAATTCCTATTTTTGGCTATGGCTAAGGTTGTCCATGGAACTAAGGCTAGTGTTGTTGATCCCTACTTGTTGGCTCCTACCGCAAGAATTGCTGCTAACAACACTATCTTTGGGACACGGATCACACTATTCATGAGCAAAACACTCAACAAATCAACTTGAGATGAACTTTGAAGGTTAACCTTTTTAGAAAACAAGAAAACTGACTTAGAGACAAACCCAAGTGTTGAGCTCCAAAATGTAGCTCCTTTCAGCTGCATCCAAACAAGCAAGCGTCTCCACATCCTCTCGAGGAAATTGCAGGCATGGGGACATAAAAGGTTTAGCATTTGATCTAGATAGAACCAGAACAAAAATGGAGTTAAGAGAACACAATAGCTTGTGACCCTCTAGGACCAATTCACCAATCCTCAAGATGAGGCTTGGGAAGTACAACCTCTTAATAGCCCCCTAGGGAGTACAAGACACTACAACTCAGAGATTGAATCAGTGAGATACTATCGAAATAAGTAAAGGCTTGATAATATTGTATTGACATCAATCCCTAAAACCAAAAAGGGAATTAGGAAGTCCAAATTTCAATCAAGAAAAAGTCATGATAAGGTTGAAATGCATACCTTTCTAGTCAATTGGCCCATGATCTGAGTCTAGGAAACTCCATGATAGTTGGTGCTTTAACAAAGTGGCTTAGTCCATAGCCTGAAGCCCCTTAATGCTAGCCCAAGGAGAGGGATCCAATAAAGCCAAGCTGGCTTAGGAGAGAATGGAAAGATACCTTGCACCATGAAAGTGACCTAGATCTATCTGTAGATCCTCTTAAGTAGATAGGTAATGACCCTCGAGTTAAAGATCGTCAAGACTTGAGCAAAATACATGTCTGCAACCTTCTCGTTGAGGTATTGAGAGGCGATCTAATAGGTTACATTTGCATAACTATGACGACCCGGTTTTTCCCATGCATTTTTAAATGCAAGATCTAATTCCTAAGGCAGGATGCATCCCTATTTGAAAACCGTTTTATGAAAACAATACAATGCAGTAGAAAATTTTTGTTTTAAACTCATTTTGAAAACCCCGAGTGTCATTTGCTTTCACAACAACCAAAGTAGTTTTTGAAATTTTCAGAAATCATAAATGTCTTCCTGTGTCTATCCAAATACAACTCACACTTAATCGTAAATAAATACAAATACATGTCCAAAGGGTAGAGTGTTTACTTACATGTATAATTGTCTCTTTTTTATATACTTGCTCCTGAGGCGTCTTCTTCTCGTGAGTAGAGTTGTCCTAAAAAATGATATATTTAGGTGTCTTCTGTCACATGCGTATCCTGTCCTTAAGTGCTTACTTGTGTCTGAAAAATGTTAAGAATTGGGTGAGTATATACTATACTCAGTAGGAGTCCATCACTACTAGTTTTACGATGCATGCTATATTTAAAATCATATGCTCTTTAAAACATGTACATGTTTGAACACTCATGTTCAATATTGATATTAAAATTGGAATACTGACAACTTAAAGAATACCATAATCCAAGTTGAAAGTATCATATATATCATAAATATAATGATATGAATAAGATGCTCAACTGAATCAAACTCATGGATATATGGTATGGTATGGTCGACCATCCTCGTGTCATGTCATATGCAATGCAAGTAAATCCTCAAAAACATAGGGCCCACTATGCCCACGACCTCCTCGCCGTGTGGTCCCCGAGTACCTGGGGACACTCGGTCATAGCCTCCACGGGGCATATGACACATTGACCCAGTGCCGTGACACCAGTGGTAGCCCCCTGTACCACATGCAGTCGACATAGGGACATGCCTTTTTTGGCGTAGTACCCTTTCCACCTAATAGTGGTAAAGGCTGGGAGGCCACCCCAAACCTCTCGGCATAGCGCCTATGAGCTTACTAGCCCAAATCATATACAATCAATCAAGCAAAAACCTCTTTTTCAAAACCTGTCCTCTTTGGGTCCCTCACAACTACCTGGCCCTCACAACTACCTACCCAGCGTCTTTTGGGCACTCCAGCGTCTTTTGGTAACCCTCAAGGACATGCAATTTTTCAAAACTCAATAACCACAAATCATGCAATTTATGCAATTGTTTGCAAACATATCTATGCATAATGCATTTATCATATGCATGCTGAATTCATTTATAAAGTTAAGTCATGCTAAACAAGTCATATAACTTATACTTTAAAACATGCATTCTCAAAACAATCATGGCTCTTTTTAAAAGTCTAGTAGCGATAGAGCACCTACCTAGTTTGATCACGCTAGTCCCCTTGTCCTCATACGCTCCTGAACATGGTTTAGGGAAAAAGGTTAGCTTGGCCTATTTTTCCTCACTACTTAGGCATTAGGGGTTCATTCCCATGCCTATGGGTCTCCTAAGGTCCTAACTGGGCCTTGGTATCATTAGGTTTACAAAGGTTTAGTGGCCTCGCGCCACTATCATAGTTTAAGGGTTGTGCCCACCTTATATAGGGCCTTGATCAGGTATTTTATGGTCTGGGTGTGTCCGCATCGTCGATACGGACACAACACCTCAATCGGAGCCCTGGTTTCTCTCTAATGCTGTCGATGCGACCCTGTCGAACCAATGTGCCCTAGGCACTGTCCCTGGGTCCTTTATGGCTCCTTAGAGGCCTATTTTACATGGTTTTTCATGTAGAAACTTAGGGAAACCCACCCTAAGTCTAAGGGGTAGATGAGTTTGGAGGGATTTTGGGCATACCTGGTTCGTGGCTGGGTTTTTCCCACATTTTCTCCTCTTGCCTGCCTCTCCACGATGGGTTTTTTCCAAGCTTTTGGGCTGCCATTGGAGGCACCCAAGAGCTCTATTTATAGAGCTCAAAGAGGGTTCTGGAGGGGGTTCTTACTGCCATGAAATGGCGATGGAGAAACCTCCAGAATGGCAGTGGTTTCTCCCCTGCATACCACCGTTCTAGAACCCTCTAGGAGGTTGAAGAAGAGGGGTGCCCGTATCAAAACGGGTCCCTATTTTTCTCAGGCCAAATCCGTTTTTAATTTAAATTACACTTTTGCCCTTGAACTTCAAAGGGTCATAACTTGCTCATTTTAACTCCGTTTTGGGTGATTTTGGTCTTGTTGGATTCCTTTTTCTAAGACGTACCAAGGGTACTATTCTCAGGACCAAATTTCTGGGTCTAGCCAGGGTGAACGGTGAAATGACCAAAATACCCTTATCTCTAAAAAGGGAACTTTTCATTTCCTATAGAATGTCCAATTCATTTTTGTTAAAAATAGTGTAAATTGCTCGGGCATTACAATAACCAAGAAACTTGTAAGAATCAAACATAAAAGAAAAGGTTTGATTTGAGGGAAATGATCCCTTATCTTATATATAAATAGCTCGTTTATAGTCTACCTCCAGCCCTCCACGCTCCTTGGAAGGTTTGAAGGTATAATGTAGGTTAGCAAGCATGACAAAAAGAGAGGGTCCATCAGCCTTTCTCCTTTCCTCCAGTTAAGTAGGAATGTAGGGAAGTGGAGGGAGAACCAGCTCTACAAGAAACCACTAATTTAAGCACACCCAAAAGAAGCACAATAGAAAACGAAAAGGAAAAATCTCAGGAGAAACCACCTCCAACAAAACCACATGTCATTCATTGAGATATTGGTAGTGGTAGTGTGGGAAAGCTTATGTAAGAAGAATCATTAGGTGTAGTCCCTCCAATCCATCTCGAGGAAAGCTTCCAGATCCTCCGACAAACTTATGTGCCATAACCAGTATCTTCTCCCCAACTTGCTTGTAAAGAGTGGGTCTGCAACATGAGAAAACAAGCTCTTACCTAATATCTCACTACCTTCGCACCTTTGGCCCTGTCCATGAACCTCTTTGGAACCTCCATACATGGATGACCTTGACAAACTCTACATATTGGGCAATGCTACTGTACTTGAACCCTGTGCTATGCCACCATGACATCCATAAAAGTCATCGAGCAATCAAACATGCCTCAGACACTAATAGAAGAAGCATCCTAAAACATCTCTCCTAGATACCATCCTCCATATTGCACTTCACCACTAGAATCAAGGCCCACTAAACTTGAGCCTGCTTAGATAAGCGAACTTGGAAGGAACTCCAACTCAAAATAGCACAAATGACACATCCCAATCTTTGGCCAATGGCACTCAATTAGAGTATTCCCTATGGATTTTTACACCTTACACCCTGAAGCATGAAAGAATTTTGGGAATATCAAGGCATCTAGGATAGCCTAAGCCTCATGTGTACAGAGAACATAGAATTAGCTCTAGTATGTACCAAAGGTTTTCAGCACAAAATTTGTGCAAAATTCAGGGCAAAATAAACCTAGGAAAAGCATGTCAAGGCATGATTTCTACACATCATATGATTTCAGAAAATAAGCATAATTTCTTAAATAAATCATAGACATGATTTCAAAAGAAGTAAATAAAATTTCCTGAGCATTATTACTAAGATTAAGGATTTCCTAAAAGCATGTTTTCTAGAAAAAGAAGAAGGAAAAAATTCCTTACCTCTCTTCTACACTCTTGCATATTTAAAGGAGCCATGGTATGGCTTTGCCAAACCCCCCCCCCCCTCCTCTCTCTCTCTCTCTCTCTCTCTCTCTCTCTCTCTCTCTCTCTCTCTCTCTCTCTCTCTCTCTCTCTCTCTCTCTCTCTCTCTCTCTCTCTCTCTCTCTCTCTCTCTCTCTCTCTCTCTCTCTCTCTCTCTCTCTCTCTCTCTCTCTCTCTCTCTTTGTGTGTGTGTGTGTAATAACCTGATTTTTAAGTCCTAATTGAATATTGAAAGTGAGATTTTATAGAGATCAAATTTGGTAGAAATATCCCTATAATCATATTCTACTTGAAAAATGGAATCAAACAAAATAAAGAGCGCTAAAAACGAAGATCAGATAACAAAGTTATGGGCATTTGAAGATTGGAGGACACTTTTGTAATTTTGTAAACATTAAGGAAAAACTAGAAAACGTAGGGGGTCGTTTTGATAACGACACCCCCCTTTGTCATCCCCTTTGTCACCTACGCATCACTGCATCTGTGTGCCCCCCTTCTCCAATCATCATTTGCTACACCAGGAGAAAAGGTGGCACCGCCACAAGGACGGCGCCGCCACAAAGACGATGCGACATTACCTTCCACCAACTTTAAAACTCGAACCTCTCCGCCCATCACACTAGGTGACCTTCCTTCTCCGGGTACCTTCACCAAATCCAGCAAAAACCCCATTAAAAAACCCCTCCTCCCATTCCTCTGTGTTTTCCAACACCGACCCGAATTCCCCTTTTCTTCCCCTGTTTCCCCTTTCCTCTCTTCTCTTTTCTTTCTTCCTCCTCCAGCCACCACTATTACCCCTATCTTCGGTGACTAGGGTTTCCAAGCAAGCACCAAGGCTCTTATACCCACTAAAAGACCCAAAAGCCACTTCTCCTGCCCAAATCAGGCACCCTCCTCCCCTATTTCTCTTCATTTTTCTTTTTTGGTTGAAACAGATCAGATCCATGCCAGATCTGCTCTTACCAGCCGAACTATCATCGGTGAAAAACAAATCCAATGGATCTAATGGGAACCATCTTTAGGACATCTTAGATGGACGATTCAAGCTGTCCAATGAGATCATGGGCCCCAGAAATTCTAAAGGGTGAAAAACTAAGAAGATTGGATGATTTCATGCTTTGATTAGAGATGGGTTTGATCAGACAATCCTGATCAGACCGTCTCAATCCCATTAGATTAGTCTGTACCCAGGACACGCGCGTAATGCGCAACAGGAATGTGCATCTTGGAGAGTCCTTTGGGCACGTGTAACGTGCAAGTGCAGTCTTGGTTCAATCAAGACGCACATGCATCCTAGGAATCGTGATGCGTAGGTCCTGTCTTGTCGCGTTCTGGGTCCAAAGATCAAATCTGGATCATTTATTTAATTTGAAACACTAAAATTGCAATTAAGAAGGCTATATAACTCTGATTGACTATCCAAAAAGTCCATTGTATTCGTATTGACAACACAAATGTAATTATAAAATAAAATTTAGGATCATAGGACTATTTAACTTGACCATAGTCTAAAAATCCTAGAAATCGCATAGATCCATAAGATCAAAGATAATCAGATCTCATAAATTGATCCATGTGATGTATTAAGAGATCAATATGCCAAGATCAACCCTAAATCACATACATCAACCTTTGAATTGTAGATCTGACCATTCAAATCAAATACGATTCCCTTCTAAACATCAAGATAGGTGATCCGTGAGATCTGACCATTCAATTACAAGGTCTTGATGACATAAATGTTATTGAAAGTAATCCAACCATTAAACATTGGATCTATAAGTGACATCTAGCATGAAATGCACTAATCAATTATCTATAGCCTAAAGGATAGATCTAACTGTTGATCTATAAATCTAACTAATGATTTATAAAGAATGAAAAATGATACTTCGATTCTTATCCCCAAATAATATCCAGGACCTCACAAAGGTGATCCAGGATTCGAATTGAAGAGAAACACAATCCAAGTGAGATCATTGAGGTAGGTAGTTTGATACTACTAAGTTTTCAAATGCATTCCAAAATCTAAAATGATTTATACTTGAATCTGTTACCATGTTTAGTATGCTTTTGGAAATAATATTTGAAAAATGATATTTTGAGGATGCGAACTATTCTTGTGATTCTTGATCTTGATGCTATTTCTTACATCTTTCATGGACAGTTTTATATATGCATTGTTCGCATGTTTTGAAACTAGTTGCAGAAATTGCATGATTTATGACGATTGAGATTTGGATTATATGTGTATATATTTTTCAGACTAATGAGCCTAGTGGGCACTATGCTAAGAGGTTGTTTGTGTACGAGGTTGGCCTCCCAACCTCTGACCACCAAAGGCTACAGGTCTCATTGCCCAAAGTGGCACTTGTCCCTTTCTCGACTACTGTGGTACTAGGACTACCACTAGAGGTGTTCATGGCACCCTTTTGTAGATGTATCCATAGTCGACCATGGAGACTATGGTGGCTGATCTCTAGATACCAGAGACACGATTTTAGACAGGTTTTAGTCTTAAGCATAGTGGGCCCTATGATTTCAGTTTTTGCTATCACCATACATGGTGTATTGAGATGGTCTTAGACTAATACTTGTGACCAGTCAACTTGATGGGTTCGCTGAGATCAGCTTGATGTGTTTACTAAGAAACCCACGTGTATGATATCTACTGTTGGGTTGAGATTCTAGTATTTGGTTTGATCAATCACTATTTTAAGATTTTCGTAATGATTATATTATTGATCGATGGATTTTGATGAAAAATTCCATTACTTGAAAAAATATAATAAGCGAATTATTTATGCATGAATACCCATGTTTATATAAAGTGATTACATGATTTTATTATCTGAAAAACCCCTCTTGTAATTATGCATGTTGTATGCCGTGTTTTCAAAATAGTAGTATCAGATCACTTATTGAGTATGAGGAATACTCAACCAAATATATTATTTTTACAGATTAGCTCCAAAAGGATTAGAAGAAGCATTAGAAAATGTTAGTGCTATGATCAAGTGAATGAAGATAAAGACAAGTATGAATATAAGTATATGACTTACCCTTTAGACATGTATATGTAATTATTACAGTTGGGTTGTAAGCTGTGACTGGATAGATCTGGGATGCATATATGTTTGTCTTAGTTTTAAAAATTACTTTGTTCATCTTGAAAGCAAATGACACTCAGGGTTTTCAAAATGAATTTAAAATAAAAGATTTCATCTTGAAAGAAGTTAAAGATGATTTCATTATTTTCTCTTCTTACTTACAGATGAATGTATATTCATCTGTAAATAAGAAGAGAAAATAGTGAAAATCATTTTCTACTTCTTCACTTATGGAAAACCTAACATGACATAAATTGAGCATTGGCATTCCCTCAAGAAGTATATGAGAAGAAAAATTGCATTCTTCTTGAAAACTAAAATTGTAGACCTTCTAACAAAGTCACAAAGAAAGAACCTTTCACATTTCATGAATTCATACCACACCCTTCGAGGACGAATTTCGTGAAATTTAGCAAAAGATGGTAGAGAAAGAGTTAGAAGTAAAAACTCTTAAGGCCAAACAATTAGCATCCCAATTGCATAATGGGGGAGATCTCATCACCCTTAAGCGCTATCACAATAAGGAGGTTTATCATTGAAAGCCTCTATAAGCTAAATGTCATGAATCTCTTTGACATTTCCTCCTTATTAAAAACAATAGCCACATGTGGTGGATGATTTACCCTTCCTCATTGGGTATAGGAGATCTAACTTCCACAACGTATAGGATGCCTTAAAGAACAATTGGCCCATTTTGTTGATAAATGCGAATATACAATCAAGAGTGGTTCTTTACTGTTAAGGCAATTTTTCAAGATTGAGGATGGTATTTTAACTATTTTAGCAACCTAGGTCTAACACTATCCTTGATTGGAAACTGATATGCACATAATTATTACAATTAATACCCCTATAAATTACATTTGCAAGTTCTTAAATCACTCAATTCATTACTAACTAGGGTTTATTTTGCATTTTAGAAGACTAGGGTTAAATAGCGCAATTTCTACATTTTCAAATATTTGAAACGCTAAAAGGAAGTTAGTCCATCATCGAAGCAAAGACTCAAACTCACATTTCAAAAGCTAAGAGTGAAAGAATTCAAAATGCATTAGGGGTTCCCATATCACTTTAAGAGTAGTTAGAAACCCCATGTATGCGACCATTCTTGTTCACAAAAGTTGTGATGTAATTATCAAATGCAAGGTTGGCAAATTTTCCATGCATGCATCCACGCATTCACTACCCCATTAATTAGATCCATCACCATGAGTAACTAAATTTTCCATCTATGGTTATGATGAAGCCATATGAAATCAATAATTCCATCCATGTATGTGCTAACATTAGATTTAAGAGGTTGAGTGATAATTTCTTATGGTTTGTTGTATAGTTTAACATGTATAATCGGTACTCTTTTAATGGAAACTGCGACATCATTTCCATAATTTAAGGACTAATTTATGTATATTATTTAGCATGATATTTAAATAATAATTATGTATTCTTAAATTGTTTGTGATCTCGACTTATACAATCTATGCTTTGGATAAATAGCAATTGAGTTAGGAGAATCATTATAATTGAGGAAATAATTAAATTAGTTCTTTCATGTACACATCTTCTATGTTAATATTTCATTAGTGTTATATTAACATACTATGAATTAAATAAATGATATATAATTGTTATACTTACTAGTTAGTCATTATGATATGATAACCAAAACCTTAGAGAACATTGTAGGAATTCCAGGTCAAAGTGATAAAGATCACAAGACTAGGAGAAATGAAATTTTGGATCCTTGTAAGTCTAAAACTATCTTTGAGTGAGAATGAGACTAGGAATCTACTTTGAAGAACACTTGGTAAATGTCATGTTACCAATGACATTAGAGATAATATTTCTCAATCATCCCAGTAGAAATTCAAGGCATACATGTTAGACTTGAGAGGTCCATTACTTAAAATTGGGCTTGGTATATATTCTTTAGGTATCACAAGTTAGAATCTAATGTTAAGTGATAAACATATTCTTTGGATAAATATTAACTCATTGACAGTATGGGATGCTCAATACAGGATCCACAACCCCATGTGGGCAAAGATATTTAGGTAGGAACCATCATAGAGTGGACTTGAAAAATCCACACATGGTATTTGATAAAGAAGTTTATTAAATTGAGTTAGTAAAGTTATTAGTAAATGTTGGGGCCTGCATGAACTTTTGTATATGGACAATCTGGGAGGGCAATTTGATAAAGTGACTCAAAAGATCATAACTTGATCATATAAGGTTAAGATTATAATTTTTTATAACTAGTGAGAGTAATGTAGATGGTAGTGGATAGCTTCTTCCTTGAAATTTGGAGTGGATAGCTTCTTTAGCCCGCCATGTAAATAGCCTTTTCCTTGAAAATGAGTGTGGATATCAATTTTCACTTGTTTGTAAATAAATATATGATGCCTAGCCTCCATTTTCTCAAACTTTTACAAACTCAATGTTTAGTACCATCATGTAAATAGCTTCTTCCTAGAAATTGGGAGTGGATAACTTCTTTGGCCTACCATGTAAATAGCAATTCCTTGAAAATGGTTGTGGATATCAATTTTCATTTATTTGAAAATGGGTATGCATATCAATTTCTTATGTCTATCGATAAGTTCTCAAACTCTAGCAAACTCGAGCTGAAAACAACTCTCCCTAGTTTTTCTCTAAGGTAAAGATAGTCATTAATTTATACTAACAATGACCAAAACCTGAAATCAGTCAAGATTGAGATGGAATCCACTAATAATGAGCTAAGCTAAGTTTTGTGAAACTCTTACTAGCTCAAGTATGACAAAAAATGATTTTGCAAGAGCTAGGCCTATAATTGGTAAAGCTCGGCCGACCTCAAGTATGACTAAAAATGGTTTAGGCCAATGATCAGTCTAGCTCAACCTAGCTTAGGTATGACTAATAATTATCTAGGCCAATTTTCATAAAAATCAACTTAGCTTGGCCACAACTAACAATGATCTAGCACAATAATAGAAGAAATGGTCAAAATCGACCTAGATCGGCCTAAATGTGATGAAATTGAGATTGATTAACACCATGGTTGAATTGAACTCTTTAATATGTGCTAAACCTAATCCTCAACTGTTTGGCCACATACGACATTCTAGTTGAGCAAGTGATATTTTCTTCATTTTGGATCATCGTTCCACAAAGTTCTTCTTATACGTTGCTCAATTTTGTGTGTAATGGAGTCGAGGTACTTGAAGACTGACAGTGAGTGACTTGTTTGCAATTGCATATGAACAGTGAGTAGATATTTTTTGGATGAGTTTTGGGAGGAGTAAAATCTTATAAGTGTATGGAGAAGTAGATGCTACCTTTTATATTCATAGTGATCATTTTTTGTAGGCATATGTCATTTATCATGTTTGCAATAGCTTAGATAGGCTAAAGATGATATTTTGTGCTCACTAGATGCTTTTAGCCTATATTTCTTCTGTAAAAAGTCATGAATATTCATTTTTATTTTTTTAAAGGCCTAAAACAATGGGTTAGGATTATCCAAGTGCATTGATTTCTTATGGGTTACCTAATATTCGAATGGAGAAAAATAAAACGATTAGATCTTCCTAAAAAAGTGCTTGAATGTTATCTACTTCTTTGGATTCTCAATAACATAGTTGAGATGGCTGAGTTGGTCTAAGGTGCCAGCTTAAGGTTCTGGTTCAATAGGGCGTGGGTTTAAATCCCACTCTCAACAAGAACGCTTCATTTTATAGTTTTGGCTGGTGTTCCGCGTGCTTTAAAATTTCCTCATTTTGCGCATGCCTGAAGTGGCAAGTCAGTATTTTTCATTAATTAATGATCAAATGCGGGCAATTGAAGTGATTATATGAACGAATCTGCCACTAGAAGACGCTTTAACAGTTCAGTAAACGGACTCCATAAGCATTTCTCTGATGATCACTGTCAATACCCATGTCAGTCTCTGTACGATACTTCAATAACATTTCCTCAATGCAAAACTTCATTTCCAAACTCATCCAAATAGCTAGGATTTCCTCTAACCCCTCTAGTTCTCAAAAGGGGATCATAGAATGGAAGAAACATATGAAACTCGGTCCAGTAGAATCAAGGTTGGCTCTCAGACCGGAACTGTTCGATAATTCGCCTCAAAGAACACCCATCTCTCCAAAAACTTTCGTTCACATTACTGATTCATGGGTTTTCTTCCGTCAGAGGCATATCACCGGGTTTCAACTCGATAGCTACACCTTCATGCCCGTTATTCGCTTCTGCTCTGCATTTTCGAACCATATATGTGGCATACAAGTTCACTGCTTGATTATCAAAACGGGTTCTGAGTCAGAGACAGTAATCCGAACGGCCCTTATCGACATGTATTCTAAATGTGACTGCCTTCCGGATGCTATTCGGATTTTTGAGGGGACAAAATTGAAGGATGTAGTCACATGGAATGCCATGCTTATGGGCTTTGTCCGTCATGGCTTGGGGAGGGAAGCTATTAAAATTTTCCGAGAAATGCTAAAGAATCGTGTGGAATACAGTGTGTTTACTCTTTGCTCCTTGCTCAAACTATGTGGATCAATGAATGCCCTCAGACAAGGCAAACAGATTCACGGTTTGACAGCTGTTACAGGTTGCGATTCGCTCATCTTGGGAACTGCTCTAGTTGATCTCTATTCAAACTGTACATCCATGGATGACGCAATTGAAGTTTTCTGTAAATTGAATTGTAGGAAAGATGATGCTATTTATAATGCGGTCATTTCTGGATGTGTTCAGAATAGGAAGTACAAAGAGGCATTTACGCTGTTGGGGAGCATCGAGCCGAATGGAATAGCTTTGACCAGTGTTCTTGATGCTTGCTCTGAGCTTTGTGACTTGTCAAATGGAAAGCAGATACATTGTGTGATAGTTCGGCGAGGATTTGATATTGATACTTTATTGTGCAATGCTGTGATGGACATGTATGCCAAATGCGGGAAGATAAATGTTGCCTGGTCAGTCTTTGACCAAATCAGTGAGAAAAATGTTGTTTCGTGGACTGGCATTATCAACGCATATGGAAGTCATGGGTTTGGGAAAGAAGCTCTCGATTTATTCAATAAAATGGAGCAAAGTGGTGTTTCTCCGAACTCTGTGACATTTCTCGCAGTTCTTTCAGCTTGTGGGCATTCAGGGCTTGTTGAAGAGGCAAGAGACTGCTATATTTTGATGCGTGAGAAGCAAGGTATTGATCCTGGCCCTGACCATTATGCCTGTTTGATCAGTCTCTTAGGCCGGGCAGGCAGGATTGAGGAAGTGTGGGATTTATTTGATGAGATGTGCAAATGTGATCTTAAACCAAGTGCTGCAGTTTGGGCAGCTTTTCTGAATGCTTGCCGAGTTAATCTAGATGTTGAAAGGGGGGAGTTTGCAGCAAAGCATCTCCTCAAATTAGAACCTGATAAGCCGGAGTATTATATCTTGCTATCCAACTTTTATGCAACTCTTGGGAAATGGGAAGGTGTAGAGAAATTGAGAAGGATGATGAGGGAGAAGGGGCTGAGAAAGGAGGCAGCAAATAGCTGGCTTGCTGTTGACTGTCCCAAAAATAGAGACATTACATCAGCTTTCAGAAAGAATTTAGAAGGGATGATTTGCTGAAGAACTTGTTGAGGTCTGGTTGCAATTTCATGTCTTTCCTTTCTTGCAGCCTCTTGATTACCTACCCGTTTCATGCAATTCAAAATGGATTCCATATGAAAGGCTTCTAATGTTAAAGGTGCCAATATCAATTGGAGCAGTTTGAAATGGAGGTGGTGAATGCACCAAAGCTCTCTAGTGCAGTGGGGCAAGGTGGAGTCTCTCAACCGGGTGAATAGGGTCCAAAGCTGTGCATTGGTTAGTGGGTCTGTCTAACTTTCAGAAAAAAAGGGAAAAAAATGGTGGTGAAGGTATTAAAAAAAGGAATAAGAATATCATGTTCCCAGAGCAGTTTTTTTTATGGAGATTGTCCATGCAAAGGTTTCTTCGATACATCTGGACAAGAATCTGGAAAGGGGAAATATAAAGCTTTGTAATGGGCCAATCTTTCACATGGTGTAGACGAAAGACGAGTTAATGGAGCTTCCTTTCAGACTTACTAAGGATGGAGCATCACAGCCAGTATGTAATGCTTTTATAGCCAGTCTACCTTGATAAACCATTAATCACTGACCACTTCATTAATATACGTCATTCGATGATCAAAGATGTATTTTCTGTTAGAAGAACTATGAGAATGTGGCACACATTTTCTTGCATTGTGATTTTGCAAGAGTGCGGTCCTGAGCTGGTTCTTTGTTAGTTAAATGATGCCTTTTTAATTCAACGATGGAGAGTCCCATTGGAATCAGACAAATAATCCAAACATTTAAGGAGTTTTCCAACTTCCAGCGTTCCTTTGCATATAGATGCTCTTCAGTTGAAAGCCTGAAATTTAGTAATAAATCCTTGGTGACAAAAAAGGTTTTCTGTGGCTCCTTTTCTAAATGACTGGCAAAACTTTGAAGAGGTTTTTCTGTTAAGGAGAAGAGCAAGCAAATATAGTCAACTTCTCTGGTTGATGACATCAAGCTGAACTCTGATGCTGCAAGCAGAGGAAATCCAGCCATCTTAGTCACAGGTAGGGATTTTAGAAACTCACACTGTGAAATTCTGTTGGTGTATGTGAGTTCTTTGGCACATAAAGAAAAGATCAAGGTGGAGCTGGGAGCTGGATTTTTTTTTTCCCTATGGTATTTCTAAGAGCATTATCCCTTTATCAAAGGTGAAAAGGCCTAAAATAGGTTGGTGAATTCTTCTTAGGTGGCGGATACAGCAAATATTCTTAGTAAAAGGTAAAAAGAATGCTCTATGCTCGCCACAAGGCTGCATTTAGAGCTGGATATGTTTAACTGGTAGATGCATCAATGTGAACCTTTGAATTGAAGGTGATTCAAGTGCTCCTATCCAGTAGTTGAAACCAAGAGCTGAGCTGCCTTGAGGGTTTTGGAGAGAGATTCAGGAAGTGCATTGGATGCTTGATGGTAAATTCGTCTGGTTATGCCATGTTCGCTCTGCAAACGGGGATGCCAATGACTTGCAGATGAAAGGGCTGACAGATTAGATTTGAGAATTTCTCAATTAAACCACCTAATGTTTTTCTCTGTCTGTTTGGTGCGCTGCTCCAGCCTTATGACTTCTCCTTTCGTTGGAGTAGTGGTTTATACTTGTGTTTCTGCTTGCTGCTGAGCACCTTGCTCTGTGCTCCTTAACAGTGTAAGTTTTATATTTACCATTTTGTGGCTTAAATGTAAAGAGAAGCAGAAATATTTTTCGTGTTAAAGAACACTTGTTATCCTACTTACATGTATACATGTTTTGTAGATAACACACATTAAGCACGGAGCATGTGGTCCCTGGATTACAATGTAATGTTTGTTTTCTGTTAGTTCTCTAAGTGATAATGATAAGTGGAAACTAGGTTGAGAATTGTCTTTGATTTGGAAAATTCACATCGTGCGATTGTTCTGTTAATCATTCAAGACTTTAAGTCTCTAATATCAGAATTGGTTTCTCTTTCTTTGAAAATTCATTATTTCAGAGACCTTTTAAGTTACAGATGGATCGAGTTGTGTTCTATGGAAATGCGTTGTAGGTCTGATCTTGTTCTATAACCAGGGAAACTGTTGATATTTACTATGAGTTGGTACAATACAACTGGATTCCATCTATAAGAGTAGCAGTTCTGCAGTAGATGTAAAGATTTCTTTTAGTGGTACATCTGTCCCTCCTTTCTCAGTGGCTTGGAATCAGTTTTATTATTTATATCAGGTAAATATACTTAACCAAACTGCATTTTATCCAAAAGATACGATTGTTCTGTTAATTATTCAAGACTTTTAAAGTCTCTAATATCGGAACTGGTTTCTCCTTTTGGAAATTCATTATTCAGATACCTTTGCAGTTATCGATGGAACAAGTTTGCCCTCCCGGGTGCAATCTTGTTGTATAGCTGTATAGCTAGGGAAAAGTGTTGATATTTACTGTGATTTGGTACAACACAACTGGATTCCATATATAAGAGTGCAGCAGTTCCGCAGTAGATGAAAAGATTTCTTCTACCGGTGCATCTTTCCTCCTTTCTCAGTGGCTTGGAAGCAGTTTTATTACTTATTTCAGATAAATAATACTTCTCAAACTGCATTTTATCGAAAAGATAGGATTGTTCTGTTAATTATTCAAGACTTTTAGAATCTGTTTCTATTTTCTTTTGAAAATTCATTATTTGAAGGACTTTTTAGTTATGGATGGAACGAGTTTGTGTTTTATGGAAATGCCCTCGCGGGTGTGATCTTGTTGTATAGCTAGGGGGAGAGTCTTGATATTTACTGTGTGCGTTGGTACAATAGAACTGGATTCCATTTATAATAATACTGCAGTACCGCAGTAGATGGAAAGATTTCTTCAAGTTGTGCATTTGTTCCTGCTTTCTCGGTGACTTGGAATCAGTTTTATTACTTATCTATATTATAATATAAACAAGAGAAGATTTTCTAGCTCTTTCCTTAACTTTAGGTGCCACATAAGCACGGAGAAACATATTTATTTGATTTTTAATTTTAAGATCTTCAAACAATTAAAAAATAAATAATATACTTCTTTCTAAAATATTTTTTCTATTAACACGATTTTATTTTATTTTCCATTTATTGTCTCACTTACTTCCTCTATTAGGATTTTTGTAGCAAACTTTTTACTACACAATGACTATAATGTTCTCCTAAAAAGAATGCCCTCCCTAAAAATTGTTTCCTTCTCACACTAGTCCATTTACTTCCTTTTCTATTATCTCTCAACTCTCTCTTTTTGCATTACAGTTGCTCTTCTCTCTAACCTTTAAAAAGGATTACTCCGCCAAAGCAAGCACAACAACTTTCTTATGTAATCTCTCTCTCTCTCTCTCTGCCTATAGAGTTTTGTGTGATCAGAGGGTGCCACTCAAACAAAAAGGAAAATTCTATAGGATGGTTGTAAGGCTGACATAATCTATATATCAGGGTGTTGGCTAGTTTAGAAACAACATGTACATACGATAAGCATCACTAAAATTGGTATGTTGAGATGGATGAGTGGCAAGACAAGAAAGGATAGAATTAGAAATGACTTAGGAGTATCACTAATAGTTAACAAGATGAGAGAAATTAGACTTAGATGATTTGGACATATCCAACAAAGACCAAAAATGGCACCGATTATGAGTAAGGTGATCCAAATTGAAGGTACTAAAATGGCAAGAGGAAGGCCCAAAAGAATGTGGATAGAAGTGGTGAAAAAATATTTAAAAACTTTAGGATTAAATAAAGTTACAACACTTAATAGAGAGGAATGGAAGAACAAGATAGCAGTGACTAACCTCCAATCGGGATAAGGTCTTGATGATGATGATGTATTTTCTTACTTAGTTGTAGGTTATTGAGTTGCATGTTATTATGTTTTTCTTATTGATTCTATGATTCTAAATTTTATGTCTTTGCTTCTTTCTAAAGGGTTTGTCTTTGCAAATTAATTTTTTGCTTTTTGATTCTAGGATTTTCTTTCTTTCTTATTTATTAGTTCCTAAGTGGGTTTCTAATTCTTCTTCATATTCCCTACTTATCTTTTACTTTGAGTCTTATGTACTAATTGCTTTTCTCATTTGTCGCATTTAGAAAGATTAATTAGGATTATTCTCACTAATTCTATTGTTCTAGTTTGTTTGTTTTTTCTTTCCAAAAAAACTTATATTTATAGTGGAACAAGCAATAAATATATCCAATTTTCTCTTAACAGCTGCACCAAACAGTGTACATATAATTTACTATTTAAGAAAATATAAAAACTATTGAAGATGAAAGCTTACATTTATGTCATTTAATAATAAGTAAATCTAAAATCTCTATAAATTTTTAAGTTTAGATTTTAATGGAAGTTTCACAACTCTTAAATGCTTTAAAAGCAAAGGATTGAAAAATCAACTTTGAATTGTATTGGGTCAAAAATATCTAGGATTTTTTGTTGGCCTAAAAATTATTACATTTTTTGTTCATCATATTCATGTAGCCCTTGATATCATAGACATAGCCACATATAATTAAAACTTCAACTCTAACAGCAATTAATAAATATAAAATTTAATGAAAACAACTTAAAGATTTTGCATGTATATGGGGCTTCTATTTATCCAAATAAAAATTGGTTAGTATGGATAATAAATCTTTAACACAAAGCCAAGAAATCCCATACCTACCTTAATTATGCATGAAAATATAGAAAATATATTTTCTAAATTAATAATTTTAAATCTTAAATACAAAATTTATGAGCATGCATTACACAAGTTTTGTTACTAGTATCAAATAAATAATATTCATTAGACTGAATTTTAGTGGAGCTTCAAAGGGGAATTTAGCTTACGATGCAAGAAATTTTAGTAACTGCGTATGAAAATGTCTGCTTAGTGCTTACAATACTTATCTTTACATTTACTCTAATACTTTGTTGAATGGAGTGGAACAATAAGGTTATGCATTTAGCTAAGGTTTTTCACTATGATAAATTATAGATTTTCCATAGGTTCTCAGCTTATGATAGAGATAATTGAGAATGAAATAAATGTAAACTTAAGAGAAAGGACGTTGACCTCAACGACCCTATAATTTGAGAGTTCTTGGCTACTTACTACCCTAGTCTTTTGTGTAATGAAGCATAATTTTTTTCTTTTTTCTTTTTTGAAAGGCAATAGCAGAGCATAAATAAAGGGGAAACAACAAAGTTGGAAATGCACTAGATGTTAAGGCAGGAAATTGTAAAGACTTCAAATTATGGATCGATCATCCAGCTCCTTCATTGCACAAAGTCTAAGAGATGATGTTTTTGGGATCAATTCTAGAGTTATAGACTTTTCCTTTTGTGGTTGGCATGAAATTGATGGCAGTTGGTTTTTATAGAAAACATCTCCATTTTACGCTTTCAAATTGAATTATCACAATGACTCAAAACTTCGTTTCCATCTGAGATTTTTGAATTCTATCCAAAGGAGTAAAACAGTTTCTATGGAGATTCTTTTTCTTCATGAAAATCTAGGTCTATCCATTTCCAGCCAACCAAACAACAGTAAGAGTAGAACTAAGTTGATCAAGGAATTGAGGTACTTTTTTTGTGCTGCATAGGAAAATCTATATGTAGATGCACCATAAATTAATTAAACACCTACTAGGTTTTGGTTCTATACCAAATGGATTTCTCATCCTCAAGATATAGTTTAAGAAAAAGCAATGGTCTACATTTTCTTAAAAATCCTTAAACATGCAACCAATCACAAATTAGCATTATGTTATAGACTTATCATAAGATATCATATAACTAGTTCAAACATGCAGACTTGACATCCTTAGGCCCCAAGAGGTGCCTAGTTTGATCAAGCAAGTGAGTGCCTATCTACTTATGGTTCTCTAAAACAAAGCCTCAAGACATGGCATGGCCTATGGTTTTTTGTTTTCTTAATGCTTACTAGAAAAGGAAAAAAACAATAACTTCTTGTCAGGTCCCAAGAGGGTGGTTGAATTGGTGCCTAACCATGTTCTAAATTTTTTTAAGACTTTAAAAATCAAGTACTCAACCAGAAATGAAAACTTTGGCACACAAAAAGGTAGAAAACAAAACTTTTGTGGTGGTTCAGCCAACAAACCATGACACTTACTTCTATTAGCGGTTCAGCCAACCAACCAAGACACTTACTTCCACTCTCCCAGTGTAAAACCTACAAGATTTGACACACTATGACATCGGATAACTAGGTGAAATAGAAATAGTATAATAAAAGAAAATAAATGTTCAAGTCTTCTAATGTGTCTTAAGTAATACCGCAAATGCATGACTCTATTGAAGTAGAGAACTGATAAATACTGACTTATTCCATGATGACTCTTTAATAAATGAGAGTTAATTAGAATGTAGGTCGTCTTACTTTAACAGACAAAGCATTCAAGTGAAGGACCTTTATATCTAAAACTAAAGACAAGCAACTAATTTAAAAAAGCAAAAAGAAACAACTACTAAAGAGGAAACATCTTAACTAAGCAACTAAAAAGAAAATCCTAAATTAGAAAGCAAGTAATTAAGGAAACTAACAAACTATCTAAATAAGCAAGGAAATAAACTAGAAAACTTTCTAAAGCTACAACTAACTAGAAAAGGGATACTTCCTAAAATTACCAGTAACTAGAATAGAAAACTATCTAAAACTATAATTAATTAAGAAATATGTAAACTATATAAAATACAACTAACTATTCATTAAAGTAACTTTTTAAAACTATACTAACTAGAAATTAAAGTAAGGAACAAATTAACAAAGAAAAAGGAAAAAGAACTATTTCATTAATGGCCAAATTATAAAGATTTGTTACATAAGCAATGAAAAAGAAAGGATATAAATAAAGCAAAACACTACTAAAATTGGTGTTTTATAAGAAAAAAAAATAAGAAAGGCAGGTTAAACACAACTATCTTATTATAAATAAAAAACTCAGCTTCTAAAATCCGTATTATAAAATGTGACATTATAAAACAGTTTTAATAAAAACATCTCATAAAAATTGTTTATGAGATGGTTCTTTGAAATCTTTATATTTTTTGTGACATTATAAGTTTCAGACTTATATTATTCAAATAAAATTAAGGCAAAGTGATTGAACCAAAAAGATATATGGATAATATAGGATGATTTTAAATGAATCGTTCTATATTCAATTACTACATATAAAACCCACCCCTTCGGAAAAAGAACCCTCCCTCACCAAATAAAAAACCAAGAGAGAGGGAGAGAGAGAGAGAGAGAGAGAACGTGCATGCCCTGCCTTTGCTACCCGAAGCAAGGAGAGAGAGAGAGAGAGAGAGAGAGAGAGAGAGAGAGAGAGAGAGAGAGAGAGAGAGAGAGAGAGAGAGAGAGAGAGAGAGAGAGAGAGAGAGAGAGAGAACACATGAGTACCCCAACCTTGCTAAATCACGGATATTAAGAATGCAAAAAATCAAGTATTAGATTTTCAATTTTCATTCAAAAGGCATCTAACTAATAGCTTAAAGTTTGCTACTTGTTGTTGTTTGTGTGAACAGTAACATTATTTTGTTTATGTTCAAAAGCACTTTATGCATGATTTTTCATTTAGTTAATCATTGAAAGTGTCTAAAATTAATCGTACTAAATAAAGGACATTGAGTATAAGAGGATCCAAGTCTTAGATTTTCAATTTTTATTAAAAAAGCATCCAACGTAGAGCTTAAATTATGCTATTTATCGTTGTTCACGTGAACAGTAATAGTACTTTGCTTGTGTTCAAGAGCACCTTTGTACATGATTTCCTACTCCATTAATTAATAGAAATCTATAAAATTGATAATGCTAGATAGAGAACATTACGAATAAGAAGACCTAAGTCTTAGATTTTCAAATTTCAATAAAAAAAGGCATCCAATGTAGAGGTTAAAATATGTTACTTGTTGTTATTTGTGTGAATAGTAACATCAATTTTCTTATGTTTAAGACCACTTTGTGCATGATTTCTTACTTTGTTAATCAATGAAAATCTACAAAATTAATTGTGTTAGATAAAGGATATTCAAAATAAGAAGACCCACGTCTTAGATTTTCAATTTTCATTCAAAAAGCATCCAATTTAGAGCTTAAATAGTCTGCTACTCATTGTTCGTGTGAACAAAATAGTATTTTGCTTATATTCAAGAACACTTTGTGCATAATTTCTTGCTTCATTAGTCAGTGAAAATCTATAAAATTTGTTGTGCTAGATAGAGAACATTGAGAACAAAAAGACCCATGCCTTATATTTTCAATTTTCATTCAAAAAGGCCTCCAACATAGAGCCTAAAATCTTATATTTTTATAGTTTTAGAAGACAATTTTTAAAAATTGTCCTATAAAATTGTGAAAATATAAGACGGTTTTATATTTTCACAGTTTTATAAGATGGATTTTCAAAGACTGTATTATAATACGTTTAATATAAGATGGTTTCTAATATTAATATAAGACGGTTTCAACAACCATCTTGTATTGTTAGTATTATAAGATGGTTTCAAAATTTTTCTTGTATTTGTTTTCATTTTATAAGATAGCCTAGTATAAGATGGTTTTTGAAACATCTTGTATATACATTTTTAAAAATTTTTAAAACCACTCGTTGTAGTAGTGCAAGTAAATGTCCTTCAAACCCAAGCTTGAATTCTGCTATAAGACCTAGATGTTGAGTCACTCAATAGGAGCTTGTACACTTCTCTTCAACTTCAAATATACTAAATTACTAACAAGCTTTTCATCCTCTGTATCCCAACATACCACAAACTGAGAAATCCCATCCAATGATCCTTAGGAATGAAGTAATAGTGCAACTAGGAAAAGAGGAGTCCTAACACTTTTTCTTAAATAATACCACCCAAGAAAGAAGTAAAATGATGAAAAAGAAAATAGAAAAGGTTACTACATTTTTCCTAAGCTAAAAACTCTTAAAAGAAAGGGGGCAACTTCAGAGAGTTTAGATAAAGAGGGGATTAGGGGTCATTCATCTTTAAGGAAGTTGAACCATAGAGGAGGCTTCTTACCTTAAACATGAAATAGATGAAAAAGAAAACAAATGGGAGATAGTGGCCCTTGCTTTACCATTCACCCATTCCTAACCTTAGTAGATGAAGTGAGAAATAGGTACATAGTGTATCCCCATCCTCTTGCATTAAGGCCTTTAACTAGGAACCTAGGTGGCTTATGGATGGATTCACATGTTTTCCTCAAAGAAATTAGAAAGTTTCCTTATTTCTAAGAATCATTTCCTTTTCCTTAGTCCAACTCCATTAAAAGAAATTGAAAAGAAAGAACGGGGAATGATGCATGAATGCTAACTAATATGGATAATACATGAACCTAAAATTAGAAAATGGGTGTGTGAATGGAATTAGATGGTATAGGGAATTAGAAAATGAAAAGATAAGGAAACATGGAAAGAGTGTGTGAATAAAGGAAAGTTAGAATGGAAGAGGAAATAATGTGAGGTGCATGCAAATCTAGCATGGAAGGATCCATGCATGCAACATAGAAATTGGAAAGTGTGAGTGTGTGTGTGTGTGTGTGTGTGTGTGTGTGTGTGTGTGTGTGTGTGTGTGTGTGTGTGTGTGTGTGTGTGTGTGTGTGTGTGTTTCTAAATGGAAAGTGATATGCTTACACTACATGCAACTAAGATGCCTAATTCTATAATGATATGCATGACTTTTTTAAACTAATAACAATTACTAAATCTAATGAACTGCTAAGTGTGAAGTTTCTAGACCTTTCCTAGAAAAAAAATAAAATAATGAAAAATAGGAAGTCAAACACAATCAAACATGCTTTTAAAATTAGGAAAGTGCTACTTCTAAGCTAGGAAAGTGCTAGATCTAGGAATCTACCATCAAATACTTTCTAAAATGGACCTAAGCTGATCCTAAAAAATTCGTAAGATGAATGAAAAGAAAATTAGTAAGTTTTTCAATCGATAAAGTAAGGGATCCAATTTCTAACATGAAATCCAAAATTAGAAACTACCTACTACTAAAATAGGAAAGTGCTTTAAAATATGGAAACTAAGCATGCTACATGGGAAATTATGCTACAAACTAGATTTACAAAGTAAACCTATCTTAAGGAAACAAAATTGTCATGCAAATCTACCATGAATGCAGCCTAAAAATGTCGCTAAAGATGTCATGCAAGTGACCATGAAAAAGACATATCCATTGAAAATTGGTGGAATGCATTGAAATTCTTATGCTTGTATCCTTGTAAACCCTAATAGAATGGAAGGGAGACATGGTATGGATGTATAATACTCTATATTAAAGGAATTAACATGTAAAACATGAACTACAAGGCAAGTAAAGATGAGAAATTACCTTGCAAAACTAAGTACATATTACAACTACTTCATATGTTCAAATCTAAGTAACATGAAGGATGATGCATGCAACTACATTAGCAATATAAATAAGAAAAACCTAGATGAATGCATGCTTGAAGAAGGTGAATGGAAAAGATAGAAGATGGTAGAGAAAGAAAAAAAAAAAAAAAGGAATTGGTCTACGTTGAGTCCTTACCTTATGTCCAAGGAATTTGATCATGGAAGCTTGAGGACATCTTAGGTTAGGGTGATCTTCCTCCTTCTATTTCTCCTAGTTTCATCTCAAGCTCTAGGGAAATTTGAAATATGAAAACTCTATTCATAACACCTCTATTTATAGATTTCTTTAGGATAATGTTTAAGGGAATTCAAGGGTGGAGATCAAGCCATTTTAATTAGAACTGAACCAAGGGCTAGATGGGGGTGTGGGACTCAAATATAGGAAATGGAGATGAAAATGGAAGAAATAAGAAGGGAAGGGAAAGATAAAGGAATAAGAAAACCTAAGGGAAGAAGGGAATAAGTGGGAAAAAGAAAGAATTAAAAAGGAAGAATAAGGAGGTAGCTTAGGAATGAAAGAAGGAAGTGAAATCAAATAGGAAAGTGGCTATTGGAGGTGTAGGCAGGCATGATTTTCATTACAGGAACATGGAGTGGAAACTGGGAGAGTATAAATAGGAAAAAGAAGGAAAAGATAAGGAGTAAGTATGAAAATAAATTGGTGGGGAGAAAAGTGAAAGAAATGAAAAGTTGGCGGGGGAATCTAGGATTTTTCATAATTAGAAAGTCCAAAGGAGGGTGAGGCATGGAATGCACATGGATGTGTATAAGTGATTTAGAAACCCTAAGATGTATGGCTCCTTAGATGAGATTGGATGGTTAAGATCTTCCTTTCCTTAAGGTTTTGGTTTTACTTTTGAATGTAGCAAAGGTGGCTAGGTTTCCTTCTTTGCTCCACTTTAATCATAGCCCTTGGATCATACATTCCTTTACTTGAATGGATGGGATCCATTTATGGCATGTAAACCTTCTTTAAGCTTCATTCCTTCTCCACCATTGGATTGGAATGCCCTAAGATGAATGACCGTGATTCTTGAAGATCTTCATATGCTCATGTGGACCAACCATGCTTTAGTATCTTATTTGGATAAGACATCTTCTCATTGGTTGATTCTTCATCCTTTTGGTTGAGTAGGAGAGAGAAAATAAGTGAAGGGTCTTCATGTGGTTGCATTCTTCCTTTTCTTCTAAGAAACTTTCATTGTATATGATGGTTGATATATATCAATTGAGCTTCTTAAATAACCTTCCAAAGGTGGTGACATGCGTGCAATTGTGCTTGAATTTGAAAATTACTACCTTTTCACCCTCATTTGAGTGAGTTGAATGTAGGGTTTTTGGTTGTTCTGACTTCAACAGTGGCACCCAATGATCCTTTTAAACCCCCAAGATTTCATTTATGAAATGTGTGACCCTTCATCTAGCTTAAAATGTGAAATTTCTCTTTTTAGAGAAATTGGCAATTTTATGCATTTTTTACATTTGTACCTAGACCTACAAAATAATAGAATTAACTCTAGTTCACAATAATTAAGTGATTTGTAAGGCCAAAAAAGTCTAAATAAAGGGATATATATGCAATATATCTATACCTATCAAATACCCTTAGTCATATATTTTGCTAGCCATTGAGCATGTAATATACTCAAAATTTAACCCTAAATTAGTAATAAAACAAATTAATTAAAAAAAATTATGCATAGAATTTGGTTTTGAAACGACTAAATTTAGAAAGTACACGTCGATAGGAATTGAACGGTATAAGGAGGTTTGAAAACAGAGTTCAGATGAGGAAGATGATCAGAGGGCAATTTGGTAATTTGACAGGGACACAAATTATAGGGGGTCGTTTTGATAACGACACCCCTTTCCATCCCTAACCCATAGCAGGCAGTGATCTACCTTGCCTTGGTAAGTAATCAGATCTACCACTACATAAGCTTGTTTCCTTTCCATTTCCACACCAAACAACCAGAGAAAAACCCTAGCTTTTCCCTTTACATGCTGCTAAAATGAAACTTTGCACACACTAGGGAACCCGATCTCCCATCTCCGGCTCTAATCAGGTAAGACACACACTCTAACTTGTTTTTCACTTTGTTTTCTAACTTTCCCCTTATAGATCCAGCCTAGATCTGAGCTAAACAACCATTAGATGGCCTAGGAAGTCAAAACTATGGAGCATGGTTAGA
This sequence comes from Warburgia ugandensis, assembly GCA_035236585.1. NCBI lineage: Eukaryota > Viridiplantae > Streptophyta > Magnoliopsida > Canellales > Canellaceae > Warburgia > Warburgia ugandensis. Next base: position 62,209,731 of record CP141130.1, read on the forward strand.
TCCACATTAAGGACCCCTCAGATGATAGATCTAAGCCTTTCAATGTAATCTTTGGACCCAAAAACCCTAGGAATGGTGAAAATAGACAAAAAATCAGAACATCTGGGGCTTTGATAAAGCCAAAAGAAATCAAATGGCTCGGGCTCATCGTCCTCGATGGACGATGCGCCCAAGATGCCTACCGAGACGCACTAGAGTGAATGGCACACACGTGAGCTCTGTCAAGCGCTGTCCCGAACGGCTGGGACGCACGTGGGGAGTGTCCCAGCAACCAAGATGCATGTGATGCTTTCCACTACGTGTTCTAGTGTTTGTGTGTCTCGGGAACGCCGGAATAAACCAGTGTAAACCCCCTCGGCGGTGTAAACTAGTGTAAAATGGGATCTTTTTTATCTGAAATGGTTTTTCTAAGATTCTGGAGGCTATAGAAGCCCGATCTTTGATTCGAAAGGTCCGTTGCAATCATCTCAATAATGAAAACCTGATTTTAGCATTAGAATCTTAATATAATCACATCTAGTTAGGTCAAATTCATAAAATGGCACCAAATCACTTAGATCAAGCGGATCAAAGGGTGAACAGGCCCTAGAACTTGAACAACTAGATAATATATGGTAATAACTGAGGTTCCTAAGGAATAGATTTGGTGTATTTACTCTAGTGATTGATCCAGACCGTTGATCTAACCCAGATCTTGGAAATTTGTTGATATAAGGATGATCTGACCGTCAGATCAAGGTATAAACTTTAAATACACACAAAAATGAGCAGATGAACATGAGATAGAACTGAGATGAAATAAATAACACAAAATAGTACTGTGACACTGACAGGTACATCTAAGCATGTGAGCTAAGAAGATTACACGCTTGATTTGGGTTTTCTCTCATTGAGGTAGGTGATGACATTTAATATTATATTTTGATTATAAAACTTTGCATTATCATAACATCATGGTTGATTGTGATTGATTGTCTCTTGTTTATTTATTCTAAGATTTTGTGAGACTCAATGCTTTATGCTATGATCAATATGAGATTTTGATAGTGTATTGAATGGGTTTTCATGATCGATTGTTTTATGAGATTAATACCGTATATCTTATGTATGGTTAGTAATTATCTTTATTTATTGCATCATTAAGATTGATGGGTTTTCAAAAAAAATTTGATGGTAGAGGCTTGGTGGCTAGTCCTTTGAGAGGCTCACCTTGGGATGAGGGGTGTGCCTTGGGGATTGTGAGCCACGAGTGCTCCTGGTTTTACCAAATATGCGATTTCTGTGTTTTATGATTTATGACGGGAGCTCTCACCTGATGGATGTCATGCTAGGAGGGAGTGGGCCGGCCACCCACCCTCCGAATTTGTGATGTGATAGACACCTGCGCATAGATGGCTTTCGATAGGGGTTTGGCAACATGGATAGTCCACACTACCGGTCTAGGCCTTTCTATAGGGTTGGATGTTAAGTCTCTCACTATAGTGTTGACGAGGAGCGGTGATGGTTGAGGCCCTGGAGGGGTTGCCACTGTAGCATGACAATCCATACTCTTGTTCTGTATGCTTGCATGATGAGCATGGAGATGTTATTGTATGCCTAGGTGTGACGAAACTCAGAGGATTGATATGAGTACTCATGATCTGTTATACGAGTGTAAGGGACACTTGTGGGACCCACGTACCTTGGGGTTCCCTATTTGTTATTGTATGCTCATTTACATTAGATCATGTCCTGTTTTACATCCATGAGATCATCATGTTTTAAATCCAAGAGGTGCATGTTTCATCACATATGATGTTTTAAGACTATATTGGCATTACTTATGATACTTCTATTTTCATGGATAATTGACCTACACATTATATCTATATTGTTATTCATTTTTGTTTTCCCTTGTTATTACATTAAAGGTCTATGTACCTACATAAGCAATAGCTTGCTGAGGCATTGCTTTGTTTTGCAATGCCTCAGATACAGAGCGTGACAGGAGGAAAGGCAAGGTTGTGGAGGGATAGTGATAGTAGTGGGGACTACTTTGATCTGGATGAGAGATAGCTCGACGTGAGTGATTAGATAGACTACAACTTGAACCCATTTTATGGACTGCATATCTTCAATAGATGGATTTGATTATGACAGTATATATATTATTGTTTTAAAAATAAAGTCGCTATTGATTTTGACGTTGGATTTGATATTAATATTATCTTAAATTATTGTTGCGCACTTATATTCATCTTTTAATCGTGGTCGTGATGTTTTTAGAAAAAAAAAGGGATAATACCCAAAGGTTTTTTAGTAAATGTTCTAATAAAATAATTAATAGAATCTTTTAATTTTGGGATCCCGACTATAAGTATTATTATTATTATATTAAAAAAAATGTTATAAAAACCCAGGTGTTACAATTGGTATCAGAGGCCAGTCTCTTCCATCATAATCCCTACAAAGGTCCACTTATATGGAGATGACAGTCCATGAATTGTAGTTAAAGAAGAACTAGGAGAGAGGAACTTACACTGAGTGATATTTGAATCCCTGACAGATGGCTCCTCGAAGAAGGATAAGGTCTACCTCTGCTACACCAGTTGCCCCACCTACTGAGTCCTCTGATCAAGGGGATCACAATGCTAAGTTGGTGAATAGGGTGATGCTAGGGTTGATAGTCCTCATACAACAGCAGATTAGGACTACAATTCAAGTTGTGAACTCTAACCCTACGACACTGCCTCTAGTGGCACCAGTGGATTCGTCTGTTCATTCTACCGACCAGGTGCAAGCACCACCAGCACCTAAGATCAATGAGGGTGATGCTACGAGTGACTCTAAGAAGATAGATAAATTGTTAGAGCAATTCCAAAAGATGGTGCCACCCTTCTATGGTGACAGTGATACTAAGGAGGCTGAGTGATGGTTATTTGAGGCAGAGAGGACATTTGACGGGATGAAGATTGCACTAAAGGATCAGGTCCTAGTAGTTGCCTACCTACTGAAGGGTGAGGTAGGCTTTTGGTGGTAGACTTTTACACTTACACGACCAGACCCTACAGAGACGATGGCACAGGAGGCCTTTAAGCAGGCTTTTGATACTCAGTACTTTTCACCTCATGCATTGCAATCACTGAAAAAAGAATTTGCCATCCTGGAGCAGAGAGATATGATGGTTCAGTAGTACCTGAATAGATTTACCCGACTGAGGAGGTTTGCTCTTGATGTACTTGCCTCAGATAAGGAGCAATGGACATATTTGTGGATGGATTGACACCTTAGCTGAGAGATCGGGTGATTACTTCATGACCCAAGATAGTGCAAGATGCAACTGACATAGCCTCCATGTTGGAGAAGAATTCTCTTAGGACCAGAGGAAGCATGTACTAGCCCACTAAGGGCAAGAGAGCTCTTAATGCTATGTAGGCACATAGAGCACCAAGTTATCAGCCGCAGACTAAGCCTAAGAGAGACTTAGAGAAGAAGAGATGTGACAGGTGCAAGGGTTGGCACCTTGGACGAAGGTGTAGTAGATTTGATAGACTACAGCATTAGAGATAGCCCCAACAGCAGCAACAACACCAACCACCTTTTCATAGATAGACATACAGGTGCTGTGGTTGTGGAGAAGTAGGACATTTTATTAAAGACTATCCTAAGGGATGAGGGAGAAGTAAGCCGAGGTGGGTGTAAAGACAGCTTTGCGCCATGCAATCAAGGACGAGTGTTTGCCATCACATTAAAGTGGGCACAAGCTTCAAACCCAGTCATCAAAGGTACTCTTCTAGTCTCAGACCGACATGCCAAGGCCCTCTTTAACACTGGGTCCAGTCATTCTTTTATTTCATGCATTTTTGCATCTTGCCTTGATGTATGTGTGCATAAATTAGCATTTGGATTAGATATTGTAACATCCATGGGAGAGACAGTAGAGGCTACTGAGTATCTCCAGAGATACCCGTGGAAATATCAAGTGTGAGGATGGACTTAGACTTCATTTTATTAAATATGGTCGACTACAATGTTATATTAGGAATGGATTGGTTAGCTAACTATTATACTACCATAGACTGTCGTAAGAAGTGGATTATTTTGTACATGCCTAGGTAACCAGAAATTTTGTTCCATGGTAGAAAAAGTCTGGTAAGTACATGCATCATCTCTACTGTGAAAGCGACATAGTTTTATTCATGAGGGTGTAGAGCGTTTCTCACTTATGTGACCGTTGAGGATAGAAGGCACCCACAGATTGAAGATATTGATGTTGTTCGTGAGTTTATAGATGTTTTTCCTGAGGAGTTACTAGAATTACCGCTGAGTAGAGAGATTGACTTCACTATTGACCTTGTGCCAAGTACATCGCCTATCTCCAAGGCACCATACCAAATGGCCTTAGCAGAGTTAAGGGAGCTTAAAGTATAGTTGCAAGAGTTACTTGATAAGGGCTTCATCAGGCAAAGCAGGTCTCTAAGGGGAGCACCAATCCTTTTTGTGAAGAAAAAGGACAGGTCACTGAGACTATGCATTGATTATTAGTTGTTGAATAGTGTCACTATAAAGAACCGACACCCTTTTCCATGCATAGATGATTTGTTTGATCAGCTACAATTAGCATAAGTATTCTCCAAGATAGACCTAAGATTAGGATACCATTAGTTGAGGGTTAGAGAAGAGGGCATCTCAAAAACTGCTTTTAGGAGTCGCTATGAGTTTTTAGTGATGTGTTTGGATAGACCAACACACCTACAGTGTTCATGGATCTAATGAACCGTGTCTTCCGAGCTTACTTGGATAAGTTCATGATTGTCTTTGTCTATGATATCTTAGTTTACTCACCTAGTCATGAGGCACATAGGGAGCACCTTCACATGGTATTTGGACACACTTCATCAACATCGTTTGCATGCCAAGTTTAATAAATGTGATTTTTGGTTAGATTAGGTGCAGTTTTTTGGCCGCGTGGTATCTAAAGATAGAGTGACCATAGACCCGACCAAAGTTGAGGCAGTGCTACATTGGGAGAGGCTCAAGACAGTGACAGAGATATGTAGTTTTCTCAGTTTGGTAGGATATTATTGTCAATTCATTGAGGGATTCTCAAAGATTGCATTACCTTTAACTACCCTAACCAGGAAAGACACTCAATTTGTTTGGACCAACGCCTGCAAGGAGAGCTTCCAGGAGCTCAAGAGGAGGCTTACTACTGCCCCACTATTGACATTACCATTAGGTATAGGCAGTTATGTAGTTTATTGTGATGCCTTGGGTAAAGGATTAGGAGCAGTGTTGACGCAGCATGGAAAGGTAATTGCCTATGCATCAAGACAGCTTAAGACACATGAGGTGAATTACCTGACACATGATTTGGAGTTAGTAGCAGTGGTATTTGCACTAAAGTCCTTAAGACATTATCTATATGGCAAGAAGTTTGAGGTATTCACCAATCATAAGAGCCCCAAGTACTTATTTACTCAGAGTGATTTGAACATGAGGTAGCGTAGATGGATGGAATATCTCAAGGACTTCGATTTTACCATACAATACTACCTAGGGAAGGCTAACGTCGTCGCAAATGCCTTGAGTAGGAAGTCTGGAGTAATGATTGTCAATCTGTTGACTAGGTCTAAGTTCCTCGATAGGATATTAAAGGCACAGGGCAAAGATAAGGAGACACAGGATCTGACAAGCAGGACAAATTTTATGAGAGGACCGAATGGAGGAGTCAGATTCAAGGGTAGGTTGGTGGTACTGGTAGATGATGATTTGAAGCATGAGTTACTTTAGGAGGCACACCAGTCCCAATATATGATCCATCCTAGAGGTACAAAGATGTATTAGGACCTAAGGAGACATTTTAAGTGGAATAGAATGAAGAAGGATGTTGGGGAGTGCGTGGCACGATGTCTAACCTGTCAGCAGGTCAAGGCAAAGCATCAGTGACCATCGGGTTACTTTAGACATTGGATCTTCCTGAGTGGAAGTGGGATCATATTACCATGGATTTCCTTGTGTGCCTTTTGAGGATTGTTAGTGGACATGACATGATATGGGTTGTCGTGGATCGTCATGGATAGATTGACCAAGTTCGCTCATTTCCTTCCTATCAGGCAGAATCAGAAGGTGGACAGTTTGGTGAAATTGTATGTCAAGGAGATTGTAAGTCTACATGGAGTTCCCTTAATGATTATATCAGATTGAGACACTCGATTTACCTCAAAGTACAAGAAGAGCGTGCAAGAGGCTTTACGATCGAGGCTGAAATTTAGCACAACATTCCACCCTCAAACATATGGTCAAACTAAGAGGACCATCTAAATGATTGAGGATATGCTACAGGCTTGTGTTATGGATTGGAAGGGTAACTGAGAGGATCATTTACCACTGGTAGAGTTTGCCTATAATAACAACTATCACAAAAGTATTGGCATGGCTCCATACAAAGCACTTTATGGCAAGCCATGTCAGTCACCCTTATGTTGGAGTGATGTAGGGGAGAGACACATAGTGAAGTCCGAGTTGGTGGAAGAGTGTGCAGAGAAAGTTTGACTCATTCGGAAGAGATTGTTGACAGTTCATAACTGCCAGAAGAGTTATACTAACAAGTGGTGGAAAGACGAAGGTGAGCATGTATTCTTAAAGGTTTCCCCCATGAAAGGGGTGATAAGGTTTGGGAATAAAGGGAAACTTAGCCCCAGGTACATTGGGCCTTTTGGCATTTTATGTAGAGTTGGGTCAGTAGCATACCAGCTAGCTTACCACCATAGTTGGAAAATGCGCACTACATCTTCCATGTATCTATGGTGAGGAAGTACATGCTAAACCCATCACACATGCTGGAGCAGATTCCATGAGAGTTACAGCCTGATATGAAAATTGAGGAGAGACCTATGCATATACTAGATAAAAGTCAAGGAGTTGAGAACTAAAATTATTTCATTAATCAAGGTCCATTGGAAACATCATTCACTGCAGGAGGCCACATGGGAGATAGAAGATGAGATGAGGATCCACCTAGAGTTATTTACATAGAGGTATGTACTGAAATTTCGAGGAAAATTTTTTTATAAGGTGGGAAGGATGTAATATCCTCAATTTTTAACCCTAAATTAGTAATAATAAAAATTATGCATAGAATTTGGTTTTGAAACTACTAAATTTAGAAAGTACATGTTGATAGGAATTGAACAGTAGAAAGAGCATCGAAAATGGAGTTCAAGTGAGGGAGATATGAACATTTTAAAATCAGAGGGCAATTTAGTAATTTGGTAGAGACACAAATTAGAGGGGTCATTTTGATAATGGCACCCCTTTCCATCCCTAACTTATAACAAGCAGAGATAGATGATGATCTACCTCACCCTGTGAAGTAATCAAATTTACCACTACATAAGCTTGTATCCTTTCCATTTCCATGCCAAATAACCAGAGAAAAACCCTAGCTTTTTCCTTTGCACACTGCTAAAATGAAAGAAACTTTGCACGCACTAGAGGACCCCGATCTCCCATCTCCGGCCCTAATCAGGTAAGCCACACACTCTAACTTTTTTTTACTTTATTGTCCAACTTTCCCCTCACAGATCTGGGCTAGATCTGAGCTGAAAGGCTATTGGATGGCCTAAGAAGTCAAAACCATGGAGCATGGTTAGACCCATATTAAGGACATCTCAGATTATAGATCTGAACCATTCAATGTGAACTTTGGACCCAAAAACCTTAGGAATGGTGAAAACATATAAAAAATTAGAGTAGCTGGGGCTCCAATCAAGCCAAAAGAAATCAGATGGCTCGGGCTCATCGTCCACAAGGGACGATGCACCTAGGATGCCAACCGGGACACACTGGAGCAGACGGCGCATGTGGGTGCTTCATTGCGGGCACCGCGTACAGGGACGCTCATGCGCGCTGTCCTAGATTGCCGAAAAGCCCTGCGTCTTGGATGCCAAGATGTACGCAGGGAGCGTCCAGGTGACCAGGATGCAAGCAGCGTGTTCCATTGTGTGTTATGGCATCTGTGCATCCCAGGAATGCCTATATAAATTGGTGTAAACACCTCTTCCAGTGCAAATCGGTGTAAAATTAGATTTTTTTTATCTGAAATAATTTTTCTAAGATTCTTGAGGCTACAGAAACCTGATCTTCGATCTGAAAGGTTCATTGCAATCATCTCGACGATGCGAACATAATCTTAGCATTAGAATCTTGATCTAATCACATTTAATAGAGTCAAATTCATAAAATAACACCAAATTACTTATATTAGATTGATCAAAGGGTGATTAGGCCCCAAAACTTGAACAACTAGATAATATATGATAATAACTAAGGGTCCTAAGGAATATATTAGGTGTATTTACTCTAGTGATTGATCCAGACCATTGATCTAACCCAAATCTTAGAAATTTGTTGATCTAAGGATGATCTAACCATCAGATCAAGGTATAAACTTTAAATAAACACAAAAAATGAGTAGATGAACATGCGATAGAACTAATTAATAACAATTAATGTGGGGATTAAGGATCTAATCATAAATAGAGATTTTATAGAATGATCCAACAATTGGATCGCCATAGATTCCACTGAGATGAAATAAATAACACAAAATAGTACTGTGACACTGATAGGTACATCTGAGCATGCGAGCTAAGAGGATTACATGCTTGATTTGGGTTATCTCTCATTGAGGTAGGTGATGACATTTAATGTTATGTTTTGATTTCTAAAACTTTGCATTATCATAACATCATGGTTGATTTTGATCGATTGTCACTTGTTTATTTATTCTGAGATTTTGTGAGATTCAACACTTTATGCTATGATCGATATGAGATTTTGATAGCGTATTGAATGGGTTTTCATGATCAATTATTTTATGAGATTGATACCGCGTATCTTATGTATGATTAGTAATTATCTTTCTTTATTGCATCACTGAGATTGATGGGTTTTAAAAAAAAAATTGCTGGTGGAGGCTTGATGGCTAGTCCTTTGAGAGGCTAGCCTTGGGATGAGGGGTGTGCCTTGGGGATTGTGAGCCACGAGTGCTCCTGGTTTTACTAGATACACCATTTTCGTGTTTTGTGATTTATGACAGGTGCTCTCACCCAGTGGATGTCATGCTAAGAGGGAGTAGGGCCAGCTACCCACCCTCCAAATTTGTGATGTGATTATGATATGATAGACACATGCCCATAGATGGATTTTAGTAGGGGTTTAGTAACATGGATGGTCCACACTACCAGTCTGAGCCTTTCCACGGGGATGAACGTTAAGTCTCCTATTATGGTGTCGACAGGGAGCAGCGGTGGTTAAGACCCTAGTGGGGTTGCCACTGCGACATGACGATCCATACTCTTGTTATGTTTGCTTGCATGATGAGCATGGAGATGTTATTGTATGCGTGGGTGTGATGACACTCCGAGGATTGATATGAGTACTCATGATCTATTATACGAGTATAGGGGACACTAGTGGGACCCACGTACCTTGGGGTGCCCTGTTTGTTATTGTATGCTCATTTACATTGGATCATATCCTATTTTACATCCATGAGATCATCATGCTTTAAATCCATGAGGTGCATGTTTCATAACATATGATGTTTTAAGACTATATTGGCATTACTTATGATACTTATATTTTCATGGATAATTGACTTACACATTATATCTATGTTGTTATTTGTTTTTGTTTTCCCTTGTTACTACATTAAATATCTATGTACCTACACAAGCAATAGCTTGCTGAGGCATTGCTTTGTTTTGCAATCCCTCAGATAATGAGCACGATAGCAGGAAAGGTAAGGTTGTGGAGGGACAGTGATAGTAGTGGGGACCACTTTGATTTGGCTAAGAGATAGCTCGACATGAGTAATTAGATGGACTACAACTTGAACCTATTTTATGGATTGTATATCTTCATTAGATGGATTTGATTATAACATTATATATATTATGAACATGCCTTTAAGTATGGTGGAATATTATGATGGATAGACCCTGGGCCACATTATTATGCTTTTTGGAATATTATTATTTTAAAAATAAAGGCGCCGTTGACTTTGATGTTAGATTTGATGTTAGTATTGTCTTAAATTATTGCTGTGTACTTATATTTATCTTTTAATCGTGGGCGTGATGTTTTTGGAAAAAAAAAAAAGAGATAACACTTAGAGATTTTTAGTAAATGTTCCAATAAAATAATTAATAGAATATTTTTATTTTGGGATCCCTACTATAAGTATTATTATTATAAAAAAAAATGTTATAAAAACCCTTGGTGTTACAGAGCAAAATTATAGAAAATAGAAAAGAAAAACTCTAAAATAAATCCTAACCACTTATGCGGGTTCTGTTGTCTACATTTAGCGTATACAGAAATCCTTGAAATCCTTAAGTAGCTCTTAGTGGATGAGTTGTAATCTCATAAAGATTTCGAAAAACGGTACCCATAAACATTTTCAAAAATCTTATGAAAGTCCTTCATTTTTCTCAGATAATCTTTTTATATTTAGCTTTTATTAAACTTTCAATTTTAGCATGCCAATAGAAATGATCAATAGTTTAGAAGCTTACCCTTATGCTAAAAATATTCCATTAATTCATCAAACCTTAGAAGGTGGGTGTGCGAATAGATAGTTAATATATATATATATATATATACAATTTTAGGCCTTTAAGGAAATTATAACCTAAATTACCATTCAAATGTATGATTAGACATCAAATCTCATGAGTTATACTTTGACACTACGAAAGAAGTCACTCAGAAAAGGGTTAAATTTCTCTTTAATATGTGAGTAGAATAATGTTCATCAAGTTCAAAATTCTCATATATTTTCTTATAAAAGAACGTTAACTTAAAAAAATTTGATAATGGTCTCATGAAAGGATATCAACTACTAGGAATGTTATACTCGGGTAATATTCCCTACTCATTTATAATCATATCCAAGTCATACTTCTTCTAAGATCAAGTTAGGACTTTTGTTAGGATGAAACATAGGCCTAGGACTAGGTTATCAAAAAATTGGTATAAGGGTAAACAAAGGTTGTTTGGATGATATGTAAAGGTTTTCTACTAGTGCATTCACGACTTTATTTTTGACCTATAAGAGTGAACATTTACTCTTTTGGATATCTTTTGTTTTTTTTTCACTGTTGACTTTTGGTATATACCCTTTTTTGAATTTTTTCTCTTTTCAACACTTTGTGATGTTCATCTCTTGAATTGTATGGCTCATACTTTTTTTAAGATAATTCTTCAACCATCTCTATAGATTTCTAAAAACAATTGGGTAATGGTTATCTTATAGGGTTTCAATATGGGTAATGGTCAATGCGTTCACAAAGAAAAAGACATATTATGAAGGCTCAAAGGGTTAACTAATGGGAAATAACTTAGGGAAAGATGAAGGCTCTAGGTTTACCAAGGAATGCTTTATCATTTCCTAAGTTTCATATGACTTAAATATAACAATAAACATAAGAGATAACTAGTATAGTATTTTAAATGTTTATCTAATAGTTGGCCAAAATGAAGAGTAATGAGACCAGCTAGGAAATTATTGTTTGCTATAGAAAATTCTGAACTTATGACCTTCTCAAAGAAAGATTGTCTTTAAACTCACATGGGTTAATAGTCTCCACTTTTCTTTTTCAGGATCTCCAAGTTATATTTTCTCTTCAACTTTAACTATATGCATATGGTTATAAATATTTGGATTTTAACTTTCCATAGAATACTTCAAAAAATAGAGTAAAAAGATGAAATAATTATATACAAATCTATTAATATGTTAAAGTTTAAAAGATGGCTTGAATAGTCAAAAATCCAAATTCTCATCCTTGTATTTGAACTTTTCATAAATTTTATCAAATTTTTTTATATAAATTCAAAAGACTTAAAAAATAACTATGGACACATCAAAATTTGAATACCCTACCCCTAGACTTAAATTAAACATCGTCTCCAATGTTTCCAAATAAAAGCATGGACAAATGAAATAAATAAGTGATAAGGGTTAGAATGGTATTACTTGAACTCCGTGGTTAGTGCATTGATCTGTTGATGTGACCAGATAAAGTGAAAAGCAACCTACAACTCAAACCATGATACACATAACTTGTTTGGAGCAAATTCTAGTAAATAGGTTCCTCTAATAGGAGTTCTACCCCACTTCATCGAGGTTTCTCATTTCAAAGTATGGTTTCAATCACTAGCCATTAACTTTGGAAAGTTCACCATCTTTCTCAATTTCTACGACCCCATGAGGATAAACAGTCTTTACTACATATGGGCTAGTCCTTCGGTAGTTAACTTTCTAGGAAACAGATGTAGACAAGATTTATATAGAAGGACCTTCTAACATGGTTCAAACATTTTGTGTACTAATTTTTTTTTATCATGAACCATCTTCATACGATCCTTGTACCTTATAGCACTATCGTATACATCTCTCCTAACTTCTTCCAAATCTAGAAGTGGAAACTTCCTATGGGACCCAGCTTTGTCATAGTCAAATTCGAGCTATTCTTTTGCCAATATTCTTTATATTCTAACTCAATAGGAAAATGTCAAGATTTTTCAAAAACTAAGAGGTAAGGAGACATTCCAAAAGGAGTCTTATATGTTGTTTTATAAACCCAAAGTGCATCGGTTAATCTTAGAGACCATTCCTTCCTACTAGTATTCACCATCTTCTCTAGTATGTGCTTAATTTTCCTATTTGACACTTCAACTTGCCCACTAGTCTAGGGATGGTAAAACATTGCAATTCTATGGGTGACTCCATATTTCTTCTCTAAAGCCTCAAATACTTAGTTGTAGATGTGTTAGCCTCCATCGCTAATGAGAGCGCATTTGGACACACTTTGTGGTCAATTGTCTTACATGTTGTTGTCTCTACCCATTTGGACACATAGTCTACTCCCACTAGGATATATAGATTTCCATGAGAGTTAGGGAAAGGACCCATGAAGTCTATGCCCTAAACATTAAAAATTTCAACAATTAATATGGGTTTGAGTGCTCATGTCCCCACAACCTATGTTCCCTAACTTTTGATAGTGTCACATGCTTTACAATATGCACAAGAATCATTGAAAATCATGCACTAGTAGAATTCATAGTGTAAATCTTTGCAGTAGTCCTTTTAGCACTAAAATGGGCCCCACAAGCATGGTCGTGACAAAAGGAGATGAATTTTTATGTGTGTTAGGGACACACCTCCTAATGATTTGATTGGGATAGTACTTGCCGATATGAAGTACTTGATCTTGGCTAGAAAATTTGATGCATCTTGTTTTGACCAATGTGATAGAAGTTTATTTGTAACAAGATAGTTGACAATGTCAACATACCAAGGAAATTGGGACACCTACATGAGTTGCTCATCAACGAAGGTTTCTTTTATTGGCACATGTTTAGTAGAAGACTCAACTATTAACCTGGATACGTGATCTACTACAATATTTTTGGAGCCTTGGTTGTCCCTTGTCTATAGAGAATCCATTAGATAAGTCTAGGTTTAGCATCCTTCTTAGATAGAAGGTACTTTAATGCAGCATGGTCTAAATAGATTATTGTTTAAAACCCTAAGAGGTAGGACTTAAATTTGTCCAAGGTGAAATCAGCACCAACAACTCTTCCTTTGTAGTAGAGTAATTGAGTTGGGCATCATTAAGAGTCTTACTAGCAAAATAGATCACAAGGGAAAGTTTAGAAATTTGTTGCCCCACAATAGCGCCAATTGCATAATCAAAAGCATCACACATAGTTTCAAATAGAGTACTCCAATCCGGTGGTTGTATGATGGGTGATGAGGTGTGCTCGGCTTTTAAGGCATTTAAAGGTTCTCATGCAATTTTCATTAAAGTTAAAAATTGCCTCCTTTTCTAATAGATTGCATATGAGCTTAGATATTTTGCTAAAATCTTTGATAAATTGTCTATAAAATCTAGCATGGCTTAGGAAAGAGTGGTTTCCTTCATTGTCCTTAGAGGGAGAGGATTGGACATGAGGTCTACCTTGGCTTTGTCAACCTCTATGCCATTGTGTGATATTATATGCCCTAGCACTATGCCACTTTTCTCCATAAAATAGCATTTTTCCCAATTAAGTGCTACAATTTTCTAAGACCTTCCTAACACTAGAGCTAGGTGGGTCAAGCACTCATCAAAAGTGCACCTCAACATTGAAAAATCAGCCATAAACACTGCAAGGAATCTCTCCACCATATAAAAAAAGATACTCATCATAAAAGTCACTAGAGCATTGCATAGCCCAAAAGGCATCCATCTATAGCGAAGGTTCCAAAGGGACAAGTGAAAGTAGTCTTTCCTTAATCTTTTGGTGCTATAGGAATTTGGTTATAGCAGGAATATCCATCTATAAAAGTGTAATATTCGTGATAGCTAACCTTTTCTAGCATTTGGTCTATTAAAGGAAGTTGAAAGTGGTATTTCCTCGTGACCAAGTTCAACTTGCAGTAGCTGATGCAAACTCTACACTTAGTGGTCACATGAGTAGGGACTAATTCATTATCATCATTACTAACTACCATTACTCCAAATGTTTTAGGTATAACCTAAACATGATTGACCCATGCACTACCATTACTCCAAATGTTTTAAGACCTCTTCTGTAACTACCTCCTTCATGTAAGGGTTTAGCCACCATTGTGATTCTCGACACATTTTAGCATTCTCTTCTAAACAAATTTGATGCACATCAACAGTGGGGCTAGTATCTTTTATGTTCAAAATGGACCACCCTATAGTTGTCTTATGTCTTTAGAGTATATCAAGTAGCTTACCTTCTTGTTTATGATTTAGATATGAGGCTATGACAACATGTAAGGTCTCAAAGGGACTTAAAAAATGCATACTTTGGGATTTGTTGTAATGGTTTTGGGTCTAGTGTTGGTATTTTCTTAGGTGGGTTTTCCTAAGTTGAAGGTGGTATCAGGGATTCTATTTTTGGCTTCCATTTTGGAGTATCCACTACCATTGCAACTTCAAGTAATGGTTCTACTTGCTAAATAATACTAACTTAGATCAGACTTAGAGGATGAAAGGAAAGTGTCATGAACAATATTTCCTATTACATTCATAGCACAAGAATATTTAGAGCCCATCTGTTATGCAGCATTAAATATGTTGAACTCGAGTTTCATATTACTAAATGATAGTTTCATAACACCATTCCTACAGTTGATTATTGTATTAGATGTGGTTAAAAATGGACAACCCAAGATGATAGGGATTTTAACATCTGGATTTGATATTGTTTCTATGTTTAAGACCAAAAGGTCCACTAGAAATAGAAACTGGTCCACCTATATTAAGACATACTCTGCTAACCCTCTAAGAATTTTGATAGAATGATCTACTGATTGTAGGATACTAGCAGTAGGTTTTAGTTTGCTAAACCTAGTTTCACATAGATTGAATAGGCCAACAAGTTAACACTAGACCTAAATCGAAGAGTGTCTTATCAAATTAGTGTTACCCAATAACACATGAGATTGTAGGGCATCTAGGATCTTTCCATTTTAGAAGGGCCTAGTGCTACAGAATAGAACTAGCTTGACTAGCGAGAAAGGCCCTTATGCACATTAAGTTGATGCTTTAGTGCATGCAGGTCCTTTATGAACTTAGCATAAGGAGGAAAATTTTTAATGGCACCAAGTAATGGGATATTGATATTAACATGTTTGAATATGTCCATTATCTTTGTGTAAGCATTCTCCTTCTTAGCATTATTCAATCTCAGAAGAAATGGAACCTTCAAGACATTAGGTGCTTGAGGAAGGGGTTCAAATGAAGAGGATGCATGTTGTACTTTTTCTTTCCCTTTTTGAGGTTCAGACCTACTTGATTGCCTACTTGTTTTGCACTCTTGAAGGATTTTGATGGATTTAACTTGATCAGACAATGTGAAACTAATCTCATACTGACCCTTAGGGTGGCTTGGCACTAGTTCACTAGGAAACTTTCTTCTTTTCCTTTCTTGAAGCATAGTAGAGAGCTGACCCATCTGATACTCCAGCTTCACAATAAACTGTGAATTGGCATGCAAGGTCTATTTTGTTTGATTGTAAAATTGCATTGTAATGTTTTGAAACTTAACATCTCTTGCATGAAGATGTTTAGTGTTAAGTGTTTCCTCTAGTAACTATTTCCTTGTTTGGGCAGAAATTATGGAGGTAGTTATTGCAAAGGCATATTACTCCTAGGAACATCTTGTTGAGAGGGATTCCCTAATGGAACCCCTTGGTAATTATTCTTTGACCAAGAACAGTTGGGATGCCTAACCTATCCGGGGTTATAGGTCTTAGAATATGGGTTATTATTGCTATATTGGAGAACTACATTCATAGCATTTGCCTACTTTGAAAAGAACTTGGTGAAACCAAAGCTAGAAGGACACAAAGGAGCGCAGTGATTAGGATTATAATAGATTGAACAAACCTTAGTTTGAGGTTGCATAATTGACTATTCATCGTGAAGGCATCAAACAATTGTGTCAAATCATCTATTTTTCCTATTTTCTATGTCAATATATCAATTTTGCTATACAAATTTGGAGTAATTCCTAGTTCATAGATTCAACCTTTCCTTTGTAGCTATGAATTTCTTTCCATTCGGGTAGAGTAATCCCATTGCTAAGAATTATCAACAAGTGTTTTAAAGAAATTCTAGGCTTCCACATTGGTTTTAGTCATGAAAGCCCCTCCACTAGTGGCATCTATCATGAATCAATTCTACGGTGTCAAACCTTCATAAAAATATTGAACCTACTGCCACTTCTCAAGACCACAGTGGGCCATTTCAAAAGAAATTCCTTCCAATGTTCCCAACATTCATAGAAATGTTCTCCCTCCTTTTGTTGAAAACTTATAATTTTAGATCTGTGGATGTTGGTTTTATGGACTAGAAAAAACTTATTTTTGAATTTTTTAGATAATTGATACCCTACTTCTAAAGAGTTGAGCCATGCCTTAGCCTTGTCCTTAAGGGAAAATGAAATAGCCTCATCCTAACAGAGTCATCAGGGAAGCTACAAAATTTGAAAGTTACACAAATGTCAGAAATTCCTTAACGTGATAGTATGAGTCTTCCTTGTCCAACCCATAAAAAGTAGGTAGGAGTTGAATAATCCCTAGTTTCAACTAAAAGTTATTTGCATTTGTTGCTACTAATATCATGCATGAAGGTGTGTCGAATTGAACCAGTGTAGAGTAATCCTTAAAGAAATACCAAAGTCCTATTTATGCAAGGAAAGTAGTAAATCTAATGCAAAACCCTCAAATGCAACAATTAAGAAAGTGCTTTCTACATGCTATATATGACCATTCAAATGCAACTAAGTTAACAATGCAACCTAATCAAGAAATTGAAAAGAAGGGAAGAATAGTCTCACAATGGGGTCTTGGAAATAATATTCTCATACAAGGGTGGTCCATGTACAGGTCGTCTCCTCTTCTAGGTTAGGATGGCCCACCCTTGACCTATATTACTATAACCCCTAGTTTAAATGAATGAATCACGTACAGAAATACAACCTCATCCTCACTATAGTTCACTCAAATAAAAAATTAATTGGAAACCATCCTAAAGTCTTCCTCCAAAGCTTTATACGTATCCAAATTCCTACATAAAATATATAGGAAGTATCAAATTCTTGGGAATAAGGAAAGAATGGAAAAATGGAAACTATTCTACAAGCAATCCTAAGACTATGACTAATGGTAAAACAATATAACCTAAATTTATTTAAACTCCATTTCGTGTCCACGGCAATGATGCAAAAAACTTAATGTGTCTCAAATAATATAGCAAATGCATGACTCTATTGAAGTATGGAATCAGAAAATATGGGTTGATCTTACTTTAATTTAGCCAAGCTTTCAAGCAAAGGACATTTGTATCTAAAACTAAAGACAAGCAACTAATTAGAAAAAAAAAAAAAAAAAAAGAAACATCTAAGCTACACAACTAAAAAGTAAATCCTAAAGCAGAAACCAAGTAATTGAGGAAACTAAAAATCTATCTAAATAAGCAAGGAAATAAGTTAGAAAACTTTCTAAAACTACAACTAACTACAAAAAGGAAACTTTTCTAACATGAGCACTAACTAGAAAATAAAAATATCTAAAACTACAATTAACTAAGAATTCAGGGAACTATCTAAACTACAACTAACTATACATTAAAGCATTCTTCTAAAACTACAATGACTAGAAATTAAAGTAAGGAACAAATTTAAAAAAACTATTTCATTAATGGACAAATTACAGTGATTACATATGCAATGAAAAGAAAGTAAGTAAATGTCCTTCAAATCTGGGCTTCAATTTCGTTGTAGGGCCCATATGTTGTGTCACTCAACAGGAGCTTGTACACTTCTCTTCAACCTAAAATTCACTAAATTTACCACCAACTTTTTGATCCTCTATATCCCAACATGCCAAAAAATGGCAAATCTCATCCAATGATCCTTAGGAATGAAGTATTAGTGCACAAAAGAAAAGAGGAGTGCTAACACTTTTTCCCTAAACAATTAGCACCTAAGAAAGAAAGAAGAATGATGAAAAGGAAACTAGAAAATGTTATTACATTTTCCCTAAGCCAAAAATTCTTAAAAGAAAGAGGGCAACTTCAGAGAGTTTAGATAAACAAGGGATTAGAGATCATTTAACTTTAAGAAAGTTAAACCATAGAGGAGGCTTCCTAGTTTAAACATGAAATAGAAGAAAAGGACAACAAATTGGAGATAGGGCCCTCATTTTAGGACTCGCCCATTCCTAACCTTAGGAGATGAAGCAAGAAATAGGTACATGGTGTATCCCTACCATCTAACATGAAGGCCATTATCAAGGAACGTAGGTGGCTTACGGATGGATGTGCATGTTTTCCTCAACCTATTAAGAAAATAGAAAGTTTCCTTATTTCTAAAAATCCTTTCATTTTTCTTAGTCCAACTCCATAAAAATAAATTAGAAAGAAAGAAAGATAAATGATGCATGAATTCTAACTAACATGGATAATACATGAACCTAAAATTAGAAAGTGGGTGTGTGAATCGAATTAGAAAGAAGAAAGATAAGGAAACATAGTGTCAAAGATGAAAAGTGAGAATGGAATAGGAAATAATGTGAGATGCATGCAAATCTAGCATGGAAGGATCCATTCATGCAACTTAGAAAATGGAAAGTATGTGTGTGTTTCTAAATGGAAAGTTATATGCTTACACTATATGCAATAAATATTCCTAATTCTACAATGATATGCATGACTTTTTAAAACTAAGAATGCTTTCTAAATCTAATGAACTACTATGCATGAAGTTACCAAACTTTCCCTAGAAAATAAGCAATGAAAATAAGAAGTCAAACATGGTTTTAAACTTAGGAAAGTGCTACTTCTAAGCTAGGAAAGTGCTAGATTTAAGAATCTGCCATGCAAATACATTCCAAAATTGACTTAAACTAATTATAAAAATTTCTCAAATGAATGAGGAACACTGATGTTTTTTTGTCAGTGTGAACTAAATTGGTTTTATCATTTGCATTTTGTAATATAGGCACAAGTTGGGAGCACTGATGTTTTTGATAACTTGAATATGCTACACCACAACAACAACGATGATGAGCTCGCTAATTTGGAGAACGTGGAGTTAGTTTCAAAATCCAATAGAGGTAAAAAGCTCAAGAAACTAATGTCTCCAGTTTGGAATTTTTTTGAACACCTTCCTCTATCAGAAGATGGAAGGCAAATGTGTAAATGCAAGAAGTGCTCTGCAATATATATTTGCGATAGCAAATTTGGTACTGGTAACTTAAAACATCATATAATTCCAAAATTGAAAACAACCTACTTCTCAAATAGGAAAATGCTTTAAAACATGGAAACTAAGCAAGCTACATGGAAAACTATGCTACAAGCTAAATCTTCAAAGTAAAACTAACCTAAGGAAACAAAATTATCATAAAAATCTATCATGAATGCAACCTAAACATGCTACTAAAGAAGTCATGAAAAAGACATGTTTGGTGAAAATTGGTGGAATGCATTGAAAATCTTATGCTTGTTTGCTTCTAAACCTTAATGGAATAGAAGGGAAACACAATATGTATCTACACTACTCTAGATTAAAGGAATTACCATGTATAACATGAACTACAAGGCAAGTAAAGATGAGAAATTACCATGCAAAACTAAGGAAAAACTAGAACTAATTCATGCATACAAATCTAAGTAACGTGAAGGATGATGTATGCAACTACATTAGCTATCTAAATAAGAAAAACCTAGATGAATGCATGCTTGAAGAAGGTTAATGAAAAAGATAGAAGATGGTAGAGAAAGAAAATGAAAAATAAGTGAGAAAAGGAATTGGACTAGGTTAAGACCATACATTTATCTCCAAGGAATTTGATCATGTAAGCTTGATGGGAGCTTGGGTGAGGGGAATCTTCCTCCCTCTATTTCCCCTAGTTTTGGCCTTGAATTCTAGGGAAAGTTGAAAGTTTAAAATCTATTCATAACACCTCTATTTATAGATTTCTTAGCATAAATGTTAAGGGAATTCAAGGGTGAAGATTAAGCCATTTTAATTAGAACCAAACCAAGGGCTACATGAGCGGTGTGAGATTCAAATATAGGAATGGATGATAAAAATAGAAGAAATAAGAGGGAAGGGAAAGAGAAAGGAATGAGCAAGCTTGTGGGAAGAACCGAATAAGTGGTAAAAAGAAAGAATTAGAAAGGGAGAATAAGGAGGTAGCTTAGGAATGCAGGAAGGAATAGAAATCAAATAGAAAAGTGGTCATTGGAGGTGGGAGGCATGATTTTCATTTTAGGAAAGTGGGGGTGGAAAATAGGAGAAAATAGAAGGGCTAAATAAAGGAAAGATAAGGAATAAGTAGGAAAAGAAATTGGTGGGGAGAAAACTAAAAGAAATGGGAAGTTGGTGGGGGAATATAGGGTTTTTCATATATAGAAACTAAGGATTGTGGGGCATGGAATGCACATTGATGTGTGTGTTAGTGATCTAGAAACCCTAAGATGTATGGAACTTTGAATGAGATTGGATGGTTGAGATCTTCCTTTTCTTAGGGTTTTTGTTTGCCTTTTCAACATAGGAAAGGTGGCTAGGGTTTCCTTTTTTGCTTCACTTCAATCCTAACCCTTAGATCATACTTACCTTTACTTGAATGGATGGGATCCTATGACATATAAGCCTTCTTTAAACTTCATTCCTTTTCTACTGTTGGATTGGCTTGCCCTTGAATAAATGGCCTTGATTCTTGAAGATCTTCATTTTATGCAAACCAATTCTGCTTCAATATCTTGTTAGATAAGGCATCTTCTCATTGGTTGAGTTTAGAGAAAATAAGGGAAAAAATCTTCCTGTGGTCCTATTTTTCTTTTTATTCTAAGAAGCTTTTATTGTATATGATTTCAATGTATATGAATTGAGGATCTTCCATAAGCTTGCAAAGGTGGTGACATGTGTGCAATTGTGCTTGAATTTGAAAATTGCCACATTTTCACCCTCATTTGAGTTGGAGTTGAACATAGGGTTTTGGTCATTCTGACTTCAACAATAACACCCAATGAATCTTTTGAACCTCCATGGCTTCTTTTATGGCTTGTGTGACCCTTCATGTATCTTGGAATTTGAAATTTCTCTTTTTGAGGTAAAATTAGCAATTTTATGTATTTTTTACATTTGTAACCTGGACTTGCAAAATAATAGAATTAACCTTATTTAGTGATAATTTAGTGATTTCTAAGGCTAAAACATTCTAAATATAGGGATATGTATGTAATATATATATATATATATATATATATATACATTCCCATCATTTTTTGTTCATCACCATAGAATTCAAGTAATAGATCAATTCTTCCATGGGTACAAAAAGATCTCCACCTTTAGAATTCAAGTAAAAGATTAGCTCACCACTCTTGGATATAGAACTAAAGAGGAATAATAGTTCACCACTCCTTAGATACAGAAACACTGCCAAAGAGATACAAAACTATAGGTAGTAAACTAACTCACTAGCTCAAGGATATAGATTAGTCACCACCTTAGGATACAGAGTTAGGCACCCCACCACACTTGGACCCCTCCAAGTGATACAAAAAATGCAAAAACTAGAGATGCATCAAGCCCTCTCTAGTCAATGGAAAAAACGTCCACTTATGATCAATCCCAACATATTGTTTGATTCAAATATAAGGTATTTATAAGTGATAACAATATTTTTAATTAAGAAACTTACATATCTACTAAGTAACTATCTAAATACATTAGTTTTCTAGGCTAGAGAATACTTTCAAAATATAAGCAAAAACTTGGTGTAGCTCTAATATTACTCGTAAGGGCATGAATCAATATAGTACTTTCATGCAAGTGAGGCCAATCCCATGAGGAATCTCATAGATTTACAATGAATTGGATTCTATTTGGATCAATTAACTTCAGCCAAAGAGATAGAGATGTGATTAAACTAAGAAATTGAAACAAACTACGAAGGAAACATGCATGGAATTGGAAACTAGAACTAAAAGAAGCTTTCTAAACAATAATGTTAAGCACTTAGAATGGAAACTTACCTAAGTAACATGAAAGCAACTAAAGGAAACTAATGGTAATTTAAAATGAATCAAACTAAGCAACTTAACTTAAGGAAACTATTAAAAGGAAAACTTTCCTAAATTGACACTTACCTAACATAGAACTACTAAAAATGGAGCTTTCTAAAACTCAAAAAGGAAACTTTATGAACCTAAACTAAGATTTTAACAATAAACTAACTACTTCCAAAATAATATTATGCTACTCAACTAGGAAAAAACCAAAAAGGAAAGCCACCTAGTCCCATATGCATGATCCATGGATAGTACGCATGGTTTCACTATGCAATAGTGACCAAAATTGATAATATAACGTTAACTATAATGAAAAATAATTAATGGATCCAATAAAACACATGAAAAACTAAATGGGACCCTAAGGATTTAAGCAAATAAGGTGTTTAGTTGGTTGGAAACAAAGCACAAAGTTAAGGGGAGAAAATTTCTAATTTCAACTACTTAAGAACTTCAAAAAAATCAAGCATAAGGAAGCAATTGAAAGAAAACATTTTATGCAAGGAAACAAACTATATCCATAGTACATTAATGGAAAAAATATTCCATAATAAGAATTCTCACAAAACATTATTGATTCACTTCCAAATTACACCAAAATTATGCACATGAAACAATCTACAAATTTTAGAAATTATGCATTGTTCAAGCTTGCAAAACTATATCTAAACAACACGAAAACTTCAGTATAAATCTCCCAATATAAAGTATAATGATATGCAAAGAAAATTAAGGAAATTTGAGAGAGAAGGTTAAAAGGGTGAACTAACTATGGAAAGTGGACCTAAACTATGGAAAGTGAACAAGGAAAAAGAACAAGAAATTCCATAGGGGTTTTCCAATTTCTAAGCTAACTATTCTCTTGGATGTAACTATTAGACAATAAATTACTTTAATCTTGGTTGACTAACAAATAAAAACTAAAAAATTGATGCAGAAAAGGAGGGGCATTGAAGGATGGAAAGTTGCATGTAATATAAGGAATAAAACAAGGAAGACTTAGAGCAATGAAACTAAATCAACAAGTAAACTAGTAACCTGAATTGAAGAGAAATTAACCAAGACAACAATTAGAAAACTATAAGAATAAAAGCATCAATGAAGTCCCAAAGTCTAGCAAAAAATAACACCAAAGGAGAGGTATGTTTCAAGGTGTCTGACCCACCTCTACTTTGAAAATTCGTATGAACCATGGGCTATACATAGATGAGAGGGTTCCTTAGGAAAGATTAAATCCATGAGGAAAGTGGCTCTAGAGTTAGGGTATTGAATGAGAAAGGTTAAGAAGAGTTTTGGAGGAGGAAAATTAAGTAGGAATGATGTCATAAAAATGACATAAGAGGTGAGGGGCTGGCTGGTTACTAATTTTGGAAAGGGGAGGGGGGGGGGGTGTGAAGTGTCATTTTCCATGAAAAGAAAGTGGCGCTCCAAGCTCCTATTTGAATGGTGATTGGTTGGTGGGAAGAGTGAGAAAATATGAAAGAAAGTAAGGAGAAAAATCTAGAAGAGATATTAGGGTTTTTACATGTTAGTCTGAACTTTGATCAAGGGTTTCCTAATTAGGAAACCACTTGATATTGTCAACTAAGCAAGGAGGGTCATCCTTTTCTTAGAAGGTGGCTCCCTCCTTGGGTTCAAAACTAAGAACCCTAGGGTGAATGGGGTATTAGGGTTAGGAAATGGATTAGGAATGTGGGGTTTTCTCTCTTGATGGGTCTCTTAATGTATGATCATCTTATCTTTTACATTATCTCTCAAAAATCCCTTAAAAATCACCCTTTTAACATGGGAAAGTTGCTTGAATTGATGCTCCAATTGTGTGGCTCAATGTGGAACTCATTATTGGCTTTATGGCTCACTTTGATGATTCATTCCTTGGTGGCTTAAGTGGCTTCAATTCTTGAGTAGCTTGTATGCCTTATCACCCTTTTTCATGACTTTAATGGCTAAGTAGCTTGAATGGCTCCCATGCAAAGATGGTGAAAATGCATGGCTTGGGCTTGGGTCCATTTCTAGTCACCTTTTCCTTCTTTTATTGCTTCTTTTCTTGCCCTATGATGATCTTGATCCTTGATTAAGCTATGGATGATGTCAATTGCATTTTAGCTTGATCTTCAATTCTCATCATGATCAATCTCAACCTTTAGATCATCTCTCCAATATCTACAGAAGGTAGAAAACCCTAATTAAATCCTATAAAAATATGATCATTCATATATGTACTTAGGACTAACTTATGAACCTATAAAATATCACATTTTTGAATTATTAGGTTAGAAATGCATGTGTTATATTTTTTTTCCAAAAGCCCTAAAATAACACTATAAGCTATAACACATGGGCAACTAATTGGATATTATTTATACAAAATTGAATATGTATCAGTACTTGTCCAGTAAGACTTTCATAAATTTGAGTGTCTCTAAATTAACACTTACTAAACATTGGGTGGTTACAAATACAAATCAAGCAACTTCTAAATACATTTCTCAACTCTTTTACTTCCTAAGCAAGCACTTTCCTTAACCTTGGTAGCTTAGAATCTTTAACTAGTCAACACATTGACCCTTGACCAAGGAAGCCTTGTAGAAGGCTTTTTGACCAATTCAAGCTAGGAAATTTTGATTGGTCATAGGACAATTTTTACTGTGCAAATCTAAAACGTCCATTTGAGATTTTCTCATACATCTCTTAAGATTAGATCCAAGATGTCCACTTTTGTCCAATTTTAATAGCCTTCTATCAAGGCCCACATATGTCCCATTTAAATGATCAAATCTATTTAAACACTCTATGTTGATGGCATCCATCCATCTACAACCAATCATGCTCATGATCCCATGTTCCAAGATAGATCAATGATGATCTTGGTCATCCAATGCTAGATCATCCATTATTGATCTTGAAATTGGGGACACTCGTGTTATTCTCCAAAGGTTGGAAAGAACTCACACTATTGCACAGAAGGATTTTAAAGTCAGCATAAAGAAGTCGCTTATACAACTGCCAACTTTATAAATATTTTAGAAGTCGTTTGAAAATAAATGACTTTAAATATATATACTTAAGCATAAGTGACTTTAAAAAACTAGCGCAAGAAGGGAATTTTTCACGGGAAGAGCTTTGAAAGTTGTTTTTATGAAAATGACTTCAAAAGTTGATAACTTTTAAAGTCGTTTATATGAAAACAACTTCAAAAGTTGACAACTTTTAAAGTCATTTTCATAAAAAATGACTTTAAAAATACATAACTTTTGAAGTCATTTTAAGGAAGCAACTTGAAAAGTATCACGATAAATTTGGAGGGAATATTTTATTTAGCGGGAATGGACTTTTAAAGTTGTTTATATATAAGCGACTTTAAAAGTCCCTCACTTTTAAAGTCATTTAGTGTTAAGCGACTTCAAATGTTTAATATTTTGAAAGCTGTTTAGCACTAAACAACTTCTAAAGTCTTCAATGATTTATAAATTGCTATCAAAGTACCATTTTTTCCATTATCTTCTTCTTCTCATGGTTTTTGAATGACGACTTCATCTTTGGGCCTTATGCTTCTCTCTTTCTCCCCTCTTAATTTTCATTTTTATATTTTGACTTTTTGTGTCATGGAAAAAACTATAAGTAAACCACAACTTCTTTTAAATCACATGAATTCTTTTCTAATTACTAACTTTTCTATGTTTTTATTTTGCAAATCGTGTGTGTTTTCACATTGCATGTCATGGGGTTAAAGAATTTGTTTGATCATCTTAATTTTGCTAAAATTATATGATTTCATTAAAAATGACAACTACTTTTCTCTCAAGCCTCACTATTGAAGAAAGGGAGAATAATACGATTTGTAGTTCTCGCCCAAAATTAGGGTTTGATGAAGATTAGTGGTTACAACATCAACTTTTGGCAAATTTTGATGAAAAATAGTGGTGTCAGCTAAATACTAGGCCATATTTTGATGAAAAAAAGCAGTTTCACTATTTGATCTTGGCTTGATAAGATCATCTTATAATATGTAACATCTGATATATAGGTAACATTGGATGTAATCAAAAAATAATTTGATTTCCTTATTGATTTGTTTGTTTATATATATATATATATATACACACACACACACACACACACACACAATTGCATTTGTAAAATTAGTTTCATTGTGTATTTATGTAAATTTGTAAAATCGTTCTGTTTTAAGAATTTTTTTGTCAACTTTCACCATACCTTTTCACTCTGTGTTTATTATATGTGTGTAAAAACTAAACCAGACTTCTGTTTCCCTACTCTAAACCAAATCTTACCTGTGTGAATTGGAACTACATTCACAAATTTGGGGTCAATATTGATTTTTGAGTGTTGGTTAATATCTCTATATTTGACTCATATGTATTATGCATATTTGAAGAATTTTTACAATGTTGTGTGTTAAAAATTATTCTTTAGAAAGTTGATTTTATTTGTGAATGTGTCTGTCATAATTTACTTTTTTTTCATTGTTAATTGAAAATTTCTATGAAATGTAGTTATTTTGAATACTTCTAATTCATGTATATCTAATGCTTGGTAAAATGCCTAACCTAATCTTTTCATGTCTTACAAGTCTCCACGCAAATTTGCTTAGATTTCTTATGATAATGGACAAATATGCTTGGATGTCTATGACAAGGACATTGAAAGAATATGAGGAGGATACAGAAAATTTCATAAAGTTTGTACTCAGGGTAGGTGTTGATTGTAATGGCATTCATTGTCCATGCTCAAAATGTGGAAACTTGAAAAAGTAATTGTAGGGGTGTAGTGAGAACAATTGTGCTCTAGCGGAACTTTTGCATAGTCCCTTGACAAGGCCTGGAATATATGATCAAGACACTGTAGGAAGTGTTGGAGATAGTAGTACAACTATACCAATGTTTCGAGATGCATATGATGACTTCTAGGATGACCCTGAACAATTTCATGCTACATTAGAGGAAGCCGATGAGCCATTGTACCCTAAGTGTAAAGATTATACCAATCTATCAGTAGTGGTAGAACTTTACAATGTGAAATTAAGATTTAGTTTTTCATATCAAAGTCTTTCAGAAGTCTTGAAAGTAGTGTGTAAGATGCTACCGAAGGATAATAAATTGGCAAGGTCCACATGGGAGGCAAAGAAAACCATGGTTGCGCTAAGATTGAATTATGAGAAGATACATGTGTGTCCCAATGATTGCATCTTGTATAGGAAAGAGCACTTGTGGACAACCAAGATGGAAGTTAAAGAAGAATTCAACTGAGATAGTTACAAGCATTCCTGCAAAGGTTCTATGGTACTTCCTCCTTATTCCAAGGTTCAAAAGAATGTTTCGCATAATAAAAACAACAAAGAAATTAGTGTGACATGCTAATGATAGAGTAGCTGATAGATTTTCATGCCATCCAACAAACAGCCCAGCATGGAAACTCCTAGACTTCATGTGGGCTAATTTTCGTGAAGAACCTAAAATCCTACAACTCACATTATCTACAAATGGGATTAATCATCATGGTTCTATGAGTAGTAAGTATAGTTGTTGACCCATTATATTAGTTTGTTACAACCTTCCACCATCTCTATGTATGAAGAGGAATTTCATGATGCTAACTATGCTGCTATTGGGTCCAAAGAAGTTAGGGAATGACATTAATGTGTACTTGTCTCCCTTGATTGATGATCTTGAGATGTTATGAGACAGAGGTGTTGAAGCATATGATGCATACAGGATAGAGTCATTCACTCTGAAGGCTATATTGTTGTGGATAATAAGTGACTTCCCTGTATATGGTAATTTGTGTGGATATATTGTGAAGGGATACAATGCTTGTCCTATCGGTAGTGATCAAACATGTGCTGTGCAACTTAAACATGGTAGGAGAATAGCATTCCCTGGACATAGAAGATGGTTGTGCAAAGACCATCCATATCGTTTTAAGAAGGGAGAATTTAATGGGAGTGTAGAGACAAGAACACCTCCAAAGATGTTGATAGGACATTAGGTATTGTAGCAGGTTGAAAATATTAATGTCTTATGGGGAAAGAATACGAAGAAATCAAGTAAACGTGCAAGTGAAAGTAATTGTAGAAGTTGTTGTAAAAAGAAATCAATATTTTTACATCTGCCGTACTGGAAATCACTGCATCATGTTCCATGTGCTTGATATCATGCATATTGAGAAGAATGTGTGTGAAAGCTTGACTGGTACCTTGCTTAATATCCCAGGAAAAACAAAGGGTGGAATTGCAGCTCGAATGGATCTTATCAATATGGGTTTGAAGAGAAGGTTGCACCTTGAGGATAGGTGCAGTTGAGGAACATACCTACCTAAGGAAAATTATACTCTCGATAGAGAGGAGAGGAAAATAATGTATAAAACCCTATTCAAGCTCAAAGTCCTAGACGACTACTCTTCAAACTTTAAAAACATTGTTTCCATGGAAGAGCTAAAATTGTTGGGGATAATGTCCCACGATTTTCATGCATTGATGCAACAACTACTGCTAGTAGCAATACATTCTGTGTAGCCAAAAGAAGTTAGGGGAGCTATTACAAAATTCTGTTGCTGCTTTAATGCTTTATGCAAGAAGGTAGTTAATGTTTCAAAATTATAAGAAATTCAAGGTCATCTAGTGACAACTTTATGTGAGCTTGAGACAATCTTCCCACCATCCTTCTTTAACATCATGAAACACTTAACAGTGCACCTCATTGATGAGGTTAGACTCTGTGGGCCAATTTACTTGTGATGGATGTATCTATTTGAAAGGTACATGAAAATTTTAAAAGGGTATGTACATAATCACAACCAGCCAGATGGGTATATAGCTAAATGTTATATTACAGTGGAAGCAGTGGAGTTTTGCACAGAGTACTTAGTAGGAGTGGATTCCATTAGAATCCCAAGAAAGAAATAATCAGTTGCATTTCATGATCCAAAGGTTGGTGAACCTCTATCGAGTGGTCATGTATTGACCATTGACTATAAAGAACGAGGCCAGCCCATCTTTATGTGTTGTGAAATGTTGATGAATTCCAACCTTACATTGAGTAGGTTGACCATGCATGCATATTGCACTTATGTAAAATTTAATTGTTGATGGTTAATTACATTTTCCATGATTATTCTATTAATTTGTGTGTGTGTGTGTGTGTGTGTGTGTGTGTGTGTGTAGTGAACACATGGATGTACTCAAGGCAAAGAATCCAAGTGTCATAAAGAAATAGAAGTAGCTACAATTTGAGCATTGTTGCACTTTTAATAATTGGCTTTGTAAGAAGGTAAAATGAAAGAAATCTCACTTAAGTTAAAAAAAAACTACATTATGTATATGTATGTATGTATGTATCTTACTCAAGCATACTTAATATACACAGATTCAAGATCAGATAGAAGTAGCAGACAACGGTATATCAAAAACCTTGGTTTAGATGGCGATGGGACCACGACCAAAAGTAATAAAATATGTCAAATATGCCATCAATGGTTATCACTTTTACACAGAAGACTGTGATAACTCAAAAGTGCAATAGAATAGTGGAGTTAGCTTAGTTTTCTAATGCTACATTCTTTTCAAGTTCAAAGGATAATAGGCCAATAGTGGCAAATGATATTTATTATGGGGTTATAAGAGAGATTTGGGCCGTGGATTATACTTTCAGAATTGTGGTTGTGTTTAAGTGCGATTGGTTGGAACACAACAACATCAAAACTGATGCCCTTAGATTGACATTGGTTGACCTCAACACGATCGACTATAAAAATGATCAATTTATTTTGGCATCTCAAGCAAAACAAGTATTTTATGTACAAGATGAACGTGATAATGATAGTCAACTGTTTTATCATCCTATCAGAGGGATTTTTATGATGAAGACGATTTAGGAGATGCTAAAATAAATTACCCTTCTATTACCAAAACAATCCCATCAATCGAAGCATTACTTGCGGAGAATGAGGATTATGTGCATGACAATGGTGAGGAAGGTGCTTGGGTTTGAAAACAATATATATTTTGGGGTACGTGGAACATGTATATTAGTCAGTTGTAATATATATAATTTCATGTTAGTAATTTTTAGCTCTACTTTTGTCATGAGCTATATGGAATATTGATAGGGAGGTGTGTGTGTGTGTGTGTGTGTGTGTGTGTGTGTGTGTGTGTGTGTGTGTGTGTGTGTGTGTGTGTGTGTGTGTGTGTGTGTGTGTGTGTGTGTGTGTGTGTGTGTGTGTGTGTGCATATAAAGAATGCATGAATCAATGTTGACTATCATAAAAAAGTAGTTTCATTATGTATTTAGTTGTTAGATATTGTGAAGTACTAACATAAAAGGTGTATATATTTTGAATAAAAAATTATAAAAAAAAAAATTGTATACTTTTAAAGTCATTTATAGCTAAACGACATTAAAAGTCTACACTTTTAAAGTCGTTTAAAATATAAATGAATTCTTTATGTATAACAAATGCATCAACAAATTAATGGGATAGACCTCTTAAATTTACATATTAATTATTTAACATCTTTGATTCTTAAATAACAATTTACAAATGTTTGAATTATGTGAATTTCATGCTAAGAAAATTAACATTAATATAAGAACCACTCTAACACACACAGGTATGGAAATGGCCACAAAAATTTAAGCTAGCACCACCACATTCCCACTTCATAATTAATTTATCATCTTTTTTATTTAATGTTCTCTTATTAGTATAGTTTTTGTACTTCTTTGGTTATCACATATTTTTAGTTCTTTAGGAGTGCTTCTACAATATTTTGTGACGTAAGTAAACTTTGAAATCTTAGTGTCAATAAAATGCATATATTCATTTAAAATTAATTAAATGTAGATCAACCATGAACATTAACCCTAACCCTAATCCTAACCTTGAACCGCTAACCCTGAAACCTTAACCCTGAGTACTTAACTCTAACCCCCAACCCTATTCTCAGAACTTGAACCCTAAACCCTGAACCCTGAACACTTATGTACGAACCTTGAACCCTTACTTTGAACCTTAACCCTAAGCCCTTAACCTAATTAACCCCAACATTGTTACCTAGGCACTTGAACCCTGAACACTTACATACACACCATGAAACCTTACCCTAAACCTTGATGCATGAACCCATGAATCAATGTTGACTATCATAAAAAATTTGTATCATTGTGTATTACTTGTTAGATATTGTTAAGTACTAACATAAAAAGGTGCACATATTTTGAATAAAAAATTGTAGACTTTTAAAGTCATTTAAAATATAAACAACTTCTTTATATATAACAAATGTTTCAACAAAAGAGATAGACCTAAATTTACCCTATTAATTATTTAACATCTTTGGTTCTTAAATAACAATTTACAAATGTTTGATTTATGTGAATTTGGTGTCAAGAAAATTAACGTTAATAATAAGGACCACTCTGACACACACAAGTCACGAAATGGACATAGATATTTAAGCTAGCACCCCCACATTCCCACTTCATAATTAATTTATCATCTTATTTTTTAATGTTCTTTTATTAGTACAGTTTTTGTACTTCTTTGGTTATCACATATTTTTAGTTCTTTAGGACTGTTTCTACAATATTTTGTAGCTCAAGTAAACTTTGGATTAATCTTAGTGTCAATCAAATACATATATTCATTAAAAATTAATTAAGTGTAGATCAACCATGCATGAACCCTAATCCTGAACCTTAAACTTGAGCACTTAACTCTAACCCCCAACCCTCTTCCCTGTTCCCTGAACACATGAACCTTAAACCTTGAACACTTATGTACGTACCCTAAACCCTTACTCTAAACCTTAACATTGAGCCCTTAACCTAACCCCGGCCCAACATTGTTACCTGGACACTTGAACCATGAACCTTGAACACTTACGTACATACCCTGAAACCTTGCCCTGAACCTTGATGCATGAACCCATGAATCTATGTTGACTATCATAAAAAATCTATTTCATTGTGTATTAATTGTTAGATATTTTGAGTTACTAACATAAAACGTGTATATATTTTTTGAATAAAAAATATATACTTTTAAAGTTGTTTTACATATAAAATGACTTCTTTATCTACCCATATTTAAACCCCAAAATAGACTTCTCTCCATCTCTGTAATAACCCCAATTTTTGCAAATTGATTAAGAAAATCAATAAAGTTTGAGTTTTCAAAAATTTTAAGCTAGAATATTAGGTTATTAGAAATTCCCGTTTTATAGAGATTAAAATATAATTTAAAACTTATAAATTATGAATATACTTGAAAAACTAATCAAAACGACACTAAGTACGTTCAATTCCTAGTTAAAATGAAAAATCCCTAATTTTCTTTATTTTTTTTATAAATAAAAGGGTAAAATGGTAATGTTACCCATAATTGAGATTTGAGACATCAATATATAGAATACACTCAAAAATAAAATTCCAACACCACTAAGTACGCTCAATTCTAAGTTCGGGAGAATAAAATGGATTTTTCTCCACAAAAGGGCAAAATGGTCCTTCCACACCCCCGTAGGGCCCACAAACGAATCCAACGGCTAGAAAACATGTAATGAGTGGTCAAACCATTACTAGCTGCCAGTGGAGAATCCAATGTTAATTTAATATTCAAAATATGTAAAACATAATTATTACAAGTAATTATGAAAAATGCAAAGCACCTATAAATACCCCTCCAAAAATCCTCCAAAAATGTTCATTAAAATTTTCATGAAATCATCTCGCTTACCCTGAAAAACCATATCTACCTTCCTTCCTAAATTTCCAAAAGTCCCCAAAATTTCTCTTCTTTCACTTTCTCTCTCCTCTCTCTAGATTGGAACAAGTGACCTAAATTCAATTAGGCACTCTATTCCAAATCAAAACTCATAAATCGCACTATCCATACAACCCTAGAATGCTTTATCTACAAAACCCATAAATCAATTTCAAGATCCAACGGTTCAAACAATGAGAAATCACAAGACAAGCAGTTCTTGGGCTATCTTATCATCATGTGGGTATTCTTTTAATTTGAAATGCAAAACCAAAGTTTTTCTCCGATCAAGTAGGTGGAAACCCTTTCCACACTTGTTTCATGTTATTTTATGTAATTTTTATTTTCTATAATTAAGTTTAGGTTAAAAATAATAAAAATCAATTGAGGGTAAGAACCCTTCAAATCTAGATGATAGAGGGCTCAGATGGAAAATCTGAGCCATCCAATCCATCCAGAAGTGTTCAAAACCCCTGAGATAGAAATTTTAAGAATTTTTATAAAGTTTTGACCTTGTAATTGAAGAGGAATTGATTGGACGGTCCAAAACGGACTTCTTGGACTGTCTGATCTTCCTAAGAAGATCGGGATCCCGGGACGCCACACAGAAACACGCTCTGGGTGTGACGCCACCCCGACAGAACAGTTGCTCTCCACCGCCAGTCTTAGGGAGTGTGTTACCGCGTGTGTCCTGGTGACGGGAGTACGGCGATGATTCCGCCCAACTAGATCTACCTTATTGATCCCAGCCATCCATTCCACTGGGCCCAGATCAAATATGGACCCTAGGAATGACTGTGAACTTCAGTCATCAATTGTGTAGTCATCTAAGCTCCAAATTAAGATCAGAAAGAAGCTATGAAAAGCTTCTAACGTCTGTTTTCTCTGAATCTTAACATTTAGAAAATTCTTCATGAAATTTTCTATATTTAAGAAATAAGCTTCTAATTTTTAAGATCTTCAAGATCTGAGATGATCAGATCTTGGGGATCTGTCTTAATGATGATATAATGTTGAAATCAAGTAATATCCATGATTTGTTTTGACAAATCTAACATAAAATGAGGAATCTACCCTTTATGGTAGAAAAACTCTAAAAATGCAAAGGGACCCACTTGATCAGTAAGATCAAGTATGATCAGACCCTTAGGATGGATTTAGTGAATGGGATTATGATGGAATCCATTGAGATCATGGATTAAATAAGACAAAAACAAAGGGATATAATCTGTGGACCTTAATGGAGTAAAAGCCCTAAAATTAATTAAAACCCTTGATTAAAAGGAAAAGATCTAAGATCTAATGGTTGGATCATAAGTAAAAGTTTTTAATAATCTTAATCTAATTAGTTTAATTGTCTTTTATTTGATAATAGAATTGTAAATGTTCTTTATGTTGTAAATTAGGGAGCATGACAGTATAGTTCTTAAATGTTAGCATGCTATGTTCTATATGTTATAAGTTTGTTATTAGGTTGGATTATCTTAGGGCCATGTTAGTTTAAATTTGAAATTTTAGCATGATTCCATTAGATTAGTAGTAAAATTTCATGTATTTCATAATTTAGGATCATGCTAATTTAAGTATAGTTTTATTCCATTAGGTTAAGTTACGTTCATAGGAAGCATATTAGTGTATGGTTGTTAAACTTATATTTGATTTATGCTTAAAGTTTATGATTTAATTGTTGTCAAACTTTATTAGTAGATTCAATTGTTAAGTAGTTGTTAAGATATGATGAGCATAAATCACAAAAAATGTAAACTAATGGAATATGGAGATTCATGGACAATTAAGATGAGTGAATGATTTTGACTTAATGTAATAACTCAAAAATTTTTAACTATTTTTGTATCACTTTATCAACCGCATGTTTTTCCTTTACTAAATTGCTATAAATTAGTTATTTTAGTAATTCATATATAATTAATAGGTGAATAAATGTTCTATTTTCATAAAAATAGGAAACGAAGGAATCTATGAACTATCTACATAATAAGATTCTACTCTCGAAATGGAATACAATGCCTCAAAGAACACTAAAAACGTAGTTCGTATGACCAAGTTATGGGCTTTTAAAGATGAGGGGTAATTCTATAAATTGAGCTTACAAAGCCCAGGGATAAAAACACAAGGGATCTTTTTAGTAACGACACCCCCTTGGTCGTCCCCTACCTCTAGTTGACACACTGCACTACCTTTGTGTAGTGCGGCGCCACAAAGAATGGTGGCACCACCATGGAGCGGTACCACCTTCACCCGCTATAAAAACCCTCTCCCTCTCTCCCTCCGATCATCCCTTCTCCTTCTCCTCCAGTTATTTTAGCCTAGGGTTCAGGCAAGCATAGGAGAAGTCGCACCCACAGCCAAAGGGCACCATCTCAAGGCACCCAGGTAAGACCCTTATCCCTCTCTCTCTCTCTGATTTTCTCCCCTCTCTGGTTTTCCCCTCTCTTATGGCCCAGATCCATGCCGAATCTAGTATTTCTCGGCCAAAAATCGCCGGGGAAAGCCGGGTTCAAATTCGGCTCCATTCGAACCAAACGCCCCAAGAGCGTGCGACCGTGCATTCGTAGTACCAATTCAACTGCGAAGCATGACGTACCGAGAACGATGATGTGCGCCCGATATGGACGAATCTGGTTCGTCCGTGGATTAGCGACACTAAAAATGCAATTAAGAAGGCTATATAACTCCGATCGACGATCTGAAAGGACTATTGTATTTGTATTGACTATGCGGACCTAATTATTCAATAAAATTTAGGATTAGAGGACTATTTAATTTAACTATAGCCTAAAAACCCTAGTAATCTCATAAATCTGCAAGATCAAAGATGATCAAATCTTATAGATTGATCCATTGGATATATTAGGAGATCAATATACCTAAATCAATCCTAAATTACATAGATCAACCTTTGAATTATAGATCTGACAAATCAAAATTAAGTATGAACCTAATCTAAGCATCAAGATAGGTGATTAACCATTCAATTTCAAGATCTTGATGACATAAAAGTTATTTAAGGTAATCTAACCATTAAACATTAGATCTATAAGTGAGATCTAGCTTGGAACCGCATTAAGCAATGATTTATAACCTAAAGGACAAATCTAGCCATTAATCTATAAATCTAATTAATGATCTATAAAGAATGAAAAATGATACTTGAATCCTTGCTATCAATTAATATCCAGGGTTTCTCAAAGGTGATTCAAGGCTGAGTAACGAAGAACACGATTCAAGAGACATCGAGGTAGGTAGTCTAATACTGCTAAGTTTTCAAATGTATTTTCAAAATTTAATTGATTTATTTAATCCTAATGACTGTGTTTAGTATGCTTTTTGCGATATGATATTCTCATAATGAGTACGCAGATTTTTCTTATGATCTTGCATGCAATTGCTTATTTAGTAAATAGTCTATATATAAGCACCGCATACATGTTTTGGAACTAGTTGCATAAATTGCATGATTTGTGATTATTGAGATTTGGAATATATGCATATTTATATGCATTGCTCGCATGTTTTGAAAATAATTGCATAAATTGCTTGATTTACGATGATTGAGATTTGGATTATTTATATATGCTTTTTGGGGTATTGAGCCTAGTGGGCACTATGCTGAGAGGTTATTTATGTACAGGGTTGGCCTCTCAGCCTCTACAACAAAAAGTGGATGGTATCACTGCCAAAATGGCATTGTCCCTTCCTCAACTACTATGGTAAACAGGGATGACCATTGGAGGTATTCACAGCACCCTTTTTTAGGACAGCCATAGTCACTGTGGAGGCTATGGTGGGTTGGTCTCTAGATACCGGAGACACACGATTCCAACTGCGTGCTGATCGTGACCATAGTGACCCTATGATTTTAGTGTTATCGATATACATATAGCATTGAGATGGTCGTATACGAGTACTCATGACTAGTTGGCGTGATGTGTTCACTAAGAGACTCATGTGCATGATACTTATAGTGATGTTAGCATCTGCTTTGAAAGATGACTATTTTAAGAGTTTCATGATTATTATATTTGACTCGTTGATTTGATGTGTTTGCTGTGATCCTATTACTTTGATCTATTGATTTCTACTTTATGATTTGAGTCATATCGATATCGTTGAATTTTAGATTTTGGTAAAGAATTCCATGGCTAAAATTGCATAAATGGGCTTACATTTTATGCATGTTTACATAAAAAGAAATTACTGATGTTTTACATGGAAAGCTCCTTGAATTTATACATGTTGCATGCCATGTTTTCAAAATAGTAGTATCAGATCACCTATTGAGTATGAGGAATACTCCCCCAAATAGCATATTTTACAGATTAGCTCCAACAAGATTAAAAGAAGTATAAGGAAATGTTAGTACTATAATCAAGTGAACGAAGACAAAGACGAGTATGAATGTAAGCATATAATCTATCCTTTGGACATGTTTATGTAATTATTACAGTTGGGCTGTGAGCTGTGATTGGATAGACCTGGCATATACATATATGATTGTTTTAATTTTTTTAAAATTTCCTTGTTCATCTTGAAAGCAAATGACACTCGGGGTTTTCAAAATGAATTCAAAATAAAAGATTTTTCTACTGCATTGCATTGATTTTATAAAACTATTTTCAAATAGGGATCGATCTAGCATTAAGAATTAGTTTTTGCATTCAAAAATGCATGTGAAAACCTGGGTCATCATAGTTGGTATCAGAGCTCAGTTTTATCCATTCACAGCCAGTCCTGCATGTCCAAAGGTCATATACAAGTCATATACAACTGGAACAATTAAGGAAAGGTAGTATAAATATGAGTAATACAGATGACTAGAATAAGAATGATATCAAATCACAAAGATATACACCATAAATAAATTGGTGAAAGGAAGTTTGATTTAACAAATACTTAGACAATGGATGGCTCAAATCCTATCAAAAATCTGGTCTAAACGACTTAGGGGTTAAGAATTGTTGAGTAATGGAGTAACAAGGAAACTATTAGAGGAGAATAAGAGTATGATAAGGAATGAGAATACAAGATGATATTAGTGGAATCTTTAAAAGATAACTGTGACTCGTACTAGATCACAAAGGTATAGATCCTGAAGAACTTAGCTCAATTCTAGATGGCTTAATTGGAACTTTATGAAAATCAAATGACTATCTTATAATGATAACTTGAGTATACTAGACAAGATCAAAAGATGAGTACAATAGAGAAGATTAGAAGATGAGTACAATAATGGATATAGTATTAAGAGGAATACAACATGAATATGATAGGGGAGGTAAAAGACTAAATTTGTGAAGAATGATAAAGAATTTGATTATAACATAGTTATTAGAAGATTTTGATGATAATCTAATGGGGATGACAGATCTGTGATGATAGATTGATCATGACATGAACTTATAAGAAAAGTATAGTATGAACAAAATGTCAATATAATTGTTGAGACACTGCATGGTTTATTGAGAATACAGACAATTAAGGATTTTGACGATATTAGAAAAAAATTCCTAGGAGTATTAAGTTTATCATGTCTGACGTATAGATGAGGTGTCGATTATATGCAACCAATCAAATGGAAACATTGATCTAAGTAGACAAAAGGAGGATGCTGACTAAGGAATAATAATAATAGGTATAATAACAACAATAATAATAAGAGAGAGAGAGAGAGAGAGAGAGAGAGAGAGAGAGAGAGAGAGAGAGATGTAACTACAAGTATTTGATGGATGTTGAACAGTCAAAATAAGAAGATCATGATTTATGGATGATAGGAAAGAGAAGTATAGAATCAAAGATCTTTCATCTTGTGTCGTATTGCCAAATTGAAAGATGAATCAATCAAATTTGAAGGACTAATAGTAGTCGAGTTGGTGGTTTTATTGTGGAAGAAGATAATAGAGATAAAGGAGATGAAAATACAGTCTTTGAGTAGAATATCGGATTTAAGGACAGTGTGTTGCAAGAAATTTTCAAAGAAGGATAGTGACCAACTAGAATTTTACAATACGTTTGATGCTTATATCCATTGCTAATATTAGAATTTTTATCAGATCCATTAGTTTATAAGGAAACACCAGTGGTTGTAGTCCACAATAAGGAGAAGTTGATAAGACCCTACATTGCCATTATATGATTGAATGAAGTTATAGTGAGAAGTAAAGAGCAAGGATGGTAAATTGTCCAATCAATCTTCATTAATGAGAGTATCATCAAGGATCAACTTGAGGCCCTAATAATATAAAGACAAATTGGAAGAGCAAATAAAATTAAGTGTTGTTATCTTTAGAATAATGATGATTGAAATAAGGTATTTAAATCATATCTAATTAAACATGATAGCATCTAATAGATAGTGGCCTCATTTATGGGGAATGTTATGGGTACTTAGACATGAGTTTTTCCCTAAAAGAAGTAAATTGATTTGACTAAGTTATTTGAGGATCTATAAGTACAACCGAGACAGAAGTAAAATGAGAAATAATCTAGAACAATGACAAAGATTGCGGATAATCCCAGGCCTTGATTGATGCTATGACAAGCAGTAGAGGTCACTTTGGGTCTGGAAGGTATGCTGTTGACTTGAAGTGAAGAGAAAGGCAAGTAAGCACTGACTGTTTGTAACCTATAAATCTGGGAAAGGAATATACAAGTAGTTGAATAGAATCTTTGTCTATGTCTAAGAAGATGCTCTATGCTTACCTGTGTGTTTCTTAAAAAATTTCGCTCCAAAAGCTTCAGCACAGATTGAGATGATAGTTATTGGATGATTATTATTGTTGTTATATGATAGGTATGAGGTGGTACTTGAAAGATAAAATTTGAGGAATTTAGAGAACCGCTACTTATGATGGTCCCTCCTGACAAATTAAGACTTACTGGTTAATGACAAAGCCTTGACAAATGCTGAATAATATATCGATATAAGCAATGGAAGGAGGAAAAATTAAGAAAGTTGTCACGCTATATGGTAACATATAATGTTTAATTGCCTTTATATGCATGTGTCAAGTGCAAAGACCAACTGGAGAAATTGAATAGAAGTAAATTTCATAAGGGTTAACTTTACTGGATTGCCTATAGACCTTTCGATCTAGAAGATCACGAAGAAAATCATCAAGCAAGGAAAATTTAATGAGGATAGTGGCAAGGGATACAACCATGAATATAGTAAGTGGATTCTGTTAAGGATGAGAGAATTTTTTACATGAGTATGAAGATTGCTGGAAATCCTAATGAAAATTTTATGTGAATAGTGAGATAGGCCTCTAAACGAGAGCATTCGATCAATAATGATAAATTCACCATAAACAATGGACATGATTTTGAATAAATTCTTCGAGGAGTATATTTGATGGAAATTAGTAATAGTTAGGAGATCTTAATTGTAGTGTGTATTAGAATCATTAAGGGAAGATGCTACCTAATTTGTTTTCATGGTTCTATGTTGAATGTAAACATTGGTTGAGGAAGCAAGGCACATATGGAAGGTGAAAAATAGTTGGAACATGAAGTTTGGAGACTAGTAGTTAAACACCTTTCCAACTAAAGGAGTTCATATGAAGAAAACTATTAGCATTGATATTAAGATATTAGAAGTGATACTGTACCAATCATTGAAGTTTCTTGAAGAACATATGAGCCAAGTCGTATTGAAGTTTCTTGACAAACATATGAG
This sequence comes from Warburgia ugandensis, assembly GCA_035236585.1. NCBI lineage: Eukaryota > Viridiplantae > Streptophyta > Magnoliopsida > Canellales > Canellaceae > Warburgia > Warburgia ugandensis. The sequence continues at coordinate 62,250,867 of CP141130.1, forward strand.
CCAAGTGAGACTTGATAGAAAGAATGTAAACTATTGTGACTCTTACTAGTAAGGTACAGTCAACACTTAAGGTGGAAACTCTAATAATAGGTCATTTGATGAAAGACAAGAGGCAAAGGATACTATCCTCTACTATTCAAAGTGAAAGACAAGAAATAAGATGATATAGTATCAAAGTAGTGGAAAGTAATTTCTACATGATTAAAGGAGTATGGTCATCTAAGGATTTGTTAATATTAATTAGATAAACTCTATAGTAACGAGATGAACTACAATGAGAAACCAATATTGACAAGGGAGCAAGTAAAGAACGCAGTATCAAAGTACGTAGCAGAAGCAGCTCTTGAGTACAAAAAGCAAGCTGAATTGCAGTTATATTTAAGGCCTTTATGGAAGGCATTATGAGGAAGGAATTATGAGGATGATAAATTGAGGATGTGCCTAGATTTGGTTGTAAGGTAACATGAAGAGAATTTCAAGGACAAAATTTCTCTAATCATTAACCCAATTGAGGTATTGGATGAGAGAATTATTGCATGAAGCAAAGAACTTTTTCTTAATTCGAACCCTAAGGAAATGCTAAGGGAGAAATACGTTCATCAAGAGGTTGTCTAAGAGACAAATAACTTGAAGATAATAATTTGTGAAATTTCGAGGACAAAATTCTTTGAAGGGGGTAATGATGTAATGACTCAAAAATTTTAAACTATTTTTGTATCACTTTATCAACCACATGTTTTTCCTTTACTAAATTGCTATAAATTAGTTATTTTAGTAATTCATATATAATTAATAGGTGAATAAATGTTCTATTTTCATAAAAATAGGAAATGAAGTTAGATTCTATATAATTAGATTCTACTCTCAAAATGGAATCCAATGCCTCAAAGAACACTGAAAACGGAGTTTGTATGACCAAGTTATGAGCTTTTAAAGATGAGGGAAAATTCTATAAATTGCACTTACAAAGCCCAAGGATGAAAAACACAGGGGGGTCATTTTACTAATGATGCCCCCTAGTCGTCCCCTACCTCTAGCATACGCAATGCGGTGCCGCAAAGAATGGCGGCACCACCTTCACCTGTTATAAAAACCCTCTCCCCCTCTCCCTCTGATCATCCCTTCTCCTTCTGCTCTAGCTATTTCAGCCTAGGGTTCAAGCAGGCATAGGAGAAGTCGCACCCACTGGCAAAGGGCAGCATCTCAGGCTGCCCAAGTAAGACCCTCGTCCCTCTATCTCTGATTTTCTCCCCTCTCTGGTTTTCCCTTCTCTTCCGACCCAGGCCTACGCCTGTCTAAATCAAAACTCTCAGGCCATCACGATTGGATGTAAAACAATAATACACAAGCATCTTACCTATCGATAATATATATATATATATGAATATCTCATCATAATCATAACATCCTCACTTATTAGGTAATCACCCACTAAGTATGTACTATAAAATCCTAAACTTATACATCACATATGATGTAATGGTACCCATGTACCATAACTGTCTTTTTATCACAATAACAACTATGATATTTTTAAGAACAGATCGTGTGTATCCTTTAATATCATTCAGTAGGCTTCAATTATAAGCATCTCATTCATGTAGCATTTCAAATCACAAATTTTTATCATTAACAAGTATACATTTTTCATTATCATATATCATATGAAATGCACAATTTAAATGACATAATATCTATCATAAAAATAAGATCATGTTTTAAAAACATGCATCTTACTATTAAGACATACTTTCTTAATTCTCAACTTACCTTGTGTAGCAAGTTCATCCATTTTCAACTAGTTGATCAATGATGCTTGCAAAGTCTCACAAATGTATATTGATCTAGTCCTTATTCTTCACTTGCAAAACTATGGGCAGTTGCTCTTGGGGATTTTTGTGTTTGGATCTAGGCTCAAGCCATACTGCAAAATCTGTAAGCTATTTCGTGAAGAAAGGGCTTGATTGGAAGTTAGCACTAGGGTTGTCAATCGGTAACATGAGCTGAGAAAGGCAAACTTCAGCAACCACATCCTAGGCATCCCACACATGGTGCTGATAAGTTGAAGGCAGCCCTGGAAATGAAACTAGAAAACAATTACCAGCTCTCATAATCCACTTCAAGAAGAGTTTTTCTATCATTTTGATGCCCAGGATTTTTTACTATAAGAGCAGAGTCAAGGGAATCACGAAGTAATGAATGAGTGTTAAACCATTGTAATGCCATTCTTTTATTGGCGTTATGAGATAGGATGTGAAAACATCATCAGGAAACTCCGCACTTTGGGGTAGAGTTCAAATTCTTTGTAGGCAGCAAGCAAAATGCAGTCCTCCATTGAAGACGAAGAACTCCATTCTTACCTCTCTGTAAAGGCACTGAAAATCATCCCCGCAGTAGAGCAATCAAATACATATATGGACGGTGTCTTCATCCACGAATCAAGGTCACTGACTAGCAAGGGAATGTACTATGTATAACTCTTATTAAAAACCTAAATTTCACCATTTATAGCTGGCTTTGGCACTCCATGCCCATTGTAATGAAAGAGCACTCTTTCGGATCTAGCATATTTGCTGCATGTAGTACAAAGTTTCTTTATTTCCTCCACTGTAGGATCAAGTTGAAGCTTGTAATGAGCCCGAGGTTGCCATCTTTCGTATTGAGCATGCAAGATTTTACCAATTGTTTCAAGTGCCTTTGGAGTTGCAATGGAGTAGGGATCCTCTGCCTAGCAACAAAAGAGAGTTCTGCTTGTTAACATGACAACAACTCTAGCCAATGGATCTTGCATGTTGAGCTTGAGCCTATCCAGTACTCCATTCTAACACAAGGAGATATCTTAATAACATCTTGTGGATCAACACTTATGTTCAGACACAAAACAAGTGCAACACAACTAGTCTTCATTCGGTCCTTGGGCCGATATTTTAATACCAACCCACTGTCAGATGGACCAGATGGCACACAAGCATCAAAAGACTCATGCTGCAACTTGCACAAGACAACAGTTTGTGGAAAATACACCATACTCGTTGTGGTTGCCACATTTGTGCTTCCACTACTACTTGCAACAACTGAGGATTCTGATTCCCTTCCTTGGCCACAAAAGTCGCTATCATCACGACTAGAGAACTCATCGAGATGATTTGACACCAACACCAAAGATTGCAAGAATTGTGATGCCATCAGATCTCCAAATGCCATCAAAATCCTCCAAAGCATCAAAGCCTAGGTAAACATTTTTCCCCTTATAGATGAATGAAAAAAAAAAAAAACTAAAAATGCCACCGATCAATATATTGTTGGTTCTGGTGACTTTAAACAGACTTTGCCTCAACAAAAGTAACCAAATCAAACATTCTTTAGCCCTTTTGTCTAGTAGAGCAGGACCTTAATAAAAGGAATCAACCAAAATATGGAAATGACCCTTGAATCTAAAGATGTTCATGCAAATACAGAATTTGTTAGTCTCAGTTAAGCAGTTCGCTGATCTCTTTTCCTCTTGAAATTCACGCTTCCTTCTCCTTCTCCTTCTCCTTCTTCTCTTCTTCTCTCTTTCTTTCATTGGGTTTCTTTTACTCTAAAGGGTTTGAGGACAGACATAATGTAATGATCCAAACATTTTATGCCCTTTTTACTAAATTTATAAATTAATATGTGAGAATTACTATACTAAATGTTTTAATTTATTTAAAATATAAAATAAATGAAATTGTGAGAAATATTCATGCCATTATATTCTACTCGAAAAATGGAATCCAACGCCTCAAAGAATGCCAAAAACGGAGTTCGTATGAAGAAGTTATTGGCATTTAAAGATTAAGGGCATTTCTATAATTTACATTTAAAACAAAAAATGAAAAAGACGAAAAACACAGGGGGACATTTTGATAACAGCAACCCCCCCCCCCCATCGTCTTCCTCCTTCCAGCATTTTCCAAGGACTTCCAGCACCGCCTCTGCAAGGCGGTGCCAAAAGAAATGGCGACACCGCCTCCCTCATCTATAAAAATCCTCCTCCCCCTTTTCCCCGATCATCCTCATTCTCCTCTTCTCCATCTCCAGCCACTTCGAGTTGGGGTTTCTGGCAAAACTGGAAAGCCCTTCTCCAGACTTTCCCTATGAAATTCGACACAGCCCAGGTACTCCCTTCGGGCCAGCCATCCTTTTCCCTTCTTCTCTTCCTTTGCCCTTCCCTGGCCTTTACGGTTTCACTGGATTTTCAGCAGGCATCATAGGAGCCGCACCATCGGAAGAAGGGCATGTTTCGAACTGCCCAGGAAGGGCCCTCTGCTTCTCCCTCTCCCCTTTCCCTTTTCCCCTAGATCCCGACTGGATCTGGGTGGTTTTCCCGTAGGAAAATGCCAACTCCCTGTGGAAGAAACCAGATGGGTGGAAACCCGTCCAAGGCAATGTCCCAGGGTGCACGAGCGTCCCAGGGGCTCGTGGGGGTGACGCGCACCGTATCGAGCTCCTTGGGGCAACGTTACACGCATGCTGCATGCGGACAGATGCCCAACTCGACCAAGACACTCAAGTGTCCCAGGAGCCAAGACGTGCGCGCAACTGCACCTAAGATGCGTCCACGTGATGCCATCTAGAACGTGCACCCTGGCGCACCATTCAGACGTACGCACATTAGCCAATGTGGTTACGATTCGACCAGGGTGCACACACATCCTAGAACCTGTGGCGCATACATCCTAAAACCCGTGGCACCAGGACCCTAGGCGATACATTTGGGTTGTCCATTGAGGCGCGACCTTTAAAATCCATGTACGAAGGATATATGACTCCGATTGATTATCCGAAAGGACTGTTGCATCTGTAATTTCGACACAAACGCAATTATATAATTATATTTAGGAGAAAGAGACTATTTAGGAAAAATATAGCCTAAAAACCATAGAGATCTTATGAACATATAAGATCAACTATGGCCAGACCTCAAGAATAAATCTAAGAGAGGCCTTAGGGCATTCTTAGTCCAAGATTGGACCAAGAATTATGTAAATCAACCCCTAGAAAACCTAAATCATATAGATCTAGCTATTAACCAGTGAATCTCAAAATCATGATTAGATTTCATGTTTAAATGATATACAAGACCCATAAAGGTACTCTAGGCTCGACTGAAAAAGGGACACGAGCTAAGTGACAACAATCGAGGTAGGTAGTCTGATACTACTATGTTTTAATGCATGTCCAAATGTACTTGATTTGTACGTAGTCTGATACTACTACGTTTTTAATGCATTTCCAAATGTACTTGATTTATTGATCTTCTATTATCGAGTTGTTTTCATAATATATTGTCTTGAATGCGATCATTTGCATTGAGATGATTTTATGAATGCATTGCTAGCATACTTTAGAATGGATGGCATAAATTGCATGAATTAAAACAATTGCATTGCCTATCCTCGAGGGTTGCCAAAAGACACTAGAGTGCCCAAAAGATGCTAGTTAGGAAGTTGTGAGGGCCAGGCAATGTGAGGGACCCAAAGAGGACATTGAAAATAAATGCATAAATTCCATGATTTTGATGATTGAGATTTGGATTCTTTATGTATATGCTTTTTGGGCTATTTAGCCTGGTGGGCACTATGCTAAGTAGGTAGATCACTGAATGAGGCAACCTACGTAGGGATAGCAAGCAGATCACCGAATGAGGCAACCTGCGTAAGGAATAAAACCTTGAGTCTCAAGTGGGCAAATCGCCGAAGGAGGCAACCTGTGGTAGGAACAAAACCTCGAGTTCCAAGTGGGCAGATCGCCGAATGAGGCAGCCTACGGTGGTAACAAAACCTCGAGTTCCAAGTGGGCAGATCACCGAAAGAGGCAGCCTACAGAGGAGCATAGTGGCCTTATGATTTCGATGTGATTGATATGCATATAGCATTGAGATGGCCGTATACGAGTACTCGTGACCAGTTTGTGTGACGTGTATGCTAAGAGACTCATGTGCATGATACTAGCATCTGCTTGAATGATGATTATTTTAAGAGTTTCATCATTATTATATTAGACTCGCTGGTTTGATGCATTTGCCAAGATCTTCGTATATGAATCTATTGATTTTTATTTTAGTCATATTTATATGACGTGATTTGCATACGGATTCCATGATTGAAATTGCATCAATAAGCTTATGTTTTATGCATAACTATGCATGCTTAAACAAAAGGAATCACTAATGTTTTACATTAAAAAGCTCTTGGAACCATGCATGATGCACACCGTGTTTTCAAAATAGTAGTATCAGATCACCTACTGGGTATGAAAAATACTCACCCAAATCTATTATTTTTCCAAATTAGCTCCACACAAGGATAGAAGAAGCATCAAGAAAAGTTAGTACTACAATCAAGTAAAGCAAAAAGGGACAAGCATGAATGTAAGTAAACACTCTACCTTTTGGACATGGATCTGTGCTTATTTACAACTAGGCTATGAGCTGTGACCGGATGGACCTGGGAATCCATTTATGATTTTTGAAACTTTCAAAACTACTTTGTTGTGGAAGCAAATGACACTCGAGGTTTTCAAAATGAGTTTAAAACAAAAAGATTTTTTCGCTGCATTGCATTGATTTTCTAGAAGTGTTTTCAAATAGGGATCGATCCCGCCCTAGAAATTAGTTATTACATTTAAAAATGCATGTGAAAACCCGGGTCATCACACATAATGTGTGTTCTTTTGGGGTTTAAGTGGGAGGGGTGCCAATATCAATTCTGACCCCTCCTTTAAATGATTTTAAATTAATTCTTTTTCTTTGATTCTTTTATGTTAGTTGTTAATCATGATGTTTTTACTATTCTAAACACCATGACACCAGTTAATGATATTTTTCAGCTCCATTGATTGTCTCATTCCAACTACAAGTGGGGGCCCTCTTAGTGAAATTATAAAAATACGCTTTTGTAAGAAAATTATCATTCATTCGTCCAACCTCCGATTTCAGTAAACTTAGTGTCGTTAGATTCGCATGAACGAGTAGAATCCAGATTTTATAATTTCAATTTCATGTTCTTAGTTTTTATTTTAATTACAGTATTGCCCTTGACTTCCAAGGCCCATAACTTCTGCATACGGACTCTATTTTTAGCATTCTTTAGCTTGTTGGATTTCATTTTCTGAGTACTATCTAATGGTTTTAGTTTTAGTTACAAATTATACTTCTATAAAAAGATATACTCTTTGAAAACTCATAACCCGATCATAGAATAGTAAAATTTTGCGGTGAAATTCATCCGAACTCCTATATCAGTGTTCTTTATGTTGTTGGACTCAATTTTTTGAGTACATTCTAAATATTCATGTTTCCACTCCAAATTTCATTTCTATATAAAAAATTATTTTCTCTGGGTCAAAATTCCCATTATATTTCAAAATTCTAATTTCACATAATAATGCCCAAAATAGTATTTACAAAATTTGGGGTTGTTACAATCTTCCCCCCTTAATAGAATTTCATCCTTGAAATTCTTTTCATGCTATTTTCAAACCGTTCTAGGAGTATTCTCATTTCATCACAAACTTAATTTCTTATAATTCCTTCCATGAAACAATATCCTCCAAAATATAACTGATCTTTAACTTAAACTAAATATATTCCACTTAATGTGTTGCTTTTCCATCTATTATAAACAATAAGGGACTACTTTCTCTATGCCACTATGATATTTGACCTTTACTTGATAAGCCATCAAAACAATAAATTTTTTACTTTGTTTTTCTTTCATTTCAACTTCTAAAATCCTTTGATTGTAATGATTCTCAGAACACATAATATTTATCTCCAACTCAACTTTTCTATTTTCTCATCCTTTTTTTTCTCTTTATAATAACTTCAAAGAGCGACTCTACATTTCTCAACTTAAAATAAATCTCTTCTGCATGTATTTCATCAATCCTAACATTAGGAAACTGCCTATCTTTTAGAATTCAAGTATCATATTTCTAAGAAAATTTTGGCAGAGTCACCTCTGTTTTTCGGACTTACACATTTAATGCATACAATTGTGATACACCTGATAAATCATTCATACATACATAATATCTTTCTGAGACTCCGCCTCATCACATTCTAGCATCCATCATAATAAAACAATTCATTCATCTCACACATTCACCTAATATGACAGATTTTCAATATAATACAATTTGATTACCCATCTCCACAATACTATATGAAATATTCAAATCTTTTCAAGGTACATTACAACACATTTCAAAATCATCAACTGATAATTGCTTAACAGCACATGCATCACCACCCTACCCATATATCCTATAAAATTTTCAAGTCATTCCATAGACTTCCATCAAAGATCTCCAAAATTACATTGGTTTAGATATATGGAAGTTTGTACTTTTTCAAGCAATCATTTAATATAAGATATCAACTCATATCATAACATTTCAATTGTATTCACTAATAAGTCTTTCAAACTCATTCACCCAATTTCACATATGAAATCAAAATAAAGAGATTACCATTTACCTCAAGGAACATCTTAGACATTATCACATTCCAATTTACTGAAATAAGATGTACAGCCTTAAAGTCTTATAATCAACAACAATGCTCTTTAACTTAGGTGTTTGTTATTCATTGTATAAAGGAGGTGGAGCAAAAAGAAAATTTTGATAAGAAAAAAAGAAAAAAAAACTTTTAAAGTTGTTTTTTCAAAAATGACTTTAAAAGTTCAAAATTTTAAAGTCCTTTTTTGCAAAACTACTTTAAAAGTTTAAAGATTTGAAGTTGTTTTGTCAAAAAACAACTTTAAAAGATGAGAATTTTTTAATTTTGTTTTGTCAAAAATGACTTTAAAAGTCATGATATATTCTTTAAAAGTTTTTACTTTCGAAGTCACTCATATGAAAATGACTTCTAAAATTACAAACTTTTAAAATCGTTTTTTATAAGCAACTTCAAAAGTTCATCCAAATGAAATTCTTTTGAAGTCACTTATCCAAAAATGACTTCTAAAGTCATCAACTTTAGAAGTTGTTTTTTTTTTGTAAGCAACTTCAAAAGTTAATTAAAAAATTTTTTGTGTTAAGTCGCTTACAAAAAAAAATGACTTCTAAAGTTGATGACTTTAGAAGTCATTTTTATATAAGTGACTTCAAAAGTGTATGACTTTCAAAGTCATTTAAAAAAATGACTTTAAAGGTTTGTGACTTTTAAAAATGACTTTAAAAGTTGACAACTTTCCAAGTCGGCTCGGTAAAAGTTGCTTTGTAAGCGACTTCTATTATCACTTTTAACCGACTTTAAAAGTCCCCTATGTAGTAGTGTCATTTATGAGTCATCTACATCATCCTATCCTTTGTATGGTGAAAATTTTGCTACATTAAAGGAGTCAAAAACTTCATAGTCCATTGGTAGCTTGATTTTGTAAGCATTGTCACCAATTTTCTTCAAAACCCTAAAAGGACCCACTAATCAACTTGAGCTTAGAATGTTGTCCTAGAGGAAAAAGATCCTTCCTGAGACATACCCACACCAAATCTCTTAACTGAAAGATGGCATGATTTCTATGATTATCTACTTGTTCTTTATACATCTCATTTTCCTTGGCAATCTTTGCTCAAATTTGTACATGTGTCTTCTTGATTTGCTCCTCTCTCTCTCTCTCTCTCTCTCTCTCTCTCTCTCTCTCTCTCTCTCTCTCTCTCTCTTCTCTCTCTCTCTCTCTCTCTCTCTCTCTCTCTCTCTCTCTCTCTCTAATATATATCTCCACTAAAATTATTGGTTCATTGCAAAGGTATAAAATCCATTGGACTCAAAAGTTTCTTAACATAAACTACTTCAAAAGGCATACAATTGGTAGATCAGCTGTAGGAATTATTGAAAGAAAATTTAGTTTGCTCTAATAACAAGTCCTATTGATGAATATTCTTTCCCAAAAAACTCCATTATAGATTCCCCAAACATCTATGAGCAACTTCAATCTACTCATCAGTCTAAGGATGACATGAAGAGGTAATTATAGCTGAGTTTCTTGCTTTCTCCACAAAGTTGACTAGAAATGACTAATAAACTTAGGGATCTCTATCTAATGTAATAGTCTTGAGGATACCACAAAGTCTAACAGCTTCCTAAAATAAAAATCTGTCACATGTGATGTGACAATTGTTTTAGTGTAGGCTATGAATTGCTTCATCTTTGAAAAATGGTCAACAATTATCATGACAAAATCTTTGTGTCGCTGTGTTTGTGGTAGTCCAACAGCAAAGTCTAGTTGACTTCTTCCAAAGTAAAATTAGGAATAGAAATCAGCATATGCAAGATAGTGTTTTGTAGTCAACTTTTCCCTTAATGATAAGTTGTTCAAAGCCACATATGCTTAGAAATTTCTTTAGCCATCTTTGGCCAAAAGAACCAATCTTTCGCTAAGGCTAGAATTTTATATCTTTGTAAGTATTTAACTAGGCCTCCATCATGTGCTTCAAATATAATTACTTCTCTTATGGAACATTGAGGAATGCACAAAACATTACCTTTAAAGAGAAACCCATTTTATGTTAGAAATAAATGGTTGGGACCCTGCGCACAACTTTTCATATTGGAAAAAAGTAAGGATCATAGGCATGTAGTTATTTAGCTATTTTAAATCCAACAAATTTGGTATATAAAATAGTTAACAAAAAAATATCTCCTACTTAGGGAAATTGCAACCAAATTTTGCATGCCCAATTTGTGCTTGATCACAAAGCTGAAAGATTATATGAATTCCACCACACAACATATCTTCTGGGAAGCTTCTGCTAACTTGAAAGAAACATTAAAGCTTCATGATCAGAAATAATACAAAAGATTGTGGTAGCAAGTACTAACTCTAATGCCTCAATGCCTATACAATAGTGTAGAACTCTTACTCATAAGAGGAATAGTTGTGGCATGAATCACTAAGCTTCTTGCTAAAGAAAGCAACTAGCTTTCATTCTTGGCTCAGAATTGTATCGATCCCATCATTGAAAGCATCACATTGTACTTTAAAAACATAACCAAAGTTAGGTGAAGAAAGGATAGGAGCATTTGTTACCTTTTTCTAAATAAGTTTAAAACCTATTATGCTGCTTCTATCTACTTAAAAGTTTTACCTTTTAAACATTCAACTATTGGAATGATAATTATGACGAAATTTATGATGAATCTCCTTTAGAACTAAGCTAACCCATGAAATCTTCTACTATCAAATAGATACTTAGGAACATGTTAGCTAAGAATAGCCTCCACTTTACGCTGATCCATTGATGAGTGTCTAATTTTTCATAAAAAATACCCAATTAGTTACCCATATGTTACAGCTTATAAGGGATAAAATAAGGTTTTTGACCAAAATTTGTAACAGATGCATTTTTGAACTAATAAACCAAAATTTTAATATTTTTTAGGTCTAGAGCTAATCTAAGGTATGTATATGATTAATCATGTTCTTTTAATTAAATTTTTTCACTTTTTGTGGGAAACAAGATAGGGATCCTACAGCCAGATCAATCAAGATGAAAATGGAAGATCAAGAATAAAAGATTGAGTCAAAACCTAAAGATCATCAATCCAACATGAGATCAAGGTCAAGAACAAGTAATGGGTGCAATTAGAGGAGCCAAGGTAGCTACCCATGCATAAATCATGCAAAGTCCACCACCTTTACATTGGTTGCACTTAGGCCACTTAACCATATTCAAGCCATGAAGAAGATGACAAGCTAAGAAGCCAAGACAACCACTAAAACCACCAAGACAACCATCTAAGCCAGCCATGAAGCCTAGTGACTGAAGCCCTCAAAGTTAGCCATCAAAGCCGCATGAACTAAGTTGAATGGAACACATGATTGGTGGAGAATTGAGGAATTGTCCTTGGAATTTATCATGATATTTTGAAGTTAATTAAGATAAAATTCATTACGATAATATGGCATGTGGACCAATAGGATGAGATCCTTCTATTTTTTATGTTTTTCCACTAGTTTCCCACTTTTTCTCACTTTCCACCTCACCACCAAATATCACCACGAATTTCACTTTGCATTCAAGAGTGATACCATTCTAAGACTCCTCCACATTCCTAAACTCCCATCCCAACCAAACAACCAATCCCAACTTCCTTGGAAATCACTTAGCCAATCAATCTTTTCCACCTTACCTCACCTTCCTCTCCTTTTCCTACCCATATCTTTCCTCTAACTTTCGTTTCTCTTTCCTACCTTATCCTACCCACTTAATTTCCTTATTCAAAGGATTTTCAATGACTTCTGAAGTGGGGAGATTGCTTTCCCTAAAAAGGGGGCATCTCCCACCTTCATGTACTAGAAAAGGGCAGCCCACTCATCCCTCTTTAAAACCCTAGCTACTCACTTCATCCTACCCATCCAATCCCTTTATTTTTTTCATGCCAACCCTACCTTAAACCTAGGACACCCTGGAAAACCTAGGAAATATAATATAAAAATCCAAAAAGAATTCAAGCAAGGGGAACTTTTGAAGGGAGAAGAGAACATCTCCTTGAAAGTGAGGAGGCGTCCTTTTCCTTCTCCCCTTCCTTCACACTTTTGCTTTGAACCTCTTTCTCTTTTGGGTATTGCCTTATTTTCCAAGGTGGAGCTACTAATTCCTCAAGTGTTTGATGCCTAGAACTTGGGTGTTCATTCTTCTTTGAAGGTCGGTTAACTCCTCTTGACCTTTATTCTTGTAACTTGTCCATTGTTGCCTTGTTTGCTTTTGATTCCATGCTTAATTGTTATTTGATTTTCTTGCTTTTTAGCTTTGAGTTTAGTTTCATAATATATTGATTTAAAAGCTACAACTATTTAGTAATGACAACCAAAAGAGTTAGCTATTAGACCAAAGCCTTTTTCCTTGAACTTGCTTGTTTTCCTTTTGATTATTCCTTATTTCCCTTGTTGTTTACCTTGTTGATTTGCCTTAGACCCTTGAGTCTAAAGGCCACTAATCTCTTAAAGTGACAGCCAATAGATAAGGACCTTTAGATCAAGTTACTCACTCTGAGACATACTTAAGATCTTTGCCATACCATTGCTTTCATTTTCATATTCTACACAATTTTCTCCTACTCTCTTTTGGAATCACATACCTCCTATCTTAGATTGGATTACATGGATGGAAATTAGAGGAGTTTAGTTGGTTGATTTGTTCTTTAGTATGGTGCAAACACCCCTTGGAGGTTCCACACCTCACTTGTAAATTTATTATTCAATCAATTACATCTTTGCTTCAATGTTAATGGTGCAAAGTTCATGAATATACTACTTGTTTTAGATTTTATGTTTTATGGCAAGTCAATGCAGCATTCATCTCTTAGTTTTGAGGTCTAATACCTTTAGATAGTTTCTTGTTTTAGTTAGAGTTTCTTACCGTAGTTAAAGTAGTTTCATACATATCATAATTGTTTAGTTCATCCTTAGTTCATAAACCCCTTCCATGCTTCATACATGAAATTTTTCCATAGTTATTTTCATACATGCATATTATGTTATGTTTATTTGTTTAGTTCATATTAGTCCTTCATGATTTAGGATTAGTTGCATACTAAGATAGTTTCCATTGTGTCAAATTTTAGTTTTAGATAGTTCTAATTTTAGAAAATTTTAATTTAGAAAAGTTTTTAAGTTTAGCATGTTTACTTTAGTATGATTTCATCTTTCATATCTTGCACTTGTTTTTAGTTTTTCATCATTGGTTTAGGTTAAAAGATCTCCTTAATTTTGGCTAGGTTAGATAGTTTAAAGTAGGGACCTCTAGTATCACAATTATTTGATTCTTTGTGGGATCGACCTGCTCGTGTGAGAATACTACAACTGATTCATGTGCTTGTGAGTTAACTTAAGAACCACAAAAGGTTTTTGACACCATTGCCAGGGACTTCCAAAGTTTTGTGTAGTGGACCATACCTTAGATTATTTTCCTCTAGTCCAGGTTTAGGGTGCATTAGTTTAGGCTTTTGTATTATTTTTACATTTAATTTCTATTTTCCTCATATTGACCAATTTCTTTGATTTTTGTGTGAGGAAAATCGACAAAGGACCGACAGTGATCCTGTGGGCCGTGGCTTCATTAACATAGATTAGGATTTTATTGCATTCCTAGATTAGGATTTGTGTGAAACTTGTAGTGAAGCACCTTGTAATTTTAATTTTAATTTTTTAAATGGGTTTCAATAATACAAGGAAAGTGTGGGGTGTAGTAGCTCACACTTGGTCATCATAGGACCCTTCACTGTAAGTAATCCTCATCCAAATTTATTTTTTAGGATAAATTGCATTTAGTGTAATTTTGCATTTGGATGGTAGTATAATTTATATAGATTAGGGTCATACATTTATAATTGTTGCATAATACTTAGGATTATTGCATTAGTCCATCACTTATTTAACAAAGGTTAACCTAGGCTTGGCTATACCCAAAGCATAGGTTGCATGGTTATAGTGCTCCATTTATTAAGGTGCCTGACCCTTTGTTAAGTAGCATATAGGTAAGCATTAGTTTGATTTTTGTTTTGCATTGCATATTTACAGCTTTATGGTGAAATGGAACTTAATGCTAGTAAGGACCCTGCAAGAACCCTTATAAGATAAGGACTCAATTTCATCACAAGCTCCTTGACCCACACAAGAATCAATCAATATCCTCGTATGTTGATCCCAACCCTTGAACTTTAATTTAAAATCAAGTAGGAAGAGACTTGGGGTATCGAGCTCATAGAACCCTTTTTAGAAGGATGCAATTTATTGTTACTCCAATGGCTTCTTAGCATTGTGGTTATAGTGGGTGTCTTAAAATCCAAGTAATTTTTCTACATTCCATTAATGTCAGTTGAGGTCCTTTAGACATGGGGATTGTATCAACCATTTTCAAGCAGAACCTAACTAAAAAGCAGTAGTCAAATCTCGATAAAAAGATGAACTGTTTATATTTAGGTCTAAGAAGCTATCACCTATGCACTAAGAAAAGAAAATCAACACATTGCTCGATTAGTGAATAATATGATTTGATTGTGTATCATTTAGCTTATGACTAGCGTTTAGATTACATCATATAGTTAGGGCTTTCCATATATATAAAAAAGAAAGAAAAAAATCATTCATTATATATAACTACCTATTTCATTGTATGCAAATTTGAGAACAAAGGCCTACTAAGAACGGGATAGATTTCATAGCTTCTAGGCAAGCCGTGCCACAACCTCAGTACCATAATGACTATACCTATGTGGAGCATCCCCATACAACTCCTTTGTGGCCATCAAGCTCCACATACAATGAATACTCTCAAGAGACAATGGATGCACATAATGCATTCACATACCTTAGCAATGACCACTATCCTGAGAAAATTTATAATGGATGGGAGAGGCATCATGAACAACCATGGTCTCAAGATTACCAATATTAGGAAGAACCATAATGGTCTCACCCTAGTCAATACTACCATGATTATCAAGAATATCAAGGTCAATCATCATGGGTTTAACCTACTCAGCCTTTTTCAGGGGCCAAATCCGACAACAATACCAACCCTATGAGTTGTTTCTTTTATAGCATGAAGAACCACCATCAAAAGAGAACATGTAGCATGTTTGTGAGATAATAGAACAATCATGGGTGTCATTAAAATGGTGAATAAAGAAATGATACGAGAGATGAAGGAATGGGAAGAGAAAATGAAACCAATAGAGGAAAGTACTGATAGAAACATTGTTGAATTTATAAAAAGGACTGAGAAAATGAAACAAATTAGGGATAATGTAAAGCCATTTATTACTGATAATAGGATGAAAACCTCTTATGATCATTCTTAGCCACAAACTCCATGACCAACTATAGAAGCCTCCAACTCAATTCTACTTAAGCCATGTCCTGCCCCTTATTATGATTACGATGGAGAGACTTCCATTGATGAAGAGACTGAAGCTATAGAAACATCCAAACCAGATCCTCTAGCATTGTGTCTTGCTTATTTCTATGACTTTGATGAAGACACATACATTGAGGAGGTAAATGAGTTGTTGGATATTGTGTTGCTAATGAACACTTCTCAATGGCAAGCAATAGTAGAATGCCTTATAGAGCCTAAAATACTAATTGAGCCCTGCAAGGTGGAAGATGTACCTGATTGAGACCTACCTACCTTATTTGAGCAAACATTAGATAGTAATATAAGCTCATTTAAAACCTTACATGTGCCAACAAAACTGGACAAAAAAGAGTCAATTGATGTACTAACCCTACATCAACCTACTATTAGGTACACATTAGAAGATAATCAAGGTTTAAGCCAAACCATGTCCCTGCCTCTCGTAATATAAGAACTACCTATTAGGGACACGTAGAGTTAGCTTATACCCCAAATTTAGGATAATGTAAGGGAAATGGAGGAAAAAGATAACTTGAATACATTGGTCAATGTTATCCCTCAATTTGTTCATGAAGTCATCATGTTTCCACAGCCTTAAAATATAAGGTGGAGGAATTATTTTGATTTCCATGAAATTTTGAAGATGGGGGATCATCAATGTGTTCCCACTAAGTTTAAAGTGGCAGTGGTCTATGGTGTCTTATTGTTACCGCCACCAAAAATTTCAAGGTGGAGGAAATATATTGCTTCCTCGAGGTTTTTAAGTGGTGTGAGAAATATTATCAATTCATTGTTAAGGTTAGGATTTGAAAAAATGAGTTGAACTAGCTAGGTCTAGGTTTAGATAGTTAGGTTAGTTATAGGCCATGTTTGGCTGAAGATGTTAAACTTAGCGCTCACTAGGAGGCAGCCAGAAAATCTTTTTTAGAAGGTCTCATTATTTTTCATTACCCTTTCATCATTTAGGTGTCCTATATTTCAACACATTAGGTACAATGTTTAGTTCAAGATAGAGATTTCTAACTTTTCTAGTATTTTTGAAATTTTTGGAAAAAAAATGATAAGTCCTTCATAAAAGTGAGAATTTAATTTAATTTTTTTCCATATTTAGTTATCTTCCAAACTTTAGCTTATTAATATAGTTTCATATAATTAGTTCACTATTTTATTATTTTTCTAAAATATCTCATGAAAAATTAATCTTGGAATATTAATTGCACAAAATAACTATATATAGTTTAAGTTGAAGAGAAAAATATACTTTAAAAAGCCTAAAGAAGATCTGTGGAGACTTGTAACCCAAGTGAGTTTTAAACCATTCTTCTTTTTTTTAGGGTTATACATAAATTCAAATTTTTCTTCAACGAACATTAGTTCTTAATTGGTCTCATTAATTTTCATCTTGGTCAACAATTGAGAAATCATGAAATACTATACCATATATCTCTTAATTTTATGATCATTCTTAAGTTATATGAAACGTAGGAAATTATAGAGGCCATTCTTATTAAACCTAGAGCCTTTAGCCTTCCTCATGTTATTATTTGCTAGTTAGCTCATTGAGCCTTTAAAATATAAGCCTTTTTCTTTGTTAGCCAAATAACCTTTACCTATATTGAACCCCTATAATTTATCCACTACCCATTTGTTGTGAAAATATGTAGAGAATATTGAAGAATATCTTGGAAAACTATGAACAACACAATTTAAGAGATGAACATTAGAAATGTGAAAAAAGGAGGAAAAAGTTCAAAAAGGCTATATATAAAGACAAGTGAAAAAGTAAAAGAGAAAGATAGCCAATGAAAAAGAAGAACATTCACTTGTGTAAAGGAAAAATGGAAAAGTTGTGAATACACTGATAGAAAACCTTTACATATTTTTCAGACAACCTTTGTTTACATTTATAGCCATTCTTTTGAAAACTATTACCTAAGCCTATGTTTCATCTTAATAGAAGTCCTTACTTGATCTTAAGAGTTGTATGGCTTGGCTATGGTTATAAATGAATAGGGAGTATGGTAGAGTGTAACATTCTTAGTAGTTGATGTCCTTTCATGAGAATATTATTATCATTCTTTCTAAGTTATCATTCTTTTGTATAGAATATGTGAGACTTTTGGACTTGATGAATACCTTTTACTCACATATTAATGAGAGATTTAGACCTTTCTACGTGACCTCTTTTTGAGTGATAAATACATCCTTTGAGAATTGAAGTCAAAGTGTACATTTGGACAGTAATTTAGGTTATATTTGACTTGAAAACTATAATTGTATATTAGCTATAGCACATACTCACCTTTTGACATTTAATAAAATAATGATATATCTTTAGCATAAGGATAGAATTTTAAACCTTTTTGTTCATCCTTATTAGCAAGCTAAAGTTAGGGTGAGTTGAATAAAGAGAAAATTCTCTCAAATGAATAAAAGACTTGCATAAAGATTTTGAGAATTTTGTGGGTATATTCACTGTAAACCCTCACGAGGCATAACTCATCCAATAGAAGTAACCTAGGGGTTTAAGGGCTTGTTGCATGTACTAAATGAAATCATGAGTACCTACAAAAGTGGCACCTAGTATCCTATTTTGTAAAATAATTTTTCACATGTTTTGTTCGGGACTAGTAAAATATTGATTGGGGGGGTGTTATGAGTGTTTAAATTTGCATAAAATGCACTCAATTAGTTACTCATGTGTTACAACTTATAGGTCCAAAGCTAAGCCAATGTAAGTATGTGACTAATCATATTTTCTAGGATTTAATTAGAGTATTTTACTTTTTGTAGGAAATGAGATGGTGATCCGATGGTCAAGATTGATCAAGAAGAAAATGGAAGATCAAATCAAAGCTTAACGATCATCAATACAACATGAGATCAATGTCAAGAATAAACAATGGATGCAATTAGAGGAGCCAAAGTGGGCACATGTATAAGCCATGCAAAGTCCACCACCTTTGCATGGGTTGCACTTAAGCTACTTAAGCCATATTCAAGCCATCAAGAAGAAGACAAGGTAAGAAGCCAAGACAACCACTAAAATTGAGGATAGTCACCATCAAGCTAAGCCAAGAGAACCACCTAAGCCAGCAAAGCCAAGCCAATGGAACCCTGAAAGTTAGCCATCAAATCCACATGAGCTTAGCTAAATGGAAGGCCATGATTGGTGGAGAATTGCAAAATTGTCCTTGGGATTTATGGGGATATTTTGAAAAGAATTAAGGCAAATTTCATTTGGATAAGATGGCATGTGGACCAATAGGATGAGACCCTTCTATTTTTTATGTTTTTTCATTATTTTCCCACTTTTTTCTAACTTTCCAGGTTACCACCAAATATCACCATGAATTTCCCTTTCCATTCAAGAGTCCTACCATTCTAAGACTTTGCCACCTTTCCAAACTCCCATCCCAACCAACCAACCAATCCCAACCTCCAAGGAAATCACTTAGCCAATCAATCTTTTCCACCTTACCTCACTTTCCAATCATTTTCCTACCCATCTCTTTCCTCCCTCTTTCCTCTCCCTTCCCTACCTTATCCTACCCATCTACTTTCCTTATTTAAAGGATTTTCAATGACTTTTGAATAGGGGAGATGCCTCAGACTAAAAAAAGGGCATCTCCCATCTTTATGTACTCAAAAAGGGCAGCTCTTTAAAACCCTAGCTACCCACTTCATCCTAGCCATCCAATTCCTTTTCTTTTTTCATCCCAAACCTACCTTAACCTTAGGACGCCTTAGAAAAATTAGGAAGCATAATATAAAAATCCAAAAATAATTCAAACAAGGGGGACTTTTGGAAGGTAGAAGAGAATCTCTCCCTCAAAGTGAGGAGGTGACCTTTTCCTTCTCCCCTTCTTTCCCACTTTTACTTTGAAACTCCTTCTCTTTTGGTTATCGTCATCTTTTCCAAAGTGGGGCTACTAGTTCCTCAAATGTTCCATGCTTAGAACTTAGGTGTTCATTCTTGTTTGAAGGTTAGTTGACTTCTCTTAATCTTTCTTCCAATAGCTTTTCCATTGTTGCCTTATTGGCTTTTGATTCCATGCTTAATTGTTATTTTGATTTCCTTTCTTGTTAGCTTTGAGTTTAGTTTTATAATCCATTGATTTAAAAGCTATAACTCTTTGGAAGTGACAATTAAAAGAGTTAGCTATTAGATAAAAGCCCTTTTTCCTTGAACTTCCCTATTTTGTGTTGATTGTTCTTTGTTTTCCTTGTTGAATTGCCTTAGATCCTTGAGTTAAAGGCCACTAATCTCTTGAAGTGATAGCCAAGAGATGGGGACCTATAGATCAAGTTACTCACTCTAATACATCCTTAAGATCTTTGCCATATTGTTTTCTCCTACTCTGTTTTGGAATCACATACTGTAATAATCCAAACTTTAAAAGCTTATTTTATGTAATTTTTGTTACAAAAAAGGAGATAAAATAGAATTTTATGAATGAACATTTTATAGAAGGCAAATAAAGTATTGAAACCTTAATAATTTTATTTTACTAAATAATAGAACCAACGATAATAAGAATGCTGAAAATGGAGTTCGAGTGAGAAAGTTACATGATTTTTAATTGTAAGGGAATTTTAATAATTCTAAAATAGGCCCATTTATATGTTTTACAACAGAAAAGTGTTTAAAATGGAGGGCCTGTTTTTTATAATGGTGCCCCTATAACAAATCTACCACATCTCCGACTCCTTCGCCAAAAAAATAGGTCAATGATCATGTGCCTGATAGTGAGAAGGGCAGATCATCGGTGATCTCTCTCTCTCTCTCTCTCTCTCTCTCTCTCTCTCTCTCTCTCTCTCTCTCTCTCTCTCTCTCTCTCTCTCTCTCCTTTTCCCTTTTTCCTTTTCCTCTTTCCCTCTTCAGCTCCCTTTTCTCTTCTCCTTCTCTAGCAAAAGTCACGGCTTTTAGACGGATTTTCCCGCTGACCAAACAGGTAAATCCCTCCCTTCCTCTCTCTTTTCTTTTCCCCTTTATTTTCCCCAAGGTTTTCCTCTTTCCTTGCTAGCTAGACTGGTTTTTTCGACAAATGACATTCAATTGGGGAAAATCATGGAACAGTAGAAAACCCATCTTAAGGATAGCTTGGATGGATGATCTAAACCATTCATTGAATTCTTGGACCCTCAAAACCATAGAAATGGTGAAAACGATAAGACTTTGGGACAATTTGGATCATAGATCAAAGGGGAAAGGAATGGATGGTCCAACTGCTTCATCCCCAATGGACGTTGCCCCCAAGATGCACTCTAGCAGATGTGCATGTTAGATAGGTGTGCAAGTGCCATGTGCTCCATTCACAACAGCGACAAGATGAAAGTGTGTCTCATTGACGGAGATGCACCCACGTGTCCTAGAAGTGTGTCACAGACAAGGTGTGTCCTGGTGATGCAGTTTTACAATGTTTTGATTCAAATTCAATATGAACCAATGTGTGCATGTGCACAAGATGATGATGTCATCGGTTTGGGATTGCCAACGTTCACAATTTAATTGATTACTATTTTAATATTTTGAGGATCTTATGGCACTTGAATTATCAAGTTGAATGGCAAATCTTTCACATAATTACAAGTTATGCATGAGTATGATTTTGTAATACATTATATGTTACAATTATATGTTATATTACCATGCAGATCTAATCATTATATTATTTAGAACTACATGAAAGATAATTTGAAATATTGTTTAAGATTGGACTTCAAAATTACTATAATAGAAGTGAAACTACCCACACAAGTGCAAGCTTGGTGAGATATTGTAAATTGTTTACAATATATAAGGTCTTCAAAAAATTGGACTTGAGGCAAAGCAAATCCAGGTGGATGCAAATCCAGATTGAAGACAATAGTGTAACAAACTATAATCAATGTAAGTATATGACTTAACTTGTATATGTAATTATTATAGTTGGAATAGGACCTATGACTAGCTAGATTTGGGATGCATGTATTTTTGTTTTAGTTATATATATATATTCTTAGCTATTTTATTGAAGTAAATGACACTCAGGGTTTTCAAAATGAATTTAAAAGAAAAATAATCTTCTACTATATTGTATTATTTTCACAAAGTTATTTTCAAATAGGGATTGATCCAGCATTAGGAATTCATTTTGCATTTAAAAATGCATATAAAAACCTGGTTCATCTCAATTGGTAACAAAGGGTAGATTTATCCTTTCACAGCTAGTCCTGCATGTCCAAAAGTCATATACAACTAGGATAATTAAAAACAAGTAGTCTAAATACGAGTTATAGAGATGACTAGTATAGGAAATGGTATTGAATGAGAAAGACATACATCATAAGTAAGTTGGCAAAAAAATAGTTGAATTTAACAAAATACATAAACATTAGAAGATGGAACCCTATCAAAATCAAGTTCAAATCACTTAGGTTTAAGAAGTTATGAGTAGTGGAGTAAACAAGGAAACTATTAACCCTTGTAGGTATAAAAAATAAATAAATAATTCTATGAGATTGAAGAATGAGAATATTGGATCATTTTGATGATATCTTTAATAAATAACCATGACTTATACTAAATCTATTAAATTGATAATTATGGAGAACTTAGCTCGATGTTGGATGAACTACATGGGACTTTGTGAGAAGTAACTGCTATCTTACAATGACAACCCGAGTATGATGGAATATATCAAGAAATAATTATAGTAAATGATATTTAATGTGATCAAGAGGAACATGACATGAGTACAAACATGTTA
This sequence comes from Warburgia ugandensis, assembly GCA_035236585.1. Lineage (NCBI taxonomy): Eukaryota > Viridiplantae > Streptophyta > Magnoliopsida > Canellales > Canellaceae > Warburgia > Warburgia ugandensis. The sequence continues at coordinate 62,273,507 of CP141130.1, forward strand.
GTGGATGTAACAGAATAAATTTGAGTGGTACTACAAGGAATTTGACTAGAACATAGTTAATAGAATATTTTGAAGATAATCTGCTTAAGGATATTTTATTTGTGATGATGTATTGATCATGGAATTTAAATGCAAAAAAGGAATGAGCTTACAAGGTAGAAAAGTGTAGTGTGGAAGTAATAGACAAAAATTCAATGGATTCCTTGAGATATTGCAAGGATTCATTGGAAATATAGACATTTGAGAATTTCAATGTTGTTATTAGAGAATTCTAATGTTATTTGGAAGTATTGAATTCATAATATATGTTGACCAAAATTGTAGACAAGGTATCTATTACCTATGACAAATTAAGTGAAGAGATTAATCTACTTGCAAGAAGAATAAGGATTTTATTTCGAGCAAACATAAGATGTAAATACTAGTTTGATGTACATTGAATAGTTGAAGCAAGAAGATCATAAACTTAATATGGTTAAGGAAGATAGACATAGATTACATCCAGACATCAAAGATGAAAGATCTTGAGTTGTTTTGCCAAATTGAAAGATGAACCAATCAAATTTGAAAGATTAAATAGGATCAAGTTGGTGATTTTATTGTTGAAGAGTATAATACATGTAAAACAAATGGATAAGTAAACTTTGGAAGTAGTAGAGTGCCCAAACTAAGGATAGTGTATTTTAAGAAATTTCCAGAATTACCATGAAAGGATTATGTTCAACGAGGAATTAAACACCAAAACTAGTTTTACTTTAAAAATTATTGTACGATGCTTACCTAGTTGAAAAATCTTAAGAAAATGATGAGATAAACTGTTAAAATTAGAATTTTATTAGACCCATTATTTTTATTCAGAGACATCAATGATCCTGGTCAATAAAAAGGATAAGTTGATAAGACCTTACATTACTATTACATGATTGAATGGAGTTATAATGATGAATAAGAAGTATATATATTAATAAAAGCGATTCGTCCACTCAATTTTCACCCACTAGAGTATTGTCAAGAATAAACTTGAGGTCTTGATATCTTAAAGGATTAGAAGAGGAAATATCTTAGGTCATTACTTAACAATGAATTTAAGTGTCATTACCATAGAATAATGTCATTTTAGCTAACAAATATTTATAGGTCGCATGAACTAAGTATGCCAACCATTTCCTAAGAAACTTGTTAGTAAATTAGTAAGAACCACCCTAAACTATATGATACCTTAAGAGGAATATCACTAATACTTATACACAAGTCTTCACTAAAGGAAGTCAACCTACTAGGCTAAGTTGTTTCAAAATTTATAATTGTGTTAGATCCAGTGATAGCTGAGGCAGAAATGAAAGAAGAAAAGATCTAAAATAGTAACTTAATTACAAGATTTCCTAAACCTTACTAGATGCTATGATAGCATATTGGATGATTATTATTGTAAAATTAATTAAGATAACCATTAATGACATAAGATGGGTACAAGGTGACACATGAAAGCCAAATTTTGAGAAATTGAAGGAATCAACCATTGCATCGATACTTATGCTATCTCTTGATAATTGAGGCTTAATGGTTGTCAATGATGTCTTTGATAAATTATTGAATAATGGATCGATATAGGATAAGAAAAGAGAAAACATGCTTCCAAGAAGTGAAAAGAAGTAGCTTGATACAGGCAAAGTGGTAATGACGTAAAACACTCACTGCAGACCTAGCAATGGCACCCATCATTGAAAACACTTATAGACAAACAATGTTGAAGCACAAGCTTTGGTTGAGGAATCAACTCTCATGTGAAAAGTGAAAGATAGCATTCGAATACATTGATGATTGTAGTGCCGACAAATGTAAGCAATAATAATAATAATAATAATAATATAATCAAATATTAAAGTTGCAAATTATGATTTCTTAAGGAAGATATTAACTAAAGCAGGATTTGGAATAAAATTAAAGAACAACTATGATCTCTTAGGTAGAGTGTTTGTTCTAAAATCGTTTAATTGAAAAACTAAAAATTATAATTGATGGTAAAGTAAGAAATACATATGCATAATTATTTTAGGAATGACATAGAAAGAATTTTTGAGGTTGAAAATTTCTCTTAAGGGGGAAATGATGTAATAACCCAAAATTCAAAATCTTATTTTATGTAATTTTTATTACAAAAAAGGAGATAAAATAAAATTTTATGAATGAGCTTTTTTATAAAATCCAAATAAAGTATTGAAACCTTAATAATTGAATTGTACTCGAAAAATGGAATCCAATGACACTGAAAATGTTGAAAACGTAGTTTGGATGAGAAAGTTACATGATTTTTACTTGTAGGGGAATTTAAGTAATTTTAAAATGAACCCATTTATATGTTTTTAAAACAAAAAAGTGTTTAAAAGGAATGGGTTGTTTTTTATAATAGCACCCCTTGCAACACTGGGGATAAAAGAACCTCCTACTCTCTCTCTCTCTCTCTCTCTCTCTCTCTCTCTCTCTTCCTCAGTCACTCTCTGACTCCCCTTTCTCTTCTCCTTCTCCAACAAAAGTCATGCTTTTCAAACAAAATTTCCCATCAGCCAGATAAGTAAAACCTTCTCTTTCTCTCTCTTTTCTCCTTGCCAGCTAAACTATTTTTTTCAGGCGGCAAAGTTCAATCAGAGAAAACTGTCATAGTAGAAAACCCATCTTAAGATGGATGATCTGAGCCATTCATTGAATGATCTGAGACAACTTAGATCAGACAACTCAGATGGATGATATGAGCCATTCATTGAATTCTTGAACCGTTAAAACCTTAGAAATGGTGAAAACAATAAAATTTTATGACCATCGAGGTCGTAGATCAAAGGGGAAAGGAACAAATGGTATGGGTGCTTCATCCATGATGGATGTTGCACCCATGACACACCCTAGCGAATGCACACTAGAATGCACACGCTGGGCCCGACCACGTGCATGCGAGCACTGTGTGCACGCATTCAAAGCCGCGACAAGATGCAAGTGTGTCCCAATGATGGAGGCACACCCGCTTATGTCCTGGAAGTGTATCACAAACGCGATCTATCCCGCAATGTAGTTTTACACTATTTTGATCCAAATTCAATCTAAACCATTAAAATTTATCTAAAACTTAGACTTTCAATTCAAAGAGCAATATAAACCCAATTTTTTATATGAGACATCCTTTGAATTTGTCTCAATGACACGAACATAATTATGCAATAAAATTTAGGATTATAACACATTTTAAATTGATCCAAACTCAAAAATCATTGAATAACTCAAATCTATTAGATCAAAAGTGATCAGACCTTAGAATTTAATTAATTAAATAATTTAGAAAAGTAAATGGATTGATATAATAGTTAGGTTATCCAAATAAACTTAAATATAGATTTAGACCTTCAAATAAAATGAAAACCATGAATCTAATCAATCAGAATTAGATCTGACCATCCATCATCATCTAGCCCATGATCTATCACCGAGTTTATGATATGGGATCAAATCTACAAACTCCCACATGATCCAATCGTTAATCAATCACTAACACTCATATCTATGATCAATCTGGCCTTTTCATCAAGATCCATCCATCAATTGTCTGCTAGATGCTTAATATGTAACCAATGCATCCTTTTAAGATGATCTAACTTGTGATCAACTACCTAACACCCTGATCAGCCACTCATTTGAGCTTCCATTTAGATTTGACCATAGATCTAGCACTTGATATGAGTCGTTCATTCTTGAATTTTGATCAAAGGAGATCAAACCCTATCATTCCATATTAGACACAACATCATACATGGGTTTAAGTGATCAGAGGTAAGACTGCTATCGAGTCTTATGTAAATTAGTCAATTTTCATTTTATCTTAGTTATGCCCAATAAATTATAAAAAAATTTAGACAATAAACAAGACTAGAATGCATTAGACTTTAGTAAGAACAATTGAACTATTTATGTTAGTGTTTAGATTAATCTACTAGTTGATTGTTCTAAGGACCTTAAATTCAAAGATTTGATTCTAGGGTGACTTAGAACTATAGATATGACCAATCAGAATTCAACCTAACCATTAGATCAATAAATTAAACATTGAGATATGAAATAAACTATCTATAAGTCAGAGATTAATAAGAATTGAGGACAATGAGATGATCTAGATCATTGATCTTTAATCAATGGCCAAGATTCAACATTACAACAAAAATAAAGAGGAATATGTATGATCATCAAGTGGGAAAAGTAGGATCACCATGTTAATAACGATCAAAGACTGAATAAGTCACAATTAAGAAATCGTAAGTAAGATAAATGACATTGTAATGTACATGTGTTGACAAAGACGCTTACTAGTACGAACTAAGCTTATTGAGTGTTCTGAGGATTGGGATAATGGTGTTTGAGGTAGGTAGTTTTAACATCTACTTGCCATTGGGATTTTGAGCAAGTGACCCAGTTTACTAAGATGTGTAGATTTTACATAATCAAATCATTTGATTATCATGTTTTCCATTTGAGGCTACTTGGCTTTCATAAAAGTCATATTTGGTCATGTTACATTATTTTAGCTTTAAAAGAATGCAATATTTGCAATGAGACATGTGATTTATGAATATGTACTTTCATAACCATGATGCATAATTTTGTATGGAAAATGAAAATGATGTTGCTCATTATGTTTCACACAGTTCTGTGTTTTTTTAAAAGAAATGATTACACTTGAAATTGCATCAATCTCATGATTTGAGATGAGTCAAGGAAATGTATGGCTTTGCATAAGATATATGATTTAATGACATTTGGATTGAGATATATGTTTGTTCAGGCTAATGAGCTTGGTGGGCACTATGCTAAAAGGTTTATCCTCCTAGCCTCTAACCACTAAAGGTGGTAGGTATCCGCGTCCAAAGAGGCAGCCATTTTTCTTTACTATTGTGGTAGGGAAACAACCACTGAAAGTATTTATGGCAGCCTTTTTAAGACATATTCATGATCATTGTGGAGGTTGTGGTGGCTTGTCTCTAAATACTGGAGGCACAATTTCAGTAAGCTGGTTGTGAGCATAGTATACCATGAGATTTCTATTTTGTGACCCCACATAAATGAGCATGATGATGATCTTTAGATGAGTACTCATGACCAACAAGTTGATGAGTTTGCAGGGATGCATATGTGCACAAGATGATGTTGTTGTTGGTTTGGGATTACCAACATTTGCAGTTTAACTTATTACTATTTTAATATTTCGAGGATCTTATGGCATTTGAGTTATCAAGTTGAATGGAGTATCTTTCAAATAATTTACAAGTTATGCATTCATATGATTTTATTATACATTATATGTTATAATTTATGTGAGATTACCATGCAGATCCAATCATTTGAAAAATATACATATATAGTCGTGCATATTTTACATTGATATAAACTGAAATGTTTTAGCATAAAATTGTAAATTGGGATTTACATGCAGTTTCATCTACATTTCATGTCTCTTATCTAATCATTATATTCTATAGAACTGTATGAAAAATAATTTGAAATATTTATTTAGGATTGGACTTCAAAATTGGTATAATAGAAGTGAAACTATCTACAAAAGTGCAAGCTTGTTGAGATATTGTAAATTGTTTACAATATCTCAGGTCTTCGAAGAATTTGACTTGAGTCAGAGCAAATCAAGGTGGATACAAATCTAGATTGAAGACAATAGTGTAACAAATTATAATCAATGTAAGTATATGACTTATTCTTCTTGGACATGTATATGTAATTATTACACTTGGACTGTGAGCTGTGACTAGCTAAATCTGGGATGCATGTATTTTTTTTAGTTATATATATATATATATATAATTTCCTTAGCTATTTTATTGGAAGTAAAGGACACTTGGGTCTTTGAAATGAATTTAATAGAAAAAGAATCTTCTGCTACATTGTGTTGTTTTCAAATAGGGATTGATCCCTCATTAGGAATTAATTTTGTATTTAAAAATGCATATAAAGCCTGAATCGTCACACATACCTCCTATCTTAGATTGGATTACATGAATGGAGATTAGAGGAGTTTAGTTGATTGATTTGTACTTTAGTATGGTGCACACACCCCTTGGAGGGTGCATACCTCACTTGTAAAATTGTTATTCAATCAATTATGCCTTTGCTTTGATGTTAATGGTGCAAAGTTCATGGATATACTACTTGCTTTAGATTTTACATTTCATGGCTGTTTAAATTAGTTCTTCATGCTCAAGTCCATGCATCATTCATCTCTTAGTTTTGAGGTCTGATCCCTTAAGATTGTTGCTTGTTTTAGTTAGAGTTTCTTGCTGTAGTTAAAGTAGTCTCATACATTTCATAATAATTTGGTTCATCCCTTAGTTCATAAACCCTTTCGATGCTTCATATATGCAATTTTTCTATTGTTATTTTCATGCATAACTTTTACATTTCCATATATATCATGTTTTGCTTATTTGTTAGTTCATGTTAGTCCTTCATGCTTTAGGATTAGCTGCATACTAAGATAGTTTCCATTGTGTCAAATTTTAGTTTTAGATAGTTCTAATTTTAGAAAATTTTCATTTAGAAAAGTTTTTAATTTTAGCATGTTTACATTTAGTATAATTCCATGTTTCATATCTTGCACTTGTTTTTAGTTTTTCATCATTAATTTAGGTTAAAAGATCTCTCCTTAAATTTGGCAAGGTTAGATAGTTTAAAGTAGAGACCACTAGTATCACAATCGTTCGATTCCTCATGGGATCAACCTCCTCCAATGAGAATACTACAACTAATTCATGCACTTGTGAGTAAACTTAAAAATCACAACATCTATATTTACTCCATTGATTAAATGACATAGCCTTGGAAGATCTGGTTATTGGGAAAGAAATTTCACTTCTTCAAATTTTTGTGCAACTTTTGTTCTTACAACATTTATAACACTTGTTGAAGATGACTTAAGTGCTCCCCTAACTTTTGTTGTACACAATAATATTATTAAACTATACACAAACAAACTTCCTCCTAAATGCTCAAAAGACATGCATCATTAAATGCATGAAAGTACTAAGGGTAGTAGACAACCTAGAAGGCATAACCAACCATTCCTATTGTCCGTGTCCAATTTTAGAGGTTGTTTTCCATTCATCACCTAGACTCATGCCAATTAATGATAACCACTATGAAGGTTAATCTTTGAAGAAATCATTGTACCATGAAGCTAATCTAGAAAATCATCAAGATAGGGAATTGGAACATGATAGGTGATCATTATGAGCAGTAACAAATGTTAAGACCACTAGTGGCATGACTGGTGATTTTCATGTCACTGTCTGATTGCACCAAGATTGGCATTGAGTCCATACCTTTTCACATTAGTTATGGATGAGTTAACAAAACATCTGCATGAGGAGATTCCCTGGTGAATTCTATTTGCAGACGATATAGTCCTACTTGATGAGATAAGGGAGGGTATAAACATAAACCAAGAGTTATGGAGAGAAGCATTAGAATCTTAAGGATTTAAAATTAGCCGAACTAAGACAGAATATATGGAATGTAATTTTAGCAAGGAGAGTAGGAGTGGAACACCAGTCAAGATTGATAACTAAGAGGTCCCCATGAAAGACCACTTTCGATACTTAGGATCATTGATCCATGAAAGTGGAGAGATTGAGAGGGAGGTGACCTAGAGAATCCAAGCGGGTTGGAACAAATGGAGATGTGCATCAGGTGTTTTATGTGATCGGCAGGTGCCACTCAAACTAAAGGGAAAATTCTATAGGATGGCTATAAGGCTGGCCATACTCTATGGATCAAAGTGTTGGGCAGTTAAGGAACGTCATACTCATTGGATGAGCGTCATAAAAATGAGGATGTTGAGATGGATGAGTACTAAGACAAGAAAGGATAGAATTAGAAATGAAAATATTAGGGGAAATTTAGGGCTAGCACCAATAGGTAACTAGATGAGGGAGATTAGACTTAGATGGTTTGGACATGTTTAAAGGAGACCAACAACGGCACCAGTTAGAAGGAGTGAGGCAATACAAGTAGAAGGTTCTAAAAGGGCAAGGGGAAGGCCCAAAAGAACATGGATAGAAGTGGTGAGGAAAGATTTAAAAATTTTGGGACTAAATGAAGCCATGGTATTTAATAGAGTGGAATGGAGGAATAAGATTCATGTGGCCAACCCCTAATTGGGATAAGGTCTTGATGATGATGATGATGATGATGATGATGATGATGATGATGATGATGATGATGATGATGATGATGATGATGATGATGATGATGATGATGATGATGATGATGATGATGATGATGATGATGATGATGATGATGGCCTTACTATCAATACACATGCTCAATGATCCATCCTTATTTGGCACAAGAAGGGAAGGTACTGCATGTGGACTTTTACTTTCTTGAATGAAGCCTTTGGTCATCAATTTGGAATGCAACTCTTCATGCTCCTTTAAACTCATATGAGTTAGAATTATAAATCCTACAACAAAGTCAATACAATGTTTTATATCTCTCATAGGAGGTAAGCCATTAGTAATTTTCTCAAGGAATACATCTCATATTCATTTCAAATTCATCATTTACCTCATTAGTGGAACACGTAGCAGTTAAGAATTATAGCAATGAATAAACTTCTTGTTCACTGCTTAAGTGAATAACTTCTAATGATTTAGAAGATATTTTAATTTTTAAGGGTGCCTAAATATCTAACAAACGAAAAAGTATTTTTAAATCTATCATGTTGGGCTTCTTTGTCATATTTCCATGGGCATTTGAGCAATAAGTGGCATGCATCCATTTGAATAACATTACACCATACTTCATCTTTATGCATGTTTCCAATAGAAAAAGAGACAAAGCATTTTCAAGTTACCTTAATTTGATATTCGTTGGCCAGCCACTTAAATTGGCATGGTTGGGGATGAAGCTCTATTTCAATTTAAACTTGTTCACTAGTTCTATAAAAGCAATATTCTCACAAGCATGACTATCAATTATAACATCACATACCTTGCCATTGGATATGCATCTTGTGTGAAAGATGGCACAATGTAGCCAATCATCATTGCCTTTATGAATGATACTCACGCTTCTTTCCAAAATGTCACCTTGATCAGCATGAATGGCATCTTTATTTTCTTCCTTACCTAACTAAGATTCTTCCTTCGTGCTTCCTAATTCTTTTATGAAAGCAACCACTTGATAGTTTTGGACATTCAGAGGCACTATGTCCAAGATCTTGACATGTAAAACATCTCCTCGCATTAAAACTTGAGGAACCAAATCACTTAAAATTACTCTTGGCTTGATTGCGTTGATGTTTTGGATTAGGCGACCATTTAGAATTAGAGGTACTCCCTAGATTGAAGGTGTTTTTCTTTCCATAAGGTTTTTAACATACCCTTTATATGGACCTCCTTTTGTTGTTTCTTAACTATTGAGGCAGACTTTCTAACATCATTGAATGACCAATATTGATGCATACATACCGTGTCTTCAATTTCTATTTTTAAGCAACCTAAGAAGCATGTTATAGTTTGCTCTTTAGGCTCAACCACATCACTCTTCAATATTAAGTACTCAAACTGCATAATTGATTCTTCAATGCTCAAGCTTTCTTGTTTTAAATTTGAAACCTTTTAGGAAGATGTCCATCCTATAATTTTCAAGTGAAAATCTATTCTTCAATTCCTTTTTTATCTTGTCCCACATTTTAATCTTACTCTTTCCTTCCCATGATCTTTGTTTCTTTAGATTTTCCCACCATAAAGAAGCATACTTTGTAAGTTTAAGAGAACTTAGTTTTACCTTAACATCTATTAGAAGTCCATATATTCAAAAATACACTCTACGGTATGAAGCTTGTCTAGGAATTCATTAAATTACATCTTTCCTTCAAACACTAGGAGTTTACTTTCACTCCAAATGAGTGAAAATATCATTTCCTTCAAGGAGCATTGTTTAATGACCATCTCTGATTTGAGGATGGACTTCTTGCAGTAAAAGAATGAGTATCATATAAGGTGTTATTAGAAAATTCATCATCCAATTTCTCACCTCCATGGCTATTATATTGTTCCATATGTTCTTCGATCATTCTATTTGTCTCCTCAAATTATCTATCTCTACATCATGAATGCCTTTACTAGAAGTAATCATGCATCTTGCTTAAAATGACATTGTAACCTTAAGCTCTAATACCAAATTGACACCTGATAACTAGGTGAAATAGAAATAGTATAATAAAAGAACATAGGAGTCCAACTTTTCTTTGGATACAAAATGATCATCACCACAGAGTTCAAGTGATAGATCAATTCCTCTAAGCATACATAAAAATCATCACCATAGAATTCAAGTAAAAGATTAACTCGCCACTCTTGGAAAGAAAAACACAACTAAGAGACACAGAATTAAAGAGGAATAATAGCTCACTACTCCTTGGATACATAAACACCACCAAAGAGATACAAAACTATAGGTAAAAAACTAACTCACCACCTCAATGATATAGATCATTCACCAACTTAGGGTACAGAGAGGTGCTCATCACACTTGGACCCCTCCAAGTAATATAAAAGATGTAGAAAACATAGATGCAACAAGCCCTCTCAAGTCAATGGAAAAAACATCCACTTATGATCAATTCCAACTTGTTATTTAATTCAAATCTAAGTTATTTAAAGATGGCAACATTCCTCCCAAATAAGCAATGTACAAATCTACTAAGTATCTATCTAATTACATTAGTTTTTTAGATAAGACAATACTTTCTTAATATAAGTTACTTGTCCACCAAGTATGTCCTAATATTTAGGTGTTTCTAAATAAACACATGCTAAACCTTGGGTATTTAACAAATACAAATCAAGCTACTTCTAACTATATGTCTTACAAATTAGCAAGTTACTAAACTCTTCAACTGGTCATAGAATAGTTTGTAATAAGAAAATCTGTAATGTCCATATGAGATTTTCACATATATCTCATGATACCAAATCTAAGGCATCCATCTTTGTCCAATTTTAGGAATCTTTTATCAAGGCCCAAAGATGTTCCATTTGAATGATCAAATCTATTTAAACACTCTATGTTATTGATGTCCATCCATCTATGACCAAATATGCTCATAATCCCATAATCCAAGAGAATTTGATGATAATCTTAGGCATCCAATGGGAGACCATTCTTATTCTCCTTTGATTTACCATTGATCCTAGTATCTAGGGACATTCCTATGTCACAATGATTAATACTATGTTGGCCATGAATAAAGTAAAAGATTACTTACAACTAGCTCTTCCTTTTGACAAGCACTTGGAAAACTATCCAAGTGTAAGAAAGTTACAATACTCTCTCAAATATAGAAGTTCTATAGAATAAAGAGAGAATTTTTTATGCATAGGATTGAAAGAATTAGAATAGGAAACTTGGAGTTGATATATGAGTAGGCATAAATGCTGGCACACTTGCCAGTCAATTTCTTCCAAAAGTTGTTTCAGTGCTCTTAGAGTCTCCAATTTACGTACTCTTACCAATAAATCTGTTAGAGACATAATTCTAATAGTTTATAGTGGATACAACTCATTAGGAGACAAGATTTCAAATTTGGAAGTGATAATTTAGAAACTTGCCTGCTAAAACATTTGACTATTTTCTGTAAACAGTCAATTATTTTCTAGTTATAATAAATATTAATTTAATACTATTTTATGTAGTTGACTACTCGTACTTTGATAGTCAGATGTTTCTCAATCTAGAAATGAAACTCATTTCACATCACATGATGTTGACTCCAAGTTGAGATGTCTCATACATTCAGTTCTTTCCCCAAAATAGTTATTGTTTGTGAAAGAGTTCACTTAATGCATTAGTTGTTGTCTTCTTCAATTTTGGATTATTTGTTTTTTCTGAAGATGACTCCAAAACCAATTGATTGTGTATTTTTGGAACAAATTATTAACATGTAGTACCACTTAGCAAAAATAGTTGACTATCCATCCCTAAACAATCAAATGGATTTTGTAGAACTTCAATACTTTGAACTTTTAAGTCTTGAAATTTGTTTCTAACCCTTTGGATATACTAGGGCAGTGACAAACCAAGTTGGAAATACATTGTGAAGGTTTATTTATCATCACAATTAAGAAGGCTTGGGCAACAGTCTCCTCCTATGATGACAAAACCATGTAAAGAACGCATGAAAGACAGTGAATTTCATGTTCTACTTTCTTCTCTATCTCAAGTTTCTCATTTTTTTTTTATCAATATAAAAAAGGTAAGAGGTATGGAGATATTGAGAAAAATAAGGTATTGAATAAGATATCATGCATGCATGCACACACACAAAAACACACACACAAATGCTCTCATAAGGTGCATCTCCCCCTTCAAAATGGTAAGTCCTTGGAAAATAGGACTCCCCTTAAAATCATGCATACTAGTTGAAAATAAAAGAAATAAAACACAATACTTGTAGAATTTGGAAAAAAAAATTATGAAATTTACTAATAAATGTATCAGTACATATAGAAATTCGTACAAACTATAATTACAAGCCAAACTGATATCACTTGAATATCAAAACATTCAAAGAAAACAAGAAAACAATTTGAAAGATACATCATCAACTATATTTTTAGTTGTTTATAGTTCCATTTTCTTAGGATCTTCATCTAGTTGAGATTGAGGCTCAATGGATTCAGTGTTTACATTTGGTTCAAATGGATCAGTGAGGACTTGCTTGTTGTCTTAATTCGCTCAACTAGTTTGGGTTATGGCTATTGAGATTTTGGCTCAATGGGCTGAGTGTCATTTGAAATTTCCTATGCTTTGGGAGACATGATAATGAGAGGAATGTCTAGTAGCTTGAGAGCCACCTTTAGCAGCTTAAGTGGAGGCACCTTCAACTTCTTCTCTACCTTGTGTATCCCCTATTCAAGTTATTTAGTTTCTTCCCTCTTTTTCTTTCTTCTTGGATTTCTTCTCTTCTCCTTTTTCCTCATATTTTCATTCTTCCTTCTTAAAAGTTATCTTGGATTAGAGTGACTAGAGTTGATTCAATAGGTTGTGTAATAGTGGGAGGCTTCGTTTGGTTTCAAAGTGTAATGTAGCTAGAACTATCAAAGATTGAATAGAGTAGAGCATAATAAGGCTAGATTTTAGAGAAATTTCTCTAAGATGTGTGGTGGATGGAGATACAAAATAGGTGGTTGAGAATATCGTGGAGTAGTCTATGGAGTAGTAGGCCTAGGAAAAATGATCTTGCCAAAGAAGTATATTTTTTAAGCAATTTTATGTTGTCCTTTCTAACTTTATCAACCTTTCTCTTTGATTTTTGAGCTCATTCATCATCCATCCATTTTATTTTAGAACTTACTCCATGATGTTGAATAGCATATGGAATTGGGAGCTAGATATTCCATCTCCGCTAGTGTTTGTAGTTTATTTCCTACAAGTGCACAGTTAATTAATCGTAGTATTTTTGCATATTGAATCCATACGGAGGATATATTATAAAAGTTAAAGCATCAAACTATCCTAAACTAATTCATGAAACATACTAAATTTATAAAAAAAAATTGATGAGATCAAATAAAATAGATGGAAATGAATTAATTTAAAAAAAATAACAAATATCAAAGACTAGGATTAAAGATCACCTAGATTAAAATTAACCCACCACTTATTATTTCTCTTATAACTCAAGAAATATATCAAAACTATAATTATTTTCTTGCAAAATTATTTATTTGAAATTTTAATCTTAGAAATTATAAAAATTTAAAATCTATTTAGATTATCAAATCTTAAACATTATACTTAAAACTTAATTATAATAGAGAAAGGATTTAATTTCCTAGAATCTATTATGAAAGGTAATGACATAAAATTAAAAGATTATGCTAAGGATAATCTAAATTTTCCAAATTAAGATTAACTTTTAGATAAACTTTCTAAGATGGTTACAACATTAGATATAATTAAGTGGTGTTTCCTAATCTTAGGCTAGGATCACTACAATCCCAGTCTAAAGAAATTAGTCTAGCATGATTACTAATATACAAATAACAACTATGTAAAATTAATGTCCTAAGCTATGAAACACAAAATCTAAAAGTTCAGCAAAATATATGTAACATCCCAAATTTCTAAATCTCAATTTTAGTGAATTTTGGAAAATACTAAATTGTGATGAAAAGAACATATTAAACTCATATTTTTGGAATTTATAAGTGAAATATTGGATATACATATATCGAAAATTGGGTGATATGAATTGTTCATGATGCTCATTATATCAATCTGATTAGGAATACAATTATAGGTTGTATTGAGGACTGTAGTTTGGAAAATAACATCCCGCTCCAACCCAAGAGTTGATCTAGCTAGGAATCAAGGGTTAAAGCCACTGAATAATGAAAGAAACTTGCTATCACTTGAGAAAAATGATGGACAACCAATTGAGGGCTAATGACGTGGGCTAGAATTCAAGTAATTGTTTGTCATTTAATTAGCTATCAACCAATATCTAATGAAACACCCTTAGCATACTAATAAGCACTGCCACTTTGCATTGTGCTGAATAATGTTGGGAGCTAACTTTTAGGAAACTTCTATGCTAGGGAAGCTCAGCTAAGTTCTAGAATTATATAACTAAATATTTGTTGGTATTGTTACAGAGGTGTGACTGATCGGGAGCGCACATGCAAAACTAAATAGATTATTTGCTTCAAAGAACCTGAAGATCTCCATTGAGGTAGGTGGAATTAAGATTGCTAAGATTTACACTACATCCATATATATGCATTTGTATATGAATTTCAAGCATTGAAACATGTCTTTTCAATTTATACGAAAGATAAGGTGGATGAGCATGATGAGATTGAATCATGATTAAATTGCTCGTGTGTAAGCACATGTTGTACATTGTGATGTTTTAGTCCATTTATTTGTTCATGACATGAAGCGACCAGTTCATTAGTGGTTCTGGGCAGTTGCGACCTACACTACGTGGAACAAAACCTTGAGGTGCAGCGAGGCCTTTCAGACAGTAGTTTGTCCATGGGGCAATCTGCCAAAGAGGACAAGATTGCTTGCTATGTACTCTAATGCTAGAAACAACACATGCACCAAGGGTTCTAACCAGTTGTGCGCACACACTGTGTGGAGCAAAACTCTGAGGCGACGTGAGGCCTTTCTAACAGTAGTTCATCCACAAGGCATTCTACCAAATAGGATAAGATTGTTTGTTGTACACTCTTATATGCATTGGTATTTGATATGTGAAATGGTTTGTAAGAGCGAAGACTAGCATCAGGAAATGTTAATGACTTGTAAGTTTGACATGTGACTGCATACTTTGCATTTCAAAGAATGTGTTTGTATTGATGCATTGGTATGTCTTCCATTTTGGCATGGATTCACAATTTTGATGAATGTTGAATGATTCAAGTTAAATGATCATTGAATTGTGTTTGCATGATTAAGCATGGACAAATTGATTTATATAAAATTATCATGATTTTGTTTATATAAAATTGCATCTTATTCCACCTACATAAGTAATCGCTTGCTAAGGCATTGCTTTGGTTTACAAAACCTCAGATACAAAGAATAGTAGCAGGCCTAGCATGTTGACATTATTTCAGAACAGAGGACTCCCAAGGTTGCTTACTGACAGAGCATGCCAACGGAAGCTTTGAAAAAGGACGGGTAAGAATTGGTGTTTTTCATTGAAGTTATGGTATCCGATGAGAAAGAGACTGCATAGTATGTAATTATGGGAATTTAGAAGACTTATGTAACTGGGTTGTGCTGTGGTGATTCTAGGTGTGTTTTGTTGACGTAAATTATTTTTATTTTGTTAGATGTATGAAAAGGAGATAGAGTCTCCATTTATGTTTTAAAATATCAATGAATGCTTATCAGGTACTCCGCAATGGCATGCGTTAAATGTCATATGCCTAAAAAACAAAGGAAACTCTGCTAGATTTTTGGTGGAAAAGAGCGCTCATTTCACTGGGAATCCTTGTTTTGAGAAAAGAAAATAGACACTCAGGATTTTTCAAAGTGAATTTAAAAGAAAAGATTCTTTCGCTGTTGTTTAGTCTTTAAAAATGATTTTTATTAGAGTTCGAGCTCGTTATGTCAATGTCTTTTGCATTTAAAAAGTTCTGTAAAAACCCGGGTCATCACAATATAATCCTAAACACTATGGACAACAAGTCTAAACTTAGCATGAAAATGGTGTTCTAAACTAATCGGGAAAACATGTTTTCTAACATAGAGAAACACTACATAATCCTAGCATAAAATTACACCAATTAGTTCCTAAAATATTATAGAATAAAACATGCAAAAATTATGGTAAATATGAATTAAAAACTACCACCTAACAATATAGAGCCTAAACCACAAATCATAACTTCAAAGCACAAAAGAAACAGCAACTAAATTCAAAATAGATTTTAGAAATAATTTTTCATTGAATTCCAATCCTTCATCATTATAATAGCATAAGAAAACTAAAGAAAAATAACATGAAACTTTCCCAGATGGAAGATTTGCACCGAGTAGTCCCTTAATGTTTCATCCGTCAACTTGTAGCCTAAAAGATCTCCACTCCAAAATCAAGCAATGGAACATTCAACGTAGAAAAAAAACTCCAAAAGAGCTAATATCTCAAGTAGCCAAACATGAAAGGATGTCCAAAATTTTATATGAAAATGATCTCCTAACTTCAGTCAGCCCAAAACATCCTTAAGCACCTCTAAACATAACTCCTCCTATATGAAAGATAGCCCCATAATCTCCCCCTCATTATAACACATTTTACTTTCTTTCCAATCTCCCTTAGGAGACATCTCCCCATAGAAGGAGAAGAGCACTCTAGAAAATTTCTCCCCCAATAGAATCCAGCCAAGAGAAATCCTAAAATAAAACATCACCTTCTCTATTGTGATTACTTTTTTTGAAAATTAGAAAAACTAAGAGATATCTCTACTAAAACATTTCTAGCATCCTCTTACATAAATACACTCTTTCCTTAGATTCCTCCAATAGCACACTTCCCCTTCCTAAAAATGTCTTTCGCAAGTGCATCCTCCTCTTGTTAAAACACATTTGCCTTTGTTAAGTCATAACATGTTTAATAACTTCACTACTACCAGTCCCAAGCAAAGATTAAAAGGAGGAGGGTTTTATGTCAGGTGCCAGCCAGCAAGTAAGCTTTTTGAAGAAGTTGAAGGAGATTTCATTATTTTCTCTTCGTACCTACAAATAAATTCACATATGTATATTCATTTGTAAGTAAGAAGAAAATATAATGATAATCATCTTCAACTTCTTCACTTATGGTAAACTTACCATGACATGTATCGTTCATTAACATTCCCTCAGGCTAATGTGTCCCCCATAAACGATGCATTGCATCAGATCCTAGATGTAGTGTAAAATGAGCAAGGGATGCTAAGGCTTTCTTCCATAAGCAACGTGCTACATCGGATCCCTAATGTAGTAGAAAAATGGGCAAAGGCTGCTATAGCATTCCCTCAAAAGTGATACACTACATCAAAACCTAAGTGCAGTGGAAAGTAGGCATGCGTTAATGTCAAGGGGAGTCGAGAAGTGAGTGGGTAAATAGGCTATATCAGGAGAATAAGATTTGTATCACTACATAGAATATAGGCACATTGACAAGTAAGAGTTTGGAGTTAGTGGATAAGATGAAGTGTAAGAGAGTCAACATCACTTGTGTTTAAGAAACCAAGTGGAAAGGGACTAAAACTAGAGAAATCAATGGGTATAAGCTCTGGTACATAGAAAAGGACAATAATAGAAATGGTGTAGGGGTAGTGGTCGATAAAGAATTAAAATATAAAGTTATAGATGTTAAAAGAACTAGTGACAGAATTATGGTAATAAATCTTATTCTAAGAGAGAATATCATAAATGTTATAAGTGCACACGCACTGTAAGTAGGGTTAGAAGATTGAATCAAGAGACAATTCTGGGAAGATTTGGAGGGAGTCATGCAAGAATTTCCCAACATAGAGGGGTTATTTATAGGACCATACTTCAATGGTCATGTGGGAAAAGAAAAGGAAGGATATGGTAGAAGATATGGATGGTATGTATTAGAGAACAAAATGACACAGGGGAAGCTATCTTTGATTTTACTATGGCATATAACCTAGCCCTGGCAAACACATTCTTTAAGAAGAGGGATGAACATTTAATAACCTTTACAAGTGGACTTTATAAAAGCCAAACGGGCCTTTTTATTCTTAAGAATACTGAAAGATCAATGTGTAAGCATTGTAAGGTGATACCCAGAGAGAATTTAATCTCACAACATAGGTCAATGGTTATAGGTATCTACCTTAAAAAATGGAAGAAAGGAAATGAACTTAACAAGTCTCCAAAACTAAGTAATGGAACTTAAAAGGAGAAAGAATAACATCACTCACAAACAAGTTAATGGTAGAAGAAAACTAGAACAATGAAATAAAAGTAAACACCATGTGGATTAATTTGGTTGAGTCTATTAAGAAGGTGGCAAAATATACCCTAAGAGTATCTAAAGGTAAAAGGCAATCAATAAAGGAAACTTAATGGTAGAGTGAAAAAGTGCAAAAAGTTATTAAAGAAAAATGACTATGTTTTAAAGCATGGCAGAGGACTAGAAATAACAAACTGTTTGAGCAATATAAAAATTCTAAAAAAGTTGCTAAGAGGATGGTAAGTGAGGTTAAACTCAAGGCATATGATGATCTCTATAATAAATTAGGAACAAGAGAAAGTACGAAAGATGTGATTAAACTTGCAAAAATAAGAGAACATAAGGGTAAGGACTTAGACCACATTAAGTGCATCAAAAGTGATGACCAGAAGGTACTAGTCAAAGATGATGAGATCAAACAAAGTTGGGGAAGTTACTTTCAAAAATTGCTAAATGAAAATTTCCCTGAGAATATAAGGATTAAAAGTACTGCAAACCCAAATAACATTGGAAATTGTAGATTCAACTACAATATTAGAATACCTAGACAAAAAGAGGCTTGAAAAAGATGAAATCAGGAAAGGCCCTGGGCCCATGGTATGCCGATAGAGTTTGAAAGCATATGGAAGATACTAGAATAGTTTGATTGACAAACATGTTTAACAAGATTGTAAAATAAAATAAAAAAGAATATTGGATGAATGGAGGAAGAGCTATATTGAACTAATTTATAAGAATAAAGGAGACATATAGAGCTATATTAATTATTGGGGGATCAAACATATGAGCCACACTATGAAACCTTTTGAAAGAGGGACTGAGAAGAGACTACAACTTAAGACAAGTGTATTAGAGAACCAGTTTAGTTTCATAACTAGGAGGTCTACCATGGAAACTATTTTCCTACTTAGACAACTGAAACAAAAATGTACGAAGAGGCAGTAGGACATTCACATTGTGACACCCCAAGTTTTCAAAATACTTTTACTTCTTTTTGAAATTTGGGACTTCCCTTAATTAAAATTCTTTTCAAAAATAAAATAGTGAAATTTTTTTCTTCTACTAACTTTTTCTAAAAATCTTGAGTGTCATTTTTACACAAAACACAACACAAGGATTTTATGATGAAATGAGTGTCTCATTTCTATTGAAAATCGGCAGAGTTTTCTCTATTTTTCAGACATATGTGCATTTGACGCATGAGTGTCAAACACCTAATAAACAATACAAATAATTTTCATTGCTTTGAAAATAAATACACAAAACTTATCACTTCCCAGAACCTCTAGTCACAACCATGTCACTACATATTCCCTTAAATGCAATTTGAATCCACGACATGAAAGTAAAGAGACATTTGCATTCTCCGTTAAATTAGAAAGCTAACCCAAGGTTGTGAGGTTAACCATCTAAATACTAGAACATCTCCAATCTTCTGAAATTCTAAGCTCCACGGCTGCTCTCATGTTCGACTTGTTCATCTTTCTATTCTAATTCTTCAAATCTGAGACACTGTAAGCAATTACAATCTCTTAGTGAGCTTGCACTTGTGTGGGTGGAAAAAGTAGTTATTTTCTCATGTAGTTCATGATTTATATAAATAAATGCATTTTGAGTAGTTATCATACCTAAACAGAACTTATAATGTCTTCAAATAACAACTCATGCCAAAATTGTGTTCTTAAATCATAAATCCATGAAATGAGGTTACATGAGCAATTCAATACAGTTGATTAATCATATGAATTTCACTATTTCTAAAGTTATCTTTGCTTATCCCATTCTTGAGAATTTAAGCATTCCAAGCTTTTATCATTTCATGAGCATTTAATTGTACTGCATCATTTTCCATGAATAGACTCTTAAGCTAAAATATGGTTCTTCCGATTCATTCACCTTATATTATCATTCAAGATATCACTTTCAATGTCTAAGTTGTTTGTCATTCAATAGTTAAATCTGCTTATGAAGAGTGGGGTATCAACATTCTCATTATCATTTGTAAAAGTAGTCATCTAACAGGTTTCTCTTCATGAACACAATGTATTTTCACATGCAGTTATGAATCAATATATAATTAGGCAGAATCACTCATAATGCTCAATTAATCTAACACCTTAGTAAATATGGATAGGGTAAAACTATTGGTTTAGAAGAATTAGTACGTACTAAAATCCCAATGGTAAAACCACCAATTAAGTAAATATATCAAAGCATGGTATCGATAAAAGATAAAGTCAGTTGATAAGGACAAAAAGCATACTATATGCTCGTAGTCCAAATGTTAGTAAGCCAGCATTTCATAAATCTATAATTTGGCAAAACCAAAAGCTGTGCATGCCTATCAAAAGCATAATCGATCAATTCATAAGTGCAAACAGTTATTTCTGCATCAAATCAAACTAAAATCATAACTGTGAAAATTAGTCTCATACACGTGAGGTGAAATCCACAAGGAAAGACTAGTGATCTCAAATCATATGCAATGTCCATAACAATCTGATAAGTTTGTCAAACCTACGTGCTCAAAATAGATGAAGCTAAATCAAGGCACATAGCCCTCAATCTGAAATGCATAAATTCATGTCCACATCATCGTGGAAAACTAATCTCTCCAAATCACAATGGCATATAGTTTTGCCACTTTGAAAGAGGTCTAGCTCTCAAGAAAGGACCCACAAACACATATGCTCGTAGGGCCCTGCCGTCACCTACTGGCAACTACCATGGCTTGTATGTTTGTTCATGGATACCTGCATGAACCATGACTCACTGGACCTAATGGGGGCTACCTGGCTACCACTCATAGTACTTCACCATGAGAAGATACTCCAACTGCCCTCTATCTCCATCAGAGGGCTGGTATCAAATCATCTCAAAGGTCACTGGCCAATTGCACCTCCTAGCATAAGGTCTCAGGACTTACAACACACAACAGGCCTCTAGGTCTTTTGGTAATCATAGAGCATTTGTTGAGCTATCTAGAACATAGGACACTCCTAGAGTACCTACCCAAAACATCGATGAAATCTATATCCATAAGGACTTAAAACTACTTGTAGAGTGCCAGCCTAAGCACTAATAAGACTATATCCATTAGGACTTACAGCCACTCAGAGAGTGCCTTCTTAAAACTTTAATAAAATCCATAATCATCAGAACTTATAGCAATTCGTAGAGTGCTTGCCTAAGTATCAACAAAACCTGTCTGTCAAGACTTACTACCACTCATAGGGTTCCTGCCAAAAGCATCGTTGAAACCATAACCATCTCATGCATGTAAAAACAATTTCACAAATCATCTCAACCGGTCTCACAATCATACCATGAGCACCTAGTAGCCTGTCAGTGCTATATGCACTCGCCCTCATTGGATGCTCCCATCGGTCACCGTCTTAGGCCATCCTCATCAACTACCAAAGTATAAATCATGAATCAAACTTCAATTACATGCAAGAAGATAAAAATGCAATAAAATACAAATCATATATCTACCTAAAGATCAATAAATATGCATCCATTAGGACTTATAGCTACTTGTTAAGTGCCCTCCTAGACCATGAATAATACTCATTTCCAAATTCAATGATGAAAATAAAATCAGAATTCAAAAGTTTTTTTAGAAACCTTTCAAATCTATTCATTTTCAACCCATATTCTCAACAAGTTATAAAAACATAACTTTGCGAGCATCCAAAACATTCAATCTTTATTCATAAATTAGATAATTCTCTTTCAAATCCCAAAAGTGTAAATCCAATGCAAAGATTACAAAATATTAATATTTATTAAAAGTGTTTATCCTTATGTGGATCATAGTTAAACTGGTGATAAGACCTTGATCAGTAAAGACACGTATGTTACAACTTAAGGTCGTGGCTTGTAAATATCTTTTGCATTTTCATAGCATTTAGAATATTCTTTCCAAGTCTAAATGTGAATTACTTCATCATTCTCGAGTCGTTAAGTTACAAGTATGACACCTTCTAGCACATTTGTTTAGGTCTTCCTATAGTTCAACACCTTGTGAGTTACTCTGAAATCTTTACCTTATTGTTGATATACTGATTAACATCTCCCACTATTTGGGAATTCCAAATATTAAAATCCTTATGTCTCAGTAGCTCGCTTAAGATCAAACCTTGTTTAAGGTATTACAATGTCCACTTGATGTAAGTATAAATTTGAATTCAAGGTAGGCAGTCTGGTTACTCATTTGTATTATTGTTATAATTGGGATAAACAAGTGTTTTAAGTTCATTTCACATATGTAGCTAATCCAAATGTATATCATGTTTCTAAGTATTATCAACATATATTAAATTTATACATACTAAGTTCCAATCAATGATTATAGTTCCCATTCTTTTGTTTGGAAGTTACTACTAGGGTAACAGTAACATGTTCTAGTTAAATTAGTCATTCCATTTTTTTATTTTTGATAATTTGAAAGGCATCACAAGATAATTTCTAAATTTATCACATGCTTCAATAATTTAGTAGTTAAAGGAAATACTTTGTAAATCATCATCTACATACAATCATTTTTATAAAGAGATGGTAATTATTAAAATTTCAAAAATAGCAATCTTAATCCACCTACCTCATATGGAATTTATCCTTGGTTCTTGTGTGTACCTCCTTTAGCTCGATCTATCAATTGACCAATTCATAGATCTATAATACGGCTTTGATCATATCTTTGTCGTTGATTTGTGTACTAAGAAAGCAAAGATACATTAATCTATAGCTCCAACCATGGAACCACAATAGATCAAAAGAGATGTGGTGCCTGATCTCATAGATTTGTCATTAGATGATCGATCAATCATCAGATCTTAGGAACGGGCTAGATATGTAGTTGTTCTAGGGGTTTAGTGATAGATCTAAGGTCAGATCAGAAGGAATTCTTGAATCAGGTATGGATCTAGGAGCCTGTTCCCTAATATATAGTTAGATTGAGATGAAGGCTAAATTTGATTTCATATCTGATCATCTGATGTGAAAAGTACATCCATAGCTAAAGGGGAGCTCATATGCATTGTAGATCTGACTTTTAGAGATAGATCAATAGTTAGATCATGTTGAATGGTTGGGATAGGTTCAAATTCTCCATTGGAGGCAAATTAATTGTTGGATCAGGGTATGATTTGCAAAATCAATCACAGATCTATCATTCAAAGATAAATCAAGGACTAGATCGTGGCAGATGGTTAGATCGGTCAAAGATCTAATGATCTAGTCCAATCAAGCGTCCTATCACAATCGATGATCGAATCTTCTCCAATCAACAGATGGACATATGGGTCTTGTTCCTTGCATTGCAAGGATAGCAATAGCCATCTCAGATCTGCAAAATTCATTCTTGATTTGGTAGTGCAAGAGGTCAAAGTCCAAGGGGGTAATGGGGCTCACCTGAGTCAACTCAGTGCATAGGGAGAAAGCGAGATGGGGCGAGTGACCCTAATGTGTCAACCTACCCAAGTAGGCCTGTGAGGTTTGCCACTCTGCCCATAGGTGCTTGGCTTTAGGAAGAGGGTAGGGAGAACCGTCGGTGGCTGTGTTAAGGCATGGCTCTGGTGATACGTGATGTAGGGGAACTCGAGAGGGTTACTGGAAAAGTAGGGAGAGGGAGATGTGTTGTCAGAATGAGGCTAGCTGGGTGTCATCGATGGAGTAAGGAAGAGGGGAAAACTAAGAGAGAAGGGGGAAAGAACTATCGGATTAGCACTGTCGATTGGGCTGTGCCAGTCAAAGGAGAATAAAGGGAAGAGGGGAATGGAACTAGCATGACCTACTAATCAGGCTGCATTGGTCCTTGATGGGTGGAGGCAAAGAAAGAGGAAGGAGACAAGAGAGGGGGTTATGGGCACGTGGGTGGTCGGCGACATTGGTTCGGTTGTCACCTAGAACCTAGTGGGTCTAAGGAATTTGTTGGTGGGAGGTCTGAGCAGGTGGGTTTTTCTTTGTAGGTCACCAGTGGATGATTAAATGGAGTAGGAATCACTAAGAAAAGAGATCCAATCAAAGAAGATGAGTGGCAGTGAGGTCTGAGCACAGGGGACAGACGTCAGTTTTACCCCTTCTCTCCAACGTTCCCCCCATTTTGTTGCATTCAGGGTGGTCGTCCACAGGAGCAGTGACACCTAGTGGATCAACCAACCACATGTCAATCCTAACTCCACACACTCAGGGTTAGTCTGCTGCATCAAAAAAGAAACCAAGGTGGGGGTGCTGCTATTAATTTGGAACCCCCTAAAATTAGTAAACTTTGAGTGATTTTTCACCCTGTTCTCTGTTTCACACAAAATTAGTGTCATTGGAATTGTCTTAACGTTTAGTTCTCATTTTTTGTAGTTTCAAATTCAAATTTTGTGTTTTCTAGGAGGCTACATCCTTCAAATTCAATTTCTAAGGAATTTAATTTCTAATTTTATTCCACGTAACAATATGTTATGATTGCCTAAAAATTACTCAAATTTTGTGGTTGTGTAATGCCCCGAGCAATTTACGCTATTGAATTGGACATTCTATAGGAAATGAACTGTGTTAAATGTTTTACTGTATTTAAAATATTAAACTAATAAATTTTTAAGGAAACTTGGTACCATTAGATTCTCCTCGAAAAATGGAATCCAACGCTTCAAAGAATGCTGCAAACGGAGTTCGTATGAAGAAGTTACGGCCGTTTAAAGATTAGGGGCATTTCTATAATTTAAACTAAAAACGAAAAAGACAGAAAACGCAGGGGGCCGTTTTGATAACGGCACCCCGTCTTCTTCTTCCTCTAGACTTCTCCAGAAACCCTAGTTTCCAGAGATTTCTGCCACCACCAATGGCAGCACCGTCATAGCAAGGCTATAAAAAGCCCTATCTCCCCCCTCTCCAAATCACGATTTTTTCGGCTATTTTGGGACTGGGATTTCCAGTAAAAATCGAAAACCTGTCTCTAGCCTTCCCTGCACATTCCGGCCAGGCCCGAGTCAGGCCGGCCATTTCCATCTCTCCACCTCCCCTCTTCTTCCTCTGGCCTCATCGGAAGTTGGGGTTTTCCCCTTTCTTCATGGGTTCCGGCGAACATAGGGTTTTCAGGCGGAAAGAGGGAGACGCACCACACCACCCGAAGGAGGGCGTCCCCGGCTACCCAGGTAAGCCTCTCTTTCCCTTTCTCTCCATTTTACTTCCCCCAGGCCAGATCCATGCCGGATCTGGTCTTTTCCCAGCCGATTTTTCCAGCCAGAGAATGACAAAGCTGGTTCCAGCCGACTCTATACGAACAAAGCATCCCGGGGATGCCATGCTTTATGTGCGCCTAGGACAGGGTCCCTAGGACGGGTTCTAGGCATACGACAATGCGTACACTTTCCCTGGTGCGACCTTCGGGTGCGCGCGTGACGTGGGGCACGGGTCCTGGCTCGACCGGGATGCACAGGGTGCCCTGGGAGCTGAGACGTGCCATGCTACACCAAAGGTGCGTCCATGCGATGCCATCCACTACGTGCGTCACAGCACGTCGCTTGAGCATGCATGTGCGCATGCAAAATGCGGTCCCTAGCACGGCCTTTGGGCGCATATGGACATGAGGCGGTCGCGGTTCAACCAAGATGCACGGGTGTCCTGGGAACTGGGACACGCGGACCTAATGAGACTATAAAGTTAGGATCAGAGGACAATTTACAGAGTTAACCATTGAATAGTAGATCCACATCATAGGATCTAGCCTAACAATGAATTAGGCAAGGACCCATGGACCGTAAAAGTAAAATCTAGCGATCTAATTTCTAAAAATAGATCGAAATTGATAAGGACTCCTTATATCCATTCATATCCATGAGTTTATAAATGAGACCCAAGGACGGGTTGAGTGATGAAGGACGCGACTCCAGGTGACTTCGAGGTAGGTGCTCTATCACTACTAGACTTTTAAAAAGAGCCATGATTGTTTTGAGAATGCATGTCTTAAGTATAAGTTATATGAGTTGTTGAGCATGACTTAATTTTATTCAGCATGAATATGATAAATACATTATGCATAGACATGCTTTGCAAATAATTGCATAAATTGCATGAATTCTGGTCATTGAGTTTTGAAAAAGTGCATGTCCTTGAGGGTTACCAAAAGACGCTGGAGTGCCCAAAAGACGCTGGGTAGGCAGTTGTGAGGGCCAGGCAGTTGTGAGGGACCTAAAGAGGACAGGTTTTGAAAAGAGAGGTATTTTGCTTGTTTGATCGTATATGATTTGGGCTAGTAAGCTCGTGGGCACTATGCCGAGAGGTCTGGGGTGGCCTCCCAGCCTCTACCACTATTAGGTGGAATGGGTACCATGCCCAAAATGGGCACGTCCCTACGTCAACTACCTGTGGTACAGGAGGCTACCACTGGTGTCACGGCACTGGGTCGATGTGTCATATGCCCCGTGGAGGCTATTACCGAGTGTCCTCAGGTACCCGGGGACCACACGGCAGCGAGGACGTGGGCATAGTGGTCCCTATGGTTTGAGGATTTACTTGCATTGCATATGGCATGACATGAGGTTGGTCGAACATACCATATATCCATGAGTTGGATTCAGTTGAGCATCTTATGCATATCATTATGTTTACGATATATATATATATATGATACTTTCGACTTGGATTATGTGATTCTTTAAGTCGTCAGTATTCCAATTCGACAATGGTTTTTAATATCGATATTGAACATGAGTGTTCAAACATGCACATGTTTTAAAGAGCATATGATTGTAAATGTAGCATGCATTGTAAAACTAGTAGTGATAGACTCCTACTGAGTATAGTATATACTCACCCAATCCTTAACATTTTTCAAGATAGCTCCATTCACGAGTAGAATACGCCTCAGGAAATGTTAGTGCTATGAGCAAGAAAAATCAAAAGGAGACAATTATACATGTAAGTAAGCACTCTACCCTTTGGACATGTATTTGTATTTATTTATAGTTGGGTTGTGAACTGTTACTGAATAGACCTGGGAAAACATTTATGATTTATGAAGTTTTTCAAAAACTACTTTGGTGATTGTGAAAGAAAATGACACTAGGGGTTTTCAAAATGAGTTTAAAACTAAAGATTTTCCATTGCATTGAATGGTTTTTATAAAATGGTTTTCAAATAAGGATGCATCCCGCCTTAGGAATTAGGTATTGCATTTAAAAATGCATGAGATCAGAGCCCAGGTTTTATCCTTTCACAGCTAGTCCAGCATGTCCAAGGGTCATAGACAATAGAGAAAATCAAGAAGAAGTAGTATAAATAGTAGTAGAGATGACTGCTTCTATTTGAAGATTACAATATTAATGCTCAAGGCATTTCACCATAAACAAATAGGTGAAAAAGGAGATGGGTCTAACAAATACTTAGATATTGGATGGCTTAAATCTTATCAATATGGATTGTTGTGCAGTGGTGCAAATAGGGAAACTCATATATAAATTAGATTATGATGAGAATGATGAATGAAGATGCTAGTGGACTTGTTAGCAGATAGTTCTGACCTGTAATAGATTAATCTCACTAAAGATGAGAACATCGAAAAACCAAGATGAGTATCTTACCATCATAAAGAATATCAGAATATGAGCACACTATCACAAGGGATATGATATGAGTATGATAAGGGATGTAAAAGATAGACTTTGAGAAGATTTTGATGATAATCTAAGAGGGATGAGAATGCAAGATAATATTAGGAAATAACTGTGACTCATACTAGATCACAAAGGTATGGATCCTGAAAGACTTAGCTCAATTTTGGATACCTTCATTAGAGTCTCATGAAGAGTGAAGTGATATCGAATAATAACTACCTGAGTATTATGGAGCAAATCAAAAGATGTATACAAGTGACATATTATGTGATTAAGAGAAACATAACACGAATATGATAGGGAAATGAATTCGACCGAGTTATCAAAAGATTTTGATGATAATACTAAGGATGATCCTAACATGAACTTGTAAGAAAATTATAAAAACGTCAATGCCATTATTAAGACATTGTATGAATTTTATTGAGGCTATAGGCAATTGAGGATTTCAATGATCTTAAGACAGTTTAGAATTTCTTAGAAGCATTCAGTTTATCATATCTGTTAAGAAAAGGAGTAGATGCAGTATCGATTATATGCAACAAAGCACATGAAGACATTGATCTAGGTAGACAAAAATGAGGATTTTGAAGAAAAGAAAGAAAGAGATAGTGATGTAATTACCAATATTCAATGAATATTTAATATTCAAAAGTAAAAGGTCATGACTTTATTGAGGAAAGAATAGATCCATAGAAATTTTTCATCTTGAGTCATCTGGGAAGATAAACCAATCAACTTCGAAGGAATGACGATAGATGAGTTGGTGATCTTATTGTAAAAAAGTATAAAAGAGAGAAAGCATATGGGGTTTAAGACTTTAAGTAGAGTGTCGAATTTCAGGAGATTATGCGACAAGAAATTTTTGAAGAGGAATGGTGACCAACTAGAAATTAAATTCTACAAATGGTTTGATATCAATTATTACAATTAGATTCTTATCGGATCCATTAGCTTATGGGGAACACCAATGGATATAATTCATAAAAAAAAGGAAAATTTGGTGATATCTCACCTTGCCAATAAAATATATTGAAAAAGGGATTAAGTCGGGACAGTGACTTGTCCATTTAGCAAGTAGGGTACCATCAAGGATCAAATTGAGGTCTTACTATCATAGATTGGAAAACCAAAAATCTTAAAACCATTATTTAGTCATTACCTTTAGAGTACTATTGACTAAATAAAGGTATCCCACCCTAATTAATCAAGTATATACTCAGAGGGATATTCTAAGTATTTAGACATGAGTTTTACCTAAAAGAAGTTACTTGTTATACTAAGTCATTTGAGGGTATGAGGTCAGCTGATTAGGCCACATCATGGAGTTGATTAGGCCACATCATGGAGGAGCTACAAATATAATAAATACAGTAACAACTGAGACAGAAGGAAAAATAAGGAGCGATCTCCACCAGTGAGACAGATTTTTCCAAACCTGAATAGATACCATGACAAACCATAGAAATCATTGTGGGTCTAAAAGATGCTGCTGACTTGGATTGAAAAGAAAGGTAGATAAGTACCGATCACTTTAGAGACCCTTGAGCTTATGACAAAGATATATCTGAAAAGAGATCAATAGGTAATCAAATAAAGTCTTTCTATATGTCTACGAAAATGGTCCATGCTTACCTGAGTGTTTTTCAAATTTAATGATATAACAGCTTCAGCATAACTTGATGTAGTAGCTATTGAACGAGAACTGCTATTATAAGCTAAGTATGAGGAGGCACTTGAAGGATAAATTTTGAGGAATTGAGAAAATCACTACTTATGAGGATACCTCTTGACAATACAGAATGCATGGTTGACGATAAAGCCTTGATAAAAGATTGAACAATATATTGACATAGGGGATGGAAGGAGAAAAGGTGAGATGGCTAGCACACTATAAGGTGAAGATTTAATGTTACGTTGCCTTTAGGCAAATAGTTAGTTGTTATGAGCATATACCAAGTACGAAAAATTAATTGAAGGAATTTCCTAAGGACTAACCCTACTAGATTGAGTATAGAACTTTTGGACTGAAAGGTCACAAAGAAAACGATCAAGCAAAGAAAGGACAAAGAGGATGATGACAAAGGATTCAACCATGACCTAGTAAGGGTACTCGGTTATGAATAAGAGACTTTTTGCTTTGCAAAAATGGGAACATTATTGAAAATCCTAATGACAAATTGATGTGAATAGTGAGATAGGCCTCTGGACGAGAACATGTGACCCATGATGATGAATCAACCATTAACATTTGACATGAGTTTGGATAAAATCTTCACGGAGAAAACCGTTTAATGAATTCAATAATTATGAAACTGGATATAGAGTTAGGACATTTTACTTTCAGTATATGATAAGGTCCTCGATGGAAGATGCTACTAATTGGCTTTCATGATTTTATTTTGAATGTAACTTTGGTCGAGGAATCAAGTCACGTATGGAAAACGACAGACAGTTGAAATTCGAAGTTAATCAAGGAATTGGCTTTTCTCATTGATATAATCGGATGACACATGGTACCATATTAGGTGTTGAGGTATCTTGGGGGAAAACATGAAGCAAAGAAATTAAGATACAAGTTAAACACAATAAAAAGAATGTAACCTTTTTTGTTCAACACTTACTAATGACATACAACCAACCATTAAAAGGAGATGTGGATGATGAATAGATCACTAGATGGAAGACAAGAGGAAAAAGGGATTATCCTATGCTATTCAAAATGAAATAGGAGAAATAAGATCATATGATCTCAAAGAAGTATGGAGTAATTTATACATGAATAAAGAAGCATGATCCTATGAGGAGACTATCCTATACATGATGAGAAAAGTATAGGCATCTAAGGATTATGAGATAGATGAATTACAGCTAGAAACCGATATTGTTAAACTATCACGTATGGGAGTATGCATCAGAGTACACAGCGAAAGCAGCCCTTCTAGGTAAGGCCTTGTAGAAGGAACAGTAAAAATGATAAATTAAGGTTGAGCCTAGATTTGATTCCTAAAGGGAGAATGCATTCACCAAGAAGTTATCTAAGAGACAAGATACCTTGAAGATGATAATTTATGGAATTTTGAGGACGAAATTCTTTTAAAGGGGTAATAATGTAATGCCCCGAGCAATTTACGCTATTGAATTGCACATTCTATAGGAAATGAACTGTGTTAAATGTTTTAATTTATTTAAAGTAGTAAACGAATAAATTTGTATGGAAACTTGGTACCATTAGATTCTACTCAAAAAGTGGAATCCAACGCTTCAAAGAATGCCAAAAACGGTGTTCGTATGAAGAAGTTATGGCCATTTAAAGATTAGGGGCATTTCTGTAATTTAAACTAAAAACGAAAAGACAGAAAATACAGGGGGCCATTTTTATAACAGCATCCCGTCTTCTTCTTCCTCTAAACTTCTCCAGAAACCCTAGTTTCCAGAGATTTCTGCCACCGCCAATGGCAGCTCCGCCATAGCTAGGCTATAAAAAGCCCTATCTCCCCCCTCTCCAAATCACAATTTTTTCGACTATTTTGGGACTGGGGTTTCCAGCAAAAATTGGAAACCCGTCTCTAGCCTTCCCTGCACATTCCGGCCAGGCACGAGTTAGGCCAGCCATTTCCATCTCTACACCTCCTCCTTCTTCCTCTGGCCTCATCGGAAGTTGGGGTTTTCCCCCTTCTTCATGGGTTCCGGCGCACATAAGGTTTTTAGGCAGAAAGAGAGAGCTGCACCACTCGAAGGAGGGCGTCCCCGGCTACCCAAGTAAGCCCCTCTTTCCCTTTCTCTCTGTTTTACTTCCCCCAAGCCAAATCCATGCCAGATCTGGTCTTTTCCCAGCCGATTTTTCCAGCCAGAGAACGACGAAGCCGGTTCCAATCGGCTCTGTACGAACACGGCGTCCCAGGGACGCCATGCTTCACATGTGCCTAGGACAGGATCCCTAAGAAGGGTTCCAGGCATACAACAGTGCATACATTGTCCCTGGTGCGGCCTTCGAGTGCACGCGCAACGTGAGGCACGGGTCCTGGCTCAACCGGGATGCACGGGGTGCCCTGGGAGCTGAGACGCGCCATGCTACACCAAAGGTGCGTCCATGCAATGCCATCCAGGATGCACGTTGTAGCGCATCGCTTGAGCATGCATGTGCGCGTGCAAAACGCAGTCCCTGGCACAGCCTTTGGGTGCACACGCACGTGAGGCGGTCGCAGTTCAACCAGGATGCACAGGTGTCCTGGGAACTGGGACACGCGGACCTAATGAGACTATAAAGTTAGGATCAGAGGACAATTTATAGAGTTAACCATTGAATAGTAGATCCACATCATAGGATCTAGCCTAACAATGAATTAGGCAAGGACACATGGACCCTAAAACTAAAATCTAGCGATCTAATTTCTAAAAATAGATCAAAATTGATAAGGACTCCTTATATCCATTCATATCCATGAGTTTATAAATGAGACCCAGGGACAGGTTGAGTGATGAAGGATGCGACTCCAAGAAACTTCAAGGTAGGTGCTCTATCGCTACTAGACTTTTCAAAAGAGCCTTGATTGTTTTGAGAATGCATGTTTCAAGTATAAGTTATATGAGTTGTTTAGCATGACTTAATTTTATTCAGCATGCATATGATAAATACATTATGCATAGACATGCTTTGCAAACAATTGCATGAATTCTGGTTATTGAGTTTTGAAAAATTGCATGTCCTTGGGGGTTACCAAAAGACGCTGGAGTGCCCAAAAGACACTAGGTAGGCAGTTGTGAGGGACCCAAAGAGGACAGGTTTTGAAAAGAGAGGTTTTTTGCTTGTTTGATCGTATATGATTTGGGCTAGTAAGCTCGTGGGCGCTATGCCGAGAGGTCTGGGGTGGCCTCCCAACCTCTACCCCTATTAGGTGGAATGGGTACCATGCCAAAAAAGGGCACGTCCCTACGTCAACTGCATGTGGTACAGGAGGCTACCACTGGTGTCATGGCACTGGGTCGATGTGTCATATGCCCCGTGGAGGCTATGACCGAGTGTCCTCAAGTACC
The DNA here is from genome assembly GCA_035236585.1 of Warburgia ugandensis. Taxonomy (NCBI): domain Eukaryota; kingdom Viridiplantae; phylum Streptophyta; class Magnoliopsida; order Canellales; family Canellaceae; genus Warburgia; species Warburgia ugandensis. Next base: position 62,306,684 of record CP141130.1, read on the forward strand.
AGGGGACCACACGGCGGCGAGGTCGTGGGTATAGTGGGCCCTATGGTTTGAGGATTTATTTGCATTGCATATGGCATGACATGAGGTTGGTCGAATATACCATATATTCATGAGTTGGATTCAGTTGAGCATCTTATGCATATCATTATGTTTATGATATATATATGATACTTTCGACTTGGATTATGCGATTCTTTAAGTCGTCAGTATTCCAATTCGACAATGGTTTTTAATATCGATATTGAACATGAGTGTTCAAACATGCACATGTTTTAAAGAGCATATGATTGTAAATGTAGCATGCATTGTAAAACTAGTAGTGATAGACTCCTACTGAGTATAGTATATACTCACCCAATCCTTAACATTTTTCAGGATAGCTCCATTCACGAGTAGAAGACGCCTCAGGAAATGTTAGTGCTACGAGCAAGAAAAATCAAAAGGAGACAATTATACATGTAAGTAAACACTCTACCCTTTGGACATGTATTTGTATTTATTTATAGTTGGGTTGTGAACTGTTACTGAATAGACCTGGGAAAACATTTATGATTTCTGAAGTTTTTCAAAAACTACTTTGGTGATTGTGAAAGCAAATGACACTAGGGGTTTTCAAAATGAGTTTAAAACTAAAGATTTTCGGCTGCATTGCATGGTTTTTATAAAATGGTTTTCAAATAGGGATGCATCCCGCCTTAGGAATTATGTATTGCATTTAAAAATGCATGGGAAAACCCGGGTCGAGATAAGGGATGACATAAACACAAGACTATAGTTATGGAAGGAAGTGTTAGATCTAAAGGATTTAAAATCAACCATGCTCTATTGATCAGATTCTAGGTAGTTAAGGAACAACATGTACATAGGACGAGAATTTCTAAAATATGAATTTTGAGATGGATAAGTAGCTAAAAAAGAAAGGATAGAATTAGGAATGAAAATATTAGAGGAAACTTGGGAGTAGCACCAATAGATAACAAGATGAGAAAGATTACACTTAGATGGTTTGGACAAAAACAATGGAGATTGACAATTACATCAGTTAAAAGGAGTCAGGCAAAGTAAGACTAAGGTTCTAAAAGAGTCGAGAGAAGGCCCAAAAGAACATGGGTAGAAGTGATGAAAAAAATGAAAAAAAACTTTGGGACTAAATGAAGCCTTGATACCGAATAGATGGGAATGGAGAAACAAGATTCATGTTACCGACCCCTAATCAGGATAACATCTTAATGATGATGGCAACACATTAAAATGTCTACCTACTATTTCTCTTATATAAAACACAATCTAAGTAGTTCAAAAACATTTATAAAAAAAAAAACTTCCAAAGCCAAAAATATGATTCTCCTTTCCAATTTTGTCATGCTCCCTTTGGTCCACCTTAGAAACTTTACTTATTTTTCTCCTATGAATCTCTCCAACTTGTCAAGGTTCATCTCCCCTTGAATTTCTTTCCTATCTGCCCAAAATTCTTTTGTAAAGGTCCTCACTCTTAACCAATCATCTTCCATGTAGAAGTTATCCAATCCAGTAGCTTATGAGAGCCCCAAGTTAGGAGGCCATTAAATCATCTTAAAACCTATGGAATTTCCACCCTAGATTTCTTATTTGTTCAAGTTCCAAAGTGTACCTTTTTTCTCTTCATATTTTTCCTCCAAAATAACACATTTTACTAGCTAAAATTTCCTAGAGGGGCTTAAGATGGAAAGGGATTGAGTGGGGTAAGGTAATCTTCAAGCAGACGTACTATGCCATGATGATGTGATGAATGCAACTCATGTGATGGACACAGGTTTTATGGAACATGCTAAGGTGGGTCCTAATAAACTGGTTCCTCAAGTAATGTTTCTTCCACCTTAGGGTTTACCAACTCCAAGAAGGGTTTCAACCTTTGTCCATTAACTTTAGAAATCAGTCCATCCTTCTCTAACTAGACGGCCCATGAGGATATACAATATGTACTATGAAGGGTGCAATCCATCAATATCCAAGTTTTCGTAGAAACACATACAATCTAGAATTATAGAACAGAACCATCTGTCTAGGTGTAAAGGACTTCCTTAAGTTGTGCCTGTTATTTGTACTTTTCATTCAGTCTTTGTATTTCTTTGCTGACTCATATGCATCTTTCCTAATCTCTTCCAACTCATTAAGTTGGAGCTTCCCATGGGTTCTAATAGAGTCTAAGTCAAAATTGAGGTTTTTGATTGCCCAATAGGCTCTACTCTCTAATTCTACTAGGAGGGGGCAAGCTTTTCCATAACCTAGTCTGTAGGGTGACATGCCTATAAGTGTCTTAAATACAATACAATGGGCCCATAAAGTGCTACTAAGTCTCATAGACCAGTCTTTCCTATTTGGATTGACTGTCTTTTTCTAAAATCTGATTTATCTCCCTATTAGACACCTTCATATGTCCACTAGTCTGAGGATGACAAGGGATAGCAATTCTATGTGTAACTCCATATTTCATTAAACACTCAAAAACCCTACTACGAAATGCTTGCCCCCATCACAAATGATGGCCCTGGGTGTACCAATCCTTGCTAATATATTTTCTTTTAAGAACTTGACCACCACCTTGTTGTCATTAGTTTTGCATGGAATGGCCTCTACCCACTTGGACACATAATCAACCCCCACTAGGATGTAAAGATACCCTAAAGAGTTAGGAAAATGTCCCTAAAATCTATGCCCCAAATATCAAATGGTTCAACTATTAAAATGGGGTTCAAGGGTATCATATTTCTTTTTCCTATGCTTCCTAGTTGTTGACACCTTGCACATGCTAAGCAATAAGCACGAGAGTCCCTAAAAGTAGTGGGTCAATAAAAACCACACTACAAGATTTTTGGAATTGTCTTTTTAGAACTGTAATGGCCACCACAAGCTTGGTAATGACAAAAGGAGATGATCTTATTTTATTCATGGTTAGGTATACATCTCCTAATTACCTGATCAGGACAATACTTAAACAAGTACAGGTCATCCTAGGTAAAGTGTTTAACCACAATAATAAATTTTTACTAATCTAGTTTGGATCAATGACTAGGCATTTGATCAATAATAAGATAGTTGACTATATTTGCATACCAAGGCAATTGGGAAATGTGCAACAAATTTTCATCTAGAAATGTCTCTATAATATGCACATTCTCACTAGTAGACTCCACAACTAGCCTAGATAAATAGTCAGCTACAACATTTTCGGAACCTTTCTTATCCCAAATTTCAAGATCAAATTCCTGTAGTACTTGTTTCCATCAGATCATCGTAGGTTTTAAATCTTTCTTTGGAAGAAGATATTTAAGTGCTGCATGGTGAGAGTATACTATACTATGACTTTATATCCTAGTAAGTAAGATCTAAATTTATCTAGTGCAAAAAAAACTATTAACAACTCTTTTTCTATTGAATAGTTGAGTTGAGGACCATTGAGTGTCATACTAACATAATATATCACTTGGCAAAGTTTATCAATATGCTGCCCAAAATAGCCCCAATGGCATAGTCTGAAGTGTCACCTTTAGGAGCTTGAATAATGGGTGCAGTAGTCAATTCAACCTTTGAGCACTCAAATACCCTCATGCCATCATCATCAAAGTCAAAAGTTGGCACCTTAGTAAGCTAATTACATAAGGCTTAGCAATTTTAGTAAAGTCTTTGATGAATCTTTGATAAAAACTATCATGGCCTAAAAGTTAGCAGACTTCCTTCATTGTTCGTAGAGGAGGAAGGTTAGAAATTAAATCCACTTTAGCTTTATCAACTTCTATACCATTATATGATATAATGTGGCCTAAAGCAATGCCATTTTGAACCATAAAATGACATTTTTGCCAATTTAGTACTAAGTTCTTTTCCTAACATCTAACAAGTACAAGTTTTAAATGGTGCAGTCATTCATCAAAAGTATACCTAAATATAGAGAAATCATCCATAAACACCTCTAGGAATCTCTTTACCATACCAGAGAATATCCTCAACATACACATTTGAAAAGTAGCTAGAGTATTTCAAAGTCCAAAAGTCATGTGACGATAGGTAAAGGTTTCAAAAGGGCAAGTAAAACTAGTATTCCCCTAGTCCTCAGGTGCTATATGAATTTGGTTATATCCACAACAACCATCCAAAAATTAATAAAAACTATGTTTGGCTAACCTCTCTAGCATTTTATCTATAAATAGTAGAGGAAAGTGGTCTTTCCTTATGACCAAGTTCAATTTCTGGTAATGAACACATGATAACATCCTAGTGGCTATTTAAGTGGGAATTAACTCATTATCATCATTCTTAATTATCGTGACACTCAAGTTCTTAAGTACAACTTGAACTGGGCTGACACAAGTGCTATCAAATACAGGGTAGATTATACCAACATATAAAAGTTTTGGCACTGCATCTCTCATTGCCGACTTTATGTTCAGGTTAAGTCTCCTTTGTGTCTCCCTAAATGGTTCAAAATTTTCTTCTAAGTGTATCCTATGCAAACATTTAGCTAGACTGATTCCCTTGATATCTGCTATGGTCCACCCTAGAACAGTCTTATGTTCTTTGAGAACATCAAGAAGCTTACCCTCCTATTCTTGATCTAGGTCTAAGGCTATGATTATAAGCAAGGTTTCATTTGGTCTTAAGTAAGAGTATTTTAGATTATCAGGCAATAGCTTAAGGATGAATATAGGTGGATTTTCTATTGAAGAAACTAGAATATATTTTGATGGTGGGAGTGATTCCACGTAATGGACCCATTTAGAGGTATCCACAATAGGTGCAACATCTAAGAGCTTATTAACCTCATTGATGGACATATCTATGCCAAATTCATAGTTGAAATGTGCTAAACATGTCACAAGTGGATCTAAGATGGATGATAGTGGATTAATATCTTGCATCAACTCATCAATTAGATTAACTACACAAGAATCATCATTTAGATCTAAATCTTGATAGTCAATATCTAAAACATTAAGCTCAAGTTTCATATTTTCAAATAATAATTGCATCACACCATTTCGAATTGGATGTAGCCAAAAATGGACATCCAAGAATTACTAGGATATAGCTTCCAAGGTCTCACATAAGCTAGGTATCTAGTATAATGAAATCTATAGGGTAATAAAACTAGTCCACTTAAATTACTACATCCTCAACCATACCACATGGAATCTTAATTGATTTATCTGTTAACTACAAAGTGGGGTTGGTTGGGTTAAGATTACCAAGCCTTGGTTTCTCATAGACAGAGTATGGCAACAAATTAACACTAGCCAATAGGTCAAGTAATGCCCTAACTATGACATGTTTTTCAATCACACATGAAATTGTAGGACACCCTGGGTCTCTAGACTTAGGTGAGATCTTGTATTGTATTAAAGGGCTCACCTACTCAGTGCTAAAGGCTTTCTTTTATACATTGAGTTTTCTCTTCGTTCTACAGAGCTCTTCAAGAAATTTGGCATAAGCAGGAATATCTTTTATACCATTGAGTAATGGAATATTTATTTCCACATGTTTAAAAACTTTAATTATCTCATTGAAATTTGTTCCTTTCTTAGCCTTATTAAGTAATTGAGGAAATGGGGCTTTGGGCACATAGGGTGCCTCCACTATAGGCTCAAATGGAGTAGGAGATTTCTATCTAGTCTCTTTCCTCTGTGTTTTAGCTTTTTCATTCTCCACTTCCTTTTCCTTAGTGTTCCTACTTTGTTATCAACCTAATGGCCATGCCTAAGGGTTGTGATGGACTTGGCTTTCTCATGTGATCTTTGTGAACTAGACCTTAATTCTAATTGTCCCTTAGAGTTTGGGATAGTCTAACTGGGAAACTTTCCTTTCCCCTTTCACTTAAAGATGCAAACAATTGACCCATTTGCCTCTTTGACCTAGTGAGATTTTGTCAACTCGCATTTTGTGTTTGATGCAAGGCTTTATAATGTTCATCAAGTTTCTTCATGATATATTATATATTATCCTCTATTGATGGTTTCTATGTTTGTTGAGGTAATTCAAAACCTAGTGGTTGCTATAAAGTGGAAATCCTAGGAAAGTTTTGAACAAGGAGGTTCATAGATGTACCTCCTTGGTAATTATTCCTAGACCATGACAAATTTGGATGCCTAGACCATCCTAAATTATAGGTCTCAGGATATGGGTTGTTGTTGCTAAGGTTACAATATGCAACAAGAGGATTTGCTTGTTCTAGATGGTATTCATTAAGCACTCTATTGGATGGATGGATAAGCTGTAGTTATATGGGCTGGCCTTGAACAAGTGGCACAAACCTCCTATGGAGGTTTTGTATTAGTAGCCATGAAAGTTTCTAACATAGTTTCAAGCTTGCCTTTTCTCCCACCTAAAGTCTTAATGGTATTTACTATAAAGTCAAGCTTATAAGACATGTATGATGGTACTTTAGCTTTTTACATCCCTCCTTTCTTTTGTGGTAGGGAATTTCTTTCTCTCCTATGAGAATAATCCCATTGTTGTGAATTGTCTGCTAAAGTTTGAAAAAATTCCCATGCCTTTGTTTCACTTTTCCTCATAAAGGCCACTTGCTGCATCTACCATTTGTTTATTTTGAAGTGTTAATGCCTCATAGAAATATTGAACATGCTATCATTTTTCAAATCCATGATGAGGGCACCTCTGCAATAATTCATTCCATGTCTCCCAACATTCATAATATTATTCATCATCTCATTATTGGAAATTAATGATTTTCATAGGAAGGGCATTAGTCTTTTGGATAAGAAAGAATTTGTTCAAGAATTTCTTAGACAATTGGTCCCATGTGGCAATGGAACCAACCTTTAAAGAATTAAGCTATGATTTGGCTTTATCCTTTGATGCGAAATGGAATAACTTAAGTTTAATAGAATCCTTAGTGACATTTTTGTACTTGAATGTAGCACAAATATCAAACAATTCCTTAATATGTAGATATGGGTCCTCTCTCTCACGACCATATAAGCATGGGAGTAATTGTATACTCCAAGTTTAAGTACAATGTGGTCTATATTGGTAGGTGGCAATGTGATGCATGATGGAGTATTTAATTGGAGTGATGCACAAAAATTACACATGGCCTTATGTTCAACCACTGCTAGTGGTTCAGCCATGGGGTTAGGAACTTGGTTTCTTACCCCTAGTCTATGTGTATGTTTAATGGTACTAATTTAATCTACTGAGATCAATGTCCTTGCATGCAATACAATGAAACCTAACTAAATGATGCAACCTAGACCTAAATGTGACTCCTAAGTCTTTGTGATTTGTAATCAAACAATTCCAAATGACTCCTAACTCTATGTGATATGCAATCAAATAATTCCTAAGGATAGAAATCTTGTCTTGATGATATTTGTTAATTCTATGAGGTTGTAGCTTTTAACCAAAGCTAGATAACTTCTCCTTATATTCAAATTTGACTATTGCTTACCGTTAGCTCTTTCCCAAGGTGGTTAATACAATTCTTATGGAAGGAGGCATTTAAACCTCAACATTTGTCAACAAAAGGCATGAGGAAATTACTTGGATTTTGAATACCTACTATAACCATAATGATCAAGATCCATTGGAGTGATAATAGATCTCCTCTTTCAAAAAGGTTCTTATGAGGTCAAAACTCTAAGTCTCTTGCTACTTGATTTTAGATTAAAGATTAACGGTTGGGATTGCAAGAATACAAAGAATTGGATTGATTTTCAAGGTGGGACAAGGATACGGTGATGAAATCTAGTCCTTATCTTATGAGGGTTCCTGTGGGGCCCTTACTAACATTAAGTTCCATCCACCACAAAGCAATAAAAATGCAATGCAATGCAAGAAAACAAACTAATGTGAACTATCTGCTATCCAGCCAAAGGTTAGACAGGAGCTCTCTAATGCAACAATCCAACTTAAAGATGCAACAAATAAGATGAATGATCTTAAGCTATATAAATTATTATACCAACCAAGTACAAATTGCACTAAATGCAGTCTAAACTAGGAAAACAAAAGAAAGGGAGATATACTTACAGTGAGGTTTTTTTTATGAAGATCAAGTGTGGGCCTCCATACCACACACTTGCCTTGTTTTAGTACAACTCATTTAAAATTGAATAATGAAATTGCAAGTTACAATGGGGCCTCATTACAAGTTTCACTCCAAAAGTAAAAAACCTAATCTAGAAAAGCAAATAAACCATAAGTGACGAAGCTGCTCCTTGCCAAATTTCCCTTGCACAAGACAAGTATGATGGATTAATTTTGTGAGGAATTAACAAATAAGAAACTATAGTGCAAAATCCTAACCTAATGCAACCTAAAATTAAGTTTAAGGGCAAACAATCTAAATAAGGATCGAACCACAAATCTATTGGGATTCCCTATCAACAATGCCAAAAACATGATGTGTTGTTTTAAAATTACTCACAAGCACATGAATCAATTGTAGTATTTTCACATAAGTGAGGTCGATCCCACAAGGAATCTCTCAGGTATGCAATGGATTGGATCTTATTTAAATTGATTAACTTTAGCCAAAGAAAGGAGAGTTGTGATTAAACTAAGAATCTATATTAACATGGAATTAGAAACATGCACAAAATTATAAACAAAAAGTTAAAGAGACTTCCCTAAATTAAAACTAAACAATAAAAATGAAAACTTGCCTAACTAACATTCATTTAACTAAAGGAAACTATAGAAACTTAGAAAGATTCAAACTAAGCAATGACACTTAAGGAAACTACTAAGTTAGAAGCTTCCTAAATTAAAACTTACCTAACCTTAAACTAACTAAAAAGGAAACTTTCTAAAATGCCAAACTGAAACTTTATAAACATAAAAAAAATATGTAAAAAACTAATTAACAACTTTTAAAACAAGAAAAACAACTAAATTAACCAATAATCTAAAAGGAATAGGATTTAGAACCATGCACATGGTTTTTGGACTGTGCACATGATTCTAAAGCCCTAAAGATGGTGAAATTTAATGAACCTATGGTAAGTTACTATACAAACCAACTATGTGATTTAATAAATAACATGAAAATCTAAATGGGTACCTAAGGATTCAGAAAAATAAGATGTTTTGATGGCTGGAATTATAGCACAAAGTTAAGGAAAAATCAATTTTCAGATTTCGATACTTAAGAATATTCAATAAATCTTGCATTAGAAAGCTATTGAAACCATAAATTTTATGTGAGGAAATAACCCAAATATAAAGTACTTTTATGAATAAAAGACAATCCATTACAAGAATTCACAAAGAACTTTATTGAATCATATCCAATATACACCAAATTTATGCACATAAAACTATATATAATTTTTGGAATTTGTGCACTTTTCTAAAGCCTGAAATCCTATCTAAACAACAACAAAATTTCAATATAATGTTCACGCTCTAAATTATAATGGCATACAAAGAGACCCATGAAGTAATTTAAGGGAAACAAAGGCTAAGTGGGTGAACTAGCTACAGGAAAATAGCCTAAAACTTTGGGGGAAAATTATGAAAAAATATATATGAATTTCAAGAGGAGAAATCAAGAATTTAATTTAGCTTTTCTCTTTGACATCACTACCAGAGAATAACTGACTTGAATATTGATTAAATAACAAAGAAAAACTAATGGAATGGAGTGAATAAGAGAGAGTAAGAAAGATGGGAAAAATTGGGTGAAAAAGAGAGCAAAACAAGAACTAAACTCAAGCAAGGAAACTAATGGAAATCAATTAAACAACTTACTAACCTAAATTAGAGATCAACCACCAAAGAGAATAACTAGAAAACCAAGAGAAGAAAATCACAAACAAATTTCCAAAGTCCAGCAATTATTTAAGCACCAAATGAAATCTAAAATTCAAGGTTGTGTCACTCAACCTCCACTTGGAAAATTCGTATGAAACATGCGGCTATGTATAGATGAGTGGTTTCCTAACTTAGGAAGGGGTGAAAACATGAGGAAAGTTTCCCTAGGGTTATGGTATTGAATGAGGAAGGCTAAGTGGAGATGATGTAAGCTAGATTATATAAGAAAGGGAGGTGGGAAGATGACATAAGAGAGATAAGAGGGCTGGTTTCTAATTTTGAACAAGGGGGCAGGCGTCTTTAAAATTGGATGGAAAATGGAGTTTTTTTCCCTTTAATTTTTTATGTTTGGTTGATGGAAAGTAGGGAATAGGTAAGGAATAAGGTTTAGGAAAGATGTGGAAAGATCTAGGGTTTTGAACTTAATTGAATTGAAGTATATCTAAAGTTTCCCATTTGATCATCAATTAGGAAAGGGCAGGGCATCTTTTTCCATGGAAGTGCCTCCCTCCTTTAACTTGCAACCGTAGGTCAATTTGAATGGAAAAAGAGCGGGAGATGGAATTGGAAAGTAGGATTTCTCTCTTGATGGGTCCATCAATGCATAGTTAGCTTACCTTTTACGTATTTCTCTTAAACCTTCTAAATAAACCTTAAAAATCCAAATTTACAAAGTGGATCATTGCTTGAATTCTCCTTCAATTGTATGACTCCATGTGGCACTAGGCTTAAATGGCTTATGTGACTCACTTTGAGAACTCATTTGGCTTGGCTTCATGGCTCACACCCTTGGCTTTAATGGATTGAATTGTTTGGCTTGCCACCTTCTCTCATGGCTTATATGGATAAGGTAGCTTGATGGCTCCCATACAAAAGTGGTGGAAATGCATGGCTTGCTTCATGTGCCCCACCTTTATCTTTTCCAATTGCTTCCATTGATCGATCTTCTTGCCTTGATATAATCTTAGACTTTGATCTACTTTGAAATGTTGAAATTTAGGCCTTGACTCAATCTTTTGATCTTGATCTTCAATTCTCATCTCAAGGCTATTGAATCTTCATTTCAACACCTACAAAAGAAAAAACTCTTGATCAAATCCTATGATAATTCACATACTAAACCAAGATTAGCTTTTGAACCTACTTAATGTCAAACTTTTGAATTATTAGGTTAGAAATGCATGTGTTATGAAATTCTGGAAATACCCTAGAAATAACTCTATATTTTATAACACATGGGTAACTAATTGGGTGCTTTTTACACAAAATTGAACACTTATCATACCCCCCCCCCCCAAACCAGAATTTTGATGTCCCGAGCAAAATATGTAAAAGATCATGAAAACAAAAGTGGTTCCCATTAACATAGGTACTCACAAGTCATTTAGCATACGTAACATGCCCTTAGACCCCTAGGTTACCATAGTGGACAAGTTTAAGCCTCATGAGATCTACAGTGAATATACCCACAAAATTCAATAAGGCTAAGTCCTTGATTTATCTTAGAGAATCTCATCCATTAATAATCTACTTGCTTTAACAACTTAATAAGGATGAATAAAAAAAAATTCCACCAGTTACCCACATACCAAAGCCATTTTATTCTAGTTTTATCTTCAAATGTATGTGTGTGTGTATAGCTACATAATTTAGGACTTCTAAATAGCTGTGCTTATTGCTCCATTGGAGAGATATCTTCACCTCAATCTCTCATTGATATACACTTAGAAATAAAGATCTTAGAAAAGGGGTCAAAAACATTTCTCTCTTTATGAGACTGATGCCAAAGATGCTAATGGTTCACATACTTTGTTTTAAGCATAAATAAGACAAAGAAATATGATACCTTAGATGCCTTTATCGAGATTAGTAGGGTATTTCACCTTGATCCCTTCCTATTTATCTCCTCAATAAGGCCATATTTCACTTAAGGTCAATGGGTCTTTGGATAGGACGCAACGTACGCATAGCATGGGTTTCTTAAAATGAAGGTGTAAGGATTCAAAGGTTCAAATCTGAGTAGAGATCTTCAACTATATGCAGGACAACTTTCTTTGGTTGTATAGGAAGTGAATATTTCCCTATTTTTCTTTCAAATTTTCAACTTTTCCTTTCTCTCTTTTTTTTATTTTTTACTTGTTCTTGTATTTTCTAGAAGGAATACTTTTCTTTGTACTTTTGATATTTCTCACTTCTTTGACTATTGTTCTTTTCTTGAAATTTTGCTATCATCCCTACTCATGTTTGAAAGGTAGATAATGGAGATTTTTTCTTGGGTGGGGGTTGTTTTATGGGTTAAGGTAAATTGGGTGTAAGAAAGAAAAGACTTTTCATAAGGCTCAAAGATCTAACTAGTGGTATAATATACTGGGTAGGCTTTATGTATTTGGATTAAACAATGATGGCCTATTTAGTTCTTGGATATTTAACCAAAACAAGGAATACTGGAATCACTTAAAATAATAAAAGCTAAAGAAAATAAAGAATTATGTATAACCCTCAGAAGAATGATAGTCTATACTCACAGGATGTATAGGCCTCCATTGATTTTCTTAGGGTATCTAAGTCATAATCATCTATTAATCTAGACTTATGTATTGAGTACAAGTGTATTTCGATATTAAACTTTCATAAAACACTTTAAGATATGAATAAAATGCAGAATTAACCATATGCATTTCTATTAAGAAGCTAAAGTAGTGGAAATATTAATCTTTAGACAATCCAATTTTCATCATAGTAAAAGCACTTTGGCCTTGAAAACTTAGAAAAATTAAGAAATTTTTTTTTGTTTAAAGAAACACTCAAAGATCTCATGCATAACTACATCCCCCCAACCTGGACTAAGCGTTGTCCCAGATGTTTTGAAATATAGGACACTTATATGATAAATGAGTGATATAGAACAATAAGATTATAAAACCTGGGCTGTCTCCTAGTGAGTACTATGTTCAACACCTTCAGCCATACGTACTATGCCATGATGATATGATGAATGCAACTCATGTGATAGATGCAGGTGTCATTGAACATGCTAAGGTGGGTCCTCATAAACTGGTTCCTGAAGTAATGTTTCTACCACCTCAAGGTTTATCAACTCTAGGAATGGTTTCAACCTTTGTCCATTAACTTTTGAAATTAGTCCACCCTTCTGTATCTCGATGGCTCCATTAGGATATACAGTCTGTACTATGTAGGGTCCAATCCATCGATATCTAGGTTTTCTTATAAAGAGATGCAATCTAGAATTATACAACAGAACCTTCTGTCCAGGTGTAAAGGACTTCCTAAGATGTGTCTGTCATGTGTACTTTTCATTCAGTCTTTGTACATCTTTGCTGACTCATATGCATCTTCACTAATCTCTTCGAACTCATTTAGTTAGAGCTTCCCGTGGGTTCCAGGAGTCTCTATGTCAAAATTGAGCTTCTTGATTGCCCAATAGGCTCTACACTCTAGTTTTTCTGGGAGGTGGAAGGGTTTGCTATGAATTAATTGGTAGAGTGACAAGCCTATAGGTGTCTTAAATGCAGTATGATAGGCCCATAAAGCATCACTAAGTCTCAACTATCAATCTTTCCTATTTGGATTGACTATGTTTTTTAAAATTCACTTTATCTTCTTATTAGACACCTCTACATGGTCACTAGTCTGAGGATGATAAGGGGTAACAATTCTATGGTAACTCCATATTTCTTTGTTAACCTCTCAAATACCCTATTACAAAGATGTTTGCCCCCATCACTAATGATGGTCCTAGGTATACCAAACCTTGCAAATATATTTTCTTTTGAGAACTTGACCACCACCTTGTTGTCATTGGTTTTGTGTGTAATGGCCACTACCCATTTGGACACCTAATCAACCCCCACTAGGATGTAAAGAAACCCTAAAGAGCTAGGAAAAAGTTCCATAAAATCCATGCTCCAAACATCAAATGATTCAACTATTAAAATGGGGTTCAAGGGCACCATATTCCTTTTTCCTATGCTTCCTAGTTGCAGATATCTTGCATATGCTAAGCAATAAGCATGTGAGTCCCTAAAAATGGTGGGCCAATAAAAACCACACTACAAGATTTTTGCAGTTGTCTTTTTAGAACTGTAATGTCCACCATAAGGTTGGTCATGATATTAGAAGATGATCTTATTTTATTCATGGTTAGGTGTACATCTCCTAATTACCTCATTAGGACAATACTTAAACAAGTATATGTCATCCCAGGTAAAGTGTTTTACCTCAATAATAAAAAATTTCTTATCTAGCTTGGATCAATGACTAGGCATTTGATCAATAACAAGATAGTTGACTATATTTGCATACCAAGGCAATTGGGAAATGTGCAACAATTGTTCATCTAGAAATGTCTCCATAATAAGCACATTCTTACTAGTAGACTTCATTACTAACCTAGATAAATGGTTAGCTACAACATTTTTAAAACCTTTCTTGTCCCAAATTTCACTCAAATTCTTGTAGTAATAGTATCCATCAAAAAAGCCTAGGTTTTGCATCATTCTTTGAAAGAAAACATTTAAGTGCTTCATGATTAGAGCATACTATGACCATAGATCCTAGCAAGTAAGATCTAAATTTATCCAGTTTAAAAGCAACTTCCAACAACTCCTTTTGTGTTGTTGAATAGTTGAGTTGGGCATTATTGAGTGTCTTACTAGCATAATATATCACATGGAATGTTTATCAATATGCTGCCCCAAAACAGCCACAATCGCACAGTCTAAAACGTCACACATTATTTCAAATGGTCCACTCCATTTAGGAGTTTTAATGGTGCACTTCAATCATCATCAAAGTCAAAAGTTTCCTCCTTAGTAAGTAAATTACATAGGGGTTTAGAAATTTTAGTAAAGTCTTTGATGAATCTTTGATAAAAACTAGCATAGCCTAAAAATGAGGGACTTCCTTCACTGTCCTTGGAGGAGGAAGTTTAGAGATTAAATCCACTTTAGCCTTATCACCTTCTGTACCATTATGTGGTATAATGCGGCCAAAACAATTCCATTTTGAACCATAAAATGACCATTTTCCCAATTTAGTACCAATTTCTTTTCATGACACCTAGCAAGGACAAGTTTTAAATAGTACAGTCATTCATCAAAAGTTAACTCAAATACAGAGAAATCATCTACAAACACCTTTAGGAATCTCTCTACCATATCAGAGAATATGCTCAACATTCACCTTTGAAACGTAGTTGGACCATTGCAAAGTTCAAAAGGCATACAACAATAGGCAAAGGTTGCAAAAGGGCAAGTAAAGGTAGTCTTCTCCTAGTCCTCAGGTGCTATAGGAATTTGGTTATAGCCAGAATAACCATCTAGAAATAAATAAAAACCATGTCTGGCTAACCTCTATAGCATTTGGTCTATGAAGGGTAGAGAAAAGTGGTCTTTCCACGTGAACAAGTTCAATTTCTGGTAATCAACACATACTCTCTACATGATGGTCATTCGAGTGGGAATTAACTCATTATCCTTATTCTTTGTTACCATGATTCCCAACTTCTTAGCTAGGCTGACCCATGTGCAATCAAATATAGGATAGATTATACTAACATCTAAAAGTTTTAGCACTTCATCTCTTACTACCTCCTGCATGTTAGGGTTAAGTCTCCTCTATGTCTCCCTAGAGGGTTTGGAATTTTCTTCTTTGTGTATCCTATGTATACATATAGCTGGGCTAATTCTATCTTCTATGGTCCACCCTAGAGCAGTCTTGTGTTCTTTGAGAACATCAAAAAGCTTCTCCTATTCCTAATATAGGTATAAGGCTATCATTACAAGCAAGCTTTGATCTAGTCCTAAGTAAGTGTATGTTAGATTATCAGGCAATGGCTTAAGGACCAAAATAGGTGGTTTTTCTAGTGAAGACACTAGGATACATTATGATGCAAGGAGTGGTTCCACATGAGTACCCCATTTATAGGTATCCATAATAGGTGCAACATCTAAAAGTTTATTAACCTCATTAATGGTCTTGTCTATCTCAAATTCATAGTTGAAATGTGCTAAACATGCCTCAAGCAGATCTAAGATGGATGATGGTGGATTAATATAGTGCATCAGCTCATCAATTAGATTGACTACACAAGAACCATCATCTAAATTTAAATGCTGATGATTGGCATTAAAAATATTAAGCTCAACTTTTATATTTCCAAAAGATAATTGCATGACAGCATTTCTATAGTTAATGATGGCATTGGATGTGGCAAAAAATGGGCATTCAAGAATTATTGAGGTCTAACACAGCCTAGATATCCAGTATAATGAAATCTACAGGGTTATAAAATTGGTCCACTTAAATTAATACATGTTGGACAATACCATGTGGGTTCTTAAATGATTGATCCGCTAATTGCCAAGTGGTGTTCGTAAGTTTAAGATCACCAAGCCCTAGTTGCTTATACGCAAAGTATGGCAACAAATTACCACTAGCCGCTAGGTCAAGTAATGCCCTATCTATAACATGCCACAAGAAATGGGAGGACACCCTAGATCTCCAAGATTTAGCTATTAATTTTGATAGGTTCTTTGACATCCACCTATGCCTTTCCTTATCCAAAGATGGAGAATCACTTCCTTAGTGTCCTACAAGTCAAATTGGTTTGCAGTATTCCATCCATCATAGTTCATCTTTATCTTTTGTCTGAGCTCACTTATAGTGAGTAGAATACTATTCCATGAATGAATATTTTGAGAGATACATCAGGAAATCTCTCCAAGTTTGAGTAGAATACTCTTATAAACTTCTCCAATTCCCTCAAAAACACAATCCCTTCCTTATAAAATAAGACTATTATTAAACACATGGTCTACAAAGTCTTTCTTCTCTGGACTTGGCAATCAATTTGATTAGATGTACGCTTGCTCTGTTTCCCACACAACCACCTTCTCTTCACAACTTTCTCTTTTCCTATGTCCTTAGAGGAAATAAATTTCTGTTTTGGGGCTTCAAAGGTTAGCTCCCCCAATGACATTTCCTCATATGATTCAATTGGGACCTCTTCTTCACTAAATTTTTCTTCCCTAGTTTCTAATTCAATAACCTTTTCCTAATTGTTTTCTTCCTATGGGTCTTATTTGTCTTCTTCTTTTATGATCTACTAGAAAATCTAGAAGTGCCCTGCTTTCCTACCATCATTCTCTCTATGATTTTTCTAAATCTAATTAGTAGATGGTTTGATTTGGATGTTCTAGTTAAATGGCTAGTGAGAAGGTGGATTTTGAATGTTCGTAATGGTTTAGATCATCTAAAACATAGTAATGGTAGTTTTTGTAACCATTTTGATCTAGAGTTCCAGAGGCAGGTAAGAAACCAGTTAACTAAAATGTGAGCATGCAGTTCAAGAACATTTTTCTCAGATGCTTAGAATCTTTACAATCGATTGTTTTGTGAAAATAGACATCTATTTTCTAAAAATATTAGAGTCCTTAAGAAAGTCAACTGTTTGAGGAAAACAATCAATTGTTTTGAGGTGAGAGGGATAGCTCCTTTTCATCATGCAACACATTTCAAGTGATGTTACAAGAAAGTCGACTATGAAATCATATTCTGCAAAAATCAACTAGATTTTCAATCCTATCAATTGGGTTCAGCTAACTCAACTTTGAAAGATTTTCTCTAAGATGTAGTTGACTATATTGGCAAGATAGTTAGCTACCTCTTGGGGAAACAACTAGATTTTCTTATCTAGTCTAATTCTCATGAGAAAGCAGTCAAGTGTTTTGAGCCAAACTATGAAAAGTGTGTGTTTTTTTTTATGATTTTTGCAATTCTAGGCATTTTAACTTCAAGAAATCATCAATTCACATGTAAATCAACATTTAAGGGCATTTTCTTATGCTACATTCTCTTCCAATTATGCAAAATCTATCTTAATGCAATGTTCTAGTAAAGATATATACCAATTGCTTTCCATTTCCAACAAAATCAAGCAAGATATCACTTTTCTGTACATGATCTCTAAGAAAATGATATATGTTATTTACATGCTTGATCTTAGAGTGTTAAATAGGGTTTTGATAGATTTATTACATTAGCATTATCACAAAACATAGGAATATGATTGAAATGCGTGCAATAGTTTATAAGTTCTTTCTGCATCAAATATTTGAGCACAACAACTATCAGCTAAGATGTATTCATTTTCTATGGCTAAGTGGAATGGAGTTTTGTTTCTTTAAAACCATGAACTAGACATGCTTCCTTGAAATTGGTAAGTTAAGCTAGTACTTTTTTCTATAAGTTCTACATACATCATAATCAACATCACTATGTGCATTCAAATAGAAAGAACTATTTCTATCACACTGTAGTCCAAGTTTTCGTGTGTGAACAAGATATCTAAAGATACTTTCAACAACTAAAAGATGTGATTCATTAGCATCATATTGAAATCTAGTACATGAACACATTAAATTGAATACTAAGCTTACTAGTAGTGAGATGGACAATGTGTTAATCATGCTTTTACATTTCTTAATATCAACACTTTCACCTCTTTCATCCTTATCAAATTTCATGAATAGTCCCATTGGTGTTCCAATTTGCTTTGCCTTCTCCATTATAAACATCTTGAGTAGTTTAGGACATATTTGAACTAGTTGGTGAAGATGTCATCTTAAGTTTGCTTGACTTGGAGTGCAAGGAAAAAGCTGAGCTCACCTATCATCCTTTCAAATTCTACTTACAAACTCTTGGAAAACTCCTTAGATATACTTTCATTAGTAAAAATATCATCATTTCAACTATAGGACTGTCTTTGCCTTTGTTTTCAATAAAAACAACTTTGACAACTTTTCCTCTTGAAAAACCACTGTACATCAAAATGTTGCTCAATCTTTTATACTAAGTGGTTGGAGCATTCTTTATACCATAAAGATCTTTGGAAATTTTGAAAACATAATCAAGAAGATTTAGATTTTCAAAGCATGGAAGTTATTCAACATCAACTTATTCATTTATAAAACTACTTAGAAAAGAATACCTCACATTCATTTGCTAAAGTTTAAAACATGTAAATGTAAGAAGCATTCTAATTGATTCTAATTTAGGAGCTTGTGCAAAAGTCTTGTTAAAATCTTATTCTTCTACTTAGGAATATCCTTAGGTAACTGATAGAGCTTATTCATAGTCACTATACCAATTTCATGAAGTTTGTTTCTAAAATCCACTTGATTATGATGACATGATGGCTATGAGCTCTATGAGCAAGGTCCAAACCCCAATTCAAATTGGTTCAACTCTTCAATCATAGTCATTACCCAATCATGATCAAGAATAGCATCAAAAGTAGTATTAGGTTCAAATTGAGATAAGAAAGTTGCATATTGACAAATATTTTTAAGGTTGGTTCTTGCTCTTACCCTAGCTAATAGATCACTTATAATATGGTCTTTTGAATGATCATAAGCATATCATCATCCCTTTGATAAAACTTGAGATGGAACTTCTTACTGTGGCATTGAGAAGTCTTTGCTTCCTATTAAACAACTTCTTCTCTATTGGTGTTGAGCTTCTCCATCTCTTGTACAAGATCATCCTCATCACCCAAACTAAGTTACTTTCTCACAGAAAGAGCAGACTAATCAAAAACAATATGAATGGACTCTTCTACTACAAGAGTCCTCAAGTTAAAAGCTCTATGAGCATTATTATGCAAAGAATAACCTACAAAGACTCCTTAATTAGAATTTGCATCAAAAATTTTAAGATGATCCTTATTATTTTTCAAAATGAAATATTTACAAAAATACATGGAAGTACAAACATTTAGTTTTTTACCTTTCCAAAGTTCATAAGGAGTTCTTTCCAAAATAGATCTCATGGTGTATCTATTTCAACGTAACAAGTTACTGGCAACATCTACCCATAAGTATTTTGCCAAACCATTTTCACAAAACATAGCACTAGAAAGTTCCTCAAATGATTTGTTTATCTTTCAACAACACTAGTTTGTCAAAGATTCCTAGGAGCTAAAAAGTTATAATCAATTACATCTTTTGAGCATCATTTTTTAAAAATCTAATAGTTTAGCTCTCCTCCATTTTGACTTCTAATGGATGAGATGGTAAAAACCTTTCTCAGTTTGAAGTTTAATATAAATATATGAAAACATTTTGAAAGTTTTTCTTTTTACATTAACAGTATTACCAATGTAAATCTTGAGAAATCATCAACAATGTGTACCTTTTTATTGCCAAGGCTAAAAGTTTTAGAAGTACCAAACAAATCCCAACATAACATTTGTAATGGTCTTTTAGTTGAAACTACATTCTTTGGTTTGAAATAACTCTCTATTTGCTTTCTATCTTGGCAAGCATCATAAATTTTATCTTTTTCAAATGAAAGTTTGGGTAGGTCAACTAAACGATCTTTCCTATAAAGCTTTTACTAGTAATCCATGAGAGTATGACCAAATCTTCTATGTTATAACCATGATTTACATGTTTAGAATCAAGGATCTATTACTTAAAATAGACATTCTTTTTAGATCAAATACTTACATATTTCCATCTCAGTGACCAACAAACTTTACATTATCATCATTCTTATCTACAATCAGGCCTAATGATAATTCAAAATTAACTTTATATCCCTTATCAAACAATTGGCTAGTAGAAAGGAAGTTATGATTCAAATAATCAACATAAACTTTTTCAATACATGATGAAAAGGTTTTAATTGTACCTATACCACAAATATTACCTTTTCCATCTCCTTCAAATGAGACTAAGCCTCCATCTTTTAGTTTGAAACTTGTAAACATGCTTGTCTTTTGCCATAAATCTTGAGCATCCACTATTAAAGTTCTATTATCTATTAGGAGCTTTGGATTCAAGAGATACTTATAAAACCATAGTCAATGCATTATTTTGGTACCCAAACTTGAAGTTTGGGTCCATGAGTGTTAGTAGAAGCAATTACACTACCTTCAACTATCCATATTTTCTTTCCTATTAATTTTATTCTAGAGTAATAATGTGCATGAGAATAAGTAAAGTGAACTCTAGAAGATTTCAGATTTTGCATGGTAGAAACTTTGTTTTTTAACTCTTTCATTGTAACAGAAATGTTTTACAATGCAACATTTAAAATATCATTTTTGTTCTTCAAGAAATCTACTTTATTAAGGAAAGCAAGCTTTTTTAATTTTAAAACATCAACATTGTATTTTAGAGAATCTCTTTCTGAAACCATTGAATCGAGTTCACTATAAAGTTTAGAAAGAGATTTTCTGATAGGTTTATTTTGTAAACCAAGCTTCATGAACTCATACAATAAATCAGAAATTCATCTCTTAATTCATGAATAGAAAGAGAAAGATCATTTAGCTCATTTTGCAACTTTTGATGTTCTTATTCTTCAATTGCCATTGGACAAATGTTAGGTCACTTCTTCTTCAGCACTTCAAGATGAAGACTCTTCACTTTCACTCCATGCAGCTTCCAAAGCCTTTTTCTTCTTTTTATTTTTCTCCTTATTCTCCAACAATGGACAATCACATTTGATATGTCCACGATGCTTACTTTGAAATCACACAATGATATCCTTCTTGGCTTTGATATTCATTTTGTTGGTTACTATCTTGAGGAACTTCTTCCTTCCACTACTTTTCTTTCTTTTCATAAATTTGTTGAATCTTCTAATGAGAAGAGGTAATTCTTCACCACTATCATGGACACTTGAATCACCCACATCGTTGTCAACCTTCAAAATGATGCCTTGTCTTTCTTCTTCTTAGAATTTTCCTCATCTTTACTTTTGTAGCTAATTTCATAAGACACCAAGGAATCTATTAGTTGGTCAATTGGGAAAGCCTTGAGTCCCTTAGCTTCTTGAATAGCAGTAAAAAAATACTTTAGTAAAATATTTTTAAAAAACTGAAATTTTAGTAAATATGTCAATGATAGATTCATTAGCTTTCATAGAAAATAACCCGTACTCATGAACTAGATGATAAATTCTAGTTTCTTTTACCTGATCTAGACCTTTGTGAATTATCTCTTGTTTTGTCTTGTATCTTGTTTATAGGTTGTATGCGTTTGGAATTCTATTAAACTTATTTGCATCAAGAGCACAATAAAGAAGGTTCATGGCTTTGGCATCCAATTGAGACTTATTTTGATCTTCTTCACTCTGCGCTCTTTTCGATGTGTAGTGAGGAACTCCATCTGGACCCACTCCGCCCTACTAATCAGGACCGTCCATTCCACTAGGCCCAGATCAAATATGGACCCTCGAAAGGACTGTGAACTTCTTTCTTCACTTGTGGAGTCATCTGAACTCCAAATCAAGATCGAAAAGAAGCTATGGAAAGCTTGTAATGTCTATTTTCTTCTAAAATCATAAAATGGATAAAAATGTTCAAGAAACTTTCTATTTTGAAGAAATAAACTTCCATTGTTTATGATCTTCAATATCTGAGATGATCAGATCTTGGGGATCTAATTTAAGGATGAAACAATGTTGAAATAAAGTGAGATATATGATTTATTATGACAAATATAAGATAAATTCAGAAATCTATCCTTTATGGTAGAAAAACCCTAAAAATATAAAGGGACCCTCTTGATCAATAAGATCAAGCATGATCAGACCCTTTGGATGGATTGTATGAATGGGATTATGATGGAATCTAGTGAGATCATGGATTAAATGTGACAAAAACAAATGGATATGATCTTTGGACCTTAATGAAGTAAAAGCCCTAAATGTAATTAAAACCCTTGATCTAAAGGAAAATATCTAAAATCTACTGGTTGGATCATAAGTAAAAGTTTCTAATAATCTTAATTTAATTAGTTTACTTGTCTTTTATTTAAATGTGATTTATGTTATAAATTAGGAAGCATGATAGTGTAATTCTTCAATTTTAGCATGATATGCTCTAAATGCTCTTAGTTTGTTATTAGGTTGTTATAAGAGGTTGGTAATTTAATTATCTTACGGCCATGTTAGTTTGAATTTGAGATTTTAGCATGATTCCATTACTAGTAAAATTTCATGTATTTCATAACTTAGCATCCATGTTAGTATATTATAGTATAAATGCCCTTAGAATGATATAGATGTACAATTCTCTTATGATTTAAAGTGTATGATTATTTGAATTGTCAAAATATAGTATAAGCATCTTAATTGTCTTTAAGTTAGTAGATATAATTGTTTAATTAGTGGTTATGTCTCAATATTCATAAATGACCAAAAATAAAATCTAATGAGATATAGAGATTCATGGACAATTAAGATGAGTGAATGACTTGGACTTACTAAGGGATATAGTTAAGAGGACAATATAAGGATTATCAAATCCTTGGCCCAAACTAGGAGAATAATTAACCCCATGAATGACATTTTAAATGTTCATAGACTTAATTAAAATCAATTAGAAAGAGTACTTAGGGTTAACATGCTCATAGGAACCTTATGAAAGGTTGAGCTAAGATCACTCTAGTGAATGTTGAACATGGTCGTCAAGGGGGTTGTCTAATAGAGCCTAGCTCTTCCCCTACCTTCCATTGACGTTTGTGAGCTCTAAACACCTCCTTACATGAGGATTGAAGTAATTACTTTGTATTCAGCCATTCAGCTAGTAAGCCTTAGTCAATTGAAAATAAGAGGAGCTTTCTAGACTTAGGATGAAATAAGTTATCTTCAACCAGTAAAACATTAACTGGTTAAATAATAATAATAATAATAATAATAATAATAATAAGATCATAAAAGGTTAGTAAATTATCTAACCCTAATCAAAATTGTAAGTAAGATAAGGATGATCAAACAAGATCCATGGGATCTTGAATGATCAACAACAATAAAAGAAATAAATACTTTTTTATGTATGATATATATATATAGCTTGCAATTTAGATCAAATAAAATAGAAGATCTAAACCCTTAATCAAATATGATGTAAGAAAGAGAACCAAGATCATCCTCCTTAAGGATGATCAAACAACTGAACGTAGATCAAAGAAGAACTAGATGATAGAAGATCTAAGCTCATGATCTTTACCAACAAGTATAAATTGTTGATCAAAGGATCTATGAAAGATCAAGATTAAAGAAAAGAAAAGAATACACAAAGACTTAGAATAGAAAATACTTAGATCTGAAAGATTAGAAGATCATTCTAACCATTAGATCTATTGATCAACACTATCTAAGGAAGGTAGATCATGATAGGACACAAGATCTAGATCCTTTATATCAAAGGACAAGATTAGATAAAGAATATAGATAGGATAAAAATATAGGATTATTCATATTGTATAAATATTGGCAGTATGTATGGATTTACAGATTTCATACATCAATCAGGATCATGGAAGATTTGAAGAAATCAATCACTACTTGAAGATAAGAGGATTTTATGAATGCATCTACAAGAGATATACATGTTGAATACATGATCTTATGTCTAAAAATGTTGACAAGTGTAATTTAAATACTTGTATTAAATCCCTTGAAAACCCTTATGATCTAACTAAAACACATATGAAATGGTTAAGTTAGAATTGAGGGAAAAACTCTAAGTGAATAGGGAATTAAAAGATATTCCAGCCCTAAGTAAACAAACAAATTGTTTGGTATGTATGAGAATTACTTTACATATAAGCATGGAGGCTTGTGGTTTTGTTTTAAACAAGCGTATGCCTGAGGATGCTGCGCTAGGAGAGTTAGTGGGGTTTGGCCACCTACTCTCTGAAACTTGTTATGATATGGATACCAAGCCTAAGTGAGGCTAAAAGTCAGGTGGGGCAATTATGGGAAGGCCGCCACTATGACAGCCATGGTCCCCCCCAAATGAGAGAGTATGTCCAAAAAAGTCTGGATGATCTATCAACTCAGTATAAACTGGGTATGATTATGTTTTGAGATATTAACTAACTTTCACGATTTTAACCATATACACACACACACACACACACAAAGTATACAATATGTATGTGTAAGGATGTACATATATGACCAAGTAAAGAGATTGATCCATGAGTATGAATAATGGGATTATGAAGTATTATGATTATACTGTCAAATTATTATGCTTCTTGAATACCCTACCAAGCATAACTTGCTGAGATATTGTAAATGTTTGAATATTTACAATATCTCAGATACAGAGAAGGAGAGTTACGAGCTCAAGACTGAAGAAGATTTACGAGACTAATCATCAGAGTATACCCCTTGAAGACATGTATTTTTATTTGAGAGTATTGCATTGTTTTGAGCGTTTTTATTGTATGGTGAGCTTTGAAATTTGGATTATGTAATTTAAACAAGTATTGTAATGATACCAGGGTTGTACTGTGAACCACTAGATGGATTTTGGAATTTAATAAAAGTATATTCCTTCAATGGAATTTTATCATGTACAAAAATTCTACTTATGTTATGTATGAAGTGATGACTTGCGTTTTTCAAAACAAGTTTTAAAGAAAATAATTTCCACTGTTGTTTTGCAAAAAAAATTTACTAAGGGCCCTGCCTTTGAAAAATGTATTACAAAATGTGTTATAAAAACCTGGGTCTTCACAGAGAGAGAGTTCAAGAGGATTGGTGGAGAAAATCTTAGTGGGATACCCACCATTTTTTAAGGAGATTTAACATGATTTTGTAGAATCTTAAAAATGTGCTTTTCTAGAGAAAATAAACATGGGCTAAAGTAAAGCATGGAATGCTATTGGTGGAGAGAGTAATGGTAGGCTAAGGAGAGATTTTAGAAAGATGGAAAACATGTTTTTAGTAGAGGGAAAGAAAACAAAACTATCTCGACCATCCATCCTAGGGTTGTGCATCATCCTAAAGTTATAATAGGAGATGATAGAAGAGGGATATGGGGAATGAGACTCGTTCAAGAAATTGGGAGTGGATAGAAAGAAATAAAGAGGAATTTCCATGGGACTTAGGTGTATTTTTTTGGGTTGAAAAGTAATTATAAGAGGATAGAAAGAAGAGGAGAAAATAAAGGAGAATGTGAGTGATCCATAAGAAGTTTCCAAGGTTAGTGATTAGTTAAGTGAACAGAGAAGAAACAAAGGAGATATGATACAATCTTAAGGGAGTAGGTGTGTAGATAAGAGGAAGAGGGAGGAGATGTCCCAGGATTCCACCATTCCTTTATGCTTGGGCATTGAAATCTTAAAGGAAAAAAGACTTCGGATGTTGGAAGGGAGATGAAAAAGTAGGGCCTAGGGTGTCAAATCTTGAAGGTGTGTGCATGGAAGCTAAGGAAAGGTAAGTCCACATCCCATCTCTCATTCTTCCTCTAGTTATTCAACTCATCATCTCCATCTATTTTCCTTACCTTGCCACACATCTTTTTTCATTCTCTCTCTCTGTCTTTCCATTACAAGCAACACTTGCCCATTCCTCTATTTATTTCTCATGTAAATGCACCACATCAATCTTTCTACTTTCAATGCACTCACCATCTTTCTATCTTTCTTACTATTCAACACATCTATTTCTTTTAATCCATCTTTCACCTTCACAGGTTCAACCATCTTTCCATTTTCTATGACACACATCATTCCCATCTCCATTGTCTTTTACACACCATCACCCATCATCCTTCTCTCCTCACCATTCAATGCATTCTATCCTTTCTCTCTTTCTCTCTTTCCATCTAACATATCACATCTCACCTCCACTCTTCATTGCATTCCACACCCTTCCATCTTTCCATTCCTCTTTCATTTCACGCGCCTTTTTTTCATTTCTCTCTTAATTGTGGGCACACCTCTATGTTTCATACATGGATGTGGTTGAGTGAATGGTGAGAGTTGCTTCGTGTTAGTGGTTATTCGGTTGTGTCTAATTTTCTTTGAGTGACACAACAAGTAAAAGTCATAATGTGATTGATGATTGACGTTGGTAGCATGGTTTGAGGAGGACTTGAAGGCAATATTTATTGAGTAACACAGCAAAGAAGTCTACGATATTTAATCTATTCTATAGGGAGTTTGTTTTTGCTTTTGTTAAATTCATGTATTAACATTGTTGTAATCCTTTAAATTTTAGTTTAATGAAATTTTATTTGACATTTTATTAGTAAACTAATGGTTGTTTATCCTTTTCTTTAGTTCTATGCTTAGTTTTATGAGATTTAGTTAGTTTTTCCTTGTATTTATTTTTGTTATTTTTACATTAGTTTCAATTAGACTATTAGTTAGTAGATGTTAACAGTAGTGTAGCATTATGTTGTTCAGGACATGTTAATAGATACAATATTTAGTATATTTTCAAAGTTAAATATGTTTAGCTAAGTTTTCACCCTAGGTTAGGTTGAAGTCATATTAACTTTAAATGTATTCTCATTTTGGTAATTTTAGGTTGAAAAGTACTAAATATCACTCTTAGTATTAGAAAATTAATTTACATAATTAGTATTCTTTCATGGGGTATTTGAGGTATCCCCTGTAGTTTAGGAACTAGTTATGGTAGGTTAATTAATTTAATACAAATTCTCCAATAATTTGTGCCTTAAAATGATAAGTTATACTCTTAAGCAATGTACTAAATTATGCAAAACATTAGGATTGAGAAAATATAGAAATTAGGGCTTTTAATGATGATATATGATGTGTTTCTCATTCATTGTAGTTTTATTTACATATGTAGTATTAAATCTAAAATTGCTTAATTTTGACTATATGTGAATTTAGTGGGGTGGATTCCAAAACCCTAAAATTTAGAAATTTGATTAATTTACTTTCTTTAGTATTCTTATATTTATTTGCTTGTTTATCATCAAATTCATTAGCTAGGTTAAGGTGATTTAATGTAGATTTTAATTAAAAATTCTAATTCCATAATTTGAGTCCTTGTCGGATCGCCCCATACTTGCACTATCTATATTAGAATAGATCCATGCGCTTGCCGTTATTTTTAAAACACATCAAGTCTTTACTACTACTGCTTGGGACTTCATCATCATCATCATCATCATCATCAAGACCTTATCCCAATTTGGGGTCGGCCACATGAATCTTATTCCTCCATTCCTCTCTATTAAAAACCATGGCTTCATTTAGTCCCAAAGTTTTTAAATCTTTCCTCACCACTTCTATCCATGTTCGTTTGGGCCTTCCTCTTGCCCTTTTAGAACCTTCTACTTGTATTGCCTCACTCCTTCTAACCTGTGCCATTGTTGGTCTCCTTTGAACATGTCCAAACCATCTAAGTCTAATCACCCTCATCTTATTACCTATTGGTGCTACACCTAAATTTCCTCTAATATTTTCATTTCTAATTCTATCTTTTTTTGTCTTACCACTCATCCATCTCAATATCCTTATTTCTACGACGCTCATTCTATGAGCATGATGTTCCTTAACTGCCCAACACTCTAATCCATAGAGCATGGCTGGCCTTATGGCCATCCTATAGAATTTTCCTTTTAGTTTGAGCGGCAACCACCGATCACACAAAGCTCTAAATGCACATCTCCATTTGTTCCAACCCGCTTGGATTCTTTAGGCAACCTCCCTCTCAATCTCTCCACTCTCATGAATCATTGATCCTAAGTACTGAAAGTGGTCTTTTACAGGTACTTCCAACAGAGTTTTAATTAAATCTAGATTAAATTATTTTACCACTAATTGTAGTTTAGGAATTGCATGCATATAGATATAATCAGTTTTAGGTGCATTATTATATTTTCTCTAATTCTTATCATTTATTGATGCACTCTTTTTTCTGCATGAATTTGGAGGATAATTAAATTAGGATAGTGTTTATTTTTTATTTTTGAGTGAATTGTAGTAAGGATGCAATTGTAATTTATTTAATAATTTATTTTTTAAAAAGTGTTGTAATAATACAAGTCAAGGGTGAATCATCCTAACTTGAAAGAGGAGATAGTTCCTACATAGTTTCACCCTTATACAAGAAGATTTTATCTAGGATCCCACTTTGAGCTATCATATCTCCTTACATTTCTTAGATTAGGATTTGCATGTTAAATTAGTTTGAAATTGTTGAATGGTAGTTTAATATTATACCTTACATTCATAATTTAATTATTACATTTTAATTAGGACTGCTGCATTAGTTGCACTTGCTTAACAAGGAAAAAGCTAAGCTTGGCTATAACAAATGGACATAAGCTACCTGGATTATAGTGTCTTGTATGTAGAGGACTGGATCCTTTATTAAGTGGCATATAGGTAATTGCATTAGTTTATTGCTCTTTTTGTGTAGTTTTAGGATGCGTTTAATTGCTTTAAGGTGATTATATGATTGATCGAACTTCCATTGAAATGAAAATTTATTTAACAAGGTCAATAACCCTTACAAGATCAAGGGTCGATGTTATCACCACCTCTTGGCCCACCAATTAATCATCACCTGACATACACCCTAACCTTCCATAAATTAATATAAATTAATTATAAGAGACCTATAGCTACCCACGAGCTCATAGGACCCTCTTGAAGAAGGTGAGTTACAGTCATTCCAGTGGCCCTAAGCTAATAGATTGTGTTGAAATGTGTTTAGTACTTCATGTTTGATATCGAGACATCTGATTACATGATTATCTATGTTTTGATATGTGATGGATAACACCTTATCATGGACCTTGATCGAGACCATTGGGTGAAACGGGGTAAGCCGGGTCTGGTACCGATTTGAGGGCAGGCCAATAGTTTTGGGCTGACAGGCTTCTGTCGAAAAATAAACTAATACGGGTTGCATGTGAGGGACCTAGGGTTGGATTATATCGAGTGAAGCAAGGTAAGCCAGGTCTTGTACTAATTTGAGGGCGGGCTGGTAGTTTTGGGTTGACAGGCTTCCATTGGGAAATAGACTGATGCGGGCTGCACGTGAGGGACCCAGGGTCGAATTGTATCTGGTGAAGCGGGGTAAACTGGGTCTTGTACCAATTTAAGGGCGGGTCGGTAGTTTTGGATGATAGGCTTCCGTCGGGAAATAGACTGATGCGGGCTGCACGTGAGGGACCCAAGGTTGGAATGAGTACTCATTACCATCGTCGTGAGTGTGGTCAAGACACTCATTGGGTTTGACTGTGGACGGCATTCCATGATCGTGACATGCATTATATTTTTTGTGGACACAGACTTTGTTATTGTGATAAATGTGTATCCATGTGTTTCATGCCTTGCATGCCAGGACACTCAAGTTTGATATCGATTTGTTCAGCTCATGATTTATCCATTATGGATGCCTGATGTTTCACATGCCTTGTATACATTTATCTTATGAGATTTTATCATGATTATGATACTTTGTGTCATATGATTTTATCATATTTATTACCAAATGTGAATCACCTACACAAGCATAGCTTGTTGAGGCATTGCTTTGTTTGCAATGCCTCAGATATAAAGAGTTGCAACAAGTGGATGCACTGATAGAGCAAGCAAAAGCAATGATGGTTCTCAATGAAGCATTGAAGACATTTTAGAGATGATAAGGTTAGTTCAAGATCTCACGTCAGTTATTGTTTATAGACTGTACTTTAATATAAATTATAATGTGACCTAGATGTAAGAATATGAATTCATGTTGGATGTGATGGCTGTATAGAGGGACCCTGGGTATTTTGTCATGACTTGATTTTCTTATCCACTGTTGGAGTATATATTTTATTGAAAATAGTATTTGATTGTGTAGATGGGTATGAAGATTGAGTCTCTTATATGTCATGTCTTACATTATGTTTATTAGGTTATTTTGTATTGCACTTGTCATGTGCAATGGTCCAAAATTCAGAGGAGACTCTGTTGGATTTTCGGTAGAAATGGTATTTCATTTCACTGTTAAATCCATGATTTTGTGGTTATATGACTCCTAGGAATTTAAAATACAAGTTTTTGTTTTTGGTCACTTTAAAAATTAAAGTTTTTAAAACAGGGATCGCGACTGTTTTTATAAATTGTTATTATATTATTTTTAAAAACCCGGGGTGTCACAATTCATGACCAAGAATGACATAAAGGCTTAGAATTTCTTTGGGACTCTATCTAAAAACTCTCAGCAATGGGATTATTGTACCAGCATGGAAAGAAATTTGCAATCTCAAAAAAAGGGTGATATATATGAGATAGGGACCTACCTAGATAAATTGGATGGTCTAGTTGAAAAGTTAAATGTTATCATGTTGATTAATGGATCTTCTATGCAACCTCGACCTAAGGTTTGTTCCATTTGTTCTAGTCCAACTCATCCTACTACATCGTACCCATCAAGCTAGGCATTTCTTAAATAATTTTTGAAGCAAGTAAATGCATTTGAAAATCCTATCAATAACCCTTATTCTAGATGAGCTAGGCATCCTAATTTGTCTTGGTCAAAGAAGAATTATCAAGAAGGACCACTTGGTAACCTCTCTCCTCAACCTTACCCTAAAGTTCTAATTCCATAGCCACCTGCACCTTCATAGAAATTTTCCTCACAACTGAGGAAATAATCTTTAGAGGAGACCCTTAGTCTATTCATGCAAAGTTCACTAAAATTTCAAAATAAACTTTACATGCTCACTCACAATCTATTGCAAAACTGGAATACTAAATGGGTAAAATTTTAACTGCACATATAGAGAGGGAAAGGCCAAATTTCCTAATGAGTTCATTTGAAACCCTAAGGTCAATATGAGATTGGTTCAACTTCTAGAGATAAGAAATTTCATGAACAAGCCAAATTCATAACTACCCTTGGAGTGGTAAGACAATAAATAAATACGTGGGCTTAACTAAGTAAACAAAAAAGAGTGAGGAGAATGAGAGTCATACTAAGATTTAGAAGAGTACAGATAAGTGTCAGAAATCTCCTACTTCCTATGAACCTATTCCTAAGGCAGCTTCTATTCCAAAGGCGTCATATGCTCAGTGTCTCAATATGGCAAAGAGAGGCACAAATATTAATGATATAATGGATGTTTTTAAGCATGTAAATATTAATATTCCATTAATCAATGCTATCAAGGAAATATTTCTCTTAAGCCAAATTTTTGGAAGACCTCTGCACACAAAGGAGCAAACTTCAAGAGCAAAAGAAAGTACTTCTCGCCATGTAAGTCATCTTAATAATCCAACACAACACCGCATCGAAATATAAGGATCCTGGGTGCCCCACTATATCTTGTGTCATAGAGAAACACACAATCGATAGGACATTACTTGATTGGGATCGAGTGTTAACATATTGCCCTATTATGTTTATTTGCAATTAGGTTTAGGCAAGATGAAACTGGCTCCTACCACAATTAGCAGGTAGATCAATTAAAATTCCTCATGTTGTGGTTGAGGACGTATTGATATAGGTTATCAAGTTTTTATTTACTTTAGACTTTCTTGCCTTAAATACCTAACCTATATCAAATCCTAGCAATCAAATTCTTGTCATTTTCTAATGGTCTTTCTTGGCCACATTGAATGCTATTATCAATTGTAGAAATGGTATTATGAAGTTGTCCTTTGGGAACATGAAAATCAAGCTTAATGTTTTTAATACCAGACAACCACACTTAAACTTTGATGATCCTTTTGAGGTACATATGATAGAAAGTCTAATGTCTAACACATCCCTACCATTCTCTAGCTCTGATCCACTTGAGGCATGTCTATCTCATTTCGGGTTTGATTTTGATATAGCCAACTTCATATATGAAGTTAATGCATTGTTACATACTATACCATTAATGGATACTTCTAAATGGAACACCTAAATAGGACCCCTTACATTTCCTGAGACTTCACATAAGTCATTTCCTAAGACTCACCCGTCCCTCCATTTCTTCTCATGTACATGCACCACATCAATACTTCTCCATTCAGCACGCACCATATTTCTTTTACTATTCAACACATCTATTTCTTTTTATCCATCTTTCACCTTCACACATTCACCTTTCTTTCCATTTTCTCCAACGCACATCTCATCCCTATCTCCTTTGTCTTTTACACACCATCACCTATCATCCTTGTCTCTTCACCATTCAATGCACTCTCTCTCTCTCTCTCTCTCTCTCTCTCTCTCTCTCTCTCTCTCTCTCTCTCTCTCTCTCTCTCTCTCTCTCTCTCTCTCTCTCTCTCTCTAACATACCACATCTCACCTCCACTCTTCGTTACATTCCACGTCCTTTCCATCTTTCCATCCATCTTTTTATTTCACGTACCATTTTGTCCATTTCTCTCTTCATTGCATGCGCACCTCTATGTTTCACGCATGGATGTGGTTGAGTGAGTGGTAAGAGTTCCTTCGAGTTGGTGGCTGTTGGGTGGTGTCCAATCTGCTTGTTGCGTGATACAACAAAGGCATTGTGTGGTTAATGATTGAATGTGGTAGTGCGATTTGGATAGGACTTGAAAGCAATATTTGTTGACTGACACGGCAAAGAAGTCCATTATATCGAATTCATTCCATAGGGGAGTTTGTTTTCACTTTTGTTAAATTCATGTATTGATATTGTTGTAATCCTTTAGTTTAATAATAGCTTATTTGTTATTTTGTTAGTAAACTAATAGTTGTTTATCTTTTGCTTTAATTGTATGCTTAGTCTTATGAGATTTAGCTTGTTTTTCCTTGTATTTATTTTTGTTATTTTTGCATTATTTCAGTTAGACTATTAGTTAGTAGATGTTAACTGTAGTGTAGCATTATTATTTTTAGTATAGATTAATAGATACAGTATTTAGGATAGTTTTAAATTTAAATATGTTTAGCTAAGTTTTTACCTAGGGTCAAGATGAAACCACATTAACTTTAGGTGTGTTCATGTTTAGGTAATTTTAGGTTTAAAAGTGTTAAATATCACCCTTGCGATCAGCAGATTAATTTACATAATTATTGCTCTTTTCTTAAGGTATTTGAGGTATCCTCTATAGTTTATGAACTAGTTATGGTAGGTTAATTAATTTAGTATACAAAATTCTTAGATAATTTGTGCCTAAAAGGACAAGTTATACTTCGAACAATATACCACATTAATTAATGATATATTAAGCGTTTCTAATTCATTGCAATTTTATTAATATGTGTAATATTAAATCTAAAATTGCTTAATTTTGAATATATGTGAATTTAGTGTGGTATATTTCAAAACCCTAAATTTTAAATTTTTTATCAATTTACTCTCTTTAGTATTCATAGATTTATTTGCTTGTTTATCATTAAATTCATAGGCTAGGTTAAGGTGTAATATAGATTTTAAATAAAAATCCTAATTTCATAATTTAAGTCCTCATAGGATGGACCCATACTTGCACTGTCTATGTTACAATAGAACCATGCCCTTGAAGTTACTTTTAAAACACATCATCTTGCATGCTCTTGTGCTTTTATTGCACATGCTGGTTCACAAATCACTAAGTTAAGATAGAAGAAAACATTCCCACCATATGGAGCCAAGCCTTAAAATTCAAACAGATAATACATTCTAAATTAGCAAAAGGTCATTTTTTCTCATAAACAAATTCAAAAAAGTATAAATTTAACTTCCGCATTAGCTAAAAACTAGCACCTTCCCCAAAATTTCACCAAGATGAACACGAATTCTCTACCAAAGGCACGAAACCTTAAAAATCAGAAATTGAATTACCAAATCAACAATATAATAAAATTCATCAATATGTTTAGACCAAGATGAGCGATTTATATATCAAATTCAAACACAAGTATTCGAAGAGATAATACATTCTAAATTAGCAAAAGGTCAATTTTTTCACACAAACAAATTCAGAACAGTATAAATATTAACTTCTGCATTAGCTAAAAATTAGCACCTTCCCCAAAATTTCACCAAGATGAACATGAATTCTCTACCAAAGGCACAAAATAGTAAACCCCAGAAATTGAATTACCAAATCAACAGTATAATAAAATTCAGCAATAATTTTAGAACAAGATGCTCGATTTATATAGCAAAATGCAAGCACAAGGAAAATCAAACGAAGTAGCACGGAGAAGATAAATATGAAATGGGAAGTGGGAGAATGGAAAGGAGGGTATCTTTATGTTCATTCGATCTTGACATAATGGCTAACACGTTGCAGCCGAAGCAAAGACCCAGACCCGTAAACCCAAAAATCTCTTAGTCCTTTGAACTCAATTGCTTTTAACTCCATTCCAGAGCAAGGAAGAAACAAAGCACAAAAGCCAGACTCTTCATCACTATCTCTCTCTACCTCCGCAAATTGGTCGGAGAAAGGGTCCTCAAACGTTTTGTCTTTTCTTAAAATTTATTTCCTCAATAAAAATTATCAAATGAACCCAAAAAAGAAAAAGAAACTATGCAATATAGCAAGTGGGTCTCCAAACTAACATTAGTGGACAGAAGGAGAAACAGCTGATAAAAGTTTCAATAGTTCAGGAAATAAACTGTTAAAATAATAGTTTAGGGGTTCTATGGAGTTTTAATAATAGTGATTTAGGGGAAGTCACTGTATTTTTCCCTTAGTTGATTGTAGAGTAGGAGATAACGCTTAAAAAGCATGGAAGAAGTCCACGCTACAGCTTTTGAACCCCACCTTTTGAATTTTTTAGTGATTCAAACCATTCATCAAATTCACAACCCCTTAAGATGGATGACTACTAAAAATGTCTTCCCATGACTACTTTAGTGGGTTCTCTCTTCATGAAATATGGACGATATTGTATTTTTTATTAAATGATATTCTCACTCCATGTATTCACTTTACTCCCACCCCCTGCTAGGTATTTTGGACATGTCATTTCCTCAACCCTAATAATAATAACAATAATTCCACACACCTTATGGTAAGTTGGACCCCCTTCAGCAAACAAACACAGCCAAGCTGACAAACTAACCGCCAAATGGTTAAGTTGGATAGGAAACCCACTTCAACCTTTTAAGCATCACTTAAACCAATGAGCAAAGCTGATCTGGTGGATTTCGGCAAGGCTACCATTTTTGTGAAGATAATAAAATGTTCCCACTGATAAATAGATTCTAAGAACACGCTACACATTGACATTAAAGAATAGTTCGCTAGAAGCTATAACAATTTGGAGCATCCATAAAACGATCACCTGCGTTTTCCTTCATATTGAGAGATTTGATGTCCAACAGCAATGTTAAAGGAAGAAGAACATTTCATGGGCTGGTTAATATTGTTACAATTCTAGGTAGAAGAATCATGCAAAACCAGACCTCCATATTCCCAGGGAAAGGAAAGTGGTTTAGAATGCTGTGAAACTTCCGAAAAAACAATGATTCTGTTACTGAATAAGCTCACATGTTGCAAAAAAATGCAAGACCATTGTTGGATAACTTCTACACCGGAAGCAAAGATTTCTCTCTTCAAATCTGTACCAGACCACCTTAGATAATACCAGGGGCCTCGCTCTTGAAGAAGACATGAATACTTGTTTGCAATATCTGATCTTACAGGTCCAGTCTCCTGTCATGGAGTAGTTGCGGTAAGCAATCTAGAGCTCTCTGGAAAAGCTACTGTTCAGAACTGTTGCCAGACTTCCGGATGGCTTTTTCTTCAACACCTGAACGAGCAAATCTTTTTCTCAGCACTTCAAAAACCTCCTCCAGTTTTACATCCTTCAACGATAGTAACACCATGACATGATATAGCACATCTCCCATCTCTGAGGCTGTTCGAGACCTATCTTCATTCACTTCTACAGTCTGGCATAATTCATCTGCCTCTTCACTGCCAGAGAGAATTAAGAGAAGATCAGATATGGAAACTACTTGATGCTTAACTTAGTAGGATATTTTGTGAAACACGGAGTTCCTGGGAATTGGAAATCTGTTGTCAGATTGTGGAAATTGTACCTAAAACACACCAGCAAATAAGTGACGTTCAATTGAATGTTTCTCTGTTGTTAGGATATCTTTCTTCCCTGAAAGCTCAAAAGCACGTGGCTTTACCAAATAAACTACCAGGTTTTTAAGTGGGGTCTACAACTTTATGAGATTGGGGTAAAACAGCTGGTTAGTTTCAAAGAGGGTACATTTAACAAGTTAAAAAAGCAAGTGCTGAATAAAGACCCACACATGTCAGTCTTTTGGTAAAAAGGGTGTAATAAATAGCACCCTATAATATGAAGGTTGTAAGACAGATTTTCCTATTGCAAATATCTTCCATATCTTTTATATACATATTTCAATTATAAGGGAAATGGTAAATAACTTAGTCCTCAATACCAGTATTGTATCGGCCGGTATGCCGCTATCCCAGGTTTTGGTCGCAAAACTGGTAGAAAAAATGGCTAATACCAAGAAATACTGGTCGATACTGGCTTACTGGGTGATATAAGGTATGCCAGGCAATACCAGTCGATACCGGCTGTACCGGCCAAAAAGAAGCATTCTGTTCTGGTGTTGGGGATTTTCTATAATTATACTTTTCTGGGTGTATATTCCTCAATTAAGCATGTTTTATGGAACAAACAAGGGGCAAACAGGTCAATATACAATTCCCCACTACTATTTGGTGAAAAGAAACAAGTTTTCCTCCATTTCTCCCAACTAAAACACTAAGACATGAGAGAGACAGAAGATGAGGTTCAGAACCCAAGAAAGGTCAATGTTTTTTCAAATTTCTTGCCAAAGGATTATTATTCATTCAAAAACGAATTTATTCATGAAGATTTTGGTGAAAAGAAACAAGTTTTCCTCTATTTCTCCCGACTAAAACACTAAGACATGAGAGAGACAGAAGATGAAGTTCAGAACCCAAGAAAGGTCAATTTTTTTTCAAATTTCTTGCCAAAGGATTATTATTCATTCAAAAACGACTTTATTCATGAAGATTTGCCTTTGATTTGGAGATTTGAAGGACTGCATCTCCTCTGTTCCAGAAGAACACATCTGAACTGTTCGTGCGAAGAAGACAATTTCCAAGGATTCGAAGCCTACATTTCTCCATCAAAAGGATTAAATTGAGTGTTTTTCATGCAAAAACGACTCAAACACTTCGGTTTTTGCATGACTAAGTGATTTATTTTAGAGATCTGGAGATATCTCCTCTCTGCAACTGTCTACGTCGCAGTGAAGAAGACAAATTTTCTGCAACTGCAAGTCCCTGTCTTAGTGAAGAAGAAGACTCCCAAAGTCCTGCAATCTGCAATTCTCCAAAGTTGAGTTGAATGGACCGAATTCGGCCAAAAACAATCATCGATCATCTGTTATCGGTGAGATCAATCCCTTCTATTGTATGATTTTGCATATTTTCAGTAGTTGTAAATACTGTTTGGGCACGTTTACATTGTTGCATATATCTCAGTAATTGAATGTTACTGTTAATGCACATTTATGTGTTCAATGGAGTGTCTGGCATGCTGTGAATGTTGTTTGTGAATTTGGTAAGGTTTAGTGAAGAATTTGGTAGTGATAAGCTCTGAATTTTTTTGTTTTTATCTACCAGGGTGGCTGCTGCATCTACTGTTCTGTTTTATATTGTGCTAGAGAAGGTAGAAGGATGAGTGCTGCTCCTTCGGGTGGTGGAGCTAGAAGGGTAACAGTATAGTTTCCTCGGCTGGAAGTGGAACTCCAATTTCCACAGATTCTGGTGAGGATTCAAATCCAGGTTAGGAGTATGCAGTACCTGTGGTTCTTGGTAAAAAAGACAAAATGCAAGTTTTGTATTAAGTGATTGGCAGTGTAAGTGGCAAGGTGATGCCATGCAAAAAGGTCAATTTTGAAGTGAAGGAAGAAATGAGATGAAATTTAGATGTAGGTGAAGAGAGAATGGAAAAACAACAAGCAAAGATTGAAGTGGTATTTCCATTTGGTCCTCTAGTTGATGAAGATCCATCTTCTGTAGCTGAAGTTGCTACTCAGCATCAAGGGCAAGTCCAATCAAGAAAGACTAGAGCACCAGTTGGGATTGATAAGTGGTTCAAGTTTCCCTCTCGTACCACTCCTTGGGTTGAACCTAGCATAAAGTATGCCTTACCCAAAAGAGAAGCAAAAAACATATTTAAATGTTGCCATATGGTGGTAGGATACATGCTCAAGCTTCAATGTTGCTAGGTCTGATTATCATCAACCCGTAATTGATGCACTTGCATCAATGGTACCTGGCTACATCGTGACCTGAGGGAAAGACTGATATTGCAAATGAAGGACTTGAATCCATATTTGGAAGGGAATAGAGAACAATGGCGCATTACAGCATGTTCGATTATGGCAGATGGTTGGACGGATAGATGTAACTGTCAATTGATTAATTTTTTGGTATACAGTGCTAAAGGGGTAATGTTTCTCAAAAGTGTCAATATGAGTGGGATTGTGATGAACAAACATTCTTCGGCTGAGGTATTTAAGCTGAGTGTAGAGGCAGCAGGTATCGAGAATGTGGTGCAATTCGTATCTGATAACAAGGCAGGTTACAAGGATGCTGGTAAGAAATTGATGAACTATTTCAAGACACTGAGCTGGACTCCATGTGCTACAAATTGTATAGATTTGATATTGGAACATCTTGGGAGTTATAGGTAGTTTCCAATAATTGCAACAACAAGTGATAGTGCAAGAGAGATCACAAAGTTCATTTATAATCATGCTTGGTTGTATCATTTAATGAAGGCAAAGTTTACAAAGGGAAGGGAGCTATGGAGGCCTACATAGACTAGGTTTGCCACTAATTTCCTATCCATACAGAGCTTATTGAAGAGAAGGTAAGCTTTGAGGTATATGGGGGTGCCTTTTGACTTTGTGCATAGTCAATGGGGGAAAAAGCCTACTGAAGTAGATTGGTTAATAATATATTGGTAACAGTTTTTGGTCTAGATGCTATGATGATTTGGAATGTTAGTAAGCCTTTGACAAGAGTATTAAGAATGGCATACAAGCAAGATGAGCCAGCCATCAGATAGTTGTCAGAGGCAATGGACAAAGCCAAAGAGCTTATAAGGAAGAGGCTGAAAGGGAAGAGGACTAAGTACAGACCTATTTGGGATGTGATTGATGTAAGATGGATCAATCGGCAACATAAGCCTCCACACGCTGGAGGTTATATGCTCAATCCAAAGTTGTATTTTAGTTTTGATTTTTCTAACACAATGAGATTCAAGGGGGGATGCATGCTTGCATTGCTAAGTTTGTAAGGAAGAAGAGGGAACATGCACTGATTAACAAGCAATTATCCATGTATCGGAATTCCACTAAACAACAATTTGGCTCTAAATGGCTAAGTCTATGCAAACAATGATGAGCCTAGGTAACTTGCAACTTTATCATTTAAACAAATTACATTTTATTTTTTACATCTATGTAGTGGATGAAGGGTCTCTTATGGGAAAGATGTTCCTAACTAGCAAAAGTTCGCAGTTAGAATTTTAAGCAAATACATTAGTGCTACCGGTTGTGAAAGGAACTAGAGCACTTTTGAACACGTCCATAGTGCAAAGAGGAACAGATTGAAGCACCAAAAGCTCAATGACTTGGTTTCATTCATTAGAACTTGAAGTTGAGAGCAAGGTATACTATATATTTCATAGTATGAGAATCTATAATCTATTTTACTTTCTAGTTTCTAAAGATCCTAATCAAAGTTAAAACTTTCTATATTTCTATACAGCTCTATAAAAATGACAAAGTCACTAGTAGACCCCATTTCATTAGAGAATGTTCATATTGCTAATTATTGGGTGTTGCATGAAGGAGTTCAAATTAGCATGGAAGATGCCAATTGGCAGTTACTACAAGAAGAGGTTGAAGTTCAATGCATTTTGTTGAAGTTGAAAGCAAATATGATCTTTTGAGGATTGCATGCTTTTATATGCTATTAAATTGTTGTAAATTGAATGGAATATGATATTTTGTTATATTTTGGACATTTTTATGGATATATTTGATTGAATTGGATTGTTTTAATATATATTTTTTCCTTTCTTCTTATTTTCCTGCATTTTTCATTTTTTGAATTTTTCTTGATTTTTTAGCTAGTTTTTAGTATTTTAAATTATTATTTTATTCATACCAATCGATACCAGTCCAGTATTGACTATCGTGCCAGTACATCCGGATTGGGGGCCCCATATTGGTACAAGATATAGATAGGTGAATGGGATCAGCCCTTTGGAAAAAAAAAAATACATCATTGGTCTAAGTTACCATAAGTACTAAAACCGTTTTTCTCAACCCATGTGCGATTATCCACACAAAAGGTTCCTCTGTGTGTGTGTGTGCATGCGTGCGTGTGTGTCTACATACATATATATACTTTTTATTTTCTTTTATCCCTACCCTAATTGGTATCAAAGCCATGTTAGGCTAAGTATATCTAGGGTTGTTTGTAAAAAGTAGTAGTATAAAATATAACTTTCTATTATTATGCTAAACAAGACAAAATTTTATCTCTTACTAATCAAAATGCCTCATGGATCAACACCAAAGTCTTGTAGGCTGCTTTCCCATGGCAATGATTGCAGTTGGGGTTTGCCCTAAATCATTGATAGTCGAGTTAAGTCATGAGATTACTTCAGGATAAGATTATGTCTATAATAGCTTAATAATTCTAGACCATTATTATACTATATGACTTTTTACAACGACTCTGCACCTAAGAAACATGATGGCTATGAATAATAAGGAAAAAAAAATTAAAATGCTAATATGGTTGAATATTCGACGAATTTTAATGCCTTGTATCAATGGAAAATTCCTAACATTAAACCTAAAGAAATCTACAATATCAATGATTTTACTTCTACTAAAATTATCAAAAATATAGAACAAACAATCAGCTTGGATACTTCAAAGCAGATAATAAATTTGTTTCAAGAAAGAGATTTACAATTATACTTGGAATCCAACAAGTATAAGTTTATTCATAGGATTAATCCAAATAGGATTCAAACCTTTAACCTTCAATGGTCTAAATGCTTCAGTTCTTGCAGTCTTGAGAGATGCCAGATGTCTTAATTGGGCTACTTCTCTCATGGGCATCCTTCAGACTAGCCTCTATCACGGACCAGTTTATATAACAATCTTCCCTGATTTTAGTCTGTCCCTTGAGTCTAGATGTCAAGACTTTTTTAAACATAGGTTAGAACCAATTGCTATCACATATAGAGTTCATTTTAAGGTTTTACCCACTCTTGTTTCCAATGCGAAGCAAAAGACTCCCCTCGGCAAGATCATTTTAATAGAAACCAATTTCCTT
Source organism: Warburgia ugandensis (assembly GCA_035236585.1). Classification (NCBI taxonomy): domain Eukaryota; kingdom Viridiplantae; phylum Streptophyta; class Magnoliopsida; order Canellales; family Canellaceae; genus Warburgia; species Warburgia ugandensis. Next base: position 62,348,629 of record CP141130.1, read on the forward strand.
TCATTAGATATAGCAATCAATAGGACAGTCAAATGTAATGACATTAACTTCCTCAACTCTTGGAAACTTACCTAGGCAATTCCGCCAAGACCAATAATTGATCAAAATCTTGATCAAATAATACAAATAGAGATGTAGAGATGTAGAGAGCATTTAATAATAGGAGGTCTTGTCGTCTTCCTAGAATTACTTCCTGCTCTTCTTGATCATCAAGACTTTCTTCCAATGATATAAGAGAAGAAAAGACAAACTCAATAGAAGAGTTAAAAATATCAGCTAACAATGTATTTCATGTAAGCTCCATCTAAGATAGACTTCCAACTATAGTTAGTTTACAGATTTAAGTCGCAACAATGAGGGGATATTTTATGGATAGGTTATATGACAAAGCAAAATCAAGGATATTCTCCCCCATCTCGTTTCGTTCACCTATACCATACCCTCCGTGTATTCTATCATATCCTTCCTTATCTTTTCCTACATGGCCATTTAAGTCTACTCCTATAAATATCCCCTCATTGTTGGGACTTTCTTGCATGACTCCCTCCATATCTTCCCAAAACTGTCTCTTAATTATATCTTGTAACCCTACTTGTTGTGCATATGCACTTATAATATTTATAATCTGCTCTCCTAGAATCATTTTTATTATTATAATTCTATCACTGATTCTTTTAACGTCCACAACTTTATCCTTTAATTCCTTATCCACTATTATTCCTACGCCACTTCTATTATTTTCCTTTCCTACGTACCATAATTTATACCCATCTATTTCTCTAGCTTTAGCCCCTTTCCACTTGGTTTCTTGGATACAAGCGATGTTGACTCTCCTACGTTTCATCGTGTCTACTAACTCCAAACTCTTACCTGTCAGTGTCCCTATATTCCATGTAGCGATGCGAATCTTATGTTTTGGAGATATCCTATTTACTATCGCCTTTCTCAACCTCCATGGAATGAACCCATGTCCACCTTTCACTGCACCTGGGTTCTAATGCAGCGCGTCGCTTCCAAGGGGGCGCTCTAGCAGCCCTTGCCCATTTTTCACCACATCCGGGATCCGATGCAACTCGTCACTTATGGGGAACACCCTAGCTTGAGCGAATTTCAATTTTCGATTCATGTCATGTTGGGGTTGCCATAGTTTTTAAAAAGCTGAAGATGATTTTCATTTCTTCCTCACAAACTAATATACAAATGCATATTCATTTGTAAGAAAGAAATAATAGAATCATCTTCAACTTCTCCCTTGCCGGCTGGCACCTGACGCAAGACCCTCCTTTTTTATCCGGGCTTGGGACCGGCATTGGTGGAGTTTTCTAATCAGCTTCCAATGTATAAAAATCTATATTATGAACACATTCAAAGAACTCAAAATCCAATAGTTTTTGTTCCTTGGTTTTTAAATCAATCTTTATCTAATGAATTAAATGTAGTTACTAGAAAATGGGAAACTAGTAGTGGAAAAGAAATCTCTTCACTATACACTCCAACTAAATACTTAAGTCTCTTTAATAAAGAAAGCATGAGTGAACTTGAAACTTATGCTCATGCTAAACAAGGAATTTTCAGAATTTTAAAGACCTTAATTTAATAACAAAACAAAATAATCACAGGAATCTTTATCTACAAATTGCAGCAATTAATAAAAATCGAAGAAGTTATTGAAAAAATTCCTTTTTACCTTGAAAAGTAACAAAGAAAAGAACAAAAATAAGAAAAACCCTCAACAACAGTTAAACCACCAACTAAGCCTCCCCCTAAAGTTGCCAATTTTAAAATGGAGGATGATTCTCGTGAGGGAATAATGGCAATCAAAGAAATATTAGAATCTTTAGAGCTCAGTACTATTTCAGTTCAAGATCTTGAAACCGAGTTGATTAAATATGAAGATGAAATAGAAATTAATGAAGATCATAGTTTAGATACTATATCTAAAACCGAAATGTTACAAATACAAGCTCAGTTTTCAAAAATAAATCAAATTGAAAAAGATCCAAGGAGATTAGATCAATTATATTATAAAAGACAACTCCAGCTGATCTCTTAATAGAAGAAAATGACATCCATATTCAAAATGAATACAGGGCAAATTTCATTTATAGATGGAACATTATTGGAATAATTGAGAAACAAATTTTTCAAATAATACACAGAATATTAAGGTATTCTATTGTTGGTAAAGAAAGAAATAACTCTAATAGAGACATTGCTAATATAATTGTCTTAGGATTTGCAGGAAATTCAAAAGGATGGTGGGATCATTGTCTTTCACAAATTCAACAAACTGAAATTTTAACAAAGGTTAAACATGATCCTAATTCAAGGGAACCTAAACAAGATGTAGTTTATACACTAGTCATCACCATAATAGAACACTTCACATGTAACAAATGTTAAGACCACTAGTGGTGAGACTAGTGATTTTCCTATCACTGTAGGATTGCACCAAGGATCAACATTGAGCCCATACCTTTTGACGTTAGTTATAGATGAGTTAACAAAACATCTGCACGAGAAGATTCCCTGGTGCATGCTATTTGCAAATGATATAGTCTTACTTGATGAGAGAAGGGAGGGTGTAAACACAAAGCTAGAGTTATGGAGAGAAGCATTAGAATCTAAAGGAATTAAAATTAGCCGAACTAAAACAGAATATATGAAATGCAATTTTAGCAAGGAGAGGAGTAGGAGTGGAATACCAGTCAAGATTGATAACCAAGAAGTCCCCGTAAAAGACCACTTTCGGTACTTAGGATCAATGATTCATGAGAGTGGAGAGATTGAGAGGGAGGTTACCCAGAGAATCCAAGCGAGTTGGAACAAATGGAGATGTGCATCTAGAGTTTTGTGTGATTGGCGGGTACCACTCAAACTAAAAGGAAAATTCTATAGGATGGCCATAAGGCCAGCCATACTCTATGGATTAGGGTGTTGGGCAGTTAAGGAACATCATGCTCATAGGATGAGCATCGCAGAAATGAGGATATTAAGATGGATGAGTGGTAAGACAAGAAAGAATAGAATTATGAATGAAAATATTAGAGAAAATTTAAGGGTACCACTAATAGGTAACAAGATGAGGAAGATTAGACTTAGATGGTTTGGACATGTCCAAAGGAGACCGAAAACAGCACCAGTTAGAAGGAGTGAGACAATGCAAGTAGAAGGTTCAAAAAGGGCAAGGGGAAGGCCCAAAAGAACGTGGATAGAAGTGCTGAGGAAAGATTTAAGAATTTGAGACTAAATGAAGCCATGGTCCTTAATAGAGAGGAATGGAGGAATAAGATTCATGTGGCCGACTCCTAATTGGGATAAGGTCTTGATGATGATGACATGTAACATTGTCAATCAATATAAAAATGTACGAGCATTACTTCAAAATCTTAAATGTCCTACTCTTATTGTGATATAAGGATGTCTTTTTAGCTCATGCTCTTCATCTTCCACAGGTAAATCACAATCATTGGAAACAGAAATTTATTGAAGGTCTTCCATATCTATTTTCTAAAAGAATTAAAAGAACTATCAGAAATATTATCCTTATCCCTTATGAACAATAGACATAGGGGCAGTTAATATACACCTACATAAATGAAGGACTAGTTCTCTATAATGAAATAAAACTTAAAAATCAATTAAAAAGGGAAAGAATCATAGAGAAAAAGTAATTAGGAGAATCCTACCAGCAATTTACAGTAGACATTCCTCAAACAAAAACACCTAATAAAGGAAAAAACAAAACAATATTCAAGACAATCTAGGAATAAAAATAAAAGATATACAGATCCCAATAAACCACCAAAAAAGGAATCGAATAAATATCCTAGAAAATATAAATAGAAATTAAATGCTATAAATGAGGAAAACTTGGCCATTCCGCCAATAAATGTTACACAAAGAAAAAGATTCAAAAACTTGAAATTGATGTAGGACTTAAAGGATCCTTATACAAAATAATGCTTAATTCTTTGGACTCTAATTTATCAGACATATCTACTCACGAATCCTCTTCATCAAAATCTAAAGATTCTATTAAATTATTCTGCAATGGAAAATGTAATATGATCAAAGATAATAAAACATCTGAATACTAGAAGGCTATTGTTGAAATGAACAACTTATCAATAAATGTTTTAACAAAATCACAACAAAATTAGATTGAGTTAACAAATCAAATGGAAGATAAAAATTTAAAGAAAATAATACTTGAGAAGCTGCTTAAGACAGCTGTTGAAGATGATTCCAAAATAATTGATACTATTAAAGTTTACAAAATGTCTGACATAACTCAAAGTAAATAATAAGCCTATAACTTTTAATGCAGCCACAATACAAGATCAAAAAGAGAAATTAACTCTAAAAACAAAAAAAATTGTTCTAAAATCTGAAAATATTTCAATAGAAAAAGGATTAAATAATCCTGAAATTTAGAAAAAAAATTTTGAAATTTGAGAAAGCTCTAATATAGAAGAAATACAATCCATCTTTCAGCCAAATTATCTAGCAACACTAAAAAGGGTAACTTCCCAAATATGGTATAGTAATAATATCACTTTAGCAATTTGTACTGAATGGTATTGATAGGAGGCAAGGAAACGTGGCCTGCAAGGATCCAAAATGGTGGCTCAGAAATAGGAGGTTAGGAGTAAGGACAAATGAAAGGATGTCATAGGCTGATAGGAGAATTCAGTTAGGAGGATCAGATCTTCTGCTGGAGGACAGGTGGCAGAAGGGGGTTGCTGAAAGAGAGGAAATTCAGTTATTGGGAAGAGGGAAAAGGCGGGGAAGGAAGACAGCGGTAGGAAGGAATTGGGACTGGAACTGGGCCCTAGACTATAGAGACAGTCCAGGGAATTCACAAGCACTTCCACAGTTTTTCTTTTTCTTTTTTATCTGTTGTCTACTTGATTACAATTGAAGCTTGAAAACTTACAATGAATATATCCCATTCCAATTTCCACTCCACTGCTATGGTTTGTAGTTGAAATTAGTTTCAAATGGATCTATCAAATGGTATCAGAGCCTCTGGTCTTGGGGGGTATGGTAAGAACTAGAATAGAGAGGGCGGAAACCATGGAGAAGGAGGTGGAAAACATGCGAACAAAGATCGGAAGCCTGAAGGACGATTTCGGACGGCTGGAGACCAATGTTATGGCCATTGGAAAGGGGGAAAGCAAGGGCATCGGAGATAGGGGAGACATTGAGAGGAAGGGACCACGAGCTGCCGATGATGTCAGAGAACCAGGGCCAAGATCACCATCCACAGAAGCTCGATCTTCTACTGCTGGCTATGTAAGGCGAAACAATACTTCCAGATTAACCGACTCGCCAACAGCGAGGTGGTGGCAGCAACGGTCTGTCTCAAGGGAGAAGCCCTTCACTAGTTTCTCTGGACGGATTCCCGCACTCCAGTCATGACATGGCCCCTGTTCCGATCATCTCTCCTCCAGAGATTCTGGCCATCACAATTGCACGACGACTAGGAGGCGTTACTGGCACTGCAAAAGGGCACCTCCGTCATCGACTACCAACGAGCATTCGAACTAATGTCGAGCCTTTTGGTGGACCTACATGACAAACCGTTGAAGGGGCTTTCATCAACGAGCTCAAGAAGGATATTAAGGCCAAGGAAAAGTGTTCAAGCCTGCCTCCTTAACTGGGCTTATGGAGCTAACCAAAAAGTAGAGAAGAATGAGGCCCTGGATCGAGTCAGAGCCCACAGAAACAAACTTGGACCTAGGCCCAAGTTTCAGGGTCCAACAGTCTTTACCTGAAGAGTCGTCCACAAAAAACACCCACCAGAGGCAATTTCATAATTTCCCACAAACCCTTACCCAGCCCTTGGAGATGATGAAGGAGACAGGTTTCCAGGGTGATTGGCCTGATGGAGCCGTTGAACCAAGTCCAAGTCAGTGCGATTCTTTCATGCAACTATCCGAACAAGAACTCCAATAGAAACGATCTCTCAGACTGTGCTTCAAGTGCAATGAGAAGTAATCGCGAGGCCACCGATGTAAGAATTGCCAGTTGCAGGTACTCTTAATGGTAGAGGAAGAAGACAAACCAGAGTTTGGAGAGCCCCCGACCCCTGATGAAACCCTGCTGCGTGACAACAATACACCCTAGTTGGAGCTCTTGATGTAGGCAATTCACGACTAGCAATGTCATGAAGCTAAAAGGGCATCTAGGTCATCGAGAGGTGGTGGTTCTGGCCAATACTAAGGTGTCTCACAATTTTATTGCTCCAAACCTAGTCACCAAGCTACAGTTGCCAATGACCAACACTACATTGCATCGAAGGAGCTCGGATTTGCCGGAATCTTGTCCTTCTCTTACCTAGGGTCGTTGTCCAACACCATTTCCATCTCCTTGACCTGAGTGGGACCAATATTGTTCTCAAGATGACATGGTTGCAGACTCTGGGGGAGGTTTCAGCCAACTACCGCAACCTCACCATGCCAGTTTTAGTACAAGACAAACGAGTCACAATCCAAGGCGCCCCCTCAAGGCAGTCTTCGTCCCTCAAGTCCATGTAGCAACTCATACCTAATGCAAGTGAAAGTTACATGATAGAATACCAAGGATTACAGATCGATACCAACTAGCAGGTGCCCTTGAATCATCCACGAATAACCTCTCTCCTGGCGTAGTTTTCACATATTTTTTACCAACCCCTGTAGTTGCAGAACAATTGTACTCACGATTATGCCATCCAAATCCAAGACGGTGCTCAACCTCCCGATATCCAATCGTATGGTACCCTCATTGCCAAAAAAACAAGATTGAACGGATCATCAAGGGCTTACTAGATGCTGGCATCATAGGCCCCAACACAAGCCCCTTCTAGAGCCCGGTGTTATTGGTTAAGAAGAAGGACGGCAATTGTCTTTCTTGTGTTGATTATTAGGCCTTGAACAAGATCACAATTACTGACAAATTCCCAATACTAACAATCGATGAGTTATTAGATGAGTTGGGAGCTACTGTTTTCTTCAAGTTAGATCTCAAATCTAGCTACTATCAAATTCGTATCAAAGAGGAGGATATTGCCAAGACCTCCTTCAGAACACATGAAGGTCACTACAAATTCCTGGTCATGCCCTTCGGCTTGACCAATGCTCCCTCCACCTTTCAATCCCTTATGAACGATATCTTCCGTATGCACCTCCGTAAGTTTGTTCTAGTATTCTTGGATGATATCTTGATTTATAGCTCTGATATAGATCTACATTTGGAACACATAACCATTATCCTACAAATTCTAGGATCGCATAAACTGGTTGCTAAAAAAAAGAAGTGCCTCTTTGCACAACCTACACTAGAGTACCTCCGCCATGTGATTTCCACACATGGGGTGGCAACCGACAACTCCAAAATAGATTGTATGATCAGCTGGCATGTTCCAAAAGACGTAAGGGCACTAGGGGGATTCTTGGGCCTCACGGGATATTACCGCAAGTTCGTTAAGCACTATGGACTAATTGTAGCACCGCTGACCAAGCTGCTTAAGAAAGACAATTTCAAATGGGATTCCAAGGCACAGGCAGCGTTTGACGCATTGAGGCAAGCCATGACTGTCATTCCAGTGTTGGCAGTTCCAGACTTCAATAAACAATGTCCTAGAGACTGATGCGTCTAGCAAAGGAGTTGGGGCTGTGCTGATGCAAGAAGGACGATCAATTGCCTTCTTTAGCCAAGCTCTAGCCACCCGCTCCCAATCCAAGTCAGTTTATGAGAAAGAGCTTATGGCTATTGTATTAGTTATACAAAAATGCATCACTACTTGATGGGCAGGCATTTCATAATCAGAACATATCAAAAGAGTCTTCGATTCTTATTAGATCAATGGGTGCTTAAAAGTGAACAGCAAAAATGGATGATCAAGCTAGTGGGATTTGATTTTGAGATTCAATACAAACCAGGGTCAGAGAATAGAGTAGCTGATGCCCTCTCTCGCCGACAAGATTACTATGACATGGAATTCTTCAACCCAAAGACCAAGGGCGATACCAGTCCCTCCACTTTCTCCACTAACGCACCTTACAGTCCTTAATGGTTGCCAGCTATGAAGGGGCAGAAAACTTAGCTGAGGAACTTAATTCTGACCCAAAGCTTCGCAGCAGCATCTAGCAATTACTGACCGACCCTAACAGCCACCTAGGATATGATGTTAGACGGCATTTTATACTACCATGACCGCCTGGTGGTTCCTCAAAATTCTTCCCATATCAAGAGGTTCTTATAGGAGTTCCATTCCACCCCAAGTGGGAGGGACTCAGGCTTCTTCTACACCTATAAACGCATTGTCAATGTCTCACATTGGGAGGGGATTCGACAAGATGTCCAGAAGTATGTAGCTGCTAGTGATGTTTGTCGACAGAATAAATACGCTTCCACTAAGCCCGCAAGCTTACTCCAATCTCTCCCTAAACCCTTATCAACTTGAGATGACATTATATTAGACTTTCTCGGTGGCCTTCCTAAAGCACAGGGGTTTGATACTATGCTGGTTGTCGTTTATGTAGTTAAAGGCGGGCCTAGGCGCTAGTCGACAGTTAAGTGCCAGGGAGGGGGCCAGGCGCAGAGTAAATGAGGCGCGCTGGCCTAGGCGCGTGCCTGGGTGCGCCTGGGCGCCCCTTTCAGGCGCGCCTACTACTCTAGGTGCAGACGACTCAACCTGGTAACTTATAAAACTCGTTTTTTTTTCATTTTTCACCTTCCAACCCTAATTTTAATCTTCCAACCTCTTGAGAAGGTGAAAACGACCATTCCTCTTCGATCTTTCACAGATCTAAGCAGAAAAAGGTATGGTTTTATGAATTTTACAATGTGTATACAGTTTCTGTAAAAAAACGTAAAAACCAGTACCATTTTTTCAAATTTTTTGTTTTTTGTTAACTATTTTCCATAGATCTTGATAGGTTTTAGTTTTATATGTATAAGAAAACATTCCATTTGAGTTTTATACTTCTTTGCTCTAGATTTGAGTTTGTTTTTAGGTTTTTTACTGTTTTTCCAAAAAAATCAGTTACGGAAATAAAAAAAGTCATCGTTTTTTTGTATTTCTTAATTGAAACGTATTTCTATCCACATATATAGCTTTCCCATGCTTGTGTTTTCGTGTGTGATAATTTTTTCATCTTTTTTTTGTAATTTAGGGTTATTTTTTAAATTTTTCCGAAAAAAAAAGTTACGAAAATTAGGAAAAAATTGTTCTTTTTTATATTTATTAGTTAATACCTATTCTTATCCACATATATAGCTTCCTCATGCTTGTATCTTCATGTATGATGTACTTTTCATGCTTTTTTTGTATTGTAATGTTATTTTGTTCAATTTTTCCAAAAATAAAACTTACGAAAATTAGAAAAAATTTGTTTTATTTATATTTATTAGTTAATACCTATTCTTATATACATATATAGCTTTCCCATGCTTGTGTCTTCATGTACGCTGTATTTTTCATGCTTTTTAAGAATTTATTAATGATTTTTAGCTAATTTTTAATTATAAAAAATATAATTTTGCAACTCAGGCTCCAGGCGCGTGCCTAGGCGCCCCAAGCTCCAGCGCACCCCTTTGCGCCTTGCATTTTTAACTACATAGGTTGTCGTGGATCGTTTCACGAAATTCAGCCACTTCTTTCTTTGCCACCTATAGATTGCCAAAAACGTTGCCCTTTTATGCCAAAGAGGTGGTCAAACTTCGTGGGTATCCACGATCCATAGTAATTGACCGTGATCACTTCTTCATCAGCCAGTTTTGGAAGGAACTGTTCAAGTTGTCCAGTACTGTATTGAAGATGAGCTCAGCCTACCATGCCCAAACTGATGGACAAACAGAGGTCATTAACCACTGCCTTGAAACTTATCTTCGATGCTTTATTGCTTGGAAACCAAAAACCTGGCCGACATGAGTGTGTTAGGCCGAGTATTGTTACAAAACAACTTTCCACAACTCTATTGGCATGACCCCTTTTCGAGCTCTATATGGTCGTGATCCACCCTCCTTACTCAAGTTTACAGGAGGCAAATCCGCGGTTGAAGAAGTAAACCGACAAATTACTGATCACAACGGGATCCTATCTGAGTTGAAGCATCATTTGGAGAAAGCCCAATCGTACATGAAATGACAATCACATAAAGGAAGACGAGACTTCTCCTTCCAACCAGGAGACCTAGTATATCTCAAAATCCAGCCATACCACCTCAAGTCACTGGCTGCTAGGATCGATGAGAAACTATCTCCCCATTACTATGGTCCTTACAGAGTGGCAGAAGTATTGGTGAGGTGGCATACAGGCTAGACCTGCTTCCTACCTCTAAGATTCACCCTATCTTCCATGTTTCACAGCTTAAACCATCTTCTAACCCCTTTCTTAGACCTCAACCACTGCCGACATGCATCTCTGAAACCTTAGAGCTTCAAGTATACCCAGTAGCAATCAAAGCTACACACACCCTCCCCAATGGCCAGCTGGAAGTACTAGTTCGGTGGGAATCACTCTAGGAGCATGACAGCACTTGGAAACCATTTGAGCTCATCTATAAGCAGTTTCCAGCCTTCCACCTTGAGGACAAGGTGGCTCTTTTGGGGGGGGTTGATTGATAGGAGGCAAGGGAGATTTGGTAAAACATATTCTAGGAAATGCGGCCTGCAAGGATTCGAAATGGTGGCTCAGACATGGGAGGTTAGGAGTAAGGACAAATTAAAGGATGTCATAGGCTGATAGGAGAATTCGGTTAGGAGGATCAGATCTTCTGCTGGAGGACAAATGGCAGAAAGGGGTTGGCTGAAAGAGAGGAAATTAAGTTACTGGAAGCGAAGGGAAAGCAGGCAGGGCTAGGAAGGAATTGGGACTGGAACTGGGCTCTGGACTGTTTGAGACAGTCCAAGGAATTCACGAGCACTTCCACAGTTTCTCTTCTTTTTTTTTAATCTGTTATCCACTTGATTGCAATTATATCTTGGAAACTTACAATGAATATATCTCATTCCAATTTCCTCTCCACTACAATGGTTTGTAGTTGAAATTAGTTTCAGATAGATCTATTAGGGATCAAAGAGACCTCATTGCTCTTGTAGACAGTGGTGCTAATATAAGTTGTGTACAAGAAGGATTAATACCAACCAAATATTTTGAAAAGACTACTCAAAGTCTTACTTCTACAAGTAATAATAAGCTTAAAATAAATTATAAGCTAACCAATTCTTTTGTCTGTAATGATGACATATGCATTCATGATGTTATTTTATCAATTTAGGAGCAAGCCCTTCAATGTGGGTGTTTCTTGTCATGAGTAGAATTGCTTCTTCAATGAGATTTTGGTCTTCAGGTCTCAAAGACAACGAGATCAAAAGAAGGTAAGAAAGATGTGTTTAAACTTGCAAAAATAAGACAAGAGAAGGGTAAGGACTTAGACTACATTAAGTATATTAGAAGTGATGATCAAAGGGCACTGGTCAAAGATGACGAGATCAAACAAAGGTTGGAAAGTTACTTTCAAAAATTGCTAAATGACAATTGCCCTGAGAATATAGGGATTGAAAGTAGTGTAAACCTAAATAACATTGGATATTATAGATATGACCGTAAGATTACAATACCTGAAGTGAAAGAGGCCTTGAAAAAGATGAAATCAGGAAAGGCCATGGGGCCCGATGGTATTACCAATAGAGGTTTGGAAGCATATAGGAGATACAAGAGTAGTTTGATTGACCAAGTTGTTTATCAAGATTATAAAATCAAAGAAATTGCCGAATGAATGGAGGAAGAGCTTTATTGTACTAATTTATAAGAATAAAGGAGACATACAGAGCTGCACCAATTGTCAGGGGATCAAAGTTATGAGCCACATGATGAAACTTTTTGAAAGAGTAATTGAGAAGAGGCTGCGGCATGAGACAAGTGTATCAGAGAAGCAGTTTGGTTTCATACCTGGGAGGTCTACCATGGAAGCTATTTTCTTACTAAGACAATTGATAGAGAAATATAGGGAGAGGAGGAAGGACCTCCACATGGTGTTTATTGACTTAGATAAAGCTTATGATAGGGTCCCTAGAGAGTTAATATGGAGAGTGTTAGACAAGAAAGGGGTTTAGCAGGGGTATATAAACATAACGAAAGATATATATGAGGGAGCGATAACAAATGTTAAGACCACTAGCGGAGAGACCGGCAATCTTCCTATTACTGTAGGATTGCATCAAGGATTGGCAATGAGCTCATACCTTTTCATGTTGGTTATGGATAAGTTAACAACACATCTACACAAAGATATTTCATGGTGCATACTATTTGCAGATGATATAATTTTAATTGATAAGACAAGGGAAGGCATAAACACAAATCTAGAGTTATGAAGAGAAGCATTAGAAGCTAAAGGATTCAAAATCAGCCAAACTTAGGCAGAGTATATGGAATGCAATTTTAACAAGGAGAGGACCTGGAGTGGAGCACCAGTAAAGATTGATAACCAATTAGTCCCCGTGAAAGACCAGTTTCGGTATTTAGGATCGATGATTCATAAGAGTGGAGAGATTGAGAGGGAGGTTACCCACAGAATCCATGCGGGTTGGAACAAATGGAGATGTGCATATGGAATTTTGTGTGATCGGCAGGTGCCACTCAAACTAAAAGGAAAATTCAATAAGATGGCTATAAGGCCGACTATGCTCTATGGATCAGAGTGTTGGACAGTTAAAGAACATCATGTTCATAGGATGAGCATAGCAGAAATGATGTTGAGATAGATAAGTGGCAAGACAAGAAAGGATAGAATTAGGAATGAAAATATTAGAGGGAACTTAAGGGTAGCATCAATAAGTAAGAAGATGAGGGAGATTAGACTTAGATGGTTTGGACATGTCCAACAAAGACCGAAAATGGCACCAATTAGGAGTGAGGCAATGCAAGTAGAAGGTTGTAAAAGGGCAAAGGGAAGCCCCAAAAGAATGTGGATAGATGTGGTGAGAAAAGATTTAAAAACTTTAGGATTAAATGAAGTCATGGTACTTAATAGATGGGAATGGAGGAACAATTCATGTGGCCAACCCATTATTGGGATAAGGTCTTAACGATGATGATGATTTTACAGGTCTCAAAGCTCAAGAATAAGAAATGTGAAAGGAGCCATCATATTTTTAATCAATTTCTAATGATTTTATGTTTGTTGTTTACGAGTGAAATGGGTTTTCTATGAATGTGATTTAGGGATTGATTATATTGGACCGAAAACTTAAGATTAAATTATGAGCAATCCATGAATCTATGTGTCTCGCTGATAATGCATCAATTTGGAATAATACAATGTACACATTAAGGATATAAGGTATCTCTTCTTTTATAAAAATCCTCAAACCAAAGTATTGATCTTAAATGATAGAGCCTTGAATTGAGCCAATCGAAAGAGCAAGTCCCCCATATTAGCTAGACAAGAATAGAAATTTCTGTACGAGGAAGAAATGGATATCACCTCAAGAATGAGGACAAGTGTAGAGAAAGAAGTAATTTCCAGGTCCTTGAGATATTTCTAGTGAAGACTAATCCTAAACCACCAACTCACTCACACTCCGTCAAAGTACTAAAGGATATATTTGCTGCTTCTCATTACCTATGGGTATCCTAAAGATCTTGGCAGAAAAGCCAAGATTCTTTATCAACAGGTCTTTCCAGAAGCTTACTTCAGAGTACACTACAAAGTAAATAATGAACTAAAAGAATTTTGTACACTACTCTCTCCCTCCCTCCTAGCTAGCCACCACTCCCCATATTTAATACAACAACAATAGATCTCCACAAAGGGTTCCTTCCTCCCATCTCCAAACCCTTCACAAGAAAAGCTTATAGCTTCTACAGATATCTCGCAGTGTCAATGCCACATTCAGTTTAAAATAGCAAGTGCTACCCACTTGATTAGATGATGCATCCTCTTTGGAGCTTCACCATCATGGTCTCAACATTGGCAGAAGTATGTGAGAGATAGGCAAGTGTCACCTTGATACAGATTAACTTCCCAAGATAATAATTTCTTTTAGAAACCCCAAGCAAAGTTTCTAGCATCAACATGAAATGTGAGGAGATCGACAAGTGCCACCTCTGTAAGTGTAACCCTTCTAATAGGTAAAAATTCCTTTCTTTCCAATGCCCAAACATCTTCTTGACTATTTCTATTTCAGGTTTCAAAGTGCCCTATTGGAGATCCCAAAAACAAGAGGTAGACCAAGGTAATGGTAAAGTTTGCATCAACAACCAAAAACATGCAATGCCCTCAATTTGCCATCATCCACATCAAACACTACCATAAAGCCTTTACTCTCATTTCTTCTCTAGCCCGATAGTAACTGAAACCATGCTGATTCAAATCTCTCAAACTGTGCAGTTAATTGCATCCTCAATAAAACTAATACACTTAATTGCATCGTCAGAAAAACTAATACACCATCTGTGGACTGAAGAACCCAGATGGGCATTTTTTGCATCTGTCAGGAGAAGCACTCAATAAACCAAGCCCCTCCTCACTAGAAAGAAGAATACTTAACTCTTCTCCAACCATGCAAAATGTATAGATAGAGGATTCCCTTGCTGAAGATATTAGAATTACTAAAGGCCACAACTGCCTTCTCATGAATGAGGACAGAAACAGATGCCAAAGAGAGACAACCATCCTTGCTAGTTGACCAAAGAAAGAAACCCATCCTGTCCATCTTACCCAAGTTCCATTCTCTTTAATAGACAAGCTCTCCCCTTTGCATATGATACCGAAACTCCCATCCATGCCCTTTGACTCAATGCACCCTTTTGAGAACAGTACCCCATCTCAACAAAGAGATGATATCCACAATCTCCTTCTTTAATTTATCGGCAAGAAGGAATAGCTAATATTGCATATATACCATTCACCAAGCTAAGACAGAAGTCTCTGATTTTTAATCCTCCTTTGGAATGAGAACTATAGAAGTGGTGCATAAACTTCACTAGTGACCCCACTATCAGAGAAAACTTCTAAACGCCTTCAGAATATTGCTGATCAACATCTCCAGATAATGAAAGAAAAGGCAGACATGAATCTGTCTCCCTTGGCCCTCGTATCTTCCCATTGCAAAAATAGATTCCTTCATCTAAAGAAATTCAATCCACTCTGTATGGTATGCATATCAAGATGCAAAAGAGATGTCAGGGTTTAGCCAACATCTTGCATCTCCTTCTCCAAGGAGTGGATTAGATTGCAACAGTATCTCCCTATATTTCCTTCCTATCATCAATTCAACGTCAAGCTTTAAGGCAACTGGCACATATACTAGCATTGGCAAACTAACAGAGAAAAGTTATAATTTTGTTGCAAGATTTGAGCGACAAAGCTTTAGATTTTAGTCACCGTGTTACTTCCTTTCATTAAATTGCATCACTTAGATTGATTGAGAAAAGAAGCTTCCCTGCTCCAATAAGTCACCATCTTCAATTTCTTTCAACTCTGTCAACTCCAGCATATTATCTTCATTTGCCTTTCAAATCAACCAACAGAGGATACCCATGAATACATAATCTTCTTCAACTCTTTAACTCCCCACAATAAGTGCATTGAAAATGTTTCCCACTCATGCACTCCCTGCTCATTCCGTAACAACAGTTTTAGTTTGGCATCCCAAGCCAGGATTAACCAAATGGAAGAGGCTTGTTCCAAAACCTTAGCATTTACTTTCAAGTGGTCCAAGAATGTCCAAAACTTATCCCAGAATCAATGATTGAAAGACCTAGTTAAATTTCCTCTTCTAATCTGAAGATATCAGAAACGTAGAAAGCCTCACCAAAACCAGATTTGTCCTATTATTTAACTGCATAAAACAATTGTTATCAATGGTAAATCTAACTCATCTCTATTTTCTAAATACACAACTCTTCTACTGGTGTTGATCCTTTATGAGAAAACAAACTGGTGTTGAAGTTTGCATATAGTAGGGTAGCTGCCAATTACCTCTACTATCGTCTAACTTTAATCAAACTAAGTTCCCCCTTTAGAGATTGTTCAGCCATGCACAAGGATCCACTAAAATTGATTTTACACTAGGAACAGGCAGACAAACAAGAGAAGACACCAGACTTCATATATGTCATCTGCGCTACCTCCACACCCCAAATAATCAAGATACCTGTAGGACAAATTGCTAGGACTCGTACCCAATCGATGATATCGTACCCTATAGCTATGTGTATCTATTTCTCTAAGTATCTCATGAATGTCTTCCTAGGTTTCTCTATCTTCAATACTAGAGTATCATCTACATTTCTCAAATATAGATCTTTAATTTTGAAGAGTTGGAATCTGCTAATCATATGACGTGAAATTGAGCAAAGGACCCTCACCCATCCAGCAAAGGTGAATGGAACTGGTATCCACATTACTTAAACTTAGAAACACATTAACATATAATAATAGGAAAAAGGCGCAGCCCAGCGCACGAAGCTCTTGCATATGCGGGATCCAGGGAAGGGTCAGACCACAAAGGGTCTATGGTATGCAGCCTTACCTTGCATTTTTCCAAGAGGCTGTTTTGATGCCTCGAACCCATAACCTCAAGGTCACATGGCAAAACTATATTGTTGCGCCAAGTCTCCCTTCCACATCAACATATAATAAGAGTAGAGAAAGTTGACCTTCAAATTCTATAAACATTATTGAATATCTTAAACAAGGAAACTCATTGATTCTAATAAAGTGTCCAGTTTAGAAAACGTTGATAAAAATAGTGTACTTGAGCAAAATTGTGTACTTTGTTAGCAATTGTAATCAAGAACAAATTGTAATAACTTCTTAGACTAAGAGACTTTTAAGAAGTTGCTAGGTTTTATTTCCTTGCCACTTCACCATCTCCTGCTCAAAGTTAAAAAGAATACAAGTTTGTTGAAACTCCCACTAAAGAGAGGAAGAAAACAAAACTAAGACATTGGTACCCCTTGAGTAGCTTCTCCCTTTGATAGAGGAAGAGAACATCTCCTCCCGGAGAGGAAGAACACATCTACTCTATATAAAGAAAAACGATTTGCTCCTAGAGAAGGGAAAGTTATTTCCTCCCAACAAAAGAAGAAGACATCTTATTTAGGAGAAAGAAGATGCCAAAGGTAATCTATCATCAACCTAGGATCCTTCAGAGTAAAGATGCCTAAACCAGTGAACTTTTAGGTTATTAAACCAATGGATCTACCAATTGCAGCACCCCTTTCCTAATGAATACCTCCTGACCTGAATAGATCTTCAGGAAGATTCTCAAATCAATTTCTGCTTATGAAACTTTAAGTAGTCTATATCTATAAAACAAAGCCAAAGCCAATTATTATTGAAGAGTACCACACGAATCAACTCTAAGTTTTTAGTTTATCAAATTTATGCGGATCTGGTTGCTAGATTTCTGGATCCAATTATCATGAACTTGTGAAAGTTCTAACCAGTGCATGATGAACTTAAAGCACCTGTTGGATCTACAAAAGTCACCTCCTGCACAGCTAAAGATTATGAAGTTAGGTTTACAAGAATCTTTCCTATAGAACTATCTCATAAAGCGTACAGACTCTGAGAAGGAATCAAATCACAGATATGTACAATCCAAAAAATTCCTCCCCAAGATAACTTTTCTCTTAAAGAGTCTTTTCTACATTAGAACTCTTATTCTCAAAGTAGAGGATCTTTATGAGTTAAAGAGATCCTCATTTGGGAGGACTCTTTAGCAAATCTAAAATAATTGCTATTTTCTAAAATTCAAAGTGCTTTCTTATGAGGATATTTGAGAAACTAAGGAGATGGTCTCTTAGAAGAATTAAACCATGGAAACCAGCTGAGATATTGATGTAGAGGAACCCATATACAGTTCCTTGGGGGCATTTGTCCCACCATATCAAAGGAGAGAGAGCATATTTCTAAGCCTAGAAGCACATCGGAGCAGCTAGGCATTTTTGGGTATAGTTTAGATGTGTTTCAAGTCCATTTTAGTGTTCTTTTTTAAGCTGTTAGGACCATTACCATTATACCCCTCACAAGTAAATTTAAGTGAGGATATTTACGTCTTTTCATTATATTTTGGGTTTTAACTTTTTAGGAGGACTTCGTGGCGAAAATGTGATTTTTGTATTCTAATAGAGAGGAAACATTGAAGGAGGGTTTTCTTGAAAGAATTCTAGGGTTTGGCTTTGGTGTTTTGAGATTTTGGCTTGCAAATATTTGTTCAACTGTGTTTAGGTACCAACAATCTTGATGAATTAAGAATCCCCCTTTTCTTGCAAAACATAAAGGATTGAAGGGTTTTCGCCCAGAAGGATGTAGTTTCAAGATATCAGAAATAAAGTAAAACTATTGAACAGGTCATTGACTTAATTTTCTTTTTAATTTCTCAAAGTTTGCATATTAAGGCAGCTCTTAACAAACTATTCTCATAAATAAACAAATATCTCTACTAGAGAGGAATAATTAAACTCAATACTTCTAAGTATATGTTTTTCCATGCATAAATTTGTTGAGGACTTGGATTTTGGAGCATAGACCACAAGACCATATCTTAAATAGTAACTTGAGATAATTTTGTACCGGATTTTGGAGCATAGCAACTTCTCATCAAGCAACAGCCGCTTTGTCCATGAAGGCTTTCCATTTTGTATTTCTCCTATTTCAGCTTTACGTTGGGAAATTGTGGACTCTAACGAGTATAAAGTGGTCAAAGCTGCCCCGTTTTCCTTTGCCTGCAAAAGATGCTTCATTGTAAATCCAATAGTTATGCAATGACCACCATGCTTAGCTATATCCTAATCCTAGTATACTTCTAACCACTAAATGGAAAAAAGAAGAAAAGCACAGACTGCGAAACTTGCACCACAGAATTTGGAGAATATGAACCTGAAGATCTTTTATGAAATCAGAAACTGATGAGAAGTAGCATGTGTCTGACCCTGTGTGGCAAGTTGGACCATCAGGCTTCCCAAGATATATTATCTGAAAAATAGAACTCAAGCCATCAAACTATCAAAACAAATACAGTAACAGTCATAGAGAAGTGGTCTATGAGGAAGATTACAGAATCACGATCACAGTCAAGATAGACATCATGCACATTAATGAAGTTCTTAGATGTCTCCCCTTTTGTCCATAACGACGATCGAGACCGGCTGTAGAATGTCGCCTTCCGAGACAAAATGGTTGCAGCAAGTGCTTCTCTATTTGCAAATCCTTGCATCATTATGGCCCCAGTATCCACGTTCTGTGCGATTGCCACTACCAAATCCTTGCTGTCCCACTTTACGGTATCTAAAAGTGCTTCAACCTAAATTCAAGATCAGAAAATTCCCCAACACCATTATACCTTCTAAGTTACAAAACATAGTAAAAATCAAGGGGAAAATTGGATTTTTAAAAGTTAAAGAAGAAATGGAAATAAAAAAGGAAAGGGATGGCACTCCCCAAATAACCAAGTGATAACCCATTTCAATACATACGGTCCCTTGACCTAGTGATCTCGAGAAACCCATCAAACAGGCTTAGGTTGCAGACAATATTAACTACCCAACTGTAAAACTTTGTATGATAAATGTTTCACTTCTCAATTATTCATTCAACAGTACGTTTGAAACTAACATCTGGATAAGTTAAAATTATGCAATTGCTATGGCATTGGCTTAGGGACCCATCTAAAGTGGGCCACAAGGCTATTTTTCAGTTACCAAACCTTGTACAATGAAATTGGAACAGAAGACTAATCTTGCTGGTTGAAACTTGATAGCTAGTAAATGGACCAAGAAAGGGAAAGAAGACAGAGACTCAAATAATGAGGAATAAATGAGGAGCTAAGTGCTCTAGCTTAAAGAGTATAAACACAAATTAGAAGGAAAAAAGAAGAAGAAGAAGAAAGAAAAATATGAGAGAGTTTGGAGCAATTTTACATACCCACTAGGCTTGTAGAGGTTTCAACATATAGAGAACAATTAGTGTTACAAGAAATTACAATTAGGGCTTAACAATTATGATGCTATTCTAACAGCCAAGTGATTCTGGAAGGTGGAATGATTAGCATACAATATGAAAGCGCAGTTCTAAAAAATGTCCACTTCAATGTGCATTTTCCCAAAACACTATACCAAAGGCAATTCCAATTCAAAAAGACTGGAGGAGTCGCAACATGGCAATGAGAAGTGTTCCCAAAAGTGCGCTCAGTTTCTGTTTCAAGCACTTCCGTCTAGAGCAACATTCTTCCATTACTCCTTGACAAGACTCCACTTTTCTAGTTCTCATGCTGGATTGGAAAATAAGACTGCAGAACCGTAATTCCTATAAAGATGAGGAAACAAAAACCATGGAAATGAAGACAGAAAAGGAAATTCGGTTTTATCTGTATTGGTTCAAGTACCTGAGATTTGAGGCGTAGCTCCTTCGCTGCTTTCTGGCAAGAATGTTCCAGAGAAGCAGAGATTAGATTCAAGCTTTTCTTCCTGCTTTTGTTACTGTTTTCGCCATGAGAGACAGAGAAAAGCTTTTCTCCAGCACAAGTTTTCAGAGATGTTGGACGGTGAAATGAAAAGACAGCCATTACTGATTAGAGAGAGAGGGTGACACAGAGGGTACAATACACTCAGCCTGCATTAGGAAACAGTTTATTTGGTTTCTGCTTTAAGTGCTAGGCATTGATATAAAATAAGCAGAACTGAAACAAGCATTATTTATAAAAGCCTGTTTGGATACACAGCTGTTAAAACCAGTAACTATTTTAAAGTGAAGGCAAAAAGCTGTTTGGATAATCCTATTTATTTTTCTTTGACTGTAACCCTTTTATAAGGTTTTTTAAAATCTTGTACTTATCCTAAATGGTTAAGTACACAATCTGACAAAAAAAAATCGATATGAAGAAGCTCAACAACATGAATATATACACACATTGGAAATCCATTCAATTAAGATGAAATTCAAATAGAAAATTAGTTCCAATTACCATAAAGCACAAATTAGTACATATATCAGTAAAGTAAGAGAGACATATTGCAATGCACAAGCAACATGACAGTGTTCATGTCAGACACATTCTAAGCAACTCCATTGTACTAGGGTAAAATAATGCACCAAGATAATCTCCAACTCAGCTTGATAGGGGCAAGACCTATTCCTGAACCTGATAGCATGTCGGCCACCCTCAAAATATGTATAAATTAACAGCTCTGAGCTATATAACATAATAAGGGTAGTTGTGGCAATACCTTTGACTAGCTATTACAAATAAGCACCAACGAATTCATCATCTAACCCTAGAGCTTTGATACAATCTTAGAAGCGGTTATGAACAATTGGGACTGGGCTATTATGTAGATTAGAATAAATGTTATCAAAGTTGGATATAAAGTACAATTGTACCAAAATCCATTTGAATGAAAACAGATTACACTAGGTCTTTGAATTTCATTTTGCAGGTGACTAGACCTTACAAAGACAAGGAGTATGCTGAACCTGAATCCATTTTGAGTCTCTTCACCTACTTGTCAAGAGAAGGCAAGATAACTTGAGCTAATTGTTTTTATGATATCCATGCTCCAGCAGTGGCTGAGATCTTCTATTTAATGGACTAAAATGTAGTTAAATTTCGGCCACCTTTCTATTTACCAAGACATATTTATGATTCTAATGGTAGAGATTTTCTAAAGCGTGTGAGTCCAAGAGATCATAACTTTAACTCTAAATGCTTTATTCCAACACTCAATTCAAGAAATGTATCATTACATTGACCTCCATTTAATTTGTTGTATCTACATGTCCAGTTATATGTGTGATGGTAACATTAGTAAGGTGATAAAGCATGTGCTCATCCATGGAAAAATAACATAATTCTTTTGATTAATTATTATCAGATTTTTCTGGAATTGTTCTGTTGTGCTTGATTCTCATAGCTTTCCGAGCAAATCATCCTAAATTTTCTGGATTTACTTGCCATGCTCAATATTCCTTGACAGAAAGTTAGTTGAGCTTGCAAACCTGGTTTACATATTTGTGCTGCTTGTTTAGTTCTTTCAGGCAGAATGGTGAAGTTCGTAACTTTCCTGGTTAAGTATGTTTCTAATATTCTGCTTAGCAACTCGTTTCATAGCTCATCTCATAATTTTCCTATGAATAGGAGAGCAGTTTACTACCTACGCAATATTTCCATATCATGAATGCCGGATGATGGTTCCTACAACATCTAAAATTCAGTCAATAGAGAAGAAGAATGTCCATTCAGTTCTTACCGCAATCCACGACAAGAGAAACTACATGGTGGCAGATGAAGAGATGTCTACTATTGAAAAAGAATAGGGTGCGGATCATTGGCCCTTTATTTGCAACCTATGGATGATCCTAACCAGCAAACCGAGGATTGCATAGTCCCAGCATAAGCCCACAAATACAAGCTCACTGCTCCACGCAAAATCCCCACTGTTACAAAATAAGATCATCCATATCCCACTGAATTACAAATTAGGATTATCAAATCCCCACTGTTTTATGAGCTACATCTATCGGATTTAAGTCTGTGACAAGAAGGTAATGCATGATAAATCACAGATAAAATTATGTAAACCAATGAATCTAGACCAAGAAACTAAAATGCAAGAGATCACATCTAAACCAACAAATTGGAATACTCAAATCGAACAGAAAATTCAAGTGGATGTCACATCTACGACTAGATAAAAAGAAAAGACATGCATCAACCAGTACAAACAATTTCAAAACAGTAAAATATGAAACATAAGATCTTAACCAAGATCTCCAAATGAGGATTTGTGTATGACAGTCCTGGGGATTTAGCATTGGGCATCTGCTCCTCAAAAATTTCGAAAAAAGAACGGATCGGGAAGAGAGAGAGGAGATCAGAAAGACAGACAAAAGGACGACATTAACAGAGATACGCGAGAGAGGGAGACGGCTGAGACTTGGGACTGAGATTCCAAATCTCCATAACAAACACATCACACACACACAGAGTTACCACGATCCGAAGAACGCCAGAGTTCAAAATCCCGGAGAGATTCGTCGGAGAAGAAGCGGAACTGGATTTTCCATGTTGTTTCCGGTCTTCTTCCTTTTTTTCGAGTTCTTCCAACAGGATACAGGAAAACGACCAACCCAAATGGGTCCTATTTTAGGTTATCTAAACCGTTCACTGTGTACCGACCATCAGAGAGGCTTCTAAGTACTTAACTTTTCTCGTTAAAATTTTCAATGGATGCGATCTCGAAACAGAAAATAGACTTAAACATCCAACGGCCATGAAGTTTGGCGGGTAGCCAAAGAAGGACCCGACCTATATCCTTTTCCAGCGGCCTTTGCCGCGTTCAGAAGCACGTATTCTTCTCTCCTTTTTCCTACTCCGTGAGAGATTGAAAGGAACTCCTTTTTCCTCCGTTTTCTCATTTTGATGGCCAGTGACAAAAAGGTTCCCACTTCACCTTTTTAGTATGCTTTTCTTTTTCTGCTCAAGCATCAAACTTAAACAAGATGAAAAATAAATACATAATGTCAGCAATCTCTCCAGTGCATTGTGGAACAGCAACTGACACAAAAAAGGGAGGAGTTCTATCCGTCCAAATTTCCTATCTTTCATTTCGAGACGCCCACGTAGCCAATTCCTCCAGCTTGGTCTACATTTACCCACCATGGTATTGATCACCACCTGTGAATCACCCAACACCAGCATTTTGATAGATCCCAGATGATATGCAAGTCTAAGGCCGAAGAACTTCATTAGTTTCCCTTTCGAGGAAGATCTGAAACCAGCAGGGACAGCTTCCTCATTATTCCTGATCGGCACCCTGCACCAGAAAATCCAAGTTCTTTTGGCCAAAGATGAAACCATGTAAAGAAAGCTTCAGGTGGATTAGCAAAATCAAATGGAGCCAAATGAAGAGACAAAGCAAGCTCATTCCAAAGAGGAGCCACCAGTGGACATTTGATAAAGGGATGCAAGATATCATGAGGATGCCTTTCACAAAGTGTGCAAATTGTCCGGGTCTCGTGTGAGTAGTATAAATTTGTCTTCACAGGTAGCTTGTTAAACAAGCACCGCCAAAGAAAACTTTTAACGCGGGTGCTGAAGTGGGGAGAGCCAAATTCGTTTCCATACAGGAGATAGAGAAGGAAGGAGCTCCCAACGCTAATGAAGTAGTATGTAGATTTAATACCAAAGAAGCCATTCGAATTAAGGGTCCAAATAAGCTCGTCCTCGTCAACAAGGCCGAAGTAGGATGATAAGATACTCCACCAGCAGGTTCTTAGTAAATTCAAATGCAAAATCTCCAAGCCACTTATCAAAATAAACATTTATTTCATCGTCACGGCCACTTCTCCCAAGAATCCCCCACTTAAGTGTGCCTCCGGGCCTTAAAACATCTCTCCATATTGTGGAAGTTTTTTTCCTAGACAGATACTTGGCCTTCGTGAATGGGACCCAAAGAGATGATTGTCTTGTATGGAGCCACCATACCAATTTCACCTTAAAAGCCAAATCCATTATTTTAAGTTTGTGGAAGCCTTGAAATTTGCCTCGAAAAAACTGTTCCTAATTGACATTATGGCCTCCACGATTATTCTCATTACCCTTCCTAAGAAAGTCACTTTGCAAGACTTCCCATTCGACCAACCTTTTTATAGTATACGATTTATGGGGTTCCCAACTTAGTTTGACTTGCGCTAAAATAAGCTGAAGCAGGATATCCTTCCACACACGTTTATGTTAATTTCTATGTTATTTTATAATAAAAAGGATAAAGGTACTTTCGAGTATTTTGAAATGAGACTGACACTGTCAGATAAAATGGACCCAGCTTTAGGATTGACCAGTGCCAATTTTTTCACGATTTGTCTCCATAGTAGGACACGCAACAGGAATCAGCCATTTGGTCCTCAGTTTCACAAGGGATTATAAGAGATTGGCAGATTTTTTTAATAAAAAAATATCTAATTTCTCCCTTTCCATTCAAATCATATCAATACCTCTCTACCTTCTATGCCACTTCACACTTTAAGATCAGTTTTAAAATACCTAGGAAATCATCTATGCTCGATCCAACTGTTGTTTCATCTCTAGTTGTTTGTTCTGTGAGCTCTTATTTGTCGTGTTAGTTTCTTAACAGATAGCCGTGAGCTGCTCACAAGACTACATGACAAAATGGTTCAGACAAGTTCTCTCTCTCTCGCCCTGAAGAAATTATTTGATATGATGAGACCTGGTGCATGGCCATCGAATCGGTCTTCATGCAATCCAGCTACGTGAGGCTAAGTTTAGTGATACTTGCAGTTAAATTGGTTGGCATTGGATGGACCAAGTCTCGTTGATCTCGTCCATTGAATGGTCCTAAACCCTTTTATTTGGGGGCTTCTGAGGTCGTAGAATAACCTAAAAGAACAGAGACCGCTTCAGGGCAATGTCACATTGCCCATATCCGTAGAGAAACAAACGAGGCCGCGAAACTTATCGGGTACGTGGAGGCAGAGAGAGGAATGGAATAGATAAGCTTCTGCTATTTTGAAATTGACTGTCCTCAATGATTTTAGTGGTGTTTGTTTAACACTGGATGTATGAAAAGCTGATTACATCAGTTCCATTGTCTTTGAGGAATGATCGCGTTTTAACATAAATAAAGGGGGGAAATGACACATCTGGCTTCGTCCGATCTTTTTTCCTGGATGTGGATATGTCGAGGGGTCGTTGTTGTGGCGATACACCGTGGGTCGCATATCTACACATAGGCCCCAATTTTAGATTATCATTCCAAGATGCCTACTCTATTTAGCATGCCCACAAAATTTCATCACCATTGGATTCTTCAGCCAAAGGTATTTTAATTGAAAATTTCATTGGTCATAATTTAAAAATCTAAAATGCAGATCTAAAGTCATTCAATGATCATGAGTATTGGTGTCTAGCCAATCTAAGGCAATGGAAACATGATGAACATGACGGACCATTGCCAATCTGAATGTGTCATTTTCCAAAAAAAAAAAGCCGATAAGAACTTTTCTATTTTATACCATCTATTTACAAACTGTATAGATCTGGAGAAAACAAGTTTTGAATCATCTAGTGGATGACTGTTTAGGCCATCTCACACATGGGATGTGTCTCGTCGTATAATTCACATCCCCTTCTTTCTCTCTCTACAATTTCTATGATACAAAATTTTCCATTATTTTGCATTAAAAAAAAAAAAAAGAGAGAGAGAGAGAGAGAGAGAGAGAGAGAGGTTTGGCCACTTTGCATATATTTCAGTAATCCAAGCCATTCATTCGACTAATCATGTCCCAGATAACCAAGGTACCAAACCGCTCCTTTATTGAATATTTGTGAGACCTTGTTTCTTAGAACTCTTTTGCTTGTAAAGTAAATGGTTTTAAGCTTATTTTATGTTGCATTATCTATGTTATAACCATGTAAGGTCCATGAAACGAGTTCTCAAGGTATTTTATATATCCAATAGATGATGTGTTTGGTTTCCTGTACATCTAAGATGTGCTAAATTAGATGAATGGCTCGGATCACTAAAAAATTGCAAAGCGGGCCCAGCATCCTCTTTCTCTACGCTTATTATTCTATCATTCTACCTTCTCTTGCATACTAGTATTAGTGTTGAGTGTTCAATTTTAACTAAAATTTTACTAAATTTGCATCTAAATAGATAATCTAATCTATTAATTTTGAATTTTTAGATTAAAATGCATTTTAACCTCCAATTGATCATCCGACCGTTGATTTACATAATTTAATGACCAGTGATTATAATTTAGTTTTATATGTTGCAGATCAATCAAAATAGATTTGGATAATTCATATCAAGTTAAATGGAACCAGATCATGCAAGATGAAAGTAACTGCTTTTAAGAAAAAATTGAAGACGATCAATAAAGTAAAGTTGGATAAGGAATCACAGGTGGAACAAAAAAGTTGATTTGAACTCAACAACAACTTCTAAAAAAAATCTATATAACAAAGAGGGGGGGTTGCACGATGTAAATAGTTTTGGGAGGCCTCCCAACTTAGAAGAGCTCCACTATAGAAGAAAGGAACTGAACATATCTTTGGTTTCTCCTTTTCCTCCTTTTGCTACTTCAAAGACTCTAGCCTTCTCTTCCAGGTTTCCCTTCTTGTCTCACTCTAAATCAACACCACTTTTCCATGTTTTTCACCTCCATCTCCCTTGCTTTTTTTTACTATTGAGTTTACCTCTTTGTTTCAACTGTTGGACTTCCCTGCTTTACAACTGTTATTCTCCCGTGTTGTAGTCCATTCTGCCCCCATTTTTCGCTATTGTTTTTCCTTGTTCCCTCACTATTTATTCTTCCTCTTAGTTACAAAGTTTTCCCTACATTCTTTGTTAGTTTTCTCATGTTTTTCTTGTTCACCGTCAATTTCATGCCTATTTTTTCCCTACTCATCACTGATCTTTTCTCTTGATTTCTCACCAATTTTCCCTATTTTTGCTTCTTTTTACAAGCATTCAGTGTTACCCAAAAAAGAAGAAGACAAATTTAGATTCCTCTAGATTCATCCTTCTTCCTATAGGATTTCAAGTTTTAAACAGAAGAGGA
The DNA here is from genome assembly GCA_035236585.1 of Warburgia ugandensis. NCBI lineage: Eukaryota > Viridiplantae > Streptophyta > Magnoliopsida > Canellales > Canellaceae > Warburgia > Warburgia ugandensis. The sequence continues at coordinate 62,376,219 of CP141130.1, forward strand.
AAACGGCTCCCTGTATTTCAAGTCTTTCTCTCAGTTACGAGTAAAAGAAGGAAGTTTTAAATAAAATTTTAGTTTTACCCTCAGTCTCTATATTTTAATACCATTTGTATCCTTATTTCATCCTTTTCCCTATTTTGTCCTTTTTCTTATTTTGTCCTTTTATTCTATTTTGTCTTTTCTCACAGAGTCCCTCAATATCAAGTCTCTATTTGATTAAGGCCTAATCAAATTGATCATTCAACCTTAAGCGATAGTTCACTTTAATTTCTATTTGATTCTTTTGTCAGATTTCAAATCAACTTTTAGATCTTCGACAAATACAATTGCTAGCTAAGCAAATGCCTTTGATCTTAAATTTGGAGACCTAAAAGTCAATCTAAGTTGTTCAATTCATGATTTCTTTCATTGATCTAGATCACTAAATTTTGAAATTTTTTGCTTAATCCAATTGTTGAAATAGTAATTGGAGATATCAATGAAGGATCAATGAATGTTGATTGAATTGGATGTAATCAGATGTGAGGAATTTCACTGTGATCAAGCTAGAAAAGTTTATTTGAGCTTATTATTTTGCTTAATTCATATTCATTTGCACTATTAATTAATTTCTATCAATTTTTGTCAATTTAAATTTTATTCAACTCTTATTTTTCTAGTCAAGTCCTTGTCGGATCAACCCATACTTGCATAAAATATACTACATTTTCCCATGCACTTGTGAACTATAAATAAGTTTTTAGCACCATTGCTAATAATCCGCAAAGAAGTTTTCATAAAATTTAATAAAAGCCTCAAAAATTATAAAATTTGCATTATTTAGGCATTTTTAAGTGTATTTTTCAATTTTTTAAGACATAATTACTCCATTTCCTAAAATTTGATACTTATTGCTATTTTTTATTTTGTAGAATTTTATTTTGTAGAAAATTGGAGAAGGAACTGAAGGAGGATCTCAATTAGGATAGCCAAATTTCTATTTTAAATGAATTCTAGTGAGGATGAATTGTATTTTTTATTAATAATGATAGCCAAATTTTTATTTTGAGTGAATTATAGTGAAAATGCATTATATTTTTTATTAATCGCAATTCATTTAAAAAGAATTGTAATAATATAGTTCAAGGGTGGACTATTGTAGCTTAGAAGTGGAAGTGGAATGTAAATGGTTCCACCCTTGTACTAGATGACCTTATCCAAGACCCTACTATGAAAAGTCATAACTCCTTATAATTCTTAGATTAGGGTTTGCATAATTAGAATAATTTTGCATTGTTGTTTGGCAATGTAATTGCATAGGGCAGTCGCGATAAACGAAGCTCCCGCCTATGTGGGGTCCAGGGAAGGGGTGGACCACATGGGCCTAAAGTACACAGCCTTACCTTGAACCTGTGACCTCAAGGTCACACGACGGCAACTTTTACTATTGCGCCAAGGCGATTTATATGTTGATCGAATTGTCATGAAGTCTCAAAATTAATTAATAAAGGCACCCGACCACACAAGATCAAGGGTGAATTTTATCACCACCTCTTGACCCACTTAAGCTAATCATAAGCGAGTAACCCAACCTTGTAAATTGTTTAGGAGAGACCTGTAGAGGTTATCACATGCTTGTAGGACCCTCTTGGAAGGAGGCATCCCATTTCCACTCAAGTAGTCCCTGTCTAACTAACTATGCTAGTATTTAAATGACTAGCTTTGCTAGCACATTCGATGATGCTGGCTATCTACAGCTTGTTAAGGAGGGCATGAAGTGGTTGATTAGGTTAAGATCTAATTGGTAACCATTGGGACGAGTATAAAAGAGAAGAGGAGCATTACATTAGATAATTTAAAAGCTTCTCTCTCACACATACTTAGGAGAATCAAACTGTCTACTTGCTAGCCTTGGGATTGTTCCAATTGTTGTGCTCTATCATTTTCCAACATTATCATTTAGGTTCCATCATTTAGAGTAATTTTTCCCATCAAAAAGCAAAATAAAGAACACACAAAAAAGAGAGTTCTTTTGTTACATGTACTTTTGGGTATGCAACAAAGTTAAAAGGTTAGTCAAGTCCAACCAAAACGACACACAACTAGATTAGTCACCATCAATGACTAACCAATAATCTAGGGGTAACTCACATTGTGAAAATATTAGAGGTGATCAAGGCCTCCACTCATCTTGAATGAGGAACTACCTCCTCTAATGGATGATGAGTATCAACCTCCACCAAGGAGGAACAATCATCCACCAAACAAAGATTGGAGAAGGAATAACAATAGGAAGTGAGACCAATAGAGAGATCATGAGAACAATGATTAATCAAAGTCTTCATGGAAGAACTTTAAGAGGTTACCTTCAGCCTACATGCACCAATACACCATCCTATGTCATTCTTCGTTCAAAATGTCAGTGCACTAAAATTGAAAACCAGAAAATTACTTCCGAAATTCCATGGGTTGGACAGTGAAAGTCATTACCTGCATTTTAAAGAGTTTGATGAGGTATGATGTACTTGACATACATAGAACATTGGTTTAAATATTGTTAGGTTTAAGTTATTTCCTCTCTTTAAAGGAAAAAGCTAAAAATATGGTTCAATGCATTACCAGCAGGTTCTGTAAGGACTTAGAATGACTGACTAGGAAATTCTTGAAAAAGTTTTTTCCTACACATAAAACAAATACACTCTGCCAAAAAATAATAATATTTATCAAGAAGGACAAAGAGTCATTTTACCAATGTTGATAAAAGTTCAAAGACTTATTACTCACATACTCACATCATAGCTATAAACCATAATGTATCATCAGCTTGTCCTATGAGGGACTTAATTCTAACATCTGCCAGTTTATAGAGATGATGTGTAATGATGACTTTTTTAATAAACAACCAGGGGAGGGGAAAGAGTATTTGGAATGATTAGTTGAAAGTGCACAGACATGGGCTAATTAAGAAAGAGCAGAACACCCAGGTAAGCCTCAGATCACCACCACATCTTCTAGGGGAGGTATGTATGATATCTCTAAAATAAGATGAACTTAATGCCAAAGTAGCATCCCTAGCCTAAAAATTAGAGGCCATAAAAATGGGAAGAATACATCTAAAAAGGATGAACAAGTGTGTAACATTTGTAAAAGTACCACATATCTTACTCAAGAATGCCCCACCATCCCAACATTCCAAGAGCTACTTCATGATCAAGCTAGTACTCTGAATACATATAAAAGACCTTTCTCCTCATACCCTGAGACATATAATCCCAATTGGGGAAACCATCCAAATTTCAGTTGGAGAAATGGACCAACTGCCAATATCTCACATATTTGCCCATACCAGCCTCACCAACAAAACTAAGGACACCCTTCTTTGGCCTCATACCAACTCATCAACCTCCTCTTCCTAAACCTTACTTAACCCCACCCAAAAGGCATGTAGAGAACAATATACATCAACTTATCCAAAACTAAGAGAGGAAAACTTTCCAATTAGAAATATAGTTAAAATAAGCCACATAGTCTATAAATGAAATGAAAAATATGCTGGGTCAAATGATGCAAAATATGGAAAAAAGAAAGTTTCCAGCTCAACCACAAGCAAACCATAAGTATGTGCATGCGGTTGGAAATAATGCACCTAATGCATCATCAAGTTCTACTATAGATCAGACTAAGGCTATTGCCATTTTTAGGAGTAATAAAAGAATTAAGAAAGATGAGCCACCAAAGATATCCACTAAAAATAAAGAAAATTTTAAAAAAAGGAATCCCACTCCACTTATTAAACCATGTCCTATCCCCACTCCATTCCCCCAAAGGTTGTGTCAAGTCATAAAGAGTAACCAATGATGAGATTATATAGACATTCAAGCAAGTTAATATCAGCATACTAATCTTAGATGCAATAAAACGAATCCCATCATATGTGATACTTTGAGCAATGGTAAACTTGTGAGGTTTAAGCAGAGCTTTTCTAGCTTCAAATCTCACATATTTACATGCTTCTTGGTGCCCGGATTATAGATGAGGATTTCAAAGAAATTAGAGAAAGAAGGCAACATTTATCAAATGCACATTAAATTGTTTGAAGCATTATTCAACTTCAATGATATCTTCAATGCTTCTTATTGTCCAACTTTAATCTTACAAGCAGTCTTATGTTCATCACCTGGAGAGCTTTAATCTCCTGGTGTCAATGGCATGTCAGTTTTTGAAAAGATTGTAAGCCTGGTCATCGTGTTGTGCACATGAGTAAGTAAATAGAAAACTTACACTTGACTAGGATCTTATTTATGCTTTGGTTATTGGGAATAATCTCAACCCATTGCTCATCTAGTGAATCATTAAGGCTGGCATAGAACAAGGCTAAGGCTCTCTATCATGAAGTTCATCTATCTATTTCTTTAGTTCAGGCTGCTTGATATGGTTCATATTGTGGAAGGCCAAATTTGGAAAGACAAAACCAAGCACCATATCAGTAACTGTTGGATGTTAGGGAGCACATCTGGAACAAGATCAGCGAAAGCAAAGGGAATTCCCTAAACTTGAAGTAGTAACTTTTGTCATCTTGGTATTTAGTCATTTTTGGGCCAATATTCTCTTCATGATTTCTCACTCTTGGAGTTATCCCAGAACTATCTCATGGTAATGTTGTGGGGCTAAAACTCATGATGTGCCTTAACACACCTGGATGCTTGAAGCTTGATGATCTTCTTAAAAAAGAAATGTTAAGTATTTTGAACTGGTCTGGAACTACTCAATTGGCTTAAGTTTTGATTTGCGATACAATTCTTTTTCTTTATGAAGTTTCAAGAACTTTACCAAAAATTAATATGTATATATATATATGAGAGTTAGTGCTGGGTAACATGTACAAAATAAATATCAATTTACTGATATTAAGGTTGTGAGTTGGAAACTATACTGTAATCTTGTCATCGTTATTATATGTCAATCAAATAGACCAGCATCGGCTGTATTTCAAACCACATGTTTAGAATGTTAAGTAGTTTATAGACACAAAGGTTTTCTTGAAAGATAACACCTTGTCATGGATGGACCTCATGGTTGTCATGTTTGCACCTTGAGTAAAGTTGTATAGGATTTTGACCCAACCACCCTTGTTGTTTTGGTGAAGTGATGAAGCCATCCCCAGTTTGGTACAAGTGTTGATGGCAAGAATGTTGTTTGGATGATAATGACGAGGATGTATCTCCATATTCATTCCCTAGATATAACCAATCATTCAAGTCATAGTATTATATACTAACTACAATTAGTGTAGTATGGACTATGAATTGATGACAATTAAGTACTTAATCTGAACCATTAAGGGTAGATTGTATACCTCTGTTATGCAGGATTATGGCACCGCTGGCTTAAATATCTGAAACTATCAATGTCCAATAGTAGGTTGTATAGGGAATTTGACTAAACACCCATCTTTTGTGTAAATTATGAACTTGTCTGCAATATGGTACACATGTTAATGACATAAAGCCTGTCTGGGACTTTATTAACTGTTTTGTGTCTTCATATTTATTCCCTAGAACCAACAGTCATTTAGATGACATCATTGCAGTAATAGAAGGTAAAACCAAATGTTACTTTGGAGATCAGATTTATAGGAAAGAGAAACAGAGTGGAAGGAATGGGCTTAGAGAATGAACGAAGGAGAAGAGGGAAAGAACATAGAAAAAAGGAGGAGAGGAAATGGGTTTAGAGGATGAATGAAGGAGAAGAGTGAATGAACATATCAGTTAGATTTTCTTGCCCCACTTTTACTATAAACTCTGTATTTTAGTCCGAAGACTAAAATACCTCTGGAAGTCCAACTCACAATAAATCTATGAACACACACACACACACACACACACACTCTCTCTCTCTCTCTCTCTCTCTCTCTCTCTCTCTCTCTCTCTCTCTCTCTCTCTCTCTCTCTCTCTCTCTCTCTCTCTCTCAAAAGGGCAGCCCCGGTGCACGAAGCTCCCACCTATGCGGGGTTCAGGGAAGGGGCGGGCCACAAGGGACCATAGTAGGCAGCCTTACCTTGGCAAGGGCTTGGTGAAAATACCAACTAGTTGGCTCTCTAAGTGTACAAATGGGGTGCTAATTTCACTACTCAATACTTTCTCCCTAACAAGATGGCAGTTCACCTCAATGTGCTGTCCTCTTATGAGATACAGGATTTTTAGCGATATGAATAGTACCTTGGTTGTCACAAAATCATTTGATATGCATATAATTGCTTCAAATTCTGCAACACTCATCTGTCAATTGAGTTGCTTCTAAAAATACTAGTCTTGCTTGCTAGTTGTGATTAGCCTACTACATGGAATTGCTCCTTGATTTCTTCCAAGAGTCTCCTATGAACTCAGCGACATTTATTTGTGCAAAGCAGTTTTCCCCAGTAGACCTACAGTTTTTAAAATCTAAATCCATCCTAGACCAGTAAGTAGAGCATTCATCTTTTTAATTTAGGTAAACAGAATTTCGAGGTTTTTTTTTTTTTTTTTACTATATCATATAATGAAAAACTAATGATGCAAAATGTGACTTTGTTTTAAGCTAAAGAGGAGTTGTGTTAAATATTTGCCTTGATATTTACCATCTACATTTTAGTAGTTTGTAGTCGACAAATTCAACTGTACTAGGGCTGCTCATGTAATCTTGTATAATTTGATTCTTATGTTATTCTGCACTCTGCACTACAATAAATCAAATGTTCTGTTACAGAATGAGGTAAATTGCCTTGTTCCAACCTCCATTTTCATTTATTTTCTAGTCAATAGTAGGGAGCAGAAAAGTGAATTGACGTCATTTTTATTTGTTGATAGTTGATAACCTAGAGTGCTATTTCAAATACTCAAACTTGGAACCCTAAAGCTTATCTCGAGCTTTGTTGTTAGCATTTATTTGTGTACTTGTTTTTTTTTTTGCGCTTTTCAGTTTTTTAACTTAAACGATGTCCTTCTCTGTCATCTGTTCCATTTTAATTCATTTCCTTCATCTTATAAATTGACCCAGTTCTCTTTTGCAGGGATTGAAATTGATGATGAGGAGCTGGCTCGCTTTGTAGAGCACGTAGATAAGGATAACAATGGAATTATAACCTTTGAAGAATGGAGGGATTTTCTTCTACTCTATCCCCAGGAGGCAACCATTCAAAACATTTATTAGTACTGGGGAAAGGTTTGTATAGTAGACATCGGGGAACAGGCAGTCATTCCTGAGGGCATCAGTAAGCATGTATATACAAGCAAATATTTGATTGTAGGGTGAGAAACAGGAGCCACATCTCATACTGCCACTGCTCCTCTTGATCGCCTGAAAGTCATGTTGCAAGTACAAACAACATGTGCACGCATTATGCCAGCAGTAAAGGAGATATGGAAAGAAGGTCGCTTCTTGGGGTTTTTCAGAGGGAATGGATTAAATGTAATGAAGGTAGCACCTGAAAGTGCAATCAGGTTCTACTCTTATGAAATGCTGAAGACTTTCATAGTTAATGCTAAGGGAGAAGACAAGAGTGATATTTTCACCTCTAGGTGCCTACTTGCAGGTGGTATTGCTGGTGCAGTGGCACAGACTACAATTTATCGAATGGATCTTGTAAAAACAAGACTACAAACTTATGCCTATGAAGGCAAAAAAGTTCTTAAACTTGGATCAGTGTCAAAAGATATATTGGTTCATGAAGGACCTCGAGCCTTCTACAAAGGCCTGATTCCATCCCTTCTTGGGATTATCCCTTATGCTAGAATAGATCTTGCTGCAGATGAGACCTTGAAAGATATGTCAAAAACATATATACCTCATGATAGAGGTGGTGAGCTCTACGATTATTTTTGTTTTGCTTAAGGTTAACATTCTCTCACTTTTTATTTTCTAGTATCTATTCATTTAGTGATTCACTATCTTTGTTATTTAACCTGAAAATTTTGCAAACCATGTAAAACTTGGTCCACTTGTGCAACTTGGCTGTGGAACAATTTCAAGAGCTCTTAGAGCATCATGTGTTTACTCTTTGCAAGTTATCAGAACAAGGTAAGTTGGTTTTAGGGTGTTGTTTTACCCACTGGGGCTCTGCTAATGTAGTTTGTTTGTTTAGGTTCCTTTTGTCACCTCATGTAGAGGCTAATTTTTTTATTCAATTCAGAATGCAAGCTCCGCGTACTAATACTGATGCTGCTTATAAGGGAATGTCTGATGTATTTTGGAGAACCCTTCGTTGTGAGGGCTTTTTTGGATTCTACAAGGGAATCTTTCCAAATTTGTTGAAAGTGGTGCCATCTGCAAGCATCACTTATCTTGTTTATGAAAGCATGAAAAAGAGTTTAGATCTAGAGTAAGAAGTGGTATAGCTTTGCATGCCAATATCTCACATTTTGGTCCATACCAGCCTCATCAACAAAACTAAGGACACCCTTCTTTGGCCTCATACCAACTCATCAACCTCCTCTTCCTAAACCTTACTTAACCCCACCCAAAAGGCATGTAGAGAATAATATAAATCAACTTATCCAAAACTAGGATAGGAAAACTTTCCAATTAGAAATATAGTTAAAATAAGCCACATGGTCTATGAATAAAATGAAAAATATGATGAGTCAAATGATGCAAAATATGAAAAAAAGAAAGTTTCCAGCTCAACCTTAAGCAAACGCTAAGTATGTGCATGCAGTTGGAAATAAGGCACCTAATGCATCATTAAGCTTTACTATAAAACAGACTAAGGCTATCGCCATTTTTAGGGGTGGTAAAAGAATTAAGAAAGATGAGCCACCAAAGACTAATAAGTAGATGTATCCACTAAAAATAAAGAAATTAAAAAAAAAGAAAAAGATCCCACTCCACTTATTAAACCATGTCCTGTCCCCACTCCATTCTCCCAAAGATTGCGTCAAGTCATAAAGAGTACCACCAATGGTGAGATTATAGAGACATTCAAGCAAGTGAAGATCAGCATACTAATCTTAGATGCAATAAAACGAATCTCATCATATGTTATATTCTTAAAAGATCTACACACAATCAAGAGGAAATTGAATGTGCAAAAGAAGGCATTTGTGACTCAATAAGTAAGTTCAATTCTTCAACACCATGCACTAAAAAAATACAAGGATCCAAATTGTCCCACTGTCACGTGCATCATTAGTAACCATAAGATTAACCAGGCCTTATTATATCTAGGATCTAATGTCAATCTGTTGCCCTACAAAGTCTATGTTCATCCAAGACTAGGAGACCTCAAGCCAGCATCCACTACACTCCAATTAGATAATAGATTAATGGTAATATCAATAGATGTAATAGAAAATATACTAGTCCAAATAGAATAATTCTTTTTCCCAGTCAATTTTTTAGTCTTGGACATACAACCAATTTTAAATGAGCAAAAGGAAATTCCTATCATCATTGGACATCCATTTTTGGCTACGTCCAATACCTTTTACTTGGCAACATGGCACTATAATTGAACATCTTTGATATCTGTAAGCAAGCAGGAGAAATCTCCGATAACTTGCACTGTGTCGATATAATAAACTAAGTTGTGTAAGACCATTATATAAGCTCTTCCTTGTCGAACCCACTTGAGATATGTTTGACCCACTTCAATGAGTTTAACCCAAATGCATTAATAAAGGAAGTTAATGCCCTCCTATACTATATGCTCCCTATGGACACAGAAAGATGAAAACCTCATTACAACAAACTTCCATCAAAGGAGTCCACACCTATTTCATTCTCTAAGAAAGCTACTAAGCTAGATTTAAAACCTCTCTCTTATGAACTCAAATATGCCTACTTAAGAGAGGAAAAACTTTTTCTATCATAATTGCCTCTCAATTGGAACCATCTCAAGAGGAACAATTAGGCAATAGCCCCATACTTGCACAAAAGATATTGCAATAGCCTATGCACTTGTAGACAACAAACAATTAAGCATTGATGTAGCTTTAATATTTACTTACAAGTGCACAAATCAAAGTACTCAAATGTTACTGTGACGACCCAGGTTTTCGCATGCATTTTTAAATGCAAAACCAATTTCTAATGTGGGATCGATCCCTATTTGAAAACACTTTTATAAAAACAATGTAATGTAACAAAAAAATCTTTTATTTTAAATTCATTTTGAAAACCCCGAGTGTCATTTTTTTTAGGACGAACAAAGCAATTTTTAAAACTAAGACAAACATATATGCATCCCAGATCTATCCAGCCACAGCTCACAGCCCAACTGTAATAATTACATATACATGTCCAAAAGGTTGATCATATACTTACATACTTATCTTTCTCTTCATTCACTTGATCGTAGCACTAACATTTCATGATGCTTCTTCTAATCCTGTTGGAACTAATCTGTAAAAATAATATATTTGGATGAGTATTTCTCATACTCAGTAGGTGATATGATATTACTATTTTGAAAACACATTATACAACATGCAAAATTTTAAGAGAGGCTTTCTGTGTAAAAACCATGCAATTCCTTTTCGTATAAACATGCATATTTATGCATAAATCATAAGCTCATTTACACATTTTTAACCATGTAATCTTTTATTGAAATCTAGTAATCAACAATATAAATATTACGAAAATCATAGAGTAGTAATCAATCAATCCATGTACTAAAATCTCGGCAAACACATCAAGCCAATTAGTCAAAGTCAATGATTCATGAAATAATAATAATTATGAAATTCTTAAAATAGTAATTGGTCAAAACAGATGATAGCATCTCAAACCCACTATAGATATCATGTATGTGGGTCTCTCGGCGAACACATCAAGCCAATAGGTCATGAGTACTCGTCTATGACCATCTCAATGCAATATGCATATCAATATCAAAACAGAAATCATATGGACCACTATGCTCATGACTAGAACTTATTCTAAAATCGTGTGGCTTCGATATCTGGAGACAATGCCCACCATAGCCTCCATGGCGACTATGGATATGTTCTTGAAAAGGGTGCCATGAACACCTCTAGTGTCGTCCATATTTACCACAACAGTCAAGGAAGGGACAATGCTGCTTTGGGCAGTGATACCTACCACCTTTGGTGGTTAGAGGATGGGAGGCCAACCCCGTACATAAACAACCTCTCAGCATAGTGCCCACCAGCCTCATTAGCCCAAAAAATATATATACATGTATTCCAAATCTCAATCATAAAAAATCATGCAATTCATGCAACTGGTTTCAAAACATGCATGCAGTGCATACATAAAAACTGTCCATGAAATATGCAAGCAATCCCATTCAAGATCATAAATCATGAGGACAATCAACATGCTCATTATAAGAATATCACATCTCAAAAAGCATACTAAACACGGTAATAGACTCAAGTAAATCAATTAGATTTTGGAATGCATTTGAAAACTTAGTAGCATTAGACTACCTACCTTGATGTCTCTTGAATCGCATTTTTCTTCAATCGAATCCTGAATCACCCTTGTGAAGTCCTAGATATTATTTGTTAATAAGAATTCAAGTATCATTTTCCATTCTCTATAGATCATCAATTAGATTTACAGATTAACAACTAGATCTATTTTTTAGGTTATAGATCATTGATTAATGCATTTGCAAGCTAGATCTTACTTATAGATATAATATTTAATGGTTAGATTGCCTTCAATAACTTTTATGTCATCAAGATTTTGTAATTGAATGATCAGATTTCATAGATCAGCTATCTTGACGTTTAGATCAGAATCTTACTTAATTTGAACTGTCAGATCTACAATTCAAAGGTTGATGTACGTAGTTTAATGTTGATCTTGGCATATTGATCTCCTAATACATCCATTAGATCAATTTATGAGATCTAATCATCTTTGATCTCATAGATTTATGGGATCTCTATGATTTTTAGGTTATGATCACATTAAATAGTCCTCTGATCCTAAATTTTATTGTATAATTAGGTCCGTGTCATCAATACGAACACAACAGACTCTTCGAATCGTCAATTGGAGTTATATAACCTTCTTAATTGCAGTTTTAGTGTTTCAGATCAAATAAACAATCCAAATTTGATCTCTAGATCCAGAACGCGACAAGACAGGGTCTGTGAGTCATAGTTGCCAGGACGTGCTTACGTCCCGATCGAAGCGAGACCGCACCTACACGCGCCTGAAGGATCCTTCAGAGCACATGTTCTGGTTGTGCGTTACGCGTGTGCGTCCTAGGTACAAACTAATTCGATGGGATTGAGACAGTTCGATCAAACCCATCTCTGATCTCATTAGATGACTTGGATCTTAGATTTGAGCTATCTTTGATATGACTCCCAATAAATCCAACGGATCTGTTTTCATCGGTGAATGGCCCGCTAGTGACAATACATCCAGCCCAAATCTATGTTGATCTTGTCGAAAATTGGGAAGAAGGGTAGATGAGAGATCCTAAGCGATCAAGCAGGAAGGAGGTGGGTTTTGGGTTTTCTGGTGGTGTGGTTCCACTGTGCCGTTGGAAACCTCGATTCCAGTGGGTTTTGGCTCGCTCGAGTTTTCTCTGGCGGTGTTGATCGTTTGGTGATAGCTACATATTTTTCTATGTGAGAGTAGGCCTACGTAGAGCTCAATATTAACATGTGACTTTTTATCTCCTTAAAATTAGGGCCATGTAAGGGCATGCAATAGTTTTCATTTGAAAATAGGTTCTTATAGGGGTTCACATTAGTAAGTCAATTGTTGACCAGGAGGTGTATAAGTGCTTAAAAGGTAATTAATTTAATGGTAAGCCCATGAAGAAGTTTGTATTAGCATATGATTTGTTATTCCTATAGTAGGCCCACTTAATTGTGTACAAATATAAGTTCATATAATGTCCATTTGAGATGGATCTTATATAAATTAAATTTTATCTTTTAAAACTTGGCCTACATTAGGATTTACAAGTTTTGTGCTCTCCATTCAAGAGTTTCTGCACATGCAAGTTAATAGGTTTACATCTTCACCTATTCCTAATTTAATTTTTGACAGAGATGTAAGACCTAAAATGTGCATTTCATATATTTGCAACAACAAATGTATAAAGGAAATAGTATAAAAGTTTTCCTACTAGTGGAGTTCTATTATTCAACAAAAGTGACTACATATCTCTATCATTTTGTGTTGTTAGTTACATTTCATTGACAAAAGATAAAACCTTTGATTATCAATCAAATTTGTTGATTACATGAGATAGGCCTAAGCATAGAATGAGCCATTTATGGGAGCCATGGAGTATGAGAAAACCATAGACAAGGTATAACTAGCCATAGAAAGGACAAAATGACAATATATAATGAAATTCCCAAGATTGCAAGGCCATAAGCTTGCATGGTGTTAACCAGCAGATACTTAAGCCACGAAACTTGAAGATCATGGCTTAAGTTGAAGTTTGGTTATGTAGACAGTATGTCAACATAAACTATAGCTTAGTGTTTGGCCAACGTTGACCTAAATTCGAATGGTCTTAGTCTAGTTGATTAATCTAGGTAACAAGATCATGGCTAAGATTAAAATATTTTAAGGCTCATTATGGTTAGTTGTAGGCATCAATATAAATGGACAAGGACATGGAAGGTCCAAGTTAGGGCCCTAGAGAGCTTATACCATAATGGATAACAGTTAGACCCCCTGAAGACTAAGTCTAAGTCACAACTTCAAGGAGCAGATATCAAAATAGGTAATGTTTGGAACCCGTGAAAGTATAGAGTAGCTAGACCTAGGCTTATGCCTCTCCTAAACTCCTTGAAAGAATGAGAAAACATTATTTTCACCTTGTGAGTAGGGATAGAAAGTAAACTAAACTTCTTCAGAGAGAATAATCTGAATGGAAAGTAATTCTAGATCTGACTCTAAATGCTAGAATGAATATGAAAATCCTATTCATGGTTTTAGATGCCTTGGTAGTTATTTTGGGCAGCTAATGAGGTTGGGATTCCAAAATAGTAACTACCGTAACCATGTCGTCGGTCAAAAATAACTGTATAACTATTTGGAGCCAATTAGAGGACTGTTTGACGCTTACTAGGGTCATTTTCATAATTATGACTAATATTGTTATATAATCGTCACCATGGGAGAGGCACTGAATGCTTTTATTATTAGATTTTAACTTGTTTAAAAATGAGATCGTCTAGCACCACATGAGGCACCATACACCTTGCGGAAGAAATTTGAGATTATTTGGTGCTAGTGGTATCAGACTCCTCTTTTAAGGCCTTGGAGGTTGTCCCATGCCAATGATGTTGAACTCATTTTTTAAATGTTTTGAAGTCATCTAGTGCAAGTAGTGCTAGAATTAGCTTCTAACACCTTTGAGGGAGGGCCAGGGAACACATGATTTCCCCTAAAAAGTTAATAAGAACCTCTCTCTCTCTCTCCCCAAATTGAGCAATCAATTCAAGAAGAAGTAATTTGCAAATCAATTTAAAGGGTAGGCCCTACAACAATTGAATCTTCATGCCATACCAATCTTGTAGTTTCTTTTTTGACTCGAGATAGAACTCCATCTTCAAATTAATAATACATGCATATGCACATGTTGAGAGATGGATAGAGACGAGGAATTGATGATGCAACTAGTCTCATTACGGTTGCATCATGGGAGACTTGTAAAAAAGGTTCTGGGCCCACTTGTTTAGTTTTATCAAGGAGTGAAACCAGTCATCTTATTTGGTCTTGATGATCTCTGTAATAAGATGTCTCATCTTTTAAAATAACTCAAACATCTTTATTTTTGTACCTTTTCAAGTTATAAAATGGATGGTTTAACGTACCAAAGGTAAAAAACTCACATATACTATCTATCTTACAACTTGAAAATAAGGACTTTGAATATTTCAAAGATGTACAATCGTAGTAGTATGTCATCTAGAATAGGTTGAATAAGATGAATGGTTTGGATCCTTAAAAAACATAAACAAGTGAGTGCAAAACCACTTTACAAGCTGCCTATGATGCAACTACAGTGAGTCCGATTGCATCATATAATTTCTTGAGAGATGAGAGGCAGGAAAAGTAGTGTATACCATGCCTTTTCATTTTTAGAAAAAAAATTAGTCCTTTCAAAATGAATTAATAGCTATTATAAAGTGTGCGAAAGAAAAAGAATCAATGTAGATTATTTTATACTTATAGTTTGGTTTTTAAATGAATAAAGCATGGTATAAATTATTTTCCTAATTTGGTCAATGGTTGATAAGTTAGTTTTCTTTATATAGGCTATATTACCAAAAAGATTAAAAATTTATCTCATAACATAGTGTAAGAAGTGATAAAAGAAAATGAATGGGTTAGACCACTAAATTTAGCTTGCACATGCCTTTACTAGTAAATATAGAGGAATGAAGGATTCATAAAAGTCACGCTCTGAAAGGGTGGAAGGAGCGACGTCCCATATTGGACCTTATTCCTTGATTTTTTGAGTGATCCTGTCTTATTCATCAGATTGCAACCCTCAAAAATGATGGCTAACAAAAATTTCATGCAAATAATGAATTGTGTTTTTTCCTATTACCATTCATATTTCAATAAAAGGGACTCGCAAGAGATCTATTCATTAAATGAGATTCACAGTCCACGCCCATTTATCAAGAGGGCCACAAAACCTATGATCGGATTGGATTGGTTAAAAAATATCTAAGAATGAGACCACTCCGATGGTGTGACCCCATCCGCGCTTTTGTTGGGTGGATTCCTGTGGGGAATCGGAACGAAGCTGAGAGGGTAAGATGTAAC
Organism: Warburgia ugandensis; assembly: GCA_035236585.1. Classification (NCBI taxonomy): domain Eukaryota; kingdom Viridiplantae; phylum Streptophyta; class Magnoliopsida; order Canellales; family Canellaceae; genus Warburgia; species Warburgia ugandensis. The sequence continues at coordinate 62,391,957 of CP141130.1, forward strand.
CTCCCTGCAGCAAAGAAAGATCTTTCTCTGTCTGCCTCGGAAATAAAGAGCCACGGTAAGATCATCGGAAGTTCGTTTAGCTGAAAACCACGTGGACGGCAAAGATGCTGATAATTTAGTTGTAGAGACCGTATTGTCATATCAAACATCTTTTCGACCTTACTGTCTTTCTTAAGCTTCTCCGATACTCCTCTTAGTAAACCGCAACCAATTAGGCATTTTCGTTATTATTTCGTTTTCATCTTCCCCTTTCTGTTTGCTTTCAACAGATAAGCTATATATGCAATGCCTTTATCAGATTTTTTCCATCTTTACATCTACCTGCTTTTCTCACACACGAGCTCAGAGGAGAGCGTGGGATCGAGCTTCCTCAATGTATTCCACCCAGGATGTTGTGCTAAACTTCAGAAATGCTACCACCGGAGATGACCATCGGAAAAGAGAGGAGGATGTATGTTTTCGCTGTAGTCAAAAAGGGCATTGGGCAGTAGATTGCCCTCTCAAGAAGGGTTCACAACCGTCCGTTTCGGGAGGCTTTGCTGTGAACGGTATCGATTATTCCCAGTTGCAGTGTCCTTGCGGAGCAGGTCCCCGTGTCATTTGCATGTCGCAAACGCAGCGAAATCCGGGGAGGAAATTCTATAAATGCCCGGTAAAACCTCTAATCTGGGTCTTCATTTACTCTTTTCAATGAAAACAGTGAGAGAAATGACAAAAGTAGCCCTACTTGAGGGTAAATTTTCAACGGATCTCATCAGCTCCACGGCCGCCTTCGGTGGGTGGTTCACCGGAGATGGCAATGAGTTTATAGTATCTTCCTGAATACGCTCGGAGAAGGGTATTTTAGTCATCTTTTTGTCTTTTTTGTTTTGGACACTAGCTTTGTTCTGATGTGTCATCTTCAAAAGGATGATACTTAGCGTTTTGCTAGCAAAGGTGGTTATAATTGGTTTCCACCATGAATGTATTACTAAGCCAGTGTGAAGTCATGCTGCTAACTTGTTTAGATTATGCAGCGCTTGGGGGCTGAAAGAACTTCCTCCAGAATTGTTGTTAGGAATTGAATTCAACGAGCCAGGAGGCGTAACCTGTTTCCTTGAAGGTCAATATCTGGAAGTGCTAAGGTGTTGTTGGTGAAGATGGAATTGGATCGTATGATGGAATTGCAACACTTGCCTAACACAAGGAACATGCTGAACATGAGTATCATCAATCAGGCTGTAATTAAGGATTTCATCAGAACTGTCACAAGACTAATATTAGTAGTTTTAGCAATAACTGGGTTCATTGGATGAAGTAAAATGCATCACCAGCCACTCATGTAGAGTCTTAGACACCAAAACCCCTGCCACTCCCCAAGCTCACGTCTTTCAACATACAATAACTAGATTCAGAGTCTACACTGAGTAGTTTAACTTATAAATGCTTTTGCCATTTTGCACTGGGTGCCACCTACCAGCTTTCGTTTAGTGTCTGTAATATTGAAATGCCTAATGCTTTCTCCAATCATACTTTTGTTAACATTTCACTAACCTGTCTTTACTTAAAGAACCTGCTGTTATATGAATGTTTAGAGAAACTTAAAATTGGAATCTAGAAATGATGTTGGTAGCCCATTATAGGAGGTAATCTACGTAGTTGTTTTGTGACACTCTGGGTTTTATCCAATAATATAATACCAATTTTTATAAAAGTCGGGATTCCTGTTTTAAAACTTTGATTTTAAATTTTACTGAAAATAAAAACTTGAATAAAAATCATTTGTTTCAAAACCCTGGAAGACATACAACCACGAATTTGCAGATTTAACGGTAAAATAAGATTCTCAATTTTACTTGATGGATACCATACACAAAAACACATCACATAGGAGACTCAGTCTCCATAACCATCCATCCAAATTAATTTTAAATCTCGATGAAACCATATAATAACATTACTTAGGGTCTGTTCATGCACAGCCATCACATTCAACATAGATACATTTATATCTTCCAAGTCACAATATAAACCATACATATATATATAATCCATAACTAACACTGAGGTAAGGTTATACACAAACCTTGTCCATTTAGGAAATCTCCTCTAAGCACAGCATGAAGGCTTTCAGTACTCTTGTTTTTATATCAGCATGTTCAACATGTTGTCTCTCACTATATCTGAGGCATTGCAAAAACATCACAATGCCTCAGCAAGCTATGCTTGTGTAAGTACATAGACATTTAATGTAATGATATTATGGCATAAAAGAAGAACTGAATAGCCAAAACTGATATGTCACAATATTCATAAAATACAAATGCCATAAATCATGTCTATATGAGTAATAAAATATCATGTACAACAAAACATGGATCTCATTTATATATAGCATGATTTGATAAAATCTCATATGAACATAATGTCAATAGGCAAGACACCCCAAGATACGTGGGTTCTAAGAGTGTCCCATATACTCATACAACAAGTCATGCGTAATACCAATCCTCTGAGTGTTGTCACACCCAGGCACACAAAGATATATTAATGCTCATCATGCATACACACAAAATAAGAGCATAGATCGTCGTGCTGTAGTGGTAACCAATCTCTAGGGTGTACTAGCTGCCACTCCCTGTTGACACAGTAATGGAAGACTCACTATCCGTTCGCATGGATCGGATCGGACTGGTAGGGTGAGCTACCCATGATACAAACCATTACTGAGTGTCATCTGTGGCCAAGTGTCTATCATTCCATAATTTCAAAGGATAGATGGCTGGCCCTAATCTCTTTTAGCATGACATCGACCAGGTGAAAACAACCATCATAAATTATAAAACACGAAAATCATGTAAACCAGGAGCACTTGTTGCTCATTATCTCGAGGCACTATGCCGCATCTCGGGATTAGGTTCTCAAGGACCAGCCTCCAAGCCTCTATGCATACCTTATAAAACTAGGAGCACTCATGGTTCACTATCCCAAGGCATTGCCTCTTATCTGGGGGTTAGCCTCTCAAGGACTAGCCACCAAGCTTCCACCACCAATTTCAGAAAAATCATCCAAACTTAGTGATGCAATAAAGAAAAGATGTTTATAATTTATTAATAACAAATATATAAGATTTACATTATTAAAACCCAATAAGGAAGATCGATCATAAAATCTCCTCAATATCCTATCAAATTCTCATGTCTATGATAGCAAAATAAATTGAAAATAATAAGTGCACATATGAAAGATTCCATGCTATAACAATCTCAATCAATCAATATGCCATGATAGTGAAAGATTTTAAAAAATCAATATAAAATATTAAATGTCGTCACTTGCCTCAGACGAAGAATTACTCATTTGTACCTCTCAAATCAATCGGACTCTAGTCTAGCTCAGTCTGTCTCGGTCTTACCACCTGGATATACATCACCTCTAGGTCACACATAGAATCCAAATTATCTAAATTGGATTCTTAATTATAAAACACATTATATTTCTATATCTCAATATATGACATTTTAGTACAATCCAATGGCTCCTAGCCATGGAATCTCAAGGTGGGGCCTGCCTCATTCTGCTAATAATGCAAATCATGATGATCTGGGCCCGCCTATAACTATTAGGCTTCTTTCATAATTACATTATTATATGTTCCAGAGCTATTATGATCAGATTATTTCAATCTTAGGTAATTTTATCAAAATCAACCAATCGGGCATCATTTTATGCTATTCATGCATAACCTTATATAATTATAGCTAAATCAATAAAATTAAAAGGTTAGGATGATAATCCTACTTCATCTAAGTCTATCTGAAGGATATCCAGCAGTCTACGTTGTTGGATCATCAATCGGTTGCCTCTGATCAAAGATGTCCGTACCGATCTGATGAAATTTTTCCACTTGATCCTTTCAGATCAAACAATTCATCAATAAATTTATTCATATAATCTCAAAGATTCATTTGAATGAAATAAATCATCAATCTCCATCCAATTCTACATCTAAATCATTGATCGATCTCAGTCGATCAAGATCGGCTAGATCTTCTCACTAATATCTCAGATCCAGTATACCTCATATGGATCTTGACCCATGCGTCACAAGGATTGCAATGAATGGTTCAGATCTTGAAATAGCATTGCACGGATCTCCGATTTGACATGCGTCCAAATTGGATGGTCAGATGATCTCCGATCAAAGATCTGACCTTTCAATGATGTAGATCACACCAAAATACGTCTAGGACGTGATTTTGGTTCCATTTTGACAAGTCGCTGGCGTTGATCGGCAGTCATTGGAGATGGTGACTGGCACGATCGCTGGTGGTGTCCCATTTCTCGTCGGATTTCAAATTCCTAAAAATGGGTTGTACATCGGGGTCTCACCTTCACTCCCTGAAATTTGGTGGCGATCTGACGCCGTTTGATGTTGGAAAATTTGAAGAAAAGTTGCCAGCTGTCCAATTTCTACCACTTGTCAGTGTCATTTTCAACGGCTTGATTCTCCCTCGTTACTTGTCGGATTGTAGTGATTTTTGAGGCCTTTTGGTTGTGGGATCATGAAGAATAAAATGATAAGCTCAGATCATCGATCTGAGCTATTATTTTTTCCCCATGACACTTGCAAATTTGGCCTCTGAAAAATACTGTTTTTCTCCTTTTTAGTACCGTTTCACGCAGTCACTGGCATTTTACGCTGTTGCTGGTGACTGACGGCTCCTTCCTCTCCTTCTCTCTCTCTCTATCTCTCTCTCTCTCTCTCTTCTTCCCACGTTGGGTGACAGACCTCCCTTTTGATGTATCTTTTTTTTTTTTTTTGTTATACTTCATGTTCAAAATTTCATATCTTTGCCATTCGGACTTTGATTTCAGCAAAATTTGTGTTGTTAGAATTGTCTTTCCTAGTACAATCCAATTTTGGAGGTTTCAATACTTGATTTGATGTCTATCAGTTTTTTTACTCATAAAACTCTATTTTCAAGTTTTAGTCAAATTGGGATTTAATTATTAGGGATGTTACATCTTTCCCTCCTTATAAAAATTTCGTCACTGAAATTCTTTCCATGTTATCGTCTAAACAATTCTAGAAGCATCCCTAAATCACAAGATATGCTAATCATGATAATAATTCCAAAGTCAACATCAATAAACGATTCCATAACATTTCATCCTCTCATATCTCAACTCATCATATAAATCGATATATATATATATATATATATATCAAATTGTTTCTTCATATACTTAGAACACGCCATAACCACATATGATGCAATTAGCATAAAACAAACTCCATCTAGGAGTTGGTTATCCATGTACAACTTGGTACAAGTAAAATCACTATATCAATACAATTCAGAACATCTCAGCTCATATACAGGCAATTCTATTCCAAAACTATATCAGAGCACATTAGCTCACCAATTGACAATCTATGCTAATCAAATTCAGAACATATCTTCTCACTAATAGGCATTCATATGTCAATTAAAACCAGTCTATAGCACGATCATACTTTGAGCACCTATAAGCTCGTCACCTAGAAGCCTGCCAGTGTCTCTCGTACCCACCCTCATCGGCCGCCATCTCAGGCCGCCCTCATCGGCTACTCACAAGTGTAGGTCATAAATCAAATTCTAATTACACATAAGAAAATGATTTGTACAAGACATACATCATTATCATACTTCTCATCTAACGAGAAATAAAGTTTATATATGTGCTATAAAAACAAAGTTCATATCACTGCTATCTTGGAGAACTCAATAACAGCAGTCCAAAGACTAAGGAAACTATCAGTCTTAGTCACTAATTTGGGCTAATCCCAGCCTATCGTAGTGTTTATAAAATGCCTCTCTATCAATAGAGGTATTATGGTGAAGGGAATTCACCTTCTTCGACCATAACTCATATATGCATAAATTCACGACAAGAGATGAGTCTTTAAGATACTTATCTAAGTAACATTTGGAATTTGATCCCATCATATCCATACATACTATTAGTGTATTGGTTCCATCAATTGGTATCACCCAGAACTTGTAATGATAATAACAAGTGCTAACAATTGTAAAGACGTCTTACTCACAATCCTCGGTTGGTGATAACCAGACCTCGCATCGATATCCACGAACGTCATGCACCAACCACAATGGAGCAAATAGATTGTCAGTACACGGCAGAGAATATCGGTTCTCCACTATTGTGGTATCAAACGAACGAGTTTGCTCATAATAATAAGGGTCTATCCTTTTTATGAAGAGGACTAATGCATCATATGACCCATCGGGTCTGATAAACCCTTGTCAAGTAACTACCGTAATTGGAACCCTTCCAGCTCAGCTGGAGCCATCTTGTATAGTACCTTAGAAAAATGGCACTACGTTATGAATTCTCACACTATATCTGTGTGCTTAATCTGTGACTGCTCTCTGTCATCCACTATTACTTTAACAAGGAGGACTCGACACCTCAGGAAAATACTGCACTGCCCTCAAGGCAAAACTAACACAAATCTCAGTGATGCTCTTCTTACACAGGAACGAGATCACTGATTGTCCAAGTACACTAAAAGAAATATTTTCCTTGCGGCAATCAACTGTCTCCCAATAAATAGAATCCATCTCAAGGATGGTATTATAATCAATCATATCGAGTAAGATGAGATCACTATCCGTTCTCTCACTCATCATTAGCGTCATAACATCCAACCTAGAGACTATCATATATCAATTATTTTCATCATGGTGCCAATACATAAGGTACAAAAATGACTGGATCCTAAATCAAGCAGGATCCTCGCATGTTTACTAGCAATCGAGAAACTATTTTCCACTGTTTGATTTGAGGCTTGTACTTGCCTCCAAGTAGTTTGTAGAAACCTATCATTGCCAATGTAGGACCATCTTTGTCTTGTCTCCAACGTCAATCTGTCTGATTCATTGTCCTCTGAGACAATCTCTAAAAGAATGTCTTGACTCTCTACAGTCAAAACATTTAAAGGATTGCCATTGTGATGGCGGTTGCTGATGCTATTACCGCTGTTGCGGTACACCAACTCTAAAACATAATTGTTCAGGTGTTTGTCCTTACTACAAGTGCACCTTCCTTGATCAGCATCTCAACACAGCTTGCTCAATGTTATTGGCTCAGTGGCCTATGTAACTATGTGGATGAAAAAGGTCTCGTGCCCTTACTAGGTTGACTCAAACTACCCATGTCCGAGTCTTTGCTGTCAGCCCTAGTCCTAAGAGAATTCCCTCTCTAATACATAGACCATGTCTGCAACCTCTGTCACCAATATAGGATGCGCTACAATCATTTAATTCCTCAATCCAGGTGTGAACACGATGTAATCTATTTGCAGCCTACTTACCCATGGTAAAGGAGTTAGGGGCAAGTCTCCTCAACTGTGTATACCAGTTCAATACCGTTGAACCGTCTAATTTCTCTGCTCTACAGCAATAACTCTCATAGTATCACCAATTGCTCATAAGGCAAAGACACCAATCATTATAGGCCTTTGGAAGAGTCTGTCAGATAAAAGTCTCGACTATGGAGGAACAAATCTTCTCAAATGACCATCGTTAGAATCCTCATAATAACATCTTTGGTGTCCTCACTTCCACCACTTTATTTTCTTTAACTATTGAATTATTTCATGGTCATATCAATCAAAATTATTTATAATTGTCAATCTCACACTCAATGAATTTGATCTTTTATAACACTTCCCCAGTCACCAGAAACCACAATATCATTACTACTAGTGTTGTGTGTAAATCAATTACAATCAATTTTTTCTTACCTCATTCACTTCTTCTTTCTTTCTTCCTAATTGATTCATTACAAAATCATCACTATTTGATAATTATTCTTATAAAAGAGTTTTCATATCCCCCAGGTACTATGCACCTCTAGATCATAATTTAAACCCTCAGTTAATTCATAAATATTCACTTCTCACTGATGTCTAGCTGTTAGTGTTTTTGTGTGCATAAGAACTTATTATTTTCATCTCATAGATCAAATAATTTATCCATAGAACATTAAAATCTTGTTCTATCAAACTTTCAATGATTTTCATTGTACTACAAAATTATTCGTCAATTCATTTGACCACAAATTTGATTAACACTATAATTCTCTGAACTTCCCTAGTTCTCTTTAATTTTTACCATTTCTGATCTTTCATCATTTGCTGTTACAATAGTTATTATACTCTTTCAAAAATTTATACACAGTCCAACTTAGAACATTAACTCTCAAAAGCAATCCATATGCACATATTTTCTATCATATAATAAGGTCCTCATTAAGAGTTCAGAAGATATAGTAGGAGACATTGGAGGATCAGAAGATATTTGAGTTCAAAAGATAATGTTAATGATGATCATGGAAAATAAGACCCTCTGAATATTCGACACCCCTAATGGACTTACTAATTAAAGAGGGAGAGACAACTGTTAGAAATCCTTTTTTTGATTAAAAACTTTGTTGGTTGCAGGATAAATCGGTTCATGACTGGATCTTGTTGAATCTTATGGCTTATTCAAAATAGCTTGATTTGTGGTATAACATGGATATAGTTCTTTTATGCCAAGAATTATTCTTTATGTGCTAACTCTTTTCTTAGATCAACTATAACTAAGCAACAAAATTAATGCTTCTTTTGATTAGTTGCAGGAATTATTTTAGATCACTTCAATTGGAAAATGAGTGGTGCAAAAACATGTCAAATGGCTTTACAATAGAGGTAAAATGAACGAGAGTGTCTAAGGATTCCAAGATTGATGATTGATCAAAGATGATCAAAGGTGATTTAAATGATCTAACTTTGGTAGGCAAGATTAACTTTAAAAATCACTGGGAACGTTAAATCACTAGCATGAATGGTCAGTGATGTGAGTGTCAAGCCTTGAATGATTCAATGATTTTGATCTAGCTAAGGAAATGTTTTTGAGCATCACTAGAAAATGCCTAAATCTTCAGTCAAATGGACGTTTTGGATTAGATCTGAAGGAACACTTGGGCCTTGACTACTTGGACGTTTCAGATGGATGCGTGTGAGATCAAGCATTGACCAGTCAAGAATTTCTGAAGCTTGGAGAGTCAAAAAAAGCGCTGCCCCCAAGCTTACTTGGCTTAGGAGTCAAGGTGTTGACTAGTCAAAGATTCTAACTACTTTGATTTTGGAAAGACGATGAGCTTAAAAGCTTGCTAATGTCTCTTGTAATAAATTAGAAGTTGCTTGAATGTAAGTAGTAACTACCCAATGAGGATTTAGCAATGGTTAAGATAAGAAAGTCTTAGAGGGTAAGAGTTACATATTAGAAAGTCTATATAGACTAAGCAACAATTTTATTTAGAAGGTTTCTTTATGGCTTGTAATTGCCTAATATGAGAGGGCTATTCCCATCTCTAAATACCATAGATACAACAAGTAATAGGAAGTTGTTTGAAGTTTAATTTAAGTATAGCAAAAGACAATTTTTTCTATGGCAGTGATATCTGTCTCCTTGTGGTAGTCAGCTAGATTCCATCCTACGTTTCTGTATCTCTTGGTGGTGGATCTGCATCCAAGAATGGTGAACTTTCTTGTGCTTGAATCCTACAATGTTAATTCTTTATTTGTAATAAACTAATCTCAATTTAAATCTGTGATGGTGATTTCTGTCTCCATAAGAAATATTAGATGTTTTCATAATTACTTAATCACTTTGTTTTAGTAGCTCATTATGCGGTGTCATGAAAGTAGAAATAATTACTTATATAGTCAAATGGAGAAGGTGTTAGTGTAAATTTAAATTAGTAAAACATCCTTTTCCATACTTATATTATGCCCTGTAGATTGGAATAAAAAACTAGTTGTTAACTTTGATTTTGGTAAGTAATAGTTAAATTGGTTCATATGTATTGTTATGGGTTATAACTTCTAAATGTAGCAAGCCATCTTTTGTGTGCTTATATGAGTATTCTAATGTTTGGAATGAGTATTTATTTGTTTAATTATTATTATTTTTTGCTCCTTTGGCTATATCTATGTGTTTGTCATTTTGTGAAAATATTGAAACTCTCTTAGGAATTTCAGTATTTTTTATATTTTTTTACTTCTTCTAAAAGATAGTATTTTTCGAAAAGTTTTACCAAAAACAAAACACCAAAATTGATGGAAAACTAAATCACTCCATTCCAATAGGCAAAATGCAATGGCCATTGGAATCGAATTGGCAGCTATGACCATGACCTAAAGATATTTAATATGGATGAAATTAAATGGCGGAGATGTTTTAGTCATAGGCTATGTAAGCCATGATGATCAAATGGTGGTTCTAACTATTACATGGCCTAAGATTTGAATGGTTTAGATTTTCTAAAATGTAAGCGCGAGATTTCACAAAGCTTGAGTTGTAATGTTTTTAATCTTCTAAAATGTGACCTCTTACATGGTCTATGTGGCCTATAATTTGAATGGCTTTATATCATCCAAAATATAGTTTAAATTTCTTATGTAGCCTACGATTTGAATGCTTTAGATTTCTAAAATGGGGGGTAAATCTTACATAGCCTCTGGTTTTAATGGTTTAGATCTTCTAAAATGTGAACCCTACTCTAAATGGCTTATACTTTGAATGGTAATCTATTAAAATGTAGGGCCAACTCTTATATGGCCTATAATTTAAATGGTTTAGATCTTCTAAAATATGTTCCGTTAGTTTAAATTTTGAGGAGATTAATACTTTAAGAAAGTCCTTTAAATTCACACTATTTACAAACCATACCTTGTGAGGTTTGTAAACTAGAAAATAGCATGTGTTGTAATACTCTTTTAACTAGTTTATTGGATGGAAAAATAAAAAAATCATGAAATGGTAGGGCTGTCAATGACTATCAAAGAACTGACAAAAACCAGACAAAAAAGTTAGATTTAGGTTTTGGTCCTTCAATTGGTTCATTTATTAAATTTGGTCTGTTTCTAGTTTTACACTAGATGAACCAGACAAGAACCAATAATAAATTCATTAGACTATAATAACCTTATCATTTTACTTTTAACTTTAGTTGAACTATGATAACCTTGGCGCAACGGTAGAGTTGTTGTCGTGTGACCTTGAGGTCACGGGTTCAAGGTATGGAAACAGCCTTTTGCAAAATGCAAGGTAAGGCTGCATATTATTGACTCTTGTGGTCCGCCCCTTCCCTGGACCCTGCATATGTGGGAGCTTCCTCCATTGGGGCTGCTTTTTTAACCTATCCTAGATGGCCTTGGTACCAAGATGTCTCATCTTTTAAATAACTAAAGCTCCTTGTTGTTGTACCCTTTGAAGTTGTAAAATGGATGCTTTAACATACAAAACTTGAAAACCCACACATACCACCTATTTTACAACTTGAAAAAGTGCAAAAATCTCATGCAATAGCTATATCTTTTGTGGGTTTGTATCTTGAAATATATAATAGTATTGTATCATCCACATTTCAGTAGAAGGGGCCTACGATAGAGGTTCTTATTAGATGAGATTATTGGTATTACCCATCTGGAGGGCTGCGCCTTCAATGATCAGGTTGGATTACTCAAAAGATCAAAGGGTAGGACCCAACAGACGGTCTGACTCCTTCCATGCTTTATGAGTGTGGTCTCTGGGACTTGAATGAAAATGGGAGTATAGCTGTAACCGCCCAAAAACAACGACAGATCTTTCTCTCCCTGCCTCAAAAATACAGAACAACTGTAAGATCATCTCAGAAGTTCATTTAGCTGGACACCACGTGGACGGCAAGGATGCTAACAATTTATTCTGGAGTGGCTCTATAGTCATGTCAAACATCTTTTCCCTCGTATTTTCTTTCTTTTGCTTCTCCAGTACTCGTCTTTGTAAACTGTAACCAAGAAGGCATTTTTGTTGGAGGAATGCTAAGCTGGTCATAAATAAGAAGGGCATTTTAGTTATTCTTTTGTCTTCAGCTTTCCCTTTTCATTTCGGGCTTCCATTTCCTTTCTTCTTTGCAGGTTAAACTTTCTTACAATAGAGAATATGTGGGGCAATGCCTTTATTAATTCCTTTATATCTTCACCTCTGCCTGATTTTCTCACAGATGACCTCAGAGGAGAGAGTGGGATCGAGCTCCCTCACTTCATTCATGTATTCCACCCTGGATTTTGTGCAGAACTTCAGAAATGCCACCATCGGCAAAGACCATCGGAGAGGAGAGGAGGATATATGTTTTTGCTGTAGAAAAAAGGGGCATTGGGCGGTAGATTGCCCTCTCAAGAAGGGTTCACAACCGTCGGTTTTGGGAGGCTCTGCTGTGAATGGTATCGATTATCCCCAGTTGCAGTGTTGTTGTGGGGCAGGTCCTTGTGTCATTTGGACGTCGCAAACACTGCAGAATCCGGGGAGGAAATACTATAAATGCCTGGTAAAACTTCTAATCTTGGTCTTCATTTACTATTTTCAGGAAAAATGGTGTGAAATGACAAAAGTAGCCCTATTTGATGGTAAATTTTCAAAGGATGCCATCAGCTCCATGGCCGCCTTCGATGGGTGGTTCACCGGAGATGGTAATGGAGTTTGTATAATCATCCTGAATACGCTCCGTGAAGGGTATTATAGTCATTCACCGAAGAATAAATATATCCAGCTTTTCAGCTTTTTTCTATTGGGCGTGGAGCTTTGTTCTGATGTGTCATGTTTCACAGGATGACACCATAGTGTTTTCCTAGCAAAGGTGGTTACTTGTGGCGTCCACCATGAATGCGTTACTAATGGTTATTTGGTGCCCCCAATGCAAAGTCATGCTGCTAACTTGTTTAGATTATGCAGCACTAAGAAACTCCCACCAGAACTATTATTAGGAATTGAATTCAACGAGCTAGGAGGCCTAACCTGTATCCTTGAAAATCAATATCTGGGAGTGCTATTAGTCAAGATGGAATTGGATTCTGTGATGGAATTGCAACACTTGCCTAACCCAAGGGACATGCTGAACATGAGTATCTTCAATCAGGCTGTAGTTAAGGATTTCATCAGAACTGTCATGAAACTAATATTAGTTCTTTTAACAATAAGTAGGTGCATTGGATGAAGTAAAGTGCACCACCAGCCACTCATGTAGAGTCTTGGACCTCATTTTTGTCAATGCTGTCTTTCATCCCTATCTAATCAGCATTCTAGGATACATGTAAGCAGTTCTTGAAGAAAACCTCATATACATGTGAGAAATCGATCTTAAGATAACAATAACTACACTCAGTATCTACACTGCTTATAGATGGTTTTGCCATTTTCTACTGGGTGCCACCTACCAGCTTTTGGTTAGTGTCTGTAATATTGAAATGCCTAATCCTTTCTCCAATCATACCTTTGTCAACATTTCATTGACATGTCTTTACTCAAAACAACCTGCTTTTATGTGAATGTTTAGAGACTAAAACTTGGAATCTAGAAATGATGTTGGTTGCCCATGATAGGAGGTAGTCTACATAGTACTTGATTTTTACTAATGTCTTCGCGACTCATGTTTATTATTAAGTGCTTCTCATGTTATGTTTTGAACTGGAAACTTGGAATCTGGAATGAGAGTTCAGCATGATGTTGGATGTCCTTAATAGGAGGTAATCAAGATAGTTATTCTTCCAGAATAGCACTAAGTTTCTCTATGAAAGGTCCCAATATAGTAGGTAGGTGCTATACTTGAAGATATCCCTCGTTTGTAAGTGCATTCACCACTAAATTGTTATAGTGTACAAAAAGAAGATTACATTTAAGAAGTTGCTCAAGAGCATGCAAGATCTAGTTATTGGCAGCTTTTTACAGAAGCCTTATACTTGTACAGGACACTGGAATGCCCATATGTTGGTAGCAGTAGTACTAATAAATTTATCACTAGGACATTATCCCTCTTGTTTTGTGTCACTTCACTCACGTGATGCAGGCTATATTGACGAATAAAAGACATCTAGAAGAAGTTCTTTGTAAAGAGGGGCAATGGAGGAAATATCACCTTATAGCTTGGAAAGGAAGTTTGTCACAAATGGGAGGGAGGATTGGTGTAAGTACAATGAAAGGGTTAAAGTGAAGTACTAATCACCAAATAATTCAGATTTCTGTGAGGAAGAGAATAGTTTGTGGTGAGAGGTCATGCGTAAAATTTAACTTTAAGTGGGGTTTGGCTCCACACAATAGCAAGGCAACTGAGATGTTAATTCAAAAACATGGGCAGTTAGTGGGATATTTTACAACAGGAATAGGATGTACAGGAGGGAGTTAAATTTTAATGTCCTTTCACTTGATAGAGGAACTTGGCGAACCCAATTCCCAATGAGGGACATGGAAGTACAATGCAGATGCTCTTTATAGCAGAATTTCGTGATATGTATTCATGCTCCATGGTTTGGTGACGTGTGACTTGTTTTAAACTAGTGGCTCGATGAGATCATTGTTGTGTCCATGTGCATCTCGTCAATATTTCTTGGCGCTCCTAGGTCTAGTCCTTTTGGACTGCAATACTTGGTAAGGTACTCTGCTTAGATCATCTTATCTATTACCAGCCAGGTACTCTTAAGTAGTACATCGTCTGTGTTGCAATAGAGAAGTTGGCTAACACCTTATTATTCACTACAGTACCTTTTGGCTGCAAGGTCATGGTGATCCAATTTTACCTTATTTAGATACAACTCAGTGATGTTGAGTTCAATGGTGGGCATTTTAAAAAAGCTGGAAATCTAGCTGGCATTCAGAAGAGGTAACATATTATGGGACCTTGGTCTAATAAAGACGTTGTGGACAACATGGAATCAAGGGATGTAAAATTCAATGAGAGTAGGAGGAGATTGAAAATTAGAATGAATAATTTTAACAAATTAGTCCTATGAGTTGCACCAGTCGACCACTTAGGGAGGCTTAGGAGGGTGATTACTGTTGGATGTAGTTGTTTTGTAATTAAAGCTTAGAAACACAAAGCTAGATTGATTCAACAATGAGGATAAGGATGGTCCATGAAGTTTCCTTTATGATATTTAAGGTAGCTCACCTCAATCTTGTCGAGGGATAAGGTATTCCAACTTAAAAGTGGAAGTTACCCATGGGCAATAGCATGAGTTTGCTACTTTATACGTAATACTTGTAACAAGAGAAGCATGGCAAGTTGACACCTCATCTATGCAAACATCTCAATCTAATACCTTCTGTCTATCCTTAGCACTACATAATTCCTCTGTGAATTTCTTTCCAGATAGGCACATTTCTATGCTTATAGGTGAGACAGCCTTAAAATGACTTCTAATTGATTTCATTAAGTGTTCTGAATGGGTTATGGATTTCTATATTTCAGGCATGCAAGTTTTTCAAATGGTGCGACACAGTAACAGGGGGATCATATCAGAGTATTCATCTTGCTGAACCTTCTTATCCCATGTGCCCTTGTGGGGCCGGGACATGCACTCTTTTAGTTTGTAAAAATGAAAGAGATGCAGGTCGGAAGTACTTTGCCTGCCCTGTGAGAAGGGTAAATTTATTAACTTGTTTTATGCTTATTAAGTTTTATGTTTGGAACTGATATTGTTTCTTCTGAGGCTTTAAGAATTTGACATGTTTGCTTTTAATGAATTCACTCCTGCGAATAAACTATAATGATTTACTGTTACATAAGCCACTTTGAAGAACATATGTTATAATCTGTATGGTGCAATTTTGACTTTGAACAGTGTCCCAATTTATGACTTATTTACATGTTTCGTTACCTGATTACCAATTTAAATTCTTTTTTTTTGAATACCCTCACGTAATACGAAAATCAGCTGCTTTTCCTGATTGGATTCCTTTGTGCGTGAAGTTTCTCCGTGTCTGACTGTGTCTTGTGTGTTTTTAGTGCATGCTTTTTGTTTTTTTTATTATAGTTGAGAAGAAACTATTCATGGCAGTCACTCAGAGTGACTCTATACTCTGATTTGAAACTGCATCTGGAATGGCTATGAATCAATGACTGATAAGTAATGTTCCTTGAAAAAATATGCAAGTAACATAAGTGGGAGAGATGTTAGCAAGACTTGGAATTTTATTGTAACCCACCAAGTAGGCTACCTGTTATTATCAGCCATATAAGATCTTATAATTTGTTTTGCATCTAGTGTTGGTTCCTTCGTGAACTGGCTGCCTTTTATCTAGTTTTAGTTCTTCTGAAATATCTTCTTGATATTTAGATGACCTAGGTGTTCAATTTCTATGATCCAATAAGATTGTAAGTCAAAAGTCAAAATATTTTTCAAAAGATCTTTGAAATATTTGGATTATTTGTAAAATTCATTGATGGCATTCATGTTGTTAAGTGCTATGTCAAACTAGTCACCCCAGTAAAAGCCAGCAGTCCTATGTCAGCATTAAGCAGGTGAGCTGATAGTGCTTGCTAGTATTAGGTCTGCAAATGTAATAATCTATACTGGATTAATAACATGGTATGACATGTTTATGCCCAGCGTGGACACTGAAGTACTGCATCTTTGGCACCTGGACCTCTGTAGCCTAGGAACCTCTTGGCACTTAATCTCACAGCTTATACTTGGTCGATTATAATATGGAGGGAGACTCATGGAACAAGATATGGACTTGCAAAGATAATTTGGAAACATCCATAGCCCATTTGATAGTGATTGTTCGGCAAAGATGTCTCTTAATTGCTTTAGGAGATAACTACTTGCAAAACTTTCAGAGTTGATGAAACCCCATGTTCCAAATGTCAATTAATCAAGTTCAGACAAGTACCTGAATGATAGATGCTGACCAAGTACGGCCAAGGGAACATATTAATACCATGTTTAGCTATTTGAAAAACCTTTTGACAGATGCCTAGGTGCCCAAACAAACAAGTTGGAGAATTGTGTTTCTATTTTACTCTACTGCTCCATTTTGTAAGACAGGAGGTCGCTTGTGTGTGACATGAATAGATAAAAGTTTCTAAAAAGGTTCATTAACCTAAATTTAGAAGCTAAGAAAAGATAGAGGAAGGGCTTGGTTCATGCTTGGAAAGGTAAACACAAGTATGATGAGAATTATTATCAATAGGTCCAAAATGAAAAGCATAACCAAAAATGGAGAAAACTGCAGCATGTACCTTGAAGAACAATTTGATCAAGTTGAAAATCGAAGTAGATGTTTGATTTTAATGGAAGATCGAGCACCAGACTACCCCCTATCCGCTGTATCTATATGATTTGCAAGACATACTATTCCATGGACACTCAAGTAAGCGTCAAGGAATGGATCCAGTGAAAGATTTTCTCAAAACATAAAGCCTCTATACTACCCTGTCTTCAGTTTCTTTTTTCTGTACCCTACTACCCAATAAATTGTATTGATTAAAAGGATTGTCTTAGGAAATAGAAGAAAATGTTAAATAACCCCTCTATACTACTACATCTTCATCTTCTTTTTTCTGTACGCAGCTACCAAATGAATTTTATTGATTAAAAGGATTTTCGTAAAAAATAGAAGAAAATATTTATGGAATAGATAGATGAACCTTCCTTAAAACTGAAAACGAATATTTAATCAACTATATTCACTTGATGGCATATCTTGTGACTCTTCCATTATCATCGAGGTGATCGGCAATGAATTGTTTTATCGTGATAGAGCATTCTATCACCGGAAGTTGGTAATAAAGCTCCATCTTATAAACAGATTGTCATATTTCACATTTTATTTTTGTTTTGTGTCTCTATTTTTTGACTGTTCCTTTGCCTGCTAATTCTCATCCAGGGTCAGGGAGCTTGTAACTTTTTCCAGTGGCAAGATCTTCCATCTGGGAATGGTGACAGGAGAAATAGTTATTCAGTTGAAAGTAATCAGGAAAGTTCTTGTGGTTCAATATCTGAAAGCAACAGAAATGTAACTGATTACACACTTGAAAAGGGTGGTGTTAGTCAAGAAGAGGAAATCCAACTCGGTGAGTCAAGTGATAAAGGGTCGACGTCATCATTTACCAATGGGTATCAAGCAGATACAACAGTTGCTTCTGTAGTAAATGATGCTCTCACCACACCAACTCAAATACTCAATATGCAAGCAGATGCTGCCAATGAAAATGGTGTACAAAAATGTTCCAAATGTGGCCAACAAGGACATGCAATGAAAGACTGCATCCGCAAGCCTTACTCCGGTCTCTTTCTTAGGGAGGTACGTCATAATTTATTTGTAGCCAAAGAATAAGATTGTTAGCTGTATCAGTTGCACTCTTTGAAATATCCTGGGGATGATTCCTAGCTCCTTGGCTTATCCAACACCACCATAATTGCTTTTAAGCCCTTGCAATCAATTACTCACATGCAATTCACCTACAAGAGTAGTGTACTAGCTCATTCTTGAAGATGTCTGGAGTGGTCTACAATATAATAGTTCCCATCTGATTTCAGTCTTTTATACCAAATAGGCTGCAATAATGACCTTTTCTATATAATTCCTACAGCAGCCGACTTCCTTCAACCTGAGGTTATCTTTAGAACAGTAATCTTGAGCAGGTGGTTTCATCTAGCTACGAGGGATTAATTCGTGTATATGATTTTCCAATTGCAGTAGGGGAGCCCTAGTGCAACGGTTCAGTTGTTGCCATGTGACCTGGGGGTCATGGATTCGAGGCATGAAAACAGCCTCTTGCAAAAATGCAAGTTAAGTCTGCGTACTATAGACCCTTTGTAGCTACCCCTTTCCCGAATCTCACATATGCGGGAGCTTCATGCACTGGGCTGCTCTTTAGAAGTATCTGCATGGACAAAGCAAAAAACAGCATCTTGCTAGCTCCAATGGTGTACTGGTTAAGTTCCCATCATAAATTTCCAGGTTTTGTCAATGTCTTCAACATGTTCTCCAGTTCTTTCCTTTCAAAGATGTCAACAGCCGTGTGGTTAAGTATTTGAGCATAGGACATAGCAGTTCTCTGTTAATTTTTGAACTCCAAAAAGGTCAAAACTATAACTATTGGAGTGAGCCAATATACGTTGCAGCATCTGAGCATTGATAACCATGCAATTCAGAGCACCTGATAATGGATGAAAAGATGTTCTCTGATGTTTAGCAGGAATGCCCATTCCCTACATGTTGGAAACTGGGAACTGATAAAAAGAGTGACTAAAAGGAGTAAACTCTAAGTGAAGCCATAAGAGTTCTTTAGTCAAAATCCTCAAATATTTCCCTGAAGGAGACTTCTTGATGATTCTAAATTTCTCCTTCAGGGAAATATTTAAGAAAGAGGATATGCCATCTAATTTTTGTTGGTTAAAATTCCTCCTAAATCACATTTTCCACAACCAATATCTTCCCAACTCCATCCCCCAGCCAATCTATCCCCCAAGCAGAACAATTCCTGCTCTTTTGGAACTTTGACATTTGCTAGTAGTCACCATTTGGAAGTTATAATTGCTATCACTTGGTCAGAATGCCATGCCACATTGCACATAACTATACATCCTCAATCTAGTGCCATCCTCCCATCATGGTTATCGCAACTCTTTTATATGGTTAAGTCCGTAGATGTACATGCAGTTCCATACTAGGTCAAATTCATGTTGCAGTTTAAATTAGTGAATTTATTTTATTATGATTGGACATTACAATAACAGAATCAAGCTCTATAGGAAGCACATATTGAGTTTGACATTTGCCAATAGTCAATATTTGGAAGTTATTATTGCTATCACTTGGTAAGCATGGCATAGTCACATTACATGTAACTATATGTACTCAATCTAGTGACATCCTCCCATTACGACTGTCCTAACTCTTTCATATAGTTAAGTCTGTAGATGTACATGCAGTTCCATACTTCCAAGCTGTAGCACAGTTACATTGCACCTAATCATACATCGTCAATAGCCTTCTTCCCATGATGCCCTATCCGAACTCTTTCATGTAGTTAGTTTCTGGATGTGCATGTAGATTTGCATGCTTCCAAGCATGTGCCTCCAGTCAAGACTGCAAATTCTCACCCAGCAATCTGGCTACTGTTAATTTTAATATGTTTTATTAAAAGATCACAATATTTATTTCTGTATTACAAACTGTTTCAGGGTGATGAAAAATGCAGCTTTCTGAGTTGTTGCGAAGAAGTGACTGTAAGGTCCTCTCAGGGGCTTGATGATGCTGAGTCCTTGGAGCCTATTTGTGCTTGTGGAGCGGGGAAATGTGTTATTCTTACGCGGAAATATGGAACAGATGCAGGTCGAAAGTACCTTGCCTGCCCAATAAGGCAGGTAATACACGTTTCCTACCTTACTATGGACCATTTTTTCTGCTTTCATATTCAAGTATTAGTGCTTGCAAACTGATCTTTTTTCAGATTGCTGTTTTCTAGAATGTGATTGGCTTTGAGTTCAATGGATTCGTTTCTTACAGTCGATGGAAATGATTGGACATTTCAGGAGCTTACATATCTTTATTGTTTTCAACGTATTTCTTAACTTGAGCTGTATTTGCATAGGAGCATTGGTTTCTTTTTTATCAGTCGATTGTTAATTGTGGTCCATACCAGCTGTGATTGCGGGAATGTTATTCTTTCCTAAAAGTCAGAATAGAAAATCACCTGTACCACAATGGTGAAATTGTGGTTTGTACTGGGTGTTCCAGCTTGTATAGGTGTATTCTAGTTACTTGGGCTTGTATAGCCACCTATTATCCTTGAGTCTGCAATTGACAACACCATTATACCCGCTTATCACCCATAAGCGGGGATAGTAAGAGTGTTATTGTTATACCTGCATTTGGTAAAGTGGGTTCCTTAGAGAATATCTTTTTATGTTGAATATAGCATAGTATTGTATAGCTTTACTTAGCCGTAGTCTTAGTTTTGTTTTATTTTTAGTCGCACATTGTATAGTTAGGAGCATGTAACTATCCTTCTTTAGTATATATATGTGTTTAGTGTAAGGTGCAAAATCACCAACACACATTCACCCCTTCTAAGGGTCTCTCTCCCTCTCTCTCTTGGCTTCACTTTAACATGGTATCAGAGCCACAGAGAAACCCTAATTATCTACCTTCTCCTTTTTTTTCCCTTTTGGTTTGGCCGTGTATCCATTCCAGCAATTCATTTGGTGACTGTGCTTCTTTACCGGTCACCCCTCTGTCATCTATGGCGTTCCTAGATCGCAGCTATTGCCGCTAGATTGTTGTTGCCACCAATCTTTCTCACAGACCACCTAGTTAAGTAATCATGGCCTCTAAAAATGGTATTTTCACTTTTGCAATTTCTGGATCTCTTGTTATTACGTTGGAGAAATTAATTGGTAGTGAAAATTATTTGTCTTGGTCTGCCTCTGTGGAATTATGGTTTATGCGTCAAGGTTATGAAGACCATTTGGTCAAGAAAGAGAAAGATATTTCTGTTGCAGACAAAGTACAATGGAAAAAGATTGATGCACAATTATGTAGTCTATTATGGCAATCCATGGATCCCAAAGTTTTACATCATCTTCGCACCTATAAAACATGTTTCAAATTTTGGACCCAGGCCAAGGGCTTATACACGAATGATATTCATTGTTTTTACAAAGTTGTTTATGATATTGTTCATGTTAGACAACAGGACATGGATCTTTCGACTTACATAGGAAAGATTGCGTCCCTCAAGGAGTTCTTGTCTCTGATGCCTCCTACTGATGGTGTAGAAGCCTAACAAACACAGACCGATAAGTTTTTCATGGTGTTGACTCTCATTGGGCTCCGCCTTGACCTTGAATCCATCAGAGATCAAATTTTGGTTAGCCCTTCGGTGCCCTCATTGGATGAAGTATTTGCCTGCTTGTTGTGTATCTCCTCTACTCAGACAGTTACTTTTGATGGCCCTTTAGATTCCTCAGTTTTGGCATCTCAGGCAAACACTAGAGGATGCTGTGGTGGTGGTTGTAATCGAGGACAGTGTCCTTAGTGCACATACTGTAATAAGATTGGACATACTCGGGATTGGTGTTACCAACTACACGGGCGACCTCCATGCACTGCTAACATCGTCCAGTCATCTGACACCTAGTTACCTGACTAACTCATCTGAGGGCTCCACATCTCAGAATATTACCCTGACTGGTAGTGACTGATGCATACCTCCAGTATCAGGCAGGTAAGTCATCTTCTGTTGCTTCCATCGCTCAGACTGGTAATCCTAGTGTTTTTTTTACTCAGTCTTCTTCTATTGGCCCGTAGATTTTAGACTTTTGAGCTTCTGATCACATATCTAGTAACAAACACCTTTTCTCCTCTCTTACTTGTTCATCCACTTTACCTATTGTCACTGTAGCCAATGGTTCCAAAACTGTAGCTAAAGGAATTGGTTTGGCTCATCCCCTACCTATTCTTCCTCTCACCTCTGTACTTTATGTACCTGAGTGCCCGTTTAATCTTATGTTCATCAGTAAAATGACCCGCACTCTTAATTGCTCTCTCACTTTTTCTGATAAATCTGTTATCTTGCAGGACCGGGGTACGGGGAAGACGATTGGTACAGGTCGTGAGTCTCAAGGCCTTTTACTATCTCACATCACTTGTAGCTCCTGCCTCTTGCATCTCCACTGAATCTCTTGCTCTCATTCACAGTCGTTTGGGCCATCCTAGTCTCTCCAAACTTCAAAAGATGGTTCCTCATTTTTCTACTTTGTTGTCTCTTGAGTGTGAATCTTGTTAGCTTGGAAAACATACTTGTGTTTTGTTTTCAAAGTGTCTCAATAATCGGACTATGTCCTCCTTTGAACTTGTCCACATTGATGTTTGGGGTCCTAGTCGTACTATTTCTAGTTTGGGTTTTTAGTACTTTGTAACTTTTATTGACGATTATTCTCGATGTACTTGGTTATTCCTTATGAAGAATAGATCTGAATTATTCTCAAATTTTAAGAAATTTTGTGCTAAAATTCAAACTCAATTTAATGTTGCTATCCGTGTTTTACGTAGTGACAATGTAGGAGAATATTTTTCAGCACCTTTTTCTTCTTTTATGTCTCAACAAGGAATTCTTTACCAGTCATCGTGTGCCCACACTCAACAAAATGGAGTAGCTGAATGCAAAAATCGTCATCTCATAGAGACAGCTCACACTTTACTTCTTCACAGTCATGTTCCTTTTCATTTCTGGGGGGATGCTGTTCTCACTGCTTGCTACTTAATTAATCGTATGCTTTCTTCTGTGTTGCACGATTAGATTCCCCATTCCATTGTCTTCCCCACACAACCTCTTTATCTTCTTCCTATTTGTGTTTTTGGATGTACTTGTTTTGTACACAACCTTGCACTTGGGTAAGATAAGCTTTCTGCCAAGGCCACAAAATGCATCTTTTTGGGATATTCTAGGCTTCTGAAAGGGTATCGTTGTTATTCTCCTGACACTAATCGATATCTTCTCTCAGCAGATGTAACTTTTCTTTGAGAAGTCATCATTCTTCTCATCCACTGTTGAGCCACTTCATTTCTAAAATTTACCTCTTCCCTATATTTCCACGCTTGCGGACGATCTCTCGTCCTCTTCAAGTTTATCGTTGTCGGCCTCCTGTTGAAGCTGTTGCAGGTTCCACTGGAGTCCTGATGACAATCTCCCTGTTCCACCGGTTTCGCCTACTTCGGCCCCACATTCGGTTGACAGCTTGCCTATTGCTCTTCGAAAAGGTGATCGATCTACTTGTAATCCTCATCCCATCTATAATTTTTTGAGTTACCATAGATTATCTTCACCCTATTATGCATTTGTTTCCTCCTTGTCCTCTATTTTTGCTCCTAAAAACACCCGTGAGGCTCTTTCACATCCTGGGTGGAGACAGGCCATGGTAGATGAAATGACTGCTTTGCATACGAATGGTACTTGGGACTTGGTTCCTTTGCCACTTGGTAAAACTATAGTGGGTTGCCGTTGGATATATACTGTTAAGATGGGTTCTGATGGACAAGTTGATCGACTTAAAGCCCTCCTAATTGCTAAGGGCTATACTTAGATTTATGGTCTTTACTATGGTGACACCTTTTCCCCAGTTGCGAATGTTGCCTTTGTTTGATTATTCCTCTCTATGGCTGCTTTGCAGCATTGGCCTCTTTACTAGCTGGATATTAAAAGTACTTTCCTTCATGGTGATCTAGCAGAGGAAGTTTATATGGAGCAACTGCCAGGCTTTGTTGCTCAGGGGGAGTCTGGTTTAGTGTGCAAATTGCGCCGACAATCTCCTCGAGCATGTTTTGGACGATTTAGCTCTATTATTCAGGAATTTGGAATGCTTCGGAGTGAAGAGGATCATTCTGTTTTCTATAAGCACAACTCTTCGGGTCAGTGTATCATTCTAGTGGTTTATGTGGATGACATTGTCATCACAGGCAATGATCAGGATGCCATTCAGAGACTTAAACAACATCTCTTACATCACTTTCAGATTAAAGACCTGGGAAAACTGAAGTATTTTCTGGGAATTGAGGTAGCTCAGTCTAGTATAGGTATTGCCATTTCACAAAGAAAATATGCTTTAGACATCTTGGAAGAGACTGAGATGTTAGATTGTAAGCCCATGGACACACCTATGGACCTGAATATTAAGCTTGTACTAGGACAAGGGAAACCTTTAGCAGACTCTGAAAGATATTGGAGACTTGTGGGCAAACTGAATTATCTCATCATTACTCGACCAGATATCTCTTTTGCTATAAGTGTAGTCAGTCAATTCCTACAGTCATTGTGTGATAGTCATTGGAATGTTGTGGTTCGCATTCTTTAATATATTAAAGGAGCACCAGTTTAAGGTGTGTTATATGAAGATAAAGGCCACACTCAAATTGTTGGGTACACGGATGCTGATTGGGCTGGTTCTCCTTCAGACAGGCGTTCTACCTCAGGATATTGTGTTTTTGTTGGAGGTAACTTAGTATCTTGGAAAAGTAAGAAACAAAATGTAGTTGCCAGATCAAGTGTAGACCTGAGTACCAAGCTTTGGCTCTGGCAACATGTGAACTTATTTGGCTGAAACAACTACTCCAGGCGATGAAATTCAAAGAGGATGGAAGTATGAAGCTAATATGTGATAATCAAGCAGTCTTACATATTGTATCAAATCCTGTTTTCCATGAAAGGACCAAACACATAGAAGTGGATTGTCATTTTATTAGAGAAAAGATCTTGTCGGGATGTATTGCTACTAGCTTTGTCAATTCAAATGATCAACTAGTAGACATCTTTACGAAATCTCTCAGAGGACCTCGAATTAAATATATTTGTAACAAGCTTGGTGCATATGACTTATATGCTTCAGTTTGAGGGGAGTGTTGAATATAGTATAGTATTGTATAGCTTTACTTAGCCTTAGCCTTAGTTTTGTTTTATTTTTAGTCCCACATTGTACAATTAGGAGCATGTAACTATCCTTATTTAGTATATATATGTGTTACGTGTGAGGTGCAAAATCACCGACACACATTCACCCATTTTAAGGGTTTCTCTCTATCTCTCTCTCTTGGCTCCACTTTAACATAATAGATGAGCACTTACTATACTCGCTTTTGGGCAATAAGTGTGAAGTGAATATGAGACACTTATACAAAGTGATACCCTGTTATGCTTTCCTTATTTTTTGGTAGAATAGTTTTAATATTTATGTGGGCTCAACATAAGTGTTTTTATAATGTGAGAATTCCAACCCATGATGTTGGTTTAACCCCACAAATAACCAAAGAATAGTATTAGGAAGTGGAACCTACTACTTCCTTGCTTCTAGGGTTATCTATCTCCTCATCTATTTTTCTTTTAAAAATGCTTTCTATATATTATTGATGCATATTAAATAACTTGCCACTCTTGGCATATTAAATAAAGAGCATGTGTGCATCTCAATTGCATAATGGGATCTATTTTGGTTTATCAAATCTGTCTATTTGATTTCTCTGGCTTTATATATCTTATGTATGACAACATCAATGTGGTTATGGACTATGTCTATTCCTTAAACATTGTGTCCCACTGTTGTGTGGTGTAATCAAAATTACATTTTTAATATTCCAAGCTCATCTAATCCGCACTATTTTTAGTGCAACAGTCATCCAAAGTCAGAAAAATTAGATGGACTGGTCTGATCAACCAAAGGTAGGGCCCATCATACAACTACCAAATAAATATGTAAATCAATGCTCGCCATTACTCTTAAGTAAATTAGGGTTTATATAAATATTCTTTTGTATTTATTTATTTTAAAAAAAAAGGGCAGCTCTGGTGCACGAAGCTCTCTCTTATGCGGGGTCCGGGGAAGGGGTAGACCACAACGGCCTAAAGTACACAGCCTTACCTTGCATTTTGCAAGAGGCTGTTTCTATGCCTTGAACCCGTGACCTCAAAGTCACATGACGACAACTTTTACCGTTGCGCCAAGGCTTCGATGATAAAGGAGGGTCTTGCGTCAGGTGCCAGCCGGCAAGGGAGAAGTTGAAGATGGTTTTGTTATTTCTTTCTTACAAATGAATATGCATTTGTATATTACTTTGTGAGGAAGAAATGAAAATCATCTGCAGCTTTTTAAAATATGGCAACCCTTGCGTCAGGTGCCAACCGACAAGGGTGAAGCTGAAGATGATTTTGTTATTTCTTTTTTGCTTGCAAATGAATATGCATTTGTATATTAGTTTGCAAATGAATATTTACTATTGCCAATTAGCATCCCCTCGGAAGCGACGCGCTGTATCAGAACCCAGGTGTAGTGAAAAGTGGAAATGGGTTCATACCATGGAGGTCAAGAACGGCAATAGTAAATAGGGTATCACCAGAACATAAGATTCGTATTGCCACATGGAATATAGGGACACTAACTGGCAAGAGTTTGGAGTTAGTAGACGCGATGAAACGTAGGAGAGTCAACATCGCTTGTATCCAAGAAACCAAGTGGAAAGGGGCTAAAGCAAGAGAAATAGATGGGTATAAATTATGGTACGTAGGAAAGGAAAATAACAGAAATGACGTAGGAATAATAGTGGGTAAGGAATTAAAGGATAAAGTTGTGGATGTTAAAAGAATCAGCGATAGAATTATAATAATAAAAATTGTTCTAGGAGAGCAAATTATAAATGTTTTAAGTGCATATGCACCACAAGTAGTGTTACAAGAGATAATCAAGAAACAGTTTTGGGAAGATATGGAGGGAGTCATGCAAGAAATTCCCAACACTGAGCGGATATTTATATGTGCAGACTTAAACGGCCATGTAGGAAAAGATAAGGAAGGATATGATAGAATACACGGTGGATATGATATAGGTGAACGAAATGAGATGGGGGAGAATATCCTTGATTTTGCTTTGTCATATAACCTATCCATTGCAAATACACTCTTTAAGAAGAGGAATGAACATTTAATAACCTTTAAAAGTGGACTTCATAAAAGCCAAATAGTCTTTTTTCTACTTAGGAATAATGAACAATCTACATGTAAGGATTGTAAGGTGATACCTGGTGAGAGTTTGACCTCACAACATAGGTTAATGGTTATGGATATCTATATCAAAAGATGGAGTAAAAGAACTAAACTTAATACATACCCAAAAACTAAGTGGTGGAACTTAAAAGGAGAGAAAATAACCTCCTTCAAAAATAAGTTGATGGTAGAAGGAAAGTGGAACTATGAAACAGAAGTAAATACTATGTGGATTAATATGGCTGAGTGTATTAAGAAAGTGGCAAAAGATGTCTTAGGAATATCTAAAGGTAAAAGGGTATTGGCAAAGGAAACATGGTGATGGAGTGAAACAGTTCAAAAAGTTATTAAAGAAAAACGGATGCGTTTTAAAGCATGGCAGAAGATTAGAAATAATGAAAACTATGAGCAATATAAGAATGCTAAAAAGGTTGCTAAGAGAATAGTGAGGCTAAACTTAAAGCATATGATGAGCTCTACAATAGACTAGGAACAAGAGAAGGTGAGAAAGATGTGTTTAAACTTGCAAAAGTAATAGAACAGAAGGGTAAGGACGTAGATCATGTTAGGTGTATTAGAAGCGATGATCAAAGGGTATTAGTCAAAGATGATGAGATCAAACAAAGGTGGGAAACATACTTTCAAAAATTGTTAAATGACAATGGCCCTGAGAATATAGGGATTGAAAATACTATAAATCAAAATAACATTGGATATTATAGGTATGAACGTAGGATTAAAATACCTGAAGTAAAAGAGGCCTTGAAAAAGATGAAATCAATAAAGGCCATGGGGCTTGATGGTATACCAATAGAGGTTTGGAAGCATATGGGAGACATTGGGGTAGTTTGGTTGACCAAGTTGTTTAACAAGATTATAAAATCAAAGAAAATGCCAGATGAGTGGAGGAAAAGCTCTATTGTACCAATTTATAAGAATAAAGGAGACATACAGAGCTGCACTAATTATAGAGGGATCAAACTTATGAACCATACTATGAAACTTTTTGAAAGAGTAATTGAGAAGAGGCTGCGCCATAAAACAAGTGTATCAGAGAATCAGTTTGGTTTCATGCTTGGGAGGTCTACCATGGAGGCTATTTTCTTACTAAGACAATTAGTAGAGAAATATAGGGAAAGGAGGAAAGACCTCCACATGGTCTTTATTGATTTAGAGAAAGCTTATGATAGAGTCCCTAGAGAGTTAATATGGAGAGTGTTGGGTGGTAAAGGGGTTTCGCAAGGATATATAGACATAATTAAAGATATGTATGAGGGAGCGGTAACAAATGTTAAGACCACTAGTAGTGTGACTGGTGATTTTCCTGTCACTGTAGGATTGCACCAAGGATTGGCATTGAGTCCATACCTTTTCACATTGGTTATGGATGAGCTAACAAAACATCTATACGAGGAGATTCCCTGGTGCATGTTATTTGCAGATGATATAGTCTTACTTGATGAGACAAGGGAGGGTGTAAACATAAAGCTAGAATTATGGAGAGAAGCATTAGAATTTGAAGGATTTAAAATTAGTCGAACTAAGATAGAATATATGGAATGTAATTTTAGCAAGGAGAGTAGGAGTAGAATACCAGTCAAGATTGATAACCAAGAAGTCCCCGTCAAAGACCACTTTCGGTACTTAGGATCAATAATTCATGAGAGTGGAGAGATTGAGAGGGAGGTTATCCAGAGAATTTAAGCGGGTTGGAACAAATGGAGATGTGCATCTGGAGTTTTGTGTGATCGACGGGTGCCACTCAAACTAAAAGGAAAATTATATAGGATGGCCATAAGGCCAGCCATACTCTATGGATTAGGGTGTTGGGCAGTTAAGGAACATCATGCTCATAGGATGAGCATTGCAGAAATGAGGATGTTGAGATGGATGAGTGGTAAGACAAGAAAAGATAGAATTCGAAATGAAAATATTCGAGGAAATTTAGGGATAGCACCAATAGGTAATAAGATGAGGGAGACTAGACTTAGATGGTTTGGACATGTTCAAAGGAGACCAACAACGGCACCGGTTAGAAGAAGTGAGGCAATACAAGTAGAAAGTTTTAAAAGGGCAAGGGGAAGGCCCAAAAGAACGTGGATAAAAGTGGTGAGGAAAGATTTAAAAACTTTGGGACTAAATGAAGACATGGTATTTAATAGAGTGGAATGGAGGAATAAGATTCCTGTGGCCGACCCCTAATTGGGATAAGGTCTTGATGATGATGATGATATTAGTTTGTAAGGAAGAAATGAAAATTATCTTTAGCTTTTTAAAAATATGGCAACCCTAACATGACATGAATTGAAAACTGACATTCCATCAAGCTAGGGCGTTTCCCATAAGCGACAGGTTGCATCGGATCCCGGGTGCGGTGAAAAATAGGCAAGGGTTGCTAGGGCATTCTCCCAGAAGCGACGCGCTACATCGGATCCCGGGTGTAGTGAAAAATGGGCAAGGGCTGCTAGAGCGTCCCCTCGGAAGCAACGCGATGCATCAGAACCCAGGTGCAGTGAAAAGTGGACATGGGTTCATGCCATGGAGGTCGAGAAAGGCGATAGTAAATAGGATATCTCTAAAACATGAGATTCATATCGCCACATGGAATATAGGGACATTGACAGGTAAGAGTTTGGTGTTAGTAGAAGCGATGAAACGTAGGAGAGTCAACATCGCTTATATTCAAGAAACCAAGTGGAAAGGGGCTAAAGCTAGAGAAATAGATGGGTATAAATTATGGTATGTAGGAAAGGATAATAACAAAAATGACATTGGAATAATAGTGGATAAGGAATTAAAGGACAAAGTTGTGGACGTTAAAAGAATAAGTGATAGAATTATAATAATAAAACATGTTCTAGGAGAGCAGATTATAAATGTTGTAAGTGCATACGCACCACAAGTAGGGCTACAAGATATAATCAAGAAACAGTTTTGGGAAGATATGGAGGGAGTCATGCAAAAAATTCCCAACACTGAGGGGATATTTATAGGAG
Organism: Warburgia ugandensis; assembly: GCA_035236585.1. Lineage (NCBI taxonomy): Eukaryota > Viridiplantae > Streptophyta > Magnoliopsida > Canellales > Canellaceae > Warburgia > Warburgia ugandensis. Next base: position 62,422,343 of record CP141130.1, read on the forward strand.
CAGACTTAAATAGCTATGTCGGAAAAGAAAAGGAAGGATATGATAGAATATACGGAGGGTGTGGTATTGGTGAACGAAATGAGATGGAGGAGAATATCCTTGATTTTGCTTTGTCATATAATCTGGCCATTGCAAATACACTCTTTAAGAAGAGGGATGAACACTTAATAACCTTTAAAAGTGGACTTCATAAAAGCCAAATAGACTTTTTTCTAATGAGGACTAATGAACGATCTATGTGTAAGGATTGTAAGGTGATTGCCCGGTGAGAGTTTAACCTCACAATATAGGTTAATGGTTATGGATATCCATATCAAAAGATGGAGAAAAAGAACTGAACTTAATACACATCTAAAAACTAAATGGTGGAACTTAAAAGGAGAGAAAATAACCTCATTAAAAAATAAGTTGACAGTAGAAGGAAATTGGAACTATGAAACAGAGGTAAATATCATGTGGACTAATATGGCTGAGTCTATTAAGAAAGTGGCAAAAGATGTCTTAGGAGTATCTAAAGGTAAAAGGCTATTAGCAAAGGAAACATGGTGGTGGAGTGAAACGGTGCAAAAAGTTATTAAAGAAAAACGGATGCATTTTAAAGCATTGGAGAAGACTAGAAATAATGAAAACTATGAACAATACAAGAATGCTAAAAAGGTTGCTAAGAGAATAGTAAGTGAGACTAAACTTAAAGCATATAATGAGCTCTACAATAGACTAGGAACAAGAGAAGGTGATAAAGATGTGTTTAAATTTGCAAAAGTAAGAGAATGGAAGGGTAAGGACTTAGATCGTGTTAGGTGTATTAGAAGTGATGATCAAAGGGTATTAGTCAAAGATGATGAGATCAAACAAAGGTGGGAAACATACTTTCAAAAATTGTTAAATGACAATGGCTCTGAAAATATAGGGATTGAAAATACTATAAATCTAAATAACATTGGATATTATATTTATGAATGAAAAAGATGAAATTAGGAAAGGCCATGGGGCCCGATGGTATACCAATAGAGGTTTGGAAGCATATTGGAGATATTGGGGTAGTTTGGTTGATTAAGTTGTTTAACAAGATTATAAAATCAAAGAAAATGCCTGATGAGTGGAGGAAAAGCTCTATTGTACCAATTTATAAGAATAAAGGAGACATACAGAGTTGCACTAATTATCTAGGGATCAAACTTATGAGTCACACTATGAAACGTTTTGAAAGAGTGATTGAGAAGAGGCTACGACATGAAACAAGTGTATCGGAGAATCAGTTTGGTTTCATGCCTGAGAGGTCTACCATGGAAGCTATTTTCTTGCTAAGACAATTAGTAGAGAAATATTGAGAGAGGAGGAAAGACCTCCACATGGTCTTTGTCGACTTAGAGAAAGCTTATGATAGAATCCCTAGAGAGTTAATATGGTGTTGTGTGATAAAAGGGTTTCGCAAGGGTATATAGATATAATTAAAGATATGTATGAGGGAACAGTAACAAATGTTAAAACCACTAGTGGCTAGACTGGTAATTTTCCTGTCACTGTAGGATTGCACCAAGGATCAGCATTGAGCTCATACCTTTTCACATTGGTTATGGATGAGTTAACAAAACATCTACAAGAGGAGATTTCCTGGTGCATGCTATTTGCAGATGATATAGTCTTGATGAGACAAGAGAGGGTGTAAACATAAAGCTAGAGTTATGGAGAGAAGCATTATAATATGAGGGATTTAAATTTAGTCGAACGAAGATAGAATATATGGAATGTAATTTTAGCAAGGAGAGTAGGAGTGGAACACTAGTCAAGATTGATAACCAAGAAGTCCCCGTAAAAGACCACTTTCAGTACTTAGGATCAATGATTCATGAGAGTGGAGAGATTGAGAGGGAGGTTACCCAGAGAATCCAAGCGGGTTGGAACAAATGGAGATGTGCATCTGGAGTTTTGTGTGATCGGCGGGTGCCACTCAAACTAAAAGGAAAATTCTATAGGATGGCCATAAGGCAGGCCATGCTCTATAGATCAGAGTGTTGGGCAGTTAAGGAACATCATGCTCATAGGATGAGCGTCGCAGAAATGAGGATGTTGAAATGGATGAGTGGTAAGACAAGAAAAGATAGAATTAGAAATGAAAATATTAGAGGAAATTTAGGGGTAGCACCAATAGGTAACAAGATGAGGGAAACGAGACCAACAACGACACTGGTTAGAAGGAGTGAGGCAATACAAGTAGACGGTTCTAAAAGGGCAGGGGGAAGGCCCAAAAGAACGTGGATAGAAGTGATGAGGAAAGATTTAAAAACTTTGGGATTAAATGAAGCCATGATACTTAATAGTGGAATGGAGGAATAAGATTCATGTGGCCGACCCCTAATTGGGATAAGGTCTCAACGACAACGACGATTTATTTATTTATTTCTTATCAATCAATAGAGAGAAAGAACCAAGTAAACAGGTTTCTATAACATATAAACAGATATGAGTCACCAAACACCATTATGTGTTTCAACATTGGATAAACAGATATTATCAACGGCCTTTACCAAACAGCACTCATATTTTCAGAAACAAATACTAGATAACAGCTTATCAGATAACAGTTCTTGCAAAATAAGTTACCAAACAGATATGAGTTACCAAACACCATTATGTGTTTCAACATTGGATAAACAGATATTATCAACGGCCTTTACCAAACAGCACTCATATTTTCAGAAACAGATACTAGATAACAGCTTATCAGATAACAGTTCTTGCAAAATAAGTGTTGCCAGTTGCTATCTTAGCTTTGCTTGTTAATGGATTTTTTTGATGTATCAATGGAAGATCTTAGAAGAATCGTGGAATAGATATGCTAAACAAATTTGTTCTTGTATGGACAAGACAAACTGAATTTTATCAACTATTAGTTTATACATAGAAAGGTCTTGGAGGGATCATCAATAAGATAGAGAAGAAAAGTACTATATGAACTGGACAACATTTTCATTTTTCCCCAATGTCTTTGCTGGTGCTGTGCTATGAATATTCGAGTGAACTGCAATAGTAGAGGAATCACCAAGCATGAATATCCGATCTTGTTAGACTTTCCAGTTTCAACCTTGGTAAAGCTCTTCTTTCATGTTCCAAAGTCCGATTCTTTGATTATCATCAAGTGCAACTGTTACTAAATTACTTAATAATGCCAGATACTCTCCATTTGATATATTATAATATAAACTGTAGTTATTATGTAAATATTCATGATTTATGCCTTTTTTTTGCTTCATTTATCATGATTTTCTTGGTTTCTGAGTGTATTTATTGGCCAATAATCTTTGTGCAGGGCCAAGGAGCATGCAATTTCTTTAAATGGCTGGATATAGGACAAGTAAGCAACACAAGCATCAGTCAGTCAGATGAGTGCAGTCCTGCAAGTTCTTCTAATTCAACATCTGACAGTGACAGAGCAACTGATATGGGAACGAGTTGCATGCTTGAAGGAGAAGGTAAGCTAGGGGGGACTCAGTCAGAAGACTCAGGTGATAAAGTATCCTTGTCCTCATCTCCAAACGAATGTCAGCGGACACGGTTTGGTTTTGAAGTGCACAGCTATCATCCTACGCTAATTGAAAGGCATGGTTTGCATGTGGATGTCAGTAACAGTTCTGATGCATCGTTAGTAAGAAAAATCAATAAACAAGAGGGAGCTGAGTCAAACAAGTCAAGTGATAAAAGATCACTATCGGTGTTGCTGTGTGAATGTGAAGAGGAGACACACTTTCATTCTGGGGTTAGTGACAACGTAGATGTGGCTGCCACAAACTATGCTGATGCAGTGTTTGAAGAAGTTACTGAAACAGAGGGATTTCTGTTGGATGAATCTAGTGGTAAAGAATCACCATCATTATCTCCTGCTGAATGTCAACAGGAGATACATTTTGAATACTGGGTCGATAATGATGTACATTTGGATGCCAGGAGTGATGCTGATGTACTATTCAAAGCAGAAGTTAGTAAAGTGGAAGGTGTTGGCATTCAGTCCGATGATTCAACCGATAACAGCTTGTCCTCCTATGAATTCGGACAGGAGAAATGGTGTGGTTCTGGGGTTGTCAATGAGCACTCTCCACTAATTGAAGGACTCACATTACATTTTCATGCCACAAATTGGAGGGGTGCACTATTGGAGCGAGAAATTGCTGACCTAAAGGGCATTCAATTTGATGAGGGTAGTAATCAAAGATCACTGATTTTGTCTTCCTGTGAAAATTTAGAGGGTCAAGAGACACAGTTTGGTTCTAGGGTTGATGATTTTCATTCTCCACCAAGTTTACATGTCGGTAATATGAATTATGATGATAGGCAGTTAAGAGAAGTTAGTATACCAGAGGTCGTTCCATCGGACAAAACAAATGGTGAAGGATTGTTGTTGTTATCTCCCTGTGAATGTCAAGAGGAAGAATTACAAACTAGTTCCAAGGTCAATGGCAATCTCCCTCCATCAGTTGGAAGACTCAGTTTACACGTGGATGCCACTGGTAGTGCTGATGCAACCTTTGAAGGAAAGGATGGTGTGCCCAAGGGAATTCAATCAGAGTCGTCATATGATAATGGATTGCCGTCAGGGTCTGCATATCGCCAGGAGAGACATTTTGGTTCTGTGTTTAATGATGATTTACATGTGGATGCTGAGAACGATGCTGATGCAACAGTTGAAGGACAAATTAGTGAATTGAACAGCATTCAATCATACGAATCAAGTGCTACAGAAACGCCGTCATTGTCTTCTTATGAATGTTTAGAGGTGGCAAAATTTGGTTCTAGGGTGAACAATGGTAGCTCTCAACCAGCGGATGCATTTCTCAAAGAAGTTACTAAGGTAGAGGTAAGTCAACAATATGGGTCAATTGATAACAGAGTGCTGTCACTATCTCCTTCTGACGGCCCAGATGAGATGCGACCAGTTGAAAGACTCAGTTTACATGTGGAGGGAACCCAGTCGGGCGGCACAAGTGACAAAGGATTGCGGTCATTGTCTCCCTATGAATGTCAAAAGGAGACACAAATAGGTTCTGGGATTCGAAGGGGTTGCTCTTCACTAAATGAAAGACTCAGTTTACATGTTGATGCTGCTAATGGTGCAGAGGCAAAGAAATGTACCAAATGTGGCGGACAAGGACACATGAGAAGGGACTGCATGCGATGGCGAATTTGTTTCAGGTGCGGTAGAGTCGGGCATTTGAAGAAGGATTGCACTACTTAGGATAACATGGATGACTGGGGGAGAATCTGCATTTAGATCCCTAATTTTGATGGTGTCGTGTATGATAACTGTGACATGCTCTTGTGTCTGTATCTTCTAGCGTGTGTATGTGTATATAGTGGAGTATGGTTTAGAAACTAGGCTTTAGAGAAGTTATTAAGTTGTACAAGTAGATGGTCAAGGGCAGTGTTCACAATGAGTACATCAGTAGATGGTTCTTTTCCTCCTAGCCGATGCCTGCATGCTGCATACCACGTACTACGCAGTTTATGATGGGACCTAGTTGGATTGTTCTCCAAATTGGATGTATCGAGTAGTCCCGACCGTCCGATTACCTGGCAGTGGGTACTTTTAGCACAGGAATCGTCGTTTATGGGTAATCAGCTGCCTGTTAGGGGTGTATAAACATCAAAATTTATAAATTCTAACCGATGAGTCACTATGCGCACCTTACAGATGCTATCCCATGCTTCCAGTGTCAGGGATCTGAAATCTGCAAAACATGTGAATGAAATCTGCGTATCAGCTGATCCGTGGATAATGATGTTATCCTTTCTGTGAGCACATCTAATATGCAGGTTAAATTATGATTAAAACACCCTTAGAACCTTGTCTGGGTGTTCTGTGTTTTGAAGCGGCAGTTAGCATGGCAGACAATTATTATGCATGGATAATGTTATCTTTGCTTTTCTCGAACTACAGTGTGTGTGGATAACATACAAAGCACATAAGTCAATATTGCCCAGCCATCCTTTTAGGGAACGTAGGAAGCTTGTGAGAGGGAGGGTGGCCTGTGATATACAGGGAGAGAGCTGTCCCAAGGATGCATATGGAAAGGGAGTAAAATGTATGACCTGTTGGGTGTATCAGTTAAAAGAAAATAAATAAAAACTACTGTTGAACATGTAAATTCAATCCATCCCCTCGTTTGATCTCTGCAGCTCATACACGCCCTCATATAGACTCTTTGGATTTTGGGTGCGATGCTTTGCGCCTTGAAATGGGGACATCTTAGAACTTCTGGTTCAATTAGCAAAGCTTATATGAACTGTTTACTGGATTAAGGCCGGAGAGCAATTCAGGAAACGGGATTATATGAGCCTAGCCAGCCCAAGTCAAGACCGTTGCACTCCAAATGCTGACCCTCTATTTAGGGGGCTGGCCGTAGATTGGTTATCGTAGAAAGCATTGCCTGCTATGTCGTCTGATATGCCCCATTCTTTTTGAAACAACCAACTGATGCAGTGCTACTTTTTTGACCAGGCTTAACCAGTAAAATTCTCGAGTTGGATTTGGTGGCTTCTTTAAGTCTACCAGGAGACTCATAAAAAAGGGTTTTCAAACGAAAGGCAAATCTCGAGTCAAACGTCAAAGGTTCGCGAGTCCAAACCTTGTATCACGTGTGGAGGATCCTGTCCGTCTCTTCTGGGCCACCATTGACCATTCTACGCTTTGTCCTTTATCGTCGATCTCAATCACTAAACAGTTTAATTCTGCCATTGCAGCTTGTCCACGGTTGGGCTCGCTTGATCGGCAACAATTGTTCCGAAGTTTGGCCTCATGGGTAGGCTCCACATCTTGATTTGATCCAACCATCGAACCAGAACGAGTATGTGATCCGAGAGAGGTAGGAACGGATCGCAAAATTGACGCGTCAACACTACAAATGCTAATGTTAGCCCTCCAGATTAAAGACCTTGATCTAGACAAACATGTGTCCCATATGCTGTGGACTCATAGAGGTTAAACGAATCTTATGGGCATCATTCCAAGCTTCTGCCTTGTCAAGAGAATTAGGTGTTCTGGCTGGAACGAAATGACTTGGAAAGCGGGAGATGGTCTAGTATTGACCACATCCTTCTTTGCCGAATCACGTGTTCTGCTCATGGTTGTCCGTTTAAAACCACAAGGAATGCTCATATGGGCACATCATCTAGACTACAACCCATGGCACCGCTCAATCGTGGGGTCCCCAAGAGTGAATTGGCATTTGTAACGTGAAAAAGTTGGGTCAATATTTTTAAAATTAAAGAAAAAATGAAAAATGAAAAAACGCGAATGCTCGGGAAGGAACCTTTTCCCCAAAAGTGTATAATCATATCTCTGCCTCCTATTCGATTTTAGCAGTATGCTTCATGCCCAAGTGACTCGTCCGTTCTTGAGTTTGACTCAACCGAGTTTTAAGCTATTAGAAACTCACCATTTTTTCAGTTTGTTAGGTTCTGATGCCTTATGAGTCGGACCATTTATTTGATGATCCAAATTGACCATCTGTTAGCAATGACGAGTCACTTACTCCGTAGCTTGCAAGTAGATGAGACAGAGGCAAAATGAATAGCTATATAGCTTCAAATCACGAGTGTTAGTTAATAAGTGTATTCCTAACCATGGTTACTAAAATCTAACAATAAGTGATTTTTCTTTTTAAACGCAGCTATGTTTTTAATGCCCTAATATTTTCTTGAATAATTCGAAAAGCCTTCCAGTGCAGCAGCGCAAGAAGGAATCGCTCTGGTGGACGTTTTGTGTTTGAGGTGCACATTGTGTGTGTTCAACAACATTAAAAAAAAAGAATTTTTTAAAAAATGTTATGAACAATTTGCCATATTTCATGTAATATTTGTAAATCTAATTACAAATCCAAATTGAAACTAGAAGATAGATCCTAAACATGCTTTCCCCCTACTTTATTTTAGTTTTCTATTAAAATGCAATTTTTTCTCCATTGTTTTGCAAATATTTTCCTCAGCCAAACTTTGTTCCTTGTCCGCCAAACAATACTAAATATGTGCACGCTCAGACATCTCACTTGGAATGTGCACATGTTCAAGTCACCTCTTATCCCTCCCCTCTAGGTACCAAGTGTGATTTGCTTTGTAAATCTTCACTTGCAATGAAAAAACAAAACAACATAATTAGTCCGAATAGATATTTAGGATATGACATGTACTCAACCAACATGACCTGAGCCTTTAATTTGAGTACCTGTGATGGAAAAGACCTAATCCAAGTGATTATCATTAACAAGTGAAAAGACTTAGAACGTGCAATAATCTAATAAACAAATAAGTGTATGTAATGGTTAGGATGATGAATTGAAGCTTTTGACGCCGGCATCTCCATAGTTTATCATCATTAGACAGAGGGTTTGGGTCAGTCTAACGTCATACACGTGGGACCAGATCCTTGTTACTTCAATTCTTGCAATGGGACGATTTGAGTCGACTCAATGAGTCCGGTAATGGAGGCCAGGAAAACTATTAAAAATGAAGCTGAGAAATTTCTGGTGGGGCGCAAAACCCACGCTACAACCAGAGATATTGAGAATATGCGATCATAAACGCTATTCTGAAAATAATACAACAATTTTAAATTCAATCTTCTCTCTTTCTCTCCACATCATCTTCTCCTCTTTTGCTACGTTTCATACCGATCCGACTGTTTCATCGCATGGCTTCCTTGTTCATCTCCTCCGGCTACCCGCCTTTTCTTCCTCCCTTCAAATCGGCCGGAAAATGAACTGATGTCACATTCCAGTCGGCACGCGGGGCCCGAGTTTCTCCTCTTTCATTTCCCGCGGCGGCTTGCAGGCAAGCTTTTAATTCTAAATGCTTCCTTCTAAAGTTCTCTTTCTTCGGTGAACTGACTTCTGAAACCGGCGGTGTCTGTGTATCTGATGCTTATTCTTGGAAGCTTCTAAAAGATCCATGTATCTTTACTTTCTGCATTGAGGAAATTAGGCCAGAATTCCTGTCTTTTTCTTGTTCGTCTTCTTGAAATTCTTTGACCTAGAAACATCTTCAACCTTTGCGAATTCTGGCGTTTCCTTCTCAAGTTCTAGGTCAAAGACTTGTCTGATTTACTCAAAAGTCAGAAATTGATTGGAATTCTTCTATTCGGTGAATCTTTTGCAGAGTGTTTGACGAGTCGGAGAAGTGCAATTTCTTTTCTAATTTAAAATTCTTTGTGCTTTTACTATATAGAGTTCGATCCTTGCTTATTGCTCGAGAGCAGTTCTTTTATCCTTCTTATCTGCTTGGGATTTGATCGCCTGAAAATTCAGGAATCTTTTGAATTCTTTGGATCTTGAAGGTCTGCAATCTTATTCTTACTCTTGTTCTTTCTTCTTGCTTCTTGGTGAAGTCTTGTGTTTTCCTTGAGAGAATTCGATTAGAATCCGAGGGTTACTTGATCAAATTTTATTACCTGAGAAAAGGTTATTATTTAGTTTTGCTCATGAACTTCTGGTGATACTCCGGGAATTTCATAACTCTTTGGTGTTTTAGAACGGTTTGAAGAATGTCTGGAGCTGGGCAGGCGGTTGAGCATGTCGGATTTTCAAAGATGGAGGCAAAACCAACAGCTGAGAATGAACAACGTCCTGGCTGTTGTAACCCTGTGAAGAAACCGGGACCAGTGACAATGGATCACGTTCTCTTGGCACTGAGGGAGACCAAAGAGGAGAGGGAAGTGAGAATTCGTAGCCTTTTTAATTTCTTTGATGTTGCCAATGTTGGATATCTAGACTATTCACAGATAGAGGCAGGTCTATCTGCACTCCAGATACCGGCTGAGTACAAGTATGCAAAGGATCTTGTAAAGGTTTGTGATGCTAACAGAGATGGACGTGTTGATTACCAAGAGTTCAAGCTGTATATGGATGATAAAGAACTTGAGCTTTATCGCATCTTCCAAGCAATTGATGTTGAACATAATGGCTGCATTTTGCCAGAAGAGCTCTGGGATGCACTTGTGAGGGCAGGTATGCTATATTTTCCTTTTTCTATAATTTGTTATTTCACTATATCCATCTTTCCATATTCATATATTTTTGTAGGTTTTCTTTATAATACTATCATAAAAGGGATGGGCTAGAATTTGGGCATCACATACCATAACATGTTGGAAGAAAGAGAGAGCTGCACAAACAAACTAGAAGATGGGAGCTTGAGAATCTAGCAGTTGTATCTAACTGAAACTTCTTAGAGCCGGTTAGAGAAAAGACAACATTTGTTCATGGGTGTTTCAAGGCGGGACATGGAAAACCTCAAATGTTTGATTGATAGTCTCATGAATTTTCCCTCATCTCCAAATTCCTAGTTTGGTGGATTTCTTATGTCAGCATCTTTAAACTTATCACCCACAACTTCTGAACAACTGATGTTTAAGATTTGAAACGATGATATGTTACAAGAGGCTTTAACTATTTAACGCCTCTACATGGTCCACATGTGGAATAGTGAACTCATACTCAAACTCTTTCCATGACGTGGCACTTGGCAAATTTATATTGATTATTACTGTAGATCAAATTATCTTGCTTCCTATATCTGTTCTTGGTTATAAATTTCATTATATCTGAAAAATTCTTTGCTTTCAGACATAAGACAAAAACCATTTCCCATCTTCTTACCAAGTAGTAACTTACAAAACCTATCCATGCATCCAACCCTAATGAAAAAGTACAAAATTCAATTTCCATCTTCTTACCAAAATAGTACCTTACAAAACCTATCCATGCATCCAACCCTAATGAAAAAGGACAAAATTCAATCTCCATCTTCTTACCAAAATACTACCTTACAAACCTATCCATGCATCCAACCCCAATGAAAGAGGAGAAATAAGGGTTAGACTTGACTTTGTTGTAATGTTATAATAATGCTAATTTTGTGGTTGTTTTTCATTTCTATTTGAGTTCCCAGAATATTATTGTTGAGCTTTAGAGTCCATGTTTTAAAAGGAGGTGAGTCGAAGTTTGAGTTTCTCTTTCAAAGTGAGGCTTAGGTTGAAGAAAGAGAATTGAGTTTCGGCATACTTATAGAATCTTTTTAAGATGCAAAATTACATTTTAGTGGAATTTTCAGGTATCTCTAATGTTTAGAATAAGCATAATATAATGTGCTAGAAATTTGAGTCTTGTAGGTCTTTTTTAAGATGAGGGGAGTAAGTCAAACCTGGGGTGCCTAGAGTGGAAAGCCTTTTTAGGATGGAGGAGATAGGGGACTTAAGCTTGACTTGCTGATTCTGTTGGGAGCTTCACCCTCAAACTTCCCTAGATTGGCCCACAAGTTTGATTGGCAATGCATTTGAATATAGGAAGCTCAAGAATGTCAAGGACAATCTTGAGGGAACTGTAAATTTGGTGTCATCAGAATACAATCAGAATACAAAGGTCAAAGCAATGAGAAGGCCTTCCCCAAATTCAACAATGGAACCAACAGGATAAAAGCTTCTGAGAAGATTTCTATCAGCCTACCACGTCCAAGCTCTTAATCGCTATTGTACTTTGGCATAGTGAGAGAGGAATGTGAAAGAGAATACAAATGAACATCTTGGACTAGCATGAATGTTGGTCTAGCTTAAACAAAGACATCAATTTGTTGCCCGTTATTATGGACCTTTGGCGGCTTCCAAATTGAAGTTGAGGATAGCATGTGATCGACAAATTTTAACTGCCGAACAAGGTTTTCAAGTAGCTCACAGATTTGATGAAGACATCTCATGGCTTGGCAATTAGTACATTCACCTTTTCCAATTCAATCGGCTTTTCGTTAATCAGGACGTGATTGGAGAACTATTAATGTGCTGAAGTTTTGAATGAAGCATATCAAGGTCATGCATTGGAGTTGTCAATCTAGTACCACGAAATTTCTTAGGATCAACTACAACACCATAGACTGGCCCATAAACATCCCACAAGATAGTGATACTCTGAGCATTGGTAAACTTGTGAGGTTCAAGCAGAGCTTTTCTAGCTTCAAATCTCACATATTTACATGCTTCTTGGTGCCCGGATTATAGATGAGGATTTCATAGAAACTAGAGAAAGAAGGCAACATTTATCAAATGCACATTAAATTTTTTGAAGCATTATTCAACTTCGATGATATCTCCAATGCTTCTTATTGTCCATCTTTAATCTTACAACCAGTCTTCTGTTCATCACCTGGAGAGCTTTATTCTCCTGGTATCAATGGCAGGTCAGTCTTTGAAAAGATTGTAAGCCTGGTCATCGTGTTGTGCATATGAGTAAGTAAATAGAAAACTTATACTTGACTGGGATCTTATTTATGCTTTGGTTATCGGGAATAGTCTCAGCCCATTGCTCATTTGGTGAATCATTAAGGCTGGCATAGAACAAGGCTAAGGCTCTCTATCATGAAGTTCATCTATCTGTTTCTTTAGTTCAGGCTGCTTGATATGGTTCATATTGTGGAAGGTCAAATTTGACAAGACAAAACCAAGCACCATATCAGTAACTGTTGGATGTTAGGGAGCACATCTGGAACAAGATCAGGGAAAGCAGAGGGAATTTCCTAAACTTGAAGCTGCAACTTTTGTCATCTTGGTATTTAGTCATTTTTGTGCCAATATTCTCTTCATGATTCCTCACTCTTGGAGTTATCCCAGAGCTATCTCATGGTAATGTTGTGGGGCTAAAACTCATGATGTGCCTTAACACACTTGGATGCTTGAAGCTTTATGCTATTCTTAAAAAAGAAGCTGCAACTTTTGGGACAAGATCAGGGAAAGCAGAGGGAATTTCCTAAACTTGAAGCTGCAACTTTTGTCATCTTGGTATTTAGTCATTTTTGTGCCAATATTCTCTTCATGATTCCTCACTCTTGGAGTTATCCCAGAACTATCTCATGGTAATGTTGTGGGGCTAAAACTCATGATGTGCCTTAACACACTTGGATGCTTGAAGCTTTATGCTCTTCTTAAAAAAGAAATGTTAAATATTTTGAACTGGTCTGGAACTACTCAGTTGGCTTAAGTTTTGATTTGCGATTTTTTTTTTCTTGTTGCATTACATCTTCAGTTTCCTTTTTATTGTTTTTTCTTTTGTTTTGACCATCTTTTCTATTGAGTACAATGTCTTGACTGCCCATGAACCATTGATTTGGCTCACAGATTTGATCACCATAGAAGTAATCTTATAAGCGAGCCATGCTACTCATCGAGGGTTGCAACTTAGTTTGGGGCATGATCCATGGTTCTCTGAGACCTGGGCTAATTGCAATACAATTCTTTTTCTTTACGAAGTTTCAAGAACTTTACCAAATATATATATATATATATATATATATATATATGAGAGTTAGTGCTGGGTAACATATACAAAATAAATATCAATTTACTGATATTAAGTTTGTGAGTTGGAAACCGCAATCTTGTCATCGTTATTAGGTGTCAGTCAAATAGACCAGCATCGGCTGTATTTCAAACCACATGTTTAGACTGTTAAGTAGTTTGTAGACACAAAGGTTTTCTTGAAAGATAACACCTTGTCATGGATGGACCTCATGGTTGTCATGTTTGCACCATGTGTAAAGTTGTATAGGATTTTGACCCAACCACCCTTGTTGTTTTGGTGAAGTGATGAAGCTGTCCTCAGTTTAGTCCAAGTGTTGATGGCAAGAATGTTGTTTGGATGATAATGACGAGGCTGTATCTCCATATTCATTCCCTAGATACAACCAATCATTCAAGTCATAGTATTATAAACTAACTACGATTAGTGTAGTATGGACTATGAATTGATGACAATTAAGTACCTGATCCGAACCATCAAGGGTAGATTGTATACCTCCGTTATGCAGGATTATGGCAATCATAGTTGAAAGTTCTAGTGCTGGCTTAAATATCTGAAACTATCAATGTCCAATAGTAGGTTGTATAGGGAATTTGACTAAACACCCATTTTTTGTATAGATGATGAACTTGTCTGCAATATGGTACACATGTTAATGACATAAAGTCTGTCTGGGACTATATTGACTGTTTTGTGTCTTCATATTTATTCCCAGAACAAACAGTCATTTAGATGACATCATTGCAGTAATATAAGGTAAAACCAAATGTTACTTTGGATATCAGATTTACAGGAAAGAGAAACAGAGTGGAAGGAATGGGCTTAGAGAATTAACGAAGGAGAAGAGGGAAAGAACAGAGAAAAAAGGAGGAGAGCACACACACACACACACACACACACACACACACACACACACACACACACACACACACACACACACACACACACACTCTCTCTCTCTCTCTCTCTCTCTCAAAGGGGCAGCCCCGGTGCATGAAGCTCCCGCCTATGGGGGGAGTCCGGGGAAGGGGTGGACCACAAGGGCCTATAGTAGGCAGCCTTACCTTGCATTTTGCAAGGGGCTGATTCCACACCTTGAACCCATGACCTCAAGGTCACATGATGACAACTTTTATCGTTGCGCCAAGGCTCCCCTTCTCTCTCTCTCTCCCTCTCAAACTGCAATATATCATCAAGCCTCAGCTTGCTAGAAATAAAACCCATCCTAAATTTTGGCAAGGGCTTGGTGAAAATACCAACTAGTTGGCTCTCTGAGCGTACAAATGGGGTGCTAATTTCACCACTCAGTACTTTCTCCCTAGGCTCAGCTTGTTAGAAATAAAACCCATCCTAAATTTTGGCAAAGGCTTGGTGAAGATACCAACTAGTTGGCTCTCTAAGTAGACAAATGGGGTGCTAATGTCACTACTCAGTACTTTCTCGCTAACAAGATGGCAGTCCACCTCAATGTGCTGTCCTCTTATGAGATACAGGATTTTTAGGGATATGAATAGTACCTTGGTTGTCACAAAATCATTTCATATGCGTAATTGCTTCAAATTCTGCAACATTCGTCTGTCAATTGAGTTGCTTCTAAAAATACTGGTCTTGCTTGCTAGTTGTGATTAGCTCACTACGTGGAATTGCTCCTTGATTTCTTCCAATAGTCTCCTATGAACTTAGAGACATTTATTTGTGCAAAGCAGTTTTCCCTAGTAGACCTGCTGTTCTTCAAATGCTAAATCCATCCTAGACCAGTAAGTAGAGCATTCATCTTTTTAATTTAGGTAAACAGAATTCCGAGCTATTATTTTTAGACTATATCATATCATGAAAAACTAATGAGGCAGAACGTGACTTTGTTTTAAGCTAAAGAGGAGTTGTGTTAAATATTTGCCTTGATATTTACCATCTACATTTCAGTAGTTTGTAGTCGGCAGATTCAACTGTACTATGGTTGTTCATGTAATCTTGTATAATTTGCTTCTTATGTTATTCTGCACTTTGCACTGCAATAAATCAAATGTTCTGTTACAGCATGTGGCAAATTGCTTTGTTCCAACCTCCATTTTCATTTATTTTTTAGTCAATAGTAGGGAGCAGAAAAGTGAATTGACATCGTTTTTATTTGTTGATAGTTGATAACCTAGAGTGCTAATTCAAATACTCAAACTTGGAACCCTAAAGTTTATCTTGAGCTTCGTTGTTAGCATTTATTTGTGTACTTGTTTTTCTTTTGTGCTTTTCGGTTTTTTAACTTAAACAATGTCCTTCTTTGTCATTTGTTCCATTTTAATTCATTTCCTTCATCTTATAAATCGACCCAGTTCTCTTTTGCAGGGATTGAAATTGATGATGAGGAGCTGGCTCGCTTTGTAGAGCATGTGGATAAGGATAACAATGGAATTATAACCTTTGAAGAATGGAGGGATTTTCTTCTACTCTATCCCCACGAGGCAACCATTCAAAACATTTATCAGTACTGGGAAAGGGTTTGTCTGGTAGACATCGGGGAACAGGCAGTCATTCCTGAGGGCATCAGTAAGCATGTACATGCAAGCAAATATTTGATTGCAGGGGGGGTAGCAGGTGCCACATCTCGTACTGCCACTGCTCCTCTTGATCGCCTGAAAGTCATGTTGCAAGTACAAACAACACATGCACGCATTATGCCGGCAGTAAAGGAGATATGGAAAGAAGGTCGCTTCTTGGGGTTTTTCAGAGGGAATGGATTAAATGTAATGAAGGTAGCACCCGAAAGTGCAATCAGGTTCTACTCTTATGAAATGCTGAAGACTTTCATAGTTAATGCTAAGGGAGAAGACAAGAGTGATATTGGCACCTCTGGGCGCCTACTTGCAGGTGGTATTGCTGGTGCAGTGGCACAGACTGCAATTTATCCTATGGATCTTGTAAAAACACGACTACAGACTTATGCCTGTGAAGGCGGAAAAGTTCCTAAACTTGGATCACTGTCAAAAGATATATTGGTTCATGAAGGACCTCGAGCCTTCTACAGAGGCCTGATTCCATCCCTTCTTGGGATTATCCCTTATGCTGGAATAGATCTTGCTGCATATGAGACCTTGAAAGATATGTCAAAAACATATATACTTCATGATAGAGGTGAGCTCTATGATTATTTTTGTTTTGCTTAAGGTTAACGTTCTCTCACTTCTTTGTTTCTAGTATCTATTCATTTGGTGATTCTCTGTCTTTGTTATTTCACCTGAAAATTTTGCAAACCATGTAGAACCTGGTCCACTTGTGCAACTTGGCTGTGGAACAATTTCAGGAGCTCTTGGAGCATCATGTGTTTACCCTTTGCAAGTTATTAGAACAAGGTAAGTTGGTTTTAGTGTGTTGTTTTACCCACTGGGGCTCTGCTGATATAGTTAGTCTGTTTTGGTTCCTTTTGTCACCTCATGTAGAGGCTAATTTTTTTTTATTCATTTCAGAATGCAAGCTCAGCGTACTAATACTGATGCTGCTTATAAGGGAATGTCTGATGTATTTTGGAGAACCCTCCGTCGTGAAGGCTTTTCTGGATTCTACAAGGGAATCTTTCCAAATTTGTTGAAAGTGGTGCCATCTGCAAGCATCACTTATCTTGTTTACGAGAGCATGAAAAAGAGTTTAGATCTGGCGTAAGACGTGGTATAGCTTTGCATGGCGGTGAAAGCTATTGGCAGTCATCGACTATGTAGTTGATGATGATGAAGTAAATAAGATTGCTAATTGAATAGGTCATGTGGTTGCTTCAGTGATGGCACTTTTTGATTCAGGATATGAGGGACAATGTTCTCTAGTCATATTTTTTGCGAGCTTCTTTAAACTAATAACAATGAGAAATTGCAAGGGTTATCTGCAAATCTGACATCTAACTGTGAGGTAATAAATATCATTCTTTTGCATAAATCTTATGTTTCCACTGGAATAGCACTTCAGGACAATACTCTAGTAGTCTAGATATGTTTTCTTCTACTTTCAGTATCTATGTCAATATTTTTGTCTACATTCCTGGTATGTGGTATTACCTCCATCTTTCCATGTTAGAGATGACATACCTTGACAGAAACAGGGAAAACATGCAAAGTGATTAAGGAAGAAAAAACCTAAATTTAGGTTTGGTAAACATGTAACTCTCTTTGTCAGAATAAAGGCAGATGCAACATTCACAGTGGTAAGCCTCCATATCAGTTACTTCAAATTTACTTTCCAGCAAAATGGATTTTGAAGAAAACATAACTGCAGTTTTGGGGATAATGGCTTAGTTTATAATTTGCATACTAAGTGTGGAGGAATACACTGATTAGTAAATAAAGTCAAGCATGAGCGCAAGGAAACCTAAAAGTTTGTTCAATTAGTTTGAATTGTGACGTAATGGGGCAGTCTAACATACAAAAACAATCAGAATGCTCATACCTGATTGTTGAAATAATATTCTGAGGCGTCCACTGACTAGTAAAAAAAGGTTGAGCATGGCCTGAAAAAAACTTTAAAGTTTGGTCAACTAGTTCAACATTGATGGAATGAAGCAATCCAGCCTATGATAAACAATCAGGATGTTCTCACATGGTCGTTGGAATAATGTTCTGAGATGTTCACCTGAATAGAGGAGGTCCTTTTGTTTTGATGAGCCAACTCTGTTGCAAAATCATCTCATCATCATCATCATCATCATCATCATCATCATCATCATCAAGACCTTATCTTGGTTACGGGTCAGCACATGAATCTTGTTTCTTCATTACCCCCTATTAAGTATTATGGCTTCATTTAGTCCTAAAGTTTTTAAATCTTTTCTCACCACTTTTATCCATGTTCTTTTGGGCCTTCCCCTTGCCCTTTTAGAACCTTTGACATGCATTGCCTCACTTTTTCGAACCGGTGCCGTTTTCAGTCTTTGATGGACATGTCCAAACTATCAAAGTCTAATCTCCGTCATCTTATTACCTATTGGTGCTACTTCTAAGTTTCCTTTAATGTTTTCATTCTTAATTCTATCCTTTCATGTCTTGGCACTCATCGATCTCAACATCTTGATTTTGGCTATATTCATTCTATGCAAATGATGTTTCTTAATTGCCCAACACTCTGATTCATAGAGCATGGCCGGCCTTATAGCCATCTTATAGAATTTTTCTTTCAGTTTGAGTGGCACCTACCGATCACACAAAACTTTAGAGGCTCAATTTGTACTAAACCCGCTAGGATTTTCTGGGTAACCTCCCTCTCAATTGATGCTCCGCTCTTGCTCCTCTCCTTGCTAAAATTGCATTTCAATACTCTATCTTAGTTCGGCTGATTTTAATCCTTTACATACTAATGCGTCTTTCCATAACTCTGTCTTTATGCCCTTCCTTGTTTTATCAATTAAAATTGTATCATCTGTAAATATCATGCACCATGGAATCTCCTTGTGCAGATGTTTTGTTAACTCATTCATAACCAACGTCAAAATGTATGGGCTCAATGCTGATCCTTGGGGCAATCTTATAGTGATAGGAAAATCACTGGTCTCTTTGTTGGTAGTCCTAACATTTATTACCGTTCCTTCATCATCATCATCATCATCATCATCATCATCATCATCATCATCAAGACCTTATCCCAATTAGGGGTTGGCCACATGAATCTTATTCCTCCATTCCACTCTATTAAATACCATGGCTTCATTTAGTCCCAAAGTTTTTAAATCTTTCCTCACCACTTCTATCCACGTTCTTTTGGGCCTTCCCCTTGCCCTTTTTGAACCTTATACTTGTATTGCCTCACTCCTTCTAACTGGTGTCATGAAATTGGAAAAAAATGTACCAACACATTCTTTCCATTGAATTTGGGAAGATATTCAAGCAGAAGACATAAGAGTTCTACACATGGTACTGGAAACTAAATCTGGTCCTTTGGTTGGAAGACTTCATTTTGGAGGCATTTGTGCTTCTTTCTTTGCAGAGAAAGAACTTTAGTCCATGACGACCAAGCCATATGATGTGTATATAACTTAGTATGATGGAACTGTGGATTTGTGGAATGCATGGAAAAAGACGAATTACCAGGATTGTTAAGCATATGATACAGTTGTTTATTAGCGATATGATATGTCATTTGGATGTCTTCTGAACCAAAGCTGCGGTTCTCATATCCTGTTTCATCCTCTCTCTTCCAATCCAATCTATTTTAAAGCCCTGATGCTTCAAATTGTTTGCTTCTTGCGAACCCTAGAGCCTAGATGTGTTCCTATATATGCTCCTTTACTTTCTCTAACCCCATATATGTATCCAAACCCTAAACATATCCCTCCACCATCATGTGTCCTTTGGTATCTTCTTCCAAAACTTGGTCTGTTCCCAAACCCCTTCTCATCTTCCCAACTCTACAACAGTCTCTCCCAGTCCACCTATATTCTAGACTTCTTTCCCCAATCCTAGATGTGATCCTATGACTCTTATTTCCATGTAAAGCCCAAGTTCTGTTCATAGTTCATCTCTATATCTGACCATACAACCAATTGTTTCCATATATCTCTTATCTTTCTTTCATTTACATTCGGTTTTTCCTTTTTCTTCTCTAAAGAAAGGAACTTGCATCCATTAGCCCTGCCTCTCTAACAGTACATTTACTTAAGGTTCTTTCCTTATATTATCTCCTTTTTCTCTTCTATATTTCTATCTTAAATTACTCCTCTTTTCTATCTTTCCCTCCTATTCACATCCAGTTTAACTATCATAACTTTCTCTAATGTCAGGGACAGCTTCTTTCTATACTTTAAATGCATAAATTGATTTGATTGACTTAGAGGTCTTACAAGTGCACACACTGAATTTTTGAAGATAAAGCAAAACAGGAAGAGAGAATGTCCTTCTGGTGACGTATTTGCTTCAAAGTGGGGAAACCAATATATTATCACATGGTACAAAGAGGATCATATTGGATAAATTCCAATTTATGTCCTCACACAAGTTCCTGATGTCTCAAGACTCTCAACTGTCAAGGACGTGCAAGGCCCTCATGACATCTATTGAGACAGCTCAAGCTTGATCATGCAGTTCGCTGAGTTGCAAAACCACTTCCTCTGCAAAATTATCTCCTTCATCAAAGGGATCTTCAGCTGGTTGGACTGGTCCAGTAATAACTTGATGACAAGGACAAGGTCCATAATACACTGCAGTGACTTGATAATGAGTCTGCAATGTCTGCTGCCTTTATTTTATAAATTCTATGTTCTCTTTATCCTTGAAGCTTCCTCTATGTTGACACATCGTATGTATGCCCTATAGAGTCATCAACACCTCATGTGCCATACTTGGAGATGCCTTTGATGTCCTTAACTCTAAAATTGCATATTATGTTGGCTACGGGGAAACATGGTAAGGCCGCGAAAGGGAGAAAGCTTGCTATGCAAGGCCATCACCAACAGAGTTTTCAACAGTAGAATTTCCAGTGCCCTTCTAGACCCACGTCACTTTGGGTGTCCCATAGTTCAACAGAAATGAGAGGAGAACAAACACACTTGGAGCAATTTTATTTGTCATGCTTGACTTTGGATTTTCTCGACTTCAGAAACAACTCCTTTCTCATTCTGCAATACATCATATTGAGTTGTTGCTACTTAAATGGTTGTCAGAGATGAGGTTTATGAACCTCACAGCCATGGACTGCTTGAGCCGCTACAACTGACTTCCATCTTTGTCTATAACCATAGGCCATTTTATTGATGTCCGCTTCTTGATTATTCCCTCCAATGCATCAGATTGAGTTGTTGCTATTTCGTGTGGTTGTCAGACATGGGGTTTACCAACCTCACAGCCATGGACTGCTTGAGTTGCTACAACTGACTGCCATCCTTGTCTATAACCGTTGGCCATTTTATAGATGTCTCCATCTTGACGTGTCCTTCCGAAATTTTGGTGTAGTGGCTACTACTCAGATAATTAGTAAATTATTCTGGTAATCTTTCCTCGTCAATTCCTTAAAATCTGAAGGTTCTACCTTAATTATTATCTTCTTGGCAAACGGATTTGGTGGTTATGGTTATGTCTTTTAGTTCAAGTAATTTGAGGTCTCAGTTATGCTTTTCACCTCATTCGCTCGGATGTTCGAGGACCAGCTCCCATTACCACTTGCTCTATTCTTCACTAGTCTGTCATTTTTGTGGATGTTCATTCTCATTTTATTTTTTATAATCATAAACAAAAAATTTGCTGCTCTCTCATTTTTTGTACCAAAGATGTGGTTATCTGATGCAGTTGCTTGTGAACCAGCTCTATGATCTATCTCAGGGCCAATGGTCCTCTGACTTCTTCAATGATGGTGCAACTTTTGTCTATTTCACCATTTGATGCAACTCTCTATCAGTACTCAGTATCTCCTATGAATTCATCTATGGAGCAGTTGTTTCAAAAGCATTATGTTCATAGGACAGATGTCACTAAATACTATCAGCCAGATGTAAAGATTAGTCAAGCCTGCATCTTTCAAGGACACTATTGGTAATGAGAAATGACTACATGCGGGTATAAGACAAGGTTAGCAGTAGAGGTTTCAAGTAGACAGATATTCTTGACCATGATAAGATCTTCAACCAACAGTTGAAATATGTCATTGTGCCTTCATGGACTCATCTGGTTGGACGGTTTCGGAGCTCCATGGACTACTGCTTTTCTACACAATTCCTTGATGGAGGTTATAGGAGCAGAATGATGAAGGTTTGGGAATGTAGAGAGGGAGCGATTTATGTATTGCCTTAAGAATCAGACATATGGATTGAAAAGAAGCATCTCACTTGTCTTTCAACGAGCTATATGATGCATGTAAAGGGGGCGTATCCCAAAGGAGCATATCAAATGATTCCTTGTTTAGTTGACATTCCAACAAAGGTAGATAGGGATCGATTTATGTATCACCTTAAGACCTAGACATATGGATTGAAAACAACAACCTCAAGCTTGGTTTTGAGAAGCTATATGATGCCAGAAGGGAGTGAATACCTAAGGAGCATGTCAAACAATTCCTTGTTTGTTCGACATGCCAGCAAAGTTATAGTGCTTGGATTAGTCTATATTTACAATGTTGTCATTTCAGGGAATAAGAGTCCTGAGATTCGAGGACTTAGATGGCTTAAAAGCAAGCATTTGATATTCATGACTTGGGTGAACTGGATTATTTCCTTGGAATTGAAACAGAAAGGAGAAGTGCAGATCAAATGAACAAAGTGATCAACACACTTACTGAGCACTGCATCATTAACTGTAAAGATTTTTACTGTTGTTGTCTGTAATAAGAACGTGATCATAAAGAAGGATCAACAATTAAGGACCCTTACATTTATATCATTTATTTCAGTGTATGGTAGGATTTCATTTTGTCACATTTATAAAACTTGACATAACCTTTTGCAGTTGGTCAAGTATGACAGTATCTTCACAATTCCACAGAAGACATTTAGGCTATAAGGCATATCATGAGAAACATTTGTGTATGTTAATGATTTCTCCAAGAGAGATCTGAGAGGAGTAAGGTGAGTGATTGCAGGCTACCTAGATAACATGGATCTGTTACTATTTTTATGTGTGTTGATTAATGAATTTTTTATTCTTGTAGCAGTAGAAAGCAAGGGAGGGTGGGTGGTTAAAAAGTTCAGGTACTGGTGCAGAATATGGAGCAATAGTTTGTTTACATCTGGAGCACTTGGAGTGATGCATTTTACAGGAACGCGCCTATGCTTTGTAGTTCAGAGAAACAAAGACTAATCGTTGTACCAGAATCTTGTGTTTCAGGGAATGGTGAAACACATTGTGGTAGAGTCACTTTACCAGGGAGAAGGTTGAAAAGGAAGTTCATCTTTGTTACTTGTTAACTTATTGATCAAATAGCTGACATTTTTACAAACAAACTATCGGGGGAACATCCTAGCTGCTAAATGAGATGTTGCCTTACATACTTTAATTCAAGTGGCCTAGTTGTCCCTTAGTAATTAGTGGATGTAAACATAAGTGGGATCTCATTGAATCTACTTAAATATTCATGTTATGCACAACACAATTTAGTTTACCTCCTCTATACTATGCTCTTCTTAACAAATACCCCCAGTGCCCATCACCCCACCCCACCACTCTCACTCTAGTATCCGATTTCCTTCCAAACTGTTATGCAGATAGTGTTCCTCTAAAACTCCCTGAAGAGAGAGAGATGTAAATTTGGCATCATAAATCTGGCGTTGCAGTTTCTACAATTGGAAAAGTAACATAAAATATATTTTGTCTAGTTCAACTCAGTTTGAACTTTGGATTGAATATTGTCTGAGATTCAACTGGTCATCAGGCTACTCAAACCGGTGACCTCAATTTGCTATCTTCTTATGAAAGAATGTAGCTCAGTAGTCAATATGCATGGTTGCAAACAGCAGCGTGTTTGATGAGAGAGATTTGCAAATTTCACAATGGTCAATATAGAAAAAAAAAACATAGTTTAGTTGGAACACCTAGCACCTGAAATAACTTATTGTGATTATGTAATCAAGCAGTACTCTGGGTTACCCACTTGATAGAGCATTGTGTTTCGTTGGGAGCTCCTTGGCTCTCCCACTGCCAGAAATTTTATCAGTAATGTTAGGGGTTGTCAGTATGTTTGGTAAGAAGTAGAAATTATTGTCTCTTGAAATTTGTAAACAGATACGAATTCTAGTTTCTTCACAAGAAAGTCTTTTGTTGTGGAAAAGGAATCTGTCATATTGCTTATTTTGCATTATTATTTTTGTCCTGCCCAAAACCACCCTGAGTGAAGAATAGCTTACTGTCTTTGGAAGTAATTAATATCCAATTGTCAAGTTGGCACATATATCTGAAACTAATAATTCTTCTTGGTATGCTTTATTTCTTCAATAACCCTTTTATCATTGTCAAGACATTTTAGTGTTTCCTAGATAGTATTTGCGGATTTTGACATTGCATGGTGATAGGACACTGGATAATCAGCTGCTTTATATGGAACATTTATATCATTGCTTTTAACAGAGAGTCCTGTAGGAGTCCGTGGTCAAAAGCATGGAGAGAGTCCACACCTTGTTCTCATCTTTTTGGAAGATCTAAGTCGTTCAGCATGTTTGAATTGCAAAAAATAGTTAACCCTAGCAAAATCTTTGAATTTTGATTATCCCAACCGCTTGTTTGCCATCTTTGAAAAATAAAAAAAATCAATGATTATGATTTTTGATACATGGAAACATAGGTTGAAGGCATCCAATGGGCATGAAATGTTGTATTTAGCCTATCTAAGCTATTCTAAACATAGTGAATGGGTTAGATCTGTAAAAATCTGTCATTATGAATGAGAAAAAAGGTGGTGCGTACCCCACTCACACTTTTGAGCATGGACTCCTACTGGGACTCTTTAACAGATGTAGGATAGGAATAATTTCTCCTCTTTGGATCCTGGCTCACACTCGTCTCATATTTTACCAAGGGATAACAGAACTGGTTCTCATTTCTTGGGGGTTCTACTTTAGATTACCTGGTTTTTACATGTTTATTTTTTGCTTAGAAATGACCTGATGAGGTTATCAAATTTTCTTTATGAGAACATATTTGTTCACTTGTTTCTGTGATAGCTGATATGGTATTGTGTTAGTTTTTGCCTCACACCTAGTCTTCACTTCTTTGGATTTTGCAGTGGATGCCACCACTAGAGTCAATAATATCTTCTCCAAGGACAAGATTGGTTTGTCCATGACATGGGCAGCAGTTTCTCTTGGGCTTCCTATGTACGTCTATGTTGCTATTGTATGATACAGAAAGAAAAACAGGATGACTTAGATTATGATTTTTTATGCATTCTTTTGCTCAACTGTGCATTTATATTTTCTTTGGCATCTGCTAAAAGAACATCAAAGCATATTGGCCGTGTTGATTTTTTTTTTTTTTAAGACAGCTGAGATAATTTTGAATACCTTAGCTTTCTTCTGAAGTTCTCCATGATCTACTTTTTTGAGTTTCCAGGAAGAGAACGCTGATTGTCTGTTAAAGAAGTAAGTTTTTCTCTATAATACATTGCTCTGATGGAAGAATTCTGGTGTAGGAGAACATAATATTCAGTGTACATGTTTTTTGTTCTCTACTCGTTAAGAGTAGAGATTAGCTCTGCTACTCTTGCAAGGTGTACTAGTTGAACTCATGGACAGGCGCTGCTCATAAGATTTCTCTTTGATTAAGAGTGCTTGAAGGTTTGTATTGTTCGCTGAAAATTTTAAATGGACTGTTCTTAACGGAGCTTTTATGTGGCGAATGCGCATATTTTCACGAGTAGCAGGCAAAAGTAGAAGAGGAATGCTACAGTTAGGCACGTCCATACTCTGTAACTCCAGTGCGACGCTCTTGGCAACTGATTTGCAACAACAGCCAAGATTCAACTTATTTTGAGGGAAGATAAGTATAAAATTGGGAATTACAAGAGATATGGCCTATTTTAGGAGACATCACTAGTTTCAACTTCTGCAAAATACTTTCTTAGACAAGCAGTTTAATCTCGGCCGTTTTGGAGAACAACGGCCCAAGATGGATGCTGCACTGGAGTTACGATGCAAGATGCCTGTACTGTGGCATTTCTCAAAGTAGAAGTACAGCCGACAAATTTCCAATGACCCAGACCTACCTAATAGGTTTTGCTTTGGCTGAGCCCTGCATGACAAATTGAACCCGTTTGAGAAGTTGTGCCTCTGAGGGTAGCCTCCAAACGAACAGCTAAAAGAGAAAATAATTGAGCTACATCAATCAACAAAACCTCCATATATAGGTGGCTTATAATCATCAAGCGACAGAGAGTTTTTACCCAATACTCATCCATACTATATCCCATGAGATGAATGGTCTGGATCTTTGAACGAGTGGTCCCACTAGTGTTTCAGCAAGCTAGTCTTTTACAATTGATAATATTATGGATTCACCGTGCAAGAGCTTGTTCTTAACACGGGATTCTTCACTGATCAATGGCACCGTTTATTTTGTGAGCCATGCTATGAATGATTCACTTGCTTGTTGAAGGGTGAAGTATATTATTTGGGTCCTACGTGCTTTGTTGGTATGATCCAATTTGTTTATGTGGTTCCGTGTTTGAATTACCCTTTTTTTCTATGGCCAGGAATTAAACTTACGAGTTTGTGTGAGTGACTTTTAATTCTAAATAAAAAAAATGAAAGGATAATGAGAAGCCCATCCTAACGGCAGATGTTCCTAGAGCTTTCATTCTAATAGCTTTGTTCAGGATGTTGCCAGGAAAATATAAAGCATTGATTTTTGGTGAATTGTAGCACGCCGACAACATATCCATTTAGCATGGGTCCTAGTCATTTGGTTGGCCACTGATGGTGCGAAAGTTTAGCGGTACGATTAGTGCTTTGCTTGGTAGTGGTACGCATAATTGGACTATTTTAAGCTTTTGATTTGTAGACGTTTTGCTACTTCTTTTTTCTTGCAAGGAAAAATAAGGTTCAAGTGCTCAAAAGAAAAAACAGTTTGTTAGCTTATATAATGATTAGACAGTGGTTTAAGCATTCTAAAACTCTGTTTTTAGGATTTGAATTTAGCGAAGTTTCTATTGTCCATTCTTTGTGTTCAAAGGTACAAATGTTTGAGATGGACTTATGTAATTGGCACAGTTTGAATACTAGTAATTCGAGGCCTAGAAAATCAGTTTAACAAGTTATTATCCTAATGTGAGCCCCTTTCATGCAGAATTTGAGAGGCGCTTATGGGCAAGTGCGCTATAGGGCCAATGGCCTAGCATTTCTTTTAGTTTGTGGCTATGTTTGTTGGGTTTTTGTTCTTTGATGTCACCTTTCTTGTGTGTCCTCGTGAGAGACAGGTAATGTAGAGGCTGGATGTGCAGCTGGCGTAACAAGTGGTTTTATGGCAGTTTTCCAAGTGATGGATTTGTAATCTTGGTGCTGTCTTCATTAACTATCACTGTGGATTAATTTAGTCTTGAACTAGTAAGTTGTCCATGCGATGCATGCGTGAGAATTATTTTCACAAATAAAGCATATCTCATTATAATTTTTTAATATTGTAAGTAAAACGCATGAACAAATTTATAAAAATACTATAAACAGATGATTCAGAGTGGTTTCTTCATGGTATTAAAGATTAAGGCATTAAATTTGGAGTAATAGTATTCTTATAGAATTGAGCAGTTAAGATTATTCTTCCATTATTTTTAAGAGGACTTGGGATATTTCCACTTTTATGAGACTAATTAAGATCATTCTTCTCCTATTTCAAACAATTGTATTCTTTTCTTAGAAGAAAAAATCCACATTTTATTTTTTGTTAGAACAACATCTCTTGTTTTTTAAATTTCCCAATGTGAAAATGATAATTGAACTATAATTTTTTTTTCCCTCTTTTCATGTGCAAGATGCTTAGGATAGTCTCAACCAACATTACAAGGGAATATCTTTTGGGTTATCTTTTGAGGGTTTCATTTTAGTGTCACTTCACTTTGTTTGAAAGATAAAATTAGTGGGTCATCTTGCTTTTGGCGCTAATGTCGTTATTATTATTATTTTTGAATGGTAGACACAGACATACCCTAGTGCAAACTCTCAAACCTTGGTAATTTAATTATAATTTTTTTATCATGAGTATTCCCCAATACTTGGATTTGTTGGTAAGTTTCATCAGAAAACATTGTTAAAAGAACTATACTAAGATATACTTTATCCATTAAGTAATACCTTTATAATTAACTAATCTTTTATATGTTTTATTTTAAATGTTTAAGATGGCACATGCTTCTAAGAGATAGATACATTATTCTAGTAGCTATTCTTGTGATCGAATGTAACAAACCTCAATTTTGGATCATTTTCTGTGTATTATATTTTAATTGAAATAAAATTAAGAATTGAATTTCATGAAAATCAAATTTTGTTGAAGTGATCCCATTGAAAACTCAAAATTTGGACTTGAAATAAAAAATGAAATGTACGCGTCGATACGATCCCAATGACACTAATTTTGCACAAAGTAGAGATTAGGGTGGAAAAATTAAAAAATTTCACTAATTTAGAAGGAGCCAAAATTGATAATGACACCCCCCATTTTTTATTTATTTAAAATTTTGGATTTGTTGTGGGCTACATTGTATGAAAATAGAACAAAACGAGGGGGGATGCAAAGAAGGGAAAAGTCTCGATGACTTGAACTCCCCCCCTTTCGTTCAATCGCCCTACCAATGATCTCCCCTCCTTTCACCGGCAAAGCTCCTAGCCTCCACCTCTGACCTCTCCTTCCCTTTCTTCGCTGGCTCCAACAGAGACTCGAAAAACCCAAATTTTTAGGATTGGCAATGCACAGAGGAAACCCCCTTCTCCCCCTCTATTGGTTTCTTCTTCCCGCTGGCACAACTAATTGACATGACATTAGATTTGGTCAGTGGCACAGTGTCCCTTCTTCTCCTTTCTCTTTCCCTTGTCGGCTTTCCCTTTAGTGCAATTAGATTGGCACGTAAACACACATAAGTCACCGCACCAACGCCGATCTTGTTCCCTCCATTTGTCTTTCCTTGTTGGGTTCAGGTGGTGACCGAACCTGAAGCTGACGGCCACCATCCCTCCCCTCTCTGTCGGGGTCAAGTAGTGAACACCTGGTGGCCATCGGCCACCATCACCCGCTTTTTCCCCTTTCCTCTGGCAAGTTAGGTAGGCTAACTTGCCACGTCACTCGCTTGTGACTTGTTTTGGTGAACCGAGTTGACATAGTAGGCTCCATTACCCCCTTAAACTTTGACCATTTCTACTGGCCCATCTAGGAGGATCTCGAAGATTTGGAATAACCCTCACGATCCTTGTAATGTGAGGAACAACACCCATCGTCCCATTTTCTGATTGAAGTAGATCTAACCATTGATCGAGATCAGACCATTGATCGAATATCAAATCATCAGATTTGTGATCGATCATACCATCCATCACGATCTGAATCATACATTACAATCCTTATGGCACGTAGATCAAGAATCATATAAAGGATCTTTGATCTAGAGCATTTTGAGGTGATCTAGTTGATCTTAATCAATGGCTAAGATCAATCACGGATTTAGGTGTGAAATTGAATCAATTTGACGATCCATACTATTCAAATGATTCATTGAGATTGTTTGATTAGAGTTACTAATTTATTCTTTGATTTGGGATAATCAGGTAGATGCTCATGGTCAAATTAGTACGGATAATGCATATCAGGTACCTTTGAGATGATCCTGTAACACAGACGGTCAGATATCCTTTATATTGACTTATGCGAGGTATGATTATTATTCTAACCACTTAATTTCCTTGACTTGGTGGTAATTAGCTTAAGTCAATATGATTTACGTATAAACACACCTGATTAGTTGGTTAAATGTGAAATTTATTGAAATTGACAAGGTATGAGTATGATTAATTAGGAATATGTGATGATATGATTAAGAAATGAATTGTATAGTTATTGGTGGGGGCTAATTCATCGTGATTTGGATTATCAGCCAATTAGGGCGGATCTTACCTTGAGATCCAATGACCACGAACCATTGGATCATGTTGAAATATAATAAATTAAGATATGAAAATATAACATTTGTTTTATAATTAAGTATCCAACTTAAATAGATAACTTGGATTCTAAGTAGAACTTAGATGTGATGTGTATCCAGGTAGTGAGATTGAGGTGGATTGAACTAGACTAGAGTTCGATTGTAATTTGAGAGGTACAAAAGAGTGGCCCTTCATTTGAGGTAGGTGATGGCAATAAATAATGGGCATGTTTCTCTTTTAAATTATAGATTTTTATTGCATCAGCTTAGTATTTATAAATGAATTCTATGCATCTATCATTATATTTTAAATCTTATTAAAGTATCTATCTTATTTATGACTGACGTGCATGTTCATGATTTCATTTATTATTATTGTTCTATGGACACATGATTTGACTACAATGAGTCATATTTTATATGCATAGTAAAAATACATAAATTTGGTACAATTTCATGACTATGAAGTCATTAAATGGGGATTTGATTTACTATTGTATATTGAGGCATTTGGGTGTTTTATCACTTGGTGGAGGAGACTTGGTGGCTAGTCCTTGAGAGGATAACCCTGGGATGAGGGGAAGTTCCTTGGGATAGAGAGCCACAGGCACTCCTGGATTTCATTATTTCACTAGAGGATTTTATTCTATTTCTCAACCTTGAGTTATTGCATGATTTTCATGTTTTTACGAATTTATGACAGGTGTTTCTACTCGGTGGTTGCTATGTTAGGAGGGTTGATAAGGTTCACTACCTACCCTCTAACTTTGTGATGATGATGATTAAATACCCTCCCCAAAAGGGGGCAAATTCATAGGGAGTGGTATCATGGGTAGTCCACACTATGAGTCTGATCCCCCTTTCCCTTTTCCCCTCCATGTGCAACGGACATTAGTCTTTAGTTTTGCTGCCGATGGGGAGTGGAGTTGATAGACCCAGAAGTTGGTTAACACTGCATCATAGAGGTCCACGTATTTCTAGGTGATTATTTGTATCATATTGCGTGGTGAGCACGTCGGGATGGATATTCCCTATATACCCATGGCGTGATGATGCGTGGAGTGGTATGAGTACTCATGACTAGAGATTCAAGTGTATGGGACACTAGTGAGACCTATGTGTGAGGGTACCCTTATCGATGACTTGCACATTCATTGATATATTTCTTAAGATTTTGATGCTCCATATTGATGTGGTTTTAGCATATTTATGAGCCTTAGAGGCTCAATTGATTTGATATATTTTCAGACACGTGGTTGGCGTGACTTACATCAATTTGATATTGGCATTTTGACAAGCTTGAGAGGTTTTGTCTACTTGGCATGTTCTGGGAACACATATGTGGCTTGGATGCATTGCCTTATTTTACACATGATTATGAGTTTTGATGCCTTGGTTATTACCATTGATTTAGTTGGTTTTTTATGCTAAAATTGTTTTCATGAGGAAGATAATTATCACATGACCTGATATTTGAAATATAACCATTTCATATGGTATTAAACATAACTCCGCCAATACCTGTCCCAAGCCTGGATAAAAAAGGAGGGTTTTGCATCAGGTGCTAGCCGGCAAGGGGGAAGTTGAAGATGATTCTATTATTTCTTTCTTACAAATGAATATGCATTTGTATATTAGTTTGTGAGGAAGAAATGAAAATCATCTCCAACTTCTTAAAATATGGCCACCCTCGCTTCAGGTAGCCAGCCGGCTAGGGTGAAGTTGAAGATGATTTTAATCAAAATCATCTTCAGCATTTTAAAACTATGGCAACCCCAACATGATGTGAATCAAAAATTAACATTCGCTCAGGCTAGGGCGTTCCCCATAAGCGATGCACTGCATCGGATCCCGAGTGCGGTGAAAAATAGGCAAGGGTTGCTAGGGCATTCTCCCAGAAACGACGCTCTACATTAGATCTCGGGTATAGAGAAAAATGGGCTAAGGGCTACTAGAGCGTCCCCTCGGAAGCGACACACTGCATCAGAACCCAGGTGCAGTGAAAAGTGGACATGGGTTCATACCATGGAGGTCAAGAAAGGCCATACTAAATAGGGTATCTCTAGAACATAAGATTCGCATCGCTACATGGAATATAGGGACACTGACAGGTAAGAGTTTGAAGTTAGTAGACACGATGAAATGTAGGAGAGTTAACATCGCTTGTATCCAAGAAACCAAGTGGAAAGGGGCTAAAGATAGATAAATAGATGGGTATAAATTATGGTACGTAGGAAAGAAAAATAATAGAAATGACATAGGAATAATGGTGGATAAGGAATTAAAGGATAAAGTTGTGGACGTTAAAAGAATCAGTGATAGAATTATAATAATAAAAATTATTCTAGGAGAGTAGATTATAAATATTATAAGTGCATATGCACCGCAAGTAGGTTACAAGATATAATCAAGAGACAGTTTTGGGAAGATATGGAGGGAGTCATGCAAGAAATTCCCAACATTAAGGGGATATTTATAGGAGCAGACTTAAATGACCATGTAGGAAAAGATAAGGAAGGATATGATAGAATACATGGAGGGTATGGTATAAGTGAATGAAACGAGATGGGGGAGAATATCCTCAATTTTGCTTTGTCATATAACCTATCCATTGCAAATACACTCTTTGAGAAGAGGGATGAATACTTAATAACCTTTAAAAGTGGACTTCATAAAAGCCAAATAAACTTTTTTCCACTTAGGAATAATGAACGATCTATATGTAAGGATTGTAAGGTGATACCCAGTAAGAGTTTAACCTCATAACATAGGTTAATGGTTATGGATATTCATATCAAAAGATGGAGTAAAAGAACTGAACTTAATACACATCCAAAAACTAAGTGGTGGAACTTAAAAGGAAAGAAAATAATCTCATTCAAAAATAAGTTGATGGTGAAAGGAAATTGGAATTATGAAACATAAGTAAATACCATGTGGACTAATATGGCTGAGTCCATTAAGAAAGTGGCAAAAGATGTCTTAGGAGTATCTAAAGGTAAAAGGCTATTAACAAAGGAAACATGGTGGTGGAATGAAACAATGAAAAAAGATATTAGAGAAAAACAAATGAGTTTTAAAGCATGGCAGAAGATTAGAAAGAATGAAAACTATGAACAATATAAGAATGCTAAAAACGTTGCTAAGAGAATAGTAAGTGAGGCTAAATTTAAAGCATATGATGAGCTTAATAATAGACCAGGAATAAGAGAAGGCGAGAAAGATGTGTTTAGACTTGCAAAAGTAAGAGAATAGAAGGGTAAGGACTTAGAGCATGTTAGGTGCATTAGAAGCGATGATCAAAGGGTATTAGTCAAAGATGATGCAATCAAACAAAGGTGGAAAATATACTTTCAAAAATTATTAAATGACAATGGCCCTAAGAATATAGGGATTGAAAATACTATAAATCAAAATAACATTGGATATTATACATATGAACGTAGGATTAGAATACCTAAAGCAAAAGAGGCCTTGAGAAAGATGAAATCAAGAAAGGCCATGGGGCCTGATGGTATACCAATAGAGGTTTGGAAGCATATGAGAGATATTGGGGTAGTTTGGTTGACCAAGTTGTTTAATAAGATTATAAAATCAAAGAAAATGCCTGATGAGTGGAGGAAAAGCTCTATTGTACTAATCTATAAGAATAAAGGTGACATTTAGAGCTGCACTAATTATAGAGGGATCAAACTTATGAGCCACACCATGAAACTTTTTGAAAAAGTGATTGAGAAGAGGCTATGACATGAAACAAGTATATTGGAGAATCAGTTTGGTTTCATACTTGGGAGGTCTATCATGGAAGCTATTTTCTTACTAAGACAATAAGTAGAGAAATATAGGGAGAGGAGAAAAGACCTCCAAATGGTCTTTATCGACTTAGAGAAAGCTTATGATAGAGTCCCTAGAGAGTTAATATAGAGGTGTTGGGTGGTAAAGGGATTTCTCAGGGGTATATAGACATAATTGAAGATATGTATGAGGGAGCCATAACAAATGTTAAGACCACTAATGGCGTGACTGGTGATTTTCTTGTCATTGTAGGATTGTACCAAGGATCGGCATTGAGTCCATACCTTTTCACATTAGTTATGGATGAGTTAACAAAACATCTGTATGAGGAGATTCCCTGGTCGATGTTATTTGCAAACGATATAGTCCTACTTGATGAGATAAGGGAGGGTGTAAACATAAAGCTAGAGTTTTGGAGAGAAGCATTAGAATCTGAAGGATTTAAAATTAGCCGAACTAAGACAAAATATATGGAATGTAATTTTAGCAAGGAGAGTAGGAGTGGAACACCAGTCAAGATTGATAACCAAGAAGTCCCCGTGAAAGACCACTTTCAATACTTAGGATCATTGATCCATGAGAGTGGAGAGATTGAGACGGAGGTTACCTAGAGAATTGAAGTGGGTTGGAACAATTGGAGATGTGCATCGGGTGTTTTATGTGATCAGCGGGTGCCACTCAAACTAAAAGAAAAATTCTATAGGATGGCTATAAGGCTGGCCATGCTCTATGGATCACAGTGTTGGGAAGTTAAGGTACATCATACTCATAAGATGAGCATCATAGAAATGAGGATGTTGAGATGGATGAGTGGTAAGGCAAGAAAGGATAGAATTAGAAATGAAAGTATTAAAGGAAATTTAGGAGTAGCACCAATAGGTAACAAGATGAGGGAGATTAGACTTAGATGGTTTGGACATGTTCAAAGGAGACCAACAACGACATCAGTTAGAAGGAGTGAGGCAATAGAAGTACAAGGTTTTAAAAGGGCAAGGGGAAGGCCCAAAACAACGTGGATAGAAGTGGTGAGGAAAGATTTAAAAACTTTGGGACTAAATGAAGCCATGGTATTTAATAGAGTGGAATGGAGGAATAAGATTCATGTGGCCGACCCCTAATTAGGATAAGGTCTTGATGATGATGATGATATTGTATTAAATATTTATAAGTTACTATTATTAGTATCATCACCTACACAAGCATAGCTTGCTGAGGCATTGTGATGTTTTGCAATGCCTTAGATACAAAGAGAGATAGCAGGTAATGGAAGCAGCTAAAGAGCAAGTGAGGGCACTGGTGGCCTTCAGTGGTGAGTAGAGGGGATTTCAATGATGTATATGGTTTGTTCAAAACCTTACCTTGGATATTATTATTATTATGGACTGTACATGTGTATGATTTACACTTTCGTAACATGGATGCATATATATCATCTGGGTTGGATGTGATGGCTGTGTATGGACATACCTTGGGTAGCATTGTTGTTTCTTTTTGATTTTTACTCTATTGCTGAGGTATATGGTTTTATCAAAAATGTATATGATTTGGATAGATATATATGGATTGAGTTTCCCAGATTTTGTATTTATGTTTAATGTGGCTATTAGGTGTTTGTCGCCTTGCATGCATTAAATGAGCTGGTCCGAAATATAGAGGAGACTATCAAAATTTTGGTAGAAATGGAAATATCATTTCACCATTAAATTTGTGATTTTGTGGGTCGTATGACTCCCTAGGTTTTGAAATAAAAGCTTTTTATTCAAAGTTCTCGTTTTCAGTCAATTTTAAAATTAACAATTTGACTTTTTAAAAATTGGTATTTATGTTGTGTAAAAACTTGAGGTTTCACATCGAAGTGCTTATGAGTATGATGGGAGGAAGACATTATACATTGAAATGAATAAAGACATAATATCATGCATATCATTAATCGTCCACAAGGACCTCATTTTTCATAAATTATAAAATTTCAGGTGTAGAGTTTTGTGAATCTATGGGAAGTATTTGTAATGACAAGGAAGTTGCAGAAGTTTTTTACATCACTAGCAATGTAAAAGAGATTGAGATCTATATTTTCTTACACGATAGAGACAAGTCTCTCTAATCAAGAAGGAATTAATCATCTCATACTCGAAGGTTATTAGTGATCGTGTGGATTGTGATAATGAGTTTGACAACTTATGTGATGATGAATATGTCAATATGTGTAGTGATGGGTATATTTGCAATAGTCAAGAAAATGGTGCCTCGTTATCATATCATAGAGGGGTTAATTTAGGGGATGGAATTTCTCCCGAGACAATAGTTAGACATGCTAATGAGCATGAATTATCAGATTTTTCATTAGATTCTTATTTTGCACCATCAGATGATGATTTCATTATAGAGAGAATGTGTATGTCCATGGTGTTGTAGATTTTATCGTAAAGTACCCAACTCTAGATGTTATTTACATTAGTTAATAAGTTTTGAGCTATGATTAGACAATATGTTGTTAGACATTTGTTTGATGTGAAATATTTGGAAAGTAATAAGAGGAGAGTGGTAGCAAAGTGCAAGACAAAGGATAGTCGATGGCATATACTTGGATCATTGGCTATAGTAATAAATTTATGATTAAGAAGTTTAAGATGAGCATGACAGTCATTATCGTATTGTCAATCATAATGAAAATGGCATGGCAATAAGTAGGTGGATATTTGACAAAATAATAGGTAAATATGAAGTGATCTAGAGTTGTATGTTAATAGCATTAAAAAGAATGTTTCTAAGGCCTATTATCTTAAAGTTTCATGTGGTTTAAGTCTGGAAAGTAAAGCAAAAGGTGTTGAAGATAGCTTTGGGTTCATATAAGAAGTCATTTAGTTATGTTCCTCAACTATGTCATGCTTCGTAACCTTGGGAGCATTATCAAGTATTTGATATCACTTATTTATTTTGTTTCTTTATATAGTTTCCTGAGTTCTATGTATTGTTGCTTATATTCATTTTATTTTACACTAGATATTCAATTGTTGAAGATCATGCAATTCGATGCATATTTATATCATTTGATGCTCTAAGAGGGGATTCATTAGCAGTTGCTGACCACTCATAGGATTAGATGGGCACTTCTCAATGAGGAAGTATAAAGGAGATTGCTTGCAACTGTTGCTTTGGACACAAATAGTGGCCTATATCCTTTGGTATATGCAACAATAGAAATAGAAGATAGTCCCAATAGGAGGTGTTTAAATAAAGTGTTGATAAAGCACTAGAATTTTATTTTAGACAAACACAAAGGTTTGGCCAGTGCAGTATAATGAATTTCCTTATTAGTTAATTATCAAATTTGTGTGTGATGTGATGTGTTTTAAAATATCCGCAAGCACATGGGTCTATTGTAGAATAGTATATGCATGTTTGGGTCTATCACACGAGGGCTCTAATTTATGGATTTACAAAATTTCAATTGCAATCTAATTTAAAATACTCTAACCTAGTCAACAAATAATCATTTAATTCTGAAAAAAGGTAAAAGAGATAAAATGGCACAAAACTAAACCTAGGGTTTCATAACCCACCACAATAAAGTTAAATATTTCTATAATCAAGTAAATTAGAACTTTGCTTTACTCATGTTAATAAAATCTCAATGATTCTAAAAATGCAAAAATTTCATCTTTAAAATATTATTTTATATATTTTCTTAATTCTAAGATTTAGCTTAATTCAATGTATTTTTTCAAAGTATATTTTGTCTTTTTAGGGCACAAATTATGAAAGATTTTCATACAACAAATTAACCTAATGTCACACATCTAATATTTAAATTATAGAAAATACAACATATATTTTATGTAATAATCATTAAACATATAGATCAAGCTACTACGTCTAGGAAATAATACTTAAGCATAATTTAAATATAAATTTAGTTAATAAAAAATTATTCAATTCATGGTGGTTTCATCTTAACCCTTGGATGAAAAAACTTAGCTACTTATGATTTAAAATTAAACTAAAGATGTTCCTATGAAAAGGAAAAGATATCACTAAGTTTTGCTATGTCACTTTACTAAAACAATGTTCACGCTTTCCCAATCCGCCCTACCAACTTCCAACATCCTTTAAATAATGTTTTACACTAGTTGTGTCACTTAACCAGTATACAGCATTTCACCCAATAGCTGACAACCTGAGAAGAATCAATTACCGACAACCAAAAACATATCCTGCCTGTAAATCTAACATAGTGTGTGTGATTTAGAGAAGAAAAAAAAATGGAAGGGTAGATGGAAGAGAGGAAGGGTTATGCATGTAAGAGAGATGGGAGAAATGGATGGTATGTAGAAAGTTTGAAAGAATGGACCAAGAGAGATGGAAGGTGATTTTTGTTAGATGCATAGAGTGAAGGATGATAAGAAGGTTGTTAATGACAAGATGGAATGAAAGGAGAGGAGATGGGGCTTTGAAATAAAAGGATGGGAAAAAGGAGATGATGGTAAAAGGAAAATAAGAACTGACTTACCTCTAGAGATTACACACACAACACCTTTCTCTTCTACTCTATTCTCCCTTGGAAATGCCCCAAGATCCTACTTTATTCCAAGTTTTGCCAAGCTCTTAGAGGAATGGGAATGTCCTTGGAAGTCCCACTCTTCTTCTCTTTATTTCTTCTTAGTCCTTCTCACATTAGCATCAAATCTTCTCTTTTTTCCTATCTTTTTCCTTAGCCTATCACCTTCTTAGGACACCTCCTATAGATTTGCCTTATCCCCCTCTATTTTCTCCTTCCTATTTCTATTTTCATCCTACCTTTCCCCACTTGAATTACATTCATACTTGAAAAAATTAAGTCAAATTTTTTTTGGATATATCCTTCCTCTCCTGTAGATTAGATTTCACCCTTTCTTACCTCTTTTCTCATCTGTGTTCCAGCCCTAAGATGATGCACAACACAATGTTGACTCTTTTAAGTCCTCTCCTTATAAACACGTTTTTTGCCTTTTTTTCTCCATCCATTCACATTCATGTTTAAATTCAACCCTCCTATAATTTCCACTTAAGAACATGTTTTCACCCCTAGGATTTAATGTGTTACTTCCTTGAAAAATGGTGGACAGCCCACCAAAAAAATCTCCATCAATCACCTCCAATTATGGTCTTATTGCATTCTTCATTTTCATTGGTCCACCCTG
This sequence comes from Warburgia ugandensis, assembly GCA_035236585.1. Taxonomy (NCBI): domain Eukaryota; kingdom Viridiplantae; phylum Streptophyta; class Magnoliopsida; order Canellales; family Canellaceae; genus Warburgia; species Warburgia ugandensis. The sequence continues at coordinate 62,461,215 of CP141130.1, forward strand.
GCATTCCCTTGATTCTCTCTTTCATACAAGTTTTTATTGGATTCCTCCTAAATAACCCTAATCAAAGTAGATCTTAGGTGGGTCAAGAAATTTTCTCTTGTAACCTGCCCAATACTAAAGTTAGGTGGGTCAAGAAATCATCAAATGATGACCCAAATACTACAAATTCATCAATAAACACCTTCAGGAAGCACTTCAGGAAGTCAGTTCAATTTTTGGTAGTCTATACATACTCTCCACATAGTGGTCATTCAGGTGGGGACTAATTCATTATCATCAATTTATACTACCGCAACACTAGATTTTTTGTGTATAACTTGAATTGGCTTGACCTAAGAACTGTCAGAGATGAGATATACTATTCCAACATCTAACAGCTTTAGGACTTCCTCTCTTAGTACTTCCTTTATATTAGGGCTAAGCTTCCTCTGCATCTCCCTAGTAGGTTTCGTTTTATCCTCAAGGTGTATAAGATGCATGCAAATGGCTAGACTTATTCCTTTTATGTCTACTATATACTACCTTGTAGTTGTTTTATGTTCTCTAAGAACATTAAGTAGCTTACCCTCTTGTTCTTTGTTCAAATCAGATGTGATGATTACAGGTAGGGTCTCTGATGGACCTATAAATGGATATTTCTAGCTATCAAGCTATGATTTTTGGTTAAGAGTAAGGGGTTTCTCACTAGATGGAACATTGATAGAATTAGAAAGTGTAAGTGGCTCCACTTTATATTTCCATTTAGAGGTGTCTAAAATAGGTACTGTATCAAGTAGTGCATTGACTTCATTGATGGAATTGTCTTTATTAAATTCTCCTTAAAATGACATAGACATGCTACAAGTGGATCAGAGTTGGAGGATATGAGGAATGTATCATGGACCAGACTCTCAATCATATAAACCTCAAAAGAATCTATAGGATCTAGGTGTTGTCTAACATTAAAGACATTAAGCTTAATCTTCATGTTACTAGAAGACACTTTCATGATTCCATTTCTACAATTAATGATTGCATTAGAGGTTTCCAAGAATGACTGTCCTAAAATAACTAGTATTTGACTACTAGGATTGGCTACAGGTAGGTGTCCATTACAAGAAAGTCCACAAGGAATAATTTTTTTTTCAACCCGCACTACTACATCCTCTACCACACCACAAGGAATTTTAACTGATCTATCAGCTAATGGCAGTGTGGTGGTATAGTCAATTTCATCTCTTCCAAACCTACTTGCACATAAACATAGTATGGCAATAGGTCTATACTAGCCCCTAAGTTAAATAATGCCCTATCAATTGTGTGTTGCCTAATCACACATGATATAGTGGGGTACCAAGATCTTTATACTTTGGAGGGTGTTGTGCTGGATAGTCTAGCTTACTAGCTCAGAGCAAAGCTTGCTTTTGCACACTAAGCCTTTGCTTCTATGTGCAAAGATCCTTAAAAAATTTGGGATAAGAAGGAAATTATTTAATGGTGTTAGTAATAGAATGTTGATACTAACATGTTTGAACACATCCATTATCTCATAAAAATTGCCATCCTTCTTTGCCAAGTTGAGTCTTTGAGGATAGGGAGCCTGAGGAATATACAGTGTTGCAGGAAGAGGTTCATATGAAGAGGGAGATAGTGGAGCCTTCTCTTTACCCTCCTGAGATTGTGTAGGCAACTCTTTTTTTGCAATTGCTGGGGAATCTGACATACACAAAATTATTACATATAATAACCCTATATTTAGTAGTTTTAACCTTGAAATTATTTTCAAATATCACTAATTGGCATTTATTTTACATTTTCAAGATTAGGGTACAAGTAGAAAAATGCTATTTTTTGCACTTGAAATCCTAAAAGCAAGCAATTCTACCATCTGAGCAATATCGTGGGTATGCATGTCATAAACTATAAAATCCAAAAGTTTAGGATGCTATGAGAGTGTTGTTATCATATTTAGAGCAGTCAGAAACCCTAAAGCATCGGCTAACCTTATTTGAGAGTACTTTTGCCGAAAGTGAGGGTGGGAAACTTCCAATGCATGTATTCAAGAATTCCACCACCTTGTAGAGCTTCTAAGAGAAGCTAAATTTACATATAATGAATGTGCAAATATATAATCTTTTTTTGAAAGAAAACAAGTCAGAAACCAGGCCCTGCATGAAACTAAGCCCTTCATGAAGTCAACTTCCACTCACCTTCTCTCTCTCTTATTCAAATAATGTCCCACCACACATTACATGTTTTTTTTATTTAGATAGGAATGGACATGTTATATCCACTTCAATCATGATTAGCATGAGAAAATATAGGAGGAAAATAAGTGGAGAGGAAAGAGACAATTTATAGGAAATCTACAACTGATATTCATCTAGACTTTAAAAGCATCCAATGGGCAAGATCTACACTTGCTCATGGATATCTAATAAGTTTTCAATTTCATATAAAAAGTACCCAATTAGTAGCCCATGTGTTATAAAATATAGTGTTATTTGGAATTTTGTAACATATGTATTTCTGACATAATAATTCAAAAGTTTGATATTTTATAGGTCCACAGGCTAATCTGGAGTAAGTATGTGAATGATCATAAATTTCTAGGATTTAATTAGGTTTTTTTACCTTTGTAGGAAGTGAGAAGATGATTCAAAGGCCTATATTGGGCTTTGTAGAGTTTTTCATGAATTCAGCTACGCTGTTTGCTCCCCCAAGGTGCATGGGCAGCAGGCCCTGGCCAGGGGAGTGGGTGTAGAGGCCTTGAAGAAGTTGGAAGGAAGAAAAGGTGATTAAAATGATCCATGCAAAAAGTCATGCATTTTCACTACTTTGCATGAGAATTAGAGCCATACATGAAGTTTCCTAGTCCATCTAGGAAATCTAAGGAAGCCAAGCTACTCAAGCCCTGAAGCCACTTAAGCCACCTAGGAATGAGCCATCAAATTGAGATATCAAGCCATGGATAAATGCCACATAGAGTCACATGATTGGAGCACCAATTCAAGCAACTATCCTATGTAAAGTGTGATTTTTAAGGTATTTTGAGAAAGAATTGTAAAAGGTAAGATGATCATGTATTGAGGACCATTAAGAGAGAAAAATTGACTTTCCTAATCCATTTCCACCTCATAAACTTAGGGTTCAACTATTTTACCCTAGAGAGGGAGTCACCTTCCTAGAAGGTGATGCCTCCCCCTTGTTTGAGTGCTTATTAAGGTGGTTTCCTAAATACAAAACCCTTAGATATATCCCCATTCAAAGCATATCAAAACTTTGAGTTTTCCTTATCTTTTTCCTTAGATTTCTATTTTTCTCTCTCTATTCTAGCCAATCACAATCCAATTAAGGGAGGATGGCCGGGGGGGGGGGGTCAGAATTCCTCCCACCTCCTTAAGAAAAAGACGCCTCCCTTCTTTCTCAAATTAGAAACCAGCCCATGTCATCTCCTATGTCATCATTGATTACATCATCTTCCACCTAACTTTCCTCCTTCACTCTTTCTGTAACATTCCTCATTCAAAATATTAGATCTAGATCTTCTCTCCTTCTTAATTTATCCTTTCTAAGTTAGAAACCTAGCTCATCTATAAATTCCCCAGGGTTCCCACATTTTTACCTAAGTAGAGGTTGGGTGAGACAACCTTGAAATTCCACCCTATTCCTTGGATGATCTTTGGAGCTGGACCTTGGCATTGTTTTGGGCTGTTCTTCATTTGGATTTCTTACTTAGTTCTCTTATTATTTGATCTCCAATTTCTGGTTAGTGATTTAGTCTCCTTGCTTTAATTTCATATTGTGTTATGCTTGTGTTTTTGCTCTCTATTCCTAACATCTTTTTCCATCTTTCTTACTCTCTCTTCTTCACTCCATACCTGTTTTTCTTTGTCATTCAATCAAGATCTAAGTTAACTCTTCTCTGATAGTGACAGCTAAGAGAAGAGATAGTTTAGAGCCTTGGGTTCGCATCTTGAAATCCATATTTTTTACCTTGTTTTTCATCGTTGCTTTAGTTCATCATCTTAACCTTCTTATATCTTGTACTCTTTTCTCAGTTTTCTTTGCACATTAGATTACTTTAATTATGATCATTATATTGAATTTTTGTTGCTGTTTAGATTGGGTTTTAGGGCTTAGATTCTTGCACAATTTCCAGCTTTTCAACATGTTTTATGCTCAAAATTTTGATGTATTTTGGCATTAATTTAGCAATTTTTTTTGAGGATTCTTGTTATTGAATGTTTCCATTATCAAATTACTTTTAGATTTGTATTTTTATATTGCCTAAAAGTTATTGTTTCAGTTGCTTTATATGCTTGATTTGATTTGAAGTTCTAAGTGCTTAAAATATGAAAATTTCTCCCTTCAATTATTATGGTTTGTTTCCACCCATCAAAGCACCTTAATTGCTTGATTCCTTAGGAACCCATTTAGATTTTTGGCTTTTTTTATCGAGCTCATAGCTTAGGTTGCATGTTAGTTTATATTTAAAGCATCAAACCTGGCTATCTTCCAACCTATGGACCATGCACACAAATCATGGACTGGGTGATGGTATAAGGTTACTTTCCTCTTTGAGTCTTGTTTAGTTTAGTTGCTTAATATTTCTTTAGTAGTTTCTGTTTAGTTTTTTTCATCTTAGTTTAGGTTTAGAAAGTTTCCTTTTTTAATTTTAGAAAGTTTAACTTTTAGAGAGTTTTTGGTTTAGGACATTTTTAGTAGTTTCCTTAAGTTAAGTTGCTTAATTTAATTCATTCTAGTTTTATATTAGTTTCTTTAATTAATTGAATGTTAGTTAGGTATGTTTCTAATTCCATTGCTAAGTTTTTATCTTATCAAGTTTCTTATAATTGTAGTTTCTATCTTTCATGCATTTACTTTCCTAGTTTAAATTCAAATCAATTCAATCTTTCCCTTTGGCTAAAGTAAGCACTTTAAATAAGATCCATCTAACATACACATTTGTGAGATTCCTTGTGGGATATATCTCTCTCGCATGCTAATATTCCATTGATTTGTGCACTTGCAAGTAATTTGAAAAGCAGCACCAATATCCTAAAGCACCCAAAAAGAACTCACTTAAACAAGGATGAACCAACCAGAAAAAGCCATGTGAAGGAGTGAAGGTTGAATATCTACTGGTGGAGATTTTTTTTGGTGGGTTGCCAACCAATTTTTTTTGGGGGAAAAGCCTGTTCTCCATTGCTAGAAAACATGTTTTTACCTTCAACCTCCTTTCTAGAGGAAAAAAATGGTGGGCTGGGGTGAATTAATGAAGAGAAGAGTTTTGGATAGGAAAATATCAAGGAAATCCAAGCCATCCATGCTTTAATCCTATAGATGAAAGGAAGGGAGGATGGAAGCTTCCTCAACCAACCAATCAACACCCTACCATGGAAGATCAGCGGAATACTATTTTGATTTGCAAATTGACATGTTTTATAAGGGCAGGGGAGGGGGGGAGGGTGCGCTAGGAGGTGGTGGATGAGAAGGAAAAGAAGATAAGGATACATGAAAAGAAAGATATGAAGAGAAAAAAATAGGGATGGGACATGATCTGTGTGGAAGAGATAGGAGGGAATATCCTTAAGGAAACTTCCACCTCTGAAGCCATCCACACAAACTACAAATAGAGGAGGGTGTTTAACACATTCTACATCTCTCCTCACTTTGAAGTTCAAAGCATCTTGCCACATATACCTTGAGGTTCACTGCAAAATACCATCCTTACTTTACAACTCAACCATTCAATTCTTCCTAGGGTTCTTCAACGTGAAACTACATAAAGAAAGAAAGAAGCAGCAGCTGCACATGGTGGGTGCTTAGGAGAGAAAAAGGTTGCTTTTGTCTTCATCAAACTACTGCCTAAGGGCAATTGCTTGATGTGTGAGATGTTGATCCATGGGTGATAAAGAGAGAGCTACTTGGTAAGATGTGAACTTTTTAGGAAGGATTGGTGCATGAGATCTAGGAGGTGAGGGGAAGAAGGAGCTTGTGCACCATCCTATCCCTCTTGTAACAATTTAAATTTGAAGTAATGAAGTTTATTGATATGTGTATATATGTATGTATGTATATATATATATATATATATATATCACACACATATGTCTATACATAGCATGTTTTAACCCTAAACTTTTCATAAATATTACTAATTAGGGTTAATTCTAAATTTTGCAGGTCTAGGGTACAAATGAGAAAAGGGTATTTTTGATAATAAAACTCCTAAAAGAGCAAGTTTAGAGTCCATGCTACATCATGGTCCCACATGCCCAATAGGAGTTTACGAGTTGAGGTCCCCCTTATTAAAGTGAAATCCATTAAAAACCTTAAGTGGAACTTCAACCTTATTCATACTAAAATGGATGTTCGTGTTAAAAGTAAAGCTGACAGAACTTCCTATGTATACATGCACAACTATCCACCACCTTTGGAAGCTTCTAAGGGAAGCTCAAATCATATACATTGGAATCACACACAATGAATGCTTCTTTATAATAAAATAAGTAAGAAGAGTCGGGCCCGTACGAGAATATTCCTTACACTCTCCCTCCTACTCAACCAAAAGAAGGGACCACTTAAGGGAGTGGATGAATTTTTCATATAAACAAGAGTATTCCCACTTAATTCCACATTTTTTAGAAAAATAAGGAAGATAGGTGGATAAAATAAGGAAGATGAGGGGAGAGATAATTTACAAGATATCTACAGTTGAAAATTACCTTACTTTTCAAGCACTTAAAGGCCAAGATCTATCCTTGTTGAAGCATATCATAAGCTAGCAATGAATACTTACTCAAACAAAGGATGGACCGATAAGAAGATGACTGTAATAAAGATCAGACTAAAGAGCCATTGGTAGAGATTTTCTCAATAGGCTACCCACCCATTTTTTAAGAGCAAAAACGTGTTTTTTTAGTGGGGAGATATCCCACATTACTTAAAGGCTATTGGTTGGAGAAAATAATGGTGGGCTAGGAGAAAAAGAGTGGGAAACCAAGAGTAGACAAGGAAATCTGAAAGAAATGTAGGCCATCCACTGTAAGACATTCTAATCCAACAATGGAGAGATGATCCAAGGTAAAGATGATCGAAGTACTAGGAATGAAGTAGAGAAAATCCACAAACCCTAGCCACCATCCACTCCATGAAAATTCGAGGTAAAAACACTGAGGAGGAAAGATCTCCACCATAATTCAATCCAGTGGACCACTTTTATTTCAGATTTATGAAACTTCCAATGCACCAAACATGGATTCCATGCCTCTTCCCTAGTGGCATTCCATTTCCTAGTCACTTCCTTGATTTTCTCCCTTCCCTTCTATCTCTTTCAGTCTCACTTATTCTCTCTCCCCCACTCACCATTATCTCTTTCCTTTCCACCCATATCTCTTTTCTTCACGTTATCTCTCATTCTTTCATCCATTCCACTTGCCAATCCATGTCCAACACCTCCCCTCCATTGCATTCCATACCCCCCACTTGCTTCCATTCCTTATTTCTTTCCTCCATTCTCCCTTAGATTGTAGCCATGCTTCCTTGTTTTCTCATATGATCTCACCCATTCATTCCTTAGGACTACAATCCTAAAACTCTATAAATAGAGGTAAGAACAAGGAGACAGGGATCTCTTACTTTTCCCTAGACTTGAAAGCTAAACCTAGGACAAATAGAGGGAGAGAGATCACTCTCACCAACTCTCCTTTAGATCCAAAAGCACACCATAAGGAGAAGAGGTAAAAGTCTCAACCGATCCCACTTTTGTTCTTTCTTTCTACCATCTCTTCTCATTCCCTTTCTTTCCTCCATCCCATCTCTTCCACACCTTGCACCACTTGCATTGCACACATATTGTGACGACCCAGGTTTTCCCATGCATTTTTAAATGGAATATCTAATTCCTAAGGCGGGATGCATCCCTATTTGAAAACCATTTTATAAAAACCATGCAATGCAGCGGAAAATCTTTAGTTTTAAACTCATTTTGAAAACCCCGAGTGTCATTTGCTTTCACAACAACCAAAGTAGTTTTTGAAAAACTTCAGAAATCATAAATGTTTTCCCAGGTCTATCCAGTCACAGCTCACAACCCAATTGTAATTAAATACAAATACATGTCCAAAGGGTAGAGTGTTTACTTACATGTATAATTGTCTCTTTTGATTTACTTGCTCGTAGCACTAACATTTCTTGAGGCGTCTTCTACTCATGAATGGAGCTGTCCTGAAAAATGTTAAGGATTGGGTGAGTATATACTACTCAGTAGGAGTCTATCACTACTAGTTTTACAATGCATGCTATGTTCAAAATCATATGCTCTTTAAAACATGTGCATGTTCAAACAATCATGTTCAATATCGATATTAAAAACCATTGTCGAATTGGAATACTGACGACTTAAAGAATCGTATAATCCAAGTCGAAAGTATCATATATATATATATATCGTAAACATAATGATATGCATAAGATGCTCAACTGAATCCAACTCATGGATATATGGTATGGTCGACCAACCTCTTGTCATGCCATATGCATAATGCAAGTAAATCCTCAAACCATAGGGCCCACTATGCCCACGACCTTGCCACCGTGTGGTCCCCGGGTACCTAGGGACATAGGGTCATAGCCTCCATAGGGCATATGACACTTCGACCCAGTGCCGTGACACTAGTGGTAGCCCCCTGTACCACATGCAGTCGAGGCAGGGACATGCCCTTTTTGGGCGTGGTACCCATTCCACCTAATAGTGGTAGAGGCTGGGAGGCCACCCCAGACCTCTCGGCATAGTTCCTAGGAGCTTATTAGCCCAAATCATATATGATCAAATAAGCAAAAACCTCTTTTTCAAAACCTGTCCTCTTTGGGTCCCTCACAACTGCCTACCCAGCATCTTTTGGGCACTCCAACGTCTTTTAGTAACCCTCAAGGACATGCAATCTTTCAAAAACTCAATGCTTACAAATCATACAATATATGCAATTGTTTGCAAAACATGTCTATGCATAATATATTTGTCATATGCATGCTGAATTTATTTATAAAATTAAGTCATGCTAAACAAGTCATATAAACTTAAAACATGCATTCTCAAGACAATCATGGGTTCTTTTAAAAAGTTACTAGCGATAGAGCACCTACATCAAAACATCATGGGTTCTTTTAAAAAAATTCTAGTAGCGATAGAGCACTTACCTCGAAGTCTCCTGGAGTCGTGTTCTTCATCACTCAACCCGACCCTGGGTCTCATTTATAAACTCCTGGATATGAATGGATACAAGGAGTCCTTATCAATTTTGATTTATTTTTAGAAATTAGATTGCTACATTTGCCTTTTAGGGTCCACGGGTCCTTGCCTAATTCATTGTCAGGCTAGATCCTATGATGTGGATCTACTATTCAATGGTTAACTCTATAAATTGTCCTCTGATCCTAACTTTATAGTCTCATTAGGTCCGCGTGTCCCAGTTCTCAGAACACCCGCGCATCTTGGTTGAACCGCGACCGCCTCACGTGCGTGCGCGCCCAAAGGCCATGCCAGGGACAGCGTTTTGCATGCACACATGCATGCTCAAGCGATGCGCTATGACGCGCGTCTTGGATGGCATCATATAGACGCCCCTTTGGTGTAGCATGGCACGTCTCAGCTCCCAAGGCATCATATCCCGGTCCAGCCAGGACTCGTGCCCCACGTTGTGCGCGCACCCAAAGGCCGCACTAGGGATATTGTACGCACTGTTGTATGCCTGGAACCCATCCTAGGGACCTTGTCCTAGGCGCACGTGAAGCATGGCGTCCTTGGGATGCCTTGTTCGTACAGAGCCGGCTGGAACCGGCTTCGTCGTTCTCCGGCTGGAAAAATCGGTTGGGAAAAGACCAGATCCGGCATGGATCTGGCCTGGGGGAAGTAAAATGGAGAGCAAGGGAAAGAGGGGCTTACCTGAATAGTTTGGGACACCCTCCTTCGGGTGGTGCGGCTCCCTCTTTCCGTCTGAAAACCCTATGTCGCCGGAACCCATGAAGAAGGGTGAAAACCCCAACTTCTGATGAGGCCAGAGGAAGAAGAGGGGAGGTGGAGAGATGGAAATGGCTGGCCTGACTCGGGCTTGGCCGGAATGTGTAGGGAAAGCTAGAGACGGGTTTCCGATTTTTGCCGAAAACCCCAGTCCCAAAATAGCTAAAAAAATCATGATTTGAAGAGGGGGGAGATAGGGCTCTTTATAGCCTTGCTATGGCAGTGCTGCCCTACCAATGGCGGTGCCGCTATTGGTGGTGGCAGAAACCTCTGGAAACAGGGTTTTTGGAGAAGTCTAGAGGAAGAAGAAGAAGAAGGGGTGCCGTTATCAAAACGGCCCCCTGTGTTTTCTGTCTTTTTCGTTTTTAGTTTAAATTACAAAAATGCCCCTAAACTTTAAATAGCCGCAACTTCTTCATACGAACTCCGTTTTCGGCGTTCTTTGAGGCGTTGGATTCCATTTTTTGAGTAGAATCTAATGGTACTAAGTTTTATTACAAATTCCTTTGTTTAATATTTTAAATAGAGTAAAACATTTAACACAATTTATTTCCCGTAGAATGTCCAATTTTTGTTAAAAATAGCGTAAATTGCTTGAGCATTACACATATGCCCTACACGACCCCTTTTTCATTTGATTTTTCTTCCACACCTCACCACCATCCACCTTGCCTTTTCCTAGCACCCACCTTTCATTCTAGACTTGCAGTTACTCTCCTACGTCCAAAACATTCCATACCTTCCTTCTATTGCTATTTCTTGCCCTCACCTCTCTGCATCCTCACCATAGCACATGTCCCTCTACAGTACACCATTGCACACACACTCTTTCCCTCCAACTCTCTTCCACGCACCCCAGATCCTAGAATTACATGCATCCTGCCTCTTACCTCTATTTTACATGCATCTTGTTCCTTTATTCTCCTAATTTCTTTTTATTTTTGGGATTTGTGAATAAGAAGGATAGGAAGAACATCTTATGCCCTTTCCCATGGTAGAGAAGGATTCTTTCTTTCGTAAAGAGGTTTGAGATTTATTTTGGGTTTGTGGCATTTCTAGATAAAGATGAGAAAATCTTGGTTGTAAAGTAGTGTACCTTAGGTTAGATAGAAGTGTATAAGCACTTGTTGGGTGACGCAATAAGAGACTTGTAAAGCGGATGTTCTAGCCTGGAAGAGACGCAGCATATAAAGACCTTACTTGGGCGACACAACTAAGGACTCCTACAGTAAACACTTCAATAGAATTTTTTACTTAATTTCTTATTCCTTTCTTTCTTGTTAGTGTATTTCATTGTAATCTAGTTAAGAAAGAGTAGTTAGTTGCTTTACTATTCTTTGTTTATTTAGTTACTTTACTATTCTTGTATATTTAGTTGCTTTATTTCCTTAGTTAGTTTCCTTGTTTTATTTATTTACTTGCTTAGTCTATTTCGTAGAATATTTACTTTCCTTGAATGTTGGCTAGGTTAAAATGTAGTAATTTGGGTTTTAATTAAAACCATTAATTTAAGAATCTTAGTGGGATGGGCCTGTATTTGCTACTTTTATACTCCAATAGAACTGTGTACTTGAAGTACATTTAATATTTACATCATTTACTTTTCCTAGTCAAGTTTCTTATTTGCTTTAGTAGTTGTTTAATGTTTTAGTTTATGTTCAAGTTAATCATTAATAATTGTTAGTAGTAGTTTTGAATTAATATTTTAATATAATTTTAGGAGTAAATATGCTAGGTTAAGTTTTTATCCTAGGGTTAGGATGAAACCACCTTAGATTTAGGTATATTTAATTTAGGTAATTTTAAGTTTTAAAAGTGCTTAAATATCAATTACATGTAAAGCAAACTAACTTATATAACTAGCGATTTCTTAAGGTTGAGATACTAGTTATGTTAGGTGAATTGATTGAGTTTAGAGAATCTTAGATAGTTTGTGCCCAGAGAAGATAAATGGTTCTTTAATTATGTAAAACCCTAAACATTGAGAAAATATTGACATTAGGGTTTTTTAATAACAAAACCTAAGTTACTTGAATTTGGATATATTTAAGTTTAATATGGTGGATTTTAAACCTTATATTTAGTTAATGGGTTAATTTTATATTTTCAAGTATATTTGATTTCATTACTTTAATTGTTTGGCTCGGTTATAGTAAACTAAAATAGATTTTGATTGAAATTTTGTGAAAATTCAAAAGTATTGTCTTTGTGGGATTGACCCATATTTGGCATATCTATGCTATAGTGGACACAAGCATTGTGATAATATTTAAAACATAATAGAATCCGTAGTCAAGTCTACCTTATTATTAGTATGCTTTTCACTCCTAAGGGTAATAATTAATTTATCTTGCTCTTGAAACTTTTGATCTTTAGATGAATTGCCAATTTAAAACTGCCCCTTGAGGTTTGGTATTGGCTGACTACGGAATTTACCCTTTTTCCTCTCACTAAAAGCAGCATACAACTGGCCCGTTTGATATTCCAACTTCACAATGGATTGCAAGTTGGCTTGTTGAGTTTCCTTTGTGTCATTCTAAAATTGCAATGAACTCTGAATAGTTAAATTGAGGGTCTCCTCAATGGATAGTTTCCTTGTTTTTTGCAAAAACTATTGAGGATGTTGATGTTCCTGTGGCATTGTGGCCCAAGGAAAAGGTTGGGGAGGGGGTATTCTAGGAAGACCCTCTTAGTGATTATTCTTTGACAAAGAAGAGTTAGGTTGCCTAGCCCATTTTGGATTGTAGATATTAGAATATGGGTATTGCTAGGATTTTTGAATGCATTCCTTGCATTCACTTTCTTAGAGAAGTGTTTAAGAAAAGCAGAGCTAAATGGCTACGAGGTAGTAGGATGAGTGGGGATAGAACAAATTAAACAAGCCTCAGATTGAGGTTGCATAGAAGATCCGTTAATCCACATGAATGCATGTAACCTTTATGTGAGACTATCTATCTTGTCAACTTTGTAGATCAAAATATCTATTTTAATGTATAAATCTTGAGTGGCCCCTATATCATACAAACCACCCCTTTTTCTAAGGCAGTGACTTTCTTTCCATCTTCGTAGAGCAATCCCATTGCTGGAAGTTATCGAATAAAGTCTCAAACAAATTCTAGGCCTTTAAATCACTTTTTTTTTCATGAATGTCCCATCATTAGTAGCATGGATCATATAATAGTTTTGTGGTGTCAGACCTTTGTAGAAGTATTGTACCTGTTGCCACTTCTTAAAGTCGTGGTTTGGGCATTTTGGTAATAATTTCTTTCATACTTCCCAACATTTGCAAAAATGATCACCTTCTTTTTGCTAAGTGTTTATTATTTTCCTCATGAGGGTGTTATTATTATAGGCTAGGAAAAACTTGTTTAGGAATTTCCTATATAATTATTTCCATGATGTGATGGACCATACCTTTAAAGAGTTGAGTATGCCTTCACTTTATCTTTCAAAGAGAAGGGGAATGATCTCAACCTAGTAAAATCTTCTAAAAGTTTATAGTACTTGAAGGTAGCACAGATGTCAAGGAATTCCTTGACATGGTGATACATGTCTTCCTTATCTAATCCACAGAAAGTTGGAAAAATTTGTATAGCTCCTAGCTTTAACTGAAAGTGGTCTGCATTAGTCATAGGAAATACTATACAAGATGGGGAGTTAAATTGGATAGGGGTAGAGTAGTTTGTTAGTGGTTTGACTTCTACTACTTCATTTTCCATGTTTAATGTAGGGTTATCTACATCTACTTCATTTGCCATGCTCCTAATTTAAAGAATGTCACTATAAATGAGCTAAAAAATGTTGGAATATGACATGTCGTAGCCCCAGTGATTAAGAACAAATTAGCTAACATAGAAGTTGATTCAAAAGGTGATAATCAATACTTAATGCAACTCATAGATGTAGTGCAGTCATGTTGCCAATGACAAGTGGCTCATCTACCACACAAGTATGCAATTTTTGTCATATTTGAGAAAGGGAATGATTTGAAGACTATTGCAATAATTATTTTCATGTTCAAATGATATAAGGAATGCTTGAAACGGAGATCAGATGACAAAGTTATGAGCGTTTGAAGATTGGAGGGCATTTTTGTAATTTTATAAACATTATGAAAATAACCAAAAAATGCAGGGGGTCATTTTGATAATGACACCCCCTTCATCACCACCGCCTTCAAAGGGTTATAAAACCCCTTCTTCTCTGGCAAACAGGAACACTCCGGTTTTCCTTGAATCTCTGTGTTTTTTGGCGACATAGGGTTTCGGCAAAACCCCAACTGAAAAACCCTTCTCTTGTTTCCTATGTGTTTTTTGGCACTGACTTGAATTCCCCTTTCTTCTCTTTTCCTTTTTCCTCCTCCTCCTATCACACCTCTCTCCTTCTTCTTCAACTCCAGCTCCTTCAAATTTCTGCCCTTACAGGCGTCTAGGGTTCCGGTGGCACGGAGGAGCTCGCACCACTAGAAACCCAAGAACCGCCACTTCTCCGGCTCAAGTCAGGTAACCTCCTCTCCTTTTTCTCTTTGTTCCTCTCTTCTCTGGTAGAAACCAGATCAGATCCATGCCAGATCTACTTTTCTAGGCCCGAATATTGCCAGAGAAAAATAAACTGCTGGAGAAAAACAGATCCGATGGGAACCATCTCCAGGATGCACATGCGTAACACGCAACAGAGATGCATCGTTCTAGAGCATTCCCCATGTGTGCATGAGCGTGTAGGTGTAGTCTTGGTCCAACTAAGACGCATGCACGTCTTGGGAACCATGATGCGCTGGACCTATCTTGTCACGTTCTGGTCTAGAGATCTAATCTGGATCGTTTATTTGATTTGAAACACTATAAGTGGAATTTAGAGGGTTATATAATCTTGATTAATGATCCAAAAGGTCTGTTGTGTTCATCTTAACAACATGGACGTAATTATATAATAAAATTTAGGATCAGAGAACTATTTAATGTGACCATAGCCTAAAAACCATAGAAATCTCATAGATCTACGAGATAAAAAATGATCAGATCTCATAAATTGATCCATTGGATGTATTAAGAGATCAATATGTCAAGATCAACCCTAAATAACATAGATCAACCTTTGAATTATAGATCTGACCGTTCAAATCAAATACAAGCTCGATCTAAGTATTAGGATAGATGATCTGCTAGATCTGACCATTCAATTATAAGATATTAATGACACAAAGGTTATTGAAGGAAATCTAACCATTAAACATTAGATCTATAAGTGAGATCGAGCTTGGTGATATACTAATCAATGATAAATAAGGAATAGATCTAGCCATTGACTTGTAAATCTAACTGATGATCTATAGATAATGGAAAATAATACTTGGATTCTTATTCCCAAATCATATCCAGGACCTCACAAAGGTGATCCAGGATTCGAATTGACGAGAAAAGCAATCCAAGAGACATCGAGGTAAGTAGTCTGATGCTGCTAAGTTTTCAAATTGCATTTCAAATTCTACTTAAATTACTTTTGTGTTTAGTATGCTTTTGGAAATGATGTTGAGATATGATATTTTTATGCAAGCTGTTCTTGTGGTTCATGATCTTGATTTAAAATGTGATTTCTTATATATTTCATGAACATATTTTATATATGCATTACTCGTATGTTTTGAAACTAGTTGCATAAATTGCATGATTTATGATTATTGAGAATTGGATTATATGTATATATCTTTTTCGGGCTAATGAGCTTGGTAGGTATTATGTTAAGTGGGTAGATTGCCAATTGAGGCAACCTGTGAAGGGAACAAAGCCTTGAGTTCCAAGTGGGTAGATCGCTGATTGAGGCAACCGCGGAGGGAACAAAACCTTGTCTTCTAAGTGGGCAAATCACCAAATGAGGCAGCTTACGAAGGGACAAAGAGGACATGTCCATAGTAGCCATGGAGGCTATGGAGGTAGCTAGTCTCTAGATATCGAAGACACACAATTTCAGAATAAGTTCTGGGCATGGGCATAGTGAGCCCTATGATTTTAGTTTTTGGTATCACCATGATGTTGTATTGAGATGGTCTTAAACGAGTACTTGTGACCTGTCAGCTTGATGTGTTCGCTGCTTATTAGCTTGATATATTCTACGAGATACCCATGTGCATGATATCTATCGTGGGGTTGAGATGCTATCATCTGTTTTGATCAATTACTACTTTAAGAATTTAGTAATTATTATTATTTTATGAATCATTGACTTTGACTAGTCGGCTAGATGTGTTCGCCGAGATTTTAGTACATGGATTGATTGATTACTACTCTATGATTTTTGTAATATTTATATTGTTGATTCTTAGATTTCGATAAAAGATTCTATGGTTGAAAATGTGTAAATGAGTTTATGATTTATGCATAAATATGCATATTTACACAAAAAAAATTGCATGATTTTTGCATGGAAAGCCTCTCTTGAAATTATGCATACTATGTTTTTAAAATAGTAGTATCAGATCACTTACTGAGTATGGGGAATACTCACCCAAATATATTATTTTTACAGATTAACTCCAACAAGATTAGAAGAAGCATTGGGAAATGTTAATGCTACGATCAAGTGAACGAAGTTAAAGAAAAGTATGAATGTAAGTATATGACCTATCCTTTGGATATGTATATGTAATTATTACAGTTGGGTTGTGAGCTGTGACTAGATAGATCTGGGATGCATATATGTTTGTCTTAGTTTTAAAAATTACTTGGTTCATCTTGAAAGCAAATGACACTTGGGGTTTTCAAAAAATAAATTTAACATAAAATTATTTTTCGTTGCATTGCATTGTTCTTATAAAAATGTTTTCAAATAAGGATCAATCCCATATTAGGAATTGGTTTTGCATTTAAAAATGCATGTGAAAACACGGGTCATCACACATATTTATTGAGAAGTGTTCAATTTTGTATAAAAAGTACCCAAATAGTAGTCCATGTGTTATAAATTAGAGTATAAAAGTTTAGTTTTTTTTCTTTCCAAAATTCATAACACACATTTCTAACCTAATAATTCTAGTTTGATATTTTGTAGGTTAAGAGGCTAATTCAGAGTAAGCATGTGAATTATCATATTTTTTAGGATTTAATTATGGTTTTTACTCTTTTATAGGAAGTGAGAAGATGGTCCAACAACCTATATTGCCCTTTGGTAAGTTTTTCGCAAGTTAAACTACGTGGTTAGCTTGCTGGGGGTTCAGGGGTAGAGCCTATGAAGGGTCCACAAAAAATCATGTCTTGTTATGTTGCAGAAGTCCAAAAAACTATCTTAGGGCAAGCAAGGAAGCAATTGGAAGAAGCTAAAAGTAATTATATGGGATCATGCACATACCGTACATTTCCACCACCTTTGCATGGAAGCAATGTAAGCCACCTTAGCCATTTAAGCCATGCAAAAGGGTGACAAGCTAAACAAGCTATTCAAGCCATGAAGCCAAGCATTCAAGCCACCAAGAAATGAACCATCAAAGTAAACCATTAAGCCACATAGAGCCATGCCACTTGGAGTCACATGATTGGAGCAATACTTCAAGGAATTATCCATGGAAAAAAATGTGATTTCATTTGATAATTAGAGGGTTTTGAGGAAATTTGTAATTGGCAAGATGATCATGCATGGGTGGACCAAAAAAGAGAGAAAACCCACATTCTAAATTCATTTCCCATCTCTTTTCATCAACCAACCTAGTATTCCACAAGTTTTACTTAAGGATGGAGGCACCTCCTGAAAAAGTGTCACCTCTCACCTTGCTAGTTGTCTTGATTAGTTCAAATCCTAGTTGGCAACTTCTAATTCTACTCACACTCAACCACCTCAAAATCCTAACTAATTCCCCATACTTCTGAACTTTTTCTTTCTCTTTCCTAACCTCCAAATACCACACAATTAGAAGGAAAGGGGCTCCATGCCACCTTCATAAAAAAGTGGCATCTTTCCCCCTTCTAATTACACCATGGCACCTCATCCACCTCACTTGCTAAACTTCTATCTCCACCTAACTTTCTTACCTTGAAGTCCTAGATTTAAGTGTATATTTCATTCATAGGATAGTTTTCCATCAAATTGGAAACCAAAAAACCTATATAACCACCAAGGGTTTCTACGTGAAATTGAAGTAGGGATTTATTCAAAATCCTTGAAAGAAGCACTCTATCCTTTGAGATCTTTGGACTTTGGATTTCTTTTGGATATTTTCCCTTGGATTCTTCAAATATTTCCCTTTTAATTTTGCACTTCAATTAAATCTAGTACCTTGCTATCATTCCTTGCTTTCATTGTTAGGTTGTTCTTATTTTGTTTCTTTAATCCCATACACATGGAACGAGCTTTTTTTCTTATGATCTTTGCTTCAATCTCTCTAGATTTTATTGCTCATTCTTTCATGATATAAGTTACTTCATCTTTTCTAGTGTCAACCAAGAGAAAAAGTATCTTGCATCTCTTGTTTTTCCCTTCTTGATTTCCATGTTTTTCTCCCAATTCTGGAGCTAGTTTTAGGCATTTTTTTTATCCTTGTTCGTTCCCATCAGTCAAGCCTTCCTTTCTCTTGATTTATTTTTTTATTTTTACATGTATGTCATTTGATATTGAGTTGAGATTTGAATAAAGCTATAGGCTTAACAAGAGTATGCACTTTTCTAGTTTTCCATCTGTGTAACTTGCGCACCCAATTTGATGTCATTTTTATTAAATCAATAAAGTTGTTTGAAGATCATTGTTGCTTCTTGATTCTAGTAGATAAATACTTTAATTTTTTATTGTCATCTTGTATAAAAAGTGGTTGTTAAGTTGCTTTCCATGCCTTGCTAGAATTGAGTTTCTTTAGCACTTGAATCTAGGAATTTTTCCATTCAATGTTCATGCTTAATTTCTTGTAGTCTATACATCTTGTTTGTTTGATTCTTTAGGAACCCATCTAGATTTTACATTGTTTATTTAGTGCCTTGATTATATTGCAATGTTGGTAAGCTTTTGATTCAAGAATTTTATCCATTTTCAAAATCAGGAACCATATGCACAAATCCTAGGTTCGTGCACATGGTGATTGGGTTAATTTTCTTTTAAGATTTGCTTGTTTGATTGTTTAATCATAGTTTAGCATTAGTTAGTTAGTTTTTTGCATCTTAGTTTGGTTTTAGAAATTTTTAGGATTAGGTAAGTGTTATTTTAGGAAAGTTTCATTTTTAATAAGTTTCCTTAAGTAAAGTTTCCTATTCTCATTCGTTCTAGTTTTGCATTAGTTTCTTATATTTGAATGTATGGTAGTTAGAAAAGTTTCTAATTCTATTGTATAGCTTTATTTTTAGAAGTTTCCTTTAGTTGTAGTTTCTATTTCATGTATGTTTCCATTCTAATGTCATTTAACTTCCTAGTTTAAATCAAATAAATATTCTTTTGGCTAAGATAAGCAAATTGAGTCAAGATCAAATCAATTGAAAATTCCACGTGATTCCTGTGACGACCCGGGTTTTCTCATGCATTTTTAAATGCAATATCTAATTCCTAAGGCAGGATGCATCCCTTTGAAAACCATTTTATAAAAACCATGTAATGCAGAGGAAAACCTTTTAGTTTTAAACTCATTTTGAAAACCCCAAGTGTCATTTGCTTTCTCAACAACCAAGGTAGTTTTTGAAAAGCTTTAGAAATCATAAGTGTTTTTCCCCAGATCTATCCAACACAAAGACACAGCCCAACTGTAATTAAATACAAATACATGTCCAAAGGGTTGAGAATTTACTTACATGTATAATTGTTTCCTTTTTGATTCACTTGCTCATAGCGCTAACATAGATGTCCTCTACTCATGGATGGAATTATCCTGAAAAATGTAAAGGATAGGGTGAGTATATACTATACTCAGTAGGAGTCTATCACTACTAGTTTTGCAATGTATGCTATGTTTAAAATCATGTGCTCATAAAAACATATGCATGTTGTCCGAATAATTACATTCAATATCGACATTAAAAATCCGTTGTCAAACTGAAATACTAACGACTTAAAGGATCACATAACCCAAAATCGAAAGTATCATATACATATATATCATAACATTATGATATGCATAAGATGCTTCATTGAATCCAACTCATGGATATCTATCATGGAATGGTCGACCAACCTTATATCATGCCATATGCAATGCACATAAATCCACGAAACCATAGGGTCTCACTATGCCCACGACCTCACTGCCGTGTAGTCCCCGGGTACCTAAGGACACAGGATCATATACCTCCACGGGGCATCTGACACTTCGACCCAGTGCCGTGACACCAGTGGTAGCCCCCTATACCACATGCAGTCGAAGCAAGGACATGCCCTTTTTGGGCGGTATCCATCCACCTAATAGTGGTAGAGGCTGGGTGGCCAACCCAAACCCCTCGGCATAGCACCCACAAGCTTACTAGCCCAAATCATGTACGCTCAAATAAGCCAAAAACCTCTTTTCAAAACCTGTCCTCTTTGGGTCCCTCACAACTGCCTGGCCCTCGGCACTCTAGCGTCTTTTGGCAATCCTCAAGGACATGCAATCTTTGCAAGAACTTAATGCTCATAGATCATGCAATGTATGCAATAGTTTGCAAAACATATCTATGCATAATGTTTATACAAAACATGTCTATGCATAAAGAATTTGTCACATGCATGCTAAATAAGTCATATACTTAAATCATGTAATTGCAAAACAATCATAGTTCTTTTAAAAGAATCTAGTAGCGATAGAGCACCTACCTGGCTAGGTCGCGTTAACCCCTTTATCCTCGTATGCTCCTGAACATGGTTTGGGGAATCAAGGTTAGTTTGGCCCATCTTTTATGGGTTTTAGAGTAGTTGGTCTTATCACTTAGGCATTAAGGGTCCATCCCTATACTTATGGGTGTCATAAGGTCCTAATTGGGCCTTGGCATTATTAATTTTCTAAAGGTCTAGCGGCCACGCGCCACCATCCTATTTTAAGGTTCATGCCCACCTTTGATTGGGCCTTGATTAGGGATTTTATAGTTTGGGTGTGTCCGCATTGTTGACATGGACACAACACCTTTTGCAGCACCTCAATCGGAGCTCTAAATCTCAAGTTATAAGCGTTTTAGTGTCACACGTACATAAGGGTCTCAAGAGTGAAAAGACGGAATGCTAGGGCGCTGCGCGTCAGCGGCATGCGCCCGCCTTTTCTAAAGAAAACGAAAAATCCCAACTGCTAGCGCGCTGTGCGTCTGTGGCGTGCGCCTCAGCGGACGCGTCCCCGGACACGCCCGTTTGGTTTTTCAAACGCAAATCGACGTGTTACGTTCCGACTGGAACGTTTCGTCGTTTGGGGGATCGGGGCGTCCTCAGGACACCCTGGTTCGACCCTGTCGAACCAGTGCGGCCTAGGGGACGTCCCTGGGTCCTTGGTGGCTCTCCAAGGCTCCATTTTGCATGGTTTTTCACGCAAAAACCTAGGGAAATTGATCCTAGAACTACTGTGAAGATGGGTTTTGAGGGATTTTGGGCATACCTGGCTCGTTGCTGGGTTTTTCTCCTTGTTTCCCCTCTAGGTCACTCCTCCACAACGGGTTTTCTTCAACCTTTTGGGCTACCATTAGAGGCGCCCAAGAGCTCTATTTATAGAGCTGTGAGAGGGTTCTGGAGGGGGCTCTCACCGCCTTTGAATGGCGGTGGAGAAACCTCCAGAATGGCGGTGATTTCTCATCCAATCACCGCCGTTCTAGAACCCTCTAGGAGGTTGAAGATGAAGGGTGCCCGTATCAAAACGGGCCCCTGTGTTTTGCAGGCTAAATCCGATTTTTGTAAAAATTACATTTTTGCCCCTGAACTTCAAAGGGCCATAACTTGCTCATTTTAACTCCGGTTTTAGGTGATTTTGGTCTTGTTAGATTCATTTTTATGAGACGTACCTAATGGTACCATTTTCAGGACCAAATTTCTGGGTTCAGTCAAGGTGACTAGTGAAATGACCAAAATGCCCTTATCTTCAAAAACTGAACTTTTCATTGCTAACTTGGGATTTTAATATTACAAAATTGGAGTCATTAAAATTCCTCATGGGATTGACCTCTCTCATGTGCAATTACTACATTGATAGTGCCGTTGCGTGTAACTTTAAAGCTACACCATCTATGTTTAACCTCGCTTATATTTACATGGAGCAATGCTTTCAACTTCATGTGGGCCCACCATTATGCTAACTTGAAATCACCCAAGTTTGAGGGCCCACCCAAATAGACAAAATCCTATAATGATGCCGTGTGTGGGTCCATTGTAAACCTATAATAGCATTTGTAACATAACCTATAATTGTACCTATTTGTGGTCCCACATATACATACATAACTCTATAAGTATATGGATAAGCTCATACATACATACATACATACATACATACATACATACATACATACATACATACATACATACATACATAAACCTATAATAGATACCTATGTGGGCCCATTCATACATACGTAAACATGTAATTATACCTTGTATGGGCCCATCCATACATGCAAAACCTATGACAATAGCTTGTGTGGTCCTTTCTTGTAGACACCAAATATTGAACCACATTAATAATTTTCAAAGGCTCACACTTTGTTTTCACATTGTGAATGGACCTCACTTGGTTTACAAAAGCACTTCTTAGAAGGGTTTCAAAGTGATCCAAAAACCACTAAAATATTAATCAAAATAATCAAAAATAAAATTTTGCAATAAATGGCCTTTAGACTTCACTTTACACTCACAAAATTACCATGTGGATTGATCTCAACCCTTTATTTTATAACAAATCTAGTACCTCAATAGCTTTCCTTTGAATGTTTCCAGAAATAGGACACCTAGATTTTATGATAGTAAACTTAAGATGCCAAAAGTTTACAATTGTGAAATGGAAAGCCCTTGCATACTGGCTACACAGGGCCATTTCATGATTACATTCTTGAATCTAGTGAAGCAAAACCGAAAAAAGAAAAGTTTTATCATTGTGTTTGCTAGTGCTTGGAACTACCACTTATGCCACCTAGATTTCTATCAATAAGAGCCCCTTCCTCATCTGACCATCAATTAGTATGGAAATAGAGAAAAATAGTAGAAAATCTCATCTTAGGTATCTTTTTAACTTTCTTTGTGTGTCTTTCTCTTTCCTTCATAGTTAGTTTTGGGTTTTCTATTGCATGTAGATTAAGGATTTGGTCATAATTTGGAGGAAATTCTAGTGGAATTTCTAAAAGTTTAGCAAGAACCCTAATCCCTAAACTATATTGGACAGAAGAATTGAATTTCATATGGGATAGTGGAATCTCTATTCCTAGGAATTCAATTCTCACTCTTGGAAAAGGGAACCCTTTTTTAGTCTATTTTCCACTCTCTTTCTTGTATTTAGAAGATGAAATAGGAATTCTAATTAGAATTCCTCTAGGTGGAATTTCTAGAGGGGTTCTCTAATAGGATTCCCATATGGTTTTCTAAATTGGGCATAAGTTTGATTTCTTTGCTTTAGAGCTTAGAGGAATAGTGGAATGTCTAATACCCCTTTGATGAGAAAGAAGCATTCTAAACTCTAGAATAAAGGAGTAATTTTTCCAAGAATAGTTTTCATAAACTGTTTTCTCCAATTTCATTCTCCTTTTATTTTCAATCTCTTAACCCTAGAGCCACTTTCCTCATGGATTTACCCTTTCCTATGTTAGGAACCCCCACTGGTCATACGAATTTTTCAAGTAGAGATGGGTGAGACACCTTGAAATCAAGCTCTCCTTTGGTGTTATTTGATGTTGGACTTTGGAATTTCTTAGATGCTTTTATTTGTTTGTTCTTATTTTTATCCTCTTACTTATTTGCTCTCCAATTGAGGTAACTTAGTTGTTTTACTATAGTTTCATTGTTTTTAGTTTTAATTATTTTGTTCCTTAAAGCTCATGCTATCTTTCCAACCCTCAAGCCTTTCCTTTCTTGATTCAATTCTATAGTTTTTATTTTTTATTTAATCAAGATTCAAGTTAATTATTTTCTGATAGTGACAGCCAAGAGAATAGTTGCTTATATCCTTGATTTTCCAACTTGAAATTCATGTTTTCTACCCTATTTTTCCTTAATTTTGGGCAGTGTTTCCTTACCTAGTTCGCCCATTTACCCTTTTTTTCTCTCATATCCCTTCATGCATTTTCTTTGGATATCATTATAATTTAGATTGTGATCATTATATTAGATTTTTTTGTTTTTGTTTTTTAGATCCACTTTTGCAAGCAAGAATAGTGCCCAATTTAAAAAATTGGAGACAGTTTTATGCATAAAATTTTGATGCAATTTGGTTGTAATTCAATAAAATTCTATGAGAATTCTTATCAAGAAATGTTTCTTTCATAAAAGTACTTTAGATCAAGGTTGTTTTGTTTCTTGAAAATTTTGGTTTAAATAGCTTTTTAATGCTAGATTTGTTGAATGTTTTTAAGTACTATAATCTAGAAACTATTTTTCCCTTAACTTTGTGCCTTAATTCCTGCCACCTAAATGTTGTTTCTATTTGAATCCTTAGGAAACCATTTATATTTTCATATTGTTTATTGGATCGATTATTTTTTTTTCATTATAGTTCACTTTAATTCATCAATTTTGGTCACATTAGCACCTTAGAACTATGCATACAATCCATGGCTCATGTGCATGGTACTAGGTCGCTTTCCTTTTTACTTTTTCTTAGTTTAGTCAATTTATTTAGTTATAGTATTAGTTAATTGATTATTTGCATCTTAGATTAGTTTTGGAACTTTTTAATTTTGATTTTTAGAAAGTTCCATCTTTAAGAAGTTTTAGGATTTAGAAAGTGTTAAACTTAGAAAATCCTTTTAATGGTAGTTTCCTTCACATGCATGTTTCTAATTTATTGTTAAAGTTAGATCTCATTGGTTACTTATTTTTGCATGTTTATTTTAGTGTTGAAAAGTTTCATAATTTGGTTTTAGAAAGTTTCTAATTCTAGTTTAGGAAAGTGTCATTTTTAGTAGTTTCCTTTAGTTTAAGTTTCTTGATTTGATTCATTCTAATTTAGCATTATTTTCCTTTAGTTGCTTGTAGGTTAGTTAGGTAAGTTTCCATTTTTAATTGCTTAGGTTTATTTTTAGTAAGTTTCTTTTAATTCTAGTTTCTAATTCCATGCGTGTCTCCATTTTATGTTACTTTAAATCCCTTGTTTGATCAGAACTCTTTCTCATTTGCTGAAGTTAATTAATCTAAATAGAATCCAATCCATTACAAATCTATGAGATTCCTTGTGCGTTCAATCTTGCTTGAGTGAAAATATTACATTGATTCATGCTTTTGGGAGTAATTTTAAAACTACACCATAGGGTTCTAACCTGGAGTGTTTGTTTTCATGAAAGTTGAAGTTCAAGGGTAGGGATCCTAAATTCCTAGATAGATTTCCTATAACTTCCTACAATTCTTCAATTTACTTGTGAGGCAACAAAGAGAAACTCTATCCCATGATCTTTTCTAAGAATAAGATAGTCTAAGTTCAAAGAACTTCTAAACAAAAAGTTTATTTTGATGGACGTGATGATTCTCCCCAAATAAGAAAATAATTTGATTTTTATAACTTTTATTTCCTTACTCTTTGTATTGACTAAAATTCAAGAAAGATAGAGTTTGTTTCCATCACAATTGATGTGAAACATCCTCTTTTGAGAACAAAATGGTCTCTCTCTCTCTCTCTCTCTCTCTCTCTCTCTCTCTCTCTCTTCTTAAGCATCTTATATCACTGCTTAAGATAGATAAAATGCATATTTTAGTTTCCTTCTATGGTTCAAATTCCTTCATGTTCTCCATTCTATTGTTGTAATAAATCTAACATTCATGCATTTGATTTTCTTTGTTAGTATCATGTTTTGAATGTTTCTTATATTTAATTCAAGTATCTTGTTGTTTCAATTCTTAAATTATTTAGTTTCTAGCAGAGCATTCTCATGCTTCCATGACATTTGATTCATTCCATGTTTAATTCATGATTCATGTGGAGTAGAAAATTGGGATTCAGCAAGAATCTCTTTTTTGGGTTGTACGAAGGGGGAATTGGCCCAAAAATTGGAAAGGGGTCAAGATGCAACCAAGAGTCAGTGGCTGACTCAAGAAGGTTTGGCATGTAGCTCATACAGAACTTCTACCCTAAACATAGTAAGGCTTGTAGCCCCCACAATACTTGTTAAAGTCTTTTTTGAGAAGGTGGGTGAAGCTACTCCTAATTTGCCTCTAGAGTTGATCTTTTTTTGGGTTAGGAGCACCAGTTGTTGCTTACCCTATTATGTGAGGGTTGGGGGGAGGGCACAATGCCAATCTGTGGCTATTGTGCCATCTTGTTGTTAAGCTAGAATCTAATCCACTTGCATATAGTTAAGATATGTTTAATTCATGTTTTTTCTGTGTTCTAGGATAGAGTATATTTCTAATTCAAGTCATTGTTTATATTATTTAACATTAATGATTGATGGTGGATCAAACAAGATCAAGGGTGATTTAAGTGATCTAGCTTTGGACGGCCGAGATTAACCTCAAAATCACTTAGAATGCATCATTAGCATGATTGGTCACGCATGTGAAGATGTCCTTAGCATAAAAAGATTCAATGGTTTTGATAATGTAAAATTAGACATTTTTATGCTTGGATAAAATATGCCTAAATTTTGGTGTCTTAGAGTAAATCTTGAGAATTTCATGGGCAAATGATAGTTGAACGTCTGAGATGGCTGTTATCATCTATAAATGCCTTAGAGATGAATTAAACTAGTAGGTTAATTTATGCATTACTCAAGGACTCCTTTTCTAGTTAACTGGTTTAGTGAAATTGACATTTTTTTGGTTAGATGCTTGGATGTGTTTCCCATATGGGATTGAGATTGGCTAGAGTGCATCTTGATCCTCGGCATTTCTATATCACTTGGTCAATTTCTTGTATGGTGATGCATTTTCTAGCTTTGCATCCTCAAGGTGGTAAAGATCCATATTCTTGTGGCGATGAGTTAACTTCAAATTTAAAGTTCTATATCTCTTGGTGGTGCCTTTGTATCCAAGAGTGGTGAACTATTTGTGTTTAAATTCTACAATGTTTATTCTGTATCCGTAAGAATCTAACCTCACTTTAATCCTGTGGTGGTGAACATTCAGTATCCATTGAGAATTTTGGACTTTTCTTCTATCTTACTTGAATAATTATTCCATGATTACATTGTTTATCTTTGAACCTGGTTATCCACTATCAGTCCTAGCTTTATGATTCTAGCCTTACAAAGCTAGTTTCTTTCTAGCTTTATCATTCTTGTCTTAGTATACTCTTTATTCTCGTGCCTAGCTATAGACCTTATTCTTGTTTCTAGATCCTTCCATGCATGCATCATTTAGTTCATTTGTGTCCATCTTATGCTTCCAGCTTTTAAATAAATATGTTCTCAATTTGGAATAGTCAATGTTTCTTTCCTTCATTGTATTTATGTGAATGTGTATGTGCTTTTTCTTTAAATGATTTTCTTTATATGTTCCTTTCCATCTTTGTGCTACCATTCTAGGCTATCAATTTAATCAAATGCTCGTTAAAGGAATTTAGGTTTTCAAACCTTGAAGATCAAGGGGAATTGATTTGCTTGCACTCTTTATTTTAATTCTTTGAGATAACTGTACTTAGATCCCTGGTTTGATGGACTTATTCAAGTCATGAGGAAACCAGGCTCTCTCTCTACGTTAGGTGGCAACTCATCTAATAATCTACTTAGGTTTAATGAATATAGGTTAGAAACTTAAAGAAAACCTCCAATAAAGATTGATTTAAGTCTATTATCTCTTCTCCTCAAAATTAGAAAGATAAAAGAAACTCATGAATTCCATACGTCATTCTTAATCAATATGAAACCATAAATGCAAACCTAGGTAAGTTACTAAAATCCTTATCGAACTTGTGGGGCACTTAAAAATTGTCTATAATTCAGCTTGGCAACTCTGTTGGGTCCTTCCTTGGTTTGAGTTTACCTTTCATGAAATGAATAGTTTAGAATTAAGAACAAAAGATAGTTTTTTAGAATAAAGCAAGTCATTGTCTTTTGTTTTTACTTTGTTCACACTTGTATTTGGAAGTTGGAAGAGAAATTCACTCTCTCACACTTCACTCATGCATTCCATATCCATGGTTTCAGATATTGCATACCCTCGTCCAATGAACTAGGTACTTGCTAAACTAGGTCCCTACGCAACAATATGGGGTTCTAGGGAGGTAGATGAAAGGTTCAACCCTTATCCTTGTACCTATTAGTGCATAGAAAAAGAATCAAGTAGAGTACCATTGATGGATGATGTTAAGTGTCCTTTTCTATATAAATTACCCTCATTTACCATGATATTTGAAATACTTTTGAGGCATAAGTTAGAAATTTATTTGAAATATATCATTTGAATTTTTTTTTTTTATCATCTAACTATAAATTGTTGAATTTTTATGGTTAGATGACAATCTAAAGTAAGTACATGTAAAACTACTTATAAAATAGTATTAATTAGGACTTTTTCTATATTTTATAGGTTGTAGATCAAGATTCATATGGTTAGATCAAGTTGAATGAGATTTTGGATCGTTGATCAAGTTTAAATTGAAATAGATAGCTACAATTAATTCAAGATGAATTGGATGATTTAAATTAAGTCAAGACAAAATGGCTTAAGTTCCAATTTTCCAATTACAAATGGTATAAGGATTCCAAGATTGAAGTAGATTGAAGAAAATTAACTATGATCTAAGCGATATAGCTTCAAATAGTCAAGATTTCTCTATAAGGTATCTTGGGAGGTGTCATTTTTAGAATTATTAATGATGGGTGCAGTTGTATCATCAAGATAGACATGGGCCAGGATGAAAAGACTTTATTGGATGTCTTGGATTGAAACAAGATAATTCTATGGGAGATGAAAGATCATATGGGTAAGATAATATTGGAAAGACACTGATGGATAAATCTTAATTGATAAATGCCCTTGATCATCAAAATCCAAAAGATTTTCTCAGAATCAACAGATTTGGGCATGACCCAAAATATTATGTTTTTGAATGATCTAATCAGTTTCCTATGTTTTAAATTGAGTTAGTTAGAGTTTGATTTAAGTTTTATTACAAGTTAATTGTTGAATTCGTTTGAATGTACGGATTAAACATGAAAGGTGCTATGTTGTAGGTTGGTTAACAGCCATCCTTTGAGGTCAAATATTTTAATTCCTGATCATTTTTTGAGAAATATAACTATACCACTAGATTATTTGATATTTCATTGTACTAGGTACCTACTTTCATTTAAAAATTTCATCGGGAAGTCATTCAACAAGGTGGTCCAAATCTGCTACTTAGTCACGCATAGTGACTGTCAAGTGAAGAGGAAGTCAACTTTAAACTTTGCTACCATCACTCACGACAGCAGTACAAGTGCATGCTACTATTTGCAGTGATTTCTTACTAATAGTTTCTCACTTGTAGACATCGCATGAGGTGTTGCTCTAGATCTTTAATTTGAAAAGTAAATTGGAAAATTTGTAAGTTGGAACAGATGTGTGACACTTTAGCGATGATGATGGATGATCTGAAAAAATATTTAATTTAGCATTTAATTAATTTTTAGGAATAAAATACTAACAAATATTTTTTTTTATTTTGTTTAGATTTTTTATTCTTTATTTTATGCTATGTTTTAATATATTATTATTATTCGATAACTATTATTCATGTTAATTGTGTAGGAGTTATTTTTCTTTATTATCTTAGATAATTAAATTTAGAGAACCATCAATGTAGTTTATATTTAGGATAATTAGGAACTTTGGTGCTTTAAATTCTTATTATATCCATGTGGAGGCGACCTTGCATCACTACAATTAACTCCTGTATGCTTGTAGAAAAATTCTCAAATAAGTTTTTGGTACAGTTGTTGGGGAGGTGACCGTGTGGCCAAAATGCCATCAGCTTAAGATAGATATTTTTTTATTTCTTTGAGTGGAATTGTGGTGAGGATGACTTGTATTTCAATTTTAATTAGAATTAAAAGGGTTACATTAATATAGGGGAAGGGTAAACTATCCTTTCATAGAAGTGAAGGTGATTTGTAAGTTCTAAGACCCCACTATAAGATCTACTCAATCTTTTATTTTTCCTAGATTTAGGATTTGCATTACTAAATTAGTATTATATTATTGTTTGGTAGATTAATTCATATAGATTGCATCCGTTCTTAATTGTTGCATATTTTTCAGGGTTGTTGCATTAGTTTATTATTTTTCTGTGTAGTCTTAAGACACACCAACATGCTTTAAGGTGAATATATGTTGATCGAATTGTCATGGTGAATGGAAAGTAATTAGTAAGGGCACATGACCACACAAGATCAATGGTGGATTTCATCACCTCCCCTTGGCTCACTTTGGTTAACCATCTTTCAAAAATTAAGTTAAAATCAATTAGAAGAGACCTATAGAAGCCCACATGCTCATAGGCCAACACATTCAATGACTCAAATAAACTACGACTAATTGCTGAGGGTGTGAAGTGGTTTATTCAATAGGATTTAGCTAGTAAGTAGTGAGACAAGTCTAAAAGAGAGGAGGAGCTGTTATATTAGGATAATCTGAAAGCTACTTTTCCTCAAAGAAATTCTAAATAATTAAAACCTTTTAGCTTATTAACCTTAGGACTATTTGATTGTCCATTTGTGTATTCACTTAGTTTAGGTTTCTTTAGTTTAGCATGAAAAAATAAATAAAAAACTCTTTTGTTGTATGCATAGTTGGGGACACAGAGAAATCAGAAGGTTAGTTAGGGTCAACAAAAATGACACATAACCATATTAGTCATCACTAATGGCTGATCAACAATTAGACTAAAGGGCTAACTCACCTTGTGGAAGCAATAAAGTTGATAATGGCTCTCCACCTCTTGTAAATGAGGGATCACCACCTCTAGTAGATGATGAGTATGACTCCCCACTAAGGAAGAATAAACATCTACCCAGTGCAGGGGTGTGGAGGGTTTGGTAGAGCTGGCTGAGAGGGGGGAGGGGACGAATTGGGTATTGATGCCAGGGAGGGGGGGGGGATGGAGGGTGTGGTAGCCCTAGCTCGAGGGGGACCGAGTATCGGTGTGGGGGAGTGGTGGAAGGTTAGGTAGCATCAGCTAAGAGGGGAGGGGGAGGGGCGGGGGGGATGGAGGGTGTGGTAGCCCTAGCACGAGGGGGACCGAGTATCGGTGTGGGGGAGTGGTGGAAGGTTAGGTAGCATCAGCTAAGAGGGGAGGGGGCGGGGGGGGATGGAGGGTGTGGTAGCCCTAGCCTGAGGGGGGACTGAGTATCAGTGTGGGGGAGTGGTGGAAGGTTAGGTAGCATCAGCTAAGAGGGGAGGGGGGGGGGGTGAGGAGGTGAGAGACTGGGTATAGATGTGAGGGGTGGAGGGTTTGGTAGCACTGACCGAGAAGCAGGTGGAGAACTTGATACCATTCGGGGTGGAGAAGGAATAATAATAGGGAGAGGGACCTAACATGTGGACAATTGGTATCACCAAAATCTTCATGGTAGAAGTCTAAGATATTACCTGCAACCTACACACACCACTACACTATCCTGTATCATTCTTCCTCAAAATGTTGGTGCAATAGAATTGAAAATGAGAGTAATTGATTCCTTCCCAAATTCTATGTGTTGGATAATGAAAGTCCTTACCTGCATATTCAGAATTCGATGAGGTGTGCAACACCCATCATATACAAAACATCAACTAAGATACTATAAGGCTTAAGCTATTTCCTTTCTCTTTAAAAGAAAAGGCTAAAATGTAATTTAATGCACTGCTTGTGACAACCCGGATTTTTGTAACACATTTTGTAATACATTTTTGAAAGGTAAGGCCCTTAGTAGTAAATTTTTTTCGTAAAACAACTCAGCGAAAATTATTTTCTTTAGAACTTGTTTTGAAAATCCTAAGCCATCACTTCATACATAACATAAGTAGAATATTTGTACAAGATAAATTTCCATTGAAGGAATATACTTTTATTAAATTCCAGAATCCATCCAGTGGTTCACAGTATAGCTTGGGTATCATTACAATAGCTGTCCAAAGCTCTCAAATAAAATACATGTCTTCAAGGGATATGCCCTAATTGATTATTCTTCCAACTCTTCTTAAGTCTTGAGCTCCTAATTCTCCTTCTTTGTATCTAAGATATTGTAAACATTGAACCATTTACAATATCTCAACAATCTATGCTTAGTAGGGGATTTAGGAAGCATAATAATTTGATAGTATAATCCTAATACTTCATAATCCCATTATTCATACTCATGGATTAATCTCTTTACTTTGTCATATATATATATATATATATATACATCCTTACACATACATATTGTAAACTTTGTATAGATATGGTCAAAACTATGAAAAATAGTTAATATCTCAAACATAATCATACCCAGCTTATACTAAGTTGGTAAATCATCCAGACTCTGTTGGAAATACTCCCTCATTTGGGCAGTATTGGTAATCCACGATTATCCAGCATCTCATCATGCCATATCATAAGAAATTTCACTATGCCATGCATCATAATGCAAGAATACTTAAAGGACTACTATGCATGTAGTTAGAATTTGTACCAGTGCGCTCGGATAACTACCCAATAATACGCCTATAGCATCCTTGGTGGAAATCACAATATCCATGTCCATATGGGGGGGACCGTGGCTGTCACAATGGAGGCCTTCGCATAATTGCTCCACCCAACTTTTAGCCTCACTTAGGCTTGGTATCCATATCATAACAAGTTTCAGAGAGCGAGTGGCCAAACCCTACTAACTCTCCTAGCATAGCATCCTAGGCATATGCCTGTTTAAAACAAAACCACAAGCCTCCATTCTTGTGTGTAAAGTAATTCTCATACATATCAGACAATCTGTCTATTTACTTAGGGCTAGAATATCTTCTAGTTCCCCATTCACTTAGAGTTTTTTCCTCAATTCTAACTTAACCATTTCATATGTGTTTGGGTTGGATCATAAGGGTTTTCAAGGAATTTTATACAAGTATTTACATTACATTTGTCAATATTTCTAGACATAAGATCATGTATTCAACATGTATATCTCATGTAGATACATTCATAAAATCCTCCTACCTTCAAGTAGTGATCCATCTCTTAAGATCTTTTATGATCTTGACTGACGTATGTAATCTGTAAATCCATACATACTATCAATATTTATACAATTTGAATAATCCTACATTTTTATCCTATCTATATTTTTTTTTTTTTTTGTCTTGTCCTTTGATATAAAGGATCTAGATCTTTTGTCCTATCATGATCTATCTTCCTTAGATAGTGTCTATCCTATTGATTAATAGATCTAATGGTTAGAATGATCTTCTAATCTTTTAGATATAAGTATTTTCTATTCTAAGTCTTTGTGTATTCCTTTTCTTTGATCTTGATCTTTCATAGATCCTTTGATCAACAATTTATACATGTTAATAAAGATCAAGGGCTTAGATCTTCTATCATCTAGTTCTTCTTTGATCTAAGTTCAGTTCGATCATCCCTAAGGACGACGATCATGGTTCTCTTCCTTGAATCATGTTTGATCAAGGGTTTGGATTCTCTATCTAGATTTATCTACAACATACATACATGGATACATAATAAAATACAACTTTGGAATTCTTATTGTTCTTGATCATTCAAGATCCTATGGATCTTGTTTGATCATCCTTATTTTACTTACAATTTTTTATTAGGGTTAGGTAATTTACTAACCTTTTATGCTCTTATTATTATTATTATTCAACCAGTTAATGTTTTATTGGTTGAAGATGGCTTATTACATTCTAAGTCTAGAGAGCTCCTCTTATTTCCAATTGACTAAGGCATACCAGCTAAATGGCTGAACATAAAGTGGTTACTTCAATCCTCATGTAAGGAGGCATTTAGACCTCACAAACGTCAACGGAAGGTTGGAAAAAAGCGAGGCTCTATTAGAGAACCCCCTTAACCACCATGTTTAGCATTCACTAGAGTGACCTTAGTTCAACCTTTCATAAGGTTCCTATGAGCGTTTTGACCCTAAGTACTCTTTCTAATTGATTTTAATTAAATCCATGAACATTTAAAATGTCATTCATGGGGTTTATTATTCTCCTAGTTTGGGCCAAGGATTTGATCGTTCTTATATTATCCTACTAACTATAGCCCTTACTAATATTAAGTCAAAGTCATTCATTCATCTTAATTGTCCATGAATCTCTATATTCCATTAGTTTACATTTTTTGTGATTTATGCTCATTATATCTTAACAACTACTTAACATTTCAATCTACTAATAAAATTTAAGAATAAGTAAATCATAAACTTTAAAGCATAAATCTAATATAAATTTAACAACTATTTATACTAACATAATTCCTATGAATGTAACTTAACCAAATGAAATAAAACTATACTTAAACTAGAATGATCCTAAGTTATGAAATACATGAAATTTTACTACTAATCTAATGGAATCATGCTAAAATATCAAATTTAAACTAACATGACCCTAAGAAAATTAAATCTACCAACCTAATAACAAACTAATAACATTTATAGCATGGCATGGTAAAATTTAAGAATTACACTATCATGCTTCCTACTTTATAACATAAATCACGTTTACAATTCTATTATCAAACAAAAGACAATTAAACTAATTAGATTAAGATTATTAGAAACTTTTACTTATGATCCAACCATTAGATCTTAGATCTTTTCCTTTAGATCAAGGATTTTAATTACATTTAGGCTTTTACTCCATTGAGATCCAAAGATCATATCCACTGGTTTTTGTCACATTTATTCCATGATGTAACTGGATTTCATCATAGTCCCATTCATACAACCCATCCAAAGGGTTTGATGATGCTTGATCTTATTGATCAAGTGGGTCCCTTTGTATTTTTAGGGTTTTTCTACCATAAAGGGTAAATTCCTCATTTTATGTTAGATATGTCAAAATAAATTATGGATATTACTTTATTTCAACACTATATCATCATTGCATTAGATCCCCAAGATCTGATCATTTTAGATCTTGAAGATCATTAAAATTAGAAGCTTAATTCTGAAAAATAAAAAGTTTCTTGAATATATATATTTGTCAATTTTATGTTATAAGAACAAAATAGACATTACAAGCTTTCCATAGCTTCTTTTCAATCTTAATTTGGAGTTCATATGACTCCGGAATTGAACTTTGAAGTTCACAGTCATTCCGAGGGTCCATATTTGATTTGGGCCCCATAGAACGGACGACCTTGACTAGTCGGGTGGAATGGGTTGGGTCCAGCGGATTGGTCACAGCGCTCCCGTCACTAGAACGCACGCAGTAACGTGCTCCCTAGGACCTGTGCTATCGTGCAGTCATTTTGTTGGGATGGCGTCGCACACAGAGCGTGAGCACGGAGAAGCTCTTGCAGGGCATGTTTCTATGCGATGTCCTAGGAGCCCGATCTTGTAAAGAAGATCGGACAGTCCATTTTGGATTGTCCAATCAATTCTTCTTCAATAAAGGGCTAAAAACTTGATAAAATTTCTTTAAAATTCCACCCTAGGGGTTTTGGACCCTACTAGATCGATTAGACAGCTCAGATTTTTACATCTGAGCCCTCCATCATGTAGAATTGAAGGATTCGTACCCTTACTTGATTTTTATAGTTTTTAACTTAAAATTAATTTCAAAAAATAAAAATTATATAAACTAACATGAAATAAGTGTAGGAAGATTTTTCACCTACCTGATTGGAGAAAAACGTAGTTTTTGTAGCCCAATTTAAAAGAAATATCAACTTGATGATAGGATCACCCAATAACCGCTTGTTTTGTGATTTCCAATTGATTTCACCGTTGGATCTTGAAATTTGTTTGGGGTTTTGTAGATAAGGTAGTATAAGAGAATATGAATGGTTGATTTGTGATATTTGATTTGGAATAGTGTACCTAATTGAATTTAGGTTTCATGTTTCAATCTAGAGAGAGGAGAGAGAAAGTGAAAGAAGAGAGATTTTTGGGAGTTTTGGAAATTTGGGAATGAATCTAAATTTGGTTTTTCCGGTGAAGCAAGATAATCATATGGGAATTTTATTGAACATTTTTGGTGGATTTTTGGGGGTGTATTTATAGATGTTTTTGAATTTGTCATAATTACTTGTAATAATTATGTTTCAATTCTTTTGAATATTAAATTAACATTGGATCCTCCACTACCACCTCCTTCTCCACTATCATCTGATAGTGGTTTGATCACTCATTATATGTTTTCTGGCCGTAGGATTGATTTGTAGGTCCCTTGTGGCCCCATAGATGTGCAAAAGGACCATTTTGCCCTTTTATGGAGAAAAATATGTTTTATTCTCCCAAACTCAGAATTGAGCATACTTAGTGGCAATGGAATCATATTTTTGAGTAGATTCTAAATATTGAAGCCTTAGATCTCGATCATGAGTAAAATTATCATTTTACCCTTTTATTCATAAAAATGTAGAAAATTAGGAATTTTTCATTTTAACTTAGAATTGAATGTTCTTAGTGTCATTTCGATCGGTTTTTAGAGTACCTTCATAATTTTTAAGTTTTAAATCATGTTTTAGTCTCTATAAAAATAGAATTTCAATAACCTAATATTCCATCCCAGAATTTTTGAAAATTCAAACTAAATTTATTTTCTCAATCAATTTACAAAAATTGGGGTTATTACATTGCTAGCAGGATCTAAAAGAACTTGGCATGAAATGGCTTTGGAATTGTTGAAAAAGTTCTTCCCTACACATAAAACCAATATTATTCACATCAAGAAAATAAACTTCACCCAAAAGGACAAAGAATCATTATAACAGTGCTGAGAGAGGATTAAAGATCTATTACTAACATGCCCACATCATGGTTATGAACCACGCCAAATCATTAGATTTTTTTTATGAAGGGCTTAATTTTGAAATGCACTAGTTCATGAAAATAATGTGTAATGAATATTTTTTTGAATAAATAGGCAAAGAAGGCGGAGTATTTGGAATGGTTGGCTGAAAGTGCACAAACATAAGCTAACTAAGAAAGAGTAGAACACCAAGACAAGCTCAAGCCCATCACCGCATTTGCTACAGGAGGCATTATACCATGTCTGAAAGAGATGATGTTAATGCAAAAATAGCATCCCTACCTTGAAAAGTAGAGGCCATAGAGATGGGAAAGAATGTCTCTAAAACGGATGAACAAGCATATAGTATTTGTGAAAGTATCTGACACCTTTCTTAAGAATGCCTCACGATTCCAACATTTGAAGATGTGCTTCATGAACAAGCTAATGCCTTGAATGCTTATAAAAGACTTTTCTCCCATATTCAAAGACATACAATCCCACTGGAGAAATTATCCAATTTTTAGATGGAGCAATGGACCAACTGATAATGTCTGACAATTGGCCCCATACCATCACCCCAATAAATTTAAGGACCTCCTACTCCTAGTCCACACATGCTCCCACCCAAGAAGCTAGTGGAGGATAATTGATATCAGTTTATACAAAATTAGGAAAAAATGAATGCTCATTTTTAGCAATCTATAAATGATTTGAAGAAGATGATGAGCCAAATGATATAAACTATGGAAAAGGGAAAATTTCCAGCCCAACCACAACTTGACCCTAAGGGTGTGTGTGCGTGGTAACAATGATACATCTAGTGTTTCTTGAACAAATTAAGGTTGTTACTATTCTCAAGAGTGGTAAATTAATTGAGAAAGAAGGTCCTTAAAAGGCTGATCATGTTGAGCAAACTCCTTAAGAAAAAGAGAACTCAAGCAATAGGGAACCCATTCCTATGAATGAACAATGCCCTATTCCTGCTCCATTTGCACAAAGGCTATGTCAAGTCACAAAGACTACTACAAATGATGAGATTTTGGAGATCTTCAAGCAAGTCAAGATCAACATATCTATCTTGGATGCTATACAACAAATCTCATCCTATGCCAAAATTTAAAAGATTTATGCACTATCAAAAGAAAATTAAATGTGCAAAAGAAGGCATTTTTGACTGAACATGTAAGTTCCATTCTTCAGGTCCACACATTGCTTAAGTACAAGGATCCTAGTTGCCTCACCCTAACATGCATTATTGGAAACCATAAGATTAATTAAGCTTTGCTTGGTCTAAGATCTATTGTAAATCTATTTCCATACATGGTATATGTCCAGCTAAGTCTGGGTGAGCTCAAACATATTTCCACCACACTACAGTTAGTTGATCGATTGGTTGTAACACTAAGAGGGGTAATAGAACATGTGCTAGTCCAGATAGAACAATTTTGTTTTCTGGTTGATTTTTTAGTTTTGGTCATCAACTGGTGTTGAACGAGAAGAGTGAAATACCATTCATTCTGGGACACCCATTTTTGACTACATCCAATGCCTAATGAACTATAGAAATTGTATCATGAAACTTTCCTTTGGTAACATGACATTAGAGTTAAATATCTTTGATATTTGTAAATAGCTAGGGGATATCTCTGATGACTTGCATTGCATAAACATGATCAATACAATGGTGCAAGATCAATTTATATCATCTTCCTTGTAGGATCCACTGGAGGCTTGTTTGGCCCATTTGATTAAGTTCAATGAGGATGCATTGATAGAGGAAGTTAATGCCCTCCTTGATTCTGTGTTTGCTATGGACAAAGAAAAGTATAAGCTTTATTATGAGGAACTACCATTGAGGGAATCGACTCCCCCCACATCCTCAATAAAACCTCCTAGGTTGGAATTGTAACCTCTACCAACTGAGCTTAAATATGCACATTTCTAAGAAAATCACACTTTTTCTATCATAATTTCCTCCCAATTGGAAATATCTCAGGAGAAAAAATTGATTAAGACTTTGAAACATCACAAAGGTGTACTAGGATGGACTCTAGCTGATGTAAAGGGTATTAACTCTTTAAATATGCACAAATAGGATTTACTGGGAGGATCATGCCAAACCATGTTGTCAACCACAATGCAGATTGAATTCGAATATGAAAGAAGAGGTTAGAGCAAACATCCTTAAATTTGCATGATGTAGGAATCATCCATCCCATATGTGATAGCAAATGGGTGGGTCCAACCCAAATAGTTCTTAAGAAATCTAGAGGGACAGTGATCACTAATACTAACAATGAACTCATTCCTACTTGAGTTGCCATAGGTTGGCACATGTGTATAGATTATGGGAAATTAAATGCTGCCAAGAGGAAGAATCATTTTTCATTATCCTTTGTGGATCAAATGCTAGAATGAGTAACTGGTCATTAGTTTTACTATTTGCTAAATGGTTATTCTGGGGACAACCAAATAGAAATTATACTCGAGGACTAGGAAAAGACAACATTTACATGCCCTTTTAGTACTTTTTCTTAACAAAAGATGCCATTTGGACTGTGCAATGCTCCAGCCACATTTTAATGATGTGTGCTAAGAATTTTTAGCAATATGGTGGAAAGGATGTTAGAGGCTTTTATTGACAACTTTTGGTGTTTGGCAATTCATTTAAGTAATGTCTTCAAGACATGAAAAAGTCTTACACCATTGTGAAGAGACAAACTTAGTGATGAATTGGGAGAAATGTCATTTCATTATTCCTAAGGGAATTGTACTTAGAGATATAGTCGCAACCAAAGGTATAGAGGTTGATAGAGCTATGGTTGATCTCATAGCTAATCTACCTATCCCTAATCAGTAGGGATATTCGCGCATTCATAGGTTATGGAAGTTTTTATAGAAGATTTATTAAGAATTTTAGTTCAATATCTAGACCCTTATGTCGCATCCTTGCAAAGGATACCTCTTTTAAGTGGACTAATAATTGCTAGGAAGCTTTTACAAAGTTGAAGAATAAGTTAATCACTGCACCGATTATGCAACCACCTGATTGGACTTTACCTTTTGAAATCATGTGTGATACTTGTGATTATGCTATTGGTGCAATATAAGGATAGAGAAGAGATAAGAAGTCATGCGTCATTTACTATGCAAGTAGGACATTAAACATCGCCCAAATGAACTATTCCACTATGGAAAAGGAACTCCTTGCAATTGTCTTTACCTTGGATAATTTTAGATCCTACTTGGTTGGTTCTAAAATAGTCACATTCACGGACCATTTGACACTCAAGTACATTCTTTCAAAGAAGGATGCTAAGCCAAGACTTCTTACATAGATTCTCCTACTCCAATAATTTGACATTGAAATTAAAGATAAAAATGGAGTGGAGAATGTAGTAGCAACCATTTCCCTCATATTGTCATAATTAAACATTTGGAAGAGTTGCCAATTACAGATACATTCCCCAATGAGCATTGGTTCATATCTCCCATCCTCCCTGGTTTACTGATATTGCACATTATTTAGTTGTAGGAAAATACCTGAACATAAACAAGAAAAACAAAACTTTTTCTCTAATTTTAAGCACTAACTTTTGCTAGGCATCGATTTCATGGGACCATTTCCACCTTCATTTGGTTATATATATATATATATATCTTATTAGTTGTAAATTACGTTTCCAAGTGGATTGAAGTTGTTCCTTGTAGGAATAATGATCATAAGATAATTGTCAAATTCTTAAAAGAAAACATCTTTTGAAGATTTGGAACCCCTTAAGCTATAATAAGTGATAACATTACTATTTTTGCAAAAGAGCTTTTGTAGCTCTCATGAAAAAATTTAATATAACACATATCATCCACAAATAGGTGGACAAGTTTAAGTCTCTAATTAGGCTATAAAGCAAAATTTTCATAAAATCCATACGATTGATTTTCCCAATCTAAATCGAGCAGGTTTTCTAGGAAGAAGATTTTATTTAGCTTACTAGGCCATAAATATATTTAATTTCCACATGGATAAAGTAGGTTCCCATAGAAAACTACAACTTAATGAGTTGGAAGAGATTAGGAAAGAAGCATATGAGAGTAATAGGATATATGAGGAAAAGATGAAAGTTTTTTAGGATAAAAACATTCTGAGAAAATTCTTTACTCCATCCAAAAAAGTCCTTCTTTATAATTCTAAGCTTCATCTTTTCCTTGGTAAGCTTAGATCTCAATGGAATAGTCCTTACATTGTTAAAGAAGTTTCTCCATATGGGGTCGAGATTGAGGATAATAGGACTACCCATACATTAAAAGTAAGTAGTTAATGTCTAAAGCCATTCCTATAAAATTTTAACCCAAAAATTGAGTTAGCTTTAGAAGGTCCTGTTTACTAGAACTAAGTGGATTTTATCCATCTGCACCACTTTTGTACATTACTTTCATTTTAAGTTAGTTGTTCTTTTTATATCATCCATATTTATCTTTCAGTCCTACTTTCAAACATTGGGTACAATGTTTCATTAAGTTGGTGGGTGCATAATTCTTGTAAATTCTGGTCGATCTAGTAGTTTTTCCTTTATTTTTGAAAATTTTTATTTTTATTTTTGAAAATGATTTTATTTTAGGTCAATTCCTGTACCATGATGAGAATTGGATTTTCTAAAGTCTAGTCTTTTATTTCCACTTTAGATTATTAATCAAATTGCATATGATTAGTTCATTATTTTACAAATTTTCTAAAACATTTTGTAGAAGTTAAATCTAAAATCACAATTGTACACACAATTGCATGTATATAGTTGAGATTGATAAGTAGTTATGACTTTAAAGATCCTTAAGAAAATCTATAGAGACTTATAACCCAAGTGAGTTTTTAAGCCATTCATTCTTTTGAGTGTTATAAATAAATTCCAAATCTTTATTATGCCCAATTAATAATTGATCCCATCATTTTTTTTTATTTGGATAGTTACCAAAGAATTATTATAGTATTATCCTTTATTTTCTAGAAGTTTATTGAATCATATGGGTTATATGAAACCTAGGAAATGATTTAAGCAATCTTTGTTTTTAACCTAGAGACAAAAAACGTACCCCAAGATATTTTTACCATTAGTTTTCCATTTTTGAGCCTTTTATTGAAGTTATTTCTTTTCATGACCCAAATTATCATTTACCCATATTAACCCAATATAAAGTATCAATTACCTATTTTCTTCAAAAATAAGTTAGAAATGATTGATGAAATACTTTTTAAGTTGCATTACAAGAAAGAAAGTGAATATCAAGAAAAGAAATGTTCTTCAAAGAGATGTAGAAGTTCTGAAATTGAAAATGTTTAAAAAATAAAAGAAAAAATAAAGAAAAGAAAAAGGTGCGAAAAGAATGTTCACTTTAGTACAAATATAGAAGAATATTTAACTTTAGCAAAAGACCTCTACTTGTTTTTGAGGATTTTGAAACCCCATATACACTTTCTTTCATAACCTTCTCCTAAGCCTAAATCCATAAGCCATTCTTAATCAATATGAAACCACAAATTCTAACCTAGGGTAAGCGACTAAAATCCTTATCGAACTTGCGTGGCACTTTAAAATTTCCTATAGTTCAGCTTGGCAACTCTATTGGGGTCTTATCTTAGTTTGAGTTTTCTTTTCATGAAGTGAATAATTTTGAATTAAGTATATAAAGACAGTTCAATGCAAAATAAAGTTGGCCATTCTCTTTTGTTTTCACTTTGTTCACACTCATATTTAGAAGTTGGAATAGCAATTCCCTTTCACACACTTCACTCATGCATTGTATATCCATGGGTTTCATATATGGTATGCCCTAGTCCAACGAGCTTGGTACTCACTAAACTAGGTCCTTACTTAACAATACGAGGTGCTAGGGAGGTAGATAAAGGTTCAACCCTTATCTTTGAACATGTAAGTGCATTAAAAAGGAATCAAGTAGCATACTGTTGATGGATATTTAAGCAACTTTGAATCCACCATCCATAAGGTATGTTGGTGGAACCTTTGCTAAGAGAGTCCAAATCATAAGCCTTGGATACCCATCATGAATATCATGTGCATGTAGTCCATCATAGAGAACTTCCTGCTTCTTTGAGTTTTTGGAAGGAGCAATGCTTCCTCCTTGATTTCCCATGTACGAAACTCTAATGAAAGAGAACTAAGATATTCTCCCTCTCTTCCATCAAAATGATCTTTAAAGAGATAAAGAAGGTTCTTTCTTTTTGGATATTCTAGCACAAAGAAGAAGATTTCTATTCAAAATCCAATTTTTTGAGAGAGCAAGGAAAAGTAATTTCCTCCCCCATCTTGATTTTTCATAAATAAAATTCATAAAAATGCATTCATCCATCATCATAACCAATATTTTTCAAAAATAAGTACCTTTCTCATGGTTCTAAACTCCATTCTTGTTTTATTTAGGTAACCATTTCTTGTAAAAAGAAGCAACTCCTTCCCATATGAGTTTTTGCAAGAATTTGATGTCTTCCTCCACTAACTTTCTGCATCTTGATTGCTTCACTACTTTTGATTAGAAAATCATCTCACTACAAAACATGGGTGGTACCAGCCTTGATGTCTAGCTTAGAGCCCTTCAGGCCAAGCACCATGATGCCCTTGCCCAAATTGACCAACTTGCCATGGAGAATACACAGTTGTGTCGTTAAACTAACCATAACCCTAATTTTGAGACTGGAAGTACCTCTAGACCAGCAAGTCACTTTAAAAACTTCTGTAGGAATGCCACAACAGAAGAATTAGAAAAAGAATTAAGAAAGAACAAGTCTACCATAACAAAACTCTCAACAAAGGGCTTCCCCTTACCTTGATCTTAAGAGCCTTGAACTGTTCCCTGAAGTAGTTATCCCAAATGACTTCAAGGTGCTTGACATGGTTCAATATGGTGGTATCGAAT
This sequence comes from Warburgia ugandensis, assembly GCA_035236585.1. Classification (NCBI taxonomy): domain Eukaryota; kingdom Viridiplantae; phylum Streptophyta; class Magnoliopsida; order Canellales; family Canellaceae; genus Warburgia; species Warburgia ugandensis. The sequence goes on from CP141130.1 coordinate 62,505,109, forward strand.
GTCCTAAGCTACATGTTATCATGTATATCTCCTCTGTCTTAGCATTCAAGTTTGATGGACCTCAACTAGGAAATCTATTTCCTAGGTCTCTTATTGGTGAAGCCTTGGCATGGCTCATGGGAGTAGAAAGAGAAAGGGTCAATACCTGTGAGAAACTGGTAGTTTCTTTTGTCTAAAGATTCCATTACTTATCTTATCAATTGATCATAAGCAAGGTCCCAATGAGACATTTACATAGTTCTTAGGAAGATGATACCAAACTACACAGAGGATGTGTGTGATCCCATCCAAAGAAGAATAGATCATTGTCCTCCTTTGAAGCCTAACTTTAGATTATAGGTCATTCTTTATCACCATCAATTCCATACTATCGATGAATTTAAAAAGTTCAGAAAAAGGGCTAATAGTAACATCATCCAGGAGTTCTATACTCTAGAATCCAATAAGGTTGAACCCAAAGCCAAGAAACCTCTTGTGTCCAAATAGGGTAATATGTTCAACATGTTTCTGCTCACTCAGTCCAATCCTAATCCCTCATACCATTGCACAACTCAAATTTCCTCCTTTACGACAATAATTACCTACCTACTTTTAAACCATCTTTAGATGTCCTATCAATAATAAACTTCTATTCATAATCAACTTTGTGTCCAAAATCTCTAGTTCAATAAAGCTAATGCACAGTCAAATCCACAAAAGTCCAATTGTCGACACCATGTGGTTGTTGAACCTTTGCTCACCTTGGGATGGCCTTGTCACAAACCTATGAGAAATTGAAAAAGGGCCTACAAGATCACTCCTCTCATTCCTAGAAACCATGTTCCAGAAGGAACCACCAATGGCCTTAATAATTTTTGTGTATACCATGGAAACCTTGGCCACTGTAATGCCCGAGCAATTTACACTATTTTTAACAAAAATTGGACATTTTATGAGAAATAAACTGTGTTAAATGTTTTACTTTATTTAAAATAGTAAACGAAGGAATTTATGAGGAAACTTAGTACCATTAGATTCTACTCAAAAAATGGAATCCAACACCTTAAAGAACGCCAAAAACAGTTCGTATGAAGAAGTTACGGACGTTTAAAGAACAGGGGCATTTATGTAATTTAAACAGAAAACGAAAAAGAATGAAAAATGCAGGGGCCGTTTTGATAATGGCACCCCCTGCCGTCTTGCACCTCCAGACTTCTCTAGAAAACCCTTTTCTCCCGATTTCTCCAGAACACACCAAGGGAAATGGCAGCACCGCCATTGAGGGGCACTGCCTTCTCCCCTCTATAAAAGCCCCTTCTCCCCCTCTCCAAAAACACGGTTTCTGGCGATTTTGGGACTGGGGTTTCCGAAAAAAACTAGAAAACCTTCTCAAACCCGTCTCCCTGCGTTGTCGGCAACGGCCAGGCCCAAGTCAAGCCGGCCATTGCCATTTCCCCATGTCCCTTTCTCCTTTCCGGTCTGGCATTGGGGTTTTCCCCTTCATGGGTTCCGACAACAAAGGTTTTTGGTAGAGGAAAACGCATCACTGGGAAACAAGGCGTCCCCAGGCTGCCCAGGTAAGCCATTCTTCCTTCTTCTCTCTCCATCTTGCTTCCCTAGGCCAGATCCATACCGGATCTGGTCTTTTCCCAACCGGAGAAGATGAAGCCGGTTCCAACCGGCCATGAACGAACCAGGCGTCCCAGGGACGCCATGCTGCACGTACACCTGGGACAGGTTCCAGGCATATGACAGTGCGTACACTATCCCAGGTGCGACCTTCGGGTGTGCGCGCGCGACATGGGGCACGGGTCCTGGCTCGACCAGGATATACGAGGTGCCCTGGGAGCTGAGATGTGCCGTGTTACACCAAAGGTGCGTCCGTGCGATGCCATCCAGGATACGCATCATAGCACGTCGCTTGAGCTTGCATGTGCGCTTGCAAAATGCGGTCCTTGGCATGGCCTTTGGGCGCGCACGCACGTGAGGCGGTCGCGGTTCAACTAGGATGCACGGGTATCCTGGGAACTGGGACACACGAACCTAATGAGACTTTAAAGTTAGGATCAGAGGACAATTTACAGAGTTTAACTATTGAATAGTAGATCCATATCATAGGATCTAGTCTGACAATAAATTAGGCAAGGACCATGGACCCTAAAGGCAGATCTAGTGATCTAATGTCTAAATATATTGAAATTGATAAGGACTCCTTGTATCCATTCATATCCAGGAGTTTATAAATGAGACCCAGGGACGGGTTGAGTGATAAAGGACGCGACTCTAGGAGACTTTAAGGTAGGTGCTCTATCGCTACTATACTTTTTAAAAGAGCCATGAGTGTTTTGAGAATGCATGTTTTAAGTATAAGTATATGACTTGTTTAGCATGACTTAATTCAGCGTACATATGATAAATACACTATGCATAGACATGTTTTGCAAACAATTGCATATATTGCATGATTTGTGAGCATTGAGTTCTTGAAAAATTGCATGTCCTTGAGGGTTACCAAAAGACGCTGGAGTGCCCAAAAGACACAGGGTAGGCAGTTGTGAGGGACCCAAAGAGGACAGGTTTTGACAAAGAGGTTTTCGCTTGTTTTATCTTATATGATTTGGGCTAATAAGCTCATGGGCGCTATGCCGAGAGGTCTGGGTTAGCCTCCAGCCTCTACCACTATTAGGTGGAAAAGGTACCACGCCCAAAAAGGACAATGTCCCTACATCGACTGCATGTGGTACAGGGGGCTACCACTGGTGTCACGGCACTGGGTCAATGTGTCATATGCCCCATGGAGGCTATGACCAAGTGTCCTCAAGTATCCGGGGACCACACGGCGGCGAGGTCGTGGGCATAGTTGGGCCCTATGGTTTCGTGGACTTACTTGCATTGCATATGGCATGACATGAGGTTGGTCAACCATATCATACCAGATATCCGTGAGTTGGATTTAGTTGAGCATCTTATGCATATCATTATGTTTATGATATATATATATATATATATATATGATACTTTCAACTTGGATTATACTATTCTTTAAGTCGTCAGTATTTCAATTCGATAGTGGTTTTTAATATCGATATTGAACATGATTGTTCGAACATGCACATGTTTGAAAGGGCATATGATTTTAAACATAGCATGCATTGCAAAACTAGTAGTGATAGAATCCTACTGAGTATAGTATATACTCACCCTATCCTTAACATTTTTTAGGATAGTTCCATCCACGAGTAGAGGACACCTACGTTAGTGCTACGAGCAAGTAAATCAAAAGGAGACAATGATACATGTAAGTAAACACTCTACCCTTTGGACATGTAGTTGTATTTACTTACAATTGGGTCATGAGTCATTTGGATAGACACAGGAAAAACACTTATGATTTCTAAAGTTTTTCAAAAACTACTTTGGTTATTGTGAAAGCAAATGAACTCGGGGTTTTCAAAATGAGTTCAAAACAAAAGATTTTTCGATGCATTGCATGGTTTTTATAAAATGGTTTTCAAATAGGGATGCATCCTGCCTTAGGAATTAGCTATTGCATTTAAAAATGTATGGAAAAACCCGGGTCACTATAGCCACACCATTATCACTTGTTGGAATCTAAGGCACAAGATTTAGGGCTTGATTGAGCAAGGTGAAGCAAACATTGTCAATTAACCCAATGCTGAAGGAAACCCTTTGCCAAACTATCATGAGGTCCCTCCTCCACAAAATCAACATGCCCAGACTATCAATGTCATTGAAGTTTGAGATAGAGCTAGCCATGTCATTGACATGGTTAATTATGAAGAAGATAAAATTGGTCTAAATCACCATTTTCCTTAGGTAGACTGGAAGTCTCCCACTATCTTCACAGCTACCGGCCCTTCTATTAATAAAGTAGCCAAGTGAGTTCCATGTCCACAAGACAATGTCAGGCTCCATGAAAGTTAGAAACAATTTGATAAGATGCCTTGATAATTAGTTGGCTAATTCCTTGGAAGAATTTCAACCTTTTAATGTCATTGCCTTTGATTCAGAAAACATATACCTTGACTCTAAGCCTAGGCCCACCCAAGAGCCCATGGACTTCCTAATGGCTAAGACATCCACCACCAGTCACGAGCTAAGAAACATGAGAGAACAAGTCAGGGATGCGTCTGATAAGAGTCTCATCTCATGATGACCACCACATTCCACCACCTTCTTAACAATAGGTTCTTTGTGAAGAGAATTTACCCTAGTTTCATCTTGAGAATAGAATGGTGCACCAAGTCCAAGAAGAAGTATAAATTTTGTTTATCGTCCTAGCATTGCTCTAGATTTTTAAAGATCCCATCTAGCCACTAAATACTGAAGTACAATCATTGCTCTAGTTTGCACCTCAGGGTCTTCGATATGATCTCTTTTATGAATATCACAAGAAATTTCATGATGGCATTGACAAGTGTTTTTCCTTGAGATATAAGCTTGAGGGGCTTTATAGATAGGGGAGATCAGACTGGATATAAGGGCAATCATGGGGAAGTAATCTCCATATATAGAAGAACACCCTGCACTCCAATATTGTGACAATCACCAGTATTATGGCCATAAGATGATCCATTGTTAGCTCTCTAAATCTAACATTTAAGAGAGTTTCCAATAGGGTGTCCCTCCTCAGTAGATTGTAGGAGTCAAGAAATGTGGTCTAGAGGATTTGAAAAAATGATTTCTTAGTAGGAGATCATATTATATTCACCATTGGATTTTTGGCATGACATTGATAAGTGTTGGACTTTTTGTCTACACATTGCTAATCTATTGGAAGAGAACATACCCATGGATGAAATTTTGTGAAAGGTTTCAAAGTTTGTGCTAACCCATAACTGAGTTATCCCATAGTGATCATGGATGAACTATTGAAACAATTGGCCCATGATTGCATTAGAGAGTTATAAAAAAGACCTTTTATCTTTACCATCCTAGAGACTGCCACATACATCCAACTTGGCTCCATTCCAATTCTCGCATACTACTATTATCGTAGATGAGAAGACCATGAAACAAAAAAGTTTTATGGCATGATGATACATATATGGGAACTAATTGATGATTTCTTATGCGAAAAAAGGTGTTATCACTACTATGCCAACCAATGAACCATAGGCATATGTTGAGAAGCCACCTTCGGAAAACTTCATTAAGCTGTCTTGCCAACTAATGAAAAACTTTGAGCATGCATTGTCAAAATGATTTTGTACCACCCTCACTAGGTTTGAAGAAGTTGAACACCAAGATGAAACTAATCCTAGCAAGTTCTACACATACCACAAGATGAACGACCATGATGCTATTCATTGTTGGAACCTAAAGGCTCATATATAACAATTGTTGATAGAAGGTATTCCCAATAAAGGAATTATTGCCTACTTTCCCCCGCATGAGCCTCTCCCACATACCTCCAAAAAACCCATGAGTTACATTGAGCCACATGAAGACCTGATTCAAGCTTGCATCAAAGCCTTAGCCCTAGATGGTCTATCTTTCGAATCCTCAGATCTGATCACTACATATTTTTCTCAAAAGCTTGAATTAACATCCTACTACATTTTCCATGATGCCTTCAAGTACAAGGCAAAATATTACCTCACCATGAAGGCACACATTAGTAACCTTCTCTAGGATTGCATTGAAGTTAGGGACCTTGTTGCCTCATTCCATCTTGTGAGACCCATCCCAAGTACTACAGAAAAGCCATCTTGTTACATTGAGCCCCTTGCTACTATTGTTAAGGCTTGCATTTGTATCCTTGCCCCCACCAAAAGATCTAAGAAACTTTCAACTTGTCATAGAGGAAGAATGATCTTGGTGAGCATACTCCTTACGATCTCTACCCTGACCTAATCAAATATGTTACCTCTAGTTGTCTAATCATCAAATACAACATCAGCGATCTTCTAGAAGGAGTCACTTGACATCATCATTGCACGATTCTCTTTCTTTCATTTCCTTGACCACTCCCACTCTTTGACTAACCTCTAGCATGGCTAGAAATGCAATGTCAAAACCCTATTTTGTTAAGACCAAGCCTAGCCAATTTTAGGCCATCAACATTGTTGATATCTCTTATGAGTTCGACAAAGCCCCCTTCATCTACCTTACACTAGAATGTACCACCATTTTCTTGGTGCATCCAATCAATTTTAGAACCCTTGATGGAATCAAGGCCAAATGGTTAGACCTTTATCCTAAAACATACTTTAACCATAATTCTTGGTCAGAAATCTTTCATCCTGAAATTGCCTCCATCGTCATCTATTGAAAACAACTCAAGCTAGTTCATCCTCACTCTTGGAAGCCATAGATTTAAACCATCCAACCTTGCTCAAAATCACCCAACTCACTTGCTAGGGAAGGAATGCATATATAGCCAACAAAAAATGATGATGAGGTAATCAAATAATCAAAAGGACTTGAGAGCTCAACTATCAATATATGGATTGCTCATGACCACACAAAGGCACATGTAGGCAATCTTGGAGCAATTGAATAAGGCTTAAGTCCATACCCACACCTCATTAGAGTAGTTAGTTACTATTGTAGGAGCAATGGAAATATTGAAAGCCCTTACCTTTAATGATGCTAACTTGTACTCATAAGGGATCAATCACAATAAGCTATTTTTCATCATTGTCGAATGTCAAGGAATGACGATATTAGGAGTATCGATAGATAATGGCTTAGTACTCAACCTTTGACCTTTCCAAATAGCTTTAAGACTCAAAATCAGGTTGGATAAGCTTAAACCAATATTTCAATGTATTTTTGCATATGATGGCACAAAAAGGAAGATACATGGGTTCATAAATATGGAAGTATTGATTGGACTAGCTATACACATGGGTGACCTTTCAATTTGTGGATCCATGTCACTAAAGCAGCACCTTCCTCTCTCCACTAGAGACTTAAGTTTGTTCACAAGACTAGCATTTTCACTATCTTTGGAGATGATGATAGCCTAATTGGTTCCCTAATGTTAAAAGGTACAAGCATGGTGTCAATTTAAATCTATATGAAGTTTAGCTTAGTGGATTCACCTTTACTAAGATTTAGAACATTTGTGTGAGTCCCTCTCACAATGAATCTATCTCTCTCCTATGTGGAGAAAACAGTGCAATGTCAAAGATCATAAGAAAGATGGGGTACTTTCAAGGCATAACTCTAAGAAAAAGAGTAAGGACTTATGACCCGACACAATACAGGAGTAATAAGCAAGGCCCTTGTGGTTGGGATTATAAAAATATAGAGGAAGAAAAAGAGTATAAGCTTAATGGTTTACATGAAAAAAATCTCACTGGTCAATTCTATAAGGAAAGAGAATTACAACTAGTCTATGATTTCTTAAAATCATGGAGGAACTTAGACTATGATACTAGGTTTTAAATTTATATACGACATCTCACATTTGATATTGACAGCATGCCAAATGATATCAATAAGTATATGATAGTGAGATATAGAAGTTCTTCAACAAAGATGATACCTCAGTCATGTTAGTCATTGAAAATACTGTTGTACCTCCACCTCCCATTGTATCCTCCACATGCTCTCTTAATAATTGTGTCATTGATTGTCTAGTTTTCCTTATTCCGAAGAATCTTGATGTACTCCCAACTTTTGCATTAGTGAAGCTTGATTTTGGTATCCCCATGTGTCTTCTTTTTTGTTGATCATTCAAAATATTATCATGATGATCCTCTAGATGAGCTCTTAAAAGCGATTGAACAATATCATGATGATGAAATAAAAACATTAATGTAGGGATGTAAGACAACAAACAAGAGCTTTCAATTGGCACCAACTTAAACTAAGATGAACAGTCAAAACTTTTGTCTCTATTTATGGAACACAAAGATATGCCTAGTATTAACATAGAAATTGTTCTACTTTTCTTAATGCTAAGCCTATTCAATAGAAGGTCCACAAAATGAGAAATGATTGGGAATAATAGATCAAGGAAGAAGTGCAAAAATGGTTGAAAGCAAGGTTCATAGAATTTATTCATTATCTAGAATAGTTGGCTAACTTTGTCCTTGTACCAAAGAAATATGGAAAAATCAAAGTTTATGTTGACTTTTCAAATAAAAAAATAAGGTTAACCCCAAAGATAGCTTTCCACTTCCCTACATAGATTTCGTAGTTAACAACAGAACTAGATATGACCTACTTTCCTTTGTATATGGATTCTGAGGATATAATTAGATTTAGATGGCACCCAAAGACAAGGACAAGATATCATTTCTCACACAATGGGGGACCTATTGCTACAAATCTATCCCTTTTGCTTTTAAGAATGCAAGGCCACCTATCAAATAATGAATATAATCTTGTTGTGTAACATGATACATATAGAAATAGAGGTGTATGTTAATGATGTGATTGTTATGATTTTGACAAGGGAAAGATGTATCATGCCTTGAAGAAGAAATTCCTTAGCAGGCTCTACTAATATGAGTTGCAATTGAACCCCAAAATTGTGCTTTTGGAGTCACATCTAGTAAACTACTAGAATTCATGATTACGAGGCATTGAAGTTGACCCCTCCAAAATTAGATCCTTCAAGAAATTCCTCCACCTAAGACTGAGAAAGAAATTGATGTTTTCTTAGGTTGTGTTTAACATCTGAGTAGATTTATCTCCCAGCTTACCACTATTTATGAACCCATCATAAAGATCTTGAAGAAGAATGTTGCTAAGACTTGGAATTTTGAATGTTCACAACACATCAAACTATCTAGGATTATCTTTCTTCTCCACTAACTCTAATGCCTTAAATCCTAGAGAAACCCTTGCTATTTATCTCTTAATCCATGACACCATAGCTTGTGAAACTTGATGAGAATGGTAGAGAAAGAGTAGGCTAATACATTAATAGGAAGATATTGAGTTATTATACCCCATTTCAAAAGGCATGCCTTGCTATAGTTTGGGTCATGTAGGAAATCTACATTACATGCTTGCACATGAGATTAAGATTGTTACTCAATTGGATCCTCTTAAGTACCTCTTAGAAAATCTAGCATTATTTAGAAAGTAGCAAGATGGTGGCTCTTATTGTCCAAGTTTGACATCAAGTAGGTCTCCCAGAAATCTATCAAAAGGTAAGCCATCTCAGATCGCCTAGCATAATATCCCATCATTGACCATTTCCATGTTTTTGAGAAATGTATAGATGAAGGAACCCTAAAAATGGAGCATCCATACCCATCATCACCTATTGATCTCCACCAAAAATACCTATCCAAGAGACAACCAACAAACCTACCCAACTACCTTCCACTTCATCCTCACCAAACCTTCGCACTCTAGAGAATTTTAACCCTAATATGCAAAGACTTCATTTCAATGAAGCCATCAAAATTTCTGGACATGAAGTATGGGCATTACTCCTCGCCCCTTAAGGGGTGTATCACGCATTTTCTAGAAAACTACTCTACTTTCGCACTAATAACATGGCTAAATACTAGACACACATTGCTAGGGCTTGAAGTAGTAATTTAACCTAAGGCAAAGAAGACTATGTGTATGGATACTCAGCTTTTATTGTCAACCAATTAATAGAAGAGTGGCAAACTTGAGAGGAGAAGCTCATCCCTTATAGAGATCATTTGCAAGAATTATAACAAAAGTTTGAGTAGATCTCATTTCAATATATCACAAGAGAACTCAACCAATATGTAAACTCATTGGCATTAATTGCCTCTCCCACTCCACCAAAGGCATTGTTGAAGCTATTGCCATAAGACGGATTAAGGAATGAGCTTTTGTCCATGACATCAAAGTTGATTACATTTTTCTCATTGGACAAGTTGTATTTGCATCCAACATTGGAGATATAGACTGTGGTTTGAGGATGTTTTCCCATACATCTAGGGACATCTATCCCCATGGGTCAACGAGGAATGATAGGAAGTATCGTAGGCAATATGCCACCCAATTCTGTATATGTAGAATGGCCCTTTACAAAAGATTGTATGATGGAGTTCATCTTTGATGAGTCATAGCAGATGAAGCCAAGAGCATTCTAGAAGAGATCCATCCTAGAGTTTGTGGTCCACACATGAATAATAGTGCATTATCAAAGAAGGTTCTCAAGCAAGGATATTATTGGCCATTCTTATAGAGGGATAGTTGTGAATATTTGAAGAGGTGCCATCAATGCCACACCCACACTAATTTGAAGCATACACCTCTAACCCAAGTGCACCAATTAACTTCTTCTTGATGGCTCTCCACATGAGGCGTAGATATAACTAGCAAAGTATCACTCAAAACCATCTTCAAGAATTGAATTCATCCTAAGGGATGTAGACTACTTCACTAAATGGGTTGAAATTGCATCATACATCACCACCTCAACTAAGGTCATAGCCAAATTAATCAGGTTCAACAGCATTTCAAGGTATGAATAGCCAAATGATCTTATCTCAGATAATGAAGGACATTTTCAAAAAGAAGTTAGAAAACAGTGTGACAAATTCAACATCAAGAGGCATCTGCCCTCTCATTATAGACACTAGTTGAACCTCTTCAGATTATTCCCAATTGATCATAAGGATTAGTCTAACAAACTCTTTGAAGCATTATGGCATGTATGACAACTCAAAGGACTTCAACTAGAGCAACATTCTACAATCTAGTCTATGCAATGGAAGCCATCTTGCCAATAAAAGTTGAGATTCCATCACTAAGAGTTGTCTTAGAAATTGGTCTTTCAAAAGAAGAATGGGTCAAATCTTGCAATGATCAATTGCACCCGCATGATGAAGCTAGGTTGAAAGTGCTCTAGCATAAGGATATCAAAATCAAGCCTCTAGGGCATTCAAAAAGAAAGTCAAGCCAATGTAGTTACAAACTAGAGATTCGTTTCTCAAAGATGATAAAGCCCCATCATCAGATCCTCAAAGTGAATTCTGGCCAAAAGGGTTTGAGGGAATCACCAATAGGGTTCAAATTAGGAGATATCATGCTTATACTTCTCAAAGGCCTCACTTGTTTTCCTATGTAACCCTTGGGGCATTAGTTGCCCAAAGCTATGTTGTTACTTGATCCTCTAATCTTAGGTAACTTGTCCTACACAAGTGTGGTCGTAAATATAAATAAAATAGTATTTTCCCCATAAGCTATCTCACAATATAGTTTATGAAACAAATGGTGATAATTGACAATGAATCAAATAGAATTGTGAATAAATGTGGTAAAAAAAGAGACACAGAGAAAAAGAGAAAAGAAGAAAATAATGAGATTATCATGCAAATTGCTGTAGCTTTAAAATTACTCGCAAGCATATGAATCAATGTAGTATTTTCATATGAGTGAGGTTGATCCCATGAAGAATTTCATAGATTTGCAATGGATTGGATTCTATTTAGATCAATTTACTTCAGCCAATGAGAAAGAGTTGTGATTAAATTAGGAAATTAAAACAAACTAAGAAGGAAACATGCAAGGACTTAGAATTTAGAATTAAAAGAAACTTTCTAAAAATTAAAACTAAGTAATGAAATTAGAAACAAACCTAAATAACTCATAGGTGGCTAAAGGAAACTAATGCTAAATTAGCATGGATCAAATTAAGAAACTTAAACTAAAGGAAACTACTAAAAATGACACTTTCCTAAATTAATACATTCCTAAACTAGAATTAGAAACTTTCTAAAAATAGAACTTTTTAAAACCAATTTACTAAACTTTATAATACTAAAGTAACATAAAAATAATGAATTAACTATCAGCAAGATAAAATTATGCAACTAAACCATGCCAATACCAAAAAGGAAAATGACCTAGTACCATGTGCATGATCCATAGATTGTATGCATGATTCTAGGGTGCAAAAATGACCTAGTACCATGGGCATGATCCATAGATTGTATGCATGATTCTAGGGTGCAAAAATGACCAGAATTGATGAATCTAAAGTGAACTATCATGAAAAATAATTAATGGATCTGATAAAAAACATGAAAATCTAAATGGGATTCCTAAGGATTCAAGCAAATAAGGTGTTTAGAAGACTGGAAACAAGCACAGGGTTAAGGGGAGAAAAATTCCAGATTTCAACTACTTAAGAATATCAAACAAATCAAGCATAAGGAAGCAATTGAAACTATAAATTTTATGCAAGGAAATAACCTAGATCTAACTACATTGATAAATGAAATATTCCATAACAAGAACTCCCACAAAACTTTATCAAATCATCTCCAAATTGCACTAAAAACTAGATGCATAAAACATGTGCTATTGTTGGAAATTGCTTCTAATTCTTAAGAATGAAATACTATCTAAACAACACCAACAATGCAATATAATGCTTACAAACTAAACTATGATTGGATGTAAAGAAAATCCATGAAGGAATTCAAGAGTAAAGAGAGCTAAGTGGGTGAACTAAGGAAATATTGCCAAAAACTAAGGAAAAAAGAGGGTAGAAAACGTGGAATTCAAGTGAGGAAATTAAGGATTTAAGTTAGCTATTCTCTTGGCTATCAGTACTAGAGAATAACCAACTTGAATATTGATTGAATAATGAAGAAAAACTGCAAAATTGAAGTAAGAAAGGAATTGCTTGAGGTTGGAAAGATAGCATGGACTTTAAGGAATAAAACAATGAAAGCTAAAAGCAATGAAACTAAAGCAAAAAAAACTAAGTTACTAACCTAAATGGAGAGAGAATAAGTAAGATAATAACAAGCAGACCAAAGGAATAAAAACATCTAAGAAATCCCAAAGTCCAGTAGCAAATAACACCAAAGGAAATCTTCATTTCAAGGTGTCTCACCTACCTTTACTTGAAAAATTCATATGAACCATGGGGGTATACATAGATGAGTGTGTTCCTCACTTAGGAAAGGGTGAATCCATGAGAAAAGTGGCTTTAGGGTTAGATTTTAGAAAGGTTAAGAGGAGAAAATTTAGTTATGAATGATGTCATAAAGACGATATAAGAGAAAGGAATAAATATGAGCTGCCTAGTTTCTAAATTAAAAGAGGGGGGGGGGGGGGGGGGGGGTGGAGTGTTTGGGAGTAGTCATTTTCCATGGAGAAAAAGTGGCCCTCCACCATCCCAATTGAATGGTGAGATGATAGGATGCGATGGGAAATGAAAAATGGTAGAAATTCTAAGTGAGATCTAGGGTTTGGATGGTTTTGAATTGACTTAGACTTAGGGTTTCCATCTTAGCATAGAGAACTTTAAGCACTTCAATAAGGGGAGGGGCCACTTTTTGAGGAGGGGCCTTCCTCCGCAGTGTAAATTTTGTGTAAACCTAGGATGGAGGGTGGATTAAGGGTGGGAAATGGACTAGGAATGTGAAGTTTTCTCCCTTGATGTGTCCCTTAGTGCATGATCATCATATATTTTACAATTCTATCAAAATCCCTTAAAAATCACACTTTTAACATATGAAAGTTGGTTGAATTGATGCTCAAATAGTGTGTCTTTGATTTCTCATTCCTTGGCGGCTTAAGTGTCTTCAATGGTTGTCTTCAACGCTTGAGTAGCTTGTATGGCTTATCACTCTTTTCATGGCTTTGATGATTAAATAGCTTGAATGGCTCTCATGCAAAGGTGGTGGAAATGCCTGGATTTTTACATTGATCATTTGAATCACCTTTGGTTTCTTCTAATTTCTTCTAGGGCCTCTGCCCCCTGCACCCCCACCGAGCTAACCACATAGCTCGATGGGCAAAATACTCTGCAAAGGCCAATATAGGCTATTGGATCATCTTCTCACTTCCTCCAAAAAGATTTTAAAACCTAATTAAATCCTAGGAAATTATAATGATTCACATACTTAATTGGGATTAGCTTTTGAACCTATAAAATATCAAACTTTTTGAATCATTAGGTTAGGGACGCATGCGTTATAAATTTTCAAAAAACCCTAAAAATAACACTGTATTTTATAACTCACGGCCTCTTAATTGTGTAATTTTCATGCAAAATTAAACACTTATCACAAACAATTCAATGTAAACATAGAAACATCAATCATTCAAAGCGTGATAAAGTCCTACATAGAGCACAAATTTAAAGGCTGTAACTTAAGGTTTTAAGATTACATACCAACTTAAAAGTAAATGCTTTAAATCTTAACTTCCTACTTAATGTGATACAGCCAGTTACATCATCACTTCTAGAGGAGTCATGATCATCACTTCCCATGGGCCCATCAGTTCTTCCTCAGATCCCACAACTCAAACATGGAAAATCACACTCATCCCAAGGCCTCATGTCACACACTCTCCACATATTCCTAATTGCCCTCACAATCTTAGTGTTATTGTGCTTTACCTATTATTGCAAATAAGAAATATGACTAGATCCCATGAGGACTCTATGATTATCAAGTTCAATTAAAACTTAAATTACTCTATTCTAACCTAGCAACTTCAAAATAGTGGAAAGAATACTAAACTGAAAAAACTAAACTAAGCATTAAACTAATTAAAAGTAAGCAAATAAAATATAGTAAGGAAACTATTTAAGGAAATAAAACAAGTAAGCACGTAATGAACTAAACTATCTAAGAAAAGAAACAACTATTTCATTAATGGAGATTGAATTATAAGAGAAAGGAAAGAAAAATAAGAAATCAAATAAGAAACTTCCTTGAAGTGGCTGCTATAGAAGTCCTTCATTGTGTAACCTAACAAGACTATTTACATGTCCTCTTTTTCTTCCGGGCTTGAATTTTGCCTTATGGGCTTACTTTGTCGGAGTTTGGAACGCGACTATATGAATACATGGCCAATACACACACACACACACACACACACACACACACACACACACACACACACACACACACACACACACACACACACACACACACACACGTGAGGGCGCATACACACATATATTTGTAAATTTTCAAGTAAATTATATGCTAAATTACCATCCAAAAGTATGTTTTGACTTCAAATCTCACATGATATACTTAATACTCAAAAAGAAGTCTCACTGAAATGGGTTACACTCTCTTTAATATGTGAGTAGAATAATGTTCAACTAGGCCAAATTCCAACATATTTCATACCAAAGAATGATAACTTAGAAAGAATATGATATCATCTCATGGAATGGAAATCAACTATTTAAGAATGTTATACTCTACCATATTCCCTACTCATCCATAACCACCTGCAACTCATATTTCTCCTAAGATCAACTTAAGACTTCTAATAAGATGAAACATATGCTTTGGATAAGGCTATCAAAAGAAAGGGTATAAGGGTAAGCACAAGTTATTTTGAAAAATATGTATATTTTCTTTCCATTAGCTATCTTTTTCATTTTTTTTCTCAATTTTCCTCTTTTGCCATAGCCTTTCTTTGGAATTTTTCTTCCTTTATGTTCATCCCTTGAATTTTATATTTCATACTTTTCTACAACCATCTCTATATATTCTTAAAACAAATGGGTAATGGATATATTATAAGGTTTTAATAAGGTAATTGTTAATGGGTTCACAAAAAAAAGGCATTTTAAAGGCTCAAGGGGTTAGCTAGTGGAAAAGTAACATAGGAAGGCTAAAGGCTTAGGGTTTACCAAGGATGGTGTTGATTGTTTTTGCAAGTGCAAAGACCATTGTAGTACAACTTATGCAAATACGAGTCAATCTCATGAGGACTCAACTTAATGAAAATAGAGTTTAAATAAACTTTAATTATCCAAAAATTAAAAAAAATGACATAAATTAAATAATAATGAACTCAAAATTTAGATCTATTCAATTACTGAAAAGTATATAATTTTGAGCTAAAAAGATAGAAAATTCAATTACTGAAAAGTATATAATTTTGAGCTAAAAAGATAGAAAATTAAATGAATTAACAACTAAAAATTAACTTTCTTAGCTTCATCATTGTAATTTTCTTCAATTTTGGTCACATTAGAGTTCATCAACCTTCATCAATCCCTCATTAATATCTTCAATTAAGGATTCAATGGTCAGATTAAATAGATCTCCCAAAAAATTGATAATCTATACTAAGGAAAGAAATTTAGATTTGGATGGCTTAGAACGAATTTTTGGATGACGTATTGAGGATCAAGACCCAATGGATTAGATGGGAAGTGTCCTAAGGTGAAGATCTAAAGATTGATTGAAAATCTGATGAGAACAGGATTGGGAATTGAAGTGATCCTAATGGTTAAAGCTAAATAATTGATTTGGTTAGGCTTTAATCAAATAGGGATTGGATTGAGTAATTTCTAAACTAATTGAGAATAGAATAGAATGGAGATAAAGTAAAATAGGGATAAGAATAATACAAACTAGGATGGAAATGGAATTAAAGAGAGGGTTGAATGGAAAAATTGGAATTTTCCTATAAATTTTGGTTTTTAATCGAAACAAAGAAGAGAATGGCTGGGGAAGAAGAAAAGGTGGGATTCAAGATGAAACCCATACTGTGTTTTAGGTGAAATAATGTAATCTTTTTAAAAGGACAGAATATAGGAGAAAAATTGAAAAGAAAAACATGGTGAGTAGTGGAGAGGCTAGGGATGAAGAAGGGAAGAAAAGTATTGGAAATAGGTTGTGTTGGAGATGGGAGTAGAGAATGAACTGGAGCAAGGAAAAAAAACAACTATTAAGAATAGGGAATAGAATGGAAACAAGGAAAGAGAAGCGGGGATTGATTGAGACTGGGAAAGAGGTGAACGATGAAAAGGATAAAAAGGTTGGGAATGATGGAAAATTGAGTAGGAAATCAAAACAAGTGAACCAAATGGTGATGAATGAGATGAGGTTCTGCAAGAGACTGGGAGAATCAGAAAGAAATAGGGATGAGAGGCTAATTGAGAGTGAGAGAGAATAGGGAATGATAACTAAGGATTGATGGCTGATTTCAGTCTCCTTCCTCTAGTATTTCTTCTTCTATGGTGATGCCTATGCTACCTGGGTTTTACAGTCCGTCTCCTCTTTTACGGTGAAGAAATTTTTGCTTCAGTCTCCTATGGTCTTCTATAGATTCTATGGTTCTAACTTCCATCATGCAATCTTCTTCCTAAAAACTCCAGTATGATTCTACTTTTATGGAGTTTCTTTTTTTTTTTTTTTTTTTGAGAGAGAGAGAGAGAGAGAGGTGAAGCTGGTCTTCCTTTGCTACTGTCTACCTTGGTGCTAAGATAGAATTAACATTTATGACCATAAACACAAGAGATAAATTGTATTGTCTTTTAGATCATTTCTTAATAGTTGGCCAAGATGAATGATAATGACACCAAATAGGAACTTATGTCCACTAAAGCAAAATTTGAATTTATGTAAAAGATTATTTGCAATGCTCACATGGGTTAATAGTCTCCATAGATCTTCTTCAGGATCTTTAAGTTATATTTTCTCTTTAACTTAAACTATATATATAGCTATTTTGTAATTAATATTTCAAGTTTAATTTTTCATGAAAAACTTTAAATAAAAGGATAATAGATGAACTAATCGTATACAAATTTGTAATAAGCTAAAGTTCAAAAATGTATTAACTATTTAGAAAATTAATTCATCCTTATAAAGGGACTTTTCATAATTTTTATTCTTTTTTCAAAATATTCTTTCAAAAAATAAATTCAAAAGAAATGACTAAAAAATAGGTAAAGAAGACTTTGGACACATCAAAATTAAAATATCCTAAACCCATACTTAAATTAAACATTTTCCTTAATGATTTAAACTACATACCATGGACAAATGAAATAATAAACTTAAAAGAAAAAGGTGAGAAAGCTAGTACCCCCACTCTTGAGTTAGTGCATTGTTCTATTGATGTAGCCACTGATTTCTTGCAAAAAGTACTCACAAACACACGAATCAAAGTAGTATGATGATATGCAAGCAAGGTCAATCCTATGAGGAATCTAACAGATTTATATGCAATTGAAATCTATTTAGATCAATTATCCTAGCCAAATAAATGTTGTACTTTGATTTATTCATAGGATTAAAGAACATGGAATTAGAAACATGCATAAAATTAGAATTTAAACTAATAAAAATTTCTAAAAATAAAGACTTTCTAAAAATAAGATTAGAAACTTCTAAGATGAAATTTGAAACTAAAATACATTCTAGAAAGGAAACTGATGCAAAACTAGAAACATGAATAATTTAGAACCCTAAATCTATAATGGACTTTCTAAAGTTGGAACTCAGAAACACTTTCTAAATGAAAACTTCCTAAATACTAACATTCTAATCATGCAACTTAAAGAAACCTCCTAGAGATGAATGATTTCTAATTTTAAAAACTTAGAACTTCATAAAAATTAAAACTCTAAATCTAAAATTAGAAACTTTCTAAAAACTAAGATCTAATCTAACATACAACTAAACATAAGCAATGAATAAAATAATTTCTAAACATCTAATTAAACATGATCAATGAGTAAAAACTAATCTAAGCATTCAATTAACATGAGCAATGAACATGGGTGAAGCATGCATGCTAGAGAAATATGAACATGAAGAGTGTGCATGAACCAGCTTTGTTTATTGTTGTAAATCCCTACAAGAAAGATGTGCAACATTCATAACATGAAAATACAATAACTTGGTTCAAATTTTCAGATCTAACACCTTTATATATCACTTATCAATGGCTAGCTTGCGTGTGAACCAAAAGAGAAACCAAGGAAGAATAAAGAGAATATGGTAATGAATTCTAAAGGGGAAAAGGATGCAACACGATTGATGATAATTAGAAAAGAACAAGGACAAATCTAAGGCCAATAACTACAGGAAAAGCAAGGAACACTAAACTTGATTTGAATGCTTGGAAAGATGATCCATAGGCTATTTTCTATAGGCTGTCACTACAAGAGATTGATGGCCTTTGGATGAAGGAGAAATAGAGCACCAAATGGAAGCAAAATACCATGAAAGAGAGTCTTAGAAGAGTGCACATGAACCAAAGGGAAGAAAGGCTTAGCACACAATAAAGTTGCTTGGAACTCCCCCTCCGAAGTAAAGTGTGTAAAAGATTCCAAAAATGCTTGGAACTACCCCTCCAAATTAAAATCCATTTTCTTTAGCATGTAATGATTTTAGCCTAAGGGTGTAAATTGCAAAAATACAATTTCAGAATAGAAGTATTCTATTTTTAGAAACTTTCTAAAATTATATATATAGTAGGTATCTTAGCTTGCTAATTTATCATATCAATTCATGAAATCATGTACTTCCAATTGTGCAAGATGTCATCATACATTCTTAAAATCAAAACAAAGTATACTAACTTTCGAAATATATGAAGCACACAAAAATCACAAGTTACTAAATTCACATGATTTCCAAGTTTGTTAAAGCTTACAACTAGCAAAAATCAATGGACCTATGCATATTTACAAAAATCAAGCTAATCTTGCTAAATCTCAACTGTTCATGCAAATTGAAGAGATAACAAACATAATATAAAACACATATAAGATCAAATCACAAATCCAATCCAAAACAACCATGCAAATGGAGTCTTATGAGAGGAATAGTAAATATCAACTTTCATCATAGATTGTATTATTCATGTTACCAAATTGTGAATACTAAACATCCCAAGCCTTAATTTAGGCCATTCATCCATGCCCCACCTTCCAATGGACTTTCTTATTAGATCTATTCCATCTAGATTCATAGATTTAAGTCACTTGAACAAAAAAAGAAGAAGATCCTTTGCAGTCATTCACCACCTTAATTCTAAAAAAGGATGGCACATCTATCATCCTCTCACCACCCATGGAGAGCAAACAAGATAAGAGTGTTATTAAATAGAGGTGATAAACATATTTCATAGTTAGTCGTTACTGACAGAGGAATCCGACTAAGTGATTAGGCTTGATTGGCTGGATGAAAGATGAATCCAAGGTCTTTTACATGTTGCCAGCGAGAGATTAGGGTGATTGGCCACGATTGGCCAATGGCTAGTGGTAGGGTGCAATTGGCTGGATTAGAGAAGAAGCCAGGGGCTTTTGCCATTGCCGGTGGGAGATTAGGGTGAAGGGCATGATTGGCCAATGGTCAATGGTTGTTCATGATTGGTTGGATTAGAGAAGTGCTAGCTAAGGGCTTTGGCCATTGTTGGTGGGATATTAGGGCAAAGGGTGCAATTGGCTAGTGGACGGTGGTTGGGCATGATTGGCTAGATCAGAGAAGGGCTCACCAGGGGCTTTTGTCATTGTTGATGGGAGATTAGGGTGAAGGGCAGGATTGGCTAGTGGCTAGTTGTGGGTCATTGGGACGATGGGGAAGAGGATGGACCTGACGATTAGAGGGATGGAGTGGTCGATCGGGTATAAGTCATCATGTTTTAGGTTATTAAGAGAGGGGGTGCCAATATCAAAATGGCCTCCCCAATTTTAGGTTTTCCTTTTACTTTTTCTTTCTTTTTTTCTTTCTAAAATATCCTATATATTCAAAAAATTATAACTTTTTTATTTGAACTTTGTTTCTCACAAAGTTAGTGTCACTGGAATCATCTCGACATGTACATTCCAAATATTAAGGTTTTAAGGGTAAAATAAGTATCTTTCAAAGGGTCTATTCCACAAAAGAAAAAAAAGAGAAACCCTATTTTTAATTGTGATTTATTTATTCATTATGAATGAATATTTACATATATTTTATTTTTGGACTTATGCATTTTATGCATGTGAATGTGATGTTCGTGATAAACATAGGTTAAGTAAAAAAAAGTAAATAAAGGAGACTCTGTCTCCATCCATTCACATGCATAAACATACAATATCTAACATATGTGACAAACAAACTACAAGAACTACAAGAAAAACAGATAAACGAAGCATGAAAATATAAGCCTGCTTAGTATAGATATTTGTAAAAGGGCTCCAAATCCCATAGACCTTTCATTAGTCTTTAATTAAGTCCATTGCTTCTAGTTCACATCTCTTAGTGGGAAAGATGCATCCCACATTGGGTCTGATCACATAGCTAGGTTGCTAGAGGTCTATTTCTTAAGGATTGAACTTCTTAATTCTAAATGACTATATGTATTTGACTGACACTAAGCTTCCAAAGTTTACTTGCCCCACAAAATATTGTAGAAACACTCCTATAGAATTAAAGAAATGTAATAACTAAAGAGGTACAAAAACTATAGTAATAAAAGAACTTTAAGCAAAATAAGATGATTAAATGATGAGGTGGGAAGTGTGTGTGTGTTAGCTTTAATTTTTTTGTTCATTTCATGAGGTGGGAAGTGTGCATGTGAGAGGGAGAGTGTAGTTCTTAAATTAAAGTTTACTTGACATCGATTTCCTATAATTCAAAATTTTTGTAAATTATTATTTAAAAATCAAAGATGTTACATAATGATTAGTGTAAATTTGGTAGATTGTTTTTGGTGCTAAATTTGATTGTACATAAAGAAGTCATTTAGCGTAAATGGTTTTAAAAGTGTCCACTTTTAAAGTCGTTTATCTTTAAACGACTTTAAAAGTAATATCTTTTAAAGTCATTTATACCTAAACAACTTTATAAATTATGTTTAATTCAAAACATATATACCACTGCTTCAAGTTCACATCTCTTAGTGGGAAAGATGCATCCCACACTGAGTCTGATCACATATCTAGGTTGCTAATGGTCATTCATAAGATTTCTTAAGGGTTGACCTTCTTAATTCTAAATGGCTATATGTATGATTGACACTAAGCTTCTAAAGTTTACTTTCACCACAAAATTTTGTAGAAACACTCTTATAAAACTAAAGAAATGTGATAACCAAAGAAGTAGAAAAATTGTAGTAATAAAAGAACTTTAAGCAAAATAAGATGATTAAATTATGAGGTGTGTGTGCGTGTGTGCATGTCAGAGAGTACTAGTTCTTAAATTAAAGTTTACTTGACTCCGATTTCACATAATTCAAAAATTTTGTAAATTGTTATTTGAAAATCAAAGATGTCACATAATGATTAGTGTAAATTTGGTAGAATATTTTTGGTGCTAAATTCGATTATACATAAAGAAGTCATTTAGTGTAAATGGCTTTAAAAGTGTCCACTTTTAAAATCATTTATCTTTAAATGACTTTAAAAGTAACACCTTTTAAAATTGTTTGTACCTAAACGACTTTATAAATTATGTTTAATTCAAAATATATATACCATTGCTTTGAGTTCACATCTATTAGTGAAAGATGCATCTCACACTGAGTCTGATCACATAGCTAGGTTGCTAATGGTCATTCATAAGATTTCTTAAGGGTTGAACTTCTTAATTCTAAATGACTATATGTATATGATTGACACTAAGTGTAATAACCCCAATTTTGTAAATTGATTTAGAAAATCAATTTAGCTTGAATTTTCAGAAATTTCAGGCTAGAATATTAGGTTATTAGAGATTCTCTTTTTATAGAGATTAAAACATGATTTAAAACTTATAAATTATGAATGTCCCCAAAAAACCTATCAAAATGACACTAAGTACATTCAATTATGAGTTAAAATGAAAAATTCCTAATTTTCTTCATTTTTATGAATAAACCATTTTACCCATAACCGAGATCTAAGACATCAATATTTAGAATGTACTTGAAAATACGATTCCAACACCACTAAGTATGGTCAATTCCAAGTTCGGGAGAATAAAATGGATTTTTCTCCATAAAAGGGCAAAATGGTCCTTTCACTCCTCTGTGGGGCCAACAAACGAATCCAACTGCCAGAAAACATGTAATGAGTGGTCAAAAAACTATTAGATGCTAGCTAAGAAGGAGGTGGTAGTGGAGGATCCAATGTTAATTTAATATTCAAAAGAATTGAAACATAATTATTATAAGTAATTATAAAAAAATTCAAAAACATCTATAAATACACCCCAAAAAATGCTCCAAAAATGTTCATTAAATTTACCACTAAATTATCTTGCTTACCTAAAAAACTAGATCCAGATTCCTTCCTGAATTTCCAAAACTCCCCAAAATCTCTCTCTTTCACTTTCTCTCTCCTCTCTCTAGATTGGAAGAAGAGACCTAAATTCAATTAGGCACTCTGTTCCAAATCAAAACTCACAAATTCTACCATCCATATGACCTTAGACTACCTTATCTACAAAACTTCCAAATCAATTTCAAGATCCAATGGTTCAAACAACGAAAAATCACAAGACAAGCAGTTCTTGTGCTATCTTATCATCAAGTGGGTATTCTTTTAATTTGGGCTACAAAATCAAAGTTTTTCTCCAATCAAGTAGGTGGAAACCCTTTCCACACTTGTTTCAAGTTATTTTATATAATTTTACTTTTTGAAATTAAGTTTAGGTTAAAAATAATAAAAATCAAGTAAGGATACGAACCCTTCAATTCTGGATGATGGAGGGCTCAGATGGAAATCTGAGCCATCCAATCGATCCAGAAGGGTCTAAAACCCTTAGGGTAGAAATTTCAAGAGTTTTTATGAAGTTTTGAGGCTGTAATAGAAGAGGAATTGATTGGATGGTCCAAAATGGACTATCCGATCTTCTTAAGAAGATTAGGATTCTAGGACACCACTATGGCATGCTGTAAGGAAACGAGCCTTGTGGGAGCATCTCCACGAGCGCACTTCAGGGGCTATAATAACCCCAAGTTTTGTAAATTGATTGAGAAAAATCAATAAAGTTTGAGTTTCAGATATTTCGGGCTGAAATATTAGGGTTATTTAAAATATACTTTTTATAAAAGTATAATCAAATCATAAGATATGTAAAATTGAAATTAAACTTAGCAAACCCTTCAAAATGACTATAAGCACGACAAATTTCAAATTCGGATAAGAAATCCTTAAGTTTTTCATTTTTTGGACAAAAGGGGTAAAATAGTAATTTTACCCAAAAATCAAAATATGAAACATCAAAATTTAGAATGTACTGAGAAATACGAATCCAACACCACTAAGTACACTCAAATCCGAGATCATGGGAATAAAACCCAAAATTTTATGCATAAAGGGCAAAACAGACTTTTTACACCATGTGGGGCCCACATGGGGACCACCACGTCCCCAACAACCAATTTGATTAGCAGCCCATGTGAAACATGGGTCAATAAAGATCAGCTAGTCATGGGTAAGAAAAATTAGGCATGGGAGCATTGAAGACTTTCATGCCATTTTACATTAAAAAAATAACATATTATAATCATGGAAAAAGACCCAAAATGCCTATAAATACAACCCCAAAAATCTTCCAAAAATCCTCATAAAATCCCCACAAAATTATCTTCAATCTCCTTGAAAAATTAGATCTAGAATCCCTCTCCAAAACCCCAAAATTTCCAAGAGTTAGATCTCTTTCCAACTTGTTTTTGTTTTTAGATTAGAACAAGAGACCTAAAATCAATTAGGCACTCTGTTCTAGATCTAATTTGATCAATTACACTATCTAAAACATCCCAACATATCTATTCTACAAAACCCCAAAGAAATTTCAAGATCCAACGGTTTAAACAACGGATATTTGCAAGAAAGGTGGATTCTAGGATATATCTTCATTAACAAGGTATTTTTTTAAATTGGGCATATAATTGAGGTTTTCTCTCCAATCATATAAGTGAAAATCCTTTTCATAGATATTTAGTATTGTTTTATGTAATTTTTATTTTACTATAATTAATTTTGGTAATAAAAAGATAAAAATAAAGTAAACAATAGAACCCTTAATTCTGGATGATAGAGTGCTCATATGAGAAATCCGACTGTACCAATCGATCCAGAAGGGTCCAAAACCCCTAGGGTAGAAGGTTCATCAAAATCAGAGATGTTTTGGGCCCTCAATTGCAAGAGGACAGATTGGACGGTCCAGAATGGACTATCCGATCTCCAAATCAGACAACGCCCAAGATGCACGCGTGACGCACCGTCGGCACGGCGCGTGTGATATGCATGGAGCATCTTCCCAAGCACAAAGATGACGCGTCTCTCAAATGGATGAGTGGATGCGCCCAGCGACAGACGGGTTTGCGGGCGCGCGGACGACGGGCGTTCCGCTCGTCCCGTCTGCGTTCGTAGACGTCACTCCAGAGCATGTTGTCATTCACTCCGAGCGGACGCGCCCAATGACCCACTTGGTTGATTCCTCCTGGACGTTCGGCCTGGTCGTTCTGCCCAAACTATCTGGACCGTCCATTCCTGGGCCCAGATGAAATACATGCCCTAGGAAGACTGTGAACTTCCAGGATCAATTCTGGAGTCATCTAAACTCCAAATTGAGATCAGAAAGAAGCTATGGAAAGCTTGAAACCTCTATTTTATTATGGAATGATAAAAAAGACATGTTATTCAATAAAAAATTTCTGTATTTAAGAATTAAGTTTCCAATTACATAGATTTTCAAGATCTGAGATGATCAGATCTTAGAAACATGTTTTAATAATGATCTAATACTTAAATAAAGTTATATCTATGTTTAAATTAGATAGATATGAGATATATTAAGGGATCTACCCTTTATGGTAGAAAAACCCTAAAAATACAGAGGGACCCACTTGATCAATGAGATCAAGTGTGATCAGATCCTTGGGATGGAAAGAATAAATGTTTATATAATGAAATCCAAGGAAATCATGAATGGATTATGACAAAAATAGATCAATATGATCTTTTGACCTTAATAGAGAAAATTCCCTAAATACAACTAAAATCCTTAATCAAAGGAAAAGATCTAAGATCAAATGGTTGGATCATAAGTAAAGGTTTCTAAAAATGTAAATGTAATTAGTTTCATTTTATATTATTATGTTATAAAGCATGCTAGTATAACATTTAGAGTTTAACATGATATGTGTTTCATTGTTATCATAAGGTGTTAGATTTAATTTAAGTACCTTGCCTCATTTTCATTGAATGTTAGATTATGTAGTTTTATGCTTTAAATGTATAATTCATTTATGGTTGAATGTTAGTAGTAGATTTACTTGTTATGAGATAAAGAGCATAAAACATAAAAAATGTATTCTAATGAGAAAGTAGAGTTTCATTACACAAATAAGAATGGTATACTTTGGACTTAATTAGTAAAGGCTATAGTTAGTAGGAAAATATAAGGATTATCAAATCCTTGGCCCAAATTAGGAAAAGAATAATAAACCCCATGAATGACATTATAAATATTCATGGACTTAATTAAAATCCATTAGAAAGAGTACTTAGGGTAAACATGCTCATAGGAACCTTATGAAAGGTTGAGCTATGGTCATTCTAGTGAATGATAAGCATAGTGGTTAAGGGGGTTATCTAATAGAGCCTCGCTCTTCCCCTACCTTCTATTGACGTTTGTGAGGTCTAAACGCCTCCTTACATGAGGATTGAAGTAACCACTTTGTGTTCACCCATTCAGCTAGTAAGCCTTAGCCAATTGGAAATAAGAGAAGCAGTCTAGATTTAGGCTTGAATAAGCTACCTTCAACCAGCACATTAACTGGTTGAATAATAATAATAAGAGCATAAAAAGTTAGTAAATTACCTAACCCTAATAAAAACAGTAAGTAAGATAAGGATGATCAAACAAGATCCATTAGATCTTGGATGATCAAGAACAATAAGAATAAGAATACTATATTGTACTTAGTATGCATGTTTATACTTGTTATAGTTCATTAGATTAGATAATCTAAACCCTTGAGCAAAGATGATTCAAGGAAGAAAACCAAGATCATTCTCCATAGGGATGATCCAAGAACTGAACTTAGATCAAAGAAGAACTAGATGATAGAAGATCTAGGACCTTGATCTTTATCAACGTGTGTAGATTGTCAATCAAAGGATCTATGAAAGATCAAGATCAAGGAGATGAACATACAAAGACATAGAGATAGAAAAATACTTAGATATGAATGATCTAAAGATCATTCTAAACATCAGATCTAGTGATCAATAGGATTGTTCATAATTTATATATTGACAATATGTATGGATGTATAGATTACATACATCGGTCAGGATCATGGAAGATTGGGGAAAAGAGATCAATCCTTAAAGGTAGGAGGATTTGATGAATGCATTTACATGAGATATTCATGATTGTACTCATGATCTTATGTTGACAAGAGTAATGATAATACTTATAGTAAATCTCTTGAAAACCTTATGATCCAACCAAACACCTATAAGATGGTTAAGGACTAAACTATAAGTGAATAGGGAACTAGAAAATATTTCAGCCCTAAGTAAACAGACATATGGTCTGATATATATAAAATCTATTTTACATACAAGCTTGGAGGCTTGTGAGTTTGTTTTAATAGGCATGAGCCTAGGGGATGCTATTGCTAGAGGAGTTATGAGGGTTTGGCCACCCGCTCCTTGAAATTTGATGGTATGATGATACCTTGCCCAATGAGAGGCTAAAAGTCGGGTGGTGACAATTATGGGAAGGCCACCACTGTGAAAGTCTTGCCCCCCCATACGGGCAGTGACATAATATTTTCCACCGTGGTATCAGTGGTGAACAGGGCAGTTATCCGAGCGCGCTAGTACGGATCAGACTGCAGCATAGCAACCTTTCTTATTATTTTGCACTATGATGCATATGGGAATAGGCATAGTGAAATGCCTTATGTTATAGCATAATGAAATGCTAGGTAATTGTATATTACCAATGTTTCCCAAGAAGGAAAATTCCCAGTATGAGATTAGCTGTAATACTAAATTCTCAAAATGAAGGGAATTGATCAGCTTAGTTGGGAGTGATATTTGACTATTTTCACGAATTTAACTGGTTTACCCATGAAGGGTATGTATGTATATAGATATACATAACTTACAAAGTAAAGAGTATGTTTAAGGATAATGAGATTATGAAGTATTGGAATTACATTGTCAATGTTATGTTTCTTGAATCCCCTACCAAGCATTGCTTGTTGAGATATTGTACTTGTTGCAATATCTCAGATCCAAGGAAGGAGAGTTAGGAGCTGAAGACTATAGAAGACTTGAAGAGAATAATCTTCAAGGTATACCCTTGAAGACATGTATTTTTCTTTGTTGAGAGTTTTATTGTATGGTGAGCTTAAGTTTTGGATTATGTAATTTGGACAAGTATTGTACTAGATTTGGCTGTACTGTGAACCACTGGATGGATCCTAGAGTTTAATAAAGGTATATTCCTTCAATGGAATTTTATTTTGTACACAAATTGTAATTATGTTATGTATGAAGTGGTGACTTGGGTTTTTCAAAACAAGTTATAAAGAAAAGAATTTTCGCTGCTTTGTTTTGCGAAAACATTTTACACTCTTAAGGGCCCTGCCTTTCAAAATACTTTACAAATCATGTTTCAAAAACCCAGGTCGTCACAGGGGCGATGCTGTCCCGATGGAACGGTCGCGTGCCAGCATCGGTTCCACCTGGCCGGATCCACCCGACTGATCCCAATCGTCCGTTTCGTTGGGCTCAGATCAAATCTAGACCCTAGGAACAACTATGAACTTCAATCATCAATTGTGGAGTCATCTGAGCTCCAAATTGAGATAGGAAAGAAGCTATGGAAAGCTTGTAACGTGTATTTTTTTCTAAAATCTTAACATTTAGAAAATTCATCATGAAACTTTCTATATTTAGGAAATAAGCTTTCAATTTTTAAGATCTTCAAGATCTGAGATGATCAGATCTTGGGGACCTGTCTTAATGATGATATAATGTTGAAACCAAATAATATCCATGATTTATTTTGACAGATCTAACATAAAATGAGGAACCTACCCTTTATGGTAGAAAAACCCTAAAAATGTAAACGGACCCACTTGATCAATAAGATCAAGTATGATCAGACCCTTGAGAGGGATTGAGAGAATGGGATTATGATGGAATCCATTGGGATCATGGTTTAAATATGACAAAAACAAAGGGATATGATATTTGGACCTTAATGGAGTAAAAGCCCTAAAATTAATTAAAACCCTTGATTAAAAGGAAAAGATTTAAGATCTAATGGTTGGATCATAAGTAAAAGTTTTTAATAATCTTAATCTAATTAGTTTAATTGCCTTTTATTTGATAATAGAATTGTAAATGTGCTTTATGTTGTAAATTAGGAAGCATGATAGTAAAATTCTTAAATATTAGCATGCCATGTTCTATATGTTATTAGTTTGTTATTAGGGCCATGTTAGTTTAAATTTGAGATTTTAGCACGATTCCATTAGATTAGTAGTAAAATTTCATGCATGTCATAACTTAGGATCATGCTAGTTTAAGTATACTTTTATTCCATTAGGTTGAGTTACATTCATAGGAAGCATGTTAGTGTATGGTTGTTAAACTTATATTTGATTTATGCTTAAAGTTTATGATTTAATTATTGTCAAACTTTATTAGTAGATTCAATTGTTAAGTAGTTGTTAAGATATGATGGGCATAAATCATCAAAAATGTAAACTAATGGAATATAGAGATTCATGGACAATTAAGATGAGTGAATGACTTTGACTTAATATTAGTAAGGCCTATTTAGTAAGATAATATAAGGATTATCAAATCCTTGGGCAAAACTAGGAAAATAATAAACCCCATGAATGACATTTAAATGTTCATGGATTTAATTAAAATCAATTAGAAAGAGTACTAAGGGTTAAAATGCTCATAGGAACCTTATGAAAGGTTGAGATAAGTTCACTCTAGTGAATGTTGAACATAGTGGTTAAGGGGGTTTTCTAATAGAGCCTCACTCTTCCCCTATCTTCTGTTGACATTTTGAGGCCTAAACACCTCCTTACATGAGGATTGAAGCAACCACTTTGTGCTCAACCATGCAGCTGGTAACACTTAGCCAATTGGAAATAAGAGGAGCAATTTAGACTTAGGCTGAAATAAGTTATCTTTAACCAGTAAAACATTAACGGGTTGAATAATAATAATAATAATAATAATAATAAGATCATAAAAGGTTAGTAAATTATCTAATGCTAATAAATATTGTAAGTAAGATAAGAATGATCAAATAAGATCCATGGGATCTTGAATGATCAAGAACAATAAAAAGAAATAAATACTTCTTGATGATGATAAATATATATTGCTTGCAATTTAGATCAAATAGAATAGAAGATATGAACCCTTGATCAAATATGATTCAAGGAAGAGAATCAAGATCATCCTCCTTAAGAATGATCAAAGAAAGGAATACATAAAGACTTAGGATAGAAAATACTTAGATCTGAAAGATTAGTAGATCATTCTAACCATCAAATCTATTGATCAATAGGATAGACACTATCTAAGGAAGATAGATCATGATAGGAAAAAAGGTCTAGATCCTTTATATCAAAGGACAAGATTAGACTAAGAATATAGATAGGATTATTTAGATTGTATAAATATTAATAGTATGTATGGATTTGCAAATTACATACATCAGTTAGGATCATGGAAGGTCTGATGAGATGGATCACTATTTGAAGGTAGGAGGATTTTATGAATGCATCTATATGGGATATACATGTTGAATACATGATCGTCTATCTAGAAATATTGACAAGTGTAATGTTAATACTTGTATTAAATCCCCTAAAACCCTTATGATCCAACCAAACACATATGAAATCGTTAAGTTAGAATTGAGGAACAGACTCTAAGTGAATATGGAACTTGAAGATATTCCATCCCTATATAAACAGATAGATTGTATGATACGTATGAGAATTACTTTACATACAAGCATGGAGGCTTATAGTTTTGTTTTAAACAAGCATAGGCTTGGGGATGCTCTGCTAGGAGAGTTAGTAGGGTTTGGCCACCCGCTCTCCAAAACTTGTTATTATATGGATGCCGAGCCTAAATGAGGCTAAAAGTCAGGTGAGGCAATTATGGGAAAGCCACCACTATGACAGCCACGGTCCTCCCTATATGGACATGGATATTGTGATTTCCACCAATGATGGTATAGGTGGATTATTGGGCAAATATCCAAGCACACTCGTACGGATTCTGACTGCATGCATAGTAGTCCTTTGAGTATTTTTGCATTATGATGCATGGCATAGTGAAATTCCTTATGATATGGCATGATGAGATGCCGGGTAATCATGGATTACTAATACTGCCCAAATGAGGGAGTGTGTCCAGTAGTGTCAGGATGATATATCAACTCAGTATAAACTGGGTGTGATTATGTTTTGAGATATTAACTATTTTTCATGGTTTTGACTGTATGTATATATATATATATATATATACAAAGTACACATCATGTATGAGGATGTACATGTATGACCAAGTAAAGAGATTGATCCATGAGTATGAATAATGAGATTATGAAGTTTCAGGATTATACTATCAAATAATTATGCTTCTTGAATCCCCTACCAACCATAGCTTACTGAGATATTGTAAATGTTTCAATGTTTACAATATCTCAAATACAGAGAAAGAGAGTTAGGAGTTCAAGACTCAAGAAAACTTGGAAGAAATAATCAATCAGGGCATATCCCTTGAAGACATGTATTTTATTTGAGAGCATTATATTGTATTGAGAGTTTTTATTGTATGGTGAGCTTCGAAATTTGGATTATGTAATTTGGACAAGTATTGTAATAATACCTGGGATGTACTGTGAACCATTGGATGGATTCTAGAATTTAATAAAAGCATATTCCTTCAATGGAATTTTATCTTGTACGAAATTTCTACTTATGTTACGTATGAAGTAATGACTTGGGTTTTTCAAAACAAGTTCTAAAGAAAAGAATTTCCACTGCTTTGTTTTGCAAATTTTTTTTACTACTAAGGGCCCTGCCTTTGAAAAATGTATTACAAAATATGTTACAAAAACCCGAGTCGTCACACTAAGCTTCCAAAGTTTACTTAAGCCACAAAATATTGTAGAAACACTCATATAGAATTAAAGAAACATGATAACCAAAGAAGTACAAAAATTATAGTAACAAAAGAATTGTAAGCAAAATAAGATGATTAAATTATGAAGTGTGTGTGTGTGTGTGTGTGTGTGAGAGAGAGAGAGAGAGAGAGAGAGAGAGAGAGAGAGAGAGAGAGAGAGAGAGAGAGAGAGAGAGAGAGAGAGAGAGAGAGAGAGAGAGAGTAGTTCTTAAATTAAAGTTTACTTGACATCAATTTCACATAATTCAAAACTTTTGCAAAATGTTATTTAAAAAGCAAAGATGTTACATAGTGATTAAATGACTATAAATTACTTTTAATAAAAAATAATATACCTTTTGTGTTAGTACTTTACAATATCTAATAATTAATATACAATGACATATATTTTTTATGATAGTCAACATTGATTTATGCATTCTTTGTACATACATATAGCTCACTTAACAATCCATATAGCTCATGATAAAAGAACTAATTATAAATATGGAATTATATATCTATATTGCAACTCACTAATACATTCTACATACTCGCAATTGCATATAGTTTTCAAACCCAAGTACCCTCCTCGCCATTGTCACACATATAATCCTCATTCTCACTAAGTAATACTTTGATTGATGGTGCTATTTTGGTAATAGAAGGGAAATTTATTTCAGTATCTCCTAGGTTGTCTTCATCATAAAAATCCCTTGGATAGGATGATAAAATAGTTGACCATCTCTTATCACGTTCACCTATCACATAAAATACTTGTTTAGCTTGAGATGTCAAAATAAATTGATCATTTTTGTGGGGACCCGGGTTTTTGAAATACATCTTCATTATTCATTTTCAAATGGTGGTCGACCAATTTTGCAAACATTTTGAAAACTTAAGCAGTGAATTTTCTTTTTCTTTGAAATTCTTTTTAGAAAACCTGAATGCTTCATTTCACTCACATATTTACACATAATTTTGTGTACAACATATATTTTCAAAGAAACTCATTTTATTAAAATTGCAGGATTGATCCAATGGTTCATATACACAGCCCCATTATTACATCTTATGTCCAAAATATACAAATCAAAATATAATCCAATCCTTTCACAATGTACATAGTCTTGATCAACAGTATGGTCTTCGTATTCCCTTGTTGTATCTCTTCAGTCCTTCCTTTCTATATCTGAGATATTGTAAACATTCAAACATTTACAATATCTCAATAAGCTATGCTTGGTAGGGGATTCAAGAACATATGGAATTGTATAATTCAAGAGTACAATATTTATAATCATCATATTCCATATGAATCACATAAGTCAATTTCCATGAACCATACCATATGTGATCATTCTATCATATAATTATCATGTAACATCCACTATGATAATCCAAACCACTCACCACTATATTGTGTATATATATATATATATAAATATTTACTGTCAAAAATCATGAAAAATAGTCAATATCTCAAACATCAATAACCATACTCAGATATACTGAGTTGATAAATCATCTAGACTTTTACTGGAAAAATGCTCCCTCATTAGAGCAGTATTGGCATCTCACTATGCCATGGATCATATGCAAAATACTCAAGGACTACCATGCTGCAGTCTAATCCGTACTAGCACGCTCCAATAACTGCCTTGTTCACCACTAATACCATGGTGAAAAATATTGTGTCACTGCCCATATGGGGAGACATGACTTTCATAGTAGGGCCTTCCCATAATTGCCCCACCCGACTTTTAGCCTCTCTTTGGGCAAGGTATCATAATATCATCAAATTTTGAGAAGCGGGTGGCCAAACCCTCATAACTTCCCCCTAGCATAAAATCCCTAGGCTTATGCCTATTTAAAACAAAACCATAAGCCTTTATGCTTGTATCTAAAATTGTAATGACTCCAATTTTGTAACATTAAAATCTCAAGTTAGCAATGAAAAGTTTAGTTTTTGAAGATAAGGGTATTTTGGTCATTTCACTATTCACCTTGATTGAACCCAGACATTTGGTCCTGAAAATGGTACCATTAGGTACGTCTCGGAAAAAGGAATCTAACAAGATCAAAATCACCCAAAACGGAGTTAAAATGAGCAAGTTATGGCCCTTTGAAGTTCAAGAGCAAAAATATAATTTTTACTAAAAAACGGATTTAGCCTGCAAAACACAGGGGCCCATTTTGATATGGGCACCCCTCATCTTCAACCTCCTAGAGGGTTCTAGAACGGCGGTGATTGGAGGAGAAATCACCACCATTCTGGAGGTTTCTCCACTGCCATTCAAGGGCGGTGAGAGCCCCCTCCAGAACCATCTTATAGTTCTATAAATAAAGCTCTTGGGCGCCTCTGATGGCAGCCCAAAAGCTTGGGAAAAACCTATTTTGGAGAAGCAACCAAGAGGAGAAACGTGGAGAAAAACCCACAACAAGCCAGGTATGCCCAAGATCCCTCCAAACCCGTCTTCCCATTAGTCCTAGGCTAAGTTTTCCTAAGTTTTTGCATGTAAAATCATGCAAAATAGAGCCCTATAGCGTCACAAAGGACCCAGGGACGATCCCTGGGCTGCACTGGTTCAACAGGGTCGAACCAGGGCGTCCCAAGGACGCCCCGGTCCCCCAACAAACAAGACACTCCCCACTGGACGAAACACATCGTCTACATTCGAGAGAAACCAGCGGGCGGACGCACCCGCAAATGAAAAAGACGGGCGTGACGCGCAACGCGCTAGTGTTTTGGGATTCCACCTCTTAAAGGCCTTTATGTAATGTGATACTAAAAAGCTTATAACTTGAGATCTAGAGCTCCGATTGAGGCGTCGCGAAAGGCGTTGTGTCCGTGTCGACGACGTGGACACACCCAAACTATAAAATCCATAATCAAAGCCCAATATAAGGTGAGCACGACCCTTACAATAGGATGGTGGCGTGTGGCCACTAGACCTTTGGAAAACTGATGATACCAAGGCCCAATTAGGACCTTAGGACACCCATAGGTATGGGGATGAACCCTTAATGCCTAAGTAATAAGACCAACCACTCTAAAACCTCTAAAAGATAGGCCAAACTAACCTTGATTCCCCAAACCATGTTCAGGAGCGTACGAGGACAAAGGGGTTAGCGCGACCTAGCCACGTAGGTGCTCTATCGCTACTAGACTTTTAAATAGAGCCATGATTGTTTTGAATGCATGTTTTAAGTATAAGTTATACGATTTGATTAGCATAACTTAATCTTATAAACGAGTTTAGCGTACATATGATAAATGCTTTATACATAGATATGTTCTGCAAACAATTGCATACATTGTATGATTTGTGAGCATTGAGTTCTTGAAAAATTGCATGTCCTTGAGGGTTACCAAAAGACGTTGGAGTGCCCAAAAGATACTGGGTAGGCAGTTGTGAGGGCCAGGCAGTTGTGAGGGACCCAAAGAGGATAGGTTTTGAAAAAGAGATGTTTCTGCTTGTTTGATCGTATATGATTTGGGCTAGTAAGCTTGTGGGCGCTATATCGAGAGGTTGGGGTGGCCTCCCACCCTCTACCACTACTAGGTGGATTGGGTACCACGCCCAAAAAGGGCATATCCCTACGTCGACTGCATGTGGTACAGGGGGCTACCACTAGTGTCACGGCACTGGGTCAATGTGTCATATGCCTCGTGGAGGCTATAACACTGTGTCCCTAGGTACCCGGGGACCACACGGCGGCGAGGTTGTGGGCATAGTTGGGCCCTATGGTTTCGTGGACTTACTTGCATTGCATATGGCATGATATGAGGTTGGTCGACCATACCATACCAGATATCCATGAGTTGGATTCAGTTGAGCATCTTATGCACATCATTATGTTATGTTATGATATATATATATATATATATGATACTTTCGATTTAGATTATGTGATCCTTTAAGTCATTAGTATTTCAGTTTGACAATGGTTTTTAATTCCGATCTTGAACCTGAGTGTTCAACCATGCACATGTTTTGAAAGAGCATATGATTTTAAACATAGCATGCATTGTAAAACTAGTAGTGATGGACTCCTATTGAGTATAGTATATACTCACCCAATCCTCAACATTTTTCAGACACAAAGTAAACACTTAAGGGCAAGGAACGTTTGTGATAAAAGACACCCAGACTAAGTACAAGTAAGTAAACCCCTACCTTATCTTTCAATGTTACTTGATTGTAGTTACTCTCTATAGCTGAGGCTGTGACTAACACTTTCTTGGGAATAGATTCAATTTAAAACTATGCCATGGCTAGATAATTTGGAAATGTGTTCTGACACTCGGGGTTTTTATGAAAGATTGTTTTCCAAAACGAAAAAGATTTTCATGCATTTCATATTTATAAAACAAGAGATCTCGCCTTTTTTTATTATTATCAATTTTGCATCATATAAAACCTGGGTCGTCACAAAAATACTTGTACATTTCAGACTATCTGTCTACTTATATTATCATTCTCATATTCAATATTCTCATACTAAGGATATAATTTTATTTCTAGATTTAGGGATCCTCATTTATAATGAATGATACCCATATTCTTATAAGTTTAGGGATTAATCATTTATTGTAAATGATTCCCATTTCCTTTAATTTGGTATTCATATACCAAATGTTATTAAGTGTAAGGATACTCATTTGGTACAAATGATATCCATTATTATTATGTTCTTATCTAAGTTTAGGGGTAATCACAAATGATACCCATGTATTTATTATGTATTCCATCTAATTTCAACAGTTATCTCTATTCATATACATGAATTATGATTCGAATGTAACTAAGCATGTTATCATTCTTAAGTATTATAATGTCTATGTATAATAACAATTCCATAGACCATAGGTCTTGTATTCTTAAAGTTCCACCTACCTTCATGTAGTGATCCACTCCCTCAGATCCGTCATGATTGATGTATGTAATCTATAAATACATACATACTGTCATTATCTATACAATTTTGGATAATCTCCTATTTATATTCCTTATCTAATCTTGTCCTTTGATATAAAGGATCTAGAACTATCTTGTGTTCCTATCATCCATATAATCTATCTTCCTCAGATAGTATTTTATCGTATTGATCAATAGATCTGATGGTTAGAATGATCTTCTAACCTTTTAGATCTAAGTAGTTTCTATCTCTAAGTCTTTGTGTATCCCTCTTTGATCTTGATCTTTCATAGATCCTTTGATCAACAATCTATACTTGTTGATAATGATCAAGGGCCTAGATCTTCTATGATCTAGTTATTCTTTAATCTAAGTTTAGTTATTTGATCATCCTTAAGGAGGATGATCCTAGTTCTCTTCCTGGATCATATTTGATCAAGGGTTTGAATTATCTAAGCTAATGATCTAGATTTGATCTATAACATACATACTAATAAACATGCACACTAAGTACAATACAATGTTATTATTCTTATTGTTCTTGATCATTCAAGATCTCCCTATGGATCTTATTTGATCTTGATTATCTTACTTACAATTTTTATTAGGATTAGATAATTTACTAACCTTTTATGCTCTTATTATTATTATTCAACCAGTTAATGTTTTATTGGTTGAAGGTAGCTTATTTCATCATAAGCCTAGACTGCTCCTCTTATTTGGAATTGACTAAGGCTTACTAGTTGAATGGCTGAACACAAAGTGGTTACTTCAATCCTCATGTAAGGAGGCGTTTAAACCTCACAAACGTCAACGGAAGGTAAGGAAAGAGCGAGGCTCTATTAGAAAAGCCCCTTAATCACCATATTTAGCATTTACTAGAGTGACCTTAGCTCAACCTTTCATAAGGTTCCTATGAGCATTTTAACCCTAAGTACTTTTTCTAATTGATTTTAATTAAGTTCATGAACATTTAAAATGTCATTCATGGAGTTTCATTATTCTCCTAATTTGAGCAAAGGAAATGATATTCCTTATATTATCCTATTAACTATAGCCCTTACTATCATTAAGTCCATGTCATTCATCCCATGTAAATGTCCTTCAACTATATATTTCATTTAAATACATTTTCAATGTAACTTTTATAACATAAGCATTAAAGCATAAATAAATAAATAAGTAAATCTAACAATTAAATCTTCTGAGAAATAAAAGACAATTAGAATAAAATTTAATAATTCAAATGAACATTTAACATGCCATAACTATTCATCATGATCTAACGGTCATGGTTGATTTCTATTCATTTTCATCCCTTTTAGGGTTTAGATTTTGATCTTTCATTTTCCTTTAGATCTAATACATCTTCTTAATGTGATTTTATTACTAGATTATTGATGCATCTCATCAAATGATGTGATCCTTCTTGATCCAACTGATTAAGAAGATCTTAAGTCTTTTTATCCAATTTAAGGGTATAAATCTTAATCTATCCCAAATTATCAACATCAAGTCCATCAATCCATATGATATTAACTTTATATCACCATCCAAATACATCCATACTATCCAATCCTCCTTGATCAAATTGATCAAGGAGATTGCCATTCATTTTTATGGATTTTACAACTTTTAAGGCTAGATCTCTTAAGATCTGCTAATTCAATTACATCCAACCCATTTATTTAAGTTAGTATATCATTAGATCATCATCCAAAATGATTTAAATGGTCTAATCATCCTAGATCTTGTAGATCAAGGATGTTAAGACCTTTATTTACTTAAATTTAGAATGTTTAATGAATTAAACTAATGATTTTATTAGTTCAGTAGGTTCTCCTCATCAAG
Organism: Warburgia ugandensis; assembly: GCA_035236585.1. NCBI lineage: Eukaryota > Viridiplantae > Streptophyta > Magnoliopsida > Canellales > Canellaceae > Warburgia > Warburgia ugandensis. Next base: position 62,543,704 of record CP141130.1, read on the forward strand.
AGGAATCCAATGCAATTTTTTAATCTCAATTTGGAGTTAAATTAAGATCAAAATTTGGATTTTAAGATTTTAGCTCGTTTTAAGGGTTGATATTTGATCTTACTATTTTTGTTTAATTACTTGATCTAGAGATCTTGAAATTTTACTATGATAATGGTTCTTAAGGTTTTGGGACCTCTTGAATCCATCCATCATTTTAGATCTCTATTTTGAGATCATATTGATCATGATCCATTACTGTTGGACATATTTTAATGATTACCAAAAGTAAATACAATCTAAAACATAAATCTTATGAGTTCAGTAACTTATACAAGTGACAAGGAATCTATAGAAGCTTTCAGATATAAAATCAAAGCTAAATTGAGCTCTTAATTGAAGAAATAATCTCTTAGTTTAAAATTTGGATGGCTGAGATCATTCCGACAGAAAATGACAAAACAGAAGGTTGACAAGCACCTGTTACTTGGGATTACCTATCACTAGGGATGGGTGACCAGCGATAGGTGAGACGGTTCAGATTTGGATCATTGGATCACACATCGCTGGATCTCCTCCATCCTAGGTATCAAATGGCCAAGATTTCATCTCCTGGGATTTTGGGGCCCCAGGAATCCATCCAATGGCTCAGAATTTACTTCTAAGCTATCAAAGATGGAGATCTCACTATCCATTGCTGGATCCATCATTTCCAATGGATCAGTGCTAGAGGAGATCAGGGATGGCCATAAATCACCCAGGGGATGCCAAAAATGAAAGGGGAGTACGGTGGGTGGCCTACCTGTGCCGGTCCGGTGAAGGAATTTCACCAGAGGAGGGATTTACCAGTGACAGAAAACCCTATGCTAGATAATGCATATAGTTCAGATTTTCCTGTTGTCGTTGCCGGAGAAGGTCACGGAACATGGGGGAGACATAGATACCCCAGTCGTGAAGTGATTCAATGGTTCCATATGTACCATTACCGACCAGATTGGCTGAAATTAACTGAAGAATATGCTGAGGACGATGACAGTGCTAGAGGTTGTTCTTCTTTTTGAGTTTCCCAATGATCTAAGAGGTGGGTCATCATGGAAACTTAGGGTTTTTATAGATCAGCCCTGTTCAACTAGATCCAACGGTGAAGATTAAAAATTAATGGTTAGAATATGATGGATAATTGAATTAGGATTTCCTGGGTAGAAACCCTATTTCATCGGGGAGGACGCTTCCTTGGACGCTCTTGATGTAGACACAAGGGTCATCTACCCGGGTGCATTTGGGGACATGCCCATAGAGAGAGAGAAGGGGAGAAAGAAAAGAGAAATGGGGAAGATGGAGGGGGAGTTTGGAGCTAGGATTTTGAGGCATCTAGGGGACTTTGTGAAGAACATTAGAATTTTTTTTGGGAATTTTAAGAGTTACTTATAGGGAATTTTGAAATTTTCATTATTATATGCAATAAATTTTGTTTGATTTCTTTTTATTATTAACTTGTCGTTGGATTCCCACTACTACCTCCTTCTCCACTAGTAGATGGTAGTTATTTGACTCATGATTACATGTTTTATGGCTGTTGGATCCCTTTGTGGGCCCCATGGAGGTGTGAAAAGACCATTTTGCCCTTTTATAGAAAAAAAATCCATTTTATTCTCCTGAACTCGGAATCGAGCGTACTTAGTGGCGTTGGAATCACATTTTTGAGTACATTCCAAATTTTGATGTCTTAGGTCTTAGTTATGTGTAAAATTACCCTTTTATCTATTTATTCATAAAAATGGAGAAAAATAAGGATTTTTCATCCAGACTCAAAATTTAACGTACTCACAGTTATTTTGATCATTTTTTCAAGTACATTAAAAATATCCAAGTTTTAAGTCTTGATATGAATTTTCCTAGAACTCAAAGTTCCAGTTCCACTTTTAAAATTTTAACTTTTAATTTTTAATAATTAAATTGTATTCATTAAAATTGGGATTGTTACAAATTTTATAGCCAATCCTATTGAGGTCAATCAATGTCAATCTAAGGGCATCAGTTTGGATGCTGTCTTTGTTGTGTTCCACCCAATCGTACTGAAACACAATCATAATTCTGAAGGTATAATCCACTGCCCAAATCTCTCTTTATAACCCTGTAACAAATATCATCCGCCACTATTGGCCTGTTATCCTTTGAATTGAAAAATAATATAGCATTGGCAACTAAGCTAACTCCACTATTCTGTTGCACTCTTGAGTTATCATGATCTTTTGTGTAAAAGTGATAACCATTGATGGCATATTCGACATATTTTTTTACTTCTGGTCATAGTCCCATCTCCATTCAGCCCAAGGTTTCTGATATACCATTGCTTGCTACTTCTCAGTAATCTTGAACCTATGTATATTTATATTAAGTAGGCTTAAGTAAGATTACACACACACACACACACACACACACACACACACACACACACAGATATATAGAATGTCATTTTTTAATTAATATTAAGTGAGAATTCCTTCATTTTACCTTCTTACATGGCCAATTATTGAAAGTGGGACAATGCTTAAATTGTAGCCACCTTTGTTTCTTTGCGTAACTTGGATTCTTTACCTTGAGCACATCCATGTGTTCACTATGTACACACACAAATTAATAGAATAATCAAAGAAAATGTAACCATAAACAATTAAATTTTACATAAGTGCATGCATGATCAACATACTCAATGTATGGTTATAGTTCATCAACAATTCATAACACATAAATATATGCTTGGTCCGTTCTTTATAGTCAATGGTCGATTCATGACCACTTGATAGAGGTTTGCCAACCTTAGGATCACGAAATGTAATTAATTGTTTCTTTGTTAGGATTCCAATCGCATCCACTCCTATTAAGTACTCTCCACTACTTCCTCTCCAATATAACATTTGACTATACACCCCTCTGGCTGGTTGTGATTACATACATACACTTTTAAAATTTTCTTGTACCTCTCAAATGAGTACATCCATCGCAAGTAAACTGGCCCACAGAGTCTGACCTCATCAATGAGGTGCATTGTTAAGTGTACCATGATTTTAAAGAAGGATGGTGGGAAGATTGTCTCAAGCTCACATAAAGTTGTTACTAGATGATCTTGAATTTCTTATAATTTTGAAACATCCACCACCTTCTTGCACAAAGCATTAAAGAAGTACAGAATTTTGTAATAGTTCCTCTAACTTTGTTCGATAACACTAAACATACTGCTATAGGTAGTAGTTGTAACATCAATGCATGGCAATCATGGGACTTCATCCCCAACAATTTTAGCTCTTGCATGGAGATAATGCTTTTAAAGTTTGAAGAGTAGCTGTCTAGGACTTTGAGCTCGAATAGGATTTTACACATTATGTTCCTCGACTGCCTCTATCCTCTGGGTGTAACCTCCTCTTCAAACCCATGTTCATAAGATCCATTTGAGTTGCAAGTCCATCCTTTGTTTTTTTTGGGATATTAAGCAAGGTACTGGTCAAGCTTTCACACACATTCTTCTCAATGGGCATGACATCAAGCACATGGTGTAGATGCAGTGACTTCCAGTATGCTAGTCGAAAGAATATTGATTTCTTCTTCCAAAAACTTCTACAATTACTTTCACCTACACACTTACTTAATTTCTTTTTTCCTCGTAAGACATTAATGTTTTCAACTTGCTCCAATACTTGTTAGTCTATCAACATCTTTAGAGGTGTCCTTGTCTCTACACTCGCGTTAAATTCTCCCTTCTTAAAATGATATGGATGGTCTCTACGCAACCATCTTTTGTACTCAAGGAATGCCATTTTACTACCATATTTAAGTTGTATATCACATGTTTGAACACTACAGATAGCACAAGCATTGTATCCCTTCATGGTGCATCCAAACAAATTACCATACATAGGAAAGTCGCTAATTGTCCACAACAGTATAGCCTTTAGGGTGAATGACTCTTTCTTGTATGTGTCGTATGCTTCAACTCCTATGTCCCATAATTTCTTAAGATCATCGATCAACAGAGAAAAGTATACGTCAATGTCATTTCCTGGCTGCTTTGGACCTGATATCAACATAGTTATCATCATGAGCTTCCTCTTTATGCATAGAGATGGTGGGAGGTTTTAACAAACTAATATAATAGGCTAACAACTATACTTGTTGCTTATAGAACCATGAGGATTTCTCCCATTTGTAGATAATGCAAGTCATACATTTCTAGGTTCTTCACCAAAATTAGGTCATATGAAGTCTATGAGCTTCCATGCTAGGCTATTTGCTAGATGGCAAACTTTATGAAATTTTCTATTCCCTCCTCATATTCTTTTGATGTTCTTATTGTAGTTATCCAAGCATATTTGTCATTATCATAAGAAATTAAAGAAAATCTTTGTGGAGACTTGTTAGACATGACAAGATTAGGTTAGACATTTTACAAAACATTAGTTATACAAGAATTAGAAGTATTTGAAATAACTACATTTCATGAAATTTTTCAATCAATAATGAAAAAAAAAGAGCAAAGTATGATAGACACATTCAAGAATGAAATTAACTTTAAAAAGAAAAAATTCTAACCCATAACCTTGTAAAAATTCTTCAAAAATGCATAATACATATGAGACAAAAAAAAGAGATACTAACCAACACTCAAAAATCGATATTCATGCTAAATTTATGAATGTAGTTCCAATTCATAGTTAGGATTTGGTTTAGAGCAGTGAAACAAAAATCTGGCTTAGTTTTTTTTGCATAGATCATAAACATAGACTGAAAAGGCACAACAAAATTTGACGAAATAATTCTTAAAAAAGACTTACAATTGAAGTTGTTTATATGTAAAAGTCATTTATATCAAAAGACTTTAAATTTTTAAAATTTTTCATATTAAAATTACATTTATTTACTTTTTGTACATTAAAATACCATATATAAGTACACAATGAAATTGATTTTACAAACACAAACATATAACACACACACACACACACACATAAACAAACCCGTCAACAAGGAAATCAACTTATTTTTTTATTACATCCAATGTTACATATATCAAATGTTACATATTATTAGATCTTATTAATACAAGATCAAAGAGTGAATATGCTCTTTTTCATCAAAATTTGGCCTAGTATTTAGATGACACCCATTTTATGGAGCAAGAGAGTGCGTGCTTTAATTTTCTTGACTAAAAGTTGATGGTATAACCACCAGTCTTCATCAAATAGTAATTTTGGGTGAGAACCACAAATCGTAATGTTCTCCCTTTCTCCAATAGTGAGGGTTAGAGAGAAAAGGTGCTGTCATTTGCAATGAAATCATACAATTTTTGTGAAATTAGGACAATCTAACAGACTTTTTAACGCCATCATTTGTAGTGAGAAAACCCACATGATCTACAAAATGAAAACAGAGAGTTAGTAACAAGAAAGTAATTCATGACAAAAGAAGTTATGGTTTGCTTACAATTCTTTTCATGACACAAACATTCAAAATATCTAAAATGGAAAGCAAGAAGGGAAAAAGAGAGAAGCATTAGGACAAGGAGGAAGCCGTCATGCCACCCATGAGAAGAAGAGGATACAAGAAAAAATGATGTGGTAGACTATTTATAAATGAACATGGAATTTAGAAGTCGTTTAGTATTAAATGACTTTAAAAAACGTATACTTATGAAGTCATTTGGTACTAAATGACTTCCAAAGTAACACAGGAATGGACTTCTGAAGTCTTTTGACCAAAGGAACTTTTGAAGTCATTTAGAGTCAAATGACTTTAAAAGTCCATTCCTGCATAAAATATAATCATCCTGCCAAACTTATTGTCATACTTTTAAGTTGCTTACAACTAAATGACTTCAAAAGTTGTTGACATTTGAAGTCATTTAGACTGAAACGACTTTAAAAGTCCATTCTTGAGTAATATAATCTTCGCACCAAATATATTGGCATAGTTTTGAAGTTTCTTACAATAAATGTCTTCAGAAGTCTCTAACTTTTAAAGTCGTTTATTAATAAACGACTTTAAAAGTCTTTCCCATGAAAATTTTGCTCTTTGCACCAGTTTTTTAAAGTCATTTATAGTTGAACAACTTCTTAAGTCTATATTTTTAAAGTCCTTTATTTCTACCCAACTTGTAAAATATTTACCAAGTCATCAGTCAAATATTTATGAATTTGGTAGTCAAATGTGCAACAATTGTTTATCTGAAAATATTTTAGTATAGGCATATTCTCTCTAGTAGATTCCACAACTAGTCTAGACAAGTGGTCTGCTACCACATTTGCAGAAGCTTTCTTATCTGGGATTTCAAGATCAAATTCATGTGGCAATAGTATCCATCAGATTAGCCTGAGTTTTGCATCCTTTTTAGAAAGAAGATATTTCAAAGCTACATGGTCTGAATATACAATCATGTTAGATCCTAACAAATAAGATCTATACTTATCTAGTGTGAGTACAATTTCCAACAACTCTTTTTCTATAGGGGAATAATTAAGTTGGGCATCATTGAGTATTTTTCTACCATAGTATATCACATGGGAAAGTTAATTAATACTTTGGCCCAAAATTGCTCCTGTCGCATAGTCTGAAGCATCATACATTATCTCAAAATGTGCAGTCTAATCTGGCATTCAAATACTATGTGCAGAAGTCAACTCAACCTTTAGATACTCAAATGCTTTCATACAATTTTCATCAAAGTCAAAAGTTGCATCCTTTGTAAGTAAAGTACATATGGGCTTAACAATTTTATAAAAGTACTTGATGAATCTTCTATAGAACCCAGCATGGCCTAAAAGTAGCAAATCTCCTTCACTATCCTTGGAGGAGGAATGTTACAGACTAAATCCACCTTGGGTTTATCTACTCCTATACCATTGTGTGATATGATGTAGCCTAAAACAATGCCATTTTGAACCATGAAATGACATTTTTCTCAATTTAACACTAAATTCGTCTCCTAACACCTTGCAAGGATAAGTTTTAAGTGGTGCAGGCATTCATCAAATGAAGAATCAAACATTGAGAAATCATCCATAAACACTTCTAAAAACCTCTCCACCATATCTAAAAATATGCTCAAAATACACCTTTAAAAATAGTTGAAGCATTATAAATTCAAAATGGCATGCGATGGGGCGAAGGTCCAAAAAGGGCAGGTAAAGGTAGTCTTCTCTTGGTCCTTAGGTACTATAGGAATTTTGTTATAGTTGGAATAACTATGAAGAAAGCAATAATACTTATGATTGGCTAACCTTTCTAACATTTCGTCTATAAATGGAAGTGGAGAATGGTTTTTCCTCGTGACTGGTTTTAGTATTCGATTACCTATACAAACTCCCCACCTGTGGTCATGTGAGTGGGGACTAACTTGCTATCCTCATTTTTAATTACCATGACTTTGGACTTCTTGAGACAACCTAAACTAGGCTGACCCAAGTGCTATCAAATGTAGGGTAGATAACACTAACATCTAGTTGTGTCAGCACTTCCTCTCTCACTACCTTTGTCATATGAGGGTTCAGTCTCCTCTGTATTTCCTTGGATGGGTCGCATTTTCCTTTAAATGGATTCTATGCATACACACAGTAGGGCTAACCCCTTTAATGTCCTCTATGGTCCACCCGAAGCTTTCTTATGTTCTCTAAGAACATTAAAATGCTTATCTTCCTATTCCTAATCTAGATCTACAGCTATGATTGCAGGCAAGGATTCATCTGTCCCTAGGTAAGAATATTTTAGATATTTTGGTAATGGCTTAAGAGGTTTCACTAGAGGTCTCCATTTATAGGTATCCACTATAGGTGCAACATCTAAAATATTATTTACCACCTCAATAGACTTGTTTATATAAAAGTTATAGTTAAAATGTTCTAGAAATTCCTTTAGTGGATCTAAAATGGACAATGTTGGATCATACATTGACCTTCAATTAAATTGAGTACATAGGAACCATCTAGGTCTATATGTTGCTGATCAGCATGAGAAACATTGAGTTTTACTTTCACATTGCCGAAGGATAATTTGATCACACCATTTCTATAGTTAATGATGGAATTGGACTTTGCCAAAAGTAGAAATCCAACAATTACTAAGATTTGGAAACAGTGGTTTGATAATGGTTGGGTATCCAGGACAATAAAATTTACAAGAAAGTAATACTGGTCTACTTGTATTAGAATATCTTCAACCATACCACGTGGAATCTTCACTAATCTATCTGCTAACTACAAAGTGATGTTAGTTGGTTAAGGTCATTGAGCCCTAGTTGCTCATAGATAGAAAATTGCAAAAGATTTGCACTAGCCCCCTAATAGTGCACTATCAATGACATGGTTTTATATTACACAAGAGATGGTAGGATAACCTGGATCTCTAAACTTGAAAAGGAAATGATGTTGAATCAAAGAGCTCACCTGTTGAGTGAGGAAGGCTTTCTTTCGTCCATTGAGCTTTTGCTTTTGTGTGTAGTTCTCTTTAAGAAATTTGGCATAGGAAGGAATGTATTTAATAGCATTGAGTAATGGAATATTGATCTGAGCATGTTTAAACTCATTAAAATATGTTCCTTTGTTTACCTTGTTTAGTAGCTGAGGAAATGGGGCTTTAGGCACATAAGGTGCCTCCCCTATAGGCTAGTGGAGGCTCAGATAGAGTAGGAAATTTTGCCTTTTCTCTTTCTCCATTGTTTTAGTTGATTCATTCTCCTCTAGTTTTCTTAGTCTACCCTACTTTATTATCAACATGATAGCCACTCCTAAGGATAGTTATGGACTTTTCTTGCTCATGGGGTCTTTGTGAATTTGTAGATGACCCTTTTTCAAAATTTTCCTTAGGGTTTGGGATTGCCTTACTAGGGATTGTCATTTTACTCTTTCATTCAGGGTAGTTGCCATGTGGCTTATTTGAATTTGTATCTTAGTAGTAGCTTGAGAGTTGTTATTTATATTTTTTCCACTTTCATTCTGTGATTGGTATGAGGCTTTGGTCAATTCCTCAATTCTATTTGACTATTGATCCAGTGTTTTCTTTGGAAGATGAAAACCAGGTGGGTACTAAGAAGTTGAAATTCTAGGAAAGTCTTGAGTAGGGGAGTTCATAGATGCAACTCCCTGGTAATCGTTCTTCAACCATGACAAAATGGGATGCCTAGTCCATCATGAATTATAGGTCTTAGAATATGGATTAAGGCTAGGGTTGCAATATTCATTGCATTTGCCTGTCCCAAAAGATTTTCAATGTAAACACTATTAGATGGATAAGTAGAGGTTAAATGTGCTTGAGTGGAACAAATAGAACAAACCTCTTATGGAGGTTTCATGGATGCCTAAACAGCCATGAAGGTTTGGAACATATCTTCATGTTTGTCCACTCTTCCACCCAAGGAGTCAAACTTATCCATTTTATTAATCATAGAGTTTAGCTTACGGGATATTTCTGAAGTCACTCCTATTTCATACAAGCCTCCTTTATTTTGAGTTTGGATATTTTCTTCTCTCCTATTGGAATAATCCCATTGCTAAGAATTGTAGACTAAGTTTTGGAAAAATTTCTAGGCCTCCATTTCATATTTTAACATGAGGTTCCCTCTACTAATTACATCTATCATTTGCCTATTTTGAGGTGTAAGTGCCTCATAGAAGTACTAAACTTGCTGCCATTTTTCAAATCCATGGTGAGGGCACTTTTGCAATAATTCATTTCACCTTTTCCAGCATTCATTCATCATATCTTTGCTTGTAATTAATGCTCTCCATATGAAGGGCATTAGTCTTATATATTGGAAAGAATTTGATTAAAAACTTTATGGAGAATTGGTCTTGTGTAGCAATGGAACCAAAGTCTAATGAATTCAACCATGATTTGTCCTTATCTTTTAATGAAAAGGTTAAAAAACCTAAGTCTAAAAAAATCATCCAAAACATTTCAAAATTTGAATGTAGCACATATATCAAGGAATTCCTTGATATGTAGGTGTGGGTCCTCTCTATCATGACCATAGAATGTTAGGAGTAACTGAATGACTCAAAGTTTAAGTTCAAAGTAGTCTACATTAGTGAACGGTAAGGTGATGCATGATGGAGTATTTAACTAGAGTGGCATATAAAAATATCTAATAGTGTTGTGCTCAACTTTTGTTGGTGGTTCTACCATTGGGTTAGGAACTTGGTTTCTCAACCTTGCTTATGGATACATTCAATCTCAAGATGTAATGGTACTAACTCAGTGTTCTAAGATTGATGACCTTGTATGCATTAAAATAAAAAACTATCCAAATGATGCAACCTAACTCTAAATGTGACTTCTAACTCTAAATGAAATGCAAACAAACAATCCCTAATGCTAGCAAGCTTGATTTGATGATCTACGTTAATCTATGAGGTTATAGCTTTTAACCTAAAGCTAGATACCACTTTCTTCAATCCAAACTGGCATATTGCTTACTAATTAATTCTTGCCCAAGGTTGTTAGTATAATTCACATGGTAGGAGGTGTTTAGATATCAATAACCATTAAGAAAAGGCATGGAAAAATCACTTAGATTTTGGATACTAATAAAAACCACAAAGTTCAAGAGACACTAGTGTGACAATAGATCACCTCTTTCAAAAAGTGTCCTATGAGCTCAAAATTGTATCTCTCTAGCTACTTAATTTTAGATTAAGATTAACGACTGGGATTGTAAGCATAGAAGGATCAATTTACTTACTTAGTTGGGTCATGGATTTGGTGAAGAAATAAAATCCTTATCTTATGAGGGTTCTTAAGGGGCCCTTTATCAATGTGTTCCATCCACCATAAAGCAGTAAACATGCAATGCAATTACAAAGAAAGGAAAACTAATGACTACCTATGTGATATTCAACAAAGTAAACTTTGTTAGATAGGTGTAATCTAATGCAACAACCCTAAATAAGATGCAACAAGTTTAATGAATGACCTTAATCTATATGAATTGAACCACTAACCAATATGAAAATTAGACTAAATACAACTACACAACGAAAATAAACTAAAGTGAAGGAAACTTATAGTAGGTTTTTGATGAAAATCAAATGTGGGCCACCATACCCAATACTTGTCCTGTATTAATACAACACTGATGTTAGCTTTAAAAATTATTTGCGAGACCACAAATCAAAGTAGTATTAGCACTGAGAGAGGGTGATCCCACGGATCTTATTTAAAGTGCTTAGCTTTATCCAAAGAGAGATATTGATTTGGATTTGAATCTAAAGTAAGAAAGTAAATACATGAAATTAAAAACTACAACTAAAGGAAACTTCTTATAATTAAAACTAAGCAATGGACTTACAAAATTACATAGCTAACATGAAATTAACAAAATAAACTAATGCAAAATAAGTATGAATTAAACTAAGCAGCTAACTTAAGGAAACTACTAAAAATGAAACTTTACTAATTTAACACTTTCCTAAAAATGAAACTTTTTAAAAATGAAACTTTCTAGAGTTCTAAATGAAAACTTTCTAAACCTAAAATAAGATGCAAAAAACTAATTAAAAACTTCATTAACAGGATTAAGCAATTAAATTAACCAAAGATCAATGAGGAAATTAACTTAGTACCTTGCACATGATCCATGGATTGTGCGCATGGTTCATAGGTTGAAAGATGACCAATTTTGATGTTTTAATTGCAAACTAACTTGCAATCAAAGATATGCACTTAATAAAAAACCTAAAAATTTAAATGGGTTCCTAAGGATTCAAGCAATCAAGGTGTTTTGATGGCTGGAAACAAATCATAAAGATTATAGGGAGAAATTTCCAAATTTTAAGCACTTAGAACATCAACTTAAATCCAGCATATATAGAAACTGAAACAATAACAACCCAAATCTAAAGTAATTTGATGATATAAATATTCAATAACAAGAATCCTCAAAAAAATTCATTAAATTAGTGCCAAAATACATCAAAATTCTATGCATAAAACACATTCAAAAGCTAAAAATTGTGTAGGAAACTAAGCCATAAAACCTAATCTACACGATAAAAAAAACTCAATCCAAAGCTTCCAATATAAATTATAATGGCATGCAAATAAAACCCAAAAAGGAATTCAAGAGAAAAGATGGCTAGATGGGTAAACTAACAATGGAAAAAACCTTGAAAACTAAGTGGAATTAAAGGAGAAAAACATGAAATTCCTAAGGGGGAGAGCAAGAATGCAAGCTATTTCTTCTCTTGGATGTCACTACCAGAGAAGAAGTAACTTGAATCTTGAATGAATGAGTACGAAAATCTAATTAAATTAAAACAAAAGAAAAGAGGGAAAGCTAAGTGGAAAGATGAGTGTAGAACTAGAAAGCAAACAATGGGAAACTAAAGCAATAAAAGCAAACTACTAACCTAAATTGGAGAGCATATAATAAGAAAAATAACTAAAAATTCAAAGTAAGAAAAGCCCTAAAGAAAACCAAAGTCTAGCTCCAAAGATAACAAAGCACAGAGTGCAATGTTTGAAGGTTGTCTTACCCAACCTCTACTTGGTAAAAAATGTGGGAACCATGGGGGATTTGTAGATGGCTGAGTTTCTAACTTAGGAAACATCAAATCAAGGAGGAGAGGAGATCCAGATCTAAGGTTTTGAATGAGATTTGTTATCTAGAGAGTGAAGGAGGAAAGTTAGGTGGAGGATGAGGTGGAGTGATGATGCAATCAAGATGTCATGGCTGGTTTCTAATTTGAGAAAGGGGCGAGGTGTCTTTTTGTTAAGGAGGTGTGGAACTCCTCCCCACCTTATTGGATGGTGATTCACTGGAATGGGGAGAATAAAGGAAAAGAAAATAGGGTGGAAAATTTAGGAAAAAGCTAGTGGTTGATGTGATTTGAATGGACATAGATCTAGAGGTTTCCTAATTAGGAAACTACCAAAATTAAGAACTATGCAAGGGGAGAGGCATCACCTTCTAGGAAGATGTCTCCCTCCTTAAGTAGAAAAAACATGGAACCCTAGTTTATGTGGTGGAAAAAGTTACAAAAGTGGGATTTTCTCTCTTGATGAGTCCCTCAATGCATGATCATCTTACCTTTCACAATTCTCTCTCAAAATCCCTTAAAAATCACAGTTTTAACATAAGATTGCTACTGGTTTTGATGCTCCAATCATGTGGCTCCATGTGACACTCATTCATGGCTTCACGGCTCACTTTGACTCATTCCTTGGTGGCTTAAGTAGCTTCAATGCTTGGCTTAAAGGCTTAAGAAGTTTAGCTTCCTTAGGTTTCCTAGGTGGACTGGGAAAGCTCATATATGCCTCCAATTCTCATGCAAAGTGGTGGAAATGCATAACTTTTAGATGGATCATTTTAATTGCCTTTCCTTTTTTCAATTTCTTTTGCGGCTACACTCCCACACCCCTAGTAGGGATGTGCCACCCTCACATACCCGCTGAGCTAACCGCGTAGCTTGACCCACAAAAAACTCTACGAATTAGCTTCTAAACCAATAAAATATCAAGCTTTTGAATCATTCCCCAGAAATGCATGTATTACGAAATTCTAGAAAAACCTTCAAAATAAGACTATATTTTGTAACACAATTGGGTACTTTTTATACAAAAATAAACACTTATCAAACCCATTGAAAAATAGATTAAAGAAATTACAAGTTACAATGATGTCTCACTATCAATTCACTCAAAAAGGAAAAACCTTAATTTAGGAAAGCAATAAAATTTGATAAAGCTTTGGCCCACAGGATTGCCATTGCTTCTTTGCAAAATTCCCCTCATACAAAACAAGACAGATAATCAATTTGTGAGGAATTAGCAAAATAAGTAAGAATAATGCAAAAATCCTAATTTAAGGTAACCTAAAACTATGACTAAAGATAAACAATCTAAATAAAGATCCAACCACAAATCCGTTGTTATTCCCAGAAAAAAAGCCAAAAACTTTGTGTAACTTTAATATTACTTGCAAGCATACAATCAATGTACTATTACACATGAGAGAGGTACATCCCATGAGGAATTTCACAAATTTGTATGATGGATGGATCTTATTTAAAGTGTTTAGCTTCAGCCAAAGAGAGAGATTGAATTGGATTTGAATTTTAACTAGGAAAGTAAATGATAAAACAAAGGAACTATGCGTAAAGAATCAAAAAATAATATCAGTCAACAAAAGAAAACTAATGCAAAATTGAAATGAATTAAACTATGCAACTTAAGGAAACTTACTGAAAAGGAAACTTCCCTAATTTAACACTTTCCTAATTATAAAACTTTCTAAAAATGAAACATTCTAAAACCAAATTAAGAAACTTTCTAAAAGTAAACTAACATGAAAACATCTAACTAAAATTGCTAAACTAATAATAAACAACAAACAAAACAAGATCTAATGAGACTTCACCCTAGTATCATGTGCATGATCCATGGGATGGTGGCATGGTTCATGGAGTAAACAATGATAAAAAATCTAAGAGAAAAAGCTTAACTACAGGTAATCTAATCAAAGAACTTAATAGACAACTTAAAAATCTAAATGGGTTCTAAAAAAAATAATCAAATAAGATGAATAAGGTGCTGGAAATTAAGTATGAACTTTGAATGGAAAAATTCCAGCTTTCAAGCACTTAAAAACTTCAAATCAAACTAGGCATGGAAAGCAATTGAACTAGCACTTTTTATACAAGATAACCCTTAATAGATAAAGTATTTCAATATTGAAAACAAGCATAAATAATATTCCTCAAAGGATTTTATTAATTGAATGCTAAATACATCAAATATAGTGCTCATTACATAGATTAGAACATGAAAAATATGCACTCTTCCCACACTTAAAAAACTTGATTCAAATCAAACATCTAGTACATTCAAATTCTCATAAGATAAACTAAGATGAAATGTAAATGAAATCCAAAAGAGAATCCAAGAGAAAGATGGCTGGAATGATGGGGCCAGTTAAGGCAAAAAATGCTTAGAATTAGTTCCAAATTCAAGCTAAAAAATGTGGAGTTCAAGGAAGAAAATCAATGATTCAAGATTTTCCTTCTCTTGGTTGTCACTGTTGAAAGATAATAAACTTAGATATTTGATGAATAATTAAGAAAAACTAAGAAACTAGAAGCAAAGAACTAAGGGAAAGCTAGGAGGAATTATGAGAATGAAAGCAAAATCAAAACAAAGAAGCAATGCAATGAAACAAAGTGCCAACCTAGAATTGACGTGCAAAAATAAGGGAAAAAGACTTGAGAAATCCAATAGAAAGCATCCTAAAAGAAATCCAAAGACTAGCAAGCTAGACTGCAACTTTTCAAGGTATTGACACCAAAGCTCTACTTTGTAAAATATGTGGAATGCGTAGGGATTTATAGATGCTTGGTTTCCAATTGCATGGAGGCTTAGTCTAAGAAGGGAAAGTGGATCTAAGTCTAGTGTTTCAACAAGGGAAAGTTAAGTGAAGAATTAGGTAAGCAAGTGACATCATGGTTGGCTGCCATGAAATTAGAAAGGGGGGAGGTGTCACCTTCTTAAGATGGTGATAGGGAGTTCCTCCCCTCCTAAATAGGTGGTTTGGCTATTAAAAAGAGAGGAAAAGGAAAGTAAAAAAGGATTAGAAAAGATGGGGAGATTTTTTATTTGAAATAGATGAAAGGGTTTTCTAATTAGGAAACACCTAATATGAAAACCAAGCAAAGGGGAAGGTGTCACCTTCTTAGGAAGGTGGCTCCCTCCTTAGGCCAAAAATGTGGAAACCCTAACTAGGTGGAGAAAAAGATGGAAAGTGGAAAGTGGAAAGTGGAAAATGGGTTTTCTCTCTTGACTAGTCTACGTATACATGATCATCATACCTTCTAATTATCCCTTAAAAAGCACACTTTTAACATAGGATAATTGCTTGAAAAGCCTTTTTCACTAGTGTGACTTCATGTGGCATTGCACAATGTGGCTTGATGGCTCACTTTGATGGCTTGAGTGCTAAGTCCTTTGGCTTCAAAACTTGAATGGCATGGCTTTCTTAGGTTTCCTAGTTAGACTAGGAAACCTCATGCATGGACCATTTTGATCACCTTTGATGCTTCCCATTGCCTTCTTGATTCTTTAAGATGATCTTGAACCTTGATTTAGCTATGAGATATTGGAAATGGTCCTAGCTCTCTCTAGCTCTCTCTCTTGATCTTCAATCCTCATCTTACATGATCTAGATGTTGAATCACTTGCTCAACACCTACAAAAGAGTAAAAATCTTAATTAAATCCTACAAAATTATGATGAATTGCATACTTACTCTAGATTAGCCTCTGGACCTACAAAATATCAAACTTTTGAATTATTAGGTAAGAAATGCACGTGTTATAAAATTTTGGAAAAACCCTAAATTAATACTCTAATTTGTAACATATGGGCTACTAACTGGGTACTTTTTATACAAAGTTGAATACTTATCAATAAGATTGGAGAAAGTGAATGACTCTTGGTTTTAACTCAAAATGGTCTACATTGGTAGGTGGTAATTCGATGCAAGGGGGAGTGTTTAATTACAATGGCACATAAAAGTCTTTTAATT
Organism: Warburgia ugandensis; assembly: GCA_035236585.1. Classification (NCBI taxonomy): domain Eukaryota; kingdom Viridiplantae; phylum Streptophyta; class Magnoliopsida; order Canellales; family Canellaceae; genus Warburgia; species Warburgia ugandensis. The sequence continues at coordinate 62,560,244 of CP141130.1, forward strand.
GTCATGGGGTTCTTTATCTGTCCTCTTACTCCTTGTTTGAGGGTATGTTCTATCTTAGAATCAAATGGTGCTAACCCCATGTTCTAAGATTGAGAATCGTGCATGCACTATGATGCAATCCTAACTAAACATGGCTCCTAACTCTAAATGATGCGTAATCAATCCCTAATGGTCTGCTAGTGAGCTACTTTATTTATTATGTGTCAATATGCTTGGAGTAGCTTTTAGGCCTAAATCTAGACAACTCCTTTTATCTAGGCTCGACTATTGTTTACTAGTTAGCTATTGTTAGAGTGGTTAATACAATTCATATGTAAGGATGCATTTAGACCTCAACAAATGTCAACAAAAGGCATGAAAAAATTACTTGAATTTTTTTACCCACTATAACCACAATGCTCAGAAGCCACTAGATTGACAGTAGATCTACTCCTTCAAAAAGAGCCCTATAAGCTCAAAAACCCTAAATCTTTTTCTACTTGATTTTAAATTAAAATTTAAGGGTTGGGATCATAAGCATGCTCAGATGGATTTGATTACCTAGGTAGGCCAAGGATCCGAAGATGAAATCTGGTCCTTATCTTATGATGATTCCTATGCAGCCCATACTATCAATTTGATCATCTAGTACAAAGTAGTAAATGTGCAGTACAATGCAAGAAAAATAAACTATTGCCTACCTATATGCTATTTAATAAAAGGTCTACACCTTAACAAATAGAGCACTATAACTAGACATCCTTTGCCTTGGTTATAGTCAAGTTTAGGCTAGTCCTTATTAAATAGGTGAAAATCTAATGCAATAGTCCTAAAAATTATGCAACAATATAAAATGCATGAGTTATATTGTATAAATTATGCTACCAACTAGAAATGCAATTTCACTAGAAAAAACTCACAATGGGGTCCTAGAAGTGAGTTGGCTAATACAAGTGTGGGTCCTTCCAATCTTGGGGTTGAAGTGGCCTACACTTGACCTGTGTTATTACATCCCATTTCTAAATTACAAAGTATACTTGGTCTCACTACAAGTCCTTTAAAAAACTTAATATAGAAAAATAAGAAAGCCTAATTACTTTGATGAAGCTTCTGCCCATAGGATTGGCATTGCTCCTTTCACCAAATTCCCCTCGCCCAAAATAAAGAAGACGTGTCAATTCTAAGGAGTTAGAAAAATATGCAAAAACCCTAAACTAATGCAACCTAAACTACAACTATAGATGAATCATTCTAAGCTAGAATTCAATCACAAATCCATTGACGTTGCTAGCAATAGCACCAAAAACTTGATGTCTTGTAAAAGGAATTTGCAAGCAAAGGAATGAAAGTAGTATGATGATATGCAAGTGAGGTTGATCCTATGAGTAATCTAATAGATTTGTATGTAAGTGGAATCTATATAGATCAATTATCCTAGCCAAAGAAAGATTGTATTTAGATTTATTCTAGGAATTAAAAGAATATGGAATTAGAAACTTGCATAAGATTAAAACTTAAACTAAGCAATGAAATTAGAAACTAACATGCATTCATGAAAATAAGATTAGAAACTTCTAAGAATGAAATTAGAAACTAACATGCATTCAAGAAAGGAAACTATTGTGAAACTAGAAACATGAATAATTTAGAAACCTAAATTTATAATGAACTTTCAAAAGGTGGAATTAGAAATATTTTCTAAATAGAAACTTACTAAATACAAACCTTATAATCATGCAACTTAAAGAAACCTCCCAAAGATGATTACTTTCTAAAGATGAATGATTTCTAATAATATAAACTTAGAACTTCATAAAAATTACAATTCCAAAACTGAAATTAGAAACTTTCTAAAAAATAAGATCTAATCTAACATGCAACTAAATATAAGCGATGTATAAAACAAAATCTAAACACCTAATTAAGCATGAGCAATGAGTCAAATCTAATCTAAACATTCAATTAACATGATCAATGAATATGGGTGAAGTACGAATGTTAGAGAAACATGAACAAGAAGAGTGTCCATGAACCAATTTTGTTTATTGATATAAATCATTACAAGAAAGGTGCATAACATTCACATCATGAAAATACAATAACTTGCTTCAGATTTGACAACATCTATATATGACTCATCAATGGCTAACATGCACTTGAACCAAAAGAGAAAACCACATGAGAATAAAGAGAAGATGGGAATGAATTCTAAAGGATGCAACACGATGGATGATAACTACAAAAGAATAAGGAGAAATCTAAGGCTAACAACAAGAAAAAGCAAGGAACACTAAATTTGGTTTGAATGCTTAGAAAGATGATCCAAAGGTTACTTTCTCTTGCCTACCACTACAAGAGATTGATGGCCTTTGGATGAAGGAGAACTAGAGCACCAAATAGAAGCAAAACACCATGAAAGAGAGTCCCACAAGAGTGCACATGAACCAAAAGGAAGAAGGGATTTGCACAAAGCAAAGATGCGTGGAACGCCTCCCTCCAAAGTAAAGTGCATAAAAGAGAAACAACCCCAAACAAAATTGCATACAAAAAAATTGCTCCCCCCTCCTATACAATTTTCACATATATATTGTGGAGATTTTTAACTAATTCTTAACCTAAGGATATGAAGAAAGGGGGATTAGGATTGGGGAAAGGAGGTTGGATAAGATAAGGAAAGTTAGGAAGTGGGAACCACAAAGGAAATTGCATGGAAGCCTCCTTCCTAAGTGGTTCATGATGGAGGAAAAGAAAAAAGGAAAGTTTTAAAAGGTAAATCTCTTCTCTTTTTGGTCCACCTTGCATGCCATCTAGCTTGTTGATAAGTCCACTTTTTCCTATTTTTTTCTTTTCAAGACATTTTTTTTTTTTCAAGTGGAAAATTGCATGTAATTTCCTCAAAATGTGTGACCCATGTTGCTTGAATGGACATGGCTTCGATGGCTTCCCTTTATGGATTTTGACTTGGTAACTTCAATACCTTGTATCCTAGCTTCATGACTTGCATGGCTTGGCTTCTCCTAGTCATTATTTCATAGCTCAGGTGGCTTTCATGGCTTGAAATCACATGCAAAGGTGGTGGAATTCTACTACCTTTCTTATGGATTTTGCATGCGCCCATTTCTAGTCACCCTAAATTCTACCAAATGTTTTCGAAACCCATCTGCTTGCTATAGAATGATCCTAATCCTTACTTGAACTTTGAGTTGATCTAGATCGTTAAATATTATATAAAATGATCTGGGCCATTGGATCATTATTTTAAAGCCTACAATAGATTAAAAACACTATTTAGGATTTATAACATTATGCTATATCATATACTTACATTGGATTAGCATCTGTAGCTGTAAAATATTAGATTATTGAATTATCAATTAAGAAATGTATGTGTCATGGATTTTTGAAAATTCCTAGAATAATGCCCTATAGTCTATGACGCATGTACTACTAATTGGCTACTTTTTATGGAAATTTGACTACTTATCAGCCACAAAGATGCAAAATATACAATTCATACAAAATGCAATTCTCTGACACCTAACATAAACTAACTAATCTATTAACCTAAACTTAAACTAATTATGAAGGAGTTTTTAGAATAACTCACTCCATTTCAGAATTTTATGGTATTCAATGTACTTTATCCACCTAAAATTTTAAGGATGGGGTAACAAGATAGCATGATTGATTACCATGCATGGGATTGGTTGGGGAACAACTGATGTGTATTGTCTCAAGAACTTCCAAATTGGGAATATAGGATGCCAGCATTGAATACCTAAAAATTGTTCTCCTCTTGGATGTGACGACTTGGGTTTTTGTAACACATTTTGTAATACATTTTTCAAAGGCAAGGCCCTTAGTAGTAAAAATTTTTTGCAAAACAAAGCAGCCAAAATTCTTTTCTTTAGAACTTGTTTTGAAAAACCCAAGTCATCATTTTATACATAAAATAGGTAGAATTTTTATATAAGATAAAATTCCATTGAAGGAATGTTCTTTTATTAAATTCTAGAATCCATCTAGTAGTTCATAGTACAGCCCAATTCCCTTACAATACTTGTCCAAATTACATAATCCAAAACTCAAAGCTCACCATACAATGAAACTCTCATTACAATACAATACTCTCAAACAAAAAAAAATACATGTCTTCAAGGGGTATACCCTGATGATTATTCTCCCATGTCTTCACAATATATTTCATATCCCCCACTTGATGATGACAAAGTCAATATTGGTGCTGTAGTTAACCTCTTCTTTAGCTCTTGACAACTATTTTAACATTCTTCTATCCAAGTGAATTGCACCCCATTTTTAGTCAATGTAGTCAAAGGAAGGGCTATATGGGAAAATCCTTGAATGAATCTACGGCAGTATCCTAACAGTCCAAGAAAACTACGTATTTCTGTTACTGTCTTAAGTTTCTCCCAATTCATTACTGCTTCAACCTTGGTGGGGTCCACTTCTACTCCATTCTTGGAAATTACATGACCCAAGAAATTGACCTTCTCTAACCAGAATTCACACTTACTAAATTTACCAAATAGTTTATGTGTACTAAGCGTATTTAGTACAATTCATAAGTGTTCTTGATGTTCCTTGATATTGGTAGAGAAAATCACAAATTTATCTAAAAATTACTTGGAGATTTTGTTCATCAGATCCATAAACATTGTTAGTGCATTGGTCGGCCCAAAAGACATGAATAGAAACTCGTAATGCCCATACTGAGTTTTGAAGGCTGACTTGGGTATGTCTCCATCCTTAATATGCAGTTGATGATATCCTGATCTAAGGTCAATTTTGGAAAAGACTATAGCAGATTGGAGTTGATCAAAGAGATCATCAATGCGAGGTAAGGAATACCTAATTTTCACTATGACACTATTCAACATTCTATAATCAATGCACAATCTCATAGACCCATCCTTTTTCTTCACAAATATTACTGGTGTTCCCCATGGTGAACTACTTGGTCCAACAAACCCTTTGTCTAACAATTCCTGTAACTAACCTTTCAACTCTTTTAACTTTGCTGGGACCATCCTATAAGGTGCTTTAGAAATTGGAGTTGTATTAGGAATTACTTCAATGGTAAACTCAATTTCTCTATGTGGGGGTAATCCTAGCAGTTCATTTGGAAAAAAATCTTAGAATTCCCTGACTACTTCAATTTTTATTATCCTGGGTTGTTCAACATCTAAAGAAACTACCATTGCTATAAATGCCTGACACCACTTGGGCATATGTTTGACAGCCTACGTAGATGAGATAATGGATTTGTCTAAGTCATTGTGTTTCCCGTACAGTACTAATACTTCCTCACCTGGTATGCTAATTGCGATTTTCTTCTTGTGATAGTCCATAACTACCCAGTATATTGCTAACTAGTCCATACCTAGTATGATGTCAAAGTTCACCATGTTTAGTAAAATGAGGTCTATGTCCATTCTTTTACCCAACACTTCTACAGGTACATTATGCAAGTTTTCTTATAATTTAACTATTTTTTAAAATGGAGTTGTTACATCTAGATTAAATCCCAAGTTTTTTCATTGACAGTTGTATACTAGATGCAAATACGCAAGATATAAAGGAATGCGTAGATCCACAATCAAATAGTACTTTGGCATAGTTGTCAGGTACAAGTAATGTACCTTCAATCACTGCATTAGATGGTCCAGGCTAGTTGTCAGTGATGGCAAAGACCCTTCCTTGGTATCGAGGGGCAATTTCTGGTTTTGCCTCCTTAACTGCTAGTGGTTTGGTATAGTAGGTGGCGATGTGTCATACTTCGCACAATTATTGCACTTGATTGGAAACCATTGTTGTTGTTGTTGTTGTTGTTGTTGTTGTCTAGGTCTAAGGCAGATATTGGCTTGGTGGAATTTTCTACATCTTGGACATGGTCATCTATTTTGCCCTTGTGCATTGTTCCTCTGATTTCTTTGGGGCTTAAAATTTTTCCAAGGGGCTTTGGATTATAGTTTCCTCCTCCACCAAACTTGTTGGTTTGACCCTTCTTGTATTCTTCTTCAAACTTAGAAGCCATTTCCACACACTTTGCTAAGGTAGTAGGTTTAGTACAAAGTACCTTTACTTTAAGCCTTGGGTGCATCTCTTCTATGAATTGATTCACTATGTGTGTTTTAGTGTTACACACATGAGTCACAAATCTCCTTAATTGCGTGAATTTATTATCATATTCTACCACTGAATGTTCCCTTGCTTAAGTTCTAGAAACTCTATCAGCTTTCTTGCTTGTACATGAGAAGGAAAATATTTGTGGTTGAAGACTTCCTTAAATTCCTCCCATGTAGTATCTTCAGAATTTGAGAAGAAGGTATTGTTAGCTGATCTCCACCAAAATATAGCTTCTTGTTTTAATAGATAGGTGGCAAACTTAACCTTCAACTCCGGAGGAGTACGTAGTGCACTGAAAGTCCTTTCTACTTCATATATCCATTCCTTAGCCTTCTCAGCTTCGCCCCTACCATTATACACCGTAGCCATCATTTGAAATCTCTACATCATTTTGTCAACTTTTTCTAGTGCTAATGGAGACTTTCTAACTTCTTCACTTAGTACAAGGGAAGATTGACCTTGTACTAGTGTGAGAGTAGCTGGTGTTGGTGTATTGTGTCTCACTTCAGGCTGAGCCTGAGCCTGAGCCTGAGCCTGAGCCTGAGCTTGAGTACTTGGTATCTTTACTGGAGGTGATGAACTTTGGGGTTGTTGAATGTGAGGAAGAAGGTTCCTCAATTCCCTTGTTACCATCTCCTCCACATTATTCATGGTTAATCTCTCTGTATTGTCTTTTGGATTATTTTGAGCTGTCTGCCTTGTGACTCTCTTTAGTGGCATCTACTCATAAACCAAAATTTCTATCAGTATTCTATACAACTATTTCTATCTTAATCTAAAATTGGATTATCATCTCTCCTTTGGACATATTTGTGCTATACTGTGATTGGATGAATGGCTTTGATACCAACTGTGACAACCAAGGTTTTTGTAACACATTTTGTAATACATTTTTCAAAGGCAGGGCCCTTAGTAGTAAATTTTTTTTCGCAAAACAAAGCATCTGAAATTCTTTTCTTTAGAACTTGTTTTGAAAAACCCAAGTCATCACTTGATACATAACATAAGTAGGATTTTTGTGTGAGATAAAATTCCATTGAAGGAATATACTTTCATTAAATTCTAGAATCCATCTAGTGGTTCATAGTATAGCCCAATTCCATTACAATACTTGTCCAAATTACATAATCCAAAACTCAAAGCTCACCATACAATGAAACTCTCATTACAATACAATACTCTCAAACAAAACAAATACCTGTCTTCAAGGGGTATACCCTGATGATTATTCTCCCAAGTCTTCTTCAGTCTTGAGCTCCTAACTCTCCTTTTCTGTATCTGAGATATTTGTAAACATTCAAACATTTACAATATCTCAGCAAGTTATGCTTGGTGGGGGATTTAAGAAGCATAATAATTTGACTATATAATTCTAATACTTCATAATCCTATTATTCATAAACATACTCATGTATCAAACTCTTTACTTTGTATTATATGTACATCCTTATATATATATATATATATATATATACTGTACATGGATAAATCCATCAAATTTATGAAAGTAGTCAAATAACATTCCCAACTAAGCCGATCAATTCTTTCCACTATGAGAAATCAGTATTTCAACTAGTTCTATACTGGGAATTTCCCTTCGTGGGAAATACTGGATATATACAATTACCTGACATTTCATCATGCCAAAACATAAGGCATTTCACCATGCCTATCTCATATGCATCATAGTATAAAATAATCATATTTACTTCATAAAAATCTTCAGAGCCTTGTTGTCTAGTATTAAGTACATTAAGCTTTACGTACATTTTCCCAAAGGGCAACTACATGGTACCATTCCTACAATTAATTATTGCATTTGATGATTTGGCTACCAAGATCTGCTATAGGCTATGTATTTAAGACTAAGAAGCCTATTGTAAATAAAAATATATCAATCTGCACCAGTACATCATCTACCACATCATGAGAAACTTTAAATGGCCTATCTATCAATTGTAGTATAGTGGTTGTCCTTTTTATCTCGCTTATACCTAATCCCTTATGTACAAAATAAGGCAATGGGTTAACACTTGACCCAAAATCAAGTAATGCCCTATCAACTGTGTGATCCTAATCACACATGATATAGTGGGACACCCTAGATCTTTAAATTTTTGTGGAGCTTTTGTGTTGTAGGATTGAGCTTTCTTGCTCAACAAGATGTGCTTTCCTCTACACCTGATGTTTCCTCTTGTATGTGAGGAGATTTTTCAAAAACTTGGCAAAAGAAAGTGTATTTTTTATTGCATTAAGTAATGAAATATTTATATTGAGTTGTTTAAATGCATCCATTAGTTATTAAAATTATTCTCCTTCTCAACCATTTTTAATTGCTATGGAAATGGGGACTTTGGAATGTAAAGTTCTCTAGGACTAGGTATGGGGGTAGAGGGGGTTTCTTGTTTCAATTTCTTCTCTATACTCTTTGAGTCTATATTTGCCCTGTAGTATCCTCATTGGGTTTAGGATTTATAGTCACACCTACTTGGCACTAAAAAGGCTATAACTTGAGATCTAGGGCTCCGATTGAGGGGCTGCGAAAGGCGTTGTGTCTGTGTGGACGACGCGGGCACACCCAAACCATCAAATATCTGATCAAGTCCCAATCTAAGGTGGGCACGACCCTTACACTATGATAGTGGCACAGGGCCACTAAACCTTTGTATACTTGATGATACCAAGGCCCAGTTAGGACCTTAGGACACCCATAGGCATGGGGATGAACCCTTAAGGCCTAAGTAGTGAGATCAACCACTCTAAAACCTATAGAAATAGGCCAAACTAACCTTGTTTCCCTTAACCACGTTCAGGAGCATACGAGGACAAAGGGGCTTGCGTGACCAAACCAGGTAGGTGCTCTATCGCTATTAGACTTTTAAAAAGAGCCATGATTGTTTTGAGACTGCATGTTTTAAGTTTAAGTTATATGACTTGTTTAATCTTATAAACGAATTCAGCATGCATATGACAAATACATTATGCATAAACATGTTTTACAAACAATTGCATATATTGCATGATTTGTGAGCATTGAGTTCTTGAAAAATTGCATGTCCTTGAGGGTTACCGAAAGACGCTGGAGTGCCCAAAAGACACTGGGTTGGCAGTTGTGAGGGCCAGGTAGTTGTGAGGGACCCAAAGAGGACATGTTTTGAAAAAGAGGTTTTTGCTTGTTTAATCATATATGATTTGGGCTAGTAAGCTCGTGGACGCTATGCTGAGAGGTTGGGGTGGCCTCCCAGCCTCTACCACTACTAGGTGGAATGGGTACCACGCCCAAAAAGGGCACGTCCCTACGTCGACTGCATGTGGTACAGGGGGCTACCACTGGTGTCACGGCACTGGGTCGATGTGTCATGTGCCCCATGGACGCTATGACGCTGTGTCCCTTGGTACCCGGGGACGACACAGTGGCGAGGTCGTGTGCATAGTTGGGCCCTATGGTTTGATGATTTACTTGCATTGCATATGGCATGACATGAGGTTGGTCGACCATACCATATATCCATGAGTTGGATTCAGTGGAGCATCTTATGCATATCATTATGTTTATGATATATATGATACTTTCGACTTGGATTATGTGATTCTTTAAGTCGTTAGTATTCCAGTTTGACAATGGTTTTTACTATCGATATTGAACATGAGTGTTCAAACATGCACATGTTTTGAAAGAGCATATAATTTTAAACATAGCATGTATTGTAAAACTAGTAGTGATGGACTCCTACTGAGTGTAGTATAGACTCACCCAATCCTCAACATTTTTCAGACACAAAGTAAACACTTAAGGACAGAGTACGCCTGTGACAAAAGACACCCAGATTAAGTACAAGTAAGTAAACCCCTACCTTATCTTTCACTGTTACTTGATTGTAGTTACTGTCTGTAGCTGAGGCTGTGACTAACACTTTCTTGGGAATAGAGTCAATTTAAAACTATGCCATGGCTAGATAATTTGAAAATGTGTTTGGACACTCGGGGTTTTATACAAAAGATTGTTTTCCAAAAAGAAAAACATTTTCATGCATTTCATATTTATAAAACAAGAGATCTCGCCTTTTTATCAAATTTGCATCATATAAAAACCCGGGTCGTCACAGATAGAAAGAAATGATAGTGTCTAGAAGTAGGGAAAACATAGTAAAAAACTAAGGTTGAAGCAAAGGGACTGACATGGTGATGGGAAGCAAAGTGGAAGGAAAAACACAATTGAGACATGGCTATAATTTGGCACTAATCAACTAAAGATGGCAGGATCAATCTTTCTTGGTCTTTCTTATCTACCCTCTTCTATGGTGTTATGGCCTTACTCTTTTGTCCTGCTGAGTTTCCCTGTAGGTGTCTCCTTCAGGGCACCTCCTTTGTTCTCTACGTGTATTCCAATAGAGAATGACTCTCATTAAGCATTTGTTTCCAATTGGGAAAAAATTCTGTAAGGCTTTCCATTTCTAATAAAACTCCTTAGTTTTATCCATTTGATCCATCATGATAATCTAGTTTCATTAACTTGATCCAAGTCATCTATTATGCAATTTGGTTGATATGCAACATATAAAACTCATTAGAATCATCTTGATTATGATTTATTTATTATCTAAAATTTCAAATTTGATGGATTAGCTAATCTATCCTAATGCTAATTTAAGAGAATTTTAGTTAAATATAAACACCTAACGCCGCCCCCCCCCCCCAATTAGCACTTTGCTAGTCCTAAGCAAAACATTTAAACCCTTAGCTTGCCCTTAGTAAGCAAGTTAAGCCTCACGAGCATTTGTAGAGAATATATCCACAAAACTCTAGAAGTCATTTTCAAGTTAACTCTCACTTTTGTCTTAGAGAATTATCTTCAATAAATCTATCAACTTTGGCATACTATAAAATTGAATAACAAATCAAAACCCTAGCCATATACTAGATACATTCCAATTAAAATCAGACCTCAGAGTGTATGTGCACAATCTACAATACAATAATGTTTATCTTTAAGTAGACTATATCTTATGAACTCCATCTCAAATATGTTTTGACCACAATTCTCACTTATAGCATACACTCAAAAATAAAAAGTCTCAGATAAAGGGTTCAAAGCATATTTCTCTTTTAAATACAAAAGCAAAGTTAATAAAAGCAAATTTATCTTACATACTCATGAAAGAAGTGGAGTTACCAAGGAAATTGGTTTTGATCCCTTTAGAATAGATGTCATTACCTTTGAATACATACACTTATTAATCTTTGAATCCTATCAATTCATATCCTCATCAAACTATATTCATCCTAGAATCAATACGTCTTATACTAGGACGAAATGCAGGCTTAGGATAGGCTACAAAAGAATGGAAAATATAGGATATTCAAAATTCTTCAAAAATAAGTAGAGGTCTTCTAATAAATAGACAATTCTTCTTTATTTTGTACCAAGTGAATATTTCTTAAATTTTCTACATTCTTCATTCATTTCATTTTTTTTTCTTTCATAACTTTGTATCTCTTTTAAGAACAATTATCTTCTCTATATTCAATTTTCTACTTTTATTGCAACTTAAAGATTTCTTAGTTCATCTATAAAATAAAATAGATAATGGATAATTTATATTGGGTTACTTATAGGGAAAGGTGATTTGGGTAATACTCTAATAATTCATGTAATTAGTGAAATTTAAGAGTTAATAAGGTCAAATTTAGATTAAACGCATTGAAGAAAAATTTGGAACACATTTACAACCATCCAAAAGAATGAATGGCTCCAAAACTCACTTAGCTTATAGGCCTCCACCAAATTTCTTCAGGACCTCTAACTACTCATCTATTTAGACTATGTATATACAACTATGTGCATAGATGTGATATGAGACTTAGCTTTCATGGAATACTTTAGAAAATGAGTAAAATAATAAAATAATCACGTAAAATGCCATTAATAAGTTAAAGTTAGCTACACTATACTTTAGAAAATCCAATTCTCATCATGGTGTAGGAATTGACCTAAAAAAAAAAAAAATTTTAAAAGCTCAAATTTTTTCTTTTTATAAGAAATCAAGAAAATTAACTATAAAAGATAGAATTTCCTAGATTTCTACACCCCCAACCTAAAGGAAACATTGTCCCCAATATTGAAAATGCAAGTAAAAAAAGAAAGAATAATGATGATCTAGAAAACAATTAATAGAAAAAATGGTATAGAGGGATCATATTCACTCAGTTTAGATAAGTAGGATATATCCCTCGATCCTATGAAAATGTAGGGGCACTTTGTCCAATGTAGTACTAAAATATTCTCCTCAAAACTAGAGAACTCATCCATAAAGACCTTAAAAATTGCTCTACCATATTGTTGAAAATACTCAAAATGAATCTCTAAAATGTTATAAGAGAATTACTTAATCCAAATGGCATCCTTTTATAAGCAAAAGTTCCAAAAGGACATGTATAGGTACTTCTTTCTTGATCCTTAAGTGCAATTTCTATCTAGTTTTATCTAGAATAATTATCTAAAGAACAATAGAACTGATGATTGGCTACCCATTCCAACATCTGTTCCACAAAAGGCAATTGGAAATGATCCTACCTAGTTATAACATTTAATTTTTTGTAATCCATGTAGATATACCAACTAGTAGTAACTTTAGTAGGAATTAATTCGAAGTTGCCATTAATGATCACTATAACTCTAGACATCTTCAGAACTACTTAAGTTGGACTCACCCATTTGCTATGACTTATGGGATAGATGATTCTCACATCAAACAACTTCTACTCGAACCATGTCATTCATATAAGGATTTAACCTTTCTCTACAATTGGGGACATGGTTTAGCATCATCCTCCATATAAATCCTATGGGTACAAATCAAAGGGTTAATGCCCTTTATATCAACAAGGGTCCATCCTATAACACCTTTGCATTCCTCTAAAGTATCTATTAATTCTTCCTCCTGAGATGTTTCTAATCGGGAGAAAATTATCACAAAAAAGTCTCTTTTTCTCCTAAATATGCATGATGATAGTGTTTTTAAGTCAAGCATAGGATGTTCAAATGACAATGGAAGGGGAGTGGACTCTCTTTGTAATGACTCCAATTTTGTAACATTGAAATCCCAAGTTAGCAATGAAAAGTTCACTTTTTGGAGATAAGGGTATTTTGGTCATTTCACTATTCACCCCAAAAAAACCCATAAATTTGGTCCTAGAATGGTACCATTAGGTGTGTCTCAGAAAAAGAAATCCAACCAGACCAAAATCACCCAAAACGGAGTTAAAATGAGCAAGTTAAGACCCTTTGAAGTTTAGGGGCAAAAATGTAATTTTTATTAAAAAAGGGATTTAACCTGAGAAACACAGGGGTCCATTTTGATACGGGCACCCCTCTTCTTCAACATCCTAGAGGGTTCTAGAACGTCAGTGTTTGGAGGAGAAACCACCGCCATTCTGGAGGTTTCTCCACCGCCATTTAATGGTGGTGAGAGCCCCCTCCAAAACCCTCTTATAGCTCTATAAATAGAGCTCTTGGGCTCCTCTAATGGTAGCCCAAAAGCTTGGGAAAAACCTGTCGTGGAGAAGCAACCAAGAGGAGAAAACGTGGAGAAAAACCCAGCCACGAACCAGGTATGCCCAAAACCCCTCCAAACCCGTCTCCCCCTTAGTCCTAGGCTAAGTTTCCCCAAGTTTTTGCATGAAAAATCAAGCAAAATGGACCTCTAGAGAGCCAAACAGGACCCAGGGACGGTCCCTAGGGCACACTGGTTCAATAGGGTCGAACCAGGGCATCCCCAGGAGGCCCGGGTCTCCATCAAACCGAAACGCACCTTGTGCGTTGAGAAAACTAGACGGACGCATCCGTGGATGCGCCCGCAACTAAGAATGACAAGTGGAAGCCAGGAGCATCTACAGACGCGCCCGCTAAGGCGCATGCCACTGACATGGGATGCGTTAGCGTCCCAGGCTTCCACCTCGTTTCGTTTGACCCTCTATGTACACTCGGCACTAAAAAGGCTATAACTTGAGATCTAGGGCTCCGATTGAGGGGCCGCGAAAGGCGTTGTGTCCGTGTCGATGACGTGGACACACCCAAACCATCAAATATCTGATTAAATATCTAATTAGTGAGATTAACCACTCTAAAACCTATAGAAATAGGCCAAACTAACCTTGTTTCCCTAAACCATGTTCAGGAGCGTACGAGGACAAAGGGGCTTGCGTGACCAAACCAAGTAGGCGCTCTATCACTACTAGACTTTTTAAAAAGAACCTATGATTTTTTTGAGAATGCATGTTTTAAATTTAAGTTATATGACTTGTTTAGCATGACTTAATCTTATAAACAAATTCAGCATGCATATGACAAATACATTATGCATAGACATGTTTAGCAAACAATTGCATATATTGCATGATTTGTGAGCATTGAGTTCTTGAAAAATTGCATGTCCTTGAGGGTTACCAAAAGACGCTAGAGCGCCCAAAAGACACTGGGTAGGTAGTTGTGAGGACCAGGCATTTGTGTTTGACCCAAAGAGGATAGGTTTTGAAAAAGAGATTTTTGCTTGTTTGATCGTATATGATTTGGGCTAGTAAGCTTGTAGGCACTATGCCGAGAGGTTGGGGTGGCCTCCTAGCCTCTACCACTACTAGGTGGAATGGGTACCATGCCCAAAAAGGGCATGTCCCTACGTCAACTGCATGTGGTACAAGGGGCTACCACTGGTGTCACGGCATTGGGTCGATGTGCATATGCCCCATGGAGGCTATGACGCTGTGTCCCTAGGTACCCGGGGACCACACAGTAGCAAGATCGTGGGCACAGTTGGGCCCTATGGTTTGAGGATTTACTTGCATTTCACATGGCATGACATGAGGTTGGTCGACCATACCATATATCCATGAGTTGGATTCAGTGAAGCATCTTATGCATATCATTATGTTTGGGATATATATGATACTTTCGATTTGGATTATGTGATTCTTTAAGTCATCAGTATTCCAATTCGACAATGGTTTTTAATCTCAATATTGAACTTGAGTATTCAAACATGCACATGTTTTGAAAGAGCATATGATTTTAAACATAGCATGCATTGTAAAACTAGTAGTGATGGACTCCTACTGAGTATAGTATATACTCACTCAATCCTCAACATTTTTTAGACACAAAGTAAACACTTAAGGACAGAGTACGCCTGTGACAGAAGACACCCAGATTAAGTGCAAGTAAGGAAACCCCTACCTTGTCTTTCAATGTTACTTGATTGTAGTTACTCTCAATAGCTGAGGCTGTGACTAACACTTTCTTAGGAATAGAGTCAATTTAAAACTATGCCATGGCTAGATAATTTGAAAATGTGTTTTGACACTCGGGGTTTTATACGAAAGATTGTTTTCCAAAATAAAAATATTTTCATGCATTTCATATTTATAAAACAAGAGATCTCACCTTTTTATCAAATTTGCATCATATAAAACTCAGGTCGTCAGTGTTGGTATTAGAGCGCGGTTTGATGTTACTCATAGCCCAGTTATGAGGAGAATAACTTATAATCAAGTTTCATCCATGAAAGAGTAAGGGGTCGTAGGATAACACATACTAAGGTCTAGTAAATTACCTTGTGATTACAGATGCCTAAAATGAAAGGAAGCAATGCTCCATGACCTGAAGCCCCACCAGTGGACTCCACTGGGTCGGGCAATGGGATGGCTGAATTATTCCAGCAATTTCTAAAACATATGGGACAATACATGAGTAGTCAAATCCAAACTCCTACCACCCAAGATCCTTCCCCTGATAAAGTAATAGATAGGACTGAGGTTCAGTTAGAAAGGTTTCAGAAATTAGCTCAATAAATTCACAGGAGAAGATGAAGCATCTACAGCTGAGAAATTGATATTGAAAAGATATTTAAAGCCCTGAACATAGCTGAAGAAAGAAAAGTACCCATGGCCACATTTGTGTTTGGGGGAGAGGCTACCTTTTGGTGGGAAATAGCATAAAGGACTTATTTTGACCAGCGAGAAACAATAGGATGGGAAGAGTTTAAAACGGTCTTTAATGACAAATATTATCCTAAACACATAAAAAAACAGAAGGAGAAGGAATTTATGGACTTAGAACAAGGAAATATGACTGTCCAATAGTATGAAAATATATTCATCAGCCTCCGAAGATTTGCACCACGTGCTTGTGCTGATGACGAAGATGTGGCAGAACGATTTGTAGATGGGCTTAACCCAGGACTTAGGAACAGAGTTCTAGGTTTCCGACCTTCCATAGTTGCCAAAGCCGTAGAGATGGCCTCCCTATATGAAAAAGATTATCAAAGGAACCAAGCAATAAAGGAAACTAAGAACATCAACACCATGAGAAATAAAGGAAAGAGACCATTTCAGTCATCTGGACCCAAGCCACCTTTCAAGAAACCGTTTGAAAACAAAGGAAGAAGACTAGACTAGAAAACATGCCCTAAGTGTAACAGGAATCATTTAGGCAAAACATGTCCCATATTCAACATCACTTGCGATCTTTGTAGAGAATTAGGACATTTTGCTAGGGATTGTCCTAAAAAGAAAGTTGAAGAGTGTAAAGGAGATCAAGTTCCAAAAAGCCAAGGACATGTCTTTGCCCTCACTTCCAGTC
This sequence comes from Warburgia ugandensis, assembly GCA_035236585.1. Lineage (NCBI taxonomy): Eukaryota > Viridiplantae > Streptophyta > Magnoliopsida > Canellales > Canellaceae > Warburgia > Warburgia ugandensis. The sequence continues at coordinate 62,577,003 of CP141130.1, forward strand.
AAGCCCAGGCTTCAAATGCAGTTGTTGAAGGTATTCTTTCTATCTATGATACACCTGCTAAAGTTCTATTCGACACAAGCTCCACTCATTCTTTCATATCCCGAGAGTTTGCATCATCCTTGGACATTATACCACAAGACCTAGACTTCACTCTAGAAGTCATGACTCCTGTAGAACAAGCACTTCCCACCTATTCTTATCTCCAGGATGTCCCCATTTTGATCAAGGACCATTTGCTACATGCCAATCTTATTCACTTAGATATGAATGACTTCGACATCATCCTAGGTATGGACTGGCTAGCCTTTCATCAAGCCTTTGTTGATTGCCACCAGAAACATGTCACTTTTACCCTACTTAATGGAGACACTTTCACCCTCCAAGGAAGAAAGGATTATTCTAGAGCATGTGTTATTTCTGCCATGAAAAAAGTTAAACACATTGCTTAGGGATGCCCCTTCTTCTTAGCCAAGATTGAATCTGTTAAGAGTCCCCAACCAAAGCTAGAGGGTGAGGTAGTCCAAGAATTTCCTGACCTATTTCCTGAGGACTTACCAGGTCTACCTCCACCAAGGGAAATTGAGTTTATCATTGACCTTATACCCGGTACTTCCCCCATTTCCAAAGCTCCTTACCGAATGGCTCCTACAGAACTAAAAGAACTGAAGACCCAGTTACAGGAACTACTTGATAAAGGGTTCATACGACCTAGCGTATCTCCGTGGGGAGCTCCAGTCCTTTTTGTTAAGAAAAAGAATGGCTCCATGAGATTGTGCGTAGACTATCGAATGCTAAATAGGGTCACCATTAAGAATAAGTACCCCCTTCCCCAAATTGATGATCTTTTCGATCAACTTCAGTCAGCCAGAGTCTTCTCTAAGATTGATCTACGATCCGAATACCATCAACTTCGAGTTAGAGAAGAAGATATTCCCAAAACAGCCTTCAGGACTCGATACGGCCATTATGAATTCAGAGTGATGTCCTTTGGTTTAACTAATGCTCTAGCCGCGTTTATGGACCTCATGAATAGGGTGTTCAAGGAGTACTTAGATAAATTCATCATAGTGTTTGTGGATGATATCTTAATATATTTTGAAACTCTTGAAGGCCATAAGGAACATCTAAGGATAAGATTAAGCACCCTACGAGCACACAGGTTATATGCAAAATTCAATAAGTGTGAGTTTTAGTTGGGAAGGGTTAATTTCTTAGGACACATTATTTGTCAAGATGGCATAGCAATCGACCCCGCTAAGGTTGAATCAGTACATAAATGGGAAAGACCTAAGACAGTCACAGAAATAAGAAGCTTCTTAGGACTTGCCGGATATTATAGGAGATTCATCGAGGGTTTTTCACAAATTGCTTTACCTCTAACTAAGCTGACTAGGAAAGACACAAGATTTGAATGGACTGATAAATGTGAGGAAAGCTTCAAAGAACTAAAAAGAAGGTTAACTACAACACCTGTCCTTACCTTACCTTTAGGAAGTAGCAGATTTGAGATATACAGTGATGCCTTACAACAAGGACTAGGCTACGTACTTATGCAACATGGGAAGGTAATTGCTTATGCTTCTTAGCAACTCAAGAAGCATGAAGTCAATTACCCAACCCATGACTTGGAATTAGTGGCCATAGTCTTTACCTTACGAATCTGGAGACATTATTTATATGGGGAAAAGTTTAAAGTTTTTACTGATCATAAGAGTCTTAAAGACATCTTTTCCCAACAAGACTTAAACATGCTACAAAGAAGATGGATGGAATACTTAAAAGACTATGACTTCTCCATTCATTATCACCTTGGAAAAGCTAATGTGGTAGCTGATGCATTAAGTAGAAAAACCCAAGGGATGTGTGCAAATTTATTAACTAAGAGATGGAAGCTATTACAAGAAGTAATCACATAGAAACCAAACATAAGTAAGCGCAAGATCATTATGGCAGGTCTAACAATAAAATTGGCTGTTAATGAAAAGGTTAAGCAAGAACAAAAAGGAGATCCGATTATACAAGCTTTCATAGGAAAACCTGGGTTTACTAAAGGGGAAGATGGTAGCATCTACATGCAAGGAAGATTAGTGGTACCGACTAATGAAGAGTTAAAACAAGAAATCTTAAAAGAGGCTCATCGATCTAAGTATACTATACACTCGGGAGTATCAAGACTTAAAGAGACAATATTGGTGGGATGGTATGAAAAGAGACATAGGGGAATTTGTGGCAAAGTGTCTAACATGTCAACAAGTAAAGGCTAAACATCAAAGACCTGCGGGATTGTTACAACCCCTTGAGTTACCCGAATGGAAATGGGACCATATTACCATGGACTTCATCGTAGGGTTGCCTAGGACCTCTAAGGGTCATGACATGATCTGGGTAATTTTTTATAGATTGACTAAGACAGCCCATTTCCTTCCTATACGCCATACCCAATCCACTGATAGCCCTATCTCAACTATACATCAAAGAGATAGTGAGTTTACATGGCATACCCCTTAGTATCACTTCAGATAGGGATAGCTGCTTCACTTCACAACTCTGGAAGTCCGTCCAAAAATCCTTAGGATCTTCCTTGAACTATAGCACAGCCTTCCATCCACAGACCGATGGACAGTCAGAGCGCACGATCCAGATAGTCGAAGATATGGTGCGAACCTGTGCCCTCGATTGGAAGCAGAGCTGGGATGAAAACCTACCACTAGTTGAGTTTGCGTACAACAACAGCTTTTAGTCGAGTATTGGCATGGCTCTGTGCGAGGCGCTCTATGGGAGACCCTGTCGATCAGCCACTAGTTGGAGTGAAGTTGGAGAGTCCAGAGTGCTCCAGTCTGAACTGGTGGAGCAATGAGCCGAGAAGGTCAAACTCATAAGGAGACGCCTCCTCACAGCTCAAAGCTGGCAAAAGAGCTATGTTGATCAAAGGAGGAGACCATTAGAATTCGACATAGGAGAGCACGTTTTCCTAAAGATATCTCCCACTAAAGGAGTTATGCAGTTCGGTATCAAAGGCAAGCTTAGTCTGCATTACATAGGACCTTTCGAAATCCTGGAGAAAGTGGGAAAAGTGGCCTACAGGATCGCACTACCCCCTCAGCTATCTAAAGTGCATAACGTATTCCATATATCTATGCTAAGGAGGTACGTGCCTGACCCTGCTCATGTCATCAACTAGGTACCCATAGAGTTGATGGAGGATCTCAAGCTAGAGACGAGACCAGTTGAGATCCTGGATCATAAGAGTAAGAAGCTGCGGAACAAGGACATACACTTAGTCAAAGTTTTGTGGAGAAATGCACACATGGAAGAAGATACTTTGGAACTGGAGTCAGAAATGCGAGAAAAGTACCTCAAGATCTTTTGACTGTATATATAGTAGAATTTTAGGGGAAAAATTCCCATAATGGGGTAAGAATGTAATGCCTCCAATTTTGTAACATTGAAATCCCAAGTTAGCAATGAAAAGTTCACTTTTTGGAGACAAGGATATTTTGGTCATTTCACTATTCACCCTGACTAAACTCAGAAATGTGGTCCTAGAATAGTACCATTAGGTGTATCTTGGAAAAAGGAATCCAACAAGACCAAAATCACCCAAAACGGAGTTAAAATGAGCAAGTTATGGCCCTTTGAAGTTGAGGGGCAAAAATGTAATTTTTATTAAAAAACGGATTTAGCCTGAGAAACAAAGGGGCCCGTTTTGATACGGGCACCCCTCTTCTTCAACCTCCTAGAGGGTTCTAGAACATCGGTGTTTGGAGGAGAAACCACCGCCATTCTGGAGGTTTCTCCACCGCCATTCAATTGCGGTGAGAGCCCCCTCCAGAACCCTCTTATAGCTCTATAAATAGAGCTCTTGGGCGCCTCTAATGGCAGCCCAAAAGCTTGGAGAAAACCTGTCATGGAGAAGCGACCAAGAGGAGAAAACGTGGAGAAAAACCCGGCCATGAACCAGGTATGCCCAAAACCCCTCCAAACTCGTCTCCCCCTTAGTCCTAGGCTAAGTTTCCCCAAGTTTTTGCATGAAAAATCATTCAAAACGGAGCTCTAGAGAGCTAAACAGGACCCAGGGGTGGTCCCTGGGGCGCACTGGTTCGACAGGGTTGAACCAAGGCGTCCCTAGGAGGCTCGGGTCTCCGTCAAATCCAAATGCACCTTATGTGTTGAGAAAACCAGAGATGCGCTCGCAACTGAGAATGACGGGCGGAAGCCAGGAGCGTCTGCAGACGCGCCCACTGAGGCGTATGCCGCTGACGCAGGACGCATTAGCGTCCCAGGCTTCCACCTTGTTTCGTTTGACCCTCTATGTACACTCAGCACTAAAAAGGCTATAACTTAAGATCTAAGGCTTCGATTGAGGCGCCGCGAAAGGCGTTGTGTCCGTGTCGCCGACGTGGACACACCCAAATTGTAAAATATCTTATCAAGGCCCAATCTAAGGTAGGTACGACCCTTAGACTATGATAGTGGCGCAGGGCCACTAAACCTTTGTAAACCCGATGATACCAAGGCCCAGTTAGGACCTTGGGACACCTATAGGCATGGGGATGAACACTTAATGCCAAACTAATGAGATCAACCACTCTAAAACCTATAGAAATAGCCCAAACTAACCTTGTTTTCCTAAACCATGTTCAGGAGCGTATGAGGACAAAGGGGCTTACGTGACCAAACTAGGTAGGCACTCTATCGCTACTAGACTTTTTAAAAAGAACCTATGATTGTTTTGAGAACACATGTTTTAAATTTAAGTTATATGACTTGTTTAGTGTGACTTAATCTTATAAACAAATTCAGCATGCATATGACAAATACATTATGCATAGACATGTTTTGCAAACAATTGCATATATTGCATGATTTGTGAGCATTGAGTTCTTGAAAAATTGCATGTCCTTGAGGGTTAGCAAAAGACGCTAGAGTGCCCAAAAGACGATGGGTAGGCAGTTGTGAGGGACCCAAAGAGGCCGTGACTAACACTTTCTTGGGAATAGAGTCAATTTAAAACTATGCCATGGCTAGATAATTTGAAAATGTGTTTTGAAACTCGGTGTTTTATATGAAAGATTGTTTTCCAAAACAAAATATTTTCATGCATTTCATATTTATAAAATAAGAGATCTCGCCTTTTTATCAAATTTACATCATATAAAACCCGGGTCGTCACATTCTCTATGGAAGTTCCTCAAAATGAGGTTTCCATCTTTTTTGTATCTATAGGGAACACAGAATCAAGGAGGGCATTAACTTCCTCTATTAATGTATCTTTATTAAACTCATTAGAGTGGTCTAAAAAAGCCTCAAGTGGGTTTGATAAGTAAGAGGATATGAAACGATTTTGCACAACTGAATTTATCATGTCGCACTATGCAAGTCATCAGAGATTTCTCCTAGTTGCTTAAAAATATCAAGTATGTTCAATTCTAATGTCATGTTCCTAGATGAATGCTCCATGACACCATTTTTGTGGTTTATTAAGGCATTGGACATAGCTAAAAGTCAACGTCCAAGGATAATAGGAATTTCCTCCTTATTCACCATTAGTTGTGGGTCCAAAACTAAAAAATTGACTTAGAAAAAGAATTGTTCTATTTGGACCAACACATCTTCTATTACATCTCTAAGTATTACCACCGATCTATTAGCTAAATAGAGTGTAGTGGACATTGGCTTGAGGTCTCCTAGTCCTAGTTGAACATATGTTGTGTATGGTAACAGATTGAAACTAGATCCTAGATCTAATAAGGTCTGGTTAATCTTATAATTACCAATGATGCAAGTGAGAATGGGGCATCTAGGATCCTTGTATTCTTGGGATGCATGGTTTTGAATATTTGAACTTACTTATTCAGTCCCAAATGCCTTCTTTTGCACATTTAATGTCCTTTTGATTGTGCATAAATCCTTTAAAAACTCAACATACGTTGGTATTTGTTTTATTGAATCCAAGATTGGTATGTTGATCTTGTCTTGTTTGAATATGTCCACAATCTCATCAAGCAAGACAAGATCAACATACCAATCTCATCAAGCAAGACAACATACGTTGGTATTTGTGACTTGACGCAAATTTTGAGGGAATAGAGCAAAGATGAGATATGGTTCAACTAGTGTAGGGGTCATTTTCTTTATATTTTTCTTTATTGGGTCTTTCTACCTAATCAGTCTTTTGTGGCCCATCTTTCACAATTCTTTTACCACTCCTAAGAATGATAACAATTTTAGTATGTTCCATGGTAGAGCTTGATAATGCGTCAGGTGCATTATTGTCAATCGTATGCACACCCTTAGGGTTTGCTTATAGTTAAGCTAGAAACATTCTTTACTCCATCTTTTGTACCATTTGACTCATCATATATTGTATTCCATTCATTGACTATGTGGCTTGTTTTTAATTAAACTTCTAATTAAGAAGTATTCCTCTCCTAATTTTGGATAAGTTGATGTATTTTATCCTCTATAGGCCTTCTGGGTATGGACAACTAAGGTCCAAGAGCAGGAGGTTGGTATGGGTATGGTCTTGGAGTAGGGTGTCCTTGATTTTTTAGTGAGGCTGGTATGAGCTGGGTTGTGAGACAATGGCAAGGGTCCATTTTTCCAACTAAAATTTAGATGATTTCTCTAATTGGGATTATATGTCCCAGAGTATGGGGAGAAAGGTCTTTTATATGTATTCATTGCATTAGCTTAATCATGAAGAATGCTAGAATGGTGGGAAATTCCTGAAGAAGATGTGCAGTACTTTCATGAATGCTACACACTTGTTCTTCCTTTTTGGAGATATTCTTCTCCATTATTATGACTCTAATTTTCAAGTTAGGGATCCAATATTGGCCTTAACTGTAACAGCCCGAGGGTCCACACCCTGCAACCATATTGTCCGTGCCGGAGTGCCCATACACCTCGCACGATTTTGTTCTTCCCCAGTTGCCTAGCGAAAAGGCCTCGTTGCAAGGGAAGTCCTCATCACTCTTATCAAGAGCCCAGTAGCTTTTCCCCTAGCGATGTGGGACTAACTCTCAGTCTCTCACCTTGCCTAAAAGCCTGCCAGCCCTCTTGGCCCGCCCTCATTGGCCAAGGCTTCACAACCTCTCCCCCTTAGGGGACACGTGTCCCCGCGTGTCTTACCACGCGCGAGTGCCCACGTGCGGCTAGCCACCCACACCGGGTCAGGGTCTAGCTCTTATACCACTTATAACAGCCTGAGGGCCCACACCCTGCAACGATATTGTCCGTGCTGGAGTGCCCATACACCCCGCACGGTTTTGTTCTTCCCCAGTTGCCCAGGGAAAAGGCCTCGTTGCAAGGGAAGTCCTCATCACTCTTATCAAGAGCCCAGTAACTTTTCCCTTAGCGATGTGGGACTAACTCTCAGTCTCTCACCTTGCCTAGAAGCCTGCCAGCCCTCTTGGCCCACCCTCAACGGGCGCGTCTGTAGACGTGCGCGATACCTCCGCCCGTATGTCCCTTTAACGGGCGCGTCCAGGGACGCGCCCGTTTGGTTTTTCAAACGGACGTCGACGCAGGTCGACGTGGGATGTTCCTATTGGATCGTCCCGCCTGTTAGTGACCTGAGTCATCCTCAGGTCACCCTGGTTGTCGAACCAGTGCGGCCCTGAGGACGTCCCAGGGTCCTTGGTGGCTCCCTAGAGGCCTATTCTCCATGGATTTTCATGCAAAAACCTAGGGAAACTGAACCTAGGACTGGGTGAGATGGGTTTGGGGAGTTTTTGGGCGTACCTGGCTCATTGCTGGGTTTTTCTCCTTGTTTTCCCCTCAAGGTCACTGCTCCATGATGGGTTTTCTTCCATGTTTTGGGCTGCCATTAGAGGTGCCCAAGAGCTCTATTTATAGAGCTAAGAGAGGGTTTTGGAGGGGGCTCTCACCGCCTTTGAATGGCGGTGGAGAAACCTCCAGAATGGCGGTGGTTTCTCCTTGAAACACTGCCGTTCCAGAAGCCTCTAGGAGCTTGAAGACGATGGGGTGCCCGTGTCCAAACGGGCACCTGTGTTTTTCAGGTTAAGTCGTTTTTGTGAAATTTATAATTTTGCCCCTGAACTTCAAAGGTCCATATCTTGCTCATTTTAACTCCGTTTTGGGTGATTTTGGTCTCGTTGGATTCCTTTTTCTAAGACGCATCTAATGGAACCACTTTTAGAACCAAATTCCTGGGTTTAGTCAAGGAGACTAGTGAAATGACCAAAATGCCCTTATCTTTAAAACTTAACTTTTTATGGGCTTTTAATATTACAAAAATTGGGGTCATTACATTATTACCCCCTTATCTCTATTATACGTATCATTGCCAACTCAATTATTATTATTCCTTTGAAGTTGATTGGTTATCTTCAAGATGAAAGATTGTATGTATCTTCATAAAGTCATGATCTTCTTCTTATGAATATTCAAATATTTGTTGAGTACTGGTGGTTGCATACCTATCTCTTTCTCTCTTTTCTTCAAAATCTTTACTTTTGTCTTCCTAGATCAATGTCTCTATATGCTTTGTTGCATATAATTGATACTTCATCTTTAAGTAACATATATGATAAACTGAATGCTTCTCAAAAATTCTAAACTATCTTAAGATCATTGAAATCCTCAATCGCCTATAGCCTCAATAAAATTCACACAATGTCTTAATAATGGCATTGAAGTTTTGATCGTGTTATACTTCTCTTACAAGTTCATGTTAGGATCGATCTATTATCATCCTTAGTATTATCATCAAGAATCTTTTGATAAATCGGTCGAATTCATTTCCTTATTATATTCATGTTATGTTTCCCTTAATCTCGTAATTTGTCACTTGATTTGCTCCATAATACTCAAGTAGTCATTATTCGATACCACTTTTACTTTTCATAAGACTCTAATTAAGGTATCCAAAATTGAGCTATACCTTTGTGATCTAGTATGAGTCACTGTTATCCCGTAGTATCATCTTATATGCTTATCCCTATTATCATCCAAATTTTCTCAAAGTCTTTCTTTTTCATCTCTTATCATACTCATATCATATCCCTTGTGATAGTGTACTCATGTTCTAATGTTCTTTATGATGGTAAGATAGCCATCTAGGTTCTTTTGATTCACCTTTAATATTACTTTAATGCAGGTCAACACTATCTACTAACAAGTCCAATCATCTTCATTCATTCATTTTTATCCTAATCTGATCCTTATATGAGATTTTATCTTCGCACCACTACACCACAATCCTTATTTCCTATGATTTTGATAGGATTCAAGTGGTATCAGAGCCAGACCCCGACCTGGTGTGGGTGGTTAACCGCACGTGGGCACTCGCGTGTGGTAAGACACGCGGGGACGCGTGTCCCCTAAGGGGGAGAGGTTGTGGACCCTTGGCCGATGAGGGCGGGCCAAGAGGGCTGGCAGGCTTCTAGGCAAGGTGAGAGACTGAGAGTTAGTCCCACATCACTAGGGGAAAAGTTACTGGGCTCTTGATAAGAGTGATGAGGACTTCCCTTGCAACGAGGCCTTTTCCCTGGGCAACTGGGGAAGAACAAAATCGTGCGGGGTGTATGGGCACTTCGGCACGGACAATATCATTGCAGGGTGTGGGCCCTCAGGCTGTTACAAGTGGTATCAGAGCCAGACCCGGACCTGGTGTGGGTGGCTAGCTGCACGTGGGCACTCGCGCGTGGTAAGACACACGGGGACGCGTGTCCCCTAAGGGGGAGAGGTTGTGAAGCCTTGGCCAATGAGGGCGGGCCAAGAGGGCTGGCAGGCTTCTAGGCAAGGTGAGAGACTGAGAGTTAGTCCCACATCGCTAGGGGAAAAGTTACTGTGCTCTTGATAAGAGTGATGAGGACTTCCCTTGCAACGAGGCCTTTTCCCTGGGCAACTGGGGAAGAACAAAACTGTGCGGGGTGTATGGGCACTCCAGCACGGACAATATCATTGCAGGGTGTGGGCCCTCGGGCTGTTACAAGATGCAGTCGAAGCAGGGACATGCCCTTTTTGGGGGTGGTACCCATCCACCTAATAGTGGTAGAGGCTGGGTGGCCAACCCACACCCCTCGGCATAGCACCCACGAGCTTACAAGCCCAAATCATGTACAATCAAATAAGCCAAAAACCTCTGTTCAAAACCAGTCCTCTTTGGGTCCCTCACAACTGCCTGGCCCTCGGCACTCCAGCATCTTTTGGCAACCCTCAAGGACATGCAATCTTTGCAAGTACTTAAATCATGCAATGTATGCACTTGTTTACAAAACATATATGTGCATAATGTATACGCAATCTTTTACGAAACATGTTTATGTACAAAAAGTCTATCATATGCATGCTGAATCAAGTCATGCTAAACAAGTCATATACTTATAACATATGTTCTCAAAACAATAATAGATCTTTTAAAAGAATCTAATAGTGATAGAGCACCTACCTGACTAGGTCGTGTTAACCCTTTTGTCCTCGTACACTCCTGAACATGGTTTGGGGACTCAAGGTTAGTTTAGCCTATCTTTTATGGGTTTAGAGTAGTTGGGTCTTATTACTTAGGCATTAGGGGTCCATCCCTATGCCTATGGGTGTCTTAAGGTCCTAATTGGGCCTTGGTATCCTCAGTTTTCCAAAGTTCTAGTGGCCACGCGCCACCATCTTATTCTAAGGGTCATGACCACCTTTTATTGGGTATTCATCGAGAATTTTATAGTTTGGATGTGTCTGTGTCGTCGATACGGACATAACGCCTTTTACGGCTCATCAATTGGAGCTCTAAATCTCAAGTTATAAGCTTTTTAGTGTCGTATGTACATAGAGTCTTAAGAATGAAACAAACGGAATGCTAGGGCGCTGCGCGATTGCGTCATGCACCCTGGCTTCCTTAAGGAACAAAAAAAAACGCATCGCTAGCACGCTTCGTGTCTGCGGTGTGCGCCTCAGCGGGCGCGTCTAGAGACACGCAGTACTCTCCGCCCATTTTCCTCTTTAGCGGGCGCGTCTATGGACACGCCCGTTGGTTTCCTCTCAGACGCGTCTCGTCCGCATTGGGGCGTTTCCGTCGTTGGGGGACTGGGGCATCCTTGGGATGCCCTGGTTCATCCCTGAGGAACCAGTGCGGCCCTGGGGACGTCCCAGGGTCCTTGGTGGCTCCCTAGAGGCCTATTCTCCATGAATTTTCATGCAAAAACCTAGGGAAACTGAACCTAGGACTGGGTGAGATGGGTTTGGGGAGTTTTTGGGCGTACCTGGCTCGTTGCTGGGTTTTTCTCCTTGTTTTCCCCTCTAGGTCATTGCTTCATGATGGGTTTTCTTCCATGTTTTGGGCTGCCATTAGAGGCGCCCAAGAGCTCTATTTATAGAGCTAAGAGAGGGTTTTGGAGGGGGCTCTCACCGCCTTTGAATAGCAGTGGAGAAACCTCCAGAATGGCGGTGGTTTCTCCTTGAAACACCACCTTTCTAGAAGCCTCTAGGAGCTTGAAGATGACGGGGTGCCCGTATCAAAATGGGCACCTGTGTTTTTCAGGTTAAGTCGTTTTTGTGAAATTTACAATTTTACCCCTGAACTTCAAAGGGCCATATCTTGCTCATTTTAACTCCGTTTTGGGTGATTTTAGTCTCGTTGGATTCCTTTTTCCAAGACGCATCTAACAGAACTACTTTTAGGACCAAATTCCTGGGTTTAGTCAAGAAGACTAGTGAAATGACCAAAATGCCCTTATCTTTAAAACTGAACTTTTTATGGGCTTTTAATATTACAAAAATTGGGGTCATTACATTATTACCCCCTTAAAGGAATTTCGTCCTCGAAATTCCATAAATTATCATCTTCCAGGTATTTGTCTCCTAGATAATTTCTCGGTGAATGCATTCTCCCCCTTAGGATCAAATCTAGGCTCATCCTCAATTTATCATTTCTATTGTTCCTCCTATAAGGCCTCACCTATAAGAGCTGCTTTTGCTGCGTACTTTGATGCATACTCTCATACTTGATTAATTAGGGTGGGATACCTTTTATTTAGTCATCAGTTCTCTAAAGGTAATGACTAAATAATGGTCTTAGGATTTTTGGTCTTCCAAATTTATGATAATCAGACCTCAATTTGATCCTTGATGGTACCCTTCCGGCTTAATTCCTTTATTTACTCATGTAGCGGCAAGGTAAGATATCACCAAAATTTTCTTTTTATGGACTATATCCATTGGTGTTCCTCATAAGTTAATGGATCTGATAAGAATCTAATAATAATTGATATCAAACCATTTGTAGAATTTACTTTCTAATTGGTCCCCATTCTTCTTTGAAAATTTCTTGTCGCATAATGTCCTGAAATTCGATACTCTAAAGTCTTAAACCCCATATGCTTTCTCTCTATTATACGTATCATTGCCAACTCAATTATTATTATTTCTTTGAAGTTGATTGGTTATCTTCAAGATGAAAGATCGTATGTATCTTCATAAAGTCATGATCTTCTTCTTTTGAATATTTAAATATTCGTTGAGTACTGGTGGTTGCATATCTATCTCTTTCTCTCTTTTCTTCAAAATCTTTACTTTTGTCTTCCTAGATCAATGTCTCTATATAATTTGTTGCATATAATTGATACTTCATCTTTAAGTAACATATATGATAAACTGAATGCTTCTAAAAAATTCTAAACTGTCTTAAGATCATTGAAATCCTCAATCGCCTATAGCCTCAATAAAATTCACACAATGTCTTAATAATGGCATTGATGTTTTGATCATGTTATACTTCTCTTACAAGTTCATGTTAGGATCGATCTATTATCATCCTTAGTATTATCATCAAGAATCTTTTGATAACTCAGTTGAATTCATTTCCTTATTATATTCACGTTATGTTTCCCTTAATCTCGTAATTTGTCACTTGATTTGCTCCATAATACTCAAGTAGTCATTATTCGATACCACTTTTACTTTTCATAAGACTCTAATTAAGGTATCCAAAATTGAGCTATACCTTTGTGATCTAGTATGAGCCACTGTTATCCCCTAGTATCATCTTGTATGCTTATCCCTATTATCATCCAAATTTTCTCAAAGTCTTTCTTTTTCATCTCTTATCATACTCATATCATATCCCTTGTGATAGTGTACTCATGTTCTAATGTTCTTTATGATGGTAAGATAGCCATCTAGGTTCTTTTGATTCACCTTTAATATTACTTTAATGCAGGTCAACACTATCTACTAACAAGTCCAATCATCTTCATTCATTCATTTTTATCCTAATCTGATCCTTATATGAGATTTTATCTTTGCACCACTACACCACAATCCTTATTTCCTATGATTTTGATAGGATTCAAGCAATCCACTATGTAAGTATTTGCTAGGACTATCTCCTTTTTCACCTATGTGTTTATGGTGAAATGTCTTGAGTCATTAATATTGTAATCCTCAAATAGAAGTAGTCATCTCTACTACTCCTATTTATACCACTTATCCTTGATTTTCTTTATTGTCTATGACCCTTGGACATGCTGGACTAGCTGTGAAAGGATAAAACCTGGGCTCTGTAAGAGTTTGGCTATAAAGCATATGATACCATATCAGTTATTGAAGTATCTTGGAGACAAGGGTAAGAAGCAAAGTTAGACACAATAGAAAGAAGGTAACTTTTTTGACTTGTGGATAATGAAAGAGACCACTAGATGAAAAGGATTATCCTATGATATTCAAAATAGGAGAAATAAGATAATATGATCTTGAAAGAAGTATATGCATGAGCAAAGAAGCATGATCTTACGAGGAGACTATCTTATACATGATGAGATAAGTATAGGAATCTAAGGAATTCAAGATAGATGAAGTACTGCTAGGAAACGGTATTGTTAAATTGGCACGTACGAGAGTATGGCGCTGCATCAGGGTACGTAGCGAAAATAGGCCCTTATAGGTGAGGCCTTATAAGAGGAACAATGGAAATGATAAATTGAGGATGAACCTAGAATTGCTTCCTAAAGGGGAATGCATTCACCAAGAAATCATCTAAGAGACAAATACCTGGAAGATAATAAGTTATGGAATTTCGAGGATGAAATTCTTTTAAGGGGGTAATAATGTAATGACCCCAATTTTTGTAATATTAAAATCCCATGAAAAGTTCAGTTTTAAAGATAAGGGCATTTTGGTCATTTCACTAGTTGCCTTGACTAGACCCAGAAATTTGGTCCTAAAAGTGGTTCTAGTAGCTGCGTCTCGGAAAAAGGAATCCAACGAGACCAAAATCACCCAAAACGGAGTTAAAATGAGCAAGATATGGCCCTTTGAAGTTCAGGGGCAAAATTGTAAATTTTACAAAAAGGACTTAACCTGAAAAACACAGGGGCCCGTTTTGATACGGGCACCCCGTCGTCTTAAACCTCTAGAGGGTTCTAGAACAGCGGTGATTGGAGGAGAAATCACCGCCATTCTGGAGGTTTCTCCACCGCCATTCAAAGGCGGTGAGAGCCGCCTCCAGAACTCTCTCTTAGCTCTATAAATAGAGCTCTTGGGTGCCTCTAATGGCAGCCCAAAACGTTGGAGAAAACCAGTCATGAAGCAGTGACCTAGAGAGAAAAACAAGGAGAAAAACCCAGCAACGAGCCAGGTACGTCCGAGATCGCTCAAAACCCATCTCCCCCATAGTTCCAAGGTCAATTTCCCTAAGTTTTTGCATGAAAAACCATGCAAAAACGGAGCCCAGGACAGCCACCAAGGACCCAGGGACGTTCCCTGGGCCGCACTGGTTCGATAGGGGTCGAACCAGGGTGTCCTAAGGACGCCTTGGTCCCCCAAACGATGAAACGTTCCAGCCGGAATGTTCCACAACGTCTCCGTTTGAAAAACCAAACGGGCGCGTCCAGGGACGCGCCCGCTAAAGAGGAAAATGGGCGGAGCGTACTGCATGTCTGCAGATGCGCCTGCTGAGGCCCACACCGCAAACACACAGAGTGCTAGCAGCGCGTCGTCTTTTGGTTACTTAAGGAAGCTGGGCGCACGTCGCAGACACGTAGCGCCCTAGCATTCCGTCTTTTTGTCTTTAAGACTCTATGTACATACGACACTAAAACGCTTATAACTTGAGATCTAGAGCTCCGATTCAGGCACCGCAAAAGGTGTTATGTCCGTGTCGACGATGCGGACACATCCAAACTATAAAATCCCTGATCAAGGCCCAATCAAATGTGGGCATGACCCTTAGAATAGGATGGTGGCGCGTGGCCACTAGAACGTTGGGAAACTGAGAATACTAAGGCCCAATTAGGACCTTAGGACACCCATAGGCATAGGGATGGACCCCTAATGCCTAATTAAAAAGACCAATTAATCTAAAACCTATAAAAGATAGGTCAAACTAACCTTGATTTCCCAAACCATGATCAGGAGCGTCCGAGGACAAAAGGGTTAGCGCGACCTACCCAGGTAGGTGCTCTATTATTATTAGATTCTTTTAAAAGAACTATTATTATTTTGAGAACATATGTTTTAAATATATGACTTGATTTACATGACTTAATTCTGCATGCATGATAAATGCTTTGTACATAGCTATGTTTTGATATACATTATGCAAACAAGTGCATACATTGCATGATTTAAGTACTTGCAAAGATTGCATGTCCTTGAGGGTTGCCAAAAGACACTGGAGTGCCAAGGGCCAGGCAGTTGTGAGGGACCCAAAGAGGACAGGTTTTGAAAAATACATTGTGCATGTATTTCCAAGACATGTGCTACATGCATAGGTTGGATGATAAGTGTAGCCTTGACCGATGAGGGCGGGCTGATGAGGGCGGGCCGACGAGGGCAGGCCAGAGAGAGCTGACAAGGCTTCTAGGCTGGCGGGCTTCTAGGCTGTCTGGCTTCTAGGCAGGGTTATGACTTTGAATGCAATATTAGCATGAGCAGATTTTATGCATTTCATGCATGTTTTGCAACCGATTTCATGAATTGCATGATTTACGACAAAGAAGTGTCATATGCCCCATGGAGGTATATGATCCTGTGTCCCTAGGTACCCGGGGACCACACGGCGGTGAGGTCGTGGGCATAGTGAGACCCTATGGTTTTATGGATTTATGTGCATTGCATATGGCATGATATGAGGTTAGTCGACCATACCATACTAAAGATCCATGAGTTGGATTCCATGAAGCATTTTATGCATATCATGATGTTATGATATATATGTATATGATACTTTTGATTTTGGATTATATGATCCTTTAAGTTGTTAGTATTTCAATTTGACAATGGATTTTGATGTCGATGTTGAACTTGAGTATTCAGACATGCACATGTTTTGGAAAGAGCATATGATTTTTAAAAATCGCATGCATTATAAAACTAGTAGTGATAGACTCCTACTGAGTATAGTATATACTCACCCTATCCTTAACATTTTTCAGGATAGTTCCACTCATAAATAGAAGACGTCTTAGGAGGTATTAGTGCTACGAGCAAGTGAATCAAAAAGAAGAAAGTTATACATATAAGTAAACTCTCAACCCTTTGGATATGAAGTTGTATTTAATTACGGTTGGGCTGTGTGCTGTGACTGGAAAGACCTGGGGAAAAATATTTATGATTTCTGAAGTTTTCCAAAAAAACTACTTGGGTTGTTGTGAAGGCAAATGACACTCGGGTTTTCAAAAAAATGAGTTTAAAACTAAAGGTTTTCCGCTGCATTACATGGCTTTTATAGAATGGTTTTCAAATAGGGATGCATCCCGCCTTAGGAAATTAGATATTGCATTTAAAAATGCATGAGAAAACCCGGGTCGTCACAGTTGGTATCAGAGCCAGACCCCGACCCGGTGTGGGTGGCTAGCTGCACGTGGGCACTCGCGTGTGGTAAGACACGCGGGGACGCGTGTCCCCTAAGGGGGAGAGGTTGTGAAGCCTTGGCCGATGAGAGCGGGCCAAGAGGGCTGGCAGGCTTCTAGGCAAGGTGAGAGACTAAGATTTAGTCCCACATCGCTAGGGGAAAAGTTACTGGGCTCTTGATAAGAGTGATGAGGACTTCCCTTACAACGAGGCCTTTTCCCTGGGCAACTGGGAAGAACAAAACTGTGCGGGGTGTATGGGCACTCCGGCACGGACAATATCATTGCAGGGTGTGGGCCCTCTGTTTGTTACAAGTAAATATAATGACCCCAATTTTTGTAATATTAAAAGCCCATAAAAAGTTCAGTTTTAAAGATAAGGGCATTTTGGTCATTTCACTAGTCGCCTTGACTAAACCTAGTAATTTGGTCCTAAAAGTGGTTCCGTTAGATGCATCTCGGAAAAACGAATCCAATGAGACCAAAATCACCCAAAACGGAGTTAAAATGAGCAAGATATGGCCCTTTGAAGTTCAGGGGCAAAACTATAAATTTCACAAAAAATGACTTAACCTGAAAAACACAGGTGCCCGTTTTGATACGGGCACCCCATCGTCTTCAACCTCCTAGAGGCTTCTGGAATGGTGGTGTTTCAAGGAGAAACCACCGCCATTCAAAGGCAGTTAGAACCCTCCAGAACCCTCTTTAAAAGCCCTATAAATAGAGCTCTTGGGTGCCTCTAATGGCAGCCCAAAACCTTGGAGAAAACCCATCGCGGAGCAGTGACCAAGAGGTAAAAACGATGAGAGAAAACCAGCCACGAAGTAGGTATGCTCCAAAACTCCCCAAACCCATCTCACTCATAGTCCTAGGCTCAATTCCCCTAAGTTTTTGCATGAAAAACCATGCAAAACGGAGCCTCGGAGAGCCACCAAGGACCCTGGGACATCCCCAGGGCCGCACTGGTTCGACAAAGGTCGAACCAGGTTGACCTGAGGACGACCCAGGTCACTAATGGGCGGGACGATCCAATAGGAACGTCCCATGTCGACTTGCGTCGACGTCTGTTTGAAAAACCAAACGGGCGTGTCTAGGGACGCGCCCACTAAAGGGACAGATAGGCGAAGGTATTGTGTGCGTCTGCAGACATGCCCACTGAGGCGCGCGCTAGCGCACATCGAATTTTTCTGTTACTTAAGGAAGCAGGGCGCACGTCGCAGACGTGCAGCGCCCTAGCATTCTGTTTTTTTTGTCTTTAAGACTCTATGTACATACAATACTAAAACGTTTATAACTTGAGATCTAGAGCTCCGATTGAGGCACCGCAAAAGGCTTTGTGTCCGTATCAACGACGCGGACACATCCAAACCATAAAATCCCTAATCATGGCCCAATCAAAGGAGGGCATGACCCTTAGAATAGGATGGTGGTGCGTGGCCACTAGAACTTTGGAAAACTGAGGATACCAAGGCCCAATTAGGACCTTAGGACACCTGTAGGCATAGGGATGGACCCCTAATGCCTAAGTAATAAGACCCAACTGCTCTAAACCCATCAAAGATAGGTTAAACTAACCTTGAGTCCCCAAACCATGTTCAGGAGCGTACGAGGACAAGAAGGTTAACGTGACCTAGCTAGGTAGGTGCTCTATCACTCTTAGATTCTTTTAAAAGATCTATTATTATTTTGAGAACATATGTTATAAGTATATGACTTGTTTAGCATGACTTGATTCAGCATGCATATGATAGATGTTTTGTACATAGACATGTTTCGTAAAAGATTGCATATTCATTATGCACATATATGTTTTGTAAACAAGTGCATACATTGCATGATTTAAGTACTTGCAAAGATTGCATGTCCTTGAGGGTTGTCAAAAGATGCTGGAGTGCCGAGGGCCAGGCAGTTGTGAGGGACCTAAAGAGGACTGGTTTTGAACAGAGGTTTTTGGCTTATTTGATCGTACATGATTTGGGCTTGTAAGCTCATGGGTGCTATGCCGAGGGGTGTGGGTTGGCCACCCAGCCTCTACCACTATTAGGTGGATGAGTACCACGCCCAAAAAGGGCATGTCCTTGCTTCGATTGCATGTGGTACAGGGGGCTACCACTGGTGTCACGGCACTGGGTCGAAGTGTCATATGCCCCATGGAGGTATATGATCCTGTGTCCCTAGGTACCCGGGGACCACACGGTGGTGAGGTCATGGGCATAGTGGGACCTTATGGTTTCGTGGATTTATGTACATTGCATATGGCATGATATAAGGTTGGTCGACCATACCATGATAAATATCCATGAGTTGGATTCCATGAAGCATCTGATGCATATCATGATGTTATGACATATTTTTATGATTATGATATATGATACTTTCGACTTGGATTATGATATTTCTTTAAGTCATCAGTATTTCAGTTTGACAGTGGCTTTTAATATCGATATTGAACGTGATTATTCGTACAACATGCATATGTTTTCATGAGCACATGATTTTAAAGATCACATGCATTATAAAACTAATAGTGATAGACTCCTACTGAGTATAGTATATACTCACCCTATCCTTAACATTTTTCAGGATGATTCCATCCATGAGTAGAGGACATCTATGTTAGTGCTACAAGCAAGTGAATCAAAAGGGAAACACTTATATATGTAAGTAAATTCTCAACCCTTTGGACATGTATTTGTATTAATTATAGTTGGGCTGTGTACTGTGACTGGATAGACCTGGGGAAAAGCATTTGTGATTTCTAAAGCTGTTCAAGAACTACCTTAGTTGTTGTGAAAGCAAATGACACTCGGGGTTTTCAAATTGGATTTTTCAAATAAAAGATTTTTCTGCTGCATTGCATTGTTTTTCAAATAGGGATCCCGCCTTAGGAATTTAGATTTTTCATTTAAAAATGCATGGGAAAACCTAGGTCATCACATTAACAATCATCTATTTTGGTCATGGCATACATGCCTCCCCAAGCAGATGTGGTGATGGGCTTGGAATTATTTAGGTATTCTACTCTTTCTCAATCAGTCCCTGTCTGTGCACTTTCAATTAGTCATTCCAAATACTCTTCCACCTCTTCTAGTTCTTTATTCAAAGAGTTGCCATTACACGCCATCTCTATGCTCTAGTGCATGTCAAATTTAAGTCCTCATGCAAGAAGTTGATGATGTGCCATGGTTCATAACCATGATGTGGGCATGTGAGTAATAAGACTTTTAACCTATCCCATCATTGGTAGAATGATTCTTTATCTTTCTAGGTAAAATTTGTTTTATGTGTAGGGTAAAACAGTTTTAAGAATTCCCTAGTCATTTCATTCTAGGTCTCTGTGGAACCCATTAGCATTGCATTTAACCATAGGTCAGCCTTTTTCTTTAAAGAGAAAGGAAATATTTTAAGCTTCGCAATATCTAAATCAATGTTCTGTGTAAGTTGGGTATTGCATACCTCATCAAACTCTTTAAGATGCAGGTAAGGACTTTCACTATCGAACCCATGGAATTTGGAAACTAATTGGATTACTCCCATTTTCAATTCTAATGCACCAACATTTTGAGGAAGAATGACACAAGATGGTGTGCGCATAAGCAGTAGATAATCTCTTATAGTTCTACCACGAAAGTTTTGATATGAATCCTTTTCCCCATGTTCACTATGTTAGTCTCACTCCCTAATATTATTCCTTTTAATCTCTATTTGGTGGATGATTATTCCTCCTTGGTGAAGGTTGATACTCATCATCCATTAGTGGTGGTGGTCCCTCATTCAAGATGAGTGGAGGCCTTAATCCCATCTAATACTTCCATAGGGTGAGTTACCCAAAGGTTGTTGATTACTCACAATGGTGACTAATATGTTTGTATGTCATTTTGGTTGTACTTGACTAACCTTCTAGTTTTGTTTTGTATCCAAAAGTGCATACAAAGAATGAACTCTCTTCTTTTTATAAAAAAAATAATAATAGGAAAAACCACCCTATATGATACAACCTAAATGTTAATGATGGACAATAAAAGAGCACATAATTCAAACAACCCTAAGGTTAGTAGGCAAATAGTTTGATTGTAATGAATATGTGCGGGGGACAAGCTTTTTAGATTAGCTTAATCTAATACTCCTCCCCTCTTTCATACTTGCCCCACCACTTACCAGTTAAATTCTAACCTAACCAACTACTTCACACCCCCCTTAACTAGACATAAATAGTCTAAGTCATCAAATGTGCTGGCAAAGCTAGTCATTTAAATACTAGCATAGTTAGTTAGAGAGGTGCCACTAGAGTGCCACAGTTTTGAAGTCGTTTGTGCTAAACATTTTCAAAAGTATTGGATTTTTGAAGTTGTTTAGGGCTAAATGACTTCAAAAGTCTTCTTTTTTTTCTTTTTTCCATTTGTGACATTCTGGTTTACACAGTTCAATATTGTTCCTAATCTTACAATCTTTATTCCCATGAAATACAAACATACATTCACTTCCACATTGGGTACAAAACATCCAAATTCATCATTATGAATCTACATCTATCTTGAGAAACCACAATACACATTCACTTCATTTGTTATTAATCTTACTTTCACACTAAGTTACCCTTATTCATCATCCCTTAGAAGTTATAATTCAATGAATATATTGAAAACTAACTCCCATATTCACTTCACCTACAACTTCTAAATTCACTTCATCTATAATTGTATACTTCCATACTCCACACTAAGTTACCCTCATTCATCATCCCATAAAAGTTATATGATTCAATAAATATATTGAAAACCAACTCCCATATTCACTTCACTTACAACTCCAATACTCTAAGTTTTCATTCATCGCTTAAAAATTTTGTGTGGTATATATATATATATATATATATATGTATACATGCATGTATGTATGTATGTACGTATATATGTATTTCAAAGAAAAATAATGAAAACTAAAAGAAGACATACAAGTGAATGAAAAAATACTTTATTATGTATTTTAAATCATATAGCTACTCCAAGTGTTCTAATTGAAACTTAGTACATACTCAATCCATTTGCTTCATATTTTGTTGAGGTTTTATTTGGAGTAACTCTTCTTGTTTGCCCAATCAGAAATCTATAATACAACATATTTAATAAAGGTCACAGCCTTTTAGCTGGATCCATAAAAACTATGGGAAAATATAAGATTACGAAAAGTAAAAGTGTCTTACCTCTCTTAAGGCTGAGTTATCACTATTACTTTTCTAAATTTTCATCTTGAAAAATAATTAAATCTATTTAGTGATCAGCATCTCATGCACTTATAGAAATTGATTCTTGGCTAGGTTGATCTTGTGGCTAAGTTGGTCTTAGCTTTGTAACCCAACCTTAATATTGCAGGTTACTTTAATCCCAACTTACCTATTAAAAGAAGAATATATTTCTTACTTTGATATTTTCTCCAATTTTGGTCCATCATGAGCTCCCTTCATAGCCACTATAGTCTTGGGAAAGACTTGGTTTAATTAGTTTGCTTTAATTCTAAGCTCAGGTAGTGAGCTTATGAGTAGTGCACCTTGAACCATCAATTAGATCTTTGGCCAAGAACTAGTCTGTCATCTGTATTCACATGGAGAAGGGGAAAAGGCATTAGCAATCATGTTTCTTAATGTTCTCTAAGACTTTTAGACATCAAAGAATGGAAAGTGGAATCACTAGATCATAAGTCTTAACATAGTAAAATCATCTTTGATTTACTAAATTGTCATACATCTAGTTATGACCCTAATCCTATAAGACCATAGACAATCCACTTGATCATGATTTTGGCATTCTGTCTATGATGGAAGTGTTTTCTATCACTATTTTGTGGGATTTATTGATGGAAGAATAGTTGAACTTTTAGAAAGAAGTGAAGTGTTATGGAGACTGATTTAAAGGATCAAGAATATGATTTTTCAAGTGGAAAAGATCTTATTTTTCTCCTACAATAATAGTTTATCCTCTTTTCCAATTCTTTTGGGGATTGTTATCAATCTCTTCTTAATTACTCATGATGCTTAGACTTATAAATAGACTTATTATATTTCTTTACATTGCATTAGGGGTTTGTGATAACTTCTGATAGTACTATAAATGACATGCTGGTGGGAGGTTCCTTTTCCTTCCATGATCAAGATTTTATATACAACTTGTTGCAAAGAGGGGATTGATTCTCATTTTGTAAAACTATAATCAATATTTAGATGCTCAAAGATAATGTGTGGTGACCATCACAGGTAAGAATTAGTTGAGGATGATTTTAGAGAAATGTAGTTGAAAATGCATTTCAGGAAATGAAACATGACCTTTGATATTATTTTGCTAACTTTTGAATGTTCTATTCAATATAATATCTACAAAAATAAAGTATCACCTATTTGCTATTTATATCACCCATCCAATGTTACATCTCCATAATCAATACTTTTAGCAGTGAGCTTATGAATCTAGTGATAAAGATAACCATGGTCCCATAAAGTTTTAGGTTTGATGATTGTTCATATATTTATTTCAATTAAGAGCCTTGATTTTGATATTGGTAACGTTATTTATTAGTTTTATCTGTCATATGTATGCTTGTTTTCAAGTTTTCTTGTTACAATTGGATTTAAGTGTAGAAACTTATTTCAAATACAAGGAAGATCAAATGAACAGTAAAAGTTATTAAACTAACATAATTATGAACTAATCTCAGAATAAAAACAAAGAAACATTGAAGGAACATGAATAAGCCTATAAGCATGGGTGGAAGACAAATTTTCTTGAGGAAAATTATGATGAGACATGAAAATAGAAATAATAAAAATGATAAGTTCATAAATATGGACTCATAAGTTTCTAATAAGCATTGCCTTTGAAAAGAAAGTTGTAATAATTAAAATAACAAACTACAAGCAAGATACACATTGAAAGTAAAAACTAAATAAATAAATATAAAATGAAGAAGAAAAAGCATTACTCTAGTATAAGAAATGCATAGAAATAAAATATTATGTTACCCTATAATCTATCAATAAAAGAAGAAACATTATTGAAAGAACAGAAGAATGAAAAAGTAATGTTCCTAAAAAATTAGAAAAATGTCTCTTAGAATCTTGTTGAGAAAATGTATATTGATGAACATAAAATCCTAAAATTTCTTAAGACGAAACTCTATTGATTCACACTCATAAGGATTTTTCTTCTTTTTTTTCCTTTGTGATATTTACATTTAAGTGCCTAAATCTACTAAACTCTTTACGAAATGACAAAACTAAGTGAAAAGTAAGGTTTATGGTATTTGTGTAGGAATGACAAACTGCACTATATTTTGATTCTATAGTTGTGTTTTTGATCCATATTGGTCTATGCATATACTAGTGGATCAACATTTTGGCTAGTACAGATGGATGTGCTTCCCTATTTTGTGAGCACAATATAGGCCAACAAACTACACATGGACATTTTGGCCTTGCTTTGTATGTTATATCATGGATACATTCTTGATTGAAACATGAACCATGAGTAGTAAAATTTTACTCCACCTATAAATCAAGTGAATGGTTCTTCTGACTGGAGCATTGCTACATTGCTATTCAATACCTATTGAAAAGGAAATGCTATTTGGAGAACTATTGAATATAGAAATAGATTTAAGTTTTTCTAGGGAATAACTTCTCATCATTGTTCTCAAACTGTTATAAACCAATTTCTCTTTGATCATAATGTTGACATAGGACTTGTTTTATGATGCCTGACTTACCATGCCTCTAAACTATACAATCATGAATGTGGAATTTAGCATATGTAACTGGTCTTAGTTCTAAGGACTTCATGGACTCTCCAGTTCATATAGTTGCTCCAGTTTCTTGCAGTTATTTGGTGTGATTTCATAGAGAAATCTTAATATAGTTAAATTTAAGGGTTGCAAAGTAGCATTGCTTTTATCATAACAAGAAGATATTTAAAATATGATATATTTATTTTACTCATCAAAATAACCAAGGACCTACCTAATGTAATACACTAAGTATAAGGAAATTTCTTCTTTCTATTGGGTATCTTGTATTATACTGTAAAATTGGTATGTGATACATGTTACATGGTCTGGTCTTGATTTAAAACTTTGGGATTTTGGAAAGAAATATCCCAAGGCCACAATGGTTGCAATAGCAAAAGGAACCACTCCCAAGAAGATGGCCTTTTCTACTCCAAGAGATGGTGAGGACCTTCACATGATGGGGGTGTTAGGAGCTAGGGCCCAAAGCTATGCTAAAATGTCCTAACAATTGATTAGTTGTAAGAGATTCAAACTAGGTTCTATGTTTGCTATGTGTAATGCACTAATTGGTGAATCTAAGATGAGGGCATTAGTAAACCCTATTTGAGTCTATCCTCCAAATCCAAGCATCTTTGTTGAACACGCATTGACTAGAAAACAAGTCCAACATACTCCATGAACTTACAAGTTTTATTCTATTCAACAGGATGCTCCATTCATCTTCCCCTCATTGAAGGTGAATGTTGGTAGGCTTATAGGAGGTTGTTCCTAGTGCTCCTTGAACACTCATCTTTTAGAAGATATAGATGTATGCTTGAACCACTCAAATCAAGGTTTGGGTTTTCTTGGATCTTACCTATAAGTTAAGCTCTTCGTGCTAAGTGAGATGATCAGCTCAGATATCTAATCTGAGCAATCATCTTCTCCAATGACGGCTTGCCAATTCTGACACCAAAACCCTTCCTCTTCTCCTTCCTGGTGCAATGCATATTCTCCGACGAGTAAGGCTACTCCCCACTTCTCTCTTTCCTACCTCTTCTCCCTCTCCTTCTTCCCCTTCTTCCTCTTCTTCTTTGTTTTTTCCCATCAAGTTTTCTCTCTTTGTGAGTGTTTGGTTAGGGAAGATGATAACTGAAGTAGGAGTGGGTGATTTTTAAAGTCATTTACAACAAATGAATTTAAAAGTATGTGACTTATAAAGTCCTTTGTTGTAAATGACTTTAAAAGTCCAGATTTTTAAAGTTATCAACTTTTAAAGTCGTTTACAACAAAAAAAATTTAAAAATTAATATATTTTCAATTGTAATATATAATTTGATTTTAGTACTTTATAATATCTAGCAAAAATATACAATGAAATTATTTTTTTATGATACTTAGCGTTGATTCATGCATTCTTTACACACATAATGAAATCAAAGTAGATCCAATGTTACATATTATTAGATCTTATTAATACAATATCATGATCATCATCAAAGAGCTAATCTGATATGTTGCATCAAAATCTGGCCTCCTAGTATCAGTTGACACCACTCTATGGTGAGAGAGAGGGCTTTACTCTACCAACTTGATGGTATAGCCACCACTCATCATCAAACCCTAATTTTGGATGAGAACTACAAATCATAATGTTCTC
Organism: Warburgia ugandensis; assembly: GCA_035236585.1. Classification (NCBI taxonomy): domain Eukaryota; kingdom Viridiplantae; phylum Streptophyta; class Magnoliopsida; order Canellales; family Canellaceae; genus Warburgia; species Warburgia ugandensis. The sequence goes on from CP141130.1 coordinate 62,603,223, forward strand.
ACTTTCTCCAATAGTGAGGGTTAGAGAGAGAAGCAATTGTTATTTGCAATGAAATCAAATGATTTTATCAAAATCACGATGATCTAACACACTTCTTAACCCCATTATCTATAGTGATAAAACCCACTTGATCTACAAAATGCAAATAAAGAGAGTTGGTAACAAGAAAGCCATGCATGCAACAAACTATCAAAATATTCAAAATGCAAAGCAAGAAGGGGAAAAGGACAAAGACAGACACAAGGAGTAGATGAGGAGGCCATCATGTTACCTGTGAGAAGAAGAACATGAATACGGGATACAGGAAAAAATGGGATGAGTTTGGCATTTTATAGACAAAAAAGGATTTTTGAAGTCATTTAGTCATAAACGACTTTAAAAGTATAACCTTTTGAAGTCATTTGAGTCAAACGATTTCAAAAGGATTCACTTATTTTGGCATTAAGAGGAATTTTATGCAGGAAAGGAGTTTTAAAAATGACTTTAAAACTCCTTCCCATGTAAAATTCTTCTTTACTCCAAAATAAACCTATACTTTTGAAGTCATTTGATTCAAGTGACTTCAAAAGTAAATCACTTTTAAAGTCATTCGAACATAAATGACTTAAAAATATACACTTTTAAAGTCATCAAATGACTTTAAAAGTCCTTTCTAGCAAAAAAATTCCTCTTTATGCTAGACTAAAGAAGTCATTTTTTTATTAAACAACTTCTTAAGTCTTTACTTCTGAATTCATTTTTTTCTAAACAACTTGTAAAATATTTATAAAATTGGTAGTCAAAATAACGACTTCTTTATACTAACTTTAAAAGCCTCCAATGTAGTAGCGTGGCTTGCTTTGAGAGCTCATTTGGTTGGATTTAGGAGCTCTTTTTTACTTGGCTTGGTGGCTCACCCCCTTGGTTTTGATGGCTAGATAGGCTGTGACACCCTGGGTTTTTCATGAAAAATTTTCTCGTTTATTTCAAAAGGTGGCACACCTCTAACTTTTAAAATACACAAACAGCAAAAGATCTTTCTTTGAAATTCATTTTCCCAAAAACTCGGATGTCACCTTTATACTCACACTATACATATATACAGTTTTTTAGAAGATAGAAATTCATTTCTTAAAACATGACCCATCCAGTGGTTCACTTATACAGCCCTTATAACATTATATTAAATGTCCATTATCATAATTCAAATGACTAACTACACAATACAAAAGCTTTAATAAAATGTATACCTGAGTGCAAAAATATGGTTGTTGGACTCCTCTTCTTGTGTATATCTTTTCCTGTCTATCTGTATCTAAGATAATATAAACATAAAACATTTACAATATCTCAGCAAGCTATGCTTGGCAGGGGAGTTTAAGAAGCATGATAAATCTTAAGATACATTAATTATTCCATAGTAATTAGAATATTCATTTTCATAGCAATTTTATTGAATGGGATTTACTGTATGTTTCACATTTCAATAATCCATTTATAAACCAAATATCTACATGTTTCATAATCATTAACAATCCATTTATGAATCAATTATTAACATGTTTCATAATTATCGATAACTACATGTTTCATAATTATAAGTAATCCATTCATTTATCAAACTTCTTTAATTATCATTTGTTATCTAAATAAACTAATCCAATTCCATGAACCATACTCTGCATAACAGTTCTACCCATTCATATACCCATATGAAACTATGCCCTCAATCATATACATATAGCATACATACACATATATGGAGATTGTTAAAAGACATACAAAATTATCAATATAATCAATAAGTCTCCTAATCTACATTCCCAGACTATACTGGGTTTCAGAATCATACCCCTCATCATGTGGGGTTCATAATCATCCAGCCTCTGCTGGTATATCAGTATAATCCTATTGCCCCTCACTATACAAGGTCCACAATCCTCCAGCCACCACTGGAAAAACAGTATAAGGCATATCTTCATGCCATATCATATAAGGCATCTCATAATGTCATCATATAAGCACCATAGTGCATTAAATATAAGAACTACTATGCATGCAGCAAGAATCCGTATAGTGCACCTGGACAACTGTTTAATAATCCACCTATACCATCCTTTGTGGAAATCACAACATCCATGTCCATATGGGAGGACCATGGCTGTCACAGTGGCTACCCCACCCGACTTTTAGCAACACATAGTGCTTAGTATTCATAACATAATAAATTTGGGAGAGCAAGTGGCCAAACCCTCATAACTCTCTTAGCATAGCATCCCCAAACCTATGCTTATCTAAAACAAAACTCTTAGGCCTCCATGCACGGATGTAAAATAATCATAATAGCAAGAAATTTGCCTATTCATATATTTGATAACAAGAATAACATCCTCACTTATTTGGTGATAACCCACCAAGGATGTATCCTATAAACCTAGACTCATACATCATCAATATTAACATGGTACCCATGTACTATAAACATAATTTCACAATTCACATACATGATATACAAGTCACAAGCATCAATTATAACATGCAATTCTTTTAATTAACATTATTTCTTCATTTCAATTTAAAGCATGTCAAATATCAATCATACCATTTTAGTTTCATAACATCTATAATAAAAAATAAGATTATGTTTAGAACATGCATCTTATTATTTAGAAATGTTGTCTTAAATTTTCACCTACCTCATGTGACACGTTCACTGAATTCCACTAACTTTAGTCTCCCTCTTCTTTCATGCTGATCAAATCCTCATTTTCACCTAGACCCTCCAAATCAAATAATCAATTAGTAAATTCTAGCTAAATGATCTAATTGAATAAGCTACATTGATCATGATCATAGAACTTGATCAATTTCCATACCTGGATCCTAGATCGATCTCGACCATTGATCAAGATTAGTGAAATTTTCTCAAATCAAGCTTGTGATCCTAAATCTCTCTTCAGATTCTTGATCTACACTCCCTAATGGCCATGATATACTATTTGGATTGGAAACACGAAGTCAGATCGTCACAGATCTGACAATCTAACCTTCGATGAAAGGTCTGGAAAATTCAATAGTCATATCTTCCCAGATAAAAATTTTGGGAAGATGGGAGTGTGATGGTGGTTTTGGGTGGTGGTTCTGTCATCGCCAAAAGCTGAGACCTCAGAAAAAAAAAAAAAAACATAGGGGAAAAGGGGTCTGAAACCTAGGCACGCCGGCCTTCTCAGGCTTAGTTGTGCCCTGCTATGGAAAGAACAGAGGAGAAGGGTGATCCTTGGCACACCGGCCAGCCTGCAGGCCTAGCCGTGCCATGCCATGAAGAATAGCATAGGGAAAAATCAATGTTGAGAGGGTTTGTACGCCGAGATTTAGGCACACCAGCCAACAGATCTAACTTGCTCGTGATGAGGAACAAAGAGGGAGAGAAAGTCGTGCGTCAGTGACAAAGGGGGGAAAAACTGGGTTTGCAGTCACTAGAAAAAAGAAGGGGAAAAGATGACCAAGGGGGAAAACCCTATGGGTCTAAGCACGCTAGCCTTCCCAGGCCTGGCCATGCCCTGCAGTGGAGAGAACCAGAGGGAAAGGGTTTTTTGGGGGTCTACGCACGCTGATGGGATAGATAGAACCAAGGCACATTGGTGGGGAACACGAAGTGAGTTTGCCAAAAATCTAGGGATTGGGTGATTGGAGTCTCTTGGGGACACCGAAGATGCGGAATAGAGAGGGGCACACCAAAAATCGCAACTAGGGTTTTCGTGTGCACCAAAAAAAGCATAGATCCACTAGGGATCTACTCGGGGAAGAGGAGAAGTGAAGGGGCAAATCGCTAGGGGCTTTGTCGGGGTCCCCATCATCGTTAGCGAGGGAAAACACGATTTTGGTTCCCATGCCTGCCAAAGAAAGAGGAGGAAATAGGGGAATTATAGAGGGGTTTTTCTAGAGAAACCTGATCTGGGTTTCTTCTTGGTCACCAAAAATGGGAGCTTGTCGAAAATGGTTTGACGAAGGGAATGGAGATCACCAGACATGAGGGGGATTGGGTTTTTGGCCGTTCGTTGGCCTTTACTTGTCTATCGGGTTTCCTATGTGAAGGGGGGTGCCAATATCAATTTGGCCCCCTCCATTGAATCATGTCGTTTTTTCATCTTTTAATTATTGTATTGCCCTTGACTTAGAAGTCCCATAACTTCTTCATTTGGATTCTATTTTCATCATTTTTTAGCTTGTTGGATTCTATTTTTCGAGTACTATCAATGGTTTTAGTTTTGGTTCCAAATTATTAACCTATTAAAAGATATACTTCTTGAAAACTCATAATCTGATCATAGAATAGTACAATTTTGGGGTGAAATTCATCTGAACTCCGATTTTAGTGTTCTTTATGTCATTAGACTCAATTTTATGAGTACATTCCAAATATTCATGTTTCCACTTCAAATTCCATTTCTATATAAATTTTTTTTTTTGGGTAAAAAATTCCAATTATATTCTAAAATTCTAATTTCACATAATAACACCCAGAATAGTATTTACAAAATTTGGGGTTGTTACATAGGCTTATTAGCTTTGATGGCTGGCTCAACTCCTTAGCTTATCACCTTCTTCATGACTTATATATGTCTAAGTGGTGGACTTTGCATGGCATATGCATGGATCCACTTTAGTCACCTTAGACTACTTCAATTTAATCTTTTGTGTGCCTTATGGTGATCTTGATCCTTGATCTCATGTTGGGTTGATGACATTTGGTCCTTAATTTGATCTTTCGATCTTGATCTTCAATTTCCATCTCAATTGATCTCGGCCATTGAATCATCATCTCACTTCCCTCAAAACTCTAATTAAATCCTAGAAAATCATGATATTCATGAACTTACCTTAGATTAGCATCTAAACCTGTAATTTATCAAATTGTGCTACGTTAGGTTAGAAATACATATGTTATAATTTTTGGCCAAGAACACTAATTTACTCCTATAAGTTATAACACATGGGTAACTAATTGGGTGGTTTTAGTACAAAATTAAACACTTATCAATCATATTTGAATGGTTGATTTGAAGACTAAAGGTTCTTAAATTTTAGCTACTAGTTTCTATTACTTTAATGACTTTGAATTTATTTTTCTACTAATGGGTGGCCAAGAGGGCATTATATACTTGTTATATATGTGAATTTGTCAAACTTTGTACTATACATGTGTTGGTGAATCATGGGTGACCAAGAGGGTCCTTAAATAGATGATATGCATGTGAATGTGAAGGAATCTTTTTTGTATATGTGTTGGTTTATATGTATTGCTTTATGTTCTCTTATATTTCATTATTTGATTGTGCTTGTGGATGATGGTGGCTAGGTTGGTCTCATATAAATGCTTCTATGTATGTGAATGTTTCAAAGATTGCATTCTACGTGTCAATGTAGAAGTTTATATTAAATATCTATTGGCTTGTATTTATTACTTTATATTCTCTATATTATAATGATGGAGCTTTCTCATTGTTTTACTTTTTAGGATGAAAATACATCATGATTATGGAGGTGAATATTTTGAAACATTGATTGTGATGATTATGTTCAAGAGAATGCCAAAATTGGAGAAGATGAAATGGACATTGAGGATCACAATAATAATGATGAGTAGGCATGGAAAGATGAAGTGAATACTTCATATCTTGATCATGACATGCTTGTTAGGAAGCTATATGCTGATGATGATGGGAATCCTCATATAGGTGTGAAATTAATTTTGTGGAAACATGTGATTAAAGGGAAAAGGTCAATAACTGACATGGTGATTCAAAGACATTCAAATTCCAACATTTCTTTTTTGCTTTAGTGTGGCAGGTAGGTTTATTTTGGAACCTATAATCATGTTTATTCTCATTTATAGGTGCTAATAGAGGGCAAAGTAGGAGGATCACTTATTGTACAATTGTGAGGGGTAATAGAATTATACACAGACAACTTAAGAGGAAAATGAGAGGTCTTAAGATGTGGTAGGTGGAAAAGGGCTGGAAAGATAATGTAGTGATAGCCCCACTTTCATCCACTCTCCACAAGATTTTGGTCATGGTGGTGCATTGAGCCAATTTATAGTCCTCTTTCCAAGGCATTAAAGGCATACGAAAGAAGAAGTAGATCATGTAGTAATGAGATTTCTATGTAAAAATGCAATCCTCTTTAAGATGTTAAGTGGATTGAAGTCACCTAGAACTAGGGAGGGTTCAGGATACTTAAATTGTGAGAGGATAGTTCATTATCCAATTGAATGTGTGTTTACAGTCACCACTTTATAAATAAAGATGAAGATGTCACTGGATTGTTGATTTAACAATGATCATTCTTTGTTTTCTCTTTGATTTTTTTGACCATTTCACATAGCTACAGCTCCATGATTTGTTCGTTATTGGCAAGGTGGAACATTCAAGAGGAAAACAAGGATGGGTGATAGGAAAAGAAATTGAAAGGGGGTAGTAATAAGAGCACTGACTACTTTCTTTTGTCTCTCCCTCAAGAGTTGGCTGAGTCAGGTAACTCAACCCTATTTTGCATATATGAAATGAGGAAAAGAAACATGTGGCTAGCCACATGTTTGTCCCTTCAATTGAGAGGAAATTATGATAGGAAAAGTATCCTTATCTCCTAAATATGAACACTTGAGATTAGATGGTAGAGGTTTCAACTTAAGTTTAGGAGGTTTGATTAAGAATGGGATGGGAGTGGCATCCCTTAGTGGTAATTGCTCAAAATGAGATTATCATTTTTCTATGTCATAGTAAAATAAGAAATTGAAAGATTTCATTGATATTGTTTATTTGGAAATTTTCTGAAAAGCTAATCATAGGTTCTTCTCTCCAGCGGAACAATAGGGCCGTTCAAAGATGGCATTACTTCCTCTAGTAAAGCATCATCATTAAACTCATTAAAAATGGGCCACACAGGTCTCAAATAGGTTTGGAAAGGAGGATCGAATAAACTGATCATGCACAATTGAATTTCTCATGTTAACACTATGCAAGTCATTAGAGATTTCCCTCTAATGCTTACAAAAGTTAAAAATATTTAGCTCTAATTCCATATTGCTAAATGAAAGTTTCATTACACCATTTTAGTATTTAATTAGGGGATTGGACATGGCCAAGAATGGTTGTCTTAGAATGGTTGGTGTTTCATTTTTCTCATTCAACACAGGCCATGTATCTATAACTAAAAAATCTACAAGGAAACAAAACTATTCTACCTGGAGAAATACATCTTATACTATCCCTCTTAGTATTTTGACATATCGACCAACTAGCTAGAGTATGGTGGAAGTAAGTTTAAGCTCACTCATGCCTAGCTGCATGTATACCAAGTACAACAATAGATTTACACCCAATCTTAAATCAATTAAAGCTGATTAATCTTGTCTTTACCAATTATACAAGTGAGAGTGGGCAACCTAGATCTTTGTACTTAGGGGATGTGTGATGCTGAAGTATCAAACTAACCTATTCGGCCAAGAATGCCTTCTTTTGCATATTTAATTTTCTTTTTACGATGCAAAGATTTTTAAATTTTTAGCATATGATGAGATTTGTTTAATGGCATCCAAGATCAATATGTTGATCTTAACTTGGTTAAATATATCCACAATCTTATCATTAGAAGCAATATTTGTAGGTTGATGCAACCTCTATGGAAATGGAGCTGGAATAGGACATAGTTTAGTTGGTGGGATGGGTTCCTCATCCATAGATTTTTTTTTTTCTTTAGGAGGTTCATGAACTATCAACCTTTTTAGGACCAATTTTGTCAGTTACTTTACCACTACAAACAATGGTAACTACCTTAGATTGTTCCACATTTGAACTTCAAAAACTATTTGCATCAAACGCATACACACCTTTAGCATTCGCTTGTGGTTGGGCAAGAAATGTCATCTTGTTTAGGGTTTACATTATTTGAGTCATTGTGTTCTTCATCTCATTCATGACTTGTGTAATATGATTAAATTGGCTTCAAATTGAGCATTTTTCCTCTTCTAGTTTTGAATGAATTGTTGAATATTATCCTCTACTTGCCTCTTGGGTGGGGACATGTAATGAATGTCCACGAGCAGGTGGTCCTTAGTGTGGTTGGTTTTGGGCTTGATGTGAGACATTGATAGTAGATCCATTCCACCAACTAAACTTAGTATGATTCTTCTAGTTAAGGTTATATGTCTCAAAATATGGGAAAAAAGGTCACTTACATGAATATAAGGCATTTGCCTATTCATGAAGCACATCTTGAAATGCTAGAATTTGGAGGCATTCTTGAGTAGGATATGTGATACTTTCACAAATACTCACACATGTTCAACCTTCTTAGATGTAGTTTTTAGCATTTCTATGGCCTATACTTTTCTGGCTCTGGATGCTATCTTAGCTTTAACATCATCTTTTTCAGACATGAAGAGATGCCTTCCCTAGCAGATGTGGTGGTGGACTGGCCTTATCTTAGTAATATACATTTTCTAAATTGGTCCAAGTCTGAGCATGTTTTGCCAGCCATTCCAAATATTCTTGAGCCTCATCTAATTGTTTATTTAAGAAATTTTCATTACACATCATTTCTACAAAATGACACATTTTAGAGTTAAGTCCTTTATAAAAGAAGTTAATTATATGCTAAGATTTATATCCATGTTGAGAACATGTTAACAAGAGATCTTTAAACCTCTCCTGGCATTGAGAGAAAGTTTTCTTATCCTTTTAGGTAAACTTCATGATATTTTGGAAGAAAGTATTTGTCTTATGTATAGGAAAGAACTTTTTTAGGAACTTCCTAGTTATTTCTTGTCAGGTTCCTATTGAACTTGTTGTAGTGAATTAAACTGCATCTTTGCTTTTTCCTTTAAAGAAAATGGAAAGAGCTTGAGTCTTATGGCCTTGATGTTTTGTGTACACTGACTAGTGCACACTCCATCAAATTCTTTTGAATGCAAGTAAGGACTTTCACTATCCAACCCTTAAAATTTAGGTAGTCCTTGAATTACTCTCGTTTTTAATTCAAGCACACTAGCATTCTGAGATAAAATGACACACAAACGTATGCCGGTACTAGTAGGCTATAAATAATATGTTAAAGCTTTGCCATGAGGATGTTGGTTATGTTAATTATCCTCATGTTCGTTGTGTTGGTCCTACTCCCTATGATAGTTTGGTCTCCAATCTCTTTGTGGTGAAGAGTTTTTCCTCCATGATGGAAGATCATCGTCGTCGTCCACTAAAGGTGGTGATCCATCATTTAAGAGAGGTGAAGGATCACCCCTTTGATTAGCTTGTTGACCTATTATTATAGGCAATTGATAAGGTTGTATAGTACGTTGGATTACTTTGGCTAAGCTTCTGGTTTTGTCGCATATTAGAGGACAAAATCAATCAATCCCTAGTGCTAACAAGCTAATTTTTTTTTTTATTATCTTGAGTTTCTTCAAGGGGCATATCTTTTAGATTATCCTAAACTAGCCAACTCCTCTTCTCCTTCAAACTTGTTCTATTGGTTACTAGTTAGATCCCTAATCAAATCAACCACTTCATACCTTCTTTAGTTAGTCATAGGTAATCTAAGTACAAATGTGTTGGCATAACTAGTTGTTCAAAAACCAATCTAATGATTTAGCTTGGGGCCATTGGAGTGACAATAGATCACCTCCTTCCAAAACAATCTTGTGAAGTCGAAGGCTTCTATAGGTCTCTTCTAATTATTTTAAATTGAATCAAAAGGCTAGAGTCTGCAATAAGTAATGATTGGTCCTAAGCATTCCACCCTTGATCTTGTAGGATATGGTGCCCTTACTAATCAATTTCTATTCACCATGGCAGTTCAATCAATATATAAATCACCTTAAAGCAAATAGTCATGTCTCATAAATGCAAGAAAAATAATAAACTAATGCAACTACTTACATGCTACTTAGCAAAGGGTCGAAACCTTAACAAACCGTACACTATAACCTAAGCAACCTATGTCTTGTTGGTTATAGCCAAGCTAGGTACTTCTAATGCAAACACCCTAAAATGTATGCAACAATTAAAGATGAATGCAATCTATGTGAAATTAAGCTACCAACAAATATGCAAATAATGTAGCAATCCAAATCTTAAAACTAGAAAAAATAAAGATAAATAGAGCTTACATTGGGGTCTTAGATTATTATCTTCTCATACAAGGGTAAACTATTTACAAATCACCTCCACTTCTAAGAAAGGCTAGTTAATTCTTGACTTATATTATTACAACCTTCTATTTGCTATTAAGAGTGAAATACAAGTCATCCTCACTACAATTTCACTCAAAATAAAAACAAATATCCTAATTCAATGGTGCTTTGGCCACATGATTACCTCTCCGGCAAGTGCACTTTTAATTAACTATAATATTATGCAGGGTCAAATCCAAAAGGAGGATATAGATAGATAATTAAAGAACCAAAGTAATCTAAACTAATGATCTTAAGGCGATGCAAAAATTACACTAAACTAATAATACAAATTGAAGATGATGATCAAATGTATGAGAGTAAGGTGAATTAAATTACAAAAGAAGCACTACGATTAAAGGTCACCCAAACTAAAATTATGCTGACAACTTATTATTTTCTTTATAACTCAAGAAATGAATCAAAGCTACAACTATTTTCTCAAAAAATATTTTCTTTAAAAACTTTATTTTAGAAATTATTAAACTTTAATGAACAAGATGGATTAAAAAATCCCATGCATTCTATGTAAAAACTTAATTATAATAGAGCAACAATTAATTTCCAAGAATCTACTATGAGAGGTAATCACATAAAATCAAAAGATTACACTAAGGATAATCTACCTTTTCCAAATTGAGGTAATTTCAATATCAACTTTCTATTGATGATTAAAACATTAGATATGCATAAGTGGTTTCCTAATATAGGCTAGGATCACTCTTATCCTAGGTAAGTGACATTAGCTTAACATAATTAGTAATCTACACATGAAAACTATATAAAAATAACATCCTAAACTAGGGAAGAAAATTGTCTAAAAATTGATACAAAAGCACATTCTAAACACAATGAAAATTAAGCACAAAGCTAATAACAAAATATTTGCTAAACTAAATGGAAAAACATGTTTTCTAACTATGCTTAGGAGTGATAAAAATTGTCCTAGGATGGCTAAAAAATACTATTTAATCCTAAGCTCGAAATTGAAGCAAACTAGTTCCTAAACTATACCAAAATAAAACATGAATATAAATGCTAAAACATGAATGACAACCAACATCTAATGAACTAAAATAACTTGCATAAATAGTCATATGCAAGCATGAAATCTAAGCATCAAAAATAGTAAATTAAGTACCAAAACATACAATACTTCAAGAAAAATAAAGGAAAACTAAAAATTATTGAATCTCAAACTTTGATTCATTACAATACAAAAAGAAAATAAAAATTGAAATAAACCAAAGCAAACTTCCCCTAGGTAGAAGATGGATGCCTAGGATCTTCTCCTCAATGTGTCACACACCAAGTAGTAGCCCAAGATCTACTTCAAGCCTAAGTAGTCCAAGAGAGAACAAAAGATGAGCAATCAAGATAGATTAGTGAACATCTAGCTAAGAGAGAGATATCCTAAAGTAGTAGCCCTTCCAAGAGAGAAATGTCCAAGGTCTCCACCAAACCAGCCTCCTGAAAAACCTTAAAAACTTCCATATGGATACATACACACATGTCCCCACCCCCAAATATAACATGTTTCAGTCCTTTATAAAGCTCCCCCAACTAGCAACCAAGACGGAAACTTCTAATGTCATCTCCCACATCTCAATCCTTCTTCTAATATGCAACATTAGCTCCCCCTTCCTAAAAATATCCTTTGCTTAGATATACACTCCTTCCTAAAGAATCAAAAGTTATTTCCTTCCTTTACTCCTCTCCAACAATAAGCCATCTTATTCTTATTAATAAAAGTCAAATCGACATCCCTACTTCATCCCCAAAAGAGCCCATTCTAATTTTTTCTCCATCCTTATTGGAATCCCTCTAAGTTGAGACAAATTCTTTCTTCTTTGGAAGCTCCTTCTAAAAATGTCTATAGTTGTGCCCTTTGTGAATGGCAATCTCAAGGATATCTCCTTTAACAATCTTCTATATATCATATTTCTAACCTAGAGTGAAGTTTCCAAAAGAGAAAATTTCTAAGGCACCTTAGGAGAAAGATGTCTCAACTTTTCTATTATTCACACATTTCACTCCCATCCAAAATAAGAAGCATGTTTTGATCTTTTTAAATAACAGGGGAGAAAGTGCGTGACATACATATGACCCATCTCGAGTCAACTTGGAAGGAGAGAGAGAGAGAGAGAGAGAGAGAGAGAGAGAGAGAGAGAGAGAGAGAGAGAGAGAGAGAGAGAGAGAGAGAGAGAGAGAGAGAGAGAGTAATTTGGTTTGCAAGTGGGACCCAACTGCATGGGTTTCTGAATTCAAAAATAGGGGTGGGACGTCTCATTGTTTTGGGCTTTGCATGGGTTCACTTATAAGCTTTATAATGTGGTGGATCATTTTTGCTACCTTTGCAAGTAATAATGGCAACCCAAAAGGTGGTAACATGCATAGGATTTCTATATGTGCTGAAAATGATAATGGCACTCCCTCTTCACTTGCACTCTGTTAGAGTATAAGTCACTACTTCTTGAGTTGATTTGAGTAATCCAGGATCATCCTTACTAGATCTAAACCATTTATGTCCATCTGAGCTTGATAAGTGATCTAGAAGGTTGACTAGCTTGATCAACCATCTATTCTCCTAATAGCTTCTAATCAATAACCTACAAAACATAGAAAATATCATCATTATCATCAAAGCCTTACCCCAAATAGGGGTCAGCGACATAAATCCTGTTCCTCCATTCTTCTCAATCAAGGTCATGGCCTCTTTTAGTCTAAAAGTTTTTAAATCTTTTCTCACCACTTCTATCCTCATCCTTTTGGACCTTTCCTTGTCCTTTTAAAGCCTTCAACTTAGATCAACTCACCCCTTCAAACCAGCGTCATTTTTAGTCTCTGTTAGACATGTTCAAGCCATTTAAGTCTACCCTCCCTCATCTTGTTACCTATTGGTGCTACTTCAAAGTTTCCTTTAATCTTTTCATTTTTAATTCTATCCTTTCTTGTCTTGCCACTCATCCATCTCAACATCTTCATATCAGCTATACTCATCCTATGTACATGTTGTTACTTAACTACCTAACACTCTAACCCATAAAGCATAGCGACCTTACCGCCATCCTATAGAATTTTCCTTTCACTTTGAGTGGTTTTGTTGATCGCACAAAACTCTAAAGGCACAAATCCATTTGTTCTAACCCACTTAGATTCCTTAGGTAACATACCTCTTAATCCATTCACTCTCATGAATCATTCATCCCAAGTATCAAAGGTGGTCTTATGGAGACTTCTTTGTTGTCAATCTTTACTGATGCTTCACTCTCACTCCTCTCCTTGTTAAAATTGCATTCCATATGTTTTGACTTGGTTCGGCTAATTTAAAATTCTCTAAACTCTATAGCATCTCTCCACAACTTTAGCTTTATGTTTATACTTGCCCTTGTCTTATCAATCAAAACTATGTCATTTGCAAATAACATGGACCATGAAATCTCCTTGTACAGATATTTTGTTAACTCATCCATAACTAAGGTAAAAAGGTATGAGCTCAATGTTGATCCCTAGGAAATCCTATAATGGTAGGAAAATTACGTATCTCTTCATCATCCTAACATCTGCAACCGTTCCCTCATACATATCCTTAATCATGTCTATATACCCCTGTAAATCCCCTCTCACCCAACAACTGCCATATTAACTCTCTAAGAACCCTGTCATAAGCTCTTTCTAAGTTAATAAAGACCATGTGGAGGTCCTTTCTCATCTCCCTATACTTCTTCATCAATTATCTAAGTAGAAAAATAGTTTCCAATGGTAGACTCCAAGCATGAAACCAAACTGGTTTTCCATTACACTCATCTCTATCGTAGCCCCATCTCAATTACTCTTTCCCAAAGTTTTATAGTGTGTCTCATAAGTTTGATGCTATAATAATTAGTGCAACTATATATGTCTTATTTATTCTTATAAAATGATATAATAGTATTTTTTTTTTCATTCATATCGATTCTACAATTTTGTTAAACAACTTTGTTAGCTAAACTACTCAAGCATCTTTTACATACTTTCAAACCTGTACGGTATAGCATTTAGCCTCAGGGCCATACCGTAATTTTTTGTGTTTAGGGTTTTTTATTAATGGTTTCGACTGAAAGGATTCGCTTACAAACACCTAACCCTCATATATGTACATAGTTCCACATATAAATAGATTGTTCCGCTCTTGGCCTCCTCTCGTATTATGCAAAATTCCGGCGTTGACAGAGCTGTAGCGTTTCCACTCCTGTTTCATTCCTTCAAGATGGTAAGTCCCATCCCAGCCTTTGCTTTTTCCCTTTTCCAGCATTATTTCGGTTCCCTGTTCTTCAGTTCCGTGCCTGTTTCTTTCCTTGGATTGGAAGTGGTATCTAGTTTTACAGCTTTACTCCTCTTCCTGAGTTTGTATCTATGAAGTTGTTTCGATTCTGCCATGCGATAATGCTAGGAAGATCTGTATTTAAGTTTTCAAATGAGTTTAATTATCCTTTTTTCATATTTTATTTTGCATGGATTTGTGATTTCATTACTAGGGTTTTGGTTTGAGATATGAAGGATTTGGGTTCTAATAGATGATTGTAATTGTGTTTTTAGGTTTTGCCAAACGATATTGATCTGCTTAACCCTCCGGTGGAACTCGAGAAGAGGAGACACAAGCTCAAGCGTCTTGTACAGACGCCCAACTCCTTTTTCATGGTAAATCATTTTTTTTTTGTAATTATATCACTCCTGTCTTCTATTTGGATTCTCTGTTGTGATTAGGCTAACATGTGCCCATTCTTCTTTCTTCTTGTATTTTGAAGGATGTCAAGTGCCAGGGATGCTTTAACATGTAAGTCATTTCTATATTTCATGTTCTTTTTTTTTTTTTCCTGGATTGATTTTAACTTTTCTTGGGCAAATCCATTTTTTTTAGATTGTTGTTTGCTGCTGTTTGGTTTTTAAGAATTTTTTGTTGGTTAAAATTTAATTTTTTGTGATTGTCGTTGAAATTGGATTTATTATTGTCTTTTTGGCAGCACCACCGTTTTCAGCCACTCTCAGACCGTGGTGGTATGTGGAAACTGCCAGACGGTCTTGTGTCAGCCAACTGGGGGGCGCGCAAGGCTCACAGAGGGATGCTCCTTCAGAAGAAAGGGAGATTAAATGCTTCTGATTATGGGTCAGTTTCAAAGTAGAAAATGGGCTCTTTGGTTTTTGTTTCTTATGCATATTTTTCTTGATGTGAAGACCGCATTTTGGTAATGTAATTGAATGCTAGTTTTGTTCTGTTGTTGCATTTTGGGCACATGCTGTTTGGAGTTTGTTTGAGAAATTAATTTCTCTGTTTTTCAAGTCATCTATATGATCTGATATAAATGATGCTGGGCTAGAAGGTAAATGTTCTTGATTAGTTGCTTCTGTACCCCTAGGTCTTTATTGGCTATCCCCATTTATAAATGATCTGCATTATCGCATGGCAGTACTTTTTAATCTGAACTGATATATGAGTTCTTCCGTATATCTCTTTATATTTTAGCTTGACATGGGAACGAAGGATACCCACTCGCCACTGGCATGTTTCCATATCACTCTCACGGAAAATCGTTTATCTGTATTAGTTTGTTGGGGCCTTAAGCGTACACTTCTGAAAGTATCATTTTGATTAATTCTCGGGTGCTGTTATTCATCAGCAATTCGGTTTCATCAAATTCTTGAGAATGTAGCCATGTTTGGCCATTTTGTAGGTTGCATTTTGCCTTCTGTGGAGGATGAATCATTTGTTCTAAGGATGGTTGTTAATTAGAACCTTTGATGACAGCGTGGCTGAATCTGTTTGCCTAGTTCACTATGGTACTCTCAAGATGGTTACTCCACTCTGGAATGAGGAATAGTAGGATTGCGTCCTCTCAAGATGGTCACTATGTAACCAATGTTGTCTACTTTACATGATTGCGTCCTTGCATGTCTTCCCAGCCCATATGTTGTGATCATGTCGTGTGTTTGGATGGATTGATGGTTACTAGTTACAAGGCAGAAGCACCCGACCTGTCATGGCCCAATCTTTGATTGTACCTTGGCAAACAAACTTTGGTCCTAAATCCAAGTATCTAACTTGCAAGCTGATGATCTCTCCTGTAATCCTTCTTTCATGCTTGTGGTTGCTGGAGAGCGCTATAATTGTTTCCATTCATTTGCACCTGGGTGAATCGTTGTGGTGTGCATTTTTATGTTTCATTTGCTAAATGTGCGCGCTGGAGCGTTCATGGACCATAAACGAGGAAAGCTTCTTTGGATCATGGACTTGTTCATCTGATTGCTCTGGTGTTGGATGTCTAGTAGCTCAACAGTTTCTAGCGTTGAGTTGTTCATCAGATGAAGGGGTGAATCATCCGAGTTTGCTATATCATGAAAAAGCTATTTGATAGCGACTTGGGGGTTCATGAACTCTCTTATATGGAGCTGCTCAACTGGTAATAAAAAGAGTAGGATTGGAGGATAGTGGTACATGAAGAATTCTACTTTCTAATACGGCTTTAGACTTCGCTAAGAGAATGGGTTAGATCATTTAATTTTGAGCCCCGTTGTATATAAGAAGGCGCTCGTAGGATGTTCCTTACAGTATCCGATTGTTTAGCATTTTAGCCTTAAGTGATGGAAAGTAGTATTGTCAATCAGCCTGGTTACCCCGTATCCATAAGATTTGGATTTTATCTCCGATCCTATTCAATATTCAAAACCCGCCATGTTTGGGTTTCGGTGTTTTGCTCTTTTCTTGGATAGAGTATAATCTCCAAATGTCCGACTTCTTTTGGAAAACATGGCTCCTGTTTGCATTGAGCCTGGTTTTTAAAGTTACATTTGTTTGACAATAGCCGTCATATTTTAGACTCAGTTCGCATATGGCCCTTAAAGCTACATTTGTTCGAGAGTAGCCCTTATATTTTAGATTCTGTTAGCCTGTAAGCCCTTGGCGTAGAATTCTCTTCTTAGAAGTTAAGAGGATACCACATTTATCTTTTCAACTGTTTCTTTTGAAACGGAGCTGGTGATAAACGTCTTCTTCGTCTTACCATTTCTTCGTAGACGCCGTTGTAGTAGAGGCAATGGCCGAATTGCTTAAACAAGAATGTTTTATCATCATAAGGCAATCTTAGTGATAAGATTATTGCAATGTGACAGCCTGAAGAGAGAGAAGTAAAGTCACTACCTAAGATTTGTAATATTTTATTTATATTGTAGAACATCCATTTTGTCTCATTAGATCTAGAACAGTTGACTCTTACATGGACGTTTTCGTGGTTGGAAGGATGTTAAGATCATGTGCTTTGAGCATGAATAGTTGGTTAAGTTATGAATTGCAGGTGCAGTCATGCCTATTTGGTTATAGTCCCAGGACACACTAAGGCCTGCAAAAGAGTTGACCTCCATTTTGTGATGGAATTGACTTCTTTGGAAGATCTAAGTCGTTCAGCTTGTTCAAAATGGCTTGCATATGGCTTGCATAGGTTGGATATCATAATTTCAAAATCAATAGATGCATTAAGATATTTTATTCAAAATGGCTTGCATATGGCTTGCATAGGTTGGATATCATAATTTCACAATCAATAGATGCATTAAGATATTTTATGTGCACTCGAAGTCACAACCATTGACTCTTTTGGTTTTTATAAAGATAAAACAATGGTTTGAATTATCCTTTTTCATGGACTCCCTAATTTTGGTAAGCCAAATAAGATGAACAATTTAGATCCTCCAAAAAAGACAGCCTCTATCAAAATGTTGACTTCTTTGCGTTCCTTAATGCATCGACTCTTACCACGACTCATTTGGTTATTAAAGAGATTGGGTGCTTAGACCAGAGGCTCATGTTCCAATTTGCAGAAGAGTAGCGGCAAGTTCTGTTCTAACGTGCAGAAGAGAGCCTAAACGTGATTTTGAGAAGGCTTGGTTGCTGGTAAGGATGGGTTTACTGATGGACTTACTGCAAGATGATTGCTAGTTAGGATGAACCGTTCATTTGCTCGGAGATATAACTAGTGAATTTATGATTATTAACGTATCATGTAAACATTGTTTTAACATATAAAACAATAACATCCCACACGTTTGGTTTTGAGGCCTAGCACGACTGGACATGGCTGATTTGTGTAAAAAGCAGTGATGCATGTCGATATCTAGCAGTAATTAAGTATTGGTCATGCAGATCCGATGAAATAGCTACTATATGGGCGAAGTTTAACGAAGCATTTACTACAGGTTTTCGACACTGATGTGCGAGAATCATGATGGTATTAGTCAGTACCAATCATTTATATTTTAACGTCTTCACTCTAGCAGATTCCAACATAATAATTCTGCTTTTTGTCTCTTCTAACGCATTCCACTTATGAACTCAATCTTATTTGTTTTTGTTTTTTTTATGCAGTGAATTGATTATTTGTGTGCAACACGCAGAGAAAAGCAACAACAACCTTTGTTTTAAATCTTTTTCAGTGAAATGTATATAACTCATTCTATGCCATGCAATAACTTGCCTAAGTCGTGAACTCCAGAAAGGAGGGAACTCAAACGAAGAGAACATAGAATGGTATTAATGAAAACAAGTATATGTTATCTAGCTTCACTTGATATGTCAATCTATGAGAGCATTTGCCTTGATGTTGGTATCGGCTGCGTCCACGTGCATTGAGATCTTCAACAACGTCTACTCCCACAAACTGACGGCAGATCTAACCTCAAAAACTTGTTTTTTGGCAAAGAGTAGGTTCACTGCTGTTTTTGCCTAAAAATATCAAACTGTAATGCATTTTGGAGAGGAAGACCAGCTCTTTCTCGATCAAAGGAAGAAGAAACAGCTGAAAAAGATAAATTTGCCTTCTACTTAATATTTTAAGAATTTGAAATATAAGGGCTACTTATGAATAAATGTAACTTTGGGAGCTACATGGGACCCGAATCCAAGCTATAGAAGCTCAAAGCAAACAGAGCTAGAAAACATTGATGAAACAAGTGCACACATTTCAAGTTATGACATGAAGGGAAGAAAAAGGAAATAGGAAAATGAAAATAGTTGAAGAGGAATAATGGAATGAATACATTGGGAAGATGAAAAAGAGATCTAAAATGATTATTTGAGCATGTATGTGTAGCTAACTTTATTGGGGCGTACATGCTCTTGAGCATGAGAAGAAGTCCAAGCCTTGCTTTTTTCACACATGATAATATTTATTGTAGATCTAAGTTGTTCATCATGTTCTCCATACCAAAAATAAGCACTCATTAAAAATCAATGCAATTTAATGATCCTAAGTACTTGTTTGGAGCCTTTGAAAATCATTAAGAATGGATGGTTCCTATTTTCTGCTATTGAAAACACAGGCTTTAAGCATCTAATGAATATAAAATATGATCTCTAAGTTGGAACAAGATGGTAATCTAATGAAGTATATCTTTTCATAATTGTTGATTATCTTATGCTATTATCTATGGAATTAAAGAGTGTAGGACGTTTGAATTTGATAGTTACTCAAATTGAGCATCAACCATGAACACATTTTGAATTGATGTAGTGAAGTAGACATAAATATTTGGAGTTTTTTCCTAAATCCTCAAGTAATATACTATTTTCCATTACATCTTGCAACTAATGATCAAATAATTCCCTGCTAGCAAAAGGATTAGAATCCAATCAAACCCACAATTTAGGCTCATCCATTTATAGCACAAAATCATTGCATGAATTAGACTCCAAATCTTTCAATAAATTGTCTAAGTTCATAATGTAAAGTTACTTCAATATCTTAGATCAAATACTTCCCAAGTGTCAACTCCATAATTTCCACTTCCTAGATAGCATATGTTTCAAATTTCACAATATTCCCTATATGAGTCATTTTCATAACTCATTTATGGACAACAAACTCTCACTTGTCGACTACATATGACTTTTGACATGTACAATTGGATGGGAGAAGAGTAGACTGGGCTCTAATACTAATTGTGATGACTTGAGTTTTAATTGACTTTTCATAGTTCTTTCTAAAGTGCAATGCCTCTAGTTGGAATTTTTTTTTCTTTTGAAAACAAACAAGCAGAAACATTTTCAATATCTTAGATCAAATACTTCTAAAGTCATAAGCAAAAATGACTTCTAAAGTCATCAACTTTAGAAGTCGTTTTCTATAAGCAACTTCAAAATCAACCAAATTTTGAATGACTTTTGAAGTCACTTACAAGAAAACAACTTCTAAAGCTTATGACTTTAGAAGTCATGTATAAGCGACTTCAAAAGAACCTCATTTGGATGAACTTTTGAAGTCACTTATATAAAAACAACCAAAGTTTGTGATTTTAGAAGTCGTTTTCATATAAGCAACTTCAAGAGTTAAAACTTTTAAAGTTGTTTTTTTATTAGACGACCTCAAAAAATCTCGACTTTTAAAGTCATTTTTGACAAAACAACTTAAAAAATTCTCACGTTTTAAATCATTTTTGACAAAACGACTTTAAAACTTCCAATTTTTAAAGTCGTTTTGTCAAAAACGACTTTAAAAGTACTTTTTTTTTTCAAATTTATTTTCTTGCTCCACCACCTGTATACAATTGAATAACAAATATCTCATGTATACCTAATATTCAAACAATGTTTATAAACATTAAAAACCTGTTAATATACAATATTCATTCACTTCTTAATAAACAATACCATGTATACATTAAAATACTTCAATATCCACAAACATGAAAAATCAATAACCACTATAATGCATTCACATCTTAATTTATCGATACATTACCATTTGTGTATATACTGAATAACAAACATTCTATATACCTAATACTTCAAACAATCTTTATAAACATGAAAAACCAAACATCATTTTCAACTAATACTTCAATCTCCATATGACATTCCAAACTACCATCCACTACAATGCATCAACATCTTTCTTGATACACTACCACCTATGTATACATTGAATAACAAACATTCTATACACCTGATACAAACAATCTTTATAAATATGAAAAACCAAACATCTAATACAATATACATCCACTTCTTTCTTAATACCCCAAATCGTTCTTAAAATATAACACCTAATACATCCATAATGGCTACAAAACGTCCATACTCATCATTATCCAACCACATCTATCTTGAAAATAATTTATATCAGAAACTACAACTTATGCATTGTCTTCAACTTCCACATTTAATTCATTTGTAAATCCATACACATTCTAAGCAACCCTCTCATTCTTCATCTCATAAAAGTTATACAATTCAATCGCCATATATTTCCTTCATGTTCAAACTCCAAATTCACTTAATCCATACTTATTTATTCTCACACTCCAAATTTTAACTCATTCATTGCTTAAAATACAAATACAAATATATATGTATATGTATATATCAAAGAAAATAATAAAATTTAAAGGAACACACACAAGTCAATGGAAAAAATACCTTTTTATGTATTTCAAGTTCATGTAGTTACTCCAAGTAATCTAATTGAAACTTGTTACATACTCACCCCATTTAGTTCGTATTTCATTGAGATTAACTCTGGAGTAACTCTTCTTGTTTGCCCACTCAAAAATCACAGCAGCTTGAAATACAACATATTCCATGAACACTTTAACCATGCTAAACACAAGCACCCCAAACCCTTACCATGAACCTTAATCCTAAGCCCTTAACCTAACCCCATGCACCATGTTCCATGAACACTTTAACCATGCTAAACACAATTGAGGTGCTTGAAAACATTAGAAATCTCCAAATTGGCAGTAAAGATGGAAGGGGTGGGCACTTCTTCAACCGCCTATGGTTTAAGGGGACATATACTCATTTCAAACTTCAACAAGTAGTTTCCTCGATGAGCCCTATGTTTTGTCATTTTCTTAAGTAGGCCCTCCTTTTGAAATTTGCCCCAATAGAACCCAGCCTTTATCTCGCATCTTTAAGTAGTCCTTTCCATTAGCGGTGGTCTTAAATGGCTTCATGATGTGATCTTCTATTGGTCTTAAGACTATTTTGTGATTGCAAGTGGTCTTTTGATGGGTGTTCCTATTACATTGTGCCTATTCTTTGATTATGCTTTTCCTTTCACCTATAGGGTTGTAGTTTGATCTTTCTAATGGTTAGTTCTTTTGTTGAATCTTATAGTGGTTTAGTTCCCTTTGTGGTTTATGTGCAATCATGAATTTTTTGTATGTGTAAAATAAGATTGACATGATCATGTTGGTTAAATTTGACATTTTTAAAGTATATGACTCTCCTAGATGGAACTTCATCTTAGCAGTCTTGAGGAAGTTTGGATTTCTTAAACAAATTGTCCAGCTGGTAAGTCATTGTATTAAAACTATTTCATACTCATTACTTACTAATGGGATGCCTTTAAAGTGGTTTAAATTGAGCATGGATTTGCATTAGGGCTCCATAGAGAAAATGCATTATTACCATTGGAGTTATCTAAGCCTTAAAACTAGCCCAACTCACTCTCCCCGGGTGACGTGGGACTAAATCTCAACGTCACCCATAGCTTGCTATCCTACTCGAGTCTCTCACCCATCTTTGGGCTTCACCCCCTTTAGACCAACCTACAAGCCTCCTACTATAAGACCCCAAGTTCCATCAGTAAATATATTGTCTGCTTTGGTTGAAGCCTCATGATTCTGCTCTTTTTCGTAAGGAAAACACATATGTATTGAGAGGGATACTCAGACCTTATAACTAACCTAGCACTCTCTTCTTGAGCAATGTGGGACTAACTCTTACGGTCACCCACAGCCTGCCATCCTACTGAGTCCTTCACCCATCTTGGGTTTCAACCCTTTTATACTGACCGAAAGGCCCCCTTCATCTCACCTTAGGGTACACACATCTTCTCATGGCTTAGCCTAGCAACTTAGCCTAGCAATAGACCACTTGCGGCTAGCCTCAACATCAGGAGGGGACTAGCTTTGATACCAACTGTAACAACCTAGGTTCCAACAAACATATATTGTCTGCTTTGGCTAGTGCCTCACGATTTTGCTCTTTCCCATATGGACAACCCATATGTAGTAAGAAGGATACCCAGGTCATATAACTAGCCTAGCTCTCACTTCGGGGTGATGTGGGACTAACTCTTAAGGTTACCCAGAGCCTGCCATCTTACTCAAGTCCCTCACCCCTCTCAGGCTTCACCCCCTTCTGACCAACCTATAGGCCCCTCTTCTAAGTGGCAGCTTCTAGGTGGTAGGCTTCTAGGTTGGTTTGAGTTGAGATGAATTGTAAGATGTTTTCACATGAATGATTTGATTTGAGACTTGGTTTTTGGCATGGATTAGCTATGATTAGTTGATACGCTCTCCATGGATCTGGCATGGATTTGCCCATGGTGAGTTAATAGGCTCTGATATAGATTTGGCATAGATTTGCCTATGTGAGAAGCCTGCTAGTGCCTCTCACACTCACCCTTATCACCCACACTCATTAGCTATCCATAAGTATAAATTGCTAATCAAACTTCGATTACATCCAAGAAGACAAACATGATAAAATAGAAATTATGCAACAACAAATATGAATCCCCTCCACCCCTTTGGCCTTACTAATGGAATATCCTTCACTATTTTACTAAAAATAAAATGAAATGATCTTGTTTTGTTTCTCAGTTGAAAAGAGATGTCTTGAGCAATCGAAGAAGCATAGTTATGCATCAAACCAAAATGAGGCATTAAATCCACGAAATGCGCATATGGAATGAGATACACTAATGGTCTTATGATAAAATGAACCATTCATTTCTACCAAAATTTCATCAATCTCCTCTATATTTTGAACTTGTGCATTTTACACATACAACGCGATTCGCCTTATAAATCATCCACATTTCTAATATAAATATGGAGTCTGTCTATTTATCATTGTAATTCACATATATTAATTGATATACACTCACTAAAGTAATCATTTAATATCATCATCATCATCATCATCATCATCATCATCAAGGAAAGATCTATATCATTCATTTCATTCATGAAGACTAATGCTTTTCTAATTTGCAAAGATACCACTTATCTATTTATCAAAATCCATCTATAACATGTATTTGACTAGACACATGTTAAAATGACTAGACCAATAATATGGTCATAATTTGAATACAAGAATAATTTACAAGTGTCAGAACAAACTACCTTTGATCGAGGGCTTCAGATTCACCTACACGAATAAATATCCAATTAGTGTACCCACTAACGATCAATCACACATCCATAACAGTATAGTATACATTCATATTTGCAACCTAGGTTTCATAAATGTCAAAATCTTATTTGATCGTGTAATTTAATATAATCAACATCTAATATGATCATTTCACAATGATTTGACTGTTCACAATGGTCGAATTATTAATGCAGCTCATGGATCATTAATCTAACACATTCCATTAGGTGATTTGAGCTTGGATGGGTTTGCTTATTGGTGAACTAATATGTTCTAATTTGTTGTGGCACAAATTTAGCTGTTATTGAATCAAAAGTGATTCAAATTTTTTATCATTTTATTATTGATTTGTACATAATGATAGAGTGGGTTATCCTTCATATGGATATCTTATGATTTTATTTGTATTGGTGTTGTATGTAGATATATTAAATCCTAGATTGAATTAATGTTGTATTAATTGCATTGTATATGCTTATAACATGCTCTAAGTAGATTATGAGCTATTAGATTTTGAGATGATTTGATGTAGATCAATTTACATCATGAGTTGATATCTAATATGATAACGTGATATAAATTTCTATGTATTATGATTTGATATATGAGATTACTTGACATGAATTGATATGTATGTGATCTGAATATTATCACATGATTAAAGATTGTCTGAATTTTCTTAGAATAAATTGCCTCGATATCTAATTTGTATTTGGATTTATTTAAATTGTCAAATTAATGTTCAAAACACATACCAAGCACAAGCTTACTAAGGCATTATCTAAGGTTTGAAGAAATTAATTTGAAGGATAAATAGCTAAAGCTAGAGGGAATCTTGGGCAAGAACAACAGTAACACGAGCTTGTGCTGACATTGTAAGTATATGACTTCTATTTGATTTTTCTTGACATATATGTACATTTATACAATTGAATTGTGAGTTGTGACTGGATGAAATCTTAGAAAATGTTAAAAATAAATTCATCACATTTCAAAATCTCTAATATGTATTTTTGTTGGAAGAGATCACATAGATTTTTTGTAAAAATTTATATTGAAAATGTCTTTTGTTGTTTGTATTTCAAAGAATTGAGAAAAAGTGTTATAAAAGCCCAGGGTGTCTCAATCCAAGCTCGACAAGCATCTAGATAACTGGAGAAGAAAATTCTTATCTTTGATGCAATGGTGGAAGGCATCCCCAAGTCTTTGATGAGTTGCTTTCATATCTCAAAATCTATTTTGGGGAATGGGAGAAAAAGTGGAGGAATTTATTTTAGAACTAACCAAAAACAAAAGGAGAAAATTAGTCATTGGTTTTATCCTTCCTATTGTGTTCACCGCTAATAGTCACTCTTACTTCCTCACAACTTGTTCAACTTTACTTACTACACCTACTAGTGTTGGGTCACCACTATAGCTTACCCATGCATCTCTGCATTCATTGCCAATGATAACTATCCCATCATCCCCACCTTCTTCAACTACATCATCTATACTTGTACTAAGAATGGGCTTGATGACCTTAAATTCAAATTTGAGGTAACTTCAACCCAAGTCATTGACTGGGTTTAAATGGGCAAATAAATTATTTGGATACCCAAGATGTACTAAAATTTATTTCTCATTCCTATGATGTGTTTAGTATGACCTGTAGTGACGCAGAATGACTTGTCCTAATGAGTCTATAGATCTTCGAATTATGGTGTATACTAATGTACCATATATAGATTCACCTATTTCAAGGGTCAAAGATAAGGCTACCTTCTATGGGATAGCAAAAAATGAGATTATTGCATGATCGATAACAAAAGTGTCTAGTTTAAAGAGAACTATCTCCTTAAAAAAAATGGTGTGTGTTACAATTCTTACCTTAGGGTAATAGTGCAAGACTTAATTCACTATCTACCATGATATTCATTGAATTGTATACACTAGGGAAAGTTCAATACTTTATTTACTTTATCAATCTTGTTGTATGTCTAAATTAATTATTTTATATGACTATATATATATTCAATGGTATTTTCTTGCTTTTAACTTAAAAAGTGGAAGAAATATTGTTTGACTGGTTTAAACTTAAAACCAAGTGGGGGATTTTTGCAATTGTGTTTTTAAGTTAAAAAGGACATTAGTCCATTGGTTGAAAGAAACAGTAGAGGAGAAGAGGCAACTTACATAAGGGTTTGCCTCTCCTCAATTTTGAAAAGAGTTGTTCAAGTGAGCGGGCCCAAGCATGTCTATGTCTATGTGCATGTGTAGATGTGTGAGTCGTCAAGTGCACAGGCTCAACACTGCAATGAAGAATTCACCATTATGGAGCCTAATATGTCTAGAAGTGTGAAGAGAGATGTTTCTTGAAGCTTGCGGCCCAAGGCAAGCTCCCAAATATGTGGGGTACCCCCTAGGTCTTATATTTCATCCATTACTCTCTCTTCTCTTTCCTTCATTCTAGGATTTGCTCCCATAAGGTTTTTTATGTGTTCTTTAAGTTTGAGAATTAGAGAAGACACCTTGGAGAACACTCTCATTCATTCTTCTTGTCTAATATTGAGTTATTAGATTCTTGCTTGTCTGGCACCGAGTGTCTTGGCTCTTAGAGATCTGGGCCTTGGAACAGTTGCCCTGAGCTCTTTGAGGCCTTAGCTCTGGAACAAATTTTTGTTATCTTTGATATTTAGAACATGTGGAGCTTTTATCTACAATTTTGAGGAGATCAAGTACCCCCAAGGATTGATTGATTATTTGAAGATATTTGCATGGTTCGTCCTTTAGATCTGGAAAAGAATAATAATGATGTATTTATTATTTAAATACTTTTTTTTATTTTTTATGAGACATTCACTACTGGAGATGTTATATGACCTAAATTTGAGACTGCAACTCAATTTAAGAGCATACTAAGTTTGGCTTAGTTGAATTCTAAGGATGAAGCTTGCATCAAATCATTTGCACTAGAGGTTTGAATATCTCCAAGAAGTGCATTTGATGTGTGATGTTTCAATGAATTCATCATACTACAAGTATTATATCATAATGAACTATATTTTCAACAATGGGTCTTTGAAAACTTTAATAACAGTTGATAACTGTGAATTTTTTTTCTCAAAGAAATTTAGCTAAAAACATCCATGGCATGAAATTCAATCTCTAGCCTATCTAAGGAATCTTGAACATGATGAATTGCTTAGATTCATCAAAAAAAAAAGTACCACACATGGTAAAAGGGGAGTAGATTTGTTCACATGCTTGAATATGGACTCTTCCCAAGATTGATATAAGCAACTAGGCTCACAAAAAGACAAAAACATTCTCATTCAGCAAATACGTTGCACGACATAACATTTCCCTCCTTAAAATAGTAAGAGAACAACTACTATGCTAGGTGAGCTTTGGCACTTTTTGAGTTCACATTGGAAAATTATATGTAGATCTATATTGTTGAAGTTATAGATAATCAATAGGTAACCAATGATGTTTTAGTCCCATGTTAAATGGATTTCTCATTCTATTCGATAACCTAAATTTCAAATTTTCATTTCTTGTGATTTCAAACCATTTTTCAATTAAAATAAAATATGAATTTGGAATTTTGCTTTTAAAAAAAATACAAAATTGACTATTAAAACCTCAAAATTTGGAATGTGCTCCAAAAGAGATTTCCAAAGACACCAAGAAAGCTAAAATTGGAGTTCAAATGAGAAAATCTGATTACTGCAAATAGGGGATAGAAATTGGTATTGGTACCCCTCCCATTATTTAATATTTTAAAAGGGGTACATAAGAGAAGACAACCAACCATACGATCAACTCCCACTGCTCTCTCTCTCTCTCTCTCTCTCTCTCTCTCTCTCTCTCTCTCTCTCTCTCTCTCTCTCTCACCTACAACAAGGAAATTGATGTCGAAATCAACACCGACAAAGAATCAAACCCGAGATCACCATTTTCTCTAATGATAAGGGCATTTTATGATTTTTTTTGTTGAAACTAGATGGAGAGCTCCATTCACAATGATTTTCACCA
This sequence comes from Warburgia ugandensis, assembly GCA_035236585.1. Classification (NCBI taxonomy): domain Eukaryota; kingdom Viridiplantae; phylum Streptophyta; class Magnoliopsida; order Canellales; family Canellaceae; genus Warburgia; species Warburgia ugandensis. The sequence goes on from CP141130.1 coordinate 62,631,650, forward strand.
AGCTAATGATGAATCTACCTCTACTAGTCACAGTTTTCTTCTCTTGCAATGATGGCTGTGAAACCCTCAAAAATCATCTTAGAGTGTTTTTCTAAAAAAATTTAGTCTTATTTTGCTCGATCTTCTCATCAATGGCTAGCTAGAAAACACAGTAAAAAGACTCTCCTCTGATCATCTTCTCTAGCGATAGTAAACTATCAACGAAGACTATTTTGATAGCGAAATTAAAAATCTGGCTACCATTTTCTTCGATAATGGTAATTTTTGACTCTTTGCCATTGATTTCTCATTGATCTATAGTCCACAGATTGATCTTAGTCAACTGGTGAATTGAGAATAGTTTGATGATCGATCAGATCCCGTCTCCTTAATCAACTATTGATTGGTGACCAAACTCTTAAATATGTGAGCTTGACAGCTCCATCTACAAATCTAGTATAAATCCATAGTTGAAATGATAGATCAATGGATTCTTGACTCCATGTGCCCTAAATAATGGCCAAAAGAGTTGATCCAAGCTATTCACTTAAAAATCAACCACCAAAAATGCAAATCTCTTAGTTCCAACCCCTTTTTCTATGTTGTTTATCAATTTATGATTAAAACTTATAAATCTATGACCCAAATGAATAGATCTATGATTCTCTCTTTATATAAAATTAGTGCAGGATAGGTGTTATGAGCTTAGATTGATCATTCTTGACAATCGATCAATGTCCACATCAATTAGTGATTGATTCCAGAATATATAAACTGTCAAATCACAAGCTGGTGGTTTTAAGATTGTTAATTTTTCAATGCATTTATTATGCCATGTGATGGTTGGTTTTAGTTTGAATAAATGCATGTGATGCCTCAGCTTTAACTTGGTTGATAAATTGTACCATGATTGGTTTTCACATTAACCTTCAAATTATGTTGGACACTTGATCTATGTGCAATATGTGATATATGTTTGATCGTCGATCTAGGATGGATTCGTCATCTGAAATTCTATTTGCATGTGGTGATTAGTTATGACCTACATTTTTAAATGCATTATATGGATTTGATTTCATATCTAGATTTGATGCGTAAGCGCATTTTGACACATAATTTGCATTTTGATGCATGATTAGTTTGATGGGAAAAATGTATTTTGACGCTCAATTTGTAATTAGATGCATGATCCATATATTTGTGTATTCTATATTTTGTTAGTGATCTTTGTTTTTGATTCGTGATTTAGTTTCATATATAATCAATGTGCCACTACTAATATGTATAGGATATAGAGGTACCTAAGGTTTCATGTCTTGATTTTCATGGATTTGTTTTAGACGAGCACTTTCACTTAGTGGACACTATGCTAGGAGGTTTATATGGTTGGCCATGAAGAGCGGGTAAACTTCAGGTTTGACATCATTGGAAGGCCACATGCTATGATTTGAGCTTGCCCATGTGAGATGCTAACTAGCCTCCCATGCCTCGATATCAATGGTGAGCATGTCAATCGATCATGCAGTAAGGTTGTGGCTGTGGCATAGTGCTCCATGTGTTATGATATTTGGATTTCTTAGAGGACTACACTTCAAGTGTGATGGAGCCATTAACACCACAGACTGATGCAGCATGGCGATGCCCAAATTTCATGGTATGAGTACTCATGATCAGATGTAATTGCCAGAATATTGGATGACAGGTGGCTAAGACACTCATGAGGCCTTGTGAGGAAGGGGTCTCCACTGATGATGTGTTGACACTATACTACTATGCTTTTAAGAGCTTTTGGATCTTTCAATGTATCATATAGTTTAAAACTATTTTGTAAATAGCATGGATTACTTTTGCTTGGCCTCATGATAAATTTTTGTACTTAAATTGTGCATGGATGATTCGATTCCTAGATTGGATGCTTGGATGTATGTTGATGATGCATTCATGATGCATTTACGATGTGCACTGCTATATTGAGAAACTTGAAGAGTGATACCTAAGGATGTGCATTGGTTGCATGAGTGTGTGGATGTTTGTGTTCCATCTATATTGTGTTTTTAGTCTCTATTCTTCTTGCTAAGTATATCCCTATAAACTCACCCCACCCATACTATAGATAAGTGTGATGAAGGAAAGGGCATGGAGGTCGAGTGAAGAGATGAGTAGTTAGAAACTATTTTAACAATGTACATTTTGCATGTAACATTCCTATTTGTTTATTAGGTCATTACTACATACGAGGGTTTTAAGGTCGGCAAAAAGAAGTCGCTTATTTGATTGCCGACTTCATAAATATTTTACAAGTCGCTTTAAAATAAACAACTTTGAATATATTGACTTAAGAAGTCGTTTAATTGTAAGCGACTTTAAAAAACTGGCACAGAGATGAAATTTTTTATGGGAAGCACTTTTAAAGTCATTTAAAATTAAATGACTTCAAAATTTATGTACTTATAAAGTCATTTAGTTGAAAATGACTTTAAAAATCAATAACTTTTGAAGTCATTTTAAATAAGCAACTTCAAAAATATCATGAAAAATTTAGTAGGGATATTATATTTAATGGGAACAGGCTTTTAAAGTCATTTAATAAATAATGACTTAAAAGCAACAAACTTTTAAAGTCATTTCATACAAAACGACTTTAAAAGTCCCCTTTTTTTAAAGTCATTTATCCTAAGCAACTTTAAAAGTACGATAAGAGATTTGGTGTGATGATTATATTACGTGGGAATGTGCTTTTAAAGTCATTTAGCACAAAGCAACTTCAACAATTTATCATTTTAAAAGTTATTTATTACTAAACGAATTCTAAAGTCCTAGTTCATTTATAAATAGCTGTCAACATTGCATTTTTTCCTATGATCTCTTCTCTTTTCATGACTGGCATGATGACTTCCTCTTTAGTTCCTATGCTTCTCTCCTTTTCCATTCTTGCTTTCCATTTTTATATTTTGACTGATTATGTCATGAAAAAAACTATAAGTAAACCTTAACTTCTTTTAAATCATGAATTCCTTTATTGTTTTAAGCTAACTCTCTTTGTTTTCATTTTGTAGATCATGTGGGTTTTCTCACTACAGATTATGAGGTTCAGAAGTATGTTAGATCATTCTTATTTTGCGAGAAATCATATGATTTCATTGAAAATGCAACTGCTTCTCTCCAAACCTCACTATTGAAGAAAAGGGGAACAATATGATTTGCAATTCTCATCCAAAATTAGGGTTTGATGAAGAGTAGTAGTTATTCCATCAACTTTTGGATGAAAAAATTTGAAGCACACTCTTTCTCTCTCCATAGAATGGGTGTCAACAAGTACCAGGCCAGATTTTGATGAAAAAGAGCAGATTTGCTATTTGAACTTGTATCAATAAGATCTAATAATATGTAACATTGGATGTAAGAAAAAAATAATATGATTTCCTTGTTGTCGTGTTTATTTATGTATATGTATTATATATGTTTGTATCCGTAAAATTAGTTTCATTGTATATTTATGTAAGGTTGTAATGAGAAAAGTAAATAAATACATATTTAATGTGAAAATTATTAAAGTCATTTTTTAAAAATGACTTCAAAAGTCCACACTTTTAAAGTAGTTTATAAGAAAATGACTTTAAAAGTATGCACTTTTAAAGTCATTTAAAAAAAAACCACTTTAAAAGTCCATACTTTAAAAGTTGTTTCCAAAAAAATGACTTTAAAAGTATGAACTTTTAAAGTCTTTTCCTGAAAATGACTTCAAAAGTGTGTACTTTTAAAGTCATTTTTTTGGAAACGACTTCAAAATTTATGTCTATTTTAATAATTATTTCATCGACTTCTGCCATGTCTTCTCGCTTTGTGTTTATTATTTGTGCACAAAATCTAAACTAGATTTCTTTTTCCCTACTCTGAACCAAATCCTACCTATGAATTATAACTACATTTACAAATTTGGAGGCAATATTGATTTTTGAGTGTTGGTCAATATCTCTTTGTTTGGCTCATATGTATTAGGCATATATATTTGAAGAATTTTTACAAGGTTGTGGGTTAAAAAAATTTCTTTTGAAATTTAATTTCATTCATGAATGTGTCTATCATATTTTGCCTTTTTTTTATTATTAATTGAAAATTTCCATGAAATGTAATTATTTTAAATACTTTTAATTCATGTATATCTAATCTTTGGTAAAATGTCTAACCTAATCTTTTCACATCTTACAAGTCTCCACGCAAATTTTCTTTGATTTCTTATGATAATGGATAAATATGCTTGAATGACTACGACAAGAACATCAAAAGAATATGAGGAGGGTACAACAAATTTCATAGAGTTTGCACTTAAGGTAGGTATTGATCATAATCACGTGTTGTCCATGCTCAAAATGTGGAAACTTGAAAAAAAAAGTAACTATAGGGGTGTTGAGAGAACACTTGTGCTTCAATGGAATCGATGAAAGCTACCACCCTTGGATTTGGCATGGAGAAGAAGTTTCGCATAGGCCCTTGACAAGGCTTGGAAGATATGATCAAGACACTATAGGAAGTGTTGGAGATAGTAGTACAGTTATACCAATGTTTTGAGATGCATATGATGACTTCTAGGATGTCCACGAACAATTTCATACTACATTAGAGGAAGTCAATGAGCCATTGTACCTTGAGTGTAAAGATTATACCAAGCTATCTGCAGTAGTAGAACTTTACAATGTGAAATCAAGATTTGGATTTTCAGATCAAGGTTTTACAGAAGTATTGAAAGTTGTGGGTAAGATGCTATCAAAGGATAATAAATTGGTGACGTTCACATGGGAGTCAAAGAAAACCATGGCTACACTAGGGTTGAAGTATGAGAATATACATTTGTGTCCTAATGACTACATCTTATATAGGAAGGAGCACAAGGATAAAACTACATGCCCAACTTGTGGATAGCCAAGATAAAAGTTAAATAAGAATTTAACTAAGACAATTACAGGCGTTCTTGCAAAGGTTCTATAGTACTTCCCTCCTATTCCAATGTTCAAAAGAATGTTTTGTATAATAGAAATAGCAAAGAAATTAGTGTGGCATGCCAATGACAAAGTAGCTGATAGCTTTTCATGCCATCCAATAAATAGCCCAACATGGAAACTCGTAGACTTCATGTGGCCTAATTTTGGTGAAGAACCTAGAAACCTACGACTAGCATTATTTGCAGATGGGATTAATCCTCATGGTTATATGAGTAGCAAGTATAGTTGTTGGCCCATTATATTAGTTTACCATAACCTTCCACCATCTCTATGCATTAAGAGGAAGTTCATGATGCTAACTATGTTTATATCAAGTCCAAAGCAGCCAGGGAATGACATTGAAGGGTACTTGTCTCCCTTGATCGATGATCTTGAGACATTATGAGACGTAGGTGTTGAAGCATACGATGCATATAGGAAAGAGTCATTCACCCTAAAGGCTATACTATTGTGGACAATAAGTGACTTCCCTGCATAAGATAATTTGTTTGGATGCACTGTGAAGGTATACAATGCTTGTGCTATCTATAGTGATCAAATATGTGCTATACAACTTAAACATGGTTTGAACATGACATTCCTTGGGCACAAAAGAAGGTTGTACAAAGACCATCCATATCATTTTAAGAAGGGAGGGTTTAACGGGAGTGTAGAGGCAAGGATACCTCCAAAGATGTTGACAGGACATCAAGTATTAGAGCAGGTTGAAAAAATTAATGTTTTATGGGGAAAGAATAGGAAGAAATCAAGTAAATGTGTAGGTGAAAGTAATTGTAGAAGTTTTTGGAAGAAGAAATAAATATTTTTTCATTTGTCATACTAGAAATCACTGCATATGCATCATGTGCTTGATGTCATGCACATTGAGAAGAATGTGTGTGAAAGCTTGACCGGTACCTTGCTTAATATCCTAAGAAAAAAAAATGATAGACTTGCAGCTCGAATGGATCTTATGAACATGGGTTTGAAGAGGAGGTTGCACCCTAAGGATAAGGGCAGTCAAGGAATATACCTACCTAAGGCAAATTATACTCTCGATAGTGAGGAGAGGAGAATAATGTGTAAAACCATGTTCGAGCTCAAAGTCCCAGTCGACTACTCTTCAAACTTCAAAAACATTGTTTTCATAGAAGAGCTAAAATTGTTGGGGATGAAGTCTCACAATTTTCATTTATTGATGCAACAACTACTGCCAGCGGTTGTATGTTCTGTGTTATTGGACAAAGTTAGGGTAGCTATTACAAAATTCTGCTACTTCTTTAATGCTTTGTGCAAGAAGGTGGTTGGTATTTCAAAATTACAAGAAATTCAAGGTCATCTAGTGACAACTTTATGTGAGCTTGAGACAATCTTCCCACCATCCTTCTTTGTGGGCCAATTTACTTGCGATAGATGTATCTGTTTGATGGTACATGAAAATTTTAAAAGGGTATGTATGTAATCACAACCGGCCAGAGGGGTGTATAGCCGAATGTTATATTGCAAAGGACGTAGTGGAGTTTTGCACAAAGTACTTAGTAGGAGTGGATGCCATTGGAATCCCAAGAAAGAAACAATTAGTTGTATTTCATGATCCAAAGGTTGGCGAACCTTCATCGAGTGGTTATGTATTGACAGTTGACTAAAGAGAACGAGACTAACACATCTTTATGTGTTACGAAATGTTGATGAACTCCAACCTTACATTGAGTAAGTTGATCATGCATGCATGCACTTATGTAAAATTTAATTGTTGATGGTTAATTACATTTTCCATGATTACTCTATTAATTTGTGTGTGTGTGTGTGTGTGTGTGTGTGTGTGTTTGTGTATGTGTGTACACAGTGAACACATGGATGTACTCAAGGCAAAGAATCCAAGTTACACAAAGAAACAAAAGTAGCTACAATTTGAGCATTGTCACACTTTTAATAATTGACTGTGTAAGAAGGTAAAATGAAAGAAATCTCGCTTAAGTTAAAAAACTACATTGTTTATATATATATGTATGTATTAATCTTACTTAAAGCCTACTTAATATAAATATACACAAATTGAAGATCAATAAGAAGTAGTAGGCAATGATATGTTAGAAACCTTGGGCTAGACAGTGATGGGACCATGACTAGAAGTAATAAATATGCCGAATATGCCATCAATGATTTTTTCTTTTACAAAAAAGGTCATGATAACTCAAGAGTGCAATAGAATAGTAGAGTTAGCTTAATTGCCAATGCTACATTCTGTTCAAGTTTAAAGGATAATAGGCCAATAGTGGCGGATGATATTTATTGTAGGGTTATAAGAGAGATTTGGGCGGTGGATTATACTTTTAGAATGTGGTTGTGTTTAAGTGTGATTGGGTAGAACACAATAGCATCAAAATCGATGCCATTGAATTGACATTGTTTGACCTCAACAAGATCAGCTATAAAATGATCAATTTATTTTGGCATCTCAAGCAAAACAAGTATTTTATGTACAAGATGAACATGATAAGAGATGGTCAATTGTTTTATCATCTTGTACGAGGGATTTTTATGATGATGACTATCTAGGAGATACTAAAATAAATTACCCTTTTGTTACAAAAACAATCCCATCATTCGAAGTAATACTTAGTGAGTTTGAGGATTATGTGTGTGACAATGGTGAGGAAGGTGCTTGGGTTTGCAAAAACAAAATATTTTGGGGTATGTGGAATATGTATAATAGTCAGTTGCTACAATATATATATATATATATATATCTAATTTTTAGCTCTCTTGTCATGAGCTATATGGGTTGATAAGTGAGCTACATGTGCATACAAAGAATGCATGAATTAATATTGACTATTAAATTATTATTTTTTCTTCATTTTGTATTAATTGTTAGATATTGTAAAGTACTAACATAAAAGGTGCATATATTTTGAACATTTTTTTTTTTTTTTTTTATAAAGTAGACTTTGAAGTGTATACTTTTAAAGTCATTTAAAAAAAATGACTTTAAAATTGAATACTTTTAAAGTCATTTTAATAGTAATGACTTTAAAAAGTCTGCACTTTTAAAGTCGTTTTATTAAAACAACTTTAAAAGTATTCAATTTTAAAGTTATTTTCTAAACACAACTTTAAATGTATAACACACTTCATAATTAATTATTCATCTTATTTTGCTTAATGTTCTTTTATTAGTACAGTTTTTGTACTTCTATGTTTATCACTATTTTTAGTTCTTTAGGAGTGTTTCTATAATATTTTGTGATGCAAGTAAACTTTGAAAGCTTAGTGTCAATCAAATACATATATTCAATTAAAATTCAGTGTAATCCTGAGCCCTGAACCTTGAACCCTAAACCTTAGATCCTAAACCCGAACCCGAACCCTAACCCTGAACCCTAATTCAATATATATAATTTTTAGCTCTTTTGTCATGAGCTATGGATTGATAAGTGGACTAGCTATATTTTCATACAAAGAATATATGGATGAATCTATGTTGACTTTAAAAGTGTACAGTTTAAGAGTATATACATCAAATAATAATTTACAATAGTTTTAGTTATGTGAATTTGGTGCCAAGAAAACTTTATTATAAGAACCACCCTCTCTCACAAGCACACACATGCACAACTCATGAAATGGACAGGGAAATTTAAGCTAACACACTCACATTCCCACCTCATAATTAATTTATCATCTTATTTTGCTTAATGTTCTTTTATTAGTATAGTTTTTGTACTTACTTTGGTTATCACGTATTTTTAGTTCTTTAGGAGTGTTTCAACAATAATATTTTGTGGTGCAAGTAAACTTTGCAATCTTAGTGTCAATCAAATACATATATTCATTTAAAATTAATTAAGTGTAGATCAACCATGAACCCTAATCCTAACCCTAACCTTGAAGCCCTAGCCGTGCATGAACCTTAACCATGAGCCCTTAACCTAAGCCAGATCACTGTTCCTTGAACACTTTGAACCCTGAACACTTACACATAAGTATAACTTATCTTGACCCTGAGCCCCTAACCATGAACCCTAACCCTAAACCTGAGCCCTTAACTACTCTAACCCAAATCATGTTCCCTGAACACTTGAACACTTATGTAAGCACCCCAAACCCTTACCATGAACCTTAATCCTAAGCCCTTAACCTAACCCCATGCACCATGTTCCATGAACACTTGAACCCCGAACACTTGAACACTGAACCCTTACCCTGAACCTCTTCTCACGAACTTGATTTGAAGTGGTGTTTTTTGTTCAAGTTCTTTTCTGGATCATCCTTCTTTGTAAGGGAAGTTTATTTTTAATTGGTCTTAAGTTCTCCTAAACGACATTGATTTGCTGAATCCCATGGCAGAACTCGAGAAAAGGAGGTGCAAGCTCAAGCATCTTGTTTAGACCCCCAACTCTTTTTTCATGGTATAATTCTATGCCACTTGTATTCTAATAAATTTCCTTATCTCTGATGTAATCTAATAGGTGTTCTTTTCATGTTCATTTTGATAATAATGAAGGATGTCAAGTGTTAGGGATGCTTCAACATGTAATCCTTTACTGGCATTCCTTGTGTCTAAATTGGTTCTGATTTACTACTTTATTTGATTTGTTAGAGTTTTGTCTAATTGAGCTCTCCTTTTTCTTGTTTGGTTATATTTGAAATGGGGTTTTCTTTCTCCTTGTTTTGCAAAACAACTATTTTTAGCCATTCTCAGACTGTTGTCGTATGTGGGAATTGCCGGATGGTCTTGTGTCAGGCAACTGAAGGACGGGCAAGACTTATAGAGGGATGTTCCTTCAGGAGGAAGGGAGATTAAATGGTTTTCCTTTCCTTTTTGTCCCTCCTATGTAACATCCCACAAGAAAAAAGAGAGTAAAACATATTATTAAAGGAGGGGGCCAAATTGACATCGGCACCCCCCACTTAAGTAAAACACTACGTTAGGTCTGTTTTTCCCTGAAACCCAACAGAGAAAAAGAGAGAAACCCTACAAGGAGAGGGAAGGAGAAGAAAGAAGAAGAAGGAGAAGAAGAAGGGAAAGAGGAAGGAGACGGGGAAAGGTGCTTGCACATTGAGAAGGCTAGACATGCTATTAAATGCAGATGCCAGAGAAGAAAAGAGGGATTTTGGGGGGTTTCCATGTCGCCAGAAGATGAGGAGCTCATTCATGATAATGGAACCTTGGATTTCAGATTTGAACCCCTCACCTTACTCACCTCAAGGTATAAGGAAAAAGCCCTTTCATTTCACTATGATCGGAGGAGGAAAAAATGGGTTTGTTGGCTGGTCGGAGCTTGTAGGCCATCCCCAGAGATGATGATAACTCGGATCATTGATCTGAGCCGGTCATCTTGCACAGCTAGCCTAAAAGAATAGAAACCCTAGGGTTATGGAAGGATTGGTGATGATATAGGTAGTTGATTTAGGAGGGGACTGCTATGCGACGTGGATCAAAGGATTTTTCCTAAAATCAGCTTCAATCCACGCGATCCAAGGGTATAGGAAGTACAATGATGTGCTTTGATGGTAAGATCCGTGAAACCGAACTTTTAATTTGATGAATTTTGTTAAATCCATGCATTTTTATACTAGATCTAGATTTAGGGATGATCTAACCGTCCATTCCTTATCCAAACCTAGGATTAGGTAAGTAAATACTTGATAAAGCCTGAAATCAACTAAGATCATCGATCTAAGCTGAAAACTGATCAGACATTCTCAATCATTTGATTAGGTACTGTTCATACAACAACTTTGTGATGTCTGATAAATAATCAGACACCATAGATGGGTTTTAAAGTATTGAAATTGCTAGGATATGGCACAAATTGAAGAATCTAGATTGAAATTGAGCAGAAATCCTTAAATTGACCGATCAGACAGTAGAGTAATAAGGACTTGGCACTTCTGATGGGTGATCAGATGCCACCATTGTGCACCATGACCTTTATTAAGTTAAGATACTCAAAAAATTTAAGATAAAGCCACTGAACAATGAAAGCAACTTGCAATCACTTAAGATGAATGGTGGATAACCAATGGCATGGATTAGAAATTCAGTAATCATTGGTCATTCAATTAGCTATCAACCAATAGCTAATGAAACACTCTTAGCATAGAAATAAGCACTATCACTTCACCTTGTGAAAATTAGTGCTAGGGACTAACTTAGAGGGAGCTTCCATATTGGAAAAGTTAAGAGAAGTCCTAGAATAGTATAGCTGAATGTGTTTTTGTACTTTACAGAGGTGTGACTGATTGCGAGAATGTATGCAAATTGAATAAAGTATTCCCATCAGTGAACTAGAAGAGCACCATTTGAGGTAGGTGATTACATTTGGGATTTCTTCGATCATAATTTGTTATATGAAATTCTTAAGGCATGTGTTTTATGCACTGTTATGATTTATTGAAATGTGTTCAGTATTTCATGTTCGATATCGTAACATTTGGTTATGTGATTATTCATGTTTTGATGTGTGATGGGTTCCACCTCATCATGGATTTTGATTTGAGACTTTTGGGTGAAGCGGGGTAAGCCAGGTCCTTATACCAATTTGAGGGCGAGCAGAGGGATGGCTAATAAGCTTCTGTTGGGATAGATTGATGTGGGTTGCTTGTGAGAGACCCAGGGTTGGAGTGTATTGGGTGAAGCGGGGTATGCCACGTCCTTGTATTGATTTGAGGGTGGGCCGAGGGATGGCTAATAGGTTTTCATAGGGAATAGATTGATCCAAGCTGCACGTGAGGGACCCAGGGTTGGAGTGTGTTGGGTAAAGCGGGGTAAGTCGAGTCCTTGTACCTAATTAAGGGTGGGCAGGGGGATGGCTGACATGCTTCCGTCGGGAATGGATTGATGCGAGTTGCACGTGAAGGACCCAGGGTTAGAGTGTGTTGGGTGAAGTGGGGTAAGCCAGTTCCTTGTACTGATTTGAAGGCAGGCCAAGGGATTTGGTTGACAAACTTCCGTCAGGAACAAATTGATGAGGGCTACACGTGAGGGACCTAGATTTGGAGTGAGTACTCATTACCATTGCTATGAGTGTAATTGAGACACTCATAGGGCTTGATTGTGTACATCATTCCATGCTCATGACATGCATTATATTTTCTATAAACACAAACTTTTATTATTGTGATGGATGTGTATCCATGTGTTTCATGCCTTGCATGCTATGACACTTAGATTTGATAACGATTTGTTTATCTCATGATTTCCTAATTTATCCATTATGGATATTTGATGTTTCTCATGCTTTGTATACATTCATCTTATGAGATTTCACCATGATTATAATACCTCATGCCATGTGATTTTATCATATTTTTATTGAATGTGATCACCTACACAAGCGATAGCTTGCTGAGGCATTGCTTTGTTTTGCAATGCCTCAAATTTAGAGCGCGATAGCACTAAGGGTATGCAGGTGGAGTAGCGTTGACTGAGCGAGGACCTTGAGGACCATCTACCTTTTTGTACATCAGAGATGGATTAGCTTATGTCTCTTAGACTTGTGTTTAGACTCTTTGGGCTGTACATGAATGTTATTATTTTGGATAGATTGGACACACACTTTGTATAGTATATATTTACTTGCACACATGGGCATGATGTGGTGATCATGGATGGAACCCTGGGGATTTTAGACATGTTATTATTGCTATTTTTTTTCACAGTTATTATTGGTTTATGGTGATTTTAAATTGAGCATGCTCAAAGTATTGAGATTTGATTTTGTTATTGTCATAATATTTGGGATGCAGATGACCCTCGGGGTTTTTCCTTTTGGTGTTTCCTTTAATGCTGCAAAATTTTTATTAATTATGAGTTTTTATTTTTAGGGATCCTACCTATTTTATTTTAAACGAATTATTTTTACTCTTATGACTTTGGGAAAAAGGTTTAGAAAACTCAGGGTGTCACATCCTGAGTCAAAATGGGTTAGTTTCAAAAGAGAACTTAGTGTCCTTGGTTTTGTTTCTTTTGCAAAAATATATCTTTTTGGAAGACATGGTTTTGTTACTTTGATCTGTAGCATTTCAGTTTAGTTTTGTAGTACATTGCAATTTGAGGTTTGTTTGAGCTCTTATGCTTATTTTGTTATCAATACCTTGGCTATTTATATGAGATAATATTCTTGTTAATGGTTTGTATACTTGTAGCTATTCTTGAAACTTGCATTATAGTTGATCTTCATTGTGTGGAAGGGTCATTTTTACATCTAGATGGTTGTTATGCACCACTAATTTAAGCTTCATATTGGAATAAGGGACAATTATACTCATCAATTCTCCATATGCCTATGCTTTATGGCCTATCTTTTACATAGCCTCTCTTACTACGCACTCTTCACAGTGGTGTCACAGGTCATTGGGACATCATTACTTGAAGACACAGGCTTATGATTAATGTATATCTTATACATAGCTTCTCTTACTGTATGCTTTCCACAATGGTGTTACAGGTCACTCGGACATCATTACATTAAAAGTTTGGTTTCTTTAATCATTGTGAACTTAACTTGGGACTATCTTCTTGCTAGCATGGTAGTGGGCTGAACCTTTAGAATGTTTGCTAATAGGGATACTAGATAGGCAATTACACTTTTTCCTCAGCAGATACTGTAGTTTAGATCATCTTTAGAGATGGTAGTTTTTGGATGAAGGTATTGCTTGAGGAAGTCATTTGCAATCACTTGTACTACTATAGGTTATTATTCTCCCATAAAGTTTATTTCATTTGCACACAATAGATCTTGAACTCCCTTATTGTGTTGCCAGTACATGCTTGCTACTTCCATGTCTTCAGTGCATTGTGATTGGTGAATCCATTGGAGAAAGTCTTGATTAAGTTGTAACACTAGCAAGGGAAAAGGTTAAGTGTTAGTTCAATTGATCCCTTGTAACCAAATGTTTCCTTAAATATGGTTTCTTCTTTTGTAAAAATGTGTACTGATGGTAGAGTTTTTTGGATGCTTGAATTTCAAATTCTGCTTATTATTTAGTTTCCTTTTCATGCATTCTATTGTAAGAACTTCACAAGCTAAACTATAAGTTGTACCCATTCAAGCATGCTTTGTTATATGGTTTTTGTGGTGTGTGAGTTTTGATCCTTTCTTTACGATCTCCATCCATGTTGAGATCAATTAGGAGTTTCAGTTGCTCCAAAACTTTGTTTTTCACCCTATCCATGATGAATCTTATTTCTTGTTTGAGGTTAGTTTTCCTTATCCCAAGTTGCTGCATTTACTTTTTCAGTTCATTCTTCTAGGATTTGTTTATAAGATCCTATGGATGCTAACCCATATTCTTTTTTACAATTGTGAGCATCTAGTAATTCCTTTGAAGGGTTTCATGATCAATGATTAGCAATAGCAATGCTGATCTTTTTGCTGGACTATTGACTGTCTAATCTTTGGTTGATTGTTAGATACTTCGTGTGCATTCATAATCAAGTATCCTTTCAAGAACTAATGCAAGGAATTTACTTTCAGTAAATGTATAGTTTGTTCAAAAGATACGTTATCATCAGTACAAGTCAATAAGAATGCCTCTAAGGCTGAAGTGGGCCTCTGTAAAGAATGTCTATTGTGCTTTATATTTCACCTTCCTAATTTTTTATCTATTATCGTAGGTTGGGGATGTTTTGGAGCACATTTGAGTGAAAAATTTCACTAAATTGCAAATATTGTTAAATTGGGATTTACACCCTACACAATTAGACAAAGTTACAATTGCTAGAGATTGAGATTTTAGCGACTTAGACCCCACTTAGACCCCCCTTGGTGTCTATCTTCATGGTATATTTTTTTATTGATAGAATTCTTTTAGAAGGGGTCTTAGCGCAACGGTAAATTTATTGTTGTGACTTTGAGGTTATGAGTTCAAGGCATGGAAATAGTCTCTTGCAAAAATGCAAGGTAGGTTTGCCGCTTCCTTAGACCCTGCATACATGGTGTGAGCTTCATGCACTAGGCTACATTTTTTTTTTTTTAAATCTTTTGATATCTTTTGTCCTGATGTTGATAAGATGAATCTTTTGTGTCCTCTTTCTTTAAATACAATAGATAAAGAAAACTAAAAAATCCATGAGTTAGTTTGAAATTGACAAATATGCCCTTTAAAAAGGAATTGGTTTTAGTTAATGCTGAGGGTATTTTGGTCCTTTGTTTCAATAGGAGTCACAGTTGTTGTCGAGAGCTTTTTTGTAATTTCAATTTTCTAGAAAACAACTTTGGGCCTTCCTTTTAAAAAATTATGATTTTGAGGCTGTATTGGCGATTTTCATTAATTTTCACGAATAGTGATGAGGCTATCTCAACTTCCTTCTTATAATCAAGATTTCTCTAATCATGATTTTAGAAACTCTGAGAAAGGGTTAATCCAAAGGGTACCTTAGCAGCTCAAATAGTTGTTTATATTGGGTGTTTAGCTTGGTTCTTGAAGGCCAAATTGGAAATCTCCAATTGGGAGTAGTGGCTATGAATTTTTTTTGGCTTAAAACTATTATTATCTATTCTTGAGAGCTATTAATGCTCTAAATACCTTTTTAGCTTTTGACATGCAAAGAGTATTTGATGGGCCCTTGCAGGCATGCTGCTAGCATCTTGGAATATGTTCTAGTAGTTTTGTTGTCTTTGTTTGGTACCCACTATGGCCATTCGACATGATTATGATTTTATAATATCCTAGGGTTCCAATAGTCACAATATTTTTTGCTTTGGGGCGCCCATACACCCTCACAGCTTTGTGCTTCCTAGTTTCCTAAGAAAATTGCATTGTGACCATTAGAGTTCTCCGAACTCTTATAAGTAGCCTAGTTTCCTCTCCTAAGGCTACGTGGGACTAATTCTCTGTCCTTCACCCTAGTCTAGAAGCTTGTTAGCCTTCTTTTGGCCCGCCCTCATTGGCCCAAGGCTTCACATCTTCCCCCCTTAGGGAACACGTGCCCCCAGTGTGGTTTCCCAGAAAAAAACACGTTGTGACCATTAAAGTTCCTAGAAGTCTTATAAGCATCCCAGTTTCCTCTCCCTAGGTGATGTGGGACTAACTCTCTATCCTTCATCCCAGCCTCGAAGCTTACCAGCCTTCTTTTGGCCCACCCTCATCAGCCCAAGGCTTCACATAATATAACATCCCTAATTTCTAAATCTCAATTTTAGTGAATTTTAGAAAATATTAAATTAGAATGAAAAGAACATATTAAATTCATATTTTTGGAGTTTTATAAGTGAAAGACTAGATAGTCATCTAATCTAGGATTGAGAATGACACCAAGTTTGTAGAAATTGGAGTTTGGATGAAGGAGATATGGGTATTTGAATATGAGGGGCAATTTAAAAAAGAAAAAAAGGAAAGAAGAAGAAGAAATTCTTAAATGAAGGGGGTCATATTTGATACAAGCACCCCGTCACTAAAGTGAACCCCACAAATGTCGGGTCTGTTCTTTCCAAACTCAACAAAAACAAAGGGAAGGAGAGAGAAAAACTCAATGAGGGAGACTAGAGGAGGAAAAGAGAATGTAAGAAGGAAAAAGGAGAGAGGGAAGAGAACGAAAGAACAGAGGCAGGGCCGAGATTTGCACATTGGAAAACCCCAACACAATAGAAGATGAGGGAAGCAAGGGCTTTTAGGTGCTAGATTTCTAGGCCATCATCAGAGACGACACTAGCTCGAATCACTGATTTGAGCCGATCTTATTGTCCAGCACGATGAAACGAAGGAAACCCCTAAGTTTATGTGGAGATTAGAGATGATTTGGATAGTAGATAGGAAGGGAGCAGTGTGTGCGACGTTTCTTGGAGGGTTACACCTAAAACTAGAGGTAATCTGACTCATCCAAGGAGGGGAAAAGCATGGAGATGCATCCAAGAGGTAAGATTAACAAAACCCAACTCTTGATTTTTTATTTTTGGCTAAATCTGTATAGTTTTATGCTAGACCTAAGTTTATCGACAATCTAGCCATCCATTTTTTGATCTAAACCTAGGAGTAAGTAAGTGAGTACTTAATAAAGCCTGAAATTGACTGAGATTGTCGATCTAAGCTAGAAACCAATCGGATCATTTGAGCCATCCGATTAGGTACTATTTGCATAGTAACTTCTTAGCATCTGATCAATGATCAGACACCACAGATGAGTTCTAGAGTATTGAATTGCTAGTATTTAGCACAAATGAAGGCATCTAGAATGAAATTGATCGAAAAACCTAAACCATTCGATAGGACACTAGAGTAATAAAGACTTGGCCATTTCTAATTAGTGATCAAATGCCATCATTGTGCACCTTGACTTTTACTAAGTTAAGACATTCTGAAAAAATTAAGACAAGGCCACTGAATAGTTAAAGAAACTTGCAATCACTTAAGATGAGTGGTGGGTAGCCAATCTAGGGCCAATGGCGTGGATTGGAAATTTAGTAACCATTGGTCATTTAATTAGCTATCAACCAATAGCTAATGAAATGCTTTTAACACAGTAATAAGTGCTGTCACTCTACATTGTGTCGAATAGTGCCAGGAGCTAACTTAGAGAAAATTTCCATGCTAGGGAAGCTAAGAGAAGTCATAGAATTGTATATTTGAATATGTGTTTGTATTTTTACAGAGGTATGATTGACTTGGAACGCGTATGCAAGCTAAATGAATTATTTTCTTTAGAGAAACTGAAGATCTCCATTGAGGTAGGTGGAATTAAGATTACAAGATTTTTGCCATATGCGTATTTGTATATGAATTTTAAGTTATATGAATTTCAATCATTGAAACAAGCCTTTTAGTTTATATGAAAGATAAGATGAAGATGCATGTTGAAATTGAACCATTATTTAACTGTTCATGCATAAGCCATGTATTATGATGAACCATGTGAGAAATATACGACTAATACCTGGAATTGATCCTTGAGGTGTGTCTTGGGGTTTGGAGTATCTTTGGGTTTAACCCACTGTGTTGACTCACTGTGCCAAGAGGATAATATTGTGTCTACAGTGTACTTGATCATGGAATTGATCCTTGAGGTGTGTCTTTGGGTTTAACCCATTGCACTGACTCATTGTGCCAAGAGGATAATATTGTGTCTACTGTGTACTTGATCTTGGAATTGATCCTTGAGCTGTATATTTGGGTTTAAGCCACTGCGCTGACTCATTGCGCCAAGAGGATAATATTGTGTCTACTGTGTACTTCATCATGAAAGTGATCCTTGAGGTGTGTCTTTGGGTTTAATCCACTATGCTGAGAGGATAATATTGTATTTACTGTGTACTTGATCATGAAACAGATCCTTGCGGTGTGAATTTGGGTTTATCCCATTGCGCTGATTCACTATGCCAAAGAGGACAATATTGTTTGTTGTGCACTCTGATACACGCAGCAATGCATTGGTATTTGGTATGTGAAATGGCTCATAAGAGCGAAGACTGGTATCAGGAAATGTAAAGGACTTGTAAGTTTGATATGTGGTTTCATACTTTGCATTTCAAGGAATGTGAATTAGTATTGATGCATCCATATGTCTTCGTTTGTAGCATGCTTTCATGATCTTGATAAATGTTGACTATTTCAAGTTAAATGATAATTGAATGGTAGCTACATGATTCAGCATGGACAAATTGATCTATATAGAATTATCATGATTTTGTTTATATAAAATTGTGTCTTTTTCCACCTACATCACCGATTGCTTGCAAAGGAATTGCTTTGGTTTGCAATGCCTCAGATACAGAGAATAGTATCAGGTTTGACATGTTGACAATACCTTAGGATAGAGGACTCCCAAGGAATAGGAGTTGTTAGTGACAGGAGTGCACCAACGAAAACTTTGGACAAGGACATGTAAGAATTGGTTTCTGAATTGAAGTTATTGTACCATAAATGAGAAAGAGGCTGCATTGTATGTAATTGATGGAGTTTAGATGACTTATATAATAGGGTTGTGATGTGGAGGTTTTGGGTGTATTTTGTTTAAGTAATTTGTTTTTATTCTATTGATGTATGAAAAGGAGACAGAGTCTACAATTACGTTTAAAAATTGTCAATGAATATTTATTAAGAACCTCATAATGACATGCGTTAAATTTCATATGTTTGAAAAACAGAGGAATCTCTGCCAAGTTTTTGATAGAAATGAGTGCTCATTTCACTGAGAACCCTTGTTTTGATAAAAGAAAATTGAATTTGGGGTTTTTCAAAGTGTATTTAAAAGAAAAGATCCTTTCGTTGTTGTTTACTCTATTTAAATGATTTTTTATTAGAGATTGATCTCTTTATGTCAATGTCTTTTGCATTCAAAAAGTGTTAGAAAAACTTGGATCGTCACAGTTCGTATCAGAGCCGAGGTTTAGTCCACTCCCAACCAGTCACATTGAGTAAAGTCTTAAGCAGTCGCAAAAGTAAGATGTTGTGATTAATGAGTTTAAGAGTAACTCATAAAAGGATCTTGTGATGAAGGGAAGGATGACACTTAAGAGGATGAGTCAGAGGATAATAAACCCCTCTGCTAAGCCATCTGACCAGGGAAGTCAAATGACAGACTTCATGGCCAACATGATGCAAAGCCTCAGTTGGCTAATGCAGTAGCAATAATAGATGCAACCCACAAGGGGTTGATAAGTTCTAAGAAGACAATAGGTTTTTAGTCTTGGTATAACTAAGAGGAGTAATCCTATGAAATTAGTACAGTTCTTAGAGTAATAAACAATAGTACAAGAGTACAAAATTAGTATATTTGAATGAAAACTTTATAAAAAATAGATCTATTCACATGGGGTGACCTTTAGAAGATCCAAGTTTTAATTCTGATGATGCATATAAACCTTTGAGAATTATGATGACTATTACACAATAATATTATGATTATAATGAAAAGAGAGCAGAGAGTAATCACGATGGAAGAGAACTCAAAAAAAGAAAAGAGAGAGAGAGAGAGAGAGAGAGAGAGAGAGAGAGAGAGAGAGAGAGAGAGAGAGAGAGAGAGAGAGAGAGAGAGAGAGAGAGAGAGAGAGAGAGAGAGAGAGAGAATTACAACATTAGTCTATATATGTTGTGGATATATTTGATGGATAAATTTCGGTATGAGGAAAATCAATGGAAATTGATCTACTTATGTAAACAAATTTTGATAGAAGGAATGAAAATGAGTTATTCCTTATATATACAGATATACTGACAGCTAGCCATCATTGAAAGTGAATACCTATTCAAATGATTCTTAAGAGTTCTAGTTATGAATTGGAGGGGCATAATGCCTAGAGGGATAACAATTGTTTTATAAGGATGATTACTAAATGATAAGAAAGAAAGGCAGATGAGTGGACAATTGAAGCATGAATACAAAAACTTAGTGAATAAGTTTAAGCTCTAACTTGGATAGTGTGTAAACTTTTGAAAAGGCCTAACAACTATGGTAATAACAATAGTATGATAATAATGACGAAGGATCAAGAATGATTAAAATTAATGAGAACTTGAGAGAGTTAGAGAAGTATTGTATTAACCTAAACTTGAAAAGGGGATTTATTTGATGAAATAAGGTTCTCGTGTTCTTATGGATGAATTTTTTGAGCTATGAGATGAAAATTAATGAGTTCTTGTACATAAAAAAATAAATTATTGATGGCTAGGATTTATTAGAAGAGAATGTTTATGAATTGTTGTGAGGATTTTAATTGTTATTTGAAATGAATATTGCTTGAAAGACATGGCAACTATTTTATAAGAATAATCATTAAATATTACATGATGAATCAACTAAGAAGAGATAGTTGTAGTGAATGGAGTAGGATGGAATTAATTTACATTCAACACTGATATTGATGAGATTGTGGTTACTAATAATGAAGGTTATTATAAAAGATTAGTTTCATTAGATGTGAGATTAATAGAGTTGCAATTGATTTTGACTAATATGACCATAGAATAATTAATTAATTAATTAATTACAGGAAATGAAATGGTGGAAGTGAAGACACCAAAATTGTAATTATGAGGATTCTAATGATGGTCATTTGAGAGGACATATTCCTCTATTGCTGAGACCTTTATCTATAAGTCTCTTGAGAAGGCCAGTAATGATCAATATATTTTCCTGAGGACTAACTGGTGATGCAGAGAGAGAGAGAGAGAGAGAGAGAGAGAGAGAGAGAGAGAGAGAGAGAGAGAGAGAGAGAGAGAGAGAGAGTTGGCTACTTTAACGCAAAGGTATCAGGCAGCTCAACAATATTTGAAATGGGTTTACAGGCCAAAGAGGTGTGTTACTTACATGGGCAAGTGCCTGAACAATTATATCGTAGAATTAGTGGATGCCACAGTATCAATAGCCACCATTATAGCAAAAATCCTTTAGATGCTTCATTGTGGTGAGTTAGTACATTCTTTTAAAGACTATTCTAGAGGACAGCAAGTCAGACATATTGGCAGGGCAGAGATGGCCCCACATTAGCAGTGATGAGTTCTACTATTACTTTGAGGCAAGCATGGGCTTCAAACTAGTTCGTGGAGAGTATTTTCCTAATTGTTAGTAGGCATGTTATGATCTTCCTTGACCTAGGACCGAATCATTTTTTTTGTTTTATGTGCTGGCATAGATTCATGTGGCCTACCCCTTGTGACAACTCGAGTTTTTGTAACACATTTTGTAATGTATTTTGAACGGCAGGGCCCTTAATAGTGTAAATTTTTTTCGTAAAACAAAGTAGCGGAAATTCTTTTCTTTTGAACTTGTTTTGTAAAACCCAAGCCATCACTTCATACATAACATAAGTAGAATTTTTTGTACAAGATAAAATTCCATTGAAGGAATAGAATTTCATTAAATTCCAGAATCCATCCAGTGGTTCACAGTGCAGCCAAATCTATTACAATACTTGTCCAAATTACATAATCCAAAACTCAAGCTCACCATACAATAAAACTCTCAATAAAGCAAAATACATATCTTCAAGGGTATACCTTGAAGATTATTCTCTTCAAGTCTTCTATCGTCTTCAGCTGCTAACTCTCCTTCCCTGTATCTGAGATATTGCAACATTTACAATATCTCAGCAAGCAATGCTTGGTAGGGGATTCAAGAAGCATAATAATTGACAATGTAATTCTAATACTTCATAATCCCATTATCCCTAAACATATTCATGTCTCTACTCTTTACTTTGTAAGTTATGTACATCCATATATGTACATACTATACATGGGTAAATCAGTTAAATTTATGAAAGTAGTCAAATATCATTCCCAACTAAGCTAATCAATTCCCTCTATTATGAGAATTTAGTATTTCAGCTAATCTTACACTGAAAATTTCCCTTCTTGGAAAATATTGGTAATATACAATTACCTAGCATTTCATTATGCTGAAACATAAGGCATTTCATTATGCCTATTCTTATATGCATCATAGTGCAAAATAATCAAAAGGGCTACCATGCTGCAGTCTGATCAGTACTAGCGCACTTGGATAACTGCCCTATTCACCACTGATACCATGGTAGAAAATATTATATCACTGCCCATATGGGGGGACAAGACTTTCACAGTGGTGGCCTTCCCATAATTGCCCCCACTCGACTTTTAGCCTATCATAGGGCAAGGTATCATCATATCATCAAATTTCAAGGAGTGGGTGGCCAATCCCTTATAACTCCTCTAACATAGCATCTCCCTAGGCTTATGCCTATTAAAACAAACTCACAAGCCTCCCAGCTTGTATGTAAAATAGATTTCATATATATATCAGACCATCTGTCTGTTTACTTAGGGCTGAAATATTTTCTAGTTCCCTATTCACTTATAGTCTAGTCCTTAACCATGTTATATGTGTTTGGTTGGATCATAAGGTTTTCAAGGGATTTAATACAAGTATTAACATTACTCTTGTCAAAATAAGGTCATGAGTTAAATCATGTATATCCCATGTAAATGCATTCATCAAATCCTCCTACCTTTAAGGAGTGATGTCTTTTTCCAAATCTTCCATGATCCTGACTGATGTATGTAATCTATACATCCATACATATTGTCAATATATAAATTTTGAACAATCCTATTGATCACTAGATCTGATGTTTAGAATGATCTTTAGATCATTCATATTTAAGTATTTTTCTATCTCTAAGCCTCAGTGTGTCCATCTCCTTGATCTTGATCTTTCATAGATCCATTAATTGACAATTTACACATGTTGATAAAGATCAAGGTCCTAGATCTTTTATCATCGAGTCCTTCTTTGATCTAAGTTCAGTTATTGGATCATCCCTAAGGAGGATGATCTTGGTTTTCTTCCTTGAATCATCTTTGATCAAGGGTTTGGATTATCTAATCTAATGAACTATAACAAGCATATTAATAAACATGCATACTAAGTACAATATAATATTCTTATTCTTATTGTTCTTGATCATCCAAGATCTAATGGATCTTGTTTGATCATCCTTATCTTACTTACAGTTTTTATTAGGGTTAGGTAATTTACTAACCTTTTATGCTCTTACTATTATTATTCAACCAGTTAATGTTTTGCTGGTTGAAGGTAACTTATTTAAGCCTAAGTCTAGATTGCTCCTCTTATTTCCAATTGGCTAAGGCTTACTAGCTGAATGGGTCAACACAAAGTGGTTACTTCAATCCTCATGTAAGGAGGCATTTAGACCTCACAAACGTCAATAGAAGGTAGGGAAAGAGCGATGCTCTATTAGATAACCCCCTTAACCACTATGTTCCACATTCATTAGAGTAACCATAGCTCAACCTTTTATAAGGTTCCTATAAGCAAGTTGACCCTAAGTACTCTTTGTAATTGATTTTAATTAAGTCCATGAATATTTACAATGTCATTCATGGGGTTTATTATTCTCCTAGTTTGGGCCAAGGATTTGATAATCCTTATATTGTCCTACTAACTATAGCCCTTACTAATTAAGTCCAAAGTACTCCATTCTTATTTGTGTCATGAAACTCTACTTTCTCATTAGAGTATATTTTGGTGTTTTATGCTCTTTATCTCATAACAAGTAGATCTACTAATAAAATTTGACAACAATTAAATCATAAACTTTAAAGCATGGTTCCAATATAAATTTAACAAACATTTATACTAACATGCTCCTTATGAATATAACTTAACTTAATGGAATAAAACTATACTTAAAATAGCATGATCTTAAGTTACAATGGCATGAAATCATACTAACTTGGTCCTAAGTTACACTTGCATAAAATCACACTATCATGCCCCTAGGATAATTAAATCTAGCAACCTATGATAACAATCTAATCACATGTAATGCTAAAGTCTAAAAGTTACACTATCATGCTTTATAACATAAATCATATTTAAAATTCTATTTTCAATTAATGAAAAATGAAACTAATTATATTAACATTTTTAGAAGCCTTCACTTATGATCCAACCATTAGATCTTAGATCTTTTCCTTTGATTAAGGGTATTAGTTATATTTAGGGGGTTTTCTTTATTAAGGTCCAAAGATCATATTGATCTATTTTTGTCATAATCCATCCATGATTTCCTTGGATTTCATCATATCAACATCTATTCCATCCATCTCAAGGATCTGATCACACTTGATCTTATTGATCAAGTGGGTCCCTTTGTAATTTTTAGGGTTTTTCTACCATCCCTTATTATCTCTTAGATCTGTCCAAATAAACCATTTATATAACTTCTTTCTAATATTTTATCATTATTAAAACATATCTCTAAGATTTGATCATCCAAGATATTGAAGATCTTGGCAATTGGAAACTTATTTATTTAATACAGAAAGTTTTACTACATAATTTCTGGATTTTACCTTTCATCAGAAAATAGAGGTTTCAAGCTTTCCATAGCTTCTTTACGATCTCAATTTGGAGTTCAGATGGCTTCAAAATTAGATCTGGAAGTTCATAGTCATTCTTAGGGCCTAGATTTGATTTGGGCCCAAGGAATGGATGACCCAGATTTTTTGGGTGGAAACAAGCCAGGCTGAATGCTCCCCCTCATCGGGCACGTCCTCCATAGAGGCACTACGGACGCTCCCTTTCGGGACGTCCACAGAAGCGGGTGGGACGAGCAGAACGCTTGTCATTGCACGCCCATAACCAGACGCGAGGCGGGCGTGTCCGCTCATCATTTTGACGGAAGCGTTGCCGTCCCGCTTGGGATGACATTCCACGTGCAGTATGCATGCAAAAACACTTTCGCATGCGGCGTTTCCGTGCTGTGTCGCGCCATGCGTCTTGGGCGCCGTTTGATCAGGAGATCAAACAGTCCATTCTGGACCGTCCAATCAATCCTCTATCAATTGAGGGCCCAAAACATATTCAATCTTTGTGAAAATTCTACCTTAGGGGTTTTGGACCCTTCTAGATCGATTTGTATGGTCAGAATTTTCATCGGAGCACTCTATTGTCCTAAATTAAAGGTTCTGTTTTTTACTTTATTTTTACCTTTTTATTACCAAAATGCAATTATAGTAAAATAAAAATTTCATAAACCAATAGTAAACATGTCCAAGATGCATTTCCACCTACCTGATTGGAGAAAAAAATGTTGGTTATATGTCCAATTTAAAAGAAATACCCTTTTGATGAAGATATGGCCCAAGATCCACTTTTCTTGTGATTGACGTTGTTTGAACTGTTGGATCTTGAAATTTATTTGGAGGTTTTGTAGCTAAGGTATTGTGGGAAGTTTTGGATGGTGGTATTGGTGATATTAGATCTAGAACAGAGTGCCTAATTGATTTTAGGTCTCTTGTTCCAATCTAAAAAGAAAAAGAAATTGAAAAGAGAGAGATCTCTTGGGATTTTTGAGTTTTTGGGGAGGGATCTAGGTCTAATTTTTTAGGGAGAGTGAAAAAAATTTCATGGGAATTTGACGAGTATTTTTGGAGGATTTTTGGGGTTGTATTTATAGGCATTTTGGTCTTCTTTCATGATGATATGCATTAATGATGGTTAATTTTTTATTATTAAATAAGCATTGGATTCTCCCATTCTCCACCTACTTCCCCAAGACTAACTGGTATGATTTGACCCATGATTTCACGTGGGCTGGTCATAGGATTCGTTTTTGGGTCCCTTGTGGGCCCCACATGGTGTAAAAAGACCATTTTGCCCTTTATATATAAAAAAATTAGGATTTATTCCCATGATCTTAGAATTGAGCATACCTAGTGGCATTGGATTCATATTTCTCACTACATTCTAAATTTTGATGTCTCAGATTTTGATTTTTGGGTAAAATAGTAATTTTACCCTTTTGTCCGAGAAATGAAGAAAATTAAGGATTTTTCATCCAAATTCAGAATTTGTTGTGCTTACAGTCATTTTGAAGGGTTTGCTAAGTTTAATTTCAATTGTACATATCTTATTCTTTGATTATACTTTTATAAGAAGTATATTCTAAATAACCCTAATATTTCAGCCCAAAATTTCTGAAACTCAAACTTTATTGATTTTCTCAATCAATTACAAAAATTGGGGTTATTACACCCCTAATTGGGATGAGGTCTTGATGATGTTGACAATGATCCTGCTTAGACATGCCTGAATGTGTTATCCTTTCGGGTGGATATTATGACTTTAGCAAGAGAGTGATTGGAGGCTAATGAGTACTTTTAAGGTACTTTATGAACCTCATAAAAGAGAGATGATGAATGATGATCTCATTCTACTCATTATGGTGGATTATTATGTCATATTTGGGATGGATTAGCAGATCCTACCTTGAATGTAGTGCAGTACTCTTTCAGAGGGTGCCAAGTTTTATTCTTGTTTGTGTGACGATGGAGGACCATTAGCAGCCATAGACAAAGATCAAAGATGATGTGCAAGAGTTAGCAGTCTTGCCTAAGGAGTTTTCTTGATATTATCACAAGAGAATGATTTCAAAGTGTATTTGGCATTAGGTATAATATTATTTACCCATAATGCCATATGGGATGGCCAACTGAGCTGGGAAAGATCTAGCTATATGAGATTTTAATGAGGATTTTAATAGGCCTAGTGGGTCTTCATAAAGTGCATTAGTCTTCTTCATGAGAAGAGAGATAGATATTTATTGCTATGCATGGATTATCATTTATTTGATAGTACTGCAGTAGAGAACCGATATTCTTAATCACATCTTGATGATTTATTTGATGAACTTAGGATTGTGCATGATATGTGTGGAGATTGATTTGAGGTGTGGTTATAACCATCCTAGGATTCTGAGTATGATGTCTTTAAGATGATTTTTAGAACTTGTTATGATTGTTACGAGTTTTAGATGGTGCAAATTAGTGGAACCAATACACTAGCATAATGTATGGATATGATGGGTTACAATGTCAAATGTTATTTGGATAAGCCATGATTGTGTTATAGATAGTACTGTTGTATAATTCACGAACAGAGAGGAGCACAAGAATCCTTGTGCATTAATTCAAGATGTGAAATAATGGATCATTTATTACAAACATTTATAGCATGAGTTATGGTTAGAGGAGGTGAATTTCCTTTACTACAATACCTATAATGATAAAGAGGTAATGTATTGAGGCTGTGATGGGCTAACATTAGCCAAACTGGTGATTGAGGTTCATAGTTTCCTTAGTCTTGTGAACCTCCATCGTCGAGTAATTGAGTTCACTAGGATAGCAGTGATATAGATGTGGTTTTCTTTTATATTACATATGTAAGCTTGCATTTTCACTAAATGAGGGATATGACAATAATGTATAATACTATTTAACATTATTCTCTTATGGGCAATCAGAATTCAATTTACGATCTATACTTGTGAGTAGCTAATGAGGGCAGCCTAAGAGGGAGAATGATGAGGGCAGGTGCGAGAGGCATTGGCAGGCTTCTAGGTGACGAACTTCTAGGTGGCAGGCTTCTTGGTACTTATAGCATGATTGTGTTGTGGATTGGTTTTGATTAGCATATGATTGCCTATTGGTGAGATGTATACTCTAGTTTTGATTTGATAAATGATTGACTATGGGTGAGCTGATATGCTTTATAATAGATTCTACATAGATTTGCCTACTGGTGAGTTGGGATGCTTCAATGTTATTGATATGGTGATTTCACTAGTAGTAAAGTTTTACACAAATAACCAACTCCTAGATGAGAGTTTAGTTTATGTTAATTGCATTATATGTGGTTATGATGCGTTCTAATTAAATTTGAGTTATTTAATCTGAAATGGTTTCCATTTATCGATTTATGTGAATTAGTATATGAGGAGATGACATGATGTGAAATTGTTTGTTTATCAATGCTGATGCTAGAATAGTTGACATGATTAGTTATCTCATAATAGGGGGATGCTTTTAGAAGTGGTTAAAGAATAAAATGAAAATAATTTCGATGACGAAATTCCTATAAGGAGGGAAGAATGTAACATCCCTAATTTCTAAATCCCAATTTTAGTGAATTTTGGAAAATATTAAATTGGGATGAAAAGAACATATTAATTAGTATTTTTGGAGTTTTATATGTGAAAGATTGGATAGACATCTAATCTAGCATTGAAACCTCTATAATTGGATAGTACTCGAAAAGACAATTCAAACAACACTAAGTTTGTAGAAATCAGAGTTTGGATGAAGGAAATATGAGTATTTGAATATGAGGGGCAATTTTGTAAGAAAAAGAAGAAGAAATGCTTAAATGAAGGGGGTCGTATTTGATACAGGCAGCCCCCTCACTTAAGTGAACATGACAGACATCAGGTCAGTTCTTCCCAAACCCAATAGAAACAAAGAGAAGGAGAGAGAGAAAAACCTGACGAGGGAGACTGAAGGGGGAGAAGAGAAAGGAAGAAGGAAAGAGGAGAGAGGGAAGAGAAGGAGAGGAGAGGTGGTACTGGAATTTGCATGCATGAAAACCCCCACATTGGAGAAGAGGAGGGAAACTAAGGTTTTCGGGTGCCGAATTTCTAGGCTGTTGCCAGAGATGATGCCAGCTCGAATCACTGATTAGAGCCGATCTTGTTGTCGAGCATGAAGAAACAAAGGAAACTCTAAGTTTATGTGGAGATCTAAGATGATCTAGATAGTAGATCGGAAGTGAGTAGTGCATGCAACATTGCTTGGAGGGTTTCACTTCAAATTAGAGGCAATCCGGCTCATTCAAGGATGGGAAAAGCACGGAGATGCATCCAAGAGCTAAGATCTACAAAACCCAACTTTTGATTTTTGGCTAAATCTGTATGGTTTTATGTTAGATCTAATTTTATGGATGATCTACCCATCCATTTCTGATCTAAACCTAGGATTAAGTAAGTGTGTACTTGATAAAGCCTGAAATCAACTGAGATCATCGATCTAAGCTAGAAATTGATTGGACAATCTCAACTGTCCGATCGGGTACCATTTGCATTGTAACTTCTTGACATCTGATCGATGATTAGACACCACATATGAATTCTAAAGTATTGAGTTACTAGTATATGGCACAAATTAAGGCATCGATTGAAAAACCTAAACTGTTCGATTGAACAATAGCGTAATAAAGACTTGGCCATTTTTGATTGGTGATCAGACGCCACCATTGCGTACCCTGACTTTTACTAAGTCAAGATATTCTGAAAAAATTAAGACATGGCCACTGAATAGTGAAAGAAACTTGTAGTCACTTAAGATGAATGGTTGGTACCCAATCCAAGGCCAATGGTGTGGATTGGAAATACAATAACCATTGGTCATTCAATTAGCTACTAACCAATAGCTAATGAGATGCCTTTAGCACAATAATATGTGTTATCATTGTGCATTGTGTCGAATAGTGCTAGGATCTAACTTAGAGAAAACTTCCATGCTAGGGAAGCTAAGAGAAGTTATAGAATTGTATATCTGAACATGTACTTTGTATTGTTACAGAGGTATGATTGACTTGGAGCATATACGTGAACTAAATGAATTATTTGGTTCAGAGAAACTAAAGATCTCTATTGAGGTAGGTGGAATTAAGATTGCAAGATTTTTGTTATATGTGTATTTGTATATGAATTTTAAGTTATATGAATTTGAAGCATTGAAACAAGCCTTTTAGTTTATACAAAAGATAAGATGCAGGTGCATGTTGAAATTGAACCATGATTTAACTGTTCATGCATAAGCCATGTATTATTGTGAACCATGTGAGAAATATAAGACTGATACTTGGAACTGATCCTTGAGGTGTGTCTTTGGGTTTAACCCACTATGCTAACTCATTGTGCGAAGAGGATAATATTATGTCTAATGTGTACTTGATTGTGGATTTGATACTTAAGGTGTGCCTTTGGGTTTAACCCACTGTGCAAACTCACTGCACCAAGAGGATAATATTATGTCTATTGTGTACTTGATCATGGAACTGATCCTTGAGGTGTGTCTTTGGGTTTAACCCACTGCGTCAATTCACTATGCCAAGAGGATAATATTGTGTTGACAGTGTACTTGATCATGGGACTGATCCTTGAGGTTTGTCTTTGGGTTTGGTGTGTCTTTGGGTTTAACCCTCTAAACAAACTCACTATGCCAAGAGGATAATATTGTGTTTATTGTGTACTTGATCATGGAATTGATCCTTGATGTGTGTCTTTGGGTTTAATCCACTACGCTGACTCATTGCACCAAGAGGATAATATTGTGTCTACTTTGTACTTGATCATGGACTAGATGCTTGAGGTGTAACTTTGGGTTTGGTGGGACTTTGGGTTTATCCCACTGTGCCAACTCACTGCGCCAAAGAGGACAATATTGTTTGTTGTGAACTCTGATACACACGAAATGGCTCAGTTGAGTGAAGACTGGTATCAGGAAATGCAAATGACTTGTAAGTTTGATATGCGATTTCATACTTTGCATTTCAAGGAATGTGAATTTGTACTAATGCATCAATATTTCTTCATTTGTAGCATGCTTTCATGATCTTGATAAATGTTGAACTATTTCAAGTTAAATGATAATTGAATGGTAGCTGCATGATTCAGCATGGACAAATTGATCTACATAGAATTATCATAATTTTGTTGATATAAAATTACATCTTTTTCCACCTACACAAGCGATTGCTTGTTGAGGCATTGCTTTGCTTTGCAATGCCTCAAATACAGAGAATAATAACAAGTTTGGCATGTTGACAATACCTTAGGACAGAGGACTCCCAAGGAATAGGAGCTGTTACTGATAGGAGTATATAAGGGAAGCTTTGGTCAAGGACAGGTAAGAATTGGTTTTTGAATTGAAGTTATTGTATCAAAAATGGGAAAGAGGCTGCATTGTATGTAATTGACAGAGTCTGGATGACTTATGTGACCTGGTTGTGATGTGGAGGTTCAAGGTGTATTTTGTTTAAGTGATTTGTTTTTATTCTATTGATGTATGAAAAGGAGACAGTCTCCAATTATGTTTTAAAATTGTCAATGATGTTTTGAAATTGACAAATATGCCCTCTAAAAAGAGTTGGTTTTAGTTGATGATGTGGGTATTGTGATCCTTTTCTTTCAATAGGAGGCGCAATTGTTGCTGAGCACTTTTTTCTAATTGCAATTTTTTGGAAAACAACTCTGGGCCTTCCTTTTAGAAAATTATGATTTTGAGGCTATATTGACAATTTTCATTAATTTTCACGAATAGTGATCAGGTTGTATCAACTTCCTTCTTGGAATAAAGATTTCTCTAATCACGATTTTAGAAGTTGTGAAAAAGGGTTAATCCAAAGGGTACCTTAGTAACTCAAATATATTGGGTGTTTAGCTTGGTTCTTGAAGGCCAGATTGGAAATCTCCAATTGGGAGTGGGTGTAACTTTTTTCTTGGCTTAAACCTGTTATTATCTATTCTTGAGAGCTATTAATGCTCTAAAGACCTTTTCAACTTTTGACATGCAAAGAGTATTTGGTGGGGCCTTGTAGGCATGTTGCTAGCATCTTGGAATATGTTCTTGTATTTTTGTTGTCTTTGTTTGGTACCCACTATGGCCATTTGACATGATCATGATTTGTACATGAAGCTTTTGTAGAAATTGGTGAGCGATGGACATGTAGCTCTCTCTAAGTACTCTTACTTGTGATGCTTGGTGTTCAAGGTGAGATTTGTTATGTTGCTATTTTTTTTTTTTGGTGAATGGTTTTTGGTTTCAGAAGGGGAGCCTTGACTCAATGGTAGAGTTGTTGTCCTGTGACCTTAGGTCATGAGTTCGAGGTATGGAAACAGCCTCTTGCAAAAATGCAAGATAAAGTTGCATACCATAGACCCTTGTGATTGGCCCCTTCCCCGACCTCGTATATGCAAGAGCTTCATGTCCAGCTGCCCATTTTATGGTTTTTGGTTTGTGGAATGTGGAATATATAATCTGAGTAATGGAAAAAAGCCTTTCAATTGCAAAGTAATGTGTGGGTGATGAGTAGATATGAAGATGAAATTATGAGGAATGGGGCTTCTTGGGAGTTTAAATTTCTCTTAGTCAACAATCCTTTTGCATACGATGGGATTGTAATTATGTATAAACATGCATCTTATTAAGAAAGGGTCTCATGTTTCAAGTATGTGCTCGAATGTGGAAGAAATGTAACTTCTAGAGCTAGGGTACAGAGGAAATGCATTTAAAATGTAATCCAGTTGGATCTTCTCATGATGAAAGAGGTGCGAGTTTTTTAGGTGTGTGCCCTAGTTTTGCCATTGGGAACTTCATCACTGTGATCACTACATTTGCTTGTACATATTGGGAGTATCTAAATCTTGGCCCAAAGCATTTTAGAATCTTCCTAGAAAAATCCTATTGGAGTTCTTGATACTTTGAGATATGGAGTAGCTTGGTGAACCAGTGCTCCTAGTGATGTAGGATGAGGGGAAATAACAGTTTAGAAAGGAAACTGGTATAAAACTAGACCAAAGCGATTTAAGTCTTTGGAAATATGAAGTAAAATAGCACACACAAACCCTAGAAGAAGTGGAACAAGAAATTGAAAATATCTTTGAAATCATTCTAGGTGAGTAGTATGTAGTATTTAAAGAAACAAGGATAAATAGAAACAAGTTATGGGACAGAAGATGAAAGGATGTCAATGTAGAAGTCACTCCTTTAGGATGCCTACAAGCATTTGAAGGCACATAAATAGCTTGAAGACCACCAATGGTCTCACACCATTGGGATTTCTCTTTGGATCATTCCAAATGACAAGGCATTGCACCTGTTTTGTTGGGTTTTCTCTTTGAATCATTCCAAATGACCAGGCATCGCACCGGTCTTGTTGCACTGACGCTGGCTACAAAATCATTTTCTTTATTTATTTCAAAGATTTATTACATCAAATTTTTAGAGCATACAATCAATACCTTCCAAATCTATTAACTGTTACCTTTTTCCTATGTATAAACAGATATGGTAACAAAAGCTAATCTAATCTCGTCAACTTAGGTCATCCAGATTGCATAGGCATTTACGTAAACTAAGACCAATCAATTGCCAACTTTTCAGTGGATATTGTGCATAAGCACTTATTGTTGAAAGTAAGCCAATCAATTCTGGTCAACTTTGGTTATCCATCAATCCACTAGCATTTATGGAAACTAAAGCCAATCAATGAATAAGTAAGCCAATCAATTCTGGTCAACTTTGATTGGATCTTGTCGTGGTGCAAATTGTTGTTTGACTAGACGGAAGAAACTGTTGTTCTAGATTCATTGATTCCTCCCACTAGTGATAATGTTATGGTGGTATCTTTGTGCATGCTTATGATTTCTACATAAAGGGTAATGCAAGGTGCTATGAGATATTTTATCCTATTTTATGGTTTAATTTTATATCTTTGCATGATGAGGATGCTTGTTTTTGCCACTTTTGGAATTTGGGCTGTATGTCTTTGGAAAATTTATTTGGGATTTGACTGCACCAGAAAGTGGTATTCATACTCTCTCATTCCAAATCTTATCTTGTGCATGAAGTGAAATCACGTTGTAGCTTCATTAGCTTCATTAGCTCCATATCCTTCACCACCTTAATTTGTCTAGGTGACACTTTGTTCCTTGTAACCTTTTCCATTTATCCTTTTTGGTTTTTCTTTTATCTCCATGAAGTTCTTCATTTATCCTTTTCGATTTTGAGGAAGCTACATTACAATTGTTCTTTAATCCTATTGCACAACACTTTATTCATATTCAAATCTCGAAATTGCTAATAGGTGTAATACCTTGAATTTTTAACTCAACTGGTATACTAGTTTGCATATTTGCATCAATGAATTGAAATTGCTTAGATAGTAGTGTTATGTGTGTGAGAGTCCATGATTTAGAGTTCAAAACACCTTATTATGTTTTTGGTGTTTCCTTTGAGAGAAACCCTAGAAAGAGATTACACATCTAGTTATTATTGGTGCTAGAGTGATCTCAATCCTAGAATGGTGAAGTGTATTAAGCTAAGTACTACCATATTATAAAGTATGAAAATCTAGGATGAGTTATCCTAGAAACAAGTATAGCAATAGAAAGAGTGTGAGAGACATTGGATGTCGTAGGTGTGAATGGCTAGGATTAAATCATCTAAGGTGTAAGATCTATCAGACAAGATACAAAGAATGGATAGCATGCATGATTTACAAAGTTAGAAAATGGCCCACTCATCAAGAGAGTGAGGGGAGGCACTGTTTTTTTAGACACTACCAAGCATGGAAGCTTGGCAGCCAAGCAAGAAGAAAGAGGCATTGAAGTTTCAAAAATTGACCACCTTGGAGATTAGAAAATGATTCATAACTGGTTTAAGAGTTTCTAAGTGTGTGCTTGAGGAGCATCTTAGCTAAAGTGAGACTTTAAAGAGTGCAAAACATGAAACTCAAATTAGAAAAGTTGACTTTGGGCAACACATGTTTAGATTTTTGATTTTTGGTAATTGGAGTGCGTTAAGAAAGGTGTGAAAAGATTTAAACTAGATTAGGGAATATGTTTGGAAACATATGATGAAAATTAAAAACTTTGTAATTAGATGAATTAGGAAACTAGCTAAAAAAGTATTTTAATATCTAATTTAAGAAAGTGTAATACTTAGAAACATGTTTCTACTATAGAATGTTTGTCAGGAACATTCTTTAGTTAGATATAAATTAGGAAACATACCAAAGTAAAAAGTAGGAAACAAGTCGAAGGAACTAGCTAAAACCAAACTAGAAACAAAACTTTGGGTGGGACGTCTCACTTTGAGGATGCTTTAATTTGGTAGGAAACGCCCATTTTTTAGAAATAGAAAGTGGGAGTTTATTAGTTTAAAAGGAAAATCAGCTAGAAGCAGAGCTTTAGAGAGGTATGTGAGAAGTGGGAAGAGATCTAGGAAGGGCATCTTTAGAATTAGCGACAGCTGCCTTGGGCAGCAAGGCATGCAACCAAACTAGAAATAGATCCAAATCTATAAAAGGTGGACTAGAGAGTCCTTTGGCTGGTGCTTCACTTGAGAAACAGCGAGTGAAGAGAGGAGAGAAAAGAGAGGGAGAAAGTGGAAAGAAAAGTGGAGATTTCATTGGAGCTTGAAGAGATTTAATGAAGCAAATCATATATCGTAGAAAAGAAGAATGTAGACGATTAAGGAGTTTCAGATTAAGAGGTAGGTGGCTTGGAACTTTCTAGGTTGGGTTTTTCAAAGTGGCATCGTTGTTTAAAGAAAAACAAGACGTTTTGGAGCCTGTATTTTGCAAAACGTGATTGAAAAGTCATGTTTTCTTAGGTTTTATTTGATTATTCAATTCATGTTTAAGGTGGCATGGTTTTTGGTTTTTATACCCTGCTAATATTCACCATGGCAATTGTTGAAAAGTATTCAATCGGTGCAAATTTTGGAAATTACTATGCTATGTTTCTGTCATGGACATTTTTCCATAGGACATTACAATGTTCATATATTGTTATTTGGATGCTTGAGATTGTGCGTTAAAAATAGATGAGAAAACTATTTGCTTTTGTTGTGATTTTGATTGAATTTTGGATGCATTTTGCACCCTGATTTGAGATGAGCATGTTCACTATTTTAGCCACTGTTATGCCTGCGTTTTGGACATGTTTTATTTGAAATAATATATGGAAACCAAGCTTGAGACATGTGTTTTTAAGTGGTAAGAGTGTTTAGTAAAAGATTCCATGTCAATGATTCAAAAGCCTTGAGCTTAAGGCAAAGTTTTCAACATGTGTTGTTGCTTGCTGCAGTGCACGGTTTGAAACTTGGAAAACTTGATTATTTTGAGTACTATTGTACTCTAATTTTTCATGGCTTCTATTAGTAAGAGGATGACCAATTCTGGTAGTTCTTAGGGTTGGAAAACAGGTTGTTAAAGACATGTTTCTACTTAGGTTCTATATGGGTGATTTCAACTTTGTTATTGGACAGTTTTGCATTAGGTTTTGGATCTATATTTTTAAAAGGGTTTTGTAGTCTGTAAATATGTTTTTCAGCTAGATCACCTATTTTTAAATTTAAAAGAACTTCAGTGAAAGAATTATTAAAAAAGATGCTTTATAGTTGGTGTTTTTACTTGGAAGTGCTTAAAGCGGGAAAAAACAGTGTTTTTGGGAAGTTAAGATACAACTATGGTTTTGGGCTTTCCTTGTATATGAATTGAATTGGGAATTCTAACCTAATAGTTTGATGCATTAAATAAAAATATTTAGGTGTGATTTTGATCAGTCATAAAATTCAAAATCTCATTGTTTTCATAAGAAGTTCTAGGTGTCTAATCTAGTCCTTTTAACCTAGTATTTTAAAACTTAACTTTGTTATCTTTTGGACTGCTTTTGTAAATGTATCCATACCTGATATTTACTTATTTGAGTAAATTGTGAACTCTGAGTATATCAATTTGGGATTATAATTTGAAGCCATGAAAAGTTGAGAGACTTAAAGAATTATGTGAAAGGAATATAATGTATGGAACCCATGTGAGATGATTGTATAATGTTTAATCTCGTGTAAGTGCATGCTATATGTAAGATATTGTGTGGCATGATGCTTTGCTCATGATTGTGTTTGACTCATGATAGTTCATGAGTGAGCAATGCCGATGCATTGGGGAGGTTTATTTGACTCATGAGAGTTCATGAATGGTTGTGCTTTGTGATGATGTGCTTGGGAGCTTGTATGGCATATGTTGTTGTGGGAGGGTTTGTGATCCTTGGTTACTATATTGGGAGGGTTTATTGATGTCTGAAAAGGACACGAGTCCAAAAACCATATACTTGGAAAGTATGTGTCATAAGTAGACTACATCTTGCTTAATCTGGTTGCCCCATGAGAGCTGGTGTTAGACCGTCTACATCCTCAAGCAAACGTAGTTTGGAAGGTGAGTTACTCTATATGCATAGTTACTAGTTTGTTGTATGGATATCGCGGGACATTTTGGTCATCCTCAAGGGTTTAGACCACAAGCCTTTATGGCTTATAGATGGATGCTGCCATGTTGATGTTGATTTGAATATTATGATGAGTGATATCTTGAGGAATATTTTCTATCAATGTGTTATTATTATTATTGTTATTTGATGATTCATTATGCTGTGATTGTACTTCATAAAAACATGATTGTGGTAGTTTTCAAAACTAGCCTAAAAATTTCCAATTGAGTGGTTGTACTCACTCTCAAAACTATTATAGGTGAAACATCTAAAGTGTAGCCTCAGCTGGTAGGAGAAAGAAATCAAGTAGCAGGGAAGAATCAAATTATGAGGAGATGAGTTTAGACGATTAGCATTAGTTGAAGTACTTTATTTTTGTTTTAAGTAAATTATTGAAAGACATGGAGTGAGGATTTAAATTCGAGTTTATGTTTGGATTATGCATATTATCCAGTTGTTTGGGCTGTGACTAGAGGGTCTTGCCATGTGTTTTTTAATTGTTTGACTATTTTACATATATATGTACGGAGATTTTGCAAATGATGTCGGATTTGAAGTGTATTACATAGTAATTTTTTAAATGTTTTAAAAAATTTCTAAAACATTCCTAACATTTAAATTTTTTTATTTATGAAAAACTATTTTAAAAAACCCAAGTTGTCACATTATCTCCTCCTTGAAAGCTCCTATCCATCGACATTAGCATATCGTGTTTTTGACCCTGCCCTTGTTAGCTGCTCTTATATTTCCCAATTATGAGAAATTCTCAGAGCCTTCACAAGAATCTTTCATGTGTAAGTGTGTGTGCTTTTGATACTATCTTGAAATTTATGTATTTTGAATTTCGCTTATAGTTTTTCTGCCATGATTTATTTGGGACTTCACTCGTAAAAGTGGTTTCGATGAATCCCCGCCCTCCTCTTCCTTTGAACTACTAACTCCCATGCCACCATCCACGAAGAATCATCAAGGGGCCATTGGTCAAGATAGAATTGCCCTTTCTCAGGAATTCTTGAATTCTCCTTTAGGTGATATCCTCCATATTAGATTTTAATTTTTATATATTTTACCTAGAATTGAAATTGTTTATTATTGTGGTGGGTTTCTTGTAGTGGTGGTTCAAGAGTGCATTCCATAAAAAGTGAAATCAACCATAGAATTTAAATACTTCTTGGTTAATGGGCCCCAAAAGAACCTAAATCTCTTGCTGAGTTTGGGAAATTCCTTTGTTTTTAGAGGCTTCCATAGATGGTGAAACTTGTCTTTGTCCTATTAATATTTGTAGACAGATGTTATTTGAGTGGGAATTTTCCATATCATCATAGCTCTCCCACAAATAAGATCATGTTAAGTGACCGTTTTTTTGTTTTTGGTAAAACATGTCAAATTATTAATTTCAATTTAAGCTTATCATTTATTTTTATTTCTTTGAATTAATTGCAAGATTTGACAAATCAAGATCTAGTTACCTACAAAATAGGTGATATGAAAATTTCATATGCCATCTCCCAACTTGTTATCAGACGTATTACCCTAACATATTTGGAGAATGTTTGCATGTTGATGCCTGTTCTTGGAATAGACGTAATGGAATCTCTTCTAGATATAGCATAGGTGAAGGCATTCCTATCTTGGGGAAGAATTTAAAGGTTTTGCAGAGCATGATTTAATTTTGTTTTGGTGTTTAGAATTTGTGCTTATTTCTTCTCTTCCCTCCCCTGAGATGGCCGAATTTTCGACGTAGTGATCACCTGTTTGTAGGGCCTTTACATAAAAGTTGGTGGTGCCCCCATTTTGTAAAGACAAGCCACTATCAAATGATGTGATCAAAGACATAGGAATGTTTAAGGATTCTAAGATTGATGGGGGATCAAAGAAGATTAAAGGTGATCTAGGTGACCTAGCTTTGGACTATCAAGATCAACCTAAAATTCACTTTGAACGTGAGATTACTAGCATTATTGGTCACAGATGTGAAGAGATATTTAACATAAAACTTTTGAATGGTGTTGTTCATCCAAAACAAGACATTTTTATGCTTGGATCAAGGATGCCTAATTTTGAATGTCCAAAATTAAATTTTGAGAATTTTATGGTTAGATGGAATTGGACCTCTTTGATAGATTCCTTGGAGCTCAAGACCAGTGAAAGTTTCCAAACTAGTAAATAAACATCCCCTACAAGACTTTCTTGGTCAAGGAGTTAGGGTGTTGACTAGTCAAAGATTCTTATCTACATGATTTAGGAAAGTTCTTGCTAGAGAAGCTAATGAGTTTGAAAATTTGCTAATTTGTAATATATAAGTTTAAAATTGTTTGATTGTAATTGATAACAACCCAAGGATTAGTATGTATTTACTAACAACCAAGATTAAGAAAGTCTTAGAGTTTAAGTGCTGCACATTTAGAAAGTCTTCTAAGACTATGCAACTCTTGTAATTACAAAATTTCTTTGTAGCTTTATAATTGCTTATATGAGAGGGTTATTCAACCAAGATTAGGAAAATCTTGGAGTTTAAGTGTTACACATTTAGAAAGTCTTCTTAGACTAAGCAATTCCTGGAATTAGATAATTTCTTTGTAGCTTTATAATTGCTTATATGAGAGGATTATTCTGATCAATAAATACTTGAGTTATGAATCTAACAAGGATTAGTAAGTATTTACTAACAACCAAGATTAGGAAAGTCTTAGAGTTTTAAGTGTTGCACATTTAGAAAGTCTTTTTAGACTACGCAACTCCTATATGCACATAATTTCCTTGTAGCTTTATAATTACTTACATGAGAGGGTTATTCAACCAATATTAGGAAAATCTTGGAGTTTAAGTGTTATACATTTAGAAAGTCTTCTTAGACTAAGCAATTCCAATAATTAGATAATTTCTTTGTAGCTTTATAATTGCTTATACGAGAGGATTATTCTCATAAATAAATACTTGAGTTATGAATCTAATAAGTTTAATTCTTTAGTGTAATACTTTGGACGTTGATTCTTTATATTTCTAACATGTTTTCTAGTTGGATTTAGATGTGTTTTACAAGTTGGACTGAGATAGGCTGAGTGGCATCTTAGTTTAAGATGTTTTTGCATCACTTGGTGGACTCCTGTATAGTGAGATGTTTTCTAACTCTGTATCCTCAAGGTGGTAAGATCTACATCCTTGTGGTTAGAAGCATCTCTTCTAACCTACTGTTTTGTATCTCTTACTGGTGTTTCTTTATCTAAGAGTGGTGAACTTGTTTTGTTTCTTAGTTTCATACATAGGTGATTATTTGTATCCATCAAAGGATTTAACTCTCATGTCAATAATGTTTTATCTATCTTCAATCAAACATTTCCTAACTTTTTGGTGATGGCATTTTGCATCCATTAAGTTAGAACGACACTTGCACGCTTAATTCTACATATTATTGTGATCTTTCTTTTAGTACTTGATGTAGGATAAAAGCAATTTATTGGGCTGTCAAAAAAAGAAAAAGAAAAGGCAAACATACACAAAGTTAGATATGTATTCATGTGGTTAATAATAACAAAATAATAAGGACAGACCCGGGGCACAAAGCTCTTGCGTATGCAGGGTTCAGGGAAGAAGCAAACCATAAGGGTCAATAGTACATAGCCTTACCTTGCATTTTGTAAGAGGCCATTTACACGCCTTGAATCCTTGATCTCTAGGTCACATGACAACAACTCTACCATTACGCTAAGACTCCCCTTCATAATAATAATAATAACAACAATAAAATAATAATAATAATATTATTGTTGTTGAACTAACTTGTATTGATCATTATTTGTAGATTGTTCATAGACATTGAGTTGGGGAGGGAGATAATTTATGGTGGTCCTCAATTCATCGAGCTCTTTGCTATCAGTCCCTTTATAGACCTCACTTGTGATTGTAGACATTATCTGATTCATAAGGCAAACAGGTCACCATTAATAGTCCTTGTAATTGTAAGCCTCCTAATCTACTAATTTCTTAAGGTTTTGATCGCTTATAGCTAGAGAGTTTAAAAGATGTTTTTACAAGGAAAAATTTTGTTGGTTGATGGAGGCAAGTCTATGTATTACTACATCTCATTGTCCATTGATATTTTGTCTTGCATGTACGTTGGAGTTGGTGATCTTATGGGACCGACATTGGTATCAAATTCATGGTTTCTTCAGTTCCAGATAATGAATTGTCAGACCACAAGAGAGTTTTTTAGACACCCATATGGTGTGAATATTTGAAGCCGATATATGTTCAATAATGGACGGTTTTAGTCCATGATTTTAGACTAGTTTTGCTCTCTATGTTGGGTGGTTTTTAGTCCATGTATGAGCATGCTAATTCATGTATTTCTCAGCCATTTAATCATGAGAATTGATGAATGATTAATTCATTGCTTTTTTCCCACCCCAAATATGGTTCTTCATTTAAGGACTGCTGATCCCTTATGCTACGTATCACATAGTTATAGGTGACTATTTTGTGCTGATTTTGAGAGGGTCGATTCTCTGGTTTTCTTTAGACTTTATTTTGTGATTTGGATGTATCACTCTATAGCGAAAACTTCTAGACCTAGATGGGTCTATATTTGGACCTAAAACAGTGAGAAATTAACCACTATTTATGTTGAATTTTAGTCACATATCAGAGGTCTATTAAGGGATGCTTTTAAGATCTCATTTTCA
Source organism: Warburgia ugandensis (assembly GCA_035236585.1). Taxonomy (NCBI): domain Eukaryota; kingdom Viridiplantae; phylum Streptophyta; class Magnoliopsida; order Canellales; family Canellaceae; genus Warburgia; species Warburgia ugandensis. Next base: position 62,673,629 of record CP141130.1, read on the forward strand.
TGCTAAATGTGTGCATTAACTTTTCATTATTTTAGTTTATTGCTGCACTAATTTTAAGGACTGATTTTGCATGTGAGGTTTCTAGTTTTCTTTAGCGATTAAGGACTATTTTTGCATGTGAAATTTCTAGTTTTCTTTAGTGCTTAAATGAATTTTATGCTCACTGTAAAAGAGTAATCTCTTGGACTATTTTGGAACTGTTTTAGATCTCATATAAATCTCATTTATGAATGTATTTCAAGAACTTGGTCTAAATATGTACGGGTGTAATTTAGTCCATACAAAATTAACTAGTTAAAATAGTGTGGACGAGTATGATGGCTAGTTGCTAGAAATCGCTGGTTTATTGATTTAGTGGTTGTTAGCTTACTGATTTAATTTTTCCCAAATGTTAGAAATCCTTATTTGTGTTTTTGTATAGTGGCTGATTATGTTTCATGCCCATTAGAACACTTCAGTTAACTAGTTAGAAGTGAATTTGTTCCATGCATGACTATGGTAAATTAGGCAATTTGGTTTAAAATTGTACTAACTATTTGACAGTTAATCTTACTGGTTTTTTATTAACATTTAAGTGAGATATAATAGATTTATATGATAAATTCTAACGGGAGTTTCCTATACACATGAACTTAACACTTTCTAAGTGTATGTAAATTTTTTTCTTAACTATCATTTTATATATGCTCCAAATAACTTAGCTAGTTGTTGAAACTTAGGTAATTGGTGTTAACTTCATTAAGGTCAACTTGTTATCTTGCTAAATCCTTTGATGAATAAGTAACTGATAGATGCTTGGTTATAAGATCTAGTTGGATTTCTTATTATTTAATGTTTCTAGAATGTAGTTTTTCTTGGTGTTTCATTCTAGAATTATTGTTTTCTAGGATTGTTATTATTGGTTATGAGAAGCTATTATTTCCATGTGTTTTCATTTTCTATTCAAATATGTTTACTAAGACACTAAAATGTCTTTTACTATGCAACTTTTATCCTTTAGAGATAAATATGTTCTTCTTACATATGTACTTAGATTTTTTTTTTCTTGTATTTGGTGTATGTTGGGTACGTGCACATACTATTGTTACTTTAGCATATAAAGATATAGTGATGGCTTCTAAAATCATTGCTCCAAAGATCAATGAGAGTAAGAAACTGAATTGAAGGGATTACCTTATGTGAAAAAAGTAGGCTCGTTATATCTTCCTGTAGGATTTAGTCTAGTACAGGTGTAATAGTGTGGTTATGAAACCACCAACAAGTGCTATTTCCAATCAGCAATGTACATATAAGAATTTTTTAGGGGATGATAAGAAAACAAATTCCATTATGCTTAATTTTATGGAGCTACATGCATGAATTTTATTTGATAACTAGCCTACTTTCTTTGCCTTGTGCTATACTTAGAATTATGACATGTAATATCTCTATGTTTAGTAGTTTTTAACCCTAAAATTAACTTAAATATCACTAATTAGGGTTTATTTTACATTTTACAAAATTAGGATAGAATTGACAAAAATATGTATTTTTGGCAACTGAAAGAGAGCAAGACCACTGTCCAATGAATGACATGAGCCCACATGCAATGAACCCTTAATTTTAGAAGTTCAAAAACCTATGGGAGTGTCATATCTTATTTAGCATTGTCAGAAATCCCATGCACAACCTTTATTAAAGAGAGTGCCTTTATCAAAAGTGAGGAAGGCAAACTTCCCGTAGGATTTTGAAGCTCAAATCACATACAATGGATACACATATATATACTCTTCTTTTGAAACAGAATAATTTAGAGATAGGGGCCTCCATGAAGACTTCTTCAACTCTTTTCCTCTGTTTTACTTAAGTCCAAGAGGGGACCACCTAAGGAGCTACATGATTTTTTCCATGAAAGGTGGCGAGTCACACTCTATTCCACATTTTTATATGAGAAAAATTAGGAGAAAATAAAGGGTTAAAAATGTGGTGAAGAGAGAGAGAGAGAGAGAGAGAGAGAGAGAGAGAGAGAGAGAGAGAGAGAGAGAGAGAGAGAGAGAGAGAGAGAGAGAGAGAGAGAGAGAATTTATGGGAAATCTACTGCTTGCATTTATCTTAAGTTTTGAAGCAGTCAATGGCCAAGATCTACCTTAGGTCATAGCTCACTTAAACAAGGATAGACCAATGAAAATCAGGACTATAAAGAAGAGCAGAACTGAAACCCATTGGTGCAGATTTTTTCAGTAGTTGTCCACCTTAATTTTAGGAGGAAAATGTGTTCCTCCAAGGAAAAGATATCTTTCACTCCTTAATTCCTATAGGTTGGAGAAAATAATGGTAGGATAGTAGAGAATCAAGGAGAAAAATAGATTTGGATAAGAAAATCTGAATGGAATCTAAGCCATTCACTTGAGGGTGTACTTAATCCAATGGGTGAGAAGGAAAGGAGCTACAATATATGATCTTTTGGACAAGGAAACTTCTAAGCATTCACATCCACTCAATCCAAGTATAATTTAATGGATAGGAATTGAAGAGGAGCCAAAACTCAACCTTGGCCATCGTCCTACATTCCATGCAAAGAAGGACTCAACAGATTCAGCATATGTAAGAGGAGTGCGTCTTTTATGTAAGGGGATTCAATGTGCTTCTAAGAGGAAGTTTGGAGGAAACTTCCGATTCATCCTTTCTTCCTATCTTTCCCATCTCATTCTTTTCTTCCTAGCCTAAATTTCCTTCTCATCCTTATAAAGATCCCATGTCCAATCTTCTTGTGATTCCTTCTAAGCATTTTAAGTCTCTTCCACCTTTTATTCCTTCCATTCTTCCTTTCATCCCTACCACTTTGCACTTCCTCATTCTTATGATCTTAACCATCCACCTCCTAGGACTTCCACTTTAGAAATCTATAAATAGAGGTGAGGAGAAGTGAAGAAGGACCTCTTACTTTCTATAGAACCTAAAGCAAGCATCCTGGAGAAATATATATATATATATATATATATATATATAGAGAGAGAGAGAGAGAGAGAGAGAGAGAGAGAGAGAGAGATCACTATGACCTCCCATTGAAGCTACACATTCACACCTTTGGAGTCAAGGTAAGAGTCACTCGTACCTTGTCTTCCATTTTTACTAAGGAGAAGAACATGAATTTAGGTAATGGAAGTTGTGGTGCGTTCACCTTCATAGTGGCAACCACTTTGCTATCCATTATAGGAAGCACCTATATCTAGCAGTCCTTCTCCTATCCAAGGTGGAAAGTACTCCCCATCTTCCTTTCTCCCATTCACCCTCTCTATTCTATGTGGGAAACATCATTCTTATTTCCATGCACTTTTCCTATTTTTTTCCACACAATGCCCACTTTTGCTTACACTTGCTTATTTTACTCCCACACCTCACCCTTTCAATTTTCCTTCCATGCATTCCACCATCTTAATCCTACACACACCATTCTTACCTTCCATTCATCCACCATCCCTTCCTCTCTTACACACATCACTCTATCCTTCCCTTCATGCCACCCTTTCTTCCTATCCTTCACTACAATGTCCCCTCCTTCCTTTCATTTTCATGCCCCACCGCCATCCTAATGATACACACACCACTCTTCTATTACTCTCTTTCTTGCTTTGTGTACTTTCCCGTACTAACACTCTTCTTAGAGTTTTAGTAAGGAGAAGCACATACAACACTCTTTTTTGTCCATTCTCTTTAATTTTCTCTTTGGAGTTTGAGAACACTAGGAAAGGAAGAACAACCTTGTGCCTCTTTCCATTACATTCAAGGCCTCTCCTTTCTAAAAGTGGTTTGGGTTTTGGGTTGTGGCAAGTTGGGTGATTCTTGATTTTTTTGTTGGCTATGAATACAATGCCTGAACAAGTAATAGGAATTGACTTGATGATGAAAGTTTGGTAGTAATTTAGTGTATTTTGGGTTGAAGTGAAGTGTAAAGTTCTTTGTTGAGTGACACAACAAAGGTCCCATAATGGGAAGTTCAAGCCCAGAACAGGAAGTTTTACTTTATATGCTTTGTTTCTTTGCGTATTCAATTCCCTTATATACAATTTGCATTAATGAAAGTAGTCTTTTATTCAAGTTCTTAGTTAGTTTGCTTTAGTTTTATTTTCACTTCTTATTTCATTGCTTGATTTTAGTGCATTATTTCAATGTTATTAGAGTAGGTTGATCTAAATTTTAATTGAATCCCATTTATTAAAGAGTCTCTATGGATCAACCTATAATTGCCTTGTCTAAACTACAATAGACTCGTGTATTTGCAGAAGTACATTAAAAAAAATCACATTAAGTTAGTTTTGTTTATTTATTTATTTTATGACTCTATTAGGTTGAGACTATTCCCCTTCTCTTTGAAGGACAAAGCAAAAGCATGACTCAACTCTTTAGAAGTAGGGCCCATTACCACATGGGATAAACTATCTCAAAAATTTAATAAGTTTTATTAAAGTCCATAAAACTAAAGACCTCAGGAGAGAAATCATCAATTTTCAACAAAGAGAGGGAGAGTATTTCTACAAATATTAGGAACATTGGAAGGACTTACTCTTCAAATGCGTATACCACAGCTTAGAAAAGTGGCAGCTGGTCCAATATTGTTATGAGGGTCTAACCCCAAAGAACCCACATGTAATAGATGCCATAAGCGGTGGTGCCTTCATAACTAAGAGTGATGTGGAGGCCTGAAATATCTTCAAATCACTTTTTTGAAAACTCCAAGCAATGGGATTACTCTAGACAAATAGAGAGAAATTCACTACCTCCAATGAAAGCCAATCTAGTTGGATGCTTTGTGATAACTAACAAATCTTTTATGCAACCACACTCTGAGGTTTATTCAATATGTTCTAATCCCACACATTCTACTACATCGTGTTCATCTAGCTTTGATTTTTGCAAATATTTTTTAGAGCAAGCAAATGATATGAATGCATTATGTAACCCTAGTATAATCCTTATTCTAAGACCTACAATCTTGGATGAGGTAGGCATCCAAAATTTTCAAGGTCAAAGAATATTGACCAAGGAGGCCCATATGGTAATCCTTAGTAACTTTTTCCTAGAGCTACAATGCCACAATAGCATCAGCCTCCTCAATAGTTTTGCAATAACCAAGGAAACAAGCATTAGAGGAGACATTGAATTTATTCATGAGAAGGTCAATGTAGTTCTAGAATGATACAAAGCAAACTTTGCAAGCCAACCTATATTCCATTATTAAGTTGGAGTGTCAAATGGGATAGCTATTTACTACTTTGAATGAGACGAAAAAAGGAAAATTCCCTAGTCAGCATGTCCCCAACCCCAAGGATCAGCTTGAAATTGGCTCAACATTGAGTGATTTAGCTAAGTCAATTACTACCCTTAGGAGTAGTAAGCAAAGAGACAATTAGGTAGTCTAGAATAAGGATTCCCCAAAGCTTGAGTAAAAAAGAGAAGGCTACTACATCATAGAAGGGTAAAGACAAGGTTCAACCATCTCCCTCTTCCCCTAAACACCTTCCTAACACTCTATATATTTCTAAGGCTCCCTATCCTTAGAGATTAAATGAAGCAAGAAAGGAGAATAATTTTAATGAGATAATGGACATTTTCAAGCAAGTTAACATAAAAATTCCATTACCTAGTGAAATTAAGAAATTTCCTCATTATGCCAAAGTTTCGAAGATTCTCTACATAGAAATGCATAAGCTTAATGTGCAGAAAAGGGCTTTCTTGTGGGACAAGCCAGTTAAATCCCATAACTGTAACACCCTGGGGTTCTAATAATTACAATATTGTCTGCTTTGGGGCACCCTATAATGACCCCAATTTTTTGGAATATTAAAATCCCTTGAAAAGTTCAATTATGAAGATAAGGGCATTTTAGTCATTTCACTAGTCGCCTTGACTGAACCCAGGAATTTGGTCCTAAAAATGGTTCCATTAGATGCGCCTCAGAAAAAGGAATCCAACAAGACCAAAATCACCCAAAACGGAGTTAAAATGAGCAAGTTATGGCCCTTGGAAGTTCAGGGGCAAAACTATAATTTTCACAAAAACGGGTTTAGCTGCAAAACACAAGGGCCCGTTTTGATACGAGCACCCTTCATCTTCCACCTCCTAAAGAGTTCTAGAACGGTGGTGAATGGAGGGGAAATCACCGCCATTTTGGAGGTTTCTCCACCGCCATTCAAAGGCAGTGAGAGCCCCCTCCAGAACCCTCTCTTAGCTCTATAAATAGAGCTCTTGGGTGCCTCTAATGGCAGCCCAAAACGTTGAAGAAAAACCGTTGAGGAGCAGTGACTAAGAGGAGAAAACGTGGAGAGAAAACCAGCCACGAAGCAGGTACGCCCAAAAACTCCCCAAACCCATCTCACCCATAGTCCTAGGCTCAGTTTCCCTAGGTTTTTGCATGAAAATCCATGGGGAATAGGCCTCTAGGGAGTCACCAAGGACCCTGGAACGTTCCCAGGGCCACACTGGTATGACAAGGTTGAACTAGGGTGACTTGAGGACGACCTGGGTCCCCAACGAGCAGGACGATCCAATAGGAACGTCCCACGTCGACCTGCGTCGACCCCCGTTTGGAAAACCACGTCTCGCAAAAGAGAGGAGTGGCAGGAAAACCCGGCCCGTCTGCAGATGCGCCCGCTGAGGCGCACGCCGTAGAGGCGCAATGCGCTAGCACTGTGGGTTTCTTTTCGTTCCTTAAGGAATCTAGGGCGCACGACGCAGTCGCGCAGTGCCCTAGCATTCCATTTCTTTCGTTTTTAAGACTCGATGTACATACGACACTAAAATGCTTATAACTTGAGATTTAGAGCTCCGATTGAGGCGCCGCAAAAGGCGTTGTGTCCGTGTCGACGACGCAGACACATCAAGATTATAAAATCTCTGATCAAGGCCCAATAAAAGGTGGGAATGACCCTTAGAATAGGATGGTGACGCGTGGCCGTTAGAACGTTGGAAAACTGAGGATACCAAGGCCTAATTAGGACCTTAGGACACACATAGGCATAGGGATGGACCCCTAATGCTTCAGTAATAAGACCAATTACTCTAAAACCCATAAAAGATAGGCCAAACTAACCTTGATTCCCCAAACCATGATCAGGAGCGTCCGAGGACAAAAGGGTTAGCGCGACCTAGCCAGGTAGGTGCTCTATCACTATTAGATTCTTCTAAAAGAACTATTATTGCTTTGAGAATATATGTTTTAAATATATGACTTGATTTGCATGACTTAATTCAGCATGCATGATAAATGCTTTGTACATAGCCATGTTTTGATATACATTATGCACATATATGTTTTGCAAACAAGTGCATACATTGCATGATTTAAGTACTTGCAAAGATTGCATGTCCTTGAGGGTTGCCAAAAGACGCTGGAGTGTCGAGGGCCAAGCAATTGTGAGGGACCCAAAGAGGACAGGTTTTTAAAAAGAGGTTTTGGCTTATTAAATCTTATGTGATTTGGGCAAGTAAGCCCGTGGGTGCTATGCTGAGGGGTCTAGGTTGGCCACCCGGCCTCTACCACTATTAGGTGGATGGGTACCACGCCTAAAAAGAGGCAAGTCCCTACGTCGACTGCATGTGGTACAGGGGGCTACCACTGGTGTCACGGCACTGGGTCGACGTGTCATAGGCCCCGTGGAGGCTATGACCGAGTGTCCTTAGGTACCCGGGGACCACATGGTGAGGAGGTCGTGGGCATAGTGGACCCTATGGTTTGATGATTTATGTGCATTGCATATGGCACGATATGAGGTTGGTCGACCATACCATACTAGAGATCCATGAGTTGGATTCCATGAAGCATTTTATGCATATCATGATGTTATGATATATATGTATATGATACTTTCGATTTTGGATTATATGATCCTTTAAGTCGTTAGTATTTCAGTTTGACAATGGATTTTGATGTCGATATTGAACTTGAGAATTCAGACATGCACATGTTTTGGAAAGAGCATATGATTTTAAAACATTGCATGTATTATAAAACTAGTAGTGATAGACTTCTACTGAGTATAGTATATACTCACCCTATCCTTAACATTTTTCAGGATAGTTCCACTCATAAATAGAAGATGTCCTAGGAGATATTAGTGCTACGAGCAAGTGAATCAAAAAGAAGAAAGTTATACATGTAAGTAAACTTTCAACCCTTTGGACATGAAGTTTTACTTAATTATAGTTGGGCTGTGTCCTGTGACTGGAAAGACCTGGGGAAAAATATTTATGATTTCTGAAGTTTTTCAAAAAACTACTTTGGTTGTTGTGAAGGCAAATGACACTCGGGGTTTTCAAAAATGAGTTTAAAACTAAAGGTTTTCCGCTGCATTGCATGGTTTGTATAGAATGGTTCTCTAATAGGGATGCATCTCGCCTTAGGAAATTAGATATTGCATTTAAAAATGCATGAGAAAACCCAGGACGTCACACGCCCATACACCCCTCACGATTTTGTTCTTCCCAAGTTTCCTAGGAAACTTGCGTTGTGACCGTTAGAGTGAGGGCGGGCCAAGAGAAGGCTGGCAGGCTTCGAGGTTGGGGTGAGGGATAGAGAGTTAGTCTCACATTGCCTGGGGAGAGGAAACTAGGCTGTTTATAAGAGTTTGGGGAACTCTAACGGTCACAATGCGTTTTCCCTAGGAAACTTGGGAAGAACAAAACCGTAAGGGGTGTATGGGTACCCCAAAGCGGACAATATTGTGATTGTTGGAACCCTAGGGTGTTATAATTGGTATTAGAGCCCAGGTTTTATCCTTTCACAGCCAGTCCAGCATGTCCAAGGGTCATAGACAATAGAGAAAATCAAGAAGTAGTAGAGATGACTACTTCTATTTGAGGATTACAATATTAATGCTCAAGGCATTTCACCATAAACAAATAGGTTAAAAAGGAGATGGGTCTAGCAAATACTTAGATATTGGATGGCTTAAATCTTATCAATAGGGATTGTTGTGCAGTGGTGCAAACAGGGAAACTCATATATAAATTAGATTATGATGAGAATGATGAATGAAGATGTTAGTGAACTTGTTAATAGATAGTTCTGACCCGTAATAGAGTAATCTCACCAAAGGTGAGAAAATCGAAGAACCTAGATGGCTATCTTACCCTTCTAAAGAATATCAGAATATGAATATGATAGGGGATGGAAAAGACGAACTTTGAGAAGATTTTGATGATAATCTAATAGGGATGAGCATACAAGATGATACTAGGGGATAACTGCGACTCGTACTAGATCACAAAGGTATGGATCCTGAAGGACTTAGATCAATTTATGATAACTTCATTGGAGTCTTATGAAGAGTGAAGTGCTATCTAATAATGACAACCTGAGTATAATGGAGGAGATAAGAAGATGTACAATTGACATATTATGTGACTAAGAGGAACATAACACGAATATGATAGGGGAATGAATTCGACCGAGTTATCAAGAGATTTTGATGATAATACTAGGGGTTGATAGATCTGTAACAATAGATTGATCCTAATAAGAACTTATAAGAGAAATTGATCTAGGTAGACAAAAATGAGGAATTTAGAGAAAGAGATAGAGATGTAACTATAAGTATTAGATGAATATTGAATATTCAAAAGAAGAAGATCATGACTTTATGGAGATACATACAATTCTTTCATCTTGAATCCTATAGCAAGGTAAACCAAACAAATGCAAAGGAATAATACTAGTTGAGTGGGTGATTCTATTGTAAAAGAGTATAAAAGAGAGAAAGCATATGGGGTTTAAGACTTTGAGTAGAGTATCGAATTTCAGGAGATTATGCAAGAAATTTCCAAAGAAGAATGGCGACCAACTAGAAATTAAATTCTACAAATGGTTTGATGTCTATATCAATTATTGTAATTAGAATCTTATTAGATCCATTAGCTTATGAGGAACACAAATGGATATAGACCATAAAAAGGAAAATTTGGTGATATCCTGCCTTGCCACTACATGAGTAAATAAAGTATATTGAAAAAGGAATTAAGCCGGGACAGTGACTTGTCCATTTGTCTTTCTTCAGCAAGTAGGGTACCATCAAGGATCGAATTGAGGTCTTGCTATCATAGATTTGGAAGAGCAAATATCTTAAGACCATTATTTAATCATTACCTTTAGAGTACTGTTGATTCAATAAAGGTATCCCACCCTACTTAATCAAATATGTTAGTAGTTGAAGTTATATACTCAGAGGGATATTATAAGTATTTAGACATGAGTTCTACCTAAAAGAAGTTACTTGTTAGACTAAGTCGTTTGAGGGTATGAGGTTAGTTGATTAGGCCACATCATGAAGGAGCTACGAGTACAATGAATAGAGTAACAACTGAGACATAAGCAAAAATAAGGAACGATCTCCACCAATGAGATAGATTTTTCTAAACCTGAATAGATACCATTACAAACCATAGAAATCACTATGGGGCTGAAAGACGCTGCTGACTTGGATTGAAAAGAAAGGCAGATAAGCACTAATTGCTTTAGAGAGACCATTGAGCTTATAACCTATACATCTGGACAGAGATCAACAGGTAATCGAATAAATTCTCTTTTTATATGTCTACGAAAATGTTCTATGCTTACCTGAGTGTTTTTCAAATTTGATGAATTAACAACTCCAGCATAACTTGATGTAGTAGCTATTGAACGAGAACTGCTATTATAAGCTAAGTATGAGGAGGCACTTGAAAGATAAAATTTGAGGAATTAAGAAAACCACGACTTATGAGGATACCTCCTGACAATATAGACTGCATGGTTGATGATAAAGCCTTGATAAAAGATTGAACAATATATTGATATAGGGAATGGAAGGAGAAAAGTTGAGGTGGCCAGAACATTATAAGGTGAGATTTGATGTTACTTTGCCTTTAGACAAAAAGATAGTTGTTATGTGCATATACCAAGTACGAAAAATCAATTGAAGGAATTTCCTGAGGACTAACCCTACTGGATTGAGTATAGAAGTTTTGGACTAAAAGATTACAAAGAAAACCATCAAGCAAAGAAAGGACAAAGAGGATAATGACAAAGGATTCAACCATGACCTAGTGAGGGTACTTGGTTATGAATAAGAGACTTTTTGCATAAATGGGAACATTATTGGAAATCCTAATGACAAATTGATGTGAATAGTGAGATAGGCCTCTGGACGAGAACATTTGACCCATGATGATGAATTAACCATAAAACATTTGACATGAGTTTGCATAAACTCTTTAGGGAGAAAAGCATTTAATGGCTTCAACATCTATGAAACTTGATGTACAATTCGGATATCCTAATCATAATATGAGATAGTATTAGTGATGGAGGATGCTACTTGAATTATTTTATTTTGAATATAATATGCGTTGAGGACCCAAGTTATAGTAGAAAAGCAACAAACAGATGAAATTCGAAGTTAATCAAGGGTTTGGCTGTAGGGCACATGATACCATATCAGCTATTGGAGTATCTTGGGGGAAAATATAAAGCGAAGAAGATAAGAAGAAAATTAGACATACGAGAAAGAATGTAGCTTTTTGGGACTCTTGCTAACGACATACAACCAACCATTAGAAGGAGACGTTGATGATGAATAGATCACTAGATAGAAGACAAGAGGAAAAAGGGATTATCCTATGCTATTTAAAATGGAATAGGAGGAATAAGATCATATGATCTCAAAGAAGTATGAAGTAATTTATATACGAGTAGGATAATATTGTCATCTAAGGAGACTATCCTATACATGATCAGAGGAATAATGGATTCGTCGACAACAGAGGTATGGGAATAAAGCACAGGAATTTTCTTAGTTCGAGTTTTAAGGGAGTCTTCAGGAAGAATATGTCTTATCAATAAGACAGTTGACTTAAAGGTAAGGATTTGTGGAATTTCGAGGACAAAATTCTTTTAAGGGGGTAATAATGTAATGCCCTGAGCAATTTACGCTATTTAACAAAAATGAATTAGACATTCTATAGGAAATGAACTATGTTAAATTTTTTACTTTATTTAAAATACTAAACAAAGGAATTTGTAAGAAAACTTAGTACCATTAGATTCTACTCGAAAAATAGAATCAAACGCCTCAAAGAACGCCGAAAACGGAGTTCATATGAAGAAGTTATGGCCGTTTAAAGATTAGGGGCAATTCTGTAAATTACACTTAAAAACGAAAAAGAACGAAAATGCAGGGGGTGGTTTTGATAACGGCACCCCCTGTCTTCTTCCTCTCGATTTCTCCAGAAACCCCAGTTTCCAGAGGTTTCCACCACCGCCAATAGTAGCACTGCCATAGTAAGGCTATAAAAAGCCCTTGTTCCCTCCTCTTCGAATCAAGATTTTTCCGGCCATTTGAGGCTGGGGTTTCCGGCAAAAATCAGAAACCCATCTCTAGCTTTCCCTGCAACTTTTGGCAACGGCCAGGTCCTTCGGGCTAGCCATTTCCCTCCTTCCTCTTCCCCATTTCTTCCCTGGAATCACCCAAAAAATTGGGTTTTTCCCCTTCGTCGGCCTTTTCTAGTGACCTGGGATTTCAGCACACCTAAAGGGAGCTGCACACCTGTAATGCCCCGAGCAATTTACGCTATTGAATTGGACATTCTATAGGAAATGAACTGTGTTAAATGTTTTACTTTATTTAAAATAGTAAATGAAGGAATTTGTAAGGAAACTTGGTACCATTAGATTCTACTCGAAAAATGGAATCCAACACCGAAAATAGAGTTCGTATGAAGAAGTTATGACCGTTTAAAGATTAGGGGCATTTCTGTAATTTAAATTAAAAATGAAAAAGATAGAAAACGCAGGGGGCCATTTTGATAACGGCACCCCATCTTCTTCTTCCTCTAGATTCCTCCAGAAACCCTAGTTTGCAGAGGTTTCTGCCATCGCCAATGGCGACACCGCCATTGGCAGCACCACCATAGTAAGGCTATAAAAAGCCCTTTCCCATCCTCCTCAACCATCCCTTCATCCTCCACTTTCTTCGACGGTTCAAAGAGGATTCCGGTAGCTAGGGTTTTAGCGTGAAGAAACCCCACTACCGGCAATGGGCATCGCTCTAGGCTTGCCCAGGTAAGCCCCTCACGACTCCCCTCTATTTTCCCTTCTTCCCTGACTAGATCCATGCCAGATCTGGGAATTTTCTGGCTGGGAAGCACAAAGGGAAAAGGAGGAAAAGATGAAAAAGTTCAAAATGGATATATATATATATATATATATATATAAAGTCAAGTCAAAAAGGAAAAAAATAGCCAATGAAAAAGAAAATATTCATTCTTGCAAGGATAAATGGAAAAGTTGTAAATACACTAATAGAAGACCTTTACATATTTCTCAGACAATCTTTGTTTACCATTATACCCATTCTTTTGATAACCCTTACTCAAGCCTATGTTTCACCCTAATAGAGTCCTATCTTGATCATAGAGAAGTATGGCTTAGATATGATTATAAATGAATAGGGAGTTTGGTAGAATATAAAATTCTTATTTGTTGATATTCTTTCATGAGATCATTACCATTCCTTCTAAGTTATTTTTCTTTTGTATGAAATATGCAAGACTTTTGGACTTGATAAACAACATTCTACTCACATATTAATGAGATATTTACAACTTTCAAAGTAACTTCTTTCTGAGTGTCAAATATATCCTGTGAGAATTGAAGTCAATGCATAATTTGGACAATAATTTAGGTTATATTTGACTCGGAGGCAATTATTATGTAGTAGATATAACACATACTCACCTTTCAAAGTTTAATGAAATAATAGGATATCTTTAACATAAGAGTAGGATTTTGAATCTTTTTTAGTATCTTTATTAATATGCTAAAGTTAGGTACTTAATATAATGTAAATAAAAGAAAAAATATTTCAGATGGATAAAGGATTTCCATAAAATTTTTGAGAATTTTGTAGGTATATTCACTGCAATCACTCATGAGGCATAATTCAACCACTAGGGGTTCAAAAGCTTGTTGCATGTGCTAAATGCAATTGTGAGTAACTACAAAAGTGGTACTTTGTACTAGTTTTTGAAAAATAATTTTTTCATGTTTTTCTCAGGACTAGCAAAATGCTGGTTGGAGGTGTGATAAGTGTCTAATTTTGCATAAAAACTACCCAATTAGTTACCTATGTGTTGCAACTTATAGGGGTAAATTAGGATTTTTAGACTAAGATTTATAACACATGCAATTTTGACCTAAAGAAGGAAAAGTTTGATATTTTGTAGGTCTAGAAGCTAATGCAAGGTAAGTATGTGATTAATCATATTTTTTAATATTTAATAAGTGTTTTACTTGTATAGAAAATAAGATGGTGATCTGACGATCGAGATTGATTGAGATGAACATTGAAGATCAAGATTAAACGATTGAGTCAAAGCCTACAAATCATCAATCCAACATAAAACTAAAGGTAGAGATCATCTTTAGGAAAATAAATAGATGCAATTAAAGGAGTTAAAGGTGGCCAAAGTGGGCCCATGAAGTAAGCCATGCACTTTCGGCACCTTTGCATGGGTTTCATGTAAGCCACCTTAGCCATATAAGCCATGAGAGAAGGTGACAAGCTAAGTAATTCAAACCAAGTCATTCAAGCTACTCAAGCTAATGGATTAAGCCATGAAGCTTAGCCAATGGAGCCCTCAAAGTTAGCCATAACAGCTACTTAAGTTGAGCTAAATGGAAGGCTATGATTGGAGGAAAATCAAGAGGATTATCCATGATTTTTCTAAGGGATACTTTGAAGAGAATTGAGGTAAAATTCATTAGGATAAGTTGGCATGTGGACCAATAGGATGAGACCATTCTATTTTTCATGTTTTTCCCACCTTTTTATCACTTTCCACCGCACCCTTAAGTAGCACCACGAATTTGACTTTGCATTCAAGATTTTTACCATTCCAAGACTCCTCCACCTTCCTAAAATCTCATCCGACCTCCCCACCTACTCCACCTCTAAAGATGGCAGCCACCTATCCCTTGTTTCCTCTTTTAAATAGATCCTCAGTCATCTTAACATCACAATTTCACACTTTTCATCCCCAACTACACCCATCTTAGGATACCTTTGAAATATAGGAGGAAACGTATGAAAGTCCAACAAAAACCAAGGCATAGGGACAACTTCCTATTGGGAGGAAGGAGACGTCTCCTTTACTCGGAGGAGGACATCCTCTTCCTCCACTTTCTCCTTTCACCTTTTTGCCTTAAGCTTTCTTATCTTTTGCATGGTTGCCACATCTTCCAAGGTGGATTACTACTCTTTCCAAGTATTAGATGCCTAGGGTTGAGTTTTACTTTGAAAGGTTGGTTAAGTTTCCTTGATCCTTTTTTTCTTTGCTCATTCTCATAGCTTGTCCATTGTTACCTTGTTTGCTTTTGATTCCACTCTTAGTTGTTAGTTTGATTTTCTTTCTTATTATAATCCATTGATTTAAAAGTTATAACTCTTTATTAGTGACAATCAAAAGAGTTAGTTATTAGATCAAATCCCTTTTCTCTTGAACTTCCTTGTTTTCTTTGTTGATTGTTCCTTGTCGCCCTTGTTGTTTACCTTTTTGAATTGCCTTAAACTTCTAAGTTTTCCTTGATTATTTCTTAAAGAAACAAGTTAATTCTTCCCTCGTAGGGATAGGCAAGAGAAGAAGTGACTTGAGTCTTTGATTTCTCTATTTGCATTCTATGTTCTCTTCTTAGAGATAGACATAGTTTTAGGTGTTGCTTTCCTTAAGCTCCTTCATTAGTCCAGCCATTTTTTATTTTGTTTCTCTCTTGGAAACCACTTTCATATTAGAGGAGATCAGTTTGAGGGTTTTGGAAGGTGTTTTAGAATTGATTTGAATCATGTTTCATGTCTTGAATTGAATGCAATTTTCATCATTATGTACATGTTTTTTGCATTCAACCTTATGGATGTAATTGGTAATGTTTCAATGAAATCACTTGACGTTCTTCTTTAACTTGTTTCTAGTATTGAAAAATATTGAATTGAATGTTTTAATACATAATAAGCCATGTTTTTATGTGTTGATCACTTGGAAATTGGAAACAGCATGGTGCTGGAATTTCCAATAGCATAGAAATATCACCTTGTTTATGCTTAATTCTTTATATTATTTACTGCTGATTTGAGTTATTCTTTAGGAAACTAATTAAGATTTTAAGTTGTGTGTTTATTTCTTAGATTAGATTGCATGATAGTTAGTTAGAGGTCCATTGATTTTAGTCTATGTTTACCCCATAAATCATGTGCTTAAACCCATGGTTGATGTGCATGGTTTCAAGGTATTTTTCATTTGAAAAATTTATTAATTTAGATTAGATTCTCATGCACAAATTCAAGTTCTATTCATACATCCCATGTTAGATTATTTTTTCATCATAGTTCATTCATATTGTCAAGATCATCCATACATCTTACTACTTTGTTTCATGCATTCTTTCTAGCTTAATTCAATGCATACCATTTGTTTAATTGTTTTCATAAGTATTAAATATTTTATTTATTATTAGATCATTGTTTTACGTTTTGTTACCATGTCAGGGTAGTTAAGAAATTTTTCATGTTTAGGTTTAGAAATTTCTAAATTTAGAAAGTTTCTAATTTCATACATTTTTTTTTTAGTTTCCATCATTAGTTTAGGTTTAAAATCTCATGATCTTTGGCTAGGTTAAGTAATTTGAAGTAGAAACCACTAGCATCACACTCATTTGATTCCTCATGGGATCAACCTCCTCACATGTGAATACTACAACTAATTCGTGCACTTACAAATTTTATTTAAAATAACAAGTTTTTGGTGCATTGGCGAGGAGTTGCAGCATTTTGTATTTTTTTCCATACTTTAGATTATTTTCCTCTAGTTAGGTTTAGGGTGCATTAGATTAGGGTTTTTTCTTTATTTTTGCATTTTTTACTATTTTCCTCGTATTGACCATCTTTCTTTGATTTTTGTGGGAGGAAAATAAAAAAATGAGCAACAATGATCTTGTAGGCCACGACTTCATCATTTTATTACTTTCCTAGACTAAGATTTGAGTGAAATTTTATTGAGGCCCATTTATAATTTTAATTTATTTATTATTCAATTTTAAATGGGTTATAATAATATAGAACAAGTGTGGGGTATGATGGCCCACCCTTGATCATCACCAAACCCCTCATTGTGATTAACCCTTACTCAAATTTTAATTTTAGCATAATTTTCCTCAGTTTGAGCATCCCTCACTAAAATTTTAATTTTTAGAATAATTTGCATTTACTATACTTTTACATTTGGATGGTAGTATATTTCATATAGATTAGGATCATTCACTTTAATTGTTGCATCTTTACTTTGGATTGTTGCATTAGTTACGCACTTATCTAACAAAGGTTAGCCTAAGCTCGACTATAACCAAAGCATAGGCAACATGGATATAATGTCCCATCTGTTAAGGTGCCTGACCCTTTGTTAAGTAACATATAAGTAAGCATTGGCTTACTTTTGTTTGGCATTGCATATTTGCAACTTTATGGTGGAATGGAATTAATACTGGTAAGGGCCCCATAGGAACCCTTATACGATAAGGGCTAGATTTCATCACTAGCTCCTTGGCCCACCTAGGAATTAATCAACATCCTTGTATGTCATGATCCCAACCCTTGAACTTTAATTTCTAAATCAAATAGAAAGAGACTTAGGGTATCGAAATCATAAGACCCTTTTAAAAAGATGTGATCTATTATCATTCTAGTGGCTTTTGAGCACTGTGGTTATAGTGGGTGTCTTAAAATCTAATTGATTTTCCAACATTTAGTTGACATCTGTTGAGGTCTAAATGCCTCTTGACATAAGGATTGTATTAACCACTTTAAAGCAGAACCTAATTGGTAAGCAATAGGCAAATCTAGATAAAAGGAGCTGTCTAGATCTAGGTCTAAGAAGCTACCACCAATGCACTCACAAAAGATAATCAAGGAACTACTTGATTAGTGGATACTAGAATTTGATTGTGCATCATTTAACTTAGGGTGATAATAAAGAGCTATCTATTACAGATAATAGGATTAAAATTTCTTATGATCATTCTGAGCTACAAAGTCCACAACCATCCATAGAAATATCCCACTCAGATCTACTTAAGCCATGTTCTAATCCTTGTTACGATTATGATGAAGAGACTTCCATTGATGAAGAAAATGACATTTTAAAAACATCCAACCTGGATCATCTAGAATCATGTCCTACTTATTTTTATGAATTTGATGAAGACACATCCATTGAGGAGGTGAATGAGTTGTTGGATACTATGCCATTAATGGACACTTATCAATGACAAGCTAGAGTATATTCCCCAATAGAGCTTGAAATTCCAATTGAGCCTTGCAAGGTCAAAGACGTACCTAATTGGGATGTGCAAACCTTATTTGAACAAACATTAAATAGTAATATAAGCCCAATTGATACCTTACCTGTGCCCATAAAATTGAAAAATAAGAGTTAGTTGATGTACTAACCCTACATCAACCAACTCTCAGGGACACATCAGAACAGAATAAGGGTTTAAGCCTAACCATGTCCTTGCCACTAGTATTATAAGAGCAACCTTTTAGGAAAGGCAAAGTCAGCTTGTGCCCCAATTTCAAGACAACATAAGGGAAATGGAGGAAATAAATGAATTGAATATAATGGTCAATGTTATCCCTAAATTTGTTCCAGCTTGGGGCAGTTCATTTCAAATTGATCCTAAGAAATTCATAGTAATTCATGGTGTCATTTATTACCACTACCTTAAAATACAAGGTGGAGGAATTATATTGACTATCATGAAATTTTGAAGATGGGGGATTCTCAATATGATTCCCCACAATTCATGATCGTGGTGATCTATTATGTTATAATGATATCACCACCTAAAATTTTAGGGTGGAGACAATATATAAACTATTGCAAGGTTCAATAGTGTCATGAGAAATATGCCATTTCATTCTTAGGGTTAGGATTAAGAGAATTACTTGAACTAGCTAGGTCTAGGTGTAGTTGGTTAGGTCAGTTATAGGCCATGTGTGGCTGAAGATGTTAAATTTAGCACTTATGGGAGGCAAAGCCAAGAATTTTTAGAAAGTCTCATTAGTCTACATTGCCCATTCATCATTTAGGTATCCTATATTTCAAAACATCGAGGACAATGTTTAGTTCAGGTTGGGGGTATAGAAATGAGATTTGTAAGTTTTCTTGCATTTTTAACTTGACATACCTGTAGCGGTTTTAAGTATAGTACAATAAGCCCATAATGCATCACTAAGTCTCAAAGAACTATCTTTCCTATTTGGATTAACTATTTTTTCTAAGATTCTCTTTATCTCCATATTTGACACTTCTACTTATCCACTAATCTAAAGATGATAAGGGGTAGCAATCCTATGGGTAACACCATATTTTTTCATTAAGTTTTTAAATACTCAATTGCAAAAGTGTTTACCCCTATCACTAATTATGGCTCTAAGAGTATAAAAAAGTATAAATATATTTTATTTTAAGAACATGACCATTACCTTGTGGTCAGTTGTCTTACATGATGCTACTTTTTCCCATGACACATAGTCCACACCCATTAGGATATATGGATAACTAAAAAGGTTAAGAAAAGGTCTCTTAAAATACCTTAAGCATCAAAAGGCTCAGTATTAAGAATGGCCCTATGCTCCCTAACTATTGACATCTAACACATGTTATACAGTAAGCATATGAATCCCTGAAAATAGTGGGCCAATAAGACCACACTACAAAATCTTTTCCATTGTCATTTTAGAACTAAAATGGCTCCTACATGCAGGGTCACAATAGAAGGAAATGATTTTATAATGTTCATTATTGATATGCATCTCCTCATTATCTAATATGCATCTCCTAATAATCTCATCAAGACAGTAGTTAAATAAGTATAGATCATCCCATGTAAATTGCTTGACCTTGGTAATGAACATTTTTCTATCTTGTTTAGACCAATGACCAAACATTTGACCTATGGCAAGATAATTAACTATATCTACATACCACGACAACTAAAAAATGTACAACAATTGTTCATTTGAAAATGATTTTGTTATAGGCACATTCTTGCTAGTAGACTTTACAACTGATCTTAGTAAGTGGTCAGCTAGAACATTTTCAGAACCTTTCTTATCCCAATTTTCTAAATCAAATTCCTATAGCAAAAGCATCCATCAGACCAGTTTAGGTTTAGCATCCTTCTTTGGAAGAAGATATTTAAAACTTCATGGTCTGAAAAGACAATGACCTTAGATCCTAGTAAGTAAAATCTAAACTTATCCAAGGCAAATACAACTACCAACAACTCTTTTTCTATAGCAGAAAATTTGAGTTGGGCATTGTTGAGTTCTTACTAGAATAATATATCACATCAAGGAGTTTATCAATATGCTGCCCAACAGAGCTCCGATCGCATAGTTTGAAGTATCACACATTATTTCAAATGATGAACTCCCATATGGCAGTCAAATAATAATAGAAGTTAATACAACCTTTAGGCACTCAAGTGCTTTCATACAATTTTCATCGAAGCTTAAAGTTGCCTCGTTTGTAGGTAAATTACATAGGGGCTTAACAATTTTACTAAATTCGTTGATGAATCATCTACAAAAATTAACATAGCCTAAAAAGGAACAAATTTTGTTCACCACCCTTGGAGGAGGAAGGTTAGAGATTAAATCTACTTTGGCTTTATCTACTTCTATACCATTATGTGATATGAGGTGGCCTAAAACAATGCCATTTTGAACCATGAAATGACATTTTTCCTAGTTTAATGTGAAATTCTTTTCCTAACACCTAGCAATGACAAGTTTTAGATCATGCAAGCACTCATCAAATGAAGAACCAAATACTGAAAAATCATCCATAAAAACTTTAGAAAACCTCTCCACCATATCAAAAAATTTCTCAACATACACATTAGCTAAAGCATTACAAAGTTCAAAAGGCATACGATGGTAGGCAAAGGTTATTTTCTCCTCATCTTCAGGTGCTATGGGAATTTGTTTACAGCAGGAGTATCCATTAAGAAACAATAATAGCTATGACCAGCTAACCTTTCTAGCATTTAGTCAATGAAGGGAAGAGGAAAATTGTTCTTTCTCATGATTGAGTTTAGTTTTTGATAATCTACAAAACTCTCCACCCGATGATCATACAAGTGGGGACTAACTAATTATTCTCATTTGATAGTATTGTGACTCCACATTTCTTGAGGACAACCTGAACTAGGTTAACCCAAGTGTTGTAAGATATGGGGTAGATGACACCAAAATGTAGGAGTTTAAGCACTTCATATCCAATAAACTCATTCATATTAGGGTTTAGTCTCCCTAGATGTTTTAACATTCTCCCCTAGATAAATTCTATGCATACACACAGTAAACCTATTCCCTTGGATGTCCATTATGGTCCATCTTAAGATTGTCTTATGTTCTTTGAGAACATCAAGAAACATACCTTCATGTTCTTTATATAGATCTAAGGCTATGATTGCAGGCAAGGTTTCATCTTGTCCAAAGCAACAATATTTTAGATTTTTAGGTGATGTCTTAAAGACCAAGATAGGTGGTTTTTCTACAGATGGAATAGGGATAGAATCTAATGGAGGAAGAGGTTCCACTAGAGGTACCCATTTGTAGGTATCTATTATAGGTGGACATCCAAAAGATTATTTACCTCATCAATGGACTTGTTTATATCAAAATCACAGTTAAAGTCTGATAGACATGCCTTAAATGGGTCTAAGATAGATGAGGCTAGATTAGCATCTTGAAGAAAACCTTCAATTAAATTTACTAGATAAGAATCATCTAGGTCTAGATGTTGATGATTAGAATTAAGAACATTGAGCTTGATTTTCATATTTTCAAAAGACAACTTCATCACACCATTTCTACAATTGAAGATGCATTGAACATTGCCAAAAATAGTCAAGAATTACCAAGATCTAATTACTAAGGTCTGATACAAGCTAGGTATCCAAGATAATAAAATTTATAGGAAAGTAAAATGGGTCCACCTATATTAAAATATCCTCAAGCATACCACGTGGAATCTTTATTGATCTATCTGCTAACTATAAAGTGGTATTGGTTGGATTAAGGTCACCGAGCCCTAGTTGCTCATAGTTAGAAAATGGCTACAAGTTAACATTGGTCCTTAAATCTAGTAATGCACTGTCAATGACATGATTTCCAAAAACACAAGAGATGGTAGGACAATTTAGATCTCTAAACTTAGGAGGAATCTAGTGTGGGATTGAAGAGCTCACCTACTCAGTGAGGAAGGCTTTCTTTTGAACATTAAGCTTGTGCTTTTGTGTATAGAGCACTTTAAGAAATTTGGCATAAGTAGGATATCTTTAATAGCATTGAGTCATGGAATATTTATTTGAACATACTTAAACACATCCATTATCTCATTAAAATTGGTTCCTTTCTAGCCTTGTTCCACAATTGAAGGAATGGGGCTTTAGACACATATGGTGCCTCTACTACAGGCTCAGATGGTGTAGGCGATTTTTATCTTTTCTCTTTCTCCTTAGTTTTAAATGGTTCATTCTCCTCTAGTATTTCCTTAGTTTGCTCTACCTTCTTATCAACCTGATGGGCACTTGTAAGGCTAGTTATGGATTTTACTTGCTCATGTGGTTTACATGAACTTAGCCCTACTTCAAACTAGACCTTAAGGTTTGGAATTGGCTGATTAGGAAACTGTCCTTTTCCTCTATCATTAAATGCAACAGACAATTAGATCATTTGCATTTCTAAATTGGCAATAGCTTGGGAATTTACAATTGATCTTGGATATTGTGTAAGGCCTTCTTAGTCTCCTCTTATTTCTTGAGGAGCAACTCTACATTGTCCTCAATGGATGGTTTCTTTGGTTGTTAAGAAAGTTGAAAACTGGGGGGATGCATGGGAACCGAAGCTTTAAGAAAGTTTTGTGTAGGGGGTTCATAGATGGACCTCCCAGGTAATTGTTTTTAGATCATGATAAGTTAGGATGCCTAGCCCATCCTAAATTATAGGCCTCATAGTATGGATTATTTCTAAGATTATGATATGCATTCAGTGCGTTCACTTGTTCCAAAAGATGTTCAATGTACACTCTATTAGATGGACAAGTTGTAGCTAAAGGTGTTGGGCTAGAACAAATAGCACAAACCTTTTGTGAAGGTTTCATGGAGGCACTTCCAGCTATGAAGGCATCAAGAGGTTTTAGTGCTTCATAGATGTA
The DNA here is from genome assembly GCA_035236585.1 of Warburgia ugandensis. Lineage (NCBI taxonomy): Eukaryota > Viridiplantae > Streptophyta > Magnoliopsida > Canellales > Canellaceae > Warburgia > Warburgia ugandensis. Next base: position 62,696,915 of record CP141130.1, read on the forward strand.
CTGAACATGTGACCATTTTTCAAATCCATTATGGGGACACTTTTGTAGCAATTCATTCCACCTTTCCAAGCATTCATAATATTACTCATCATCTCTTGGCTGAAAATTGATAATCTTCCTACAAAGGGCATTGGTCCTATGGACAAGGAAGAATTTGTTCTAAAACTTGTAGACAACTGGTCCCATGTGTAGTGGAATCTACCTCTAAAGAATTCAACCATGATTTGGCTTTTTCTTTCAATGAGAAGGGAAACAGCCCAAGTCTAATAGAACCATCCAAAACATTTCAAAATCTAATTGTATCTCAAATATTAAGGAATTCATTGATATGTAGGTATAGATCAGCTCTCTCTACCATAAAATTTTGGTATTAACTGTATAACTCTAGGGTTGAGTTCAAAGTGGTCTATGTTAGTGAATGGTAAGGTGATGTAGGATGGAGTATTTAGTTGGAGTAGTGCATAGAAATCTCTAATGGGCTTTTGCTCAACTACTACTGGTGGCTCTACCATGGGGTTAGTACTTTGATTTTTCACCCGTTGCTTATGGGCACATTCAATCTTAGGATCTAATGGTACTAACTTAGTGTTTGGAGATTGACGTCCTTGCATTCACTATAATGAAAAACCTATCTAAATTATGCAACCTAACTCTAAATGTGACTCCTAGATCCATATGATGCACAAACAATCCTAATGATTCACTATGTTATTGTTTTGATAATAGTTGTTAATCTATAGGGTGGTAGCTTTTAGACCTAGATCTAGACAACTCCTCCTTTTATCCAGACTTGACTACTGCTTATTGTTTAGGTTTTACACTAAAGTGGTTAATACAATTCTCATGGAAGGAGACATATAGACCTCAATAGCCATCAATGACAGATGTGGCAAAATCACTTAGATTTTGGATACCCACGATATCCACAATGCTCAAAAGCTACTAGAGTGGTAATAGATATCTCTCTTCCAAAAAGGTCCTAAAAGCTTGAAACATTTAGTCTCTTGCTACTTGATCTTAAATTAATCTTTTAAGGGTTGGGATCTCAAACATACAAGGAATTAATTTAATTACGTAGGTGGGCCAAGGATCTGATGATGAAATCCAGTCCTTCTCTTATGAGGGTTTTGGTTGGGCCCTTACTATCAATGTATTCCATCCACCATAAAGCAGTAAATGTGCAATGCTATATATGCTATCTAAAAAAGTTGCCTTTGTTAAATAGGTGCAATCTAAAGTAACAACCCTAATTAAAACATAACAAGTATAATGAATTACCCCAATCTATAAGAATTACACTACCAATCACTATGCAAACTACACTAAATGCAACTGCACTAAGAAAATAAAAAAGAGTGAAAGAAGTTTACCGTGGGGTTTCTGATGAAGATCAAGTGTGGTCCACCATATGCCACACTTGCCCTATATTATTACAACCCATTGAAAATGAAATAAATAATTACAAATTACAATGGGGCCTCAGTACAAGTTCACTCAAATACCTAATCTAAGTAAGCAAAGAAATCCTAATTAAGTTGATGAAGCTTTGGCCCATAGGATAGCAGTCGCTCATTTTGCCAAACTCCCCTCATACAAAATAAAGAAAGATGGGTCACTTTGTGGGGAATTAGAAAAATATGCAAATATTATGCAAAAATCCTATCTAATGCATCCTAGGACTATGGCTAGAGATTAAAAAAAACTAAACAAATATCCAACCACAAATTCATTGCATTTCTTTGCAACGACATGGATAACTTGGTGTAGCTTTAAAATTACTCGTAAGCACACGAATCACTATAGTAATTTGCATGCTAGAGAGGTCAATCCCATGAGGAATCTCATAGAATTTTCAATTGATTGGATTTTATTTAAGTTACTTATATTAGCCAAAGAAAGAGGGTTTTAATTAAATTAGGAATTTAAACAACATGGAATGAGAAACATGCATAAAATTAGAAATATGAACTGTTGGAAACTTTCTAAAATAAAGATTTTCAATGAAATTAGAAACTTTCCTAACTAACATCATTCACTAAAAGAAACTAACATAAAACTATAATGAATGAATGTAGGAAACTTGCCAAAAACAACACCTTCTACAAATAAAACTTCCTAAACCTAGAACTTTCTAAAACTAAACAAAGAAACTTTCTAAAGCTAAACTAAGATGAAACTAACTAAACAAGTAATAATATACTAATAGGAAGCAAGAAAATAATAAACCACTTAAAAGGAAATAATCCAAGCACCATGCGCATGGCCCATAGAGTTGTACACATGGTTTATGAGTAACAAAATGCCTAGAATGCATGGACTAAAAACTTGCTAACATAGGATCTACCCAAAATATTAACTAAACAATGTAAAATTCTAAGGTTTTTCCTAAAGAATCAAGCAAATAAGGTGTATGGACTTCTAGAAATTATGCATGAATCATGAAAGGTAAAATTCCAAAGATATGGTGTCCATGAAACTTAGATCAAACAAGATATGAATTGATATGATGCATGTTATTCAAGGAATGAACAATGGTCAAAAAACTAGAAATTTAATGAACTTCAAACATGGAAATAACAAAGAGAAACTTTGCATGAATCATAAACTTTATTGGATGGAATTTGGTACATGAAATGTGCACATGTACATATAGATAAAAGATGAAAAGTGTGCACTATTCTAATGACTAGAACTTGATTCAAAGCACAGATTAAACACATTCCAACTATCTCAACCTAATCTTAAACATCATGCATGTGAAACCCAAAAGAGAAATCAAGAGAGTAAGAGCATGAAAGATGGGAAAAATAAGAGCAAGATAGATCCAAAACAAAGCTAGAATCAAGGAGGGTGATGAAGGGAAAGCAAGATGATTTGAGGCTGCTATTATCTTGGATGTCACTACAATAGGGAATAAGCCTTAAATCTAGAAGAACTAAGCAAGAAAACTAAGAACTTAGATGGTAAAACCCAAAGGAAAAATAAGGAAAGAAAGATGCACTTTGAACAAAGAAGCAAATGAAGCAACCAAGGAGGAAAAGAAGCATGAAAACCAAACTTCAATTGAATTCAACCAACATAAGGAAGAAGGAGGCTTGGAACACCTTGAAGGAGCAGCCAACCTGGGCGCATTAAAGCTTGAAGAGAAGCACATAAGGGAGGACGGGTGGAAAGCTTGCTAGGAGGAGGCATCTCCACCCTTCTATGCCCTAAGCTTTGAATTCCTTTAGTATCTATAGATGCTGGGCACTTCTTAGAAGAGTCCTAATGAGGAATGGAAGATAATATGGAAGTTGAAAAAGAGTTTGAATAAGATAAGGCATCTAGGAAGGTGAGTGGAAAATGGAAAGAGACAAATTTATAATGTGAGTTAAGGTGGGTGAGTGGACTTTCCAAATCTAAGAAAAAGGGGAGGGGGAGGCATGGAATTCCTTTCCTTAAGGTGTCTATTGTGGAGGAGTACAGAGAAGAAAGAAATTGCGTAGAGAGAAGGAGAAAAAGAAAGATGGGGAGAGAGGGGAGATAGTTTAAGAAAGTGATATAGATGGAAGGTAGGATTAGGAATGTGTTAGATGGCTTTAAAGTGGGAGGTGCCACTTTTTTAGGAAGGAGGCATCTCCCCCTATGTGTTTCACATGGAAACCCTAGATGGTGAGAGAGAGATGAAGGTAAAGAGGATGAAAGAGATAAAGATGGGAAGGAAAGACAAGGAGTGGGCTCTTTTCCTTTTGGATCACATTGCAAGCTATCTTACCATGTACAATTCTTCCTTGCACTCCTAATTATGCCTTGAAATTCACTCTTTAGCATAATATAAACATTTCTAAATGTCCTCCAATTATGTAACTCCATCAGGCTTGCTAGCTCACTTTGATAGATTAATGCTAGATGGCTTGAATGGCTAAGTCCCTTAGCTTCAAGGCTTGAATGGCTTGGATTAATTAGGTTTCCTTATGATACTAGGAAACTTCACACATGGCTCCAATTCTCATGCAAAAGTGGTGGAATTACATGGATTTTTGTATAGAGCATTTTAGTTACTTTGGGATCTTCCTATTGCCTTCTTGTTTGTACTAAGATGATCTTGAACCTTGATTGAGCTTTGGAATGATGAAGTTTAGGTTTTTGGCGTTTTTTTTATCTTGATCTTCAAATCTAATCTTACTTGATATTGGTTGTTGGATCATCTTCTCAACACCTACAAAGGAGTAAAAATCCTAATTAAATCTTAAAAAATTCTGATTATTCATCTATTTACTCTGAATTAGCTTCTATACCTACCAAATATCAAACTTGTGAATTAATAGGTCAAAAATATATGTTTTCAGAAATTCCAAAAAAACCCTAGAAACAACACTATAATTTATAACATATGGACTACTAATTGGGTACTTTTTATAAAAAAATTAACACTTATCACAATCCTTAGACATATTTGGTAAAAGTTACAAAAATCTTTAGTTAGTTAATATTGATCAATGAATAAATTCAATTTTATGATGAAAAATAAACATAAATAATAGCAGTAGTTACATTAGTGCAATGGTAGCTAATGGCGCAATAGTGGATAGCTTTGATGGTGCTTTCTACTATTGATTAACCTTAGATATAGTTTATAAACAGTTAAATGGAGGTCTCTAGCTAATAATTATTTTTTAGGATAGTATGAAAAGATATATACAGTGAACTCCATTAGAATAAAGAATTCCTTTGGCCAATGGACATGATATGCAGTTACTTGCCCAACAATAACATTATTTTCCATTTTTAAAGGAAATGGAAGGTAGATAGTTGCAATCAATGCCATGGTAATGGATACATGCATAGGATATGGAGGCATACAAATCCCATGCAAAATGGTTGATTCATGTTCATACTTGATCCAACTATGATGACATTTTGACAGGTAGCCAACGCCAATAGGAACTAGCCCACCTAGAAATGATCAATACATCATATTTTAGAGAGGATGAGATAGGAGAAGTACAAAAGGACAATAAAAAAGGTTCCAGTGTTCATGTATTTAACTCATTGGCTAGAATTTCTCTTTCAAAGGTTGTAGGTTGTCCTTCATGAACTTATTAGGTAGGAGAATTGCAGCTAGCATTTGATGGAGATACAGGGATACTATGAGAATCAAGCACAGCGGACTGAGATACTATCACCCAACATCATTCAAGTAGTTGGTTAATTGTATCCATTTTTTTCTTCTCGCACAACTCATTGTAGGCCTCTGAATCTTCAATTGTAGTTATTCTTTCATTGAAGAATTTGGAAGGAACAATGTCCCTATGGCCCTTACTCAACTAGGGTAGTCCTTGACCACAGCCCTATATAGGATGTCATCATTGGAAACAATGCTGCTTAGAGTTCATGTACTCATACTTTCTTGGGTATGAATTTCTTGCAAAATGTAATTATAAGGACATGACCATATCATTTATTTAATTGTATAAAATTGAAGACAGTCAAGGGTAGATAATGGAGCCACTTACAATATGAGAAGCAACTTTTGTAGTAGCTTCTTCTATGAATGTTTGGGCATTGTGACCCGTGGAATGCATCATCATCTAGAGGACATTTCAATCAATGGGATCCATAGTTTCAGCTCTCTTTTGTTGCCAAGCAAGACACTATAATTAGTTAATAAAATATATAAAACTACAATAAAATTTGAAAGGACAAAACTATCATAGATGCTTCACAATCTTCTAAACGACCATAATCTAACCTGGAGAGGTGGTGCTGCATATTAGTGTCATGGACCTTTCTTCTTCTTGCATTCTTTGCCTGCACATTTATATGTACATAATCAGGTGCAATAATTGGATGATAAATATAATTAGTTAAATGAAATAATGTTTTAGTACATACCTCAAATTTCGACGATGTGTGATCCTTTTTACAAATGCCTTCCACACATCTTGGTCAATGATGTCAAAATAAATGGCACGCATGGTGTAGAATGTTAATGGATCATTGACATATGGAGCTATGTGATTGCAAACAAAGTAGTTCTTCCATTTTTTTAATTCCTCACCAGCTCCTTGCAAAGCACACACCTTCTTATCCTTAATTACCGCAAAGGAAATCTACAAAGTACTAAGCACATTATTACATTTGAAAATAAGAAGATGCAATATTTTATCAATTATATAATTCATAATATTTTCACATACCTTCACCATCTCTCATATTGAATCTTTTATTGTTGGTGGCACATGTCTTTAGTCATCAAATGTGATAGGCTCCATGCTTTTGACTATGAAGTAAAGAAAACTGCTATAAGATTCTACACTTTCACCTATCTCTTGCCCCCTATTATTACATTGGACAGTTTCTTTTAATTTCCTTTACATTCTCTTGATAAGCTTTTCCATCATTATTCATCCTCTAGCCTTTCTCTTTTGAGTGTTACTGAGCTTGGTCTCTTGTTCATGCTCTTGATATTGATCATATTCTTCATTTTGATGCTGTTCAGGTTCCATCTTTACTATGAACAAGAATATAATGATATCAAAACAATGAAATCAAATATTACATGTAATGCATTTAAAGAAAAAAAAGAGTAGAACATAACATAAGAAACTTACTTTCTTTAGTACAAATGTGGCATTAGCTGATGAATTTACACTAATATTTAATTAGTTCCTTTAAGCATCATACACTGGTATGTTTAATAGTTCTTTCATGCTTCATACACTTAGTCCATATCTTAGTATTAATTCATCATTTAGTTTTGTATGTCTAGCACTTTCCTAACTTGCATGGTAGTTTCTATTTTTAGATACTTTCTAATTTTAGGTTTGCATGAATAGCACTAGGTTTGCATCCATTACACACTTTGGTTCTAGCATAGTAAGCATCATAGATCATTGTCCTAGTCTACAAAGTCTTTATCACTTTACTTTTGCTTGCCTTTAGAACTTTCCTAATTTAAGAGTGTGTTAGTTTCTAATTTTAAAATCTCACACATAGATCTTAGATTCTTTCATTTTAAAGCTTTCATTTACTTTTCATCTTTCTTCACATACATCTTAGGATCACTTTAAGAACCAAATGCATGATCAATTCTTATATTTAGCACTTTCCTAAATTAGAAGCACGGTACTATCTATTTTTACTCTCATGTTTAACATAGTTAGACTCTCTATCTTTCTTTGCATTAATCATTCTAAGATCAATTTAGGACTACATACATGTTGGTATTTAGATAGAGCATGCATCATCCATTTATTTTTCATGCATAGTCATTCCATGCACATCCACCATTGCATGCACCCACCACCCTCTCATCTTTATCACACTTACTCTTAGTTGCATAGACACTCTTTTCCATAGCATTACACATCCATATCTCACTGATCTCTCAGTGTCACATCCCTTCCCTTCATGTCCATCTATCCTCCTTTTATCTTTCTTTGGTAATTAAGGAAACTTTCTAATCCCAATAAGAATATGAATTAGTATGTTAAATTCCCTACGACTACCATTACAAGAATCACATAAAAAAATAATAAAGCTAAAACAACATGACAAATAACAATAATCATTTTATATATTCTATGTGAGATAAATCAAGATATTATCCTAAATCCCCTAGAGATACCATTATAGAATTTCATAGACAAATAATAAAGCTAAAACAACATAACAAATAACAATAATCATTTTATATATTCTCTATGAGATAAATTAAGACATTAACATATCTTCATTATATATCCCCTACACCTACCATTACAAGAATCACAAACAAATAACAAATATAAAAAAAATAACAAATGAAAAGAAGCATTTCAAACATTCTATGTGAGATTCATCAAAGCTAAAACAACATAACAAACAAAACCAACTGAGACATAAAGAGGGGTAGGATTTCATGCACACAGCTAGCTGGAGAGAGAGAGAGAGAGATGCGTGTACAATCTATTAGGGATGCATGCAGGGCTAGCTAACGACCACAGATGGTAGAGAGATAGAGAAAGGAAGGAAGGGTGGGAGGGGATGCATAGTCAGTTGGGGCTGAGCAAGGCAAAGGGAGGGAGGGAGGGAGATGAAGGAGGATGGGATGTGCACACAGTAGGTTGAGGCCAACCAGCAACTGCACATGGCAAAGGGAGAGAGAGAGAGGGGGGTGGATGGGATGCATTCATAGTTAGTCAGGGCTGATCGATGACTATGCAAGGCAAATGGAGAGAGAGAGAGAGAGAGAGAGAGAGAGAGAGAGAGAGAGAGAGAGAGAGAGAGAGAGAGAGAGAGAGAGAGAGGGATGGGATGTGCGCACAGTCAGCAACCATGATGGTTAGAGAGAGAGGGAGAGGATGCACAAGATTGGTCAGGGATGTCAGTGACGGCACAAGGCAAAGAGAGAGAGAGAGAGAGAGAGAGAGAGAGAGAGAGAGCTGGCTACCACATAGGGTTGATAGAAAGTATGAGGGAGGGAAAGATAAGGAGGGAGGGATGTGTACAATCAATCGGGGCAGATCGGCGACCGCACAAGGGAGAGAAAGATAAGGAGGGAGGGATAGACACGGGAGGGGATGTACATAATCGATTGGGACGCTGGTGATCGCACTAGGTAGAGGAAGAGAGAGAAGGAGGGAATGCACATGGCTGGTCGAGGAGAAGGGATAGAGGGGGGAGGGGATACAAACAATTGGTCAGGGCCTTCAACAATTGCACAAGGCAAAGGGAGGGAGCAAATGCACATGATCATTTAGGGCAGACTAGTGACCACGCAGGGAAGAGAGAGAGTAGGGAGGGAGGGGATGTGCATTGTTGGTTAGGGCTGGTTGGGGATCATGCAAGGCAGAGAGGGAGAGAGAGAGAGAGAGAAAGGGAGAGAGTGAGGAAGTACCTTACCTTTCACAGGCAAAGGCACAAATTTTTTGATGGGATATGGCACCAATTGACGGAGAGACAATGTGGGCAACTGCGGATGATAGAGATGGGAGGAAATTGGCAGGATGAATGGAAATTCAATCTTATATACTTTAAAATTTCAAAGTTGGTAAAAGAAATGACTTTAAAAATATTTTAAAAAAATATTTTTTACCAACTTTAAAAGTCTAAAAAAGATGACTTTTAAAACTGCTTTTAAAGTCAATTTTTCAATACAACTTTAAAATTATTTCTATATCTATTTCCCTTTACTTTAAAATCTCTTAGTTATAATGATACTAATTTTCATAAAATTCAACTTTGATTCACACATTTTGCGCACACGCACACACGCGCACACACACACAAACAAACATAAGAACAAAAAAATTCAAGTATTTTTTAATAGCTCCTCATTTATTATCCATTTATTACATATATCAAATGTTACATATTATTACATCTCATTAACACAAAATAGCACTTAATCGAAGAGCTAATCAGGAACTATTTCATTAAGATCTAGCCTATTATTATTCAGCTCACACCACTCTTTAACTATTTCTCTTCATCAAACCCTAAATTTGGACAAGAATCACAAAGCACAACGTTCTCCTATTCTCTAATAGCGAGGGTTAGAGAGAGAAGCAGTAGTTGTTTGCAATGATATCATAAGATTTTTGGCAAAACATGATGATCTAACCAACTTCTTAACCCATCTTCTCTAGTGACCAAACCCACTTCATCTACAAAATGCAAATAGAGGGTTAGTAATAAGAAAGTCATGGATAATAATAAGACACTTTAGTATCCTTACTAGATTTTTCATGCCACAAACATTCAAAATATCCAAAATAGAAGGAAAGAAGGGGAACTAGAATGAGATAGATAGAAGAACAAGAGGAGGCCATCATGCCCCCCGAAAGATGAAGAATGTGGATAGGGAATACAAGAAAAAATAAGACAACTTTGACCTTTTATAAAGGAAAATGAAGTTTTAAAGTTGTTTTCAAAAAATCAACTTTAAAAGTCCTTAAACTCATTATTCTAACATCATATTCAGTAATTAAGGTGGAAACAAATAATGTTTCATACAAATTAGTGTTGAATCACACATTTTATGCATAATAAACACAAGAATATACAAAAGAAGTGATTTTTGAAATAACTCATCATTTATCATCCTTTCATTACAATAATATATATATATATATATATCAAATGTCACATAGTATTCCATCTAACTAATACAATCCATACAACACATGATAAAAGAGCTAATTTGGATTTATTTCATCTCACTGATACGATCCATATAGGCCCCCTCGTATATTGTTTTCAGCCCAAGCACCCTCCCCACTATTATCATGATTGATGGAGTTATTTTTTTTATAATACAAGGATAATCTATTGATATATCACTTAGGTCATCTTCATCATAAAATTCCCTCATACAAGATGATAAAATAGTTAACAATCTCTTATCACGTCTATCTTGCACATAAAATACATGTTTTGCTTACGATGCCAAAATAAATTGACCATTTTTATAATTAATCTTGTTGAGTTCAACTAATGTCAATCCAAGGGCATTAGTTTGATGTTATCTTTGTTGCCAATGCACTCAAACGCAACCACAATTCTACAAGTATAATCCATATCTCTCTTATAACCCTGTAATAGGTATCATTCACCACTATTGGCATGGCATCCTTTGAACGTGAAAAGAATGTTACATTGGAAACTAAATTGAACCCACTATTCTATTCCACTCTTGAGTTATCATGGTATTTTGTGTAAAATTAATAACCATTGATTGCATATCGAACATATTTTATTACTTCTTATCAAGGCCTTGTTGCCATTTAGCCTAAGGGTCTAGTTATACAATTTTCCTAGAACTTTTCGCTAATCTTAAACCTATGTATACCCATATTAAGTAGGATACGATTGTTGTAAGTATAATATTATATATATAGAATGCAATTTATTAAAAGTGTGAACTCATTTATTTTACCTTTTGATGGAGCCAAGTATTGAAAGTGTGATAGTGCTCAAATTGTAGCCACTTCTATTTCATTGGATAACTTGGATGCTTTGATTTGAGGACGTCCATGTGCTCACTACACACACACATATTAATGGAGAGATCAAAGAAAATATAACCACTAATAATTAATTTTGACAACATGCATGATCAACTTATTCAATGTATGGATGGACTTCATCAATGTTTCGCAATGTATAAGGGTGCCCCTAGTCTTGTTCTTTATAATCAACTATTAACACATGACCACTTGACAGAGATTCACCAACTTTGTTATCATGAAATCTTATTGATTATTTCTTTCTTGGCATTCCAATAGCATCCAATCCTAATAAGTATTTTGTGCAAAACTCCACTACTTTCTTTGTAATATAACACTCGACTATACAACTCTCTCACCGATTATGATTTCATACATACCCTTTTAAAATTTTCATGTACCTCTCAAATGGGTACATGCATTAGAAGTAAACCAGCCCACAAAGTCTGAACTCATGAATGAGATGCACCGTTAAGTGTACCATGATGTTAAAGAAGGATGTGGGAAAGATTGTCTCAATCTCACATAACTTTGTCATTAGATGTTCTTGAATTTCATGTAATTATGAAACATCCACCAACTTCTTGCACAAAGCATTGAAGAAAAAGAAGAATTTTGTAATAGATCCTCTAATTTTATTTTATTTTACAACACCGAACATACTATTACAAGTATGAGTTGATGTATCAATGCATGACTTTGAGCTCGAACAAGGTTTTACATACTATTCTTCAATCCTCTTTGCCTAGATCATAATTTGTTTTAATGCAGGTATATTCTGGACTACCCCTATCTTGTGGATGCGACCTTCTCTTCAAACCCATCTTCATAAGATCCATTCAAGCTATAAGTTCATCCTTTGTTTTCCTAGGATGTTAAGCAAGGTACTGGTCAAGCTTTCACACACATTCTTCTCAATGTGCATGACATCAAGCACATGGTGCAGATGCAGTGATTTTTAGTGCACAACCATCTTCTATGGCCAAGGAATGTCACTTCCTGTGATGTGGCACATATTTGGTTACTATAGATAAGACAAGCATTGTATCCCTTCATAGTGCATCCATGCAAATTATTGTACATAGGAAAGTTGCGTACTGTCCACAATAGTATAGCTTTTAGGATGAAGATACGACTCTTTCTTATGTGCATCATAAGCTTCAACACATATGTCCTATAAACTCTCAAAATCATATCAATCATGGGAGCCAAGTACACATCGATGTCGTTCCCTAACTACTTCAGACTAGATATCAACATAGTTAATATCATGAACTTCTTCTTCATGTATAGAAATGGTGGGGGTTGTAACAAACCAATATAATAGGTCAACAACTATACATGTTGCTCCTAGAACCATGAGGATTAATCCCACCTACAAATAATGCAAGTCATAGGTTTCTATGTTCTTTTTCAAAATTAGACCACATGAAGTTTATGAGCTTCCATACTAGGCTATTTGTTGGATGGAATGAAGACCTATCTACTACTCTCTCCTCGGCATGCCATAATAAATTCTTTTCTATTTCTACAATGCAAAACCTTTTTTGAACCTTGGAATAGGAGAAAATACTAGAGGACCTTTACAGGAACATCTGTCACCATCTCAGTTGAATTCTTCTTCAACTTTCTCTATATACAAGATGCAATCATTGGGACATGCATGTACCATCTTGTGCTTCAGCCCTAGTGCAGCTAGGGTTTTCTTTGCCTTGTATGTGGACCTCACTAATCTACTATCCTATGGTAGCATCTTAATGACAACTTTTAGGACTTCTATAAAACATTGATCTAAAAAATCAAATCTCTATTTCACGCTGTAAATTTCTACTAGTACTATAGATAACTTGGGATAATCTTTACACTTACGATACAATGGCTCATTAGCTTCCTCTGATGTATTATAAAATAGCTTAAGGTTATCTTGGAAGTCATTGTATGTATCTCAAAACATTGGTGTAGCTATATAGTTTATTACATTTCCTATAGTGTCTTTAAATCTTCTTGTCCTTGTCAAGGGCCCATGTGGAATTTCTTCTCTATGGGAAATCCATAGCCAATATATTTCATCATTCCATTAGAGCTCAAGCGTTCTCTCAATACCCCTATAGTTATCTTTTTCAAGTTTTCACATTTTGATCTTCAACACATGCTATCATGATCACCTCCTACCCTAAGTACGAACCCTATAAACTTTTCTATTCCCTCCTCATATTCTTTTGATGTTATTGTCATGGTCATTCAAGCATATTTGTCAAATTTTCTACAAATTGAATATAATCTATGTGTGAAGAATCACTATACATGAAAAGATCATAATGAACTTGATTAAGCATTTTATTAAACAATCTGATAGCAGAATTATATGTGTTTGAAAAAATTAAATTACATGCATGCACACATGTGGATATTTCCAATTAACAATGAAGAACAATGCAAAACATGAAAGATCCATTCAAAACAAAATTTAACTTTAAAAAGAAAAGTTTCTAACTATAACCATGCATGTAAAATATATCAAACATGCATATATAGGAGATACTAACCAACACAAATCAATATCTACCAATAATATATATATGTAACTCTAATACACAGTTGGGATTTGGTTCAAGACGGGTGTGACGACCGGGGTTTTTGTAACACATTTTGTAATACATTTTCAATAGTTTGGTGCTTAGTAGTAAAATAGATTTGTAAAACAAAGAAGCAGAAATTCTTTTCTTTAGAACTTGTTTTGAAAAACCCAAGTCATCACTTCATACATAACATAAGTAGAATTTTTGTACAAGATAAAATTCCATTGAAGGAATATATTTTTATTAAATTCCACAATCCATCCAATGGTTCACAATATAGCCCAAATCCATTACAATACTTGTCCAAATTACATAATCCAAAACTCAAAGCTCACCATACAATGAAACTCTCATTACAATACAATACTCTAAAACGAAACAAAATACATGGCTTCAAAGGGTATACCCTGATGATTATTCTCTTCAAGTCTTCTACAGTCTTGAGCTCCTAACTTTCCTTCTCTGTATCTGAGATAATGTAAACATTGAAACATTTACAATATCTTAGCAAGCTATGCTAGCTAGGGGATTCAAGAAGCATAATAATTTGATAGTGTAATTCTAATACTTCATAATCTCGTTATTCATAAATATACTCATGTATCTAACTCTTCACTTTGTAATATATGTACATCCTTATACATACATACTGTACATGGATAAATCCATCAAATTTATGAAAGTAGTTATATATCATTTCCAACTAAGTTGATCAATTCTTTCCACTATGAGAAATCAATATTTTAGGTAGTCCTATACTAGGAATTTCCCTTCTTGGGAAACACTGGTAATATACAATTACCTAGCATTTCATCATGCTAAAAAATAAGGCATTTCACTATAGCTATCTCATATGCATCATAGTGCAAAATAATCAAAGGACTACCATGCTGCAGTTGGATCCGTATTAGTGAGCTCGGATAACTGCCCTGTTCACCACTGATACCATGGTGGAAAATATTATGTCACTGCCCATATGGAGAGACAGGACTTTCATAGTGCTGGCCTTCCCATAATTGGCCCCCCTAACTTTTAGCCTCTCATAGGGCAAGGTATCTTCAAATCATCAAATTTCGGGAAGCGGGTGGCCAAACCCTCATAACGGCCCTAGCATAGCATCCCCCGGCTTATGCCTATTTAAAACAAAACCACAAGCCTCCAAGCTTATATGTAAAATACATTTCATATGTATCAGACAATCTGTCTGTTTGCTTAGGGCTGTAATATCTTCTAGTTCCATACTTACTTAGAGTCTAGTCCTCAATTCTAACTTAACCATTTCATATGTGTTTGGTTGGATCATAAGGGTTTCAGGGGATTTAATACAAGTATTAACATTACACTTGTCAACATAAGGTCATGTTTTCAACATGTACATCCTATAGAGATGCATTCATAAAATTCTCCCACCTTCAAGAGTGATCCATCTCTTCAAATCTTCCTTGATCCTAACTGATGTATGTAATCTTTAAATCCATACATACTGTCAATATATATACAATCTAAATAATCCTATATTTTTTATCCTATCTATATTCTTTGTTTAATCATATCCTTTGACATAAAGGATATAGATCTAGTGTCTTATCATGATCTATCTTCCTCAGATAGTGTCTATTTTATTGATCAATAGATCTGATTGTTAGAATGATCTTACAATGTTTCAGATCTAAGTATTTTCTATTCTAAGTCTTTCTGTATTCCTTTCTTTGATCAACAATTTATACTTGTTGATAAAGATCAAGAACTCAGATATTCTATCATCTAGTTCTCCTTTGATCTAAGTTTAGTTGTTCGATCATCCTGAAGGAGGATGATCTTGGTTTTCTTGCTTGAATCATATTTGAGCAAGGGTTCAGATCTTCTATTTGATCTAAGATCTTTTATTCTATTTGATCTAGGTTGCAAGCAATATAATATATCATCATCAAGAAGTATTTATTTCTTTTATTTTTCTTAATCATTCAAGATCCAATGGATCTTGTTAGATCATCCTTATCTTATTTACAATTTTTATTAAGGTTAGATAATTTGCTAACCTTTTATGCTCTTATTATTATTATTCAACTAGTTAATGTTTTATTGGTTGAAGATAACTTATTTTAGCCTAAGTCTAGACTGCTTCTCTTATTTCCAATTGGTTAAGGCTTACTAACTAAATGGGTGAACATAAAGTGGTTACTTCAATCCTCATGTAAGGAGGCATGTAGACCTTACAAACATCAACGGAGGGTAGGGGAAGAGTGAGACTCTACTAGAAAACCCCCTTAACCACCATGTTTGACATTCACTAAAGTGACCTTAACTCAACCTTTCATAAGGTTCCTATGAGCATATTAACCCTAAGTACTCTTTTTAATTGATTTTAATTATGTCCATGAACATTTAAAATGTCATTCATGGGGTTTATTATTCTCTTATTTTGGGCCAAGGATTTGATAATCCTTATATTGTCCTACTAACTATAGCCCTCATTAATATTAAGTCCAAGTCATTCACTCATCTTAATTGTCCATGAATCTCTATATTTCATTAGATTTCATTTTTGGCGATTTATGAATATTAAAACATAACCACTAATTAAACAATCATATCTACTAATAAAATTTAAATCATACACTTTAAAGCAAAAATCTAATATAAAATTATCATCATTTTACACTAACATGCTTCCTATGTAACTTAGCTTAATGAAATGAAACTATACTTAAACTAGCATGCTCCTAAGTTATAAAATACATAAAATTTTACTACTATCTAATAGAATCATGCTTAAACTTCAAATATAAACTAACATGGCCCTTAGATAATTAAATCTATCAACCTAATATAACAATCTAATAACATATAGAACATAACATGCTAAAATCTAAGAATTACACTATCATGCTTTATAATATCATGCATTCAATCCATCCTAAGGGTTTGATCATACTTGATCTTATTGATCAAGTGGGTCCTTTTCTATTTTTAGGATTTTGCTACCATAAAGGGTAAATCCCTCAATTTATCTTGGATCTGTCCAATTAAATCATGGATAACATTTTATTTTAACATTATATCATCAGTAAATCAGATCCCCAAGATCTAATTAAAATCATGAAAATTAGAAACTTAATTCTTGAAAATAGAAAGTTTCTATCAATATTGTAATTTCAGAGGAAAATAGGCATTATAAGCTTTCCATAGCTTCTTTCTGATCTCAATTTGGAGTTCAGATGACTCCACAATTGAATTGTGAAGTTCACAATCATTCCTAGGGTCCAGATTTGATCTGGGCCCAGTAGAACAGACAGGTTAGATTGATTGGGCAAATTTGGTCAGGCGGAGTGGTTGCTATGTGCTCGTCACCAGGACATACGTGTAACTAACAAATCCCTCTCAAATGGCATTGCAGGTGGCGCGAGTGCACAGAGATGCTTGTCTTCATACGGAGTTTCGTAGCGTGTCCCACAATCTTGATTTGATTTAGGAGATCGGACAGTCCATTTTGGACTGTCTAATCAATTCTCTTCAATCAAAGGCTCAAAACTCTATAAAATTTCTTGAAATTTCTACCCTAGGGTTTTGGATGTTTTTGGAGTGATTGGACAGGTCAAATTTTCCATCTAAGCTCTCCATCATCTAGAATTGAGTCCTTACTTTATTTTTATAAATTTTAACCTAAAACTAATTACAAAAAATTAAAAATTACATAAAACAACATGAAATAAGTATAGGAAGTGTTTCCACCTACTTCATTGGAGAAACAACATAGATTTGAAGCCCAATTTGAAATAAATACCCTTTGATGACAAGATAGCTTGATAGTCCCTTGTTTTGTGATTTTCTATTGGCTGCACCGTTGGATCTTGAAATTGATTTTGGGGTTTTGTAGATAAGTTAGTTTAGGATTGTATGGATGGTGAGATTTATTTGGAATAGAGTGCCTACTTGAATTTAGGTCTCTTGTTCGAATTAGAGAGAGGAGAGAGAAAGCGCAATAAGGGAGATTTTTGGGAGTTTTGGAATTTTGGGAAGGAATCTTGACCTGATTTTTTAAAGTAAGTAAGATAATTTCATGGGAATTTTAATGAAAATTTTTGGAGGACTTTTAGAGGTGTATTTATAGATGTTTTTGCATTTTTCATAATTACATGTAATAATTATGTTTTAATTCTTTTGAATATTTAATTAACATTGGATCCTACACTACCACCTCCTTCTCCACTAGCATCTGGTATTGGTTTGACCACTCATTACGTGTTTTTTAGTCGTTCATTTCATTTGTGGGAGCCTTGTGGGCCCCACAGGGTGTGAAAGGACCATTTTGCCCTTTTGTGGAGAAAAAATCATTTTATTCTTCTGAACTCAGAATCGAGTGTACTTAGTGCCATTGGAATTGTATTTCTCAATAAATTCTAAATATTGAGGTCTTAGTTCTTCATTATGGGTAAAATTATCATTTTACCCTTTTATTCATAAAATGGAGAAAATTAGGGAATTTTCATCTTAACTCGGAATTAAACATACTTAGCGTCATTTTGATCAATTTTTTGAGTACATTCATAATTTCTAAGTTTCAAATCATGTTTTAATCTATATCAAAAGAGAATTTCCAATAACCTAATATTCTAGCCTAGAATTTCTGAAAACTCAAACTTTACCGAGTTTCTCAATCAATTTACAAAAATTGGGGTTCTTACAATGGGCACAATAAAAATCAACCTATATGAGCTTCAATTTGTGTATAGATGAAGACAGTTAGAAATAGAAAACTGAAAGTTGATATAAAAATTCATATAATAGAGTAGAGCTCTTAAAGTTGACTTTGGAAAATGACTTTAAAAGTGTATACTTATTAAGTCATTTTTAGAAAATGACTTTAGAAGTTCTTTTAAAGCCATTTATCAAAACTAACTTCAAAAGTGACCCACTTTTAAAGTCATTTATCAAACCAACTTTTAAAATTTTTTCCCACAAAAAAAAAAAAAAAAGAAAAGAAAAAGTTTTTTCTACTAAACTAAAATAGGGACTTTCAGAGTCATTTTGAAAAGCAACTTTAACAATAGAGACTTTTAAAGTCATTTAAAAAAAAAACAACTTTAAAATTAACTAGTTTTAAATTCATTTTCAAAATAAATGACCTTAAAAGTAGGACGTTTTAAAAGTCAATTTTGAAAAATAACTTCAACAATGGAAAAAAGTGCTTCACTCTAGACCAAAGAAGTCAGTCTTTACAAATTCGACTTCTTAAGTATGAATTTTGAAGTTGTTTTTTAAGAACCAACTTGAAAAATATTTACAAAGTTACTTTATGCTAATTTTAAAGGCCTCTTGTGCAGTAGTGTTAATAGCCTTTTAAAGGTATATGTTTCAGGATACACAACACAATGTAGAGAGCTGCTCCCTAGAAGAAAATTCCTCTTTCAAAGTGGTTCAATATACTTATAACCATGTCAAACAAGGTTTTATTTCTCCTTTTAGCAAGTCATTTTGCTGAGGATTACAAAAGAAAGTAAACAAAAGTATGATACCTTGAATTTCAAAAAATTGGTTGAATACATCACATATATTAGACCTTAGAACTTTAATGGCCCTACAAAAGAAATTTTTTTACCTTAAGCTTTAAATACCTTGAACATAATTAGAACCTCGAATTTGTTACTAGAAAAGATACATATATCCACCTAAAATAGTCATTAGTGAATGCAGCAAAATACATCATTCCTACATGGGTTGCACATTCAATGGATAACAAACATCTAAATAGATAACCTTTAGGGGCTCTACGGCTCTTTTTCCTTTCCCAAAGGACTCCTAAACAATTTTCCAAGCAAACAATGCTCACACACTTCCAATTTGTTCTGTAACCTAGACATCAAACTATACTTAGACCTCCTTTCTAACTTATCCTTATTCACATGCTCTATATATTAACCTAAGATGCCACAAGAAAAAATCATCTTCAATGAGCAAACAATCATAAGAAGGATTGATTTTACTCAAATTAGCAATAGAAATAGCAATCACATCTAGTCTATATGAACCATCAACAAAGTGCTAGAAAATAAAATAAACTTTTGGCTACCATATGTGGCCTTGTTCCCACAAAAGCTAACTTTAAGTCCCTTAATAGCATGTCCAAGATTAGATATGAGACTATACCTAATAGGTGGCACAAACAAAATTTCAATAAAAACCAACTACCTCCCACTAGGGAGCTCAATCCTCACATTCTCGACTCACATTACCGACATCTTAAACCTTATAGAAACTATTAATTTCCACTTAGACATTATTCTCACCAATAATCTTTTCCTTGAAGTATGTCAAGAGCTTTCGTACCTTAGAAATGTGATAGGTAATAGTAGAGTCTAGTAAATAGGTGTTTGCTTCATATTTTGTTAGCAATGCCTTGATAATCATACTATTGATATCTCCTCATTTGGCCATGCTATCATTGTTTAAACCCTTGTCCCCACACTTGCCTTTCTTAGGCCTATTAGACTTAACATGCCCTAACTAGATACAAGCCCAATGATAATTTTTAAACTTTTCATAAAAACCACCTAATTAGTATCCATGTGTTATAACTTATACCATTAAATTAAGGCTTATAGACAAAAGTTCATAACACATGCATTTTTGACGTAAAGAAGCAAAGTTTGTTATTTTGTAGGATCAGAAGCTAATCCAAGTTAAGTATGTGATTAATCATGTTTTTCTATGATTTAATTAGGATTTTCACTTTTTGTAGGAATTAAGATGTTGATCCAACGGCGAAGGTCGATAGGGATGAAATTGAAGATCAAGATCAAAAGATAGAGTCAAAGCCTCAAATTTATCACTTCAACAAAAACCAAAGGCCAAGATCATCTTGTGAATCAGTAATGGATGTGATTAAAAGAGTTAAAGATGGCCAAAGTGGGTCTATGAAGTAAGCCATGCATTCCCACAACCTTTGCATAGAAGCCACTTAAGCCTCCTTAGCCATATAAGTCATGAAAGAAGGTGGCAAGCTAAGGAATTCAAGCCAAGCCATACAATCCATTCAAACCAAGGGTTGAAGCCAAGAAAACATGCCAAGGAATATTCCTAATCTAGCCATGAGCTTAGCCAATAAAGCCTTCAAAGTTAGCCATCTAAGTCATCAAGCTAAGCTAAATGGAAGGCTAGGATTGGAGGAGATTCTAGAGAGTTATCCATGAGTTATTTTGAATATAATTAAGCAAAAATCCAATAAAATAAGAGGGCATGTGTACCAATGGGATAAGAGCAACCAAGTTTTAGAGGTTTTCCCACTTTTCCCCACTTTTTCCTTAATTTCCCCCTCACCCTTAAGATTCACTACGAATTTTGAAAACTCTCACTCCTTCCACCACTTAAGAGACTTCATAACCAACCAAATATCTCCGCCTAACACCTATCATCCCTTTCCCATCTTAGTCTCAAACCCTTTCCTCAAACAAAGGCATTCAACAATTCTTGGAAGGGGAGAGATGCCCCTTCCTAAAAAATAGGCATCTCCCACCTAACTCCCACCTTCAGACAGTCCTCCTTCCTACCTACTTTTCTATTGGATGTCTACTCTCTTTCCCCCATCCTAGCCATTCAAATTAACGCTCTTTATTCCCCACCACACTTTGATACTATGTTACCCTAGGAAAAATAGGACAAGCCTTATAAAATCAGCCCAAAACCCGATCAAAAGAGACTCTTTTCTCACATTGTGAAAGGACACCTCCTCCATTAGGAAGGAGACATCCACTTCATTCCAACCCTTTGTACTCCTTTTGCTTGATATTTTGTGATGCTTTTGGGTGCTGCTACAAACTTCCAAGGTTCATGCTTCTTCCTCAAGAGTTCAACCTCAGATTTGTAGGGTTTTGATTCCTCTTTGAAGGTTGGTTAGCCTTTGCTAGAATTTCTTCTTTCCATGTTATCTTTTGCATTGTTTTCCTCTAGCTTTTCTCAAATTTAAACTAAGATTCTAGTCTGGTTTTCCTTTGGAGTGTCATCCAAGGGAATTCATCTTGAATCTAGTTTTTTCCTTTTACTTTCATTACATCTTATTTCTCTTTTAGCCTTCTTGATATTTCAACTTTGGTTTGCTTAAGTGGCATTGATTGTTGCCTTAGTTTTGCATAGGATTTTCCTTTGATTTCAAGCATACTTATTCATGTGTTAATTTTGGAGCAATTAAAGCAGCGTTTAGCTTGTAATTGAGGAGTGATTTAGATTAAGTGAACATCATTGTAATAGCATTTAATTTTCAAATTTGGATTACATGTGTGGAATGTTATGTTGATGACTTTTTGGATGTGATTAAATGAGATTAGTGGAATTTTCAATTCATGTTTGTTTCCCGAAGTAAGTTAACCTTGTTCTTGAATGTTTGAATAGATTAGAAGTGATTAATTCCATTTTTTATATGTTATAGTAATTGCATGTTTCAATCACTTTACTTCTGGAATTTCTTTGCATAAATGGTGTATGTCAATTGCCAGCACTATGAAATCTTGTTCACTTGATGTTTCAAAGGCCCAATTAGATTGTTAGATAGCTTAGTTAATGTTAGAAGTAGAATTGCATTCTTAGGTTTTCAATAGAGTTGATTAAATCCACTCTTATCCAATGAATCATGCATACCATTCTATGGTTACATGTATGTTAATCGGGTAGTTTATTTTCATTATTATTAATAATTGCTTTCATTTATTTTTCTAGTTTGATTATAGTTAGGTTGCATTAGTTTTCATCTTAGTTAATTGAAAAGTAATCAAAATTGTCATAATTGTTAAAATAGTTGATTTGTGTTCTTACTTTTCTTAGTGTGGATAATTAGGAAAGTAGTTTGCTAAAGCATGTTTTCATTAGTTTAATTGTTAATTTCATATTAATAAAGGTTGTTTAGGAAAGATTCTAAGTTGCATTTTAGGAAATTTTAATTTTAGGAAGGTTATTGATTGGCAAAGTCATAAAATTAGAAGTATTTAATTTAGAATGTTCTGATTCTAGAAAGTGCATGTTTTAGAAAAGTTTTCCATTTAGCATGTTTCTTGTTATTGTTCAGTTTTCATTTCTTGTTTTTACTTAGTTTCTAATTCTATGTTTTAATTATCATTCTTAATTTAGGTTGAAAAAATCATTTGAATTTTAGCTAGGTTAGATAGTTTAAAGTAGGGACCACTAGCATCACAATAGTTCACTCATCGTGGGATCGACCTCACTAGCGTGTTATATTGCAAACAATTTGTGTGCTTCCAAGTTTTAATTAAAACAACAATAGGTTTTTAGTGCTATTGCTAGGGAGTTTTCTTGAGCTTTTCACAAAAAAAAAAAAAAAAAGTTAGGAAAAAAAGACAGTTTTGGAAGAGTTCCCTTACTGTGATGAGCACTTGATGTTTGAAATTTAGTAATTTTACTATTTTTACCTCTTAATGGAAGTTTATATGACTAGTTTTACATACTATTCATATGTTGAACAAGTTTATGAAAGATAATTATCGAAAACCATTTACACACAGCACATAGTCAAGACTAATCAAGAGATATGACTTAGAGACCTTGAGAAAATTTGGTAGAGACCTATAACCCTGTGAGTTTAAAGACTATCTTCTTTTAGCGAGTTGTAAGTAATTAGACAATTTCTTCAGTGTACATAATTTAGCGTGATCCTATTATCCCTGTTTTCATTAACTATCAAGAATAAATATGAGTAATAGCGTTACTTTCAAAAAAATTATTGAATTTGATAGGCTTTAGGAAACCTAAGGAGTGATATGGCCATCCTTGTTTAGCCTGGAGACATAAAGCCTACCTAATATATTGCATACCACTAATAAGCCCTTTGAGCCTATTAAAGCCTTTTTTCTATCCCCACTCACCTTAACCCAAAATAAACCTGCAAAATAAATAACCATTACCCATTCTCAAAATGGAGTTAGTGGAAAAGCTCAAAAGACGACAAAAAGTCAAAGAAGTGAGAAAATTAGCCTTTCGTCTTCCAAAGAAGCCAAAGAAAAAGAAAAGTGAAAAGAAAGAATCATGAGAAACAGAAAAATAGGAAAGACTTGATAGAGAAAGACAAAAATACAAAGAAATATTCACTTCAAGTACAACCTAAAGAAAAGTTGTCCTAACAAATATTCATTGAAGACCTCTACTCAATTTTGAACCTTGAAAATCCTTATACCCTTCTTTTCTAAACCTTTCCTAAGCCAATGTTTTGTCTTAGTTAAAGACCCATTGATCTTAGGAGGAACATAGCCTTAAAGAGGAAATAAAAAGAAGGAATTAAGGTAAACTACCCCTAATATTCTTGGTAATAACATCCACTCTTGAGGATCACTTTCCTTTGTCTCATTAGCATTTAAAGAATTATGTGAACCATTAGCTTGTTGGATTTGATCACATAATGATGATTAAACCCTCATCTGAGAGTTTCATTTCTGAGAGTATATCTATGAGGATTTGAGGTCAAGACATATTTTCAATGGAATTCAACCATATCCAGTTAGAAGTCAAGACTTAAATGGTTGTACACACTCATGCACTTCGAGAAATAACTTGAATGAAATGTCTTTAATATGTGTATGATTTGTAAAATGGCCAATATTTTCCATTAAGTTGTGAAAAACTAGTGGAATGCTAATGAATGTAGTAAGATCCTGTGAGCCACAGTTTCATCATCTTAGCTTAGGTTTTATTGCCTTTCAAGATTAGGATTTGAGTGAAACTTATTATGAGGCCCAATGTAAATTGCAATTTTCATATTATTTAATTTTTAAATGGGTTGTAATAATACACGGAAAGTATGGGATATAGTGGCCCACACTTGATCATCATCAAACCCCTCACTATGAGTATCTCTCACTCAATTTTTAATATAATTTGCATTTGGATTTTAGCATAATTCATATATATTAGGATCATTCATTAATAATTGTTGCATCTTTACTTGGGATTGTTGAATTCGAGCACCTATCTAACCTTGGTTGGATAGCATATAGACTGCATTAGTTTGCTTTTATATTGCATTGCAGATTTATAGCTTTATGGAGGAATGGAATTAATGATAGTAAGGGCTAACAAGAACCCTTATAAGATAAGGACTAGAATTCATCACTAGTTCCTTGGCCCACCTAGGAATCAATCAATCTCCTTGTATGCCATGATCCCAACTCTTGAATATCAATTTAGGGTATTGAGCTCATAGGACTATTTTAGAAGGATGCGGTCTATTATCACTCCAATGGGTTTTGAGAACTATGGTTATAGTGGGTGTCTTAAAATCCAAGTGATTTTTCCAAGCCTTCAATTAACTGTAGTTGAGGTTTAAATGCCTCCTAACACATGGATTGTATTAACCACTTTTGAGCAAAACTTAACTAGTAAGCAATAGTCAAATCTGGATAGAAGGAGGAGTTGTTTAGATCTAGGTCTAAGAAGCTGCCACCTATGCACTAAACTAAGATAATCAAGTCACTACTTGATTAGTGCTTTCTAAGATTTGATTGTGCATCACGTAGAGTTAGATGTAGCATTTAGATTCGAACATTTGGCTTAGAGTAGTTTATGCAAGGGCGTCTATCTCAGAAACTAGAGCTAACACCTGTCAACCCAAAGATTCAATGCAACCTAAGACAAGGGGAAAGAAACCATGTTCCTATCCCCATTGCTGAACCACTAGCAGAAGTCAAGCACAAAGCAATTAAAGATTTCTATGCACCTCTACAACTCAATACCCCATCCTGCATAGCTTTACTTCCTACAAATGCTGACCAATTTGAGTTAAAACTAGGAGTCATGCGATTACTCCCCACCTTTTATGGTAGAGACCGAGAAGACTCCTATCTACATATCAAGGAGTTCCTTGATATTTACAACACATTTTGGTTCTAAAATTTTTTAGATGATTCTATTAGTCTGAGGCTATTTCCATTCTTACTAAAGGACAAAGCTAAATAATGACTTAATTCCTTGGAGGTAGGTTCCATCAATACATGGGATCAATTGTCTAGGAAGTTTTTTAACAAAATCTTCCCCATCCATAAAACTAATGCCCTTCTTTATGAAATTATCAATTTCTAACAAAGGGATGATGAACAGTATTATGAGTGTAGGGAATGATGGAATGAATTGCTAAAGAATGCCCTCATCATGAATTTGAGAAATGGCAGCAAGTTTAATACTTCTATGAGGCATTAACGCCTCAAAATAGACAAATGGTAGATGTAGCGAGTGGAGGGGCCCTCATGCTAAAATATGAGAGAGAGGCTTGGGAGTTCTTTTAAACATTGGCTAATAATTCCCAGCAATGGGATTATTCAAATAGGAGAGAGAATTAACCAGCCTCTGAAGAAAGGGGGTATATATGAGATAGGAATGCATATAGATCTATCTTATAAGCTTGACTTTGTAGTTGAAAAATTAAACAAACTAGAGCCTTCATGTGGAAGAATGAACAAACTTGCAACTATGTTTCAATCTTTCATGGCTACTACTTTATCTCATAAACCTCCACAAGAGTTATGCACTACTTGTTCTAGTCCAGCTCATCTAACTTCAGCCTGTCCATCAAATAAAGTATATCCTGAATATCTTGTAGACCAAGCGAATGCATTGAATGCATATTGCCCAACCTAGCAACAACTTGTATTGTGAAACCTACAATGCTAGATGGACTAGACATCCCAATAGTTCCTGGTCAAAGAATAATAACCAAGGGGACCACCAATGAGCCCCCCACCCAAAAATTTTCCTCCAAGGCTATAGTTCCTCAACAACCACCTGGCTTACATCAACCTCAACAAATAAAGAAACCATTTTAGATGATAGAATTGAGAGCATGTTTGCAAAATAGAATGTAGAAACAAAAAGGGCTTTGAACCAATTCTAGAATATCAATTCTCAAGCCCTAGCCAAATTAGATATGTAGGTAAGTCAATTGTTAACTAACAGTTAATTACATAATAGAGGAAATGGTTAGTTCCCTTGTCAACCCATCCTCAACCTTAAGGATCAATTTGAGATAGGGTCAAGTTGTCAAAATCAAAACCCTCATGAGCATGCCAAGTCTATAACCACTCTTAGGAGCAGTTGTCAAATCAATAACATAGTAGGGCAGGCTTAGGAAACTGCAGAGGAGAAAGAGGCAGCATAGGAGAAAGAAGCAACCAAAAAGTAGGAGAAAGAGAAAAGACAAACAAACCTTGCAGAACCTATAGTGGAGGCACCCTATGTGCCTAAAGCCCCTTATCCTCATTTACTAAACAAGGCTAGAAAGGGAACAAACTTCAATGAGTTAATGGAGGTATTTAAACATGTCCAAATCAATATTCCATTGCTCACTACAATTAAGGACATCTTTGCCTATGCCAAGTTGTTAAAAGAGCTCTGCACAATAAAAAGAAAACTAAATGTATAAAAGAAAGCTTTCCTCACTAAGAAGGTAAGCTCTTTGATTCAACACAAGACCCCACCAAAGTTTAGAGACCCAAGGTGTCCTACCATTTCCTGCGTTATTGGAGATCATGTCATAGATAGGGCATTACTCAACCTAGGGGTGAATGTTAACTCATTGCCATACTCTATCAATGTGCAACTAAGAGTCCGTGAGTCAAAACCAACCACTACTGTGCTATAATTAGTAGATAGATCTGTCAAAGTACGCCATGGTTTGGTTGAAGATGTCTTGATACAGGTGGGCCAATTCTATTACCCAGTTGATTTCATTGTATTGGAAACCAAACCTATATCTGATCTCAGTAGTCAGATTTGGGTCACACTTGGACATCCATTCTTGGCAACATCTAATGTCATTATTAACTATAGGAATGGTGTAATGAAATTGTTATTTGGTAATGAGAATGTTAAGCTAAATGTCTTTAATGCTGATCGACAACATTTAGATCTTGATGATTCTTATGATATCAATTTGATCGAGAGTCTAATCAATGACATTTATCCACTATTATCCATCTCTAGCCCACTAGAGGCTTGTCTTATGCACTTTAATGGAGAATTTGATATAGATAAGTCTATTGAGAAGGTAAACAACCTTCTAGAAGCTGCTCAAATCATGGATTCCTCCAAGTGGTGTCTTTACGTGGAACCACTTCCACCCGTTGAATCTGTCCCCACATCCTTAATAGAGCAACCACCATCTCTGGATGTAAAACCCTTGCCTGACAACTTGAAATATTCATACCTAGGCCCAGATGAAACCTTACCTGTGACAATAGCATCAGATTTAGATAATAAACAAGAAGGTAAGCTTTTAGATGTTCTTAAGGAACATAAAACTGCTCTAGGGTGAATGATAGCTGACATAAAAGGGATTAGTCTAGCTATATGCATGCATAAGATACACCTAGAATAAAGTGCAAAACCTTCTAGGAAACCCAAAGACGGTTAGACCCCCACATGAAGGACGTGGTTAGAGATGAAGTCCTAAACCTCTTAAATGTTGGCATTATATTTCTTATCTTTAATAGTATTTAGGTCAGCCACATTCAGCTTGTACCTAAGAAATTTGGGGTCACTGCTGTAAAAAATGCGGCAATGAGTTAGGACCCACGTGCATGACCACTAGGTGGAGAGTTTGCACTGACTATTAAAAGTTGAACGTGATCATGGGGAAAGATCATTTTCCTCTACCCTTCATTAGCCAAATGCTAAAGAGGTTAGCTGAACATAGCTATTGCTATTTTCTGGATGAATATTCCAATTACAACCAGATTCCTATAGCACCAGAGGATCAGGAGAAGACCACCTTCACCTTCTCTTTTGGAACCTTTGCCTACAGACATATGCCTTTTGGGCTTTGGAATGCTTCAACTACATTTCAAAGGTGTATGTTAGGTATTTTGTCTGATATGGTAGAAAGGTTTCTTGAGGTGTTTATGGATGACTCCTCAGTATTTGGGTCATTATTTGATGAGTGCCTACACCACTTAAAGTTAATTATAGTAAAGTGTTAGCAAAATATTCTTGTTTTAAAATGGGAAAAGTGTCATTTAATGGTACAGAGTGGGATACTTTTAGGCCACATAATATCACCTAATGGGATAGAAGTTGATAAAGAAAAAGTGGATTTAATAGTTAGCCTTCCTCCACCAAGGATGGTGAAAGAAATCCTCTCCTTTCTAGGACATGATGCCTTTTACAGACACTTCATTAAGGATTTTAGCAAAATTGCCAAGCCCCTCTATAATTTACTTACAAAGGAGACCATTTTTTAATTTGATGAGGACTGTAAGAAAGCATTTTAGCAACTCAAGGCCGAGTTGACTTCTACACCCATTATCTGACCACCAGATTGGAATGCACCTTTCTAGATAATGTGTGGCATCGAATTATGCCATTGGAGATATTTTGGGATAGCGTATTGATAAAATTTCCCATATAATATATTACTATAGTAAAACACTAAATAATGTGCAACTTAATTACTTGACCATGAAGAAAGAGTTGTTAGTTGTAGTGTTTGCTGTGGATAAATTTATATCTCACTTGTTAGGGTGTAAAGTTATAGTATACTAGGATCATGCAGCTTTAAAGTACCTCCTTTCTAAAATGGATGCCAAACCTAGGTTGATCCATTGGATACTACTGCTACAGGAGTTTGACTTAGAAATTTGGGACAAGAAAGGTGCTGAAAATGTTGTGGCAGGTCACTTATCTAGATTAGTGGTGGAGTATACCAGCGATCACATGCCTATAGCTGAATCCTTTCTGGATGAACGGTTGTTGTATATTTCCCAGTTGCCTTGGTATGATGATATTGTTAATTATCTTGTTACAAGACAAATGCCTAATCATTGGACCAAACAAGATAAAAATAGATTTTTGACCGAGGTTCAATATTTTACTGGGGACGACCCATACTTATTTAAGTACTATCCTAATCAGATGATTAGGAGATGTGCCCCTGATAGTGAGCATAATAAAATCATCTCTTTTGTCATGATGATGCATGTGGGGGCCATTTTAGCTCAAGAAAGACTGTTGTAAAAATTTTGCAATATGGTTTTTATTAGCTTACCATATTTAAGAATGCACATGCTCACAGTACAGCATGTGTAAGGTGTCAAAGATTAGGTACTTTAGAAAGGAGACATATGATGTCCTTAAACCCAATACTCATTGTATAGCCATTTGATGTTTGGGGCATAGATTTCATGGGCCCCTTTCCTAATTCTTTTAGAAATCTCTACCACTTAGTGGGAGTGTACTACGTGACCAAGTGGGTGGAGGCTATACCCTGCAAAACCAATGACCACAAAGTTGTAGTAAATTTTTTGAAAGAAAATATTTTTTGCATGGTTTGGTAATCCTAGGGCCATAATAAGTGATGGGGGAAAACATTTTTGTGATAAAGTGTTTAAAAATTTAATGAAAAAGCATGGTGTCAACCATAGAACCTGTACCATTATATCAGTGGCCAAACTAATAGGGAGATAAAGCAAATTCTAGAAAAGCCTATCAATCCAAGTAGGAAAGACCAGTCTTTAAGACTTAATGATGCTTTGTGGGCTTATTGTACAGCATATAAAACTCCTATAGGAATATTACCCTACCGCTTGGTCTATGTAAAGGCCTGCCACTTACCAATAGAGTTGGAACAAAAAGGCATATTGGGCTATCAAAAGACTCAGCTTTGACTTAGATTCTACTGGAAGCCACTGGAAACTCCAACTCAATGAGTTGAAAGAATTGATGACAGACACATATGACTCTACACGATTATGCAAAGACCGATTGAAGGTTGCACATGATTGCCAAATCTTAAGGAATCCTTCACACCTAGACAAAAAGTCTTATTGTATAACTCTAGATTGCATCTATTCCTAGGAAAACATAGATCTAGAAGGATCGGACCTTATATGGTATGCACTATCTATCCTCATGGGGCCATCAAGATTGATAAGGATGGAGAAATTTAAAAAAAGTCAATGGTCAGAGGTTAAAACCTTTCTTAGAGATTTCTAATCCTAAGATTGATGAGATACTATTAGAGACACCTCAGTATCATGACCCACCTTAGATTACCACTATAGGAACACTTGCATATTACTTTCATTGCACTCATCATTATGTCTGGTTGAAGATGTAAAACTTAGCACTCCTTGAGAGGCAACCAAGATGTTTTTAAAATCTCCTTCTTCTACATCTTTCCATATAGGATCCTAGGTTTTCAAACATTAGGGACAATGTTTCATTCAAGCTAGGGGTGTAGATGCATATAGGGATTTTGAATTTTCTTGAGCTTTTCACAAAAAAAAAGAAGAGATAGTTTTGGAAGAGTTCACTTACTATCATGAGAACTAGATGTTCAGAATTTAGTAATTTTACTATTTTCACATCTTAATGGAAGTGTATATACTAGTTTTACATACTATTCATATGTTGAAGTAGTTTATGAAAGATAATTCTCGAAAACCATTTACACACAGCACATAGTCAAGACTAATATAGGTATGACTTAAGACCCTGAGGAAAATTAGTGGAGACCTATAACCCATTGCGTTTAGAGACTATCTTCTTTTAGAGAGTTATAAGTAATTTGACAATTTCTTTAGTGTACATAATTTAGTGTGATCTTGTTATCCCTATTTTGGTTAACTATCAAGAATAAATAGGAGTAATAGCTTTACTTCCAGAAATTTTATTGAATCTAATAGGCTTTAAGAAACATAAGGAGTGATATAGGCCATCTTTGTTCAACTCAAAGACATAAAGCCTACCTAGTATATTGCATACCACCAGTTAGCCCTTTGGGCCTATTAAGGCCTTTTTTTTAACCCCACTCACCTTAACCAAAAACAAACTAGTGAAATAAATAACCATTACCCATTTTCAAAATGAGTAGATTTAGTAGAAAAGTTCAAATGATGACAAAGGGTCAAAGAAGTGAGAAAATTAGCTGTATTTCTTCCAAAGAACTTAAAGAAAAAGAAAAGTGAAAATAAAGAAGTATGAGAAATAGAAAAAGAGGAAAAAATTGAAAGAGAAAGATAAAAATACAAAGAAATATTCACTTTAAGTACTACCAAAAGAAAAGTTCTCGTAATAAATATTCATTGAAGACCTTTACTCAATTTTGAACCTTGGAATCCTTATATCCTTCTTTTTTGAACCTTTGCTAAGCCTACGTTTCATCTTAGTTAAAGACCCATTGATCTTAGGAGGAACATAGCCTTAAAGAGGAGATAAAAAGAAGGAATTAAGGTAAACTAATATTCTTGGTAATAACATCCACTCTTGAGGATCACCTTTCTTTGTCTCATTAGCATTTAAAGAATTATATGAACCATTAGCTTATTTGATTCAGTCACATAATGAGAGAGATATGTTTAAACCATTATCTGGGAGTTTCATTTCTGATAGTATACCTATAAGGAATTGAGGTCAAGACATATTTCTAATGAAATTTAAGCATATCCAGTTAGAATTTAAGACTTAAATGGTTGTACAATGCACATGTACACTAAGAAATAACTAGAATGAAATGTCTTTAGTATGTGTATGATTTGTAAAATGGTCGATCTTCTACATTAATTTGTGAAAAACTAGTAGATTGCTAATGAATGAGGACTCTTTGAGATAAAATTGAGGACTAAACCTTAGTGAATTTTGTAGGTATATTAACTACAAATCCTCATGAGGCCTAACTTATCCCCTATGGGTAACCTAGTGGTTTTAGGGCTTGTTGCATGTGCTAAATGCAATCGTGAGTACCTACAAAAGTGACACTTTATATTTATTTTTGTAAAATTATTTTTCATATGTTTTTCTTGGGACAAGAAATATGCTGGTAGAGGGGTTGGTAAGCATTTCATTTTGCATAAAAACCACCTAATTAGTATCCATGTGTTATAACTTATAACATTAAATTAGGGTTTTTAGACCAAAATTCATAGCACATTCATTATTGACCTAATAAAGCAAAACTTTGTTATTTTGCAAGTTCAGAAGCTAATCCAAGGTAAGTATGTGATTAATCATGTTTTCATAAGATTTAATTATGATTTTTCACTTTTGTAGGAATTAAGATGTTGATCCAAAGGCTGAGATTGATTGGGATGAAATTGAAGATGAAGATCAAAAGATCGAGTCAAAGCCTCAAATTTATCACTTGAACATAATTCAAAGGCCAAGATCATCTTGAGGATCAATAATGAATTTTATAAAAGGAGCTAAAGATGGCCAAAGTAGGTCCATGATGTTAGCCATGCATTTCCACCACCTTTGCAGGGAAGCCACTTATGCCACCTTAGCCATATAAGCCATGAAAGAAGGTGGCAAGTTAAGAAATTCAAGCCAAACCATACAAACCACTCAACCTAGGTGCTGAAGCTAAGAAAAGAAGCCAAAGAAGCTACCTAAGCCAAACATGAGCTTAGCCAATGAAGCCTTCACAGTTAGCCATCAAAGCCATCAAGGTAAACTAAATGGAAGGCTAGTATTGGAGGAGATTCAAGAGAGTTATCTATGAGTTATTTTAAAGATAATTAAGGGAAAATATATTAAAATAAGAGGGCATGTCAACCAATGGGATAAGAGCAACCAATTTTTAGAGTTTTTCTCACTTTTTCCTTAATTTTCCCTCACCCTCTTTCCAAAACTCTCACTCATTCCACCCCTTAGGAAACTTCCTAACAAACCAAATATCTCCACCTAACACCTCCCATCCCTTTCCCATCTCATTCCAACAAATTTTTTTCAAACAAAGGCATTCAATGATTTTTGGAAGGGGAGAGATGCCCCTTCTTAAAAAATAGGCGTCTCCTACCTAACTCCCACCTTAAGACAGTCCTCCTTCCTACCCACTTTCCTATTGGATGTCAGCTCTCTTTCCCCCATTCTAGCCATTCAAACTAACTCTGTTTATTCCCCACCACACTTTGATACTATATTACCCTAGGAAAAATAGGACAAACCTTATAAAATCAGCCCCAAACCCAATCAAAAGAGACACTTTTCTCACAATGTAAAAGGACACCTCCTCTATTAGGAAGGAGACATCCACGTCATTCCAACCCTTTGTTGTAATAACCCCAATTTTTGTAAATTGATTGAGAAAAATCAATAAAGTTTGAGTTTTAGATATTTCGGGCTGAAATATTAGGGTTATTTAAAATATACTTTTTATACAAGTATAATCAAATCATAAGACATGTAAAATTGAAATTAAACTTAGCAAACCTTTCAAAATGACTGTAAGCACGACACATTTCGAATTCGGATGAGAAATCCTTAAGTTTTTCATTTTTTGGACAAAAGGGGTAAAATAGTAATTTTACCCAAAAATCAAAATATTCCAAAAATCAAAATATGAAACATCAAAATTTAGAATGTACTAAGAAATATGAATCCAACGCCACTAAGTACACTCAAATCCGAGATCATGGGAATAAAACCCAAAGTTTTATGCATAAAGGGCAAAACGGACTTTTTACACCATGTGGGGCCCACATGGGGCCCACATGGGGACCACCACGTCCCCAACAACCAATTTGATTAGCAGCCCATGTGAAACATGGGTCAACAAAGATCAGCTAGTCATGGGGTTAGGTATGGGAGCATTAAAGACTTTCATGCCATTTTATATTAAAAAAATAACATATTATAATCATGAAAAAGACCCAAAATGCTTATAAATACAACCCCAAAAATCTTCCAAAAATCCTCATACAATCCCCACGAAATTATCTTCAATCTCCTTGAAAAGTTAGATCTAGAATTCCTCTCAAAACCCCAAAATTTCCAAGAGCTAAATCTCTTTCCAATTTGTTTTTCTTTTTAGATTAGAACAAGAGACCTAAATTCAATTAGGCACTCTGTTCTAGATCTAATTTGATCAATTCCACCGTCCAAAACATCCCAACACATCTATTCTACAAAACACCCAAAGGAATTTCAAGATCCAACGGTTCAAACAACGGTATTTACGCGAAAGGTGGATTTTAGGCTATATCGTCATCAACAAGGTATTTTTTTAATTGGGCATGTAAATCAGGTTTTCTCCCCAATCAAGTAAGTGGAAATCCTTTTCATATATTTTTAGTATTTTTTTATGTAAATTTTATTTTACTGTAATTAATTTTGGTAATAAAAAGATAAAAATAAAGTAAACAACAGAACCCTTAATTAGGGATGATGGAGTGCTCAGATGAGAAATCTGACTGTACCAATCGATCCAGAAGGGTCCAAAACCCATAGGGTAGAAGTTTCATCAAAATCAGAGACCGTTTGGGCCCTCAATTGCAAGAGGATTGATTGGACGGTCCAGAAGGGACTGTCCGATCTCCAGATCAGACGACGCCCAAGACGCCCGCGTGACGCACCGTCGGAACGGCGCGTGCGATACGCGTGGGGCGTCGGTTCAAGCGCAACGAAGGCGCGTCCTTAAAAAGGACGAGCGGACGCGCCGCCGACGGCCGGTTTGCGGGCGCGCGGACGACGGCGTTCCGCTCGTCCGTCCGCGTCTGTGGACGTCCCGCAGTGGCGCTTGGGAGTTTCTTCCCAGCGGACGCGCCCGACGACCCCAGTTCGTTCTGCTCGGTTCGTTCCGCCTGCCGTTCCGCCCGACTAATCTGGGCCGTTCCTTCCTTGGGCCCAGATCAAATCTAGGCCCTAGGAAGGACTGTGCACTTCCTGGATCAATGGAGTCATCTGAACTCCAAATTGAGATCGGAAAGAAGATATGGAAAGCTTGAAACCTCTATTTTCTTATAGAATAATAAAAATGACATGTTATTCAATAAAAACTTTCTGTATTTAAGAATTAAGTTTCCAACTACATAGATTTTCAAGATCTGAGATGATCAGATCTTAGAAACATGTTTTAATAATGATCTAATACTTAAATAAAGTTATATCTATGTTTAAATTGGATATATATGAGATATATTAAGGGATCTACCCTTTATGATAGAAAAACCCAAAAAAATACAAAGGGACCCACTTGATCAATGAGATCAAGTGTGATCAGATCCTTGGGAAGGAAAGAATAACTTGTTTATATGATGAAATCCAAGGAAATCATGGATGGATTATGATAAAAATAGATCAATGTGATCTTTTGACCTTAATAGAGAAAATTCTCTAAATATAACTAAAGTCCTTAATCAAAGGCAAAGATCTAAGATCAAATGGTTGGATCATAAGTAAAGGTTTCTAAAAATGTAAATCTAATTAGTTTCATTTTATGTTATTATGTTATAAAGCATGCTAGTATAACATTTAGAGTTTATGTGTTCATTCTTATCATAAGTTGCTAGAGTTAATTTAAGTACCTTGCCTCATTTTCATTTAATGTTAAATTAAGTAGTTTTATGCTTTAAATTTATAATTCATTTATAGTTGAATGTTAGTAGTAGATTTACTTGTTATGAGATAAAGAGCATAAAACATCAAAAATGCATTCTAATGAGAAAGTAGAGTTTCATGACACAAATAAGAATGGAGTACTTTGGACTTAATTAGTAAGGGCTATAGTTAGTAGGACAATATAAGGATTATCAAATCCTTGGCCCAAATTAGGAAAAGAATAATAAACCCCATGAATGACATTATAAATATTCATGGACTTAATTAAAATCCATTAGAAAGAGTACTTAGGGTAAACATGCTTATAGGAACCTTATGAAAGGTTGAGCTATGGTCATTCTAGTGAATGATGAACATAGTGGTTAAGGGGTTATCTAATAGAGCCTCGCTCTTCCCCTACCTTCGTTGACGTTTGTGAGGTCTAAACGCCTCCTTACATGAGGATTGAAGTAACCACTTTGTGTTCACCCATTCAACTAGTAAGCCTTAGCCAATTGGAAATAAGAGGACCAGTCTATATTTAGGCTTGAATAAGCTACCTTCAACCATGCACATTAACTGGTTGAATAATAATCATAAGAGCATAAAAGGTTAGTAAATTACCTAACCCTAATAAAAACAGTAAGTAAGATAAGGATGATCAAACAAGATCCATTAGATCTTGGATGATCAAGAACAATAAGAATAAGAACACTATATTGTACTTAGTATGTATGTTTAGTA
Source organism: Warburgia ugandensis (assembly GCA_035236585.1). Taxonomy (NCBI): domain Eukaryota; kingdom Viridiplantae; phylum Streptophyta; class Magnoliopsida; order Canellales; family Canellaceae; genus Warburgia; species Warburgia ugandensis. The sequence continues at coordinate 62,733,507 of CP141130.1, forward strand.
GTATACTTGTTATAGTTCATTAGATTAGATAATCCAAACCCTTGATCAAAGGTGATTCAAGGAAGAAAACCAAGATCATCCTCCATAGGGATGATCCAAGAACTGAACTTAGATCAAAGAAGAACTAGCTGATAGAAGATCTAGGACCTTGATCTTTATCAACATGAGTAGATTGTCAATCAAAGGATCTATGAAAGATCAAGATCAAGGAGATGAACATACAAAGACTTAGAGATAGAAAAATACTTAGATATGAATGATCTAAAGATCATTCTAAACATCAGATCTAGTGATCAATAGGATTGTTCATAATTTATATATTGACAATATGTATGGATGTACAGATTACATACATCGGTCAAGATCATGGAAGATTGGGGAAAAGAGATCAATCCTTAAAGGTAGGAGGATTTGATGAATGCATTTACATGAGATATTCATGATTGTACTCATGATCTTATGTTGACAAGAGTAATGATAATACTTGTAGTATATCTCTTGAAAACCTTATGATCCAACCAAACACCTATAAGATGGTTAAGGACTAAACTATAAGTGAATAGGGAACTAGAAAATATTTCAGCCCTAAGTAAACAGACGTATGGTCTGATATATATGGAATCTATTTTACATACAAGCTTGGAGGCTTGTGAGTTTGTTTTAATAGGCATGAGCCTAGGGGATGCTATTGCTAGAGGAGTTATGAGGGTTTGGCCACCCGCTCCTTGAAATTTGATGATATGATGATACCTTGCCCAATGAGAGGCTAAAAGTCGGGTGGTGGCAATTATGGGAAGGCCACCACTATGAAAGTCTTGCCCCCCCATACGAGCAGTGACATAATATTTTCCACCGTGGTATCAGTGGTGAACAGGGCAGTTATCCGAGCGCGCTAGTACGGATCAGACTGCAGCATAGCAACCTTTCTGATTATTTTGCACTATGATGCATATGGGAACAGGCATAGTGAAATGCCTTATGTTATAGCATAATGAAATGCTAGGTAATTGTATATTACCAATGTTTCCCATGAAGGGAAATTCCCAGTATGAGATTAGCTGTAATACTAAATTCTCAAAATAAAGAGAATTGATCAGCTTAGTTGGGAATGATATTTCACTATTTTCACAAATTTAATTGGTTTACCCATGAAGGGTATGTATGTATATAGATATACATAACTTACAAAATAAAGAGTATGTTTGAGGATAACGAGATTATGAAGGATTGGAATTACATTGTCAATTATTATGTTTCTTGAATCCCCTACCAAGCATTGCTTGTTGAGATATTGTACTTGTTGCAATATCTCAGATCCAAGGAAGGAGACTTAGGAGCTGAAGACTATAGAAGACTTGAAGAGAATAATCTTCAAGGTATACCCTTGAAGACATGTATTTTTATTTGTTGAGAGTTTTATTGTATGGTGAGCTTGAGTTTTGGATTATGTAATTTGGACAAGTATTGTACTAGATTTGGCTGTACTGTGAACCACTGGATGGATCCTGGAGTTTAATAAAAGTATATTCCTTCAATGGAATTTTATTTTGTACACAAATTGTACTTATGTTATGTATGAAGTGGTGACTTGGGTTTTTCAAAACAAGTTCTAAAGAAAAGAATTTCCGCTGCTTTGTTTTGCGAAAATTTTTTACACTCTTAAGGGCCCTGCCTTTCAAAATACTTTACAAATCATGTTTTCAAAAACCCGGGTCGTCACATTTGTACTCCTTTTGCTTGATGTTTTGTGATGCCTTAGGGTCCTTCTACAAACTTCCAAGGTTCATGTTTCTTCCTCAAGAGTTCAACCTCGGATTTATGGGGTTTTGATTCCTCTTTGAAGGTTGGTTAGCATTTGCTGGAATTTCTTCTTTTCATGTCATCTTTTCCTTTGTTTTCCTCTAGCTTTCCTTGATTTTAAACTAAGATTCTAGTATAGTTTTCCCTTGTAGTGACATCCGAGGGAATTCTTCTTGAATCTAGTTTTTTCCCTTTTACTTTCATTGCATCTTATTTCTCTTTTAGCCCTCTTGATTTTTCAGCTTTGGTTGCTTAAGTTACATCGATTATGACCTTAGTTTTGCACAATTTTTTCCTTTTATTTCAAGCATACTTATTCATGGGTGAATGTTGGAACAATTAAAGAAGAGTTTGGTTTGTAATTGAGGAGTGATTTACATTAAGTGAACATCATTGTAATTGCATTTAATTTTTAGATTTTAATTACATGTGTGGAATGTTATGTTGATGACTTTTTGGATGTGATTAAGTGAGATTAGTGGAAATTTCAATTCATGTTTGTTCCTAGAAGTAAGTTAACTTTGTTCTTGAAATGTTTGAATGCATTAGAAGTGATTAATTCCATGTTTTATGTGTTATAGTCATTGAATGTTTCAATCACATTACTTCTAGAATTTTTTTGCATAAATGGTGTATGTCAATTCCTAGCACTATACAATCTTGTTTACTTGACTATTAAAGATCCCAATTAGATTGTTAGATAGCTTAGTTAATGCCAAATGTAGAATTGGATGCTTAGGTTTTCAATAGAGTTGATGTAATCCACTCCTATCCAATGAATCATGCATACCATTTTATGGTTACATGTATGTTAATTGGGCAGTTTCATTTCATTGTTGTTAGTAATTGCTTTCATTTATTTTTCTAATTTGATTGTAGTTAGATTCCATTAGTTTGCACCTTAGTTAATTGGAAAGTACTCAAATTTGTTATACTTGTTAAAATAGTTGATTTGGTGCTTACTTTTCTTTGTTTTGAATAATTAGGAAAGTAGTTTGTTAAAGCAGGTTTCCATTAGGTTAGTTGTTAATTTCATATTAGGAAAGGTAGTTTAGGAAGTTTTTAAATTGAATTTTAGGAAATTTATTAATTAGGAAAGTCATAAAATTAGAAGTTTTTAATTTTGAAAAGTTTTAATTTAAGAAAGTGCATGTTTTAGAAAAGTTTTCCATTTAGCATGTTTCTTGTTTTTGTTTAGTTTCCATTTCTTGTTTACTTAGTTTCTAATTCCATGTTTTAATTACCATTCTTAATTTAGGTTGAAAAAATAATTTGAATTTTAACTAGGTTAGATAGTTTAAAGTAGGGACCACTAGCATCACAATAGTTCACTCCTTGTGGGATCGACCTCACTAGCATGATATATTGCAAATGATTCGTGCGCTTGCATGTTTTAATTAAAACATCAACACCCAACAATGCCCAACCTTCTTTCTCTTATTAATTCCCACAATAGAAGGTTTCCTACCTTTCTTTAAAATCTTTTCCTTCTATGGGAATTGACTAAGCTTAGAAGACCCCTGCCCTCTTACTTTTTCTATGTTCACATGGGATAGGCTTTCTACATCCTTTCTCTCATTTCTTTAGGCCTCGACCCTGAGCATAGATACTAGACTGTCGATTGTCACCTTAATCTTTGAGAAATTAAGGGCTGCTACAATGAAATTCTAAGAAGCTAATAGGCTATTTTGAATTCTCAAAACCTGTAATTTATCAGGAATCAAGTTTCTCCAAACTGGCCAAGTCATCGATGATCACAAACAATGCAATAATGTGGTCAGTAATATTATCAAATTATTTCATTAGAATGACATTATAATTTTCAATAAAGAGAGAAATCATACATAGGATTCAGAATACTCTCCAAACTAATTGGCTACATCCTTATACAAGTTTTTTTTTCAAAATTTTCTTCTTCTTTTTTAACTAAGGAAATGTCTTGAAAAATAAGTAAAAAGACTCTTGACACATCAAATTTGAAATTCCCTACCCCCATACTTAAATTAAACAGTCTCCAATGTTATAAAATAAAAGCATGGATAAGTAAAATAATTAAGTGCAGAGAGAAGGGTAAGAAAGATAGTACCTAAATGCTAGAGATGGTGCATGAATGTGTTAATGTGACCAATAATGAAAAATATACAATGTAGATGCAAAATGCAAGACATCTATAGACTCAACTAGCCTCCAAATACAATTAACATGAAATCTTAATAAATAGGCTTTGTAGTAGGAGTTCCTCCTCATCAAGGATTCTTAGCTCTAGAAATGGTTTCAACCACTAACTATTGATTCTGAAAATGACTTCATCTTGCTCAATCTCAAAAGCTCAATGATGGAAAATAGTCCATCCAATAAAAAAGCCAATCCATTAGATCATAACATCCTTGGAAAGACATGCAAATGAGAGTTACATAGAAGGACCTTCATACGATCCTTGTATTATTTACTAGTGTTGCATGTATGACACCTAATTTTCTCCAACTCTTGAAGTTGAAACTTCTTGTGGATATAAAATTTTTCATAATAAAAAATGAGTTGTTTAATTGACCAATATGCTGTGTTCGAGCTTGACCGGTAGATGACAAGCCTTTCCAAAAACTAAGCAGTATAGTGACATTCCTATAGGTGTTTTAAAAGTAGTGTAGTAATCACACAGTGTGTCACTAAGTTGTAAAGACCAATAATTTCAACTAGGATTTACTGTCTTCTCTAAAATGAACTTGATCCCCCTATTGGACACCTCTACTTGCTCGCTAGTTTAGAGATAGTGGAGGGTTTCAACTCTATGTGTTGCACCATATTTCTTCATTAGGGTGTCAAATATTCAATTGTAGAAATGTTCCACCATCTCTAATGATAGCGTGTGGTGTACCAAAGCATGAAAAGATGTTATCTTTGAAGAACTAGATGACTACTTTGTGATCATTGGTTTTACACACTATCTGTAACAACCTCAAATTTGAGATTGTTACATTATCACCTCTACAAATGTAGTCCACTCTCACAAGAATATATAAATATCCAAAAGAGTTAGGAAATGGACCAATAAAATCAATGCCTCAAACATCAAAGAGCTTAGCAATCAATGTAGGTTTTAATGACATTATATTTATACGTCCCATGCTCCCTAACTTTTGGTAGCGATGGCATGTATATCAATGATCATAAGAATCCTTAAAAATCATGGGCCAGTAAAATTCACACTGCAAAATCTTTACAGCTATCTTTTTAACACTATGATGGTTCCCCCAAGCATGTTCTAACAAAAGGACATGAGACTGTTATATTCATTATTTAGTTCACCCTCCCAATGATTTGATCATGACAGTACTTAAATAAGTATGGGTCATCCTAGAAAAGGTACTTAACCTCAACTAAGAATTTAGTTTTATCATGTTTTGATCAATGAGATGGTATTTGACTTGTGACAATATAATTAACAATATTGGCAAACCAAAGCAACTAAGAAACTAGCAGCAATTGCTCATCTAGAAAAGTCTCAGTAATTGGGACAAGTTCACTAGCAAACTCAATAGTTAATCTAGATAAAATGATCTACTACTACAGTTTTAGAACCTCTCTTGGCCGAATCTCTATATCAAATTCTTGAAGTAGTCAAATATTGGATAAGTCTCAGAAAGAAGGTACTTCTAGGCAACATGGTCCAATAGATTATCACCCTAGATCCTAGAAGATAGGATCTAAACTTGTCCATGGAGAAGGTAATTATTAAAATCTTTTTTTTCATAGTGGAATAGTTCAGCTGGGCAACATTAGGGTCTCGCTAGCATACTATTTCACATGGGGGAGTTTGGCAATATGATGCACCAAAACAGTGGCTATCACATAATCTAAAGCATCATATATTATCTCAATTGGTGCACTCTAATCAGGTGATTGAATGATAGGCATTGGGATGAGTTTAGCTTTAAAGCATTCAAAGGCCTTCATGCAATCTTCATCAAAGTGATAATTTGCCACCTTTACGAGTAGATTACAAAGGGGCCTAGAAATTTTACTAAAATTCTTAATGAATCTTCTAGGCCCCTTTGTAATCTACTCGTAAAGGTGGCAAATCTTCTTCATCATCTTAGGAGGTGGAAGATTAGAAATGAGGTATATTTTGGCCTTATCAATGCCAATGTCATTCTATGACATGGAATGCCCTAAAACAATTCCACTTTTTACCATGAAATGCATTTCTCCCAATTGAGTACTAGATTTTTCTCTTGGCACCTCCCTAACACTAAGAATAGATGGACCAAGCACTCATCAAATGATGATCCAAATACCAAAAAGCCATCCATGAAGACCTCTAGGAACTATTCTAACATATCAGAGAAATGCTCATCATACACTGTTGAAAAGTTATCAACGAGCATAGCCCAAAGGGCATATGCATCTATAGGCAATGGTTCTAAAAGGACAACTAAAGGTAGTCTTTTCTTGATCTTCTGATGCTATAGGGATTGGTTATATCCAAAGCAAACATCAAGAAAGCAGTAATACTCATGTCTGGCTAACCTCTCTAGCATTTGGTCAATGAAAGGTAAAGGAAAGTGGTCTTTCCTCATGACTATGTTCAATATATGATAGTCCGCACATGCTCTCCACCTGATGGTCATGCAAGTGGAGACTAATTCATTATCCTTTCTTTTTTTTTACTCCTGTTACTCTAAATTTCTTTAGAACAACCTAATCTAAGCTGACCCAAGAACTATTAGAAATGGGATAAATGTAATTCCAACATCTAATAGCTTAAGAACCTTCACCCATACAATGTTCTTCATTTGAGGGTTTAGCCATTATTGTGTCTTGGTAGACATTTATGCTTTTTCTTTCAAATGAATGCACTGCATGCAAATAGTTGGACTAATGCCCTTGATTTACAATATGGACCACCCCATTGCTGCCTTATTTTTCATGAGATCATTAAGTAGATCACCCTCCTGTTCTTGATCAAGATCAAAGGTGTTGACAATAGGCAGAGTTTTTAATGGACCTAAAAAACATTATTTTAAACTTTCTGTCAAAGATTTTGGGTTAAGTGTGGGTGTTTTAACATTAGGTGAGGCTTAAGTACTTGAAGATGGTGTAAGGGGCTCTACTTTAGGTATCCATTTAGCAATGTACATTTCCACTGCAACTTCAAGTAATGAATTGACAACCTCAATGGAAATTTCTAGATCAATGCCTATATCATCAAGGAATAGATATACCATAAGTGTATCAGAAATGGAGTCCATCTATTGTGTATCATTGAAAATATTGAACTCTATTTTTATATTGCCAAAAGATATTTCATGACACCATTTCGAAAGTTGTTAATGACGTTAGAGGTGGAAAGAAATGGTCATCTCAAAATGATAGGGATTTCATTATCTGAATTTGGGACAGGTTGTGTGTCTAAGACAATAAAGACTACAAGAAATAAGAACTTACCAACCTATATTAAGACCCCTTTAGCCACACCTCTTAGAATGTTTATAAATTATTCTACCAATTGGAGTGTGGTAGAGATGGGTTTCAACTCTCCTAAACCTAATTGCTCGTAGACCAAATATGGAAACAAGTTAATACTTGCCCCCTAAATCAAGAAGTATCTTATCAACCTTGTTATTCCCAATTACACATGATATTGTGGGGCATCTAGGATCTTTATACTTAGGAAGGGTCGGTGTTATTGTAATCCCCGAGCAATTTACGCTGAGGACGCACTCACGCTACACTCTCTAGAATGCGCACCGCAGCTCGTAGCTCAGGCGTGCTAGCAAGCACATGAGGCTGTCGTGGTTTGACCGGGATGCACGGGCGTCCTGGGAACTGGGACACGCGAACCTAATGAGACTATAAAATTAGGATTAGAGGACAATTTACAGAGTCGAACCATTGAATAGTAGATCCATATCATAGGATCTAGCCTAACACTGAATTAGGCAAAGACCCACGGACCCTAAAAGGCAGATCTAACGATCTAATTTCTAAATAGATCGAAATTGATAAGGACTCCTTGTTAGCCATTCATATCTAGGATTTCATAAATGAGACCCAGGGTTGGGTTGAGTAATGAAGGATGCGACTCCAGGAAACTTTGAGGTAGGTGCTCTATTGCTACTATACTTTTAAAAAAGAGCCCATGATTGTTTTGAGAATGCATGTTTTAAGTATAAGTTATATGACTTGTTTAGCATGACTTAATTTTATAAATGAATTCAGCATGCACATGACAAATACATTATGCATAGATATGTTTTGCAAATGATTGCATATATTGCATGATTTGTGATTATTGAGTCTTGAAAAATTGCATATCCTTGAGGGTTACCAAAAGATGCTGGAGTGCCCAAAAGACGCTAGGTAGGCAGTTGTAAGGGCCAGGCAGTTGTGAGGGACCCAAAGAGGATAGGTTTTGAAAAAGAGGTTTTTGCTTGTGTTGATTGTATATGATTTGGGCTAGTAAGCTCGTGGGCACTGTGCTAAGAGGTCTGGGGTGGCCTCCCAGCCTCTACCACTATTAGGTGGAAAGGGTACCATGCCAAAAAGGTATGTCCCTACTTCGTATGCATGTGGTACAGGGGGTTACCACTAGTGTCATGGCACTGGGTCAAAGTGTCATATGCCCCGTGGAGGCTATGACCGCGTGTCCCTAGGTACCCGGGGACTACACGGTAAGGAGGTCGTGAGCATAGTGTTCCCTATGTTTTTGAGGATTTACTTGCATTGCATATGGCATGACATGAGGATGGTCGACCATACCATATATCCATGAGTTGGATTCAGTTGAGCATCTTATGCATATCATTATGTTTATGATATATATGATACTTTCAACTTGGATTATACAATTCTTTAAGTCGTCAGTATTCCAATTCGACAATGGTTTTTAATATCAATATTGAACATGAGTGTTCAAACATGCACATGTTTTAAAGAGCATATGATTTTAAACATAGCATGCATTGTAACACTAGTAGTGATAGACTCCTTCTGAGTATAGTATATAGTCACCCAAATATATCATTTTTCAGGGCAGCTACACTCACGAGTAGAAGATGCCTCAGGAAATGTTAGTGCTATGAGCAAGAAAAATCAAAAGGAGACAATTATACATGTAAGTAAACACTCTACCCTTTGGACATGTATTTGTATTTATTTACAGTTAGGCTGTGAGCTGTGATTAGATAGACCTGGGAAAACATTTATGATTACAATATTTTTCAAAAAACTACTTTGATTGTTGTGAAAGAAAATGACACTTGGGGTTTTCAAAATGAGTTTAAATGAAAAGATTTTCTGCTGCATTGCATGGTTTTTATAAAATGGTTTTCAAATAGGGATGCATCCTGCCTTAGGAATTAGATATTGCATTTAAAAATGCATGCGAAAACCCGGGTCTTCATAGTTGGTATCAAAGCCAGACCCTGACCCAGTGTGGGTGGCTAGCCGCATGTGGGCGCTCGTGTGTGGTAAGACATGCGAGGACATGTGTCCCCTTAGGGGGAGAGGTTGTGAAGCCTTGGCCAATGAGGGCGGGCTAATGAGGACGGGCCAAGAGGGCTGGCAGGCTTCTAGGCAAGGTGATGGACTGAGAGTTAGTCCCACATCGCTAGGGGGAAAGTTACTGGGCTCTTGATAAGAGTGATGAGGACTTCCTTTGCAATGAGGCCTTTTCCCTGGGCAACTGGGGAAGAACAAAATTGTGCGGGGTGTATGGGCACTCTAGCATGGACAATATCGTTGCAGGGTGTGGGCCCTCGGGCTATTACAAGTGGTATCAGAGCCAGTTCTCCTCGTGGTGTGGTGGCTAGCCGCACGCGGGCACCTAGTCATGGCTATCACGCGGGGACGCGTGTTCCCTAAAGGGGGAAGATGTGAAGCCCTGGGCCGATGAGGGCAGGCCAAGAGAAGGCTGGCAGGCTTCTAGGTTGGGGTGAGGGACAAAGAGTTAGTCCCACGTTGCTTGGGGAGAGGAAACTAGGCTGTTTATAAGAGTTTGGGGAACTCTAACGGTCACAACGCATTTTCCCTAGGAAACTTGGGAAGAACAAAGCCATGAGGGGTGTATGGGTGCCCCAAAGCGGACAATATTGTGATTGTTCGAACCCTAGGGTGTTATAGTTTATAAGAGTTCGAGGAACTCTAACTGTCATGAGGCCTCATGAGGGGTGAAGAGGTGAAGGCTTAGGGATCCCATAAGTAGGAGATAGTTGTGGGACTGAGAGTTAGTCCCACATTGCCCAGAGGTAAAGGATTTAGGCTGGTTATAAGAGTTTGGAAATCTCTAATAGTTGTGATACATTTTAAGGTCGTTCAAAGCGGACAATATCACATTGTTGGAGCCTTGGTTATTACAAATGGTATCATAGTCAGTTCCCCTCATGATTTGGTGGCTAACCGCTTGTCGTGCTATTCGTGAAGGGAGAAGGCCTAGGGACCCCATAGATGGGAGACGGCTTAAAGACTCAAGTAGTCATGCAAGGATGCATGTTCCTTAAGCGGGGAAGAGGTGAAGGCTTAGGGACCCCATAAGTGGGAGATAGCTGAGAGACTGAGAGTTAGTCCCACATTGCCCAGGGAGAAGGATTTGAGCTGGTTAAAAGAGTTTGGGAATCTCTAATAGTTGTGACACGTTTTAAACTTGCGAGGCATTCTTTGCCAAAGCAGACAATATCACACTGTTAGATCCCTGGTTGTTACAAAAGCTATCCAACCATAAAAGATGAATAAAAAACCCCACGATCCTAGGTTGAACACTTAAGGAAGAAACATACACCTTGGAAGGAAGTAGAAGCACCCAAAGAGTCCACAAAACAATAAACAAAAGAGATGAAAGTGGGTTGTAATAAGAGGACATCTCCTTCCAAAGGAGGAGACAACTTTTTCCCTTCAATGAAAAGTCCTGTTTTGTTTGGTTATTTCTCGATTTTTATGATTGTTCTCCCAATTTTTATAGGTTGCCCTAATACCAATGTATGGTGGGGATTAAAGTGTGCAACTTTGAATGGCTAGGATGGGGGAAAGGTTAAGATATCGAATAAGAAAGTGTGTAGAAGGAGGTAACTTCCTTAAGGAGGGGAGTAGGTGGGAGACACCACCCTTTTAGTAAGGGGCATCTCCCCGCTTCCAAAGACATTGAAACTCCTATGAAACAGGAAAGTGGGTGGGGATTGGATGGGAAAGGGATGGAGGATGTTAGGTGCAGGATTTTGGTTGGTTGGGAAGTTTCCTAAGAGGTGGAATGAGATAGAGTTTTGGAATGTTGCAACTCTATAATGGAAATTCGTAGAGCATCTTATGGGTGAGGTGAAAATTGAAGAAAAAGTGGCGAAAAGTGAGACAAACACTAAAAATTGAATGCTCTTATCCCATTGGTCTACATGCCATCTTATTCTAATATATTTCCCTTAATTATGTTCAAAATATCTCATGGATAACTCTCTTGAATCTCCTCCAATCCTAGCCTTCCATTTAGCTTGATTACTTAGATAGCTAACTTTGAAGGCTCCATTGCCTAGGCTTCATGGCTGGCTTTGAAAGCTTTCTTAGCTTGATTTCTTGGCATGAACCCTTGGTTTGAGTGGCTTGAATGGTTTTGTTTGAATTCCTTAGCTTGCCACTGTCTTTCATGGCTTATATAGCTAAGGTGGCTTGAGTGGCTTCTATGCAAAGGTGGTGGGAATGCATGGCTTACTTCATGGGCCTACTTTGGCCATCTTTAGCTCCTGTAATCACATCCATTACTTGTCCACAAGAGGATCTTGGCCTTTGGTTTATGTTGAAGTGATGATTTTGAGGCTTTGACTAGATCTTTTGATCTCAATCATGAATTTCATCTCGATTGATCTCGGTTGTTGGATCACCATCATACTTCCTACAAAAAGTTAAAAAACTAATTAAATCATAAAAAATGATTAATTGCATACTTACCTTAGATTAGCTTCTAGACCTACAAAATAACAACTTTTTCCTTATTAGGTTAAAAATGCATGTCTTACAAATTTTAGTTTAAAAAACTTAATTTACCCCTATAAGTTGTAACACATGGGGTACTAATTGGGTGGTTTTTATGAAAAATTAAGCACTTATCACACTCCCCAACTAGCATTTTGCTAGTCCCAAGCGAAACATATAAAAAATTATTTTTCAAAAACAAATACAAAGTGCTACTTTTGTAGGTACTCGAGATTGCATTTAGCACATGCAGCAAGCCCTTAAATCATTAATTTACCCTTGGTGGTTGAGTTAGGCCTTATGAGGGATTGCAATGAATATACCCACAAAATTCTCAAAATTTTTGTGAGTCCTATATTCATTTGAGAAAATTTTATTTTGTTCAATTTATCCTAATTTCTAACTTTAACTTGCTCATAAAGATGAACAAAAAGATTTAAAATCCTATCCTTACGCTAAAGATATCCCATTATTTTATTAAGCCTCGAAAGATGAGTGTGTGTCGTAGCTAATATATAATTATAGTCTCCAAGTTAAATATAACCTAAATTACCATCTAAATGTAAACTTTGACTTCAATTCTCATAGGATATACTTGACACTCAAAAAGAAGTCACTCAGAAAGGTATACATCTCTCATTAATATGTGAGTAGAATCCAAAAGTCTCACATATTTCATATAGAAGAACGATAACTTAGAAACAATGGCAATGGTATCATAAGAAGATATCAACTACCAAGAATGTTACACTCTACCAAACTCCCTATTCATTTATAATCATATCCAAGCCATTCTTCTCCTAAGATCAAGTTAGGACTTCTATTAGGATGAAATGTAGGTTAGGTAAGGGTTATCAAAATAATGGATATAATGGTACACAAAGGTTGTCTGAAAAATATGCAAAAGTAAACATAGTCTTTTTGAATCTTTCTTCTTTTTCACCCTATTTATTGTTCATCTCTTGAATTTAATGTTCATACATTTTCTCAAGATGTTCTTCAATCTTCTCTACATATTTTCAAAACAAATGAGTAATGTTTATATATTAGGGGTTTAATATAGGTAACGGTTGTTTGGCTAACAAAGAAAAGGCTAATATTTGAAAGGCTCAAGGGGCTAACTAATAGAAAATAATATAGTAAAGGCTAAAGGCTTTGGGTTTTACTAAGGATGGCCTCTATCATTTCCTAAGTTTCATATGATTTAAGAATGATTATAAACTTAAGAGATATATGATATAGTCTTTTGATGATTTCTCAATAGTTGACCAAGATAAAGAATAATGAGACCGACTAAGAACTAATGTTCGTTGAAGAAAATTTTGAATTTATGTATAAGTCTCAGAAAGAAATGAATGGTTGTAAACTCACTTTGATTATAAGTCTCCACAGATCTTCTTCAATATCTCTAAGTTACATCTTCTCTTCAACTTAAACTATATATAGCTATTTTGTGCAATTAATGTTTTGAGTTTAATTTTTCATGAGATATTTTAGAAAAAGAATAAAATAGTGAACTAATTATGTACAACTCTATTAATAAGCTGAAGTTTAAAATTTAGGTAGATATTCAAAAATTTTAATCTTATCTTTATAGAGGAACTTATCAATTTTTTTCAAAATTTTTTAAAAATGCAAGAAAAAGCTTAGAAATCTCATTTCACTCCTTTTATCAAGACTTGAGTACTACTTACCAATTGGGTTTTTCTCTAACATGGATAGGAAAATCCTCGTGTCAAGAGGCATTTAAATCTCAAATAATGTCAAAGGAAGGCATGAGAACATAATTTGGATTTTAAGACATCCACTATAACCACAGTGCTTAGAAGCCACTGGGCACACAATAGATCGCTTCCTTCTAAAATGGTCCTATGAGATCAATACCCTACATTCTTTCTACTTGATTTTAACTTGATAATCAAGGGTTGGGATTGCAACATACAAGGATGTTGATAAGCTGAAGTTTAAAATTTAGGTAGATATTCAAAAATTTTAATCTTATCTTTATAAAAGTAAACTATGCTTTGGTTATGGTCGAGCTTAGGGTAACCTTTGTTAACTAGGTGCTTGAACTAATGTAATAATCTTAAGTATTATGCAACAATTATTAATGCATGACCTTAATCTATATGATTTATACTACCATTCAAATGCAATTCTACACTATGCAACCAAACTAGAAAAATAAAAAAATAAAAAAATAAAAATTTGAGGGATACTTATTGTGGGGTGTTTGATTATGATCAAGTATGGGCCACATACCCCACACTCGCCCTGTATTAGTACAATCCATTTAAAATTGAATAATAAAAAAATTACAAATCATAATGTATTACAATTTCCACTAAAAAAAATGAATCTAGGAAAGTAGTGAAAACCTAATCTATGTTGATGAAACCATGGCCCATAGGATCACTACCCCTTCTTTGTCTATTTCCCCTACACAAAAATCAAAGAAATTGGTTAATGTGAGGAAAATAGCAATTAAATGCATAAATAATATAAAACCTTAAACTAATGCACCCTAAACCTAGACTAGAAGAAAATAATCTAAAGTATGATCCACTACACAAAATGTTGTTACTCCCCAATAATGGCACCAAAAACTTGTGATTTTAAATTAACTCACAAATGCATGAATTGATTATAATATAGCACACTAGTGAGGTTGATCCCATGAGGAGTTGAACGAATGTGATGCTAATGGTCCCTACTTTAAATTATCTAACCTAACCAAAATTAAAGAGATTCTTCTTCTAAACTAAGTACATAAATCAAACATGGAAATTAAAAACATGTTAAAATTAAAAACTTTTCTAAAATATGATTTCTACAAATAACGCTTTCCTAAATTAAAACTTTTTACATTTATGACTTTGCCAACTAATGTCTTTCCTAAAGTGAAAAACTTCAAAAGTTACAATTAAGCAACTTTCCTAAATCAAAATTTCTAAGCATGAAATTAAGCAACTAACCTAAGGAAACATGCATTAAATAGCTACTTTCCTAATCACATAACTTCAAAATAAAGAAATTAAATTTATGGAATAGTAGCTTCAATAACTAATGACCTATGGAACAACATCAAAACTAACTAATTAAGAGCAACAATCAACTGCTATCTAAACTTCTTTTCCTATCATGAATGAAAATAACTAATTTAAACTCAATCAATGAATGAATCATTCAAAACCATGTGATTGAACTGTGAGTTGCATGCTTGTTTGTGATTTTGTTTTAGGTTAGATTGGTTGGAATGGCTGGAAAAGTAATTTGGAATAAACTACTCATCCATAAGATAAACATGTAAATAAAACATCATTGTCAATCAACCAAAGAAATTCCAAGAAATATCAAATTGTCTTGCATAAACAATGATTACATAGATGGTGCATTCCACTCTAGGTGAGTATGTACCTTGCTTTATCCCAACTTAAACCCAAAAGAAAATCTTAACAACGATCCCTCCTCCAGCAAGCTTTAGATTTAAGCGAAAATTCTAATGGAATAATAAGGCAACACTCAAAGGAAACTAAGGAACAATGCTAGAATTCAAGGAAGCTAAATGAGATCTAAATTGCAATGGAAAGTAAAGGCAAAGATTAAACTCAAGGAGACATCCCTTGGCTGTCACTTCAAGGAAAAAATCAGCCTTGGATCTAAATATTCAAGCAAGGGAAAATAAAAGGGTAGCAAAGCAACAACTGGTACAATGGAAACTAAGATTAAACAAAGTGACCAAGGAAAGATTAACCAACCCTTGAAGAACAAACCAAATAGTAAGGAATAGGCATGGAACACTTAAGGAGATGCCCACACACCTTGGGAAAGAGCAGAATCCAGTCAAAAGGAGAGAAAATCCAAGCAAAACAATGGAAGAAGGAAGGTTAGGCAGAATACACCCTCCTCCAAGTGTAGGAGGCGTCTTTTTTCGAAGAGGAAAAGGGTCCCTTAACTTATGTTATTGCTGAACTTTTATAGTTGTTATCCTATTTTTTCTAGGAGTGGTGCAGATGAAAACAGGTCATTTACATGGCTAGGATGGGTGGACAAGTTAGGGTTTTTAAATAGGAACTAAGGTTGCATGGTGGCTGCCCTTTGGAAGTGGAGTTGGTGGGAGGCACCACTTTTTTAGGAGGGGCAGTCTCCCTCATCAAAAATCGTGGAACACACTAAAAATATGGAAAGTGATTGTATAATTGAGGTAGGAAAGTGATAAGAAGAAGAAAAGAAGGTGAGAGGAAAGGGACGGGTAGAAAAAAATAGGAAAATGAGGTAAGATGGAGAAATTTGATTTATTAAGAAATTTCCTAAGAGGTGGAAATTGGTTGGGTGGTTGGGAAGGGATTTTAGGAAGGTGGAGTCTTGGAATGGTAGGACTCTTGAATGGAAAGTCAAATTTGTGGTGTTATTTGGTGATGAGGTGGAAAGTGATAGAAAAGGTTAGGAAAATATGGAAAATAAGAAAAATAGAAGGGTCTCGTCTTATTGGTCCATATGCCAACTTATCCTAATGATTTTTTATTTAATTCTCTTTAAAATATCCCTTAGAATCTCATGTATAATCCTCTTCATTTTGCTCTAATCCTAGCCTTCTATTTAGCTTAGCTTAATGGATTTGAAGGCTAACTTTGAGGGCTTCATCGGCTAGGCTTCATAGCTGGCTTAGATGGCTCTATTATCTTGGCTTCATGATTCCATCACTTGTCTAGAGAAGATTAAATTATTTGGCTTGAATCCTTAGCTTCTCACCCTCTCTCATGGCTTATGTGGCTAAGGTGGCTTACATGAAACCCATGCAAAGGTGGTGAAAGTGCATGGCTTACATCTTGGGCCCACTTTGGCCACATTTAGCTCCTTTAATTGCATTCATTGCTTTACTAAAACGTATGGATTGGCATCCAAACCTTGCGCATGGTTTAGGATGGTGCACAGGAGATAAAATCAAGAATAACATGTGACCAAGGACTCTCTACAAATCTAAGGTGTGCATGATGTTAGATCCATCAACAATAATGTACAAAAAAGTTTTAAAATATACATGTGTTGGTTTAAGACTTGAATGCATGACTTATATTGAAGACATACCTGTAATGCATGGATTCAATCACAACCTGATATACATGTGCTATTGGTCAAACATGTAGGAAAGCATACATGATTTCCTTAGAATATGAGATCGATGGTGCATGTATTTATCTAAGAGATGAGTTGTAAATGGCTATTTAGATATAAACAATGAGATGCATGTGAAATCAACGAACAAAACTCAAACTCATCGAAGCATGTGTACACATGCTATGCATCAAATCAATAGATGAAATCCAACTCTATTAATTATTAAAGTGCACATGCTATAACTAAATATTTATGTTTACATCCAATGGAAATCATGGGCTAATATTCACATATAATATCAACATGAGATCAATCGGTGAAAAATTCAAACAACGGAGCACATGCTTCATTTGAACAAAAGAGATAGATCAAGATAGAGAAATAAAAAATCAATCAAACCCAAAATAACATGCTCCCTTCATCTTTGAAGCAAAAAATCTTCAATAGTCTTCTTGATCAAAATGTAAGGTGGAGATGATTCTTGATGCAGCCTCATTCTCCTCTCTCTCTCTCTCTCTCTCTCTCTCTCTCTCTCTCTCTCTCTCTCTCTCTCTCTCCTTCCACCTATCCCAAGATGTCCTACACTATAAGGGAACATCTTGGCTAGTTTCCAAATGAGTTTGGTCTCCTTAACCATTCTATTCTATCTTAGATTCCTCCTAGGCTGCTCTTTTGTATCTTGTCTTATTCTGATTTTGATCCTATTCTATCTCTTATTCTCTATCCTCCTCAAATTCCTAACCCTTCATCTTATTATCCTCTAAATCTTAATCTCCTTCTATTATATGTTGACTTTCCTAATCTTTAGAGATTTTTGGGATTCTCAAATACTATCTTATATGCACTTGTGTATCACATTTTTTTGAAGGATACTAATTGGGTAAAAATGTCTATTTTCTGATGTTCAATGTATCTGGACGCCCACTAGTATGTTTGCTGACATAGAGATTTGAACTCTAGACCAAAGGCATTAATATGTACTCTATAACTATTTGAGTTAACTTGTTTTTGTTGTCAATTTCTTGCAAAAATAAATATTTTTACATTAAGAAAATTCAATTTGTTACACCTTATCCTTTTTTGTTTCTACCTTCTTGTAAAAATTGTACCAAAGACCTAAAACCACTTATCCCTCTCTTCAAACTATCCCTTCCTAACCCATTTGTATCACATCCCAATTCTATCGAAGGTCTTAACAAGAACACGTTTCTTTGTCTAAATTTTTTTATGTTTTGTTTGTTCGCACATGGTAGGTCAACTCCCAGAGCATCAAATCAAGCAACACATGTACTTTACTGTTGGCCAGAAAAGGACACCATTTATCGTCCAAACATGTCAACTATTGTTGTCTTAATTAAAACTCACAAGCACACGAATTGTTTGCAAATAGTATGGCAATGATGTTGATCCCTTAGGAAGTTAAACTAATATGATGTTAGCGGTCCCTGCTTTAAACTATCTAAACTAGCCAAAATTCAAGAGATATTTTTATCCTAAACTAGAATTGAAAATTAATACATGAAATTCAAAATTAAGCAAAAACAAGAAACAACTAAACTGAAAACTTAACTCAAACAAGCACTTTCTATAATTAAAATTTTTCTAAATTGAAAACTTCTAATTTTATGACTTTCTTAATTAAAAAATTTCCCAAAGTGAGACTTTCCTAAAATGCAATTTATCAACTTTTCTAAACTAACTTTCCTAAACATGAAATTAACAACTAATCTAAGGAAAACATGCTTTAACAAACTACTTTCCTAATCATGCAAAATTAAGAAAACTAAGCCACTAAATCAACCACTTTAGCAGGTATGAAAAAATTAATTACTTTTGCACACTAATGGAATCTAACACAACTAAACAACAGAAATAAAGGAAAAATTACTACTAGCAAACAATGAAAGGAAAACTGCCCAAGCATCACACATGTAACCATGGAATGGTATGCATGATTCATTGGATAGGAGTGGATTCAATCAACGACATTGGAAACCTAAGCATACAATATAATTCTACCATTAACTAAGCTATTTAACAATCTAGTTTGTCTTTTGAAAAATCAAGTGAACATGAATTGTATGGTGTTGGAAGTTAACATAAACAATATGCGTGAAAAGATATTCCAGTAGTATGGTAATTGAATCATTCAATGAATAGAATAGGCAAAACATAGAATTAATCACTTCTAATGCAATCAAACATTCAATAACAAAGATAATTAACTGCTGGACACAAACATGAATTGAAATTTCCACCTAACTTCATTGAATAACATCCAAAAAGTCATCAACATACCACTCCATACATGTAATCCAAATCTGAAATTTTAATTCTATTACAATATGTTCACTTAATCTTAATCAATCCTTAATTACAAGCTAATTTCTTCTTCAATTGTTCCAAGATTCATTCATGAACAAGTATGTTTGAAATCAAGGAAAAATCCTATAGAATACTAAGGCAGCAACCAATGGAACTTAAGCAACCAAAGCTAGAAATGAAGAGGGCTGAAAGAGTAAAAAAAAATGCAATCAAAAGTAAAGAGCAAATCTAGAATGAAGATGACTTCCCTTGGCTGTCGCTCCAAGGGAAAACCAGCCTTGAATCTTAGTTTTAAAAGTAAGGAAAGATAAAGGAAAACAAGGCACACTAACATGAAAAGAAGTAAATCCTAGAAAAGAGAACAAAGAAGCTAACCAACCTTCAAAGATAAATAAAAAACCCCAAAATCCTAGGTTGAACACTCAAGGAAGAAGCATACATCTTGGAAGGAAGTAGTAGCACCCAAAGAGTCCACAAAACAATAAGCAAAAGAGATGAAAGTGGGTTGTAGGAAGAGGGCATCTCCTTCCAAAGGAGGAGACATCATTTACCCTTCAATGAAAAGACCTCTTTTGTCTGCATGTTGCTCCGTCTTTAAGATTGTGCTCCCAATTTTTATAGGTTGCCCTAATGCTAATGTATGGTGGGGATTAAAGAGTGTAAATTTGAATGGCTAGGATGGGGGAAAGGTTAAGATATCAAATAGGAAAGTGTGTGGAAGGCGGTAGCTACCTTAAGGAGGGGAGTAGGTGTGAGATGCCACCTTTTTAGTAAGGGGCATCTCCCCCCTTCCAAAGACATTGAAACTCCTATGAAATAGGAAAGTGGGTGGGGATTGAATGGGAAAGAGATGGAGGGTGTTAGGTGGATGGTTTTGGTTGGTTGGGAAGTTTCTTAAGAGGTGGAATGAGATATAAATTTGAAAAGATGCAACTCTACAATGAAAATTCGTAGTGCATCTTAAGGGTGATGTGGAAATTAAGGGAAAAGTGGTAAAAAGTGAAAAAATGCTAAAAATTGAATGCTCTTATTCCACTAGTCCACATGCCATCTTATTCTAATAGATTTCCCTTAATTATCTTCAAACTATCTCATGGATAACTCCTTTGAATCTCCTCCAATCCTAGCCTTCCATTTAGCTTAGCTTGATGGCTAACTTTGAATGCTCCATTGGGTAGGCTTCATGGCTAGATTTGGATGCTTTCTTAGCTTGACTTCTAGGCTTCATCCATTGGCTTGAGTGGCTTGTATGGTTTGGGTTGAATTCCTTAGCTTGCCACCTTCTTTCATGGCTTATATGGCTAAGGTGGCTTAAGTGGTTTCCATGCAAAGGTGGTGGGAAAGCATGGCTTACTTCATGTACCCACTTTGGCCATATTTGGCTCCTTCAATCCCATCCATTACTAGTCCACAAGATGATCTTTGAATTTTGTTTAAGTGATGATTTTGAGGCTTTGACTAGATCGTTTGATCTTGATCTTGAATTTCATCACCATTGATCTCAGCTGTTGGATCACCATCATACTTCCTACCAAAAGCAAAAAAGTCTTAATTAAATCTTAGAAAAATATGATTAATCACATACCTTGCACTAGCTTCTAGACCTACAAAATAACAAGCTGTTTGGTTATTAAGTAAAAAATGCATGTGTTATTAATTTTGGTCTAAAATCCCTAATTTACCCCTATATGTTGTAACACATGGATAAATAATTGGTTTGTTTCTATGTACATTTAAACACTTCTCATACCCCTCAACTAGAATTTTTCTAGTCTCAAGGAAAACATGCAAAAAAAAAATTTCACAAAAGCAAATACAAATTGCCACTTTCATAGGTACTAACAATTGCATTTAGCACATGCAACAAGCCCTCCCCTAGGTTACCCCTAGTGGACGAGTTAGGCCTCATGAGGGTTTGTAGTGAATATACCCATAAAATTCCCTAAGGTTGAGTCCCATATTTTATTTTAGAGAATCCTCATTCCTTAGAACTCTACTCGGAGAAGATTGACCATTTTACAAATCATAGGCATGCTAATGACATTTCATTCTATTTATTTCTCAGAGTGCATGTGTGTGTATGGCCACATAAGTCATGACTTCTAACCAGATATGTTTAAATTCCATTGGAAATATGTCTTGACCTCATCTGTGAAGCTCTTAGATAAGGGTTTAAACATATTTCTCTCATTATGTGACCAAATTCAAAAAATCTAATGCTTCAAATAAATTTTGAAATGCTAAAGAGACAAAGGAAAGTGATCCTTAAGAGTGACTGTCTTTCCTAAGAATCTTAGGGGTATTTTACCTTAATTCATTCTTTTTATCTCCTCTTTAAGGCCATGTTCCACCTAAGATCTATAGGTTTCTAGATGGGATGAAACGTAGGCTAGGGTGGGGTTATGAAAAGAAGGTTATAAGGATTTAAAAGGTTTAAAATTGAGTAGAGGTCTTCAACGAATATTTGTTAGGACATTTTCTGGTTTTGTTTAATTGAATTTCCTTTGTTTTCTTGTCTTTCACTTTTTCTCTTCCTTTTCTAATACTTCTTTCTTTTCACTTTTTCTTTTTCTTTTGGCTTCTTTGGAAGAGGACTGGTAATTTTCTCACTTCTTTGACTTTTCTTTTTTGAACTTTTCTATGAACTCTATCCATTTTGAAAATGGATAATGGTTATTTATTTTATTGGTTTTTCTAGGTTAAGGCGAGTGAGGTTAAGAAAGAAAGGCTTAATAATAGGCTCAAAATGCTAACTATTAGTTCAAAATAATATTGGGTAGGCTTTATGTCTCTGGGTTGAACAAGGATGGACCATATCATTTCCTTGGTTTCCTAAAGCCTATCAGATTCAATAAATTTTGTGAAAATAAAGCTATTACTCTTATTTATTCTTGATATTTAGCCAAAATAAGGATAACAAGATCACACTAAGTTATGTACACTAAAGAAACTATGGAATTACTTATAACTCTCTTGAAAGAAGATAATTTCTAAACTCAATAGCTTATAGGTCTCCACTAATTTTCCTTAAGGTCTCTAAGTCATACCTCTTTATTAGTCTTGACTATGTGCTGTGTGTAAATGGTTGCTTAGAATTAACTTTTATAAAATGCTTCAGCACATGAATAATATGAAAAACTAATCATATACACCCCCATTAAGAGGTGAAAATAGTAGAATTGCTAAATTTGGAACATCTAATTCTCATCACAGTAAGGGAACTCTTCCAAAAATGTTTTTTTTTGTGAAAAGGTTAAGAAAATTTAAAATATCTATATGCATCTACATTACCCAACCTGAATGAAACATTGACCCCAATGTTTGAAAACATAGGATCCTATATGGAAAGATGTAGAAGTGGAGATTTTAAAAACATTTCAGTTGCCTCCCAAGGAGTGCTAAGTTTTACGTCTTCAGGCAAACATAATGATTAGTGCAATGATGGTAATCTGCAAGGGTTCCTGGAGTGGTAATCTAAGGTGGGTCATGATAACAAGGTGCCTATAATAGTATCTCATCAATCTTAGGATTATGCATCCCTAGCAAAGGTTTTAACCTTTGACTAGTGACATTTTGGATTTCTTCATCCTTCTCAATCTCGATGGCCCCATGAGGATAGACTGTGTGAACTATATAAGGTTTGGTGCACTTAGTGTTAAGTTTTCTTAGGAAGAGATGCAATATAGAGTTATACAATAAGACCTTTTGCTTAGTGTGAAGGGTTTTCTTAAGATTTGGAAATTAGGTGTAACCTTCATTTGGTCTTTGTATAATCGTGCCAAGTCATATGCATCTTTCCTCAATTCTTCCAACTCATTGAGTTGGAGTTTTCGGTGGGTGCTAGTAGAACTAAGTTAAAAGTGAGCTTTTTGATAGCTCAACATGCTTTGTGATCTAACTCTACTGGTAAGTGGCAGGCCTTTCTATAGAAGAAGAAGTAAGGTGACATTCCTATAGGTGTTTTACATGCTATACGATAAGCTCACAAAGTGTCATTAAGTCTCATAGACCAGTCTTTCCTACTTGGATTGACTGTCTTCACTAGAATCTGCTTGATCTCTCTATTGGATACCTCTACTTGGCCATTGGTCTGAGGGTGGTAGGGGTAGCTATCCTATGGTTGACACCATTCATTTTCATTAAATTCTCAAACACATTATTATAAAAGTGTTTTCTCCCATCACTTATTATGGCTCTTAGAGTACCAAACATTGTAAGGATATTTTCTTTTAAGAAATTTACCACAATTTTGTGGTCATTGGTTTTGCAGAGTATAGTCTCCACCCACTTGGACATGTAATCCACTCCCACTAGGATGTAAAGATTTTCAAAAGAATCAGAAAAGGGTCCTATGCCCCAAACATCGAATGGCTCAATAATAAGGATTGGGATTAAGGGCATCATATGTCTCCTTCCCAGACTGCTTAATCTTTGACACCTCACACATGTTTTGTAGTAAGTATGTTCATCCTTAAACATGGTAGGGCAATAAAAAGCACATTGCAAAATTTTTGCATCTAAAATGGGCCCCACATGCATGATCATTACAAAAGGAGATGATTTGATTATGTTCACTAGTATGCATCTCCTAATCACCTGATCGGGATAGTACTTAAATAAGCATAGGTTGTCCCAAGTAAAATATCTAACCTCAGTCAAAAAGCTCTTTTTATCTTGTTTTCTCTAATAATTAAGCGTTTTTCCTATAACAATGTAATTAACATTTTTGAAACCTTTCTTGTCTCGAATTTCTAAGTCAAACTCTTGTAATAGTAGTATCCAATAGATCAACCTAAGTTTCACATTCTTTTTAGAAAGGGGGTACTTTAAAGCCGCATGATCTGAGTACATTATAACTTTAGACACTAACATGTAAGGTTTAAACTTATTAAAAGCAAACACTACAACTAACAACTCTTTCTGTGTGGTTGAATAATTGAGTTGTGTCTTATTTAGTGTTTTATTAGCGTAACATATTACATGGGAAAGTTTATAGATGTGCTGCCCAAAACAACTCCAATGTCAAATATTGGGTGCAGAAGTCAACTTAGCCTTAAGTCACTCAAATGCTTTCTTACAGTCCTCATCAAAGTAAAAAATGACTTCCTTTGTAAGTAAATTATAGAGGGGCTTGGCAATTTTAATAAAATACTTGATGAAGCTGTTAAGTGTTCATTTTTGGCTAAAAGACCCCTAGTTTAGCATTCACTTAGATTATCTAACCTTCCAAATTGCAAAAATTAGCTTGATTGACCATCCAAACCTTAATTTTCTCAAGTTCAAAGTTAGATGATCATTAAAGCTTATTAGAGGATTAATGTACGGTTTTGATGATTCTAATTTAGTCTTTTATTTTTGCAGAACAACTAAAGGAGGGTTGGATAGATCAGACCTAATTTCAATGGTGCAAATCAAGTAGAGATCAAGAGGAATAATCCTAATTGTAATAGAAGAGGAAGAATCCTAATTGAAATAGAAAAGGAAGAGTCTTAATTGAAATAGGATAAGAAGAGTTTTAGATGGGGATAAGAAGAATTGTTGGAGAAAAACAAGGGAGTGAAAAGGCTACAAAGAGGAGAGCCGCACGAGCTAAAAGGGCAGTTTTAGTTTTTAGTAGAGATCTCGTTTATGTATCCATCTCTCTCTCATTTACATAAGTCGCACACTCCCCTTCCCTTCAGCATTTTTTTTCCTCCTACACTTCACACACCATCTCCTTCTTCCCATCCGTCTCATCTCCCAAGCACCTCGTTCCAGCCCTCTCTTGCCTTGCATCGCCACCTTTCTCTTCACATTACGTTACTTATTTGGGTTGAACCGCACCACTTTCCTTTCCGAGTTTATCACTACCAAGGCTTCCCTATGCCCTTCTAGTAACATCACCAGCCTAGCTAACACCTTCTCCTCTTTCCTTAAAGTGGAACCAGATGACGCTTGGAAAAAGCATCAATTTTTTTCCGTTCAACCCAATCCCAGTCGCAACCCACTTATCCCCTTTCATCCATATTCACCGCCCAAAGTACTCTACTCCAAGGAGTCGTGCGATGCTTCATCTACTCCGTACGACATAGACGAGTGCTCCCAGGTCGACCTCTGCTATAGATTGTCTCCAGCAAGCGTCTCCATCTTCTTCGCCATGCATCTTCTTCTCCAGCATATTTGCGTTGTTGACTTCAGATCGTAGCCTTCACCAACTGGATCGCATGCCCATCACACTGAATTTGGCAATTTCCCGCACGGGTCGACAATGCATATTTGATTTTTTTAGTGCATAACCACCTAATTTCCTGAAATTGGTACTTATTTCTAAATTTTCTTTCTCAGGAAAGTAAGAAAGTGGAGAAAATTGGCAAGATAATCTTCATCAACATGGAAATTTCCTTGCTTTCCTAGATTAGGATTTTTTCCTTTAGAGTAAAACTTGTAGTGAGGATCTTTTTAAATTTCAATTTTTATTTTCATTTTAAAGGGTTGTATAATACAAGGCAAGTGTGGGATAAGGTGGCCCACACTTGATCTTCATCAGAAACCCTACTATAAGTTTCCTCACTCATTTAAATTCCTAGATTAAGGTTTACATTTAGAGTAAATTTGCATTGTTTGGTAGGATAAATCATATAGAAAGCATTCTCTTATAATTATTGCATTTTTAGGTTTTGCATTAATTTATTGCTTTTATTTGCATCTTAGGACACAGTTAATGCTTTAAGGTTATATATATGCTGATCGAACTACCATGGAGTGTGGAATTAATTAGTAAGGGCACCTTACCCCCATAAAATCAAGGGTGGATTTCATCACCACTCCTTGGCCCACTTAAGATAATCACCTCAAGTGCGCTACCCTAGCCTTCAATTCAAATTAAAATCAATAAGAAGAGACCTATAAGGTTATCACATGCTCGTAGGACCCTCTTACTAAGACTTGATTTATTGTCACTCTAGTGGCTTTGGAGCACTGTGGTTATTGAGGGTTGTCTAATACAGCCTCGCTCTTCCGTCACCTCCTGTTCATGTTTGTGAGGTCTAAACGCCTCCTTACATGAGGGTTGTATTAGCCACCTTGTAAAGAACCTAACTGGTAAGCAATAATCAAGTCTGAAGGAGAGTAGGAGCGCTAAATTAGGCTAATTAAAAGCATTGTCCTCACACAATTTCAAGAAAATCAATATGTTGCTTATTAGCCTCAAGGATTATATTGTGTCCCTTGTTTGTTCATCATTCTAGGAAGTTAGGTTGCATCATGTAGGTTAGTTTTCATCTTGAAAAAAGAAGAAGAAAAGGAGCCTTTCAAGAAGGGGATAGATTCCATAGATTAGATGCATTGATGGATCGGTTAGATACTATGGAAAGTCAATTGCTTAGGCTAATAGCTTCTAGGCAAAGTGCGCCACAACCTCAATACCATAATGACTATACCTATTCTGAGTATCCCTATTCCACTCCTTCTTGGCCTCCATCAAGCTCCACATACAATGAATACTATCAGGAGCCAGTGGATGCACCTAATGCATTCGCATACCCTTGCAATTTTTATTCTGAGACAAATTATCTAGACTCTGATGGATGGGCTAGGCATCATGAACAACCATGGTCTCAGGATTACCAATATCAGGAAGAACCACAATGGTCTTACCCTGATGAGTACTACCATGATTATTTAGAATATCAGGGTCAACCATCATGTGTTCAACCTAATCAGTCCTTTTTCAATGCCCCAATACCACAACAATACCAACCCTATGAGTCATTTCCTCTACGAGAAGAACCACTATTAGAAGACAAAATGCAACATATGTGTGAAATAATAGCACAAGGGAATAACGAAATAAGACAAATGATGGAGGATTTCACCGAGGAAATAAAACGAGGGAGGGAGGAATTTGAGCAAAAACTAAAACAAATTAGGGGGAATATAGAGCCATTTATTCTTAACACTAGGATGGACATTTCTTATGATCCTTATGAATCACAAAGTCTACAACAGTCCTTAGAAATCTCCAACTTTGATATACTTGCTCCATGTCCTGATTCTGATTATGAAGAGACTTCCATTGATGAAGAGATTCCAACTTTAGACAAATCCAACCCTAATCCTCTAAATGCATGTCCTATCTCTTTTTATGACTTTGATGAAGACACATCTATTGAGGAAGAGCATGAATTGTTGGATACTATGCCTCTGATGGACACTTCTCGATGGCAAGCCAGAGTAGATCCTCCTATAAAGCATGAAATTCAAATTGAGCCTTTCAATGTAGAAGATGTACCTAATTGGGACCTAGCAACCTTATTTGAACAAGCACCAGATGATAATATGGGCCCAATTGCTACCATACATGTGCTTAAAGCAGAGTCAATTGATACGCATCAACCTACTCTAGGATACACATTAGAAGATACCCAGGGTTTAAGCCAAACCTTGTCCCCGCCTCTAGTAATACAAGAACAACCTATTAGAGAAGGGCAGAGTCAAGTTATTCCCCTAGTTTAGGACAATGATAGGGACATGGAGGAAAAAGATAAACTGAATAGAATGGTCATTATTATTCCTCAATTTGGTCAAGATAAGGACTGTTTGTCACCATATGGTCTAAGAAAATACAAGGTAGTTCATGCAATTATTGTGTTACCTTCACCTCAATTTTTGAGGTGGAGCAATTATATTGACTACCGTGAAATCTTAAAGATGGGGGATCATCAATATGGTCCCACTACTTTCACAATTGCGGTGGTCTACTGTATTATATTCATATCACCACCTAAAATTTCAAGGTGGAGGCCATATATAGATTACCGCGAAATTTTGAAGTGGCGTGAGAAATCTCACCATTTCATCTTCGGGTTAGGATTAGTGCACCTAAGCTAACACAGTTAGCTCTAGGTTTAGGAAGTTAGGTTAGGTAATGTCTGGATGAAGACGTTAAACTTAGCACTTATTAGGAGGCAACCCAAGGGTTTAGAGTCTACATCACTCAACTTTCTTATAGAATCCTATGTTTTCAAACATTAGGGACAATATTTCCTTCAAGTTGGGGGGTGTAGATGCACATAGAGGTTTTGAATTTTCTTGAGTTTTTTTATAATAATAAAAAAATTTTGAAATTTTTTTGAAAAAAAGAGATTTTTTAAAGTAGAGTTCGCTTAGTATGATGAGAACTAGATGTTTAGAATTTAGTAATTATGATGTTTTCACCTCTTAATGGGAATAGATATGATTAGTTTTGCATGTCATTCATGTGTTGAAGCATTTTATGAAAGTTAATTCTTGGAAACCATTTACACACAGCACATGATCAAGACTACTATAGAGGTATGACTTAGAGACCTTGAGGAAAATCAGTGGAGACCTATAACCCAGTGAGAATTTGAGACTATCTTCTTTAAGAGGGTTATAAGTAATTTTATAATTTCTTCAACGTACATATATTAGTGTGATTCTGTTATCATTGTTTTTGTTAAACATCAAGAATAAAGTGGAGTAATATCTTTAATTCCATAAATGTATTGAATCTGATAGGCTTTAGGAAACTTAGGAAATGACATAGGCCATCCTTGCTCATCCTAGAGACATAAAGCCTACCCAATATATTATACCACTAGTTAGCCTTTTGAGCATATTATTAAGCCTTTTCTTTCTTAACCCCATTCACCTTAACCTGAAATAACCCAGTAAAATAAATAACCATTACCCATCTTCAAAATGAGTAGAAAAAGTTCAAAAATAGGACAAAAAGTCAAAGAAGTGAGAAAAATAATAATTAAATGTCTTTCTTCCAAAGAAAAAAAAAGAAGAAAAGAAAAAGAAAGACCCAAGTTTGAAAAAAGAAAGACCCAAGTCTAAAAAAAGAAATTCACTTCAAGAACAAACTCAAAAGAAAAGTTGTCCTAGAAGATATTCATTGAAGACATCTACTCAATTTTGAACCTTTGAATTCTTTATACCTTTCTTTTCTAAACCTATCATAAGCCTACATTTTATCCTAGTTAAAGACCTATTGATCTTAGGTGGACATAGCCTTAAAGAGGAGA
Organism: Warburgia ugandensis; assembly: GCA_035236585.1. Classification (NCBI taxonomy): domain Eukaryota; kingdom Viridiplantae; phylum Streptophyta; class Magnoliopsida; order Canellales; family Canellaceae; genus Warburgia; species Warburgia ugandensis. The sequence continues at coordinate 62,762,735 of CP141130.1, forward strand.
TAAAAAGAAAGAATTAAAGTGAAAGACCAGTAATATTCTTGGTGTGAACATCCACTCTTGGGGATGACTGTCCTTTGTCTCATAAGCTTTGAAAAGAATTATGTGAACCATCAGCTTGTTGGATTCAGTCACATAATGAGAGAAATATGTTTAATCCCTTATTTGAGAGTTTTATTCTAAGCGTATACCTGTGAGGATTTGAGATCAAAGCATATTGCCAATGGAATGTAAGCATATCCAATTAGAAGTCAAGATTTATGAGGCTACACACACATATCCACTCTGAGAAATAGTTCAAATAAAATGTCTTTACTATGTGCATGGTGTGTAAAATTGTCAAATCCTCTTCATTAAGTTGTGAAAAATTAGTCAATTTGCTAATGAATGAGGATTCTTTGAGATAAAATAAGGAACTCGATTTTTTTCTTAATTTTGTGGGTATATTCCCTGCAAACCCTCACAAGGCCTAACTCATCCACTAGGGGTAACCCGGTGGTTCAAGGGCTTGTTGCATGTGCTAAATGCAATCGTAAGTATCTACAAAAGTGGCACCTTGTACTAGTTTTGTATAAAATAGTTGTCTGCATGTTTTGCTCGGGACTAGTAAAATGTTGGTTGAGGGGTGTGTTAAGTGTTCATTTTTGGCTAAAAGACCCCTAATTTAGCATTCACTTATATCATTTAACCATCCAAATTGCAAAAATTAGCTTGATTGACCATTCAAACCTTAATTTTCTCAAATTCAAAGTTAGATGATCATTATAGCTTATTAGAGGATTAATGTACGGTTTTAATGATTCTAATTTAGTCTTTTATTTTTGCAGATCAACTAAAGGAGGGTTGGATGGATCAGATCTAATTTCAATGGTGTAAATCAAGTAGAGATCAACAGGAATAATCCTAATTGTAATAGGAGAGGAAGAATCCTAATTGAAATAGAAAAGGAAGAGTCCTAATTGAAATAGGATAAGAAGAGTTTTAGATGGGGATAAGAAGAATTGTTGGAGAAAAACAAGGGAGTGAAAAGGCTATAAAGAAGAGAGCCGCACATGCTAAAAGGCCAGTTTTTGTTTTTAGTAGAGATCTCATTTATGTATCCATCTCTCTCATTTACATAAGTTGCACACTCCCCTTCACCTTCAACATTTTTTTTCCTCCTACACTTCACGCACCATCTCCTTCTTCCCATTCGTCTCATCTCCCAAGCACCTCATTCCAGCCCTCTCTTGCCTTGCATCTCCACCTTTCTCTTCACATTGGCTTACTTATTTGGGTTGAACTGCACCACTTTCCTTTCCTAGTTTATCACTGCCCAGGCTTCCCTATGCCCTTCCTGTAACATCACCAGCCCAGCTAACACCTTCTCCTCTTTCCTTCAAGTGGAACCAGATGACACCTAGAAAAGGCATTAATTTTTTTCCGTTCAACCCAATCCCAGTCGCAACCCACCTATCCCCTTTCATCCATATTCACTGCCCAAAGTACTCCGCTCCAAGGAGTCGTGCAACGCTTCATCTAGTCCGTACAGCACAGACGAGCACGCCCAGGTCGACCTCTGCTACAGATCGTCTCCAGCAAGTGTCTTCATCTTCTCCACCATGCATCTTCTTCTCCGGCGTATTTGTGTTGTTGACTTCAGATTGTAGCCTTCACCAATTGGATCGCACGCCCATCACACTGAATTTGGCAATTTCCCGCCTCCGGACGTCCCAGAGAAGGAAACCCGAAGCGAGTTTTCCTCCCCCGTCCCTACCCTCTTCTCCCTCCTCCGGATCCATCTCCTCCATTCACCAATCATCTTCTTCGTTGGGTTTTCATCTAGTTTTTGTTAAAAACCAGATTTTGAACAGAATTCTAGTTTTGCCCTTCTGTTTAAATGCAATGATATTTCTGTTCATTTCCATTAATTACATCTGCGTCCCCTGTTTAATTACATATGTATCTTCTGTTTATTTACATCTGTGTCCCTATTCCATTTAAGCTTTATTTTATCCATCTTTTGATAGTGTTATCCAAGGACAATGCTATCCATGGACAATGTGAGTCAGGGATGTTTGATTAGTTATTTTATGTTTTTTGGAAGTGAAAGTTATGTAAAGTGCATCATTTGAATAAATCTGAATGATTAGGCAAGTTTTGTTATTCTCTTTTAGTTTTAAATAATTTAATTTTATTAAAAACTCAACTTAAAGCGATTCCCTATGGGTTCAACCCGTATTTACATAGCTATACTACAATAACTCATGCACTTGCGAAAAACATCAACAGAAGCATTTGTAAAAGCCAGCATGTCCTAAAAAGAAGCAAATTTCTTTAACCGTCCTTGGTGGAGGAAGGTTGGCTATTAAATCCACTTTTTCCTTATTGACTTCTATCCCATTAGATGATATTATGTGGCCTAAAACTATCCCACTTTGTACCTTAAAATGGTACTTTCCCAATTTAAAATAAGATTTTCTCTGGGCACTTTGCTAGAACTGACTTTAAATGGGGCAGGCCCTCATTAAATGATGACCCAAATATTGAGAAGTCATCTATAAACACCTCAAGAAACCCTTTTAGCATATCATAGAAAATGCTCAACATACACCTTTGAAATGTAGTTAGAGAATTACAAAGCCCAAAAGGCATAAGTGGATAAGCAAAGGTTCCAAAAGGGCAAGCAGAGGTGGTCTTCTCCTAATCCTCTAGCAGAATATCCATCCAAAAAATAGTAATAACAGTGTCTAGTTAATCTGTCTAGCATTTAGTAGTGATATTTCCTCATAAATGTGTTCAACTTTCGATAGTCAATGCAAATTCTCCACCCGGTGCATGCAGGCGGGTACTAACTTATTATCCTCATTTGTGAGTACTGTGACCTGAGATTTCTTAAGTACAACTTGAATGGGGCTGACCCAAATGCTGTCAAATATAGGACATATAATGCCAACATCTAGAAGCTTTAGGACGTCATCTCTAACTATGTCCTTCATGTGGGGATTAAGTCATCTTTGAGTTTCTCGAGAAGGTTTTGCATTTTCTTCTAGGTGTATCCTATGCATGTAGATGGATGGACTAATCCCTTTTATGTCTGCTACCGTCCACCCTATAGCAGTTTTATGTTCCTTAAGGACATGTAAAAGCTTGCCCTCCTATTCATTATCTAAATATGATGCTATTATCATAGGTAACATTTCATCTAGGCTTAGGTATGAATATTTCAAGTTGTTAAACAAGGGTTTTAGGTCCAGAGATGGTGGTTTCTCTATCGAGGGTATTGAGATAGATTCAAAAGGTGGGAGTGGTTCCACATAAGGACTGCACTTGGAGGTATCCATGATTGTAGTAGCCTCTAGAAGGTTGTTACCTCCTCAATTGAATTGTTTAGATCAAATTCTCCATTAAAATGCATGAGACAAGCCTCTAGTGGGATAGAGATGGACAATGGTGGATAAATGTCATTAATCAAACTTCAATCACATTGACATCTTAAGAATCATCAAGGTCTAGATGTTGTTGATTGGCGTTAAAGACATTTAGCTTAACTTTCATGATTCTAAATGACAATTTCATTACACCATTCCTATAGTTAATAATGGCATTGGATGTTGCCAAGAATGGATGTCCAAGGATTATCAAAATCTGACTACCAAGATCAAATATAGGTTGGGTGTCTAGTACAATAAAATCAACTAGGTAATTGAATTGGTCCACCTATATCAAGACATCTTCAACTAAACCACAGGGTATCTTGATAGATCTATCAACTAATTATAGCATGGTAGTTGTTGGTTTTAACTCACTGAGTCCAAGTTGCTCATAGACAGAGTATGGCAACAAGTTAACACTCAGCCCTAGGTCAAGTAGTGCCCTATTTATGACATAATCTCCAATAATGCCTGAAATGGTAGGACACCCTAGGTCTCTAAGCTTTAGTGGGGTCTTGTGTTGAATCAAAGAGCATACCTACGTGGTGAGGAAAACTTTCTTTTGTACATTTAGCTTTCTTTTTCTTGTGCAGAGCTCTTTTAAGAAGGTGACATAGGTAGGGATATCTTTAATTGCATTGAGCAATGGAATATTGATTTGAAAGAGTTTAAATACCTCCATTAACTCGTTGAAATTTTTTCCCTCCTAGCTTTGTTCAATAACTGAGGAAAAGGGGCGTTAGGCACATAAGGTGCCTCCACTATAGATTCTAGATGGTTTTTTTGTCTTTTGTCTTTTTTCTATATTTTGATTGCCTCTTTCTCCTCTATAGTTTCCTTAGCCTACCATACTTTGTTATTGATCTGACGACTACTCCTAAATGTGGTTATAGACTTAACATTCTCATGAGGGTTAAGGGTTTGAGAACTTGACCCTATCTCAAATTGGACCTTTGGGTTAAGGATGGGTTGACTAGGGAACTGACCCTTTCCTCTATCATGTAATTCACTTGACAATTGGCCTACCTACATATCTAACTTGGCTATGGCTTGAGCATTGACATGGGTTGAATGTCTACTATCATTTTGCAACTGGTGTAAGGCCTTTTTAGTGTCATCATTTTCTCTTAATTTTTTTTCAAGAATAGTCTGAATGTTTTCCTTGAGCGATGGTTTCTTTTATTGTTGAGGTTGTTGGAAGCTAGGTGGTTGTTGGGGAACTATAGCTTTAGGAGGAAATTTTTTGGCAGGGGGTTCATAGATGGTCCCACTTGGTAATTATTCCTTGACCAAGAAAAGTTGGGATGCTTAGCCCATTTAGGGTTGTAGGTCTTAAAATACGGGTTGTTGTTAGGTTGGTGATATGCATTCAATGCATTCGCTTAGTCAACAAGATAGTCGTTTGACACTCTATTTGATAGACACGACATGGTTATATGCGCTAAGCTAGAACATATAGTAGAAACCTCTTATGGAGGTCTAATCTCTGGGTTGAAAGGTGTGAACTGTAGGTTCTAAGATCGACGCCCTTGCATAAACTATCGTACACTAAATGACTCAATCTAAATGCTGACTCTAACTCTACGTGATACACAATCAAATCCTAGCAAGAACTAATTGAGCGGTATTTTGATTATTTTTTATTAGTCCATAGGCGGTAGCTTCTTAGACTTAAATCTACACATCTCCTCCTTATGTCCAAATTTGACTACTGCTTACTAGTTAGGTTTTACTAAAAAATAGTTAATACAATCCTCATGTTAAGAGGCATTTAGACCTCAATTAATGTTAATGGAAGGTGTGGAAAAATCACTTAAATTTTAAGACACCCACTATAACCACAGTGCTTAGAAGCCACTGAAGTGGCAATAAATTTTGTCCTTCTAAATGGGTCCTATGAGCTTGATACCCTAAGTCTCTTTTTACTTGGTTTTAAATTTAAATTCAAGGGTTGGGATCATGACATAGAAGGATATTGATTGATTCCTAGGTGGGTCAAGGAGAGGGTGATGAAATCTAGTCCTTATCATATGAGGGTTCCTATGGGGCCCTTACTAGCATTAATTCCATTTCACCATAAAGCTGTAAATATGCAATTCATTATAAAAGTAAATTAATGCAACCTATATTCTATCCAACCAAGGTTAGATAGGTGCTCTAATGCAATAATCCTAGGTAAAGATGCAACAATTATCAATGAATGGTCCTAATCTATATGAGTTATACTAACATCCAAATGCAAATTATCTTAAAAATTAAAATTTGAGTGAGAGATACTCATAGTGAGGGTTCTGATGATGGTGAAGTGTGGGCTCCCATTCCCTATACTTGCCCTGTATTATTACAATTCATTTAAAATTAAATAATAAAGAATTTAGAATTTACAATAGGCCTCACTACAAGTTTCACTCAAATCCTAATCTAGGAAAGCAATAAAACCTAATCTACGTTGATAAAGTTGTGGCCCATAGGATTGCCTCTGCTCCTTTGCTAATTTCCCTAACACAAAAATCAAAGTCATACGGTCAATATGAGGAAAATAGCAACAAATGCAAAAAGTACACCATAATTATGCAAGAACCCTAATCTAATGCACCACAAACCTAGACTAGAGGAAAATAACCTAAAGTATGGAACACTACAAATTGTTGCAACTCCTTGGCAACGGTGTCAAAAACTTGTTGTTGCTTTAATCAGAACTTGCAAGCGCATGAATTGTTTGCAATATGGTATGCTAGTGAGGTTGATCCCATGAGGAGTTGAACTAATGTGATCCTAGTGGTCCACACATGAAATTTGAAATTAAGCAAAAACAAGAAACAACTAAATTGAAAACTTTACTAAAATATTCACTTTCTAAAATTAAAATTTTCCTAAATTAAAAAATTCTAATTTTATGACTTTCCTAATTAAAATATTTTCCTAAAGTGCGACTTTTTTAAAATGCAATTTATCAACTTTCTTGAACTAACTTTCCTAAACATGAAATTAACAACTAATCTAAAGAAAACATGTTTTAACAAACTACTTTCCTAATCATGCAAAACTAAGCAACCAAATCTACTATTTTAGCAAGTATGACAAAATCTATTACTTTTAAACTAACTAGGATGCAAACTAATAGAATCTAAATATCACTAAACAAGAAAAATAAAGGAAAAATTACCACTAACAAACAATGAAAGGAAAACTACCCAAGCATTATGCATGTGACCATGGAATGGTATGCATGATTCATTGGATAGGAGTGGATTTAATCAACTACTTTGGAAACCTAAGCATGCAATATTATTCTAACATTAACTAAGCTATTTAACAATCTAGTTGAGATCTTGAAAAATTAAGTGAACATGAGTTGTATGGTGGTGGAAATTAACATAAACAATATGCATGAAAAGAAATTCCAATAGTATGGTAATTGAATCATTCAATGAATAGAATATGTAAAACATGGTATTAATCACTTCTAATGCAATCAAACATTCAATAACAAAGATAATTAACTACTCGACACAAACATGAATTGAAATTTCCAACTAACTCCATTGAATCAGATCCAAAAATTCATCAACATAACACTTCATACATGTAATCCAAATCTGAAATTTCAATTCTATTATAATGATGTTCCCTTAATCTGAATCAATCCTTGATTACAAGCCAATCCCTTCTTCAATTGTTCCAACATTTACTCATGAACAAGTATGTTTGAAATCAAGGAAAAATCCTATAGAATACTAAGGCAACAACCAACGGAACTTAAGAAACAAGGTGAGCTAATATGAAAAGAAGTAAATTCTAGCAAAGAGAATAAAGAAGCTAACCATCCTTCAAAGATGAATAAAAAACCCCAAAATCCTAGGTTGAGCACTCAAGGAAGAAACACACACCTTGGAAGGAAGTAGCAGTACCCAAAGAGTTCACAAAAGAGTAAGCAAAAGAGATGAAAGTGGGCTGTAGGAAGAGGCCATCTCCTTCCAAAGGCGGAGATGTCTTTTTCCCTTCAATGTGAAGTCCTCTTTTTCTTGGATGTTGTTTAGTTTTTATGCTTGTTCTCCCAATTTTTATAGGTTGTCCTAATGCCAAGCTATTGTGGGGATTAAAGTTTGTAAATTTGAATGGTTAGGATGGGGGAAAGGTTGAGATATCAAATAGGAAAGTGTGTGGAAGGAGGTAGTTGCCTTAAGGAGGGGAGTAGGTGGGAGACACCACCTTTTTAGGAAGAGGCATCTCCACCTTTCCAAAGACGTTGAAACTCCTATGAAATAGGAAAGTGGGTGGTGATTGGATGAGAAAGAGATGGAGGGTGTTACATGGATGGTTTTGGTTGGTTGGGAAGTTTCTTAAGCAATGGAATGAGAGAGAGATTTGGAAATATGCAACTCTACAATGAAAATTTGTAGTGCATCTTAAGGGTGAGGTAGAAATTAAGGGAAAAGTGGGGAAAAGTGAGAAAAACACTAAAAATTGAATACTCTTATTCCATTGGTCCACATGCCATCTTACTCTAAATAAATAGATTTCCCTTAATTATCTTCAAAGTATCTCATGGATAACTCCCTTGAATCTCCTCCAATCCTAGCCTTCCATTTAGCTTAGCTTGATGGCTAACTTTGAAGGCTCCATTGGCTAGGCTTCATGGCTGGCTTTGGATGCTTTCTTAGCTTGACTTCTTGCTTCATCCCTTGGCTTGAGTGGCTTATATGGTTTTGGTTGAATTCCTTAGCTTGCCACCATCTTTTGTGGCTTATATTGTGACGACCCGGGTTTTTGTAACATGATTTGTAAAGTATTTTGAAAGGCAGAGCCCTTAAGAGTGTAAAAAAATTTCGCAAAACAAAGCAGTGGAAATTCTTTTCTTTAGAACTTGTTTTGAAAACCCAAGTCACCACTTCATACATAACATAAGTACAATTTGTGTACAAAATAAAATTCCATTGAAGGAATATACTTTTATTAAATTCTAGGATCCATCCAGTGGTTCATAGTACTGTTAAATCTATTACAGTACTTGTCCAAATTACATAATCCAAAACTCAACCTCACCATACAATAAAACTCTCAATAAAAAAAATACATATCTTCAAGGGAATACTTTGAAGATTATTCTCTTCAAGTCTTCTATCGTCTTCAGCTCCTAACTCTCCTTCCCTGTATCTGAGCTATTGTAACATTTACTATATCTCAGCAAACAATGCTTGGCAGGGGATTCAAGAAGCATAATAATTCACAATGTAATTCCAATACTTCATAATCCCATTATCCCTCGACATATTTATGTCTCTACTCTTTACTTTGTAATTTATGTATATCTATATACATACATACTCTTCATGAGTAAACTAGTTAAATTTATGAAAGTAGTTAAATATCATTCCCAACTAAGCTGATCAATTCTCTTCATTGTGAGAATTTAGTATTACAACTAATCTTATACTGAGAATTTTCCTTCTTGGGAAATATTGGTAATATACAATTACTTAGCATTTCATTATGCTACAACATAAGGCATTTCACTATGCCTATTCTCATATGCATCATAGTGTAAAATAATTAGAAAGGTTGCTATGTTGTAGTCTGATCCGTACTAGTGCGCTCAGATAACTGCCCTGTTCACCACTGATACCATGGCGGAAAATATTATGTCACTGCCCGTATGGGGGGACAAGACTTTCACAGTGGTGGCCTTCCCATAATTGCCACCACCCGACTTTTCGCCTCTCTTTGGGCAAGGTATCATCATATCATCAAATTTCAAGGAGCGGGTGGCCAAACCCTCATAACTCCTCTAACAATAGCATCCCCATAGGCTTATGCCTATTAAAACAAACTCACAAGCCTCCAAACTTGAATGTAAAATAGATTTCATATGTATCAGACCATATGTCTATTTACTTCGGGCTGAAATATTTTCTAGTTCCCTATTCACTTATAGTTTAGTCCTTAACCATCTTATATGTGTTTGGTTGGATCATAAGGTTTTCAAGAGATTTAATACAAGTATTAACATTACTCTTGTGAACATAAGATCATGAGTACAATCATGTATATCTCATGTAAATGCATTCATCAAATCCTCCTACTTTTAAGGATTGATCTCTTTTCCCCAATCTTGCATGATCCTGACTGATGTATGTAATCTGTACATCCATACATATTGTCAATATATAAATTATGAATAATCCTATTGATCACTAGGTCTGATGTTTAGAATGATCTTTAGATCATTCATATCTAAGTATTTTTCTGTCTCCAAGTCTTTGTATGTCCATCTCCTTGATCTTGATCTTTCATAGATCCATTGATTGAAATCTACACATGTTGATAAAGATCAAGGTCCTAGATCTTCTATCATCTAGTTCTTCTTTGATCTAAGTTCAGTTATTGGATCATCCCTAAGGAGGATGATCTTGTTTTTCTTCCTTGAATCATCTTTGATCAAGTGTTTGGATTATCTAATCTAATGAACTATAACAAGCATACTAATAAACATGCATACTAAGTACAATATAATATTCTATTTCTTATTGTTCTTGATCACCAAGATCTAATGGATCTTGTTTGATCATCCTTATCTTACTTACTGTTTTTATTAGGGTTAGGTAATTTACTAACCTTTTATGTTCTTATTATTATTCAACCAGTTAACGTGTTGGTTGAAGGTAACTTATTCAAGCTTAAATCTAGACTGCTTCTCTTATTATCAATTGGCTAAGGCTTACTACCTGAATGGGTAAACACAAAGTGGTTACTTCAATCCTCATGTAAGGAGGCATTTAGACCTCACAAATGTCAACGAAAGGTAGGGGAAGAGTGAGGCTCTATTAGATAACCCCCTTAACCACTATGTTCATCATTTGCTAGAATAACGATAGCTCAACCTTTCATAAGGTTCCTATAAGCATGTTTACCCTAAATACTCTTTCTAATGGATTTTAATTAAGTCCATGAATATTTATAATGTCATTCATGGGGTTTATTATTCTTCTCCTAGTTTGGGCAAAGGATTTGATAATCCTTATACTGTCCTACTAACTATAGCCCTTACTAATTAAGTCCAAAGTACTCCATTCTTATTTGTGTCATGAAACTCTACTTTCTCATTATAATACATTTTTGATGTTTTATGCTCTTTATCTCATAACAAGTAGATCTACTAATAACATTTAACCATAAATGAATTATAAATTCAAAGGATAAAACTACATAATTTAACACTTAATAATAATGAGACAAGGTACTTAAAATTACTCTAACATGATTTCCAACTAATATACCTTAATAACTTAATTTAAACTAACATGGACTTAAGGTATAATCTCATACTATAGTATAAACTTATATGAAATTCTAGCATTGTCCTAAGTTAGAATGATATGAAATCATGCTAAAGTGCCCATAAGATAATTAAATCTAGCACCTTATGATAACAATGAAATCACATATCATGCTAAAATCTAAATGTTATACTAGCATCCTTTATAACATAATCATATTTAAAATGCTATTATATAAAATGAAACTAATTACATTAACATTTTTAGAAACCTTCACTTATGATCCAACCATTAGTTCTTAGATCTTTTCCTTTGATTAAGTGTATTAGTTATATTTAGGGGATTTTCTTTATTAAGGTTCAAAGATCATATTGATCCATTTTTGTCATAATCCATCCATGATTTCTTGGATTTTATTATATCAACATTCATTTTATCCGTCCCAAGGATCTGATCACACTTGATCTCATTGATCAAGTGGCTCCCTTTGTATTTTTTAGGGTTTTTCTACCATAATGGGTAGATCCCTTAATATATCTCATATATGTCCAAATAAAATATAGATCTCACTTTATTTCAATAGTATATCATTAGTAAAACATATTTTCAATATCTGATCATCTCAGATCTTGAAGATCAGGTAATTGGAAACTTGTTTCTTTAATATAGAAAGGTTTCAAGCTTTCCATAGCTTCTTTTCGATCTCAATTTAGAGTTCAAATGGCTCCGGCATTGGATCTAGAAGTTCACAGTCCTTCCTAGGGCTTAGATTTGATCTGGGCCAAAGGAATGGACGACTCAGATCTTTCGGGCGAAAAACCAAGCTGGGCGGAACGTGCTCGGTTTGTCGGGCACGTCCACTGCGATGGACGCGCGCGGGATGTCGTCCGTCCGATCGGGAGATCGGATAGTCCGTTTGGACCGTCCAATCAATCCCTTCTCAATTGAGGGACCAAACCTTCTCAGATCATTGTAAAAATTCTACCCTAAGGGTTTTCGACCCTTCTGGATCTATTGGTGTAGTCAAAATTTTCATTTGAGCACTCTATAATCCTTAATTAAGGGTTCTATTATTACTTTATTTTTACCTTTTTTATCATCAAAATAAATTACAGTAAACTAAAAATTACATAAACCAGTATTAAAAATTATTAGAAAGTATTCCCACCTACCTGATTGGAGAAAAAACCTTGGTTATATGCCCAATTTAAAAAGAATACCTTGTTGATTAAGATATAGCCTAAGATCCACCTTTCTTGCAAATTCCTGTTGTTTGAACCATTGGATCTTGAAATTGCTTTAGGGGTTTTATAGAATAGATATGGTGGGAAGTTTTGGACAGTGGAATTATTGAAATTAGATCTAGAACAAACTTCCTAATTGATTTTAGGTCTCTTGTTCCAATCTAAAAAGAAATTGAAAAGAGAGATATCTCTTGGAAATTTTGGGCTTTTGGGGAGGGATCTAGGTCTAATTTTTTAGGGAGAGTAAAGAAAATTTTGTGGGGATTTTATGAGCATTTTTGGAAGGTTTTTGGGGTTGTATTTATAGGCATTTTGGTCTTTTTTTTCATGATTATAATATTTAATTTTTTATTATTAAATGGCATGAAAGTCTCCCATGCTCCATTTTTCTTCCCCAAGACCAGCTGATGTTTGTTGACCCATGACTTCACATGGGCTGCTCGTAAGATTCATTTTTGGGTCCCTTGTGGGCCCCACATGGTGTAAAAAGACCGTTTTGCCATTTATGTATAAAATTTTGGGTTTTATTCCCATGATCTCGGATTTGAGTGTACTTAGTGGCGTTGGATTCGTATTTCTCAGTACATTCTAAATTTTGATGTCTCATATTTTGATTTTTGGGTAAAATTACTATTTTACCCTTTTGTCCAAGAAATGAAGAAACGTAAGGATTTTTCATCCGAATTTAGAATTTGTCGTGCTTATAGTCATTTTGAAGGGTTTGCTAAGTTTAATTTCAATTTTACATGTCTTATTATTTGATTATACTTTTATAAAATGCATATTCTAAATAACCCTAATATTTCAGCCCGAAATATCTGAAACTCAAACTTTATTGATTTTCTCAATCAATTACAAAAATTGGGGTTATTACATATATGGCTAAGTTGGATTAAGTGGCTTCCATACAAAGATGGTGGGAATGCATGGCTTACTTCATGGCCCCACTTTGGCCACATTTGGCTCCTTTAATCACATCCATTACTAGCCCACAAAATGATTTTGGCATTTGGTTTAAATTTAAGTGATGATTTTGCATCCTACAAAAAGTATAAAAAAAATCCTAATTAAATTTTAAAAAAATATGATTAATCACATACTTACCTTGGACTAGCTTCTTCACCTATAAACTAACAAAATTTTGGGTTATTATGTCAAAAAATGCACGTGTTAAGTATTTTGTCTAAAATCCCTAATTCTAAAGCTATTATTTATGTTGTATACCTATTAGACCATGTGACTTATTATTAGCCCAAAATAATAAGAAATTCTTCAAACAAACATGAATTGGTTTTTCTATAGATTCTTAATAAATGTAGATGCACACAAGTGTCCTAAGTAGTAGAACTATTATTTTTCATTCATGACAATACTATTTTGTAGAACTAAGTGATTCATCATGTTTGGAATGATTTAGATGGGCTATATAAAAATTTAATTAACAATGAGTTCTTTTAGCTTATTTATCTTTTTGCAAAAAGTAAAGACCATCCATTATTATTTCATTTATTAGAGACCTAAATATAATATCCCAAAAATTTGTACCTTTTTTGTGATTAATGAAAATTTAAAGTTTATTCAAAATATTGGATTTGAACATATAGAAATAGAATAATTTGGCAATGAGACCTCTATAGATGGATATAGCTCCAAGAGAGCTACCCAATGACACTAAGACATCAAGAATCCAATGGTAGAGATCAAGTAATGAGAAAAATAATTTTTACAATTGATAATGGCACCCCTTTTTAATTTGGTTTAGATTTTTTTTTTGTGCGGCCCATACATCATCTAACATCTCACAATGGCAGCCAAGTGACACTTGGATTTGTAGATATATTAGTAAAGGACCTAGGAGATGTCTTTGGAAACATACTAAGACTTGGAAACTATAGTTTATTAAAAGGGTAAATATAAGAAACAAGGAAAAGAAATATCAGCAGATTAAGGAAAGAGGACAAATAACCAGCATTCCCCCAACCCCGATCTCTTCCTCTCTCTTCAAGATCTAACTTTTCACTAGCAAAGTTGAGATTGATCGATTCTCACTCCAAGAGTCAACTCTCACGAGTATTTCGAGGAGAAACAATTTGGTAACCATAAAAAAAAAAAGACAAATAGTGAATCGGATGTTAGAATTCTTCACTAGCGACTGTCATTTTCTTCTCTAGTCAAGGCAACTCATATCACCTTACATGAAGATATTAATGGGTTTTCGGAGGATCTGGTAAAAAAAAATGGAGTCCATAGTGGCTATAACTACACCAATGCTAGAAAATCTCCTTCAACCCTCCTTAAACAAAGATAGGTGTTTAGGAAAGCATAGGAGAGGTAGGTTTCACTCTTGTTTCTCTTTATTGGCTACAAATTTGGAAGGAAAAATAGGTACAATCTTTTCCAATGTCCACCTCTAGTTTGATATTCGATCTACAGTTAGAAAAAGCTAGCAATGATTTTCAACTAATTTTTTTATACTAAAACTCGAGCTAGAAAAGAAAACAATCTGACATATGCTTACTAATCTGAAGTAAAATTTTCTTTTCTAATCTCCTTTTCTCCACTAGTTCATTGATTTGTAGTTGGAAAAGCACATTGACAACTTCCAATTTCATTCATCTTTGTCTACTTGTCGATCCAAAACTAAAATCTTATTTCCAACCTCATTTTTGTTTCATCACCAATTGAAAATTGGAAATACAAACCACTATAAGGTTTAATCCGTGATTCATGTCTTTCAAATTTGATTGTTGAGTCAAAACCAATGAAGCAGATCCAAGTTTTTGGCTATCATCCTGTGTATTTATTGTTGATCTATAATTGGAAAACCATATTAGTGGTTCACGCATTAGATATCTCATAACCCTATTTTCCAATCATGAACAAAGGACTCATCTGCAATCGATCTTGATTTGGGTTTACCTCAAATATTTGAACCATCAATTGGCGACATTTTAAGCTTGATCTTTTGATTTCATCCATCAATTAATCAGAACCATTTGATTGTTAAGAAAATGTATTAAATTTATGATTTTAATTTGAATTTGTGATGCACAATATGCATTAATGCATGATTGGGATTACGATATCTAATCCAAACTTTATTTTATTATTGGATTTAATGCAATACTAGGTTTAAAGCATGATATGGACAATTGATTATAAAATTTGAGTTGATCTGTGATCTAAGTATCTAAAACATAAAAAAAAAAATTTAGTTAGATTTTAGAAATTGTCATTAGAAGTTGATGACTTTTAAACTACCACGTTTTAACTATTTACCTAAAAATTTTTGGAAGCTTATGGATGCTATTTTATCAAAGATTATAACACATGCATTTTTGAACTATTGATTTAAAAATATGATATTTTGTAAGTTCAAAGGCTAATCTAAGATACGTACATGAATAATTGTAATTTTCTAGGATTTGATTAGAGTTTTTCACTTTTTGTAGGAAGCAAGATGATTCGATGGCCTAGATCAATTGGGATGAAGATTGAAGATCCAGATTGAAAAGTCGAGTCAAGGCCCAAATGGACATTTGAGTAAACATTACTTCTTATAGCGTAGAAACACAGATCACTTCACTTGGTCTGGCTTGTCTATATGGGGTTACCGCTCTTATCAACGGAAGTGGGAAACATCGGAATGTAAAAAAAATCCGGTTTGTCGATCATTCACTAAGTTCAAAGAAAGGTGCGTAGCGATCAGAGATTTATATATCTCCTATTCAATTTTGACATTTGTCATCAATCCAACATGAGATCAAGGATCAAGATCACTTTAAGACATGCAAAAGATGGAATTGGAGAAGCTAAATATGA
This sequence comes from Warburgia ugandensis, assembly GCA_035236585.1. Lineage (NCBI taxonomy): Eukaryota > Viridiplantae > Streptophyta > Magnoliopsida > Canellales > Canellaceae > Warburgia > Warburgia ugandensis. The sequence goes on from CP141130.1 coordinate 62,778,488, forward strand.
TGAAAGTTGGCCAATGCATGAGCCATGCAAAGGTGATGCAAAGTCCACCACTTTTGCATGGGATTCACTTAAGCCACCTAGCCATATTTAAGCCATGAACAAGCTAAGGAGCGTATCCAGACAACAAAGCTAAGTATTTGAGCCATCAAGATAATCCAAGAGAGCCATCCAAGCCAGCCATGAAACCAAGCCAATGGAGTTCTCGAAGTTAGCCATCAAGCCAAATGAACCAAGCTACATGGAAGGCCATGATTAGAGGAGAATCCAAAGAAATATCCTTAGGATTTCTAAGATTATTTTGAAGATAATTGAGAAAAAATCCACTAGGATAAGGTAGCATGTGAACCAATAGGAAGATACCTTTCCATTTTTATTGTTTTTGATGTTTTTCTCACTTTCCAACTCATCCTAAAGGACCATTATGAATTTCTGTTCTCATCCCAAGAGTCCTATATTTCGAAGAGTCTACTGCTATCCCAAACTTCCATTTTAACTAGTCAACCAATCTTAGAGTGCCGCCTAACCTATCCAATAAATCCCCACATTTTAGGAAACTACCTAGCCAATCACCTTTTCCCACTTCACCTCTCTTCCTCATCTTTTTCCTATCCCTCTCTTTTCTCCCACCATTCAATCCCATTGGAATTCCACATTAACAATATTTAAGGGAAGGAGTTCTGCATGAAACTCCTACAAATTAGGAGTTTCCCTCCCCTCCTTAGCCCATGTACCCCACCACTTTGTTAAGATTCATCTAAGGTCCTAACCCACTACCCAATCATCCCCTTTTACCTCACCTTCCCCTCTCTCCATTCCCTTCTCACCTTTCTTTGTAAATTCATGTGAATTCCATGATTTTTACAATGGTAGAGATGCGCCCTCTTAAAAGGTGCCACCTCCCACCTTGTTGCCATCTTAGATGTCCACCATGTCTCCACTTAAGTCACTTCCATGTTGCCCTAGATATAGGAAGATATTAACCGTAGATTTTCTCCATATATCTCCACCCTAGGAACATAAGCTAGCAAGATTCGAAGGCAGCAAAAGAAAATATAAAAGGGAGGAGTTTTACATGAAAAGAATATTAGAGGGGTGGGATCGTACCATACTTGGAAGGTGGCATCTCCACCATTTCATCCTTCTGAAGTCTCAAAGTTTTCTCCCTTGTTGCAGGCATCTCTTCTAGCACTTCCATGCCTCTTCTCCTTTGGGTTTGATATCTCTTTGAAATCCTCTAAGTTTTAGGTTGGTGTTTCCTTCAATTCCTTGGTAGTTTGCTTTAGTTTATTGCTTTGGTTTTATCCTTGATTCCATGCTTCAATGTCTTTATTTTGTTCTTTGTTTCCTTTGATTTTTACCTCTTGCTTTGCACTTGCTCTTGATCCTTAGATCCTTGAATTTAAAGGCTACAAATCTCTTATAGTGATAGCCAAGAGAGTATAGCCATTAGATCAAGGTTCTTGTCATATTTTTCCTGACATCTCTCACCCATTCCATGCTTTCTTTTCCATCCTTTTCCATAGTTTTTTATTTCTTAAATCTCTCTTGGCTGCCATTCATGCCTACTATTGGTTGAGTTATTGGATGATTAGAGAAGAGTTTTTAGGTGTTTTTAGAATCCAAGAAAGGTGTGCATGCTCTATGGAGAGTGCACACCACATTTGTATATTTCATGAGTTCAATCAATGAAGGTTGTTTTAATGGGAAGTGCACAATGTTTGACAATGTTCTACTTGCTTTAAATTTAATTTTTCATGTCTGTTAATTAAGTTTTTAATGCTTACATTCCATATACACCATTCAAAAAGTAGTTACATTTAAATTTCATATAAACATAAAACTTGAACCATGCGCACAAACCCATGGTTCATGCACATCGTTTTGACCTATTTCTCTTAGATTGTTAGTTTGTTATGGTTAGATGTCTATGCATTCCATTTATGAATGCATGCTAGATAAGTTTGCATCTTATTTCTTCTGCACTTTCCATGTTTCATATAATCATTCTTTCCATCATTATTTTCATGCACAAATCTCATACTTCCATGCACAGTATGTTATCCTTGTTTTAGTTGATTGAATTAATTAGTTTTGGTTGGATTAGTTATTCCTAGTTAGTTTCCATTTTGGAGATTAGTTTAATTAGTTTCTAATTTCAATTTTTAGGATGTTTCTAATAATAACATTAGGAAAGTTTTAATTTTAAAACGCATGATTTAGAAAAGTTTCTAGGTTAGGTTTATTTTAGCATCTTTACATACCTTAAATTTATGTTAAGTTTTAATTCTTAGCTTAGGTTAAAAGTCTCATTATCTTTGCTAGGTTAAGTAATCTAAGTAAGGACCACTAATCTCACTAATCTGTTCGATTCCTCATGGGATTGACCTCTATCGCATGAATTACTACAACCTATTCATGTGCTTGAGAGTTTAACTTAAAAATCACAGCAAGTTTTTGGCTCTACTGTCGGGGAATCACAATGGTTTGTTTAGTGGCACCATACCTTAAATTATTTACCACTTGTTTAGGTTAGGGTGCATTAGTTTAGGATTTTCATCATTTTTTAATTTTATTGCCATATTTCCCTTATTGACCATAATTGTTTGATTTTTTGTACCAGAAAATCGATAATGGAGCAATAGTGAAATTGTAGTGAGGCCTATTTTAATTTTAATTTTATTTAATTTTTAAATGGGTTGTAACGATACAGGGTAAGTGTGGGTATGATGGTCCACACTTGATAATCATCAGAACCCTCACTATGAGCAATCTTCTCCTAAATTTTGATTTTCTAGGATAAAGTGTATTTAGTGAAAAATTGCATTTCCAATAGTAGTATTAATCATATAGATTAGGGTCATGCATTGGTATATGTTGCATAATACTTATGACTACTACATTAGTTCAAACAATTTTAACAAATATTAGCCAAAGCTTGACTATGCCAAAGTATAGGCTGCATGGTTATAGTGTTTTGTCTGTTAAGGGGCATGGCCCTTTGTTAAGTAGCATAGGGGTAGGAATTAGTTTGATTTAATGTATTGCATTGCACGTTTAATTGTTTTATGATGGAATGTATCACATTGTTAGTAAGGGTCCCATAGGAACCCTCATAAGATAAGAACTGAATTTCATCACCAGATCCTTGGCTCACCTAGGTAATTAAAATTGATCCTTGTATGTTTGTGGTCTTGTCCCTTGAATGTAATAAAAAATCAACTAGAAAGAGACTTAGGGTTCGACCTCATAGGAAACTTTTGAAAGGTTAGTCCATTGTCACTACAGTGGCTTCAGAGCACTATGGTTATAGTGGCACTATTACATAGGGGGCTTTTAAAGTCAACTAAAAGTGATAATACAAGTTGCTTCTATTGAACTGAGTTGGAAAGTTGATGACTTTTAAAGTTGTTTAAATAAACTACTTTAAAGGTCACCAACTTTTACAGTCATTTAGTCTAAGTGACTTCAAATGTATTTGACTTTTGAAGTTGCTTAAGTGAAAACAACTTATAAAGTCACCAACTTTAGAAGTCATTTTTGTATAAGAAACTTCAAAAGCTCCACACTTTTTGGTGCTTTTGAAGTTGCTTATATGAAAATGACTTTTAAAGTTGGAGACTTTAGAAGTCATTTTCATATAAGCAACTTCAAAAGCACCAAAATTTGATTAACTTTTGAAGTCACTTATAGAAAAATGATTTCACATAAGTGACTTCAAAAGTCAAATACATTTGAAGTCGATTACTTAAAAACGACTTCTAAAGTTGGTGACTTTAGAAGTTGTTTTTCCATAAGTGACTTCAAAAGTTCAACCTTTTTATTATCTTTTAAAGATGCTTACACTAAACGACTTCAAAAGTATGTAACTTTTAAAATTGTTTCTGAATATGCCACTTCAAAAGATCACATTTTGATGGGCTTTTAAAGTCATTTTTTCTTAAATGACTTCAAAAATTCTATAATTTTGAAGTTGTTTAGTGAAAAATAACTTCAAAAGTATTTTTTTTTTCAATTTTATATTTGATCTCCACTACCTATATACAATTGAATAACAAATGTCCCATGTACAACTGATACTCAAACAATGTTTATAAACATTAAAAACTTGTCAATATAGAACATTCATCCACTTCTTGGTATAACACCACCTGTATACATTAATTGGATAACAAACATAATATTCACCTAATACTTCAATCTCCACAAACATGAAAAACCAACAACCACTACAATGCATCCACATCTTAATTTATTGATACATTGCCAACTACACATATATTGAATAACAAACACTATGCACCAAATATCATATACATGTAATACTTCAATCTCCACACACATTCGAAACCACCATCCACTACAATTTATTGACATCTTTCTTTTACACTACCACTTGTGCATACATTGAATAACAAACATTCTATACACCTGATACAAACAATCTTTATAAACATGAAAAACCAAACATCCTATGCAACATGCATCCACATCTTTATTGATACCCCAAATCATTCTTAAAATATAACACCTAATACATCTGTAATGTCTACAAAACATCCAAACTCATCATTATCCATCCACATTTATTTTGAAAATAATTTATAAAAGAAACTACAACACATGCATTTTCTATAACATCCACATTCAATTCATTTGTCATTCCTTACACATTCACATTTACTTTCACACTCTAAGTAACCCTCTCATTCGTCATCTCATAAAAGTTATATAAGTCAATGAATATATTGAAAACCAACTCCCACATGTTCACTTCATGTTCAAGCTCCAAATTCACTTCATCCATACTCATTTATTCGCACACTCCAAAATTTCACTCATTCATCGCTTAAAATATAAATATATATATATATATATTTCAAAGAAAATAATAAAATCTAAAGGAACACACAATTCACTAAAAAAAATGCTTTATTATGTATTTCAGGTTCATGTCGTTACTCTAAGTGACCTAATTGAAATTGATCGCATACTTAGCCCATCCAATTCGTATTTTATTTAGATTTACTCTGGAGTAACTCTTCTTGTTTGCCCACTCAGAAAGCATAGTAGCCTAAAATACAACATATTTAATTAAGCTCAATTTTTTTAGCTAGAACGACAAAAACTATAGAAAAATATAAGATCATGCAAAATAAAAAGTGTTCTACCTTTCTTAAATGGGAGACAGGAGTACTATTGAATACGAGAGTCCTCATGTATATCAAGACATAATACCCACACTCCCAATCATATTGTTGTTAGGGCACTGTGTAACAAGGACAATAAAAAAGAATCCACAAATATTAGTTGTAATAATGTGGGCTAACAAGCTAATTGTAGGCCTCCTCATCATCTTGAACTTTAGGTATACATCCTTTACCAAAAATTTAGAAGGAATAGCATTGCGACCCATGCCCCTAACATGACTAGGGTGGTCATTCTTATTACACATAGCCCTATATGGGATGTCATCATTAGCAGTGCTGCTTAAAGTTCCTATAGTAGCACTTTCTTGGGTAAGAATGTCATGAAAAATTTAATTACAAATACATAATCATGTGATCTAATTAATTGTGAAAAATTTATAGACAGGTGGAACCACTTACTATGTGAGATGGAATTTGCACAATAGTTTCATCTAAGAACCTGTTGCAGGTATGACCCAACGAATGTGCCATCTTCTGGAGGATGGAGCGATCAATGTGTTCCATCTTCCCAGCTTTTTTTTGTTGTCAAGCAAAGGCACTATAGTTAGAGAATAACATGTATATAACTATAGTAGCATTAAATTGAATGGAATAAATTGTCACATATGCTTACTTCGTGCTCTTCTAAATGAGCATAGCCAACCTGGACAGGTGGTGCTGCATATTTGTTTCATGCACCATTCTTCCCCTTGTACTCTTCGCCTACACATTTGTACATGCATGATCAAGTACAATAATTGAATGTTACATGTAATTAATTAAATGAAGCATATTTACTACACATACTTCAAACTTGGCAGAGTTTCAATTCTATACAAATGCATTCCAAGCCTCTTGGTCAATGACATTAGACTAAATGGAAGGCACTATGTATAGCCTTGACGGATCATTGGCATTTGAAGCTATGTAATTGTAAACAAGGTAGTTCTTACATTTTCTCCATTACTCACCAGCCCCTTATAAAGCATGCATCTTCGTATCATCCAACACGTCAAAAGAAGATTGCAAATTGAACATGTTAAATTACTATATTTGAAAAATAAGAAAAGTTACAATGTAAATAATACATGTGTTTAATTTTAACATACCTTTACATTTTCCCATATTGAATCTTTTGTTGAGGATGGCATATGTCTCTAATCCTCAAATGTAAAAGGAACCATGCTTCTTACTATAGAGCAGAGGAAAGTACTATAAGTAGATGCACTCTCACCAATCTCTTTCCCTCTACTATTGTATTGGACGGTTTCTTTAATTCCCTTCAACTTTCTCTTAATAACCTTCTCCATTGTTGTTCACCCTCTACCCTTTATTTTTGGAGTAGTGCTCAAGTTGGCCTCTTATTCATGCTCTTCAGTGTAGTTATAATCTTCAATTTGATGTTCTTCTCATTCCATCATTGCTACAAAGAAACACTTAATGATATTAGAAAAATGACATAAAAAAGGCTATGCAATTCATTTAAAGAAACCAAATTGATGTCCCTGATGAACATAGTTTAAGTAAAAAAATAATTAAAGGAGACTCCGTCTCCATCCATTCACATAAACATAGAATATGTAACATATGTGACAAATTAACCTCAAGGAAAACAGATAAAGGATGCATGAAAGTATTTGCCTGCTTAGTATAGATATTTGTAAATGGGTTACAATTCCCATAGACCTTTCACTAGTCTTTAAATCCACTGCTTCAAGTTCACATCTCTTAGTGGGTGTAGGTATTCATATGATTTCTACATGAATATTATGTTTGATGTTCACCACTTAGCCATGACTAAACCACTTCCACATTACTCAATTGCTTGTTAAGCATGCAAAGCCACCATGGGTTGTGCGCCAAAGTCCATACTAAACTTCTAGGACTTCTAACGTCCATGTTATTACCCTTTAATCATAAGAATTTTTGTTTTATTATATGTTATGTTACTTGACTTAGCTATTCCATTTGGAAGTTACCATTCACAAGTAGTAATAAGCTTAGCTTATACTACTATTTTCCCTTATGTTATGCTAAATGTTATTACTATGCATGTTAATGAAGTTTAAGTTCTTTCAACCATGGGGAATGTCATTCAACTAGACACCTAAGCATGGACTAATTGGTTCCACAAATGGATACCTCCCAACTGGAAATTCTTGCCTAGACATTCCACCATGTCCACCTAAAACGAGGTTAGAAGTTTACCTAATCCAATCATTTCATTCCCGAAACCTCAGCCAACTAATAGAGTTATTATTCAATTACAAATTTCCTAAGAACTCCCATTCATTTGCTAATCAACCAAAGGCCAAAAGGCCATCAACATAAGGCACCTCCATGGTGGTTTTTTACAAGGGGCGTCCTATTCACCCATGCTATTCCTTGCCAAACACCATCATTTCAAAGTACTAAGACACAATCATCATTTATAGGGATATGAAATGTGCATACAATTTCCATAAAAGCATTCAACACATTACTGTCCATAGGTACTCCATCAATTCTGCATTTTTTTAAGTCAAATTAAGTACCAATAAGAAGGCAATTAGTTATCCCCATGTTAATAGTAAAAATGCTTCACTAAAAGATAGAAATTAATAATGTTTTACTGCTACAAGTTTGCATAAGTTTATACCCATATGATAGTCTACTTTAAGTAATTCAAAACTCATTTAAAATATGATTCTATCAAGTAGAGCAAGAGTTGTTGTCCATAATAAGAAACATTTCGGTAGATAACCTAATCTAAAATTCTATTTGGGTTAAAAAATGCAGCAAAATATATCAACCAAAGTGACCTTCATAAGAAACAAAAGAAAAAAGGAAGTAATCAAGCACCTGTAAGATCACACTGTCAACTTTGATTCCTTTGAATGGATACCTCCAATGCTAGGGTTTGCACATGAATCAGTTAATTTTGTAGAAACACCATCAAAACTAGTCATAAAAATCAATCAAGAAATAGAAGTAAATGGAGGTGTCCCCCCCCCCCAACCAACCACACTACTCGGATCCCCATCCCCCATTGCTCGTATCCCCCTCCCTAGAACCCAGTTTAACCCCACCCATCCCCAGGTACCCCAGTTCACCTCACCCCTACCCCCCTCCCAGGAACCCGCCCCCCCGCCTACCCAATTCGCCACCCCTCCCTTCACTACTCCCCAGAACTAGTTCCCCTACCTAGTTCACCGCACCCCTCCGCCTACTACTCCTTGGAACCCGGTTCCCCCTGCCCCTCGAGAACCCGGTTCCCCACCGCCCACCCTCGACTACCCGGTTAGCCGCCCACCCCGCCCCCCACCTCCTTCGACCACTACTCGAATACCGCTCCCCTAAAACCTAGTTCCCCTGCCCACCCTTGACTACTCGGTTTGCCATAGCCCTCCCCCACTCCTCGGATCCCCCTCCGCAAAACTTAGTTCCTAGGCTGGCCACCAGCACGATACCACCCTCCCCTCCGGCTTCGACCAACATGGTACCCCTCTCCCCGCACCACCCTCCCCCACCAGCGGCATTTCAAGACACTACCCCTCCCCCCCGCGCATGGTATAGAGATACAAGTTCCTACAAGATAGGGCAGTACAAAATCCTAATCGGCATACTAGCCTCCTGCCAAATTTTTCTCCATTTTCTCCTCTCCTTACTTCTTCCTCTTCTTTCTTCTCCCTCGACTTTTCTCTGTGTTTGTTAGGCCTAGTGGAATAGACCGTGCAATCTGTTTTGTTTAGCTTAAGTAGGGAAGGGTACATAAAGAAGCCCGTTTTTCTGTAAATGACTTTAAAAGTGTAGACTTTAAAAGTTGTTTACAAATAAATGACTTAAAAAGCGTACACTTTTAAAGTTGCTTACTGCTAAACGACTTTAACAGTGTACACTTTTCAAGCTGCTTACTAATAAACTACTTTAAAAATGTACACTTTTCAAGTTGTTTATAGTAAACGACTTTATAAAAAAATTTATTCAAAATATATACACCTTTTATGGTAGTACTTCACAATATCTAACACTTAATACACAATGAAGTAGATTTTTTACAATAGTCAAAATTGATTTATGGGTTCAAGGTAAGGGTTCAGGGTTAGGGTTTAGGGTTGAACTACACTTAATTAATTTTAAATGAATATATGTATTTTATTGACACTAAGCTTCCAAAGTTTACTTGCGCTAGAAAATATTGTAGAAACACTCCTAAAAAACTAAAAATAAGTGATAACAGAAGAATACAAAAACTATACTAATAAAACATTAAGTGAAATAAGATGATAAATTAATTATGAGGTGGAAATGTGGGTGTGTTAGCTTAAATTTTTCTCTCCATTTCATGAGCTGCGTGTGTAAGAGAGCATGGTTCTTATATCCACATTTTCTATACACCAAATTTACATAATAATTATGGTGAATTTGGTATGAACTTTTAATGTTATTTTTATGGAAATGACTTTAAAAGTAATTTTAAAGTCGTTTACATAAAACAACTTTAATAAATTTTAAATTTTCATATTAAATATTTATTTATTTATTTTTGTCATTACAACCTTACATAAATACACAATAAAATTAATTTTTCAGACATAATCATATATAATACATATACATAAACAAACATGTCAACAAGGAAATAAAATTTTATTTTTGTACATCCAATGTTACATATTATTAGATCTTATTAATACAAGATCTAGCCTAGTATTTAGGTGACACCATTCTATGGAGAAAACAAGAGTGTGCTTCAATTTTTTATACCAAAAGTTGATGGTACATAACCACCACTCTTCATCAAACCCTATTTTTGGGTGGGAAGCACAAATCATAATTTCTCCTTTTCTTCAATAGTGAGGCTTGGAGAGAGAAGCAGTTGTCATTTTTAGTGAAATCATACAATTTTCATGAAATCAGGATGTTCTAACAGACTTCTAAACCCCATAATTTGTAGTGAGAAAACCCACATGATCTAGAAAATGAAAACAAAGAGAGCTAGTAACAAGAAAGGAATTCGTGATTTAGAAGAAGTTATAGTTTACTTATAGTTTTTTTATGACAGAAATAGTCAAAATATAAAAATGGAAAGAAAGAATGGAAAAAGGGAGAAGCACAAGGACCATAGAGTAAGCCATCATGCCACCCATGAGAAGAAGAGGTTGCAGGAAAAAAATGGCATGTTGATAGCTATTTATAAAACAAGTGCTTTAGAAGTAGTTTAGTACTAAATGAGTTTAAAAATGATAAACTTTGAAGTCCCTTAGCACAAAATGACTTCAAAAGTTATTGAATTTTGAAGTCGCTTTGTGTCAAACGACTTTAAAAGTCTATTCTTGCATAATATTAATCATTCCGCCAAATATCTTATCATACTTTTAAAGTAGCATAGGGTAAACAACTTTAAAAGTTGTTCACTTTTAAAGTCATTTAGTAGTAAATGACTTTAAAAGTCCATTCTCACTAAATATAATATTCTCACCAAATTTATTGTGATACTTTTGAAGTCATTTAAAGTCATTTAATATTAAATGACTTTAAAAGTGCTTTCGGTGAAAAATTCCCTCTTCGCACTAGTTTTTTAAAGTCACTTATAGTTAAATTTAAGTCTATATATTTAAAGTTGCTTATTTTCATCAGACTTGTAAAATATTTCTAAAGTCAGGAATCATATAAGCAACTTCTTTATGTTAACTTTAAAACACTTGTGTGTAGTAGTGTGGGTGTCTTAAAATGCAAGTGATTCCATTGACGTTGATTGGGATCTAAATGGCTCCAAACATGAGAATTATATTAACTACTTTAGAGCCTAACCTAACTAGTGAGCAATAGTCTAGCTTGGATTAAAGAGAAGCTATTTGAATTTAGGTCTAAAAGCCACCACCCTACTCATTATAATGATTATCAATTTAGCTTGTTAACAAGCTACTAGGATTGGTTATGCATCATTTAGTTTATGACTAGCATTTAGGTTGCATCATATAGTAAGGGTCTTCAATTAATTAAAAAAAAAAGAAGAAGAGGAAAGAGGAAACTACTCATACATTATATACAACGATTTGCCTCGTTGTATGTAAAGATTGATTATAATGACCAATCAAGGAGGGGATAGATATAGGTTGACTAGTACACTAGATAAGTTATTTACTTCAAGGAAATATACCAAGTCATATCCACAATTTAAGTACAACAATTATGCTTATTCTTAACTACAATATCCCATTCATTCATGGCCATCAAGCTCCATATATAATGAATACTATTAGGAGTCAGTGGATGCATCCAATGGATTCACATACCATAACAATGGTCACTACCCTGAGACAAATTATAATGCATGAGCTAGGCATCATGAACAACCATGGTCTCAAGAGTGCTAATATCAGGAAGAACCACAATGGTCCCACCTTGATCTACCCTACCATGATTATCAAGAACATTAGGGTGAACCATCATGGATTCAACCTCTACAGGCCTTTCTCAATACTCAAATGCCATAGAAATACCAGTCATATGAGTCATTTCCCCTACATCTGGAGGAACAATCATTAGATGAGATGCAAAATATAGAACATTTACAATGACTTAGTGAAATAAAGGATTAAAATCTTGTACTAGTTACAAATTGACTGAGGAAATGAAACAAATTAGGGAGGACAGTGAAAGAATGCTTGAATGAATTTCAAAGTGGGAATTACCAATTCCTAATGAACCTTAGAGTTTTTCACCAACCTTGACCATTGACGAAGATGATAGGATGGAAATGTCTTATGATTATTCTGAGCCACAAAGCTCTCAACCATTCATAGAAACCTCCCATTCATATCTATTCGAGCCAATTAAACTATAGAAACATCCAACCCAGATCCTCTAGAATCATGTCCAGCTTATTTTTGTGAATTTGATGAAGACAAATCCATTGCGGGGCTAAATGAGTTATTGGATACTATGCTACTAATGAACACTTCTCAATGGCAAGCTAGGTAGAACCCCATATAGAACTTGAAATTCTAGCCTTGAAATGTAGAAGACCTACTTGATTGAGACCCACAAACCTTATATGAACATTCACAAGATAGTCATGTAGGCCCATTTGAAACCATATATGTGCCCACAAAAAAGGCAAAAGAAGAGTTAGTTGATGTACTAGTCCTACATCAACCTACTCCATGGTACACCTTAGAAGATAATCAGGGATTATGCCTAACTATGTCTCGGCCTCTAGTAATACAAGAACAACCTTTTAAGGAAGGGTAAAGTCAGCTTATACGTCTATTTTAGGATAATATAAGAGAAATAGAGGAAAAAAGATGAATTGAAGACAATGGTCATTGCTCTTCCTAAATTGGTCCAAAATGGGACAATTCATCTCCGATTGATCCCAAACAATTTATGATGGGTCAATATGCCATTATATTACCACTACATCAAAATACAAGGTGGAGGAATTATATTGACTACCGTGAAATTTTGATGATGGGGGATCATCAATATGATTCCCCTTAACTCAAAATCATGGTGGTTTATGAGGTCTTAATGTTACCACCACCAAAAGCTTCAAGGTGGAGGGAATGAATAGACTCCCACGATATTCTAAAGTGGCATGAGAAATCTTACCCATTTCATTGTTAGAGTTAAGAGAAATTAGGTTAGTTATAAGGCATGTCTAGCTAAAGACGTTAAACTTAGTGCTTACTGGGAGGCAACCTAGGAATTCTTTTAAAAAGTATCATCATTTTACATTACCCTTTCATCATTTAAGATTCCTATGTTTTAAAACATTAAGGATTGGGTTGTGTAGATATGTGTGAGATTTCCAACTTTTCTTATATTTTTGAAAAAATTTGAAAAAGGAATTTATGAAAAGTTCCTTTGTAAAGATGAGTATTCAATATGTTGAATATTCAGCTTTCAGTTGAACATTAGCTTATTAATAAAATTTCCTACAATTATTCATTATTTTATCCATTTTTAAAAGTGTCTAATGAAAAATTAAACTCAAAATTTTAATTGCATGAAATAGCTATATATGGTTTAAGTTGAAGAGAGAAAGTATCACTTAGAGATCAATGGTGACTTATAACCTAAGAGTGTTTTGAGTCATCCTGCCTTTTTAAGGGTTATACATAAATTCAAAATTTTCTTCAACGAATAATTGTTGGTCTTACTATTTTTCATCTTGGTCAACTATTGAGAAATCACAAAAAGACTATATCATATATCTCTTAAGTTTATCATCATTTTTAAGTCATATGAAATCAAAAAAATTATAAAGGCCATCATAGTAAACCTAGTGCCTTTAGCCTTTCCTATATTATTTTCTGTTAGTTATCCCTTTGAGCCTATTAATATAGAGCCTTTTCTTTGTTAACCAAATAACCTTTACCCATATTAAACCCCTACAATATATCTGTTACCCATTTGTTTTGGAAAAATGTAAAGAAGATTGTAGACTATCTTTGAAAAAGTATAAACAATACAATTCAAGAGATGAACATTAAAAAGTTGAAAAAGAAGAATATTTTCAAAAAGGTTATATGTAAAGTCAAGTGAAAAAGAAAAGAAAAAAAAAGCCAATGAGAAAGAAGAATGCTCACTCATGTGAGGAAAAATAGGAAAGTTGTGAATACACTAATAGAAGACCTTTCAATATTTTCCAAACAACCTTTGTTTACCTCTATACCCATTCTTTTGATAACCCTTACCTAAGCCTCCATTTTGTCGTAACTTGATCTTAGGAGTACAATGGCTTGGATATGGTTATAAATGAATAGGGAGTTTAGTAGAGTGTAACATTCCTATTAGTCAATATCTTTTCATGAGACCATTATTACCATTCCTTTGAGTTATCGTTCTTTTGTATGAAATATGTGAGACTTTGGCACTTGATGACCAATATTCTACTCACATATTAATGAGAGATTTACACATTTCTGAGTGACAAGTATATGCTATGAGAATTGTAGTCAAAGCATACTTTTGGATGGCAATTTATGTTATATATGACATAGAAACTATAATTATTTATAAGCTATAACACACTCACATTCTGAAATTTAGTAAAATAATGAGATATCTTTAGCATAAGGGTAGGATTTTGGACCTTTTTGTTTATCTTTATTTGTAGGATAAGTTAGATATTTAATATGAGCTGAATAGAAGAAAATTTTTCAAATGAATATAGGACTTTGATAAAATTTATGAGAATTTTATGGGTAAATTCACTGTAAACCCGCACAAGGCCTTACTTGTCCATTAGGGATAATATAGGGGTTTAAGGGCTTATTGCAAGTGATAAATGAAATTGTGAGTACCTAGTAAACTGGCACTTTGTATCCATTTGTTGTCATGACTTTTCACATGCTTTTCTTGAGATTAGCATAATGCTAGTTGGGGATGTGATAAGTGTAAAACATTGTATAAAAATCACCCAATTACTTGCCATGTGATATAACTTATACAAGTAAATTAGGGTTCTTGACAAAAAATTATAACAAATGCATTTATGACCTAATGATTCAAAATTTTAACATTTTGTAGGTTTAGAGGCTAATATAGAATAAATATGTAAATAATCATATATTTTTAGAATCTAATTAAAGTTTTTCACTTTTTGTAGGGAGTGAGATGATACAACAACCAAGATTAGGATGAAGATTAAAGATCAAGAGTAAAAGATCAAGTCAAGGCCAATTGACATCAATCCAACATGAGATCAAGGATCAAGATCTCTTTAAGACGTGCAAAGATGGAATCAGAGAACCTAAATATGACCAAAGTGGGCCCATGCATGAGCCATTCAAAGTCCACCACTTTTTCATGGGATTCACTTAAGCCACCTAGCCAGATTCAAGTCATCAAAAAGGTGACAAACTAAGGACCCTAGTCAAACACCAAAGCCAAGAATTTAAGCCATCAAGCTAATCCAAGATAGCCATCAAAGCCAGCCATGAAGCCAAACCAATGGAGTTATCAAAGTTATCCATCATGCCACATGAGCGAAGTTAATTGAACGCCATGATCAGAGGAGAATCTAAACAAATATCCTTGGTAACACGCAGACAATAGGAAGATACCTTTTCATTTTTATTGTTTCTCCATAATTTTTTCACTTTTTCTCTACCATTCGACCTCACCCTAAAGGGGCACTACGAATTTCCCTTTTCCACCAAGAGTCCTTTTTTTCTAAGACTTTAATACCTTCCTCAACTTCTATTTCAACTAGCCAACCAATTCTAAAGTGCTTATGACACCCTGTGTTTCGGAATACTTATTGAATTTTTTTTTTTTAATTTGGGATATCCCTCATTTGAAACTCATTTTGAAAAAACAACAAAGTATTTTTCTTTTATTTATTTTTTTATTGAAAGATTTCATGAAGTTCCTATGCCACCCCATGCTTTTTATACAAAACACAAGGATTTTATGGTAAAATGAGTGTCTCATTTCTATTAAAAATTCAACAGAGTTTCTTTTATTTTTCAAATATATGCGCATTTGATGCATGAGTGCAGAACACATGATAGACAATATAAATCATTTTTCATTACTTTGAAAACAAATATACACGACTTGTCACTTCTCAAAACATCCAGTCACAACCATATTACAACTTATTCCATTAAATACAATTGAATCCACAGCATATAAGCAAATATACATTCACATTCTCCACTAAATCATAAAGCTAATCTATGGTTGCAAGGCTCACCATCTAGATATTGGAAAATCTCCATCTTTCTAAAATTCCAAACTCCATAGCTGCTCTCACATTTGACTTATTCATCTTTCTATTCTATTTCATCAAATCTCAGACAATGAAAACAATTATAATATCTCAACAAGCTTATGCATGTGTAGGTGGAATAAGTAGCTACTTTGTCATGCTGTTCATGATTTACATAAATCAATACATTTTGAGAATATATCATATTTAAACAAACATCATGCTATTTTCAAAGTGCTCATGCTAAAATTAGAAGTTCTTCATGATCGTTCACCACACATGATTATATGACTTATCCCTATAAATGTCTAAGTTGTTTATCATTTGATAGTTAAATTAACTTTCGATGAGCAAGGTATCTAACTTCCTCATTATCATGTGTAAAGGTAGTTATTTAACATCTTTTTCTTAATGAACCCAATGCAATTTCATATGCAAGAATAACTTAGTATATGATTATGTAACAATTTCTCATAATCCTAAAGTAATGTGATTAAGGAAAAATCAACATGGAATATAATACTAATAACAAAGCCACTAGCTAGGTGTAAGCATCAAAGTATGATGTCAATAAAAGATGAAGTTAGACAATAAGGTAATGGAGTATACTATATGCTTAAATTCAGGTCATTAACAAACTAACATTTGATTTTGATCTAGAAAAATCAAAATTTATTCATGGTTTTCAAAAGCATAGTCAATCAATTCTTAAGTATAAACAATTCTTTCTACATTAAATCAAACTAAAATTGTAATTATCAAAATCGATCTCAAACACAAGAGGTGAAAAATCCACGATTAAAAGACTGGTGATCTCAAGTCATCCATAATGTCCAAAAGAATATGATAAGTCTATCAAACCAACATAATCAAAACAAATGAGGCTGAACCAAGGTGCATAGCCCTCAATCCAAAATATATAAATCCATGCCCACACTGCATGGAAACTAATTAGTCCAATCATGGTGGCATATAGTCCTACCACCCTAGACAAGGCATAACCTCTCTATAAATGACTCGCATAACATCAACACACAGATACCTATGTTCGTAGGGCACTACTATCACCCACTGGCATCTATCGTTGCCTCTACATCTACTCATGTTTACTTGCATAAACCATGACTTACTAGACCTCATGGGGGCTACCCAGCTACCTCTTAGAGCATTTTCCCATGAGAAGGTACTCCTACTACCCGTCATTTCCATTGCAAGATTAGTACCAAGATCATCTCAGAGGTCCGTGGCCAACTACCCTCCTAGCATAAGGTCTCTAGGACTTACATCAACACATAACATGCCTACCTCCAAGTCTTACTACTGCCCTAAGTGTGCAAGCCTCTAGTCTTATGGTACTCGTAGAGCACCTATCAAGTAATTCGAGACTTAGGACACTCCAAGAGTGACTGCCCAAAACATTGATAAAATCTATATTCATAAGGACTTATAACTTCTCGTGAAGCACCAACAAATCCTCATCCATGAGGACTTATAGGTACTTATAGTGCTTTCCTAAAACATCAATTACACCACAACCACTAGGCCTTACAATTGCTCGTAGAGTACCTGCCCAAACATCAACAAATCCACATCCATCAAGACTTGTGGCTACTCGTCAAGTGCCTACTCAAATCATAAATCATACACATCTCCAAAAATATTTCGTGAAAATAAGACCGATATTTCAAAGTTTTATGAGAAACCATTTAAATCTGTTCATTTTTAAGACATATTCTTGACAAGTTATAAAAACATATCTTCATGAGCATTCAAAACATGCATTCTTTATTCATATATTAGATAATGCTTTTTTAGTTCCCAAAAGTATGTATCCAATGCAATGATTATAGAAGATAAATCTTTAAGCAATATCTTAAAAGCACCTATCGCTAAGTGGACCACATTTAAATTGGTGATAAAGCCTTTATTAAAAAAGACACTCATATTACAACTTAAGGTCATGGCTAGTAAATATCTATTGCATGTCTATGGCTTTTAGAGTATTCTTTCCTAGTCTAAATATGAATCACTTCATTATTCCCAAGTTGTTAAGTTACAAGTATGATGTCTTCTAACACATTTGCTTTGGTCTTCCTATAGTTCAACACTTTATTACTCTAAAATCTTTACTTTATTACTGATTTACTTATTAATATTTCATACTATTCACAACATTCCAAATATTATAGTATCAGTATACAAATCCTTATGTCTCAATAGCATGCGTAAGATCAAACTTGATGTATAAGTTCAAAATTGAGGTAGGTAGTCTGGTTACTTATTTTTCTTAATGTTATAATTTGGATAAAACAAGTGTTTTACATTCATTTCACATCTGTAGCTAATTTGGGTGTACATCATGTTTCTAATTATTATCATCAGCTAAATGTATATATATACTAAGTTCTAGTCAATGAGTATGGTTTCCATTCTTTTGTTTGGAAATTACAACTAGAGTAACAATAACATTTTCTATTTAAATTACCCATTCCATTTTCAATTTATTAATTTAGAAGGTGCCACAATAAAACTTCTAAATTTATCACATGCTTTCATAATTTTAGTAATTAAATACAATACTTTGTAAGTCATCATCTGCATTCAATCATTCTTGTAAAAACATAGCAATTATTAAAATTTCTAAAATAGAAAATCTTAATACACCTACCTAGTGGTGTTTGTCCTTCATTCTTGTCTGCACCTCCTTTAGCTTGATATATCGATTGGCCAATTTGTAGGTTTCGTGGTCAATCCATTGATGGATGGCTCCGATCATGTCTCTCTCCCTGATTAGGGTGCTGTGAAAGCAATAATATGCTGAATTGTAGCTCCAACCGTGGTACCACTATAGATCAAACAGGAGTGTAGTGCCTAATCTCATAGATCTGGCATTAGATGGTCAATCAATGGTCAGATCTTAGGAACGAGATGGATATGTCATTGTTCTAAAGGTTTGGTGATAGATCTACAATCAACTCAGAATGAATACTTGAATCATACATGGATCTAAGGATATGTTTCACTAATATACATTTAGGTCGAGATGAAGGGTTATATTTGATCACACATTAGATTATCTAGTGTGAAATCTACATCCAAACCTAAAGGGGAGCTCATATCGACCATTGATCTAGGTACTAAGTGGTTACTTAATAATCAAATTATGGTGAAAGAGTCAGATTGGTCATAGATTGGGGTACTAATGATTGATTAATGGGTGGATCATGTGATGCTTCATGGATTGATCACAGATCTGACTTTTGGAGATAAATCATAGTTATATCACAATGACTAGTTGAGATAGGTTTAGATATATCATTTGGAGTCAAATCAATGGTTGGATCATGGTAGGATCTACAAAATTAGTCACAAATGCATTACTCAAAGATAGATGAATGACTAGATCACGACATGTGGTCAAATCAATCACATATTTGGAGATCTAGTCCAATCAAAGATCTAATCAAGATTGATGTTTGGATCTTCTTCAATCAACAAATAGATATATGGGTCTTGTTCCTTGTACTGCAAGGAATGTGATAGTCATCTTTGATCTCTGAAATCCTTCTTGGATTGGCCACAGGAAGGAGTTAAAGTTTAAGGTGGGTTAGTGTGCTCACTTGTGTCAACTCAGCCCATAGATAGCTAGTTGGGAATGAGTGACACGGGCGAGTGGCCCAAGCAAGATCCCATAGAGGGTGCTAGATGAGGAAAAACATTGGGCACATGATGGCCAAATTAAGCAACTAGTCAGAGAAGGAAAAAGAAGGAGGGAGGAGGAGGAAAGATGAGGCTATCATGCTTGTCGAGCTATGGTGGCCAAAGGTGGGACGAAGGAGGGAGTCAAACTTCAGTCTATTAGTTGTGCTATTGTGGTCTGAGAGGGAGAAGGTGGATTTTTGCGTGGCTTACTAGAGGAGGGAAAAGGGAAGAGGGTTCTGGCTGGGCCAGTTGGGCAATGCAGGCAGGTATCCAGATGGGGGGAAAGAGAAGAGGAAAGGAAGGTTTTCAGTGGTGGCCAGTGGTCCTTGCTTGGTCATTTCCTAGGGCTAGACCTACGAGAAAATAGAGGTGGATAGGACCTGGAGGATAGTAGCTATGCTAGAAACATGAGGGAGAGGAGAGAATGACAATGACTAGAATCTGCATAGAAGGGGAGCCAGTTATAGTGGGATATTGAGTGAATAGGGGGCTGAGTGCTAGTGCTAATGAGTTGAGAGGAGGATTTTCTCAGGTTACTGGAGAGAAAAACGATAGAGGCGAGCTTGTTGATGCAAATCGAATGGAGGGAGTGGACGATGGACATTGGGTTTTCTCCCTATTCTTTGGCGTCTTTCATTTTTACCTATTTTGGGTTTCCACCTAATACACGGTAGCCAGATGATGCATGTTGAGCTAGCTTCACACGTCGTAGGTCATTTACTGTGTCAAAATTGAAACAAGGCAGGGGCGCTATAATCAATTTGGACCCCCTTAAATTAGTGACAATTTGGTGTTTCTATACCCCAATTTCTGGTTCACGCAAAATTAGTGTTGTTGGAATCATTTAGATGCTTAATTTCCAATTTTGATAGCTTCAAATCCAAATTGTGAGTTCTCAAGAGGGTCACTTCCTTGAAGTTTGAGTTTCAAACAATTCAATTTTGATTTTTATTACAATTAAAATATGTTATAATTAGTAAGAAATTAACTCAAAATTTGAGGTTATTACAGTGCCACCTAACCTATCCAACTAATTCCTACTTCTTAAGAAACTACCTAGCCAATCACTTTTTCCCCTTCACCTCTCTTCCTCATCTTTTTCCTATTCCTCTCTTTTCTCCCACCTTTTAATCCCATTGGAATTCCACATGGACAACATTCATGGGAGGGAGTTCCAATGAAATTCCTATAAAGTAGGAGCTTCCCTACCATCCTTAGTCCATCCACTCCACCACTGTCTTAAGATTCAACGAAAGTCTGAACCCACTACCCAATCATCCCATTTCACCTCACCTTCTGTCTTAATCTCTTTCCCTCTCTCTTCAATCCTCTCTCCATTCCCTTCTCACCTTTGTTTGTAAATTCCTCTGCATTCTATGATTTTTACAAGGGGGACAATGCCTCCTAAAAAGTGGCACCTCCCGCCTTGTTGCCATCTTAGATGTTCACCTTGTCTCCACCCATGTTGCCCTAGATTTAGGTGATCTTAACCTTAGATTTTCTCCATATATCTCCACCCTAGGATCATAAGCTAAAAAGATTAGAAGGTAGAAAAAGCAAGTGAAAACAAGAGGAGTTTGACATGAAAAGAATATTGGAAGGGGGAGATCGTACCCTCCTTGGAGGCATCTCCAACCTTCCATCCTTCTAAAGTCCTCGAAGTTTTCTCCCTTGTTGCAGCCATCTCTTCTAGCCCTTCCATGCCTCTTATCATTTGGGTTTCATATCTCTTTGATGTACTTTAAGTTTTAGGTTAGTGTTTACTTCAATTCCTTGGTGGTTTGCTTTAGTTTATTACTTTGTTTTTATCCTTGATTCCAATGCTTTAGTGTCTTTATTTTGTTCTTTGCTTCCTTTTATTTTTAACTCTTGTTTTGCACTTATTCTTCATGCTTAGATCCTTGAATCTAAAGGCTACAATTCTCTTGTAGTGACAGCCACAAGATTATAGCCATTAGATCAAGGTCCTTGCGCATTTGTTTCCTTACATCTTTTGGTTACCATTCATGCTTACTATTGATTTGAGTTATTGGATGATTAGAGAAGAGGTTTGAGTTGTTTTTGGAATCCAAGAAAGGTGTGCACGCTCCATAGAGAGTGCACACCACATTTGTATATTTCATGAGTTCAATCAATGAAAGTTTTTTCAATGGAAAGTGTGAAATGTTTGATAATGTTCTACTTGCTTTAAATTTAATTTTTTAAGGATGTTAATTAAGTTTTCAATGCTTACATTCCATATGCACCATTCTACAAGTAGTTGCAGTTAAATTTCATATAAAAATAACACTTGAACCATGAGCACAAACCTATGGTTCATGTGCATGGTTTTGAAGTGTTTCTCTCAGATTGATAGTCTGTTATGGTTAGATGTCTATGCATTCCATTTATGAATGCATGTTGTTTTTGTTTGCGCCTTAGTTCTTATGCACTTTTCATGTTTCATATAATCCTTCTTTTCGCACAAATCTCATACTTCCATGCACACCATGTTGTCCTCGTTTTGCATGTCATAGTTGATAGAATTAATCATGTTAGGTTGTATTAGTTATTCTTACTTAGTTGCTATTTTGGAGATTAGTTTAATTAATTTCTAATTTAAATTTTTAGGAAGTTTCTATTGGAATTTTAGGAAAGTTCTATTTTAGAACGCATGATTTTGGGAAGTTTCTAAGTTTGATGTATTTTAGCATCTTTACATTCTTTCATTTATGTTAAGTTTCCATTCTTTGTTTAAGTTGAAAATCTCGTTATCTTAGCAAGGTAAACTAATCTAAGGTCCTCTAATCTCACAAATCTATTTGATTCCTCATGGGATCAACCTCCAGAGGAATGCATCACAATGTCAGTAAGGGCCCTAGAGGAACCCTCATAAGATAAGGACTAGATTTCATCAACAGATCCCTAGCCCACCTAAGTAATTAAAATTGATCATTGTATGTTTTTGATACCCTCCCTTAAACATAATTTGAAATCAAGTAGAAAGAGACTTAGGGTTCAAGCTCTTTGGAACCTTTTTGAAAGTTTAGGTATATTATCACTCCAATGGCTTTGAGCATTGTGGTTATAGTGGGTGTCTTAAAATCCACATGCTTTTCCTATGCCTTCCATTTAATTTGGTTGAGGTCTAAATGCCTACTAACATGAGGATTGTATTGACCATTTTATAGTAGAACTTAATTGGCAAGCAGCAATCTAGCTTGGATTAAGGGAGGAGCTGTTTAGATTTAAGTCTAAAGGCCACCACCCTACACATTATAAAGATCATCAATTCAGCTCATTAACAATCTATTAGGATTGGTTGTGCATCATTTAGCTTAGGACTAGCATTTAGGTTGCATCATATAGTTAGGGTTTTCAATAAAAATAAAAAAAAATTAGGAAGGAGAAAAGTACTCATTCATTGTATACAGCGATTTGTCTCGTTGCATATAAAGATTGATTACAATGGCCTATCAATAAGGGAATATATATATATAGGTTGACTAGAACACTGGATAGGTTATTTACTTCAAGGAAATATACTAAGTCATGTCCACAATTTTAGTACAACAATTATGGCTATTCTGAACCCCAATATCCCATTCATTCGTGATCATCAAGCTCCACATACAATGAATACTATCATGAGCCAGTGGATGCACCATTGCATTCACATACCTAGTAATGACTACTATCTTGAGGCAAACTATAATGGATGGGCTAGGCATCATAAACAACCATGGTCTCAAGAGTACTAATATCAAGAAGAACCACAATTTGATCTACCTTACCATGATTATCAAGAATATCAGGGTCAACCATCATGGGTTCAACCTACCTAGCCCTTTTTCTGTACCCAAATTCCACAAGACTTAGTTAAACAATGGATCAAAATCTTGCTGTAGTTACAAATTGGGCAAAGGAAATTAAATAAATTAGGGAGGAGAATGAAAGAACATTTGAAAGAATTTCAAGGTGGGAATTACCACTTCCTACTAAACCTTAGTGTTTTTCACCAACGTTGACCATTAACGATGATGATAGGATGGAAATGTCTTACGATTATTTTGAGCCACAAAGCCCACAACCATCCATAGAACCTCCCATTCATATGTACTTGAGAGATGCCTTGCTCCTTGTGACGATTATGATGAAGAGACTTTCATTGCTGAAGAGAATGAAACTATAGAAATATCCAATCCAGATCCTCTAAAATCATGGCCCACTTATTCTTATGAATTTCATGAAGTCACATCTATTGCAAAGGTAAATGAGTTGTTAGATACTATGTTGCTTATGAACACTTCTCAATGGCAAGTTAGAGTAGAACCCCCTATAGAGCCTGAAATTTCCACCTTAGAATGTAGAAGACGTACCTGATTGAGAGCCACAAACCTTATGTAATCATTCACAAGATAGTCATCTATGCCCATTTGAAACCTTACCTATGTCCACAAAAAAGGGAGAAGAAGAGTCAGTTGATGTACTAGTCCTACATCAACCTACTCCATGGTACACCCTAGAAGATAATCAGCGACTATGCCTAACTATGTCCCTACCTCCAGTAACACATGAACAACCTTTTAGGGAAGGGCAGAGTCAGCTTATACCTCTATTGTAGGATAATCTAAGAGAAATTGAGGAAAAAGATTAATTAAATTCAATGGCCATTGTTCTTCCTAAAATTGATCCACAATGGGATAATTCATCTCGAATTGATCCCAAGAAATTTATGGTACATCAATATGACAATGTATTGCCATTTCCTCAAAATACAAGGTGGAAGAATTATATGGACTATCTAAAATTTTGAAGATGGGGGATCATCAATATGATCCTCCTCAACTCAAAATCATGGCGGTTTATGGTGTCCTAATGTTACCACCACTATAAACTTCAAAGTGGAGGAAACATATAGACTACCATGAGATTCTAAAGTGGCATGATAAATCTTGCCCATTTCATTGTTAGAGTTAAGTTAGAAGAAATTAGGTTTGTTATAGGGCATATCTAGCTTGCTTACTAGGGGCAACCTAAGAATTCTTTTAGAAAGTCTCATTATTTTGCACTACCATTTCTTCATTTAAGATTACTATGTTTTAAAACATTAGGGACAATGTTTAGACTAGTTTGGGGTGTGTAGATATATTGGAGATTTCTAACTTTTCTTATATTTTTGAAAAAAATTGAAAAAAGAATTTATGAAAAGTTCCTTTATAATGATGAGAATTCAATCTGCTGAATATTCAACTTTCAATTGAACTTTAACTTATTAACAAAATTTCATACAATTATTCACTATTTTATCCTTTTTCAAAAGTGTTTAAGGAAAAAATAAACTCAGAATATTAATTGCACAAAATAGTCATATATAGTTTAAGTTGAAGAGAAAATATCACTTAGAGATCAATGGTGACTTATAACCTAAGAGAGTTTTGAGTCATCCTTCCTTTCTAAGGGTTATACATAAATTCAAAATTTTCTTCAGTGAACAATAATTCTTGCTTGGTCTTATTATTTTTCAACTTGGTCAACCTTTGAGAAATCACAAAAAGATTATATAATATATATCTTAAGTTTATGATCATCTTTAAGTCATGTGAAACCTAGAAAATGATAGAGGCCATCCTTGGTAAACCTATTGCCTTTAGCATTTCCTATATTATGTTTTGCTAGTTAGCCCATTTATCCATTTAAAATAGAGCCTTTTCATTATCCAAATAACTTTTACCCATATTAAACCCCTACAATATATCCATTACCCATTTTTTTTGGAAATATGTAAATAAGATAGAAGAATGTCTTTGAAAAAGTATAAACAATACAGTTCAAGAGATGAACATTAAAAAGGTGAAAGAGAAGAAACAATTCAAAGAGGCTATATGTAAAGTCAAATGCAAAAGAAAAGAAAAGAAAAATAGCCAATGAAAAAGAGGAATGCTCACTCATGTGAGGAAAAATAGAAAAGTTGTGAATACACTAATAGAAGACCTTTACATATTTTCCAAACAACCTTGTTTACCTCTATACCCATTCTTTTGATAACCCTTACTTACAATTACATTTTGTCCCAATAGATGTCCTAATTTGATTGTAGGAGTAGTATGTCTTGGATATGGTTATAAATAAATAGGAAGTTTGGTAGAGTGTAACATTCCTAATAGTCAATATCTCTTCATAAGACCATTATTACCATTCCTTCTAAGTTATCATTCTTTTGTATGAAATATGTGAGACTTTGGCACTTGATGACTAATATTCTACTCACATATTAATGACAAATTTACACTTTTCTAAGTGATAAGTATATGCTGTGAGAATTGAAGTCAAAGCATACTTTTGGATAATAATTTAGGTTATATATGACTTAGAAACTATAATTATTTATAAGCTATAAAGCACACTCACCTTCTGAAGTTTAGTGAAATAATGAGATATCTTTAGCATAAGGGTAGGATTTTGGACCTTTTTGTTTACCTTTATTAGCCGGCTAAAGTTAGATATTTAATATGAGCTGAATAGAAGAAAATTTTCTCAGATGAATATAGGAATTCCATAAAATTTTATGAGAATTTTATGGGTAAATTTACTGCAAACCCTCACGAAGCCTTACTTGTCCATTAGGGATAACGTAGGGGTTTAAGGGCTTGTTGGATGTGCTAAATGAAATCGTAAGTACCTATTAAATTGGAACTTTGTATCCATTTATTGTCATGAATTTTCACATGCTTTTCTTAAGATTAGCTTAATTATTTGCCCAGGTGTTATAACTTATTCAGGTAAATTAGGATTTTTGACAAAAAATTATAACAAATGCATTTCTGACCTAATGATTCTAAATTTTGATATTTTATAAGTTCAATGGCTCGCTTATGATAGATATGTAAATAATCATATTTTTTTAGGATTTAATTAGAGCTTTTCACATTTTGTAGGAAGTGAGATGATCTGACAACAGAGATCGGGATGAAAATTGAAGATCACGACTAAAAGACCGAGTCAAGGCCTAAATGTCATCAATGCAACATGAGATCAAGGATCAAAATCACTTTAAGACATGCAAAGATGGAATCGGATAGGCTAAATATGGCTAAAGTGGGCCCATGCTTGAGCCATGCAAAGTCCACCTTCTTTGCATGGAATTCACTTAAGCCACCTAGCCATATTCAAGCCATGAAAAAGGGGACAAGCTAAGGAGCCTAACTAGCCACCATTGCCAAGGATTTAAGCCATCAAGCTAAGCCAAGAAATCCATATAAGCCAGCCACGAAGCCAAGCAAATGGAGTCATCAAAGTTAGCCATCAAGCCACATGAGCCAAGATACATGGAAGGCCATGATTAGAGGAGAATCTAAAGAAATATCCATGGTATTTCTAGCGTTATATTGAAGATAATTGAGGGAAAATCCACTAAGATAAGGTATCATGTGGACAAATAGGAAGATACCTTTTCATTTTTATTGTTTTTCCATGACTTTTCTAGTTTTTTGCTCAGTTTCCACCTCATCCTAAAGGAGAACTACGAATTTCACTTTCCGACAAAGAGTCCTACCTTTCTAAGACTTTGTCACCTTTCTAAACTTCCATTTCAACTAACCAACCAATCATAGAATGCCTCCTAACCTATCCAACCAATCAGTACTTCTTAAGAAACTACCTAGCCAATCACTTTTTCGCACCTCACCTCTCTTCCTCATCTTTTTCCTAGCCTTCTATTTTCTCCCACCTTCCAATCCATAGTAATTCCTTGTGAACAACATTGAATGGAGGGAGTTTCATTTGAAACTCTTACAAAGTAGGAGCTTCCCTCCCCTTCTTAGCTCATCCACTCCACCACTTTCCTAAGATTCATCTAAGGTCCTAACCCACTATCCAATCATCCCCTTCCACCTCACCCTTCTTTCTAAATATCTTTCCCTCTCTCTTTAATCCTCTCTCCATTCTCTTCTCACCTTTCTTTCTAAATGCATGTGCATTCCACAATTTTTACAAGGGAGACAGGCCCCCTCGTAAAAAGGTGGCGCATCCCTCCTTGTTGCCATCTTAAATGTCCACCTTGTCTCCACTTCAGTCAATTTCATGTTGCCCTAGATCTAGTATGATCTTAACCTTCGATTTTCTCCATGTCATCTTCATCCTAGGATCATAAGCTAGCATGATTAGAAGGCAGGAAAAGCAAACAAAAACAGGGAGGAGTTTGATGTGAAAAGGATATTGGGAAGGGGGAGATGGCACCCTCCTTGTAAGGAGGTGTCTCTACCCTTCCATCTTCCTAAAGCCCTTAATGTTTTCTCCCTTGTCGTAATTGTAATAACCCCAATTTTTGTAATTGATTAAGAAAATCAATAAAGTTTGAGTTTCAAAAATTCTAGGCTGGAATATTAGGGTTATTTAGAATGTACTTCTTATAAAAGTATAATCAAGGGATGAGACATGTATAATTGAAATTGAACTCAGCATATCCTTCAGAATGACTGTAAGCACGACAAGTTATGAATTCGAACGAAAAATCCTTAATTTTCTTCATTTTATGGACAAAAGGGTAAAATAGTAATTATACCCAAAATCGAGATCTGAGACATCAAAATTTAGAATGTGATGAGAGATACGAATCCAACATCACTAAGTACACTCAATTCCGAGATCATGGGAATAAACCTAAATTTTTATACATAAAGGGCAAAATAGTTTTTTACACCATGTGGGGCCCACATGGGGACCACAAGGGACCTAAAAAGGAATCCTATGGCCAGCCCATGTGAAATCATGGGTCAAACCCCCTACCAGCTACTCTTGGAGAAAAAGGTGGAGGTGGAGAATCCAAGGCTAATTAAATAATAAAAAATAAACCATAACATTACACTTAATCATGAACAAAAAGACCCAAAATGCCTATAAATACACTCCCAAAAATCCTCAAAAAATGTTCATAAAATTTCCACAAAATTATCTTGACTTCCCCTATAAAACTAGACATAGATTTATTCCCAAAATCCCAAAAGTCCCAAAAGATCTCTCTCTTTCATTTTCTCTCTCCTCTCTCTAGATTGGAACAAGAGACCTAAATTGAATTAGACACTTTGTTCCAGATCAAATATCACAGATCTAACCGTCTAAAGTCTCCTACCATACCTTAGCTACAAAACACCTAAAGAAATTTTGAGATCCAACAATTTAAACAACGAAAATCACAAGTGCATCTTGGGCTATCTTATCATCAAAATTGGTATTCTCTTAAATTGGACTATATAACCAATATTTTTCTCCAATCAAGTAGGTGGAACTACTTCCTAGACTTATTTATTGTTGTTTAATGAAAATTTTATTTTATTGTAATTTGATTTGGGTGAAAATTTGTAAAAAATAAAGTAAATATTAGAACCTTCAATTCATGATGATTGAGGGCTCAAATGGAAAATTTGACCTTACCAATCGATCTAGAAGGGTCCAAAACCCCTAGGGTGAAATTTTCATGAAATTCTATTAAGTTTTGGCCCTCAATTGAAAGGGATTGATTGGACGGTCCAGAACAGACTATCCGATTTCTTGATCAGATCGGGGTCCTCAGGATGGTGTGCAAAATGCTGCATAGAAATACCACACGCAGCACCATTTTCAGGCGCGCGTTGCTTGTGCGACGTCGTCCCAACGGGATGGTCGCATGTAAGCCATAGTCCTAGGCGGGAGCATCTGTCGTGCGTCCCGGTGACGGGCGCGCAACGACCAGAGCGTTCCGCCCAAATGCTCCGCCTGAACAATCTGGGCCATCCATTCCGATGGGCCCAAATCAGATCTAGGCCCTAAGAATGGACTGTGAATTTCCAAACTCAATTCAGGAGTCATATGAACTCCAAATTGAGATCGGAAAGAAGCTATTGAAAGCTTGCAACCTCTAGTTTCTTATGAAATGATAAAATAGAGAAAATATCATATGAAACTTTTTATATTTAGAAAATAAATTTTCAATTGCCAAGATCTTCAAGATCTGAGGTGATTAGATCTTGGTAATCTATTTTAATAATGATATACTATTGAAATAAAGTGATATCTATGGTTTATTTGGACATATCTGAGGTATATTAAGGGATCTACCCGTTATGGTAGAAAAATCCTAAAAATACAAAGGTACCCACTTGATCAATGAGATCAAGTGTGATCAGATCCTTGGGATGGATTAAATGAATGTTAATATGATGAAATCCAGGGAGATCATGGATTGAATATGACAAAAACAAAGCAATATGACATTGGACCTTAATACAGAAAACCCCTAAAAATACAAAGGGACCCACTTGATCAATGATATCAAGTGTGATTAGATCCTTGGGATGGATTGAATGAATGTTAATATGATGAAATCTAGGGAGATCAATGAGGTATATTAAGGGATCTACCCTTTATGGTAGAAAAACCTTAAAAATACAAAGGGACCCACCTGATCAATGAGATCAAGTGTGATCAAATCCTTGGGATGGATTGAATGAATGTTAATATGATGATATCCAGGGAGATCTGGATTGAATATGACAAAAAATGTGACGACCCGGGTTTTCCCATGCATTTTTAAATGCAATACCTAATTTCCTAAGGCGGGATGCATCCCTATTTAAAAACCATTCTATAAAAAACCATGCAATGCAGCAGAAAACCTTTAGTTTTAAACTCATTTTTGAAAACTCCGAGTGTCATTTGCTTTCACAACAACTAAGGTAGTTTTTGAAAAACTTCAGAAATCATAATTGTTTTTCCCCAGGTCTTTCCAGTCACAACGCACAGCCCAACTGTAACTAAGTACAAACACATGTCCAAAGGGTTGAGAGTTTACTTACATATATAATTGTTTCCTTTTTCATTCACTTGCTCGTAGCACTAACATAGATGTTCTCTACTTGTGGATGGAATCACCCTGAAAAATGTTAAGGATTGGGTGAGTATATACTATACTCAGTAGGAGTCTATCACTACTAGTTTTATAATACATGCGATCTTTTAAAATCATGTGCTCATAAAAACATATGCATGTTGTTCGAATAATCACGTTCAATATCGATATTAAAAGCCACTGTCAAACCGGAATACTGACGACTTAAAGAAATATCATAATCCAAGTCAAAAGTAATCAATATCATAATCATAAAAATATGCATCAGATGCTCAACTGAATCCAACTCATGGATATCTATCATGGTATGGTCGACCAACCTTATATCATGCCATATGCAATGCACATAAATCCACGAAACCATAGGGTCCCACTATGCCCACGACCTCACCGCCGTGTGGTCCCCGGGTACTTAGGGACACAGGATCATATACCTCCATGAGGCATATGACACTTATTCGTCGTAAATCATGCAATTTATGAAATCAGTTGCAAAACATGCATGCAATGCTAGTCTCGCATTCAAAGTCATAACCTTGCCTAAAATCCTGACAGCCTAGAAGCCTGCCAGCCTGCCAGTCTAGAAGCCTGCCAGCCTAGAAGCCTGTCAGCTCTCTTTAGCCCGCCCTCACAACTGCCTGGCCCCCGGCACTCCAGCATCTTTTGGAAACCCTCAAGGACATGCAATCTTTGCAAGTACTTAAATCATGCAATGTATGCACTTGTTTACAAAACATATGTGTGCATAATGTATATGCAATCTTTTACGAAACATATCTATGTACAAAATGTTTATCATATGCATGCTGAATCAAGTCATGCTAAACAAGTCATATACTTATAACATATGTTCTCAAAACAATAATAGATCTTTTAAAAGAATCTAATAGTGATAGAGCACCTACCTGACTAGGTCGCATTAACCCTCTTGTCCTCGTAGGCTCCTGAACATGGGTTGGGGACTCAAGGTTAGTTTAGCCTATCTTTTATGGGTTTAGAGTAGTTGGATCTTATTACTTAGTCATTAGGGGTCCATCCCTATGCCTATGGGTGTCCTAAGGTCCTAATTGGGCCTTGGTATCCTTAGTTTTCCAAAGTTATAGTGGCCACGCGCCACCATCCTATTCTAAGGGTCATGCGCTACTTTTATTGGGACTTGATCATGGATTTTATTTTGGATGTGTTCGCATCGTCGATACGGACACAACGCCTTTTGCGGCGCCTCAATCGGAGCTCTAGATCTCAAGTTATAAGCGTTTTAGTGTTGTATGTACACAGAGTCTTTAAAGACAAAAAGTCGGAATGCTAGGGCGCTGCGCGTCAGCGTCATGTGCCCTGCTTCCTTAAGTAACAAAAATTCGATGTGCGCTAGCACGCTGCGCGTCTACGGTGCCCGCCTTAGCGGGCGCGTCTGCAGACGCACGCGACATCTTCGCCTGTCTGTCCCTTTAGCGGACGTCGACCTGCGTCGACGTGGGACGTTCCTATTGGATCGTCCCGCTCGTTAGAGACCTGGGTCATCCTCAGGTCACCCTGGTTCGACCCTGTCAAACCAGTGTGGCCCTGGGGATGTCCCAGGGTCCTTGGCGGCTCTCCCAGGCTCTGTTTTGCATGGTTTTTCATGCAAAAACTTAGGGGAATTGAGCCTAGGACTATGGGTGAGATGGGTTTGGGGAGTTTTTGAGCATACTTGCTTCGTGGCTGGTTTTCTCTCCAAGTTTTCCCCTCTTGGTCACTGCTCCGCGATGGGTTTTCTCCAATGTTTTGGGCTGCCATTAGAGGCACCCAAGAGCTCTATTTATAGGGCTTTTTAAGAGGGTTCTGGAGGGGTTCTAACAGCCTTTGAATGGCAGTGGAGAAACCTCCAGAATGGCGGTGGTTTCTCCTTGAAACATCGCCGTTCCAGAAGCCTCTAGGAGGTTGAAGACGATGGGGTGCCCATATCAAAACGGGCACCTGTGTTTTTCAGGTTAAGTCGTTTTTGTGAAATTTACAGTTTTGCCCTTGAACTTCAAAGGGCCATATCTTGCTCATTTTAACTCCATTTTGGGTGATTTTGGTCTCGTTGGATTCCTTTTTCCAAGACGCATCTAATGGAAATATTTTTAGGACCAAATTCCTAGGTTTAGTCAAGGTTACTAGTGAAATGACTAAAATTCCCTTATCTTTAAAACTGAACTTTTCATGGGATTTTAATATTACAAAAATTGGGGTCATTACAATAATCTTTAAGGTATACCCCTTGAAGACATGTATTTTTCTTTATTTGAGAGTATTATATTGTAAGGAGAGTTTCATTGTATGGTGAGCTTTGAGTTTTGGATTATGTAATTTGGACAAGTATTGTAATAGATTTGGTTGTACTGGGAACCACTGGATGGATTCTGAAATTCAATAAAAGTATATTCCTTCAATGGAATTTTATCTTGTACAAAGCTCTACTTATGTTATGTATGAAGTGATGACTTGGGTTTTACAAAACAGGTTCTAAAGAAAAGAATTTCCACTGCTTTGTTTTGTGAAAGTTTTTTACTACTAAGGGCCCTGCCTTTCAATAATATATTACAAAATGTGTTACAAAAACCCAGGTCATCACAGTAATCATCTCTTCCAGTCCTTCCATGTTATTTCTCCTTGGATTTGATCTCTCTTTGATGTCCTCTACGTTTTAGGTTAGTGTATCCTTCAAATCTTTGGTGGTTTGCTTTAGTTGATTGCATTGTTTTTATCCTTGATTCCATGCTTCAATGTCTAAGTAAGGACCACTAATATCATAAATCTATTCAATTCCTTATGGGATTGACCTCCATAGTATGAATTACTACAACTAATTCATAGTCTTGTGAATTTAACTTAAAATTTACAGCAATATACATGATTTAGCTAAATTTGATCATGAAAGTACATGAGTAAAAGATGTTTTATTACAGCCCATGAGTATGCTATTTTATGCAAATCATGTGACTCATAATCATCTTATGCTAGAGGTATTTAATACATGTTACCTATACTTAAGAGTAGAGTATTATGCACTACAAAGATGCTCTATTCTAAGACTCAAGATGTAGTACTTTTAAGAATGAAATATAGTATGTTATTTTATCCATAGAAATCGTGTTTATTTTAAGCTTGGATTTATGACTATTTTCCAAAGTGAATTTTACCCAATTTTTCATGACTATTAGTAACATTTTAAAGCATTATTATATGACTTGTTTTAGTGTTGTCTAGCATGAAAAAATAGGGTTTACTATAATGTTAAAGTTCATGAAATTTATTGGTGAAATTCCAGCCGGATCTTTAGCATGTCCAAACACTATTTTGAGCAAGTTTTACATAAGTGCATATATGTTTTCTAAAATGAGCTTGTTGTTAAGTTAATAATTAAGGTGTTGAATAGTTATTTTATGAAAAATTTTGTGCAAAAAGATGCCAAAATAGAAGCACAAGAGAGGTGTTTTTACAGTAAGAAAGAGATGCACAAAGCATATTTTTTAAAATTATAATAAGTGATCATTTTACACATGTTGCTTATGATTCTAAGTTAGGTTTTTAATCTTATTATTTTACCATGAGGAATAAGCATCTTTTTATTTGATTTTCTCAACAAAAATCCAAAAAAATTCCAAGGTCCTATATGCATGAAAATAATGGTGTTACCATGACTTTTTAGAAAGAATATAAACATTTTGTTTTGGACTATTTTGAATGGAAATATTATAATATTACTTTATGTTTTGGGTTGTAAATGATAGCAAAGAATTATATCTTAGAAACTTTAAAGTTGAGTAATGATGATTTCTAGTAAGTTTGCTAAACTATCAAAAACATATTTTTTTCATAACCTATGATGAGCTAATTTCTTAGCATGATTTTATGTTTGAAACATAAAAAGTTTCAAAGCATGATTTGAGATTATATCATGTCTAGTTTTAGCATAAAGATATGCTTGGATTTGATATTTTGAATGTGAATTTTCAAAATAATAAGCTGTTGATTTTATCTAGCTTAAGAATAGGCTGAGAATGTGAGAATGTTTTGTACTTTGAGTTTGCTTGAAAGAGAGCTATTATATGATGAATGTTTTGAAAACTACATGAATGAGTTTTGCTAAGTTTTACAAAATGTATGAGGGTATAGTGATACCTAGAATTTTAGATTTGAAATAGGCTAGAGAGCTTAGTGGAAGCTATGTTAGGATATGGTGGAAGTCCTTTTTAAGTACTAGCAAGTCTAAGATTCAGTTAGATTGTTCATGAGCATAGTTTGGATCCCACATGATTTTTGTTTTTGATGCTCCTGGCTGCCCTTGTGTGACCTTCAAGTCATGGGTTTGAGGTGTGGAAGCAACCTCATACCAAAATGCAAGGTAAGGCTACGTAGTAACCTTTTGGTTCACCCCATCCCCAGACCCTACATATGTGGGAACTTTGTACTTCGGGCTTCCCTTATTTATGCTCTTGAGGAGCAAGATTGATGGTTCAATAGATGAACCTAGATGATGGATGAGTACTCATGACCGTATTGGCAGACATGCTAGTGAGAGGATCAAGCATCACTATAGGCATGAGAATGTGCCTAACTTGATTAGTTTGATACCATTATTTTAAATTATTTCTAATGCATCGTGGTTTTAGTTGAATTGGTAAGTTGATATTTATTCTTTATAAATAAAGAGATGCAAAGTTGTATGTGTATGATCAAAATGTGCTATGATGCATTTCATGAATGGTTACTAAGAACTTAGTCATGTGATTTCTTGTATAGAAATATGAATTCAAAAGCATCTAGGTTTGTAGTTTTAGTTTTATCTACTGAGTATATTTTCATATACTCAGCCTAACCAGACCATAAATAAATGAGATAAGGAAAATGGGGCACTTCAACATAACAAAACATATCAGTGTATTAAAGATAGGAATGGGGAATAAAAGATCCAAAGAAGGGATTGGAAGAAGTAATGTGAGACATCTCACGACCTCAACTTACCAAACATCATGGGCTCTACCTCCCTACCACTCTAGGAGCACCTGCCATATTCTCGATGAAAATCCATAGCTCACAGCTCATAAAATCCATATCTCATGGCTAGCCACCACACAAGTAGTACTTACCAAGTATTGATGAAAACAATGTCTCTAGGCCCTTGGCCAAATTCATATATCCATCGGTCTAAATCATGAAAAAATCCAAATCATGATATGATGGTGTGTTATGCACTAGTACCTTTTTCAAATAGTGTTAGATGCTTTGTTAATCCCATTATTAACTTATAGTGTAACTTTAGTTGAAATTGTCTTCTTTATGGAGTTTAAGGGCTAGATGTCCATTTAAAAAGAACATGTATCTTTATTTCCACCTCTAGTATTATGGTATTTAATATTTTAATGGTCCTTCTTTGGTTAGTAGCCTATTCTCTTTGGTTTACATCATACCTTTTATGTATTGTTCCTTTTTATTTCTTGGGTTTTACTTTCTTGGTTATGCCCCTAAGTGACTTAGTGTCCTTAGGCTATGATCCTAATTCCATTAACTTCACATTCTTGTAATCTAGAGTATGACCTTAAACAGTAGTTCTTAGGTCTAAGATATGCTTGATGCCATGTCATTTCTACATCGTAGCTAATACTCTTATAGTGTTGGTCATAAAGTTCATAATGTTTAACAATTTTCCTTTTAGTCCACTTATTGTGTTGATAATCATAGTTATCCCAAATTTAAATTCTAAGTATGAATAAGTGTTCACCTCATCTCACGTAGTTAGGTTCATAGGAATGTAATTTCTAACACTTGAGGGGTAATAAGGCATATATGTGCCTTGGCTAGATTCATTGGGTTTGATTAACTAGGCCATGGGAGATCTAGTCGTAGAGACTAAGGCATCTGAGGTTAAGGCATAAGAGCTAAGTCTTGGGAGAGCTGAGGCTTAAGTGACTAAGCTATAAGTGATTTGAGGCTTATTTGGTTCAAACATAGGGGACTAAGTTATAAGTGACTTATGTTATAGGGAAACTATGTCATGTGACCTAGTGCATAGGGGTCTAAGTCATTGGAGATTGAGGCATAAGAATTCTAATTTAGTAGTATAAGTATTTTCAAATTCTTACACAAGCATAGTTAAGCATCCCCAATTTTTTAGCACAACTAAAATTCTTGCATTCCTAAAATTCCAACACAAGATGTAGTTTGAGTGTTCACATTTTCTAGCATAAGGTAGCATAAATGATCACATTTCTAACATGTATGATATAGGGATTTTCAAAATCTAACACCAGAAGAGTTTCAGTATTCTTGATTTCCAGATTCGTGTTTAATTTTCTACATTCCCAAATTCCTGAGTAATATTTTGCATTCCCAAATTCTAGCTCATGTGTTATCCAAGTAGTGTTAATCGCGGCACTATGGTTGTTCTAAAATTGGCCATTTCCAGTGCAATTCTAGTTTGATCACTCATTTCTCTAGCATCAAGTAGTCCATTGTCCATAGCATATTGTTAAATTCATTTAAGCTTTTTAAATAGGATTTAAGAAGATGGATGTGGCACCATTTTCTTGCATAACTAGAGTAGGAAAAATGGTGGTACTAACCCAACTAATATACCTGAAGTGAAATTGTTCTACATTCAAGGTTTTATAAATACTCAAATACATTTCATCATGTAGGTTCATGGAAACTCAGCAAGTAGTAGAAATAAGTACTATTTCCTACACACAATGTGCAGAAAATGGTACTATTTCTTCCTGCAAAAGTCCCCTCTTAAGAATGAGTTTAAATTCAGATTCGTGGGATATTTCACCTTAAAATTAAAGTATGATATGCCACCTTAAAAACCCAAGTTGTAGTTTTACAAGTTGGGATCTTGAAAACTTGATTTTAAAGCTAGGATTTGGTTGTCACCTCCCTGCAGCTATGTGCAAGAAAACAAAGTATGACCAATCCCTATTTCCTACTCTACTGTCAAACATGCAACTGCCTCTCTTCTCTATGCATGAGCTAGAATTCTAGTGCTCCCCCATGTTTTTCCTCATTGATGGACAGGTAGCCTTAAGTGGGGAGACAATTGCTTTTTGGTCTGTGTTCTCATGTGGATGGCCCAAATCCCATCTATTACATTAAAATCCACTTGTCTAGGTTCAATTAAAACCCTGCATTTGACATATTTTTCTCAATTATATCCATGCTAGAGTAAATTTTGCAATAACACCATAAATATTATAATCAGTTTTTCATTCCTACTTAATTAGTTGGTATTCCTTTATATTTTCTGAGTTAGGCTTTGCTTAGGACTTCCCTTTCACAAATGATGTACTAATTCCTCATTTTATCCCCATTTTAATTATAATTATCTTTCAAAAAATTACTTAGTAACTACTTAATGTGATTTTTAATCTCTTTGTCATCTCCAAAATTTGTTTATAACAATCACTCCTTGATTGTTATCCTAAAATAATTTCTTAACACACTCATTCAATAAATCATCTATAATAGCCTACAAGACTGAGGAAACTATACACCTCCATCATATCTTGAGTTGCACCCAACTAGCCACTACCTATACCTTTTGTGAATCCAATTAGAACTCACACTTGGATAAGTTGGCATACAACTGGTGTGCCTGAAGAGTGCCCAAAATAGTCCTCTAGTGCTCTTTATGCTCTTCCACATTGCTCGAATATATAAGTATATCATCAACAAACACGATCACAAAATTGTCCAAATAATCTCTCAACACTCTACTCATCAAGTCCATGAACACTACCGAGTGCATTCATTAACCTGAATGACATCACCAAAAACTTGTAGTGGCCATATCAAATCCTCAATTCTGTCTTAGGGATACCTTGAACCGTAATCCTCAATTGGTAATATCTTGTCCTCAAGTCAACCTTAGAGAAAATCTTAGCTGACTATAATTAATTGAATAAGTCATCAATGATAAGTATTTAATTTTGCATAAAAGCCACCCAATTAGTACCTATGTCTTACAACTTATAGGGTTAAATTAGGATT
Source organism: Warburgia ugandensis (assembly GCA_035236585.1). Taxonomy (NCBI): domain Eukaryota; kingdom Viridiplantae; phylum Streptophyta; class Magnoliopsida; order Canellales; family Canellaceae; genus Warburgia; species Warburgia ugandensis. The sequence continues at coordinate 62,816,955 of CP141130.1, forward strand.
TTTGGACCAAAATTCATAACACATGCATTTTTGACCTAATAATCCAAAAGTTTATTATTTTGTACATCCTGAAGCTAATCCAAGGTAAGTATGTGATTAATCATATTTTTTTAGGATTTAATTATGATTTTTCACCTTTTGCAAAAGTAAGATGCTGATTCAATGGCTGAGATTGAACTGGATGAAATTGAAGATCAATATTAAAAGATCAATTCAAAACCTCAAATTATCACTTCAACATAAACCAAAGGCCATGATCATCTTGTGTACTAGTAATAGATATGATTAAAGGTGCTAAAGATGGCCAAAGTGGACGCATGAAGTAAGTCATGCATTCCCACCACCTTTGCATGGAAACCACTTAAGCCACCTTAACCATATAAACCATGAAAGAAGGTGGCAAGCCAAGGAATTCAAGCCAAACCATACAAGCCACTCAAGCCAAGGGTTGAATCCAAGAATACAAGATAAGGAAGCTTCTAAACCATCCATGAAGCTTAGCCAATGGAGCCTTCAAAGTTAGCCATCTAAGTTATCAAGCTAAGCTAAATGGAAGCCTAGGATTAGAGAAGATTCAAAAGAGTTACCCATGAGTTATTTTGAAGATAATTAAGGGAAAATCTATTGGAATAAGATGGCATGTGGACCAATGGAATAAGAGTGACCAATTTTTAGTGTATTCTGACTTTTTTCCCACTTTCTTCTTAATTTCCACCTCACCCTTAAGATGCACTACGAATTTCCAAAACTCTATCTCATTCCACCTCTTAGGAAACTTTCCAACAAAAAAAATTTCTCCACCTAACACCTGCTACATCTTTCCTAACCTATCCCCACTCACTTTCCTTAAACAACAAGCCTTTAATAGTTTTAAAAAGGTTGTGTCTCCCACCAACACCGCTTCTTAAGATAGCCAACTTAATCCCCCCACCTTCCTATTTGATGTCCACCATTTTCCTCCATCCTAGCCATTCAATTTGACACTCTTTAATCCCCACCACACCTTAGTACTGGGTTACCATAGGAAAAGAAGGAGAAGTCTTATAAAACTAGCCTAAAACCTAAGCAAAACTACTCTCGTGTTACCTTGGCAAAAGAGGTCTCCTCCATAGGAAGGAGATGTCCACTTCCTTTTAGCCCATTTTCCTCCTTTTGGTTGTTGTTTTGTGAAGTCTTTGGGTGCTTCCACAAACTTGCAAGGTTCATGCTTCTTCCTCAATTGTTCAACCTAGGATTTGTGGGGTTTTGATTTATCTTTAAAGGTTGGGTAGCCTTTGGTGGAATTTACTTCTCTTCAGTTAGTTTGCCTCATTTTTTCTTTAGATTTCCTTGCTTTTAAACTAAGATTCAAGTCTGGTTTTCCCTTAGAGTGACAGCCAAGGAAAGTCACCTTGATTCTAGTTTTGTTCTTTATCTTTCATTACATCTTTATTCTCTTTTAGCCCTCTTAATTTTTCAGCTTTGGTTGCTTAAGTTCCATTGGATTGTGGCCTTAGATTTGCATAGGATTCTCCCTTGATTTCAAGCATGCTTTGTCATGAGTGAATTTTGGAACAATTGAAGATGAATTTGGCTTGGAATTAAGGATTGATTAAGATTAAGTGAACATCATTATCATAGCATTTTTTATGTTCATGACTTTTTTAATGTGATTCAATGATATTAGTTGGAATTTTCAATTCATGCTTGTGTCCATAAATTAATTAACTTTGTTGTTGAATGTTTGCATTCATTAGAAGTGATTAATTTCATGTTTTACATGTTATGGTCATTGAATGTTTCAATTACCTTACAGCTGGAATTTCTTTGCCTGAATAGTATATGTTAATTTCCAGCACTATACAATCATGTTTACTTGATTTTTCAAGAGTCAAATTAGATTGTTAGATAACTTAGTTAATGTCAGAAATAGATTGCATGCTTAGGTTTCAAAATTAGTTGATTAAATCCACTCTTATCCAATGAATCATGCTTACCATTCCATGGTTACATGTATGTTAATTGGTAGTTTTTTTTCATTGTAGTTAGTAATTGCTTTTATTTTTTTCTCTTACTTGGTTGTAGTTAGATTCCATTATTTTGCATCTTAGTTTGTTGGAAAATAATCAAAATTTTTATACTTGTTAAAATAATTGATTTAGTTGCTTAATTTTCTTAGTTTTGCATGATTAGAAAAGTAGTTTGTTAAAGCATGTTTCCATTAAATTAGTTGTTAATCTCATCTTTAGGAAGGTTAGTTTAGGAAAGCTACTAAATTGCATTTTAGGAAAGCTGTTAATTAGGAAAGTCATAAAATTAGAAGTTTTTAATTTAGGAAAGTTTTAATTTTAGAAAGTGCATGTTTTAAGAAAGTTTTCCATTTAGCATGTTTCTTATTTTTGCTTAGTTTCTAATTTCATGTTTTAATTTTCCTTCTTAATTTGGAACAAAAATTACTTGAATTTTGGCTTGGTTAGATAGTTTAAAGTAGGAACCACTAGCATCACAATAGTTCACTCCTTGTAGGATCGAGCTCACTAGCATACTATATTGCAAATGAATTGTTCACTTGCGAGTTTATTTAAAACAACAACAATCAATACAAAGAAGTAGTTACTTATTCTTCACTATCACCCCATTTAGCACCCTCTAATCCATGCATAACCTAAAGAAGACATCCTTCTTCTTGACAAATAGGAAAGGTGTCCCCATGGAAAGACATTGAGACGTATGAAACTCTAATCTAGTAGCTCTTGTAACTACAACTTCAACTCCTTAAGCTCTATCAGATCAATGCTATAGGAGACTTAGAGATAGGAGTCACTCCAAGCAGTAACTCAATGGTGAACTCCATCTCTGTCCTAGGTGGTAACCCTGACAACTCATCTAGAAACACATCCCTAAAATCATGCACCACATTCATCAATGAGTGGCATCAATGAGTGGCATCTCCTAGGTTAAATAAGCTTGCTAGATCCTAAACAAAAGATGCACTGCCCTACTCGCTATGATGATACTTGCATCCACAATATCCAATCTCCCTTGGAAACACAATGATTCACCTTTTGGGGCATACAATTTGACCTGCTTCTTCCTATAGTCAACTAGGGCTCCATGCTCAGCCAACCAATCTATGCCCAATATAATATCAAAGTCTATCATGTTTAGTATAATGAGGTATGCACTCATATTCTTGTTCAAGATAACCATGGTACATCCTGGACAAACAATTGTACTATCATTGATTCTCCCACCAGCATACTAACCTCTAATAGATATCCTAGTCTATGTGAAGGAACATCCAAGCATGCAACAAAACTATGTGAGATGAAAGAATGGGTGGATCCAGGGTCATAAGCACACATGCAAATTTGTAACAAGAAGAGTGCCTTCCATGATGACGCTAGATGTGTGAGCCTGGTCGTGGTAAGAGTGAACACTTGCCCCTGACTCCTAGGTTCTTGGCACTATCAAGATGCTTGATCTCATCTCTGATCTCATCATGATAGTCCTACTCTACTGGCTCTGGGACAATCCTGTTCTATGTAGCCCAGTTGGCCACAAGTAAAACATCAACCTGGTCCAAAATAGGGTTGGCCTAGATGATGACACTAACATCCCTAGAACACCCTCTAATCATTGTCCCTGCCCCTGGCCTAACCTTGTGCTGGTCAGATAGGCCATGCAACTATCCTCCTATGAGCAAAACTCTTATTCTTGACTCCTACTAATGGCTTAGGGCCACCAAATCTAACCCTATCTTTGCTAGGATCCCTTAACTTGACTCCAAAATAAATGCTATCTCCACAACCTGAGCTCCAGTGGTGGGATGTAAAGTTAAAATCTAGCACTTTAGGTTAAAGTTCAGCTCTTGTACAAACTTATGGGCCACACTTTGGTCTCAAGAACACACCTCTGGTGCAAACCTTTCCAATGGAGAGAACTCCACTTCATACTGTGCTACAGTCCCATGCCTTGCATAAGTGTCATAAAGTCTAACTCCATCTTCTCCTAAAGATATGAAGTAATTCTTTTTGTGAAGGTGACCTTGAAGTCATCCTAAGCAATCATGTGATCGCCATCAAAGAAACTCCTCCTAGTAGTCAACCATCACCATGTTGCATCGCTTGTCAAAACGAAAGTAGCCACTGCAACTCGGTGATCCTCTAGCATTGCCATTTCCTCAAAAATCTTCTCCACATCAATAACCAAGTATTTGCTGCCTTGGGGTCATCTCTACTAGAGAACTTAAGAACAATCCTCCTAAATCTTTTGAGAAGGTTGTCTACTAGGGGAAGTCCCTCTCCCTCTGAATTCATTGCTCCATCTACACTTGACATGCCAACTTAGGCTCACAACCTTTGAATCATCCTCTGGAGTAAGAGATTGATTACCTCATCAGTTGGGTAGTCTTAGACTTAACTACTGCCGCAGCCTCATCTACCAACCGTGCATCCAGTGGTGATGGTAGGCCAGCACTACATCTTTGTGGAGGCATCTAAAAACAGCCAAGATTTTAATAAGTCCTAACCATTGTAACTAAGATCTCTACCTATATCTAGGATTTAACCCTCCTAATTATTGACACATTGATCTTTAATTGTACTAATTACGATTTGTATGGTATGTGCTCAGATATCAAAATCTTTAACATCCTGGCATTTACAAATATTTATCAATTTTTAAGTCTGAAAAGTAGTGAAAATTTACTTGTTTTAGAAATCAAGATCAGAGTGATAATATATAAGTTATTTTAGAAATTCATCAACTTCTTTTGGGTGTCACTATAAAAGCTCCACATATATGTCAACTAATGGTCTTCTAACCTAAGAACGGTTAGAGATACATACCATAGGATCACCCATACTGTCTCAAGTAAAGTCACACATGCTATTCAAATAAATATAATAGTTTGTAGATACAGTCATCCCATGAGTCAACATAAATTAAATTATATACAGTCCCAAAATGAAATCATATACACTGGTTCTATCAAAATGATTGTGCCAAAAACATTCTCATCTTACATCCAAATTGATCTAGGTACTTTTGCTTTCCATGGGTCCCTCGTGCTCGAGTTACCCAGTATGTCACTTGAAATGTTGGTTGTAGGGGGGCTGGGTAAAACAACTGCTCATGCTAGGAAGAAAGACTAACATGAGCTAGCATGCCGAAAATAGGGCATACAAATAGCATAAGCATAGATGTATGCATCACTTTCTATATATCTACATAGTTTTTGAAGTTAAAATATCACAACATGTAAAATAAGATCCAAGAAGAAAACTGGTGAACTCAAAACATCTGAAATGTATAGAAGAATTTGATAAGCCTATTAATCTAATGTGCTTCAAGTAGCTAAAGCTGAATAAAGGAGCACAGCCCCTAGTCCACAATGCAGAATCCATGCCCACATTGCCATGGAAAATTGATCGCTCCATAACACAATGGCAACAGTTTGACCACAAAGGACAATAAGTGGCACAGAATCTTATAATAAGGGATAAAATCAGAACTCTTGAGAAATGTTCAGCATGCTACATCACACAGACACCTATGCTCATAGGGCCCTACGATCACCTACTGGTGACTACTATGGCCTCTGTGTGGGATCTGCACGCCCATGACTCACTAAACCTCATGAGGCCTACCCGACTACCACTCATAGCACTTCCCCATGAGAAGCTACTGCTATTACCCACCTTCTCCATTGCAGGGCTAGTATCAATCTCATCTCAAAGGTTAGTGCCCAACTACAACTACTACCATAAGGCCTTCAGGACTTACAGCACACGCAGATAGTGCACCTACCAAGTGATCTGGGACTTACAACACACTAGAAGATCCTTCCAAAGCCTCAATGAAAATCTATAACTCACAGCTCATAAGAATTCATAGCTCATAGTTTGCCACCACACATGTAGTAGTTGCCAAGTATTGATGAAAACGATGTCTCTAGGCCCTTAGCTACATCCATAAATCCATTGATCCAAATCATGAAAAACTTTGAATCATGATATGATGGTGTATTATGTACTAGTAACCTGTTTTGATAGTGTTAGATGCTTTGTCAATCCCATTATTAATTTATAGTGTAACTTTATTTGATGTTGTCTTATTTATAGAGTTTAAGGGCTAGATATCCAATCAACATGAATGTGTATCTTTATTTGCACCTCTACTATTATGGTATTTAATATTTTAATGGTCCTTCTTTGCTTGGTAGCCTATTTACCTTGGTTTAGGTCATACCTTTTATGTATTATTCCTTTTTATTACTTTGGGTTTTACTTTCTTGGTTATGTACCTAAGCAACTAAGTGCCTTATGTTATTATCCTAATTCCATTAACATCACATTCTTATAACCTAAAGGAGTATGACTTTTTATAGTAGTTCTTAGGACTAAGATATGGTTGATTCCCTCTCATTGTTACACTCTGGCTAATATTCTTATAGTGTTGGTCATAAAGTTCATAATATTTAACAATTTTCCTTTGACTAGTCCTCTTATTATGTTTTTAATCATGGTTAGCCAAAATTTAGATTCTAAGTAAGACTAAGTGTTCACCTCACCTAATTAGTTTCATAGGAATCTAATTTCTAACACCTAAGTGGTAACACGATGCATATCTCCCTTTGCTAGATTCAAAGGATTTGATTAACAAGGGCATGGGAGACCTAGTCATAGAAGACTGAGAGGAAGACCTAGTCATTGAAGACTAAGGCATGTGAGGTTAAGGCATGAGAACCAGGTCTTGAGAGAGCTAAGGCTTAAGTGACTAAGTTATAAGTGATTTGAGGCTTAATTGGTTAAGACATAGGGACTAAGATATAAGTGACTTATGCTATAGGGAAACAATGTCATGGGAACTAGGGCATAGGGGTTTAAGTCATTAAGGCGTAAGAATTTAATTTACTAGTCTAAGCATTTTCAAATTCCCGCACAAGCATAGCTAGGGGTCCCCAATTTTCCAACACAAATAAGATTCCTATATTCCCAAATTTCCAGCATAAGATGTAGTTTGAGTGTTCACATTTTCCAGCATAAGGTAGCTTAAATGTTCACATTTCTAGCAGACCTGTGATATAGGTATTTTCAAATTCCATCACAAGAAGCCTTCTAGTATTCTTGAACTCCATATTCATGTATAATTTTCTGCATTCCCAAATTCTAGTGCAATTTTTTACATTCCTAAATTCCAACTCGGGTGTTGTCTAAGTGGTGCTAATCCCCCCACTATGGTAGTTCCAAAATTTACCATTTCCAATGCAATTCTAGTTTGATCACTCATTTTTCCAGCATCAAGTAGTCCATTTTCCATAGCATATTGTTAAATTCATTCAAACTTTTTTATATAGGATCTAAGAAGATGCATGTGGTGCTATTTTCTTGGATAACTCGAGTAAGAAAAATGGTGGTTATTGTCTTCACTTTTAGCCACAGATCCAGCTACTATACCTAAAGTGAAATTGATATACATTCAAGGTTTTAATAGGGACTCAAATACATTTCATCAAGCTAGTTCATGGAAAACTAGTAGATAGTAGAAACAGGTACTATTTCTTGCACACAATCTTCAGAAAAATGTACTGTTTTCTCCTTCTAAAGCCCCCACTTAAAAGTGAGTTTAAATTCAGATTTGTGGAATATTTCACCTTAAAACAAAATTATGATATGCTACCTTAAAAACCCAGGTTGTAGTTTTACTAGTTGGGATCTTAATTTTTTGGTTTTAAGGTTAGTATCTGGTCATCACCTCTTACATCGATGTGTAGGAAAACAGGATGCAACCAGCCCTTGTTTCCTACTCTACCATCAAACATTCAATGTAAAGACTTCAAGAACTCTACTTTAGAGTATCAATGCAAAGCTTAGCTATCAAGGAAAAGAACCCAGAAAGAATTTTTGAAAAGAGGTATATCACAAGGGTGTCTCTCACATGAAAACCATCTCCTCCTTTCTACATCCAGTCTTGGAAACAGAGCATGCTTATTTCATCTCTATACTCAAATGATCACAGGTATCATGAGGCAAATTTCTAGTCATGCGTTGAAGCTACAAACCATGATTATGTAGTATGAAATCAGTTGATAAACAAAGAACAAAATTAAGCAGTATCAGAGACGGATTTAAGGAAAAACTTCCTACACATGGCATTTCTGCTATAGAGAGAACTCCATGTAAAATCTGTAGAAAACAAGTTACTTTGCTTGAATAAATCTAGCTAATATTAGTAATTCTTACAAGAAAAGTCTTCTACTTAATTCAAAGCTCTGGAAGGCCATGATTGGTAGAGAAGTTGACGGATTATCCATGAGATTGTAAGAGATATTTTGAAGAGAATTAAGAGAAAATTTATTAGGATAAGTTGGCATGTGGACCAATAGGATGAAGCCCTTTTATTTTTCATGTTTTTTCATTATTTTCTCACTTTCCACCTCAGCCCTAGTTGCTCCACGAATTTCACTTTTCATTCTAGAGTCCTATTATTCTAAACTCCTCCACCTTACTAAGCTCTTATCACAACCACCCAACCAATCCTCACTTTTTAAGGAAATCACTTAACTCATCAAAGTTTGCAACAGTACCTCACTTTCCTATCCTTTTCCTACCCATATCTTTCCTACCACTTTCCTCTCACTTTCCTACCTTATCCTACAAATCTACTTTCCTTATTCAAAGGATTTTCAATGATGTTTGAAGGGGAGAGATGTGTCCCCTCAAAAAGAAGGCTGTCTCCCACCTGCATGCACTCAAAGAGGGCATCCCACTCATCCCTCTTTAAAATCTTAGCCACCCACTTCATCATAGCCATTCAATCCCTTTATTTTTTTCATCCCAAACCTACCTTAAATTTAGGAAACATAATATAAAAATCCAAAAAATACAAATGAGGGGGGCTTTTGGAAGGGAGAAGAGAATGTCTCCTCAAAAGTGAGGAGGCATCTCCTCCATCTCCCATTGTTTCACACTTTTGTTTTGAACCTCCTTCTCTTTTGGGTATTTCTTCTTTTCCATGGTGGGGCTACTACTTCCTCAAGTGTTCCATGCCTAGAACATGGATGTCGATTCTCATTTGAAGGTTGGTTGACTTCTATTGATCTTTCTTCCCTTAGCTTGTCCATTGTTGCCTTGTTTGCTTTTGATTCCATGCTTAGTTGTTAATTTGATTTCCTTGCTTCTTAGCTTTCAATTTAGTTTTAGAATCTATTGATTTAAAAGTTATAACTCTTTGGTAGCAACAACAAAAAAATTTAGCTATTAGATTAAAGCCCTTTTTCCTTGAACTTCCTTGTTTTTCTTATTGATTGTTCCTTGTTTCCCATGTTGAATTACCTTAGGTCCTTCAGTTTAAAGGCCACTAATCTCTTGAAGTGACAGCTAAGAGATAGTGTAACAACTTGAGGGCCCACACACGCAATGATATTGTGCACTTTAGTAGACTGGCCGCCTATACAACCAGCCCACCACACGGTTTTGTTCTTTCCCCTTAAAGGAAAACCAGTCATTACAAGGAAAGTCCTCACCACTCTTATCAATAGCCCAGTTTCTTTCCCCTTAGTGATGTGGAACTAACTCTTAAGGTCTCTTACCTCACAACTACCTCACCTACTCTTTGGGGCACTCCAACATCTTTTGGCTCACCCCCACTAGGGAACGGAAGTCCACGTCCACCAGCCAGCCACACACTAGGTCAGGGGTCAACTCTGATACCAATTGTGATGACCTAGGTTTCTGTAACACATTTTGTAATACATTTTTCAAAGGCAGGGCTCTTAGTAGTAAAAAAATTTCACAACACAAGTAGCAAAAATTCTTTTCTTTAAAACTTGTTTTGAAAAACCCAAGTCATCACCTCATACATAACATAAGTAGAATTTTTGTACAAGATAAAATTCCATTTAAGGAATATATTTTTACTAAATTCCAGAATCCATCCAGTGGTTCACATACAGCCCGGTATCAGTACAATCCTTGTCCAAATTGCATAATCCAAATTTCAAACCTCACCATACATTAAAAACTCTCAATACAATACAATGCTCTCAAATAAAAATACATCTCTTCAAGGGATATACCCTAATTGATTATTCTTCCAAATCTTCTTAAGTCTCGAGCTCCTAATTCTCCTTCTTTGTATCTGAGATATTGTAAACATTGAAACATTTACAATATCTCAGCAAGCTATGCTTGGCAGGGGATTCAAGAAGCATAAAACTTTGATAGTATAATCCTAATACTTCATAATCTCATTATTCATACTCATGGGATTTAAGGGCTTAAGTGCTTTAAGGGCTTGTAGCATGTACTAAATGCAATCATGAGTACCTATGAAAGTGGCACTTTGTATCAATTTGTGAAAAATAATTTTTTCATGTTTTGCTTAAAACTAGCAAAATGCTGACTAGGAGGTGTGATAAATGTTTAATTTTGCATAAAAAACCACGCATTTTTTCACCTAATGACTCAAAAATTTGACTTTTCGTATTTCCAAAGGCTAATCTGAGGTAAGTGTGTAATTAATCATAATTTTTAGGATTTAATTAGAGTTTTTAACTTTTTGTAGGAAGCGAGATGGTGATCTTATGATAGAGATCGATTGAGATGAACATTGTAGATCAAGATCAAAAGATTGAGTTAAAACCTAAGAATCATCAATTCAACATGAGGTCAAGGATGAAGATCATTGTTAGGACTAGCAATGGACATGATTAAAGGAGCTAAAGGTGGCCAAAGTGGTCCCATGTACTTTCACAACAAAAAATTCAAGCCAAAAAATTCAAACTACTCAAGCTTAGGGATGGAGACATGAAACCAAGCTAAGAGAATCATCTAGGCCAACTATGCTAATAGAGCCCTCAAAGTAAGCCATTAAGTTAAGCAAATGGAAGGCTAGGATTGGAGAAAAATCAAGGGGATTATCAGTGAGATTCTAAAGGATATTTTGAAGAAAATTAAAGGAAAGTTCTTGAGAATAAGTTGGCACGTTGACCAATAGGATGAGACCCTTCTAATTTTCATATTTTTCCATGTTTTTCTCACCTTTTTACCACATTCCACCTCATTACTAAATAGCATCACGAATTTGAGTTTCTATTCAAGAGAACTATCATTCCAAGACTCCTCCACCTTCCTAAATTCCCATCCTATCCCAACCAACCAACCAATCCTAACTTCCTAAGAACTCACTTAGTTAATCAAAATTTCCCACCTCATCTCACTTTCCTATCCTCTACTTATCTCTTTCTTCCCATTTTTCTTTCTCTTTTCTACCTCATCCAACCCACCTACCTTCCTTATTCAAAGGGTTTCCAATGATTTTTGAAGGAGGAGATTCCCCTTCATAAAAAGGTGGTGTCTCCCACCTACTCACCTTCCAAAAGGCAGCCACCTATCTACCTTGTTTCCTCTTTTAAAACCCTATATCCCACTCCTCTTAGCCATCCCATTCCCCCCTTTTCATCCCCACCATACATCTATCAAATTTCACCCTAGAAATTATAGGAGAAAACCTATAAAAGTCCAACAAAAACCTAAGTTGGGGAATTTTTAATTCATAAGAAAAAGATCCTTCCTTAACAAAGAGGAGGGTGTCTTCTTCCTACTCTCTCTTTTCCCTCTTGTTTGCTTGGACTTTCATCTCTTTTGGGTGTTGTTTTCCATTCCAAGGTTGGGCTATTATTTCTTCAAGTGTTCCACCCCTAGATCTTGGGTGTTGTTCTCCTTCAAAGGTTGGTTAGTCTTCCTTGCTTCTCTTGTTGATCTTAGTTACCCTTGTTATAGTTGTTGCTTTGCAATTCCCTTCAATTTTCTTTTCCTAAAGATTAAGATCCAAGGCTGGTTTTCACCTTGAAGTAACAGCCAAGGGAAGTCACATTGAATGTAATCTTTGTCCTTGCTTTTCATTGCCTTTAGATCCCTTTCTGTTTCATTGCAATCCCTTCTTGCTTTCCTTAGTGTTCTTCAAGCTTGCCTTTAGTTTCTAGTAGAATTTTCCCTTGATTTCAAGCATGCTTATTCATGATTTATTGTTGGAACAATTATCTTGTAGGTGTGGGTTGATTAAGAGGAAGTGAACTTCATTGTAATAGAATTTAATTTTCAGATTTGAATTACATGTATTGGGCATTATGTTGATGAATTTTTTATGTGATTCAATGAACTTATCTAGAGTTTTCAATTCCTATTTACGTCTAACAATTAATGATCTTTATTAGTGAATGTTTACTTGAATTAGAATTGATTAAATCCAGGTTTTCCATGTTCTTTTAAGTGAATTATTCAAATGGCAAGGTGCTGGAATTTGAGTGGAGTGATTGTTTATGTCAATTTCCAGCACCATGCACTTTATGCTCACTTGATTTTTTCAATCCCAACTAAATTGTTAGATAGCTTAGTTAATGTTAGGCTAATATTGCATGCTTTAGGTTTCCTTCGTAGCAGATTAGATCCATTTTTGCCTAATGAATCATATGTACCATTCCATGGTCACATGCATAATACATGGGTAGTTATCCTTTCATTGCTTGTTAGTGATTGTTTTCCTTTATTCCTCTTGTTTAGTTGTAGTTAGATTCCATTAGTTTGCATCTTAGTTAGTTTCTAATTTGTAGTTAGAAAATTAAATTAATTTTGTCATAGTCTATTAAGTAGTTAATTTAGTTGCTTAGTTTTCTTAGATTTGCATGATTTAGGAAAGTTGCTTAATTTCATTTTAGGAAACTTTTCAATTTTAGCATGTTTCAAATTTTCATGTATTTCCATTCTTAGTTTAGGTCAAAGATCTCTTGAATTTTGGCTAGGTTAGATAATTTAAAGTAGGGACCACTAGCATCGCATTTGTTCAACTCCTCATGGGATCAACCTCACTAGCGTGCTATATTACAACCAATTCCTATGCTTGTGAGTTACCTTAAAAATCACAACATCAAGCTCGTAGGACCCTTTTTGAAAGAGGAGATCTATTGTCACTCCAATGATTTCTGAGTATCGTGGTTATAGTGGGTATCCAAAATCCAAGATATTTTCCCACACCTTTTATTGATAGATGTTGGGGTCTAAATGACTCCTTCTATGAGAATTGAATTAACAACTTTAGAACAAAACATAACTAGCAAGTAGTAGTCAAGCCTGGATAAAAGGAGGAGCTATTTAGATCATGGTCTAAAAGTTATCACCCTACAAATTACAAAGATTATGAAATCAACTCATTAGTGAACAATTAGGGATTGTTTGATTGTGTATCATTTAGAGTTAGGTGTCACATTTAGAGTTAAGTTGCATCATTTAGATAGGTTTTCATTATAATGCATGCAAGATCATGGATCTCAAAACATAGGACTAGTACCACCCTAAGATTGAACATACCCATATGCAAGGGGTAAGAAATCAAATTCTTAAATCCATGATAGACCCACCAATAGTAGTTTCTCATAAGACCATTAGATATTTCTATGAACCACTCCAACTAAATAGTCCATCATGCATCACCTTACCACCCACCAATGCAAACCACTTTGAACCTAAACCTAGAGTCATACAGTTACTCCCACCATTTTATGATCAAGAGAGAGACCGAAGTTGCCCTACCATTTCTTATGTTCTACAAGCCATGTCATCGATAAGGCATGGCTTGCTTTAGGGGTGAGTGTAAACTTGTTGTCATATTCTTCTATAAGCAAGTAGGGCTTAGTGACCTTAAGCGACCAATACCACTTTGCATATAGCAAATAGATCAGTGAAGATTCTATGTGCTATGGTTGAGGATGTTTTAATATAGGCGGACCAATTTTACTATCTAGTGGGTTTTCTTGTCCTATATACCGAGCCTATATCAAAACCTAGTAGTTAGATTTCAATAATTCATGGACATGCATTTTTGGCCACATCCACTGCCATCATCAATTTTAGAAATGGTGTGATGAAGTTATCCTTTAGCAACATGAAAGTCAAGCCCAATGTTTTTAAACATTTATAGCTAGATAAATCCTGTATAGTAAATTTAATTGAAGGTTTAATTCAAGGTGCTAATCCACCATGGTCTATTGTGGACCCACTTGAGGCATGTCTAGCACACTTTAACTATGATTTTGACATGGAAAAGTTCATTGATGAGGTAAAAAATCTTTTGTAGCCTCTTCCTCCATTAAGTTTTGTCCCTATGACTTCAATAGAAAAACCACCAACCTTGGTCCTAAATATTTTACCTAAAGATATGAAATACTCTTATCTAGGACTAGATGAATCCTTGTCTATAATCAAGAACAAGAAGGAAAGCTTCTTCATGTTCTAAGAGAACCTATGACAAGTTTAAGATGGACCACAGAGAACTTCAAAGGGATTGGCCTTGCTGTGTGTATGCATAGAATTCACCTAAAAGAAATTTTTAAACCATCTAGGAAAACACAGAGGAGACTAAACCCTAATATGATAGATGTGGTGAGATAGAAAGTGCTTAAACTCTCAGATGCTAGTGTTATTTACCCTATATCTAATAGCACTTAGATCAACCCAGTTCAAGTTGTTCCACAAAGCCGAAGTCATGATAACTAGTTAGGCCCTATTGCATGACCACCAAGTGTAGAGTGTATATAGTTTATCGAAAACTAAATTCAGTCATGAGGAAAGACCACTTTTCTCTTCCCTTCATAGACCAAATGCGCAAAAGGTTAGCCGCTTATAGTTATTACTTCTTTCTTGATGGATGCTCCGGCTATAACCAAATCCTTATAGTACTTGAGGACTAGGAGAAGACTACCTTCACCTATCCTTTTGGGACCTTCACCTATAGTCATATGCCTTTTGGACTTCATAAAACTCCATATACTTTTCAAAGGTATATGTTAAGCATGTTTTCTGATATGGTGGATAGGTTCTTAGAAATTTTTATGGATGATTTCTCAGTGTTTGGATCTTCATTTGATGAATGCCTACACCATTTAAAACTTGTCCTTGCTAGGTGTCAAGAGAAGAATTTAGTGTTAAATTGGGAGAAATGTCTTTACATGGTACAGAATGGTATTGTTTTAGGTCACATTTTATCACATAATGGCATAGAAGTAAACAAAGACAGAGTTGATTTAATCGCTAACCTTCCTCCTCCAAGGACAGTGAAGGAAATTCACTCACTTTTAAGCCATGCTGGTTTCTATAGATGATTCATCAAGGATTTTAGTAAAATTGCTAAGCCCCTATGAAATTTACTTGTGAAGGAGACAAACTTTGAATTTGATGAAAATTGTATCAGGCATTTGAGTGTGTAAAAGCTAAATTAACCTTTACACCTATAATTCGACCGCCAGATTGGAGAACAGCAATTGAAATAATGTATGATACTTTAGACTACGCGATCAGAGCTATTTTTGGGCAGTGTATTGACAAACTTCCCCTTGTGATATATGATGCTAGCAAGACACTCGACGCTGCCCAAGTCAATTATTTCACCACAATTAACAATTTTTTGCCCTGGAAAAGCTTAGATCTTACTTGTTAGGATCTAAGGTCATTGTCTATTCAGATCATGTAGCATTAAAGTACTTCCTTTCAAAAAAGAATGCCAAACCTAAGCTGATCTAATAGATACTTCTATTCAAGGCATTGGATATATAAATTCGAGATAAGAAAGGATCTAAAAATGTTGTAGCAGACCACTTATCCAGGTTAGTTGTGGAGTCTACTAGTGAGAATATGCCTATAACAGAAACATTTCTGGATGAACAACTGTAGCACATCTCTCAGTTGCCTTGCCTTGCAGATATTGTCAATTATCTTCTCATAGGTCAATTGCCTAATCATTGGTCAAAACAAGATAGAAAAATATTCATTGCCAAGGTCAAGCACTTTACACGGGACGATCCATACTTGTTTAGGTATCTTGATTAGATCATGAGGAGATGTATACCAAATAATGAAAATCATAAGTTCATTTCCTTTTGTCATGACCATGCATGCGGGGGCCATTTCAATTCTAGAAAGATAACTATAAAGATTTTTCTGTATGGTTTTTGTTAGCCCACCATTTTTAGGTATTCGCAATCTTACTACATAGCTTATGTTAGGTGTCAATAGTTAGGGAGAATAGGAAGAAGATATATGTTCCCTCATTGCTAAAATTAGGCTTTTATAAGATGACAAAAAAAAGTTGGTTTACACACAACCATCTTATTAAAAAAGAAAGATGGTTTCTGAAAACTGTATTATAAAATGTGGCATTATAAGATGGTTTTAATAAAATCATCTTATAAAAATGTTTCTAAGATGGTTCTTGAAACCGTCCTATATTCTTTGTGACATTATAAGATGGTTGTTAGAAACCATCTTATAAAAAAATTTATAAGACAATTTTTAGAAATATTCTCACAATCTTTGTGACATTGTAAGACAATTTTCAATAACCATCTTATATTATTCAAATAAAATTAAGGTGAATAGATTGTGCAGGAAAGATTTATGGATAATATAGGATGGTTTTCAATGAACTATCCTATATTCAATTACTACATATAAAACCCCACCCCACTCAAAAAAAAAAAAAGTACCTCCCTCACCAGATCAAAACCCAAGAGGAGAAGATGAAAATGTAGAAGAAGAAGAGGAAGAATAAGGAGAAGAGGAGAGAGAGAGAGAGAGAGAGAGAGAGAGTGAGAATGTGCAGGCCCCACCTCTGCTACTTGACAAAAGGAGTGAGAGAGAGAAGAGAAGAAGAACAAGAGGAAAGAAAGAGACAGAGATAGAGAGAAAGAAAATGCATGAGTACCCCCACCTTGCTTGTCACTATTTTTCTCCTTGTATGTAGTCTCTCTCCCTCTCTCTTGATTTTCTTATGTGCATGATTTTCTGCCTTGTTAATCAATGGAAATCTCTAAAATTGATTGTGCTAGATATGGGAGATTGAGAATAAGAAGGCCCAAGTCTTATATTTTCAATTTTCATTTAAAAAGACATCCAACTAATAGCTTAAAATCTATTACTTGTTTGTTTGCATGAACAGTAATAGTAGGTGTGGCCCGTGTGGCATCCACAATTGAACATAGTTGAGACAGTGGTTCCTCTACATGAATAACAGAGGTATGGACCTTGTTGCTTTAGTAGCATCTAGCAAGGCACTGCTACTAAGTGATTTGATAGTATATATTGGATATTTGGATGTTTTGTGTCTTTTATATTTTTTAGTATATGTTAAGACTAAGTATTTAATGTAGGGTTTGATATTGACTATGGTTTGACCGAATGCATACATATTTTTTCACAATTTTTAACTAGCTTGGAATTTTCCTACTAAGTTGTTTTAATCACCCCAAAACAACAATGCAAGTGAAACATTAGGGAGTAGCCTAGACTAGGAAAGCAAGAACACATACAGACAGATGCTCAAAGTATGAAGACACTTTAGATCATTGTTATTTTTATTACTTATTATTTATATTATTGACGAAGATGTAGCTAAGTACCAAGTACTTTTTATATTGAATTACTTTCGGTTTTAGATTGTTTGGGCCATGACCAGTGGGTCATAGCAATGTTTATATTTATGTGTTTATTTTTGTTATATGTGTAGTTCTGAAATAATATCTGAGGTTTGAAGAGTGGTTTTGAAATTAGTAAGTAATATGATTTCCAAATGATTTTTAAAAAATATATATTTCATTCGAAATGTATTTGAGAAAAACTATTCCTAAAAGCATTGATCATCACAAGACTTGGATTCCAAAGTTATTCCTTCAAGAGGGTAAGTGAGTGTGGCATAATGGCACAAGAGTGGACCTTTACCATGAAAGCCAAGGGTTCAAAGCTCCTCAAGGAGGGTTGTATGAGAGGATATTTCCATTTCAAAGAAAGAAAGGGGAAAAAAAATGTCTAATAGCTAAAAAATGAAAAATCAATAGTTTTCACATATAATTTGATCGAGATTGTCTTCATTGTTCAATATGGTGTTTGCATAAGAAGTGAAAGTAGGCAATGTTCACATTCATTAAGTAAGAAGCCAACAATTAGTAGGTCTAGTTTCATGTCTCCATCCTAATAGAGCCTCATGCTTACAAATGGTAGATTTTGTACTTGTCTTTATGGTAGTTCACTATTATTAGTTAGCCCATTTTGCAAGATGATTTTAGTCATCCAAAATGCCATTGCCTTTCAGTATTTGGCATCCTCTCCTCCATATTTGAATTCAAATGTTAGAGAGGCACAAAAACATAGGTGTTTCCAAGCTAGGTTTGCATGATTTTGTTGTAGGAAAATTATAATACTTTGAAGGGGAATTTTGTTTAAATCCAAATGGAAACTTACAAATTTGGGTCCAAGTTAAAAGAATCTGATACTAGATAGAAGATGGGAAAGTGGGTCATCAACTTGCCTAATTGTCTTGTGGGAAGGGTATATGTCATCGTCTAAGGGGACAAAAAGATAGATTTACCAAAGTGGAGGGGTCAAATCATAAATATCAATAAACAAAAGGTAATTTTTTATGAAAATGGAAGAACATTTTGTTGTAAGAAAATGACTTCTATGGATGAATATTTTCATTAGTAAAGTAAACAAATCTATGGGTTAAGACATTTCCTATAAATATGTACCTTAATCCTTCTATCTAATTCACATGTAGATGTGCATGTGCATATGTTAGGTCTTTTCCTTTTTTTGACCTAGTAACTCACACACCCAATAGCTCTTCATATATACACCCTTTTCCATTTGTATCCTTGGGACACACCCTTGTCAAATGTATTCCTAAGACACCCTCCTCAACATGTAAGCTCCCTACATTCCCTAAAGGGACATGATGCACTATCTCAAACCCATAACCTACTTACAGAGAAATGTTTTGGCCTAGCTTATTGACTTATGTGCCAATTACTAATATAGTGAAAGGCTTATGGGACCTATCAAACAAACCCCAAGATCATGAAAATTCATTCCATAGGCGTGTCATGTGTTTGTTGCCAAATGAAGAATTGTGATTAGATTAAGAACTTGCTAAGTTGGGTTGATAATTCTATTTGTGGGTTGGTTGAGCTTGACTACAAAGAAACACAATTTTTGGGCCATTGGGAGAAGTTTTTTTGATCTTGTAGCTAAAGTTGCAATCATCAATAGGAGACCCATAGGTTTTGGAGGTTTTTTCATTACAAAGTCATGAAGTGATCAAACAAAAGTATAAATATCAACAATAGTGGAACTATTTGGGTCAATCTTAACAATGATATTTTCTTTATAATATTATTTTCAATGTGAACATTTTATGTTCTGCAATACCATTTTCTCTACTTTTTTGTTATATATTTCTCTCTTTAAACTATTATCCATTTTCTTTGATATTTTTCAATAGTTTAAACAATTTACCTAGAAGCACAAATCTAAATATAAAACTCACAAGATAGACATGGAAAACTGGTCTAAATTACATGACTTAGTAGCAAACCGAGTCACTCGATGATTCATCACTACACTACTATAGCGAGTGGTTTATAAGATAGTTAAAAATGTATATAAAAGATGGTTAAAAAACTATCTTATACCAAGCCATCTTATAAGATGGTTTTAAAATCATCCTATGTTATAAATTTTATAGGAAGGTTTTTGAAAAGCGATCTTATATATTTCCTAAAATAAAGGATAGTTTTCAAAAAATGTCTTATATATGTCCTACAATATAGCATGATTTTTAAAAAATTGTCCTATATTCTTACTAATATAAAATTGTTTTTGAAAACCATCCTATATTACTATAAGAATATAGGATGGTTTTTTAAAAACCATCCTATATTTTTTATGATCTTTCAAGGATAGTTTTAAAAAAAAGGATGGTTTTTCAAAAGCCATCCATCCTATATTCTTATATTTATATAAGATGGTTTTTCAAAAATCATTGTATATTAGTCAGAATAGGGGATGGTTTTTTAAAAACCACCATCTATTTTGAAAAGTTCATAAGACAATTTTTCTAGAACCATCGTTTATTTATTGTAACATAAGATGGTTATTTTAGAAGCTGTCCTACATTTTACATCCTTCTTAAGCCATTTCTACATTTTTCTGTTGGTTTCTATTTGTACATTCTTGCTGAAGTTATATTTTTCAAAATACATTAATTCAATAGTCACTATGAGACAAAATAACACATTTACTTCCAACATTCTACATTTATCATCTCCATACAACTTACATTGAAATAAAGACATCACATACATACATTCACACTTCTCCATAGATAACCATATGTCTAGTTCAATACATCCAGAACCATCATGTAGGTAGTGAATATAAGACAATTATCCCAGAACTGTCCTATATTTGTGCTAATATAGAACAATTTAAGAAGAACCATCCTATATCATGTTCTTTCAAAACCGTCGTATCAGTGGTGAATACAAAATGTTTATTTAAGAATCATCCTATATTCATGCTAATACAGGATGGTTCTACAACAATCATCCTATATCAGTGATAATATAGGATGGTTTCCCTAGAACTATCCTATATTCTTTCTCATATATTAAAATGACTCGCACTAGCCATGAATATAAGATGGTTTAGTCTTAACTATCTTATATTTAGTAGCATATATAGGACGTTTTTTAATAACTGTCCTATATTTACTACTATAGAGAATGGTTATTAAGAAACTATCCTATATTTAACTTAAATATTTCTTACTTATGTTCTCTATAATAACAATTTTTCTCTATTTTATTGATTTTAAAAATCTTAATTACAACTTCGCCGATGCTGATCCCAAGCCGGGATGAAAAAGGAGGGTCTTGCGTCAGGTGCCAGCTGGTAAGGAAGAAGTTGAAGATAATTTTGTTATTTCTTTCTTACATGCAAATGAATATGAATTCGTGTAATGCCCGAGCAATTTATGTATTTTTAACAAAAATTGGACATTCTATGGGAAATAAACTATCTTAAATGTTTTACTTTATTTAAAATAGCAAATGAAGGAATTTTTTAGGAAACTTGATATCATTAGATTTTACTCAAAAAATAGAATCCAACGCCTCAAAGAACGCTGAAAACAGAGTTCATATGAAGAAGTTACGGCCGTTTAAAGATCAGGGGCAATTCTGTAATTTAAACAAAAAAACAACGAAAAAGAACGAAAACGGAGGGGGCCATTTTGATAATGGCACCCCCTGTCCTCTTCCTCCTCAGATTTCTCCAGAAACCCTCGTCTACCAATTTTTTCAAAGAAAATTGCCACCGCCATAGCAGGGCTATAAAAAGCCCTATCTCCCCCTCTCCAAATCACGAGTTTTCCAGTCATTTGGGGCTGGGGTTTCTGGCTAGAATCGGAAACCCAGTTCCCTGTGTTTTCCGACAATGGCCAGGCCCGAGTCAGGCTGGCCATTTCCCCATTCCCCTCTCTTCTTTTCCCCTTTTCTTCCTCTGGTAGCACCGGAACGATGGGCTTCCCCCTTCTTCGAGTTTTCCAGCGACCAAGGGTTCAGGCAGGCGGGAGGAGCGCCATCTTCGGCTACCCAGGTAAGCCTTTTTTCCTTCCTTTCCATTTTTCTTCCCCCTTTCAGGCTAGATCCGTGCTGGATCTAGCCTTTCCAGCAAGTTTTCCAGCCGATCTTCCTGGCCGAAAACTGTTCCGAGCTGGTTCCAGCCGGCCCTGCACGAACAAGGCGTCCCAAGGATGCCATGCTTCACCTGCGCCGGGGACTGGGTCCCTGGGATGGGTTCCAGGCGTACGACAGTGCGTACACTATCCCTGGTGCGGCCTTCGGGTGCACGCGCGACGTGGGGCACGGGCCCTGGCTCGACCAGGATGCATAGGGTGCCCTGGGAGTTGAGACACGCCATGCTACACCAAAGGTGCATCCATACAATGCCATCCAGGATGCGCGTCATAGCGTCGCTTGAGCATGCATGTGTGGGTGCAAAACGTGGTCCCTGGCACAGCCTTTGGGCACACACGCACGTGAGGCGGTCGCGGTTCAACCAAGATGCACGGGTGTCCTGGGAACTGGGACACGCAGACCTAATGAGACTATAAAGTTAGGATCAGAGGACAATTTATAGAGTTAACCACTAAATAGTAGATCCACATCATAGGATCTAGCTTGACAATGAATTAGGCAAGGACCATGGACCCTAAAAGGTAGATCTAGCGATCTAATGTATAAATAGATTGAAATTGATAAGGACTCCTTGTATCCATTCGTACCCAGGAGTTTATAAATGAGACCCAGGGATGGGTTGAGTTATGAAGAATGTGACTCTAGGAGACTTCGAGGTAGGTGCTCTATCAATACTAGATCTTTTAAAAGAACCCATGATTATCTTGAGAATGCATGTTTTAAGTTTAAGTTATATGACTTGTTTAGCATGACTTAATTTAGCATATGAAAAATACATTATGCATAGACATGTTTTGCAAACAATTGCATATATTGCATGATTTGTGAGCATTAAGTTCTTGAAAAATTGCATGTCCTTAAGGGTTACCAAAAGACGCTGGAGTGCCCAAAAGACGCTGGGTAGGCAGTTGTGAGGGACCCAAAGAGGACAGGTTTCAAAAAAGAGGATTGCGCTTGTTTGATCTTATATGATTTGGGCTAATAAGCTCGTGGGCGCTATGCCGAGAGGTCTGGGGTGGCCTCCCAGCCTCTACCACTATTAGGTGGAATGGGTACCACACCCAAAAAGGGCATGTCCCTACTTCGACTGCATGTGGTACAAGGGGCTGCCACTGGTGTCACGGCACTGGATCGAAGTGTCATATGTCCCATGGAGGCATATGACCCTGTGTCCCTAGGTAACCAGGGACCACACGGCGGCGAGGTCGTGGGCATAGTGGGCCCTATGATTTGAGGATGTACTCGCATTGCATATGGCATTGCATGAGGTTGGTCAACCATACCAAATATCCATGAGTTGGATTCAGTTGAGCATCTAAGCATATCATTATGTTTATGATATATATATATATACTTTTGACTTGGATTATGCTATTCTTTAAGTCGTCAGTATTCCAATTCGACAGTGGTTTTTAATATCAATATTGAACATGATTGTTTGAACATGCACATGTTTTAAAGAGCATATGATTTTAAACATAGCATGCATTGTAAAACTAGCAGTGATAGACTCCTACTGAGTATAGTATATACTCACCCTATCCTTAACATTTTTCAGGATAGTTCCATCCATGAGTAGAGGATGCCTATGTTAGTGCTACAAGCAAGAAAAATCAAAAGGAGACAACTATACATTTAAGTAAACACTCTACCCTTTGGACATGTATTTTTATTTATCTATAGTTGGGCTGTGAGCTGTGACTGGATAGACCTGGGAAACCATTTATGATTTCTAAAGTTTTTCAAAAACTACTTTGGTTGTTGTGAAAGCAAATGACACTCCAAGTTTTCAGAATGAATTTAAAACCAAAGATTTTCCACTACATTGCATGGTTTTTATAAAATGGTTTTCAAATAGAGATGCATCCCACCTTAGGAATTAGCTAGTGCATTTAAAAATGCATGGGAAAACCCGGGTCGTCACAGTTTGTAAGTAAGAAATGAAAATCATCTCCAGCTTCTTAAAATCATGGCAACCATAACATGACATGAATAAAAAAATGACATTCCCTCAAGTTAGGGCATTCCCCATAAGTGACGCACTGCATCAGATCCTAGGTGTTGTGAAAAATGGGCTAGGGTTGGTAGGGTATTCCCCCAGAAGTGACACACTACATTGGATCGCAAGTGTAGTGGAAAATAGGCAAGGGCTACTAGAGTGTCCTCTCAAAAGCAACATGCTACATCAGAATCCAAGTGTAGTGAAAAGGGGGCATGGGTTCATGCCATGGAGGTCAAGAAGTGTGCGGGTAAATAAGATATCTCAAGAGCATAAGATTCGTATCGCCACATGGAATATAGGAACATTGACAGGTAAGAGTTTGGAGTTAGTAAATACAATGAAACGTAGGAGAGTTAATATTGCTCATATCCAAGAAACCAAGTGGAAAGAGGTTAAACTAAAGAAATCAATGAGCATAAACTCTAGTACAAAGGAAAGGTTAATAACATAAATGGAAGTAGGAATAATAGTGGATAAAGAATTAAAGGATAAAGTTGTGGACATTAAAAGAATTAGTAGTAGAATTATAATAATAAGACTTATTCTATGAGAGCAGATTATAAATGTTATAAGTGCATACGCACTACAAGGTTAGAAGATATAATCAAGAGACAGTTTTGGGAAGATATGTAGGGAGACATACAAGAAATTCCTAACACTAAGGGGATATTTATAGGAGCAGAATTAAATGACCATGTAGGAAAAGAAAAGAAAGGATATGATAGGATACATGGAGGGTATGGTATTAGAGAATGAAATGAGATGGGAAAGCTATCCTTATTTTCTTTGTCATATAACCTAGCCATTGCAAATACATTCTTTAAGAAGAGGGATGAACACTTAATAACCTTTAAAAGTGAACTTCATAAAATTCAAATAGACTTTTTTCTACTTAGGAATACTAAAAGATCAATCTATAAGGATTGTAAGGTGATACCCAGTGAGAGTTTAACCTCGCAACATAGGTTAATGGTATGGATATCTATATTAAAAGATGGAAGAAAAGAAATGAACTTAATAGGTATCTAAAAACTAAGTGGTGGAACTTAAAAGGAGAGAAAATAACATCATTTACAAATAAGTTGATGGCAGAAGGAAATTGGAACTATGAAACATAAGTAAACACCATGTGGATTAATATGGATGAGTCCATTAAGAAAGTGGCAAAAGATGTCTTAGGAGTATCTAAAGGTAAAAGGAAATTAGTAAAGGAAACATGGTGGAGTGAAATAGTGGAAAAACTTATTAAAGAAAAATGAGTGTGTTTTAAAGCATGGAAAAAGACTAGAAATAATGAAAAGTTTAAGAATGCTAAAAAGGTTGCTAAGAGAATAGTAAGTGAGGCTAAACTTAAGGTATACGATGACCTCTATAATAGACGAGGAATAAGAGAAGGTGAGAAATATGTGTTTAAACTTGTAAAAATAAGAGAATAGAAGGATAAGGACTTAGATCATGTTAGGTGCATTAGAAGTGATGATCAAAGGGTATTAGTCAAAGATGACGAGATCAAACAAAGTTGGGAAACTCACTTTAAAAAATTGTTAAATGACAATGACTCTGAGAATATAAGGATTGAAAATACTATAAACTTAAATAACATTGGACATTATAGATATGAAAATAGGATTAGAATACCTGAAGTGAAAGAGGCCTTGAAAAAGATGAAATCAAGAGAGGCCACAGGGCTCGATGGTATACCAATAGAGGTTTGGAAGCATATGGGAGATGCTAGGGTATTTTGGTTGACCAAGTTGTTTAACAAGATTATAAAATCAAAGAAAATGCCGAATGAATGGAGGAAAAGCTCTATTGTACCAATTTATACAAATAAAGGAGACATACAAAGCTGCACTAATTATCGAGGGATCAAACTTATGAGCCACGCTGTGAAACTCTTTCAAAGAGTGATTAAGAAGAGGTTATGGCATGAGACAAGTGTATTGAAGAATCGGTTTGGTTTCATACCTGGGAGGTCTACCATGGAAGCTATTTCTTACTAAGATAATTGATAAAGAAATATAGGGAGAGGAGGAAAGACCTCCACATTGTCTTTATCAACTTAGACATAGCTTATGATAGAGTTCCTAAAGAGTTAATATGGAGGGTGTTGGGCAAGAAAGGGCTTTCACGGGGGTATATAGATATAATTAAAGATATGTATGAGGGAGCAGTAACAAATGTTAAGACCACTAGTGGAGACACTGGTGATTTTCCTATCAATGTAGGATTGCACCATAGATCGGCATTGAGCCCATACCTTTTCACGTTGGTTACAGATGAGTTAAGAAAACATCTGTATGAGGAGATTCCATGGTGCATTCTATTTGCAGATGATATAGTCTTACTTGATGAGATAAGGGAGGGCGTAAACACAAAGCTAAGTTATGGAGAGAAGCATTAGAATCCAAAGGATTTAAAATTAGTTGAATTAAGATAGAATATATGGAATGCAATTTTAGAGAGAGTAGGAGCGGAACACCAATTAAGATTGATAACCAAGAAGTCCTTGTAAAAGACCACTTTTGGTACTTAGGATCAATGATTCATGAGAGTGGAGAGATTAAGAGGGAGGTTACATAGAGAATCTAAGCGGATTGAAACAAATGGAGATGTGCATCTGGAGTTTTGTGTGATCAGGGAGTGCCACTCAAATTAAAAGAAAAATTCTATAGAATGGCCATAAGGCTGTCCATGCTCTATGGATCTGAGTGTTAGGTAGTTAAGGAACCTCATGTTCATAGGATGAGCATCTTGGAAATGAGGATGTTGAGATGGATGAGTG
The DNA here is from genome assembly GCA_035236585.1 of Warburgia ugandensis. Classification (NCBI taxonomy): domain Eukaryota; kingdom Viridiplantae; phylum Streptophyta; class Magnoliopsida; order Canellales; family Canellaceae; genus Warburgia; species Warburgia ugandensis. The sequence goes on from CP141130.1 coordinate 62,843,307, forward strand.
GCAAGACAAGAAAGGATAAAATTAGGAATGAAAATATTAGAGGAAACTTAGGGGTAGCACCAATAGGTAACAAGATGAGGGAGATTAGGCTAAGATGGTTTGGACATGTCCAAAGGAGACCAAAAATAGCATCAGTTACAAGGAGTGAGCCAATGCAAGTCGAAGGTTTGAAAATGGCAAGGGAAAGGCCCAAAAGACAGGGATAGAAGTGGTGAGAAAAGATTTAAAACTTTCAGACTAAATGAAGCCATGGTACTTAATAGAGAGGAATAGAGGAATAAGATTCATGTAGTAAACCCCTAATTGGGATAAGGTCTTGATGATGATGATGATGAAAATCTTAATAACTTGTAAAGTGAAGATGGGGGCCCCAACACTTATTTCCTTCATGTATAACATGTGATTGACAAGCAGACACATGATGACTATCTTGATTAAAATATAATTCCTTCAATTCAATATATACATCGCATGTTAGAAATAATTTAACATGTCCCCACATATAAAATCTGAACCAACCCAAAGACCGTTCTCACCAACATCACATATATAATCTAATTCAATCTTCCCGTTTAGTTCGAATGATGGCATGGTTGAATTGATACAAGGGTAATCAATTACCGTGTCACCTAGGTCACCTTCATTGTAAAAATCCATTAAGGAGGTTGATAAAATAGATGACCATGTCATATCATGTCTATCTTGTACATAAATACCAATTTCTCTTAAGATGCAACAATAAACTAATCATTTTTATAGCTGATCTTTATGAGGTCAACCAATGTTAATCCAAGAGCACCAGTTTTGATGCTATTTTTGTTGTGTTCCACCCAATCGCACTTAAACACAACCATAGTTCTACAAGTATAATCCAACTCTCATATCTCATGTATAATGCCATAATAAGTCCCATTCTCTACAATTGGATTGTTGTCCTTTGAACTGGAAAAGAAAGTAGCTATAGCAACTAAGCTAACACCACTACCTTGTTATGCTCTTGAGTTATCATAGTTTTTTTTTGTGTTAAACTGATAACCATTGATGGCATAACCAACATACTTTATTACTTTTGGTTGAGATCACATATCCATCCAGCCAAAGGATTTATAAATGCAATGGCCTGGAACATATCGCTCATCTAAAACCTATGTATAATATTAATTAAATTAAGTGAGAAGCACAATGTACATGTGCATATGCAATTACAAATCAATTAAGTGAATGATGCATTAATTTATTGTAATCTAATTAATTACCTTTTGACGGAACCAACTAATGAAGGAGCGGCAATGTTCATCTTGCAAACACTTCTATTTCTTTGCATCTCTTGGATACCTCTCTTTCAAAAAGTCCATGTGCTAGCTACAATGAAGGGATGAAAATTATATATAACATGCATGCCATTAATTAATACATTTCATTTCAACATGCATAACAAAATGTAAAGTAAAGAAACCTCAAAGAGAGTGAGCACTTACTCAATTTATGGTTGAACTTCATCGACGTTAATGTTTTGCATAATATAAATGTGTGCATGGTCTCATTCGCTATGGTCAATGGTTGATACACAACCACTCGATATAGGTTCATTGACTTTTGGATCATTTAATCTAATTGATCATTTCTTTCTCAGGATTCCAATAGCATCTGCTCCTAATAAATACTCAATGAAAAACTCCACTGCTTCTTTTCCATTGGATTGTGATTTTGTACATACCCTTTTAACACCTTCATGTACCTCTCAAATGGTACATCCATCTCAAATAGACTAGTCCACATAGTCTAACCTCATTAATGAGGTCCACTATTAAGTGTACCATGATATTAAAGAAGGATGGTGGGAAGATTGTCTCAAGCTCGCATAAGTTTGTAACTAGATGCTCCTATCTTACATGTAATTTGGAGCTATCCACCACCTTCTTGAATAAAGCATGAAACAAGTCGCATACTTTAGTAATAGGTCATCTAAATTTATCTAATAGTGTTGAATGTATTCCTATAAGTAGGAATTATTGATTCAATGCATGACAATCATGTGGCGTTATCCCTAAGAGTTTCAGCTCTTCCATGGAGACTATTTCTAAAGCTTGAAGAGTACTCATCTGAGACTTTGATATTTGACAAGGTTTTACATACTATTCTTCTCTCTCCTCTACCAAGGGTATAATTTGCTTTAGGCAAGTAAGTTCCTTGGCTGTTCCTATCCTATGGATGTAACCTTCTCTTTAAACCTATTGTCATAAGATCCATTAAGCTACATGTCCATCCTTTGTTCTTCTGGGCATGTTGTGCAATGTACTCGTCAAGCTTTCACATATGTTCTTCTCAATATGCATGACATCAAGCACATGGAGTACATACAAGGATTTTCAGTACATAAGTTCAATGAATGTTGACTTCTTCTTCCAACAACTTTTATAGATGATGCCATATGTATGCATAGTTGTCTTCTTCCCCCATGAGACATTAATGTTCTTAACCTATTCCAATACTTGTTGCCTAGTCAATCTATTTGAAGGTGTCCTCGTCTCCACACTACCATTAAAATTCCCCTTCTTAAAATGGTATAGGTGGCTTCCACACAACCATCTTCTGTGGCATAGGAATGCCATCTTCCTACCATGTTGAAGCTATACGACACATATTTGGTCACTATAAATAGGACATGCATTGTACCCCTTCACAGTGCATTTGGCCAAATTATAGTATGTAAGAAAGTCATTTATTGTCTACAATAGTATAGCCTTAAGAGTGAATGTCTCTTTCTTGATGCATCATAAGGTTCAATCGCTACTTCCCACAACGTCCAAAGGTTATCAATCAAGGGAACCAAGTATACATCAATGTCCTTCCCAAGTTGCTTGGGACATGATATTAACATAGTTAACATCATGAACTTCCTCTTCATGAACAACAATGGTAGTTTGTAACAAACTGTTATAATAGGCCAACAACTATACTTGTTGTTGGTAGAATCGTGAGGATTAATCCTGTCTACGAATATTGCAAATCATAAATTCTAAGTTCTTCTCCATAATCGGGCCACATGGAGTCTACAAGCTTCCATGCTAGACTAACTACAGGATTGCATAATTAGACTCTCTCTCCTTGACATGTCATATTAGTTTCTTCACTATTTATTCAATACAACATTCTTTGGAACCTTGGAATAGGTGGGAAATACCATAGGACCTTTATAGGAACATCTTTCACTTGCCGACCAGTTGAGTTCTTCTTCTACTTCCGTCTTGAATATCCATAAGTTGGGAAAGAAATCTCATCATAGTGCTCCTTCCTAAATAAGATGCAGTCATTAGGATAGTCGTGTATCTTTTCATACTTCAACCTTAGTGCAACCAAGGTTTTCTATGCTTCCAATGTTAACCTAGCTAGTTTGTTCTCTTTTGGTAGAATTTTACCAATTAATTTCAACAATGCTATAAAACCTTAATTTGAAAAAGCAAATCTTAATTTCACATTGTAAAGATCAATCACTACAAACAACTTCATATAATTTGTAAACCCATGTACAATGGCTCATTGGCTTCCTCTAGTGTGGTGTGGAATTGTTCAAGATCATCTTGGAAGTCATCATATGCATCTCAAAACATAGGTGCAACTGTACTATTTGCTACACTTCCTACAGTGGCTCCATCATCATATACACTTTCCACCCCTACTAACAGCCTATGAGACCTATAATAACCTTTTTTAGGTTTCCACATCTCAAGCATGAACATCACATCCAACTACAATCACCACTCGCCCTAACTACAAGCTCTATGAACTTTTCTATTCCCTCCTCATACTCACTTGATGATCTTTTTGCAGTCAACCAAACATATATATTTGTCTAGTTTGTCAAAAAATTGAAGTTCATATGCATGCAAACACTTTCTAGATATGAAAAGATTAAGAATATTGGGTTAGGCACTTCACCAAATATTTAATGTGTAAAGAAAATGTTAATACAAATGGAAAAAACATGTATAATATACATATCAAAGGACATTACCATTCAGCTCTAGGTTTGGAACAAGAAAGAATGATGCAAAAGAATGACTAATCAATATACACATGAATGATCCACACACACAGCAAAGGAAAATTTTAAGAAAGTGAATTTTATATCCATAAACATCAAATTAATTAATTATAAACCAAAAACAAGAAAGAATACATGCCAAAACCAATATTAATTGAGGAAATGCAATTTTGAGACCAAACATACATAAATCCAACTCAAATATATGAGTTTTTCCTATAAGTAGCCAAGTGTAAAAACTGTAGGATTAACTTGGTGTTTTAAAAAGACAATTTAATTGACATTTTTAGAAAACCATCTTATGGGAGGGACTTTATAAGATGATTTCCAAAAACCATCTCATAAAACTAACTTTATAAGATGACTTCAAAAACCATCTAATAAAACTAGATTTTATTGGACAGTTTGGGAAAATTGTCCTGTAAAATGTGAGGAATAGAAGACGAATTCAAAAATTGTCCATTTAAAGCTAAATAATATAGGATAGTTTTCATAAATGACCTTATATTAGTAAACTTTATATGATGGTTTTGGCAAAACTAGCTTATATTTTAAATCTTTATATGACGGTTTTCCAAAACCATCCTATATATATTAGGACGATTTTCTCAAAACTGTCTTATAGAGTACGATTATATAAGATGATCTTCTCAAACTGTCTTATATGTTTTTTGTAAGAAGGTTGTGTATAAAAAATATTCTATTTGTCGTCTTGTAAACCCCCAATTTTACTAGAGTTGGTATTTCTACACAAGACATCCCAGCTTACCTAGAGAATATACTTTGCACAAAAGTAAAATTTTTAAATATCTAGCTCCAACTTTCTTAAGTCATCAATAAGTTGATGGGACTTAACTTGACCTCCTTACTTTCAAGTTGAGTTGCATTGTCATTCACAAAAATTCTATGCTGCTAAAACATTTTAAGCCTTTAATTTGTGAGGGCTAGCCATTGAATATAGCCATATATAGCATTGTAGTTTGATTTCCAATTTTAACCATTTGTTTATAAGACAAAAAGCAAAAGTCTACATTGAACAACATTTTGATTTTTTCAACAGCCATTTTTTTAGTAAAGCAAAGAATTGTAATCAAAGATCTCACATCCCCTTAAATGTAGGTCAAGTAACTATTCAAACATGCAACCATGCATATTCTAGGGGTGATGACTATAGAGAGTTGACTTTGGGCCCAACCTAACCATCTTAGGACAAATTTTAATTTTTGATGATTGCATGTTCTCACCCAAGGAAGCCTCATTTATAAGAGATACACCAAGCCAATAGACATTATAAATCACTACGTATAACTATTGAGTGCTCAATATTGTATCCAAAAACCCCAAAGTTTGTACTATTTTAGTGCATTAGATTGATCATTTTTACACTCTTATGATGGATTTGCACTAAAGCCATAATCAAGTGTATTTTCACGGTTAAATCGTCAGCCAAAGAAAATTAAGTTTAAAACCAATAGTAAATTTTACTAATTAAGATTTTTATACATTTTATAGGTCCTATGTTAAGAACTTGCTAGAGAGATCAAGCTGATCAACAATTTATGTTGTCGATCAAGCTTAAATATAAATGGATAGCTCAATTGATTTAATTTTGATGAACCAAATCAAATGAAGAATTAAAAACCCAAGTCTTTGAGGATCAATTCATCTATTTCACCACCAAGCACATGCAAGTTTAGATCATTTACACTATGGTGTCAAAGTGAAGATCATACATGGATCCTAGTCAATCCTTCATTCTTTCACACATCACAAGTCCACAAGGTTGTGAATGTATAAAATAGAAGTGTATAACATATAGATGATAAGGGAGAGTATGAGATATAGTGTGATGATGAGGGATTTAACTTAATGCTTTCCTAAAGTGAAGATCAAGTAAAAAACAAGTGATTAGAAATGGATGGGAGGGTGAAGGGTGGAGGTATTAAGGATGATATCTCTACGATGAAGCCATGTGTCACAAGGAGAGTTTCTTAACTTCTTGCAAAGAAGAGGGAGCTATTAAGTCTATGGAGAAAAAGCACTTAGAATCATTCCACTTTCATCAAAGATTGGTGTGATAGTAAGAGAGAGTCAACGGTAGGTGAATAATTGACTCAAGGAAATAGGGAGTAGTTGCTAATATTAGCTACTCCTCACTCTATATAAGGAGGAAGAAAAAAGGAAAGAGAGAGGAGCAAGAAGAGGAAGAAAAATAAGAGGTGGACTTGGAGGGAAGAGAAAAACTCCTTTCCCTTCTTAATCCATTAGTGTAGTAAGCATTCTACTTCATTGAGTTTTTTGTATTTTCATGTAATTTCCCTTTTTTAAGATCTTGCAGTGAAGATGGGAAAGTTTTCATTGAAAAGTCTCTCTTTCCTTTTCATTTGTTTTGATGTTTCAACCATAACCATAGCATGTAAGTGTTACTACTTTGTTCCACCCACTACTACTGACATTCTAGCTTTCAAATGTTATGAATGGAGTGAGCTATACGTTAAATCTAGTAAAGGGGAAGCTAGAACCAAGTTATCTAGCATTCACTTAAAATATTTTCATTGGGAGAGATAAGAAAATAGGGAAAATTCTAGGTTTTTCCAACTTTGTTTCACTACTGCTACCTTATAGGTGTGTAGTAATAGAACTTTGAATTTCTCCCTTATGATCATTTATTTTTGTATTGATCAATTACCTAAATACTTGATAATGCTCTCATCTCATCCAATAATAAGTGAAATGAATTTTTCCTAAGGAGGATGGGAGTAGAGAAAGATATTTTCATCCTTGCCTTTTTTTCACTATTACTATAGGAGAAAACAAAGCATTGGATTTTCCTTATTTTAGTCATGGTTTTGCTTACATTTTAATGATCTAAATCATTGTAAATGTTCTCCTAAGACTTAGGAAGAAGTTCCTGTTTCTAACAATTTCTTTGAGTTTTGGGTGAGCTTTCTTAAAGACAATGATAATAGGTACTGTTTTTGTACTATTACTATCTATGATGAACCAGTCATATTTTGTATCAACTATCTTCATCTCTATTTATTTTCTTCAAGATCTAACATACACATGGATTCCTTGGCATCCAATTATTGAGATAAAAAATTTCAAGAAAAAATAGATGTTTAAGTTGGATAAATTAACAGCCAAAGTGACCAACTCCACACTCTCACTACAGTACACAGTGGCATGGAGTACATAAAGAATTAGTCATATTTTTTATAGAATATCTTCATATCTTTAGGTTTCTATTAAAAATCAACTGTACAATTGGATTAGTTGATATTTAAGCATACTAGATAGAAAATTTTAGAGAAACATTCAATCTCTAAAGTGGTGAAATAATTGGCCTAAGTACCCCTACTCATCACACTCATTGGGTGCATGCAATAAAATTCCTACAACACCCAATTGCTAGTGACACTTGTGCACTTTAATGCATGTTTACCCATAACATATTTCTTATCATATTTTAGCATAAAATATCTTCTTCTTTTTAAAAAAAATGATCATGTAAGTAATATTTTAGCATATTAATCATCAGCAAATGACCATGCATGGGTTTGCTCGGTAAATTCAAAAGTTTATTTTTGTAGGAAATAAACTTTAAAATGTTGCACTAATTTCAAGCACATGTTTTTTCTTCATTTCTTTGCAAATTTGTGAAATTTGAGATGGAGGTTCTTGGATACATTTGAAATATGATGAGCAAATGACAAGTTGAATAATCTTCTAAAAAATTAGAAATATTTAATGTTACTTGTTTATTTCATCTTTATTATTGTTTCCTTGTACTTTTGCACTTTTTCTCAAATCATTGTAATAAGAAAGTAAGTGAAAAAAATAGTGGAAAGTAGATATTACTTATCATAGATTTTAGGATAGTTATTTGCTTTAGTTGTAGCTTAGTTTAATTTATTTAAATTTTTATTACTTTAAAATTTATTTAAATAATTTATGTTACATTAGAAGTTATGTTAGGCTAGTTTATTCTTTCCCTCGTATTAGAGTGGTCCTAGAATAACATTAGAGAACACCATTCATTAATTCTTAATGTCATAAATGTCTTAAAATTTTAATTTAAAATTTACTATAATTTAGAAAAGACTGAATTTCCCTTAATACAATTCTTTGATTCAATGTCATTACCTTTCATAATGAATACTTGGAATTAATCTTTGATTCATTACAATTAGTTTTAAATGAAATATTTAAAATTCAATAATCTATACTTCTTGAGTTATAAAGAAGAATAACCACTGCTGGACCATAATGTTAGTCTAGATGATCTCTAATCCTAACCTTCCACTACTACACATGAGGCCTTTAAAGTTGGTGTAAAGAAGTTGTTATTTCGACTACGGACTTCGTGGATATTTTACAAATCTTTTAGAAAAAAACAACTTTAAAAGTCTACACTTAAGAAGTCATTTAATAGAAAAATGACTTCTTTAGCCTGGCACGAAGAGGAATTTTTATGCGGGAAAGGACTTTTAAAGTCGCTTTTGGGAAATGACTTTAAAAGGCTTAACTTTTGAAATTGTTTACTTATAAAGGACTTTAAAAGTCATTTACTTTTAAAGTCGTTTACTTATAAACAACTTTAAAAGTAATTTACTTTTAAAATCATCTACTTATAAATTCCTTCAAAAGTGAATACTTTAAAATTCATTTAAGAAAAATGACTTTAAACGCATAAAAAATTCTCTTCATGCTGTACTTTTAAGTCATTTGAATAAAATAACTTCAAAATTTTTAACTTTTGAAGTCATTTTTTGAAAATGACTTTAAAAGTTCTTCCTCATTAATAAAAGGTTTAAGTCATCTCATTTTTTCCAAGTATTCATTATGTAAGGTAATGACATTGAATCAAAGAATTGTTCATTTTTTCCTCATTAATAAAATGCCTCTACTCCTTGTCTCTCTCTATCCTATTTCCCTTCTTGCTTTCCATTTTAGATATTTTGATTGTTTGTTGGCATGAAAAATAATGTAAGTAAACTAAAGCCTCTTTTTATCATGCATGACTTTCTTGTTACCAACTCTGTCTATTTGCATTTTATATATCAAGTGGGTTTTGTCACTACAAATGATGGGGTTAAGAAGTGTATTAGATCATCATGGTCTCAATAAAAATCGTATGATTTCATTACAAACAACAATTGCTTCTCTCTCTAACTCTCATTATTAGAGAAAGGAAGACCATTATGATTTGTGGATATCATCTAAAATTAGGGTTTGATGAAGAGAAATGGTACCATCAAGTTGTCAAGGAAGTTGCAGCTTAAAGCTTTACCCTCTCTTCTCATAAAGTAGTTTCAGCTAAATACTAGAGGGGCTAGATTTTGATGAAATTAGTTTAGATTGGCTCTTTGATTATGATATTGTATTAAGAAGATCTAATAATATGTAACATATTATATATGTAATAAAAGGATGATAAATGAAGAGTTATTCTAAAAAATACTTTGATTTCCTTATTCACGTGTTTGTTTATGTGTGTGTGTGCCTGCATGTGCAAAAAATGAATGAATCAACACTAACTAACATAAAAACTAAATTTCATTGTGTATTTTTGTAAGATGTTGTAAAGTACTAATATAATTTATATTTATATATATATATATTTGAAGTGAAAACATATTAGTTTTAAAGTCATTTGTAGCAAATGACTTTAAAAGTCTGTATTTTTAAATTCATTTATAGAAAATAAGCGTTGACTTTTAAAGTCATTTACAGCAAACGAGTTTAAAAGTACTACTCTCTTTTAAGTTATATGTCATCAACTTTCACTTTGCTTTTTTCTATTGTCTTCATCTATACACAAAATATATTTTGGTTTTCATTATAGCTATCCTCAACCAAATCCCAACTGTGAATTGAAACTACATTCACATATTCACAATTGATTTCAGTTTCTGAGTCTTGGTTACTATCTCTTTGTTTGTCTTATATATATATATATATATATATGCATATTTAAAAAAAATTGCATGGTTATGGTTATTGTTAGAAACCTGTTTTAATGTAAAATATCTTTTTGAATGTATCTATCATATTTTGCTTCTTTTTTCATTTTTAATTGAAAATTTCTACATGACTGCATGTGTGTAATGTAGTTATTTTAAACACTTATAATTCTTATATACCTAGTATTTGGTAAAATGCCTAACCTAACCTTTTTGATATCTAGCAAGTCTCCATACATAGATTTACTTCAATTTCTTGAGATAATTAACAAATATGCTTGGATGACTGCAACAAGAACATCAAAAGAATAGGGGGAGGGAATAAAAAATTTCATAGAATATGCACCTAGGGTAGGCATTAATCGTAATTGTATGCTCTATCCATTGTCAAAATGTGAAACCTTGAAAAAAGTAACTATAGGAGTGTTGAGGGAACACTTGTGCTTCATGGAATCAATGGAAGCTATTGCCCATGGATTTTTCATGGAGAAGAACTTTCACATAGGCCATCAACAAGGCCTAGAAGATATGAAGACACTTAGGAAGTGTTGTAGACAGTACAACTGTACCGATGTTTCAAGATGCATATTATGACTTCTAGGACAACCCTGAACAATTTCATACTAAAATATTAAAGGAAGCTTATGAGCCATTGTACCTTGAGTGTAAAGAATATACCAAGTTGTCTACAATGGTAGAACTTTACAACGTGAAATCAATATTTGGTTTTTCATATCAAGGTTTTACATAAGTCTTAAAAGTAGTAAGTAAGATGCCATGGAAGGATAATAAATTGGCAAGGTTTGCATGGACGGCGAAGAAAACCCTGGCTGCACTAGGGTTGAAGTATGAAAAGATACATACATATCCTAATGATTGCAGCTCGTACAGGAAAGAGAACAAGGATAAAACTACATGCCCAACTTATAGATAGTCAAGATGAATGTTAAAGATGAATTCAGCTGAGATAGTTACAAATGTTCCTGCAAAGGTTCTATGGAACTCCTTATTCCGAGGTTAAAAAGAAAGTTCCATATTATAGAAACAGTGAAGAAATTAGTATGGCATGCCAAAGACAAAGTAGTTGATAGCTTTTCATTCCATCTAGTAGATGGCCTAGCATGGAAGCTTGTAGACTTCATGTGGCCTAATTTTGATAAAGAACCTAGAAGCCTATGACTTACATTATCTGCATATGAGATTAATTCTTAGGGTTCTATGAGCAACAAATATAATTGTTGGCCATTATATTAGTTTGTTATAGCCTCCCACCATTTCTATGCATGAAATGGAAGTTTATGATGTTAACTATGTTGATATCGGGTACAAAGTAGCCAAGGAATGACATTTGTGTGTACTTGGGTCCCTTGCTCAATGGTCTTAAGACATTATGAGACATAGGTGTTGAAGCATATGATGCATATACGAAAGAGTCATTCACCTTAAAGGTTATATTGTTGTGGACAAATAGTGATTTCCATGCATATGATAATTTGTTTAGATGCACCATGAAGGGTTACAATGCTTATCCTATCTTTAGTGATCAAACATGTGCTATACAACTTAAACATGTTGGGAAAATAGCATTCCTTGGCCATAGAAGATGGTTGCATAGAGAGAATCCATACCATTTTAAGAAGGGAGAATTTAACAATAATGTAGAGATAAGGACAACTCCAATGATGTTGATAGGATGATAAGTATTGGAACAGGTTAAAAACATTAATGTTTTATGGGGAAAGAAGAAATCAAGTAAACAAGTAGGTGAAAGCAATTGCAAAAGTTGTTGGAAGAAAAATCAATACTCTTTCGGCTTGCATATTGAAAATCACTGCATCTATGCAATGTCCTTAATGTCATACACATTGAGAAGAATGTGTGTGAAAGCTTAACTAATATCATGCTTGATATCCCAAGAAAAACAAAAGATGGACTTGTAGTTTGAATGAATCTTATGAAGATGGGTTTGAAGAGGAGGTTTAGGGGTAGTCGATGAACATACCTACCTAAAGAAATTACACACTCAATAGTGAGGAAAGAAGAATAGCATGTAAAACCCTACCCAAGGTCAAAGTCCTAGATGGGTACTCTTATAACTTTAAAATATTGTGTCTGTGGAAGAGCTGAAATTGTTGGGGATGAAGTCCCACGATTGCAATGTATTGATGCAACAACTCTTGCTTGTAGTAATACGTTTAGTGTTATCGTACGTTGTTAGGGGAGCTATTACAAAATTTTGCTACTTCTTTAATGCTTTGTGCAAGAAGGTGGTGGATGTTTCAAAATTACAAGAAATTCAAGGACATCTAGTGACAACTTTATATGAGCTTGAGATAAATTTTCCACCATTCTTCTTTGACGTCATGGTATAGTTAAAAGTGTACCTCATTGTTGAGGGTAGACTCTGTGCACTAGTTTACTTATGATGGATGTACCTATTTGAGAGGTACATGAAAATTTTAAAAATGTATGTACAAAATCATAATCGGCTAGAGGGGTGCATATCCGTATGTTATACTATAGAGGCATTGGAGTTTTGAACAAAGTACTTATTAGGAGTCTATGCAATTAGAATCTTGAGAAAGAAACAATCATTTGCCTTTCATGATCCCAAGGTTGGTGAACCTCTATCGAGTGGCAGTGTATCGACTGTTGACTATAAAGAATGGGGCCAGGTGCATCTTTATGTGTTGCCAAATTTTCATGAACTCCAACTTTATATTGAGTAAGTTGATCATGCACTTAGGTATTAATGGTTATATTTTCTTTGATCTCTCCATTTATTTTTGTGTGTGTAGTGAGCAATAGATGTCCTCGAGGCAAAGAAACAGAAGTGACTACAATTTGAGCATTATCTCAATTTCATTACTTGGTTCCATCAAAAGGTAAAATGAAAGAATTCACACTTAATAAATTACATTCTGTATATATATATATATATATATATATAATCTTACTTGCAACAATCATATCCTACTTAATATGTATATACACAGATTCAAGATTAGTGAGAAGTAGCAGGTAATGGTATATCGAAATCCATGGGCTAGATGGTGATGGAACCATGATCAAAAGTAATAAAATATGTTGGATATGCCATTAGTGGTTATTGCTTTTACACAAAAGATTGTGATAACTCTAGAGTGAAATAGTTAGTGGGTTAGCTTAGTTGTTAATGCTACATTCTTTTCCAGTTCAAAGGATAATAGGCCAATAGTGGCGGATGATATTTATTACATGGTTAAAAGAGAGATATGGGCCTTGGATTATACTTCCAAAATTGTGGTTGTGCTTAAGTTCCATTAGGTGGCATCTCGAGCAAAACAAGTATTATACATGCAAGATGGATGTGATAAGAGATGGTCAACTATTTTATCATCTTGTCTGAGGGACTTTTATGATGAAGATGACCTGAGAGATACTAAAATAGACAACCCTTGCATTACTAAAAAAATCTCATCAATCAAAGTATTGGGTGAGAATGAGGATTATGTGTGTGATAATGGTGAGGAGGGTACATGGGTTGAAAACAATATATGAGGGGCCTATATACATTGTATTAGCCAATTGCAATATATTTCAAATTTATCATGACCTATATGGATTGAAGTGAGATGAATACTATATATATGGCATTATATATATATGTATGTAATTGAAGATTTATTTGAAAAATAAATTATTTTGAATATTCTTGTATTTATTATGTATAGAATGCATGAATTGACGCTGACTTCATAAAAACATCACTTTCATTGTATTTAAGTAAGAGATTATAAATACTAATATAAAATACATACATTTGTTGTGAAAAATATATGAGTTTTTAATGTCATTTGCAATAAACAACTTTAAAAGTTTCATACTAAATAAGTAGTTTGCTGTAAATGAATTTAAAAGTACTAACTTTTAAAGTCATTTACAGACTTTAAAATTTCTACCCTAATTTGTGCTATTCTCAAACATATCCCAATTGTGAGTTGGAATTACATTCACATATTCGCGGTCGATATCAATTTTTGAGTACTAATTAGAAACTTGCCTTTTAATTGTGTAAATAGTATCTGGTAATGCCTAATCGATGATCTGACATTATCAATAGGTTCCCCATTCCTAAACTAATAAAATGAATCAAAATTTTCAAAGATCTAACCTAAGAAAATTTGACAGACTAAATGAGGATCATTGATCTGTAACTATGCAAACTGATTGGTCGATGATCAGAACTACAACAACCTTGCCAGAGTTCTAATCATTGAGTTTTAACTCTTAATAACAAATGTGATTACTCAAAATTGATGGATCCTAAACAAAATTATCAAATCAAAATCTTTGATTGTCTGAACAAGATCTTAAGCTTAGACCTAAACACTTTGAGTATAAAATTAGAATCTAAAATACTAAGTCAGACCCCCATAAACTATTGGATCTGAATCTTTAGACCTATATTATCCACCAATAGAGCTATCTGACCTGTAATATAAATCCAAACCATTATGTCATTGATGGATGACAGATCTGGGATGGACCTAATCATATACATATGCAATCTATGACCAATGAAATGTAGATGGTTTATGATTGATGTGGACGGTCTCGATCAAGTAGCGTCACTATGATCCAACAATGATTTGACACTTTTGGGCAATCTATTTAACATCAAACAAGGACAATCTAGGTAAATTCTTTCCCTAATTGCTTCAAACTTTGATTTTTGTTTTGTGTACATAATAAATCAAAAACTTTTGTGAAATTTTGGTAATCATTAACCTTATTTTAGTGAACAAATCTTAGATGTAGACTTGTAAATGGTTTCATCAAGAAATTAGGTTATAGTAACCATTGATCTTTCATTAAATTGTGAGATATGAGTTTTTGATAGCTGGTAACCATCACATTTCCATCAAAAGCTCAAGTTCAAAACACGAAGTTACTACTTTTACATAGTAAATAAAATTATCTATAAGATTGTCTAGAAATGTAGAATTTGACCATTTGTACACAAATCAAGGTTGTAGATTTACTTCAGATTGTCAATATAAATAAAATTCATATATCTAGAGCAAATTAGATTATATCAATAGTTAATAGGCATTGATATGTACAACCTATATTTGAAGAATAAGATTTAAATGACAATCTGTGGATCCAGACAATTGAACAAGTGGATACCAATACCATCTTAGGATAGCTTGAAATACTAGTAATAAACTAAATCTTCAATTTAGAAGACTGATTCAATTTGTTATATATGTATATATATATATATCAAATCAGCAACGTACCATAGTTTCCCTAGTTAGAAACGTAGAGTCCATAGAATTGGGAGAGCTACCTCTAAGAAGGTTGAACAGGTATGTTGTATTTGTGAAAGTACTATGCATGCTATTTAGGAATGCCCTACAATCTTAGCATTCCAAGATGTGCTTCATGAATAGGCGAATACCTTAAATTCATATAAACAACAACTTTTCCCATATTCTAAGACATACAACCCTAATTGGATAAATCATCCCAACTTCAGTTAGAAAAATGGACCAAATGCTAATGTCTCACACCAGGCCCCCTTCCAACCCCACCAAGGACCACATGTAATGACTCCATTTTTGTGACATTGAAATCCCAAGTTAGTACTGAAAAGTTTACTTTTTGGAGATAAGGGTATTTTGGTCATTTCATTATTCACCCTGACTGGACCCAGAAATTTGGTTCTGAGAGTAGTACCTTTATGTGCATCTTGGAAAAAATAATCCAACAAGACCAAAATCACTCAAAACGGAGTTAAAATGAGCAAGTTATTGCCCTTTGAAGTTTAAGGGCAAAAGTGTAATTTAAATTAAAAACGGATTTGGCCTGAGAAAAACAGGGACCCGTTTTGACACGGGCACCCCTCTTCTTCCTAAACCTCTTGGAGGGTTTTAGAACGGCGGTGTGCAGGGGAGAAACCACCGCCATTCTGGAGGTTTCTCCACTGCCATTCTATGGCCGTAAGAAGCCCCTCCAGAACCCTCTTCGAGCTCTATAAATAGAGCTCTTGGGCGCCTCCAATGGCAGCCCAAAAGCTTGGAAAAAACCCATCGTGGAGAGGTAGGCAAGAGGAGAAAATGTGGAAACAACCAAGCCACGAACCATGTATGCCCAAAACCCCTCCAAACCCATCTCCCCTTTAGTCTTAGGATGAGTTTTCCCAAGTTTCTGCATGAAAAACCATGCAAAACGGGCCTCTAGGGAGCCACAAAGGATCTATGTACACTTGATATTAAAATGCCCATAACTTGGGTTCTAGGACTCTGATTGAGGCATTGCGAAAGGTGTTGTATTCGTATCGACAAGGCGGACACACCCAGACCATAAAATACCTGTTCAAAGCCCTATCTAAGGTGGGCATGACCCTTAAACTATGATAGTGGTGCGGGGACACTAAACCTTTGTAAACTTGACGATACCAAGGCCCAGTTAGGACCTTAGGAGACCCATAGGCATGGGAATGAACTCTTAATGCCTAAGTAGTGAGATCACCCATTCTAAAACCTATAGAAATAGGCCAAGCTAACCTTGTTCCCCTAAACTATGAGCAGGAGCATATGAGGACAAGGGGGCTAGCGTGACCAAACCAGGTAGGTGGTCTATCGCTACTAGACTTTTAAAAAGAGCCCATGATTGTTTTGAGAATGCATGCTTTAAGTATAAGTTATACGACTTGTTTAGCATGACTTAATTTTATAAATGAATTCAGCATGCATATGATAAATACATTATGCATAGACATGTTTTACAAACGATTACATAAATTGCATGATTTGTGGTTATTGAGTTTTGAAAAAAATTGCATGTCCTTAAGGGTTACCAAAAGACGCTGGAGTGCCCAAAAGACGCTGGGTAGGCAGTTGTGAGGGACCCAAAGAGGATAGGTTTTGAAAAAGAGGTCTTTGCTTAATTGATCGTATATGATTTGAGCTAGTAAGCTCATGGGCGATATGCCGAGAGGTCTAGGGTGGCCTCCCAGCCTCTACCACTATTAGGTGGAAAGGGTACCACACCAAAAAAAAGAAAGGCATCTCCCTATGTCGACTGCATGTGGTAGAGGGGGCTACCACTGGTGTCACGGCACTGGGTCGAGGTGTCATATGCCCTGTGGAGGCTATGACTGAGTGTCCCCAGGTACCCAGGGACCACACGGCGAGGAGGTCATGGGCATAGTGGGCCCTATGTTTTTGAGGATTTACTTGCATTGCATATGGCATGACATGAGGATGGTTGACCATACCATATATCCATGTGTTGGATTTAGTTGAGCATCTTATGCATATCATTATGTTTATGATATATATGATACTTTTGACTTAGATTATGCGATTCTTTAAGTCGTTAGTATTCCAATTCGACAATGGTTTTTAATATCGATATTGAACATGAGTGTTCAAACATGCACATGTTTTAAAGAGAATATGATTTTAAACATAGCATGCATTGTAAAACTAGTAGTGATGGACTCCTACTGAGTATAATATATACTCACCCAATCCTCAACATTTTTTAGACACAAAGTAAACACTTAAGGACAGGGTACGCTTGTGACAGAAGACACCCAGATTAAGTACAAGTAAGTAAACCCCTACCTTATCTTTCAATGTTACTTGATTGTAGTTACTCTCTGTAACTGAGGCTGTGACTAACACTTTCTTAGGAATAGTGATGATTTAAAAATATGACATGGATATATAATTTGAAAATATGTTTTGACACTCGGGGTTTTATACGAAAGATTGCTTTCCAAAACCAAAAGAATTTCATGCATTTCATATTTCTAAAATAAGAGATCTTGCCTTTTTATCAAACTTGCATCATAAAAAAAAAAATCGGGTCGTCATAGTTGGTATCAGAGCACGGTTTGATGTTACTCATAGCCTAGTTATGAGGAGAATACTAAGGTCTTGTGAATTACCTTGTGATTTACAGTTGCCTAGAAAGAAAGGAAGCAATGTTCCAAGACCTGAAGTCCCACCAGTGGACTCCACTGGGTCAGGCAATGGGATGGCTAAATTATTCCAGCAATTTCTACAGCATATGGGACAATACATGAGTAGTCAAAGCCAAATCCCTACCACCCAAGATACTTCCCCTGATAAAGTAATAGATAGGACTGAGGTTCAATTAGAAAGGTTTTAGAAATTAGCTCCCTCATTCACAGGAGAAGATGAAGCATCTACAGCTGAAAAATGGTTAATTGATATTGAAAAGATATTTAAAGCGATGAACATAGTTGAAGAAAGAAAGGTACCCATGGCCACATTTTTGTTTAGGGGAGAGACCACCTTTTGGTGGGAAACAGCGGAAAGGACTTATTTTGATAAGCAAGAATCAATAGGATGGGAAGATTTTAAAAAGGTCTTTAATGACAAATATTATCCTAAACACATAAGAAAATAGAAAGAAAAGGAATTTATGGACTTAGAACAAGGAAACATGACTGTCCAACAGTATGAAAATAGATTCATCAGCCTCTGAAGATTTGCACCACGTGCTTGTGCTGATGAGGAAGATGCAGCAGAAAGATTTGTAGATGGGCTCAACACAGGACTCAGGAACAGAGTTCTAGGTTTCCAACCTTCCACCGTAGCCAAAGCCGTAGAGATGGCCTCCCTATACAAAAAATATTATCAAAGGAATCAAGTGATGAAGGAAACTAAGAACATCAACACCATGAGAAATAAAGGAAAGAGACCATTTCAGTCACCTGGACCTAGGCCACCTTTCAAGAAGCCGTTTGAAAACAAAGGAAAAAGGCCAGACTGGAAGACATGCCCTAGGTGTAACAGGAATCATTCAGGCAAACCATGTCCCACTTTCAACATCACTTGCTATAGTTGTGGAGAATTAGGACATTTTGCTAGTAATTATCCTAAAAGGAAAGTTGAAGAGCGTCAAGAAGATCAGGTTCCAAGGAGCCAAGGACATGTCTTTGCCCTCACTTTTAGTCAAGCTCAGCCTTCAAATACAGTAGTGGAAGGTATTCTTTCTATCTATGATAAACCTGCTAAAGTTCTATTCGATACAGGCTCCACTCATTCTTTCATATCTCGGGAGTTTGCATCAACCTTGGACATTATACCACAGGACCTGGACTTCACTGTAGAAGTCATGACTCCTGTAGGCCAGGCACTTCCCACCTATTCGTATCTCTAGGATGTTCTCATTTTTGTCAAAGATCATTTGCTACCTGCCAATCTTATTCACTTAGATATGAATGACTTCGACGTCATCCTAGGTATGGACTGGTTAGCCCTTCATCAAGCCTTTGTTGATTGCTGCCAGAAATGTGTCACTTTTACCTTACCTAATGGAGACACTTTCACCCTCCAAGGAAGAAAGGATCATTCTGGAGCATGTGTTATTTCTGCCATGAAAATAGTTAAGCACATTGCTCAAGGATGCCCCTTCTTCTTGGCCAAGATTGAATCTGTCGAGAGTCCCCAACTAAAGCTAGAGGATGTCAAGGTAGTCCGAGAATTTCCTAACGTATTCCCTGAGGATTTATCAAGTCTACCCCCACCAATAGAAATTGAGTTTATCATTGACCTTATACCCGTTACTTCCCCCATTTCCAAAGCTCTTTACCGAATGGGTCCTGCAGAACTAAAAGAATTGAAGACCCAGTTACAGGAACTACTTGACAAAGGGTTCATATGACCTAGCATATCTCTGTGGGGAGCTCCAGTCCTTTTTGTTAAGAAAAAGGATGGCTCCATGAGATTGTGTGTAGACTATCGAATGCGAAATAGGGTCACCATTAAGAATAAGTATCCCCTTCCCCGAATTGATGATCTTTTCGATCAACTTCAGTCAGCCATAGTCTTTTCTAAAATTGATCTACGATCCGGGTACCATCAACTTCGAGTTAGAGAAGAAGATATCCCCAAGACAGGCTTCAAGACTAGATACGGCCATGATGAATTCAGAGTGATGTCCTTTGGTTTAACTAATGCTCCAGCCGCATTCATGGATCTCATGAATAGGGTGTTCAAGGAGTACTTAAATAAATTCATCATAGTGTTTGTGGATGATATCTTGATATATTCAGAAACTCCTGAAGACCATAAGGAACATCTAAGGATAACATTAAGCACCTTACGAGCACACAAGTTATATGCAAAATTCAGTAAGTGTGAGTTTTGGCTGGAAAAGGTTAATTTCTTAGGACACATTATTTCTCAAGATGTCATAGCAGTCGACCCCGCTAAGGTTGAATCAGTACAGAAATGGGAAAGACCTAAGACAATCACAGAAATAAGAAGCTTCTTAGGACTTGCCGGATATTACAGGAGATTCATTGAGGGCTTTTCACGAATTGCTTTACCTCTAACTAAGCTGACTAGGAAAGTCACAAGATTTGAATGGACTGATAAATGTGAGGAAAGCTTCCAGGAACTAAAGAAAAGGTTAACTACAGCACCTGTTCTTACCTTACCTTCAAGAAGTGGCGAATTTGAGATATACAGCTATGGCTCACAACAAGGACTAGGCTGCGTACTTATGCAACATGGGAAGGTAATTGCTTATGCTTCTCAGCAACTCAAGAAGCATGAAGTCAATTACTCAACCCATGACTTGGAATTAGCGGCCATAGTCTTTGCCTTGCAAATTTGGAGACATTATTTATATGGGAAAAAGTTTGAAGTTTTTACAGATCATAAGAGTCTTAAATATAGCTTTTCCCAACAAGACTTAAACATGCGACAAAGAAGATGGATGGAATACTTAAAAGACTATGACTTCTCCATTCATTATCACCCTAGAAAAGCTAATGTGGTAGCCGATGCATTAAGTAGAAAAACCCAAGGTATGTGTGCAAGTTTATTGACTAAGAGATGGAAGTTATTACAAGAAGTAATAACGTGGAAACCAGACATAAGTAAGCGCAAGATCATTATGGCAGGACTAACGATAAAGTCGGCTGTTAATGAAAAGTTTAAGCAAGAACAGAAAGGAGATCTGGATATATAAGCTTTCATAGGAAAACCAGGGTTTACTAAAGGGTAAGATGGTAGTGTTTACATGCAAGGAAGATTAGTGGTACCAACTAATGAAGAGTTAAGACAAGAAATCTTAAAAGAGGCTCATTGGTCTAAGTATACTATACACCTGGGAGGAACTAAGATGTATCAAGACTTAAAGAGACAATATTGGCGGGATGGTATGAAAAGAGACATAGGGGAATTTGTGGCAAAGTGTCTAACATGTCAACAAGTAAAGGCTGAACATCAAAGACCTACGGGATTGTTACAACCCCTTGAGGTACCCGAATGGAAATGGGACCATATTACCATGGACTTCATCGTAGGGTTACCCAAGACCTCTAAGGGTCATGACATGATCTGGGTAATTATTGATAGATTGACTAAGACAGCCCACTTCCTTCCTATACGCCATACCCAATCCACTGACAGCCTATCTCAGCTATACATCAAAGAGATAGTGAGTTTACATGGCATACCCCTTAGTATCACTTTAGATAAGGATAGCCACTTCACTTCACAACTCTGGAAGTCAGTCCAAAAATCCTTAGGATCTTCCTTGAACTTTAGCACAGCCTTCCATCCACAGACCGATGGACAGTCAGAGCGCACGATCCATATAGTCGAAGATATGTTGCAAACCTGTGTCCTCGATTGGAAGCAGAGCTGGGATGAAAACCTACCGCTAGTAGAGTTCGCGTACAACAACAGCTTTCAGTCGAGCATTGGCATGGCTCCGTACGAGGCGCTCTATGGGAGACCCTGTCGATCACCCACTAGTTGGAGTGAAGTTAGAGAGTCCAGGGTGCTCTAGTCTGAGCTGGTGGAGCAATGAACCGAGAAGGTCAAACTCATAAGGAGACGCCTCTTCACAGCTCAAAGCCGGCAAAAGAGCTATGCTGATCAAAGGAGGAGACCATTAGAATTCGACATAGGAGAGCACGTTTTCCTGAAGATATCTCCCACTAAAGGAGTTATGCGGTTCGGTATCAAAGGTAAGCTTAGTCCACATTACATAGGACCTTTTGAAATCTTGGAGAAAGTGGGAAAAGTGGCCTACAGGATCGCACTACCCCCTCAGCTATCTGAAGTGCATAATGTATTCCATATATCTATGCTAAGGAGGTACGTGCTTGACCCTACTCATGTCATCAACCATGTACCCATAGAGTTGACGGAGGATCTCAAGCTAGAGACGAGACCAGTTGAGATTCTGGATCATAATAGTAAGAAGCTGCGGAACAAAGACATACACTTAGTCAAAGTTTTGTGGAGAAATACGCACATGGAAGAAGCTACTTGGGAACCAGAGTCAGAAATGTGAGAAAAGTACCCCAAGATCTTTTGACTATATATATTGTAGAATTTCGAGGGCGAAATTCCCTTAGGGGGTAAGAATGTAATAACTCCATTTTTGTAACATTGAAATCCCAAGATAGTAATGAAAAGTTCACTTTTTGGAGATAAGGGTATTTTGGTCATTTCACTATTCACCCTGACTGGACCCAGAAATTTGGTCCTGAGAGTAGTACCTTTCGGTGCGTCTCAGAAAAAAGAATCCAACAAGACCAAAATCACTCAAAACGGAGTTAAAATGAGCAAGTTATGGCCCTTTGAAGTTCAAGGGCAAAAGTGTAATTTAAATTAAAAATGGATTTGGCATGAGAAAAACAGGGACCCGTTTTGATACGGGCACCCCTCTTCTTCCCAAACTTTCTGGAGGGTTCTAGAACGGCAGTGTGCAGGGGAGAAACCACCGCCATTCTGGAGGTTTCTCCATCACCATTCTATGGCGGTAAGAACCCCCTCTAGAACCCTCTTCGAGCTCTATAAATAGAGCTCTTGGGCACCTCAAATGGCAGCCCAAAAGTTTGGGAAAAACCCAACGTGGAGAGGCAAGCAAGAGGAGAAAATGTGGAAAAAACCCGGTCACGAACCAGGTATGCCCAAAACCCCTCCAAACCCATCTCCCCCTTAGTCTTAGGATGAGTTTCCCCAAGTTTCTGCATGAAAAACCATGCAAAACGGGCCTCTAGGGAGCCACAAAGGACCCAGGGACAGTGCTTGGGGCGCACTAGTTTGACAGGGTAGAACCAGGGCATCCCAAGGACGCCCAAGTCCCCATGGGACGAAAACGCATCGACCGCGTGAGAGAGAAACCAGCGGGCGCGTCCATGGACGCACCTGCAAATGAAAAAGACAAGCAAAAGCCCAGTGCGTCTGCTGACGCGCCCACTGGGGCACTCGCCATTGACGCGGGACATGTTAGCATCCCAGTCTTACACCTCGTATGGCCTTCTATGTACACTTGATATTAAAATGCCCATATCTAAGGTGGGCATGACCCTTAAACTATGGTAGTGGCGCGGGGCAACTAAGCCTTTGTAAACCTGATGATACCATGGCCCAATTAGGACCTTAGGAGACCCATAGGCATGGGAATGAACCCTTAATGCCTAAGTAGTGAGATCAACCATTCTAAAACCTATAGAAATAGCCCAAGCTAACCTTGTTCCCCTAAACTATGAGCAGGAGCATACGAGTACAAGGGGGCTAACGTGACCAAACCAGGTAGGTGCTCTATCGCTACTAGACTTTTAAAAAGAGCCCATGATTGTTTTGAGAATGCGTGCTTTAAGTATAAGTTATATGACTTGTTTAGCATGACTTAATTTTATAAATGAATTTAGCATGCATATGATAAATACATTATGCATAGACATGTTTTACAAATGATTGCATAAATTGCATGATTTGTGGTTATTGAGTTTTGAAAAAAATTGCATGTCCTTGAGGGTTACCAAAAGAAGTTGGAGTGCCCAAAAGACGTTGGGTAGGCAGTTGTGAGGGACCCAAAGAGGACAGGCTTTGAAAAAGAGGTTTTTGCTTGATTGATCGTATATGATTTTGGCTAGTAAGCTCATGGGTGCTATGCTGAGAGGTCTGGGGTGGCCTCCCAACCTCTACCACTATTAGGTGGAAAGGGTACCACGCCAAAAAAAAGAAGACATGTCCCTACGTCGACTGCATGTGGTACAGGGGGCTACCACTGGTGGCACGGCACTGGGTCGAGGTGTCATATGCCCCGTGGAGGCTATGACCGAGTGTCCCCAGGTACCCGGGGACCTCACGACGAGGAGGTCGTGGGCATAGTGGGCCCTATGTTTTTGAGGATTTACTTGCATTGCATATGGCATGACATGAGGATGGTCGACCATACCATATATCCATGAGTTGGATTCAGTTGAGCATCTTATGCATATCATTATGTTTATGATATATATGATACTTTCGACTTGGATTATTCGATTCTTTAAGTCATCAATATTCCAATTCGACAATGGTTTTTAATATCGATATTGAACATGAGTGTTCAAACATGCACATGTTTTAAAGAGCATATGATTTTAAACATAGCATGCATTGTAAAACTAGTAGTGATGGACTCCTACTGAGTATAATATATACTCACCCAATCCTCAACATTTTTCAGACACAAAGTAAACACTTAAGGACAGGGTACGCCTATGACAGAAGACACCTAGATTAAGTACACGTAAGTAAACCGCTACCTTATCTTTCAATGTTACTTAATTGTAGTTACTCTCTGTATCTGAGGCTGTGACTAACACTTTCTTAGGAATAGTGGTGATTTAAAAATATTCCATGGATATATAATTTGAAAATGTGTTTTGACACTCGGGGTTTTATACGAAAGATTGTTTTCCAAAACCAAAAGAATTTCATGCATTTCATATTTCTAAAACAAGAGATCTTGCCTTTTTATCAAACTTGCATCATAAAAAATAAAAAAACCAGGTCGTCACACCGCATGCTCCTAGACCATATATGCCTCGACAAAGGGGGTCGATGGATGATAATATTCAGTAGTTCATTCAATATTTGGAAAGGAAAAATGCCCAACTTAAAGCATCTATGAGTGACATGAAAAACATGTTCATACAATTAAAGAAAATCGTGGAAAAAGGAAAATTTCCTTCCCAACCACAAGAAAACTCTAAAGGTGCACATGTGCCAGGTAAATGGTTCTTTGAGTTTGAGCAAACTAATTTACTCGCCACTTTTTGAAATGGTAAGGTGCTTCAAAACAATTATCCCATTATGGCTGATAAAACTCAGGAGGAGCAATTAATTCAGATTTTAAAGAAGTACAAAGTAGCTATATATTAGACCCATGTAGATATTAAAGGAATCAACAATTTAATATGTACCCACAGAATTTATAAGGAAGATTGATGCTAAGTCATTCTGTCAAGCTGATCCAAATATGAAATAGGTGGTTAGTGTAAAAGTTTTAATTTTCTAAATGTAGGGATCATTTACCCCATCACTGACAATAAATGGGCAAGTCCAACCAAATTGCTACCCAAGAAATTTGGAGTAATAGTGGTCCCCAATGCTAACAATGAACACATTCCTACTTGAGTTATTACTAGTTGGCATATGTGTATTGATTATAGAATGTTAAATGTTGTCACTAGAAAGGACCGCTTCCAATTGCCCTTTGTTGATCAACTATTGGAAAGGGTAGTAGGATAAAAGTTCTACTATTTTCAAGATAGTTATCATGAATATAAACAAATAGAAATCACACTTGAGGACCAGGAACAAATTACATTCACTTGTCCTTTTGTCACCTTTGCTTATATTAGAATGTCATTAGGTTTATGTAATGCACTTCCAACATTTCAAACATGCATGCTGAGTATATTTAGCAACATGGTAGAGAGCTTTCTGGAGGTCTTCATTGATGATTTCATAGTTTTTGGAGATTCATTCAATACATGTTTGCAAAAACTTAAGAAAAGTCTTACATGATTGTGAAGAGGAAAACCTAGTGCTAAACTAGGAGAAGTGTCATTTCATGGTTCTCAAGGGAATAGTGCTTGACCGCATTGTCTCATAAAAAGAAATAGAGGCTGATCTAATTTCTAATCTACCCATGCCTCAAACATTAGAGACATTCATTCCTTCTTGGGACATGCTTGAGGTTTATAAAAGACTTTAGGGAAATATCTAAACTATTGTGTAACCTCCTAACTAAGAACACCCCATTCAAATGGACTGGTGCCTATCAAGAAGCCTTTACTATGCTGAAAGATAAGTCAACCACCATACCTATCATGCAGCCACCTAATTGGAAAGTGTCCTTTTAAATCATATGTGATGTGAATGACTATGCTATAGGTGCAATCTTAGGACAAAGAAAGAATAAGAAGCCCTATGTCATCTACTATGCAAGTAGGACAGTTAATAGTGCACAAATGAATTATTCTACTAGGGAGAAGTAATGCCTTGCCATAATTTTTGTACTAGATAAGTTCAGGTCCTACTTGATAGGCTTTAAGATAGTTGTTTTCACTATCATTCAAAACTAAAGTACTATATTTAGAGAAGAGTGCTAAGCCACGGTCAAGCTTAAATGTAAATGGATAGCTTAGATTGATTTAATTTTAATATCTGGGATCGATTGAAGAAGTAGAAGCACAAATCTTTAACGATCAATTCATCTATTTCACAACCAAGCTCATGTAAGCCCAGATCACTTACACTATGGTGTGAAAGTGGAAGGTCATACATGGGGTCCTACTCAATCCTTCATTCTTTGACACATCAAGGGCCACAAGGTTGGAATGTATAAAATGAAAGAATGTATAACATTTAGATGATAAGGAACAGTGTGAGCTATCATGTGATGATGAGGGATTTTACGTAATGGTTTCCTCAAGTGAAGATCAAGTAAAAACAAGTAATTAGAAATGGCTGGATGGATGAAGGGTGGCAAGGAGAGTTGCTTGAGTTCTTATAAGGAAGAGGTTTCTACTAATGCTATGGAGAGAAAGCACCTAGAACCATTCCACTTTCATCAAAGGATAGTGTGATTGGAGGTGAGAGTCCATGGTTGGTAAATGGGAGGCTTAGGAAATAGGCAGTAGCTACTAATATTAGCTACTCCTCACTCTATATAAGGAGGAAGAAAGAGGAAAGAGAGAGGTGCAAGGATAGAAAGGAGCAAGAAGAGGAAAAGAAGAAGAGGTGAGTTGGAGGGAAGAGAAAAACTGCTTTCTTAACTGCCCAGTGAAGTATGCATCTACTTCACTAAGTCTTTTGTATTTTCATGTAAATTATCCTCTGTAAGATCCTAAAGTGAAGAAGGAAAGTTTTCATTGAATAGTCTCTCTTTCCCTTTCGTTTGTTTTGAAGTTTAAACCATAGCAGAGCATGGAAGTGTTACTACTTTGTTCCACCTACTACTACTCTTCTAAATACTATAAATGTAGTGAGCTATAGGTTAAATCTAACAAAGGAGAAGCTGGAACCAAGTTCTCTAGCATTCCCTTAAAAGATTCCATTGCGAGAGAGTAAGAAAATAAACAAAATCTAGGTTTTTCCAACTCTTTCACTACTGTTACCATATAAGTTTATAGTAACAAAGCTTTGGATTTCTCCCTTGCCTTCATTTATTTTGGAATTGATCAATGATCTAAACCATTGATAACATCTCAACCAAGAAGTGAAATGAATTTTTCCCTAGGAGGGTGGGAGTAGATAAAGATATTTCATCTCTTTCTTCTTTTTTTCTTTTACTGTTACTACAATAGACAATAGAGTGTCAAATTTTCCTTATTTCAAGCATGTTGTTATTATTTTATTTTAATAATTCAAATCCTTGAAATGTTCTCCTAAGCCTTAAGAAGAAGTTCCCATTGGTTTCTAAAATTTTCAATGAGTTTCAGGTGAGATTGCTTAAAGTCAACAATAATAGGTATTGTTTTTGTACTGTTACTATCTGTACACAGTAACAAGGATGTGTGATGAATTAGTCATCTTAATGATAGAATATCTTCATATCTATAGGTTTTATTCAAAATATAACCATATACTTGGATTCTTTGACATTCAATTATATACTAGATTTGAAATTTTAGAGAAAATTTTGATCTCTAAGGTTGTGAAATCATTAGCCAAAGTACCCCTATTCATCATGCTATGTGTATGCAGGAAAAAAATTCCTTCAACACCCGTTTGTTAGCAACACTTGCACACTTCAATGCATGTGTTACCCATAACTTGTTTCATGTCATGTTCAATGCATGTATGGTTTTAGTTCTATATAGTTTTTGTCACCACTAATCCTAAACTTGGATAAAGGAGGGTTTTGCATCAAGTGCTAGCTAGGCAAAGAAAACCCCTAAAAAATCCCATGCATGAATTGATTTATGACATTCCCATAGGCTAGGGCACATTGACATGTAAGAATCCAGAGTTACTAGATATGATGAAACATAGGAGAATCAACATTGCTTGTATCCATGAAACCAAGTGGAAAGGGTCTAAAACAAGAGAAATCAATGAGCATAAGTTCTTGTACATAGGAAAGGACAATAAT
The DNA here is from genome assembly GCA_035236585.1 of Warburgia ugandensis. Lineage (NCBI taxonomy): Eukaryota > Viridiplantae > Streptophyta > Magnoliopsida > Canellales > Canellaceae > Warburgia > Warburgia ugandensis. The sequence goes on from CP141130.1 coordinate 62,871,744, forward strand.
AGAAATGGTGTAGGGATAATGGTAGATAAAGTATTAAAGGATAAAGTTGAAGACATTAAAAGAACTAGTGATAGTATTGCTAATAAAACTTGTTCTAGGATAGAAGAATATAAATGCCATTAGTGCATACCCACCAAAAGTAAGGTTAGAGGATAGAATCAAGAGACAGTTCTGGGACTATGGAGGGAGTCAGACATTTCCAACACATATAGGATATTTATAGGAACAGATTTTAATGTTCATATAAAAAACACATACTTTAAGAAGAGGGATGAACACTTACTAACCTTTAAAAGTGGAGAATATAAAAGCCAAATAGACTTTTTCCTACTTAGGAATTCTAAAAGATCAATGTGTAAGAATTGTAAGTTGATACCCATTGAGAGTCTAACCTCACAATGTAGATTAATGGTTATGGATATCAACATTTAAGTATGGAAGAAGGGAAATAAAATTAATAGGTGTCCAAAAACTAAGTGGTAGGACTTAAAAGTATAGAAGATAGCATCATTTATAAATAAGTTGATAGTAGAAGGAAACAGGAGCAATGAAATAAAGTAAACACCATGTGGACTAATATGGCCATGTCCATTAATAAAGTGACAAAAGATGTCCTAGAAGTATTTAAAGGCAAAACACAAGCAACAAAGGAAACTTGATGGTGTAGTGAAAAAGTGTAAAAAGTTGTTAAAGAGAAACGTGTACATTTTAAAGCATGGCAAAGGACTAAAACTAATGAAAACTTTGAGCAATGTAGAAAATGCTAAAAAGGATGCTAAGAGAGTAGTGAGGCTAAACTCAAGGCATATGATGATCTCTAATAATAGATTAGGATTAAGAGAAGGTGAGAAATATTTGTTTAAACTAGCAAAAGTAAGAGGCAGGAAAAGTAAGGAATTAGACCACATTAAGTGTATTCGAAGTGATGAGCAAAGGGTAGTAGTTAAAGCTAACAAGATCAGATAAAGATAGAAAAGTTACTTTCAAAAATTGCTAAATGGAAATTACATTGAGAATATAAGGATTGAAAGTAACGTAAACCTAAATAACTTTGGGAATTATAGATATGATCCTAGGATTTGAATACATGAAGTGAAAGAGCTTGAAAAAGATCAAATTAAGAAAGGATATGGGTTCTAATGGTATACCAATAGAGGTTGGGAAGTATATGGGAAATACTCAAGTAGATTGGTTGACAAAAATGTTTAACAAGATTGCAAGATCAAAGAAAATGCAAGATGAATGGAGGAAGTGCTCTATTGTACCAATTTACAAGAATAAAGGAGATATACAGAGTTGCACTAATTGTTGAGGGATCAAACTTATGAGTCATACTATGAAACTTTTTGAAAGAGAGATGGATAAGAGACTACTGCATGAGACAAGTGTATCAGAGAACCAGTTTGGTTTCAAGCCTAGGAGGTCTACCATGGAAGCTATTTTCCTACTTAGATAATTGATAGAGAAATATAAGGAGATGAGGAAGGACCTCCCCATGGTCTTTATTGACATAGAACAAGCCTATGATAGGGGCTTAGAGAATTAATATAATGGATGTTGGGCGCGAAAAGTTTTCATAGGAGTACATAAACATAATTAGGGATATGTATGAGGGAGTGGTAAGAAACGTTTGGACCACTAATAGAGAGACTAGTTATGTTCCTAGTACTATAGGATTGTATCTAGGATCGGCATTGATCCCATACCTCTTCATGCTAGTTATGGATGAGTTAGCAAAATATCTACATGAGGAGATTCCATGGTGCATGTCATTTGCATATGATATAGTTTTGATTGATGAGACAAGAGAGGGTGTGAATTCAAAGCTAGAGATATGGAGAGATACATTAGAATATAAAGGATTTAAAATTAATCAAACTAACATAAATTATATGGAATACAATTTTAGTAAGGAGAGGATCGAGAGTGAAGCACCAATAAGGATTGATAACCAAGAAGTCCCCTTAAAAGAACACTTCTGATACTTGGGATCAATAACTCATGAGAGTGGAGAGATTGAGAGGGAGGTTACTCAGAGAATCCAAGAAGGCTGGAATAAATGGAGCTGCACCTCTGGAGTTTTGTGTGATCAGAGGGTGTCACTGAAATTGAAAGGAAAAATATGTAGGATGGCTAGAAGGCCGACCATGCTCTATGGATCAGAGTGTTGGGTATTTAAGGAACAATATGTACATAGGAAGGGTATCATTAAAATTTAGATGTTAAGATGGATGAGTGGCAAGACAAGAAAGGATGGAATTAGAAATGAAAATGATAAAGGAAATTTAGGAGCAGCACCAATAGGAAACAAGATGAGGGAGATTAGACTTAGATGGTTTTGACATGTCCAATGCTGACCAAAAGGGCACCAATCAGAAGGAGTGAGGTGATCTAAGTTGAAGGTTCTAAATGGGTAAGGGGAAGGCTCAAAAGAACATGGATAGAAGTGGTGAGAAAAGAACTAAAAATTTGTAACCAAACAAAGCCATGGTACTTAATAGAGGGTAATGGAGGAACAAGATTCATGTGACTGACCCCTAATCAGGATAAGATCTTAGTGATGATAACGATGATTTTAGCCTATAATATCTTGTTTTGCAGGAACTTAAACAAGTAATGTTTTGGCATATTAATCATTAAAGAATGACTATGGGTTTACTCTATAAATTCAAAAGTTTACTTCTGCAAGGAATACTAGCATCACATTCTAAAGTTGCAGTCACACTAATTGCAATCACATGTTTATTTGTCATTTCTTCTCGGATTTGGGTGAAATTTGACATGGAGGCTATGGGATACATTTGAAAAATGATGAGCTAAGGGCATGATAAATAATCTTCTCAAAAATTAGAAATATTTAATGTTATTTGTTTCTCTTGTCTCTATTACTCTTTTCTCATAATTTTACTCTTTTTTCTCAATCATTGTAACAAGCAAGCAAGTGAAAAAAATTAGTGGAAAGTAGATATTACTTAGAATAGTTATTAGGATAGTTCTTTTCTATAGTTGTAGCTTAGTTTAATTTTATTTAAATTTTATTACTTAATTTTAATTTAATTAATTTATTTTAAATTAGAAATTATGTTAGGCCAATTTATTTTTTTACTTAGGATTAGAGTGATTGTAGAATAACATTATGGAACCACTCATTAATTCATAATGTCTTAAAATTTTAATTTAAAATTTATCTCAATTTAGAAAAGACAAAATTTCCCTTAGTATAGTTCTTTGATTCAATGTCATTACCTTTCATAATGATTACTTAGAATTAATCCTTAATTCATTATAGTTATGTTTAAATGAAAAACATAGAATTTGGTAATCTATCTAATTTCTAATTATTAATAATTTTTAAGTTAAATTTTCTAAGAAACTACATACAAAGGAAATGAATGTAGTTTTGATCTACTTCTTGAGTTATAAGGAATAACTAGTGCTTGAACCCAATGCTAGTCTAGGTTATCTCTAATCTTAACCTTCAATCATAGTTTATTTTCTTAATTCAAATAAATCTAATCCATTTGATCATTCATCACCTCATATTTCTAGTTTAAATCTTTTAGAATAATTAGAGTAAAATTATTTGGTGCTTTAAACTTATTCTATATCCTCCATATGGATTTGACCCCACTACGCTATGATTTAACCCATTGAATTTTATCAAAGAAACACAATATACACTAGAACAATCTTGAAAAGAGAAGTTCTAGAAGAAAATTGAAGCACATGCCCCAAGTTTTTGAGAAATAAGGCATGCACCCTTATAGAGGCAGTTACACACCTGTCACTCTTCAAAAACTTTCCAAGAGAAAATCTTTCAATTATACAAGCTTACCAATCAAAATTTTATGCATATGCCCAAAACATTGTTTGTATGAACCAAAAATTCATACTTATACCATGTGAAGCAACCAAATGAAACCAATACTCTTATTTTCACCCTAACTCCAATGCCATTCCTTAGCCCACATAAAAGTGGAGGGTCTTGCTTCAGGTGCTAGCCGGTAAGTAAAAGCTTTTTGAAAAAGTTGAAGATGATTTCATTATTTTTTCTTCTTACTTACAAATGCCCAAACTATGGCAACACTATGGCAACACTAACATAACATGACTTTGTTTTCTCCTTATTGGCTAGTAAATTCTTTAGAGAGAGCATGGAGTGGAAATTCACGGTAAGGAGACTACTTTGAAGAGGAGGCTCAACTCTTCAAAATATCTTTGATAGAGAGTAAAAAAGAGTTTGTTCTTCATAGGACACTACTACATAACATGCTTTAAAAGTAGGCATAAAGAAGTTGGTTTTTAGCCAACCAATTTTGTAAAAATAATATAAGTTGGTTTCAAAAATTGACTTTAAAAGTCATACTTAAGAAGTCAATTTCAAGAACCAACTTCTTTAGTATGGCAAGAAAAAAATTTTCTGTAGAAATGGTTTTTAAAGTTGATTTTCAAAAATCAACTTTGAAAGTCCAAACTTTTTAAGTCAATTTCAGAAAATGACCTTAAAAATCTTAAATTTTAAAGTTGATTTCATAAAATGCTTTAAAAGTCCCTATTTAGTGTAGCAGGAAAAAAAAAAATTTGAGGGAAAAGATGTTAAAGTTGTTTTCAGCAAACAACTCTAAAAGTCTCAACTTTTAAAATTGGTTTCATAAAATGACTTTAAAATTCCCTATTTTGTTCTAGTAGGAAAAACTTTTTTTCACGGGAAAAGATTTTAAAAGTCAGTAATGATAAACAACTTTAGAAGTATAAACTTTAAAGTCATTTACTGAAAGCAACTTTAAAAGAATGGACTTTTAAAGTTGGTTGTGAATTGAAACCAACTTTAAAAGTCCACTCTTTTAAAGGTACTTTGGAAACCGACTTTAAAAGTCCATTCTTTTAAAGTCATTTTCTATAACTAACTTTAAAAGTACTACTCCATTAAATGATTTTTTAAATCAACTTTCAATTGTCTATTTCTGATTGTCTTCATCTTTACACAAACTGAAGCCCATATATGTTCATTTTCATTGTCGCTATCTTCAACCAAATCCCAATTATCTAGTTGGAATTACATTTATGTATATATATATATATATATATATTCTCAACTCATAACTATCTTAATGTTGGTTAGTACCTTCTTGTTTGTTTCATATGCATGTTTTTATATTTTGCATGCATGGTTATGGTCAGAAAAATCCTTTTATAAAGTTAAATTTCCCTTTGAATGAATCTTTCATGTTTTGTATTGTTCTTCATTTTTAATTGGAAATCTCTACATTTGTGCATGCATGTAATTTAGTTATTTCAAGTACTTATAATTCTTGTATGCTTGGTGTTTAATAAAATGCCTAACTGAGTTCACTATAATCTCTTTATGTTTAACAAGTCTTCAAACATAGATTAGCTTTAATTTATTGAGAAATGGATAGATATGCTCGGATGACTTCAACAAGATAGCAAAACAAAATGAGGAGGGAACAAAAAAGTTCATAGAGTTTGCACTTGGGACAGGTTGTGATTGTAATCACATGCATTATCCATATTCAAAATGTGAAAACTTAAAAAAGGTAACTATAAGGATGCTGAGAAAACATTTGTACTTCAATAGAATAGATGAAAGCTATGGAGAAGAACTTCATCATGGGCCCTCAAAAAGGGTGGAAAGAATTAAAGACATGGTAGGGAATGTCATAGACAATACAACTACATTGATGTTTGAAGATGCATAGAATGACTTCCAGGATGACCCTAAACTATTTTATACTACATTAGAGGAAGCCAATGAGCTATTGTAACCTAGATGCAAAGATGATACCAAGTTGTGTATAGTGGCATAACTTTACAATGTGACATTAAGATTTGGTTTCAAGGTTTGACAGAAGTCTTAAAATTAGTGGGTTAAATGTTACTTAAGGATAACAAACTACTGAGGTCCACATGGGAGGCAAAGAAAACCCTATCTGCGTTAGAGTTGAAGTATGAGAAGATACATGCTTATCACAATGATTGCATATTGTAAAGGAAGGAGCACAAAGATAAAATTGTATGCCCAACTTATGGACAGTCACGATAGAAGTTAAAGAAGAATTCAACTAAGATGATGACAGATGTTCTTACAAAAGTTCAATGGTATTTTCCCCTATTCCAAGGTTCAAGAATGTTTTATATTACAAAAACAATAAAGAAATTTATATGGCACAAAGGTGGGGAGGAGAGTTTTTGGGCACGTGATTAACTTCAATATCCTATCCTCTTTAGTGGTGGCCCTTCAGTGACCAGCCAGTGGAGGAAAGAAGTGAGAGAGAAAGAGAGAGGAGAGAGAACCAATAGTCTATTAGTTTTTATTTTTTCGTTAAATGGGGTGCCATTATCAAAATAGCCAATCCCTTTTCAATTAAATGATTCTTTTACATCTTTTTGAGTTTAGCAAGTGGGACCCAATAAGTGAAATTATTAAATTGCCTCTCACTTGCAAAATAATTATCTTTTTCATCTTGACTTCAATTTTTGTGTTCTTAGTATCATAGGAATTTTTTTTTCAAGTATAATCCAATTATTGAGGTTTTAGGAGTCAATTGACTGTCCTTCAAAAAGTTAATTCTATGAATCTTAAAACATGGAAGTCTGAATTCACATTTCATTCAAAAATGACTTAGAAATTATATGAAATGAAATTTAAAAATTGGGGTTATTACATTCTTCCCTCCTTAAAGAAACTTCATCCTTAAAATTATTTTCATGTCATACTTCAAATAATTATTGGTGTTTCTTCATCATCTCACCATAGATTTCAGTTCCTTGTGGTCACTTTAACTGAATGATTCTTATAGGGGAGGTTTAATTAAAGAAACTTCTTTACTATTTCATTATATTCTGAATCTTAAGACTCTTTAATCAATGAGATTCTAAAAAATTTACAATTCCAACTTTAAACTCAAAGTCATCACATCACTTACCAATATGGCTTTTCTAACCATTTTGAGCTGTAAAGAGTCTCTTTAATTGCATACTCTATTACTTATCCCTAATTTGTTGATATATCAACATCGTTTCACAAATTCTCCATACTTCCTACATTATATTCTTGATTCACAATGTGAGATAAATTCCTACTCTTTGTCTGTCTTTATTATTTCTTTATTTTTCTTCACATCTTCCATCCTATGCTCAAATAATTCCATGCATATGAAAGGAGCTTAAGGAATAATCAAACACATAAATAAACTCATCCGATCATAACTCACATACGTTAGTGGACTAGACTCCAAACCATTCAATAATTAGCCCAAGCTCATGGCCTAGGGTTGAATAAGGATCATATATCAAATACTCTTATTTAGATTTATCAAAACATTCAAGCTATATTTCTCTATTTACTTAGTGGTCCTCATCGTCATTTCTAATTTCTTGTGATTCTTGATATGACATCCCATGATTTCATGAAATACATCTCATATGTAGTCATTCATTAGAATCTTTTTTTTATGCACTCATTGAAACTGTACTTCTAAACAAATTCTCCCCATAAGAGATGTAGAGTGACATATGTTACTCATTAAGCCACCCAAATGAATCACGGTGTGATAATAACCGTCAAGGGCTAATGTGAAGCTTTGCATGTCAATAGGAAAATTCAATGGTGAACTTTGCTGTGGATCCAGAGGATTGTCAACAATACCGCCCATAATGGGCAATCTTTACAAAAAAGTATCTAACCTAGCATAATTCACTTCATCAAGGCAAAAAGCACATCTATGCATCACCAATGAACTCAATCATGATAGATCAATAGCTAAACCTAATAACCCAAAAGGGTAAAATGAAAATAGACATCAATTACTCAATCCAGCATTTCAACTCAACATACATTCCCTTTAAGGCAACTCATTCTCTTGCTGAGCATTCAATCGAAACTGCCTAGAAACATCAGCCTCCCATGTCCTATACATCAATAAAAGCTCATCAAGATAAGCCTTCTGACCATAACAATCAACACTACTAGGAACAATTCTTCCTATGTGGGAATTTAGAATTTATTACAAATAGTATTACTAATTAAGCATCTATGGATGCCATTTGGGAACAACTTGGCCTTATTCAAACCATAGCTTATTTAATTTCATCTTGATTTTCATCATGGCCACCTGATCATGGCCACCATATGCAATTATACTCTCAAATAACTTTGAGCATTTCTAGTTTGCAACTGATTCAAACTCAAACTATTTATTTCAAATGATCTACCTTCTACATTTTGAGGAATTGTTTTATCATGTGAAGAATTGATCCTTAAAAGTGTACCATTTTCCTTGGTCATTAGTATGTTTTGTTTTCCCTTCAGTGTCCCACATGGGGCCCAATTTCCTTTTTGTTCATATACTCTCTACTTCTTAGCATTACGTGTCACATCTTCTCCATTACCATCCTTTTCACCAACATTCACTCCAATTTGGATATCTTATTAAGGTGGAGAAAATTTATTCTTTTGGTCAAGGACAACACTCTTCTTTCTTTAGAACATTTTTGCTTAGTCATTTTAATCAAGTAAATTACATAATGCCACCAAAGTATCATCCTTAATGGCACTATCCTCAAATGATTATTACAAAATAGTTGTTATACTTCTCAAAACTCTATAAATACATCATCCAAGTTAGGGTTGGACTCTCAAATGGTCATCCATGTCAATAGATCTCCCTTCATATGACAAAGTTATCACTTAGGAATGGAAATTTGTATAAACTTATACTCTCGTTTCTCACCTCAAGAATCAAACCAATCCCATATTGTAATACCCAAGAAATTTACACTATTTTTAACAAAAATGAATTGGACATTCTATAAGAAATGAAAAGTTCCCTTTTTGTAGATAAGGGTATTTTGGTCATTTCACCGTTCGTCCTGACTAGACCCAGAAATTTAGTCCTGAGAATAGTACCCTTAGGTGTGTCTTAGAAAAAGGAATCCAACAAGACCAAAATCACTCAAAACGGAGTTAAAATGAGCAAGTTATGGCTCTTTGAAGTTCAAGGGCAAAAGTGTAATTTATATTAAAAACGGATTTAGCCTGAGAAACGCAGGGACCCGTTTTGATACAGGCACCCCTCTTCTTCAACCTCCTAGAGGGTTCTAGAACGGCAATGTCCAGGGGAGGAACCACTACCATTTTGGAGGTTTCTCCACCGCCATGGAATGGCGGTAAGAACCCCCTCTAGAACCCTCTTCGAGCTCTATAAATAGAGCTCTTGGGAGCCTCCAATGGCAGCCCAAAAGCTTGGGAAAAACCCATCGTGGAGAGGCAGACAAGAGGAGAAAACATGGAGAAAAACCCGGCCACGAACCAGGTATGCCCAAAACACCTTCAAACCCATCTCCCCCTTAGACTGAGGGTGGGTTTCCCTAAGTTTTTGCATGAAAAACCATGCAAAATGGGCCTCTAAGGAGCCACAAAGGACCCAGGGATGGTGCCTGGGGCGCACTGGTTCGACAGGGTCGAACCAAGGTGTCCCGAGGACACCCTGGTCCCCACAGGATGAAACGCGTCGACTGCGTTAGAGAGAAACCAGCGGGCGCGTCTGTGGACGTACCCGCAAACGAAATAGATGGGCCAAAGCCCGGTGCATCTACAGAAGTGCCCGCTGGGGCACTCACCACTGACGCGAGACGCGTTAGCATCCCGGGCTTCCACCTCGTATGGCCTCTATGTACACTTGATGTTAATTTGCCCATAACTTGAGTTCTAGGGCTCCGATTGAGGCGCCGCGAAAGGCATTGTGTCCGTATCGATAAAGCGAACACACCCAAACCATAAAATACCTAATCAAAGCCCTATCTAAGGTGGGCATGACCCTTAAACTATGATAGTGGCGCGGGACCACTAAACCTTTGTAAACCTGATGATACCAAGGCCCAGTTAGGACCTTAAGATGCCCATAGGCATGGGAATAAACCCTTAATGCCTAAGTAGTGAGATCAACCATTCTAAAACCTATAGAAATAGGCCAAGCTAACCTTGTTCCCCTAAACTATGAGCAGGAGCATACGAGGACAAGGGGGCTAGCGTGACCAAACCAGGTAGGTGCTCTATCTCTACTAGACTTTTAAAAAGAGCCCATGATTGTTTTGAATGCATGTTTTAAGTATAAGTTATATGACTTGTTTAGCATGACTTAATGAATTCAGCATGCATATGATAAATACATTATGCATAGACATGTTTTGCAACTGATTGCATAGATTGCATGATTTACGACGAATAAGTGTCATATGCCCCGTGGAGGCTATGACCCTGTGTCCCCAGGTACCCGGAGACTACATGGCGAGGAGGTCGTGGGCATAGTGGGCCCTATGTTTTGAGGATTTACTTACATTGCATATGGCATGACATGAGGTTGGTCGACCATACCATATATCCATGAGTTGGATTCAGTTGAGCATCTTATGCATATCATTATGTTTATGATATATATATGATACTTTTGACTTGGATTATGCAATTCTTTAAGTCATCAGTATTCCAATTCGACAATGGTTTTTAATATCGATATTGAACATGAGTGCTCAAGCATGCACATGTTTTAAAGAGCATATGATTTTAAACATAGCATGCATTGTAAAACTAGTAGTGATGGACTCCTACTAAGTATAGTATATACTCACCAAATCCTTAACATTTTTCAGACACAAGTAAGCACTTGAGGACAGGATACGCGCGTGATAAAAGACACCCAAATATATCATTTTTCAGGACAATTCCACTCACAAGTAGAAGACGCCTCAGGAGCAAGTAAATCAGAAAGAGACAATTATACATGTAAGTAAACACTCTACCCTTTGGACATGTATTTGTATTTATTTACAATTGGGCTGTGAGCTGTGATTGGATAGACCTGGGAAAACATTTATGATTTATAAAGTTTTTCAAGAACTACTTCGGTTGTTGTGAAAGCAAATGACACTCGGGGTTTTGAAAATGAGTTTAAAACTAAAGATTTTTCGTTGCATTGCATTGTTTTTATATAAATGGTTTTCAAATAGGGATGCATCCTGCCTTAGGAATTAGATCTTGCATTTAAAAATGCATGGGAAAACCCGGGTCGTCACATTTGATATCAGAGCCCAGGTTTTATCCTTTCACAACCAGTCCAGCATGTCCAAGGATCATAGACAATAGAGAAAATCAAGAAGAAGTAGTAAAAATAGAAGTAGTAGAGATGACTACTTGTATTTGAGGATTACAATATTAATGCTCAAGGCATTTTACCATAAACCAATAGGTGAAAAAGGAGATGAGTCTAGCAAATACTTAGATATTGGATGGCTTAAATCTTATCAATAAGGATTGTTGTGCAGTGGTGCAAATATGAAAACTCATATATAGATCATATTATGATGAGAATAATGAAGGAAGATGTTGGTGAACGTGTTAGTAGATAATTCTGACCTGTAATAGATCAATCTCACCAAAGATAAGAACATCGAAGAACCTAGATGGCTATCTTACCATCATAAAGAATATCAGAATATGAGTACACTATCACAAGGATATGATATGAGTATGATAGGGGATGTAAAAGACAGACTTTGAGAAGATTTTGATGATAATCTAAGAGGGATGAGAATGCAAGATGATATTAGGAGATAACTGTGACTCGTACTAGGTCACAAAGGTATGGATCCTGAAGGACTTAGCTCAATTTTGGATACCTTAATTGGAGTCTTATCAAGAGTGAAGTGCTATCGACAAATAACTACCTGAGTATTATGGAGCAAATCAGAAGATGTATACAAGTGACATATTATGTGATTAAGAGAAACATAACATGAATATGATAGGGAAATGAATTCGACCAAGTTATCAAAAGATTTTGACGATACTACTAGGGATGACAAATCTGTAACAATAGATTGATCCTAACATGAACTTATAAGAGAAGTATAGCATGACCAAAAGATCAATGACATTATTAAGACATTGTATGAATTTTCTTGAGGCTATAGGCAATTAAGGATTTCGATGATATTAGAAAATTTCAACATTTCTTGGAGGTATTAAATTTCTCCTGTCTGACAAGAAAATCGAGTATATGCAACAAAGCACATGAAGACATTGATCTAGGAAGACAAAAGTGAGGATTTTGAAGAAAAGAGAGAAAGAGATAGAGATGTAACTATAAGTATTCGATAAATATTGAATATTCAAAAGAAGAAGATCATGACTTTATGGAGATACATACAAATTTTTCATCTTGAATTCGATGGGAAGGTCAAACCAATCAAATTTGAAGGAATAATACTAGTTGAGTTGGTGATTTTATTAGAGTATAAAAGAGAGAAAGCATATGGGGTTTAAGACTTTGAGTAGAGCATTGAATGAAAGGACATTATGCTGCACGAAAATTTCCAAAGAGGAATGGTGACCAACTAGAAATTAAATTCTATAAGTGGTTTGATGGCTATATTTACTATTCCATTAACGTATAAGAAACACTAGTGGTTGTAGTCCAGAAAAAGGAAAATATGGTGATATCCTACCTTGCCACTACATGAGTACATAAAGTTCTATTCAAAAAGAAAACAAGACAGGACAGCAACTAGTCCATTTGTTTTTTCGTAACTCGGGTGTGATCAAGGATCAATATGATGTCTTAGAGGAAGAGTGGAAGAGCAAGTATTTTAAGGCCATCAATTAGTCATTTCCTTTGGTGTATTATTGACTAAATAAAGGTATCCCACCCTATTTAATCAAATATGTTAGTAGTCAAAGTTATATACTCAGAGGGATATTATAAGTATTTAGACATGAGTCTTACCTAAAAGAAGTTACTTGTTAGACTAAGTCATTTGAGGGTATGAGGTCAGTTGATTAGGCCACATCATGGAGGAGCTACGAGTACGATGAGGACAGCAGCAACTAAGATAGGAGCAAAAATAAGAAGTGATCTAAACCAATGTGAAAGATTTTTCAAACCTTAATGGCTACCATGACAAGGTGAAGAAATTACTTTAGGTCTGAAAAATACTGCTGACTTGGATTGAAAAGAAAGGCAAATAAGTACTTATCACTTTAGAGACCCTTGAGCTTATGACATAGATATACCTGGAAAGAGATCACGAGGTAATGAAATAAAGTCTTTCTATGTCTAAGAAAATATTCTATGTTTACCTGAGTGTTTTTCAAATTTGATGATTTAACAGCTTCAGCATAACTTGATGCAGTAGCTATTGAATGAGAACTGCTATTATAAGCTAAGTATGAGGAGGCACTTGAAAGATGAAATTTGAGGAATTGAGAAAACCACTACTTATGATGATGATACCCCCGACAATTAAGACCAAATGGTTAATGATAAAGCACTAATAAAAGATTGAACAACATATTGATATAGGGAATGGAAGGAGAAAAGTTGAGGTGGCCAGCACATTAAGGTGAGATTTGATGTTACGTTGCCTTTAGACAAAAAGATAGTTGTTATGTGCATATACCAAGTACGAAAAATCAATTGAAGGAATTTCCTAAGGACTAAATATACTAGATTGAGTATAGAACTTTTGGACTGAAAGATTACAAAGAAAACCATCAAGAAAAGAAAGGACAAAGAGGATAATGACAAAGGATTCAACCATGACCTAGTAAGGGTACTCGGTTATGAATAAGAGGCTTTTTGCATAAATGGGAACATTGTTGGAAATCCTAATGACAAATTGATGTGAATAGTGAGATAGGCCTCTAGACGAGAACATTTGACCCATGATGATGAATTAACCATAAAGCATTTGACATGAGTTTGCATAAACTCTTCAGGGAGAAAAGCATTTAATGGCTTCAACATCTATGAAACTTGACGTACAATTCGAGTATCCTAATCGTAATATGAGATAGTATTAGTGATGGAGGATGATACTTGAATTATTTTATATAATATGGGTTGAGGACCCAAGTTATAGTAGAAAAGCGACAGACAGTTGAAATTCGAAGTTAATCGAGGGTTTACCATATTAGCTAGTGGAGTATCTTGGGGACAAATATAAAAGATAAGAAGCAAAGTTAGACACAATAGAAAGAATATAACTTTTTTTGGACACTTACTAATGACATACAACCAACCATTAAAAGGAGACGTGGATGATGAAGAGATCACTAGATGGAAGACAAGAGGAAAAACGAGACTATCCCTGCTATTCAAAAAGGACTATGAGAAATAAGATGATATGATCTCAAAAGAAGTATGGAGTAATTTATACATGAATAAAGAAGCATGATCCTACGAGGAGACTATCCTATACATGATGAGAAAAGTATAGGCATCTAAGGATTTCGAGATAGATGAATTACAGCTAGAAACCGGTATTGTTAAACTGGCACATATAGGAGTATGCATCAGAGTATGCAGCGGAAGCAGCCCATATATAAGAAAATGGATGAGATATATTGACGCGATATATATGTAAGGCCTTGTGGAAGGAATTATAACAAGGATAAATTGAGAACGTGCCTAGGATTGGGTACAAGATAGTATGATTAGCATTTTAAGGACAACATTACTCCAAGTATTAACCCAATTAGAGTATTGGATAACGGAATAATGGATTCGTCGACAACAGAAGTATGGGAATTTTCTTAGTTCGAGGGAGTCCTGAATATGTCTTATCAAGAAGACAGCTGACTTGAAGAAGAGGATTTGTGGAATTTTGAAGACGAAATTCTTTTAAGAGGGTAATAATGTAATACCCGAGCAATTTATGCTATTTTTAACAAAAATGAATTGGACATTTTATATGAAATGAAAAGTTTTCTTTTTAGAGATAAGGGTATTTTGGTCATTTCACCGTTCACCCTGACTAGACCCAGAAATTTGGTCCTGAGAATAGTACCCTTAGATGCGTCTCAGAAAAAGGAATCCAACAATACCAAAATCACTCAAAACGGAGTTAAAATTAGCAAGTTATGGCCCTTCGAAGTTCAAGGGCAAAAGTGTAATTTACATTAAAAACGGATTTAGCCTGAGAAACATAGGGACCCGTTTTGATACGAGCACCCCTCTTCTTCAACCTCCTAAAGGGTTCTATAACGGCGGTGTGCAGGGGAGAAACCATCGCCATTCTGGAGGTTTCTCCACCGCCATTCCATGGCGGTAAGAATCCCCTTCAGAACCCTCTTCGAGCTCTATAAATAGAACTCTTTGGCACCTTCAATGGTAGCCCAAAAGCTTGGGAAAAACCCATCGTGGAGATACAGACAAGAGGAGAAAAACCTAGCCACGAACCAAGTATGCCCAAAACACCTCCAAACCCATCTGCCCCTTAGACTTAGGGTGGGTTTCCCCAAGTTTCTGCATGAAAAACCATGCAAAACGGGCCTCTAAGGAGCCACAAAGGATGCAGGGACAGTGCCTGGGCGGTTCGAGGATGCCCCAGTCCCCACAGGACGAAATGCGTTGACCACATTAGAGAGAAACCAGCGGGCACGTCCGTGGACGCGCCCGCAAACGAAATAGGCAGGCGAAAGCCCAGTGCGTCTGCAAATGCCCCCGCTGGGGCGCTCGCCACTGACGCGGGATGCATTAGCATCCTGAGCTTCCACCTCGTATGGCCTCTACGTACACTTGATATTAATTTGCCCATAACTTGAGTTCTAGGGCTCTGATTGAGGCGCCGCAAAAGGTGTTGTGTCTGTATTGACGACGTAGACACACCCAAACCATAAAATACTTGATCAAGGCCCCATCTAAGGTGGGCACGACCCTTAAACTATGATGGTGGCTCGGGGCCACTAAACCTTTGTAAACCTGACGATACCAAGGCCCAGTTAGGACCTTAGGACACCCATAGGCATGGGAATGAACCCTTAATGCCTAAGTAGTGAGATCAACCATTCTAAAACCTATAGAAATAGGCCAAGCTAACCTTGTTCCCCTAAACTATGAGCAGGAGCGTACGAGGACAAGGGGGTTAGCATGACCAAACTAGGTAGGTGCTCTATCACTACTAGACTTTTAAAAAGAGCCCATGATTATTTTGAATGCATGTTTTAAGTATAAGTTATATGACTTGTTTAGCATGACTTAATGAATTCAGCATGCATATGATAAATACATTATGCATAGACATGTTTTGCAACCGATTGCATAGATTGCATGATTTACGACGAATAAGTGTCATATGCCCCGTGGAGGCTATGACCCTGTGTCCCCAGGTACCCGGAGACTACATGGCGAGGAGGTCGTGGGCATAGTGGGCCCTATGTTTTGAGGATTTACTTGCATTGCATATGGCATGACATGAGATTGGTCGGCCATACCATATATCCATGAGTTGGATTCAGTTGAGCATCTTATCCATATCATTATGTTTATGATATATATATGATACTTTCGACTTGGATTATGCGATTCTTTAAGTCCTCAGTATTCCAATTCGACAATGGTTTTTAATATCGATATTGAACATGAGTGTTCAAGCATGCACATGTTTTAAAGAGCATATGATTTTAAACATAGCATGCATTGTAAAACTAGTAGTGATGGACTCATACTGAGTATAGTATATACTCACCCAATCCTTAACATTTTTCAGACATAAGTAAGCACTTGAGGACAGGATACGCGCGTGATAGAAGACACCCAAATATATCATTTTTCAGGACAACTATACTCACGAGTAGGAGACGCCTCAGGAGCAAGTAAATAGAAAAGAGACAATTATAAATGTAAGTAAACACTCTACCCTTTGGACATGTATTTGTATTTATTTACAGTTGGGTTGTGAGCTGTGACTGAATAGACCTGAGAAAACATTTATGATTTCTGATGTTTTTCCAGAACTACTCAGTTGTTGTGAAAGCAAATGACACTCGAGGTTTTTAAAATGAGTTTAAAACTAAAGATTTTCCACTGCATTGCATTATTTTTATAAAAATGATTTTCAAATAGGGATGCATCCTGCCTTAGGAATTAGATCTTGCATTTAAAAATGCATGGGCAAACCCGAATCATCACACATATGGATGCTTTCCTTTAATCCTGAAATTCAAGCACTTCAAGTTTTAAAGCATGGTTTATTCCTCTATGTCATTTCCATCAACTTGAAGCTCTATAACCTTTTGAAAAAAAATTGGCTCAACTTTCATGAGCATGTAAGTATAGAGAGAGTGGTAAATGTGCAATCCAAAGTTGAACATTTGGAGTTCTTTTTACAATTTAGAATGTCACATAGGTATCCAAAGTCTTGGAGTGACAAACTCCTTAGTTTTAAGATCAATCTTACTCAATAGAGACACTTTGTTTCTCATCACATACTTAGTTGTTTCTCTCAATAGAACTCTTTTTAACATTTTATGCCATATCATTATGGTATCATTTCACAATTTAATCATTCCCAATAACCATCTTTATCAATAGGAGAAAATCTAAAATTTCTTCTAATTGACTTAGTATGCATGTAGTAATCATCCAATTAAGTCTCCTTCCAAAAACCCTAGAAATTCAATTCCATTCATTCAAACTCTATGTCATCCTTATTTTTCTCAAAACTCAAATGGTGTCTCAAATATTCAAGCTCATCCAAAGATCTTAGTGGAAAGATTGATATATCCCATGACTATTCTTTTGAAGAGCTGACGATTCCATTTAAGTAACAATCTCTTTATGAGTCATCTCTATAACTCATACTTCTTTAACCAAGTCTTCCTTGTTAGTTATATTAGACTTTTGGACATGGAGACTGGCTATGAGTGGAATAAACTGAGCTCTAATACCACCTATGATGACCTGGGTTTTAAAATGTCATTTTCCTAATTCTTTTTGAAATGCAAGGCCTCAAGTTGAAATTTTCTTTTGAAAAATAAATAGTGGAAATAATTTTCTATGAAAATATTTTTATAAAAACCCTAAGTCATTACTACTTTATAAACAATGACCTAATGGTAAAATGATCATTTAATTTTTACCAAGAAATTGACAAAGTTTTCTTTATTTCATAAATATTACACATTTTTTGCATGCGATGCAATATCCTTAATAGACATCATTCATATATATAAACAATGAAGAAGAATTTTTCTCCATTAAATTTTCAACTACATCATTAATTTGAAAAAACAATTACTTTTAAGTATGTATTTTGAAAACAAATTTTATCATAGCCAAAATCTATCCAATCCATGCTATCATCCCATACATTTCTCATACATGTCCACATGTCCATAAAATATATGTGATGACCCGGGTTTTTGAAACATATTTTATAATATATTTTTTAAAGGCAAGGGCATCCCCTCAGTAAAAAAAAATTTCGCAAAACAAAGCAGCAAAAATTCTTTTCTTTCTAAACTTGTTTTGAAAACCCAAGTCACCACTTCATACATAACATAAGTACAATTTGTGTACAAAATAAAATTCCATTGAAGGAATATAATTTTATTAAATTTCCAAGATCCATCTAGTAGTTCACAATACAGCACGGTATCAGTACAATACTTATCCAAATTACATAATCCAAAATTTACAAACCTCATCATACATTAAAAACTCTTAGTACAATACAATTCCCTCAAATAAAATACATGTCTTAAAGAGGAGGTATCTTGTTTGATTATTCATCCACATCTTCTTAAGTCTTCTATAGTCTTGAGTTTCTAACCCTCCTTGTCTGTATCTGAGGTATTGGAAACATGTACAATACCTCAGCAAGCTATGTTTGGTAGGGGAATACAAAAACACACTACTTCATCAACATAAGAGTATATACCTCAGTCCTTATTTCATCATAGTTATCCATTCATAAGATATCTCCACATAGGGTACATATGTTATTTATATAGTACATGACAAATTAGTTAATATAGTGAAGATTGCTCAAAACTTGTTACTTTCCCTGGCTATACTCCCACTTAGGAGAGCAATACCTAGCTAAAGATTATTCAACATTTGTTCCTTCCCCTGGCTATACTCTCACTTAGGAGAGCAATACCTAGCCAATCCTCATATGGGGTTTTCATTCTAGGAACCAATGTAATAGCATATCATCTTGCCATGGCATCACACTATGCCTATCATATGTGCATCATAATGTAAAATACATTAGGACTACTATGCTTACAGCCTCAATCCGTATAGCGTGCTTGGATAACTGTATAATCTTCCACTGACACCAACTGTGGATAATCAATCCATGTCCTCATGGGGTGGACCATGGCTATCACAGTGGGGCCTTCCCATTACTGCCCCACCCGACATTTAGCCTCTCTTTGGGCATGGTATCTTTATATAAGTTTAAGGAAGTGGGTGGCCAAACCCTCATAACTTCCTTAGCATAGCATCCCCAGTCTCCATCTCTGTGTAAAACAAAACCACAAGTCTCCATACTTGTATGGAAAATATATTGTACATATCAGACGATCTGTCTATTTAACTAAGGCTGGAATATTATACATACCCTATTCTTAGGGTTTCCTTAGTCTTCATATCTTAGTACTTTCACCTCATTATACTTGATCATTAAATTAGATCAAGTGGATTAGATTATGAGGTTAAATCTCTTTGTTTGATCATTTAGTTAAATCCCATGTTTTGGATCACTTTGTTTGATCATTTGGTTAGATCCCATATTTTGGATCACTTTGTTTGAACATTTGGTTAGATCTCATATTTTGGATCACTTTGTTTGATCAATGTGTATTGGATCACTTAATTGGATCATATGTTTTGAATTCCTCAATTGGATCATATGTTTTGGATCCCTTAATTGGATCATATGTTTTGGATCCCTTAATTGGATTGTATGTTTTGGATCCCTTCATTGGATCATATGTTTTGGATCCCTTAATTGATTCATATGTTTTGGATGCCTTAGTTTGATCATATGTTTTTGGATCACTTAGTTGGATCATGTATTTTGTATCACTTAGTTGGATCATGTATTTTGGATCATAAGTTTTGGATCACTTGTTTGGATCACGACTATGCTAAGGTACTATGCATATTGATATAATGAAGGTTTATATTTTTAGATAGATAATCATGTATATCAATACATGAATCTCTAATATATCATTATATATCTACCTACCTCAAAGTAGTATCTTGATTCATACATCTTCAGTGTATTCTTCCACAATGTCCATCATGGTTTGGATTCATCCATCTGTCATACCATATATATAAGGTTATTTTCCTATTCAAGTATGTATTCCTATAGATGATATCCTAATTTTTCTTGAATCAAATTTGATCAAGGGTTTGGGATTCACTATCTATGTTCTTCTACATATGCATACATACTATACAATACTACATTAGTATTTGTTTCTGATCATCCAAGATCCTATGGATCTTGTTTGATCATCCTTATCTTGATTTTTTATTTTTATCAAGATTAGATGATTTACTACATTTTTATGCTCTCATAATTATCACTCAACCAATTAATGTTTTATTGGTTGAGGGTAGCTTATTTCATTTTAAGTCTAGATTGCTTCTCTTATGTCAAATTGGCTAAGTCTTACTAGTTAAATGGTTGAACACAAAGTGATTACTTCAATCCTCATGTAAGGAGGCGTTTAAACCTCACAAACGTCAACAGAAGGTGAGGGGAGAGCATGGCTCTATTAGATAACCCCCTTAACCACTATGTCCATCATTCACTGGCTTGACCCTAACTCAACCTTTCATAAGGTTCCTATGAGCTTTTAATCCTAAGTATTCTTTCTAATTGTTTTTAATTAAATCCATGAATTAATATGTCATTCATGGAGATTTATTATTCTCCTAAGTTGGACCAAGGAATTTATATTCCTTATATTATCCTACTAACTATGGTCCTTACTATCATTAAGTCCATGTCATACATTCCATGTGAATGTCCCTTCCTTCTAATTTCATTTAATTTCCATTTCAATGAAATTACAATTACTTAAGCATTGAAGCATAATTTAAAGCATGAATAAACAATTAACTAAATACTTAAATAATTAATTAAATAACCAATTAAATAAATAATTCAACTAAGAAATGAAAGACAATTATCATAATGTTCAATAATTGAAATAGAAATCTAACATGTTATCATGATCCAAGGGTCTTAATTGATCCATAGTCTTTTTTCATTTCTTTAGGGTTTAGATATTGATCCTTCATTTTATTTTAGATCCAACATTTTATATTGATGTAATTTAATTATTAAATCATGGATTTATCTTATCCATTAATTTGATCTTCCTTAATCTACCTGATCAAGGAGATCTTAGGTTACTTTGTAACATTTAAGGGCTTAGATCTTGATCTAGCCCAAATCCACATCATCCATTCATTAAATTCTTATGATCTTATCTCAAGATCATCATCAAAACACATCCATGCTGTCCAATCATCCTGGATCATCTTGTTCTAGGAGATACTGTTCATTTTTAAGGATTTTAGTAATTCTTAAGGCTAGATATCTTAATATCTGCCTAATCAATACCATTTGATCTACTGATATTATTTATTATACTATAACATCATCATCCAACAAGTTATTAGTGGTCTGGTCATCCTAGATCTTGTAGATCAAGAATGCTAGTTACTTATCCACTTAATAACAGAAATTTTGATTAATTAAAATTAAACTTTTATAGATTCAGTCCATTTTTATTATCACAAGGAATCCATCACAACTTTCCGATCTCAATTTGGACCTCAATTGAGATCGAAATCGAAATTTTAGGATTTCAGCCCTTTCTAAGGGCTGAATTTCACCTTACTGTTTTGGGTTAATTGGACTGATATAGAGACATAAAAATTCTACTATGAACATGGCTTTTAAGGTTTTGAAACCTTATAAACACATCCAACGGTTCCGATTTTATGTTTGGGGTCATGTGGGCCATGATCCATAATCAATGGCACGAATTTGATTAAATAGATCATGTATATACTAATTAAAAACATGATCTAAAATGTTCAGTGTATTCTTAACATCAATATGAATCTGAGAAAAGTTTCAGATCTAAATTTAAAGGTCAATTACCATCATAATTAAGATTTTAAGATTTCAGCCCGTTTTAAGGGCTGAATTCCATCTTTACTGTTGTTAATCAATTCATCCATATATAAGAACATAAATCTGACTGTGAACATGATCCTAAGGTATTAGGTAATCTCTGAATACATCCATCAGTTCAGATTTGTCTTTTAAAGTCATTTGGTCCATGATCTAAGATCATGGATACTGATTTTACCAAATAACATATAAAATCACAATTTGAAACATGGATATAATGTATTCAATACCTAGATCAAGTGACAAGGAATTTATGGAAACTTTCTGATCTAAAATCAGATCTATCTGGAGCTCTGAATTGAAGAAATAAAGGTTTCAGTTAATTGAATGGATGGCCCAGATCATATCTGGGTTACAGGTATGGAACGATTACCGTCTAACCCAGGTAGCTGGGCAGAGGTCACCAGCTATAGGCGAGACGGTCTGATCTAGACCATCGGATTGCCTGTGACCCGATCTCCTCCATCTATTAACATCAAAGGACCAGATTTCATCTCCTGGGGTTTTGGGAACCCAGGAAGTCATCCAGTGGCTCAGAAGATTCATCTGAGTCGTCTGTGATGAGATCTCCTCCACCCAAGCCAGATCCATCGTCTCCGATGGATCTACGGCTGGGGAGATCTCTTGATGGCCGGAAAACCCACCATGCCTACTAGAATTGAAAGGGGGAAGAGAAACTAGCCTACCTGAGCCGGTTTGGGGAAGAAACATTCACCGGAGACCAAGAAAACTAGCCGGAGAAACGTAGAGAAAAACCTAGCCTCCAGAAAAATATACAGACGGAAAATTATCCGTTGTCGTTGCCGGAGAAGGTAGAAAAACATAGGGGTTTTGTAGATCCCCCCATTCTAGAGATTACCAATGGTTCCAGATCACTATTGAAAGGTCGGATTGGCTGGAATATCATGAAGAACATGCTAGATACGGTAACCCTTACTGGGTTAAATTTTGTTATGAGTTTTCAGGAGATCCAGGAGTTGGATCATCCTCAACCCAAAGGTATTTTGTACATAGCTTGTGTCCGAACAGATCCAATGGTGAAGATTTGGTTTCAATGGCAACAAAGTGATGGCTAATTGAAAGAGGGTTTCCTAGGCAAAAACCCGTTTCATCAGGGACGACACATCCGGGGATGCGCCCGACTTCGCCACTCAGTCTAGAGAGCCTGGTGCATCTATGGACATGCCCTGAGTGAAAAAAAATAAGAGAAGAAAGAAGAAGAACTTGGGGGAGTTTGGGGAGGTTTTTGGATCTGAAATTTTGTAGTATACTAGGGGACCTCGTGAATGATTTTATGAAGATTTTTGAGAATTTTTATGAGGTCTATTTATAGAGGTTTTGAGTGGTTTTCATAATAACATGCAATAATTATGTTTTCTCCTTTTTATTATTTAATGTATATTAGATTGCCACTACCACCTCCTTCTCCACTAGTAGGTGGTAGTAGTTTGACTAATGATTACATGTTTTTTAGACATTGGATCCCTTTGTGGGCCCCATGTCGGCCCCACCTGTGTGTGAAAAGACCAAATTGCCCTTTTATTGAGAAAAATCCATTTTATTCTCCCGAGCTCGGAATTGAGCGTACCTAGTGGCGTTGGATTCATATTTCTGAGTGCATTCAAGATTTTGAGGTCTCAAGTCTTGGTTATTTATGAAATTACCATTTTTTCCTTTCATTCATTAAGATAAAGAAAAATACAGATTTTTCATCCATATTCAGAAATTGGCATGCTTATAGTCATTTTAAAGGGTTCATCGCATATGTTTTCAATTATACAGGTCTTATACCTTGATTTAACTTCTATGAGAAGTGCATATTTCATAACCCTAATATTCCAGCCTGATTTTCATTGAAATTCTAAATTTCAATATTTATTTAATTCTTTATCAAAAATTAGGGGTGTTACAATATAAGCCATAAAGTAATGGTCCAATTCATCATATCCAGAAAGAACATCCATATGTCTTCTATACTTTGACATCATTGTCGTTAATATCTATTGCAACTTCACATGTTATCTTTGGCATTCTTGCTTCTATTCTATTTCATCAAATCTAAGATATTATAAACAAATACAATACCTCAGCAAACTAGTGCTTGTATAGGTGGAATAAGATGCACAATGATAAAACACGAACTATGATTTACTAAAATCAATACCTTTAACAGTAATCCGTAACTAATCCAAATTAGTATATTTCAAAACATGGTTATCATGTCAATTCTATCAAGATGTAAATCATGCATTCATGTCAAAACTATTCAATTCTCAATTCATACATTTGGTAAGAATCAAACTCAATAGCATATGGTCATAATACAAATCTAAAACACAATTTTGATAATACATGTCTAAAACATCCTATCTTTTGTATTCTCACACGCTCATAAATCAATCTCAAATAATCATGAAAAATATTCATATAATAATATCTAATCCAGGATTGAATTTTCATATGAGAAATGAAGATACAAAACCCCAACGTATCATTGTCAATACATTTTGTTCAAAGTCACAAAATCTTGTGGCAACAGTGCCCAAAACCAATCCTCTAAATCTATAAAGAAGTCATCAATGAGAAATCCTCGAAAGCTATCGAGGAACATTCAAAACACATCCTCAAAATCTATTGAGAAATATCAAAAGCAAATCCTCAAAATCCATCCATAAATCATATAAAAAAGTTCACAAAATCCATCAAAAATCCTGAGCATCTAGAAGTCTGTCATTCACATTGTACATGCCCTAATCAGCCACTCTCATCAGTAAATCAACGAGGGTCTTATAATTCACCCCAGGCCAGGCCAACTTTCACAAGCTACCTAATTTTCATACCTATGAAATCATAGTCACTAGAGGGGCTAGGATGAACTCTTACAAGTCATCTAATTTTTGTACCTGTGAAATCTGAATCTTTAAAGGGCCTAAGACCAACTTTTATAAGTCACCTGATTTTTGTACCTGTGAACTCTCAATCCTTAGAGGGGTCAGAACCAACTCTTATCAGTCACCTAATTTTCATACCTGTGAACCATAATCTTTAAAGGGGTCAGGACCAAATCTTATAAGTCTCCTGATTTTTATACCTGAGAAATCACAGTCATTAAAGGGACCAAGACCAACTCTTATGAGTCACTGAATTTCCATACTTGAGAAATCATAGTCATTAGAGGGGCCAAAACCAACTCTTATAAATCACTTGATTTTCATACCTGTGAATCATAGTCTTTAGATCACTATCTTTCATGATAAAATCTTATGGAAAAATTCTCAAAAACAAATCCTCAGAATTCATTAATATCATCTGAAGCAAATCTGTGAACAAAATACACACAATTATGGGTAATCATATACCCATGTACTGCCAAACAATATTGTACCTTCCTTAAAAGACAAATAGTAAATAGCATGTACCGTTGTATGAATAGCCAAATCATCATCCAACGTAGAGCATGCATATTTAACTTCATTCATCACATATTTTGTCAAAACTCACTATGCAAATCATGAGTCAAATATGCTAGAAAACATAGCATTATTAATTCCACCTACTACATATGACATTTACCCATTTTACTAGCTTCATAACCATCAAATTAATCAGTGGTTAAGATTGGTAGTTCAAGCTTCCATCCTTGATTACTCACAAATTTGTGAAACATGCACATATTTCCATTAAATTTCTTCATAGTTTGCAATTTAAATCTTTCATGATTATCCACAGTCAAAATCAACCATAGATCATTATTACATCATTAATTAGTACATATCAGTGCAATCATGATCATTCAATCTGTTGATTGGTCTTTTGTAGCTGTGGAACTTATGTCAAATCTCCTACGAATTTACTATAACATAGTTCCTAGCACTGATAATTATAGGGTAATGTTATTAGGGTCATTCACAGCACTAATCACAGTTCATTAGCTACTGCTTGTTAATCTAATGATCAATGCTTGCTAGATTATCAACTCTGCTTCATGGGTCATTGATCAATGATCCACATCTCTCTTAAACATTAAACAATTACTAACCCTTAAGGTTACAAGTTACTTTCATGGATCAGTGGCCATAAACTCTTAATCCATGACCTGATCCAATTTTGGACACTTGGATCTAAGGTTCATGTGTTTCTAATGATCTTCGAATCAATTCAACCATTGGATCATGTTTTTATAACATGAAAAATAGTAATTTACAAGTTCAACGTCAATGTCTCTAATAATAATCCAATGGTTCATAGCCATCAAGATCTCTAATTGATTATTTAACTTTTAAATTTAAGGCTACATGACTAGATCTATTGAGCAAAGAGTTTAAAGCATGAGATCGTACCTACAATGTCCCAATTACATTCAATCATTAACAAAATTCCTAGATTTTCTAAGATTTATTATATGGATGACATTTGAATCAAAATCTGATGTGCATAAGTGCAAATCAATAGTGATCCAACCTGTAATTGTTCCAATCAGTGTTCAATAGGTCTTTAGAAATGTCAAATAGCTGCTGAATCATTGTTGATCAGCATAATTGTGGCTATACATAATTGTTGTATCCAGATCCCCATTAAATCAACCTCAATTGTCAATTTACTTGGGAAGTCTACTCACTGTGCGCCATGTACCCAATGACTAATTATAGTTTCCAAGGTCTTGTCATCAGTGATTAGAAAGAGGGAAAACTAATGCTAGTGGAAGAGGAAAGGAAGGAGGGGGGAAAAGGGTCAATGACAATGGGTTTTGTGGCGCTTACATCACGTGGGCTCTATCTAACTCAAAACTTATGCCCTCGACTACTGGACTAGAAGCCAACCACAGACATGAAGGTTGGCTGGTGGGGAAGAAGATGATGATGACCAATGGCTTTGCTTTGGTCAACATTTGTTGTTCAATCCAGGAGAGGAACATAGGGAGAAATGGGAAACAAGAAAAGGGCTGGGCGTATGTTTGCATTATGGTTTGATATAGCCTGGGGGGCAAAGGAAGGTAGGAGGGAGAGTTTTGAATGTGTAAGCAACTCCTACATCCTATCCTTAGCTGGTAGGGACTTCTGTGACTAACCGGTGGAGGGAAGAAGTGAGAGAGAGAGAGAGAGAGAGAACTAGCAGTCTATTGGGTTTTTAATAAAAGGGGTTCTATTATCAAAATAGCCCTTCCCTTTTTACATAAATGATATATTTTAGATCTCTTCAAGTTTAGCAAGTGGAGGCCACTAAGTAAAATTACTAATCACTTGAAAATTACCTATCTTTTTAATTTGGACTCCAATTTCAACATTCATAGTGTCTTTGGAATCATATTTTCTAGTACAATCCAATTATTGAGGTTTCAAGGGTCAATTAGGTGTCTTTCAAAAAGCCAATTCCGTGAATCATAAAACATATAAGCCTAAATTCATATTTCATTCAAAAATGACATAGAAATTATATGAAATGGAATTCAAATTTTGAGGTTAATACATATTCAAATTCAAGGTTATAGAAGCCCTTTCTCTTGTTGGCTATACAAAATCTATTATAGGAGATGACCCTAACCTTAGAATTACCAAACACCTTCTAGGGTGAGAAAATTGATCTAAATAAGGTTTGTAAAATCCCTACTACAATGTCCAGTTGTTGTGGCCAATTGTACTTGATATTGTTGGTGATTGTTTCAAATTTGGTGTATTGTTCATCTTACTTACTAGATAGATGGTTTGGATCATTGAAAGGAATGAGCCTCCTACCAACTTATATACTTTATGTGCACATTCACCACATATAAACTTCAACAAAAAGAAATTTTTTTAACACAAACATATCTCTGTGTGTGTGTGTGTGTGTGTGTGTGTGTGTGTGTGTTCATGAGTTATTGGAAGATAGCTTGATGGAATACTAACTTAGCAACATCATCCATGACAAGTAGTGTGAATGAAAAAATAAAATAGATTCATAATTAATGACAGTAAACAATTGTAAGGTTCAAAATAATATAGCTTGGAGCCAAATAGTTATAGAGATCTGTGGGTGCAATTATATTGTAGAACCAAAAATGTGCTAATCAACATAAATGATCGACTAACAATTAGTGCACAAGCACAGTTTGAGCAATTCCTACATTTTGGTAAAATTGATGCCTAGTTTATTAGAAGTACATTCTAGCCTTGCCCTCAATGTTAACAACCAATGACCAAACACTCACTACTTTGCTAGAGAGTTGGTTTCCACACATGTTGTAGGCTTTCTAAATGGTGCTTAATAGGATCTTTTGTTTTTCTAAGAAAAGGGTAGTTTAATAGGCTTCGTCATCTGTCCTAATTCCATCTTTATCTTCACATAAACAAAAAATATATGCAAAATTTACATCTCTCTTACCATTGAGATCCATATTAGTTTTTATTTTCTTATTTATTATGGGGTAACAATATTTTTCCTTATATAAATATGGAGTGGGTTGAAAATTAGTGGTCCACACTAATGTATGTGACTGATCCAAAAATCAAGAGTTGGTAAATAGTGTGTTCCACATTACTTGCCATTTGTATACATGGTTACTTATGAAAGGTTGCTACATGTGTTTGGCTAATAAGATAGATTTTCTTCTATCTTGAGCGTTTTATCATTTAGCAAAGTGGAATGCTCCAATGGAATGCATGCATGATGCGGCCTACTTTTATATGAAAAATGCTATGGGACTAAATGTTCAATACTAAGGAAACAAGCCCTTTCTTAATAGTCCCCATCATTGGGTGATCCAGCTTTCATCTTATTCAACATCCAATGTCTAGGCTAAATTCAAAAACTCACACATCATTAGATGCTTCTAGCTACTATGTTTTTCGACTAAAAATTTCAATGTTTAGGATTTAAAAATACAAAATGAGTATAAATTAGTATTTAGAAGATCCAATGGGCATCCATTTTTTAACTAGGTCAAATAGTGGAAGTTAAACAAGGTAAATTGTCTAATCATCTAGTCCTAGCTAAGCAATCCCAAGCCAGTTTGGAACATTCTACTCTAACACAATAAAAATCATTAATGATAATTTATTAGGGAAGAATAACAATGAACACCATCCCAAATCCACTAGCTAATCAATTCTTGAATCCACACAATAAAAAAAGTCTCAAACTCAAAAGACAAACTTACAATGTTGCAACTTAAATAGATCCTTGTTTTGGTTATTTCTTTCTTTGCTTTAATGATCCATGAAAATGAACCCCATCAATGATTGTACGACCCTTGGTCCTTACAAGTTCATTGATCCTTGGTGATAAGCCCCTTTGACGACTATAAGATCTCCTCTTCATGCAAGTTGGCTTAGACCCTTCAAAAGTAGCCTGCGGGACATTATTTCTTATTTTATCATTGATAACCATGATGTAATAGCCATGATTCCAACAGATACAATATTGTCCACTTTGGGGCACCCATACACCCCTCACAGCTTGTTCTTCCCTGATTTCCTAGGAAAAATACATTGTGACCATTAAAGTTCCCTGAACTCTTATAACCAGTCCAAATCCTTCTCCCCGGGCAACGTGGGACTAACTCTCACTTCCTTAGCTATCTCCCACCTATGGGGTTCCAAAGCCTTCGCCACTTCCCCCCTTGTGTCATCACATGACTGCTTGAGCCCCTCAGCTGTCTCTCATTTATGGGGTCCCTAGGCCTTCTTCCTTCACAGCCAATGGCACCACATGTGGTTAGCCACCACATCATGAGGGGAACTAGATCTAATACCATTTGTAATAGATAGGGTTCCAACACTCATAATATTATCTACTTTGGGACGCCCATACACCCCTCACAGCTTTGTTCTTCCCTAGTTTTCTAAGGAAAATGCATTGTGCCCATTAGAGTTGCCTAAACTTATATAACTAGCCCAAATCTTTCTCCTCAAGAAATGTGGGACTAACTCTCAGTCCCTCAGCTATCTCCCACCTATGGGGTCCCTAAGCTTCACTACTACACAAGAGGGTTTAAAGACGGCATAAAGTAGTCACTTATATGACTACTGACTTTATAAATATTTTAGAAGTCGTTTGAAAATAAACAACTTTAAATATATATACTTAAGAAGCCATTTAAGCATAAGTGACTTTAAAAAACTAGCGCAATAAGGGAATTTTTCACAGGAAGAACTTTTAAAGTCATTTTTTTAAAACAACTTCAAAAGTTGATAACTTTTAAAGTCATTTTTTAATAAATGACTTTAAAAATACATAACTTTTGAA
Source organism: Warburgia ugandensis (assembly GCA_035236585.1). Classification (NCBI taxonomy): domain Eukaryota; kingdom Viridiplantae; phylum Streptophyta; class Magnoliopsida; order Canellales; family Canellaceae; genus Warburgia; species Warburgia ugandensis. The sequence continues at coordinate 62,901,996 of CP141130.1, forward strand.
GTCATTTTAAGGAAGCTACTTGAAAAGTATCATGATAAATTTGGCAGGGATATTTTATTTAGCAGGAATGCACTTTTAAAGTTGTTTATATATAAACGACTTTAAAAGCCCCTCACTTTAAAGTCATTTAGTGCTAAGTGACTTCAAAAGTTTCATATTTTCAAAGTTGTTTAGTAGTAAATGACTTCTAAAATCTTTGTTGATTTATAAATAGCTGACAAAGTACCATTTTTTCCTTTATCTTCTTCTTCTCACAATTTTGGCATGATGGCTTTGTCTTTGGGCCATATGCTTCTCTCTTTTTCCCTTCTTACTTACCATTTTTATATTTTAACTATTTGTGTCATGGAAAAATCTGTAAGTAAACCATAACTTCTTTTAAATCACACAAATTCTTTTCTTATTACCAACTTTTCTATGTTTTTATTTCATGGATCATGTAAGTTTTTGCACTGCATATCATGGGGTTAAAGAATCTATTAGATCATCCTAATTTAGCCAAAATTGTATGATTTCATTGAAAATGACAACTACTTCTCTCTCAAGCCTCACTATTGAAGAAAGGGAGAATAATATTATTTGTGGTTCTCACCCAAAATTAAGGTTAGATGAAGAGTGGTGATTATACCATCAACTTTTGGCCAATTTTGATGAAAAAGAGTAGTGTCAGCTAAATATTAGGCCAGATTTTGATGAAAAAGAGGAGATTCGATGTTTGATCTTGGCTTGATAAGATCTAATAATATGTAAATTTTGAATGTACAAGAGGTGTTGATCGTAATCGCATTCATTTTCCATGCTCAAAATGTAGAAACTTGAAAAATGTAGCTGTAGGGGTGTTGGGAGAACACTTATGCTTTAATGGAATAGATGAATGCTACCACCCATGGATTTGAAATAGAGAAGAACTTCTATATAGGCCCTCGACAAGGATCAAGACACTATAGGAACTATTGGACACAGTAGTATAATCGTACCAATCTTTTTAGATGCATATGATGACTTCCAGGATGACTCTGAACAATTTCATGCTACATTAGAAGAGGCTGATGAGCTGTTGTACCCTGAGTGTAAAGATTGTACCAAGCAATCTATAGTGTTAGAAATTTACTAAGGTTTTACAGAAGTCTTGAAAGTAGTGGGTAAGATGTTACCGAAAGATAATAAATTGGTGAGGTACACATGGGAGGCAAAGAAAACCATGGCTGCACTAGGGTTGAAGTATGAGAAGATACATGCATGTCCCAATGAGTGCATCTTTTATAGGAAGGAGAATAAGGATAAAACTACATGCCCAACTTGTGGATAGCCAAGATGGAAGTTAAAGAAGAATTCAACTTAGATAGTTATGGGTATTCCTGCAAATGTTCTATGGTACTTCCCCCATATTCCAAGGTTCAAAAGAATGTTTCGTATAATAGAAATAGCAAAGAAATTAGTGTGGCATGCCAATGGCAGAGTAGTTGATAACTTTTCATGCCGTTTAGCAAATAGCCCAGCATGGAAACTCATAGACTTCATGTGGCCTAATTTTGGTGAAGAACCTAGAAACCTATGACTAGCATTATCTATAGATGGGATTAATCCTCATGGTTCTATGAGTAGCAAGTATAATTTTTGGCCCATTATATTAATTTGTTACAACCTTCCACCATCTCTATGTATGAAGAGGAAGTTCATGATGCTAACTATGTTGATATCGGGTCTGTAGTGATCAAACATGTTCTGTACAAGTTAAACATGGTAGGAAAATGGCATTCCTTGGGCATAGAAGATGGTTGAGCAGAGACCATCCATATCATTTTAAGAAGGGATAATTTAACAGGAGTGTAGAGATAAGGACACCTCTAAAGATGTAGACAGGACGTCAGGTATTGGAGTAGGTTGAAAATATTAATGTTTTGTGGGGAAAGAATACAAAGAAATCAAGTACCAAGTGAAAGTAATTGTAGAAGTTGTTGGAAGAAGAAATCAATATTTTTTCACCTGTCATACTAGAAATCACTGCATATGTGCCATATGCTTGATGTCATGCCCATTGAGAAGAATGTGTGTGAAAGCTTGACTAGTACCTTGCTTAATATTCCCTAAAAAATAAAGGAAGGACTTGTAGCTCAAATGGATCTTATGAACATGGATTTGAAGAGGAGATTGCACCTTGAGGATGGGGGTAGTTAAGGAACATACCTACCTAAGGCAAATTATTCTCTCAATAGAGAGGAGAGGAGAATAATGTGCAAAACCTTGTTCGAGCTTGTAATAACCCCAATTTTTGTAATTGATTGAGAAAATCAATAAAGTTTGAGTTTCAAAAATTTCGGGTTGAAATATTAGGGTTATTTAGAATATACTTCTTATAAAATTATAATCAAAGAATAAGACATGGACAATTGAAATTAAACTTAGGAAACCCTTCAAAATGACTGTAAGCACGACAAATTCTGAATTCGGATGAAAAATCCTTAATTTTCTTCATTTCTTGGACAAAAGGATAAAATAGTAATTTTAACCAAAAATCAAAATCTGAAACATCAAAATTTAGAATGTACTGAGAAATATGAATCCAACGCCACTAAGTACGCTCAATTCTGAGATCATGGGAATAAATCCTAATTTTTTTATATATAAAGGGCAAAATGGTCTTTTTACACCATGTGGGGCCCACATGGGGCCCACAAGGGACCCAAAAATGAATCCTATGGCCAGCCCACGTGAAATCATGGGTCAAACCATACCAGCTAGTCTTGAGGATGTAGGTGGAGAATGGGAGAATCCAATGCTTATTTAATAATAATAAATTTACCATCATTAATGCATATCATCATGAAAGAAGACCAAAATGCCTATAAATACAACCCCAAAAATCCTCCAAAAAATGCTCATAAAATCCCCACAAAATTTTCTTCCCCCTCCCTAAAAAATTATACTTAGATCCCTCCCCAAAAACCCAAAATTTCCAAGAGATATCTCTCTTTTCAATTTATTTTTCTTTTTAGATTGGAACAAGAGACATAAAATCAATTAGGCACTTTGTTTTAGATCTAATATCATCAATTACACAGTCCAAAACTTCTCACCATACCTTAGCTACAAAACCCCCAAAGCAATTTCAAGATCCAACGGTTCAAACAACAGGAATTTGCAAGAAAGGTGGATCTTGGGCCATATCTTCACCAAAAGGGTATTTCTTTTATATTGGACATATAACCAACGTGTTTTCTCCAATCAGGTAGGTGGAAATGATTCTTGTACATGTTTATTGATGTTTTATGTAATTTTTATTTTACTGTAATTTCATTTGGTAATAAAATAGCAAAATTAAAGTAAACGATAGAACCCTTAATTTAGGATGATGGAGTGCTCAGATGAAAATTATGACCACACAATCGATCCAGAAGGGTCCAAAACCCATAGGGTACAAGTTTCACAAAGATCGGATGCTTTTTGGGCCCTCAATTGCAAGAGGATTGATTGGATGATCCAGAACGACGACGCTTCCGCTCCGACGGCAAGCGGACGTGCCCGACGAGCGTCCCAGTTACTTGCGCAAGGATGACTAGTGTCCTGCTCGCCTGGCCCGCGTCGAGGGACTTACCTAGAAGGTGCTTCCATAGCGCCTCTGTGGCGGACGAACCTAATGAGCGGGAGCATTCTGCTCGGCTTGTTTTTGCCCGAAAAATCTGGGCCGTCCATTCCTTAGGCCCAGATCAAATCTAGGCCCTAGGAATGACTATGAACTTATAGATCTAATTCTGGAGCCATCTGAACTCTAAATTGAGATCGGAAAGAAGCTATGGAAAGCTTGAAACCTCTATTTTCTGATGAAATGATAAAATCTAAAAATTATGTAGTAAAACTTTTTGTATTAAAGAAACAAGTTTTCAATTGCCAAGATCTTGGAGATATGTTTTAATAATGATAAAATATTGGAATGAAGTTATATAAATGGTTTATTTGGACAGATCTAAGAGATATTAAGGGATTTACCCACTATGGTAGAAAAACCCTAAAAATTATGGAGGGACCCACTTGATCAATAAGATCAAGTGTGATTAGATCCTTGAGATGGATGGAATGGATGTTGATATGATGAAATCCAAGGAAATCATGGATGGATTATGACAAAAATAGATCAATATGATCTTTGGACCTAAATAAAGAAAACTCCCTAAATATAAGTAATACCTTTAATCAAAAGAAAAGATCTAAGATCTAATGGTTGGATCATGAGTGAAGATTTCTAAAAATATTAATATAATCATTTTTCTTTTCTAATAGCATCTTAAATATGATTTATGTTATAAAGCATGCTAGTGTAACTTTTAGACTTTAGCATGATATGTGCTTATATTGTTATCATAGGGTGCTAGATTTAATTATCCTAGGGGCACTTTAGTATGATTTCATGCCATTGTAACTTAGGACCATGCTAGAATTTCATATAAGATTATACTATAGTATGAGATTATACCTAAGGTCCATGTCAGTTTAAATTGAGTTATTAAGGTATATTAGTTGGAAATCATGCTAGTGTAATTTTAAGTACCTTGCCTCATTATCATTAAGTGTTCAATTATGTAGTTTTATGCTTTGAATTTATAATTTATTTATGGTTAAATTTTATTAGTAGATCTACTCGTTATGAGATAAAGAGCGTAAAACACCAAAAAGTACTCCAATGAGAAAGTAGAGTTTTATAACACAAATAAGAATGGACTACTTTGGACTTAATTAGTAAGGGCTATAGTTAGTAGGACAATATAAAGATTATCAAATCCTTGGCCCAAACTAGGAGAATAATAAACCCCATGAATGGCATTGTAAATATTCATGGACTTAATTAAAATCAATTATAAAGAGTACTTAGGGTCAACATGCTTATAGGAACCTTATGAAAGGTTGAGCTATGGTCACTCTAGTGAATGTGGAACATAGTGGTTGAGGGGGTTATCTAATAGAGCATCGCTCTTCCCTTACCTTCTGTTGACGTTTGTGAGGTCTAAACGCCTCATTACATGAGGATTGAAGTAACTACTTTGTGTTCACCCATTCAGCTAGTAAGTCTTAGCCAATTGGAAATAAGAGGAGCAGTCTAGACTTAGGCTTAAATCAGTTACCTTCAACCAACAAAACATTAACTGGTTGAATAATAATAGTAAGAGCATAAAAGGTTAGTAAATTACCTAACCCTATAAAACTGTAAGTAAGATAAGGATAATCAAACAAGATCCATTAGATCTTGAATGATGAAGAACAATAAGAATAAGAATATTATATTGTACTTAGTATGCATGTTTATTAATATGCTTATTCTAGTTCATTAGATTAGATAATCCAAACCCTTGATCAAAGATGATTCAAGGAAGAAAACTAAGATCATCCTCCTTAGGGATGATATAATAACTGAACATAGATCAAAGAAGAACTAGATGATAGAAGATCTAGGACCTTGATCTTTATCAACATGTGTAGATTATCAATCAATGGATCTATGAAAGATCAAGATTAAGGAGATGAACACACTAAGACTTAGAGATAGAAAAATACTTAGATATGAATGATCTAAAGATCATTCTAAACATCAAATCTAGTGATCAATAGGATTGTTCAAAATTTATATATTGACAATATGTATGGATGTATAGATTACATACATCAGTCAAGATCATGGAAGATTTGAGAAAAGAGATCACTCCTTAAAGGTAGGAGGATTTGATGAATGCATTTATATGGGATATACATGATTGAACTCATGATGTTATGTTGACAAGAGTAATGTTAATACTTGTATTAAATCTCTTGAAAACCTTATGATCCAACTAAACACATATAAGATGGTTAAGGACTAGACTATAAGTGAATAGGGAACTAGAAAATATTTCAGCCCTAAGTAAACAGACATATGGTCTGATATATATGAAGTCTATTTTACATACAAGCTTCGAGGCTTGTGAGTTTATTTTAATAGGCATAAGCCTAGGGCGATGCTATTGCTAGAGGAGTTATAAGGGTTTGGCCACCCGCTCCTTGAAATTTGATGATATGATGATACCTTGCCCAAAGAGAGGCTAAAAGTCGGGTGGTGGTAATTACGGGAAGGCCACCAGTATGAAAGTCCTGTCCCCCCATACAGGCAGTGACATAATATTTTCCACCGTGGTATCAGTGGCGAACAGGGCAGTTATCCGAGTGCGCTAGTACGGATCAAACTGTAACATGGCAACCTTTGTGATTATTTTGCACTATGATGCATATGAGAATAGGCATAGTGAAATGCCTTCTGTTTTAGCATAATGAAATGCTAGGTAATTGTATATTACCAATATTTCCCAAGAAGGAAAATTTCCTGTGTAAGATTAGCTGAAATACTAAATTCTCATAATAGAGAGAATTGATCAGCTTAGTTGGGAATGATATTTGACTACTTTCATAAATTTAACTGATTTACCCATGTATAGTATGTACGTATATGGATGTACATAACTTACAAAGTAAAGAGTAAAGACATGAATATGTTTAGGGATAATGGGATTATGAAGTATTGGAATTACATTGTCAATTATTATGCTTCTTAAATCTCCTACCAACATTGCTTGCTAAGATATTGTACTTGTTGCAATATCTCAGATACAGGGAAAGAGAGTTAGGAGCTAAAGACGATAGAAGACTTGAAGAGAATAATCTTCAAGGTATACCCTTGAAGAAATGTATTTTTCTTTGTTGAGAGTTTTATTGTATGGTGAGCTTGAGTTTTGGATTATGTAATTTGGACAAGTATTGTAATAGATTTGGTTGTATTGTGAACCATTGGATGGATTTTGGAATTTAATAAAAGTATATTCTTCAATGAAATTTTATTTTGTACACAAATTGTACTTATGTTATGTATGAAGTGGTGACCTGGGTTTTCAAAACAAGTTCTAAAGAAAAGAATTTCCACTACTTTGTTTTGCAAAAAAAATTTACTCTTTTAAAGGCCCTGCCTTTCAAAATACATTACAAAACATGTTACAAAAACCTGGGTCGTCACAGAGCTCAAAGTCCTAGACGGCTACTCTTCAAACTTTAAAAACATTGTTTCCATGGAATAGCTAAAACTGTTGGGGTGAACCTCATGATTTCCATGCATTGATGCAACAACTACTACTAGTAGCAATACGTTCTGTGTTACATGACAAAGTTAAGGTAGCTATTACAAAATTCTGTTAGTTCCTTAATACTTTATGCCTAAAGGTGGTTGATGTATCAAAATTATAAGAAATTCAAGATCATCCAATGAAAACTTTATGTGAGCTTGAGACGATCTTCCTACCATCCTTCTTTAACATCATGGTACACTTAACAATGCACCTCATTAATGTGGTCAGACTATGTGGGCCAGTTTACTTGCAATGGATGTATTCATTTGAGAGGTACATGAAAATTTTAAAAGGGTATGTACACAATCACAATCAGTCGGAGGGGTGTATAACCGAATGTCATATTGCAAAGGAAGCAATGGAGTTTTTCATAGAGTGCTTAGTAGGAGTGGATGCCATTGGAATCCCAAGAAAGAAATAATTAGTTGCATTTCATGATCCAAAGGTTGGTGAACCTATATCAGGTGGTCATGTATTGACTATTGACTATAAAGAATGAGACCAAGCGCATCTTTATATATTGCAAAATGTTGATGAAGTCCAACCTTACATTGAGTAAGTTGATCATGCATGCATGCACTTATGTAAAATTTAATTACTGATTGGTTAATTACATTTTTCATGATTACTCTATTAATTTGTGTGTGTGTGTGTGTGTGTACGTAGTGAACACATGGATGTACTCAAGGCAAAGAATCCAAGTTACACAAAGAAACAGAAGTGGCTACAATTTGAGCATTGTCACACTTTCAATAATTGGCTGCGTAAGAAGGTAAAAATGAAAGAAATCTCACTTAAGTTAAAAAACTACATTCTATATATATATATATATATATGTATGTATGTATGTATGTATGTATGTATGTATGTATGTATGTATGTATGTATGTATGTATGTATGTATGTATGTATGTATGTATGCATGTATATATTAATCTTACTTAAGCCTACTTAATATGCACATATTCAGGATCAATGAGAAGTAGCAGGCAACGGTATATCAGAATCCTTGGGATGGATGGTAATGGGACCACGACCAGAAGTAATAAAATATGTCGAATATGCTATCAATGGTTATCGCTTTTACACAAAAGACCATGATAACTCTAGAGTGCAATAGAATAATGGAATTAGCTTAGCTATTAATGCTACATTCTTTTCAAGTTCAAAGGATAACAGGCCAATAGTGGCTGATGATATTTAATACGGGGTTATAAGAGACATTTGGGCCTTGGATTATACTTTCAAAACTATGGTTATGTTTAAGTGTGATTGGGTGGAACACAACAGCATCAAAACTAATGCCCTTGGATTGACATTGGTTGACCTCAATAGGATTGGTTAAAAAGATGATCAATATATTTTAGCATCTCAAGCAAAACAAGTATTTTACCTACAAGATGAACGTGATAAGAGATGGTTAACTATTTTATCATCCTATCCGAGGGATTTTTATGATGAAGATTATCTAGGCTGAAATAAATTACCCTGCTATTACCAAAAAAATCCCTTCAATTGAAGCATTACTTAGTGAGAATGAGGATTATGTGAGCGACAATGGTGAGGAAGGTGCTTGGGTTTGAAACCAATATATATTTTGAGGTACATGAAATATGTATATTAGTCAGTTGTGATATATATATATATATATATAATTTCATGTTAATAATTTTTAGCTCTACTTTTGTCATGAGCTATATGGAATATTGATAGTGAGCTAACTATATATATATATATATATATCTGTGTGTATGCGCACGAGCATACAATGAATGCATGAATCAATGTTGACTATCATAAAAAAGCCATTTCATTATGTATTTAATTGTTAGATATTGTGAAGTGATAACATAAAAGATGTATATATTTTGAGTAAAAAATCATAAAAATGTCTATACTTTTAAAGTGTAAACTTTTAAAGTCAGGAGGGCAATGGGAAGAAGCTGGGTTGGGGGTGTATTCAAGTGGGAGTTGGGAAGGAGCTGGGTCTGGCAGGCAGTGGGAAGGAGCTGGGTAGTGATGGGTGGAAGTGGGCTTGTGGGTTACGGCGGGCGGTGGGAAGGAGCTGGGTTGGGGGCGGCTTGGGGCTAGTGGATTTCGGATGGCGGTGGGAAGGAACTAGGTGGGGGTGGAGCTTGTGGGTTCCGACAGGTGGTGGGAAGGAGCTAGGTCAGGGGGGTACGGGCAATGGGAAGGAGCAAGTTCAGGGGGCATGGGAGGGTTCAGGTAAGCAGGGGGTTCGTGAGGAGGCAACTGGGCCAAGGGGAGGAGGAAGCTAGGTGGGAGGGTGGGGGCCAAGGGGAGGAGGAAGCTAGGTTTCAGCATGGCGGTGGGGAACTGTGTTCAGGCAAGGGGCAGGGAGCAAGGGGTGGATTACTATTGTTTATTCATATATTTTAATGACCAATTTTCATTATTTTCTATAGAATTAAGTTATTCGTGTGCAAACCCTAGCATTGGAGGTATTCATTTAGAGGAATCAAAGTTGACAAGCGCAATCTTACAGGTGCTTGATTGTTTCCTCTTTTCTTTTATTTCTTAACATGTCTGGTAATAACATCTAATAACTCCAATGCATGTTCCCATTTTCATGTTACTTGCTTTCCTAGTTAAATCAAAACCAATCTGTCTTAGTTTAGGTGGTTTAGCTTTAAAATTACTCACAAATCAAAGTAATAATTTCATATGAGAGAGGTGGATCACATGAGGAATCTCAAGGATTTTCTAGTTGATTTGAACCAATTTAAGTTGCTTAGCTTAGCTAAAGATAGATTATTTTGATAAACATGGAATTTAAACAACATGGAATGAGAAACATGTATAAAATTAGACACATGAGCCAAAGGAAACTTCCTAAAAATAAAGATTTCTAATGGTATTAGAAACTTTCCTAACTAACATGCATTAAATAAAGAAAATAATGCTAAAATAAAATGAATAATTCTAGGAAGCTTTAATTAAGGAAACTTGCTAAAAATGAAACTTTCCTGAGCTAACACTTTCCTAATCCTAAAATGTTCTAAAAATAAAGTATTCTAAAACTAAACAAAGAAAATTTCTGAAGCTAAACTATGATGAAAATAACTAAACAATTAATGATAAACTATCATGTTATTCACTTTCCTAGTTAAATCAAAACTAATCTCTCTTAGGCTGGATGGTGTAGCTTTAAAATTACTCGTAGGTGAACACAAATCAAAGTAATAATTGCATGTGAGAGAGGTCTATCCCATGCAGAATCTCAAGGAATTTTCAATTGATTTGATCTTATTTAAGTGGCTTAGCTTAGCTAAAGAAAGTTTGCTTTGATAAACATAGAATTTAAACAACATGGAATGAGAAACATGCATAAAATTAGACACATGAGCCAAAGGAAACTTTCTATAACTCAAGATTTCCAATGGAATTAGAAACTTGCCTAACTAACATGCATTAAATTAAAAAAAATAATGCTAAACTGAAATGAATGATTCTAGGAAACTTTAATTAAGGAAACTTGTTAAAAATAAAACTTTCCTAAACTAACACTTTCCAAATCCTAAAACCTTCTAAAAATAAAACATTCTAAAAAAAAAAAAAAAAAAGAAACATTCTAAAGCTAAACTATGATGTAAATAACTAAACAAGTAATGGTAAACTATCATGAAACATGGGAACAATAAACCACTTAAAAGACAAACCACCCAATCACCATGTGCATGACTCATGGAGTTGTGCGCATGGTTCATGAGTAAAAAAATGGCTGAAATGCGCTAATTAAAAGTTTGCTAACATGGGATCTAACCAAAATAGTAACTAAACTATCTAAACAGCTAAAGTGATTCTTAAGAAATCAAGTAAATAAAGTGTATGGACTGCTCGAAATTTTGTATGACTCATGAAAGGTAAAATTCCAAAAGTAAGATATGAAACATAAATCAAACAAGGCCTGAAATGACATCATGCATGTGATTCAAGACATGAAATATGATCATAAAACCAAAATTTTAATGAACTTCAAGCATGCAAATAACCAAGACAAACTTACATAAGACAAACTTTATTTGATGGAATTTGGTAAATGAATTGTGCATATGTACATAGATGAACATGTAGCATAAGTTAAGCTTATCACTACTTATGAATACCTACACCCACTAAGAGATGTGAACTCAAAGCAGTGGAGTTAAAGACTAATAAAAGGTCTATGGGATTGGTAGCCCCTTTACAAATATCTATACTAAATAGGCAAATACTTTTCATGCATCCTTTGTCTGTTTTCCTTTAGGTTAGTCTTTCATATATGTTAGATATTATATGTTTATGTGAATGGATGAGACAGAGTCTCCTTTAATTATTTTTTTACTCAAACTATGTTAATCAAGGACATCAGTTTGATTTCTTTAAATGAATTACATCATTGTTCTACTATCATTGAGTTTTTCTTTGTAGTGATGATGGAATGAGAAGAACATCAAACTAAATATTACAGCCACGTTGAAGAGCATGAACAAGAGGGCAACATGAGCACCACTCCAAAAAAAAATAGTAGAGAGCAAACAACAATGGAAAAGGTTATCAACAGAAAGTCAAAGGGAATTAAACAAACTATCCAATACAATAGTAGAGGTCAAGAGATTGGTGAGACTGCACCTGCTTAAAGTAGTTTCCTCTACTCTATAGTAAGAAGCTTAATTCCCATCACATTTGAGGATTGGAGACATGTGCCATCCTCAACAAAAGATTCAGTATGAGAAATGGTGAAGGTATGTAAACATTAAGTACATGTATTATTTACATTATAACTTTCCTTATTTTTCAAATATAGTAATTTGATGTATTCAATTTGCAATTTACCTTTGATGTGCTGGATGACAAGAAGATGCATGCTTTACAAGAGGCAAGTGAGCAATGGAGAAAATGGAAGAACTACCTTGTTCGCAATTACATAGCTCCAAATGTTAAAGATCCATCATGGATGTGCACGGTGCCTTCCATTTACTCTGATGTCATTGACCAAGAGGCTTGGAATGCATTTGTACAGAACAACACCTCTGCCGAGTTTGAGGTAAAAGCAAAAATGATGCTTCATTCTTTTAATTACATGTAACATTCAATTGTTGCACTTGATCACGATGTAAAAATGTGCAAGCAAAGAGTGCAAGGGGAAGAAAGGTGCTGGAAACAAATATGCAGCCCTACCTATGTAGGATGGGCTACGCTTGTTTAGAAGAGTGAGAAGTAAGCATATGTGACAATTTATCCCATTCAATTTAATGCTACTATAATTACATACATACTCTCTAACTATAGTGTCTTTGCTTGACAGCAAAAAAAAGCTGGGACTACGAAACCCATTGATCACTCCATCCTCTAGAAGATGGTGCATTCAGGGCCGTACTGGCAACAAGTTTGCAAATGAAACTACTACAAAAATTGCTTAGCACATAGTAAGTTGTTCCACCTGTCTATAAATTTTTTACAATTAATTAGATGAAATGATCATGTCTTTCTAATTAAATTTTGCAAGACATTCTTACCCAAGAAAGCGTTACTACAGGAACTTTAAGCAACACTGCTACCATAGACGACATCCTATATAGGGCTATGGGCAATAAGGAGGACTACCCAAGTCGAGTTAGGGGCATGGATCACACTGTTGTTCCTTATAAATTCTTTGTAGAGGACATATACCTAAAGTTTAAGATGATGAGCAGGCCTACAATGAGCTCGTTGAGAAAATAAAGTCTAATATATTTAGACAGATGCATGAGGGAGGTTTGATGATTCTTACTCCACCCCCTACTCATAATATGCACCCCATTGTACCTCCATCACATGTGAGCTGCAATTTTCCCAACTGAAGAAGATAATGAAGGACTTCTGCCTCCCCTCGAAAAGGAAATTCCTGCATAGGGGGTATACACACTGACAAAACTATAAATTTTCATTGTTCTTTTGTAATAATTCTATATCTCAACCTCTCTATTGCATATTTGATTTGTAGGTGGGTCAATGCCTGTTGGCCTTAGATTCCCATCAAAATATCGTGGTAGTTGGTTCATGCTATGAGCATGAATCAAATGTTTTGCACGAAATTAGTATGCCACCTCAACTAAGAGAGTGTCCATTACCATGGCTTTGAATGCTAATGCCTACCTACCATTCCCATGAGAAATGAAAAATATTATAATCGTTGGGTAGGCAATTGCCTATCACTTTGCTTAGCTGAAGGCATTAATCATTCTCATAGAGTCTATGGTATGTATCTTATCATAGTACCTTCCTCATTAATATTTTTTACCTAAAGACCTCACTTAATTGTTTAATAACTCTATATGGTTAATTAGCAACAAAATGAGGCACTGAGATTCACCGCCATTCTAGTGTCACCTTTGGCTGCTGCACCAATGGAACATGTACTTGTATATATCTTTGGTTTTTCTTTCATCATAACTAAGGCCCTCTTCATAGATTAATATTATTTAGCTAAAAAATTTTACATTTTTTGCAGGAGGCGACCCAAGAGTGTGTGGAAATTCCACCTAACATGCCTCGATTCCTAAGGTTAATCTATGGCCTCATAGACAATAACATGGCAATCAATCCTATACAAATCAATTGGGGAGTGCTTGTCGAGGACGTTGTTGAGGTGCCACTTATGGCAAAGGACCAATTACGAGTTTGCCAATGGGATTACCTCGAGCACCCTCACATTGTCTCCTACATGGGGTATATGCACATACTTTCTTATAAATCATTTGGTATTTAATTACATGTTATATTTTAATGGTATATGTAATAATTATTTCCTTTATGTAGCTTCTTGAATGATGCCACTAGCCTTTTTGAGGGTGAGGGTACACGTTACTAATTCCTTAACCTTGGCATAAATTCTAAAGTGATGGAGAAATGGCTGATTGAGAGGCCTATTCAGGATATTTTACCAAGCTTCTTTTGCTGCTCTCAAGGACAAGGCTTAATGATTCCCTACAATAGCGGGTAAGTTTTAATTTTCTTATTTTCTCTTGCCAAATTATTCTTTACTTAAAGATTGTCAACTTTGATTACAATCCATATGACTATCTATGTAGGTCTCATTGGATGCTGCTCGTTTTGGATGTGCATGATGGTCATGCTTTCTTTTTTTATTCATGTGAAGTGTACATCCATCCCTCCCTCATAGATATTATAAATAAGTAAGAATTTATTTTTTTCATGTGTTATGTTTAGACAATTAATTTGTTAGTCATCTATAATGCATTTGAAATTTAAATTGTAGGACTTGGTTTGAATGGGCTGCAATGACCGAGACTATACAACCACCCAAACTCACGTGGAAGAATGTCAAGGTATATGAAACAATTAATTGTTCTAAGTTATCATTAATTAAACCTACATTATTACAAATGATATATATAAGTTCTTTTTTGTTGTCCTCATTATAGAGTGCCCTAAACAATAGTCTAATTGGGAATGTGGGTATTGTGTCCTGAGGTACATGAGGAGCCTCATATTCGATGGTACTCCTATCTCCCATTTAAAAAAGGTAGAACACTTTTTATTTTACATAACCTTATATATTTTTTAAAATTTTCTAGATCAAGTAAAAAAAAATTAGCTTAATTAAATATGTTGTATTTTAGGCTGTTTTGCTTTCTAAGTGGGCAAACAAGAAGAGTTTCTCCAGAGTAAATTTCAATGAAATATGAACTGAATGAGCTAATATGTAATGAGTTTAAATTAGATTACTTGGAGTAACTGCATGAACTTGCAATACATAATAAAGTATTTTTTTCATTGACTTGTGTGTGTTCCTTTAAATTTTATTATTTTCTTTGAAATATATATATATGTATATTTGTATTTTAAGCAATGAATGGGTGAAAATTTAGAGTGTGGGAATAAATGAGAATGGATGAAGTGAATTTGGAGTTTGAACATGAAGTGAATATGTGGCAGTTGAATTATATAAGTTTTATGAGATGAAGAATGAGAGGGTTACTTAGAATCTGTATGGATTTACAAATGAAGTGAATGTGGATGTCATAGACCATGCATATGTTGTAGTTTCTTATATAAATTATTTTCAAGATAGATGTGGATGGATAATGAGGAGTATGGATGTTTTGTAGCCATTATGGATGTATTAGGTGTTATATTTTGAGAACGATTCGGGATATTAAGAAAGAAGTTGATGCATGTTGTATTAGATGTTCGATTTTCATGTTGATAAAGTTTGTTTGCATCAGGTGTATAGAATGTTTGTTATTCAATGTATATACAGGTGGTAGTGTATCAAGAAAGATGTCAATACATTGTAGTGGATGGTGGTTTGGAATGTGTATGGAGATTGAAGTTATTAGGTGTATATGATGTTTGGCTTTTCATGTTTCTAAAGATTGTTTCAAGTATTAGGTGCATAGAATGTTTGTAATTCAACGTATGCACATGTGGTAATATATCAATAAATTAAGATGTTTATTCATTGTACGTTGTTGGCTTTTCATGTTTGTGGAGATTGAAGTATTTTAATGTATACATGGTATTGTGCATTAAGAAGTGGATGAACAATGTTTGTAAATAGGTTTTTAATGTTTATAAACATTGTTTGAATATAAAGTATTTGTTATTCAATTGTATATAAGTGGTGGAGCAAGCAAACAAATTGGAAAAAAAAAAAAATTTACTTTTAAAGTTGTTTTGTCAGTTTTTGACAAAACAATTTTAAAAGTCATGATATTTTCTTTAAAAGTTTTTACTGTCAAAGTCGCTTAAATGAAAATGACTTCTAAAATCACAAACTTTTGAAGTCATTTTTATATAAGCAACATCAAAAGTTTGTCGAAATGAAGTTCTTTTGAAGTCGCTTATCCATAAACAACTTCTAAAGTCATCAACTTTAGAGGTCATTTTTTTGTAAGCGACTTCAAAAGCCAATTAAAATTTGGTATTTGAAGTCACTTATAGAAAACGACTTCTAAAGTGGTTGCCTTTAGAAGTCATTTTTATATAAGTGACTTCAAAAGTATATGACTTTTGAAGTCATTTAAAAACAAACTACTTTAAAGGTTTGTATCTTTTAAAGTCATTTATTTAAACGACTTTAAAAGTTGACGACTTTCCAAGTCAACTTGGTAGAATTCGCTTCTTAAGTGACTTCTATTATCACTTTTACCGACTTTAAAAGCCTCACATGTAGTAGTTCCTTCAACTATGTGAAGCCTATGTGGGTGGGCTGATGTGGGTGGGCTGTGAGCTAGGTGAGCTACTAGCTAGTAAGCTTCTAGGCTAGGCGAGCTACAGGTGAGGTACTGAGAGTTAGTCTCACATTGCTCGGGGATGTGGAACTGGGCTAGTGATAAGGGTGCAGGGAACCTCTTAGAGAAACAACGTGTT
The DNA here is from genome assembly GCA_035236585.1 of Warburgia ugandensis. Classification (NCBI taxonomy): domain Eukaryota; kingdom Viridiplantae; phylum Streptophyta; class Magnoliopsida; order Canellales; family Canellaceae; genus Warburgia; species Warburgia ugandensis. The sequence continues at coordinate 62,918,513 of CP141130.1, forward strand.
TTACCTTCAAGGAGGAGCAAAACTGTGCGATCTCTAGGCCAAAGCGAACAATATCATTATTGTGAGACCCATGGTCATCACAATTTGGTATCAAAGCCAAGGTTTATTCCATCTTCACCACTCCAAAGGGTCCAATTAGATTAACAGCCCATGAATTCAAGCTAAACCTGAGATAGAAGGAACACTTATACAATGTGACATTGCAACTTTGACAGATGGCTCTTCAAAGGAAGACTAGGTCCACCCCCACTCCACTAGTTGCCACCCCTGTAGAATCATTAGGGAAAGGGGACCATGACACAAACTTAGTGGCCTAAGTGGTAAAGAGTCTAATACCACACATATAGTCCACTGACTGAGGTAATTCCTAAATATGAGTTATAGAGATAACTTATATGGGGGATATTGATGATTGCTAAATAGATGATACCATGAAGGTTGACAGATTTTCTTAGAGAATATGAAACCTTAAATCCTTATAGGAGTATAAGGAGGTATACTTTATGGGAAGTGCATAATTATTAGATTTACATATCAGCATAAAGAACATAATTGGCATTTTTAGTGAAAACCTTATGATATGATAAAAGATATATTTATATGGATTTGTTTTGACAGTTTAAGTCCTATTTTGACAATGTGAATAAACTTTTAGAGAAGCCTAACAATTATTGTAATAACAATAGTATGATAAGAATGATGAAGGATTAGAAATGATTATAGCTAATGAGAACTCAAGAAAGTGGAGAGGCGTATTGTATTAATTTAAACTTGAAATTGATTTATTTGATGAATCAATACTAATATGGTGCAAATTATTGAAAATTTGATAAGGTAAGATCGTAATTTTCTATGGATGAATATGAACTATGAGATGGAACTTAATGAGTTCTTGTGCATATAGAAATATTGATAGCCAGTCATCAATGAGAAATCATCGCTTATGAATTATTCTAGGGATTTTATTTATGATTTGGAGACGTATAGCACTTAGAGGATATAACAACTATTTTACGATAATACTTAGTAGTAATGATGTAAATCAATTGATGAATATGAACTATGAGATAGAACTTAATGAGTTCTTGTGCATATGGAAATATTGATAGCCAGTCATCAATGAGAAGTCAATGCTTATGAATTATTCTGAGGATTTTATTTATGATTTGGAGACATAGAGCATTTAGAGGATATAACAACTATTTTAAGATAATAGTTAGTAGTAATGACGTAAATCAAGCGATGAGTAAGGAATGATATCAAACAATCTCCTAGTTAGGGGAAGGGATGGCAAAAAAGGTTAAATTGAATGTCATACTATATAGGGTAATTGATAAGATTGGTTATTTGATTCCAAATCAGAGGAGTTCATCATATGAAGGGAATGAGGTAAGATGAAATTGCTTATAAATGATTAACATCCAACATGGATACAAAGGATAACGTCATCCCCAATGATTAAAAAACTTATTATGGAAGATCAATTTCATTGGATTTGATATTAATAGATTTGTAATTGATTTTTCTTGTTACGAGCATGAAATAAATCATCAGTTAAAGGAAATCTAAGGATAAAGATGAGTATACCTATAATATAATTATGACAATTCTAATGATAGTTGTTTGAGAGCACGTTTTTGCCTTTTTTGAGATTTTTATCAAGAATGCTCTTAAGAAGGCCTGTAATGATCAGTATTTTTGTCATATGACAAGTTGGTGATATTGTAAGAGTTTGCAATTATAGAACAGAGAAATTAGACAGTTCAATGGTATTAAGTCTATTTATACTATTAAGAATAATTTCCCTAACCCCATCACGAGTAAGAGACTATAGATAGAATTATTGATGGGTTAACACCTGGATTTTGAAGGCAGTTGATCTTAATGTGTTGCACATTGGTGACAAAGGCAACGACACAGCTTTCATGTTGAGGAAAAATTTTCTTAAGGGCAAGGGGCCTAACTATGTAGACTCGGACATGGATAATTTGAGTCAACCCAGTAATTGTAAGAGACTCTTTTATCTATGTAGTTACATAGGCTATTTAGCCAGTGATATCTGAATGGGCAATGTTGGAAAGTGGATGAGAGGTGCACAAGTTGTAACAATAGGCACCTACACAAGTATATGCTAGAGGTGCAGACCACCACAGTAGCAATAATAACATCAATAGCTGCCATTACAATGGCAATCCTTGAGACACTATGACTTTGGAGAGTTAGGACATTTCTTTAGAGACTACCCCAGAGGACAATGTGTTAGACAGACTGACATTAAAGATAAAGTAGAAATGGTCCCACATTGGTAATGATGTGTTATTGCCACTACTTGAAGCAAGTACAAGCCTCAATCCAGGTTATGGAAGGTACTCTCGTGGTTATTTATAGACACACCAAAATCCTCCTTGATCTAGGATTTAGTTATCCTTGTGGCTTATGTATTAGCACACTAATGACTATGGCTATATATATATATATAATATATGATAGTCCTTGGGTTAGAAGTCATGACGTGGATGGGCAAGTTATTGAAACTTGTAAGTACCCCTAGGGAGTATGGTGGAGATGAGAAGTGAGAGGATAAATACAAATCTTATCCTACTCGATTTGATTGATGATGATATCATCCTTGGGATGGATACTATTTATTTGAGGACAATGGATTGCAATGAGAAGAAAGGTACTTTTACTATACCTGGATAGCTATCGACCTCACTCCTGAGTAAGAAGGGGCATCATCGAGGTTTGTGCTAACTTTGCCTTGAAGGCAATATGGTACTCTTCTGATCTACCAAGTCCTCCTTGTTGTGTAATTATGGATGACAGGGACCAGCCATAGATTGAGCACACAAATGGTGTTCGAGAATCCATAACTTTTCCTGAGGAGGTTTTAGGATTTTTTGCCATAGAATATTGATTTGGCATCAGGTATAGTTCCATTTTCTAATATGCCATACTAGATGGCCTTGGCTGAGATGGAAAAGTTCCAGCTATGAAACTTAATTGATGAGAGTTTGTTATGTAACATCCGTAACTTTTGTAAGGAGATTGAATAAATAATGAAATTAAAATTTTTAAGGAAAATCAAGCTAAAATATTAGGATTATTAAAAATATGCTTCTCACAAAAGTACAATCAAGGTATAAGACATGTATAATTGAAAACATACTTGACGAACCCTTCAGAATGACTTTAAGTACATCAAATTCTGAGATCGGATGAAAAGTCCTTATTTTTCTCTATTCTTATTAATAAAAGGAGTAAAATGATAATTTTACTCATAACCAAGACCTAAGACATAAAAATTTAGAATGTACTTAGAAATACGATTCCAAAGCCACTAAGTACGTTCAATTCCGAGTTCATGGGAATAAACCCTATTTTTCTCCATTTTTGGAATTAAAAGGGCAAAATAGTCCTTTCACACCTCCATGGGGCCCACAAAGGAATCCAACGAGTAGAAAACATGTAATCATGATTCAATCAACTACCACTTGTGCCTGCTAGTGGAGAAGGAGGTGGTAGTGGGAATCTAATGACAATTTAATACTAAAAAGAAATGAAACATGATAATTACATATATAATCATGAAAAATTCCAAAAATACCTATAAATACCTCAGAAATAAATTCCCAAAAATGTTCATAAAATTCACCACAAAATTTCCTAGCCTGCCTAAAATTTCAACTCAAAACTCCTCCCCCTTCTCTCTCTTTTCTTCCTTCCTTCTCCCTCTTTATTTTATTCTGTTAGCATGTCCACAAACCCACCTGGGGGAATATTCCCCTTGAACCATCGGGCGCGTCTGTAGACGTGTCATCACCAACAAACAGGGTTTTCACCCTGCTACAGTTTTTCAATTAGTTGTTCCTTCTGAACTATTGAATCCTTAATCTACTCCATTAAAAAGGTTCAGCACACCAAAATACACAAAAGCCCTATCATATTACGATGATCAGTAGATAATTCATCGGCCAAATCACGAAAAAATAGTAGCTCCGGTGACCTATATCTCAAGCGGGGAGTTTCCTATTTTTCGACCAAGTTTTCGGACTATGAACACATCAAGTAGGAGTATCTCATCCCCCTCTTCATTTTCCCTAAGTTGATTTTGAGTTTTGGGCTCATCGGAAGTGTTTCTCCAGTGATCTTCACTATTGAACCAGTACTAGTGATTAGCCCTAATTCACCATCTTGGACTATTCAAATGAAACTTTTGAGCTGTTGGATGGATTCCTGGCCCAAAAACCCTAGAAGATGAAATCTAAGTAGTTGGATGTCAAGGATGGAGGAGATCTGGTAGTGGGTGATCCGACGGTCCAAATTTGGACCTTCTTGCCTATAGCCAATCACCTCCATTCGACCATCTGTAATAGGTAGTAATAGGCGTGGGCCACTAGTCATCCCCGCACCCGTAAGCCCAGATTTGATCTGGGCCGTCCAATTTTGAACTGAAACCTTTGTTTTTTAATTAAGAGCTCAATTTAGCTTTGATTTTAGATTAAAAGGTTTCTATAGATTCCATGTCACTTGTATAAGTTACTAAACTCATAAGATCTGTGTTTTCAATGGTATTTACTTGTGATAATTAGTAAAATTCATACCAAAGGTAGTGGATCATGATCCAAATTACTTTAAAATGAAAATCTGAACCTATAGATGGGTTTAGGAGGTCTCAAAAAACTTATGGATCATAATCACAGTAAAATTTCTATATATCTAGATCAATAAATTAAACAAAAATAGTAAGATTCAATATCAGCCCTTAAAACACGCTAAAATCTTAAAATCCAAATTTTGATCTCAATTTAACTCCAAATTGAGATTGAAAAGTTGGGATGGATTCCAATTGATGAGGAGAACCCACTGAACCAACAAAATCATAAATTTAATTCATGACAATTTCTATATTTAAGTAGATAAAGGTACTAACATCCTTGATCTACAAGATCTGGGATGATCAGACCATTCAAACCCTTTTGCATGATGATTTAATAATATACTAACTTAGATAAATGGGTTAGATGTAATTGAATTGGCAGATCTTAAGAGATATAGCCTTAAAAGAAGTAAAATCCATAAAAATGAATGGAAATCTCCTTGATCAAGTTGATCAAGGAGGATTGGACAATATGGATGCAATTGGATAATGATATAAAGTTAATATCATATGGATTGATGGACTTGATGATGATAATTTGGTATAGATTAAGATCTATGCCCTTAATATTGGGAAAAAATGACTTAAGTTCTTACTTGGTTGGATCAAGAAGGATCATATCATTTGATGAGATGCATCAAATATCTAGTGATAAAATTACATTAAGAAGATGTATTAGATCTAAAGGAAAATAAAAGATCAAGATCTAAACCCTAAAAGAGATGAAAAATGAATAGAAATCAACTATGACGGTTGGATCATGATGAATAGTTATGGCATGTTAGATTTTTATTTGAATTATTAAATATTTTTATAATTGTCATTTAGTGCCTAGTAGATTTAATTGTAGATTTATTTATACTTTAATGCTTATGTTATGAAAATTACATTGAAAATGTAAGAAAATGAAAAATAGAGTTGAAGGACATTTTCATGGAATGAATAACATAGACATAATGATAGTACAGTCTATAGTTAGTAGGATAATATAAGAAATATCATTTCCTTGGCCCAAATTAGGAGAATAATGAAACTCCATGAATGACATCTTAATGTTCATGGGCTTAATTAAAATCAATTAGAAAGAGTACTTAGGGTTGAAATGCTCATGGGAACCTTGTGAAAGGTTGAGCTAAGGTTACACTAATGAATGATGAACATGGTGGTTAGGGGGGTTCTCTAATAAAGCCTCACTCTTCCCCTACCTTCCATTGACATTTGTGAGGTCTAAACGCCTCCTTACATGAGGATTGAGGTAACTACTTTGTGTTCAACCATTCAGCTAGTAAGCCTTAGCCAATTTGACATAAGAGGAGCTATCTAGACTTATGATGGAATAAGCTATCGTCAACCATTAAAACATTAACTGGTTGAGTAATAATAATAAGAACATAAAAGGTTAGTAAATTATCTAATCTTAATAAAAATTGTAAATAAGATGAGGAAGATCGAACAAGATCCAAGAGAGATCTTAAAGAATCACAAACAAAAAGAAAATAAATATAATGTAGATTGTAGTATTGTTCTATGATTTTCCTTATATTGAAGATTGTGAACTTAGAAGGTTTGAAACCTTGATCATATATGATTCAAGGAAAGTTAGGGCATCCCTTATAGGATAACCCAAATACATGTAGAAAGAATACTTGTATAGAGGAGTAACTTTATATGTATGGTTTGACAGATGTATGAATCCAAGCCATGAGGGGCAATGTGGAGTGAATACCACTTGAGATGTATGAATCAAGACCATGATACCACTTTGAGGTAGGTGGATGTACAAAAATGTATTAAGGATTCATGTGTATACATACATGATCTTCTGTCTAGAATTATAGACCTTCATAATATAAATATACTTCGTACCTTAGCATAATGATGATCCAACTAAGTAATCCAACACCATGATCCAATTTAACTGATCTAATCTAATGATCTAACCAATTGAGGTGAAAGTAATGAGAAGTGTAGACTAAGGAAACCCTAAGAATAAGGCATAGAAAATATTTCAACCTTAGTTAAACAGGCACATCATCTTATATGTACAATATATTTTACATACAAGCATGGTGGCTTGTGATTTGGTTTTACACAGTCCTAGGACTAGGGATTCTATGCTAGGGAAGTTATGAGGGTTTGGTCACCCACTTCCTAAAATTTATATGATGGATATTATGCCTAAAGAGAGGCTAAATGTCGAGTGGGGCATTCATGGGAAAGCCGCCATTGTGACAGCCATGGTACCCCCCATGCGGACATGGATTTTGTTATTTCCACAGTTGGTATTAGTGGATTATTATGCAGTTATGCGGGCGTGCTGTACGAATTTAGACTACGGCATAATAGTCCTTGAGTATTTTGCATTATGATGCACATATGATAGGCATAGTGTAATGCCAAGGCATGATGAGGTGCCACTACATGAGTTTTTGGAAAGAAATCCCCATATGAGAATTGGCTGAATATTGATCTCCTAAGTAGAAGTATAGCCAAGGGAAGGAATAAGTTTTGAGAAATTTTCACTATTTTGACAGATTTATCATATACTACATAAATAATGTATATACTCTATGTTGAGGTAACTCATGAGTAGATAACCATGATAGAATAATGACTGAGGTATGTATCCAGATATTAGTGAATTAGTATATTTTTGTATCCCCTACCAAGCATAGCTTGCTGAGATATTGTAAATGTTGGAATGTTTACAATATCTTAGATACAGAGAAGGAGACTTAAGGAAGCAAAGCTTGAAGACTCAAAAGCTGCAAGACTGATCAGAGTATTTCCCTTGAAGATTGTGTAATTTGGCTATGTACTTTGTAATTTGGAATGTGTTTGGACAATAGATTGTAATTGTAATATAGGGGCTATGTAAGAGTGAACTACTGAATGATTCCTGGTATTCAATAAAATTTCATTTTATACAAAATGTCTATGTGTATTATGTACCTTGAGATGAGACTTGGGTTTTGCTTCAAACGAATTTAAAAGAAAAGAATTTTCACTGCGTTGTTTGTGAAAATTTTTTACCTTTAATGTCATGGAGATCCAATGAGTAGTGATGCCAAAAAAATTGGAAAAACAATAAGAGGGGTAAAATCTTTAAGTTGTATAAAATTGGCTAAAAACCCTAGATTTAAGCAATATCAGTGGATAAAAGTGTCATGAAACTAAAATTCATGAAAATCCTATCAAAATGACAAAAAAAATCACCAATTTTTCACTATTGTATGCATCGCTAGTGATGAGAGGAATCTGGTCATCTTCTCTGTCGACGGCATCTTTCCACTTGTCAGAGACACACCACAGCGACGCAATCATGTGTGGACAACGCGTGTGTCATTCCCAACTGTGACGGAATGCAATTGCATCCCATTGGTGGAGATGCACGCGAGGAACGTTCCAGGCGCATGTCACGTGCGCGTGTGTCCCAATGACAAAAATGCATGTGGTGCGGTCACACACGTGCATCTCTGTGATGTTGAATTTAATTGTTTTAAATCTAAAAAAAATTCTGGACTATCCATCTAAGCTAAAACATTAAAATCTCAATTGTGGGAGCTACATAGGTCCAAATCACAATCCGAGACATCTGTTGGATTCGTCTCAATGACCAAACCTAGGTTTAACATCAAAACTTTGATTTGAACATTTTTAAATAGATCAAATCACAAAATCCTATCCAACAACCTAGATTAGCCTTATCAATTGATGATCAAGATTTAGAAACTAAATGTATACATTAATTATGAGATGATTTAGCGAATTTGAAGGACAGATCTCAAGTATTTATCAAGAAAAATGATATTGACTGTCGATTTGGTCATGTGCCTTAGGACTGGCTAATCAGAGAATGATCTAATTGTAGATCGATGTGTAATCATGTATATACATATAGATCACTAAATAAACATAGAAACTAGATTAATTATCATGAAAATGACTAGAATTGATGATCAAATGTTAGATCTAAGTAATATAGAACAATCCTTTGGTTGGATCATCTTCAAACTTAATGAGATGAAAGGGATTTATTATTTATTGATGAAGGCACACGAATTGATGAATCATAACTTCGATTGATGATCAAAGATGACAAATGATCATCTAGATGTTAGAAAAATCAACATCTAGTCCTAGATTAGCTTGATTAAGGGTTAATCAAATTATCTAGACCATTAATCTAGGATTAACTACCAGATTAGAGAGATCATCACTTGGATTAACGTACTTTTGGAGATTTAAGAATATCAAGTAAATGGATAATGATTAAGACAAATAATGGAGACACAATTAGAGTGATGATGACTTATTGTGATATTAGGGTTTGACAAATACTTCAGAGCGCATGAGTTGAGATAGTTTACGCACTTGATTAGGAGTACCACTTATTGAGGTAGGTGATTACATTTAATAATTTTCCTGATTCAATGGATCATGACATATTATTTAGAAACCTTTAAGCATGAGTTTTATGCCCTATCATATTTTCGTGAAAGTGCCTTCATCATACATGATTGATATTATTACATCTTGATCTACATGATTTATCCATATTTTAACATGTGACTAATGATACACTACCATGTCTTATGACCGAATCTTATTGAGATTGTTTACACATAGGAGTTTATATGCTTTATATCATGTTTTTGTGGTTTTATGATAGGTGTGGATGCTATGCTAAGAGGGTTGTAGGGTTGGCCACCCATCCTCTGAGTTTACATATTATAGGCACTGCCCTCATGATGGACATTGTGTGTGGTTTGTGGTAATCATGGGTAGGCCACCCATGCATGTCTAACCATTTCCCTTGCATTGTAGACAATAGTCTCCCGTTTTGGTCTCAATAGTGAGTGGTAGTGGTTGATACCCTAGAGTGATTGCCACTGCGGCATAGTAGTCCATACTCTTATTCTGTATGCCCATGTGGCATGGATACATTGGGTGAAGCCTATGTGGGCAGCCAAATGTGGGCAAGCCTACGGGCTAGGCAAGCTACCTGGTATGTGAGCTTCAAGTGAGGGACCCATGTATTATGGATACATTGGGTGAAGCATATGTGGGCAGCTAGATGTGGACGGGCTTACGAGCTGAGTGAGCTACCTGGTGTGTGAGCTATAGGCAAGAGACCCAAGGTTTTGAAATGAGTACTCATTGCTAGTGATATGGGTGTAGTAGGGATACTCTTAGGGCATGATTATGTATAGTGCCCTATTTATCATGACATGCATTCATATTTTTGATGATGAAACTGATCTTTACTTGATTTTGATAAAGGCATAACCATGCATTACTCATGCCTTGCATGCCATCATGATTGGATATGATATCTTTATGTTCAGGCATAAATTATGTTTTGACTACTATTGTTTTATTTAGACTCATGATCCTTTATGCTATAAATTATGTTTTGACTACTATGGTTTTATGGGCTGTACAGATATACTTGTTTATGAGGATGGTATTGGACCCAACTATTATTATACTGTGTATACGTACCTATATATGTGGGTGGATGTGGTGATCAGGGATGGGACCCTGGGGCATACATATGTTTGTTGATTTTATTATTTCTTATCATGATGGGTGTTTAATCAGGTTTTGCTTTTTATCGATCATGCTCTATATTATATCTCATCAGTTTTATTTATTGCCTTGGATTTGGATTTGGATGACCCTCGGGATTTTCTTTTAGAAAATCCTTTGGAATGACTATTGTAATTATATTAAGTATTGGTTTTTCTCCTTTAGGGATCTAGCCTATTTTACTAAGCATATTATTATTATTATTATTATTATTATTATTATTATTATTATCATATGGAAAATGGTTTTAGAAAACCTAGGGTGTCACAGTTTGGTATCAAAGCTAGTTTCCCCTCATGGTGTGTGGTTAACTGCTCATGTCCATAAGGAAGAGGGTTCACTAAGGGGGAAGAAGTGAAGCCTATGTGGGTGGGCCAATGAGGGCAGGCTGATGTGGGCAGACCTACAGACTAGGTGAGCTACTAGCTGGTAGGTACAGGTGAGGTACTGAGAGTTAGTCCCACATCGCCCGGGGAGGTGGAACTGGGCTAGTGATAAGGGTGCAGGGAACCTCTCAAAGCAATGACAAGTTTTCCCTTCGAGGAGGAGCAAAACCATGTGACCTCTAGGCCAAAGCAAACAATATCATTGCTATGGGACCCCCAGTCATTACACATGATCTTGAGGAAGTCCTTGCTCTAATGCCAAATAAATAGATCACCAAAAATGAATGATAAATATCAAGGAAGAATATGACTATTGTATACCTTAAACATTATCTTAAATGCACAAGATGAAGAAACCTTGAATCCACAAGATAATAAAAACTCAACCTTCCATTGGAAAGATAAAGAAGTCTTAATGTCCAATTTAAATAGGACATCCAACACTAAGTAAAAAAACAAAATGATCAAATTCAAAGAAAAACTAGTATAAAGTTACTAAATTTAAATTAGAAATTGTAATTAATAGAAGATCAAGCTAAAGAAAAGATAGTTGCTCAGTCACTAAGCATCTAACATTAGGTTAGGATAGCATTTCTCTAAATGATGGGCCTGACGTGTGGTTGATCCAGATCGTTCATTGAATTTCTATCACAATGGGTATCTAGCATCCTAAAAATCATGCTAATTATAGAATTTTATTGTCACAAAAATTGTGTTTCAGTATCAAAGTGTTCAATTCCACTCATCATTTTAGAAAGGAAAAGGGGAAGAAAAAAAAAAAGAAAAAAAAGAGAGCAAAAGGCCTTCTAGCACAATGGTGATGGAAAAAGGCTCCTCCTACCTTTGTAGAGTAGGTTACTGGTTTGAGGCTAGCATCTCCATCCCATAGGGAGATTTGCAATTGCAATATCCATCCCAAGGTGTCAAATTTCCTACATAATGTCAAAATGTAGTCAAATTATGAGGATTCAAATCTTCTACATTTACTAATTTTTTTGTATTTTGCTCAAATGTGTAGCTTATATAGGCAAAAAGGTCCCACTGGTGAAGGGTTACAACAAATGTGAAAAAAAAATTGAAAATTTTCCCCTATAGCCAATCTTTCACCCATATTAAGTTGCATGTTTACTTTTTGAGAAATTCTACATTTTGTAGACTTTCACCATTTTGATACTGTACATCTAATGTGGGTGCAAATCAATCAAATGTGGAGCCTATCATGTATAAGTGCACTGTCTCATGATAACTACAATTATGACATGCCGCACTAGAGCATTCTCATTGGCTAATTTATTACTTTATTTCTTTGCTACTTCCTTTTTGCTTAACAATCGAGTGGAAACTAATACCCTTGGAATTCTCTATGACAACCTCCATCCTTACCATTGAATGAGCATTCTTACAAGATGAGAAGTGAACATGTCCAACCATAGAAGTAAGTGGACTTGATCTTACTGTTAGCCATAAGGCATTAGTAGGGAGTTATATGTATTATGGAGTCTTGGCCTAGTAGGGCCTATCTCTCTCCTTGTCATTTCTCTTACCAAAACGACAACGATTTGTAAGTGACCACTAACTTGGCCTTGTAGGGTCTATCTCTCTCCTCAGACTTGTTGGTCCTAGATGTTTTAACTCACATACATGAAAAAAAAAACAAAAATGTTACTCTTTTGCAATGATAAATAGTAGTCATTTAAACAAAATTAGAGTCAGTGGAGTTTTCTCTAGATCTTTTCTTTCAAACACCAATCTCTAAACATGAACCCAGGGATCAAATCAACAAGGAAAAACAATGATAACTGATAGTTAAAACAAGGAAATGTTTATAGGTTTTCTTCTTGATCAAATCTTCAAAGCATGCACTAAGATCTCTAAGAGGCTTATCAAGGTTGGATTGATCATTATCTTCCAACTCTCTCCTCCCTTCAAAAATCACACACAAGAAAAAAAACTACACAATAGAGAGAGAATAGAATATTATTGTTTCTTTTATTTTCTCTATATAATACATGATTTTAGTTATTTCCTAATTAGAATAGTTCCATAATTAATTTACTTGCTATGCAAGTTTATGGTGACCTATAATCTTGGCCATCCAATACTTATAAGTTCATCTAGAAGTTAACTAGGGAGAAATGGTTATTGGTGACTCTAAATGAATCAAGTAATACATGGCCCATTCATATTAATGTGAATGTATTCCTACAATCTAGACCATGAAAATCATTTAATGGTTGATCAAGCCAATTAGAATTTCATGCATATGATATAACTTATATCCCAAGCTACAATGTGGTCCTATGGTTTGATCGACCACTAGGATCATCACATCCCACTTGGTCAAATCAACCTGAGAATACAAGAAACTCATCAGTCTCTCCTCAATAATTATAAGCACCTATGCCTCAAAAATAGATCCATCTTTAAAACCTTAGTCAATGGTTCAGCCAACATCTCAGAAGTAGAAGTATAATTCACAAGCATTATCCTCTTATGTAGAATGCTAAACACATAGAGATAATGCACATCAACATGCTTGCCCTTCTAAGTAATGTCGCTAGAGTTCCTAAGTGTATACATAGTAACAAGTAATCACACTTTAGCTCTATAAGAACATCTAAAATCTAGTAAAAAGAAACTTGAATCCACATAGCCTCTAAGGTAACTAAACTACAAGGTACAAATTCAACCTCCATGGAGGACTTGGTAGCAGACTTCTAACTTTAACTGCTTCATGAAACTGCAGCACCACCGAAAATATATGCATACGCAGTTCTGAATTTCCTATCATCCAAGTTACCTACATTGTGGGAATCTAGAAACCTGAGTAGTACATGCTCATCTGCTTGAAAATGAGCATCAAATTATTGATACCCACTTAACAGCATACCAATGAGAACACTAGTGTCACTCTAAAAGCTACTCAAAAAATGGCCAACAAAATAGCCCATATCTAGTTTGGTGTATGTCATGGTATAACTGCTACAACTAAGCATATAACTGAGACTTTGTAACTAGTCTATCCTCATCATAGGAGAGAACCATCTTATTACTTAACTAAGTGCCCTTATAGATTGTTGAGTCCATGTGTTTTCGCCCAACTACAACAAATATCTTGACTACCCACTTGATATATGATTCTTAAGACAAGCTAATTTTCTTAGCTTTTCTATCTCTTTTTATCTTAATACCTAAGATATAAGAGGCTCTTCCAAATCTTTCATTTCAATCTAGTTCTTAAGCCATTATTTTATTTAACAATTACATCTAAATCATTGCCCATCAACAGCATGCCATCAACATAAAATGGCAACAACATAAACATACTCCCACTAACAAAGGAGTATACACAAAGGCCATATCCATTGGGATAAAAACCATACTCCAATATAACCTTGTGGATAGTATGATAACACTGCTTCGGTGAATATAAAGACTTGACAAACCTACACACTTTATCTTCTAGAGTCTCATCCTAAAAACCCTCAAAAACCTCTATAAAGATATTGTCCTTCAAGTCACTATTGAGGAAGGCCATCTTAACATCCATCTAGTGTAATTCCAAATTTAAGTATGCAACTATCCCATTAAAATTTTAATTGAGATATATTTAGACAGGAGAGAAAGTCTCCTAATAATCGAGGGTCTTAATTTGAGAAAACCCTTTAGCAACCACCTTAGACTTATATGTTTTAATTGACCATCAGATTTTAGTTTCTTTTTAACGATCCATTTGTAACGAAGGCCTTCATCTCTTTAGAATGATCATCATAAACCCAAACTTGGTTCTTTATGATGGAATCCTTTTCTCTTTGAATAGAAGCCATCCATTTATTACCATCCTTATCATTAATTATTTTAGAATAACTTACCAGATCATCATATATTTGAGGTTTGTTGATGACTATGCAATCCTCTTCCATCTATTTGAAAATTACATACTAATCATTAAGGGTAAAGGATGGCCTCTTACCTCTTAGAATGCTAGAGATTTCATCAAGCTTAAGGATTGATTCTATGATATTTACCGAATCACAAAATTTCTCCTTAGGCTTTACTATGTAGAATAGTTCAACTTTCTTTACAAGGACCCTAAGGTACAGTTCATGTTCTAGAAAGTAAACATTCTTACTTTTAATGGCTCCCACTATCCCATCACAATAGTGCACTACAAACCTATACCCTTAGAGAATCATTGTACCCTATAAAATTACACTTTATAGTCTTAGAATCTAGTTTATGCCTATTTTGGTTTGATACTCTTACATGAGCACTAAAACTCACACTCTAAAATAATTTATGTTTAGTTTCTTGTGATCTATAATTCATGGGGTGTAACTTTGACTACCATTAAATGTATCCCATAGAGGATGTACAATGCAGTGGATAGTGCGTCTCCCCAAAATTAAGTTTCTAATTCAAAATGGCTTAGCATACTTAGGACCATATCAATAAGGTCCAATTAATCATTGCAGTAATGCCATTTGGTGAGAAGCATAGGGTAAGTTAAAAGAGATGTACTATACCTTAACTCTTGCAAAATTGGTCAAATACATCACCTATGGATGAAGGGCCTCCATTAGACCTCGAGCCTTTAATAGTCCTACTTAGGTTATTTTCGAACTCAACTTTAAACTCTTGAAACTTTTCTTGTACCTAGAATTTCTTACTTATAAGGTAAACATATCTAAACCTAGAATAATTATTAATAAATGTGATGATGGAGATTCCCCTATGAGCCCTAATGGACTACAGACATTAGAGAGAATGACCTCAAGTGGCTCATTAGCTCTCTTTCCTATTGAAAGAAGTCTTAGCCATCTTACCATACCAACAATGTTTATAAAAGCCTAGCTTGTCCTGTAATCTAGATAATAGATCATGCTTAGATGTTCTTTCTAATTTAACTTCCAAATTGAAAGCCTTTTTAGTAAGCTGAGGAATAAAGAAATGATTATGCCGACAACCTAATGCAAATAGGACCTTAATTAATACAAAGCTCATCCTATGAGGAAGTAGAATCATAACCATTTTGGAGTCTTTTATCTCACAGAAACTATTATGTTGTATGAACACCTTATGCTAACATACAGCCTTCTCCTTATAGTAAAAAAATAGTTCCTTTGCCTTTGCCATATAACACTTTATAGTAGAATCTAGTAACCACAAGTCTTCATAGGTAATCATGATCAATGCTTTAGTAATTGTACAGATCATATCTCCACCCTTGAATATGCTATTAGTGCTTCACTTATCGTGTAAAGAATATCTCCACCCTTGAATATGCTATCAATATTTGGTCTTGTACTTCCTCCCTTACTTTTCCTAGGATAGTTAGCCTGAACATGTCCAATTTAATCTCATATCCAGTAAGATCCAATTCTCTTACCCTTATCAAACCCACTAAACATGGGTTTCTTACCCTTTTTACTAAAATTTCTTTACCATAAATTTGATTTGGCTATAAAGAAGAGGATCCCTGCCTTTTATCTTTAGAGAGAATCACATGGGAAGTTTTTCCTATGTCACTTCTCTCTCTTCTTTGGTTTTTAACTTCTAAAATAGACACAAGATTGTCCATAGTTACAGTGGATCTTAAAACAATTATTTGCAACAATTGTAATATCCTAGGAAACTAACAAACTATTAAGGATAGTAAACACCTGTACCTTTTTAGGTATCAGTCTTCCTATACTTACCAATTCCTTAGCCATAATTGACATAGACTTCACATGTTTTATTATGTTATTAGACTCTTTCATCCACATACAATTATATTTTTCACTAGAAGAGAGGTATAATATTCACAGTATTGTCTATACTTTGTAGCCACAACATTAATCAAAGCATGGGAGGTAGGTTAGGTCTCAAATATGATTTCAATATATGGTTCCATAAAAATCAACACAATAGAGCTCACCTTTTATCATCCTCATAATACTTTTCATATGCACATGTTGTTCTGTCGTGCATTAGTAGATGGTTTAGCAACCAGGACATTATGTACACATTCAACTGAGTCTTGAAGAAATATGTGTCAAATTCTTTTCTTCCACATTATAAAATTATTTTAGTTTAACTTCTTAGTTTTATTAAGTTTAGAGGTAGTTGTTTTGGAGGTTATGATTCATTGTCACATCTAGATATTTAAACACAGAAAAAAACTTTCCATTAGTTTAGTGTTTAACTAATTACAAATAATAATAATTACCTAGAACACTAATCGATTTACCTTGAATATCAAAATATATATAACTCAAGATTAATTAGACCATCTATGAAAAATTTAGTATTGATCTAGACCACCAACTTTTCACATACATTAAAAATTTATTGTGTATATCTCTTTTATTTAGAATTTAGATATAAATTCCATTTAATTTTCAAAGAACCAATAGTTCTTAATCAACGTCCAATTTGATGAAATTTAAAATTAAATCAACACGCATAAATTCCTAAATTAGTAATTATATACATTAAATTTTAGCAAACTTGTTGTCATAGTGTTCAAAAATAAATAACTTGTTCTACAACTAATTTAGAATCATTAAACAACTAAAATCATGCATATTTGAATAGGAAGATGAAGAATAACCATACATGCTTATTCACAAACTACTATTTAATATATAATCTCAATTTGCTATAAATATATTATTAAACAAACCTAAACATGCAAATTGATTATGTTAATTATTCAAGCATATTCTAAAGATAATACATGGAATAATAACAGAAATTAGTATCTAAAATAGTCCCATAAATAGTCCTTATTTAGTTGACAATTATAGGCTTAATATTGGGATTAAAACTACCTAACTTAGCTCTAACTAATCTCCTGATTAGGTGAATTAAAATAGTCACAATCTAAAAGGGGCAACTGCGGTGCATGAAGCTTTCTCCTATGCAGGGTCCAAGGAAGGGGTAGACCACAAGGGCCTATAGTACGCAACCTTACCTTGTATTTTTCCAAGAGGTTGTTTCCAAGCCTTGAGCTCGTGACCTCAAGATCACATGACAACAACTTTTACTATTACACCAAGGCTCCCCTTCTAAACAGTGATGATCTAGTTCTAAAAATTACTTAAAATTAGAGAAACTAATCTCTAAAAAATTATAATTTTCATATTTAGTTAAATATGTTAAATATTAAGCAATTTCATGTAAACATATCACTTTCATTGGAGAGAATTAAACAAGATATAAACCTCTAATGGAATAATTAATTGAATCAATTTAGATTGATCCTTTTAGGAATTATGGGAACAAAGACAATCCTAAATTTCAATGCCTGGGATCACAAAACAATGGATCAACCCCTAAAAATAGAATCAAACTAATGCCTTAAAGAATGCAACAAATCATGCCTAAAATAGCATGAAAAAAATCATGCTAACAAATGTGACTTGAGCAATCAATATAAGAGTGAAAAATCAAACATAAAGTTAGAGAAACATCAAACCTAATTTGGATGACTACTATCTTCAATAATGAGGAAAAAATTGACACCTAATACAATTGAAAAATGGTGCCCTATTTATGATGAGATTACATAAAAATTAACTAGATCAAATACCATTGATCTAGAGCCTCTAACCTAGGGATTTGACACCAATGTTGGTCCCAAATGTTGTAGATTGCAATACATGTAAAAAGAATAAACTATAAAAATGAAAAAATCACTCCTTTAGAGTTCTAAATAACATGCAATTAAATAAAATTAGAGTCATTAGATAATATAGATATTTCCTTTGTCAACTGATAATGTTTTCCCTAGATCTTTTCCTTTAAACACCAATCTATGAACATGAACCTAGATATCAAATCAACAAGGAAAAATGGTGATAACTTATACAAATAACAAGGAAAATCATCACAGGGCTCCTTCCTGATCAACTCTCCAGAGCATGCACTATATTTTGAAGAGGCTTGTCAAGTTTGAATCAATGAAGATCTTCCATCTCTCTTCTTCCTTCAAAAGTCACATATAAGAGAAAAACCACATAATAGAGAGAGAACAAAGCATACCATTTCTGTCTTCTTCTCTATACAGGACACGATTTGTTTCCTTACATAGTTAGAATAGTTCCCTAATTAGTTTACTTGTCATATAAGTTTATGATGACATGTGATCCTAACTATCCAATGCATATAAGTTGATCTCAAATTTCTAATTAAATAGAGAGAAGTCATTTACCTATAACTCTAAGTTAATTCGGTAATACATAGCCCATTTATATTAACATGAATGTATCGCTACAATCTACACCATCATGGCAATTTAATTGTTGATTAAGCCAACTAAATGAATAGACATGTGGTCTAACATAATACCCCAAGCTAGAATGTGATTATATGGTTTAATTTGTCACTAGGACCATTATGCTTAGAAAGTTAGAACGCAATAGACTATCTCCAAGTCATGTGTGGATTGAGTTATAGAACAAGGAAAGCAACTGCTAGTTGTTTTGCAACTAACTAAAAGAAAGCAATGTCAAAGTCTCACAATGCTTCCAAAGGTACTTAACTTCAAGGAAACACTTTTAAGCTCAAATAGAAGAAATACATGGAACAACGTGAGATCAAAATCATTGTCAAGTGTCCAATGGAAAGACTATTAATGAAATGATAGTCACACTCCATTTGTTATCATAACTTGACTTTCTTAATTGTTAAACCTTATCTGAGTCTCTTTTGAGGACCAGCTTCTTTAACAGCCTTCACCATGCATCTAGAATAGTGTTATGTGATCTGGTACAACTGCTTTCCAAATCACTTCTTTGGAGACCAGAGGGGCAACTCATGTATTGAACAATTGTGGTTCATCTAGTAGGCCCTATTGTTGGTGGGTTGTGTCATAAAATTGTGATTGTTGGTCATTGCTGATAAATCATTCCATAGTTACAAGAAAAAATGGTTATGCTTCTCAAATTTATGTAACTACTCAGATTGTAAGCCATAAAAGTTGGATGTCAGGATTGTTCAGATATATAGAATTCTATTTGGGAAGCTTATTTCTTTATATGAAATTAAGATACTCAACAAATAGAAATAGCCCACTAGTTAGTCTAAGGTGCCTCTCATAATTAGGTCATGGATTTGAGGTAGTGCATCATATCTCTTTAGGAGACACATAGAGCTTGCACGTTGAGTTGCATGTCTCAAGGATACATTTGGCAAGGCTGTGTATGTTAAGGGGCGGTTTCTTGAAAATACATGTGGAAAGGGTGTATACATAAAAGACCTATTAGGGATGTGAATTATAAGTTTAAAAAGAAAAAAAACAATTAGACAAGTGACAAATAAGGAAGTAAGCATCATTGTGGTGAGAAAAACATATACACCTCAGAGACTACCACATTATTCTATATATTGTGAGAAAATATCACCTAAAAAAGACCATTTCTTTATTTATAATGTACTATAATATATAAGAGAATTCTACCCCACTATGTTTGGGGTTTATACAACTATGCAAAATGACATCAATGGCTCTAGATTATTGTGGATTATTCAAAATTCTTCGTAGATGTACACCTTAAAGTAATATGATGGTGTCAGTTAGTTCTTCGCCATCAAATATGCCATTTGCGATATCTGTTTTTGCCCACGTGGCCTTTATTTTCCAACATGTGACATAGTTATTTAGTTTTCATGGATAATGCTAGCAAAACTAAGAAGTGGACTAAATCTGATCCAATCCACATACACACATATTGGATATGGATTGGGACTCTTGATTTGTGTGAATTGTCAATCAAAAAATCCCAATCCATATATGACGCGGGTACGAATCACAGATTTGTAAATTATCCATTCATTCTACATAAGTCATATAGAATTTGAAATATTGATTTATTTTCAAATATCTAAACTGTTAATCTTATTCAAAATGACTTAGATAGGGTAGGTACCAAATTTCAAGAGTAGTGAATTTAGAAGCTAAAAATTTGAGCCACTAGTATTTTCTTTCTTCAGAGAAATAAAACAAGTGGCTAGGATCATCCAAATGTAACAACTTTTCTCGAGTCACCTATTTTGAGGATGCTAAATAGCATTGATGGTTTAGATCTTTTAAAAGAAGTCAACATCAATGTTTTACATTATTTTCCAATTTAATTTTCAAAATGCCCTTTTAAATAGATACTCACATGTGTGTGTGTGTATGGATTACAAATTTAATGGATCAAATTTATCCTAACTATATGTGTAGATTTAAATGGATATCCACAAGTTTTTATCAACGATATTATCTAACCCTAGCAAATTAAAAAGCATGTAGGGTATGCCACAACAGACCCAGCAAATTAATTAGCCCATGGGATATACCACACCAAAGCTTGATGACTGTTTGGGAGAGAAAAAAAAAAAGGATTACACTATTTTCTTCTTCCTTTTTCAACCAGAGCTGAAGTTATTCTACAAATCAGAGAGGAATCCCTATCCTTCTTCTTCTTTTTCCAACTAGAGCTCTTATGTTCACCATTTTCAATAACCCATTTGATGATTTATAAACATTTCACAAGGAAGTATATGATTAAAAGCAAAAGTTTTTCTAGGTTAAGCAATAAGCTTGCTAGTTGTGATGAAGCATCTAGTGGTGGTGGAAAAGGAAGTCTTCAAGTTTGTTTTTGTGATGCAAAAGCTCGATCAAGAACCTCTTGGACATTCAATATCCCAACTAGGAGATTTGGGGTTCATAGAAGGAGCAAATAGAGTGCCAATATGAGTTCTTTGAATGGAAGAATCCTCCCATGTATTCACATTCAAAGGTAGTAATTCAAGAACTTCTGAGAAAACTAAATGACAAGGAGATGGAGGTAGTTGGGTTCATGCTAAACAAAAATCATTAAGGGTTGCTATGCGAATTGTTTGGGGTGTGATATTTGACTTGCTTTTTGTTGTTTTCAGATGAGCGATAGAAGCAAAGGTTGTGAAAAGTTGTATCTTCCATGAGTTTTTATCATCTAAACTATACTTAAATATGTAATGTTGCTTCATAATCCAAGGCAGTTTCCCATTTGCTGAGACAATGTCATATTGAATGAAAAAATTGAGCCCAAGTGGAGATAATGTATGCAAATAAACATACCTCATGACATAAAATCAAAAGCTTATAAAGACATTAGCATTAACAATGATATTATAAATGCTTCTAAACTAAATTGAAAGAACTGCAAATTTTTATCATCCAATAGTAGCTAAACACAGTCATCAATTTGCATATAACACAACCAAAAAGTAGCTAAACACATCCATAAGTTCCAGAGGTGATTCTAAGGGTCACCTTCCCCATCAACTAAATACCCATTCAATTAAACACATGTAAACCACCTTTAAATTAGAGTTTAGTAAAACATTAGTTCCTTTGTAGCCCCACTTTCTAAAATCGATCTGATGATGCTTTAGGTCGTGTTCCTCTTCTGTAGTAGACTGATCATCACTTTCTATCCTGTAGCTTATGAATGCCTTTTGCCTTTCTTTGTCTTTTCCCCTATTGGCTTAGTTGACTAGTGCGAGTCTTTGGTGATTCACACAAAGTTTGTTGTACCTAGAAGAAAATTATGTACCTAGATAAGTAATTATATAGGCAGAAAGAGCAGTAAATGGTAAGCGTTGCATTATACTCATGTCTCTTGTAGGGATGCTTGTTTGAGTTCCTCATTCTTCCTCTTACTGGGACACTTCTTGACACTGTGGGTTGCAGAGCCATAGATCCTGCAATGCATTTTCACTTCCTCCTTGCTCAACTTAATAGGTTGGTCCCTCTTCCACTGGATTTCTTTGGCTCCTCAACCTGCTGCCTCTTCCTAGACCTTCTCGGTGAACATGCAAGAGAGTGCTGACAAGCCATCCAGCGCAGACTGTTATCTCAAAGATACTACTTCCCATGGGCTTCACATAATTTGCTAAATATTCAAGTTTATTCGTCCAGTGGATGGGTGGGTTGCCCCAATTACAGAAAATCCATGGGTAGTTATGCTATATATCTAGGCCCCAAAGTGAGTGAGAATCATGTTTTCATGCTCATCTAAATCCAGCTCGAGCCATCTCAAGCTAGATCTCATCTCATTTCATACTAGCCAACTCCATCTTAAGCACCACTAATATCATGCTTGTTTCTTAGTTTCGGAATTCAGTAGAAGCAAGAGAAGAATTACAGCACTACTACTAATATATTCACCTCGTTTCTTTCTTGGGCCAAGCCTTTTTGGGGAGAGAGAGAGAGAGAGAGAGAGAGAAGTATTTCTTGTCGGGGATTAAGGTTATTTTAATTAATCATTTTCATGCTACATTTTCAACCAAAAAGTTAGTTTTTTCGCTGATGTTATGTTTTTCGTTTTGGTTCCTTGTGCTAAGACCCTTGTGTTTCAGCTACTTTGTGGGCATAATTGTGTGGGCCCAGCGATTTGGAAACCTCTTGCTTGTCATGTTGCAGATTATTTTTTTTGGTTGTTGTTCTACTTCTTCTTTTTTTACTTTGTGTATCTCTGCTACTTTCTCGGTTGCTAATCAATGATAATTCAATTTCTTTTTCTTTCTCTTTTTTCTCAAAAGAAGGCCGTAAGAGACTCCTAGTGCTGGGTTAAAAAACATACATGAAGACCTCGTATCATGTGTCCTATCAAACTTTTTCCATATATGTAAAAGAATTTTAATGCTAAATTATGTGTAAAAGTTTATAGACACAAAGATTGTTGCCTGAAATCTTTCCATTGTTGTATGGCTTCAAAACGGATACTTCAGATGAATGTGAAAGATGTTAAGCTTATAATCATACACTAGGCAATGTCATTCCCATTATTAGTTCTGAATAGAATTTCACCCTTTGAAGACAAAGATTACAATAAACGCTGTTCGATCCTGCAAGACCTGGTACATACAAGGCTTAACAGAGTCTTCACCGTTAATAAGCTATCAAATTTCATGCATTTTGTCACGAGCAGCACTCAGAGGGAGCTGTCAAAAGTCGTTTTCTAAATATCTTAAATGCACGATATACTTTGGTTCACATTTCGATCGAGTTGCAGAACTGATGCTGCGTGCTCTCTCTAATGCTGACTAGTTGAGCAATCCAGGTGATATCGCAGGGACGATGGCTTTTGTCATACTTTTGGCCCTAATGACCTGTCTTGTAGCACCCGAATGCAACCAACTGTTGCTCACCATGATAAAATTGGTTAAATTCCCTTTTTTATTATACTTTTTTATGGAAAACCTCAAAACCTCGTGCAGAAAGTGACGAATCTTGTGGAACTTTCTCGTGCAAAAAATGAACTGCCTTTAGAAGCGAACATCAGCAATATTTGTTTTCAAATGATGAATCAGCCACTCACCTAAAGTGAATGGAGGATTATTCCTCATGAAAGATTCGGTGTGACAAACATTAAACTCCCAGTGCAAACATTTCTGCGCCTTCGGGGGTAATTCATACTCTAGACCAAAAACACTTCCTTTCCGCAGGAATCAATGTTCGTCCATTTCTTGCCTTGGGACCCCATATCCAGCTGGACCTGGATTCACAAGGCTAAGACCCATCAACGTTGTAACTTGAAGTGGTTCAATGGAAGGAAGGGGCCAGAATTGCAGATCGAATTTTGGAGATTGGTAATCAGAACATTGGTCAAGGGCTTTCATCCACCAAATAACTTGGCGTTTTTCACCAAAACAAAAATTGGTGAGAGGTGGAAAAACAGAGAGATGCTATGGCTTTGAGATGTTAGAATCATCCAGATGCAATGATTTTTGGTTTATGTGATATCCAACATGAGAGCAGTCAGATGATTTGCTCAGGTCATCTGAAGGGATCTCCTTCATGCAAAACTGGGGGACCTACATGGCAACCTGCCTTGGTCAGTTTCCCAGGTCTATGATCGCATTCGTTTTTATAAAATATAAATTGCCCAGATTTTGTAAGTGTTGACTTGTGTCATAACCACCTTTAAAGTTCACGTCTTCCAAAATTTTTGATGTCCTTATATGAATAGTTTAGAACTTGGACAGATTGTTAAGTAGAAGGATATATAATGAATTTATCTTAATCGTCCATCCGAAACCAACTAATCAAACAATCTAAGGTCATCCAATGGCGTGTTTCTCATAGGCATGGTTCTTCCGGGGTGGGGCCAATAGTTAAGTAGCATGGCGTTTAATCTGCTGGGGTCTACTTAGTAGGGTTTGGTGCCATGGACGACTTAAAAGCCGTAATATATTCTCCTTTTCTTCCCTTGTATTATTATGCATATATGAACTCATGATATGCTTAATAATTTTTGTTTGCAGACTCAACCACCAGAACCCACTTCTTTGACAGCCTCCTGCATACGTTGTTGTCTTCAAAGTATTGAAAACTATGAAAAAATTACATCCAAAGGATCTTCCCCACAACCGCATTATCCTTTTCTCTTATTTAAGATCGTCTTTAATTATTGCTATTTTAAATCTTAGTTACATCCATGTGGCCTGCTGATTTCCTTTAGTGAATTTCGGTTGACTTGAGCCAAAAACTATACATGATCAGTTTAATTGAGGAGCAGGAGGTTGCCTGGTGGACGAGGACAATTCAATCATTTTTATTATTTTTTTCCCTTGAATGTTGAACATGCACACTCATGAGCACGAAGGCTCAAACCACGGACCTACTAGGTACCAATGATAGGCCCTTCTTGCGTAACTGTGTTAGAAGGCTTTGCTCTTTTCCATTGCTTCATCTGCATCCTCCAATTTTTATATTTTTTCTTTTGAATGCGGCAAAGATTAAATGTAGGGAACTTACATTCAGAGTCCGTTACTTGGATGAGACTGACCACCGGGAAAGTCATTGACATGATCATGCTCGGGAGAAACTCACATTGGAATTCTTTTTTTGTGCTTAAAGACTATTATCGTTAAACATGTCGATCATCAATAGGTGACCCCTATGATTCAGTCCAATGCCAACGGATATCCCACCCGCATGTTATTATTCTCCGAAAATCAATGGTCGACACAGTAGTGACACAACTCTAAATAAGTGCCCACGATCCTCCTCCGATCAATGTCAAAATCAGTAGGAAAGATATGAATTTGTCGTTCACCATCGGACGAGTGGATTTGATGGTGCCAACGTGACAGTGTGACAGTGTGACACACATTGGTCTAAACATGTATCAATTACCAAAGAATGTGACAACGGCTCTCTTCGTAGAATGTTTATAAGAGAGAATTGGGTAAGTTTAAGCTAATTCCTTGCTATGTCAGATCAAAATCAAAGTCATTGGAAATGTAGAATTTAACGGAATGGCGCTTTATATATATTATCAAGTTTTACTTTAGGATCTGGGACTCGTTCAATGGGCTCTACTCTTGGATTAGATAGAGGAGTCTGTAACTAAAAGCAGAGGTTGGCATTTGATAAGGGTGATTTTTCTATCACTATTGGATTGCACCAAGGGTTGGTATTTAGCCCTTAATTAGCTTTTCAAATTGGCTACGATGAGCTAATAAAACATTTGCATGAGGAGATTCCATAGTACATGCTATTTCAATGACATAGTTTTGATTGATAAGACAAAGGAGAGCATAAACACAAAGCTAGAGTTGGAGAGATATTATGGAGTCTAAAGGATTTAAAATTAGATGAATTAAGATAGAGTTTATGGAAAGCAATTTTAGTAATGAGAGAAGTGTAAGTGAAGCATCAGTAAAGATTGATAACCAAGAAGTCCCCCCAAAAAGACTACTTTCTATACTTGGAATAGATAATTTATGAGAGCAAAGAGATTAAGAGGAATGTTACACAGAGAATTCAAGCAAGTTGGAACAAATGGAGATATGCCTGCGGAATTTTGTGTTTTCTATGGATCACATTGTTAGGCAATTAAGGAACAATGTGTAAATAGATGAGTATCGTTGAAATGAGGATGTTGAGATGGATGAGTGATAAGATAAGAAAGAATAAATTTATAAATGAAAATATTATAAAAAACTTAGGAGTAGCACCAATAGGTAATAAGATTAGTGGGGGTAGTCACAGACGGTTTGGACATATTCACACTATTAACATTCGGCTTCTATAAGACGGCAAAAATAAAACTATTTAAATACACCTATCTTATAAAAAAAATTATAAGATGGTTTTGAGAAATTGTCTTATATATCTTAACAATATAAGATAGTTTTATCAAAACTGTCTTATAAAAAAAATTTATAAGATGGTTTTTAGAAACCATCTTTTACTATCATGAACAATATAAGATAGTTTTCAAGAATTGTCTTATAAAACAATTATATAAGACAGTTCCGAAAAAGCATCTTATATTATTAAGAGAATAAAAGAAGGTTTTTAATAACCGTCTTATATTTTCAAAAGAATATAAGACGGTTTTTAATACCCGTCTTATAAAATTGTCTAAAAATATAAGATGATTTTAAAAACCATCTTATAAAATGGTTTTATAAGATGGTTATTGAAAACTGTTTTATATTATGAACAATATAAAATTTGCTTTATATTTTACTTTTTATAAGACTGTTTTCAAGAACTGTCTTATATTATCATACACAATAAGAATTGTCTTATATTATCATAAACAATATAAGACAGTTTTTTAAAACTGTCTTATATGTTTAGACTTTATAAGATGGCTTTTAAGAACCATCCTTTAAATCTTCTTCTTAATACAACATGAAGTTCAACCTTTAATTTTTTACTCTCGGTTTCTTCAACGAAAACTCGAACATTAAGTTGGATTTACATACATTTTGTCCCGAACTAATATTTTCTCAGTTGATATTGATTGGGTAGTATTTATTCTTGTTTATTGTCATATGTATACCTTATTTGATGTTTATGGGTATAAAATTCCTTTTTTGTATAATATTTTTTCTTCTTGCTTGTGTGTGATCATTCATATGTATGGATCAATGTGTGGAACATTTATGTGCACTGATTAGTCATGTTTTTGCATCATTCTTACTTTTTCTAATCCTAGACTTGAAAAGTTGACTCTAATATAAATTGTATATATTTTTACTAACTACATATATGTACATTTTATGTGCACACCAAGTATTTGGTTAAATGTCTAACCATGTTATTAATCTTTTTATGTCTAGAAAGTCCTCAATGCATTTGAGCATCAACTTTTGGACAAAATGGACAAATTGCTTCGATGAGTGCAAAAAGATCATCAAGGGAATATGAGGAGGTAATAGAAAAGTTTGTAGACTTTGTACTTGGGGCAGGTGGTGATTGTAATTGAATGTGATGCCCATACTCAAGATGTGAAAACCTAAAAAAGCTTACTATTGGTGAGTTGAAAGAACATTTGTGCTTC
Source organism: Warburgia ugandensis (assembly GCA_035236585.1). Taxonomy (NCBI): domain Eukaryota; kingdom Viridiplantae; phylum Streptophyta; class Magnoliopsida; order Canellales; family Canellaceae; genus Warburgia; species Warburgia ugandensis. The sequence goes on from CP141130.1 coordinate 62,946,469, forward strand.
AATGGAGTAGATGAAAGCTATCACTCCTAGATGCAGCATAGACAGAGAATACCTCGTAGGCCCTCTGTAAGGGCTGAATGTGTATGTGAAAAAGAAGCAATTGTAGAAAGTGGTGTAGACAGTAGTACAGCTGCACCTACATTTTGAGATGTATACAATGACTTCCAAGATGACCTAGAATAATTTCAAACTACATTGGAGGAAGCCGATGAGCCATTGTATGTTGGGTGTCAAAATTATGCTAAGTTATCTATAGTGGTAGAACTTTACAATGTGAAATCAAGATTTTGTATTTCAAATCAAGGTTTTACAAAATTGGTGAAAGTCATTGATAAAAAGTTGCCCAAGGAGAACAAATTGGTTAGGTCGACATGGGATGCAAAGAAAACCTTACTGCACTATGGTTGAAGTATGAAAAGATATTTGCCTATCCTAATGGCTACATCTTATAAAGAATGGAGCATAAGATAAAATTATATATCCAACATGTGAACATTCAAGATGGAAGATGAAGAAGAATTCAAGTGATTGGCAAGCGAAAGATGTATCAAAGAAATAATGAAGAAACTAGTATTGCATGCCAAGGAGATAGTGGGTAATAACTATTTACACCATCCAACAGATAACCTTGTGTGGAAGCTTGTAGACTTCATGTGGCCTGATTTTGAAAAAGAACCTAGAAACCTACAACTTACAATTTTTATAGACAGGATTAATCCTCATGGTTCTATGAGCAACAGGCTTAATTGTTGGCTTGTTATAATATTTTGTCGTACCTTCTACCATTATTGTGCATGAAGAGAAAGTTTATGATGTTAACTATGTTAATAATAGGTCCCAAGCAACCTGGGAATGACAACGACATGTACTTGGTTCTATTGATCGATGATCTTAAGACATTGTGGGAAGTAGGGGTTGAAGCTTATAATACATGCAAGGAAGAAATATTCACCCTTAAGGCTGTACTGCTATAGATAATAAGCTACTTTCCTGCATACAGTTATTTGGCGGGATGCATAGTGAAGTGATACAGTGCCTATCCTATTTGCAGCAACCAAATGTGTGCTACACAACTTCAACATGGTAGGAAGATGGCATTCCTAGGCCACAAAAGATTGTTGCATAGAAAACATCCATATCGTTTTAAAAAAGGGAGAATTTAATGGTAGTGTGGAGACTAGGACACCTCTAAAGAGGTTGACTGGACAACAAGTATTGGAACACATTGAGAACCTTAATGTATCTTGGGGCAAGAAGAAGAAGGCAACTTCATGTACTTATGAAAGCAACTCTAAAAGTTGTTGGAAGAAGAAGTCAATATTCTTTGAACTTGTATACTGAAAATCCCTACACATGCAACATGTGGTTGATGTCATGCACATTGAGAAGAATGTTTATGAAAGCTTAATCAATACCTTACTCGACTTGCTGGGAAAAAATAAAGGATAGACTTGCAGCTCAAATCGATCTCATGATTATGGGTTTGAAGAGAAGGTTGTATCCACAGGATAGGGGCAGTGAAGGAACATACTTGCTTAAAGCAAATTATGCGCTTAGCTAAGAGGAGAGAAGAATAGTGTGTAAAACCCTATCAGTTATCAAAGTTCCAGATGAGTACTCTTCAAGTTTTAGAAACATTGTCTCCATGGAAGAGTTGAAACTATTAGGGATGAAGTCGCACGATTGTCATACATTGATGCAACAACTCCTACCTGTAGTAATATGTTCAATGCTCCTAAATAAAGTTAGAGGATCTATTAATAAATTCTGCTACTTCTTTAATACTTTGTGTAAGAAGCTGGTAGATACTTCTAAATTATAAGAAATCTAGGAGAATTTAGTGGCAACCTTATGCAAGCTTAAGACAATCTTTCCACCATCCTACTTTAACATCATCATACATTTAATAGTGCACCTTATTGATGAGGTTAGGCTGTGTGGGCCTATTTATTTGCGATGGATGTACCCATTTGAAAGGTACATGAAGGTGTTAAAAAGGTATGTACGAAATTACAATCAACCAGAGGGGTGTATTATCTAATGTTACATTACAGAAGAAGCAGCCAAGTTTTGCATTGAGTATTTATTAGGAGTGGATGCTATTGGAATCCAAGTAAGAAACATTCAGGTGCATTAATTGTTCCAAGAGTTGGTGAACCTCTCTCTAGTTGTCATGTATTGACTGTTGATTGTAAGGAACGGGACCAAGCACACCTTTATGTCTTGCAAAATATTAATTTTGATGAAGTTCAACCATACATTGTATACATAACTATTGTTCTCTCTTTGGGTTTCTTTCACATTAATTTAAACAATCAATGTTGATGACGTTTAGCCATATATATATATATATATATATGTTAAAGAGTACATAATGTATTGTTAACGCAGGCATGTCATATATAATTTTCATCTTTGATCATTGTATAGTATGTACATGGACTTCCTAAAAGAGAGCTATGCAAGAGATGTAAAGAAAGACAAATGGTTGTAAGAAGAACATTGTCATTCCTTCACCACTTGACTTCATTAGAAGGTATTTAATTACAATGAATAATACTCTATTCAATTAATTGATTTGTAATAGCATATGTACATATACATTAATTAATCATATCAATTAATATTATATATAGGTTAGATCAATGAGATGTTCCAAGTCATAGTATTCCTGAATGCTTCGGTTGGATGGCAATGGAGCCTTGACCAGCAGCAATAAAGTATGCTGGATATGCCATTAATAGTTATCCCTTTTACACAAAAGATCATTATAAGTTAAGAGCACAACAAGGTAGTGGTGTTAGCATAGTCACTAAAGCTACTTTCTTTTCTAGTTCAAAGGACAACAACCCAATTGTATCTAACAATACTTATTACAAGGTTATACGTGAGATATGGGAGCTGAATTATACTTGTAGAATGTGGTTATGTTTAACTGTGATTGGGTGGAACACAGCAAAGATAGCATCAGAAGAAATGCCCTCGATTTGACATTAATTGACCTCAATAAGATCGGCTATCAAAATAACTAGTTTATTGTAGCATGTCAAGAAAAATAGGTATTTTATATACAGGATGACATGATATGAGATGGTCAACTGTTTTATCAACCTCCCCAAGGAACTTCTATGATGAAGACGACCTAGGTTACACAACAATTGATTATCCTTCAATCACCACAACAATTCCATCAATAGATCTAATCAAGGAGAATGAGATAGATTATATGCATGATCTAGTGAGGATGGTGCTTAGGTTAAATCTGATTGTATATGAGTAGATAAATTAAAGTGTTTGTATCATCTGATGTGTGAAATATTAATTAATTAATCAATTAAGTTTACACATCATGTGTCATGTCAAACACTAGTTAAACATAAAGAAAATAAATGAAGGGGTAAGCTTTACCCTTCATAGGTTTTGAAGATCTTTCAGGTCCAAAGAATAGGTGAAACTACTTTAATACATATAAGACAGTTATTCATAAATAGTCTTATATTATTCAAACAAAACATGAGGCACGCAGATGAATCAATGCAAAATGAACCCTATAATATAAGACTTTTTTTTAAAAATCAACTTCTATTTTAATAATATAGGATGATTTTTTAAAAATATGTCTTATATTATGTGATTAAAATATAGGATGATTTTTTCAAAACCATCTTATATTTTACAAAATATAGGATGGGTTTTTAAAATTTATCTTTTATAAATATAATATAGGATCATTTTAAGAAAATGTCCAATATTCAGTTTACTTGTGATCTACATGAATAGGTTGTCTTCCTTGTGCTCAGTTTTCTTATTTTAGGTTGTCTCTCTCTTTTCTTGATTTTTTTATTTTCATGCTTCTCGTTTCCAATATCTGCATCTTGTAGTTGTCCTCATGAATAGTAATAGTATATTGCTTACTTAAATTTGTGCATGATTTTTTGCTTTGTTAATAGTTGAAAATCTTTGAAATTGATCATTCTAGTGAAAATAAGAAGACCCATGTGTTAGATTTTTAATTTTCATTTAAAAAGATATCCAACTACTAGCTTGAAGTATTCTACTTATAGTTGTTTGCATCAATAGTAATAGTATACTGCTTACTTAAATGTGTGTGTGATTTTTTGCTTCATTAATTGTTGGAAACCTTTGAAATTTATCATTCTAGATAGAGGACATTGAGAATAAGATAACCCAAGTGTTAGATTTTCAATTTTCAATAATAAAAAAAATACATCCAACTATAAGCTTGAAGTACGCTACTTGTAGTTTTTTGCATGAATAGTAAGAGTATATTGCTTCCTTAAATGTATGCGTGTTTTTCTGCTTCGTTAATGGTTGAAAATATTTCAAATTAATCATTTTAGATAGAGGACACCAAGAATAAGAAGACCCATGTGTTACATTTTAAATTTTCATTCAAAAAGACATCCAACTAATAGCTTGAAGTATGCTACTTGTAGTTGTCTGCATGAATAGTAACAATATATTGCTTACTTAAATATGTGTGTGATTTTCTACTTCGTTAATGATTGAAAATCTTTGAAATTCGTCACTCTAAATAGAGGATTTTGAAAATAAGAAGATCCATGTGTTATATTTTCAATTTTCAATTAAAAAGACATCCATCTACTTGCTTGGAGTATGTTACTTATAGTTGTCCACGTGAAGTACCAATGTATTGCTTACTTAAATGTGTGCATGATCTTCTGCTTTGTTAATGGTTGAAAATCTTTGAAATTGATCATTCTAGATAGAGGACATCGAGAATAAGAAGACCCATGTGTTTTATTTTCTATTTTAATTCAAAAGGACATCCAACTACTAGCTTGAAGTATGCTACTTTTATTTGTTTGCATGAATAGTAACATTATATTACTTACTTAAATATGTGCATAATTTTCTTCTTCGTTAATGGTTGGAAATCATAGAAATTGATCATTCTAGATAAAGGACAATAAGAATCAGAAGACTCATGTGTTATATTTTCAATCTTCATTTAAAAAGACATCCAACTACTAGCTTGAAGTATGCTACTTGTAGTTGTCTGCATGAATAGTAATAGTATATTGCTTACTTAAATATGTGCATTTTTTTTTGCTTCATTAATGGTCAAAAAACTTTGAAATTGATAATTTTAAATAGAGAATAATAAGTCTCATGTGTTAGATTTTCAATTTTCAGTCAAAAATACATCCAACTACTAGCTTGAAGTATGCTACTTATAGTTGTCTACATGAATAGTAATAGTATATTGCTTACCTAAATATGTGCATGATTTTCTACTTTGTTAATGGTTGAAAATCTTTAAAAATGATCATTCTAGATAGTGGACATTGAGAATAAGAATTCTCAGGTGTTGGATTTTCATATTCATTTAAAAACGCATCAAACTACTAGCTTGAAGTATGCTACTTGAAGTTGTCCGTGAAAGGAGCAATATCATATTGCTTAATTAAATGTGTGGGTGATTTTTGGCTTCTTTAATGGTTGGAAATTTTTTAATTTAATCATTCTAGATATAGGACATTAGATTTTCAATTTTCATTCAAAAAGATGTCCAACTACTAGCTTGAAGTATGCTACTTGTAGTTGTCTGGCGAATAATAACAGTATATTGCTTACTTAAATATATGCATAATTTGTTTCTTTGTTAATTGTTAGAAATCTTTGAAATTAAACATTCTAGATAGAGAAAATTGAGAATAAGATGACACATGTGTTAGATTTTTTAATTTTCATTCAAAAAGACATCCAACTACTAGCTTGAAGTATGCTACTTGTAGTTGTCCACATGAATAGTAATAGTATATTGATTACTTAAATATGTGATTTCCTACTTCATTAATGGTTGAAAATCTTTGAAATTGATCATTCTAGATATAGGGCATTGAGAATAAGAAGGCATATGTGTTAGATTTTCAATTTTCATTCCAAAAGACATCCAACTACTAGCTTGATATATGCTACTTGTAGTTGTCCATGAGATTAGTAACATTATATTATTTACTTAAATATGTGCATGATTTTTTTCTTTTTAATGGTTTGAAATCTTTGAAATTGATCATTTTAGATAGATGACATTGAGAATAAGAAGACCACGTGTTAGATTTTAAATTTTAGTTCAAAAAGACATCCAACTACTAGCTTGAATTTGTGTTAGGAATAATTTTATGTTATAATTAAAATTAGGAATAATTTTTTGTAAATTTTTACTTTGTTTTCATTGTGATAAATTATGAGGGTGTGATGAGACAGCATCTTTGAATATATTTTGTTATTTAAATAAACACTTTACTAGGTGAATCACATCGAATGAGTTAAATGCGCAAGCAATGCATGACAATTTGAAGAGTAATCTTGATTAGAACATGAATGGAGCAACAAATTCTAGAGTAGTCTTAATTAGGACCTTATTTGGCACAATTAGTCAAGAGTTAATATATTTTCTAGTGCTTCTTTCCTAAGACATAATTGTTTTCTTCATTATGTCCTATTTATGTACACCATCTATACACTTAGATGGTGGTTTTTTCTAAACCTATATATATGTTGTTGTTTTTTAATGTATTGTTTTCACTTGTGGTGGAAAGTGAGCATCATGAAAAACAATCCAGCATGTGTACACCTATTAAGATAAAGGACAAAGGGCCAAACAAAATGGAGTATATCATTAAGAGAAAGTCAAAGGGAATAAAAAAGATGGTACAGTTTAACAGTTATGGGTAAGCGATAGGTGGCAATGCACATTCTTACACTAGTTTCATTTACTGCACTGTTAGAAGCATGGTGCTAGTCTCAATTACTGATTGGAGACATGTGTGGGAGATGGTGAAGGTTTGTAAATGCTTGCTACATATAACATACTAAGTTCCTTTTCTTGTTTTATTTCAAATAGATTAATGTTTTCTTTTATTTTGTAGTCTGCCTTTAACATCTCTAATGAGTATAAGAAGAATGCTCTACATGGGGACGGTGAACAATAGAGAAAATGGAAGAGTGATCTTGCAAGAACGTACATACTTCCAAATCCTCATGATCCATCTACACTCCACACTGTCCCTAAGTTGTATTACATCATCATTGACCAGGATACATGGAATCAATTTGTACAAACCAGCCTATCTTCTCATTTTGAGGTAATTACGAACTAGCCAAAAGCTTGATTCCTCTAATTATAAAAGTCCATTGTGTTTAATTACATGTTCCTTTGACATGTAGGCAAAGCATATGAAAGGACAAATGGTGTGTGTGACTAATCATATGTAACATCTCCTCTCCAGGATTGGTTATGCTTAGATGAACAAGAAGTAAGTATATGTGACAGTTCAGTTATGTCTAAATATACCTAACTTTTATTTCATTAACTATGAATTAATGTCCCTCTTGATAGCAAAAGAAGGCTGGGACCAAAGAGCCCATCGATCTCACCCTTCTCTAAAAAATGGCATATTCACTGGGGCGTAACTCTCAGACCTTCACTGATGAAAATGCTACCTTGGTTGCGTCAAGAATTGTAAATGGTTTTACGTGCCTATCTTTTGTATTCTTGAATTATAATATATATGGAAATGATCGTGTTCTAATAATTACATGTGCGGAAAGAGGTTACCCAAGAAAGTGTCACTACAGGGACTCTAAGTAGCACTGCTGTAAAGGGGGCATCTTGTATATGGCTATGGGCAATAAGGATGAGCACCATGGCCAAGTAAAGGCCCAAGGCTGCAGTGTGTACCTTCCAAATTTTTCCATAAATAAAAAAATCCTCTAATAGAGGACATGGAAGCATGGAAGGATGTTGATGTTTAACCGCAAGTGCATGGGCTATTGTAGTATAGCTATGCAAATACGGGTCGATCCCACAGGGACTCGCTTTAAATGTTGGATTTTTAAATAAAATTCAATTAATAAAAATAAAAAATAAAACAAAGAATATAACAAAAATAAACTAACAATAAAATAAAATTTTGGATTTATTTAACTGCTGCAATTTACAAAATTTCTATTTCCAAAAAAAAAAAAAGAAACTAAATAAGCAATCTTAGATAATACTATCCCTGGATAGGCAAAATAAGGATAAGAAAAAACAAGGATATTCAAGGACACAGATGAAAATAAAACGAGGACACATATTGTATTAAAGACAAAGGAAAACATGTAATTAGATGTAAAGAGTGAAGGGCAAAAATAGAATTTTATTATAGATCTGGTTTTTAACAAAAACTAGGAAAAAAAACCAACGAAGAAGAGGGAAGCCAGAGGAGGGAGAAGAGAAGGAAAGGGAAGAGAGGAGGAAGGAAAGGGGAAAGGGGAAAGGGGAAAGAGGAGATGAAAAGGAGGAAAACACGACTTGGGTTCCTTCTCCGGACCATGCAATGATGCAGAGATGGACATTTTTTGGCATCTGAACCAAAACCCGACGAAAAGATGGACAGGGAAGCCAAAGGAAGAGGAAAGAAGGAATAAGAGGAGAAAGGAGGGGGGGATGAGAGAAAAGAAGGGAAAAGGAAGAATGGGGAGAAAGAGAGGGAATTCTGGCCAATGAAGACGACCAGAAAAACACTGGAGAAGGAGATCTATGCGGTGCTGATTTCTGGCATCTGGGTTGATGCAGGTAGAACCGATGATGGGTTCTTGATGGGCAGAGGAATGAGAGAGAGAGAGAGAGAGAGAGAGAGAGAGAGAGAGAGAGAGAGAGAGAGAGAGAGAGAGAGAGAGAGAGAGAGAGAGACGGTGCTGGGTCGATTAAGCTTGGCCAGAGACGGGAGATGCAGACCGGAGGAGAAGGGGGTAAAAGAAAGAGGAGAAAAGTAGGGAGATGAGGGAATCAGCAGGTGAAGAGAATAGGAAACAAGAGAGTAGAGAAGGCTGGGACTAGGGAGAAGAGAAGAGAAGAGGGAGAACTGGGAATGGAGAGGGAACGAGTGAAGGAGAAGGGGAAAGGTGCTGGTTTAGGCACCACCTGGGATGGTGTAGCACTGGGAGGAAGAGGGATGCGGTGATGCTATTGCAGTTGAAGAGAACTGATGCGGGAGAGATAGAACAGAGAAGGAGAAAGAGGAGCAAAGAAGTTGGGATGCCAGGCCTACTTGGTGTGTCACGCACCTAGGCCACTCAGTGGGGAAACAAGAGTGAGAAAGCTAGAAGAGAGAGAGAGAGAGAAATCGGGAACAAAGGAGAAGGGAATGGTAGTCGGCCAGCCTAGGGTGGATATGTAGGGAGAAATAGGGAGTAGGAGAAGTAGGGGAGAGAAGAGATTAGAGTGGAGAGAAGAAGGGAGATAATATGAACAAGAGAAATGGAAGGAGAGGGAGAGGGAGAGGGTGTTTGGCCAGCCCAGTCCTACTCAGGGGTTTGAAGAAGAGGAGGATGTAGAGAGAAGAGGGGGTATATGAAGAAAACGAGAGAGAGAGAGAGAGAGAGAGAGAGAGAGAGAGAGAGAGAGAGAGAGAGAGAGAGAGAGAGAGAGAGAGAGGCGTGAGAGATAGAGAGATAAGAGAGCAAGAGAGAGAGAATCGTGGGAGAGAAAGAGGCGTGAGAGAGAGAGAGAGAGAGAGAGAGAGAGAGAGAGAGAGAGAGAGAGAGAGAGAGAGAGAGAGAGGTGTGAGATGAGAGAAAAAGGGAGATGTGTGAGAGAAAGAGAGAGTAAGAGAGATGGAGAGAGAGGATAAGAGATATAAAAGAGGGGTGGGGTCCACCAACATCCCAGTCTTGCTAGAACTCTATAATTCTTCAAATTTGTTCTGTCCTAGGACTCTTTAAAGTCTTCTCTTTCCAAGAAGCTTCATCATCCTCATCTGATCTCAGTGATTTGATCTGGATCATCTAGATCATCCAAGCTTTGTTGATTGACTTGTAATGTACAGGACCCAATTAGAATCATCTAAACCATTCATTATTCTTCTAAGTAGCTCTGATGATCATCTGACCATTAATTTTGCAATTCAACGATTGGATGGCCAATTAAAGTAAAATGAAATATTTTATGTAAAATCTTGAAATTGATGGCCTAAATGCTGTAGTTAAACACTAAATCAGGGGTATTTTGCTTAAAATTGAATACTCAACAAAGGAGAATATGCTAAATGAGTTATATGTGAAGGTAAGGAATGATTTCTATAAGGATGTTTGGAGTTTCAAAGGTCCAAGTCAAGATGTTGCCCCTCAACCCCCATCTCACAATAACTATAGTCCTCCATTTGCAGAAGAGATGGTGGACTAGCTCTTCGAAGGAGATGTCCCAATCAAGGAGGTGTGTATTGACATGTTTACTTTTTCAATTTTCCATGTCTTAGTAATCTTCGCTCATTCTTATGTGTAGGTGATTCCTTTGTTGGACAGTTGTGAATTACATCACTGTCACTACATTGTACGAGGTTTTTTTGTCATGCTACATAATAGGTTGATGCATCCACACACCAAGCATGTGTGCATTACTACTGGCCTCTAACCAGATGTCCTCCTACAATTTCCTATAAAAGTGGACAATATTCATACTATTAAGGATGCGATTGGATATCATGTAGCTTAGCCAGAGAAGTATATCAAAACAATGATTTTCAAGGTACGTATATGATATCATAGCATCATGTTCAACAAAATGCCACTAAGGTTGACCCCCTCCTCGGCAACAAATTCTAACATACCAATTGCCCCATCCCAAGTATTTGTGTCTATTTTTATGATAAAATTGAATCTCTTCTTACATATATTCATTACTATATTTCTAAAAAATTACATCTACAGTGAAGGGATCAAGTGCAGGTTCCACCTAACATGCCTCCATTTTTTAGAGGACTATACAAACTAATCAATGAAGATAAGGAAATCAATTGCATAAGGATAAAGGCCAATATGCTTGCCCGCAATGTAGTTGAAGTTCCAGTCGTGAAAGATGACCTCTTAGCCATATGTAATATGGCTCAAGTGGAATACACGCACATCATCATTTATATCGGGTATGTCATGTAATTGTTCTATTAAGAATCAAATTGGCATTCCTTATTAATAGGACACGATAAGTATTTGACATAAGTTTCTACAGGTCTTTGCATGATAAATTGCATAGATTAGAGGTAAAGGACGTTTACAAATTCCTTGACCCTACTATCATCTCTGTACCAAAGGAGCATTTTCCCAAGGAGAAATAAATAAAAGATATACATGGGTTCTTGTGTTGTGACAAGAGACAAGCCTTATTGATTCCATACAATAGTAGGTAAGTTATTACATGTCTTGCTAAATTATGTCATTCCACATAAACATGAATGTGTATATAAGTTAAAATTTTCAAATTTCAATTGATTGATTATTTAATATAGGTGCCTTTGGATGCTACAAGCTTTGGATGTGCATAGTGGACATGCAATGTTTTTTTATTCTTGTGAAGCACACATTTGAAGCCTGCTAATGGAAATCATCATTAAGTAAGTTTGACTTTTATATCATTCATTATAATAGTTAGATAGCTAATAATTGTTATCTTTATTCATATATAATGCTTTTACTTATGTATGTGTAGTGCATGGTATAAACGGGCCGAGATGGAAAATATGAACCATCCACCAAAACTGACTTGGAAAAGGATCAAGTAAGGTTTACTAGTTCATTAGTATAACCCTATAACTTAAACTTATAATTACACATAATATTTGAACCTTTTTTGTTGACTTTATTGTGCTATGCTCTAGACAACAATCTAATTGGGAGTGTGGGTATTACATTCTTGGATATAAGAAAACTCTCATTCGCGAAGAATTTACGATTTCCAAATTGAGAAAGGTTCAATTAATTGACTAATCAGCATTCTTACTGTTTTCTACATCTCTTAAATGACTCTAACAATGTCTCAATTGATTTAATATTTGTTGACATATAGGTTGATTTAGGTATCAAGAGTTACTCCTAATTAGATATAGATGACATTAGAATAGAATGGACTGAATATCTTTGGAATTTTAATTTGTAGATAACTGATGTTATTGAACATAAAACATTTTTATCACTAAAATACAAATTACAACTTCACTACTATGGATGTGTTCCTTTTTTTATTGAATTTTGTGTGTGCTTTCTTTATTTCATTGAGAAGTATGTATGGAGAAGTTCAATATGAAATGTTGGAAGTGTTGAATGTGTATGAAGTACAAATTACAACACTACTATGGACGTGTTGCTTTTTTTTATTGAAGTTTGTGTGTGCTTTCTTTATTTCATTGAGAAGTGTGTATGGAGAAGTTCAATGTGGAATGTTCTAAGTGTTGCATGTGTATGAATATATTTTGTAAAATAATTATAGCCTCCAGAAATGAAGTGTTGAGCATATATTGAACTTTAAAAACTGCATGAACAATGTATAAGCAGAAACCAACAAAGGAACACACAAATTGTGCATGAAGTATATGCAATATAGTATGATTTGTAGAAAATCGTCTTATAAAATTTCAAAAAAATAAGATAGTTTTTGAAAAATCATCTTATATTATGCAGCTTTATAAAATGATTTTTCAAAATTGTCCTGTAATATCCGTGGTTTATAAGACTGTTTTTGAAAAACCATCTTATATTACATAGCCTTATAAGATGGTTTTTGACAAACCATCCCATAATATCCTTGGTTTATAAGATGGTTTTTGAAAATCCATCTTGTAATATTCGTGCTGTTTTTTATATAAGATAGTTTTTCAAAAATCATTGTTGAAGTTTTTCGCAAGTGCACGTGCTATTGTGGTATAGCTAATGTAAGTACAGGTCAATCCCATAGGGACGTGCTTTTAGAAATTGGAGTTTTTAATAAAATTTAATTATTTAAAAATTAAAATTAATTAAGAAAAATTAACAGAAAGAAATCAAACTTCATACTTAGTTTAACACTGAAATTCCAGATGTCTAATTCTAGAAAGAAAAGAAAAAAGAAACAACAAAACCTTAACTAAAACTAAAACTAAAACTAGAAAAAATTAAGAAAAGTCTAATTCCCTATATTAAGTAATGTCTAATTTCTTCACTTCTGACATCAAAAACTTCAATCAGACTCCATAAATATATTCAACATGTCTTGCATTGATGATTTGATGGATGATTTGTCTGATTTGTCAAATTTTCAGAGATCTAGTCTAGTTAAGGAATTTCAGAATTAATGGCTTAGATCTGCTTTCAAAATATCTGATTGAAAGTCAAAGGCTTTGAATAAGCTAAGATCTTTCATAAGAACAATTCCTGAAAGTTGATTAAAAAGCAGGCATCAAACGGATGAGAAATTAAAGAGATACTATCATTCATTCAGAACTGTTGATTTGATTGAACTAAAATAAAGCAGTTTAGATTAACCAATTCCTGGATTAAAGCAGAACAAAGTAAAAGTAGATATCAGAATCAAAATAACACAGAACCCAGATAAGGACAAAAAATGTAATTCGAATTTTTCCACTAAGGGCAAAAAGGGAATTTTCCCTAAAACTTCCTTAAATTTCTCGTAAAACATAAAAGAGGGGAGAAAAGGTTTGCTGAAAAAGATGGGCATGGCGTTGTTGGCTGGTGCTACTTGTGCATGGAAGACAGGGACAATCTGGGAGTAGCTAGTGGAGGGCAGGAAAAAATGACACCTGTGAAGAAAATCTAGGTCAGTGGAAGCTTGTTCGGTGAGTCCAAGAGCTGGCGTCATCGACTGGCTGGGCTGGAGCAATGGGCGATGTCGACAGTGGTGAAGAAGGGAAGATAGAGGTGAACGATGATGGATAGGGAAGCTGAGTTCATGCCTGGATGGGGCGGTAAAGGTAGAGGAAGCAAAGGCGACTGGTCTGAGTGGAGGGTAGGCTTCGATGATTGATAATAGGGAACGTGTCGTAACAGAGAAGGTGATGGAATAGAATTGAAGAAAAGACAGGTGGAAGGGAGCTGGGAACGTAAAGTGGAAGATGGAGAAAAAGGGAACTTGTTGGAGAAAAGAAAACGTTAACGACCCAGAATTAGTGGTGGATGTCAAGTGGAAAAAGAGAAACGAAAAAGAGAGAGAAGGGGGGTGGTGCGGTGATCTCAGCTGAGTGAGTTCGGTGTTCTTACTATTGGGTCTAGGTAGTGAGGTGATCTAGGTATTGGGTTGTGGTGATGAAGTGGAGCAAGGGAGATGAGGGAGATGAGGGAGCTCTTGGCTAGTGTTGATAGGATGGAAAGGAAGGTGAGAAGTAGAGGAGAGGGGAGGAGACGATTGAATAGAGATGGGAGGGGAATAGTGTGGAGCATATGGGATTGGAACTAAAGAAAGACTAGGCAATTAAAGAAAACAACTATGAATCGAATGGAGTGCAAATAAGATACTCAAAACTAAAAGACTTCCAAACTTCAAAACTTTCAAAACTCCTCAAACTTCCCAACTCCCAATGGTTCTCCCTCTTTATAAATTTTCCCCTTCCTAATTTTCCTCCACCTCTTTTCTTTAAGAGTTAGTTTCCCATTAGGAAACTTCCTCTTCTTCCAAATTAGGACTTCTCTTCTATTAAGAAACCTTCTTCTTTTAGGAACCCTTCATTCCTTGCCTTATTGATCTTCAAACTGATCTGCACCACTGAAATTAAATTTGAGCCATCCAACCCTCCTTTAGTTGATCTGCAAGGCCAAAGGCTAGATTAGAGTCATATAAATCATACATTAAGCATCCACTTAGCTCAATTGATCATCTGACCATTAATTTTGAGAATTTACGGTTGGATGGTCAATTTGAGCTAAATTTTATATTTTATCCAAAATTTATAAAATTAATGAGTTAGATGGTCTAATTAAATGCTAAAGTATGGGTCTTTTGGCAAAAATTTAACACTTAACACACCTCCAACCAGCATTTTGCTAGTCCTAAGCAAAACATGCAGAAACTATTTTACAAAAACTGGTATAATGTGCCACTTTAATAGGTACTCACAATTGCATTTAGCACATACAACAAGCCCTTAAACCCCTAGGTTACCCCTAGTGGATGAGCTAGGCCTCGTGAGGGTTTGCAATAAATTTACCCATAAAATTCAGTAAGGCTGAATCCCCTATTTTATCTCAGAGAATCCTCATTCATTAGCAATTTACTAGTTTTTCACAACTTAATGAAGAGGATTTGACAATTTTACACACCATACACATTTTAAAGATATTTTATTTGAGTTATTTCTCAAAGTGCATATGTGTGTGTACAACAACCACATAAATCTTGACTTCTAACTAGATATGCTTAAATTCCATTAGAAATATGTCTTGACCTCAAATCCTCACATGTATACGCTCAGAAACAAAACTCTCAGATAAGGGTTTTAAACATATTTCTCTCATTATGTGACCAAATCCAATAAGCTAATGGCTCACATAAATCTTTTGAACACTCATAAGATAAAGGAAAGTGGTCCATAAGAGTGGATGTTATCACCAAGAATATGAGGGGTCTTTTACTTTAATTTCTTCTTTTTATCTCCTCTTTAAGGACATGTCCACTTAAGATCAATAGGTCTTTAACTAGGACGAAATGTAGGCTTAGGACACATTTAGAAAAAAAGGGTATAATGATTTCAAAGGTTCAAAATTGGGTAGATGTCTCCAATGAATATTTGCTAGAATAACTTTTCTTTTGGGTTTGTACTTAAAGTGAAGTTTTTTTTCAAATTTTGGTCCTTCTTTTTCATTTTTTTCAAAAAAAAATATTTTTTTTGTCTTCTTTGGAAGAAAGACAACTAATTTTTCTCACTTCTTTGACCTTTTGTCCTATTTTTGAACTTTTTCTACTAACTCTACTCATTTTGACAATGGATAATGGATATTTATTTTACTGGGTTATTCCGAGTTAAGGTAAATGGGTTAAGAAAGAAAAGGCTTCGTAATAGTCTCAAAGGGGGCTATCTAGTGGTATAATATACTGGGTAAGCTTTATGTCTCTGTGCTAAGCAAGTATGGCCTATATCATTTCCTAGGTTTTCTAAAGCCTATTAGATTCAATAGATTTTCTAGAATTAAAGCCATTACTCCTATTTATTCTTGATGTTTAACCAAAATGAGGATAATAAGATCACACTAATTTATGTACACTAAAGAATATATGGAATTACATATAACTCTCTGAAAGAAGATAGTCTCTAAACTTACTAGCTTATAGGTCTCCACTAGTTTTGTTCAGGGTCTCTAAGTTATACCTCTATATTAGTCTTAATTATGTGCTGTGTGTAAATGGTTTTCGAGAATTAACTTTCATAAAATGTTTCAACAAATTAATGATGTGCAAAACTAATCATATGCATTCCTATTAAGAGGTGAAAATAGTAGAATTACTAAATATTGAACATCCAATTCTCATCACAGTAAAGGAACTTTACTTTAAAACTTTCTTTTTTTCAAAAAAAAAATTCAACTTTTTCTTTTTTCAAAAGAAAACTCAAGTTCAAGAAAATTCAAAATCTTTATGTGCATCTACACCCCCAACCTAAATGAAACATTGTCCCCAATGTTTGAAAACATAGAATCCTAAATGGAAATTGAGTGATGTAGACTCTAAACCCCTAAGTTGCCTCCTAGTAAGCCCTAAGTTTAAAGTCTTTAGCCAAACATAATGATGAGTGCAATAATGACATGCTGCAAAGCTCCTAGAGTGGTAATCTAAGGTGGATCATGATACTCAGGTGTCTCTAAAAGCGTCTCATCAATTTTAGGGTCAAGCAGTTCTAGGAAAGGTTTTAACCTTTAACCATTAACCATTAACCTTTTGGATTTCTCCATCCTTTTCAATTTGGATGGCCCCATGAGGATAGATTGTGCGTACTATATAAGGTCCAGTCTATTTATATCTAAGTTTTCTTGGGAATAAATGTAATCTATAATTATATAGTAAGACCTTTTGACCTGGTGTGAAGGATTTTCTTAAAATATGTCTATCATGTATAGCCTTCATTCGATCTTTGTACAATCGTGCATAATCATATGCATCTTTCCTCAATTCTTCCAAATCTTTGAGTTGGAGTTTTCTGTGGGTCCTAGCAAAATCTAAGTCGAAATTGAGCTTTTTGATGGCCCAATATGCCTTGTGCTCTAACTCTACTGGTAAGTGGTAGGCCTTTCCATAGACTAGGCAATAGGGTGACATTCCTATAGGGGTTTTATACGCTGTACGATAAGCCCATAAAGTGTCAGTAAGTCTCAGAGACTAGTCTTTCCTATTTGGATTGATTGTCTTTTCTAAAATCCACTTTATTTCCCTATTGGATACCTCTACTTGACCATTGGTCTGAGGGTGGCATGGGGTAGCTATCCTATGGTTAACACCATATTTTTTCAATAAATTCTCAAACATCTTATTACTAAAGTGTTTCCCCCATCACTTATTATGGCTCTAGCAATATCAAACAGTGCAAAAATATTTTCTTTTAAAATTTTTACCACAACCTTGTGGTCATTGGTTTTGCAGGGTATAGCCTCTACCCACTTGTACATAGTCCACTCCCACTAAGATGTATAGATTTCCAAAAGAATTAGAAAAAGGTCCCATAAAATCTATGCCCCAAACATGAAAAGGCTCAATGATAAGGATTGGGTTTAAGGGCATCATATGTCTCCTTCCTAAACTTCCTAACCCTTGACACCTTACACAAGCTTTGCAATAAGCATGTGCATCCTTAAATATGGTAGCCAATAAAATCCACACTGCAAAATTTTTGCAGCGGTCTTCCTAGAGCTGAAATGGCCTCCACATGCATGATCATGATAAAAAGAGATGATTTGATTATGTTCACTATATGGTACTCATCTGCTAATTACTTGGTCAGGACATTACTTAAATAAGTATGGATCATCCCAAGTAAAATATCTAACATTGGTTAAAAATGTTTTTTTATCTTGTGTGGTCCAATGATTAGGCATTTGTCCTATAACAAGATAATTAACAATATCACCATACCAAGGTAACTAGAAAACATGCAATTATTGTTCATCTGGGAATGACTCAGTTATAGGCCCTTGATTACTAGTTGCTCCACCACTAATCTAGATAAGTGATATGTTACTACATTTTCTGAACCCTTATTGTCCCTAATTTCTATGTCAAACTCTTGTAGCAGTTGTATCCAATGGATCAACCTAGATTTTGCATTCTCTTTAGAAAGGAGGTACTTTAAGGCTGCGCGATCCAAATATACTATAACTTTAGACCCTAAAAGGTAAGATCTAAACTTATCCAAAGCAAACACTACAGCCAACAGCTCTTTCTCAATGGTTGAATAGTTGAGTTGTGCATCATTTAGTGTTTTACTAGCATAATATATCACATGAGAAAGTTTATCAATGCACTGCCCCAAAACAACTGCAATAGCATAATCTGATGCATCACACATTATCTCAAATGGTGCATACCAATCTAGTTATCGTATAATAGGTGCAGGAGTCAATTTAACCTTAAGTCACTCAAATGCTTTCTTACAGTCTTCATCAAAGTCAAAAGTCACCTCCGTTTTAAGTAAATTACATAGAGGCTTGGCAATTTTGCTAAAATCTTTGATGAATCATCTGTAAAAACCAACATGTCCTAAAAAGGAGCAAATTTCTTTTACAGTCCTTGGTGGACTATTAAATTCACTTTTGCCTTATCGACTTCTATCCCATTGGGTGATATTATATGGCTTAATACTATCTACTTCGTACCATAAAATGGCACTTTTCCCAATTTAAGACAAGATTCTTCTCTTAATACCTTAGAAGAACTAACTTCAAGTGGTGCAAGCACTCAGCAAATGATAACCCAAATATTGAGAAGTCATCCATAAACACCTCAAGGAATCTTTCTACCATTTCTAAGAAAATGCTCAACATACACCTTTGAAATGTAGCAGGAGCGTTACAAAGCCCAAAAGGCATATGTCTGTAAGTGAAGGTTCCAAAAGGGCAGGTGAAGGTGGTCTTCTCCTGATCCTCTGGTGCTATAGGAATTTGGTTGTAACCAAAATATCCATCCAAAAACAGTAATAGATATGTTTGACTAATCTCTCTAGAATTTGGTCAATGAAAGGGAGAGGAAAATGATCTTTCCTCATGACCGCGTTCAACTTTTGATAGTTAATACAAACTCTCCACCCAATGGTCATGCAGGTGGGGATTAACTCGTTATCCTTATTATTGTCATGATCCTATATTTCTTAGGTACAACCTGAACGAGGCTAACCCAAGTACTATCAGAGATAGGGTATATGCGCGAACATCTAAGAGCTTTAAGACTTCATCTCTAACCACGTCCTTCATGTGGGGGTTTAGTCGCCTTTGGGTTTCCCTAGAAGGTTTTGTATTTTCTTCTAGATGTATCCTATGCATGCACACGGTGCATCAGACAATCCTTTAGTGGGTCAGATATGGACAATGGTGAATGAACCTCATTAATTAGACTTTCTATCAAGTTGACATCACAGGGATCATTGAGGTCTAAATGTTGTTGATCAGCATTAAAAACATTAAGCTTAACCTTCATGTTGCCAAATGAGAGTTTCATTACACAATTCCTATAGTTAATAATGGTGTTGGACATTGCCAAGAATGGACATCCAAGGATGACTGGGATTTGACTACTAGGATCAGATACAGGTTGGGTGTCTAATACAATGAAATCAATAGGGTAATAAAATTTATCCACCTATATCATGACATCTTCAACCAAACCATGAGGTATCTTGACAGATCTATCAGCTAATTATAGCATGGTAATGGTTGGTTTTAACTCACCAAGTTTTAGTTGCTCATAGACAGAGTATGGCAACAAGTTAACACTAGCTCTTAAGTCAAGAAGTGCCCTATCTATGACATGATCTCCAATGACGAAAGTGATTGTAAGAAATGTTGGGTCTCTAAACTTTGGTGGAGTCTTGTGTTGAATCAAAGAACTCACCTGCTCAGTGAGGAAGGCTTTCTTTTGCACATTAAGCTTTTGCTTTGTTGTGCATATCTCTTTTAAGAATTTTGCATAGGCAGGGACATCTTTAATTGTATTGAGCAATGGTATATTGATGTGTACATGTTTAAATACCTCCATTAACTCATTGAAGTTTGATCCCTTTCTAGCTTTATTCAATAATTAGGGAAAAGGGGCTCTTAACACATAGGGTGCCTCCACTATAGGTTTTACAGGGTTTTTCTGTCTTTTCTCTTTTTCTTGTGTTTTAGTTGCCTCTTTTTCCTCTATAGTTTCCTTAGCTTGCCCTTCTTTATTATCGATCTGACGACCGCTCCTAAGGGTGGTTATGGACTTAGCATGCTCATGAGGGTTAGGGTTTTGAGAACTTGACCCTATCTCAAATTGACCCTTTCCTCTATGTAAGTTCAACTAGCAATTCCCTTACCTGCATCTCTAACTTGCCTATGGCTTGAGAGTTGACATTAGATGACTGTCTACTCTCATTTTGCAACTAGTGTAAGGCCTTTTTAGTGTAATCATTACCTTTTACAATTTGTCCCAGCATGGTGTGAATGTTTTCCTCTGAATATGGTTTCTTTTGTTGTTCAGGTTGTTGAAAGCCAGGTGGTTGATGGGGACCTATAGTTCTAAGAGGAAAGTTTTGGACAAGGGGATTTATAAATGGTCTCTCTTGGTGGTTATTCTTTCACCAAGACAAATTGGGATGCGTAGCCCATCCAAGGTTGTAGGTCTTAGAATATGGGTTGTCACTGGATTGGCTATATGCATTCACTTGGTCTATAAGATATTCAGGGAATACTTTATTAGATGGACACATTGAGGTTAAATGGGCTGGACTAGAACAAGTAGTGCATACTGCTTGTGAAGGTTTTGGGGATAATGTAGCAGCCATGAAAGATTGAAACATAGTTTCAAGCTTGTCCATTCTTCCATCTAATTTTTCAGCGACAGAGTCAAACTTATAGCACAGATCAATATGCACTCCTATCTCATATATACCTCCTTTCTTAGTGGGTTGGTTAGTTCTTTCTCTCCTATTTGAATAATCTCATTACTGAGAATTATTGGCTATGGTTTGAAAGATTTCCCATGCCTAACTTTCATCTTTTAACATGAGAGTTCCTCCACCTGCCGCATCTATCATTCGTCTATTTTGAGCGTCAATGCCTCATAAAAGTATTGAACTTGCTTCCATTTCTCAAATCCATGATGAGGGTATTTTGCAGCAATTCATTCCATTGTTCCCAACATTCGAAATATTTCTCATCATCTCTTTGTTGGAAATTTATAATTTCACGACATAGGGCATTTGTTTTGTGAACAAGGAAGAACTTGTTCAGAAACTTCTTAGACAATTAGTCCCATGTATGTATGGAACCTACCTCCAAGGAATTAAGCCATGACTTGGCTTTGTCCTTAAGTTAGAATGGGAACAACGTAAGCCTAATTGAATCATCCAAAAAAATTTAGAACCTAAATGTGGCACAAATATCAAGGAACTCCTTGATATGTAGGTATGGGTCGTCTCGGTCTCGACCATAAAAAGGAGGAAGTAATTGAATTACTCCAGGCTTTAACTCGAAGTGCTCGGCATTAGTGGGACGTAAAGCTATGTAGGGTGGGGTATTGAGTTGGAGCGGGGCATAAAAATCTCTAATTGTCTTGTGCTCAATCTCTGTTAGTGGTTCAGCCATGGGGATAGGAACTAGGTTTCTTTCCCCTTTGTGTTGGATGCGTTGAATTTCTGTGTTTAAAGGTAGTAGCTCTGAGTTTTGAGATTGACGCCCTTGCATAAACTATTCCTAATCTAAATTGTCCTACTCTAAATGCTAACTCTAACTCTATGTGATGCAAGCAAAAGGCATAGCCAAATGCCTTAGGCTAATAAGCAATATATTGATTTTCTTGAATTTGTGTGAGGACAATGCTTTTAATTAGCCTAATCTAGCGCTTCTCCTCTCCTTTAGATTTGACTATTGCTTAGCAGTTAAGTTCTGCACAAGGTGGTTAATACAACCCTCATGTAACGAGGCATTTTGACCTCAACAAACATCAACAGGAGGTGGGAGAAGAGCGAGGCTCTATTAGACAACCCCCAATAACCACAGTGCTCAAAAGCCATTGGAGTGACAATAAATCGCGTCTCAGTAAAAGGGTCCTACGTGCATTTGATGGCCCTATAAGTCTCTTCTGATTGATTTTAATTTGATTTGAAGGGTAGGGTAGCGTGCTTGAGGTGATTATCCTAGGTGGGCCAAAGAGCGGTGATGAAATCCACCCTTGATCATATGGGGGTAGGGTGCCCTTACTAAGTAAATTCCAGAATCCATAGTGGTTCGATCAGCATATATATTACCTTAAAGCATTAACCATGTCCTAAGATGCAATTAAAAGCAACAAACTAATGCAAAACCCTAAAAATGCAACAAAAAGAAATTAGAGTTTTTAATAAAATTTAATTATTTAAAAATTAAAAGTAATTGACAGAAATTAATAGAAAGAAATCAAACTTCATACTTAGTTTAACAATGAAATTCCAGATGTCTAATTCCAAAAGGAAAAGAAAAAAAAAAAAAAAAAAAAAAAAAGCAACAACAAAACCTTAACTAAAACTAAAACTAGAAAAAATTAAGAAAAGTCTAATTCCCTATCTTAAGTGATGTCTAATTTCTTCACTTCTGATGTCAAAAACTTTGATCAGACTCCATAAATATATTCAACATGTCCTAGATTGATGATCTGATAGATGAATTTGTTAGATTTGTCAAATTTTCAAAGATCTAATCTAATTAAGGAATATAAGAATTAATGGCTTAGATCTGCTTTCAGAATATCTGATTGAAGATCAAAGGCTTGGAATAAGCTTAGATCTTTCATAACAACAATTCTTCAAAGTTGATTAAAAATCATACATCAAACGGATGAGAAATTAAAGAGATACTATCATTCATGCAGAACTGTTGATTTGATTAAATTGAAATAAAGCAGTTCAGATTAAGCAATTCCTGGATTAAAGCATAACAAAGTAAAACACAAGTACCAGAATCAAAATAACACAGAACACAAATAAGGACAAAAAAATGTAATTCGAATTTTTCTGCTAAGGGCAAAAAGGGAATGTTCTCTAAAACTTCCTTAAATTTCCTGTAAAACATAAAAGAGGGGAGAAAAGATTTGGCGGAGAAGATGGGCATGGCCTTGCTGGCCGTTGCTGCTTGTGCGTGGAAGACAACGACGATCTGGGCGCAACCGGTGGAGGGCAGGTAAACATGATGCCGATGAAGAAAATCTGGGTCGGTGGAGGCTTGTCCAATGAGTCCTAGAGCTGGCGTCGTCGACTGGCTGGGCTAGAGCAGTGGGAGATGTAGACGATGGTGAAGAAGGGTAGACGAAGGTGAACAGTGATGGACAAGGAAGTTGGGTTCGTGCCTGGCGGGGTGGTAAAGGCAGAGGAACCAGAGGCGACTGGTCTGAGTGAAGGGCAGGCGTCGGTGATTGCTGATAGGGAAGGTGCGGTAACAAAGAAGGTGATGAAATGGAATTGAAGCAAAGATAGGTGGAAGGGAGCTGGGAACGTAAAGGGGAAGATGGAGAAAAAGGGAACTTGTTGGAGAAAATAAAACGTTAACGACCCAAAATTAGTGCTGGATGTCGGGTGGACAAAGAGACGGAAAAGAGATAAGGAAGGTGGTGCGGTGATCTTGGCTGAGTGAGTTCAGTGTTCTCACCGTTGGGTCTGGGTAGTGATATGATCTGGGTATTGGGTTGTGGTGATGAAGGGGAGCAAGGGAGATGGAAAGGAAAATGAGCAGTAGAGGAGAGGGGTGGAGACGATTGAATAGAGATGGGAAGGGAATATCGTGGAGCAGATGGGATTGGAAACAAAGAAAGACTAGGCAATCAATGAAAACAACGATGAATCAAATGGACTGCAAAGAAGATAACTCAAAACTAAAAGATCTCCATAGGCTTCTTCCATCTCCTCCGGCGTCACCAATCATCTTCCCCAGCTTTCTCCGGCAAACTCTGTCAGATCATCAATCCAGGACATGTTGAATATATTAATGGATTTTCATCAAAGTTTTTGATGTCATAAGTAATGAAATTAGATAGCACTTAAGATAGGGAATTAGATTTTTCTTAATTTTTTTTAGTTTTAGTTTTAGTTAAGGTTTTGTTTTTGTTTTTTTTTCTTTTCTTTTTGGAACTAGACATCTGGAATTTCATTGTTAAACTAAGTATGAAGTCTAATTTCCTTCTGTTAATTTCTATCAATTAATTTTATTTTTTAAATAATTAAAATTTATTATAAACTCCAATTTCTAAAAGTGCATCCTTGTGGGATCGACCCGTACTTGCATTAGCTATACCACAATAGCCCTTGTACTTGCAAAAAATATAAACAAGTTTTTTGGCCCATTTCTAAGGACCCACAATGGAGTTTTTGTAAAATTTAATTAAAATGCAAAAAAATAAAAAAAAATCCAGAGAAATCCAGAAAAATCAAAATTTTAGAAATTACATAGTTTTAGTATTTTAGGTGCATTTGTTTAAAAAAAAAATTAGTTCATAACCACCTAATTTCCTAAAATTGGAACTTATTTCTACTTTTCTTTTTCAGGAAAATAAGAAAGTAGAGGAAATTGGCAAGTGGATCTTCATCAAAATGAAAATTTCCCTGCTTTCCTAGATTAGGACTTTCTTTTTCCTTATCAGTGAATCTTGTAGTGAGGCCCTTTGTAATTTGCAATTTTTATTTTAATTTTTAAAGAGTTGTATAATACAGGCAAGTGTGGGACAAGGTAGCCCACACTTGATTTTTATCAAAAACTCCACTATAAATTTTCTCACTCCTTTTAATTCTTATATTAGGGTTTGCATTTGCATTTTTTAGTAGTATAAATGCATATAGAAGGCATATTTGATAACTGCTGCATTTTTAGGATTTTGCTTTACTTTATTATTTTAATTACATTCATAGGCCATGTGACCTTGAGGTCACGGGTTCAAGGCGTGGAATCAGCCTCTTGAAAAAATGCAAGGTAAGGCTACTTACTTTAAGCCATTGTAGCCCGCCCCTTCTTCGGACCCCGCATAGGCGGGAGCTTTGTGCACCGAGGCTACCCTTTTTTATTGTTTTAATTACATTCATAGGGCATGTTTAAGTCTTTAAGGTGATATATATGCTGATCGAACTATCATGGAGTGTGGAATTTAATTAGTAAGGGCACCCTAACCCCACAAAATCAAGGGTGAATTTCATCACCACTCCCTGGCCCACTTAGGATAATCACCTCAAGCACGCTACCCTACTCTTCAAATCAAATTAAAATTAATCAGAAGAGACCTATAGGGCCATCACATGCTCGTAGGACCCTCTTACTAAGACATAATTTATTGTCACTCTAGTGGCTTTTGAGCACTGTGGTTATTGGGGGTTGTCTAATAGAGCCTTGCTCTTTCCCCACCTCCTGTTGACATTCGTTGTGGTCTAAACGCCTCCTTACATGAGGGTTGTATTAACCACCTTTCGTAGGATCTAACTAGTAAGCAATAGTCAAACCTAAAGGAGAGGAGGAGTGCTAGATTAGGCTAATTAAAAGCATTGTTCCCACACAAATTCAAGATTGTCAAAATATTGTTGCTTATTAGCCTCAAGGATTATATTGTGCCCTTTGTTTGTACATCATTCTAGGAAGTTAGGTTGCATCATGTAGGTTAGTTTTCCTCTTAATATATATATATATATATATATATATCAAGAAGGGGATAGATTTCATCGATTAGATGCATCGATGGAAAATCAATTGCTTAGGCTAATAGCTTTTAGGCAAGTTGCGCCACAACCTCAATACCATAATGACTATACCTATTCTAAGCATCCCTATTCCACTCCTTCCTAACCCTCATCAAGCTCCACATATAATGATAATTATCAGGAGCCAGTGAATGCACCTAATGCATTCACATATCCTAGCAATTTTTATCCTGAGATAAATTACCAAGACTATAGTAGATGGGCTAGGCATTATGAACAACCATGGTCTCAGGATTATCAATATTAGGAAGAACCACAATGGTCCCACCCTGGTCAACACTACTATGATTATCAAGAATATCAGGGTCACCCATCATGTGTTCAACTTGCTCAGTCCTTTTTCAATACCCCAATTCGACAGCAATATCAACCCTATGAGTCGTTTCCTCTACAACATGAAGAACCACCATTAGAAGAGCAACAAATTTTTGAGAGAATAGAACAAAACATGACTGCCAGTGAAAAGTGGCATGAGAAAATGACAGGAGAGAGTGAGGAATGGATTACAAAAATGAAACCAATATGGGAAAGTACTGATAGAAACATCGCTAAAACAGATGAGATAATAAAACATATTATGGATACTAAAGAGCCATTTATTACTGATAATAGGATAAAAATTTCTTATGATCCTTCTAAGCCACACAGTCCACAACCATCCTTAAAAACCTCTAACTTAGATCTACTCGAGCAATGTCTTACTCATTACGATTATGATGAAGAGACTTCCATTGAGGAAGAAAATGAAGCTTTAGAAACATCCAACCCATATCCTCTTGATCGTCTCCTAATAATTTTTATGAATGTGATGAAGACACATCCATTGAGGAGATGAATGAGCGATTGGATATTGTGCCTTTAATGGATACTTCTCATCGGCAAGCTAGCATAGATCTCCCTATAGAGCCTGAAATGCATATTGACACCTTACCTATGCCCATAAAATAGGAAGAAAAAGAGTCAGTTGATGTACATTAACCTACTTTAGGGTACACATAAGAAGATAACTAGGGTTTAATCCAAACCTTGTCCCCACCTTTAGTAATACAAGAACAACCTTTTAGGGAAGGGCAAAGTTAGCTTATACCCCTATTTTAAGACAATGTTAGGGAAATGAAGGAAAAAGATAAACTAAATACAATAGTCATTTTTATCCCGCAATTTGGTCAAGAAAAGGACCATTTATCTCCAAATCGTCCCATAAAATGCACCGTTGTACACGAAATCATTGTGTTACCATCACCTCAATTTTTGAGGTGGAGGAATTATATTGACTAGCGTGAAATATTGAAGATGGGGAATCATCAATATGGTCCCACTACCTTCACAATTGTGGTGATCTACTATGTTATATTCATATCACCACCTAAAATTTTGGGGTAGAGGCAATATATAGATTACCGCGAGATTCTGAAGTGGCATGAGAAATCTCGCCATTTCATTTTAGGGTTAAGATTATGACAAATAAGATGACTTAATTAGTTTTCGGTTTAGAATGTTAGGTAATTTCTAGCTGAAGACGTAAAACTTAGCACTTATTGGAAAGCAACCCATGGTTTTAGAGTCTACATCACTCCATTATCTTATAGGATCCTATGTTTTTCAAACATTGGGGACAATGTTTCATTTAGGTTGGGGGTGTAGATGCACATAGAGATTTTGAATTTTCTTGAGTTTTCTTTTGAAAAAAAAAGTTTTTAAAGTAGAGTTCCCTTACTGTGATGAGAATTGGATGTTCAATATTTAGTAACTCTACTATTTTCACCTCTTAATGGGAATGCATATGAATAGTTTTGCATATCATTCATTTGTTGAAGCATTTTATGAAAGTTAATTCTCAGAAACCATTTACACACATCACATAATCAAGACTAATATAGAGATATGACTTAAAGACCCTATGAAAAATTAGTGGAGACCTATAACCTAGTGAGATTTTGAGACTATCTTCTTTTAGAGAGTTATAAGTAATTCCATAATTTCTTCAGCGTACATACATGAGTGTGATCATATTATCCTTGTTTTAGTTAAATATCAAGAATAAATAGGAGTAATAGCTTTAATTCTAAAAAATTTATTGAATCTAATAGGCTTTAGGAAACCTATGAAATGATATAGGTCATCCTAAATCAGCCCAAAGACAAAAAGCCTACCCAGTATACTATACCACTAGTTAGCCCTTTAAGCATATGATTAAGCCTTTTCTTTCTTAACCCCACTCACCTTAACCCAGTAAAATAAATAACCACTACCCATCTTCAAAATGAGTAGAGTAGAAAAAGTTCAAAAATAGGACAAAAAGTCAAAGAAGTGAGAAAAATTAGCTATCTTTCTTCCAAAGAAGAAAATGAAAAGTGAAATATATATATATGAGTGATAAGAATGAAAAAGAAAGACCAAAATTTGAAAGAGAAATTCACTTCAAGTACAAACCCAAAAGAAAAGTTGTCCTAGCAGATATTCATAAAAAACATCTATCAATTTTGAACCTTTGAAATCCTTAAACCCTTCTTTTCTAAACTTGTCCTAAGCTTATATTTCGTCCTAGTTAAATACCTATGGATCTTAGCCTTAAAGATGAGATAAAAAGAAGGAATAAAGGTAAAAGACCCCTAATATTCTTAGTGATAACATCCACTCTTATAAATCAGTTGCCTTTATCTCATGAGCGTTCAAAAGATTTATGTGAATCATTAGCTTTTTGGATTCGGTCACATAATGAGAGAAATATGTTTAAACCCCTTATTTGAGAGTTTCATTTCTGAGCATATACTTGTTAGGATTTGAGGTCAAGACATATTTCCAATGGAAATTAAGCATATCCAGTTAGAAGCTAAGATTTATGTGGCTGTACACACACATATGCACTCTGAGAAATAACTCAAATAAAATGTCTTTAATATATGTGTGATGTGTAAAATTATCAAATCCTTTTCATTAAGTTGTGAAAAACTAGTAAATTGCTAATGAATGAGGATTTTCTAAGATAAAATAGGGGACTCCACCATATTGAATTTTGTGGGATATTCACCATAAACCCTCACGAGGCATAACTCATCCACTAGGGGTAACTTAGGGGTTCAAGGGCTTGTTGCACATGCCAAATGCAATCGTGAGTACTTACGAAAGTGACACATTGCACCATTTTTTGTAAAATAGTTTTCTACGTGTTTTGCTCAAGACTAGCAAAATGCTGGTTGGGGGGTGTGCTAAGTGTTTAATTTTGGCTAAAAGACCTCTAGTTTAGAATTTATGTAGACCATCTAACTCATTAATTTGGTAATTTTTGGATAAAATATAAAATATAGCTCAAATTGACCATCCAATCGTAAATTGTCAAAATTAACTATCAGATGATCAATTGAGCTAAGTGGATGCTTAATGTATGGTTTAGATGATTCTAATCTAGTCTTTGGTGGCTCAGATCAATATTCAAGGGTGAAGATAGATTAAAAAGGAATGGATGGATTAGATTGAATTTTGACGGTGTAGATCATCTTGAAGGTCAATAAGGCAAGAGGGGATGGTTTCCTAAAAGAAGAAGAAGTTTAAAAAGAAGAGGAGATTATGGAAGAGATGTGCAAGTTCCTAAGAGGAAACCAAATACTAGAGGATAAGGAAAGAGGGGGAGTAGAGTTAGGAGGGATGAAAACCTATAAAGAGGGAACCATGGGAGTTGGAATGGAGTTTTGAGTTTTGGGGGAGTCTTTTTTAGTTTAGTTTTATTTCCCTTTTGTTTGCCATTCTAATTGCTCCATTGTTCTCCTTGCTTTCAATGTTAAATTTTCTCTCTTTTCCTTTTTGCATTTGTTTCTATCTCACACTCAAACCCCAGCTCTTGTTTCCATCGCACAGACCTTCCCCATCTGTTGACCACATCACCGTCTCGAACTTCCCTGTCCTTACTTATCTCTCTCTCTCTCTCTCTCTCTCTCTCTCTCTCTCTCTCTCTCTCTCTCTCTCTCTCTCTCTCTCTCTCTCTCTCTCTCATGATAGCCTTCTCTGCACCCTTCTCTTGTTCTCCTATTCCTGTTGTCTGGTCAATCTGTTCATCTCTTACTCTCCACGCTCCACACCCGAATCACCAGCTACTTTACTTTTCTTGATTCTCTCTTTTCTTCCCTGCCAACCTCAGCTAGACGGCATCTCTTTCTCCATCACCTATAACCCGAAGCAGCCGTGCTCCACCCGATTAGTCCACCCTTTCGTTCCAGACAAACACGCCCAAACTTGCTCCAGTTTTCCCCTTCTTGTTGCTTTGTGAGACCTAGGCCATTTTCCCTCCACTCTTCCATAGATGAACCGGGCATCGGCTTTCCATTCCCAGATCGCCCCTTCTTCTTTTCCTTCGTTCAGCACTCTCTCTTACCAGCTCCAGGCCGCCCAGCACAGAACGGCTGTGGACGACGCCCAGCACTGGCCCCTACCTCCATCAAGCTAGACCAGAACTAGATGACACCCCAAGTTCCCATCTCCAACATCATCTTCCTCAATAGGCGTCGTCTATTCTGCCTCCAGCACTCCACCAAACGACGCCCCTGACATACAGATCTCCTTCTCTTTACGTCATTTACTCCTCGGGTCTTGCTTCCACTCACCAGGCCAGTCTCCATTGGCTTCTTCCGTCTCCACTAGCGTCATCGATCATCTTCCCCAGCTTTCTTCGACTTTACAGAAATTTTAAGAACCTTTTAAGGAAAATTTCGTTTTTGCCCTTAGTAGAAAAATTCTAATTACATTTTTTGTCCTTATCTGAGTTTTTTGTTATTCTGATTCTATTATCTACATTTTACTTTGTTCTACTTTAATCTAAGAATTGCTTAATCTGAACTACTTTATTTCAGTCTAATCAAATCAACAGTTTTGAATGAATGATAATATCTCTTTGATTTCTCATTCCTTTGATGTCTTATTTTTAATCAGTTTTCAAGAATTGTTGTTATGAAATATATTAGCTTATTCAAGCCTTTGATCTTTAATGTGATATTTTGAAAACATATCTAAGCTATTAATTCTTAAATTCCTTAATTAGACTAGATCTCTGAAAATTTGACAAATCTGACAAATTCATCTGTCAAATCATCAATCTAGGACATGTTGAATATATTAATGGATTCTGATTAAAGTTTTTGATGTCAAAAGTTAAGAAATTAGACATCACTTAAGATAGGGAATTAGATTTTTCCTAATTTTTTCTAGTTTTAGCTTTAGTTAAGGATTTGTTGTTTTTTATTTCTTTTCTTTCTGGAATTAGACATATGGAATTTCACTATTAAACTAAGTATGAGTCTAATATCTTTTTGTTAATTTTTGTTAATTAATTTTAATTTTTAAATAATTAAATTTTATTAAAAACTCCAATTTCTAAAAGCACGTCCTTGTAAGATTGATCCGTACTTGTATTAGCTATACCACAATAGCCCATGCACTTGCAAAAAACAATAATAAGATGGGGATGAGCATGGTGTTGCTGGAGAAGATGGGCATGGCGTTGCTGGCCTGTGCTGCTGGTGTGTGTAGGACGGGGACAATCTAGGCATGACCAGTGGAGGGCAGGCAAACACGATGTCGATGAAGAAAACTTGATTCGGTGGAGGCTTGTCTGGTGCGTCCTAGAGCTGGCTAGGTTGGAGCAGTGGGCGATGCCGACAGTGGTGAAGAAGGGCAGACGAAGGTGAACGGTGATGGACAGGGAAGTTGGGTTCGTGCTTGGCTGGGGTGGTAAAGGCAGAGGAAGCAGAGGCAACTAGTTTGAGTGGAGGGCAAGCGTAGGTGATTATTGATAGGGAAGATGTGGTAACAGAGAAGGTGATGGAACGGAATTGAAGCAAAGATAGGTGGAAGGGAGCTAGGAACATAAAGTGGAAGATGGAGAAAAAGGGAACTTGTTGGAGAAAAGAAAACATTAATGACCCAGAATTAGTGCTGGATGTCAGGTGAAAAAAGAGAAACAAAAAAGAGAGAGAAGGGGGGTGGTGCGATGATCTTGGCTGAGTGAGTTCGGTGTTCTCACAATGATGTGATCTGGGTATTGGGTTGTGGTGATGAAGTGGAGCAAGGGAGATGAGGGAGCTCTTGGCTGGTGCTGATCGGATGGAAAAGAAGGTGAGAAGTAGAGGAGAGGGGTGGAGACAATTGAATAGAGATGGGAGGGGAATAGCATGGAGTAGATGGAATTGGAAACAAAGAAAGACTAGGCAATCAAAGAAAACAACGATGAATCAAATGGACTGCAAAGAAGATAACTCAAAACTAAAAGACTTCCAAACTTCAAAAACTTTCATAACTCCTCAAACTTCCCAACTCCCAACGGTTCTCCCTCTTTATAGATTTTCCCCTTCCTAATTTTCCCCCACCTCTTTCCTTTAAGAGTTAGTTTCCTATTAGGAAACTTTCTCGTCTTCCAAATTAGGACTCCTCTTCTATTAAGAAACTTTTTTCTTTTAGGAACCCTTCATCCCCTGCCTTATTGATCTGTACCGTTGAAATTAAATCTGAGCCATCCACCCCTCCTTTAGTTGATCTGCAAGGCCAAAAACTACATTAGAGTCATCTAAACCGTACATTAAATATCAACTCAGCTCAATTAATCATCTGACTGTTAATTTTGACAATTTACGATTGGATGGTCAATTTGAGCTAAATTTTATATTTTATCCAAAATTTACCAAATTAATGAGTTAAATGGTCTAATTAAATGCTAAACTAGGGTTCTTTTGGCCAAAATTAAATACTTAACAACCGTCCTGTAATATTCATGGTTTATAAGATGGTTATTGAAAAACCATCCTATATTACACATATTTATAAGACGGTTTTTAAAAAATTGTCCTATATTACACAACTTCTAATAATTTATAAGACATTTAAAAAAAAATAATCCTATATTACTCATATTTATAAGATGGTTTTTGAAAAATCATCTTATATTTTACATATTTATAAGATGGTTTTTGAAAAATCATCTTATATTTTACATATTTATAAGATGGTTTTGTGGACCCATCTAATATAAATTAAATTTTATAAGATGGTTTTTTAACCGTCTCCTATAGCCGTTTTTAACTATCTTATAAACTACTACATATAGTGATGTCAATAAAGACCGAAAATAGCACAAGTTAGAAGGAGTGAGTCAATCCAAGTTGAAGACTCTAAAAGGGCAAGAAGAAGCCTAAAAGAATGTAGATAGAAGTGGCAAGAAAAGGTTTTAAAAAATTTAGACTAAATGAAGCCATGTCACCTAATAGATGGGAATAAATGAACAAGATTCATGTAACTAACCCCTAATCAGAAAAAAGGACTTAATGATGATGATGATCCTCTTAGTTTATGTCATGGATGTGTCAATTGGATTTGATTATCATTTTAGGAATTGAAGGTGAGTAGTTAAGGGCAAAATAAGGCATAAATCAAGAGTGACGAATTGCGTTGCAAGGTCGGATCTATTAGATGGTATATAGATGGGGCAACAACATACGAATTGCATCTTTTGGATAATCAAAAGTACTGGCACTCAGATTTTATTTATTGAACTGCATCTTCCTAAATAATATGCTAATTTGGGGTCAAAAAACCCTAAAGAATTGTTCTTACAACGTAGATATGTAGCGTAAAATTTTTCCTCTATGGGCTACTTTTTATACATTTTTTGATAATCCAAACTATTCATCAGATTTGTCCATGGAAGATTACCAAAGTTATCATGCAACCGGCACCTCTAAGATGGGTCCCTTCTAGCGTAAAGTGTAGACAGTGTTACTAGAAACCACACTCTACCATTAATGTCTTAGCTGGAAGGGGTCCACCTTAGAGTTGCACCTTGGATGAAATCTTTGGTACCCTCTATCCTATGGAAGGGCAAATCCAATGAACGATTGACGCAACGCACACCACTATATGTAGTAACATATATAACATATGCTATGAATCATATAACTTTTAAATGACAAATGGAACTTGAAGTCAGTACAGGATCTACAATATTAGGCATTTCGACAACATAGGGCCAGGATGTTTGCGATCCATCATCAACATGAACGTGAGCACTACGGCTACGACTTTGATTGTTCATTATGCAGGCGCACTTTATGTGCGAACAAGCTAACATCTGACCGAGAGGTCCTAACCGTCCGACCATCAACTTGTATAAACAAAAAGGGTACTCGTCGGGGTGCAACATGCAGAAGTCTATTCTACCACAGTACTACGTAAACCATTTGAATTCATCCTCAAAATTATATAACATTTAGATGGACCCCGCTCGATAGACAAATCTTACCCATCATCTCAATTATCTTTCATGAATTCAATTTTCTGGATTTAATGACTTCTTTAGTTTAGTATCCGATAAACCAATCTAAACTAAGAAGGCCAATATTTGTCTTTCTTAGAATTTTTTAAATTTAAATTGCTTACATGATCTTGTATAGGAGATTAAATTTTGTCGGAATAAAATACTATTATATGATTTTAAGTGCTTGACTTTAGCGCATAAATGAGTTGGGTTCGGCCGATAAAACCAGAAAGTGTTTTTCTCTTTCAGTTTGCCTGGCCTTCCACCGAAATGGCGCAAGAAGCGGCTTTCCTGTGCGAAGTTAACGGCCAATAGTTGGACCATTAAATGGAAGAAGATATAAGTTCACATTTCAAATAATGGTGTAGAAACGTTTGGCGATGGAGAAGCAGAATCATCCAACCTATGACAATTTGGTCTGTTCTAGATCAGTGGTGGGGCCTACACATTTCTTGCTACCGGAACATAACATGTAGGATATGTCACAAAGCGAGACTACCTTTGATACGGAAGGAGGCATTCACATGGATGACTTTTTTTTTTCTTCATTTCTTAACCCATTGACTCTGTTGCTCCCCTTTGACGCCCGATCTACACCGTTGAAAACAGTGTATGATACAACTAATTCAGACATTGGTGTGGGACTAGGTGAATTTCAGACCCATCCAGCTATAAGGTGCATTTGCCTGTGGTGTTTTGTCATCTTTTATACTGGAAAAGTAAGGCGGAGATTGGCAATTCTATAGGCATGTTACACTTTTAATGCATGGGACCCACGAAATAATGATGTGCATTGGTCGAATACTGGACCCACATTTCTTAATCCATGGTGACCGAATAACCTCATGCAGTCTATCATTTCTCCAGATTAAAATGACTAGGGCTCTTTGGGACGGGATAATGAATGATGGATAAAGCCATTCCGGAATAATGAATCACAATGTCACCACTATTTGCAACTTATCACGTAAATAAAAATATTTAAAGCTGCAAGTTGCAAGTTGCAAAGAAAAACTTCACTTCTCAAAATAACTTTATCTATGATTCTAATTCTGGTCCTAGAACCAAGTGCCACATTAATCTTATTCCTCCATTCCCCTCTATTAAGTGTAATAACTTTATTTAGTCTCAAAATTTTTAAATCTTTTTTCACCACTTGCATTTATGTTCTTTTGGGCATTTCCCTTGCCCTTTTAAAAATTTCAACTTAGATCGCCTCATTCCTAACTGGTACTCTTTCGGTCTACGCTAGACATGTCCAAATTATCTAAGTCTAATCTTCCTCATATTATTACCTATGGGTGCTACTCATATGTACATATTGTTCCTTAACTACCCAACATTCTAATACAAAGAGCATAGTCAACCTTACAGTCATCTTAGAGAATTTTTCTTTTAGTTTGAATGACATTCTCCAATCAAACAAAACTCTCGAAGCACATCTACATTTGTTTCACGCTTGGATTCTCTAGGTAACCTCTTTCTCAATCTCTCCACTCTCATGAATTATCGATCCCAGGTATCGGAAGTATTCTTTTAGGGGGACTTCTTGGTTATCAATCTTTACTGGTGCTCTACTCCCACTCCTCTCCTTGCTAAAATTGATTTTCATATTGATGTAGGATACAATGGCCCATGAGCCTTTGGATATAATGGCCCATAAACCTCTATAAGCATGATGGCCCATGAGCCCATGGCTTGAGTCCAAATCAAGAAGATTCTAGAGAGTAGACCATTCTAGAAATAGCTGAAATATAATAATATGAGAAAAGTCTAGAATTGCTTGAATATGAAGAGTGTGTGTAGAGTGTTCTAACTCAAAGTAAAAAAAGAAATAGATGGTTCTTGGTCATAGATAATTTTAGTTATGTACTAGTCCTCTTTCTAGTTCTATAAATAGGCATGTAAACCTATGGGTGAGACATCCAAGTTTGTTTCAAATTCTTTATCCTTTGAGTAGAATTGTTTTCTCTCTTTGAGTAAGTAAGTTCTATCTTCTTGCCTTGCGGATTCAAGGTTCTCTTCTACTACACCCACTGCATCACATAACTTTGTCTTAGTTCAACTAATTTAAAATACTTTAGATTCTAATGCATCTCTCCATAACTCTAGCTTTGTGTTTATACCGCCCCCTGTCTCAGCAATCAAAACTATATCATCTACAAATAACATGCACCATAGAATCTCCTCATACAGATGTTTTATTAACTTATCCATAACCAATGTAAAATGTTACAAGCTCAATGCCAATCCTTGGTGCAATCTTATAGTAGAAGGAAAATTATTGGTCTTTCCGCTTATGGTCATAATGTTTGTTACTGCTCCCATATACATGTACTTAATTATATCTATATACCCCTGTGAAACTCCTTTCTCACCCAATGCCCACCACATTAATACTCTAGGGACCTTATCATAGGCTTCTTCTAAGTGAATAAAGACCATTTGGAGGTCCTTCCTCATCTCCCTATGTTTCTTTATCAATTGTTTAAGCAAAAAAATAGCTTCCATGGGAGACCTCTCAGGCATGAAACCAAACTAGTTCTCCAATACACTTGTCTCATGCAGTAGCCTGTTCTTCATCACTACTTCAAAAAGTTTCATGGTATGGCCCGAATAATTAATGTAACTCTGTATGACTCCTTTATGCTTGTAAATTGGTACAATAGAGCTCTTCCTCCATTCATTTAGCATTTTCTTCAATTTCACAATCTTGTTAAATAATTTTGTCAACCAAACTACCCCAGTATCTCCCACATACTTCCAAACCTCTATCAGTATACCATCAGGCCTCAAAGCCTTTCATGATTTCATAATTTTCAAGGCTCTTTCACTTCAGGTATTCTAATCCTATGGTCATATGTATAATGCCCAATGTTATTTGGGTTTATGGTACTTTCAATACCTATATTCTCAAGATTATTTTCATTTAACAAATTTTTAAAGTAATTTTTCCATCTTTGTTTGATCTTATCATCTTTGACTAGTACCCTTAGGTCATCACTTCTAATACACTTAATGTGATTTAAGTCTTTACTCTTCCTTTCTCTTACTATTGTGAGTTTAAACACATCTTTCTTACCTTCTCTTGTTCATAATCTACTATAGAGATCATCATATGCCTTGATTTAACCTCACTACTCTCTTAGAAACCTTTTTAGCATTCTTTTATTACATAAAGTTTTCATTATTTGCAGTCCTTTTCCATGCTTTAAAACACACACATTCCACTTTAATAACTTTTTGCACTTTTTCACTCCACTGCCAAGTTTTCTTTGTTGGCTACCTTTTACTTTTATATACTTTTAGGAAAATTTTGCCACTTTTTTAATAGATATGACCATATTAGTCCACATAGTGTTTACTTCTAGTTTATCGTTCTAATTTCCTTTTACTATCAACTTGTTTGTAAATGATGTTATCTTCTCTCCTTTAAGTCCTAGTACTTAGTTTTTGGACACCTATTAAGTTTATTTCCTTTCTTTTATACTTTAATGTAGACATCTATAACCACTAATCTATATTGTAAGGTTAGACTCTCATCAGGTATCTCCTTACAATTGTTACACAATGATCTTTCAGCATTCCTAAGTAGGAAAAAGTCTATTTGGCTTTTATATGGTCCACTTTTAAAGGTTAGTAAGCATTAATCCCTCTTCTCAAAGTATGTGTTTACTATAGTTATGTTAAGTGCTAAGGAAAAATCGAATATAGCTTCCTCCATCTTATTTCTTTCTCCAATATCATACCCCCTATGTACCCTATCATATCCTTCTTCTTCTTCTTTTTCTACATGACCATTAAAATCGGCTCATATAAATATCTCCTCTATGTTGGAAATGTCTTGCAGGACTCCCTACATATCTTTCCAGAACTATCTCTTAATTCTATCCTCTAACCCTACTTGTGGTGCATATACACTAATGACATTTATGATCATCTCTCCCAGAACAAGTTTTATTAGTATAATTCTATCATTAGTTCTTTTAATTTCTATTAATTTATCCTTTAATTCTTTATCCATCACTATCCCTAAGCTATTTCTATTATTGTTAGTTCCTATGTACCAGAGCTTATACCCATCGACTTATCTAGTTTTAGCCCCTTTCCACTTGGTTTCTTGGATACAAGCAATGTTGACTCTTCTACATTCCATTGTATCTACTAACTCCATACTCTTAATTGCCAATATGCAAATATTCCATGTGGCATATGAGTCTTATTCTATTGAACTAGCCTATTTAGCCAAGCACTTCTCGACCCCATTACATGAACCCATGCCTACTTTCCATTGCACTTGGGTTTTGATGCAGCACGATGCTTCTAAGGGAACACTTTAGTAGCCCTTGCTTGTATTCCACTACACTTGAGATTTGATGCAACGTGTCACTTTTGGGGAAATTCCTTAGTAGCCCTTGTTCATGTTTTGAGTGGAAGGTTCATTAATGTGTATTTTTGAAAGCAACAATCCACTATTAGTAGCACAAATTGTGTGGAATGAAGAGCCACAGGGAGAACATAAGAGATATGATTGTTGGATGGAAGAGCTATAGTAACAGTGACTGTTGTAGGAGACTTACAGAGTACGTGAAGTTGTTTCATTTCTATTTTTTCTTTTGTAATCTCTAGTATATGAAGAGCATGTCATCCATAAAGGGGGAGAATGAACTTCACTTTTGTGTATCTGACAATTATTGGTTCCTTAAAGTACCATGATCAACCATCCTGCATTTCCCATCTTGTTATTGTTTCTCTATTGAGGAATTACAATGTCATCTAATATTGGTAAAAATAGTGGTGATAAGTGTTCAATTTGGTATAAAAAGTGCATAATTAGCTACCCATATGTTATAACTTATAGTGTTAAATTAGAATTTTTTGCTAGAATTGTGTAACACATGCATTTCTGACTTAATAATTCAAAGTGTGATATTTTGTAGGTTTATGAGCTAATCTGGTGTATGTTAATGATCATAATTTTCTAGGAATTAATTAGGGTTTTTCTTCTTTTGTATGTGTTGATAAGATAATCAAAGGCTGAGATTTATCGAGATGAGAATTGGAGATCAAGTCAAGGCCAAATTTTTAATATTTCAAAGTAGATCAAGGTCCAAGATCATATCAAGGTAAGACGATGATCAATGGAAGAAATTGGAAGAGCCAAAGGTGACTAAAATGGGCAATAAGGCAAGCAATGCATTTACACCACCTTTGCATGCGATCCATTCAAGCCACCTTAGTCATATAAGCCATGAGAAAAGGTGACAAGCTAAGAAATTCTAGCTAAGCAATTCAAGCCATTAAAGCCAAGGGTGTGAGCCATGAAGCCAAGCCAAATAAGCCCTCAAAGTTATCTACACAATCCATAAGCCAAATTTCATACAGAGTCATACAATTGGAAGAGAATTCAAGCAATGATTCACTTTCTAAATTTGGATTTTTAAGGTTTATTTAGAAGATTTGAGAGAATTATGTAAAAGGTAAGATGACTATGCATTGATGGACCCATCAAGAGAGAAATCCTACTTTCCAATTCCATTTCCCACTCTTTTTTCATTCAAATTGACTTAGGGTTAAAGTTAAAGGAGGGAGGAACTTCCATGGAAAAAGGCACCTCTCTCCTTTCCTAATTGGTGATCAAATGGGAATCTTTATATCTACTTCAATTCAATTAACATCAAAACTTTAGATCTTTTCACATCTTTCATTAACCTTATTCTTTGCCTATTCCCTAACTTTTCATCAACCAAACATCACAAAATTAGAGAAAAAAAAAAAAAAACTCTACTTTACATTCAAGGAAAAAGATGCCTATCCCCTTGTTCAAAATTAGAAACTAGCCCTCTTATCTCTCTTATGTCATCTTTCCACCTATCTTTCTTATATCATCTAGCTTATATCATCTCTACTTAACCTTCCTCATTCAATACCCTAACCCTAGGGCTACTTTTCTCATGTTTTCACCTCTTCCTAAGTTAGGAAACCACTCAACTATATATATCCTAATGTTCCATACGAATTTTTCAAGTAGAGGTTGAGTGACACAACCTTGAGTTCTAGCTTTCCTTTGGTGCATAAGTTGTTTTCTGGACTTTGGAACTTTGTTAGTGCTTTTCTTCTTTTAGTATTATAATTATTCTCTTGGTTGGTTGTTCTAATTCAGGTCAGTACGTTGTTTGATTTTCATTAGTTTCCTTGCTTTAGTTTAGTTCTTGTTTTACTCTATTTTTCACCCATTTTTTTCCATCTTTCTTGCTGTCGATTATTCACTCCATTCTATCATTTTTTCTTTGTTATTCAATTAAAATTCAAGTTAGTTATTCTTTGGTAGTGACAACCAAAATAAAAGATAACTTAAAATTTTGGGTTCTCCTCTTGAAATTTATGTTTTTTTTTTTTTTTGGTGATTTTTTCCTTAGTTTTTGGCTATTTTCCCTTAGCTAGTTCACCCACTTAGCCTTTGTTTCTCTCAAATTTCTTCATGGGTTTTCTTTTCATGTCATTATAATTTAGAGTGTGAGAATTAGATTAGAATTTTGTTATTATTTAGATAGGATTTTAGGCTTTAGAAAAGTGAGTAAATTCTAAAAATTATAGACAGTTTTATGTGCATAAATTTGATGTAAATTAGATATGATTCAATAAAGTTCTTTTGGAATTCTTATCATGAATTGTTTAGTTTATCAAAATATTTTGAGATCTAGATTATTTCCTTATATAAAAGTTCTGTTGACAATAGCTTTCTAATGCAAGATTTATTGACTATTCTTAAGTACCAAAATCTAGAAAATGGTTTTTCCTTAATTTTGTGTTTTAATTTCAGCCATTAAACATCTTATTTTCCTGAATCCTTAGATACCCATTTAGACTTTAGTGTTATTTATTAGATCCCATAGTTAATTTCCATAGTAACTCAATATAGGTTCATTAAATTTTACCATCTTTAGGGCTCCAAAATTATGCGCACATTTCAAAAACCATTAGCATGGTTATAAATCTCATTCATTTTAAATTATTGGCTAATTTATTTGTTTGATCTTATTTTAGAAGTTGTAATTAGTTATTTGCATATTGTTTTAGGTTTAGAAAGTTTTCTTGTTGCATTTTAGAAAGCTTCCTTTTTATTAAGTTTAATGTTAGGTAAGTTTTAATTTAGGAAAGTTTCTAACTTAGTAGTTTCCTTAAGTGTCATGGTTTAGTTTGAATCTTTTTAAACAAAAATTTATTTTTCTTTAGTTAATTGTGTGTTAGTTTGGTAAGTTTTTATTCTAATTGTTTAGTTTTCATTTAGGCAAGTTCCTTTTACTTTTATTTTCTAATTTTGTGCATGTTTCTAATTCCATGCTACTTTAGATTCCTAATTTAATCACAACTCACCTTCTTCAGCTGAAGTCATTCAATGTGAATAAAATCCAACCTATTACAAATATGTGAGATTCCTCGTAGGATCAACCTCGCTTGCATGAATTTACTACATTAATTCCTACACATATGAGTAATTTTAAAACAACACATCAAGTGGTATGAGAGCCAATATATACATTTAAGAGAAAATGTCCAAACTAGAAGATACTGTGGTAGCACTAGCCAATGGTCAGAAAGAGTTCATCAATCATGTTACTGAACAACTAGAGAGGATGAGCTAGCAATTCTCTAGAAACAAGAGAGGAGAGGCTTCAGTAACCAAGGTGAAACATATGCCACTTTGAACAACAATAACCATTCTCATACGTTCATACCTCGTATCTTGAAGATTGACTTTCTAAGATACGATGGAAATGATGACCCAACAACTTGGGTATTTCATGCTAAGAAGTATTTCACCCTCAATGACTTGGTTGAATCTAACAAGGTGATGGAAGCTTCTTTTTTATTTCGTAGGTGATGCTTAGCTATGGTTTCAAACCTTAGAGCAAGAGATCATGTGTACGAAGACTTCAAGAGTGGAATCTATTCTCATTTTGGTCCCAACCAGTTTGAAGATCACTTCAATGAGCTTATTAAGTTCCAATAGGTTGCCTCCCTTGTGGATTACCAAGGAACTTTGAGAGACTCTTAGCTAAGGTGGGAACTATATTCCATGCCCAAAAGGTGAGATGCTTTGTTACTGGTCTTAGGGACAACATTTGGATTGATGTACAAGCTAACCATCCAAGTAACTTAATAATGGTTATGAGATTGCTCAAGATGCTAGACATTGCAAGATCATATTGCCCCTCAATCGATCCTTGAACACTATCAAAATGGATTCTACTTCAACCAATTGCAAGATAGGTGCACCACTAGCAATAAAGAGGATGATGCTAAATGAGCTGGCAAAAAGGAGATGCAAGGGATTATGCTTCCACTACAATGACAAGTCCATCCCAAGTCATAAATGCTCTAAGTTGTTTCTAAATGAGGCTTGCCTAGAGGAGGAAGAGGATCAAAATAGTGAGGAATTTGAGATCGAAGCAAAGGCAAATGAAACACAATCATATCTTTACACGCCATGGCTAGTACTCAGGCACCAAAGGTAATGAAGTTATGTGGGTAACTCAAAAGGTTACTAGTCATGACTCTTATAGACTCTGGGAGCACTGACAACCTTATAAGCTCTCAATGGAGCAACAAATACAATTGCAACCCAACGGCAACCTCACATTGGAGGTGTTGGTAGCATCTGGGATGCAACTATATAGCACAGGAAAATGCTTGCATGTCAAGTTGAAGCTCCAGGGAGTCACATTGTCTACAGAGTTCTTTCATCTTCCATGGAGGGATATGATGTAGTGTTAGGAACTCAATGGTTATGCACTTTGGGAATAATTCAATGGAATTTTGAGGAAATTCATATGAAGTTCAATTATAGTTCTAATGAAGTCATTCTACATGGCATATTCAAGAAACCAAAAAGTTTTCCCAACCTTTATTGTCTGCGAAGATATCATAACTAGGAATACTGCAGGTTCTAAGCAATGAGGGTGAAATCAATGAGAAACTCCAGCATCCCTTCAAAGTGCAACAATTACTCAAAATATTTAGGAGATCTTATAGGAACCAAGTAGTCTACCTCCCAAGAGGAGTCACGCCCACCATATTTTCCGTCTACCTAGACATGGTTAGTGTCAAAATGTTAGCCTCTGTAATTATCTGACCCATCACCATTTATTTTGGTCAGAAAGCATGATGGAACTTGGTGCATGTTCATCGAGTATAGAGCTTGGACTAAAATCACTATCAAAGAAATTTTTTTTATTGATGAACTACTTGGCAAGCTTAATAGGGAAAAATTCTTCACCAATTTGGATCTTCGATCAAGTTATCATCAACTGCACATGCACTTAGTAGATGTTGAGAAAACAACACTGAGAATGCATCAAGGCCATTACAAATTCATGGTCATGCCCTTTGGCCTCTCAAATGCACCTTCCACCTTTCATGTCCTTATGAATGATATTTTTCAAAATCTATTGTAAAGATTTTTCTTGGTATTTTTTTATGATATTCTGGTCTATAGCAAAGCATGGAAGGGCCAACTCAACCACTATGCATTGTTTTTGAGCTTTTGCAAAAGCACTGGTTTAAGGTGAAATAGATAAATTGCCAATTTGCTTGTATGGAAGTACAATATCTCGATCATGTGATCAATAGCCTAGGAGTAGCCATCAACCCATCAAAGATTCCAGCTATCACAACTTGGCCAATGCCTTAAAACTATTAAAGCCCAAAGGGGATTCTTGTAGTTAATAGGTTACTATATGAAATTTATTCATGGCTACAGCAAAATTGCCTCCTCTCACCAACCTATTAAAAAAGGATTCATTCATTTGGAATGAAATAGCTAACAAGGCTTTTGACGCTCTAAAAAAGGAATTACAAGGTCATCTAATACTAGTAATATCCACATTCAATGATCAAGCACACATATTTTCATATGCTAAAATAGTCCAATCAGCTTGATTTTAGGCTCTCAAATAATCGAAACCCAAAAGCCAAATGAAAAGCAGATTAACCAAAGCTTAGGGTTAGACATTGATGCATTCTACTTGAAACCTAATGTGGGAACCATTGCATATTAGTACCAATTGCATTTTAGTAATATGAAGTTGCTTCTCCCTTTCATTTTATTTGAACTACAATCCTTGAATGATTTCATGACCCCTCTACCTAGTCCCTACTTTTGAATGCTTTGACCTATTTGCTAATCATCTCCTTCTTAATTTTGATAACAATAAAACTTAATTCATGTGTTTCCAAAACATGTCTATGCATGTACAAGATGATACCAAAAAGTTAGAAATAATCTGACATCAATTTGAGCAAGTTTTAGCACTCAAATAATCCAACTCAATCAATTCAAGTCTACTAAAATTACATAATAAGGCAACTGGATTATATATTGGATAGTCTAGCTGAATGTCACAAATCCAGTTCAACTGAAATCTAGAGTATAGCTTGAATAGTTGGGTGACATAGCTGAGTGACTCAAAATTATGTTAGCCA
The DNA here is from genome assembly GCA_035236585.1 of Warburgia ugandensis. Classification (NCBI taxonomy): domain Eukaryota; kingdom Viridiplantae; phylum Streptophyta; class Magnoliopsida; order Canellales; family Canellaceae; genus Warburgia; species Warburgia ugandensis. Next base: position 62,990,977 of record CP141130.1, read on the forward strand.
TTTTCAGACTTCTGTAGAACTTTTGTGTAGACGAGTCAACTAATATAGATGAGCTGACTAGAAAATCATAAGAATAACTAGTGGTAACCATTATTATTTCATTCTAAATTGTAGTATATGAAATAAACTACTAGCCTTTTGGCCTCTTTAGTGTTGAAAGATACTTGAATCTTCAATTTAAGCATTGAATGGGGAGATCTCCTAGTCTTTTGCAAAACCTTAAAAGTTGATGGAACTTGATTACAAATTTATATGCAAGACTAAGGCTTCTTGAATAAATTTTTTTATTCACACAAATATGTATGGTGTGGCCAGACATTGAGAGACTTTAAGAGAAACTCCTATACTAGAACCAATAGAAATAGGTTGTTTCTTCTCTTTATGCTCATATTTTCGCTTTTATAGTTTCCAAATAAGGTAGGTTCCTAAAATAAGAATAAAATAAATACAATGTAGCAATGTGGGTGACATTATGAGTTGGAATGAAAATCTAACAACTAAAAGTTTTAAGATGAGTATTTTCTTGGCAAGGAGTTGATTAGCATATTTTAACAAGTCATCCAAATAAGAAAAAGCTAATTGTTCATCCCTCTAAATGAAGAAATGAGAACCAACTATTTTTGAATGATCATGTGAGGATAATTATTTGCAATTTGAGTCGACTATCGGATTTTGGTGACTTTACTTGGAGTAAGGTGTAAATTTACGTGAGAATAAAGTTTAATTTTCTAGAAATCGGGTCAATTAGATGAAGAAAATAAGTCGACCACAATCACGAGTCTCCTAAAAGTTCAAATCAAACTAAGCATCTAATTGGATAAAGTCATTTGAATAGAAATCAAATTAACTACATAGAAATAAGGAGTTGACTGGCTGCATTGTAAAGTGGGTTTTAATTGTGAGTTTTAAATCAAGTCAAGCAACAAAATATGAGCAACAGGCTTCCAATCCAACATGTTTCATATTAATTCACTATTTGAAAAATCTAATTGACTGGTTTAGGAAAGTTAGTCGATTAGATGAAAAAACAAGATTTTAACTGTCATTTACAAGTTCAAATTTCTATTTCCCAATAGTTGTATGGTTATTTTTCTCTGATGAATCTATTTGTAAGACTTCTTTAAATTGGAGGCTCCCTATCATTCAAATAAAATTTGGGAATTCAAATTGGAAATCAAGCACAAGTATTCAAGCTCACATCTCATTCAGGTAAATCCAACCTTCTTGATTCAATTATTTCAATTTTCTCTCTTCAAAACTCTCTCTCTCTCTCTCTCTCTCTCTCTCTCTCTCTCTCTCTATATATATATATATATATATATATATATATTCTTTGTGGTTGCATTAAATGTCACTAAAGGATTTATTCTTGTACCTTGATAGTATGGTATAGTACTATTGTACTTGATTTTTTTTTTTTTTTGAGTGATTGTAAAAAGAAAGAGGTATTACAAGTGATCTTTTTTCTTTATTTATAATGAGCATAGTATCAGTTGTAGTTAGAGAGACTTGCAAAAATTAGTAGAACCTTAAGGTACAATAGCCTTAAGAGATTCAAAGTAAAAAGAAACTTTGAAATAGTACATGTAGGTTTCTTAGTTAGCAAGCCAAAACACTTATGGAGCATAAAATACTCTTTTTTCTTTTTCTCTTTTTTTTTTCCCCTCTTATGTCAAATGTTCCATGCATCTTGCTAGTCTATGTTAGAATTCTATGGTCCTTAACATTTGGAATTCAAATATATCTATCAACCATTTCAACATGTGGTATAACAGTTGATGATAGTTATCCTTGATGGAAGGATAACTGCCATTGAAAGGAGTTATTTATAGGGGTCCTTGATTCTTACAATAAACGAACTTTGTTCACCATCATTAGACATTGCTCAGAATCAAAAGATCTTCCTATTTCAATCTACTGCTAATGGCTAGAAGTAAGTTTCTAATCTAACTATTTTTGCATCCAGATGTCTGTATATCTAATTTACTATAAACAAATAAGAAAAGTTTACATGTGGTATCAGAGCCTATCTATTTGTATCTTTGCCTAGCATTTTTGTAGTTTTATGTAGATGATTATGATCAGTGAAATTAGAGTGTGAAAATAGGGTGATAAAGAGGCACACTTATCTTGCCTCCATCATGATTACCAACTGAACGCATGATTGGAATAGAACACCCAATTTCTGTTTGTTGTCGCTGCTAAAACCAAATCTCGGATATTTAAGTCCTATCCAAAAATTCTAGACTTTAGTGAAGAAATGTAGTAAAGGAAACATTATTTCTTCTTAAGCCTGACCCCATCTTCCTCCCTTTCTAATATTCTTCACCGCATTGGGGCTATTCCCAATCTAGCATGCCTGGCAGAGCAAGAATCACTTAGCCTCCCCTTTCCCTATTTTTCCCTACTTCGATCTGCCAAGAGGCAGATTGGACTGGCAACATTAGGCATAGCCAATCATTGCCGAAGACCCATCTCTCCCTTACCAATGCAATGTCGGATCTGAACCAGTACCACCGGCATACCCGATTTGGTGTGCCTACCAGAGACCCATTTCTCCCCTTGTCGATGCAGTGTTGGATTTGAACCATCAAGACCGACGAAATCCTTTTCTCGCTCCATGCTCAAGCTGGACATTGGTGTATTACCTGAATAGGGTTGCTCAGTTTCCCCTATTTACTCCCTCCGCCTCGATACTGGCAATATGGATTTGGGGTAGCTGCCAGATCATTGGTTGGACCCTTCCCTTATCACTGGTAGGATCATTGCCAGTGAGGCTTTGCCAATGGGATGGGTTGTTGTTTTGGCATTACTGGTGAGATGTCTTGTCGATGGGAGAGATGATCGAACATGGCCCGATTGTTGGTGTGTTGATGACGAGAGAGAGAGAGAGAGAGAGAGAGAGAGAGAGAGAGAGAGAGAGAGAGAGAGAGAGAGAGAGAGAGAGAGAGAGAGAGAGAGAGAGAGAGAGAGAGAGAGAGAGAGAGAGAGAGAGAGAGAAATAAAAGATGTATATATATATATAAGAGAAAAGGGAATTTATGACAATAAATTGTGCACCCCTTATAAAGTTTTATCAAACCTTTTATACACGAACAAATGGCCACAATTAATTTGCATTATTCATTGAATATTTGAATGTAAATTGGTCATTAATATTTGATTTAATTGGCTGTTAATTTAGAAAAAAATTCTAAATTAGTCAATAATAACACTTTAATTTTAAGACATTGTTAGCATCATTAATTATCTAGTTTCAATATATGGTATGCTTATATGGAATAGTCTTGATATGAAAATTATTTTATAGATGTCATGTGATCAATATGTATTTAATATTTGAGAAATAGCCACAACATCCTTAAATATGAAAACTACATATATTGAGTATATAATTGAAATTGTTGATCACATTAAAGTTTTAAATAACATCAAATTCTAATTAACATATTAATATAATAATTTTACCCTACAAGAAAATTATTATATTATTATGATTAATTAGGATGAAATAGTAAAATTAATTTTTTATTTTATTTCTTAATAAGCACATAGGCATTAAGAAATATTTACATTTTACTAGTTTTATCATAAATGTTAGTGAATCAATTTTTGTATTAAGATCTTTGCCCATTAGTAGATTTTAATGACATAGTGATTCATATTTATTTTTATATGACTTACATTGGTAATCTTATCATTATATTTGATGGACTATACCTCATTATTGTTAGTAAGCATGCTTATTTATTTATTTATTTGTAGTTGTTCAATCTTTGATATTATCTAATGAAAATTTTGAAGTTTTTTATTTGAGTGGTGACAACTATAAAGTCTGGAAGGAGAAGATTCTTCTTCATTTAGGGTGCATGGATCTTGTCTATGCTCTTCGAAAAGAAGAGCCTCTTGAAATTACAAACACTAGCACCAATGCCGAGATTATTTTGTATGAATGGTGGGAGTGATCTAATCGCTTAAGAATGATGTCCATTAAATCTCAAATTAGGGCCAGTATCTGTGGGTTGATACCTGAATATGAGAATGTCAAAGATCTCAAGAAAGCCATTGATGAACAATTTGGGTCATTTGATAAAGTACTGGCTAGCATCTTAATGAATAAGTTGTCATCAATGAGACTTACTAGTACTAGAGGAGTGCGTGAGCACATTATGAGAATGAGGGACATAGCTGCTCAGCTGAAGTCATTACAAATTGAGATTCCTGAGTCCCTTATAGTGCACTTTAGCTTCAACTCTCTCCCTTCTCAGTATGGACCGTTCAAAATCTCATACAACATACAAAAAGATAAATTGTCAATTAATGAACTTTTGACCATGTGTGTTCAAGAGGAAGAGAGATTAGTTTAAGAGATGGGTGAGAGGAGATCCATAAAAAGGATAAGAGGCAAGCCATCCAAAAAAAAGAAAGAGCAAAGATGTAGCCCATACTGACAAGAAAGAGGCTATGAGGTGTTTCTTTTGCAAAAAGAAGGGACACATGAGGAAAGATTGCCCTAAAATGAAAGCTTGGTTGGAAAAGAAAGGTAATCTCAATTCTTTTGTATGTTATGGATCTAATATGGTTGATGTTTCACATACTACATGGTGGATTGATTTTGGTTCTACAATCCATACTTGTATTACCATGTAGGTTTTCTAAACCAAAGGAGACCGATGGAAAGTGAACGGAGCATCTACTCAGGAAATAAGATGCGTTCACTTGTTAAAGCTATGGGGACATATAGATTAGTTTTGCAAATTGGTTTTGTATTGGATTTAGAAAGAACCTTTTATATTCCTAGATTTTTTAGGAATTCGATTTCTGTATCTAAACTTGTGCCACTTGGATTTTCTTTCTACTTTCATGACTCTTGCTTTAATTTATATAAAAAATCAGTAGTTATTGGAAATGACACAATGGATGATGGTTTATTCAAAATTCATTTAAATAATGATGTCTCCAATGAAGTGATGGATGTACATGGTAATGCTGATATTAAGCGTAATATCATGAATGAGAAATCCTCTATGTTGTGGCACTGGAGATTAGGACATATCTCCATTGATCGAATCAAAAAGTTAGTAAATGAAGGGGTTCTTGAAACTCTTAACTTTACATATTTTAATTCATGTGTGGATTACATTAAAGATAAGTAGACTAACAAGTTGAAAAATGGTACTAAGAGGAGTTCTGACATATTAGAGATCATACACACTGACATTTGTTGTCCTGGCATGCGCTTGGATGGTCAGAAATATTTCATTACCTTTATAGATGACTACTCATGATTTTGTATCTCTACTTGCTTCATAATAAGAGCGAAGTACTGGATGCTTTTAAAATATATAAAGTAGAGGTAGAGAAATAATGTGGCAAACAAATTAAAATCATGAGATTTAATAGAGGTGATGAATATTATGGTAGGTATACAGGGACTGGACAAGTACTATGTCTATTTGCTAAGTTTCTTCAAGAGTAAGGTATTGTAGCTCAAGTAGTAGATTGATTATTATTAATGACATCCGTCAAATTATGATGGATATTGGACAACTAGTTGTTGAAAATCTAAATTAAGCTGATAATATTTTAGTAGATCTCATTGATCATCAACCACAACAAGTTGATGATCAGGAGCCTCCACAAGAGGCTAATGATGAACTTTTGAGGAGATCTACTAGAGTACGGGAATCAATAATTTCTATTGATTACATTGTTTACCTACAAGAATATGACTATGATATTAGTGCTAAAAATGACCCTGAGACATTTTCACATGCTATGAATTTTAGTAAGTCTAAAATATGGCATGATGCTATGAAAAATGAGATGGAATCTATAACAGATAAGTAAGTCTGGGATCTTGTAGAGTTGCTTAATAGTGTGAAGACCATTGGTTGTAAATGGGTTTTTAAAACTAAGAAAGACTCATTAGGCAACATGAAGCGATACAAGGCTAAACTTGTTGCAAAAGGATTTACACAAAAGGAATGAATCAATTATCGAAAAATATCTTCCCTTATTTCTAAAAAGGATTCTTTCCGTATCATCATAGCATTGATTGCTCATTTTGACTTAGATTTACATCAAATGGATGTGAAAATGGCATTCCTCAATGGTGATTTTGAGGAAGATGTTTATATGAAATAACAGAATCATCTTCAAACTTCCCCCTTGTCAGCTGGCACCTGACGCAAGACCCTCCTCCTTTTTCATCCGGGCTTAGGACTGGCATTGGCAGAGTTTTTGTTGGACACTACTATGATTCAAACAAATACTATGAATAGCTGACAGTACAAGCAACCTCACTTGTTCAATGATCATGACTGAATATTTTGGCAAGCCTCTTCTAATAGACATATCGTATTCAAAATTCACTATCACTTTTAGATTGGCTTTTGTTTCATGAAAAGCTTTGTTGATGAATTTAGACTTTACTGTTTATTCAAAAATGGGAAAGTAGAGGCTACATTCAGATGAATTTATATCCTTAGATGCAACTAGTTCCTCTTACCAGGTTCTTGATAGGCTCAATCTAATTGAGATCTACCTTGAGAGCATTTAGAATTCCTCTCTCCATACACATCATACAAAGTCCCCAATTATACGAACCTTTTTGTATATTTTGAATTAAATGCAAGTCTTCCAAATTAAATATTCCTTTAATACTTTTTCAAGTTCTCAAAGAAGGGGATCCTTGGCGCAATGGTGAAGTTGTTGTTGTGTGACCTTGTGGTCATGGGTTCGAGGTGTGGAAACAGTCTCTTACAAATGTAAGTAAGGTTGGTTACTATAAATCCTTATGGTCCATCCCTTCCTCGGACCTTGATATGCGAGAACTTTGTTCATTGAGCTACCCTTATTTACTTTTTCAAGTTCTCATACACGAAGACTTATCAATGATTCCAATTTATTTTGCACTAAAATAGACATTGTAATAGAATCTCTATAAAACTCACATGAATATAAAAAATAACTTAGATAGATGGGGAAGCAAATCTTTGATTGAGCACCTTCACAAAATATGCTTGTTATGACATGAAAAAGAACTACTTTAACAAAATGTCTATGTTGGTAAGGAAGAAAACATGTAATACTGATCACCCATTGAGCACCTAAATCCATCAGATTCCAAGCAAGGAAAATGGAGCAACAAGTTGTAAGTTTTGTATAGGAAAACATATGTTCTAAGCTTCACTTAACCTATCTCATAGATACTTCATGAATTTATCAATTGTGAGCTATATTTCAATCTTTCTATTAAGAGGGCTATCTAATGAAAAATATTTATGTAATTTTTTTTAAAACTTTTATAATTACTATTTCAGATATCAGAGCCATTGTGCTGCTAGAAGTAGAACATCTATTTTCAAGAAGTTAGCTAGTAGATAGTCTACAAAATAGTAGCATGTAAATTGTGACAAAGTTATCTTGAACATGCATACTTGTCCTTATTTTTTAGTGTGCATGAAGCAACCATAACAAGTACACAATCTAGACGTGAAAAATTTACAAAGAAATGTTCTGTTTGGAGAGGCATTGTTTTATCTTGAGTTTTCTTTGTTCTTCTCATTTTGTGTAAGAAATGTCCTTTTTCTTGTAAGAGAGTTTGGTTTCCAAAGGCTTTGGCTATAGTTTTTATTTATTTATTTTATTATTATTATTATTATTTAAGTTAAAGCATTCTCTTGAGATCCAAACGGATTGCCATCTTGATCATTCATCCTTGAATCCCTTAATTACCAGTTGGGAAGCCCTGAGTCCAACAAATGTAAGATATGTAACATTAGCAACTTTTAGGTTAATCTTAAAGCCTCCCAGTCGACATATTTGTTAGTATGATTATGGAGGAAATAGTTATATGCATCAATAACATCTCTATTAAGATGTCTTATATGTTTCCCTTAAATAAAATAAAAGAATGAAAAAGGGGATATCTTACTAGGTGTTAATGGTGTTTGAGATAAGATAAAGTAATTGATGTGTCTTGATAATTGCCTCATGTGCACGGCTCTATTGGAATATAAAATCAGCAAATATGGGTTGATGCCACGAAGACTCTTTAATAAATAAAATTTAATTAAAATTAAGTTGCTTTACTCTAACATAGCTAACAAGGAAAAAATGGGTGAATTTTAAACTAAATAACTAATTTAAGCAAACTAAATCTAAGCAAGGAAATAAACTAAAGTAAGAAAATTATCTAAGGAATTAAAGTAAGGAAAGAAAGATAACTATGAAAAGGAAAATAACTTTTCACTAAAGGAGATTGAATTACAAGGATTACAAAAAAAGAAAAAGAAAATAAAACAAAGAAACTTTCTTGAAGTGGCTGCTATTGGAGTCCTTCATTGTGACTCTCAACAAGGCTCTTTACACATTCTCTTCTTCTTTCCCAAGCTTGAACTCCACTTTACGGTCTTCTTGTTGTGTCACTCAACAAGTGCCTATTTACTTATGTTCAGCTCAATGTACGCTGATCTACAACCAATCTTTTCTCACCTCCTTAACCCAACATGCAACGAACCCAATAAAATTCTCAACCATGCTTTAGGAATTAGAAGAGTCCTTGACTATCAATAGAAGGGGTTTTTCCTTTTTCTTTATTCTTAAATCCTAATAGAAGAAAAGAAAGATGAAAAATAGAAGTAGAAGGGGCTACTAAAGGAAGAAAGTGAAAGAATGGTGTGTGCATGTGAAGTGAGGAAGGATGAAGGGGAGGCATGTAAGAAGGGATGGGAGGTATGAATGCAAATCAAAAGTGATAAAGGTGGGTGCTATTCATGTGTTCTTAAGGATGCAAGTAAGGAAGAACGCAAGGAAGTAATGATGGTATGATGTGCAAAACTTAAAGGATGAAGGAAGAAAGACCAAATGCAAGACTTAAAGGAGAGCACATACTAGACATGCAATTGTGAAGCTACATGCAATATCTGTAAAGGTGCATATAATTCCTATTGATGCTATCCGTGAAAGAAAAGAAAAGAGAAGGGAAATGAGGAAGATGATGTTAGAAAGAAAGAAAGAAAGGGAAGTGGAGATGGTAGAGCTTCCTTACCTCTTCTCCTATGGATTGTCTTTGATCTGAGGGGAGTTTTGGAAAATGTGATCTCTCTCGCTCTATTGCTCCTAGATTTGGTTTTCAAATACAAGAGAAAAATTAGAGATAAAGCTTTTTCTTATTACTCACCTCTTACTTATAAGGTTTAAGGAGTATAAGTCCTACGGATGGATGGCTTGGATCTAAAGGAGAAAGATGACTGAATGGTTGAGATGAGATGAGAGAGGGAAGCTACGGAGGGGAGGGATGGAATTCAAGTATGGGAGGTGTATTTGACTTGAAACCAAAGTGGAAGGTGGGATCGAATAGGGAAGTGGGGTAGAGAAAGGGATAAGGGTGGTTAGGAAGGTAGTTTCAGTGGGATAGGAACGTAGCTTGCTTAGGAGGGAATAAAGAGAGTTAGATTAAGGAAGGTGTATTGACTTTGGTCAAATTTAGAAAGTGGTAGCTGGGGGGAGGTATCTTTTTGAAGTATAGAAAGTGGAGTGAAGAATAGAAGGTAAGAAGATGAAATAAAAAAAGGAAATAAGTTAGTGGGAAGGTAAGGAATAAGTGGAAAGGTAAATAGATGGGAAGAAAAGGAAAAAAAAAAAGTAGGTGGAGGAATCTCATGGGATTCAAAATTAGAAAGTGCTAAGGAGAGTTGTGTGTTTCTCCAATTGTGTGTGTGTGTGTGTGTGTGTGTGTAATGTTTTTAGAAACCTTAGATTGAGATGGATATTAGATCAAGATGGATGGTTGAGAACTTCCTTTCACTAGGGTTTTGGATTAACTTTTCAACATGAGAAAGGTGGATAGGGTTTTGATCTTTTCAATTCTTCATTTCTAGTCCTTAGATCATGCTTACCCTATCTTGAATGGGTGTGAGCCCTTTATGACATGTAAAGCTTGTTTAATATTTTCTCTTCACCATTGGATTGGATTGAATAACCTTGATTCCTTAGAGATCCCTTCATGTATTTCACTTGGACCAAGTGTGCTTTAATATCTTGTATGGATAAGACATCAAATCATAGGCTAATCTTCTTCTTTTGGTTGTGTAGGAGAGAGAAAATAAGTAAAAAGTCTTCATGTGGGTCCTAGTCTTCTTTTATTTCTAAGAAGCTTTCATTGTACATCATCTCATTGTATATGAATTGAACTTCTCTCATAAGCTTCTTAAGGTGGCGAAATGTATGCATGCATTTATGCATGTAGAATTTCCCACCTTTTCACCCTCATTTGACTAGGAGTCATGCATGGGGTTTTTGACCTCTCTAACTTTGATGGTGATACCTAATGATTATTATGAACCTCCAGGACTTCATTTTTAGCACGTGCGACCCATGATGTCGCTTGGAAGGTGAAAATGGTCTTTTAAGGGTAAAATTGGTAATTTTGTGTATTTTTTTATTTGTACCTTGGACTTGTAAAATAGTATAATTAACCCTAATTAGTGATAATTAAGTAATTTTTACGGATAAAATATGTTAAATATAGATGTGCATATGTAATATTTCTATATCTATATTAGTGATATCTCCTCATCTTATTATTAGTGGTGCTTGAGATGTCTCAACTCATTGTTAGTGGTTTGCATATTACTTCCATCTCAAACCATCTCACTTATCCATCACTTCCCATTCCCAGTGCAAAAGAAAGCCATTTCTTCTCATCCCAAAATTCAGCCCCACCCATGTATTTTGCTTGAAATTGGAAATGAGAAATATCATGTCATGTCAATCATCTAAACATCTCCTCCAACTCATCTCAACCATCTCCTCTTAATCCATCTCCCCCAACTTGTCTGAACCTTGCTTATGTGATATTTTCAGTCACTTCACTCATCTTATGTCAAATGTACCCAGCTCAAATAATCTCAAGTCATGTATCATCTCATGTCATCTTAAGTTATCTTGTCTCATCTCAAGCACCACTAACACCATTTTAGAATTCCCTTTGCCTAGTTGGCCTTGAGTTTCCTTTAACAGCCCTGTAGGAATTCAACTTAGTTATCATTTGGGTGGCAGTTTCCACTTGACTTGAGTGGTTCTTGGGCTAAATGCTTTTGTCCTTCATTTACTCCATGATTTGAGGACATTGGTTTGTTTAGAAGTAGTAAATAGAGTATTGACATCATCAATGTTGGCTATCTCTATAACATTTGCTATCTCTATAACATTTGCCATATATTCTTTTAGTATCTGGTTTGAATTGATTTTTCTTGTTGTGCACAAAATTGTTAGTGTGCAATGGTATAGTGAGTCAATTCTTTGTTCTTTTCCACTCTCTCTTTCAATCCAAGTGTTGGATGGCAAGTAGAATGGAGTGGCTTGGGAGGGGCTATGCTACATACTATAAGTATAAATTGTATTCCCTTTCCACTACTGGAGCAGGACATGCATCAAAACTAAAGTATCACTACGATGCTATTGAAATTGGTTTTTTTTTCCAGAGAAAATGCGAAGAATTAGATTAATCTAATATAAATATTTGTGTATATATGTATGTATGTATTTACACATCAAATCAATAAAATATCAAAATACTACTTAGATATATTTCTACGGATGTTCTTGATGCCTAACTTATCATGATATAATAAGTTTCCTACAAAATTAGGAGGAGACCCAACCCATTTTACTAATTTTTCCTTCCTAGCTTACCATTTGGCAAACTTATCTCCCTCAAAATGTGAATAAACAAATATCTTGCAACTCCTTTTCCAATAAATGCATTCATTTCTCGTCTAAAGAGTCGACCAAGATATCAATAAAATTTCCATTTTTCAAGATCTAGGCATGGTTAACAATCCATTATATAATTCATCTCATTATCTCTTGAAGAAAAATGATCCCACAAACAAAGAAATTCATAGTAGAGAATCACATAAAAAAAAACTAATTCTAAAAAGATAAGACATTGCTTTGCACACAAATTGTCCTTTAGGAAACATTTGAATCCAATTGCATTGCATTCAAATCAAGTGGTATACAAGTAAACAGAAAGAACTAATACTATTTTCTTTCTTTTCTCGAATATCAAGAATTAAGGAATTTTTTCCTATAGGTTTGGTAACATTAGATGTTTTGATTTGATTATCATTCAAAGAGGCACTTTTCATTTCCCTTCATAGTGTATTTTATAACGTTTATCATTGTTTTGAAGTCTTCACACATCTTTAGGTTAATACATTTGTTATCCTTGGCAAGAGTAAGACCCCAAAAGAGGCCATTCTAGTCAGCCTCATTCTTGGTGCTTCTACCAATATAGTTTACAGCACCAACAATGAAATTACCTAGATGATCTCTAATTTTAACTCTTGACTTAGCCTGGCCTGGGTTTGAAAGGGAAGAACCATTAAAGTAGAGTTGATAATAACCCCCTTTGATGGATTCCATTTACTGTTTTCCTACTTTCTGTTTAGCTTAATAATGAGTGATTGATTCCATCGTTGAAGAGTTGTAGTATGGTCTTCTAGGGCAAGGTTTTCTTTGATGCATAGGTTTGAAATTTAAAGCGGTCTGCTAATCCAATGATTTTGAAAGCTATTTACATTGATACTTCCTGGTCTTGTAGATTTCATTTAGCATATATATTGATGCAATCTTCCAAAGTGTCATGATTTTGAATTTGGCCTTAATCCTTGGGTTAAACCACTCTGTACAGGCTTCTTTAATGTTTGAGAATTGCATTTCTTCTCTGTCATGTAATTCATAGTGTTTCTTTATTAATGCCTAAAAGATTCATCTAAGGAATATGTGAGGCTACATTCTTTTGCTTTAGGGGTAGGCAATGAAAATTCTTTCTTACTGGAAGCCTTTTATGATGCATTTGCCATCTTTATTCTGTGTTGCAAAGGCCCCATCCAAATCTTCTTCCATAAATTTACCTTTTCTTTGAGCCCAAGTTCCTCATTAATGAGATTGTAGGCTGACTGAATAGTGGATTTCCCGTTCTAAGATGGTATCCACACTAGATAGTCCTTAAAAAATGGGAAAATTATTTGGGATTATATCCTTAGAATGGCTATGGTGCAAGACAATTTTTTTGTTATTCCAACTATCACTAGCATCGTTCATTATATCTTTGACCTTGGAGTAATTTTCTAGATCCAAATAATCTTCTAGGACAATTATTTCTCTTAGATAGCCAAACCTAGTCCACTTGTCTTCTCAAACCTAGTTGGTTACCTAAGCACCATCTGGAGTCCTTTATGAGCATTGCTTAGATTTTGTGATAATTTTCTAAATAGAAGATGATTGCTAGCTGGCAGAGTAGTCAATAAATTTTATTTTTCTATTATGCTTAGCCTATACTAATTTGGTTTGAAATCGAATCACTTCCTTCCATTATTTTCTACGCCAACTTGAGTTTATATGCAGAGTATTGAGAATATAAGTCCTTGATTCCCAAGCCTCCCATAACTTTAACCTTTTTTATTATGTCCTAGCTAACCATCTAATGAGACTTGTTTTCCTCCCCCCTATTCCAAAAGAAGTTATGTGTAATCTTTTCACAATCATTAATAATTTTCTTAGTAATAGGGGTAGCTAAGAAAGCAAAAATAGTCCTAGCAGCAAGCGCTGAGTTGACTAATGCCAATCTACTTACTTTGGAAAGAAGTTGTTTTTCCCAGTTCTTTAGTTTTCCTTTCATCCTATCCACCAAGAACTTATAGTGGTTGTATTTAGGTTTTTGAACTATAAGGGAATACCAAGATATTTTGTACCAATAGTATCATTTTTTATGTTAAGGGCCTTCTTCATCTATTTAATCACCCAGTGATGCATATGTTTGGAAAATGTAACTACTAACTTTGCAAGAGAAACCTTAAGACCCAATTGATTGTGAAGTTTTCAAAATTCTCTCTAAGTTATTAACATTTTTTAGTGAAGCTTCCATGAAGATAACCGGGTTGTCCAATATACCACATATAAGTGATAATTGGGAGACCATGACTAATTTTCATAGTGGTGAGGAGCTTATCCTCCACCTTCCTTTTTATATATGTTGAAGTACCTTTGCACAAAGAATGAACAGAGACGGGGATAGAGGGTCTCGTTGTTTGAAACCCCTCTAAGGCTTAAACCATTATATTCTTCCATCATTAACAACTATAGAAATACTAGTGGATTGAAAGTAAAACATATAAGAAAGATAGTCTTTTCTAGGTGGTTTAATTTTTAAAAATAGCTTCCAAGAAAGACCATTTGACAATTATAAGTACAAAGAGGATCTGCCTTAATAACCATGTCATGGTCATTAATATTAGGGGAGTTAAGGGCATGGATCACTTCCTTGGTGAATAGAATATTATCTTGAACTCTTCTAACTGAATAAATGTTTGTTGTGCTTCATAAATAATATCTCTCAAATATAGTCTAAGCCTACTAACTATCACCTTATTAATTATTATGTCCTCATAAAATTTTGCCCCTTTTTTTGGCAGTATTAAATTGATGCAAGTTTTCCATATTTCTTTAGGGAAGGAGCAAGTATGGAAAGCTCATTTCACTAACTGACAAATGTTATGGCTCACACGATTTTGAGCTCTTTGGAAAAACTCCACAGGGAACCCATCCCAATTAGGAGCTTAATTTGTGCCCAGAGAAAATAGTGCATTTTTACATTCCTCTAAGGGGTCTTTCAAGATAGATTTTGACTAATTGTTGACAAATGGTAGGTCATTAAAGGTGGATGCATATTCTGCTTCATTCTTCTTGCCATATAAATTCTTAAAATGGTCTCTAAAACAATTGGCAATTTCTTCTTGGCCATCAATAACCATTTCATCTTTAGTTTTAGGAAAGAAAATTTTATTTTTATTTCTTTTCTTGGAAGTTAAGGAGTGAAAATATTTACTATTAAGATCTCCTTACTTGATCCATTTGGAATTTAGTCCTTTGAGCCCAGAAGATTTCTTACTTTCTTAAAAGGTTTTGGCCGTTGAATAGAGCCATTTTTTCTCTTTTTAAGTTAGTTGGCACTTTATTTTAAATGTTGGCAAGAAAATTTTTTTCTTCCTAGACCTTATAATCAATATATCCAAGATTCTCCTTGTTTTACTTTTTCGAGAAGATTTTGAGGGACTCCAATTTTTGACATGTTTGAAATTCGATTTAAGTTGTCAAGGATTGACTCCAAACTTAGTAGAATAGATTTCCAAATTAAGGTTGGGAGACTTGTATGAGACTTTGATAAGAATGGTGTTGCTTTCCACTATGATAGGCTCAATGTCGTGAGAGTTTGAGTTTCACATAAGCACAGTCCTCCAAATAGATCTAGGGATTGCATAATAATTCTTTCATCATATTTGTACTAAAACTTGGTTTTAGGGGACCAATCATTGGTGTTATTGATGAGCATTTAGCTAAATAAGGTCTAGTTTAACCATACTGATATGTATTTTGAGAGAATTCCTAAAATAAGTTTTCCAAATAACTTGAGAGTTCTAAGAGATATAGAAATATTACATAGAATACCTTTAATTTAGTATGTTTTAGTCCTTGTTTTATCATAAAGATTACTAATTAGGGTTATTTTCACATTTTGTAGGATTATGATACAATTATAAAAAGGGTATTTTTGACATTTCATATCTAAAAGATGGATAATTTAGAATTCGAGCATCAACATGGTCTTGCTATCAAATTTATGAAGTCTAAAAGTTTAGAATGCTAAGTAGGTGTCATTATCATTTTTAGCACAATTAGAAATCTTAGAAGCATCGTCAAATCTTATTTGCACAAAAGAGGTTGTAAATATCAAAATATAGGATGGCAGAACTTTCATAGATGCAGGCATTTCACCACCTTTGTGGGGATTCTAAGTGAAGTGTATGAGGCACACATATCAAAGGAAGCACACATGTGAAGCACACTCAAATCGAGGCTCGCAAGAGACCTAAATCCCTCACTTTCTCTCTCTACACTTCAGAATGGAGACAACTTACATGTGTACCACGAACTTTTAATACAAAGTTAGTGCATCCCACCTAATTTCATGTGAAATACATGAAGAGAATAGTAAGATTGGTGGAGAAAAATAAGGAGGTGAGGAGAGAGGCAAAAAAGGAAATATTTATGGTCAGTTTTTATTTTGGAATTTCAATAAATAGTGGCTGAGATCAATTCACATCAAAGACTATCCAAAATTCATTTGATTTAGGATGAACCAATAGGAAGCAGCCATGCAAGAGAGAGGAACTAAGCTGTGATTGGCAGAGAAAATTTTGGTGGGCTGCCCACCATTTCTCAAGGAGGACAAAATGTGTTCTCCTTAGTAAAAATTGTGTTTTATACTTAGCTATAATTGATTGATGATAAAAATGGTGGGCTGACAAGAAAATAAAAGAGGAGAATCAGTTTGGATAACAAAATCTCTACGAAATCCTACCAATCCATCTTAAGGCATACTAATCCAATGGATGATTATGAATAGCCATAAAACAATGCCATTTTGGATATGAGACTTCAAGGAAATCTCAACAATCTATCCTAGGCTTGAAGCATGATACAATAATAGGAATGGAGAATGAAAAACATCAAACATGAAAATCTTAGCTATTATATCATCTCATCTCACCATATGATCCAATCATAACAATTGATCGAACTATTTAATTAAGATTAAATCTTAACATATTCTACAAGTGTTTCACAATTTTTCTAAGGGGAACTAGGGTGAAAAGATAAGGGATAGAAGAGAGGGAGTTTCCAATAGGAAACTTCCACCTCTCATCCTTCTCCACGTGAAAACACAAAAGGGAATCCCATGCGTAAATCCTAAGCTTATTCTCCCTTCACTCCATTGTGCTTCCAGGCAAAAGAGAAAGAAGAAGGGGAGAACCAAGAGTTCTCATACTTAGAGGACCACACAAAGTGATAAACACCATTGGAGAACATCTTAAAGGGAAGAATACTTAAGGAAAAGAGAACATGTAAGAAAAGCTCGTTTCATTCTTCCATTATACCTCAATTCATTCTATCTTTTTATTTCATTTCTTTTACACTTCATATCACTCTCAAACTCATTCCTGTAGCTCATCATTCCACTCTCTATCACTCACCAGCATATCCACCTAAGACTGTCATTCATTCATCCTTTCCATATGTTAGTTTTAGTCATTTCTACTTGATTTCCTAGCTTCTCTCTACTACTTTATTTTTCATTTTTTTCTGCTTATTATTTCACTCTAAAATTTGTGATTTAAGTTCTCCACTACATAAGCAATCTCTTGAAAAAATTTTACTCCATATCTAAACCCTTCTTCCATTGACTCTTATTTGCACCAAATTTCAGTTTCATTATCATCCCTTAATCTTTTTTTATCTTGTTTTATTTTTCTAAAAAATTTTCTTCATCTTTTAAATGTGAAATTTATGCCCCTACACTTTCATCCTATCCTTTATCATTCCATTCATTCATCTCTCCAAGATCTTTACATTTACAAGACTTTTCAAATCTCTTTCTCTCTCTTGGTATTACACGCATAAAACATGTGTTTTTGGGTGCAAAATCTCTCTTGTGAGATGTGCTGTTGGGAAACACCCTAGGTCTTGATGAGTGACACAATAAGAGTACAGTTTTATTTAGATGATGCAAAGTTAGGCGGTAGTGTGGATCAGAAGGTTGTAAGGCAATTTTCGTCGAGTGACATTACAAATATTAGTGAATTCTTTCCTTTTCATGGGAACTAGTTATTATTTCATTTTCTTTCAGTTGTAATCTTTGTAACTTTTATTTCAATTAATGATAATATATTTGTTAGTTTATTTCAATCATTTTGTCATTTAATTGTATTTTTGTTAGTAGATAAAATTTTGTAGATTTGCATATTTTTATTAATTAATGTGTTATTTACTTGCTTTTGTTAGTTGTTAGATTTAATTCATCTCCTTATGATTATGTTCCATTAGTTTCCCTAGGCATGAGAATGAAAAGTATGTTAGAATAAAATAGTTTTAAGATTAGGTTATTTTGCGTTAAAAGTGCAAAATATTAATATTGGTCTTGTAGCATTCTAAGTTTACATACTTGGCGATTGCTTGAAAGAAAAGGAATGCCGAGTATAGGAAGAATGAGAGTGACTATACAAGAATCTTTGATAGCCAGTGCCTTAAGGAAATTGACTATACTATGAATAAGTATAGTGCCATCTAAGAAACTAGTATTAAGAATATATTTAAAGAGAGCTTTAAAAGAAATATTCTTTGCGTGTTAGAAATATTGTGCTTTTAATTACATGTGTAGAAAAATCTAGATGGCTTAATCCTTAAAATATTTGATTTCTAATATATTGGATTTTTAATTCTTAGGCTTAGGTTTGATTTCTATCATTTTTATGTGTTTCTGTGATTTTTAGTATATTTAAATCATTAGTTTTTCTAATAAATCATTTATCTAGGTTAAAGTAGTTAAACTAGTCTTTAATTGAATTTCGTTAATTATAGTGTCCCTATGGATTGACCTATACTTGCCTTGTTTGTGCTATAGTGGATCTGTGCACTTGCTACTAAATATTAAAACACATCAAGTTCCATACAAGGAACTTCAAAAGAAGTCATTGGAAGAAGAAATCATACTTGACGGGCCTCTTACATCCACAATATCCTTTCAATACTATGGGGCTTCCTCTATATTGTCCTCATCTTTGCCATTGGTGAGATAGATCAAGACAATCATCCTTGAGTACACCTTAAAGCTCATTAGTCACTTTTCAAATTGCTCCAACTCTTTTCTCAAGCTTCTATCTCTTTTGTTCAAGGAATTGGGTTGCCATCATCTTTCTTTCCTCCTTGGCTTTAATTAGAGCTGGAAGGTCTGTAGCTTGAGGACTGAAAAATGAGGGAAGGTGATGCTAGCTTTTTGCTAGGTACAAAGACCTAACATAATGGGGATGTTCTATCTTGGAAAAGTGACTAATTGGGGTTTGTTTTATTGGAATGGTTAGTGTAAAAGGCTAAGAGACCACAAATGAAGACAAAGAAGGATATCTTGTGGGTGAAGGTGAAGAGAAGTTAAGTGGATCTTTGGCAAAAGGGTCTTTATGCAGAACAAAGATTTTGACCACAAAGTTTTTCGCCTCTCTTTTCTTTCTATTATGGTTGGTCACAACATTATCAGTTGGATAATATTTAGGAGTAAGGGCTGATTCAATAACATTAGAGATCATATTAGACATTATCTACTCCTCTTCAAGGTCCGGAGGGAAGTCGAAATAATAAGAATGCCATGAATGCACCTAGGATGATGATGATATATTAAGAATATCTATCATTTTCTTGCCTATCAAAGAGAAAACTTCTACTTGGTATTTAATTATATAATGGGGAACTAATGTACTAAATATCAGGATCTTTCTAATCTTCCTTATATTGATGAAGGAGCATCTATGCATTTAAAACTTGGAATTTGAATCCCTTTTATTTATTGAATCATTGATAAGAACTAATAAATCAAGTTTTATTCTAATTAATCATTTTGATGGACTTTTAGTAGAGGAATCCTTCCAACAAAACTCCAAAAAGGAGTGGTACTTGACTTGAATTTTGCTAAAATAACATGCTTGCATATCCATCATTTGAGTTTCCAACAATTACTCTAATAATTACATATCCAATTGAACTTATAGATGAATAAGCAAGCATGAAGAGAAGTAACCAATATTAGCTTTTCTTTGAAGAAAGTAGCCATAAATTATACATGCAATGGCTTTTCTAACAACATTAAAACCAAACCAAAGCCTCCTAATGCTGTTAGTTAAGTTTACTAACTATACCCAAATCATGATTATCTTAGCCCACATGTAGTGCAGCTTATCTTTGATTCCAAGCCTTCTTTGCCATGTTTTCTTTGAGTTGTACCTGGGCCAATGCTATTTTATACCTTCTTTTCCTTTCGGAACCTTTCCTTTCCTTGATTTGTCTCTTAGTTTTGTCTTTTACATTTTATCCTCAATCTGGATATAAATATTATTCTCTTTATGCCAATTAATACTGTTTATAGTATTCTTGTCTCTCTTAATGCTCTGACAACCCCATCAACTATTTCTTCTATCTCTGTATTACCCTTTTGTACTTCATTATTAGTGAGATCCTTAGGATGGCTGCTACCTCTTCCCTTATTTTGACGTTTCTGAGAAGACTTCTCTTTTGTATCTTCAACTTGGGAACTTTGAGCACACACTATAAGTTTGGCGCTTAAAATTTCAAAGATGGTTGAAACATGGCTTTCTTCCTTTGATGTTTCTTTAGAGAAAGATTAGTTAGATAGCTACTCTTCTAACTACAGTCATGTCTCTTCCACAAACTATTCTTTGAAGTACTTTGAGTTTGACTTTTGATCTTAAAAACACAAACTTGTCTCCCTAGTTGAACAAAACCCTTCAATCAAATTTTCTTCCACTTCGAATTATCGAGAATGCCTTTTCATTTCCTTCCCACCTTCATAAGTTTTTGGTCTTGTCTTTGACGTGTCACTAGCTTGATTAACACATGGGGAGGATCCTCCACCTCTCCTTTAGTGTATGTTTCTTCACAATCCTTACCATCCACACCTCTTATGCTTTTGTCTTTCAAATTGCAATCTTTTGCAAAATGTTAAAATAAGCTGCTTCGGCTGCTAATCGTTGGAATTTCTTCAAATACAATAGTTTTCCAGACAAGGCAGGACCTATTCCAAATAAAGATTCCTTCTTCTCATTCTCTATTAAATTCAATGCTAATTCTCGCATAGGTGCCTCTAGATATGCCATCATGTTTATCTTGGTCCATGTTCTTTGTTTGTTCATCAAGTTTTAATGGGGCCACCTAATGTGACATAAACATCACTTCCAATTCTTGAGTTCGTCAACATTGAAACCAGGTTCCTATTGCCATAGAAGAATAGGAGATCCGGCCACAATCCATGCGCCTTTATTTCTGACATACCAATAGTCCTGTCCAGAGAGAAATTGGATTTTAAAAAAAATGGTCTCCTAGTTCTATAATCTTAATTCTTCCTTTTACTTTCCATAGGTTTTCCATGAGGAGGAAGATATTCATAGTTTTTAGATTCTTTTTTTTTTTTTTTTTATGTTCCCCACTAAAATTTACATCTTCTTTGCAGTTCTTCACCTAGATACTCTTCAAAGCCAAAGCACTTTGTTATTATTTGTTAAAGTAGAGCCAAGAGAGAGAGAGATAGAGAGAAACCCTTAGAATGGGTGAATGTGTGTTGGTTATTTTGCACCTCACACTTAACACACACACATATATATATATATATATATTAAACAAGGATAGTTACAAGCTCCTAACTGTACAATGTGGGACTAAAAATAAAACAAAACTAAGACTAAGGCTAAGTAAAGTTATACAATACTATGCTATATTTAACACTCCCCCTCAAGCTGGAGCATATAAGTCATATGCACCAAGCTTGTTACAAATGAATTTAATTCGAGGTCCTCGGAGAGATTTTGTGAAGATGTCTACTAGTTGATCATTTGAATTGACGAAGTTAGTAGCAATACATCCCGACAAGATCTTTTCTCTAATAAAATAACAATCCACTTCTATGTGTTTGGTCCTTTCATGGAAAACTGGATTAGATGCAATATGTAAGGTTGCTTGATTATCACATATGAGCTTCATACTTCCATCCTCTAGGAATTTCATCTCCTGGAGTAGTTGTTTCAGCCAAATAAGTTCACATGTTGCCATAGCCATGGCTCGATACTCAGCTTCTGCACTTGATCTGGCAACTACATTTTGTTTCTTGCTTTTCCAAGATACTAAGTTACCTCCAACAAAAGCACAATATCCGGAGGTATAACGCCTGTCTGAAGGAGAACCAGCCTAGTCAGCATCTGTGTACCCAACAATTTGAGTGTGGCCTTTATCTTCATATAACAAACCTTGACCTGGTGCTCCTTTAATATATCGAAGAATGCGAACCACAGCATCCCAATGACTATCACACGGATGACTGTAGGAATTGACTGACTACACTGACAGCAAAAGAGATATCTGGTCGAGTAATGGTGAGATAATTCAGTTTACCCACAAGTTGCCGATATCTTCCAGAGTCCACTAAAGGCTTCCCCAGTCCTGGTACAAGCTTAACATTAGGGTCCATAGGTGTGTCCACGGGCTTACAATCTAACATACTAGTCTCTTCCAAGATGTTTAAAGCATATTTTCTTTGTGAAATGGTAATACCTGTACTAGACTGAGCTACCTCAATTCCTAGAAAATACTTTAGTTTTCCCAGGTCTTTAGTTTGAAACTGATGGAAGAGATGTTGTTTAAGTCTTTAAATGCCATCGTGATCACTGCCTGTGATGACAATGTCATCCACATAGACCACTAGATAGATACATTGACCCAAAGAGTTGTGCTGATAGAAAACAGAATGATCTGCTTCACTCTGAAGCATTCCAAATTCCTGAATAACAAAGCTAAATCGTCCAAACCATGCTCGAGGAGATTGTTTTAAACCGTATAGAGAACGACGCAATTTGCACACTAAACCAGACTCCCCATGAGCAACAAAGCCAGGCGGTTGCTCCATATAAACTTCCTCTACTAAATCACCATGAAGGAAAGCATTTTTAATATCCAGTTGGTAAAGAGGCCAATGCCATATAGCAGCCATGGAGAGGAATAATCGAACAGAGGCAACCTTCGCAACTGGGGAAAAGGTGTCACCATAGTTAAGACCATAAATCTGAGTATAGCCCTTAGCAACTAGCGGGCTCTAAGTCGATCAACTTGTCAATCAGGACCCATCTTAACAGTATATATCCAATGGCAACCCATTATAGTTTTACCAGGTGGCAAAGGAACCAAGTCCCAAGTTCCATTCGTATGCAAAGCATTCATTTCATCAACCATGGCCTGTCTCCACCCAGGATATGAAAGAGCCTCACTGGAACTTTTGGGAGCAGAAATAGAGGAGGAAATTGTAATGACTCCATTTTTGTAACATTGACATCCCAAGTTAGTAATGAAAAGTTCACTTTTTGGAGATAAGGGTATTTTGGTCATTTTACTATTCACCCTGACTGGACCCAGAAATTTGGTCCTGAGAGTAGTAGCCTTGGTGCGTCTCGGAAAAAGGAATCCAACAAGACCAAAATCACTCAAAACGGAGTTAAAATGAGCAAGTTATGGCCCTTTGAAGTTCAAGGGCAAAAGTATAATTTAAATTAAAAAAGGATTTGGCCTGAGAAAAACAAGGACCCATTTTGATACAGGCACCCCTCTTCTTCCCAAACCTCGTAGAGGGTTCTAGAATGGCGGTGTGTAGGGGAGAAACCACCGCCATTCTGGAGGTTTCTCCACCACCATTCCATGGCAATAAGAACCCCCTCCAGAACCCTCTTTGAGCTCTATAAATAGAACTCTTGGGCGCCTCCAATGGTAGCCCAAAAGCTTGGGAAAAACCCATTGTGGAGAGGCAGGAAAGAGGAGAAAACGTGAAAAAAACCCAGCCACGAACCAAGTATGCCCAAAACCCCTCCAAACCCATCTCCCCCTTAGTCTTAGGATGAGTTTCCCAAAATTTTTGCATGAAAAACCATGCAAAACAGGGCTTTAAGGAGCCACAAAGGAACTAGGGATGGTGCCTGGGGCGTATTGGTTCGATAGGGTCAAACCAGGGCGTCCCTAGGACGCCTAGGTCTCCGTCAAACCGAAATGCGTCTTGTGCATTGAGGAAACCTGACGGGCGCATCTGTGGACGCGCCTGCAATTGAGAACGACGGGCGGAAGCCCGATGCGTCTGCAGACGTGCCCTCTGGGGCGCACGCGCGTCCCGGGCTTCCACCTCGTATGGGCCTTATATGTACACTTGAGAGAAAAATGCCCATAACTTGGGTTCTAGGGCTCCGATTGAGGCGCCGTGAATGGCATTCTGTCCGTATCGACGATGCGGACACACACATACCATAAAATACTTGATCAAGTCCCTATCTAAGGTGGGCATTACCCTTAAACTATGATAGTGGCGCGGGGCCACTAAACCTTTGTAAACCTGACGATACCAAGGCCCAGTTAGGACCTTAGGAGACCCATGGCCATGTGAATGAACCCTTAATGCCTAAGTAGTGAGAGCAACCATTCTAAAGCCTATAGAAATAGGCCGAGCTAACCTTGTTCCCCTAAACTATGAGTAGGAGCGTACGAGGACAAGGGGGCTAGCATGACCAAACCAGGTAGGTGCTCTATTGCTACTAGACTTTTAAAAAGAGCCCATGATTGTTTTGAGAATGCATGTTTTAAGTGTAAGTTATATGACTTGTTTAGCATGACTTAATTTTATAAATGAATTCAGCATGCATATGATAAATACATTATACATCGACATGTTTTGCAAATGATTGCATAAATTACATGATTTGTCGTTATTGAGTTTTGAAAAATTGTATGTCCTTAAGGGTTACCAAAAGACGCTGGAGTGCCCAAATGACGCTGGGTAGGCAATTGTGAGGGACTCAAAGAGGACAAGTTTTGAAAAAGAGGTTTTTGCTTTATTGATAGTATATGATTTGGGCTAGTAAGCTCGTGGGCACTATGCCGAGAAGTCTGGGGTGGCCTCCCAGCCTCTACCACTATTAGGTGGAAAGGGTACCATGCCAAAAAAAAGGCATGTCCCTACGTCGACTGCATGTGGTACAGGGGGCTACCATTGGTGTCACGGCACTGAGTCGAGGTGTCATATGCCCCGTGGAGGCTATGATCGAGTGTCCCCAAGTACCCGAGGACCACACAGGGAAGAGGTCGTGGGCATAGTGGGCCCTATGTTTTTGAGGATTTACTTGCATTGCATATGGCATGAAATGAGGATGGTCGACCATACCATATATCCATGAGTTGGATTCAGTTGAGCATCTTATGCATATCATTATGTTTATGATATATATGATACTTTCGACTTGGATTATGCGATTCTTTAAGTCATCAGTATTCCAATTCGACAATGGTTTTTAATATCGATATTGAACATGAGTGTTCAAACATGCACATGTTTTAAAGACCATATGATTTTAAACATAACATGCATTGTAAAACTAGTAGTGATGGACTCCTACTGAGTATAGTATATACTCACCCAATCCTCAACATTTTTCAGACACAAAGTAAACACTTAAGGATAGGATATACGGCGACAAACCCG
The DNA here is from genome assembly GCA_035236585.1 of Warburgia ugandensis. Classification (NCBI taxonomy): domain Eukaryota; kingdom Viridiplantae; phylum Streptophyta; class Magnoliopsida; order Canellales; family Canellaceae; genus Warburgia; species Warburgia ugandensis. Next base: position 63,016,178 of record CP141130.1, read on the forward strand.
TGATAGAGAACGTCCAAACTAAGTGCCAGTAAGTAAACCCCTACCTTATCTTTCAGTGGATGATACTTGATTGTAGTTACTCTCTATAGTTGAGGCTGTGACTAACACTTTCTTAGGAATAGAGTCAACTTAAAACTATGCCATGGCTATATGATTTGGAAATGTATTTTGACACTCGGGGTTTTATACGAAAGATTGCTTTCCAAAACCAAAGAATTTCATGCATTTCATATTTCTAAAACAAGAGATCTCGCCTTTTTATTAAATTTGCATCATAAAAAAACCCGGGTCGTCATTGAAATAAATGCATAATAGGCTGAAGATAATCAATGGTAACTCAAAAAATTATAGATAGGATGAGGATTACGAGTAGATCGATCACCTTTTCGAAGAGCAATAGGTAAGCTGTCAACCGAATTCGGGGCTGAAGTAGGTGAAGCCGGTGGGATAGGGATATTGTCATCAGGGGCTTCAGTGGAACCTGCAACAACTTCAAGAGGAGGCCCGCAAAGATAAACTTGAAGGGGACGAGAGACATCATCCGCAAGGGTAGAAATATAGGGAAGAGGTAAAATTTCAGAAATGGACAATGGTTCAACAGTGGATGAGAAGAATGGTGATTGCTGAAAGAAAGTTACATCTGCTAAGAGAAGATATCGATTAGAGTCAAGAGAATAACAACGATACCCTGTTTGAAGCTTGGAATATTCCAAAAAGATGTTTTTTGTGGCCTTAGTAGAAAGCTTATCTTGCCCAGGTGCAAGGTTGTATACAAAACAAGTACATCTAAAAACACGAGGAGGAAGAAGATAAAGAGGTTGTGTGGGGAAGAGAATGGAATAGGAAATTTGGCCATGCAACATAGAAGAAGGCATACAATTAATTAACTAGCAAGCAGTGAGAACAACATCCCCCCAGAAACGAAAAGGAACATGACTGTGAAGAAGTAAAGTGTGGGCTGTCTCTATGAGATGAGGATTTTTGCGTTCAGCGACTCCATTTTGTTGAGGAGTGTGGGCACATGATGACTTGTGAAGAATTCCTTATTGAGACATAAAAGAAGAAAAAGGTGCAGAAAAATATTCTCGTGCATTGTCACAATGTAAAACACGGATAGCAACATTAAATTGAGTTTGAATTTCAGCACAAATTTGCTTAAAAATTGAGAATAATTTAGATCGATTCTTCATAAGGAATAACCAAGTACATCGAGAATAATCATCAATAAAAGTTACAAAGTACTAAAAACCCAAACTAAAAATAGTACGACTAGGACCCCAAACATCTGTGTGGACAAGTTCAAAGGGGGACATAGCCCGATTATTGAGACGCTTTGGAAACGAAATACGAGTATGCTTTCCAAGCTGGCAAGACTCACACTCAAGAGACGACAAAGTAGAAAAATGAGGGATCATCTTTTGAAGTTTGGAGAGACTAGGATGGCCCAAATGATTGTGAATAAGAGCAGGAGAATCAGTAGAGATGCAAGCGGCAGGAGCTGCAAGTGATGTGAGATGGTAAAGACTTTGAAACTCATGCCCTGTACCAATCGTCTTCCCCGTACCCCAGTCCTGCAAGATTACAGTTTTATCAAAAAAAGTGAGAGAGCAATTAAGAGTGCAGGTCATTTAATCTTATGGAAATAAGATTAAATGGGCACTCAGGTACATAAAGTACAGAGGTGAGAGGAAGAGTCGGAAGGGGATGAGCCAAACCAATTCCTTTAGGTATAGTTTTGGAATCGTTGGCTAGAGTGATAGTAGGTAAAGTAGAAGAACAAGTAAGAGAGGAGAAAGTGTGTTTGTTACGAGATATGTGATCAGAAGCTCCAGAGTCTAGAATCCACGGGCCAATAGAAGAAGACTGAGTAAAGCAAACACTGGGATTACCAGTTTGAGCGACGGAAGCAAGAGAAGATGACTTGGCTGCCTGATATTAGAGGTATGCATCATAGTCACTACCAGTCAGGGTAATATTTTGAGATGTGGAGCCCTCTGATGAGTCAGGTAACTGGATGTCGGACGATTGGACGATGTTAGCAGTGCGAGGAGGTCGCCCGTGTAGTTGGTAACACCGATCCCGAGTGTGTCTAATCTTATTACAATATGTGCATTAAGAACGCTGTCCTCAGTTACGACCACCACCACAGCCACCTCCAGTGTTTGCCTGAGAAGCCAAAACTGAGGAATCTGAAGGGCCATCAAAAGTAACTGCCTGAGTAGAGGAGATACGCAACAAGCGGGCAAATACTTCATCCAATGAGGGCACCGAAGGGCTAGCTAGAATTTGATCTCTGACAGATTCAAGGTCAGCGTGGAGCCCAATGAGAGTCAACACCATGAAAAACTTATCGGTTTGTGTTTGTTGGGCTTCTATACCATCAGTAGGAGGCATTAAAAACAAGAACTTGTTAAGGGACGCAATCTTTCCTATGTAAGTCGAAAGATCCATGTCCTGTTATCTAACATGAACAATGTCAGAAACAACTTTATAAAAACATTGAATATCATTCATGTATAAGCTCTTGGCCTGGGTCCAAAATTTGAAACATGTTTTATAGGCGCGAAGATGATGTAAAACTTTGGGATCCACAGATTGCCATAATAGGCTGCATAATTGTGCATCAATCTTTTTCCATTGCACTTTGTCTGCAACAGAAATATCTTCCTCTTTCTTGACCAAATGGTCTTCATAACCTTAACCCATAAACCATAATTCCACAGAGGTAGACCAAGACAGATAATTTTCACTACCAATTAATTTCTCCGACGTAATAATAGGAGATCCAGAAATTACAGAAGTGAAAATACCATTTTTAGAAGCCATGATTACTTATCTAAGTGGTCTGCGGCGAAGATCAGCAGCAACAACAATCTGGTGGCAGTAGCAGCAATCTTGGAACGCTAGAGATGATAGAGGGGTGACCGGTAAAGAAGCACGGTCGCCAAAGGAATTGCCGGAATGGATACATGGCCAAACCAAAAAGGAAAAAAAGGAGAAGGTAGATAATTAGGGTTTCTCTTATGGCTTTGATACCATGTTAAAGTAGAGACAAGAGAGAGAGATAGAGAGAAACCCTTAGAATGGGTGAATGTGTGTTGGTTATTTTGCACCTCACACTTAGCACACACACATATATATATACTAAACAAGGATAGTTACAAGCTCCTAACTATACAATGTGGGACTAAAAATAAAACAAAACTAAGACTAAGGCTAAGTAAAGCTATACAATTCTATGCTATATTCAACATTACTAATATAGTTTATTATGGCCTGTGAATTCAAAGCCCGGGTTCTAAATTCATTGGGATCCCTTCTCATAGTGTAACAATTTACTAGACTGGATTTTCCACTTTTCTTGACAATATATACATATGATTCTTCTTCCGTAATCCTAAGTTTCCAAAGACAAAGAAACGATGAATAAAACATAACCTAGGACTTAATTAATAGGCAATCAACTTGACTGTAAAGGGAAAATTACAATCCAAGGATCAACAATGATCTTACTTTGAACAAATGAGTAATAATCTAATCAGGTGAAAATCAGGAACCTTGAGACAATAGATAGCTCAAGAGAGAAATGCTATAAGTTGATGACAGCTTCCGACCTCTTGGAGATATCTAATATCTCAAAAAAACGAGGACTTAGAGAAAGCAATCCCTGTGATTTGATTGCCAGAAGAGAGGTAGGATAAACGCACCTCAAAGTGCACCATGTTGTAAGCAAGGGAGACCTTCGATCCTCATTCCTAGCTTAAATCATGCCTCACACCCTCTCGAACTTCCCAGCATTCCCCTTATCTTAAACTTGTTATATGGATTAGCTAAAAGAGAGGAGTGCTCCAATGGTTATCCTGCCAGTGATCTTCCTAACTTTTCTTGCATTGTATGAGGACATTTTAGTTAGACTCATCTGATTGGCATGAGTAATTATATAAAACAATCGGTTTATTTCATAGTTGTATCATAAGAGCTCCAAACAGTGGATGGTGAGCCTACATTTTTAAATTTTTCAGTGATCTAGATCATTCAACTGGTTTTCCCATCTCAGATAGCTTAATACCAAATCTCTGATCTTTAATCTTTCATTTTTGGACCTCTTTAAGCAAAAAAGAAAAGGAAAAAAGAGAAGCCGTTTCTGTGATTTGGCTTCAAAAGGTCCAAAAATGAAGGACCTAGAGATATCCAGTCCGTATGAAATTTGATACCTAGGCCATCTATGATGGGGTGCATCAAAAGAACAGTTTAGATCACTCAAAATTTTGGAAAAACTGGGCCACCATTCACTTTTAAAATGCCTACGACAAAATCACCATTTACTTCTAAGAATGCCTATGATACGATTGGTTTATCTTATAATTCTTATTGGCATTATTGTCCTAATGTGTAACCCAGGAAAAATTTTGATTTTGTGTAGCCACTTTCAGCCCCACACCTTATTCCACAGCTTAGGGTTTTGATTTCTATTGGAATGTTGCCACAAGCTTCTAGAGGCCGATGCACTGAGAAGTATCCACTACTTTTACCAATCCATACAAGTTCATCTTCTTATTGGGGAACTCTTGTGATTGTTTCCATGTCCTCTTGAATTTGTGTATTCCATCTGTCGGTGAATTTTCTTTTTTCATTGCCCCACAGCTGTGACCACGATATCAAGTTTCACCCCTTCTCTTAGTGTTTGGCTGTTAATCCACTATTAGGGATTAACCATGCTTTGCATGACACTATTAGGGATTCTCACAGTTATTGCCTTGATGAGAGTAGGTCCACCATCCATAGACTACAACGACCTTGTCCACGCTTATAATCAGTTGTTCATCTTGTCAGTAAGTTCATTTAATTGCATTTAGGTGTTTTCTCAGGCATTAGCAGTCCTAAGTACTTATCCTCTTGATTGACTTTTGAATATGAATGGCATTTTTTATGTCTTTGGTTATTTGACAGGGGCATTTCTAGAGAAATTTTTTTGGGTAGATTTGTCATTAGAGAGGGTTAGGCCTGGGCGCTGAGCAAAGGCATGGAGGTTTTCTCTTTGATGGTAAGGATATTGGGGATTTTACCTTGGATGGCAAGATGTACACTGTCCGCTAAGAAGAGGTGAGTGAGAGATGCTTATCTCGAACATTCTGATATACAGATACCATGAATGGTGAGATGTATACTGTCCACTAATAGGAGGTGACATAGGGATGCTTATCTAGGATATTCTGAAATAGAGGTGTTGACAAATCCTTACATTATAATGGTAAAGAGATAGGTGATGGAGGATTACCCTGCCTTGACACTTTTAGGTTGGAAACAATTTTTAATATTGATGAGAATGGAGGTAGATGTAGATGATATGCCAAACACGATAAACTAATTGGGGCTGTTTGCAATGGGAATAAGAAACATGGATTAAGCCGTTGTGGAAGAGTAAAAACTTTCATTTGTATTGTTATGCCCATTGCAAACTGCCCCATTCACAGTATAAGAGAAATATATTTTCAAAAGAATCTCCCCAGTGTACTTCTACTAAGTGCAGTCATACCCTTTATCCGGACTCGCTTTGATGAGCACTTGACCTTTGGTTCCTTTCTTTTGTCTAAAGCTGTTTTCTCCTGAATAATTAAGATGTTATCATAGAAATGAATTCTTGGAATAAAAGCCGCTTGTGGACTTAGGATTTTTCCAAGCATGGACCTTATCCTCATAACAGTGACCTTAGCTATTATCTTTTACAATATAATACAAAGATTCATTGGTTTAAACCAATCAACAGTCTTTGAGTCTCTTCTTTTGGTATAAGATCGATGTGGGTCATTTTAATTCTCTTGTGAAAGCACCTCCTTCGGATGCTTGTTGCACCAATTTATGAAGAGTGTCTCTAAACTTGCTCCACGCATCAGAAAACAGCGGGCACTATATCCTTTTGGACCTGGAGATTTGCTCCATTTGATTGAAAAAAGAGCATTTTTACCCCAGCTTTTGGTGACTGCTTTGTGAAGGTTTGCTAACCTTCATGAGTGGGACCCTTTCATATCTTGCTGATCGTTTAGCAATTGTCTTCATAATCGTTAGGGGTGAAGAGTTGAATGGAAAACTTAGTGAATATACGTTTCATGCTACTTGGATCCCTTTAGAGTTGTTGGTGGCGTGAACTTGGTTGTCTTCTATAGTTAGTGGTAACCAAATGGAAGTATTAGGTATTAAGGTCCGCAATGTCAAGGCAAAGGGTTCCACTCTGTTGCCAATGTTTCACTTGGGGCGCATCATAGATTTTTAACATGGTTTCATTTCCCAGATCATTTGGAATGGTATCTTGAGATTCGATCTCATTAAATTTTTGGTGACCTTTTCCACTTTAGCTCTAAGATTACCTAAACTAAACTTCTTCCAACTTCTCAACTTTTCGAAAAGGATTTTCAGTTTGTCGCACACTTTGTAGGGAGTTCTAACTACAGGAGTTTCAAGCACTATCCACCATTTTCTTGTAGTCCTGATGATTTGCCCAATATTCAAAGTTAAACAGACATTACTTTTATGTTACATGTATATCAATTGAAACAAGGAGGGGTTGGTGGTCCAAGGCATTCCGTTAAAAGCAGACGGTGCTTAATATTTGTTTGAGGAGAAATCGAATTTGAAAAACGATTCATCGGTATGCTCATTGTTCCGAGTGATCTTTGGGCCAGAAAAACCAAGACTACCTGACAGGTCCGAGGCAATATCATATAAATCAAGATTTTGAGGTAGATCACCATCGTTATTCTAATTTGATGATCTCCATAATGCACCGCGTTGAACTATGGGGTTCAATGTTTCTTAAAAATTGCCAAAGATCCTTCCACGTATGATGTTTGTTTCAACATACACAAATGTGTGGTAATCTTTAATTATTTTGAAGCTTAAGTTTTATTTTGATGTGCATAGCTTGCTGTGGAGCTTGGAGACTTTATTATTATTATTATTATTATTGAACTAGTAACTCACACAGATCTTTATATATACATCATTTTCATACATATCCTTAGGACACTCCCATGCTATGTAGCTTGGAGAGTTATTACTTTGAAATATTTATCATTTCAATGTCAATCCTCCTCAGAGACCACTAAAAGGAACAAAAATCAGACTGGGTAAGTTTGTCTCCATTTCTTAATAAATATTTTATCGTTTCCATCAGACATTTAAGTTTCACAAAAGAAGACTAAAATAGCATGTTTTTCAATCAAAGGGAATAGCCATTGGCCGAAAGGTAGATCTTCAGCTACCACGATAGTATCATGCACGAAAAATCTCTTAAGCAGATGGTTCAGATATAGTATCTAAAGGTCCTGATCAAGCCGTGAGTATTTTGCGGTTAGCGTCAGCTTAATGTTGCTCTAACTTGGGTAAAGTTCATATTCAGAGTGCTGAATGAACTGCCGATGCTGAATTATGTGATATGATTGATTATTCAAAGGCATCATGCTCACCATATCAACAAACTGCCGATGTTATCGAGTGCTGGCTTGGAATTGACATCGTGCTGTTTGGTTATAATCAAGAAGTTCCCAGCTAGCACGGTCGAAAATGGAGCTTGCCAGTGCCGAATTTCCTTATCCATCTTAGTGGAATCAATAGATTCGATTTCAGTACTTGAAATTTGGAAGTTCGAAGGGATAGGAATGCACTGCGGATATTGATTGGAAATATTTTCATTTTTCTTGCTTTCTCATGTTTGGGACTAATTGTTCTCACCATAGTGCTAAAAGTTGGGATTCAATTGAAATGTACTCCGTTCTTTGTATTTCATGTTCTTTGTTTTTCTTTTCTAAACTTTCTTGTCTGGACGTGACTTCTTGCTGAGGGCTGAAGTGCATATTTTGGTTATTTCTTTCCTGATTGGAAGTGGGCGGTCAGGACACCGTACCGTTTAATCTTTTAGGAGAACAAGTACTTACCTTGTGATGTGAGAGTTGGGTTCCATATCTTTGTATGGGGATTGTTATTGTCCCCTGCCACCAATGATTGATTGTCATCCACCTGCTTAGCATTATTTGTCTTTCTTTTCCTTGCATTCTATTCACCTTTGGATAGCTCTGCAAATTTGTAACCTGTATGCATGGTTGCTGTTGATTGTTCTTGAGATTTTCTCTGTATATTTGTTCTCGTTCTTTGATGGATCACTTTGTTCCAATCATCATAAAATTGCTAGGTTTTGTGGATGCCATTGGGGATTGGATTTTGGCACGTCTGGTGTATAATTTGGTAGATTGCATGAGCAAAAATGCCCTTTTCCACATATTTGCAATAGCAAGCAAAAGTATAAAAGAAATAAATACATTTTTTTCTTAATGAATTTTTTATTATTCAAATGAAAGTGAGTATATATCTCTAACATTTAAGATTGTTAATTACATGTCGATACAAAAGAAGACAAACCTTAGATTATCTATCACAATCCTCTACTTAGTTTTGTGTTGACAGCAAGGATTGTGGAGCGTTAAAGTGGACGCCGATGCATGTGCACTAACGTCCTACATGGTACAATGCAATGGCATTGGCCTGGTGAATCTTACACTGCCATCCCGACATTGGTCATAGTGCCTTATGCACCGGCATCGGCCGGGCTGCATCTTTATCCAGTAACAATGCCCAATTTTATATTTAAACAAATTGTCCTGCCGAGCTGTCACGTGTGATGGTATCACTAGACGAAAGTCGGAACGTCTGTCATTGACACGCCCGACTAGATTTAATTGATTTTTAAGTCCGCCCCCATCTACGGAAGGGCTAATTGAACCAATTTTGACTTTTCCTTTTCTATTGTCAGTGAATTTTCTGAGAGCTTTTAAGGGTTCCAGCAACGAGAAACGCTGGCATCCGTTTTGTATGAACTCGATTCGGTTCTCAATGGTACCGTCATCTGCCAAGGTCTCAAGTGACTAGGCTGCACCGGCATTGCGCTGAACCATTCTTTGCATCGGTGTTGGGAGGGATACTTTCCCTGCATTGGTGGTTGAGTGACTCGCTCTTTTGGCCCAACACCCATTAGGACTACCAGCATTGGATGAATCGTCGCTCTGAGTGTTCAATTGGGCAAGATGATGAGAATTCTCATTGCGACAGATTGATCGTTACTCAAAGGCCCTCCTTGTAAACGGTAAGGAACACAAAACAACCTTTCCCACACCATACAGTACTTTTCGATTGAGGTAGGAAACGGAACCAACAGAGTTAACCTTTCATTGCCATGAAATCAATTAGAATAAGAGAACGCGGGAAAGGGAGGTGTAATGACGGAACAACCCTAAATTTGACTTTGCCGGACTCGTGTGATGATGCCAAAACTTCTGGAAAAAACTTTTTTGACGTTGCTCATAGGATTTACGCTGGGAAGTATACCTGGGATGGAATGACTAATACCCTTGGCTGGATACATTGGACCAATAAAGTGTTGCCTTTGGAAGACGTCATATATTAGGCATAAATCAGGGTTCCAAGCAAGTTGCCAAAGTAGCTTAAGATAAACGCCATGAGTGTCTACAAGCCATCATGGAGATGTGGTGTCCTGCAACGAGCAGTTTCTTTGTCTCGTTTGGAGAGTTTGGAATTACTCTTAAGGCTCTTTCAAAGTTAAGTGACCTACCCATCATCATCAGATGTATGAAGAATACATCCAACAGATGAAAAGTTTTACAATCCCACTCACTTTCTTGATGCTATTCAGGGGATTATATCACAAATTACAAAGCGTTGAAGGTTCGTCAGTCCTCCCATATTGCCTGTGGATTGAGTTTACTATCCTATGTAGTCTCTAGGCGACGAGTCTCGATCGTTGGTATTGATTAATGCTTACTTCATGACGAAGAGAAAAGGTAAGCCAATCCTTGAATCAGGAAAAAATCTCGAAGGGAGTATCTGACACTAAATTTCTTGTTGTTTTTTTGGCTATGGTTAACCAAATATGCCTTCCCTGACTCGAGGTGGGTATAGAGTTCGGGAACTGTTCAGTTTTGAGAATTGTAACTAGCCAATTCTAACTAAAAGGATTAGAGTTCCGGAATTGGCAAATTTTTAGAGTTCCAAATCTGGTGGAATTTAGAACTGGCTAGTTCTTAGGTTTGAAACTTATCAGTTCTAAAATATCCTACAACTCAACTTTTAGTGTATTTTTCAGTTATGAGAGAAAAGGTAGAACCGGCGAGCTCAAAAAGTAAGTGAGTCCCATCTATGTGTATGTCCGAATTATATGGTGCTTATGAGAGTAAAGGGTATCATGTGTTAGGTTGAGAGAAAAAGGGATAGTGGGCTTACTCTTATTTTCATCTTTTTTTTTTTTTTTGGTGATCAAACTATTCATCTAATTTGCCATCATAAGATGGCATGGGTACCAAACACCTCATCAAATAGATATCTCAAAGGGCTACTTTATTGGTAGAAAAAAATAGATGGTGTAAAATAGAAAATAATCATTATCCCTAGGACACCTATTTCCCAACCACATGGACCCCAATAAAGAAGGCCTTAGAGGTATTTGTTAGATGTGATATTTGGTCCTCAGGCCATCTGAATGAGGCCGAATCAGATTCTTAAGTATTAAATTTTGGTCAAAATACCTCTAATTTGGCATTCAATTAAATTATTTAACCAATCAAATTTGTAATTTTTAACTTAATTTTGATTTTAATTTCAATTGATCATTTAATTGTTAATTTGCAAAATTTAACAGTAAGATGATCATTAGAGCAAATTCGATGAGTAATGTACTATTTAGATGACTCTAATCTAGCCTTTTGTTTTGCTGATCAACCAGATTACGGCTTTGATGGCTCAAATTAAAATCAACAGGTGCAGATTATCTTAAAGAGCAATAAGGAAAGATGGGATTGTTTCCTAATTGGGAATTAAACTATAAAGGAAAGCATGTTAAGATGGAGGAGAAAAACTATAATTTTTTAAGTAGAAACTAAAGAAGAAAGTTGAGAGCAAAGGAAAGCATAAAAGGAAGGTAGCCACCGAACTCTCACTCCTCTCTCCCCTTGGCTGGATAGGAAAGTAGACCCATCACCCTTCACAGCCCTTCTTCTTCTCTACCCCTCCTCATCTCTCTTCTCACCAACTCCTTGGCTTGACCGGCAGACCAACCCTCGTTCTCCCCTTTCTTTCTCTTTCTCTTTCTCTTCCTCTCCTCTTTTCTCTCTTCAACCTCTTATCTTAGGCTGAACTGTGGGAGGAAAGACCACCCTTCCCCTTCCCTTCTTCTTCTCTCCCCTTCTCATCCCTCTCTCTTCCCCCTAGGCTGGGTTGGAAGCAGGAAACCGAACTCCTTCTTCCCCCTAGTTCCCTCCCAACGTCATTCTCATCTTCTTCTCTCTCTCTCTCTCTCTCTCTCTCTCTCTCTCTCTCTCTCTCTCTCTCTCTCTCTCGCCAACTCTCCTTCTTTCTCCTCCTCTCTTCTGCCCTCGTTCTCCTCCTTTGTCTGTCATTACCCAATCCATCTCTCTGATCTCCCCATCTATCTCCCTCTTTCCCACTCACTCTCTCTCTCTTGCTCACTCCCGTTCTCTTCCCTTGTCCGCACCTCCACCACTCTCACCATTCCACACAAACTAACAACCTTCCAGCTGGCATCCCCTTCTGATCTCCTTGTGCTCTCTATCTCTCCTTGGACCAGCTCCACCCTGCTTCCTCTCTTTAGTCATCTGCCCCTTCCTTTTCTCCATCTTGACCATCACTGTCTCTGCTCAGCCCCATCTGACTCAGTCCCAGCTCCACCACTCAGCACTGGTGTTCTCCACCTTTGCTTCACTGCCCCCTCTTCTCCAGTTCACTGCACTGGCCTGAAAAGCATCGTCGTCACTTTTCCACTTGACAGATAGTCACTGGTTCCTCTTCTCCTCCGACCATGCCCCTTATCTATCTTCTTCGTTTCTAGTAGAACCAGCACCGTTGTCGGCCCAAGGATTGAAACCTGACACGGCTTTCTCTTTTCCCCCCTTCTTCTCCTCCTTCTCTTTTCTTTTCCCCCTCTATCACCAGCTTCTTCTTCTTCTCTGGCAACCTTTTCTGTTTTTCGTTTTAAATATGATTTTTTATTAAATTCCAACTGTGCCCTTTACTCTTTAATTTTAATTACATATGTTTCCCCATTCTAATTCCCCCTATGTCCTTGTTCCCATTCCACTTTTGTTTTATCTTCATTCTGTTATCCAGGAACCACATAATCTGAGCAGATCAATTAAGGCTTAACCTAATCAAAGGGTTAGCCTTTACCATCAAAACTTCTCAATTTCTCCTTTGTTTATTATCCAATTTTCAATTAACTTTCATATTTTATTCTTAGGACATCCCTTAGCTTAATTAACATCTTTGATCTTTAATCTAAAATTCAAAAAGTGATCTAGACCGTCCAAATCCCAAAATCCTTATTTAGCCTAGATCTTTGAGATTTTTGGGAATATGACAAATCCAATGATTGGATCTTTAATCAAGGACATGTTGAAGACATTAACAATGGCTGATCAACTCTAAGACAACTAGATTTGAAGAAATTGACAGTGATTACGTTAGGAAAGTAGATTTTTCTTGTTATTTAGTTTAATTTTCTTTATTCTAGAGTTGAAAATTCTGTAATTTTTAATAGTTTAATAGATCTAAACGTTGATTCCATTTCCAATAATTTTTGTTATTTAATGTTAATTTACAATTAAATTTTGTTTTAACTCCCACTTTTTAAGTCGAGTCCCCGTGGGATTGACCCGTACTTGCATAAGTTATACTAAAATAGCCTGTGCGCTTGTGGTAAAACAAATCAATAAGTTTTTGGCACCATTTCCAAGGACCCAGAATGGAGTTTTCATAAAGTTTAATTAAAAAATTCTAAAAAATAAAAAATCCAAAAAATAATTTTTTTTTTTTAGGAATTACATTATTTTAGCATTTTAGGCATTTTTAGGTACATTTTTAAAATTTTATTAGTGCATAATTACTATGTTTCTTCAATTTGGTACTTATTCCTATTTTTCTTTTTTAGGAAATTAGAAAGTGGAGGAATTGGCTAGTGGATCTTCATCAAATAAATAGAAATTTTCTTGCTTTCATAGAATAGGATTCTCCTTTTATTTTGAGTGAATCTTGTAGTGAGGATCATTGTAGTTTGTAATTTTTAATTCTAATTTTAAAAGGGTTGTATAAAATAGGGCAAGTGTGGGATAAGGTGACCCATACTTGATCTTCATCAGAAACCCCACTGTAATTTTTCTCACTCCTTTTATTTCCTAAATTAGGGTTTGCATTTAGAATAATTTTTCATTGTTGGAAGTGTAATAGCATATATAAAGCATCTTTGATAATTGTTGTTCTTTTAGGGTTTTGCATTAGTTTATTATTTTAATTGCATTCTTAGAGCACGTTTAATGCTTTAAGGTGATTTATATGTTGATCAAACTATCATGGAGTGTGAAAATTAATTAGTAAGGGCACCCGATCCCACAAGATCAAGGGTGAATTTCATCACCACTTCTTGGCCCACCTAAGATAATCACCACAAGCGTACAATCCTACCTTTCAAATTAATTTAAAATAAATTAGAAGAGACCTATAGGGCCATCACATGCTCATAGAACCCTCTTAATAGGATGATATCTATTGTCACTCTAGTGACTTCTGAGCATTGTCGTTATAGTGGGTGTCTTAAAATCCAAGTGATTTTCCCATGCCTTTTGTTGATTTTTGTCGAGGTCTAAACACCTCCTTACATGAAGATTGTATTAACCACCTTAGTGTAGAATTTAACTGGTAAGCAGTAGTCAAATCTAAAAGATAGGAGTTCTAGATTAGACTAATCTAAAAGCATTGTCCCTACACAAATTCAAGAAAGTCATAATATTGTTGCTTATTAGCCTAAGGATTATTTGATTGTGCCCTTTGTTTATGCATCATTCTAGAAGTTAGGTTGCATTATTTAGTTTTCCCAACACACAAAAAAAAAGAAAAGAAAAAAAGAAAAAAAAGAAAAGGAAAAAAAAGGCATGGTCTGTTGTATTTAATGAATAATCGAAAGACTGATCAAAAGGGTAATTTACACCCCAGCATTAATAGAGAAGATATTTCCCCATGGAGAAACAATCCCCTCTTTAATGATGATGAACCACCTTTCATCTTGGATAATGATAATGTTTCCTCATGGACAATCAATCCTCTCTTTGATACTGATGATCCTCCACCTCTAGTCAATGATAATATATCGAGGAATCATTCTCAACCACATGAAAATAGGAGAAGAGACCAATTTAGAACACGTGAGGATATTTGGCATAACCCAAATTCTCGTGGGAAAACACTAAGAGATTATTGACAGCTTAATTATACCAGCACACTTTCATGTATACTTTTACCTCTAAATATTGGTATGATTGAATTAAAGGTGGGAGTAATTCAATTACTTTCTAAATTTTATGGGGTGGATAGTGAAAGTCCTTACATGTATTTAAAAGAATTTGATGAAGTGTGCATGATCCAACATACATAAGACATTGAATTAGATATGGTAAGACTCAAACTATTTTCTTTTTCTTTAAAGGAAAAAGCTAAGATGTGGTTTCATTTGCTGCCAGCAGGTTCCATACAATCATGGAAAGAAATGTCTAAGAAGTTCTTAAATAAGTTCTTTCCTATACATAAGACAAATACTCTCCACCGAAATATAATGAATTTTACTCAGACAGATAATGAAAATTTCTTTCAATGCTGGGAAAGATTCAAGGAATTATTGTTAACTTGTCCACATCATGTATACAAACTTTGGAATATCATTAGCTTCTTTTATGAAGGACTTAATTCTGATATGTGCTAGTTTGTTGAAATGATATGCAATAGTAATTTCTTAAACAAATAACCTGAAGAGGCGTAAGAGTATTTGGAATGGCTGACAAAGAGTCCACAAACTTAGGTTGATTCAGAAAAAGTAGTTTACCTAAACAAGCCTAGGTCCACCACCACATTTGCTATGGGAAGAATATATGCTATGACTGAAAAAGATGATATGAAAATAACATCCCTAGGTAGAACAGTTGAGGCCATGGAAATAGGAAAAATTTTCTCAGAAAATTGAGCAAGTTTGTGATATTTGTGAAAGTAATACACACCCCACTCAGGAATGTCCCATCACTCCTACATTATAGGATGCAATTTATGAACACACACATTCTTATGAGCAGGCTTCTTCCCCATATTCAAAGACATATAAACCTAACTGGAGTAACATCCTATTGTCAGTTAGATAAATGAATATAATGCTAATGTCTCACATAAGGGCCAACACGAACCCTATCACCAAAAGGACCACTTGCTCATGGACCTTACCTTGCTCCACTTAAGAGGAAAGTAGAGGATAATTTCCATCAAGTCATGCAATACCAGGAGAATAAAATTGCTCAAATTAAGGCCAATTAAAAGAGAACATAGATTCCATGATTAAATTGAAGGACATGATATCTCAAATGTTGCAGATCATTGACCAAGAGCAATATCTTATTCCAACAAATGAAAATCCTAATGACATGGATGTGGAAGATGAGATTAATTCTTCAGTTATAGACATGGAACAAACAAAGTCAGTTACCATTATTCATAGTGGTAACATAATTGAGAAATCTGGTCCTAAAAAGGCTGAGATAGTATTGAAACCTATTAGAAAAAGAGATAAATTTGTTGATAAGGAAAATGTCACACCCACTAAGCAATATGACATCCTTGCTCCATTTCCACAAAGGCTGCATTGAGCTCCGACAATTGTCTTTAGTTATGAGAAGTAGCTTGAAGATAAATTTATCCTGCCTTGTGATAAAATGAAAAATTTTAAATTGCAAGATTAACCATTCCTTTTCAAAGACTTGTTGACCTCATTTCGTATGGGACCTAGGAAAGTTTCAAACTTAGTAAAATATTTTTCCTCTGAAAAATTTTCAATTGTAATAATTATGTACCTTATTTTTCTTTCTTCTTCTTTCTTTTCTTTTTTAGAATTTATTTTCTCTACATCTCTCAATTTATTTTTTTTTTCCATTTCTCAATACATTATCATCATATTACTTTTTAAACATTAAGGACAATGTTTCTTTTAGGTTGGGGGTGTAGAATTCTAGCAAATTCTAGTTTTTTCACTTAATTTAAAAAAAAAGAGAGAATTTTTGAAACTTTTTTTGGTCAATTCCTACACTATGATAATAATTGGATTTTCTAAAGTATAATCTAGATAACTTTGGCTTATTAATGGAACTGAAGATGATTAATTCATCATCTTACTTATTTTTTAAAATATTCCATGAAACCAGAGTCTTAGATCACATTTGTACATGCAATTGCATATAGATAGTCTAGATTGATAAGTAGTTATGACTTAGAAATCCTAAAGAAATTTAGTGGAGACCTATAACCTAAGTGAGTTTTAGAGATTCATTCTTTTTGAGAGGTGAAATATGTTCCTAATTTTCTTCAGCGTGCTTAAAGAAAATTGATCCCATCAACTCTCAAATTTGGCTAATTACTTGAATAATTAGAGTGTTACTTTTAAAGTTCTAGAAGTTCATTGAATCCGATAGATTATAAGAAACCTAGAAAATGATTTAGTCCATCCTTGTGGTTAACCTAAAGACATTAAGCACACCTAAAAGTATTTTTACCTCTAGTTAGCCAAATTGAGCCTTTCATATAAAGCCTTTTCTTTTGTCTCTCAAATTACCCTTCCCCATATTAACTCAGTATAAATTATCCATTACCCATTTTCTTTAAAAGATAAGTTACAGATGAATGAAGAAATACCTTTTAGTCGCAATAAAAGTAGACCAAGAAAAGAAATATTCTTTAAAGTCTGAAAAGAAAGAAAAGTGTTAAAAAGAAAAAGAACTGTGGAGAATGCAAAGAAAAGTGGAAAAACAAATATTCACCTCATCAAAGAAAAGAAAGAATTGTCAACTTTAGACAACCTCTACTTATTTTTGAAGAAACTTTGAATACCCTTATACCCTTTCTTTGATAACCCTATCCTAAGCCTACGTTTCCCTCCTATTCATCATCTAAATCAGATGCTATTATCATAGGTAAGGTTGCATCTGGGCCCAGATATGAATATTTCAAGTTGTTAAGCAAGGGTTTTAAGCTCATAGATCTTGGTTGCTCCATTGAGGGTGTGGAGACATATTTCAGAGGGTGGAAGTGGTTCCCCATAAGGACCCCACTTGGAGGTATCCATGATTGGAGTAGCCTTCAGAAGGTTGTTTACCTCCTCAATAGGCTTGTCTATATCAAATTCTCCATTAAACTGCATAAGACAAGCCTCTAGTGGCTCAAGGATGGATAATGGTGGATGAATGTCATTGATTAGACTCTCGATCAAATTGGTATCATAAGAATCATCGTGGTCTAAATGCTACTGATTGGCATAAAAGACATTTAGCTTAACTTTCATTTTGCCAAATGAGAATTTCATTAAACCATTCCTATAGTTAATAATGGTGTTGGATGTCACCAAGAATGGATGTCCAAATATGACCAAAATCTGACTATTGGGATTAGATACAAGTTGGGTGTCCAATACAATGAAATCAACTGAGTAATAGAACTGGCCCACCTGTATCATGACATCCTCAACCACACCATGTGGTAACTTGACAAATCTCTCTACTAATTGTAGTGTGGTAGTGGTTAGTTTTAACTCACTGAGTCTTAGCTGCTCATATATAGAATATGGAAACAAGTTAACACTCACCCCTAGGTCAAGTAATGGCCTATCTATGACATGATCTCCAATAACGCAGGAAATGGCAGGACACCCTCAGTCTTTAAACTTCGATAGGGTCTTATGTTGAATCAAAGAGCTTATCTGCTAAGTGAGGAAAGCATTCTTTTGTACATTTAGCTATCTTTTTCTTGTGGAGAGCTCTTTTAGGAACTTGGTGCAGGTAGGGATATCTTTAATTGCATTGAGCAATGGAATATTGATTTGGACATGTTTAAATACCTCTATTAACTTGTTGAAGTTTGTTCCCTTTCTAGCCTTGTTTAGGAATTGACGAAAAAGGGGCTTTAGGCACATAGGGTGCCTCCACTATGGGTTCTACATGGCCTTTCTATCTCTTCTCTTTCTCTTGTGTTTTGGTTGCCTCTTTCTCCTTTGCAGTTTTCTTAGCTTGCCCTACTTTGTTATCAATCCAACGATCGCTCCTAATGGTGGTTATAGACTTGGCATGCTCATAAGGGTTCTGATTTTGAGAACTTGACCCTATCTCAATTTGACCCTTAGGGTTGGAGATGGGTTGACTAAGGAACTGACCCTTTCCTCTATTGTGCAATTCAACTGACAATTGGCTCACTTGCATACCTAATTTGGCTAGGGCTTGAGAATTGATATTCTCAGAGCCCTTTTTGTTTCTTCATTCTATTTTGCAAACATGCTCTCAATTCTATCCTCTAAAGACGGTTTCTTTCAATTCTCAAGCCTTTTTTGTTTCTTCATTCTATTTTTCCAACATGCTCTCAATTCTATCCTCTAAATATGGTTTCTTTAGTTGTTGAGGTGGCTGTTGGGGTCCTATAGGCTTAGGAGGAAAATTTTGGATAGGGGGCTCACTGGTGGTACCCCTTGGTGATTATTCTTTAACTAGGAAAAATTGGAATACTTAGCCCATCTAGGATTATAGGTCTCAGAATATAGGTTGCTGCTAGGTTGGCGATGTGGATTCAATGCATTTACTTGGTGTATAAGATATTTAGGGTACACTTTATTGGATGGACAGGCTGAAGTTAGATGAGTTGGACTAGAACAAGTAGTGCATACCTCTTGTGGAGGTTTATAGTATAAAGTAGTAGCCATGAAAGATTGAAATATAGTTTCAAGCTTGTCCACTCTTCCACCTAAAGGCTCTAGTTTGTTTAATTCATCAACTACAGTGTTAAGCTTATAGGATAGATCTATATGCATTCCTATCTCATATATACCCCCTTTCTTTGAAGGCTGGTTAGTTCTCTCTCTCCTATTTGAATAATCCAATTTCTGGGAATTATTGGCCAATGTCTAAAAGAACTCCCAAACCTCTCTCTCATCTTTTAGCATGAGGGCCCCTCCACTCACTTAATCAACCATTTATCTGTTTTGAGGCTTTAGTGCCTCATAGAAGTATTGATCTTGCTCCCATTTCTCAAATCCATGATGAGGGTATTTCTGTAGTAGTTCATTCCATTGTTCCCAACAATCATAATACTGCTCATCATCCCTTTGTTGGAAATTGATAATTTCATGACGAAGGGCATTAGTTTTGTGAACTAGGAAGAATTTGTTTGAAAACTTCTTAGACAATTGATCCCATGTATTTGTGGAACCAACCTCCAAAGAATTAAGCCATGACTTGGCTTGATATTGAGTGAGAACGGGAATAGCCTAAGCCTAATAGAATCATCCAAAATATTTCAAAACCTAAATGTGGCGCAAATATTAAGGAATTCCTTGATATGTAGGGGTCTTCTTAGTCTCGATTGTAAAAGGTGGGGAGCAATTGAATGACTCCTTGCTTTAGGTCAAAGTGGTCATCATG
The DNA here is from genome assembly GCA_035236585.1 of Warburgia ugandensis. Taxonomy (NCBI): domain Eukaryota; kingdom Viridiplantae; phylum Streptophyta; class Magnoliopsida; order Canellales; family Canellaceae; genus Warburgia; species Warburgia ugandensis. Next base: position 63,035,740 of record CP141130.1, read on the forward strand.
GGAATAGGAACTTGGTTTCTTTTGCATTGAGTCTTTGGGTTGAAAGGTATTAGCTCTAGGTTTTGAGATCGATGCCCTTGCATAAACTACTCTAAACTAAATGTCCTAATTTAAATACTGACTCTAACTCTACATGATAGACAATCAAATCCTTGTAAGCACTGATCGAGTAGTGACTTGATTATATTTATTTAGTGCATAAGTGGTAGCTTCTTAGACTTAGATCTAGAAAGCTCCTCCTTCTATCCAAATTTGACTACTGCGTACCAATTAGGTTTCACTCAAAAGCGGTTAATACAATTATCATGTTGGGAGGAGTTTTGACCTCAACTAACATCAACGTAAGGTATGAGAAAATCACTTGGATTTTAAGACACCTACTATAATAACAGTGCTCAGATGCCACTAGAGTGACAATAGATGATGTCCTTCTAAAAGGGTCCTATGAGCTTGATGCCCTAAATCTCTTTTTACTTGATTTTAACTTAACATTCAAGGGTTGGGACTGTGGCATACAAGGAGATTGATTGATTCCTAGGTGGGCTAAGGAATTGGTGATGAAATCGGGTTCTTATCTTATAAGGGTTCATATGGGGTCCTTACTATCATTAATTCCATTCCACCATAAAGTTGTAAATATGCAATGCAAAACAAAATAAAACTAATGCAACCTATATGCTATTCATCCAAGGTTAGATAGGTGCTCTAATGCAACAATCCTAAATAAAGATGCAACAATTATCAATGAATGGTCCTAATCTATATAAATTATACTAACATCCAAACGCAAATTATCCTAAAAGTTGAGTGAGAGATACTCATAGTGATGGGTCTGATGATGATCAAGTGTGGGCACCATACCCAACACTTGCCTTGTATTATTATAACCCATTTAAAATTAAATAATAAAGAAATTACAATTTACAATGGGCCTCACTACAAGTTTCACTTAGGTCTAATCTAGGAAAGCAATAAAACTTAAACTAAGATGATGAAGCTATGGGCCACAGGATTGCCACTACTCCTTTGTCAATATCCCTTGCACAAAAATCAAAGAAATATGGTTAATATGAGAAAAATAACAACCAATGCAAAAAGCACGCAAAAAACCTAATCTAGTGCAACCTAGACCTAGAATAGAGGAAAATAATCTTAAGTATTCAAAACTAGAAAAATTGCTATAACTCCTTGGCAACAGTGTAAAAAACTTGTTGTTATTTTAATTAAAACTCACAAGTGCACGAATCATTTGCAGTATAGCATGTTAATGTGGTCCATCCCATGAGGAGTGAGCTATTGTGATGTCAGTGGTTCCAACTTTAAACTATCTAACCTAGCCAAAATTCAAGTGATCTTTTTTCTTTTTTCTTTTCTAATCTAAGAATGAAAATTAAAACATGAACTTGGAAACTGATAAAAAAACAAGAATTGGAAAACAAGAAACATGATAAATGGAAAACTTTCCTAGTAAGGGAAATTTACTAAAGCTTGAACTAAGCAACTTGAATTGGAAACTTAAGTAATTAACAATAACAAATAAAGAAACTACAAAGAATTAGAAAGATTCAAATAAGGAAACTAAACTTAAGGAAACTACCTAAAAAAGAAACTTTCCTAATTTTGAACTTTCCTAAACTAAAACCTACCAAAAATAAAGCTTTCTAAAATTTAAAAAGGGAACTTTCTAAACTTAAAGCAACATAAAAATAACTAAATGAACTACCATAACATAAGATCCAATAACTAAATTAACCAAACTTCAAAGGATAATGGGACTTAGAACCATGCCCGTGGTTTTTGGATTGTATGCATGATTTTGGAGCCCTAAAGATGGTGAAATTTAATGTACCTACAGTGATTTAATATGAAAAATAATTATGGGATCTAACAAATAACATAAAAATATAAATGGGTACCTAAGGATTTAGGAAAATAAGATGTTTTGATGGCTGAAATTAAAGCACAAAGTTAAGGAAAAATGAATTTTTTGATTTCAATACTAAAGAATAGTCAATAAATCTTGCATTAGAAAGATAATAAACTATAACTTTTATGTAAAGAAACAACCCAGATCTCAAGTAATTTGATGAAATAAACAATCCATAACAAGAATTCCCAAAGAACTATATTGAATCATATCCAATTTACATCAAATTTATGAGCATAAAACTGTCCAAAATTTTTGGAATTTGTGCACTTTTCCAAAGCTTGAAATCTTATCTAAACAACAAAAAAATTCCAATATAATGCTTTAAATACAAATTATAATACATGCAAAGAAAACCCATAAAGGAATTTAAGAAAAACAGAGGTTGAGTGGGTGAACTAACTAAGGGAAAATAGCTTAAAACTTAGAGAAAAAAAGGTAGAAAATATGGAATTCAAGTGGGCAAATCAAGGATTTAAGCTAGCGCTTCTCTTTGTTTTCACTACTAGAGAATAAATAACTTGAATCTTGATTATATAAAAAATAAAAAATTATGGAATGGAGTGGAGAAGAAAGAGATTAAGGGCTGGAAAGTAGCATGGATTCTAAGATGCGAAACAATGAAAACTTGATGCAATGGAACTAAAAACAACTAAGTTACTGACCTGAATTGGAGAGCAAATAAGCAAGAGAATAATAAGAAGACCAAAGGAAGAAAAGCACCAACAATATTTCAAAGTCTAGTAGCAAATAAAACCAAAGGAAAGCTTGATTTCAAGGTGTGTCGCTCACATCTACTTAAAAGATTAGTGTGGACTATGGGGCTATATATAGATGAGTGGGTTAGGTGGAAGATGAATTAGCAAGATAATGTCATAAATATGACATATGAGAGAGACAAGAAGCATGGGCTGGCTGGTTTTTAAATTTAAAAAGGATATACGTGTCTTTTTTTTTTAGAAGGAAAGTGGGGTGACATGGGAAAAATTGATTGGCTAAGTGGTTTTCTAGGAAGTGAGGATTAGTTGGATGGTTAGGAAGGGAGTTTAAGAAGGTGGAAGAGTTATGGAATGGTAGGACTCTTGAATAGAAAGTCAAACTCATGGTAGTCTTTGATGATGAGGTGGAAAGGGATAAAAAGGTGGAAAAATTTGAGGGCTCTCATCCTATTGGTCCATATGACAACTTATCCTAATATATTTTTCCTCAATTATCTTCAAAATAACTCATGGATAACTCTCTTAAATCTCTTCCAAACCTAGGCATCAATCTAGTTGAGCTTGATGGCTTAGATGGCTAACTTTGAAGGCTCCATTAGCCAGGCTTCATGGCTGGCTTAGGAAACTTCCTTGGCTTCAACCCTTAGCTTAAGTGTCTTGTATGATTTGGCTTGAATTTCTTAGCTTGCCACCTTCTTCCATGGCTTATGTGGCTAAGGTGGCATGGTGGCTCCCATCTAAATGGTGGTGGAAATGCATGGCTTACTTCATGGGTCCACTTTGGCCATCTTTCGATCCTTTAATCACATCCATTACTGGTCTATAAGATGATCTTTCCCTTGATCTCATGTTGGATTGTTGATTTTGAGGCTTTGACTCGATCTTTTGATTTTGATCTTCAATTTTCATCTGAATCGATCTCTGCTGTTAGATCATCATCTCTCTTCCTACAAAAGATAAAAATTTCTAATTAAATCTTAAAAAAAAGATTAGTCACATAATTACTTGGTATCCCTTTAGACCTACAAAATATCAAAATTTTGAGCCATTAGGTCAAAAAATACTTGTGTTGCGAATGTTGGTCTAAAAATCCTAATTTAACACTACATGTTGTAACACATGGGTACTAATTGTATGGTTTTTATGCAAAACTAAATACTTATCAGCCATCCTCAATGGTCATTCCCCAACTATACGGGGTCAGCATACATATAGTCATCATTGGGTCCACATATCCAATCACCATTGGTCCACATAATGGCCATGTGCTCATACTAGACCTCTATCATCATGTCACATTATCACTGGTACTATCACTTAGTTGTGCTAGTAGCAATATGCTAAAATCATTAACTACTATACTGCAGTGCATATCCTAAATGTTGAGATCCACTAACATCAAGTATGGAATTATGTTGTCATGTCTATATGGGGAGTCAGACCGTCATAATGTGGTCTTCCCATAATTGCCACCACCCAACATTTTGCCTTGCTACGGGTATGGTGTCCATATAATAAGTTTCAAAGAGTGGGTGGCCAAACCTTACTACTCTCCTAGCATAATATCCAATAGGCCTATGTCTATATAAAGTAAACCCCTCAGGCTTCATGCCTATCCATTATAAATCCATGAAAAATCTATATTGCATGCATAATTGGTACCCCGTACCAAAATGAAGCTCTCCTGGCTTTTCAAATCAAATCACATGGATATAAAACACGCAACACATGTTTAAATCAATTTTTAAAGTAAATGACATGCATTTCCAATCCATGAAACAATAATCATAATATACCAAATTTTCAAGTACAATACTATGACTTTTTTATTTCATAAATCATATAATAAATGCTACATATACAGTACCACATAATTATTGTATTTTATAAATAATTCATGCAATTCAAATATCTTGTAATTATCAAAATCATATCATCATATATCAAAAGATAATAAAATTTGATAAAATTAACATCTTGGATTCCACCTACCTTGTATCTATCCCAATCCTTAGAATACTCAATAGGCTCAATACATATCAATCAATGTATCTGCCAAAACATACTTGCATTATAATGTTCCCCTCTTACTTTCAAATCCTCATTTGTGACTCATTTAGTCTTTGATTATCATTAAACATGATGATCTTGCCTTTATTGATCTTTGTCACAGATATATATTTTAAAATTTTCCATAATATTAAATCATGGCCATTGATTAAAGATTAGTGGCCCAAATCATTTAATTATTTTCAATTCTTATTGATCTCTAACTTACAAATAGTCTACTTCATATCTCAATATTTGACTATTGATCTAATGGTCAGATTGAATTCTAATTGGTTAGATCAATAGTTTAAATCATCTTGAGATCCAAATCTTGTAATCTAAAGCCATTAAAATGATTCAACCATTAGATTAGCTTAATTAATATTTTAAATATCTTAAAATGCCTACTTTCTATATTTTCTAAAATTTACTAGGCATAATCTAAATAAAATATTAATCAATTTAAATAAGATTTGGTAGTGATCTTACCTTTGATAGCTTAAATCTAAGTATGATGAAGCATCTTAGTGGTTTGGTCGGATTTGATAGCCTCTGATTTCGTAGATTTAGGTTGTACCAAGCCCCTGTCCTTTAATAAGTGCCCACGATATGCTTAGAACCTCAAATTTCTCTCAAAAATACTATTTGAAATGTCAAGATGGCTCTAATAGATGTCTTAGATCTGAAATCAAGTTTATATTGCTTGTGGGGTTTGCAGATTAGTTTTCAGGTACTTTTTAATAGTTTAGATCAGCGAAAATCTAATTTTTGGATTCATGGGTAGGATAGGTAGATCACGGGTTGGTTATACTGATCATGGATCCGTTAAATAGGTTGTGGACTGATTAACAGATAGGTCTATCACAGAGATGCATAGTGTGCCTGATGCTTCGTTCTAATGTTCCCACTTGTGTCACTTCTGTGCATATGCAGTAAGTAAGCATACACATGTGTTGGTGCATTGATCACACACGTCTTTGTTCGTATACATCTAGTGCTCCATGGCCACAAAACAATTGTAGGGCAGCCATGCCAACCCATCTGTGTCACTTTCTCTATAGATTTCTCTAGTGAAATGTAGTCAAAATTTCACTATTTTTGATGGGTTTTACTCTTCTCATGATGAGAAATATGATGAACGGTTTGCATCTTCAATATTGGTTTTCTTTTCACTGCCCACCTTCACTCCTCCATTAGTCCTTATTGTTTTTCAATGAATTTTGCAGCAAGGTGAGATTAGATCACTATTTGGAGTAGGTGTTTTCAGTCGTTTGATCATATTGTTGAAGATGTAATCCAAGCCATCATCGTCCTTGGCGTGCTCTATATGCACTTACCCCAGAGCTTCTCGCAGGCTTTAATGGCACTGCCACTGTGTTCTCTCTCTCTCTCTCTCTCTCTCTCTCTCTCTCTCTCTCTCTCTCTCTCCTCTATTCTCTTCCCTTTCTTCTTCTTCCTCTCCTCCTTCTTTCTCTCGATTTTGCATCAAGTTTTCTGGTAGCAAACTTGAGCATTAGGTTAGTGTAGTACTAACCGAGAAGACGGACAACAACTTTTTTGGGGACCAGAGTCTTTGGTGGGTGTCCGTGGTCTGGGGTGTGATGGAGTCTTGGTCCGCGTATTGGAGGGTACATATATATTTTTATTTTGTTTAAAACATTTTAATATTATAATTAATTGTAATTAATTTTAAAAAAATTGTTAAATCTTAAATTATGGTGTCTCTTAATTAGTATGTATCATAATTTAAAATGTGAAATCTTGTCAGATAGGGCCCACTTAAATTGATTTTACCTTTTTACTTATTATTAATTTGAAATTTAAATACCTTAGTTAAAATAATTACGAATTATTCATCTAAACTCCTATTTCAGCATGCTTAGTGTAGTTGGAATTGTTTTTCCATATATATATTATGAAATTTGATGTTTCAAGCCTAAATTTAGACTGCTCTTATTTCCAATTGGCTAAGGCTTACTAGATGAATGGGTGAATATAAAGTGGTTAGTTCAATTCCTATGTAAGGAGGCATTTAGACCTCACAAACGTCAACGGAAGATAGGGGAAGAGTGAGGCTCTATTAGATAACCCCCTTAACCACTATGTTCATCATTCACTAGAATGACCATAGCTCAACCTTTCATAAGGTTCCTATAAGCTTGTTTACCCTAAGTACTCTTTCTAATGGATTTTAATTAAGTCCATGAATATTTATAATGTCATTCATGGGGTTTATTATTCTTTTCCTAATTTGGGCCAAGGACTTGATAATCCTTATATTGTCCTACTAACTATAGCCCTTACTAATTAAGTCTAAAGTTCTCTATTCTTATTTGTGTAATGAAACTCTATTTTCTCATTAGAATACATTTTTGATGTTTTATGCTCTTTATCTCATAACAAGTAAATCTACTAATAACATTTAACCATAAATGAATTATAAATTCAAAGCATAAAACTACATAATTTAACATTTAATGATAATGAGGCAAGGTACTTAAAATAATTAAATCCAGCACCTTATGATAACAATGAAATCACATATCATGCTAAACTCTAAATGTTATACTAGCATGCTTTATAACATAATCATATTTAAAATGCTATGAAACTAATTACATTAACATTTTTAGAAACCTTTACTTATGATCTAACCATTTGATCTTAGATCTTTTCCTTTAATTAAGGATTTTAGTTATATTTAGGGAATTTTCTTTATTAAGGTCAAAAGATCATATTGATCTATTTTTGTCATAATCCATTCATGATTTCCTTGGATTTCATCATATCGACATTTATTCTTTCCATCCCAAGGATCTGATCACACTTGATCTCATTGATCAAGTGGGTCCCTTTGTATTTTTAGGGTTTTTCTATCATAATGGGTATATCCCTTAATATATCTCATATATATCCAATTAAACCATAGATCTCACTTTATTTCAATAGTATATCATTATTAAAACATATTTTCAAGATCTGATCATCTCAGATCTTAAAGATCTAGGTAATTGGAAACTTATTTCTTTAATACAGAAATTTTTTACTGAATAACATGTCCATTTTATCATTTTATCAGAAAATAGAGGTTTCAATCTTTCCATAGCTTCTTTCCGATCTCAATTTGGAGTTCAGATGACTCCGGAATTGGATCTGGAAGTTCATAGTCCTTCCTAGGGCTTAGATTTGATCTGAGCCCAAGGAACGGACGGCCCAGATCGTTCAGGAGAAAAACCAAACCGGGCGGACGCATTTGGTTCATTGGGTGCATCCACAGGGATGAATGGAGGAAGCGCCCTTGAGGTGCATCCACGGACGCAGACGGGACGAGCGGAGCGCTCATCGTCCGCACGCCCGCAAACGGGTTTCTTGTCTGGCGCGTCCCCTCGTGGATTTGACGGATGCGCCGTCGTGTCGCTTGGAATGACACTCCACACGCAGCGCACACACCATTTCCGACAATGCGTCACATGTGCGTTTTGGGCGCCGTTAGATCCGGAGATCGGACAGTCCATTCTAGACCATCCAATCAATCCTCTCTCAATTGAAGGCCTCTGATCTTTGTGAAAATTCTACCCTAGGGGTTTTGGACCCTTCTAGATCGATTGGTGAAATCAAAATTTTCATCTGAGCACTCTATCATCCAAAATTAAGGGTTCTTGTGTTTACTTTATTTTTACCTTTTTATTATAAAAATAAATTACAATAAACTAAAAATTACATAAAACAGTATTAAACATATATGGAAAGTATTTCCACCTACCTGATTGGAGAAAAAACCTCGGTTATATGCCCAATTTTAAAAAATACCTTGTTGGTGAATATATGGCCTAAGATCCACCTTTCTTGCAAATTTCCATTGTTTGAACTGTTGGATCTTGAAATTTCTTTGGGGGTTTTGTAGAATAGATATGTTGGGAAGTTTTGGATGGTGAAATTGATCAAATTAGATCTAGAAAAGAGTGCTTAATTGATTTTAGGTCTCTTGTTCCAATCTAAAAAGAAAAACAAATTGAAAAGAGATCTATCTCTTGGAAATTTTGGGTTTTTGGGGAGGGATCTAGATCTAATTTTTCAGGGAGAGTGAAGAAAATTTCGTGAGGATTTTATGAGGATTTTTAGAGAATTTTTGGGGTTGTATTTATATGCATTTTGGGTATTTTTTCATGATCATAATATTTTATTTTTTATTATTAAATGGCATGAAAGTCTTCCATGCTCCATTTTTTCTTTCCCATGCCCCATTTTTCTTCCCCAAGACTAGCTGATGTTTGTTGACCCATGACTTCATGTGGGCTACTGATAAGATTAGTTGTTGGGTCCCTTGTGGGCCCCACATGGTGTAAAAAGGCCATTTTGCCATTTATGCATAAAATTTTGGGTTTTATTCCCATGATCTCAACGTTGGATTCGTATTTCTCAGTACATTCTAAATTTTGATGTTTCATATTTTGATTTTTGGGTAAAATTACTATTTTACCCCTTTTGTCCAAGAAATGAAGAAACTTAAGGATTTCTTATCCGCATTCAGAATTTGTCGTGCTTACAGTCATTTTGAAGCGTTTCCTAAGTTTAATTTCAATTTTACATGTCTTATGATTTGATTATACTTTTATAAAAAGTATATTCTAAATAACCCTAATATTTCAGCCCGAAATATCTGAAACTCAAACTTTATTGATTTTCTCAATCAATTACAAAAATTAAGGTTATTACAATCTTCCCCCCTTACAATAATTTCGTCATTGAAATTTGTAATACACTACTTAAACAAACTAGGGTGTGTCTTCCTCATTTCTACTTCCGTTTCCCATGTGGCTTCCTCAATAGAGTGATGTTGCTACAAGACTTTGACTAACGGAATGCTTTTGGTTCTTAACTTCTGTTCCTTGCGGTCCAAAATTCGTATTGCCTTCTCTTCGAAGGTTAGGTTAGGCTTTAGCTCTTCTGGTACCCTTTGAAGTACATGAGTGTCGTCTTGGAGTAGACACATGAAAGACACTATGTATTTCTGAGAGTTGGGGTGGTAAGGCTAATTTGTAGGCCACTGGACCAACTCTTTTTAAGATTTCAAAGAACCAATGAATTTAGGACTAAGTTTTCCTTTGCTTCCAAACCTCATTACTCCTTTTACAGGTGATACTTTTAGAAATACGTGCTCCCCCACATCAAATTCCAGGTTTCTACGTCTTTTATTTGCGTAACTCTTTTGTCAACTGTGTGCTATTAAAAACCTCTTCTGTATCAATTTGACCTTGTCTACACATTGTTCCACTAGTTCTGACTTTATCAGCCTTCTTTCTCCAACTTCACTCCAACAGGTTGGTGATCGACATGGTCGTCCATACAATGCTTCATATGGTGCCATACCAATACTTGCCTGAAAACTGTTGTTATATGCAAATTCTACTAAAGGAAGATGTTCATCCCAACTCCCTTTCCAATCTAATGCACATGCTCTCAACATATCTTCTAAGGTTTGAATAGTCCTTTCTGATTGACCATCTGTTTGAGGGTGAAATGTTGTACTGAGTTTAAGTGAGGTTCCAAAGGCTTGTTGTACACTCTTCCAACATCTCGAAGTAAATCGTCCATCCCTATCCGAGATAATGGATAATGGAATCCCATGAAGTCTTACTATTTCTTTGATGTATAACTTAGCCAGACTGTCAACTGATTGGTTTTGTCTAATTGGAAGGAAATGTGCTGACTTTGTTAGCCTATCCACGACCACCCAAATCATGTCATGGCCTGCCCGAGTCCTTGGCAATCCCACTACAAAATCCATAGTGATATTGTCCCATTTCCATTATGGAAGTTCCAATGTTTGTAACATTCTAGCTGGTCTTTGGTGTTCAGCCTTTACTTGTTGACAATTTAGACATTTAGCCACAAATTCTCCTATTTCTCTCTTCATGCCTTCCCACCAAAAGTTTCTTTTTAAATCTTGATACATCTTTGTACCTCAAGGGTGTATAGAAAACTTTGACTGATGGGCTTCTTGTATCAATTCCTTTCTCAGACATTTATTTAAAGGAACCACCAATCTCTCCTAAAAATGTATGCCCCCATCTGTACCCTTAACAAATCCTTTCTTTTCACACAATTCCTGAGTCATTGTATCTTCTTCTTGGGCTTTAAGGACTCTTTCTACATAAGCTGATTTAATTGTGATGTTTGTGAGTAGAGCTCTTGGTTGTCTACTTAATGCATTAGCTACTGCATTTGCCTTTCCAGGATGGTATTGGATGGCAAAATCGTAGTCTGTGATATACTTTATCCATCTTCTTTGTCTCATATTCAAATCAGCCTGAGTGAAGATGTATTTAAGACTCTTATGATCTGTAAATACATTGAATTTTTCTCCATACAAATAATGTCTCCAAATTTTCAATGCAAAAACTACAGCTGCCACTTCTAGGTCATGTACTGGGTAATTTATTTCATGTTTCTTCAATTGTCTAGATGCATAAGCAATGACCTTCCCATTTTGCAGTAACACACCTCTTAACCCTTTGCCTGAAGCATCATAATATATTTCATATCCCCTACTCCCAGCTGGCAAAGTCAATACTGGTGTTGTAGTTACCCTCTTCTTTAGCTCTTGAAAACTATTTTCACATTCTTCTGACCAAGTGAATTGTACCCCCTTTCTTTTCAAGGAAGTCATAGGAAGAGCTAGACGAGAGAACCCTTGAATGAATCTACAGTAGTATCTTGCTAGTCCAAGAAAACTACGTATTTCTGTTACTGTTTTAGGTTTCTCCCAATTCATTACTGCTTCAATCTTGGTGGGGTCCACTTCTACTCCATTCTTGGAAATTACATGACCTAAAAAATTGACCTTCTCCAACCAAATTCACACTTACTAAATTTACCAAACAGTTTATGAGTTCTGAGGGTATTTAGTACAATTCGTAATTGTTCTTGATGTTCTTTGATACTAGTAGAGTAAATCAGTATATCGTTGATAAATACAATCACAAATTTATCCAAAAATTCTTTGAAGATTCTATTCATCAAATCCATAAACACTGCTGGTGCATTGGTCAGCCCAAAAGACATGACTAGAAACTCGTAATGCCCATATCGAGTTCTGAATGCTGACTTGGGTATGTCTTCATCCTTAATACGCAATTGATGATATCCTGATCTAAGGTCAATTTTAGAAAAGACCTTAGCAGATTGGAGGTGATCAAAGAGATCATCAATGCGAGGTAAGGGATACCTATTTTTCACTGTGACACTGTTCAACATTCTATAATCAATGCATAATCTCATTAATCCATCCTTCTTCTTCACAAATATTACTGGTGCTCCCCATGGTGAACTACTTGGTCTAACAAACCCTTTTTCTAACAATTCTTGCAATTGTCCTTTTAACTCTTTCAACTCTCCTGGGGCCATCCTATAAGGTGCTTTAGCAATTGGAGTTGTACCAAGAATTACTTTAATGGTAAACTCAATTTCTCGATGTGTGGGTAACCCTGGTAGTTCTTCAGGAAAAACATCTTGGAAATCCCTGACCACTTCAATTTCTATTATCCTGGGCTATTCAACATCTAAGGAAACCACTGTTGCTAAAAATGCCTGACACCCCTTGGACATATGTTTGACTGCCTTCATAGCTGAGATGATGGATTTGTCTAAGTCATTGTGTTTTCCATACAGTATTAATACTTTCTCCCCTGGTATACTAAATGTGAGTTTCTTCTTGTGGCAGTCCATAACTACCCAATATTTTGCTAACCAGTCCATACCCAGTATGATGTCAAAATCCTCCATGTTCAATAAAATGAGGTCTATGTCCATTCTTCTGCCCAATACTTCTAGAGGTACATTATGAAAGTATTCTTGTAGCTTAACTATTTTTCCAACTGGAGTTGTTACATCTAGATCAAATCCCAAGTTTTTCATTGATAGTTGTATACTAGATGCAAATTCACAATATATAAAGGAATGCGTAGATCCAGAATCAAACAGTACTTTGGCATAGTTGTCTGCTACAAGTAGTGTACCTTCAATTACCGCATTGGATGGTCCAGCTTGGCCGTCAGTGATGGCGAAGACCCTTCCTAGGTGTCGAGGAGCAATTTCTAGTTTTGCTTCCTTGACTGCCAATGGTTTGGTACAGTGGGCGGCGATATGTCCATACTCCCCACAATTGTGGCACTTGATTGGAAATCGTTGTGGTTGTTGTTGTATAGGTCGTGGACAGATATTGCCTCGGTGAAATTTTCTACATCTTGGACATGGCTGTCTATTTGGCCTTGGTGCATTGTTCCTTTGATTTCTTTGAGGCTTAAAATTGTTCCAAGGACTTTTATTCTTCTAGAAAGGCCTTGGGTTATTATTTCCTCCTCCACTGAACTTGGTAATTTGACCCTTTTTATACTCATCTTCAAACTTGGAGGTCATTTCCACACAGTCTGCCAAGGTAGGGGGTTTAGTACCCAGCACCTTTATTTTCAGCCCTGGGTGTAGCCCTTCAATAAATCGATCCACGGTGTGTGTTTCTGTGTCACACACATGAGTCACGAATCTCCTTAGTTGTGTGAACTTGTTATCATAGTCCACCACTGACATATCCCCTTGCTTTAGGTTTAAAAACTCTATCAACTTCCTTTGTTGTACATGAGAAGGAAAATATTTATGGTTGAAAATTCTTCCCATGTAGTATCTTTAGAATTCGAGAAGAAGGTGTTATTAGCTGATCTCCACCAAAATGCAGCTTCTTGTTTGAATAAATATGTGGCAAATTTCACCTTCAACTCTGAAGGAGTATGTAGTGCACTAAAAGTCTTTTCAACTTCATATATCCATTCTTTAGCCTTTTCAGCTTCCCCCTTGCCATCATACATTGTAGTCCTCTTTTGAAATCTTTCCAGCATTTTTTCAACTTTTTCTGGTGCTAATGGGGATTTTCCCACTTCTTCACTTGGTACAAGGGAAGATTGCCCTTGTCCTAGTGTGGAAGTAGCTGGTGGTGGTGTTGGTGTAGTATGTCTCACCTCAAGTTGAGCTTGAGCCTGCATACTTGGTATTTCTATAGGAGGTGATGAACCTTGGGGTTGTTGTAGGTGAGGAAGGAGGTTCCTTAACATCCTTGTCATCATCTCTTCCATATTACTCATGGTTACTCTCTCCATATTGTCTTTTGGAGTATTTTGAGCTGTCTGCCTTGTGACTCTCTTTGGTGGCATCTGCTCATAAACCAAAATTCTATCAGTCCTCTATACAACTACTTCTATCTTAATCTAGACTTGGATTATAATCTCTCCTTTGAACATATTTGTACTGTACTGTGACTGGATGAATCACTCTAATACCAACTGTGACGACCCGGGGTTTTGAAACATGATTTGTAAAGTATTTTGAAAGGCAGGGCCCTTAAGAGTGTAATTTTTTTTTGCAAAACAAAGCAGCGAAAATTCTTTTCTTTAGAACTTGTTTTGAAAACCCAAGTCACCACTTCATACATAACATAAGTACAATTTGTGTACAAAATAAAATTCCATTGAAGGAATATACTTTTATTAAACTCCAAGATCCATCCAGTGGTTCACAGTACAGCCAAATCTAGTACAATACTTGTCCAAATTACATAATCCAAAACTCAAGCTCACCATACAATAAAACTCTCAACAAAGAAAAATACATGTCTTCAAGGGTATACCTTGAAGATTATTTTCTTCAAGTCTTCTATAGTCTTCAGCTCCTAACTCTCCTTCCCTGTATCTGAGATATTGCAACAATTACAATATCTCAGCAAGCAATGCTTGGTAGGGGATTCAAGAAACATAACATTGACAATGTAATTCCAATACTTCATAATCTCATTATCCTTAAACATACTCTTTACTTTGTAAGCTATGTATATCTATATACATACATACATACATACCCTTCATGGGTAAACCAGTTAAATTTGTGAAAGTAGTCAAATATCATTCCCAACTAAGCTGATCAATTCTCTTCATTTTGAGAATTGAGTATTACAGCTAATCTTATACTGGGAATTTTCCTTCTTGGGAAATATTAGTAATATACAATTCTCAAACTTTATTGATTTTCTCAATCAATTACAAAAATTAGTGTTATTACACCGTAAGTCACCTATTGTGGTCCCTATCATTGATCCAGAAATATGGCCCTTTTGGGGGATGGATATCCTCCCATCTTTTAGGTGGTACGGGGCCAGGTGGCCAAACCCACACTACCCCCTAGCATAGTTCCCATTAGGCCTTGAGCTCATAAAAAATATCATATACTAGGCATTTTATACCCTTCACATCTATCCTAAATAACTGAATTGACTGAGGGATAATTTTCATTCATCAGATCATAAAAATTGTACAAGGTTTGAAGCATCTCTTTTTCACTATTAATAAGAATCTCTAGCAACTCCTTTTAAACTAGGTCCTTTTCCTTATGACAAGGGTCAAGGTTCATAAGATCATGGTTTATAAGGTTTAACAATTATCAATCAATGTCATAGATTGTGCATTCAACATTATAGATCAACCATGTATCAGATGATCATAATTCATACAATTCAGGAGATAGAAATTACTTAAGCATATATCAAATGATCATGAAACATACAACCTAGCAATAATTTAGTTGATCTTGTATGATATGATCTTAGATTGTACAACCAAGGAAAACAGTCAATCTATTCTATATCAAGAGATCATGGATTATACAGTCAAGGCAAATAATCAATATATTTTATATCAAATGATAATGGATTATACAATGAAGGCAAATAATCAATTAATCCTGTTATCAAAAGATTCTGGAAAAGGTATCTATATGCCATGATTAATGGTCTAGAAGCATCAAATCTATCTGCAGATTCAAAATCCAAAGGTGGTTCGGTGTGCACATATTGTAGGTTTATTTTCAATGATCTAAGTGCCTAGATCCATAATTCGATTGATCAAATAAGTTTGCACGAATCATGGATCCTTGGTGATAAATCTCCACCCTCAAATCAATAGTTCAAAATGATAGATATTTAGGCTTAGATCAATGCGTAAGATGTTGAATCTATGTGGATGGATCCATATCCAAATGACTAGATTTATGCGCACAGATCAATGGCATAAAACCAACTCTAGTGTGCATGGATCAACATCCAGCCAAGATGGATCTATGTGTGTCAAAACTCTCAATTGGGATGGGCCATGCACATGAACCCAATTAACATGGATTCCTACGCATGGATCCATCACTCCTCTATAATACCCCATGTGCAGGATTTCATATGCATGCATGTAAGAAGTTTCCCTTTGTCATCATCTCACATACATACTAGCAATCATATATACCATTTCATCCTATTATAATCACACATATATATTAACAATCATCTATACTATTTTATTCTTTTATAATCACATGTAACATTTATCCATCAACACATGACTTTCCTCAATGATACACATGAATTACATGGTTCAATCACATGAAATATATATACATTTATTATAGCATGAGTACGTACAACTCAAAGTCTCATGAACACATGTAGATCAAGTGTAAATTACCAAGAATACATTTTTCCATTTAAACTTGATTAAAATCTATGTTTACGAATTTTTAAATAATCTGAAAAAAAGATGAGATGCCTAGATCTACCTACCATACTGTAGATCGGTAATTCTTCTTAAGCTTTTTTCCTCTCTCCACTTCTTTCTCCTTCTTTTGCCTTCTTCCTTCTCTCTCTCTCTCTCTCTCTCTCTCTCTCTCATGCACTTTTATTTTGGAGGCTCACAGATCCTCTATTAAAGAGTCATGAGTCACCTATTTCCCTTTCTAAACTATCTTCCTTGTGATTGGTTGTAAATTATATAGATAGAGAACCTCATGTTTATTTGTTATATCCTTAGGTTCATTGTACTTAGACATGTTTTCTACATATCTTTACCTAGTTTGTTATGAATATCTAATCCATAAAGATCACATTGGGATCCTCATTCATTGGCTATCTATGATTGTGCGGTCCACTCTAGCACACTTCTAACTAATTTCATCAACTGGGTGGCAATATCAGTGAAAAATCTCCTTCTACTAATAATTTAAGTCTCCATTGTCAGATATATATATATATACACACACACACACACACACTATCTTCTAGCCATTGTATTTCTCTTTTGAAGCTTTATCTATTGATAAAGGTTTCATAACCTAATTATTCATATTTTGCAAACAAAAATTTTGAACATTTGATTAATCGTGATTTTTCATTAATTTTTAAAAATTGGACAAAATTTCAGGATGTTACAGATTTATTAGTCGGTTGAATGCTTGTCAAATGCTAACCAATTGAATCTTTCAAGGGTCTTCAATTTGTAGCTTTCTTGCCAATAGATCCATTGGAAATAATTAAAAATAGCCATTAGAGTGTAAAAGATTTGTTGGGAGTTAAACTTCCAAGTACAAAATGACAACCTATACAAAAAGTACAATTTTCTTTAAAATCAGCCAATTATTTTTTCTAGGTAGTTGACTAAAATGGTTTCCACCTCATATGACTTCTAATTTTGGTTTGAGCAGCTAATTGTCTCTATAGAGTAATCAACTGTTTTTCTACCCAAAAAAGAAGCCTACTTCAAATCTCGTGCACATAACTATTTAGTAAAAGGCAATTAATTGGATTCTTCATGCTCTAAGCTTCTCCCAACCTTTATCCTAAATAGTCAACTGGATTCCAAGGCATTTTCCAAAAAAAAACCACTTTGGAAGAATGTGTAGTTCAATTATGGAAAGCTTAGGTCTTAAAGCATTTGAATAGATGAGTTTTGGCAGTCAACTAGATTCATACACATCCTTCCTTCATGTGATCTTAATTTGAAAGAATAGTTCAGTAGTTGAGAGAAATAATCTACAAATATTTAACTTCTTCAAATGATGAGCAATTGATTATCTTAAGAATAGCCAATTGACACTTACAAAATCATTTTGGAATACTTCTATTACTATGATGTTCAAATCCAGTCAATTGGAATCCTAAAATAGTTGAATGGATGGATGATTATACCCTAGGCAATCTTGGCTGATCTTCACATCTTTGGAAATGTAATTGACTAGATCTGAAAGGTAGTTAGTTGGTGTTAGATATTGATAGTTGTTTCTTTGTAATTTTTGAAGTAGTCAACTACTTTAGTGTGTCAGTTCTATGAATTATTTCTAACTTCTTTGGATAGTTGTGCAAACTGACAAAGCATTTGAAAGACATAACAAAGGTTTATTATTATTAAAATCAAGGAGGTTGGGCTAACAATTTGCCCATTTTCTATAATGCAAAACATATAAAAGTCCAATATAATAGGAAGTTTCATGCATAATCTATTTTGTCTATCTAATTTCTCCCCTTTTTGTCAAAATAAAAAAGTTTTAGAATAAGAAAACGCATATGCAAAGACAATTAACAAGGTTAGCATATATATGCTCCCACTAAACTTATGCTCCTATATAATGACCCCCTTTTTTCAAACCTAATTTGGTACTTTAAATTCATTCTAAAACACCAAATCCTAATTTTGAAAATTTATTCTTGAAACAAATTATGCATAAGAATCTTTTTCATAAAAATTTGTGAGTGTAATCCATTTCAAAGTTAGACTCATGTCTGAGTCATATTTCATTCCATTCAATTTAAAAATTTTATTTCCAAGGTTTATCAATCCACAACCCGATTATAAATGTAAATTTTAAATGAAATGTAATCCAACACTCAGTGCTTGAATACATCAACAATTAACTAAAAATAAATTAGAAATATAAATTCCAAATAGCCTAGTGCCTCACTTTTTCATCAAGCCTCTAATCTTTAGGGTCTATTAGTCCTTACTTCTAGGCTGGCCCAACTCATCTATAGTATTGTTGATAGGTTGAGTATATGGGGTATAACTTAGTAGATAGAACTAAAACTACAAACTCAAAAACTATGGTAATATGGTGTTCTTATTTGAAAACATATTTCTAGTACAAGAAAACAAGAAAACAAATTTTTCTAGCATATTTCTATGCATTGCCTCAAAGCCCTTTTCTAACATACACACGCATCTATATACATCTCTATCAGTATAGAATAAATGTCACAACTTAATGATTTCAAATAAAATCATGATCCATTCAATATCATCAAAATAGTAATATTAAAATAATGATCCAAGCACTCTCTCATGCCAAGATTATTTCCACTTATCATTGACACATATGGCAATATGACAATGAGTACTCATATAGCAACCATAATCTAAGTCCATCTTTGGAACCATCATCATGCTCCCCAAGAGCATAAAAGCAAAATATTGTGGGACCCAAACTATGATCATGAATAGCTCGGCTGAATCATAAATCCACTAGTACCTGAAAGGGACTTCCACTGCATCCATTGCAGAGCCTACAAATTTTCATCAAAAGTGAGCCTTGACCACCACAATTGGAAACGTTTCCACTCTTTGGGCATGGGTTTCTACCACCTCTTGTAGTTAGAGACTAGTTGGGAAACCTATACTAATCTCTTAGCATAGCACCCGCTAGACTCATATGCATATCTCAAACATAAAATCCTAGACATCACCATACCCTTATACAATTTGCACAATCCTAGGCTTGACTCATCATGTGATTTTAAAACATAAAATCATGTATAAGCTCTTTTTCAAGGTAAAATAAATGTCCAACCATGTCACAAAAACTAGATTACTTTCAAGTTAATTCAAACATTTATGCAATGTTTTTAAAAGCCCTCCAAATAGGTTAAATTCCTAGCACACTTTCATTCCCAAACCATGCATAATTTAGCATCAATTTGTACTTCAAAACTCACTAATTTTATCATGAAAATAACTAGATTGTTTAACTATCATAAACTATGATTTGCAATGACTTTGTAAAGTGCTTAGAATCACTTATCAAGCCTCACATTGACATTTTCAAACTATGGTTTTATTAGGTGTATTTTACAACCCAAAACTATGTTTTACAAATATAGTATTCATCTCAAGAAACACCTTTCAAAGAGACATTCAATTGTTGCAAGATAGCATGCTAAAAGCCAACCTAATAGATATCAATTTTAGGGGTCTAAAACAAAAATTTGTGAACATAGTTTATTATTCAAAAATAGTGGTTTACAAGGCACGTTGTACACCTAAAATTATGATCAAAGGTACATTTAATTGGTCTAAAATTAACATGCTAAAAACCATTATTTTTTATGCATAAAGTAAAGCTTAGAAACATCTTTTTTTTTTTTTTTTAAATTCATTTTGAATAAACTCAAGCTTAGGAAGCATATAAGAATTCTAAATATAAATTCACACTTCACTTAATATCAAAGAAAAACATGTTAATGGCTTATGGGTTTTCAAAGTTCTAAAACTGTTCAAACATGGCTCTTTCTAAAACTCAAAAAAATAGTTTATACTTGATGTATTTCCAGCCAAAGTCTAGCAATTTAGATATTTAATTAACTACTAGAAAATGAATACATGGAAGAAGTAATATTTATGCAAATGCATGCTACTTAAATTGATCATAAGAATGATTAATAACCCTTCTAAAAATAGTCCCTAATAGAGTTCAATGTTCATGCTAAACTTAGAGAACAGGTTTATTATTTCTGTTAGGAATCAATCAATAGAGGCTTGATAACCCAATAAAAATTAAAAATCATAGGCATATAAATCATGTTATATGACATATTTGTTAAAGTGGGAAAACCATACAGGATAGAACGTTTATAACTTGCCATACCTAATGCTATAAAATGTTCCAACTAAGCATGACAAATACACTAGAAAAGGTACGTAATAAAGGCATGAAGAGCATGTTGTAAAAAACTAGTAATAGGATTTGCATACATGCTAGAGAATGCCTAAATAAGGCATAGAAATCTAACATTCAAACACTATACACAAACCAAACATCATGTGCACAAAAAATAAAAAACAAGATGTTTTCCAAAGCTCTAAAATCTTTCAAAACATGATTGAAAAGTTAGCACTTTTAGTCTACCTACCTCACAAATAAGCTCTCATAGTTTCCTTTCATTTTTTCCTAGCTTTTTACATGTTTCTTCCTATGTTTTTTCCTTTGTACAAGACTACTTCTCAGAGCCTAAATTAGGGCACCTTCTTCTTCCTTCTCATCTTCTCTCTCTCTCTCTCTCTCTCTCTCTCTCTCTCTCTCTCTCTCTCTCTCTCTCTCTCTCTCTCTCTCTCTCTCTCTCTCTCTCTCTCCCCATAGTTTTTATTTTCTAATGTCCTAGCCTAGTTGCTTAAGGATGTCTTTTACTTACATTGATGGTTTCTAATTAGCATGCTTGAAGCACAAGGCAGTTTATACTCTCTTGAAACATTTTGTTTTCTACTGCTCAACTAATACCATCCTAGTTTGCTTCTAAATCCTCTTCTTTCCACTTTACTAAACTCTTTCCTAATATAATTCCTACACCTTCAATGGCCTAGCCACCATACTAATCACATTGAACCATGTCTCTAAGGCGTCTTTTTATTTGACTTGGTTGCCAAATCAAGTAACTAAATGTAGGTCCAACTGATTCAATGCACCATATATGATTTAGAAAGGGATGGATCTCCAACATTGGATTTTCAACATCTTGGTGCTGTTGAAAGCTTTTTTCAAGCTCTATCCATCCATTGATATTTTATTATCAAATTATTGAGTTTAAAGAAATAAAAATTCATGATTAGGGTAAAATCCTATATTTCATTAATGGCAAAAATAAGTATAAAATTTAGGGTTATCACACTATATCAATGCAAATAATGTAAAGACCTCACAAAAAATGTCACGATGACAAACAAATGACCAAATATACTTTAAAAAATGAGACATTTAGTCAACTTTCTTTCCTCAAGATGTAGTTGTAGACTCTAAATTTTGGCCCCAGCTTAATAATTACAAGAAAAAAAGAAAAAGTTTCTTAATGATGATTAACCTTTACTCTTGGACACTTCATTTATTTAGGGTTCTAAAGGAAATTTAACAAAATTTTTTTGCAATATCAAGAGCATAAAATATATTGAACAAAGGTAGTAGGGTCATGTAGCCACATGACACAAGATCCTGCAACCTCATGCTCTTGTCCTTATAGATGCATCACCTGGATGGGTGTCCATTCTAGAACAATCCATGAGACAATTGCATGACCTCAAAAGTGGGCATTTGGCCCCATGACATAGGAGCCCTGTACACATGCTCATTTTTTGAATATGATGGAAGTGTTTGGATGATGACATGTTCATGCAACCACATGACCTTGGTCTAAGACATGACTTCACTTCATGTGGCTTTATTGTCCATATAGTTAGCAAAAAATATAGGCATTGAAATTTGATTGATTGAAGGTCTCCCTTGAAATACTAGATAAGGGGTGGCCTCCAAGAGCAAAGTTAAGCAATGCCTCTATAGGAAGCCATGCCTCTAATAGGGTTGCTCCATTCTTGAAAATATCTCTTAAAATTTTCTTTCGTAGCCTAAGAAGGCTATAAAAACTTTGTTAGAGAGTGACATAACTTCTCACATTATCCTAAGGGGAGTTTTATTTCAATTTTTTTCAAAGGAGTCTTCTTCATGAGCTTATATTCAAGGAACTTTTTTGGTTTTTTAGTCTTCTAATTTCTATTTCACTACCGAGACAAGTATAAGTTCTCTACCTTTCTTAGTAATTTCTTTATTTCTTACATTTAGAGTAGCTTGACATATAGAAGAGGACTTTACTTGCTTTTTTTTGCTTTCTACAATATATATCATGTTTTATAGAGTTCGTCAATTAGAGTAGGGTTTACTCTAGAGTGTAGGGAATGGAAAGGAACCAATATCCCTCCTTCTCCAAAGAACCTCCTGTAGCTTGGTTAAATATTCTCTCTATTCGTATAATAGTGCAATCCTTTTGACATAAAGCATGAGAGGATCCCAATTTAATTTAGCTTACTTTATGTCATCCTCAATCCAATAAAGATGATTTCCCTACTTCCATAGTAGAAGAGATCTCTTACAGGGCAACATAACTTATGCATCATTCTTTAGTTCTATAATACAACATAGCATTTAATAGACATTGAAACACATTTTTACATTTACTATAGGATAAGAATGCATGAATTTATATTAACAATCTTCTCTTTCTTAACCCAAGGAAACTTAATCACCCCCATCTAACAGAGACCAGTCTTTGGAATGGATGAGGTTGGTGCCTAACCCCTTTTAACCTCATATCCAAGTACAAATCTAATCTTTAAATATTAAGGTCCTAGAGCCTTATGAGTTTACCATTAAAGGATGAATCATATGATTTCATCCTAAACCCCAAAATAAAAAATACAGAGTCAATGATAGAGAGGTTCTAGGTGTTCAAAGGAAGTGTTGGTTTCTGAGCACCCATTGTATTCTCATAAAAAATGGATTTCTTAGTTTGGTTTTTAGTAGGTTGAGGCTCCAAAATAGGTATACATACCTCAAATAATTTTTTAAGGTTTAAGGATCTTTAACTAGTATCTCCAAAGGTTTAATTTCTTCTATGGGTTAGGCTCTTCAACTAGATTGACTGATTTCTCAGCTTTTGGGGTTTTAAGATAAGAAGAAGATTTAGAGGTAGACTTTAAGGTTGATGAGCTACTTGGAACCAAAGGTTTCTTTGATTCTAGTGACTGAGATTTTATTTCATGCTTATGCTTTTTGGTTGTGTTGCTTGTAGGTTTGGATGGTTGTGGAGGTTCAGGCTTTGAATAGTGGGTGATTTTGATTGACTTAAAGGTTTGTAGACTAAGGGTACAAGTGGTCAAGGTTGACCTTGAGAAGCCTGACTAAGGGGTCAATTTGGTGAATAGGTTGCTCTCAATGAAGTTCAAAGATAATAAAATTACTTCCTTTCTCCGAGTGCTTCAAGCTGTGTCTCCAACTTCAACCTCAGCTCTTCATTCTTCATCTCCTCCAATAGCTAAGCTTAGTTTTTCAACATTTAATGCAAAATCATAACAACCTCTCTAGTTTGAGGCTTGGGCGGTTCAACATTACTCACTCCTCTCTCTATCTCTTTTTCCCCTAGATTGACAAAAAAATATTTTGAGCACATCTGGTCAAAGTTTGTCTTGTTGCAATGCAAGTAACATATTATATCTTATTAGGTGGCTCTTCTCTTTAACAAGATTGTCAAAGATCTACATTGTCTCCTCTCTATCTCATTTCCTCCACTTTTCATATTTCTTTCATTTCTTTGATCTACACGCGCGCGCGCGCGCGTGCACACACACACACACACACACACTATCTCTCTCTCCCTCACTCTCTTTACTTCTCTCCTTTCACGTTGAACTCTAACTGATACTTTCAATGTCACCCATTATTGTTTTCCCAGTGATATTGCATATGCCTAAAGGAAGTGGAGTTGATGTATTGTGAATCAACAAGGGGTACAACACTTTTCATCCAAAAAGGAGATCTTACACATCTGAGCCAGCTTAAGCAGCATGCCCTAAAGTAGTGGTGCTTCACCCTTCTTCCTAATTTTTGACATGTAATCAAGAATGACTTGAGCATCATTGAATTTCAATCCATGGGAAATGCTATACATGAGCAACAATTCAATGTTGCTAATCGAGGTTAAACTTCTAGACTTGGGGATCAAAATGTAACAAACACAAGTGTGGAGTAGTCTCATTTTTAGGTTAAGCTTTCAAATTTCCTATCATTGAAGCTAAAAATGCTCATTCCATACATTTTTAATAAGAAAAAGCATAAAGTAAATTGTATAAAAATTTCCACTGGTGTATTTTTATTAATTAAATAAAAGTATGTTCATATCTTTAGCCTTTGGGTATTAATACATGTCACTAATAAAAGACAAAACCCTTGATTCTCAATTACATTCTTTGATTACATGCCATAGGCCTAAGGCTAGAATGAGACATTAATATGTTTTAGAGGAGTCATATAGTAAAAGGGAACCATAAGCAAAGTATGACTAGCCATAGAGAGGTCAAAATAATAATTTGTCATGAGGTTCCCATGATGGCAAGGCCATAAGCATGCATGGTGTTGCCTAGCACATACTCAAGTAAGAACCTTGAGGATTGTTGCTCATGGAAAAGCCCAATTGTTTGGAAATTATATTGAAATAAACCAAGGCTTAGTGTTTGACTAGAAGTTGACTTAAACCTAAATGGTCTAAGCTTAGATGGTTGATCTCTTAGGTCACTTCATATGTTTAGACCAAAGTGGTCCAAGGCTTATTACGGTTAGCCATAGGCATAACCAAAAATGGACAAGGAATTGAAAGGTCTAAGCCAAGGTCCTGGGGAGCATATATTATAATGTGTAATATCTAAACACCTTAGAACCAAAGCTAAGTGTTGGCCTAGAAACTTTCACACTTTCAATGGACAATAAAATAATACTTTTGAGTATGCTCTTGATTTGTATAATCATGAAAAAAGAGTACTAAAAGGGTCTTTAAGATT
This sequence comes from Warburgia ugandensis, assembly GCA_035236585.1. Taxonomy (NCBI): domain Eukaryota; kingdom Viridiplantae; phylum Streptophyta; class Magnoliopsida; order Canellales; family Canellaceae; genus Warburgia; species Warburgia ugandensis. Next base: position 63,060,936 of record CP141130.1, read on the forward strand.
ATGTTTCAAAAGTCATAAGTGCTGTGGCCAATACTACAAATTTCAAATAAAGAAAAGAAAGTAAAAAGAAGCTAATTCACACCTATTCTTTAGTAGTCAAAATTTACTTGAAAATTTATGAAAATGCCAATTGTTGATAGAACTACTTTTTAGAAGACCCAAACTTGAAATTTTCTTTCTAGACTTTTGATTTTTAGTAGTAATATGCTAATTTATAATTTTGAACATTTAATCATAAAAATACCCTTGACATTTAAATTTTAGAAAATTTGACCTAAGCTCTAAAAATCCATTTTTATTGCATGGGAGCCATGAGTTTACTTTTCTCCTCTTGGAATTAGGTCTAGGGACTATTTTTATTGAACAAAAATGAGAATATTTTTAGTTTTATTTACTTCTATACATAATAATCTATTTACTTAAATGATATTATTATGTATAATGTACTAGTGCTGGTAAAGGAATTGTCTTGAGGTATTTTAGGAAAAGGCGATTCTCATTTTCTCTTCCTCTTTCTTATTCTTTTTCATCTCTCTCTCTCTAGGATAGAGCTCACCATGCCTAAGAGAGAGAGATTCATTCTCCCCTTCCCTTGATTTTTAGCACATTCTCCTTTCTTTAAGTAGAGCTTGCAATGCTCAGGAAAGCTTCTCGATAATATCAAGGTCCAACAAACTTTTCTTTCATGAGTAGAGCTCATCGTGCCCAAGAAAGATTGTTTGGCCAAATTCTCCAAGCAAGATACAATGGTGGGTTCTCTTGATAGCCAAGACTAGGTGCCCACTTTTTTTCTTTCTAGGAGAGTCCAATGAGCTTGTGACTCCAAGATTCTCAACTAGCCTAGGACTAGAATCTCATAAAATCTTAGAAATTCTAACCAATATAAAACTCCCATAAAGTCCTATAAGTTTTGGACTCCTAAATGAACTTAGACACTCAAACTCCTAAAGCTATAAGCATCTTGAATGAATTAGAAGTATTAAAGTTAATATAAAGTTTAATGAGACTTGGAGACCTGGTTTAGAGTCCTAAATATGTAATTAGACTGAATCTTAAAATTCTAAGAGTCCAAAATCCTATAACTATGAACTCCTAATCTATTTAGAGTCTTACAGTTTAAAGGCTCCCAAATCTTCCATAGAGTCATAGAATCCCATATCATCTAAATTAAATTAGAAGTTTAAAGTCATAAGAGTTCTAGCATCATAAGTCTCCAAGTGCAACCCAATTGACACACAAAACTAGGCACTCAGTTTTCTCTTCCTTTTTCTGTTAACTTCTAATCTTAGAATCCTATAGTTACTAGACTCCTAAAAAAACTTAGAGTCAACAACTACCAAAATATTGAACTACCCTAACGTTCTACAATTTCAAGACTCCTAAATCAATTTAGAATTTAACAGTTCAAGGATCCCTATCAACTTAGAGTCAAACATCTCAAAGATTCCTAAATTCATAGATGTATCAAAAGTTTAATAGTCCTATGACTTCTAAAGTCATTAAAGTTTTGATGTTACAAGATCCCAACTAGTGGGCCCAGTTATCATAATAAAATTGAGTGCTAGTTTGTCTCCCTTTTTGAATTCATTCAAACTCCAACAACTCAAGGACATTTAAATCAATTCAAAATTCTAGACTTATCTAGAGTCCTAAATCCTAAAGAATCTTAAACTTATCTAGAATCCTAAATCTTCAAGACTCTTAAAACTATTCAAAAATTTATAGTTAGCGTCCTATGACTTAAAGACACCTAAGCCTACCCAAAGTCCAACAGGTTAAGATTCTAAATCCAGTCAAAGTTTCATAGCTCAAGACTCCTAATTTTAAGAAAAGTCTTATAGCTCAAGGTTTTCAACTATAGGAAAATCCCTACAGATCAAGACTTCTTAAACCAACTACACTCCTACACCCGAAGCCTTCTCATCCAAACCAAAAACCTATGAACTAAGTCTCCTAAATCAACGAGAGTTACATCGACATGAGAATTCTTGGTTGACTGAAGTCCTATGGCCTAGGAGTCCTATAATGAAGAGAATTTTTGTAACACTAGAGTCCCTGGTCGACTAAAATCCTTTGGCCTAAGAATCTTAGGATGACAAGAGCTTTAATAAAATTACAATTTTGGGATGATGAGAGGTTTTGAAATCAATGAGTCTTAACAACTAAAATTTTGGAGACATTAGAGACTTTAAATGGATAAATTATCAAGATCTAAGAGTCCTTGAGAGACCAAATTCTAGATATGTTAGATATCATGGTTGACTACAGTCCTAAGACCAAATAATGACAATTTTGGAAACCTTAGAGTCCTTGACTGATTACAAGTCTTGAGACCTAAGAATCCTAAACCAACTGAAAACCTAGATACCTTAAAGTCTATGGACGTGCATAATTCTCAAGACCCAAGTGTTTTAAGAAGAAACAAAGTCGTATAAATTAAATTCTTGTCAAATGGGCCTCACAAGTCTAAGTGTCCTAGAAATTAAGAACTCTGGCCAAACGGCCCCCATAGGTCGAAGAGTCCAAAAAATCTAAGACTTTATCCAAATGAACCATGTAGTTCTAGGAGTTCCATAAATTAAGAACTTTCAAAGTGTCTTAGAAATTATGAACCTGATAGATCCATTGATCAACAGTCCTCAAAATGTCAAAGGATTTTTAACTAGAAGGCTTTCACGACCTCAAAAGCCATGAAAGACTAAAAACCTAATCAAATATCATGTTTGAAAATGATATGCCACGACCTCAAAAGAGTCAAGCCTCATACCCTCTTGATGTCAAATTAGTCAATGGCGACACATGTATTGTTGTTTCACATCAAATGACCAAAGAGATGCAAAACTTATGCCTAATGATGCTATGTAGCTCTTTTAACTCCATGAATAGAATTTTACCATGCAAATGAGGTCAAAGTTATCTATGCCAAATGATTAAAGTGAGGACATGTTAATGCTTCTCCTAATAAGAGGTAGAGGAGCAGCAAAGGACACACACTCTCATTAAGTGTATGCTTCACTTTGGTATACATTCTTATGTCAGTTGTGAACCAGCTCACATTGCTAAATTGAGTCAACAACCTGATCATGTTACAAAACAAGATCAAGTAGGAATTGTGATTCTAGTAGAGTTAAGCCTCATGACCTCTTGAAAATAATTGGCACTAGCAATACATGTCTCTTCTCTAACATTGAATGGCTTAAGGAATGCAAACTTTATGCCCAATATAGTTGTGCGTTCCAACATCTACAAAGGATACACTATATGCTTCAGACTATGACAAAGCTACCTACACCTAAACAATTAAACAGAAGCATGTTAATGCCATACTTAATACTATATTGAGAGGCTTCAAAGGCCACATACTCTTATGGAATTATTGTGACACACTATGAAGCTAATATGAGACATCAATGAAGAAATATTAATCATTGTACTTTATTTGTATATAGTCAACCTTTATTTAAGGGTGTCTACATTCAATAATCAAAGAGAGTCTGTAATAAAAGATTTTTGTATATGTTTTATCTTCAAAGGAATGTAATTACTGATCATGTCTAACTGAGAAAAAGAATGTCAACACTTAATGTAACCGAAGGAATGTATCCCACACTCACTTGATATGTAATAAACCACAAACTCTATCCAGGAAAATTGGCCCTCAATTTCCTTTTATGTGATTATTCATAGGCATCACATACAAATTCTAAATTTGATGCGAGTAGGTTTACGGCATACTCAGTGGGACATTTCTTTCCCCTCATCTTAAGGCTAACTAAGTTTTCTTCCTTTTCTGGAAAGTTGACCTAAAATGCAATGATGATATGCAGCTTCCACCTAGGTATTGTGTTCATGTAGTTGCTCGTAGACCATGAAGGATTTATCACCACTTACATGGTGAGACATGCACGTATTGATTCTTCCTCGAGTGGTGAGGAAGACACATTGGCTTCAACGAAGGCTAGGTTGAGGTGTGAGCAAAAGAATCGTCGATAGCAAGCTTCTGCTAAGAAGGAGAACTCTCCATCAGATTCCTCATTCTAAAGGTGGCTATTATAAAAAAATACCACTTCTAAGCTAGAGTATGTTTAGACCTTAGTCAGAAGCAAATAAAGCATCCATAGTTAGACTATCCCAAAATAGAAGCAAGTCTGTTAGGCCCCATCTATGCCTTCCAATGAAGCTAAGTTTAGGATTCCCTTGATAGGACCCGTGATGAAGAGCATGACTGTATCCCTCTTAGCATTGTGACATGAAAAGCTAGGGATCTTCAGCTACATGAAACTTGATCTTCCTGAATAGTGAATATTTATCGATTCCTTAGCCATATTCTTACATCATCACATAGATCGAGAAGTTCACAAATCTTGACATGGCCATGATGATTGGGGTAGAGTGATCCTCCACTCAAGAAATACCAATATAATAGCTAAGAATCAAATTCAACTACTTTAGCAGAGGGTGGCTGATAGGGAAGTTGAAATTATGGGTTTGAAGGTGAATTTCACCAACAACACTATCACTTCTATGTTGATAGATCACCCAGTCTAACTCCCGTTATTGTGAAGTAGATTATTGAAGATGGGTTGCACAACTTAAAGATTGAGAATTGACTCAAAACAAATATTTATAAGAAGTCATACTTGGCCAAATTTAATGAGGCCCCATTCCCAAAAGTGGAACAAAAAAATTGAGATGCCTGAGTTCTATTATACTAGTTGTCCTAAGGAGCATTTTACTAAGTACATCTTGTAGCAGGTGATGATGCAAAAATTGAAGGGTTCATAATTAGATAGTTTGGTCAGAGACTAACCGGCAATGTATTTTGCTGGTATACCTACCATGGTACCAAATCTAGCATAAGTTGGGAACAACTAGAGAAACGTTTCTTCAGCACTGTGACCTTCTTGGAACTAACAAATATGTTAGAAAATCTGGGCGAGTTAGTTAGTCTTTGATCTCAAAATGGAGAAATCTTAGTCAAGAATCCTTAAGACCCAATCAAGAAAGAAAGTGTTCATATGTGTGACGGGAACATGCATCAGGATATTGGTTGAAGTTACAAAAGAACTTGACGCCCACAACACAATAAAAATGACCTATCACATCGACAGCTACAATTGCATCAAGTCAATCTTATGAAGGCCTAAAGTGGTCATTAAAAGGGAGCAATAGTAAGAAAATAACCATAGAAATAGCAATAATGGAAATTCTCCATCTTATTTAGCTATGACAATTGTCTTACAAAAGATTATCATATAGAACCCAAAGCCAGAGCATAAGAAGGAGAAAGAATATGTGGAGTGAAATTCCAAACCTTTGTAAAAAACAATGAAGGAAAGAAATGTAAAGAATTATTATTTGGAATCATTTCTATTAGATAACTTCTTAAGGAGTTGAGGCAACCAGGGAAAATAGAATTTCCTACTCCTATAAGGTCTAAAAAGGTTAGAAAGACAAATGACCCTAAGTATTATTGCTACCATCAAATGTTGGGGGCATATTATTGAGATTGCTATGTTCTCAAAGACAAAGTTCAAGCCTTAATCAAGGAGTGAAAAATTGTCTTTGACCATCCAAAGGAGAACTCTATTGTGACAACAAACATGTTTGGTGTTTAGGGTTTGGATTTTAGTGTAGAATATGGTACAACTAGGGCATGAGCCTTGCAAAGGATGTGTCCTTCCATAATAGAAACTTCCAAGGGAGTTTAGTAGGTAGCTCTTTGGGCTCATGGCGAGTTGGTCGGAAGATATTGGGTCTATTCTGAAGATCCCCATGGATTTTCAAGTCTACATGCTAAAACATAGATTTGGAGCCAAATGATTATACCTGGGGTGATATGTCAGAAGAATAGTGGGACATCAATGTTTTTGAGACTTTTTTGCTTATTCATATAAGGAAATGTGTTGAAGATAAAGATACATTGAAACCAGATGAAGGCAATGACAAGTTAGGGTGGGTAACTATAAAATCTAAGAAAAGGAGACCTAAGAAGCCACCAATACCTAGTTCTCTAGTATCATTAGTAGGAAGTTGTCCTTTTTCTGAGGAAAAATCTTAATAAAAAAATATCTTGGATCAAAGAAAGAAGGCTAAGATCTCTCCGAGTATCAATGTGAACCCTTTGCTATTTGATGAAGAAGATGAGCATGTGTAGCTGATAGACTGATCTCACTTGGAGAATATATATATATATATATATAAAGTTCCTAAGGTTTGTATGGCATCCCACCATGAAAGAAACTCGTCTAACTTGCTACATGGTTACTTTCTACTATAGTGATGGTGAGTTTGAACTAGTGGAGGTCCATTCAAGTGCTGACTATAGATATTGTATCCAAAGGCAACTATCAAACAACGGGAAGGAACATCTGTCTTCAAATTTATGGGAAATAGCCTCTTTCATCTCCTTATGCTAGTATAGCAAGGTACACACCATGCATCATCAAGTGTTCCACGAAGGTGTCCATTGATGGACCAAAGAATACAAAATTCTGGCTCTTGCTTGAAGAAGACAATTGTTTGAGTGCTTTAGCTTGTAGAAGATTGTGAAGAAAGAATCTAAAGCATGAGTTTGAAATGGTTATATTAACAACTCAAGTAGAACACTCAAAATAAGACATCCACAAGGAAATTAATAAGAAGGAAATAGCCTTTCAGGTGCAAGATTGACTTTGATAAGAAAGAAGGTCCATTTAGGGTTCCATTGCAAGTAAAACATGTGCCATTGAAGAGAAAAAATTTAAGGATAGGCCTCTCAAACTTATAAATTTCTGATGTAGGAGTAAACCATATGTTGTTTTTGAGATAAAAGTGAAGGAGAAAAGATTAGCTAGTCCTGGAAAACTATTTCTAATCTAGTAGAGGATATGGCAACAGAGGAAAACATGCTCGACAATGAAGGTAAGGTTCAAATATTTGCTAACTGTTATGTTGTCCTATTAGTTAGTGAGGATGGTTTTAAGGATGAAGCTATAGATCAACGTGAAGCAAAAAAAGACTACCATAATAGAACACCCATCAAGTGCTATTCCTACTGAGCTCATGATAGATAGTGAGCTATTACTATATGGCATTGCCTGACATGCCATGAGTTTTGAGTCCCTCTTGGTTGACATTATATGAGGTTATTCCCCTTCCTCTTGACCATCTAGCTGGCCTTTAACTAGAGGATAGATATAGAGAACCCTTTGACTTACAATTTGATGACTCTATGACAATTGATTCAACAATATTACCTTACCCTAGAATTTTATTTGAGATTAAGTTGGGTAGGTCATGGAGTAGCGTGGAATCTAAATATGGTTATATCCATAATGAAGATTATATTCTACTTATAAAGCTAAAAACTCCAGCCAGTTGGGCTTAAAGGCAATTTTGCAATGCTATGCTTAAATGAAGAATGAAAAGGTTTGATCGCATGTCATGGTGGGAGACCATTGAGTGCAAACTTATCTCCATTATAGAAAGGTTTATGTATACTATGCTTGACTCATACTACAAATAGGAAGATGTTTAGGATGACAAACAAGAGGATGAAGATGTATTTGAGCCCCAACAAATTGCTACACTATGCAAATACTTGAAGATGACAAGGAAGTGGGGGATGCACTGATTCAGGTTGCCTTTGTTGAACTTCCCCTGGATTCCTTCTCCATAAAATTCAAGTACAGGATTATTTGTAATGTTGTGTGGGTGTATCCTAATATGCTTAGAATACCAAAACTTGCATGGCCAACTCTTCACAAGATCATAACTAGAAATTTATATGACTTGGGGTTTAGGTGTAGTTTCAACATTGACAATGGTAATAACTACTCTACATTGGAATGTGGAACTCTATTGGATTTGATAGAACAATATTTTTTTGGTACAATGATGAGGTATTGCCAAGTAAGTTATGATCTCTTAAGTGGAGGGATGCTACTAAGTTGGAACCCATTGCTAGCATACAAAAGTAAGGGTATATCATTGTAAGCCCTAGGGTCAAATTGGATGGAGGAAATGATCAACCTAAAGAAGATGGAAATCCTCTTGATCCTCCTTTCAGTTGTAATGGCATTGTCCATTGGGAACTCAAGTTAGGGGAAGGATCTACTACTATCTAGTTATATCTTGATATGCTGAAGGAACCAAATCCCACTTGGCCCATGCTTTATGAGATCGTGACACTCATGTTGAATAATTTGGAGGATAATTTTAGGTATGTACTCAAATGGCATTAGAGTTATCTAATGAACATGCACCTCTCAGGAAGCAGCAACTCAAGACTTAACAATATTGTCATAGTATGCATCCTTGAAGGACTATAGATCCTAAAAGGAGACTCATAGAAAGACAATACCACTGGACCTTGTAGTCATAAAGAAGAAGTTTGTTGTCTTCAGAATACACTCACACTTCTCTAGTGCGCACATCCATGTCTCCAAACTATGCTCTAATATCTCTTGAATTCACATCAGCTTCTCCAAAATGCATCCTTGCTATATATGAGGTTCAAAATGAGCAAGAGACTTATGACCCTTGGAGTCATTGCAAAGTTGTCCAACTAGGAGGGGTTGAATTAGTAGAAGTCAATCAAACTAGGTTGAGCTCAAGGACTCCCATAGCAAGATAGCCTGCTCCTAAAACTTGAGCCATAGCTCAGGTAGGGGTCACTTATACCAAACAATCTGGTGTCGAGATAGAATGACAAGCCACAACAGACTAATGTGCATGTTGGTAGATCACAGCTAGCTAAATATAATGTTTTAGCACATTTAAAGAAGATATCATCTCCTCTGAACATCTAAGATGTGCTGATGATGTCACTAGAACTTCGGGAAGCTTTGTTCAAGCTTTGAATCACCCAAAGGAATATCATGCCAAAGTACATTAAGTTGAAAGGGTGGAAGAAGTTGACAAGAGGCCAAATGACTAGGATAGGGAGATCATCTTACGAACAGGTGTAGAAGAAATGGTCTTCATAGAGAAGGACATCCAGTCTAGGGCAAGGACTCATAACCACCCCTTGTTCCTCTTAGCTTGGGTCAACGTATACTAATCAAGATGTTGATGTTAGATTTGGGGTCCATATTAAACTTAGTCCTAGTTGAATGTTTCTCACTCTTGACTTGACTATTAAAGATTTGAATTTTAGTGGTTAGGTGATTTAGGGTTTCAACTATAGTAATAAGAAGGCTAGTGGAGTAGCTCATGGAAGATTGTAAGTTGAGGAGACAAACTTAGTGATGAATTTCCATATTACTGACATAACTACTTCGTACAATGCTCTACTCAGATGAGCATGGCTTCATGAAAACTTGTTGGTGCCATTTAAATTCCATTAGTGCATCAAGTACCCTAAAAATGTGATTTGAGTGGATTCATCTCTATTTGTAGAATCAGAGCCATACCTAGTAGATGCTTGCTTCTACCTTTATAATAATGGTAAGGAAAAATCTACGTTACCAAATCACGGTCATAAAATAGAGCTTGTGAAGATCCTCAAACCTTTGGTAACATTACCACTAAAGGGCACATGCCATTGGAAAGTAGAGTTTATGAGCTTCCTAAGGAAATCACCAAAATTTTACTACTGCTAGAGAAGACTAAAACTACATATTCACCACTTTCATGGTCCCAGAAGAGAAGATAATTGTCTTCACCACCAATACAGCACGCCTGAAGTTATAGGGCGTAGATAGTGAAGGACCCAATTGGAAACCTCATTATCATTAGTATACTCCATAGTCCATTATGATGATGTAGAAGATGGGAGAAAATTTCAACATGGTGGCTGTCCCATCCCTATTTGATGAAATTTTGATGTCTCATTAGAAGTGCACTTTGCATGGGGATGGCAAAATCAAAGATTTGGAAGTTGGTGTTGAGTGCACTCAGCAGGTGCTAATTTGAGACATGTCTAATTTGTCAGTTAACAAGGTCACCATAAATAATGAAGAAGATACTTCATCATCCCATCTACACCAACCAAGGTAGAAGACAATGGGCAAGCTACAACTAGTGACTTGGTTGAAATTAACTTGGGGACAAAAGATGACATGTAACTGACATTTATCAGTGCAACACGCACTCCAGAAGAAATAGAACAATATAAGAACTTTTGATGGAGCATAAGGATGTGTTTGCATGGATATGTAAAGGAATGCTAGGGCTCAAGCCAAGGCTTACTACTCAGCAGTTGTTAATTGGTTTAACAATGAAACTAGTTAAGCAATTACAATGGCCTTTTCAGCTAGACTTGATTCCACATAGAGAAGCTTAAATGAATAAGCTCATTAAAGCAAGGTTTTTATATGAGGTGAAATATCCAAGACAGATAATTAATATATTTCTAGTGAACAAGAATATGAGTACATTTGTATCTACATCAACTTTTGGGACTTGAATGAAGCTTACATTACGAATCATTTTTCACTACCCATACTATATATTTTGATTGATTCGACTATAGGATATGAGGGCCTCTCCTTCATGGATGGATCATTCATTTATAATCAAATATGGATGAACAGAAGGATGAGGAATGTATTGCTTTTCACACCCCAAAAGGGATTTTCTATTATAAAGTTGTCTTTCAGTTTGTAAGATGTTTGGGCCACTTAGCAATGTACAATGACTGAAAGATTTCATGGGATATTGCATGATAAAGAGGAGTTCTATGTGGATGATTTTATAGTAAAGACCAAGTATCAAGAGTAACATTCAGGTAACATATCCCATGTCTTTGTAAAGCTTCGTAAGGACTAGATTAATACAACGTTTACATTCGGTTCAGAGAGCACTTTTTTCATTAAGAAATCCTCGTTCCTGTCTAAGTTAGATGAGTGTAACTTACGTATTGGACAGCACATATTCCTTTGTGAGTGGCTTTTAAAATATGTGTTTGGAGTCATCTTGAGAAAATTCCTCATCTTTATCATACAACACCTAAGGATTGAGATTGATCTAATGAAAATCAAAGCCTGCATAAACTGAGGAGTTTTTAGGAAAAAATGTGTATGCTAGACTCATGGGGCGTTGTCAACCCTTCTCCCATTTGATGAAAAAGGATGTTCCATTCAAGTGGGATGAAGCCCATCGAAATTCCTTCAAAAGCATTAAAAACTATGTCCCTAGTTTGCTAATTTTAGTGGCACCAATGGAAGGGAGGTTGTTGATATTATATATCATAGCCACCGATAGTTCCCTTGATGCCCTACTGGCTTAAACCAATGATGAGAGAAATATCGAGGCCATCCACATTAGGGAATCTCACTAATTTGAAGGAAAAGGAGGGCTTTGGTCCATTATGATTTGGTTAACTTGGTGTGGAGAAATCTCTGCCATAAAACAGAGAGCTCATAGGCCAGTTTGTACTATTATAGAAGGGATTCAATAGCGATTCTTACAGTACCACTTAGGATGAAAAGACATGACTAATCTCATCCTTCACGATCCAAAAGCTAAAACATTACTGTTATCTCACTTGGTAATCCTCATTTTGTAGATTATGTAATCCATATTCAAATAATGAAGCAAAATGCAAAGATCTAATTTTACTCCCAAAATTGGATAAGAGGATAGGAGTTAAATTTTTGCAAGTTTATGGATATTTGCATCTTATAATCAAACAAGTATTTAGGAAATTCAAAGAAGAAAGCTGAGCTAGTCCCTTACAACAATTGTACTAAGGAGATGATGTATGCCTTCAATGACATTGTTGTGGTGCATGTCCCTCGTCTAAGAAATGACATGGAGGTGCACTAACAAACTTAATAGTGGCTTTGGCAGTGCTCATAGATGACGTGGTAGCTGTTTGCTGTAGTGAATAGGGGATACATCTAGAAAGAACCTTGGTACGAGCCAATAGTAATGAAGAGGTGATCAAATGAATTGCTTAGTGGTAGAGAAAATGTCAGACTAGTAGCAATCATTTCTCAACTACATCATCAATGGAAGACTACAACAAACACCAAAAGGAAGAGTGGAAATTTAGTAATGAGCACCATGATTCACTATGGTAAATGACACCTTATATAGGAGATCTTTTGATGGTATATTATTTTTGTGTCTATCGAAGAAGAGGTGATGCATGCTTTGTAAGCAATCCATTTAGGAGTTTGTGGGCCACACCACCCTAGTAGAGAAGTTGATTTATAGTTGAAACATTTGGGATACAACGAGATCTTCATGGTAACTGATGCCATGAGTTTTGCATGAAGCTATAAAGTCTATCAAATCCATTGTGACATATACATTACCTGCTAGAGCTACTACATGCAACCATTACCTCTTGGAAATTTCATGCATGTGAAATGGATATTATTAGACCTATAGTAATGGCTCCATTGACAAGGCATATGTTTATCTTGGTCGTAGGGAATTACTTCTCCAAATGGGCTTAAGCCATGCTACTAAATTGAGTGAAGGATCAAGATGTTGTGGAATTCATTCGAACACATACTATATACTGTTTCAGAATCCCATGGTTGATCATTTTGGATGGTGGAACTTCATTAAAAAATATTCTCCTAAGGGCTAGAAAAGGCCTTCAATAAGATGTTATAAAAGAGCCTCTCTAAGATAGTATCTAATAGCAAATTGGATTGGCACAAAAGTTAGGGTGAAGTACTATGGGCTTATCAAATATTGTATTGAACAACCATAGGGGCAACTTCAAACTCTATCTTTTGGTAGCAAAGCATTTTTGTTGTTGGACTACAAATACTATCTCTCCAATTGGTAATGCAGTGTTAACTAATTGAGGATGAGTTCGTAGCTGTGTGAACAAACAACATCTTCAAGCATAGTAAAATCTCAAGGTATATCAAGCCTGCATGTCAGTAGCTTTTAATAAGATCGTTAGGCAGAGATCTCTTCAAAAAGGAGATTTAGTCCTTGCATTTAAAAGGCTTATCATGATATCGTGCAAATCTAGGTGCAAATTCAAATCCAAATGGGAAGGTTCTATGTGGTTAACAAACTTTTCTCTAGTGGCGTCTATAGGTATGTTGATGGTAATGGAGACATGTCTCCTCATGTCAAACGCCGGCTCCTAAAAAGATACTACCCATGATATGCAATACTCCAATATGCATGAGTATAAACTACAAGACTCAAAGCGAAGGCCTATTTGATTTGGATACTCATATATGTATGAGTATAAATTTAGGACCCAATGAATATGTGATAAGTAGATGTTCATTTCATTGAGGAAAATAGAAATTTTACTAAATTAGAAAAATTACAATTGTGGCTACATCATAAATGAAGCTCCAACCCGTAACACTCATAACTTTTGTAAGGAGATTGAATAAATAATAAAATTAAAAATTTCAAGGAAAAATCAGGCTGGAATATTAGGGTTATTAAAAATGCACTTCTTATAAAAGTACAATTAAGGTATAAGACATGTATAATTGAAAACATACTCGATGAACCATTCAAAATGACTATAAGTACATCAAATTTTGCGTTAAGAAGAAAAATCTTTATTTTTCTCCATTTTTATAAATAAAAGGGTAAAATGGTAATTTTACTCATAATTGAGACCTAAGACATAAAAATTTAGAATGTACTTGGAAATACGATTCCAATGCCACTAAGTGCACTTAATTCTGAGTTCATGGGAATAAACCCTATTTTTCTCCATTTTTGGAATTAAAAGGGCAAAATGGTCCTTTCACACCTTCGTGGGGCCCACAAATGGATCTAACTTCCAAAAAACATGTAACGATGAGTCAAATCACTACCACCTGCTAGTGGAGAAGGAGGTGGTAGTGGGAATCCAATGACCATTTAATAATGAAAAGAAATGAACATGATAATTACATGTAAACATGAAAAATTTTAAAAATCCCTATAAATAGACCATAAAATTTCCAAATTTTTTCCTAATGCTCTTCACGAGGTCTCCTACCATATCCTAAATCCTAGCTCCAAAATCCTCCCCAATCTTCACTAAAATTTTCTTCTCTCCTTCTTTCTCTCTATTTCCCTGGGAGAGTGTCCACAGACCCACCCAACAGACAATTCATGTATGTTATAGGGGCTTGTCTAGGGATGCGTCGTCCCCGATGAACCAGGGTTTTTCCTTGAAAACCCTATTTGAATTAGCCATCCATTTCTAGCCATTAACTTTCAGTCTTAACTGCTGGATCTGTTTGGATTGAGGAGACCTACAAAAGCCCTAGGAATTTTGGATGATCCGCCTCCTAGATTGTTGGTAAAATCCAAACGAAAATAAGAATGATACTAGGTACCATCTCCAACAATCAATCTTAGTTATTCTGGCCAATCTGGTAGTTAAAAGTTGATATGGAACTATTGAAACTCTTCAAGAAGGGGTGATGTACCAAAGCCCTAAGGTCTCACTCCATCTCCGGCAATGGTGACGGGGAGTCTACTTCTGTATATTTTTCAGTGTCTAGGGTTTCATATATCTTCTTTGGCATGATTTCTTCTTCTCTGATAACCTCTCTTCACCTGACTGGCATACGTAGGTGCACCTTTCTCTCCTCTTTCCATTTTAGCATTTAACTTGGGTTTTCTGGCCTCTAGGAGATCTCCTTCGCTGTTGATCTGTCGAGAATGATGGATTGTACAACATGGTCGACATCCACCATCTTGGATGGATCAGATGAAACTTTTGAGCCTTAGATGGATTCTTGGGGCCCAAAAACCCCAAGAGATGAAATCTTGGCCTTTGACTATCAAGGATGGAGTAGATCCAGTGATGGGTGATTTGATGGTCCAGATCTAGACCGTCTCGCCCATAGCCAATCACCTCCACCCGACCCCCTATAATAGGCGGTAACGGGCGTGAGCCATTGATCGTCCTCGTACTCCTAAGTTGATATTAGATTAGGGCCGTCCAATTTTTTGAACGAGAAGCTCATTTCTGCAATTAAGAGCTCAATTTATCTCTGATTTTTTATCTGAAACTGTCTATAGATGTGATGACCTAGGTTTTTGTAACACGTTTTGTAATGTATTTTGAAAGGTAGGGCCCTTAAGAGTGTAAATTTTTTTCGCAAAACAAAGTAGCTGAAATTCTTTTCTTTAGAACTTGTTTTGAAAACCCAAGTCACTACTTTATACATAACATAAGTACAATTCGTGTACAAAATAAAAATCTATTGAAGGAATATACTTTTATTAAATTCCAGGATCCATCCAGTGGTTCACTGTACAGCCAAATCTATTACAATACTTGTCCAAATTACATAATCCAAAACTCAAGCTCACCATACAATAAAACTCTCAAAAAAGCAAAATACATGTCTTCAACGGTATACCTTGAAGATTATTCTCTTCAAGTCTTCTATCGTCTTCAGCTCCTAACTCTCCTTCCCTATATCTGAGATATTGCAACATTTACAATATCTCAGCAAGCAATGCTTGGTAGGGGATTCAAGAAGCATAATAATTGACAATGTAATTCCAATACTTCATAATCCCATTATCCCTAAACATATTCATGTCTCTACTCTTTACTTTGTAAGTTATGTACATCCATATATGTACATACTATACATGGGTAAATCAGTTAAATTTATGAAAGTAGTCAAATATCATTCCCAACTAAGCTGATCAATTCTCTCTATTATGAGAATTTAGTATTTCAGCTAATCTTGCACTAGGAATTTCCCTTCTTGGAAAATATTGGTAATATACAATTACCTAGCATTTCATTATGCTAAAACATAAGGCATTTCACTATGCCCATTCTCATATGCATCATAGTGCAAAATAATCAAAAAGGTTGCCATGCTATAGTCTGATCCATACTAGCGCGCTCAGATAACTGCTTGGTTCACCACTGATACTACGGTGGAAAATATTATTTCACTGCCCATATGGGGGGACAAGACTTTCACAGTGGAGGCCTTCCCATAATTGCCCCACCCGACTTTTAGCCTCTCATAGGGCAAGGTATCATCAAATCATCAAATTTCAAGGAGCGGGTGGCCAAATCCTTATAACTCCTCTAGCAATAGCATCCCCCTAGGCTTATGCCTATTAAAACAAACTCACAAGCCTCCAAGCTTGTGTGTAAAATAGATTTCATATATATCAGACCATCTATCTATTTACTTAGGGCTGAAATATGTTTTAGTTCCCTATTCACTTATAGTCTAGTCCTTAGCCATTTTATATGTGTTTGGTTGGATCATAAGGTTTTCAAGGGATGTAATACAAGTATTAACATTACTCTTGTCAACATAAGGTCACGGGTTCAATCATGTATATCCCATGTAAATGCATTCATCAAATCCTCCTACCTTTAAGGAGTGATCTCTTTTCCCAAATCTTCTATGATCCTGACTGATGTATGTAATCTGTACATCCATACATATTGTCAATATATAAATTTTGAACAATCCTATTGATCACTAGATATGATGTTTAGAATGATCTTTAGATCATTCATATCTAAGTATTTTTTCTATGTCTAAGTCTTAGTGTGTCCATCTCCTTGATCTTGATCTTTCATAGATCCATTGATTGACAATCTACACATGTTGATAAAGATCAAGGTCCTAGATCTTCTATCATCCAGTTCTTCTTTGATCTAAGTTCAGTTATTAGATCATCCGTAAGGAGGATGATCTTGGTTTTGTTCCTTGAATCATATTTGATCAAGGGTTTGGATTATCTAATCTAATGAATTAGAACAAGCATACTAATAAATATGCATACTAAGTACAATATAATATTCTTACTCTTATTGTTCTTGATCATCCAAGATCTAATGGATCTTGCTTGATCATCCTTATCTTACTTACAGTTTTTATTAGGGTTAGGTAATTTACTAACCTTTTATGCTCTTACTATTATTATTCAACCAGTTAATATTTTGCTGGTTAAAGGTAACTTATTTAAGCCTAAGTCTAGACTGCTCCTCTTATTTCCAATTTGCTAAGGCTTACTAACTGAATGGGTGAACACAAAGTGATTACTTCAATCCTCATGTAAAGAGGCATTTAGACCTCACAAACATCAATGAAAGGAGGGGAAGAGTGAGGCTCTATTAGATAACCCCCTTAACCACTATGTTCCACATTCACTAGAATGACCATAGCTCAACCTTTCATAAGGTTCCGATAAGCATGTTGACCCTAAGTACTCTTTGTAATTGATTTTAATTAAGTCCATGAATATTTACAATGTCATTCATGGGGTTTATTATTCTCTTAGTTTGGGCCAAGGATTTGATAATCCTTATATTGTCCTACTAACTATAGCCCTTACTAATTAAGTCCAAAGTACTCCATTCTTATTTGTGTCATGAAACTCTACTTTCTCATTAGAATACATTTTGGTGTTTTATGCTCTTTATCTCATAGCAAGTAGATCTACTAATAAAATTTGACAACAATTAAATCATAAACTTTAAAGCATGGTTCCGATATAAATTTAACAAACATTTATACTAACATGCTCCTTATGAATGTAACTTAACTTAATAGAATAAAACTATACTTAAACTAGCATGATCTTAAGTTACAATGGCATGAAATCATACTAACTTGGTCCTAAGTTACACTCGCATATAATCACACTATCATGCCCCTAGGATAATTAAATCTAGCAACCTATGATAACAATTTAATCACATGTCATGCTAAAGTTTAAAAGTTACACTATCATGCTTTATAACATAAATCATATTTAAGATGCTATTATCAATTAATATAAAATGAAACTAATTACATTAACATCTTTAGAAACCTTCACTTATGATCCAACCATTAGATCTTAGATCTTTTCCTTTTTATTAAGGGTTTTAATTATATTTAGGGGGTTTTCTTTATTAAGGTCCAAAGGTCATATTGTTTTATTTTTGTCATAATCCATCCATCATCTCCTTGGATTTCATCATATCAACATCCATCCCATCCATTTCAAGGATCTAATCACACTTGATCTTATTGATCAAGTGGGTCCCTTTGAAATTTTTAGGGTTTTTCTACCATAGTGGGTAGATCCCTTAATATCTCTTAGATCTATCCAAATAAATTATTTAGATAACTTCATTTCAATTTTATATCATTATTAAAACATATTTCTAATATCTGATCATCTCAGATCTTAAAGATCTAGGTAATTGGAAACTTGTTTCTTTAATATAGAAAGTTTTATTACATAATTTCTAGATTTCATCATTTCATCAGAAAATAGAGGTTTCAAGCTTTCCATATCTTCTTTTCGATCTCAATTTGGAGTTCAGATGGCTCCGGAATTAGATCTGGAAGTTCACAGTCCTTCCTAGGGCCAAGATTTGATCTGGGCCCAAAGGAATGGACGACCCAGATCTTTCGGGCGTAACGCTCCCGCTCGTTGAGTGCGTCCGTCGCAACGAGATGTGGAAGTACCTACACGGGAAGTGCATCGACGCGTGCTGGATGACTTCACACGCGCTCCAAGTCTCACGCATCGTCCGTCCGATTGGGAAATCGGACAGTCCTTTTGGACCATCAAATCAATCCCTTCTCAATTGAAGGACAAACCTTCATGAAATTTAGTGAAAATTGTACCCTAGGGGTTTTGGACCATTCTGGATCAATTGGTAGTGTCAGATTTTTCATCTGAGCCCTCTATTGTCCTAAATTGAAGGTGCTATTGTTATTGTCTTTTTACCCTTTTTATCACCAAAATAAATTACAGTAAAATAAAATTTTCATTAAACATTAGTAAACATGTATAGAAAGTATTCCCACCTACCTGATTGGAGAAAAAACATTGTTTATGTATCCAATTTAAAAGAAATACCCTTTTGATGAAGATATGGTCCACGATCCACCTTTCTTGCAAATTCCTGTTGTTTGAACCGTTGGATCTTGAAATTGCTTTGGGGATTTTGTAGCTAAGGTATGGTGGAAAGTTTTGGATGGTGAAATTGGTGAAATTAGATATGGAACTGAGTGCCTAATTAATTTTAGGTCTCTTGTTCCAATCTAAAAAGAAAAAGAAATTGAAAAGAGAGAGTTCTCTTGGGATTTTTGGGTTTTTGGGGAGGGATCTAGGTCTAATTTTTTAGGGAGAGTGAAAAAAAATTTGTGGGAATTTTAGGAGTATTTTTGGAGGATTTTTGGGGTTGTATTTATAGGCATTTTGGTCTTCTTTCATGATGATATGCATTAATGATGGTTAATTTTTTATCATTAAATAAGCATTGGATTCTCCCATTCTCCACCTACTTCCCCAAGACCAACTGGTATGGTTTGACCCATGATTTCACGTGGGCTGGCCTTAGGATTCGTTTTTGGGTCCCTTGTGGGCCCGACATGGTGTAAAAAGACCATTTTGCCCTTTATATATAAAAAAATTAGAATTTATTCCCATGATCTCGGAATTGAGCGTACTTAGTGGAGTTGGATTTGTATTTCTCAGTACATTCTAAATTTTGATGTCTCAGATTTTGATTTTTGGGTAAAATTATTATTTTACCCTTTTGTCCAAGAAATGAAGAAAATTAAGGATTTTTCATCCGAATTCAGAATTTGTCGTGCTTATAGTCATTCTGAAGAGTTTGCTAAGTTTAATTTCAATTGTACATGTCTTATTCTTTGATTATACTTTTATAAGAAGTATATTCTAAATAACCCTAATATTTCAGCCCGAAATTTCTGGAACTCAAACTTTATTAATTTTCTCAATCAATTACAAAAATTGGGGTTATTACAATAGATTCTTTGTCACTTGTAGAAGTTATTGAACTCATAAGATCTGTGTTTTTAATTGTATTTACTTGTGATAATTACTAAAATCCATGCCAATAGTATTGGATCATGATCAAGATAACTTTAAAATGAAAATCTAAACTGATAGATGGGTTTAGTGGGTCTGAAAAACTTATGAATCATGATCATAGTAAAATTTCTATATATCTAGATCAAGAAATTCAACAAAAATAGTAAGATCCAATATCAACCCTTAAAATAGGCTGAAATATAAAAATCCAAATTCTGATCTCAATTTAACTCCAAATTGAGTTTGGAAAGTTGGGTTGGATTCCTCTTGATGACAAGAACCCACTGAAATAACAAAATCACAAATTCAATTCATGAAATTTTTTGTATTTAAGTAGATAAGGTTACTAACATCCTTGATCTACAAGATCTGGGATGATCAGACCATTCAAACCAATTTGCATGATGATCTAATAATTTACTAACTTAAATAAATGGGTTAGATGTAATTGCGTTGGCAGATCTTAAGATATCTAGGTTTAAAAGTAGTAAAATCCATAAAATGAATGGAAATTGGACAGTATGGATGTAATTGGATAATGATATAAAGTTAATATCATATGGATTGATGGCCTTGATGATGATAATTTGGTATAGATTAAGATCTATGCCCTTAATGTTGACAAAATGGCTTAAGATCTTCTTGATCGATTGGATCAAGAAGGATCAGATCGTTTGATGAGATGCATCAATGATCTAGTGATAAAATCAAATTAAGAAAATGTATTAGATCTGAAGGAAAATGAAAGATCAAGATCTAAACCCTAAAAGAGATGAGAAATGAATAGAAATCAACTATGATCATTGGATCATTATGAATAGTTATGGCATGTTAAATTTTCATTTGAATTATTGAATATTATTATAATTTTCTTTTCATTTCTTAGTAGATTTAATTGTTAGATTTATTTATTTATACTTTAATGCTTATGTTATGAAAATTACATTGAAAATGTAATTAAATGAAAAATAGAGTTGAAGGACAATTACATGGAATGAATGACATGCACTTAATGATAGTAAGGGCCACAATTAGTAGGATAATATATGGAATATCATTTCCTTGGTCGAAATTAGGAGAATAATGAAACTCCATGAATGACATTTTAAATGTTCATGAATTTAATTAAAACCAATTAGAAAGAATACTTAGGGTTAAATGCTCATAGGAACCTTATGAAAGCTTGAGCTAAGGTCACTGTAGTGAATGATGAACATGGTAGTTAAGGGGGTTCTCTAATAGAGCATTGCTCTTTCCCTTACTTTCTGTTTACGTTTATGAGGTCTAAATGCCTCCTTACATGAGGATTGAAGTAACCACTTTGTGTTGAACCATTTAGCTAGTAAGCCTCAGCGAATTTGACATAAGGGGAGCTGTTTAGACTTAGGATGGAATAAGCTATCTTCAACCAGTAAAATAGTAACTGGTTGAGTAATAATAATAAGAGCATAAAAGGTTAGTAAATTATCTAATCCTAATAAAAATTATAAGTAAGATAAGGATGATCAAACAAGATCTAGGATCTTGAATGATAAAAAATAATAAGAATACTAATGTCATATTTTATTATGTATGAAAAATATAGATAGAGAACCTAAACCCTTGATTAAACACGATTCAAGGAAAATTTGGGCATCCCTTATAGGAATACATGATGAAACTTGTATAGAGGAATAACTTGATACATATGGTTTGACAGATGTATGAATCAAGACCATGATGGAAAATGTGGACAATGTGGAGTGAATACCACTTGAGATGTATGAATCAAGACCATGATACCATTTTGAGGTAGGTGGATGTACAAGAATGTATTAAGGATTCATGTGTATACATACATGATCTTCTGTTTAGAATTATAGACCTTCATGATATAAGTATACTTGGTACCTTAGCATAATTATGACCCAATTACATGATCCAACTAAGTGATCCAAACCCATGATCCTATTGAACTAATCCAATCTAATGATCTAATAAAATAGGGTGAAAGTAATGAGATGTGTAGACTAAGGAAACCCTAAGAAGAGGGCATAGAAAATATTCCAGCCTTAGTTAAACAGACACATCATCTGATATGTATAGTGTATTTTACATACAAGCATAGTGGCTTGTGATTTTGTTTTACACAGTCCTAGGATTGGGGATGCTATGCTAGGGAAGTTATGAGGGTTTGGCCACCCACTTCTTAAAACTTATATGATGGGTACCATGCCTAAAGAGAGGTTAAATGTCAGGTGGGGCAATCATGGGAAGGCCGGCATTGTGACAGCCATGGTCCCCCCCATGCAGATATAGATTTTGTTATTTCCATAATTAGTATCAGTGGATTATTATCAGTTATCTAAGCGTGCTGTACAGATTTAGACTGTGACATAGTAGTCCTTGAGTATTTTATATTATGATGCACATATGATAGGCATAGTGCAATGTCATGGCATGATGAGATGCCACTACATGAGTTCCTGGAAAGAAAATCCCTATATGAGAATTAGCTGAATATTGATCTCCTAAGTGGAAGTATAGCTAGGAGAAGGAATATGTTTTGAGCAATTTTTACTATTTTAATGGATTTATCCTATACTACATAAATAATTTTTATACTCTATATTGAGATAACTCACGAGTAGATAACCATGATGGAATAATGACTAAGGTATGTATTCTTATATTAGTGAAGTAGTATATTTTTGTATCCCCTACCAAGAATAGCTTACTAAGATATTATAAATGTTTGAATGTTTACAATATCTTAGATACAAGGAAGGAGACTTAAGGAAGTAAATCTTGAAGACTCAAAAGCTATAAGACTGATCAGAGTATTTCCCTTGAAGATTATGTGATTTGGTTATGCACTTTGTAATTTGGATTGTATTTGAACTATGGATTGTAATTGTAATACAGGGGCTGTGTAAGAGTGGACTATTGGATGATTCCTAGTATTCAATAAAATTTTATTTTATACAAAATGTCTATGTGTATTATGTACATTGAGGTGAGACTTGGGTTTTGTTACAAACGAATTTAAAAGAAAAGAATTTTTGCTGCATTGTTTGCAAAAATTTTTTACCATTAAGGGCCTTGCTTTTGAAAAATGTTTTACAAAATGTATTACAAAAACCTGGGTCATCACACAACCAATAGAACAAAGGGAAATATCAAAAGAAGCTAAAATTATGGATTGGCTAGCATGGTCCAACATTTTATGATCTCACTTGTTAGGTTGTCCAACAGAAGCACCACCTCCAATGCCTGACTTCAAATGTTTAGTATCTTCTTAACAATGCTTCTAGTGATGGATTCTTAGTTGTTGGTGACCGTACTACCCAAATTTGTATGATAAACAACTAAATGAGGCCAACCTTGCTTCACTTTATTTTAGTACGTTTATAACTTAATTGATAATGTTTTAAGTCTTTTAAAACTATTTCCCCAATGAGGAATGCATTTTAAACACTATTTACTAATGAAAAGCTTAAAAAAAGAGTTAAATATTTAGCTAGAATCATCTCAATTACCATCACTTTTAACCTTATCATTAGAATGATTTCTTAGTGCAGTGTAATTTTATGATCAGACTTTTAGTGTTGCGCTATATTACATATTAATGATATCGGCAATATTTGTTCTAACAACCATATCCTTTCCCTTTTGAGAATTTAGTCCCACATTGACTCAATACCTTAAATTTCTTGAATTTTAGTGATGTCAATGGAAAGTACTTAAATACAAAAAGCAAAACATTAAATTCTGAGGTAATAGTGATTAGTATAAATTACTTTTAGCCTAAGACTTGAGTTAAAACTACTTCATGAGAAGTGGCTAACTCCTTGTACTATTGGACAACTAAACTGTTTTGGAGTTTGAGAAATCAAGTACAATTGGATAATTAAAGTGCTTTGGATTTTGAGAAAAGCTTGAAATCATTTCTAGTGAAGGCCAGAAGTTCTTAAGCAACTTATGAGGTAATTTGTTCAAAGTTTTAAAGCTTTTTAATCACTTTCCATAAAATTGTTTGATAGTTCATATCTTTAGCCTAATTTATTTAGTTTTAGCTCAATTTAGATTAGTTTTGTTCAATTAGTTAAGGTTCCATTTAGTTGTGGTACAATTTAGTAATTTCTCTTTGATATTTTTCTTGTGTTTGGATTGTGGATACTAGGCTACTATTAACATTGCATAATTCTTAGAAGTGGGAATTACTATTATGCTTATGTAGCTAGTTTCTCCAAAAAATAATTCATATTTAATAGAATCTTCAAACCTTATTTTTATTTTTTAGAGCTAGTGTAGTGGCTTTAATGGTGGAGCTGATCCTTTTTTAAGAGGATAAGGATTAAGATTTTTGTTAGTTTCCCTTAGGAAGACCTGGTCTTGTAGCCAAAACTACAAGTGGCAACTCAGGTATTTTTTTTTTTTTTTTTCCAATATAGTAGTTCAAGGTCTTCCATTGTATTTTAGCACCTACAATATTCATTAGAAAGCACTTATCATTCCTTACAATTAAACCTAATATCTAGACAATTCAATGACCACAATCTCCCTTATATTTTTGTAAATACCTGATGGAGGAACATGACAAGAAACACAATGAATTGTTTGAGTGAAGAGGAATGAATTTTTAGTAATCTTCATCCCGATTATCCAGCCATTACTTTAGATTGCCTACAAAGATAGTAAAGGTGGGAATGCAAGTAGAAATTGGAATTTAGAATGGTTTTTAATCTTCTTCTAGAAGATAGAATACCACATGAATAGAAGTTTAGTTAATCAGGTCCTCACACCCCAAGGGACAGTAGTTGTTACACTACAACTTCATTTAGGCTAGCAAATGCTTTTGCCGTTGCTCCCAAAAGAGGCTTTGCCCCTTTTTCACCCATCTCAATCCTTTATCTAGACCTTTTCAAACATTTATTGGAAAAATGCTGCCCAATATACCAAAGTTTATTCTTCAACCCTCAACCCTCTAGCCTTTAACCTTTCAAAATAAGTTTTATTGTGAATATCACGAATGCATTGGGCATACAATTGACATAAGTTTAATGTTAAAAAAGGCTTCTCATGGCTACATTGATAATGGTTTGGTTTTAAAAAAATCTAATGTACATCCACCAAATATCCAAAGGAACCCCTTGGCAAATCATGCCCAATACCATGCTGTCCTACCATCTTAGTTGCTAACAACACACCTCCTGATCCTACATCCCATTCTATAGCCATTTTCCCATTATCACAAACCTTCCAACTATACAATCAATATGATCACCAATAATGTATATTGATTGTCCTCCTTCTCCACTAAAGACTTCTTTCATTATATTAGAGCATGGTTTGAGTAATCAACCAAGTGCTAACACTACAATGGAATACTTTAATGTCTCTTCATAGCACTCCAATTCCATTTTCCCTAGTATCATGATGCTCTACAAGTAGCTACTTGAGTTGGTACCGCTTATGCTGCTAACTATTTTGAAAAGGAGCAATCACTTATACCTAGCTAATGGTTGAACCAAATCCTAGATAAGCTAGAACTGGAGCAAGGGTTAAAAGAAAGATAAATTTAGATTTTATTGAAGATGAATATGAATATGACATGCTCAAATATCTAGTTAGGGTTTGCTGATGGCATCAATGAAGCATTAGCAGTAGTTTTAGAATGGTTGATTAACACTACTACTACATCTTATATTATCATGGAGAAATTAGACTTAGTGAGTGCAATTCATGTTGCATCAACCATGCAATTTGGAGACAAAGATCTACTACCATAAGATTGTTATTATAATAAAGCTCTTCATATCACTGTGATTAGTCATGAAAGAGAAATTGAAGGTGTCCTTGTAAGCAATGGTTCAGCTCTAACTATTTGCACATTTAAGATAACATAAGCATTGGCCTCTAACCAATTCACATTTCACACCCTGTAATCAATCCATAATGGAATTATGATTCAACAAGATGGAACATTCTTAGAGTGTTGGATTTAGATGTTATAATCAAGCTTGCATTTTTCCAGATACCCTTTCAAATTCTGGATATTAATGCTTCTTTCACATTATTATTCACAAGACAATGACTTCACACTCTTAAAGTTGTGTCATCCTCTCTCCAACAAAAGTTCTAGTTCCCTTATCAAGGTAGCATTGCAATAGTAATAGCCAGTAATCAAAGTTGTGTAACATTGATATAGCCACTCTGCTAGTACTTCCTTAGGATACAGTATTCCATGTTAGTTGAATGGGTTTTATTTGGATGCTTCTTGGTGATGGTAACTAATTGTTTAGATGAATGAATGCCGTTACCTTGTACTCTTAATGTGGTTGTATCAAAGATGTTCCACAACATGAATTATCTCCTTAGAATGCCACTTAGAAAAGGGTTAAATAAGGTCAAAAAAATTTAAATTGATGGCAAGATAGTTGGAAGATATGGAATGGGTTATCAACCTAAAGGGGAACAACCACCTATAGGAACCGTTATGGGAGTTAATTGGAGGCAATATCTCCCTACTCTCAATGGAAGATTTGTGAAGGTAGGGAGTAGTTTTATTTCACCAAATTTCTAGAACTTTGGTTTGATAAGAATACTAATTAGGTTTATCGAGGCTTTGAGATTTTCTTTAAGTAGTGTGTTTCAATTCATGACCCTAATGAAGAAAGGGGTGAAGTACACCCTCCACCTAAGAAATATGATGGTATCAATGCATGTGTAGTTGAGGATAGTTTCATGGAGTCACATTTTCTAAGTGCAATGATCTCAACTTATCTTGCCTCTCGGTTGCCCACCATCCATCCTATTTCCAAACCACTCAACAATTGGACTCTTTAAACCTTTTCCATTTGCTTTAAGTTCACTAAAAATTACTTTCCTCAATCTTCATTTGTTGATCATTCTACTTCTATCACATCTCCTCTTATAGAAGATGAAACCATCCTTGTTGAAAAACTTACTGTTGGAATACTTAATAAGTGTTCAATTTTGTATAAAAAGTACCCAATTAGTTGTTCATGTGTTATAAATTATAGCATTATTCTAGTTTGTTTATTTTTTTTAAATTTCATAACACATGCATTTCTAAACTAATAATTCAAAAGTTTGACACTTGGTAGGTTCAAGAACTAATCTCCAGTAAGTATGTGAATTGTCATAATTTCCTAGGATTTAGTTAGGGTTTTTCTCTTTTGTAGGCATTAAAAAGATGATCCAATGGTTGAGATCAATTAAGATAAGAATTGGAGATCAAGTTGAAAAGAGGGCCAAAGACTAAAATTTAAAAGTTAAATCAAGGTTCAAGATCATCTTCAGGCAGGTAAGAAGATAATGGAAAGCATCAAAGGTGACTAAAATAGTCCATGCAAAAATCCATGCAATTCCACTACATATACATAAGAATTGGAGCCATGAATGAGGTTTCTTAGTCTAATAGGAAAATTTAAGTAAGACAAGCCATTCAAGCCTTGAAGCCAAGGGACATAGCCACTCATGATATCAAGTATTAAGCCATCAAACTGAGCCAACAAGCCATACCCGGGTTTTTGAAACATGATTTGTAAAGTATTTTGAAAGGCAGGGCCCTTAAGAGTGTAAATTTTTTTCGCAAAACAAAGCAGCGGAAATTCTTTTCTTTAGAACTTGTTTTGAAAACCCAAGTCACCACTTCATACATAACATAAGTACAATTTTTGTACAAAATAAAATTCTATTGAAGGAATATACTTTTATTAAACTCCAGGATCCATCCAGTGGTTCACAAGATCTGACCAAATCTAGTACAATACTTGTCCAAATTACATAATCCAAAACTCAAGCTCACCATAAAATAAAACTCTCAACAAAGAAAAATACATGTCTTCAAGGGTATACCTTGAAGATTATTTTCTTCAAGTCTTCTATAGTCTTCAGCTCCTAACTCTCCTTCCCTGTATCTGAGATATTGCAACAATTACAATATCTCAGCAAGCAATGCTTGGTAGGGGATTCCAGAAACATAACATTGACAATGTAATTCCAATACTTCATAATCTCATTATCCTTAAACACACTCTTTACTTTGTAAGCTATGTATACCTATATACATACATACCCTTCATGGGTAAACCAGTTAAATTTGTGAAAGTAGTCAAATATCATTCCCAACTAAGCTGATCAATTCTCTTCATTTTGAGAATTGAGTATTATAGCTAATCTTATACTGAGAATTTCCCTTCTTGGGAAATATTGGTAATATACAATTACCTAGCATTTCATTATGCTATAACATAAGGTATTTCACTATGTCTATTCTCATATGCATCATAGTGCAAAATAATCAGAAAGGTTGCTATGCTGCAGTTTGATCCGTACTAGCTCACTTGGATAACCGCCCTGTTCACCACTGATACCATGGTGAAAAATATTATGTCACAGCCCATATGGGGGGGCAAGACTTTCACAGTGGTGGCCTTCCCATAATTGCCACCACCTAACTTTTAGCCTCTCATTGGGCAAGGTATCATCATATCATCAAATTTCAAGGAGCGGGTAGCCAAAGTCTCATAACTCCTCTAGCAATAGCATTCCCCTAGGCTTATGCCTATTAAAATAAACTCACAAGCCTCCAAGCTTGTATGTAAAATAGATTTCATATATATTAGACCTCACAAACATCAACGGAAGGTAAGGGAAGAGCGAGGCTTTATTAGATAACTGCCTTAACCACTATGTTCATCATTCACTAGAATGACCATAGCTCAACCTTTCATAAGGTTCCTATAAACATGTTTACCCTAAGTACTCTTTCTAATTGATTTTAATTAAGTCCATGAATATTTATAATGTCATTCATGGGGTTCATTATTCTTTTCCTAATTTGGGCCAAGGATTTGATAATCTTTATATTGTCCTACTAACTATAGCCCTTACTAATTAAGTCCAAAAGTACTCCATTCTTATTTGTGTAATGAAACTCTACTTTCTCATTAGAATACATTTTTGATGTTTTATGCTCTTTATCTCATAACAAGTAAATCTACTAATAACATTCAACCATAAATGAATTATAAATTCAAAGCATAAAACTTCATAATTTAACATTCAATGATAATGAGGCAAGGTACTTAAATTAAATCTAACACCTTATGATAATAATGAAACACATATCATGCTAAACTCTAAATGTTATACTAGCATGCTTTATAATCATATTAATATAAAATGAAACTAATTACATTTACATTTTTAGAAACCTTTACTTATGATCCAACCATTTGATCTTAGATCTTTTCCTTTGATTAAGTATTTTAGTTATATTTAGGGAATTTTCTTTATTAAGGTCAAAAGATCATGTTGATCTATTTTCTTCATAATCCATTCATGATTTCCTTGGATTTCATCATATCAACATTTATTCTTTCCATCCCAAGGATCTGATCACACTTGATCTCATTGATCAAGTGGGTCCCTTTGTATTTTTAGGGTTTTTCTACTATAAAGGGGTAAATCCCTTAATATATCTCATATATATCCAATTACACCATAGATCTTACTTTATTTCAATAGTGTATCATTATTAAAACATGTTTTTAAGATCTGATCATCTCAGATCTTGAAAATTTAGGTAATTGGAAACTTATTTTGTTAATACAGAAATTTTTTACTGAATAACATATCTATTTTATTATTTCATAAGAAAATAGAGGTTTCAAGCTTTCCATAGCTTCATTCCGATCTCAATTTGGAGTTCAGATGACTCCGGAATTGAAGCTGGAAGTTCACAGTCCTTCTTAGGGCTTGGATTTGATCTGGGCCCAAGGAACGGACAGCCTAGATTAGTCAAGCGGAACGAACCAGGCGGAACGAACCGGGGGGAATACACGCGGGTCATTGGGCATGTCTACTGGGATGAATGGAGAAATCGCCTGTGAGGAGCGTCCACAGACGCGGACAGGACGAGCGGAATGCTTGTCGTCCGCGCACCCGCAAATGGGGTTTTCGTCTGGTGCTTTCGCTTGTGGATTTGATGGATGCACCGTCATGTCACTTGGAATGACGCTCCATGCGCAGTGCACGAGCCGTTCCGATGGTGCGTCTTGGGCATCGTTTGATCTGGAGATCAGACAGTCCATTTTGGACCGTCCAATCAACCCTCTTTCAATTGAGGGCCCAAAACATCTCTGATTTTTATGAAAATTCTACCCTAGGGGTTTTGGACCCTTTTGGATCAATTGGTGTAGTTAGATTTTTCATCTGAGTACTATATCATCCATAATTAAGGGTTCTGTTGTTTACTTTATTTTTACCTTTTAATTACCAAAATAAATTACAGTAAAATAAAAATTACATAAAACAGTACTAAACATCTATGAAAAGGATTTCCACTTACCTGATTGGAGAGAAAACCTCAGTTATATGCCCAATTTAAAAAAATACCTTGTTGATGAAGATATGGCCTAAAATCCTCCTTTCTTGCAAATATCCGTTGTTTGAACCATAGATCTTGAAATTTCTTTGGGGGTTTTGTAGAATAGATATGTTGGGAAGTTTTGGATGGTGAAATTGATCAAATTAGATCTAGAATAGAGTGCTTAATTGATTTTAGGTCTTTTGTTTCAATCTAAAAAGAAAAACAAGTTGAAAAGAGATCTATCTCTTGGAAATTTTGGGTTTTTGGGGAGGGGGCTAGATCTATTTCTTCAGGGAGAGTGAAGAGAATTTCGTGGGGATTTTATGAGAATTTTTGGAGGATTTTTGGGGTTGTATTTATAGGCATTTTGGGTCTTTTTTCATGATTATAATATTTTATTTTTTATTGTTAAATGGCATGAAAGTCTTCCATGCTCCATTTTTTCTTTCCCATGCCTAATTTTTCTTCTCCAAGACCAGCTAATGTTTGTTGACCCATGATTCGTTTGGGCTGCTGATAAAATTGGTTGTTGGGTCCCTTGTGGGCCCCATGTAGGCCCCACATGGTGTAAAAAGACCTTTTTGCCATTTATGCATAAAATTTTGGGTTTTATTCCCATGATCTCGGATTTGAGTGTACTTAGTGGCATTGGATTTGTATTTCTCAATACATTCTAAATTTTGATGTCTCATATTTTGATTTTTGGGATATTTTGAGTTTTGGGTAAAATTACTATTTTACCCCTTTTGTCCAAGAAATGAAGAAACTTAAGGATTTCTCATCCGAATTCAAAATTTGTCGTGCTTACAGTCATTTTGAAGGGTTTGATAAGTTTAATTTCAATTTTACATGTCTTATGATTTGGTTATACTTTTATAAAAAGAATATTTCAGCCCGAAATATCTGAAACTCAAACTTTATTGATTTTCTCAATCAATTACAAAAATTGGGGTTATTACATTAACCATGCCACATAGAGTCACATTATTAGAGAAAGATTTCAAGCAATTATCCTATGCTGTAATTGTGGAATTTCAAGAGGATAATTAGAAAGTAGTGGAACTCTACCAACATGTGTAGATAGGAATGCACATGTGGACCAATAAGAGAAGAGACCTAACTACTTTAAACTTTTTTTTCTTATCATCCTAGTTTCCATTTCTTAAGTCTACTTGCTTTATCCAATTACCTTTGCCTCATCCTTGTCTTATCTTATCTTCTTTCCCATCTAATTTCCACTTTCCACTCACCTTCCTAGTTTCCTTGTCTTAACAAAACTCTTTCCCAACCACCATCTTATCTTCCATTCCTCATTAGGACTCCCAACATCTATAAATACCAAAGGAATTCAATGCCTAAGGATAGAAGGAACACCATACCCGCTTTTGAGGGCTGGTTCTACACACCCCGCCTCCTTCCTTAGGTGATCCTCTTTAAGCTACAATGCCCCACCTTGTGTCATCCTTCAAGGTGCTCTAGGCCTCCTTTAAGCTGAGCACTGCTTCTTTTGTTTTCACTTCAATTCAAGGTCGATTTTCATGCTTCTTTTCCTCTCTTGTTGCTTCTTTGTTCTAGTTGCAGTTTTCTTTTTTGTTGTTGTTCCTTTGAGTTATGCCTTATAAGTTCTTACTTTTCTTGCTTAGTTGTTGAAGATTCAAGTTACCTTTTCTCTGGTAGTGATAGTCAAGAGAATATTAGCTTGAATCTATTTTGTTTCCATCTTATTGTTCTCTTGTTCCTTACTTTTATCACCTTGTTTTCCCCTTGTATCTTGCTTGTTCTTTGCTTCCATCCTCATGCTTTCATTCTCTAGATTTCTCTTTGGGTTTCAAATGCAAGATATCTGAGGTTAGTTGGAGAGTATTGGAATGTGTTTAATTGTAGGTTTTAGATCAAGATCTAGGCATTAGAATAGTGTGCAATTTTTAGTTTCTCATTCTATGTATATGTGCACTATTGTTGGATGTTATTTCAAGTCAATGAATAAATTGATTTAATGAGAATTGTTAATGAGTAATTCTTGTATTAAATTATGTCTAATCTAAAATCTTATCTTCCATGAAAAGTGCTTATTAAATTGCTTTCCATGCCTTGCTTGATTTAGGTTTCATGTCCATCATATTTTTGGATTTTTACCTTTAATGTTTCATGCATAATTTTTAGTCATCCATGCACTTTATTTGCTTGATTCCTTAGGAAATCATTTATCTAATTGGGTTGTTTAGCTAGTTCTTTGATTAAATCCCATATTACCAAGCTTTTAATTCATGCATTCTAGCTATATTCTAACTCCATGAACCATGCACACAACTTTGTGGTTCATGCTCATGGAGATTGAGTGATTTCACTTTAAGTGGCTAATTATTTCCTTGTTTCATCATAGTTTAGCATTATTTGCAACTTAGTTAGCTTTGAAAAGTTTCTTTGTTTAGTTTTAGAAAGTTTTAGGATCAGGAAAGTGTTATTTTTTTAGCAAATTTCCTAAAGTAAAGTTTCCTAGATTCATTCATTCTAGTTTTGCACTTTAGTTTCTTTTATTGAATGCATGTTAGTTATGAAAATTTGTAATTTCATTGAATATCTTTATTTTTAGAAAGTTTCGTTTAGTTTATGTTTCTAATTCTGTGCCTGTTTCTCATTCCATGTTGTTTAGTTTCTTAGTTTAATAAAAATCCATTTCTCTTTGGCTAAGATAAACAACTTCCTTGTGGGAACGACCTCTCTCACATGTAAATACTACATTGATTTATGCGCTTGCAAGTAATTTTAAAGATACAAAAATAGTCAAACTGATATATTAGTCTGTAGAATGTAGAGCATTGATTATTGATGCATAATTCAATATAATTAATATTGGAACACAAGAAGAAAAGAAAGAAGAAAAATTGGCCAATCATTAGCCTTAGATGAATGTCCAAAATTCAAAGCTTTGTTTGCTGAATTTCAAGAAATGTTTGCCTGAAAATGTTTTCATATGCCTACATTAGATCTATCAATTATAATATATAATCTCCATTTAATCAAAGTAGTTAAACCACATTAAAAAAGAATCTTAGGCCAATGAAAGTGGAAATAATAAAAATTGTCAAGCCTAAGATAATGAATCTATTAGAAGCCACCATCACTGGTACTTGAGCTTATGTAGATAAGGTTGTGAACATAGCGTGGTGATGAAGAAATATGGTAGGGTGATAGTTCATGTAATCAACATAGATGGAAATAAGGCAAGTCTTAAAGTTAATTTTTCTTTGCCAAACATTGATGTCTTGGTAGATAATTCACAAGGGCAGGCCTTGTTATCTTTCACAGGTGGGTTTTTTAGCTACAATCAAATCAAAATGAAAGAGTCAGATAAGTCTTTGACTACTTTCACTATTGGTACAAGGTTTTGCTCTTGTGTTTGAAAATGCAAGTATCAAAGAGGAACTACCACCTTACTCCATGATATGATAAAAAAATGGAGATAGAAGACTATATTGATGACTTGATAATCAAGTTAAAATTAAGAGACTCACATTGTAAGGCATTGAGAAAATTCTTTGAGAGGATCATGAACTATATATAATCTTTGGTTGGACCCACGGAAGTGTTTGTTTGGAGTAAGGGCATGAAAGCTGCTTGGGTTTCTTGTTAATTAAAGGGGTATTAAGGTAGATTCATACTTTAAATGAGATGCCACCCCTACAAACTAAAAAGGAAATCAAGAGATTCTTAGGTAGTTTGTAGTATCTTAGTAGATTTATTAATCAATCAATTTTTTGAAAAGTATATGCCTATTACAAGAATGTTGCAAAGGAATAATTCTAATAGTGGAAAGAAAAGTGATAGGAATCTTTTGATGCTATTAAAGAATATTTTCTAAACCACCAATTCCAGGGAAACCATTATTGTTGTATATGATTATGAATGAACAAACCATGGGGTGTTTGTTGGCACAATAAGATGATGAGAAAAGGGAACAAGCCATTTACTCTTTGAGCAAGAAGTTGCTGGCTTATGATAATTCCTATGTGCCAATATAGAAGACTTGTTTGGCTATAGCATGGGCTACTCATAGATTGCATCACAATTTGATTTCATAAGAATTTCATTTTATTTAAAAATGTGCCTTTCAAATTACATCTTTCAGAAGACAAAGATAGTGGGTAGAATATCTAGATGGGCTATAATGTTACAAGAACTTGATATTCATTTTGTTAGATATGATATTCTTTGAAAAATAATACCACAAGTGCATGGGTCTATTGAAGTATAGATATACAAATGCAAGCCAATTCCACGAGGACTCAATGTTGAAACTTAGGAATATTAATCAGAATCTAACTTAAATTATAA
Source organism: Warburgia ugandensis (assembly GCA_035236585.1). Classification (NCBI taxonomy): domain Eukaryota; kingdom Viridiplantae; phylum Streptophyta; class Magnoliopsida; order Canellales; family Canellaceae; genus Warburgia; species Warburgia ugandensis. Next base: position 63,095,392 of record CP141130.1, read on the forward strand.
TAACCTTGTAAAACAAAGTTAAACAAATGGAACGATCAAATTAGTTACTAACTACACTAAAATAGATAAATTCACACAATTATGAAATCTAGGGTTTTGTTGCACCATATTTCTAATTATAATCATTCATATACTATTATCATTGATTTAATATAAGACTTGTTGATATAACAATTATGAAATAATAAGATTGAAGTTGTGCGCATTAAAAGTCCAAATTCCTATTTTTTCCCATGAGATACATGTTTTTGAAGAGTGGAAACATGTTTCCTCCATGTGGATTGCAATTGCATATGAAGGAGTGTGGAAAAAAGGGAGTAATATGCATGTGAGCCTTAATTTCATGACTTTTCTAAATTTACAAAAAGTGGAATGTGTGGAATTCCTTGAGCTTCTATGGCTTTACTTAGAACCTTAGGGGGTTGGTGATTGCACGTATATATGTATGTGAAAACTTACCACCTTCGTTTTTGATAATGATAGCCCCTCTTGCATGGATAAAGGTGGTAGCACACATAGGATATCTGATTGCTCTGAAAGTGATATGAATTCCCACTGGTATAGCTTTAAAATTACTCACAAGCACACAAATTAATGTAGTAATTAGCACATGAGAGAGGTTGATCCCACAAGAAATCTCATAGATTTATGGATTTTATTTAGATTAATTACCCTAGCTAAAGAGAGATGGGTTTTGATTAAACTAGGAATTGAAACATAGAATGGGAAACATGCATAAAGTTAGAAACATGAACTAAAGGAAACTTTCTAAAAATAAAACTATGCAATAGAATTAGAAACTTTTGTAATTGATATGCATTCAAATAAGAGAAACTAATGTAAAACTAGAATGAATGAAACTAGGAAACTTTACTTAAGTAAACTTGCTAAAAAGGAAGCTCTCCTAATCCTAAAACTTTCTAAAAATAGAAATTTCTAAAACCAAATTAGAAAAATTTATAAGACTAACTAAGATGTATAAAACTGACTAAATAATGATAAACTAAAATAAAAAAATCAAATAAGCAAATCTTAAAAGAGAATTCATCCAATCACCATGTGCATGAACCTAGGAGTTGTGGGCATGCTTCATGGGTGGACAATTGGATAAAATTCTTGAATCAAAAGCTTACCAACATGCAATATAATTAATGAACTAACTAAAAAATCTAAAAATATGAATGGTTTCCTAAAAAATCAAGCAAATAAGATGTAGAGATTGCTGAAAATTAAACATTAACAATGAATGGAAAAATTCCAGAACTTAAGTGCTAATGAAACTCAATTCTAGCAAGCATGGAAAGCAACTTAACAAACACTTTTTACATAATATAACATTCAAGAATTATAAGTACTTTACTAGTAGAATCAAGCAACAACAATGATCTTGAAACAAATTTATTGATTGAATGGAAAAATACATCAAATAATGTTGCGCATGAACATGTATACAAAATCTAAAAATTGCGCACTTTTTCAATGCTTGTAACCTGATTGAAATCAAATCTATCAACCTTAAACTAAATCTAAATAACATGTAATTGAAAACCAACAAGAAATCAAGAGAATAGAGAGTTGAAGGATGGGAACAAATCAATGAAAAAGACGTCTAAAACTAATACTAGATCGATAAAGAAAAAATTGACTAAAACATTAAAGAGAAATGAGATATTGAAGGTACTTTTTCTCTTTGTTGTCACTACCAGAGAATAAGTAAATTGGATCTTGAAATATTGAGCAAGAAAAACTGAAGAGATGGAAGCAATGATTCAAGGGAAAAGAAAGCTAGTTCTATACGTATGGATTTAAAGAAACAAAGCAAGAACAACTTAACAATGAAAGCAAGAAACTAACCTAGAATTGAAGTGCAAAACTAAAAAAAAAAATACTTGAATAATGCAAAGAAGAATAGAAAAAATAAATTCAAAGTCCTATGCTCCAAAGATCTCAATATAATGTCTCTTTCAAGGATTTTAAGAAAAACCTCTACTAGATTTTCATGTGGAAACCCTTGGTGGTTGTATAGACTTTTTGGTTTCCACTTTGATGGGAAGCTATCTTAGGAATGCAAGATACACTTAAATTTATAACTTCAAGGTAAAAAGTTAGGTGGTGATAGAAGTAGCAAGTGAGATGGATGAGGTGGCGTGGTGTAATTAGAAGGGGGAAAGGCGCCACTCTTTTAGGAAGGTGGCATGGAGCTCCTCCCCTTCTAATTGTGTGGTGTTTAGTGGTTAGGAAAGAGAGAAAAAAGAAGGGAAAAGGAAAAAATAAGAAAAGTTTTCTCTATTGATTGGTCCACTTATACATCGATATCTTACCCTTTATAAATCTCCCTCAAAATCATCTAATTATCCCTTGGAAAATCACAATTTTTAGCATGGATAATTGCTTCTAAAAGTTCTCCAATTGTGTGAGTCCATGTGGCATGGCTCTCATGACTCACTTTGATGGTGCATTTGGCTTGGTTTGAGTGGCTTAGTCCCTTGGCTTACTTCATGTAAAACTCTACGAAGCGCAATGTAGGCAATTGGATCATCTTCTCACTTCCTACAAAAGAGTAAAAACAATAATTTAACTCTATAAAATTATGGTGGCTCATATACTTGCTCTAGATTAGTTCCTGAACCTACCAAGAATCAAACCTTTGAATTATTAGGTAAAAAATGATTGTTTTGAAATTTCAAAAAAACCACTATAGATTAAGGCCTATAATTTCTAACACATGGACTACTAATTGGGTACTATTTATACAAAATTGAATACTTATCACCCATGCTACTCTTTATATTCTTATTCTCTAGGCTTTCAAGATGTGGACGAAGGTTTTTCTTGGACAGGGGACTAGCTTCTTTTTAGGGTTTCAAAATGTTCAGAAGTGCATAAATTGCTCCATGTAACCCGAATTTGGAAAATTGCAAAATAAACACACATTAATGATAAATTGAGTGATTCTAGGGTTTACAAATGGATTTTTTAGGGACATTAATAGTAAAAAGTTATGTGTATATCAACATAGAAAGCAATCAATGGAGGTGTAAATGTAAAGATCTAATAAGTCACTTTGTTGAAGACCATGTAATAGTTCCTAATCAATTCCCTAATGAAGACATAATGGCAATCAAATGGTTGCTCTACTTTGATAGTGCTTCAAATATAATAGGAAAAGGACATGGAGTTTGTCGAACCTCATCTCATGGTGTATATATTCCAATAGAAACATATATATATATATATATATATATACACACACATACCAACTTCCTACCCAAATAAAACACACTAGTATATAGACAGAGGAGAACCATACATGGAGAAAATAGATAATACAGAGAGTGGTTAGAGATACACTATAGAGAAAGAGACAGAGATTTCTAGAGAGTTTTTAGACATTTTATAGAATCATGATTCTCATATTATCCTCCTCTTTCTTATTACTTTACAAGTCTCTCTCTCTCTCTCTCTCTCTCTCTCTCTCTCTCTCTCTCTCTCTCTCTCTCTCTCTCTCTCTCTCTCTCTCTCTCTCTCTCTCTCTCTCTTGCCATGCTAGAGAGAGATTCATTCTTCCTCTTCCCATGAGTTTTGGTTCACTCTTCATTCTTTCAATAGCACTCACCATGCTCGAGGGAGCTTTATGTTAAGAATTGGGTTTAACAAATTTTCCTTTCATGAATAAAGCTCTCCATGTCCTAGAAAGATTGTCTAGATAAATTCTCCTACCAAAATTGGGAGTCAACTTTGACCTTTCCAAGAGAGTCTTATGTGTCCATGACTATAAGAGTCCTAACAAGCCTGGGACGAGAATCAGACATCCTCTAATTTTAGGACTCCTAAACAAACTTGGACACTCAAACTCCTTAAAATGCAAGAGATCTCAAAGAATTATAAGTCCTGAGGTTAATCCAAATTTTAGTTGAACCTGAACATGAGTCCCCTAGACTAAAATGGGGCACCTAGTGAAGCAAATAAAGTCTTAATGTTCCAAGACTTCAAAACCAAATAACTCTGGAATTCCTAATCTATTTAGAATTCTACTATTTAAAGACTCCCAAGTCAACATAAGAGTCTTACAATCTTATGTCTTCTAAAATAAGTTAGAAGTTTAAAGTCATAGAAATTCTAACATTTTAAGACTCCTAAGTGGGCCCTAATTGACACACAAAGTTGGGAACCAAGTTTTCTCTTCCTTTTTCAATTAAATCTTGAGTTCAAAGTCCTATAGTTATGTGGCTCCTAAAATAAGTTAGAAGCCAAAAGTGATGAAATCTTGAACTTAGAGTCCTACACTTTAAAGAACCTATATTAATTCAAAGTCCAATAATCCAATGACTCCTAAATTAGTTTAGAGTCCAACATCATGAAGACTATTAAAATCCTTTCAGAGTCATATGGCCTATAGACTCCATAACTTGAGTTCTAACCTTGCAAGATTCCCAACTAGCAGACCTCATTTATAATAATGGAATTGGACACCAATTTCTTTCCATTTTCTGAATTGAGTTAGAGTTTAGTAACTCAAGGACATATAAAGTAGTTCAAAGTCCTAGACCTATCCAAAGTCCTAAATCCTAAAGACTCTTAGACTTATCCAAGCACTAAAGCTCAAAAACTTTTAACCATATTTAGGTTCCTACAAATACTAGATGTTGGAGCTCCATTGGTGTTCCAAAATTGAAGGCTCCTAAACCTATTTAGAGTCCTATAGTTATTAGACTCATAAACCTACTTAGTGTCCTATAGCTTAAAGACAACTAAGCCTACCCAAAGTCCAATAGTTTAAGACTTCTGAATCAAGTCAAAGCCCCACATCTCATCTATCCTAATTCTATGAAAAGACCTATAGCTATTTCCAACTACAACAAATTCCCTACAAATAAAGACTCCTTGCACCAACCACACTCTCTAATAGTCCTAGACTTGTTATCAAAACTAAAGACTTCTGAATTAAGACTCCTGAATCAATAAGAGTTTTAACAATATGAGAATTCTTGGTTGACCTAGATTCCTATGGCCTAAGAGTCCTAAAATGATGGGAATTTGGTGAAACTAGAGTACCTCACCATCTAAAAGTCCTATGATCTAAGTTTCCTAGGATGGTAAGAGTTCTACATACGTTAGAATTTTGGGATGATGAGAAGTTCTGAAATCTAAGATTCCCTTGAGCAACTGAAATTCTAGAGACACTAGAGGCATGGGATGATTATAGTATTAAGAACTGAGAGTCCTTAAAAGATTGCAATTCTACATATGTTAGACACTTTGGACGACTAAAATACTAAGACCTGATAATCATTGAATGAATATAATTTTAGAAGCCTTAAAATCCTTGATTGACTAGAATCCATGAGACCTAAGAGTCCTAAACCAACAAAAACTCTAATGACTTTAGATTCTATAGATGGGAAAAATTCCTATGCTCTAAGTGTCATAAGAATGACCAATATCCTACGAATTGTAAGAGTCCAAGAAATTAAAGAATCTAGCCAAATGGGTGCCACAACCTTAAGTCCTAGAAATTAACTACTCTAGTGACACAAGCTCTTGCAAGTTGAAGAGTCCTAGAAATCAAAGACTATAACTAGAGGAACCCCACAACTCCAAAAGTCCCACAATTAAAAGTTTTTTAGGGAGTCCTTCAAATTAAGGACTTTACTATGACAGGTCCTACGACCAAAAAGCCTCAGAAATGACAATTGATTTTTGACCCCAAGGCTTTCACTAGCTCAAAAGCCTAAAATGCTAAGAACTTGATCATATACCATATCTGAAAATGATCTCAGTAGAGTCAATCTTGTTGATTGATCAATGAAAACATATGTATCCTTCTCAAACATCAAATGACTAAATGGGTTCAAAACTTATGCCTAACAATACTAGGCATCTCCTTCATCTCCATGAAGAAATTGTTACCATGCACTTGAGGTCAAAGCTACAATATCTAAGTGATTAAAGAGAGAACATATTAGTCCTACAACTAATACCAGATAGAGGAGCCTCGAAGGTCACACACTCTTATTGAATCTATGAGACTTATTGACTAACTCTTGTCATTAAATGCAGTTAGTGACATGATCATGTTGCAAAACTGGATCAAGTAGGAACCATGATCCTAATAGAACTGAGCCTCATGCCCTCTTGAAGTTAATTGGTTATTGGTAACACATCTTCTTTTCTACCATTGAATGATTAAAGGAACATAAAATCTTTGACCAATTCATCTATGTATCTCCTACATGTATAAATAAGACCTCTATGCACTTGAGGAAATGATAGAGAGAATCTGAAGATCACATAATCTTGTGGAACTATAGTGATGCATTCTAAATCATATCCAAGAGAACAATGAAAATTATTAAAGTTGCTACTCATTGTAGTTTGTCTATATATAGCTAACCTCTAATCATGGGTAATTTTCTTTCTATGTATGTATATGTGGGTGTATGTATGTATGTATTTAGTAATTGAATGTAGTATGTAATTGAATAATTTGTATATGTTTAATCATCCAAGAAATGTAATTAGTGGCTATAAGTAACCTAGAAAAATAATCATAGCACTTGATGTAATCGTAGGAATGTACCCACAATCATTGGATAAATAATAGACACTTGACTCTATCCCTAGCGAGATTGGCCTTCAATTTCCTTTCATGTGATTTTTAAATACAAAACTTGATATGGATTCCATGTAACAACTTAGGGGAGCACAAACCAAAATGGGGAATGGTTGGAACTCCTAGAAGTATAGACTTGCTAGACCTATACTCGTGTCTCTCTTAAACACCTTCAAATAGTAAGAAAACATGATTTCTTACCTTGTTAATAGAGATAGAAAGAATAAACTAGAATTCTTAATAGTGGATATTCTAAGTGAAAATTGATTTTGGATGCTTGGAATAAAGAAGGGAACCCCAATTTATAGTTTTGGGCACCCTCGTAGCTATTTTGGTAGCCAATGAGACTGGGACACCCAACTGGTAACTAGCATAACCATGGTGTAGGTCAAAATTACCCCTATATCCGTTCAATGCCTATTGGAGGCTTATTTGGCATAGAGTAGGGTCATTTCCATAATTATGTTTGGTGTCATTATATAACCATCACCATGGGGAAAAGGCACAATATACTTTCATTCATTGGTTTTCAACATCATAGCAGCATGACCGTTTGGCCCCACATGGGGAGGGAATAGCATCTTTCGGTGTTAGTGGCACTAGACATCTTGTTGAAGATATTCAAGAAAATTTGATGCTGATGGTGAGCTTTACTTTTGATGATTTTAAGATTTTCATATGCTATTGGTGCTAGACTCCTGCTTTGAGGACTTTGAGGTTATCCACTACCACTAGGGTAGGACTTCTTCTTTTGAGGCCTTTGAGAATGTCTAATGCTAATGGTGCTGGACTTATTCTTTGAAAAATAATTATTGGTGGCACCTGTGGGTGTGTTTGGTTCCATCTTTTGGGCTGAAAGTGCTTGTCTAGTGCTAGATTTTGGGGCCACATTTTTCTTAAAAACATTGTCCCATCGATCTTTCACATGTATGTGTTTTCACGTGCTAGTGGAGTTTGGAACATCAGTTTGGGATAGAATCCATCTAACGCTAGCCTAATACATCATCGTTTATCTCTTCCTTTGAAGTCATGCCAATCTTGTAAAAGTAGAAGGACATCATTATTTTGAAGAAAATTGTATAAGGTTTTATTAAAGCTTTTCTTAGGCTATTGACACAAGGGTTACATGCCATCTAAAAATGCTATCAAATTTTGTACTCCTTACAAAATTTTGCTATTACTCCAATATGGAATGTTGTTCCATCATTTGAGATGACTTGCTTAAGGATTAAAAATTGGAAATAATGTGATGTAGGGTGAACTTAGCAACATAGGGTCAATGATCTCCGCTAAGTGTACTACTTTAGCCTATTTGAAGAAATAATCTATTGCTTCAAGTATATTTAATTGCCTAGCTGAAGAGGGTGGACTAATTGGTTTAATGACATCTAAACCCCAAGTACAAAATGTCCATGATGTTGAAGTTGGGTATAACATCTTTGGAAGTTGATGAATAAAATTACATTGAATACGACGCACATTGCATCATTTGGCATAGTTCATAGCATCATCAACCTTGTTTAACAAATAACCATGAATTTTAGTTATAAATGTAGCTTGAAGTTGGAGTGGTGGATTCTGCATACAATGGCACATATTTCTTAAAGTGGTTGTTTTACTTCTTCATTAGATGAGCATCAAAGTAAGATTTTATCATATGAGGCATTGTGTATGAAGATAAAACATGGAAATTGACACTGAATTTTGGCTTGCAATCATCAATCAAGGGGCGTCTCACCCATTAGAACATAATCTACAAAAGTTGTCACTAGTCCATGGAATTTGATTCAATAGCCAATAGCTTCACACTTTTCAGTAGCATTTGTTTCTTGCATTGAACTTTCAAAGTCTTTGATTTCTTTGTGCAGTATTAAACATTGCTTTCAAATAATGACTTTGAGTTTGTGTTTGTCATTAGTAGCCAAAATTGCAACATGCTTGGCTAGAGCATATGCATAGTTATTTTAATGTCTAGGCATATGTGAAATAACAACATAGTCAAACCTTTTCATTACTTGCTGGACTTTATCATGATATAACTACAATTTGTCTTTGCAAACATCGTATTGGCCTATGATTTGCAAGATGATGAGTTGTGAGTCACTGTTTATGCATAATTGATTGATCTTTACATTGGATGTGTTTTTAAGGTGTAAGATAAGGGATTTATATTTGGCTTCATTGTTGGTGCAATTGGGTACAATTTTGTAGGAAATTGGTAGAATGTATTTATCAGGAGAGATGAGAATAAATTCAAGTTCTGTGCCTTGGAATTGGGAAATGATAATTCCCAAAAGGAGTTAGTCATGATAACAATGATATTTTCATCTAAAAAATCATTGTTTAGTGGTATATCAGTAGCAAATGGGGTGGGCTGTCCTTTTACTAACATTTTAAAGACATAGGTGATCTCAATGTCTGATAATAATAGTAACCATTTGGTGAGGAATCTTGACAAGGAAGGCATAATCATTAGGTATTTCACACGATTAGCCTTGGAAATTGGGCATATTAGATGAGATGTAGGGTATTGGTAACAAGGACTTTTTCATCTATGAAATCATTGTTTAATGGTATCTTAGTAGTGATGGGGTGGGGTGTCCTTTTACTGCCTTTTGAGAGACATAGGTGATCTCAACATTTAGAAAGGAAGGCTCAGTCATTAGGTATTTTAGAGGATTATCCTTGGAAATGAGGCATATTGGATGAGATGTAAGGTACAATTGGAGTTTTTTAAAATGAATATTAAGGCAAGACAGACTTTTCAATTGGAGAATAACATGCCTTAGTACTAACCATAGTACAAATTAAATCGTAAAGTGTATTTTCATTGACTTCATTTAATTGGGGTACAGAATGATCAAAACATGCTATATAAATGTTAAAAGTCCATCATCCTTAGGGATTGTTAGCATAGGTCAATTTATTAAATATCTTTTAATGCTATCAAAGATAGCTTGGCTAGCATCCCATATAAATGGGACATTCTTTTTCATCAACTGTGAAAATGGTCAACATCTCCTAGATAGATTGTCTAATATAGGCCAATTAGCCTCGATGACTTCTGATTTTGTGTCAATTGGTGGGAGGCAACATATATTGAATTTTCTTTATTTCCATTTGCTAATTTTGACCTCTCAATGTGGAACAATGAAGCCAATAAATTTTCCAAAGCTTTCTCCTAAAGCACATTAGAGACGATTCATCTTAAGTTGGTGTTTTCATAAATGATAAAATCATCATCATCATCATCATCATCATCATCATCATCATCATCATCATCATCATCATCATCATCATCAAGACCTTATCATAAATGATAAAATGCAACCCATAAATATTTATGTGCAATTGAGATTGTCTAGATTTAAATATGAGACCATCAAAGTAGCACTCAAGTTTGGCATGGATGAGGCCCTCAAATATCATGGTTATGGCCTGTTGGTAAGTTGCGTAAGTATTTTTAAAACTAAAGGGCATAACTTTGTAATGGAAAATTCCTTTAGGTGTTTAGAGTGCCAAACATTCTTCATCTCAATGATCTACTTTGATTTGATTATATCCATAAAATATATCCATGAAAGACAATCTTTCATAGCTAACAATATCATCTATGAGTATTTTTGTAATTGGCAAAGAGAAGTTGATTCATAACACATGCAACATTTAAGTTGTAAAAATTAATACACAAGTGAATTTGGCTATTCTTCCTTTGGACTAAAACAATATTAGTGATTGACTTAGAATACTTAACGTCACTAATAAAATTGTGTTTTATTAGTTTTTCCCACTCCAAACTTCATTTGTTGTTGTAATTCAAGCTTGAAGCACCTCTGTGGCTATTTTATAGAATGTTTATGGAATTCTAACTAATTTATGTTAGCTACTCTTGGGTCTAACCAAGGCATTTCATGATACATCCAAGCATAGACGTCTTTGTTATGTTTAAGTAAAGTGAGATAATCTTGCTTCTCTTGTTAAGATAAGGAAGTGCTTACAAAGTAAGCCTCAGATCTCCCAAAGTGCCTAGATTGATTTCTTGCAAGTCGTCAACATTATCATGTCCACAATATTCTAATGCCTTTGGAGTGAGAACGATGGCCTCAAGTTCATCTTTCTGGAAAGAGGTGCTGTCCTTTGATTGCATCGTTGAAGGGGAAGCATTGTTAAACTTTGAAATGGTGATGGTATTTGTGCTTGCAAGAGTAATGGCTAGCTTGAATTTTGGATAGTCAATACCATTATTAGATGGTTGGAGTCTAGTTCCTTGATGCATAACATATCTCTAGCTCTTTGTAAAAATGACTTCATATGGTAGTGGGGCTCTTGCAAATCTGGATAGACACTGATTCTTCTCATCATATGTTTTGATTACTTGCTATAGCATGATGAGGGTGAATTCCTAGATTCCCATGCTAGTAAGGCCTCAACCTATTCTAGAGGATCTTGGTTATCAAAACCATCCAAGGGAGATAATGGTTCATTGGTACTATTGAGCCAGTGAGAGCTTATTTGTCAAAATACACTGTTGGGCTTCAGAAGGCTTCGTGAGATAAAACCCAACTTTGCCTAGATGGGATTTTTCAACCTTAAAAGGACAAGAGTCAGCCCAAACACATTTCTCAATACCATCTATAATATATTTAAAATGATAATAGAAGGTTAATGTGATTATTCGATTATCATGTAACCATGGAAGTCCTAACAATGCATTATTTGGTGCATCAACATCCATTACGTTCAACACAGAGAGTTTATATCCCCTATTGTAAGTTTTAGATGAGTTATTCCAACCACTTTGGTCAGAACATTGAACCTTGAGGTTGTTCTAAGTAAGGTCTTTCTTGCTCAAACCATGAGAGGGCAATATCCATGAGGGAAGTAAACCTTGAGGTTGTTCTAAGTAGACCTTGGGTCAATAATGATTTTTGTACCCACTTTATTGGATAATTTAGTGAATACAAATAAGGGTCTATTATGAGATTTCATGGGAGACTGGATATCTCTATCATTGAAAGTGATGGATGCGAATGCACTTAGGCACTCATACTCACCTGCATTCACTTAGTGAAATTCATTAGTTTGCAAATCAAGATCATTTATGTTGTTTAATGAGTGCACAATGCAACTCTAGTGATATCATTAGTGCATTGTATACTCTAATAGAATGAAGACTTTTTTAAAATGCGTAGCAACATTATATTGAGTGGAAATAGGATTCACCCTTACTTCTTGTGGTACACTACCTAGAACTTGTCATTGTTGATGTTGTAGCTGTAGTTGAGATGCTACTCTAGCCATTAGTTATTACCCTAACCTCAACCTAAGTTGTAATTATGGAGGGGTGTTAATGTAAAAAAAGGAGTTATAAAGCATAATGCATTATTTCCAAAAAAATGAAAGCTACAGGCTACACTACTTTGAATAGAGATGTATACATACTCATTTTACATGGTCTCACTGATGCTCTTGCTATCTCCACCCCCATGAGCATCATATGGTCAAAAGCCTTCTCAAGTAATTGATTTAAGGGTCAATAGAAAATTGATATGAGCATTGATTCTGGAGCATCATGTGAAAGTTATGGTATACATGGGACAACATTGTATGCATTCCTACCTTGCCTTCTCACTTGGTGGTGGTGATCAATGTCGTGGAGATCCACATCATGTATCCATTTGTGATCATGGTGCTAGTAATGAGTAGTGTGTCTACCATGGAGGCAATGACATACTTTGAAGTGTAGAGGAAAGTCGCTTGAAGATTGAAGGAGACTCTTCCTACTCTTGTGGAAAGTCTACAACTTCAAATGTGATAGGGCTAGGCGGAGCTTCTCTCATATTAACCATTAGGTAGTTGACACTTGGAGGACATATTGAGTAACAGTTCTCATATTATACTAGCATAAAATTATCTAACATTCAAGGTTACAGAGAGGATGGGGTATACTTTGGTGTGGCTGGCATGCAAATCGTAGATGTTGGTATATATGCCAGAGTATATTCCTGCAATGGTGATAATGATAACTGTCTCTACACACTGTGATGGTATTAGCTAGCTTATAAGTGTTCAATTTTGTAAAAGAGTACCAAATTAGTTGCCCATATGTTATAACTTATAGTGTTCAATTAGGATTTTTACCCAAAATTTTGTAACACATGCATTTCTGACCTAATGATTAAAATTTTTGATATTTTGTAGGTTCAAAAGCTAATCTAGAGTAAGTATGAGAATCATCATAATTTTTTAGTATTCAATTATTTTGTTTACTCTTTTGTAGGAAGAGAGAAAATGATCCAACGACCTTATTGCCCTTCATAGAGTTTCTCATAGCTCAAGCTATGTGGTTAGCTCGCCAGGGGTTGCAAGGTGTAGTGCACCCCTATTCGGGGGTGTGAGGGTGGACCCCCTGAAAGACATTGGAAGAACACAAAGGTGCTAGAAATGGTCCATGGAAAATCATGCATTTCCACCAAATTTACATGGGAGGCATTCAAGCTACCTAAGCCATTAAAGCCATGAAGAAGGGTGATGAGCCATACAAGCTACTTAAATGTTGAAGCTAAGCAATGAAGCCACTTAAGCTGCCAAGGAATGAGCCATCAAAGTGAGCCATTAAACCAAGGAGGACTGCCACATGGAGTCACACAATTGGAGTATCAATTGAAGCAACTTTCCTATGTTAAAAGTGTGATTTTTAAGAGATTTTATGCAATTAATGTAAAAGATAAGATGATCATGCATTAAGTGATCCATCGACATAGAAGACTCCACATTCCTAATCCATTTCCCACACTTAATCCACCCTCCATCTTAAGGTTACAAGAAATTTACATTAAAGAGGGAGGCACCTCGTCAAAATTGGTACCTCTCTTTTGTTGAAGTGCTTAAAGTCAAGTGGTTTCCTAAGATGGAAACCCTAAGTCTAAGTCAATCCAAAACAGTCCAAACCCTAGATCTTAGAATTTTCCACCACTTTTCATTCCCCATTTCATCCTTTCATCTCACCACTCAATTAAGAGGGTGGAGGACAATATTCCCAAAATGGAAAAGGATGCCTCCCCCTCACCCCTTTCTAATTTAGAAACCAGCCATCTCATATTTATTTCTCTCTCTTATGTCATCTTTAATGACATCATTCCTACCTAAATTTTCTCTTCTTAACCTTCCTCATTCAATACCCTAACCATAGAGCTACTTTCCTCATAGATTCACCTTTTCTTAATTTAGGAACCCACTCATCTATATATACCCCTATGTTTCATACGAATTTTTCAAGTAGAAGTTGGATGAAACAACCATGAAAGGAGCACTCTACCTTGGGATCATTTGAAGCTTTGGATTTAGGACTTCTTTGGTGCTTTTCTTCCTTCATTCTTGTTTTATCCTCTTGCTTGTTTTCTCTCCAATTCAAGTTAGTAATTCACTTGTTTTGATTTAGTTTCATTGCTCTAGGTTTCCCTTGTTTTGTTCTTGAGATTACATGCAACTTTCTAGCCTTCAATTCCCCTCATTTCTTGCTTCAATTCTTTAGTTTTTCTTTGTTAGTCAACCAAGATTTAAGCTAGTTATTCTTTGGTAGTGACAGCCAAGAGAATAGCTAGCTTAGAACTTGAAAATCCCCTCTTGAACTCCATGTTTTTTTTCCTTGTTCACCACTTTAGTTTAGGTCCATTTTTCCTTAGCTAGCTCACCCTTTTAGCCTTCTTTCCTCTCAAATTCCTTTTCTAGGTTTTATTTACATATCATTATACTTTATATTGAAGTTTTTTGGCAGTTTGGATATAGTTTTGCAAGCTTGAATTGTGTACAATTTTTAGAATTTGGAGACAAATTTTATGTGCATAATTTTGGTGTTATTTAGAAGTGAATCAATAAAGTTCTTTAAGGTTTTGTGTCATGGAATGTTTTGTTGCATAAAAGTTGTAGTTTCAATTGCTTTCTTATACTTGATTTGTTTGATGTTCTTAGGTAGTTGAGATCGAGAATTTTTCTCCTCTTAACTTTCTACTTTGTTTTTGGCTATCTAAACACCTTATTTTCTTATATCCTTAGGAACCCATTTATCTTTATTAGATATATTAATTAGTTTACATGATATTTCACTTTAGATTCCATCAATTCTAGTCACTTTTGTACCCTAGAACCATGCATACAATCCATGGATCATACACATAGTACTAGGTAAATTTCCTTTTTGGTTTTTTCTTAGTTTAGTTGCATAATTTAGTTTTATTAATGGCTAATTCATTGTTTCTACCTTAATTTTGGTTTAGAATGTTTCCTTCTTGATTTTAGGAAAGTTCCACTATTGCAAAGTTTTAGGATTTAGAAAGTGTTAAATTTAGAAAGTCTCTCACATTATAGTTTTCATTCACATGCATGTTTCTAATTTCTTGTTAAAATTAGTTATATCTCATTGGTTACTTGTTTTTTTCATGTTAGTTAGGAGGTTTCCTAATTTTTTTTAGAAATTTCTAATTTTAGAAATTTTCTAATTCTAGTTTAGGAAAGTGTTAATTGATGAAAGTTTCCATTTTAGTAGTTTTCTTAAGTTAGTTGCTTAAATTAATTCATACATGTTTTGCATTAGTTTTATTTAGTTTCTGGAGTGTTAGTTAGGTAATTTTTCATTCTAATTGAATAAATTTATTTTTAGAAAGTTTCCTTTAGTTGTAATTTAAGCATGTTTCCCATTTTGCTTAGTTTCCTAGTTTAATCATCAAACCTTCTCTCACTGGTTGAAGACTAAGTGATCTAAATAAAATTCAGTCCATTACAAATTTATGAGATTCCTCATGGCATTGACCTTGCTTACATGAAACTACTACATGGATTTGTGTGCTTTGTGAGTAATTTTAAAGCAGCACCACTGACCATAAGTCATATTTGCTTAGGTAATATGTTGCTTTGAGGTGAGTCAAATGAGATAGAAAGGGGGAGGCATCCACTTGAGTTCTCCTTCTGTTGATGATGATTTCCAATCATCACTAATGTCAACTTTTGGTGAAGGCCTTGGAGTAGGCGGTCTACAGATGCACTTCTGATGCAGTTTCAATGGTCCATATCAATTTGAAGTTATTCATTAAAAAGATAGACTCATCTTTCATCTTCCTACTTAGATCTAGAACTTGAGTCATGATTTATTGGTTTTCATAGCATGTGGCAAAATTAGACCCAACTTTGTAGTAGTTTTGAGATTCATTTGTGCCACTATGTATGATAAGTAGACTTTTGCTTCTTTCTCTGGCTACTACTTATAGAAACTTATTTATGGTAACTTTTCCAAGGACTGCTAGTTGCAAGTTGGATATAAATGCTATCATCTTCCAATTCATAATCATATTTCAACTCTAAATCCTATAGGGGAAGATTCATCACCTCTTGGGGATTGGGCCAAGTTCTGTTTGGCACTCTAGGCATGTCAGGGTATGTACAAACCATATTATAGTCTTCCTTACCATAAAAATGGATATGGATAGTGTAGAAGGTAATTCAAATATCACTAATTGGGAAGTTAAGATATCTATGGATTGCTTTAAGGCTTTTCCTAGAGCTTCATGTAGGTGTATGACAGTTGAAAATTTTGGGGTTTGTAGTTCCTGAAATGGATTCTAGTGAGGAACTGTAGTGGCCATATTAAAAGAAGCTTTGGGTTACTTATCTCTCTTTACCTCCAAGGTTCTATCATCAATGAGATACTACATCTTATTATTGAGTAAATAATAGTCCTTAAGGTTATAGCAAATGAGCCCTTGATATGGATAGCACATTAGGTCATTATCCTTATTAGACTCCTTGGATCTCTTAGTCTCCAATAGTTTAAGAGGTGTGGTTTCCAAGAGATCTCTAAATATGAGTGAGACATCTAGGTCCAAGAAGATATACTTCCTTTGTTGTCTAGATGGTCTTTGGTTGCATCTCTTCACTTCTTGCAATAACGAACACAAGATCTCGTCAGATGTAAGAGCTTATCAGAACATCATTGGGATATCTTTTGGAAAAAATTCTCAATTATTGTGCCTAAGACATTAAGTCTTCAAAATTTTTGAACACATTATTTAGTAGTGAGAATGCAATATTGCTATTTAAATTCTTGGTGCACATTTGCACCACTTCCTTTTGTATGAGCTGTTGAGTAGACTCGTGTCCCTCCATCATGAGATAAAGTCACCACTATCCTTGTTAGGTTCATAGCTTTTTTGGACAGCTCTATAATAGTCACATTCCTCTGTGTTGTAAAATTGGGTGATAGATTGTTTCTGCTTATGCTCCCAATCGAGGATAGTGTTGGGGCCTAGATTGTTGAATTAGTTGAAGGCCCTTCCTCAAAGGATTTTGGTAAATTCCTTTAGTAGTAGGAAGCCATTCTTGTCTATGTTTCCCCACATAGCAATGAAGTGTGCTAAGTTTTTCTTTAGAACTTCCCAATCCATCATGTATGCAAAAGTCAAACCTCTTGTAACTAGTAGGGAAGGCTACATCATTTATCTCAGGTTGATATGGTTTCTGACAAGGAGAAATGTTGAAAGGATACAAGACATTGAGCTTATATCAGGTTTCATTAATTAACCTCCTTATTGATCTAAGAGTGATGTGATTTCCCCCAATGTGGATTTGAAAGGAACTAATCGATTGGCCTTAATGCTTTCCAGCATTACATTTGTCTCTAACATCTTTTATTAAAATTCACAGCATTGATAGTACAAGGGTGTGGTGGCCTACTCATCATAACGACAATTGGCTAAGGTGTGAGTGAAGGGAAATTCCTCTTCACTAAATGAAAGGGTTCTTTAATTCTAACTATTGACATGGCATGCTTATTAATTTTAAAAATGAATATGAATCTTCCTCTAATAGACTTCTTTCCAATGCCTTTGAACCTAGCATTGTTCCGACATGTATTTATCATGGACATCCTACTTGGCTTTTGCATAAGTACGAAGGGAGGTAAGAACCTTCTCCCTCATGACATGGCTAGTGTAGTGTGCTAAATCTATGAATGGTTTAGCCTATTTAGAGGGAAAGTTCTTAGTTGATACTCAACAATTGCTTTCTTCTGTGAGTCAAATGATGACTTAATGGGAGGTGCAATCTTTCTAGCTTGGATCTCTTTTAATTTCCGCACAGTGTTGAAGTATATTTCTCTAGGCCTTTGTTAGCCTTATTATAAGTTGTTAAGGCAATATTCATATGCCTTTTTAAGGATGATAAACATAGTTTGTATAGCAGGTTGGTCCTTGTTTGATAGGTATGAGTTGTTGTTACCTTAGGGGGAGAATTGGATGATTCCCTATACAACAAGATTATTAGAGAAGAAAACCTTGGATTTATTCAAAGATGGGCTAGGAGAGCCCTTAACATCCTTTTTGAGAAAATCTAACCTTTTAAAAATTATTGGTGCATAGACACCCTAAGTGTGGATGGAGGTCCAGCACTAGTCTTATCCCTCAACTCCTTTGGAGGAGGGAGATTGATCATGATTGGTACCTTCATAGTGGCACCGTTTGTTAGTTCTTACACCATGAGATGGTGCAACCTTAATTTAAGTTCTTGGGTTACTGACTTGTGAAGGGGAGCTCAGACTATTATTAGTATATTTTACAGCTCGTTGAATGGTGCACCCTTGACAGTGTAAGAGGACCTACCACTTTAAGGAGGGGAACTAGTGTAATTGTTAGCATTTTTAATAAAACCTTTTAGATTTTACACCCTTAATGGGGGATGTGGAGCTAGTTCCTTGAAGAGGGGAGCTGGTACCTTGGCCTTAAGCTTCACTTGAGTGGCAGATATGCTGATCACTCCTATGGGGGTGTTGATAAAGATGTTCCCATGAGGAAGCCATTGGTGTTCATTGTAAAGATGTAAACTAATGATAGAAAACACCCACAATAGATAAGACTAATGTTGTTTGCATGTCCTGCTCTATCAATGTATCATTATTTACAGATGTTACATGATACAATTTCCTTATTATAAGATTGCAAATAAGTTAAGATTACAATAAATCAATTTAATCCACTTTCCTCATTAGAAGATTATAAATATGATTGTTGCAAAAATTCAATCAATGTAAAATCAAAGATTAGATGGAATGCCTATTACAATTATAATAGTTATGAAAGGATATGACCATGATATTTAGGGATTCTATCTTAAGTGGCACCGTTTGTTAGTTCTTACACCATGAGATGGTGCAACCTTAATTTAAGTTCTTGGGTTACTGACTTGTGAAGGGGAGCTCAGACTATTATTAGTATATTTTACAGCTCGTTGAATGGTGCACCCTTGACAGTGTAAGAGGACCTACCACTTTAAGGAGGGGAACTAGTGTAATTGTTAGCATTTTTAATAAAACCTTTTAGATTTTACACCCTTAATGGGGGATGTGGAGCTAGTTCCTTGAAGAGGGGAGCTGGTACCTTGGCCTTAAGCTTCACTTGAGTGGCAGATATGCTGATCACTCCTATGGGGGTGTTGATAAAGATGTTCCCATGAGGAAGCCATTGGTGTTCATTGTAAAGATGTAAACTAATGATAGAAAACACCCACAATAGATAAGACTAATGTTGTTTGCATGTCCTGCTCTATCAATGTATCATTATTTACAGATGTTACATGATACAATTTCCTTATTATAAGATTGCAAATAAGTTAAGATTACAATAAATCAATTTAATCCACTTTCCTCATTAGAAGATTATAAATATGATTGTTGCAAAAATTCAATCAATGTAAAATCAAAGATTAGATGGAATGCCTATTACAATTATAATAGTTATGAAAGGATATGACCATGATATTTAGGGATTCTATCTTAAGACTATTATAATAGCTATGAAAGGATATGACCTTGATATTTAGGGTTCCTATTTTAACATTGTTATAATAGCTCTAAAATGAAAGGATATCCCCCTAATCTTTTGGGATCCTATGTCAACACAATCCCTAAAGCTAGTGAGAATATATTCTCCATTCTTGGCTTTCTTTGAATTGAATGGAAAGTAGAACTCAATAACCCCTTTGTGAGAAAATCAACAAGTCAATTTTTAGAAGAGACATAAGGAATGCAAATCTCTTCATTTTCCCAATTTTATTTTATGAAATGCTGATCTATTTCCATGAGTTTTTCTTGATCATGGTCGAATAAATTATGCACAATGCTTATGGTAGATTTGTTGTTACAGTACAACCTCATAGGCCCTTCTAATTTTATTCTATTTCAATGCTTGATTTGGCAACCATAGATTGCTTCTTTCTTCTCTTAGTGACATGATTACCCTTAATAGATGTACAATATACACAAGTGGAAAATCGATTTATGATTGACCTAGGCTGCTCCAAATTAGTACACCCTTTAACATTTATTTTCTCATTTTTCTTAAAAAAAAAAAAGAAATCTTTCCTAGGTGCTTACTTTATTTACCTAAGGATTCGATGGACAACTTCCATGTGTTTTTCATGTAGACTATCCATAAATTGACTAATTACACTTATTGCATATGCTATGTCTGGATGGATATAAGAAATATAAATTAGTCTTCCAACAAATTTTTGGTACCTTTCGTTATCAGCCCCTAGTTCATCATGGTCATATCCAAGCTTATGATTTGGACCAATGGGATTCTCAGTAGGTTTGCAACATAGCATCCTAGCCTCCTTTAGTAGATCGATTTTGTATTTGACATGAGATAAGAAAATACATGTTCTAGAGTGGGAAACCTCTATCACAAGAAATTATTTAAGCCTTCCCAAATATTTGATCTTAAATTTGCTCGCCAAATATTGCTTCACAATTATGTCATCTACATAGACAATTACAGTAATCACTTTAATTGGATCTTTTGTTTGATGAAAATTGTGTTCACCTTGACTTTGTCTACACCTGAAACACAACATTGCCTTTGTGAATCTATTGAACTATGCTCTAGGAGATTGTTTGAGGTTGTGTACATATTTTTTCAAATAACAAACTTTTCCTTCCTTTTGGTTATTGATACCAGGTGGAATCTACAAGTAGACTTCCTCATCTAGATCCCATGAAGGAATTCATTTTTCACATCAAATTGTTACAAATTTTAGTTCATGTTATCAGCAAGAGAAATAAAAATTCTAATGCTATTGATTTTGGCTTCTGGGGCAAACGCTTTATAATAGTCTATCTAGTACACTAGAGCGATGCCCATAAACACTAATCTGGCTTTATATCTTTCCAAAGACGCTTCAACTTTGTGTTTGAGTGTGAAGATTCATTTACATCCCACATGTTTCTTCCCTTCTAGCAACTCCATTATCTCCTAAGTATCATTCCTTTACAAGAATCTCATCTCCTCCATCAAAGCTTCTTTCCATTTTGACTTATTTAGTCTCTTATTGATATTTTTGGTGATTTCTATGATGGATGAGTGAGAGACAAAAGAATTAATAGTGGGAGATAGCTTATGATTTGATACAAACTTAGATAGGTTGCTGGGTGGAAGTTCTTTTCTTTTTCTAAAGGAAATGGGTAGGAATATAAAATCATTGGAAGTACATGAATCAACTATGAGAGGAATAGTGTTACTTGGTTTTGGTTCAAATGTTTGAGCATGCATTGATTTTGGTGAAGATTCTTTCCTCCTTGAGCAGACTTAGACTCAATTTGGGTGATGTAAATCACGGGCCAGCAAATTATGAGAAAGTCCAATTTATTCATATTCAAATCTTAAAATGGTCTGCGAGGAAGAAATGGGTGGTAGGGAAGAAGAAGAATATTGAGTGTTTGGTAGGTCTTCGATTAATAAAGGAAGTACATATTTCTCACTATCTTCGTATATGTTCTCAAAGTAAAGATAATTTTGTGAGAAATGTAACAACCACAATTTTTATGAATATAATTGAATTATTAAAAATTTAAAAGTTAATTTTAAAAGTGGAACTAGAACTTTGAGTTCCAGGAAAATTCATTTGTTATTAAAATAAAATTAAGACTTAAAACTTGGATATTTTTAATGTACTTGAAAAATCAATCATTATGATTGTAAGTACGTCAAATTCTGAGTTTGGATGAAAAATCCTTATTTTTCTCATTTTGAAGGACAAAAGGCTAAAATGGTAATTTTACTAATAATCGAGACCTAAGACATCAAAATTTAGAATTTACATAGAAATACAAATCCAATGCCACTAAGTACTCTCAATTCCGAGTCAGGGAGAATAAAATGAATTTTTCTCCATAAAAGGGCAAAATGATCTTTTTACACCTCTGTGGGACTCACAAAGGGATCCAATGGCCAAAAAACATGTCATCATGAGTCAAACCACTACTAGCTGCTAGGTAACAGGGGTGGGCCGATCATCCATTTTGTCTTTTTCTGTCCGGATGATCTGAGCCGTCTAGTTTCTGAATTGAAAACTTATTTCTTCAATTAAGAGCTCAATTTAGATCTGAAAGTTTCTATAGATTCCTTGTTACTTGCGTAAGTTAAATCATAAGATTTAGGCTTATAATGGAAATTATTTGTGATAATTACTAAAATCCATTCCAACAGTATTGGATAATGATCAAGACGATCTCAAAATAGAGATCTGAACTGATGGATGGGTTCAGGGGCTCCCAAAACCTTAAGGACCATGATCACAGTAAAATTTCTGAGTTTCTAGATCAAGTAAAGATACAAAAATAGTAAGATCAAATTTAAGCCCTTAAAATGGGTTGAAATCTTAAAATCCTAATTCTGATCCCAATTTAACTCCAAATTGAGATCAGAAAGTTTGGGTTGGATTTCTCTTGATGAGTAGAACCTATTGAACTTAGAAAATTTATGTTTTTATGCATGTAAAAATCTGTTAATAAAGAAAGTATTACTGATTCCCATGATTAGTAAAATTTGGAATGATCAAACTCTATAATTCTAATCCACTAATGATTTTATGATTTTAAACATGGAATCAATGATTAGAAGTGACTGATTTGTGTTTAATTAAGAGATTTAGCCTTAAAAGTAGTAAGATCCATAAAAATGAGTGGTAATCTCCTTGATCAAGGATGATTGGATAGTATGGATGTATTTGTATGAAGATATGAAGTTAATATCATATGGATTGATGGACTTGATGATATGATTTGGGATAGATTAAGATCTATGCCCTTTAATTGGATAAATGACTTAAGATCTTCTTGATCTGTTGGATAAAGAAGGATCAGATCATTGGATGAGATGCATCGCTATAGATCAAATCTAGATCATTAGATTAGATAATCCAAACCCTTGATCAAATATGATTCAAGAAAAAGAACTAGAATCGTCCTCCTTAGGGATGATCAAATAACCAAACTTAGATCAAAGAAGAACTAGATGATAGAAGATCTATGCCCTTGATCTTTATCAACAAGAATAGATTGTTGATCAAAGGATCTATGAAAGATCAAAATCAAAAAGATAGATACACAAAGACTCAAAGATAGAAAATACTTAGATTTGAAAGATTAGAATATGATTCTAACCATCAGATCTATTGATCAATAGGATAAATACTATCTATGGAAGATAGATTATATGTATGATAGAAACACAAGACAGATCTAGATCCTTTATATCAAAGGACAAGATTAGATAAGGAATATATATAGGAGATTATCCAAAATTGTACAAATAATGACAGTATGTATGTATTTACAGATTACATATGTCAATCATGGAGGATTTGAAGGAATGGATCACTACATGAAGGTAGGTGGAACTTTAAGAATACAAGACCTATGGTCTATGGAATTGTTGTTATTCATAGACATTATAATGCTTAAGGATGATAATATGTTTAGTTACATTTGAATCATAATTAATGCATATGAGATAGAAATAACTGTTGAAATTAGATGGAATACATAATAAATACCTTGTTATCATTTATACGAATACCAAATTAAAGGAAATGGGGATCATTTAAAATAAATGATTAATCCTTAAACTTATAAGAATATGGGTATCATTCATTGTAAATGAGGATCATACTGCAGCATGGTAGTCCTTGAGTATTTTGCATATGATGCATGGCATAGTGAGATACAAATACTACCTTAATGAGGGAGTATTTTTCTAGCAAAAGTCTGGATGATTTATCAACTTAGTATATCTAAGTATGGCTATTGATGTTTGAGATATTGACTATTTTTTCCTATTTTTTACTGTATCTATATATATATATATATACCTACGATATAGTGGTAAGTGGTTCAGAAATTATCATAGTGGATGTTACATGATAAATTTATGATTGAATGATCATATATGGTATGGTTCATGGAAATTGAAATATGTGATTAATATGAAATATGATGATTATGAATACTGTACTTGTGAATTATACAATTCTATTTGTTCTTCAATCCCCTACCAAGCATAGTTTGCTGAGATATTGTAAATGTTTGAATGTTTACAATATCTCAGACATAGAAAGAAAAGAATGGAGGGATACGACATGGGAAGGCGAAGACCATATTGTTGATCAAGACTATGTACATTTGTGAAAGGATTGGATTGTATTTTGATTTGTGTATTTTGGACATAAGATGTAATAAAGGGGCTATGTATGTGAACCACTGGATCGATCCTACAATTTTAATAAAATGAGTTTCTTTGGAAACATATGTTGCACACAAAATTATGTATGTATATGTGAGTGAAATGTGGCATTTGAGTTTTCTGAAAAGAATTTCAAAGAAAAAATTTCTGCTGCTTAAGTTTTTAAAATGTGTACAAAATTGGTCGACCACCATTTGGAAAGGATTAACGAAAATATATTTCAAAAACCTGGGTCACCACAGTTGGTATCAGAGTAGGTTCATCCAGTCACTTGTAGCCCCTTATGTCCAATATGATTATGACAATCCAAGTTGAAGATGAGAAATAGTGAGTGAATAGAGAAATAGGAGAGACTTATTAGTTGAGAATGAGTATAAAGAGACTTGACTTATTAGTTAAGGATGAGTATAGAAAGAGTAGCCTTATTGGTTGAGAATGAGTATAGAAAGAGTTGACTCATTAGTGATGGATGAGTATAGAAAGAGTTAAACTCATTAGTTGAGGATGAGCATAGAAAGAGTCAGTGAAATGAAGGAATAGTATAGTACAAGTAGATATTACTTAGCAAAAGGACTAGAAATACTACTTAGTAGTAAGAATCCCACTAGAGGGAACAGTAAGTTATAGAAATCAATAAGGAAAACATTACAATAGATAATGATGTAATATATGATATTCAAGTCTAATCTGAAGTCTTAGGTAAACATATATATAAATATATATATATATATATGTAGAAATAAAGTACACCAATATTAGTACAAATATAACCATTATTAAGTGAAATAATAGAGATTAAGAGAAAGAAGTGATAATTGGAAAAATATGATGAAAATAGTGTAGAAGGAAAAACTTCAACCTTTATAGGAAAAGTGAAATAGAAATTCATGAGAAATAGGTGCTAAAGATGAAACCTTAGAATTATTATAAATTTCTAAAATAATAATAAATATATAAATAAATATAAATGTAAGAGTTATAATTGCTACATATACAATATTATGGAAATTAGTTAAATGGATTAAATCATCAAAATAGAGATGATATTACTTGAAAGGAATTTAAGGAGATAAGTGAGAAATTTCAAAATTTGCAAATGAGAGTAGTTTTAAATAAAGATGAATAAGGAGATAAGCAAGGATTTTCTCTCCAAAATGAGTAAAGGAAAAGGGTTTAATAAAAAGATGATAAAATTTTAGAACGTGAAGAGATTATCTTTAAAATTAGAATAAAATAAAAAGGAAGAAGAGAGTTAGATATGTTGAAAGAGTAAAAATATAATCCCAAACTTATTAAGAAAGATGATTAAATCATGAGAATATATGGTTAACAAAGAAATTATAGCCCTATATATGGTACAACAAATATGAAATCACTAAGTTAGAAATTATATTAGTATGATAAATCAATTGTGGAAATTAGCACAAAAGGATTATCAAGGATTATAGGGATATTGATATGATAACTTCGGTGATATTGAAAATAATTTTGGGACTATAGTATATAGAAGAACAGTTGGCATGGATGGTGAAATGATCTTGGAAAATAAAAGAAAAGTATTGATATGATGATTTAGGAAAATATAGTTATTGATTATCATAAAGAGGATTACATCTTATTGATCATGGCAAATAAAGAGCTATAGGTAAATAGAAATATTGATTCCACTTATATGATAGATTTGGTAATATTGAAAGATTTAAGAAATATAGTAAGGGGAAATATATTTTGGAGGAATGGTGAAATAAACAAATATTGGTAGCTAAACTTAAGTTTAAAGTTTGGAAAAAAATGAGATGATTATGAATAAGGTATGAATCTAGATTTAGGAGAATTAAGTGGTTAGAAATTTCAAGATATTTTGGAGATTTCAATCTAACATAAGAATGAATGAGGAAATATTTATAGTAGTTGAGGAAAACATGGTGAATGAAGACCTATAAACAAATATAGGCAACTAAACTTTAGTGTAAAATTTGGATAAATGATATGATTATGAATGAGTATGAATTCAAATTTTTGGAGAAATAAGTGGTTAGAAATTTTAAGATATTTTGAAGATTTTCAATCTAAAATGAGATTGAATGAGGAAATATCCATAGTAGTTAAGGAAAATGACATCAACTTATTTGAATGAGTTTAAAGAACAAATTTTAATGATTAGGAGTGATTATAGAAATTTACATTAGGGAGGTAACAAATATCCTTGGAAAAAGAAAAAGGACGGATCAATGTGAGGATGCATTGAACATAAATGATATTATTGAGGAAATTAAGTTCCCTTTTTCTCTATAAGGATGAGCATTTCCAAATTTATTGCCATAAATTGAGAATTGGAAATGAAACAACAAAGTACGAAATCAAAACAAATTTTGAGTTATATGAGTTGGATTAATGATATTCATGAATTTGAGGAGAATGAAATAGTAATGATATCTGCAAATGGATTTAAGGAAATCAAGAGCAGTTATAGAATATATGTTAGACACTTACAAAACTTGTCAACTATCTAGTAAGTGTACATGTTGATTGAAGAAAGCAATGTTTAGGGTCATATAAATTTTAAGGATGATATGGAATTTGACCCAACAAAGGTGGAATATGATACTAAAACATGAAATGATAATGACAATTAGAGAAATTTATCTCTTACTAATTGTATAACATAAGGACATTCTTTTAGTGCAATCTTGCCTTTGATTACATAAACCCTAAAGAGTTATGGTAGATTGTTGAGAATTGAATAATATATGATAAATTATAGAGTTTTTAACGGCTTGAGAGTGGATGACTACAAAGTCAATATGGAATCTTTTAATTGGAATTATCAAGAATACTTCAAATAAAGGGTTAGTATGATATGAAAAAGTTAGGAGGTATGCTTGAAAGAAGCATGAGGAAATGCATAATCTAGAAATTTTGAAACCAATGATATATATATATATATATAAATATATATGAAAGGGAAAGAGATAAATATTATCATGGATTGTAAGAAGTTTTAGAATATTGTTTCGAATATAGAAAGAGATAACGAAAGAGGATAAGGAATATATATGAAGGTTTAAATGACATTATCTGAGAAGGAAAAATGTAGAAAGTCAAGTATTATGAATAAAATGGAACACAAAGAGTGTTACAAAAACAATAGATGGGATGAGAACGAGGAAAGAATCATTATAAGGAAACTATTATTCAATGATAAGAAATTGTCAATGGAAGGAAATAGTAAAGAAGTATGAATTGTAGAGTAGAAATGAAGTAATCACTTCCAAATAATGAAAGAACAAGGAAAGAGATAATTACTTTCAAATATTGGAAGATTGTTACAAAGAACAATAGTTGAAATTATAGAATCCAATCAATATGTCATTTTGATAGATAGTCAAAGGACTACACATATTAGGAAAGCTATGTCAAAACTATAAATGTTGAAAAGGAATGAGGATGAGCAATAGAAGTTAGAATGGAAAAATATGAAGTATTGAAAGATTGGTGAAAATGAGGAGTAGAAATTTAGTATACCAGTCAAGTGAATAGAAGGTTTTGAAACAAAAGGATAACTTAGTTAAGAGTTATTAATCCTTTTGGAAAGTCTAGCATGAATCAGCTTAAGTGAATAATGCATTAGCAAGGTTAGTCATGTATGAGCATTTTAATATGTTAATAGATGAACCAACCATGTGATTTATACCTTCGAGGAGAAGGTAGTATGTGAAATGAGTGAAAGGAAATATAGATATCCTTTAGTAGCAAGGCCACATGAGTAAAGCCATGAAAGAGCTGTGAAAACTCATAAGTGAGTTGATATGCAAATTTCAAGGACTAAATTATTATAAGGGAGGAAGATTGTAACAACCCCAACTTTTATGAATATAATTGAATTATTAAAAATTTAAAAGTTAAAATTTTAAAAGTGGAACTATAACTTTAAGTTCTAGGAAAATTCACTTTTTATAAAAATAAAATTAAGACTTAAAACATGGATATTTGTAATATACTCAAAAAACCAACTAGAATGACTATAAGTACGTCGAATTTTGAGTTCAGATGAAAAATCCTTATTTTTTTTCCATTTTTAAGGATAAAAGGGCAAAATAGTAATTTTACTAATAACTGAGACTAAGACATCAGAATTTGGAATGTACTAGGAAATACAAATCCAATGCGACTAAGTACGCCCAATTCTGAGTCTAGAAGAATAAAATGAATTTTTCTCCATAAAAGGTAAAATGGTATTTTCACACCTCTGTAGGGCCCACAAAGGGATCCAACGGCTAGAAAACATGTCATTATGAGTCAAACCACTACTAGCTGCTGGTGGAGAAGGAGGTGGTAGTGGGATCCAAAGACAATTTAATAATAAAAAGAAATCAAACATGATAATTACAAGTAATCATGGAAAATTCAGAAATATCTATAAATAGCTCATAAAATTCCCAAAAATTCTCCTAATGTTCTTCACGAGGTCCCCTATAATACTCCAAAATCCCAGCTCCAGAATCCTCCCCCATCTCCCCCAATTTGTTTTTCTTTCTCTCTTTCTCTTTTATTCTCTGTGGGCATGTCCCTAGATGCACCCGGGCAGACGACCCCATGTCTGCATGAGGAGTGTCCAAGGGCGAGTCATCCCTGATGAACTAGGGTTTCTAACTAGGAAACTCTAATCCAATTAGCCATGGATTTCTACCCGTTAAAATAAAATCTTCACCATTGGATCTAGTTGGACATGGGTGATCTACAAAAGCCCTTTGGTTTCATGATGATCCGCCTCCTAGATCGTCAGGAAATCCCAAATGAAGAACAACTCTGGTACTAGTTACCATCTCTGGAGGAGTTTTCAAGCTATTCCGGCCAATCTAGTCATTAAACGGTGATCTTGCACTGTTGAATGTCTTCAGTACATGGTGATCTTCAAAAGTCCCATAGTCCTAAACCTTCTCCGGCAATGGACCTGGAGAAATCAAGCACTGTAAGCATTATTTAGCAACTAGGGTATTCTTTCACCAGTAAATCCCTCCTCCGGTTAAATTCCTTCCCCAAACCAGCACAGGTAGGCCACCTTCACTCTCTATTTTCATTTTTGGCATCACTTGGGTATTTTCTAACCACCAAAAGGTCTCCCCTAGCCATTGATCCATCAAAGATGATGGATCTGGCTTGGATGGTAGAGATCTAATCATAGACAACTCAGATGAAACTTCTGAGCAATTGGGGCACAAAACCAAAGGAGATGAAATTTGGGCTTTAATCATGATAGAGGGAGGAGATTCGATGATGGGCGATCCAACGGTCCAGATGTGGATAGTCTTGCTTATCGCTAGTCACCAATCCCTTGTGACAGGTAATCCCAAGTAACAGGGGTGGGCCGACTGGTCATTTTGTTGTTTTCTGTTGGGATGATCTCAGCCGTCCAATTTTTGAACTGAAAGCTTATTTCTTCAATTAAGAGCTCAATTTAGCTCTGATTTTAGATTTGAAAGTTTCTATAGATTCCTTGTCACTTTTATAAGTTACTGAACTCATAAGATATAATTTTTCAATTGAAATTTTTTGTGATAATTATTAAAATCCATTCCAATAGTATTGGATCGTGACCAAGATGATCTCAAAATAGACATATGAACTGATGGATGGGTTCAGGAGGTCCCAAAACCCTAAGGACCATGATCACAATTAAATTTTTAGGTTTTTAGATCAAGCAAATATATAAAAATACTAAGATCAAATTTTAGCCCTTAAAATGAGCTAAAATCTTCAAATCCCATTTCTAATCTCAATTTAACTCCAAATTGAGATTGCAAAGTTGGGTTGGATTCCTCTTGATGAGTAGAACCTACTGAACTTGGAAATTTATGTTTTTATGCATGTAAAATTCTGTTAAGAAAGATAAGTATTACTAATTCCTATGATTAAAAAATTTAGAATGATCAAACTCTATAATTCAGATCCACTAATGATCTTGTGATTTTTAAACATGGAATCAATGGTTAGAAGTGACTAATCTATGTTTAATTAAGAGATCTAGTCTTAAAAGTGGTAAGATCCCTAAAAATGAATGGTAATCTCCTTGATCAAGGATGACTGGACAATATGGATGTATTTGGATGAAGATATGAAGTTAATATCATATGGATTGATGGGCTTGATGATGATGATTTGGGATAGATTTATGACCATTTTAGATAGAGTTATCATCTATGAGTATTTCACTTGAGACTAAGTAGAATTTATCATCTTTGCATAGATAAGACATCCAATCATTGGTTGATCTTCTTCTCTTTGGTTGAGTAGGAGAGAGAAAATAAGTAAAAGGTCTACATGTAGGTCCTGGTCTTTTTTTATTTTGAGAAGCTATCATTGTATATGAATTGTGCTTCTCTAATAAACTTCTTATGGTGATGAAATTTATGCATGGAGAGTTTGCCACATTTTCACCTTCATTTAAGGAGTTGTGCATGGGGTTTTTTACTATAACTTTAATAGTGACACCTAATGATTATTTTGAACCTCCAATAATCCATTTTTAGCATATATATAAAATCATAATGGTGTTTGGAAGGTGAAATTTCTATTTTAAGGGTAAATTTTTTAATTTTGTGCATTTTTTTCATTTGTACCTTGGACCCCCTAATTAGCGATAATTAAGTTATAGTTAGGTCTAAAACCTTTTAAACATTAGGGCATGCTTGTAATATTTCTATATATTTCTATATATATCGATATTCCCAAATTCTCTCCAATTACTTACCTTGTGTAGGAAATAAGAAGGTCTCTATTTGCTTATGGAAATGAGTTCTTTATTGCTAGTCAAGGATTGATTCACTTAACTAGTTCTATATCTCTAAATTTTGTTCTACATGTTCCCAATTAACATGTAATCTTATCTCAATCACAACGCTTACTAAAGACTTAAATT
The DNA here is from genome assembly GCA_035236585.1 of Warburgia ugandensis. Lineage (NCBI taxonomy): Eukaryota > Viridiplantae > Streptophyta > Magnoliopsida > Canellales > Canellaceae > Warburgia > Warburgia ugandensis. The sequence goes on from CP141130.1 coordinate 63,126,488, forward strand.
GTTTATTAGTTTTCTTTCCTTCTCATTGTGTTATATAGGACTAGGCTTTAGGGAAGATGATTGGGCATGCTAAAGAGAAAGGTGTACTTTATTTCCTTGATGCTGTAGGTTGAAATGATACTATCTCAAGCATGGCTTACTCACTCAAGGAATATAATATTTTACTTTAAGACAAACGCTTGGTCATCATTCACTCTCTAAAATGAAAAATAATTTCACTTTTTTTTTATTTAAAAAAAATACACTTTCATTATCAAATCTGTGAAATGGAAACACATAATAGAACAACTTTTAGTTAAATACATGAACAATATTCCTTAGCTTTTAGCGTTATTCATACTTGTTTGGGGAAAATAAAAAAATTTCAAACATCTCAGGACTCACTAGTTTTTCTTTTTTATTGACGATTGTATAAGGGTTACATGGATTTATCTTCTCGAAAAACAAATCTAAACTCAATCAAATTTTCCCATCTTTTGTAAGATTATTTACAATTAGTTTGGGGCCAAAGTCTAGATTTTTTTTTTAGATAATGGAAGAGAATAATTCAACAAGCCTCATGTTCAGATTATCCTCTACAAAATGGCATTATTGAGAGAAAAAACCATCAATTACTTAAGGTTGTTAGTGCTCTACTTTTCCAAATGAGAGTTCCAAAATATATTGGGGGGAAAGCCATTTTGACCTCCACCTATTTAATCAATAGGTTACCCTCTCGAGTCCTTAATTTTTAAACTCCAAGTGAGTATTTGAGTAATCTTTTTCCTTCATGCAAAATCATTGGGAATCTTTCTCCTAAAATATTCGTGTGTGTTTCTTTTGTGCATATTCATGATCAACATCGAACAAAACTTGATCCTAGAGCACTAACATGTGTCTTTCTTGGCTACTCACCTACTCAAAAGGGGTACAAATGCTATTAACCACCAATAAAAAGAATATATGTTACCATGGATGTTGATCTTTTTAAAAGTCAACCATATTTCTTGTGGCAACCCGGGTTTTTGAAATACATTTTTGTTAATCCTTTTCAAATGGTGGTCGACCAATTTTGCAAATATTTTGAAAACTTAAGCAACAAATTTTTTTTTCTTTGAAATTCTTTTCAGAAAACCCGAATGCCACATTTCACTCACATATACATACATAATTTTGTGTACAACATATGTTTCCAAAGAAACTCATTTTATTAAAATTGCAGGATCAATCCAGTGGCTCACATACACAACCCCTTTATTACATCTTATGTCCAAAATACACAAATCAAAATACAATTCAATCCTTTCACAAATGTACATAATCTTGATCAATAGTATGGTCTTCCTCCTTCCATGTCGTATCCCTCCATTCTTTTCTTTCTGTGTCTGAGATATTGTAAACATTCAAACATTTACAATATCTCAGCAAGCTATGCTTGGTAGGGGATTCAAGAACATATGGAATTGTATAATTCACAAGTACAGTATTCATAATCATCATATTCCATATTAATCACGTACTTCAATTTCCATGAACCATACCATATATGATCATTCAATCATAAATTTATCATGTAATATCCACTATGATAATTTCCAAACCACTCACCACTAGATACGGTCAAAAACCATGAAAAATAGTCAATATCTCAAACATCAATAACCATACTCAGATATATTAAGTTGATAAATCATCTAGACTTTTTCTAGGAAAATACTCCCTCATTAAGGTAGTATTGGCATCTCATTATACCATGCATCATATGCAAAATACTTAAGGACTACCATTCTGCAGTCTAATCTGTACTAGCGTGCTCGGATAACTTCCATGTTCACCACTAATACCATGGTGGAAAATATTGTGTCATTGCCTATATGGGGAGACAGGACTTTCACAGTGGGGCCTTCCCATAATTGCCCCACCCAACTTTTAGACTCTCTTTCGGCAAGGTATCAGAATATCATAAAATTTTGGGAAGCAGGTGGCCAAACCCTCATAACTTCCCTAGCATAGCATCCCCAGGCTTATGGCTATTTAAAAAAAAACCACAAGCCTCCATGCTTGTATCTAAAATACTTCTTGTACATCTCAGACGATATGTAGGTTTATATTATCATTCTCGTATTCAATATCCTCATAGTAAGGATATGATTTTATTTCTAGATTTAGGGATCCTCATTTACAATGAATGATACCCATATTGTTATAATTTTAAGGATTAATCATTTATTGTAAATGATCCCCATTTACTTTAATTTGGTATTCGTATACCAAATGTTATTAAGTGTAAGGATACTCATTTAATACAAATGATATCCATTATTATTATGTTCTTATCTAAGTTTAGGGGTAATTATAAATGATAACTAGGTATTTATTATGTATTCCATCTAATTTCAATAGTTACTTCTATCTCATATGCATGAATTATGATTCAAATGTAACTAAACATATTATCATCCTTAAGCACTATAATGTCTATGAATAACAACAATTCCATAGACCATAGGTCATGTATTCTTAAAGTTCCACCTACCTTCATGTAGTGATCCATTCCTTTAGATCCTCCATGATTGACGTATGTAATCTGTAAATACATACATACTATCATCATCTGAACAATTTTGGATAATCTCCTATCTATATTCTAATATGGTCCTTTAATATAAAGGATCTAGATCTGTCTTGTGTTCTGATCATCCATATAATCTATCTTCCACAGATAATATTTATCCTATTGATCAATAGATCTGACAATTAGAATGATCTTCTAGTCTTTCAGATCTAAGTATTTTCTATCTCTAAGTCTTTGTGTATCTATCTCTTTGATCTTGATCTTTCATAGATCTTTTGATCAACAATCTATTCTTTTTGATAAACTTCAAGGGCCTAGATCTTCTATCATCTAGTTCTTCTTTGATCTAAGTTTAGTTATTTGATCATCCTAAGGAGGTTGATCTTGGTTCTTTTCCTTGAATCATATTTGATCAAGGGTTTGGATTATCTAATCTAATGATCTAGATTTGATCAATAGCATACATATTAATAAACACGTATACTAAGTACAATACAATGCTATTATTCTTATTGTTCTTGATAATTCAAGATCCTATGGATCTTGTTTGATCTTGATTATCTTACTTACCATTTTTATGAAGATTAAATATTTTACTATCCTTTAATGCTCTTATTATTATTATTATTATTTAACCAGTTAATATTTTACTGGTTGAACATAGCTTATTTCATCCTAAGTATAGATTGCTCCCCTCATTTCCAATTGACTAAGGCTTACTAGTTGAATGGCTGAACATGAAGTGGTTACTTCAGTCCTCATGTAAGGAGGCATTTAGACGTAAGGGAAGAGCGAAGCTCTATTAGAAAACCCACTTAACCACGATGTTTAGCATTCATGAGTGTGTCCTTAGCTTAACCTTTAATAAGGTTTCTATGAGCATTTTAGATAGAGTAAGATCTACATGTCCTAAAGGGATCTCATCCATTCAAGATAGAGTAAGTATGATCTAAGGGATAAGAATGAAGTAAAGGAATGATCAAACCATAGCCACCTTTCCCATGTTGAAAATTCAAACCAAAACCCTAAGGAAAGGATGATCTTAACCATCCATTCTTATCCAAGGATCATCTCATCTTAGGATTTCTAAAAACATCATAGACACATCCATTTTAATTCCATGACCCCCTCCTTAGGACTTTCTAAATTTAGAAAATCTTAGATTCTCTTGGGATGCCAGATTTTAATGTAATTGGTTCAGTTCCTAAGCATCAACATCTTAGGATGTAATGCCCGTCATCCCCATCAATACAGGTGAGGGATCGAAATCCATTATTAATGAGTGCCTTCTTTTCTTTTTCTTTCACTCTCCTTCCCATCTATTTCATTCCCCACTAGTTCATTTTCTTTCTTCCACACGGAAAAATCTGCCTCCCCCTTTCAAATCCACTTTCTAATTTTATTTTTCCTAAGTTCCTTCCCTTTTAGGCTACATCCATCTTTCTCCTTTCTATTTCTTTCCTTTTCCCCATTTCTTTCCTTCTTCCCTTAGCCTTTCCTCTTCATATTTCTTTCCTTTCCCATCTTATTCCCTTTTATTTTCTTCTCCCACTTCCCTTTATGAATTCCGCATCCCCCCTTCTAGCCCTTCATTAACTTCTAATTAAAATGGATAAATCTAAACAATTCAACCCTCTTAACAAACATTCTAAAAATCTATAAATAGAGATGTTTTGAATGAGTTAAGGATCCTTCAACTTTCCTTAGAGTTTATGGCCAAAGCTACAAGAAACGAAGAGAGAAAGATCACCCTCAACCAAGCTCCCTTCAATCTTCTATGTTCAAATCCTTTAGAGATAAAGGTAGAGTCCCAACCTATTCCAATTCATTTCTTGCTTATTTTATTTTTATTTATTTTTCATCACCATTCTCTTGCATGCATCATATAGGATTACATGCATCATTATTTTATCCTTGTATTCCATCTTAGCATCATCTTTGATATAGCTAGCATCCATTCATCACTTAGTTTCCTATGAACTTTCCTGAATTGCATGGTAGTTTTTATTTTTAGATAGTTTTTAATTTTAGGATTGCACACATAGTAGTAGGTTTGCATGTATTTTACACTTTCGTTCTAACATAGTAAGCATCATAAATCATTACTTTAGTTTAGAATGTCTTCATCATTTTAGCTTTGCATGTTTGAGCACAATCCTAATTTGGAAGTAGGGCAGTTTTTAATTTTGTAATCTTATCTTTAGATCTTAGATTCTTTCTTTTTATCTTTTCGTAACTTTTCATTTTTTCCCCATTCATTTTAGGAATACTGTAGAACAATCTTAGGAACTAATTGCATGTTAAGTTCTAAGATTTAGCACTTTTCTAAATTAGAAACCCATGCTTAGCTTAGTTTGACTTTCAAATTTCCCTCACATGCATTCTAGGAGTAGTTTAGAAACCTCATACATGTTAGTTTCATTGATGTAGAATGTATTATAACTTTCTAATTCCATGCATAACATTGTAGTTGCATAGCATCATAGTCAAATAGTTGCATGCATCACCACTTTTTTTTTTTTTTAATTCACATGCACACACTTGCTTAATTTGCATGAATGGAACTTTCCAGGCTAGGATTTCATTTGTCATTATCTCTTCCATCTCTCGCTCTCACTTCCATTCACTATCACACACCATCTTACTATCTTTCCTTATGCCTTTGCTTTCTATTTCCATCCTACACATACTCACATTCTAATTTTATATTGCATGCATAGTTCATGTTAGTTAGTTCATCCATCATTCTTCTTCTTCTTTTTAATTTCTTTTTATGTTGTTGGAATAAGGAACATGAAAGAAATCTTTTTACATTTTATGGCAATAAGGGGACTTTAGAATTCCTTGGAAAAAGGTTGAGATAACATCCAAATCCATACATAAAGCCACCTAGATTTCTAGATAAGGGCTTTATCTTGAAGGGTAGGATTACACCATGTACATTTTCTTTGCTTTATCTCCTAAAGGCTAGAATTGGCGACTCTTACTCCAAGGGCCACTATCTCCTCTTTCTCTTCTTTTTATTATATTTGATGTTTACGTAGGAGACTCAAGCTTAAAGATGAATGATCTCTTACCTCTCTTTCTAATCCTTGAAGTTACCCTCTTTTTACAGTTTCCCACCTGAGGAAAATACCATAACTTTTTCTACTTCATTTCCATCATCTTTTTTCTTTCATGGGGTGGTGATTGCTTAGAAATGTGTTAGGCTTCTCTTTTTTTAGTTGTCCAAATACTCATACCTTAGGAGCATTGGATGAGATTTGTTTTGGGTTGTGGCATTTGGGTTAAGGAGATGAGAAAATCTTAGTGGTAACCTTTGTGTATTTTGGGCTGAATAGAGTGTATTTTGGGTTGATAAGTAGTATATAAGCTCCTTTTGAGTGACACAACATGAGGGCCCTACAGTGGAATTCAACTTAAGATTTGAAGGACTTGTATTTGCTTTCTTTTCATTGCATATGTAACAAATCCTTGTAATGTTTTCTATTAGTGGAATAGTTCTTTTCTTTTCTTAGTTACTTTGGATTTTTACTTAAATTCTTAGTTAGTTGTAGTTTTAGAAAATTTCCTTATTTTGCTTCCTTGCTTCTTTATTTAGGTAGTTTTCTAGTTTTGTAAATTGCTTTATTTCTTAATTAGGTTTTACTTTCTAATTTCTTAGTTACCTCATTAGAGTATTACAAATAAGATTACAATCATTCAATTTGAAGTCAAAGATTAGATGAGATGTTTACTGCTATTAAATAGCTGTGAAAGGATAGGACCCTAATATTCAGGGATCCTATGTCAACACTATTATAACAACTATGAAAGAAAAAGATATGCCCTTGATATTTAGGGATCCTATGTGAACTTTTGTAGGTCTGGTCTTGGATGCCATTGAGTAAATATGTAACGAAAACAAGATCTAATGTGATTACAAGATGAAAAGGGAATTATGTCCCACTAATCATGCTAAAAAAATGTATGAGCTAAAAATGCTTAGTCCATACATTTACAATGAGAAAAGGCATAAATGAAATAGTACAAAATTTTCTTCAATAGTGGGTTTTTATTAGCCAAACAGAAGAGAGTACATATTTCCAATCCTTTGGATTTCCAATTACATGTCATTAATAAAAGGAAAAACCTTTGATTATCAATTACCTTCTTTAACTAAGAGAGAACCACAGGAAAATATGAATACCCCATAGAGAGGTGAGATTGAAAATATGTCATGAGGTTCCTAAGATGGAAATTCAATAATCCTATATGGACAAGGCATAGTATTTAGTCTACAGTCAACTTAGACCTAAATTGTCAAAGCCTAGATGGTAAATCCCCTTAAGCAACAATATCATGGCTAAGATCAAAGTGCTCTAAGGTTCATCATAATTAGCCGTAGGTATCACAATAAATGGACAAGGACCTTGAAGATCCAAGATAGGATCCTCGGGAACATACACCACAATGCATAATAGCTAGACTGTTTATGGTTTAAAACCAAGTCACAATTTCAAGGAGCATATAAGAAAGAACTTCAACACACCAAGTCTTATAGTTTCTACTGAAAATTCTTTCTTAGTGCAAGGTGCATCTACATCAAATGCTTAGTTATGACCCTTAAGATATGTCTTGATTGCTCCATCTTATGACCTCTCTACCTTGCACAAAATAATCTCACTAACTATTAGTATTAAGTAGTCTTGAGCTCCATCAATCCCTTTATCCCACATTTTGCAAAGCACTACTCCTCCAACTTGAACATCTTTAATTCTTCACGTACACAAATTCTTCTTTCTAATGTAGTTCTCTTTTGGAATAATTTGTTCACAAAGACATCCACCATGCACTTGAGGGAAACCAATCCTTTTCTATGTGGATTTGTTGTACATTGCTAACTTCTTCCACGTCTTTAATCCAATCTCTTCTTCTTTTATTGCAAATCCCTCTAGATCATCCTTTAGGAGTGAAGTCTTCTTTCCTTTACTAGAGGTCACCTTTTTCTTCTTAGTGGGAGGTGACTAATTGCTTCTTCATATATGAAAATTCAATCTTATTCCTAAACTTCTTCTTCCATTCTTTCTTAGTAAAGTTCTATTCCAATGTTTTCTTACCCTTATATAGTATGCCTTTGCTAGATATCTTCCTCCCCACAGTCCTTACGATTTTAGTTTTGATTTCAAGGTTTCTTAGTTGAATGTTGTGAAAAGATAGAAAATAGTTGCAAGAAATTATCTAAGGAAGCTTTTACATGGAGAGACTCAAATTTTCAACAGATTAATGGAATGCAATCTAGTTGAACCAATTCTTGCAAACTAGTTTTGAGGGATAGTTGATTGAAAATATGAAAATGAAGTGAAAAGTAGTTTTTTACAAAAGGGTATTTTAGTAATTTTCTAGTTATAAGTTATAAGTTATAACTCCTCCAAGTTATAAGGTTTTTTTTTAATTATCAAAATAGCCTTGACTTTGAAGTCTCATAACTTCCTCATTCGGACTCTGTTTTTAGTGTTTCCAGAAAAGGTAATTTTCTTAAAAAGGGTATTTTAGTAATTTTGCTAAGCGGGCCCCACTTGCAGGAGTTGGAATGTGACAGTCAAAGGAGTTGGAATGTGGCTGTCAAAGGAGTTGAAAAACACCATTAGTATGTCTTACCTTTTCTTTGACTAATATCATGGTGTTCAAAATAGTAAAAACACCATTATGAAACTTTAAAATAAATAAAAGAAAACAAAATTAAAATAACAAAAGGGGGGGACATATTTGGTAGCAGCACCCCCCACTGAAGTGTAACGTAGGGAACAAACTTAGGTCTATTCCCAAAATCCAATAGAACCCTATGGGGAGGAAGAGAAAACAAGAAAGAAGAGAGGGGGAAGAAAAAGAAGAGGAAGGATAAGAGAGGAGAGAAGAGAGGAAATAAAGAGGAAAAGGCGATCTACAGGCCGTGGAATTGTAGGCTCGCTGGAGAAGAAGAAAAAGGGTTTTTGGGGGGTTTCCATGTTGCTGGAAGATGAGAAGCTCGCTAGCGATAATTGGGGGCTCGAATTTTAGATTTGAACCCCCCCCACCTTGCTTGCCTCAAAGTTTAGGGCAAAAGCCCATTGGGTCTGCTACGATCGAAAGAGGAAACTAGTGGTTGGCAGTTGGGTGGACTTTGCTGGCCATCACTGAAGACGACTGTAGCTTAGATCCTTGATCCGCGCTGGTCAACTGCCATGCCTGGCCTAGGAGAACACGAACCCCATGGCTATGATGAGATCTGGGATGATTTAGGTAATCGATTGAGGGAGGGAAACTACTGTACAACGAGGTCAGGGAGGGTTCAACTAAAATTAAGGTTGATTCGGCTCATCCAAGGGTGGATGAAGCCTGGAAACACACTATGAAGGTAAGATTAGTGGAACCCTATTCTTGATTTGTTGAATTTTGCTAAATATGTATCATTTTATTTGAAATTTAGGTTTAAGTGATAATCCAACCATTGAATTGTTAATCCATGTTTAGTAATGGATAGATCTATAGTTGAGAGATGTTATATTTGATTGAATTTGTGATATGTACTAGAAAACAGATTGGACAATCTGGACCGTCCGACCTGTTACTGTTCAAACAGTAACTTCTTGATAACTGATCAATGATCAGACACCATGGATGAATCCTACAACCTTGAATTAGTAGGATGTGACTAGAATGGTGTAATTTGGATAAAGACCTATCAAGAAACCTTAGCCGTTCAATCTCTCACTATTCAAACAGTGACTAGTTAACATCGGATCGACGATCAGACCCCACAGATGAGTTCTGATCATCCATTCAAAGCTGGAAATGGTCTATCTGACCAATGTAGACCCTTAAATTAGTTAAATATAACCATGTAAGTTGATGGAAAACACAATTTAGATGTCCACACAGATCCAACCATAGATCTCAACCCTAAACCAAGGACAAACATCCACAGAAGCCCTGATCAACTCACATGAGTCTTAGTCATCCATGTAAAGATCCGATAATGATGATCCAAGCCTTGGATTGCATCAGATTCTTAAAATTATGATCATAATTAAATCTAAATATCTTTATGTATGTGAATGTATAAAGAAAGGAGTTTTTATGCATTGAATAAATTGAAGCACGTGTGGTTGATCATGAAGAAGAGGGTGATTAAAGCTAGTGGAATCTGATGAACACCTTACACAAGGTAGGTGGAAATTTAAGATGGTATATCTAAATAATAAGATGCATGTTCTAAACATGATCTTATTTCTAATTATGGATGTCATGAAACTAAAATAGTATGATTGGTATTCAACGTCTTTTAAATTGTAGTGATGAAAATAATGTTAATTAAAAGAATTGCATGTTATAATTGATGCTTATGGCTTGTAAATCATGTATGTGAATTGTTAAATTACCTTTATGGTACATGGGTACCATGTCAGTATTCATGATATATGAGTCTAGGTTTATAGGATACATCCTTGGTAGGTTATCACCAAATAAGTGAGAATGTTATTCTTGTTATGAAATATATGAACAAGCGAATTGCCGCCTCTTATGATTATTTTACATCCAGGCATGGTGGCCTAAGAGTTTTGTTTTAGACAGGCATAGGCCTGGGGATGCTATGCTAGGAGAGTAGTAGGGTTTGGCCACCCGCTCTCTGAAATGTGATATGTATGATGATACTGTACCCAAAGAGAGGCAAAATGTCGGGTGGGGCAATATGGGAATGCCACCACTGTGACGGTCTATCTACCCATATAGACATGACGTAGAGGATTTTCCACACTTGGTATCTGTGGAGTATGAAAGCAGTTATTCGAGTGCACTGGTATAGATCAGATTGCACCATAGTAGTCCTTATATTTGATGTACTATGGTGCTTATATGATGACATTATGAGATGCCTTATATGATATGGCATGATGATATACCTTATATTGTTTTTCCAGTGTTGGCTGGAGGATTGTGGACCTCATATAGTGAGGGGCATGAGGATTATACTGATATACCACCAGAGGCTGGATGATTATGAACCCCAAATGATGAGGGGTATGATTTTGAAACCCAGTATAGTCTAGGGATATAGATTAGGAGACTTATTTATTATATTCATAATTTTGTATGCATTTTTAACAATTTCCATATATGTGTACATATGCTATATGTATATGATTGAGGGCGTAGTTTCATATGGGTATATGAATGGGTAGAACTGTTATGCAGAGTATGGCTTAGGAAATTGGATTCATTTATTTAGATAACAAATAATAATTAAAGATGCTTGATAAATTAATGACTTACTTATAATTATGAAACATGTAGATATCAACAGTTATGAAACATGTTAATAATTGATTCATCAATGGATTGTTAATGATTATCAAACATGTAGATATTTGGTTTATAAATGGATTATTGAAATGTGAAACATACAGTAAATCCCATTCAATAAAATTGCTATGAAAATAAATATTCTAATTACTATGAAATGTATCTTAAGATTTAACTTACTTCTTAACTTCCCCTACCAAGCATAGCTTGTTGAGATATTGTAAATGTTTTACGTTTACAATATATCAGATACAGATAGATAGGAGAAAATGTACACAAGAAGAGGAATCCAACAAACATACTTCTGCGCTTAGGTATACATTTTATTAAATCTTTTGTATTGTGTAGTTAGTCATTTGAATTATGATATTGGACATTTAATATAATGTTATAGGGGCTATAGAAGTGAACCACTGGATGGGCCCTGTTTTAAGAAATAAATTTCTATCTTCTAGAAAACTATATATATATATATGTATAGTGTGAACATAAAGGTGACATTCGGATTTTTGGGAAAATGAATTTCAAAGAAAATTCTTTTGTTGTTTTTGTATTTTAAAGTTTAGAGGCGCTTGAAATAAACGCAAAAAAAATAAAAATTCATGAAAAACCTGGGGTGTCACAGTAAATTGGCATACATTTGTAAGATTAGCTCTTGTTCTTATCGCAATAGTACTTAATTGAATTCTTCAAGCTTTGAACTTCTCTAAACTTTGTCACCAAATAGTTAACTAGAATCTTGGTGCAGCTAACTTGTTTTCAAAAGTAGTTGATTGGATTTCCAAAGGCATTTGACTCCTGCCCAGGAAAGCTTATAGTTCAATTTTGGAAAGCTTCTAGTCTTAAGGCAATTGACTAGATGAGTTTTAGTAGGCAAATGGATTCACGTGGATCCTTCCTTCTAGTGATCTTAAATTCAATGTAAGAGTCATTGTCTAGATGAGAGAAGCAACAAATTGCATTTACAAAGCTTGAGCTTCTTCAAATGATGGGTAGCTAAATGTCTTGAGAATTATAACTAAATGTCAGTTGGTGGCATTTACTATAAGTTATTTCTCAAAAATTTTCAAAGTATTGTTATATATTATGTACATGGAAATAGATCTTTAGAAATCAAATTCCAGCCATTGGAGAGGAAAACAATCCATTGCAATTTAAAGTTTCCCATTGGAACAACAACTTTCCTTAAATAGACCCTTAAAATTTTGTTGATCTAAGATGATAGTCAACTACTTGAGCTAGCAACTTTACTTGAAATTTAAATTTCGTGAGTTATCAATCACTTATCTTAAAGAGAACTCAACTAGATTTCCACAAAATAGTCCAACCCATTTTTCTATAATGTCAAGTATCTAATTTCCTTGAGGCAACCAACTAGAATTCTTCAAAGAAAAATTTCTTCTTAATACCAGCCCCTAATAGTTAGCTAGTTGCAGAGCAGCCAATTGGTCTACTGAAGACTTTTAAATGAACATAAGATGCTTCAGTTGGATCAGTCTACTAGTTGTAGAGTAGCAAACTAGTCTTAACTTGATTGAGAAAATTTTAGTTAGCAATCATGGTAGTCAGCTAACATTGGATCTAAACTCTTTTGGATTATTTTGCACACTCACAGCACAGGCTAAGTCACATGATTTAAAATTTTCTTATAATTAAAATTAAAAGGTGTTAAGCCACTTCCTAATTTTGATGATGATAAAACCTTTAGAAAAGAAAGTTAAATCAAATTATTTAATGTGTATATGAATTTCTTATCTATAAAATCTACCCCTTTTGTCAAATTGAAAATGTCGGAAAGCCTAGTGGGGGTTGTATAAGAAAAACGCATTAAGATCAATGTTGCTTCCTCTAAAATTTTCTATCCTCATAGAATAAACATATGAGTATTGAATAAATGCATAGTGTCCCCCCAACACTATGTGGACATTTGGTAAAACAATGCATAAATAACACAGTTAAGAGAAAAAACTTAAGGCATAAACAATTAATCTAATGTGAAACTTTAAGTTCATCATTGATTGTTAGTCTTTACATTTCACTCAAACAAAAATAACTATTCACTAAAATTCATTGAAGACATTGAAGCACAATAAGAAACATTCTAGCATAAAAAGATCATGTCCTATCAAACTTGAGTATCTCTCAATTAGTTTGTTAGAGCTCTAAGGTTTGGGCTAAGAGGTGGAGATAGTGGTTTTAGATTCAAGTGCAATGTTTAAGGGTGGAATGAAAGGTTTATTGGGCTGTTCTATGGGCTTGAATTGAATAGTTGGTTTGGTTTGCTAGAAAGGTGGACTTGGCTTTGGAATAGTTAAAAGTGGCATGTGAGGTTGAGGTTGTTGGCTTGATTGGTTGAGCACCATTCTTGTTGCTCTAAAAAAAGGAAGAGGAGGAATGCCTTTGAAATGCTTAGGCTCTTTTGGTAAGAGCTTCCTTTAAAGATAGCCAATGGCTATCAATCAATGAACTCACTCCAATTTAGCCATCTTTCTTCCATGTTCATCTGTCTTGACCATCATTGTTCCTTGAATTTCTAAGATCATGTCCAACTTTTCTATTTATTTAAACTTATAATGATGGTACAAGAGCCATAGTGGATTTCTCCACACCATATGATCTTGCCTCTCTCTCTCTCTCTCTCTCTCTCTCTCTCTCTCTCTCTCTCTCTCTTCATAGCACCCATTAATCCTCTTCAAGTTAATAAGAGATCATCCTAAGAGCTAGCGCATTAAATACATATTTGGAAACAACATGTTTGTCTCCACCTTGGGGTATATTACACATCTCATCAATTTCTATCATTAGCATTCCATTAAGTAAAGAAGTAGTTCTTTGCAATTTTCCCGTCATACGTAATCAATGATGAGTTGGGCTGAGTTGAACTCCTACCCTCTTACTATGAAGTGCATGATATAGAGCTCTAAGTCACCATTGGTGTTAAGTTCCCATGTTTTAGAATCAAAATTTAATACAAAACTACATGTAGCAACTTAAGTTCAAACAACAAATCTCTAATCTTCAACTCATTGGGAACTTCATCTCTCCCTAGCAATAATTTGATGGCCTCATTGAAACTGGATAACTGGGTGCTAAGACTTACACATGGAATAAAATCTTAGATAAAGATAAAATTTCCATGTTTTTTCTGTGGATATAGAGATCACCACCACCAAGTAAAGTTGAGATTAGTTTTAGCATGTATACAGAAACACCACTGTAGTACACAAGCACAAAGAAACATCAGAACTCTTGGATACAATCTCATTACTAAGAGATATAGAACTTGCAAGGAATGACTCAAGCTCTCTCCAGAAGGATACAGATGCACAACCTTGAGGATAAGAAGCTCCACATGTCTCATTAGAGCTAAGTTGAAAAGAAATGTAGAAACAAATGACATCTAATTTCCACCCTGAAAAATGTCTTAAACAATCACAAAAAAAAAATGTATTTTTTATAATTGAATTAAACTTGAACCTATTCATTTGATGTACAATGGGGGTATTTATAGGTGAGAATACCGTCCCACATTAGACAATTACAAACTACTGGAGAATCCTTCAAATTAAATAAGTCGCTTAACTCATGAAAACTTTCTAATTACATGATCCTTAACCTGTAAAACATTCTAAACTTGTTCACTGATAAAGTCTCATGGAGTAGTTACTAATCTCATATAACAATTTTCTTAAGTTTTAGAATGTATATTAGCAAGTTTTTATACTTATAGATCTCCCTAGCTAAGACTGTCCAAAATCAAAGGAGTTAATCTTTGACTAGTCAACCATTGACCCCTTAACTAAGTAAGCTTGGCTGGAGTGTTTTTGACCTCCAAAATTTAGAAAATTTTGAATGATTAATTCTAGACCTCCAGGGCATGTACCTGAGCCATCCAAATCATCTTGATCCACATGTTGCTCCACATTTAATCCAAGACATCCAAATGTTGAGATTTAACCTTTTTTTTTTATTAAGGGTAAAAGCATCATCTTTTGTAGATCCAATCTATTCAATCTTGCAAGGATTGAGACATCCATCCATCCATGACAAACATGCTAAATATCTCATGTTCCAAATGATTTTGAAGTTAATCTTAACCATTCAAAGTTAGATCATTTAGATCGTTGTTGATATTTTTTGTTCCATCATCAATCTTAAAATCCTTAGACACACTATGTCATTTTCCCCGGGTTGAAAAAACTTGACCTTGAGTTGATCACGTAGTCTTCTCTAATTTTTATTTTATTTATTTTTTTAAGAAGCAAAGGAAGCATACCAAATCTTCTTGTTTAGATTCAATACATTTTTGGTTCTTGTGAGCAACTAAATATTTATTCCACTCCGCTTCCAACCGATTAACTATAAATTCATAGTGTCTAAAGAATAGAAATTAGTATAATCTATTGTAGTAGTTGTAGCCTTAAGAAACTCAAGGTCTTGTATACTCTCCTTCATGGCTTGGGAAAAAATGTGCCAATAGGCTTGATTCCTTCATGTGATTATCCGTTAATGTCATTAAGGAGAGGAATCCTCTTCTTACAAGTTTCATCATACTGTTGTACCATGAAATTATCGATAATAACATGTTTTGTGAATACACCAAAGACCTCAAATTTGTTAGTGAGCTTCAAATTTGTTTCTAACAAATCACATACCTCAATTAGACATGTAATAGCATCATTGTGGAAAGTAGACATCATGCTCTCCATTGGGGATACATATGCACATTGTGGTAGAAACATTTGGATGGAGAGATTCTTCTTTTGTGTCTCAAGTGGTAATGATCTTGAAAAGTTAAGTACCATTTCCATGCTTGTAGTTATTTTGCATATGAAACACTAGTAGCATCTTAATTCTCCATTAAATTCTCAAGTTGTTTTGTATTTGTAACTTCAGCAATTTTAATGTATTCTTCTTTCAACCAAAGTTCAACCAACAAGGAACTGCTCAAGAACTATTCATCAATAGGATAATTATCAAAGATAGGTACTTTTTGATAATCCAGAACATTCATGTATAGAATATATGATGATGATGTAATATTAAATCTCTCAAATATCGAGATATCAAATATAGTAAAAGTGTCCTCTTGCAAATCATCAATAATATACTCATTATCTACCTCAATATTTGAATGTGCAGTATATAAACTTCTTCACAAGATTCATCTTTTTGTTTACTATAAAAGTGAATCACTTCTAAAGACTTTTAAATGAATTCATGTTTTAGGGGTGTAAGAATTATGTTTCCACCATGGAACATAAAAGAATAAGTATTTTTGAACCCGTCATGTTGGGAACTCCTGTCAAACTGCCATGATCTTCCAAATAACAAGTGACACGCATCCATTGGTATAGTATCACACCAAATCTTATCTTTACACTAATTGCCAATAGAAAATGAAACAAGGCATTTACAGGTTACCTTGAATTAATGGCCCTTATCAAGCCACCTTGTCCAATGGCATCATTAGTCCATTGTATACTCTCATAGAAATGAACACTTTTTTAAAATGTGCAACATTATATTGAATGGGTGTTGGATTCATCCTTACTTCTTGTGATATAGTGCCCTGAGCTTATTATTATTGATGTTGTAGCTAAAGTCCTAGTTGAGATGCTACTCTAACTAGTAGTTGTTACCCCAACCTCATCCTAAGTTGAAATTATGGGGAGGTGTTAATGTAAAAAAAAGGAGTTCAAAAGCATAACGTATTATTGCCCTGAGAGTGAAAGCATTAGGCTAAAATACTTTGAATAGAGATCAATACATGTTCATTTTGCATGGTCTCACCGATGCTCTTACTAATCTCAACCCCCATGAGCATCATATGGTCAAAATCCTTTTTAGGTAATTGATGTAAGGGTCAATGGAAAATTTATATGAGCATTGATTCTAGGGTGTCATGTAAAAGTTATGGTATACATGGGATAACATTGTATGAGCTCTTGCCTTTCCTTCTCACTTAATGGTGGTGATCAAGCTTGCGGAGATCCACATCATGCATTTATGATCATGGTGCTAGTAATGAGTGGCACATCTACCATGGAGGCAATGACATCTTTGAGGGGTAGAGGAAAGTCGCTTGAAGATTGAAGAAGACTCTTCCTACTCTTGTGGAAAGTATACAACATCAAATGTGATAGGACTAGGTAGTGCTTCTCTTGTATTAACCATCAGGTAATTGACACTTCGAGGAGATACTGACTAATAGTTCTCAAACTCTACTAGCATAAAATTATCTAACATTCAAGGTGATGAAGAGGATGGGGTATACTTTGGTATGGCTAGTATGTAAATTGATGTTGTTAGTGCATATGCCAGAGTATATTTTAGCAATGGTGATAATGATAATTGCCTCTACACACTAAGATGGTATTGACTGGTCGTAGGTTGTCTTTTCTTAGGTGATGTGTTCCTTTGAGATGAGTCAGATGAGCTAGAAAGGGAGAGAAATCCACATGATTTCTCCTTCTATTGGTGAAGATTTTCTAGTCATCACTAGTGTCAACCTTTGGTGGCAGCCTACAGAGATGCACTTCTAATGTGGTGTCAATGTTCATACCATTTTGAAGTCATTCATTAAGAAGATGAACTCATCTTTCATTTTCCTTCTCAGATCTAGAATTCGAGTCTTGAGTTATTGGTTTTCATAGTAAGTGGCTAAACTTGTCCCAACCTTGCAATAGGTTTGAGATTCATTTATACCACTATGTAAGATAAGAAGCCTTTTGCTTCTTTCTCTGGCTACTCCTTATAGGAACTTGTTTACGGCAAATTTTCCAGGGATTAGCAGTCGTAAGTTGGATATCATCTTCATCATCATCTTCCAACTCATAATCATAGTTCAACTATATATCCTATAAGGGAAGAGTCATTACCTCATGGCTGGTAGGCCAAAAAAATTTCGGCACTCTAGGCATGTTAGGGTATGCATAGCCATATTATAGTCTTCCTTGTAATAAAAATGGATAGGGATAGGGTAGTAGGTAATTCAACTATTACCAATTGGGAAGTTCAGATTTCCAAGGGTTGATCTAAGGATTTTTTCTAGAGCTTCATTGTAATGCCTCAAGCATTTTCGCTATTTTTGCATCCATTTGACAAAAATGAATTGGACATTCTATAGGAAATGAACCATATTAAATGTTTTATTTTATTTAAAATACTAAATGAAGGAATTTCTAATAAAAATTAGTATCATTATATTCTACGTTCAAAATGGAATCCAATACCTCAAAGAACGCCAAAAACGGAGTTCATATGACTAAGTTATGGCCTTTTGAAGATAGAAGGGCAATTTTGTAAAATATACTTAAAACAAAATGACCCAAAAACACAGGGGGCCGTTTTACTAATGGCACCCCCCAAGTCGTCCCCTAGCTCTAGCCACCGCCATTCTCGACCTTTCCAAGCACCACCTCTGTGAGGCGGTAGAAATGGCGGCACCTCCATGGGTAGCACCGCCTTGGCCAGGCTATAAAAAGCCGTCTTTCCTCAACCATTCCTCCTCTCCTCCTAATCTAGCTGCTTCAAGCTAGGGTTCCGGCAAGGTTTACATTGGAAAAATCCTTCCTCCATTTCCCTGCAAATCCTGATAATGGCCAGGTCCTTCAGGCCGGCCATTTTTCGTTCTCCTTTTTTCCCCATTTTTCTTGGATTCACTAGAAAACTGGGTTTTCCTTTTTATCGGGTTTTTCGGTGACCTAGGACTCAAGAAGAAGTGAGGGAGCCGCATCACGGTAAGGGGGCACCATCTCTAGCTGCCCAGGTAAGTCCCCATCTCCCTCTCCAAGTTCCCCTCTCTTCCCAGCCCAGATCCCCACCGGATTTGGCATTTTTCGGGTTGGAAAATGCTAGAGAAGGTGGGTTCGTTCCAGAACCCCGACGCAACCCTCCCAGGGACACAGCGTGCGACGCGGTCCTTAGTACGGCCTTTGGGCGTGTTTGATGTGGGTCATAGGTCCTGGCTCGACCAGGATGCATGGGGTGCCCTAGGAGCCTGGCTCGACCATGACGAATGGGGTGCCCTGGGAGCCAAGATGGGTTGTGCTATGTTGAGGACACATCCGCACGACACAGCCCAGGATGTGTGTTAAGCATGTCGCTCAGGCATGCACACGTGTGTGAATGTAGTCTTGGTGACATTTGGATCGTCCATTGATGCACGACACTAAAAACCCAATTAAGGAGGCTATTTAACTCCAATTGACAATCTGAAAGAACCATTGTGTTCGTATCAATGACATGGACCTAATGAGACTATAAAAGTTAGGATTAGAAGACTATTGAATATGACTATAGCCCAAGAACTATAAAGATCTTCTAGATCTACTGGATTAAAGACGATCAAACCTCATAGATTGGTCCGTTGGATCTATTAGAGGTAAGCAATAACCTAAAAAAGGCAGATCTAGCCATTAATCTAGAGGTCTAAATAGTGAATTATAAATAGATAGAAAATGATAAGGACTCCTTGTTATCCATTCATATCCATGATTTTATAAAGAAGACCTAGGGTCGGGTTGAGTAATGAAGGACACGACTCCAGAAAACATCGAGGTAGGTAGTTTGACACTACTAAGTTTTCAAATACATTTCAAATCTGAATGCTTTCCTTGACTTTAATTACTGTATTAACATGCTTTTTGAGATATGATGTTCTTATATGAGTATGCGGATTTGTCTTCATGATTTGTGGCCTTAAAACACTCGAACTTATCACCGTGTTTAGCATGCTTTCAAGATATGATGTTTTTGTACAAGCATATAGAATTATGGCTTTGAATGCAAATACTGGCATGAGCAGATTTAATGCATTGCTTGCATGTTTTGAAAACAAATGCCTAAATTGCATGATCTACGACGTGTGAGATTTGGATTATCTATATATGGTTTTAGTGGGTAGATCGCTGGATGAGGCAGTCCACGGTGGGCACTATGCTGAGGGTGTGACGAGCCGGGTTTCATATGATGCAAATTTCATAAAAAGGCAAGATCTCTTGCTTTAGAAATTTGAAATGCATGAAAATATTTTGTTTTGGAAAGCAATCTTTCGTATAAAACCCCGAGAGTCAAAACACATTTTCAAATCATATAGCCACGGCATAGTTTTAAATCAACTCTATTCCCAAGAAAGTGTTAATCACAGCTCTAGCTACGGAGAGTAACTATGATCAAGTAACATTCACTAAAAGATAAGGTAGGGGTTTACTTACTTGTACTTAATTTGGATGTTCTTTGTCACGGGTGACGCAGGGCCCGTTTTGGGCCTTCTATGTATTCTTAACACTAAAATGCCCATAACTTGAGTTTTAGGACTCCGATTGAGGCACCGCAAGAGGCGTTGTGTCCGTATCGACATCGTGGACACACCCAAACCATAAAATACCTGATCAAATCCCTATATAAGGCTGGCATGACCCTTAAACTATGATAGTGGCGCGGGGCCACTAAACCTTTGCAAACCTGACTATACCAAGGCCCAGTTAGGGACCTTAGGAGGCTCTTAGGCATGGGAATGAACCCTTAATGCCTAAGTATTGAGGTAAACTATTCTAAAACCTATAGAAATAGGCCAAGCTAACCTTTTTCCCCTAAACCATGTCCAAGAGCGTACAAGGATAAGGGGACTAGCGCGATCAAACTAGGTAGGTGTCCTATCGCTACTAGACTTTTAAAAAGAAGCCATGATGCTTGAGAATGCATATTTTGAGTCATGGTTGCTTTTCTAATGTATGTTTTAAGTTTTTAAGTTACATGTCCTGTCTTTATGCGTATATCATATAAACTTATGTTACTTATGCACATGACCTGTTTAGCATGAATTTATTTCATAATGTGTTACATGCATAGACATGTTTTGAAAAAAAAAGGTTCTTGCCTACTTTATAGTATATGATTTGGGCTAGTAAGCTCATGGGCGCTATGCCGAGAGGTTTAGGGTGGCCTCCTAGCGTATACCACTATAGGTGGAAAGGGTACCACACCAAAAAGGCTTGTCCTCACTTTGATTGCTGTGGTAAACGAGGACTACCACTAGAGATGTCACGGCACCTGTCGAAGTGTCATATGCCCCGTGGAGGCTATGATCGAGAGTCCCTAGGTACCCGGGGACCACACAGCGTTGAGGTTATGAGCATAGTGTGCCCTATGTTTTTTAGGATTTACTGCATGCATATGGCATGACATGAGTATGGTCGACCATAGATCCATGAGTTGGATTTAGTTGAGCATCTTATGCATATCATAGTATATGTTTATGATATCTATGTTACTTTTCACTTGGATTATGTGATTCTTTAAGTCGTCAGTATTTTATTTTGACAATGGCTTTTAATATCGATATTGAACATGAGTGTCCAAACATGCACATGGTTTAAAACACATATGGTTTTAAAACACATATGGTTTAAAACATAGCATGCATTGTAAAACTAGTAGTGATAGACTCCTACTAAGTATAGTGTATACTCACCCAATCCTTAATATTTTTCAGATACAAGTAAACACTTAAGGACAGGATACACTCGTGACAGAGAACATCCAAATTAAGTACAAGTAAGTAAACCCCTACCTTATCTTTTAGTGAATGTTACTTGATTGTAGTTACTCTCCGTAGCTGGGGCTGTGACTAATACTTTCTTGGGAATAGAGTTGATTTAAAACTATGCCATGGCTATATGATTTGAAAATGTGTTTTGACACTCGGGGTTTTATGTGAAAGATTGCTTTCCAAAACAAAAGATTTCCATGCATTTCATATTTCTAAAGCAAGAGATCTCGCCTTTTCATGAAATTTGCATCATATGAAACCCAGGTCGTCACAGAGGGGTACGGATTTGGCCTCCCAGCCTTTACCACCAAAAAGGTGGATGGTATCACTACCAAAAAGGCATTGTCCCTTCCCTGACTGCTGTTGTGTACAGGGACGACTACTGGAGGTGTTCACAGTGCCCTTTCGGGGACAACCATAGTCCTGTGGAGGCTATGGTGGGTAGGTCTCTAGATACCAGAGCCACATGATTCAGCAGTGTCCTAATCGTGAGCATAGTGACCCTATGATTTCAATGTGATTGATATGCATATAGCATTGATATGGTCGTATACGAGTACTTGTGACCAGTTGGCATGACGTGAATGCCGAGAGACTCATGTGCTTGATACTAACATCTGCTTGGAATAATAACTATTTTAAGAGTTTCATGACTATTGTATTTGACTCGCTGGTTTAATGCATTTGTCGAGATCTTCGTATATGGATCTATTGATTTTTATTTCATGATTTTGATCCTATTTATATTGTTGAATACTAGATTATGAGAAAGGATTCCATGATTATAATTGCATCAATAAGCTTATGTTTTATGCATAACTATGCATGCTTACACAAAAAGAATCACTGATGTTTTACATGAAAAGCTCTTGGAATCATGCATGTTGCCTACCGTGTTTTCAAAATAGTAGTATCAAATCACCTACTGGGTATGAGAAATACTAACCCAAATATATTATTTTTCAGGGTAGCTCCACTCATGATTAGAAGATGCATCAGGACACGTTAGTGCTATGATCAAGTAAATAAAAAAGAAACAAGTATGAATGTAAGTAAACACTATACCCTTTAGACATGTATCTGTATTTATTTACAGTTGGGCTGTGAGTTGTGACTGGATAGACCTAGGAAGACATTTATGATTTCTGAAATTTTCAAAAACTACTTTGGTTGTTGTGAAAACCTGAGTTGTCATAGTTGGTATTAGAGCTCAATTTTATCCTTTCACAGCCAGCCCAGCATGTCCAAGGACATAGACAACCAAGATAAATAAGAAGTAGTCTAAATAGAAGTAGAGAAGTAGTAGCGATGATTAGAACACGAATAATATCAAATCACAAAGATGCACACCATCAATAAATAGGTGAAAGGCAGCTTGATTTAACAAATAATTAGACAGTGGATAGTGCAAACCCTATCCAAATTCTAGTCTAAGACAACTTACTGTTTAAGGATTGTTGTGTGGTGCAAATAGGTAAACTCATATATGAATCAGATTATGATGATAAATGAAGATGTTAGGGAACTTATTGGTAGATAATTCTGACCTATAATAGATCAATCTCACCAAAGGTGAGAAAATCGAAGAACCTAAAGGGCTATCTTACCCTTTTAAAAATATCAGAATATGAGTATATTATCAAAAGGGATATAACATGAGTATGATAGGGGATGAAAAAGACGGACTTTGAGAAGAGTGACAAAGAATTTGAGCAGAATAGAGTCATTAGAAGGTTTTTGATGATGATCTAATAGGGATGAGAATACAAGATGATAAATGTGACTCGTACTAGATCACAAAGGTTTGGATCCTGAAGGAGTTAGCTCAATTTTGGATAACTTAATTGGAGTCTTATGAAGAGTAAAGTCCTATCTAATAATGACAACCTAAGTATAATGGAGTAGATGAGAAGATGTGTATAATTGACATAGTATGTGATTAGGATTTACTTGCATGACCAAAACATCAATGACATTATTAAGACACTGTATGAATTTGTATTGAGGCTATAGGCAATTAAGGATTTCAATGATATTAGTACAGTTTAGCATTTCTTAGAAGCATTCAGTTTATCATATCTGTTGAGTAAAGGAGTAGATGTAGTATCGATTATATACAACAAAGCATTGGTCTGCGTAGACAAAATGAGAATTTTGACCAAATAAGAAGAAAAGAGAAAAAAAGATAGAGATGCAACTAGAAGTATTCGCTGAATATTGAATATTCAAAAGAAGAAGATCATGAATTTATGGAGAAACAAACAACTCTTTTATCTTGAATCATAAGGGAAGGTAAACCAATCAAATTCGAAGGAATACTAATAGTTGAGTTGGCAATTTTATGGTAAAAGAGTATAATAGAGATAAAGCAGATGTGATTTAAGACTTTGAGTAGAGTATCAAATTTAAGGACATTATGCTGTAAGAAATTTCTGAAGAAGAATGGTGACCAACTAGAAATTAAATTCTACAAGTGGTTTGATGGCTATATTAATTGTTCCATTAACGTATGAGAAACACCAGTGGTGGTAGTCCATAAAAAGGAAAAGTTGATAATATTCTACCTTGCCACTATGAGTAAATAAAGGAATTAAGCCAGGACAACAACTTGTCCATTTGTTTTCTTCAGCTAGGGTACTATCAAGGATTAAAGTGATGTCTTGCTATCATAGATTGGAAGAGCAAGTATCTTAAGGCCATGTTGTAATCATTACCTTTGGAGTCCTGTTGACTGAATAAAAGTATCTCACCCTGTCATATACTAAGAGGAATGTTAAATGTATTTAGACATGAGTTGTCCCTAAAAGAAGTTACTTGTTAGACTAAATCATTTGAGGGTCTGAGGTCAATTAATTAAACTACATCATGGAAGAGCTACGAGTACAATGAATATAGTAGCAACTGAGACGGAAGCAAAAATAAGAAATGATCTAAACCAGTGCGAAAGAATTTCCCACCCTTACTAGATACCATGACAAGGTGTAGAAATCACTTTGGGTTGGAAAGATACTGCTGACTTGGATTGGAAAAGAAAGGTAGATAAGCACCGATCACTTTAGAGACCCTTGAGCTTATGACCTTTATGTCTGGAAAGAGATCAATAAGTAATCAAATAAATTCTCTTCCTATGACTAAGAAAATGTTTTATGCTGACCTGAGTATGTTCAAACTTGTTGATTTAACAGCTTTAGCACAATTTGATATAACAGCTATCACATGAGAATTATTGTGATAAGCTAAGTAGGAGGGGACAAGGGAAAGATAAAATCTGAGGAATTGAGAGAATCACTATTTTCGATGATACCTCCTAAAAATTAAGACTTCATAGTTGATGATTTGCACAATATATTGATATAGGAAATGGAAGGAGAAAAATTGAGATAGCCAGCACATTATAAGGTAATATCTGATGTTAAATTTCATGTACCAAGTACGAAAAATCAATTGAAGGAATTTCCTAAGGACTAACTTTACTAGATCGAATATAGAAATTTTGGTCGGAAAGGTTACGAAGAAGATCATCAAGCAAGGGAAAGGTAGAGAGGATGAAGGTAAGGGATTCACCCATGACCGAGTAAGTGTACTCTGTTATAGGTAAGAGACTTTTAATATGAATACAAATATTGTTCGAAATCCTAATGACAATTGTATGTGAATAGTGAGATATGCCTCTGGACAAGAACACTTGAACCATGATGATAAATCAACCATTAACATTTGACATGAGTTTGGATAAATTATTCAGGGAGAAAAGCATTTGATGGCTTCAACGTCTATGAAACTTGATGTACAATTCAGATATCCTACTCGTAATATGAGACCGTATTATTGATGGAGGATGCTACTTGAATTGTTTCATGGTTTTATTTTGAATATAATATGGGTTGAGGACCCAAGTTATAGTAGAAAAGTGACAGACAGTTGAAATTCGAAGTTAATTAAGGGTTTGGCTTTTATCATTAATATAATTGGAGGACACATGATACCATATCAGCTATTGAAGTATCTTGGGGGAAAATATAAAGCAAAGAAGATAAGAAGCAAAGTTAGACACAATAGAAAGAATGTAACCTTTTGGGACTCTTACTAATGACATACAACCAACCATTAGAAGGAGACATTGACAATGAATAGATCACTAGATGGAAGACAAGAGGAAAAAGAGACTATCCCATGCTATTCAAAATGAAATATGACGAATAAGATAATATGATCGCAAAGAAGTATGCAGTCATTTATATACGAGTAGGAGAGTATGGTCATCTAAGAAGACTATCCTAGAGGATATGAGCACCTAAGGATTGGTAGCTATACAAACTACAGCTATAAACTGGTATTGTTAAACTGGCACGCATGGGACTACGTATCAAAGTACATAGCAAAAGCGGCCCACATATACTTAAAGGAAACAAATAAGATATATTGACGATATATATAAGGCCTTGTAGAAGGAATTATAAAGATGATAAATTGAGAACGTGCTTAGGATTGGTTGCACAATAGTATGAATAGAATTTTAAGGACAACATGACTCTAATTATTAACCTAAGTGGGGAGTAGTGGATAACGATATAATGGACTATTAGGCAAAGGAAGTATGCAATGAAAGGACTTTTCTTAGTTCGAGTTCAAAGAAAATGCCTATCAAGGTGACAGCTGACTTGAAGATAATAATTTGTGGAATTTCAAGGAAGAAATTATGTTAAGGGGGTAATGATGTAATGCCTCAAGCATTTTTGCTATTTTTGCATCCATTTGACAAAAATGAATTGGACATTCTATAGGAAATGAACTATATTAAATGTTTTATTTTATTTAAAATAGTAAATGAAGGAATTTGTAATAAAAATATGTATCATTATATTCTACGTTCAAAATAGAATCCAATGCCTCAAAGAACGCCGAAAACAGAGTTCATATGACTAAGTTATGGCCTTTTGAAGATAGAAGGGCATTTCTATAAAATACACTTAAAACAGAACAACCTGAAAACACAAGGGGCCATTTTACTAACGGCACCCCCCAGGTCGTCCCCTACCTCCAGCCACCGCCATTCTTGACCTTTCCAAGCACCGCCTTGGCAAGGCTATAAAAAGCCCTCTTTCCTCCTCAACCATCCCTCCTCTCCTCCTAATCCGGCTACTTCAAGCTAGGGTTCCGGTGAGGTTTACATCGGAAAAACCCTTCCTCCATTTCCCTGCAAATCCTAGCAACAGCTAGGTCCTTCATGCCAGCCATTTTATGTTCTCCTTTTTTCCCCATTTTTCCTAGATTCACCAAAAATCTGGGTTTTCCTTTTTATTGGATTTTTCGGTGACCTAGGACTCAAGCAGAAGTGAGGGAGCCGCATCACAGCAAGAGGGAACCATCTCCAACTGCCCAGGTAAGTCCCCATCTCCCTCTCCAAGTTCCCCTCTCTTCTCAGCCCACATCCCCACCGGATTTGGCACTTTTCGGGCTGGAAAATGCCGGAGAAGGTGGGTTCGTTCCAGAACCCCGACTCAACCCTCCCAGGGACGCAGTGTGAGACGCGGTCCCTAGTGCGGCCTTTGGGCATGTTCAATGTGGGTCACAGGTCCTGGCTCGACCAGGATGCACGGAGTGCCCTAGGAGCCCGGCTCGACCAGGACACATGGGGTGCCCTGGGAGCTAAGATGGGCTATGCTACGTTGAGGACGCGTCCGCATGACACAGTCCAAGATGTGTGTTAAGCATGTCGCTCAGGCATGCACACGTGTGCTAATGCAGTCTCGGTTCGACCGTGATGCTCACAGGTCCTAGGAACCATGACGCGCAGGGCCCTAATTGGCACATCTGGATCGTCCATTGATGCACGGCACTAAAAACCTAATTAAGGAGGCTATATAACTACAATTGACAATCCTAAAGAACCATTGTGTTCGTATCAATGACGCGGACCTAATGAGACTATAAAAGTTAGGATTAGAAGACTATTGAATATGACTATAGCCCAAGAACTATAGAGATCTTCTAGATCTACTGGATTAAAGACGATCAAACCTCATAGATTGGTCCGTTGGATCTATTAGAGGTAAACAATAACCTAACAAAGGCAGATCTAGCCATTGATCTAGAGGTCTAAATAGTGAATTATAAATAGATAAAAAATGATAAGGACTCCTTGTTATCCATTCATATCCAGGATTTTATAAAGGAGACCCAGGGTCGGGTTGAGTAATGAAGGACGCGACTCCAAAAAACATCAAGGTAGGTAGTTTGATACTACTAAGTTTTCAAATAGATTTCAAATCTAAATGCTTTACTTGGCTTTAATTACTGTATTTAGCATGCTTTTTGAGATATGATGTTCTTATATGAGTATGCAGATTTGTATTCATGATTTTTGGCCTTAAAACACTTGGACCTATCACCGTGTTTAGCATACTTTCAAGATATGATGTTTTTGTACAAGCAAACAGAATTATGGCTTTGAATGCAAATGCTGGCATGAGCAGATTTCATGCATTGCTTGCATGTTTTGAAAACAAATGCCTAAATTGCATGATCTACGATGTGTGAGATTTGGATTATCTATATATGTTTTTAGTGGGCAAATCACAGAATGAGGTAGTCCACGGTGGGCACTATGCTGAGGGGTATGAGTTTGGCTTCCCAGCCTCTACCACCAAAAAGGTGGATGGTATCACTGTCAAAAAGGCATTGTCCCTTCCCTGACTGCTGTGGTAAACAGGGACGACCACTGGAGGTGTTCACAGCACCCTTTCAGGGACACCCATAGTCCCGTGGAGGCTATGGTGGGTAGGTTTCTAGATACCGGAGCCACATGATTCAGCTGTGTGCTAATCGTGAGCATAATGACCCTATGATTTTAGTGTGATTGATATGTATATAGCATTGATATGGTCGTATAAGAGTACTCGTGACCAATTGGCATGACGTGAATGTCGAGATCTTTGTATATGGATCTATTGATTTTTATTTCATGATTTTGATCTTATTTATATTGTTGAATACTAGATTATGAGAAAGGATTCCATGATTCTAAATGGATCAATAAGCTTATGTTTTATGCATAACTATGCATGCTTACACAAAAAGAATCACTGATGTTTTACATGAAAAGCTCTTGGAATCATGCATGTTGCCTACCGTGTTTTCAAAATAGTAGTATCAGATCACCTACTGGGTATGAGAAATACTCACCCAAATATATTATTTTTTAGGGTAGCTCCACTCACGATTAGAAGATGCATCAGGAAACGTTAGTGCTATGATCAAGTAAATAAAGAAGAAACAAGTATGAATGTAAGTAAACACTCTACCCTTTAGACATGTATATGTATTTATTTACAGTTGGGCTGTGAGCTGTGAGTGGATAGACTTGGGAAGACATTTATGATTTCTAAAATTTTCAAAAACTACTTTGATTGTTGTGAAAGCAAATGACACTCGGGGTTTTCAAAATGAGTTTAGAAGAAAAGATTTTTCCGCTGCATTGCATTGTTTTTATAAAATGGTTTTCAAATAGGGATGCCTCCTGCCTTGGGAATTAGATATTGCATTTAAAAATACATGGGAAAACCCAGGTCGTCACATTCACGTAGGTGGATGACAATGGAACTATTGTGGCCATATTAGAAGAAACTTTGGGTTACTTGTCTCTTTTTACCTGTAGGATTTTTTCATAAATGAGATCCTGCATCTTATTATTAAGGACATAATAATCTTCAAGGTTATGGCTAATGAGCATGTGATATAGATAGCACAGTGGGTCGTTGACCTTATTACAATCCTTGGGTCTCTTGGATTCTAATACATGGAGAAGTTTGGTCTCCAAGTGCTCTTTAAAGATGAATGAGACATCCTGGTCTAAGAAGATATATTTCCTTTGTTTTCTAGGTGATCTTTGGTTGTGTCTCTACTTATTGGCCTTCTTTCCCCTTGTTGAGATTGGAGAGAAATTTTAATTAATGTCATTAAATTAGGAATTGGTGTCATATATTTTAATTAGTGTCATATATTTCCTTCTGCTCCAATCAGGGATAGTGTTAGGGCCTAGATTGTTGAAATAGTTGAAGGCCCTTCCTAAAAGGATTTTGGTAAAGTTCCTTAGTAGGGAGCCATTCTTGGCTATGTTTCCACACATTACAATGAATTGTGCCATGTTTTCTTTAGGACTTATGTAATACCCACTATTTTTAAATTCTTAAAATGCATAATTATGCAAAAAATTAGGAATTGGTGAAAATTGGGTATGAAAATTTTAGAGATGAAATTACGAGCTAAAACCTCAATATTCGATATGTGCATGAGAAATGGAATTCAATGACACTAAGAACGCACAAAACAGAGACCAGATGAAAATTACCTAAATATTTTAATTTCTGTAATTTTTATAAATTAATTAGAGGGGTAAAATAGTAATTGAATTTGTGCAACCCACAAAGACAGGCA
The DNA here is from genome assembly GCA_035236585.1 of Warburgia ugandensis. Lineage (NCBI taxonomy): Eukaryota > Viridiplantae > Streptophyta > Magnoliopsida > Canellales > Canellaceae > Warburgia > Warburgia ugandensis. The sequence goes on from CP141130.1 coordinate 63,156,355, forward strand.
CTAAAAACAAGACTCTGACAGACGTTAAATGGGTATGGAGTAATCATTTTTACAATTAATAAATCAGATTTTTGTATAAAAAACAATATTTTAAAATCAATATTAATGAGGGGCTTTAGATGCACCTTCCTCCCCCCTGGCCCCCCCACCCCCCATTAATACCCACTTCGATTTTTTCCTAGCGTTAACTCCCCCACCTTGTTTCCCCATACCATCGACGATGACTCCCAACAATAAGAATGACAGCGATGATGATATTTTCACCCTCCGTGTGCGAGCATGCAACAAAATACTCCTCCCTCAACCGGTCTGACCTAAGGTAGGCCCTGTGATATTCCATTTCCCTATTTCCTTCTTTTTCCATTGAGTTTATCCCTAAAAAATGGTGTGGATTTCCATTTTCTAGTGACAATATACATTTACTATTTTTGTGAAAATAAACTAATGAAACGATATCAGATGGATGAATTGAATCATTCATCTTATGCATGATGAAACAAGGAACAAACTCATGAAATTTCATGGAAATCCAATGACTAGGAAGGCTAAAAACATGATGAAAATTGAGTAAAAACCTTAGATTCATGCAAAATCAATTAATGGAAATTTTATAAAGTGAATTACAGAAAAATCCAATCAAAATGGTGTAAAAATTATGAAGTTTGGATAATGTGGGCGCCGTCGGCTGCAACCAGAGTCCTGTCGTCATCTTTAGTGACGACAAACTAGTTGAGACACCCGAGATGCAAATGGAGATGAACAGGACGCCATAATGTGCCCCTACGTGTGTCGTCCTCTAGAGCAACGGAACTCACGTGCGTCCCAGCCACAGTGACGCATGCGGGGGCACATTATGGCATGTGCCGCACACGCATACATCTTGATGGCAGTGACGCAAATGGAATGCATACCGTACATGCGCCACGCACACTTCCCCATGACACTGTAGTGAAATTTTAATTAAAATCTAATTAATTTGGACTCTTCATTCACTAAAAGCTCAATTTTGGGAGCTATAGAGGTCCAAATCATGATCCAAGACATCCATTGTGATGTCTCGACAACACAGACCTAAATTTGGGAAGAAAATTTTGATTTGACCACTTTTAGATTTGTTAAATCACAAAATATTATTCAATGACCTAGATCAGGCCAATCAATGGATGACCAGGCATTGAAAATTGATTATATGCATCAAATATGAGATGATCTTGGGGATTAGAAGGATAGATCTAATGTGATTGTTAAGAAAAATGATCTTGACTATTAATCTAATCAAGTGCCATAGGATTGGCTAATCAGAGAGTGATCTGATCATTAGATTGACTGTAATCATGGAGATACATGTAAATCACTAAACAAATATAGAAATTTGATGGATCATAATGAAAATGATTGGAAATAATGATAAGATATTGATTATAAGTGATAAAGAGCAATCCAATGGTTGGATTGTCTCCAAACTTCATAAGATGAAAGAGATTGACCCTTTATTGATGAAGGGACATTAATTGAATGAATCATGGCATAGATTGATGATCAAAGATGATGGAAGACTATTTAGATGTTAGAAAAACCAACATCTAATTCAAGATTACCTTAATGGAGGGTTAATCAGATGATTTGGATGGTTAATTTAGGATTAACTGTTAGATCAAGGAAATTATCACTTGGATTTGTTTATTTTTGAGATTTAAGAACACCAAGTGATCGGAAGACTTATGATGTGACAAGTACATCAGAGCGAGCAATTTGATGCTATTACGCACTTTATTGGAGTACTACATTTTGGAGGTAGGTGATTACATTTGGGATTTGCTTTCATGATTTCATTGATCATGACTTGTTATCTGAAGTTCTTGAGGCTTGTGTTTTATGCCTATCATGTTTATTAAAATGTGTTCATTACTTCACATTCGATAACGTGACATTTGATTATAAGATTATCCATGTTTTTACATGCGATGAATTATACTTTATCATGGATTTTGATTGAGCCTGTTGAGGTTTATTTCACATGGGAGTTTTTCATGAGTTATAGCATTTTTTGCTATTTTATGACATGTGTTATTGCCCGGTGGGTACTATATTAGGAGGGTAGTAGGGTTGGCCACCCACCCTCTGAACTTGTGGATGATAGACACTAGCCCTGATATGTGCGCAACTATGTGCGATTTGTGGTAATCATGGGCAAGCCACCCACCATGAGTCTGACCATCCCCCATGCATGGTGGACAGTAGTCTCCCATTTCAGTGTTGACGGTGAGCGACAATGGTTGAGACCATGGAGTTGTTGCCACTACAGCAGAGTAGCCCATCCATTTATTCTAGGTGTCCATGTAGTGCATATGTGTATGTATACCCACAATGTGATGATGTTTGTAGGGTGAAGCCTATGTGAGCAGCTAGATGTGAGTAGGCTTAAAAGCTAAGCGAGCTACCTAATGTATGAGTTATAGGCGAGGAACCCTGGGATCATATGTGGTATGGATGTGTTGGGTGAAGCCTATGTGGTTTGGCCTATGAGTTGTTCGAGCTACCTGGTATGTGAGTTACAGGTGAGGAACCCTGGAATTGGAATGAGTACTCATTGCTATTGATTGAGTGTAGTGGGACACTCCTAGGGCTTATTGTTTGCTGTGCCCTGTTTTTCATGACATACTTTATATTTTTTTGTGGCCATGGGTTTTTTTTTTTTTTTTTTATCTGTTTTGATAAATGTTGAGTCATGTGTTGATCATGCTTCACATGCCATGATGTTTTGCTTTAATATTGCTTTGCCTCAGATGAAAAGCATGTTTTGATCCTGATTGTTTCATTCAAGTTTATGAGATTCATGATCTATTTATTCTAAATGCTTGATGATTTCACTTGCCTTATAAATTATTTACTCTATTGACACTGGACATCATATCGGTACTCTTTGCAAAGTATTTATTGCATGTTTTAATTAATTGTAATCACCTACACAAGCAATAGCTTTCTGAGGCATTGCTTTGTTTTGCAATGCCTTAGATTTGGAGAGTGATAACACTAAGGTAAAGTAGGTGGAGCAGCACTAATTGGGGTGAGGACTCGAGGACCATCTACCATTTCATACTCCAGAGATTGACTTAGTGTATGTCTCATGACATGTGATTAGACTCTTTATGGTTGTACATGGATGTTGATATTTTGGATAGATTGGACACACATATTTATATAGTGTACCTTTACTTGCTAATGTGTGTCTGATGTGGTGATCATGGATGGACCCTGGGGATTTTGGACATGTTATCATTACTATCTTTTTCACGACTAGTGTTTAATTTGTAGTGGTTTTAGATTGAGCATGCTCAACATATCAATGATTTGACTTTGTTTATTGCTGTGGTTTTTGTTGAATGACCCTCGGGGTTTTCTTTTTGGATATTTCCCTTGAACGCTTGTGTTATCTATGTAAATGCAAGTTTTCACTTTCAGGGATCTTGTCTATTTTTATAAAACGTATTATTATTATTATTATATGTATTGGAAAAAGGTTTAGATAACCCAGGGTGTCACAATTTGATTTTAGAGCCAAAGCTTATTCCATCATCACCACTTTAAGGGTCCAATTAGATTGACAGCCCATGATTTCTTGTTGAACCTAAGATAGGGGGAACACTTATATGATGTGACATTGAAATCTTAATAGATGGCTCTTCGATAGAAGACTAGGTTGATCCCCACTCCACTAGTTGCACCCCTACTGAGTCATCAAGGTGAGGGGATCATGATATAGACTTAGTGGCCCGAGTGGTACGGGCCTGATATCACATATACAATCCATTGAGTGAAGTAATTCTTAAGTATGAGTTAATGAGAAGTCATGTGGGAGATATTGTTGATTGCAAAATAGTTGATGCTAGGAGGATTGACAAACCTTCTTTAGTAAAGATGAGACCTTAATCCTCGTATGATTATGAGGAAATACACTTTTAGCGAAAGTGTGTGATTGTTATGGTATAGAATCTAAATGGAGAGTATAATTGATAATTACAAATGAGAACCTTATTATATCAGTGAAGGTCTATTCACATGGACTATCCTATGAGAGTTCAAGTCCAAATTTGAGCAGTATGTATGAACATGTGAAGAGGAAAAACAATTATTGTACAAGAATCGTGAGATAACAATGGAAAAGAATAAAAATGATTACAACTAATGAGAACTCGAGAAAGTTGACAGGAATATTGTGTAAATTTAAACTTTAAGTGGTTTTATTTGAAAATTAAATTGTAATATAGTGGAAATTATTGAAAATTTGATAAGGTAAGATCCTAATGTTCCAGGGATGAATATGAACCATGAGATGAAACTTAATGAGTTCTTGTGTGCATAGAAATTTTGATAACCAGTCACCAATGCAAAGTCAATACTTATGAGTTATTCTGAGGATTTTACTTATGATTTACAGATGCATAGCACTTGAGGATATAACAACTATTTTACAACAATAGTTAGCAGTAATGATGTTAATCAAGTGATGAGAAAGGAATGATATCAACACAATCTCCTAATTAAGGGATGAGATGAAAAAGAAAAAGAAAAAGAAAAGAAGGTTAAATTAAATATTATACAATATATGGGTAAGGTGAAATTGCTTATAAATTATTTACATTCAATATGATAGAAGTTATTAAGAAAGATCAATTTCATTGGATTTGAAACTAATAGAGTTGTAATTAATTTTGCTTATTATGATCATGAAGTGAATTATCAGTTAAAGGAAATATAAGGAGAAAGATCAGTATACCTAAAATGTAATTATGAGGATTCTAATGATCGACTTATGAGAGGATGTGTTTTCCCATTTTCAAGATTTTTATATAGAATGCTCTTGAGAAGGCCTATAATGATCAGTATTTTGTTATATGAGAAGTTGGTAATATTGTGAGAGTTTGCCATTATAGAGCAGAGGAATTTGACGATTTAATGGTATTAAGCCTGGTTACACTCCTAAGAATAATTTCCCTAAACTTATCACGAATAAGAGGCTACAGATAGAATTTGTTAATGTGTTGATACCTAAATTATTAAGGTAGTTGATCTTGGTATGTTGCACATTGGTGATGAAGGCAACAGACATAGCTTTTATGTTGAGGAAAAATTCTCTTAGGGCCAAGGGGGCCAACCACAGAGACGTGGATGTGGATAATTTGAGTCAACCCAGTAAGGGCAAGAGACACTTTTATCAATAAGTTACATAGTCTATTGAGCAAGTGGCATTTGAATGGGCAGTGATGGAATGTGGAGATGAGAATGTGCACTAGTTGTATGGATAGGCACCTAGAGAATATTGTGCTAGAGTGATAGACCACTACAATAGCAATAATAACATTAGTAGCCGTCATTACAATGGCAATCTTGGAGACACTGTGACTGTGACTATTAGGACATTCTTTAAAGACTATCTTAGAGGACAATGTGTCTGATGATTGACATTAAAGATAAAATAGAAATGACCCCACATCGTTAATGATGAGTTATTGCCATTACTTGAAGCCAGTACTAGCCTCAACCTAAGTTATGGAAGGTGCTCTTGTGGTTGCAGATAAACACACCATGATCCTTATTGATTTAGGATCTAGTCATCCTTATGGTTTGAGTATTGGCACCCTGATGAATGTGCCTGTATATATATATATATATATATATATATATATATATATATATATATATATATATATATATATATAGATGACAATCCTTGGGTTGGAAGGTATGACGCTAAGAGGCAAGTTATTGAAAATTGTAAGTACTTATAGGGAGTACTGGTGGAAATGATGAAGAGTGAGAGGATAGATACTAATCTTATCCTACTCGATTGATTGATCATGATATCATCCTTGGGATGGATATTGATTGTTGAAGGACAGTGAATTGCTGTGAGGCAAAGATTAATTTATGTATACTTGGACAATCAGTGACCTCATTTTTATGCAAGAAGAGCATCACTGAGGTTTGCATTTTTCTTTTTTTTCTTTTTTTTTGCCTTGAAGGTAGTGCAGTACTTTCCTGAGATGCCAAGTTCTCTTTGTAATTGTGATAGTGGATGACAGAGAGTGGCCATAGATTGAGCACTCATATGATGTGTGAGAGGTCATAATCTTCTTGAGGAGGCTTTAGGATTTTACGCCACAAAAGATTGATTTTTATATTGATTTGGCATTAGACATAGGGTCACTTTCTAAGGTGCCATATTGGTGGCCTTGCTGAGCTAGAAGAGTTCCACCTACGAATGTTTACTGACTAGGGTTTGTTAGACCAAGAGGGTCTTCATGAAAGACAATAGTGCTCTTCATCGAAGAGACATAGAAACTTGCTATTATGAACAGATTTGTTTGTTTGATAAAATAATAGTGGAGAACTAATATTCTCTATTGTGTACTAACGATTTAATTGATCTATATTGGTTAGCGCATAATGTTTGTCGAGATTGATTTGAGGTATGATAACTAGTAGTCGATGATTGTAGAGGGAGACATCTCTTTGGATGATATCAATTGGTGAAATTGATGCACTGACATCATGGATGATATGACAGGCTAAATTCTTAAAGTTACTAAGATGAGTCATGATTTTATAGTGAATGACATTTTTGAGGAGCATAGGAAACCCTTGTGCATTTTTCAGAGTAACTGAAATACTCATCTTTTGTAGTAAATGTATGTGAGTATAAATTATGGTCAAAGGAGATGAATTTTTTTTACCATGATATCTCTGTTAACATAGAGACTGTTTATCAAGACTGTGATGAACTAGGACTAACCAAATTATTGACTAAAGTTGATAATCTCCTTAGTCTATTGAACTGTTATCGCTAGATTATTGAGTTCTCCAAGATAACAGTGACATGTATACTGATTATATTACGTATATGAGCCTGATTTCTCATGAAGGTGAGAGGTGTGACAGTAAAGTATGTTTAGAATGAAAGCATTTTCTAATGTGTAATCAGCACCAGAATTATGGCTTATACTTGTGAGTAGCTGATGAGGGCGGCCTAAGAGAGTGACTGATGAGGGTGGGTACGAGAGGCACTGGTAGGCATTTAGGTGTTGAGCATCTCGGTGGTAAGTTTCTAGGCACTCATAGTATGATTGTGCTGCGGATTGGATCTCGTTTGGCATATGATTACCTGTTATTGAGCTGGTATGCTTTGATTTTGATTGGCATATGATTTCCTATTATTGAATTGATATGCTCTGATTTTGATTCGCATATGATTGACTATTAGTGAGCTGGTATGCTCTAATTTTGATTGGTATGCGATTGCTTATTAGTGAGCATGTTTGCTTTGATTTTGACTGGCATATGATTGCCTGTCATTGAACCGGTATGCTCTAATCTTGACTGGCATGTGATTGCTTGTTAGTGAGTTGATAAGCTTTGTTATTTGTTGGCATACTTTTGCCTATTGGTTAGCTAAGGTGCACTGATATAAGCATGGCATAGAATTGCATATGTATGAGCTAAGATGCTTTGATTGCACTAATGAGGTGATTTACTTATACTAGCTCTCTGATGAGAGTATGGTTTCTGCTAATTGGATTATATGTGGCTATGACGCTTTCCAACCAAATATGAGTTAATTATTTTGGAAGGTTTGAAATATATCCTGATATATATATATATATATATATGAGTCCCTACTTGATGGGATGCCATGGCATGGGATTGTTAATGACATTTACTGGTTTTGATATGATATGTAGATCTTATGATATGGGGATGTTTTTAGGATTGTTGAGGAATGACATGAAAAGAATTTCGAGGAAAATTGGGAATTTGTGAAAATTAAGAAAATTGGGGTTTAACAATTTTAGAGATGAAATCATGAGCTAAATCCTCAATATTCGAAATGTACGCAAGAAATGGAATTCAACAATACTAAGAATGCAAAAATCAGAGGCTGGATGAAAGTTGACTAAATATTTTAATTTTTGTAATTTTTATAAATTAATTAAAGGTGTAAAATAGTAATTATATTTATGGGGCCCATGAGGATGAGTGTTGAAAACATGACTCTAACAAACATTAAATGGATGTGGAGGTAATCTATTTTACATTTAATAAATCAGATTTTTATATAACCCCCCACCCCATTAATACCCACTTTGATTTTCTCCTTGCATTAACTCTCCCTCCCTATTTCCTTGTGCCACTGGCGATGACTCCTAATGCTGTCAATGACGATGATGTTTTCCCCCTCCTGTGTGCATGCAAGCGATGGAATACTCCTCCCCCAGCTGGCCTAACATGAGGTAGGCCCTGTGCTTTTCCATTTCCCCATTTCCTACTTTTCCCATCAAGTTTACCGCCTTTTAGCGTCGAAAAATGGTGTGGATTTCCGTTTTCTAGTGACTATATACATTTACTATTTCTGTGGAAATAAACCAATGAAACAGTATCAGATAGATGATCTAAACCGTTCATCATATACATGATGTAATAAGGAAAAAATCCATGAAATTTCATGGGAATCTAATGGCTAAGAATGCATGAAAATGTGAAAAATAGTAGGGGGAATTTTGTAAATGTGATGAAAATCAAGTAAAAACATTAGATTCATGCAAAATTAGTTGATGTGAATGTTATAAAGTGAATGTACACAAAAAAATCAGTCAAAATGGTCTAAAAATTGCAAAGTTTGGATAACGTGGGCATTGTTGGTAGTGACTGAAGTCTGGTCATTGTCTCCAGCGACAGCAAACCAGTCGGGACGCAGACAGAGATGCATAGGATAACACGCACGTGCATCGTCCCCGAGCACGGTGGAATGCACATGCCTCCCGGTGATGATGATGTACACAGGATGAGTTCCATATGCGCGTCATAGGCGTGTGTCCTCATTACATCGCAGTGAATTTTTACTTAAAATCTAATTAATTTGGATTGTTCATTCACTAAACATTAGTAGGCTAAAGAGGTGTGTTATTTGCAAGAGTAAGTACCTGAACATTAGTAGACACCACAGCAGAGGCAATAGTATCAACAGCTGCCATTATAGTAGAAATATTTTAGATACTTGACCTTGGTGAGTTAGTGCATTTCTTTAAAGACTATTCTAGAGGACAACAAGTCAAACGGTTTGACATTAGGATCAGGGAAGAGATGGGCCCACCTTAGTAGTGATGAGTATCTGCTATTACATCGAGGTAAGCATAGGTTCAAGCCAGATGGTGGAGAGTATTTTCTAGATTATTAGTAGGCATGTTATGATTTTCCTTGAATACAGGACCCATCTTGCTTAGACATGCCTAGATGTGTTATCCTTTCGATTGGGTATTATGACTTCAGGAAGAAAGTTACTAGAGGTTAATGAGTACTTTTAAGAGGCACCTATGAACCTAATAAGAGAGAGATGGTGAACGATGATCTCGTCCTACTTCAGGAACATGTGTTTCTATTGTTACAGAGGTGACTGATAGGGAGCGCATACGAGAGTTGAATGAAGTACTCGCATCAGTAAATTAGAAGATCTCCAATTGAGGTAGGTGGAATTAAGATTGCTATGATTTTTGCTGTATATGCATGTGTATATGAATTTCAAGCATTGAAATGAATCTTTTCAGTTTTATACGAAAGATAAGATGAATGTGCATGCTGAATTTGAATTATGATTAAATTGTTATGCATAAGCTATACATTATTGTGAACCATGTAAGAGAAATGTAAGACTGATACCAGGAAATTATGAAACAACTCGTATGAGCGAGAGGGGTCGTTATGATGTGGGCGGGCCTTTGGGCTGGATGAGCTACCGATCCCTGAGATTTAGCCCCATTGTTTGGAGAGTTTGATGCATTCTTCGAGGTTGTTATGATGTGGGTGGGTGACAGAGTCGTTATGATGTGGGTGGGCCTTCAGGCTAGATGAGATATCGGTTCCTGGTTGGATGAGCTACCAGTCTGTCAGGAGTAAAGCCTTGAGGTGTGCCTTTGAGTTTGGTGTATCTTTGGGTTTAACCCATTGCTCCAACTCACTGTGCCAAAGAGGATAATATTGTTTGCTGTGTACTTGATACACACAACAACGCATTGGTATTTGATATGTGAAATGGCTCGTAAGAGCAAAGACTAGTATCAGGAAAATGTAAATGAGTTACAAGTTTGACATGTGTTTACATGATTTGCATTTCAAATGTGTTTTGTACTAATGCATTGGTATTCCTTCCATCTTGGCATGGATTCATGATTTAGATAAATGCTGAATGATTTCAAGTTAAATGATAATTGAATTGTTATTTTTATGACTCAGCATGGCTAAATTGATCTATATACAATTATAATGATTTCTGTTTATATAAAATATTGCGTCTTATTCCACCTACATAAGCAATTGCTTACTGAGGCATTGTTGTGGTTTGCAATGCCTCAGATACAGAGAATGGGAGCAGGTTTGGCTTGTTGATAGTATCGTAGAACAAAGGACACCCAAGGAATAGGAGCTGCCTACTGACAGGAGCACGCCAACAGAAGTTTGGGAAGATGACAGGTAAAAATTGGTCTTTGAGTTGAAGTTACAATATTAGAAATGAGAAAGAGATTGCATTGTATATAATTATGGGAATTTGAAAGACTTATGTGACTAGGTTGTGCTGTGGATGTTTTGGGTGTGTTGTGTTGAGGTAAACTGTCTTTGTTTTATTAGATGTATGAAAAGGAGACAGAGTCTCCATTTATATTTTAAAATTGTCAACAATGTTTATCAGGTACTTCACAATAACATGCCTTAAATGTCATATGTCCGAAAAATAGAGGAGACTCTGCAGAATTTTTGGTAGAAATGAGTGCTCATTTCACCGAGAATCCTTATTTTTTATATAAGAAAAATGACACTCTGGGCTTTTCAAAGTGAATTTGAAAGAAAAGATTTTCTGCTGCATTGCACTATTTTACAAAAATTATTTCAAGTTGGATCGATCCTGCATTAGAAATTAGTTTGTATTTAAAATATCATTTGAAAACCTGGGTCCTCACAGTTGGTATCAGAGCCCAGGTTTAGTCCACTCACAGCCAGTCACATCGAGTAAGTCTTAAGCAGTCTCTAAAGTAAGATGTTACGACTAATGAGTTTGAGAGTAACTCATAAAAGAACCTTATTATGAAGGGAAGAATGCCGCCTAAGAGGACGAGTCAGAGGACAACAAACCCCTCTGCTAAGCCATGTGAACAGGGGAGTCATATGATGGACTTCATGGCCAACATGATGCAAAACCTCAATCAGCTGATGCAGTAGCAACAATAGATGCAACCCATGAGGGTTGGCAAGTTCTAAGGAGACAATAGATGTTTAGTCCTAGCAAGAGTAAGAGGAGTACTCTTACGAAATTAATATAATTCTTAGAGTAAGGAACAATAGTATAAGTGTACAAAACTTGTTATCTGAATGAAAACTTTATCAGAGATAGATCTATTCACATGAGACCTTTAGAGAATCCAAGTGTTGATTTTGACAATGAGCACAAAGTTGTGAGGATTATGATTTCTATTGCACATTAACATTTTGATTTTAATGAAAAGAGGGAAGAGAACTTTTTACAATGTTAGTCTATACATGTTGAGGATAGATTCGGCGGATAAATTTTGATATTAGGAAAATCAGTGGCAGTTGATCTACTTATGTAGAGGAATTATTTATTGAAGGAATGAAAATGAGTTATTCTCTATGTATACATAAATAATGACAGCTAATTATCATCGAGAAGTAAATGCCTATTTAAATGCTTCTTGAGAGTTCTAGTTATGAATTGAAGATGCATAATGCATAGAGGATATGACAACTATTTTATAAGGATGATTACTGAATGATAAGAAAGAAAAGCAGATGAGTGGAGAATTAAAGCGTGGATATAGAAACTTAGTGAATACATTCAATTTCTAACTTGGACAGTGCGTAAACTTTTGAAAGACCTAACAATTATGGTAACAACAATAGTATGAGGATAATGACAAAGGATCAGAATGATTACAATTAATGAGAACTCGAGAGAGTTAGAGAAGTATTGTATTAACCTAAATTCAAAACTGGATTTATTTGATGTATAACTTGTAGCATGGTGGAAATCACTGGAAAAAAATTGATGAAATAAGGTCCTAGTTTTCTTATAGATGTATTTCTAAATGATGAGAATAATTATGAAATAAAGATGATCACATAATGAATCGACTAGGGAGAGACAGTTGGAGTGAATGGAGAAAGATGGAATTGATTATAATTGATTTACATTCAACACTGATATTGATGAATTGTGGTTACTAATAACGAAGGCAATTATAAAAGATTAGTTTCATTGGTTGGGAGATTGACAGAGTTGCAATTGATTTTGACTAATATGGCCATTGGTTACAGGATAGGAATGGTAGAAGTGAAGACACAAAAATTGTAATTTGGAGTCTAATGATGATCATTTTAGAGGACGTGTTCCTCTATTGCTGAGTCCTTTATCTAAAAGGCTCTTAAGAAGGCCGGTAATGATCAATATATTTGCTTGAGGAGTAACGGGTGATGTAGGGAGATAGTTTGCTACATTAAAGCGGAGGTATCAGGTAGCTCAACAGTACTTGAAATGGGTTTATAAGCTAAAGAGGTGTGTTATTTGCAAGGGTAAGTACCTGAACATTAGTAGATGCCACAGTAAAGGCAATAGTATCAACAACCACCATTATAGTAGAAATATTTTAGATACTTGACCGCGGTGAGTCAGTGCATTTCTTTAAAGACTATTTTAGAGGACAATGACTCAAATAGTTTGACATTAGGATCAGGGAAGAGATGGGCCCACCTTAGTAGTGATGAGTATTTGTTATTACATCGAGGTAAGCATAGTTTCAAACCAGATGGTGGAGAGTATTTTCTAGATTATTAGTAGGCATGTTATGATTTTCCTTGAATACAGGACCCATCTTGCTTAGACATGCCTAGATGTGTTATCCTTTCGATTGGGTATTATGACTTTGGTAAGAAAGTTACTGGAGGTTAATGAGTACTTTTAAGAGGCACCTATGAATCTAATAAGAGAGAGATGATGAACAATGATCTCATCCTGTTTGATATGGTGGATTATGATGTCATCTTTGGGATGGATTGGCCGATCCCATCTTGAAGGTAATGCTGTATATTTCAGAGGGTACTGAGTTTTATTTCTTGTTGTGTGACAATGGAGGATCGTTAGCTACCACAGATTGAGTGCAAGATGATGTGCAAGAGTTTGTAGTCTTGCTTGAGGAGTTTTCATAATATTGTCATAAGAGAATGATTTCAGGTATAGTATTATTTACCTAAAATACTACATGGGATGGCCCATTGGAGCTGGCAAAGCTCCAACTATATAAGCTATTAATAAGAATTTTAACAAGCCTAGAGTAGTTTTCTTCATGAGAAGAGAGATCTTTGTTACTATGCACAAATTGTCGTTTGTTTGAAAGTACCGTGGTAGAGAACTAATATTCTTAATCGTATATTGATGATCTATTGGATCAACTAAGGATGGTGCATGGTGTTTGAGGAGATTGAATTGAGGCGTGGTTATAACCAACTTAGGATTTTGAGTATGACATCTTTAAGATGATTTTTCTTGAACTCATTATGATTGTTATGAGTTCTAGATGGTATTAATTGGCGAAACCAATACATTGACAGAATGTATGGATATAATGGCTTGAATCCTCAAATGTTAATTGGATGAGCCATGATTGTGCTAATAGATAGTATTGTCGTATACCTCATAAATAGAGAGGAGCACATGGAATCCTTGTGCATCAATTCAGAACATTTAAGGCCCATCATTTGTTGCAAACATCTATAGCATGAGTTATGGTCAGAGGAAGTAAATTTCCTTTACTGCACTACCTTGAAAGATAGTGAGGCAGTTAATGAGATGGTGATGGGCTGACATTAGCCAAACTAGTGATTGAGGTTTATAGTTCCTTAGTCTTATGAACTACTAGTGCCGAGTAATTGAGTTTCACTAGGATATCAGTAATGTATAATATTATGCGAGATTATTCTCTTATGGGTAATCAAAATTTGATTTATGATCTATACTTGTGATTAGCCGATGAGGGTGACCTAAGAGGGCGACCGATGAGGGTGGGTGCGAGAGGCACTAGCAGGCTTCTAGGGCCTTACAATATGATTGTATTGTGGATTGGTTTTCATTGGCATAGAGTGTCTATTGGTGAGTTGAGATACACTAGTTTTGACTAGCATATGATTGATAATGGGTGAGCTGATGTGCTCTATAATAGATTCGACATAGATTTGTCTATTGATAAGCTAATGCACTTTAATATAGACTTGGCATAGAATCATTGATATATGAGTTGAGATGCATCGATTTTTATTGGTACGGAGATTTTAACAATATAAAGTTGTAATACAAATAATTAACCCTTTGATGAGAGATGGGTTCATGTTAATTGCATTATATGTGGTGATGGTGCGTTCTAATTGAATTATGAGTTGTTTGATATGAAATGGTTTATCATTTAGTGATATATATGTAAATTGAAACATGAGAAGATGACATGATGTGAAAATGTCTATTTATAGATGTTGATTCTAGAAATTTTTGGTATGAGCTTTGGATCTTAGGATATGAGGATGTTTTGGAATTATTTGAAAAATAACATGGAAAAAATATCGAGGACGAAATTCCTATAAGGAGGGAAGAATGTAACATTTCAAATAAAATAAAAAAAAAAAATTTCCTTAAATAGGGGGGGTCGTATTTGATACGGGCACCCCACCCCATTTAAGTGAAATGAGAACTGTTCCCAAAAAGGAACACCCACAGAAAATTGATGGGAGGGAGAAATGGGGAGAGAAGGTAAAAAGAAGAGAGGAGAGAAGAGGAGGAGAAGGAAGAAAGAGAAGGAGAAGACGGGGCCGAGCTGCCGGAGTTAATGGCAAGCCGGCAAAAACAGAGAAGACGGGGTTTTTGGGCCGTCGGAGATTTAGGCCGTTGCCGGAGATGATGCCGGCTCGGATCGATGATCTGATCGGTCATGTTGTCCAACACGATGAGACGAACAAAACCCCTAAGGTTATTGGGGTATCCGACGTGATCTCGACTATTGATTGAAGATGGGAACATTGCACGGCTATGATTGGAGGTTTCATAATGGATCTGAGCCAATCCAACCCATCCAATGGTGGAAAACGCGTGGAAAAGTATCTAGAAGGTAAGATCTACAAAACCCTATTCTCGATTTTGAAATTTTAGCTAAATTCGAACCATTCATGCTAGATCTAGGTTTTGTGGATAATATAACTGTCCATTTTTAAATCAAAGCTTAGGGATAGGTAATTTAGGTCATGATGTAGCTTGAATCACGCAAAAAACTTCAGATCTAGGCTAAAAACCAATCGGATCATCTTAGTCGTCCGATCGGCTACTGTTCACATAGTAACTTCGTGATGTCTGATCGATGATCAGGCACCACAGATGAGTTTCTTGTCATAAAAAATGATAGGATGACTAGAATTATATGAATTTGAAGTAAATAGATTGGATGATCTAGGCCGTCTGATCTATCACTATTCAAATAGATACCTTGTGATGTCGGATAAAAGATTAGAGGTCACAGGTGGATTCCTGAACTGTGAATTAGCTTAGATATGATATAAAGTATGTTGTTTGGATAAACTAACAGAAAGAAATTGGGTGATATGAACTATTCATGATGCTCATTATATCAATCTGATTTAAGAATGCAATTATAGGTTGTATTGAATACTATAGCATCGGAATAACACTCAGCTCCAAACCAAGAGTTGATATGGATAAGAATCAAGGGTTAAGACCACTGAATAGTGATAATGACTTGCAGTCCTGAGAGGTCGTTATTATGCGGGCGGGCCTTTGGGCTAGACGAGCTGTCTCTCAGGAGTAAAGCCTTGAGGTGTGCCTTTGAGTTTGGTGTGTCTTTGGGTTTAACCCATTGCGCCGACTCACTGCGCCAAAGTGGATAATATTGTTTGCTGTGTACTTTATAGACACAACAATGCGTTGGTATTTGATATGTGAAATGGCTTGTAAGAGCGAAGACTAGTATCAAGAAAATGTAAATGAGTTGTAAGTTTGACATGTGTCTACATGATTTGCATTTCAAATGTGTTTTGTACTAATGCATTGGTATTCCTTCCATCTAGGCATGGATTCTTGCTTTTGATAAATGTTGAATGATTTCAAGTTAAATGATAATTGAATTGTTGCTTGCATGATTCAGCATGGCTAAATTGATCTATATAATTATAATGATTTCTGTTTATATAAAATATTGCATCTTATTCCACCTACACAAGCGATTACTTGCTAAGGCATTGTTGTGGTTTGCAATGCCTCGGATACAAAGAATAGTAGCAGGTTTGGCATATTGACAGTATCGTAGAACAAAGGACACCCAAGGAATAGGAGCTACTTAATGACAAGAGCACGCCAACAGAAGCTTGGGAAGATGACAGGTAAAAATTGGTCTTTGAGTTGAAGTTGCAATATTAGAAATGAGAAAGAGATTGCATTTTATATAATTATGGGAATTTGGAAGACTTATGTGACTAGGTTGTGCTGTGGAGGTTCTAGGTGTGTTGTGTTGAGGTAAACTATCTTTGTTTTATTAGATGTATGAAAAGGAGATAAAGTCTCCATTTATATTTTAAAATTGTCAACAATGTTTATCATGTACTTCACAATGACATGCGTTAAATGTCATATGTCCGAAAAATAGAGGAAACTCTGCTAGATTTTTGGTAGAAATGAGCACTCATTTCATCGAGAATCCTTGTTTTTGATAGAAGAAAAATGACACTCGGGGCTTTTCAAAGTGAATTTGAAAGAAAATATTTTTCGCTGCATTGCACTATTTTACAAAAATTATTTCAAGTTAGATCGATCCTGCATTAGAAATTACTTTGTATTTAAAATTTCTTTTGAAAACCTGGGTGGTCACAGGATGTGTTGGGTGAAGCCTATGTGGGCGGGCCTATGGGCTGTGCGAGCTACCCGGTGTTCCAGCTATAGGTGAGTTGGAATGAGTACTCTTTGCTGGTGATTGAGTGTAGTGGGAGACTCTTAGGGCTTATTGTGTGCTGTGCCCTATTTTTCGTGACACACTTTATATTATTTTATCAACACAGTTTTTTTTTTTTTTATCTGTTTTGATAGATGCTGATTCATGTGTTGATCATGCTTTGCATACCGAGATGTGTAGCTTTAATATTGCTTTGCCTTAGATGAAAAGCATATTTTGATCTTGATTGTTTTGTTCAAATTTATGAGATTCATGAGCTATTCATTTTGAACGCCTGATGAATTCAATTGCCTTATAAATGATTTACTCCATTCACACTCAACAACATATTGATACTATTTGCAAAGTGTTTATCACATGTTTTAATTAATTGTACTCACCTACACAAGCAATAGCTTGCTAAGGCATTGCTTTGTTTGCAATGCCTCAAATTTAGAGCATAATAGCCCTAAGGTAAAGTAGGTGGAGTAGCACTGATTGGGGTGAGGACTCGAGGACCATCTACCATTTCATACTCTAGAGACTGATTAGACTCTTTTGTGTTGTACATAGATGTTGATATTTTGGATAGATTGGACCCACACCTTTGTATAGTGTACCTTTACTTGCTGATATGTGTATGATGTGGTGATCATGGATGGACCCTGGGGATTTTGGACATGTTATCATTACTATCTTTTTCACGAATAGTGTTTGATTTGTCTTAGTTTTAGATTGAGCATGCTCAGTGTATCAATCATTTGACTTTGTTTATTGCCGTGGTTTTTGTTGGATGACCCTCGAGGTTTTCCTTTTGGACATTTCTCTTGAATGTTTGTGTTATTTATGGAAATGCAAGTTTTCACTTTCAGGGATCCCGCCTACTTTTATAACATGTATTTTATTATTATTATTATTATTATTATTATTATATGTATTGGAAAATGGTTTAGAAAACTTGGGATGTCATAACTTCCCATTCCATCATATATGTAAAAGCCGGACTAGTAGGGAAAGGGTACATCATTTAACTCAGGTGGATATGGTTTTTGATAACAAGAATTTTGAAAGCATACATGACATTTAGCTGATGGAGGATTTCATTAATTATACTCCTTATTATGTTAGAATTTAAGGGTGATGTGATTTCCCCAATTGTGGATTTGAAGGGAAATAATTGGTTAGACTTAAGGCTTTCTAGCATTGCGCTTGTGTCCAACATCTTTTGCTAAAATTCACAACATTGATAGTAAAAGTGTATGGGGCTTCGACTCATAGTAACAACTAGCTAAGGTATGAGTTAAGGGAATTTCTCTTCATGAAATGCAAAGGGTTCTTCCTTTGTGACGTAATGACATGGTCTATCATTTGATTTTAAGAAAGAATATGATTCTTCCTCTAATATACTTCTTTCTAATGCCTTCGAACCAAGCATTGTTTGACATGTATTTAGCATGGGCATCCTACTTGGCTTTCATATAAGTTCAAATGGAGATAAGAACCTTCTCTCTCTTAGCAGGGCTAGTGTAGGGTGCTAAATCTACAAATGGCTCAACTTATTTAGAGGGCAAGTTCATAGTTGGGTCTATACAATTTCTTTCCTCTATGAGTTAGACGATGATTTAATGGGAGGTGCAGTCTTTCTAACTTGAATCTTTTTTAATTTCCACATTGTGTTGAGGTAGATTTCTCTAGGTTTTTGTTTAGCCTTATAATAAGTTGATAAGGCAATATTGATATGCCTTTTTAAGGATGATAAACCTAGTTTGGATGGCAGGTTGGTCCTTGTTGGATAGTTATGAGTGGTTGTCACCTTGGGGGGAGAATTGGAGGATTCCCTATACGAAAGGATTACTAAAGAAGCAAACCTTGAATTTATTCAAAGATAGGCTCAGAGAGACCTTAACATCCTTATTGAAAAAATCTAACTTTTAAAAAATTATCAGGGCATAGATGCCCTAAGTGTGGATAGAGGTGCCCCAGCACTAGTCTTAGCCCTCAACTCCTTTAGTGGAGGGAGATTAACAATGATTGGTACCTTCATAGTGACACATTTTCTTAGTTCTTTCACCTAGGGATGGTGAAACCTTAGTTGAAGTTCTTGGGCTACTACCTTGTGAAGGGGACCTTGAACTATTACTAGCACATTTTACAACATTATTGAATGGTGCACTCTTGGTAGGAGAAGAAGAGCTACCACCTTAAGGAGGGGAGCATGTAATTGTTAGCACTTTTAATAGAACCTTTTGATGGTGCACCCTAAATGTGGGAAGTGGAGCTCGAAGCCTTGGACTTTACCTTCACTTGAGTGGCATAAATGCTGATCACATCTGTGGGCATGTTGATAAAGATGTTGCTATGAGGAAGCCACTAGTGGTCATTTTAAGATGAAAACTTATGACAGAAAACACATATAACAGATAAGACTAATGTTGTTTGCTTTTCTTACTCTATTGATGTATCATTATTTATAGATGTTACATGATATAGTTTCCTCATTAGAGGATTACAAATAAGTTAAGATTACAATAAATCAATATAATCCAATTTCATCATTAAAGGCTTACAAATAAGATTATAATCAATCAATCTATCACAAAGAATCAATCAATGTAAAATCAAAGATTAGATGATATGTCTATAGCTATTATAAAAGTTATGAAAGGATATGACCATGATATTTAGGGATCCTATGTCAACATTGTTATAATAGATATGAAAGGATATGACCTTGATATTTAGGGCTCCTATTTTTACATTGTCATAATAGATATGGGATGAGATATGCCCCTAATATTTAGGGATCCTATGTGAACACTCCCCCTCAAGCTGGCTAGAATATATTCTCCATTACCAATTTTCTTAAAATTGAATGGAAAGTAGAACTAAGCAACCATTGAGTGAGAAATTAGCAACAAAAGGAATGCAAATCTATATTTTTTTTCTTCCAATTTTTCTTCAATGAAATACTAATATGTTTCCATGAGTTTGTTTGATCATGGTGGACTAGATTATGCCCAATGCTCGGACTTGTTGTCATAGTACGACCTCATAGGCACTTCTAGTTTTATTCTCAAATCTATGAGAATCAATCTTATCCAAATTAACTCACAAATACCTTGAGCCATTGATCTTAATTCCACTTCAACGCTTGATTTGGCAATTGTAGAGTGCTTCTTGCTTCTCCAAGTGATGTGATTACCCCTATTAAATGTACAATGTCCACTAGTGGAACATTGATCTATGATTGACCTAACCATTCCAAATTAGTCCATCCTTTAACATTTATTTACTCATTTTTCTAAAAAAATATTTTTCATAGGTCCTGACTTTGAGACCTAAGGGTTCAATAGATAGCTTCCATGTGTTTCTCTTATAGACTATGCATAAATTGACAAATTACAATTATTGCATATGCTATGTTAGGATGCGTATGAGAAAGATAAATTAGTCTTCCAACATGTCTTTAGTAGCTTTCTTTATCATCCTATGGTTCTTCATGGTCATATCCAAACTTATGATTTGGCTCGATGGGACTGTCTGTAGGTTTGCAACCTAGCATCCCCTTCTCCCTTGGTACATCAAGTTTATATTTTCTTTGAGACAAGATCTACCTATTGGAGCATGGGAAACCTCTATTCTAAGAAAGTATTTAAGCCTTCCCAAATATTTGATCTTAAATTCATTTGCCAAATACTTCTTCAACTTGATAATCTCTTCTTGGCAATTTCCAATCACAAATTTGTAATCTACATCAACAATTAAAGTAGTCACTTTACTCGGGCCCTTTGTTTGATGAAAAGTGTGTTCACCTTGATGCAACATTGCCTTTGTGAATTTGTCAAACTATGCTCTAGGAGACTGTTTGAGGCCGTGTAAAGATTTTTTCAAACAATAGACTTTTCCTTCCTTTTGGTTATTGGTACTAGATGGAATCCCCATGTAGACTTCCTCATTTAGATCCCATGTAGGATTTCATTTTTCACATCAAACTGCTATAAAGTCTACTTCAGGTTAGTAGTACTAGAAATTAAAATTCTAATGCTATTATTTTTGTCTACTAGGCAAATGTTTCTTAATAGCCTATCCAGTAGGATTCTTTCTAAAGACCCATCAACTTTGTATTTGAGTGTGAAGATTCATTTACAACCCACAGAATTCTTCCCTTTCAACAAATCAATTATTGCCCAAGTATCATTTCTTTATAAGGCTCTAATCTCCTTCATCATAACTTCTTTCTATTTTGGGTTATTTAATGTCTTATTGACACTTTTGGCAATTTCTACAATGGATAAGTGAGAGTCAAAATAATTAATAGTAGGAGATAGCTTATGATTTGACATAAACTTAGATGGGATGCTAGGTGCAAGTTCTTTTTCTTTTACCTAAGGGAAATGGGTAGGAATTTATCATCATTGAAAGTAAGAGAATCAACTATGAGAAGATTAGTGTTAGCTAATTTTGTTTTAGATGTTTTAGTATTCATCACTTCTGGTGAAGACTCTTTTCTCTTTGAGTAGACATGGAGTTGATTTGGCTGATTTAAATTACTAGCTAGCAAATTTTGAGTTAGCACAATATATTCATATTCAAATCTTAAAATTGTCAATGGGGAAGAAATGGGTGATAGGGAAGAAGAAGAAATGTTGATATAGATTCTTTTTGTTATTGGGTGATAGCATTTGCATCCCTTTTCACTATGTGTGTAGGCAAGAAAGACACCTTAGTGATCTAGGATCAAGTTTTGTTTGATGTTGATCATGAATATGCACAAAAGGGTGTAAGAAAGCAATCCATTCAAGCAGCCAACCTGTGGAGTTGAACACAACCCCAACACTCATATAGGCTTATAAAGGCTTTGACTTTAGCTTCGGCCAAGTTCTTCCATCAATCTCCTAGCCTTGCTTAACTCCTTGTTCTGTAAACCAGTCTCTGGTTGATTTGATCAGACCTTGGACATGGGAGAACCCAGCCTAGAAGGAATGAATGGTTCCCTAGTGCTTCATGGGATGGACGTTCATAGTCCCCCTCCCTCTAATTTAATCCTACCTCTCTCGCCCAGGCTTGTTAGCACAATAAGAAAATGAGGGAGCTAATTAGTTTAGGAGAAAGATTCCCAATGTTTTTTCCTGAAGGAAAAAGATTAATCAAATAATCCGTTGGAGTTTAAAAAGTAAGGACTCAAGAGGGTAGCCTATTGATTAAAATTCGCAGTTAAGATGGCCTACCCCCAATATATTTTTGGAACTCTCATTCAGAAAAGTAGAGCTCTAACAACCTTAAGTAAGTGATGGTTTTTTCTCTTCACAACCCCATTTTTTAGAGGAGTGTCTGAACATGAAGCTTGTTGAATAATTCCTTCTTTTGTGCAATAAGAAATCATGCCATTTTTGAAATATTCCCTTCCATAATCTAAACAAAAAATATAGACTTTGGCTCCAAACTAATTGTAAATCATCTTATGAAAGATGGGAAATTTTGATTGAGTTTAGAACTTTTTTTTCAAGAAGACAAATCCCATGCTACCGTTGTACAATCTTCAATAAAAGAGACAAACTAATAAGAACCCGAGATATTTGGTTTTTCTTATTTTCCCCACGCAAGTATATAAGGCTAAAAGGTAAGGAAGATTGTTCATTTGTTGAACTAAAAGTTGTTCTATGATGTGTGGCCACTTCACAGATTTGATAATTAAAAAGTATTTTATTGAAATCAAAAGAAGGGAAATTTTTTGCATTGTAGAGAGTGAAGGGTGATCAAGCATTTTTCCTAAAGTAAAATATCAGCTTCCTTCAGTGAGTAATCCATGCTGAGATAACATCATTTCCACCTACAACCTTAAGTAAGTGAAGTCCACCTTTCTCTTTAGCATGCCCAATAATCTTCCTTGTAGCCTAGTCCTATATAACACAATGAGAAGGAAAGAAAACTAATGAACAATGTAGGTCTTTAGCAAGGTTTGCAATTGTGATCATATTACATATCAATTAGGGACACGTAGAGCAGAATTTAGAGATATAGAATGGGTTAAGGGAATCAATCCTGCATAGCGATAAAGACCTTTTTATTTCCTACACATGGTGTAATATTTAGAAGGTTTTAGCCCTAGAAATTACTTAATTATCACTAATAGGTTAATTATACAAATTTTCTAGTCCAAGATACAAATAAAAATGTAGAAAAATGCTAATTTTGCCCCCAAAAAAGAAATTTCACCTTCCAAGCAACATTGTGGGCCCATACATGCTAAAAATGAAGTCTTTGAGGTTTCAAATAATCATTCGATGTCACTATTAAAGTCAGATCAATCTCAAACCCCACATCACAAGTCCTCAAATAAAGGTGAAAAAGTGGCAAACTCTCCATGCATGAATTCATGCATACATTTTATCACCTAAATAAGCTTATTAGAGAATCTCAATTCATATACAATGAGATCATATACATTGAAAGCTTCCTAGAAATATAAGAAAACTGAGACTCGCATGAAGACTTTTTACTTATTTTCTAATTCTAAGTGAAATACATGAAAAGATCTCTAAGGAATCAAGACCATTCAATCCAATTTGACAGTGGAGTGAATTTTTTTTTATAAGGAAGATCTATGTGTCCTAAAGGGATCCAATTCATTAAAAATAGGGCAAGCATGATCTAAGGGATATGAATGAAGTAGAGGGATCAAAACCCTACCCACATTCACATGGTAAAAAGTCAACCCAAAACCCTAAGAAAAGGAAGATCTCAATCAGCCATCCTTATCTAAGGATATTCAATTGGGGTTTTTTAAAACATGACCCACACAACCATTTGAATTCCACCCCCCAAAGGACTTTCTAAATTTGAAAAACCTTGAATTCCCTCACCACTTTTCCTTTTCTTTCACTTTTATTCCCATCTATTTCCTTTCCCACTTTTTCTTAACTTTCATTTTCTTTTCTCTTTCCATTTTATTGCTTCCCATTTTCCACTTTCCTCCACATAGAAAAAGAGGCTTCCCCCTATTTGAATCCACTTTCTAATTCCATTCCACCTTCCTTGCTGCCCTTGTAAGCTACCTCTTTCTTTCTCCTTTTTATTTATTTCCTTTCACCACTTATTCCCTTCTTCCCTTACCTTTCCTCTTCCTATTTCTTTCCTTTCCCATCTTATTCCCTTTTATTTTCTTCTAGCACTTCCTTAGATGAATTCCACACACCCCTCCCCCATCTAGCCTTCAACCCTATTAACTCCCTTTCTAAAAATCTATAAATAGAGGTGTTTTGAATGAGTTAATATTATTTAAACTATCCCTAGAGTCCAAGGTTAAAGCTAGGAGAAATAGAGGGAGAAAGACCACCCTCACCTATGCTCCCTTCAAGCTTCCATGTTCAAATCCATTAGAGATAAAGGTAGGGTCTCAACCAATACCAATACCAATTCCTTTCTTCCTTATTTTATTTTTTCTCTCTTCCATCTCCATTCTCTTGCATGTATCATATAGGATTACAAGCAACTTTAGTTTATCCTTATATTCCATCTTAGGATCATCTTAGATCTAGCTAGCATGCATTTATCACTTAGTTTAGCTTGCAATTTCCTACATTATATTGTAATTTCTATTTTTAGATAGTTTCTAACTTTAGGATTGCACACATAGAACTAGTTTCATGCATTTTACACTATGATTCTAGCATATTAAGCATCGTTGGTCATTGTCTATCTTAGAATATCTTCATCATTTTAGTTGCTTGTTTAAGCACTTTACTAATTTAAAAATAAGGTAATTTCTAATTTTAGAATCTCATGTTTTGATCTTAGATTCTTTCCTTTTAGCTTTTGTTAACTTTCCATTTTTCTTCCATACATCTTAGGATTACTTTAAAATTACTCTAGAACCATCTTAGAAACTACTTGCATGTTAAGTTCTTAGCTGTAGCACTTTTCCAATTTAGAACGTGCACTTTCCTAATTTAGAAACCCATGCTTCACATAGTTTGACTTTCTAATTTCCTTTGCATACATTTTAAGATTAGTTTAGAAACCATTACCACTTTCCAATTCCATGCATAACATTTTAGTTGTATAGCATCATAGTCAAATGGTGCATGCATCACCACTTTCTATTTTTAAATCACATGCACATACCTGCTTAATTTGCATGCATGGAACTTTCCATACTAGGATCTCATTCATCATCATCTCTTCCATCTCTCACTCCCACTTCCTTTCCCATTCACATACCATCTCACCATCTTTCCTTATCCCTTCACTTTCTAATTCCATGCCACAAACACCCACTTTCTATTAGCACTTTTCTAATTTAGAACATTCTCTTTCCTAATTTAGAAACCCATGCTTCGCATAGTTTGACTTTCTAATTTCCCTTGCATACATTCTAAGATTAGTTTAGAAACCATTACCACTTTCCAATTCCATGCATAACATTTTAGTTGTAAAGCATCATAGTCAAATGGTGCAAGCATCACCACTTTCTATTTCTAAATCACATGCACATACCTGCTTAATTTGCACACATGGAACTTTCCATACTAGGATTTCATTCATCATCATCTCTTTCATCTGTCACTCTCACTTCCCTACACATTTACATTCCATCTCACCATATTTCCTTATCCCTTCACTTTCTAATTCCATGCTACACACACCCACTTTCTAATTTTAGATTGCATTGTTCATGTTAGTTAGTTCATGCATCATTTTGCTTTTTCTATCTAATTTATTTTTTATGGAGTTGGAATAAGAAAAAGGAAAGAAATAATTTGTATTTTTATGGAAATAAGGGGACTTTTTAATTCCTTAGTTTTAAGGAAACTTTCTAGCTAAGGGCTTCATGTTGAAGGGTAGGATTACACCATCTACCTATTCCTTGCTTCATCTCCTAAGGCCAAAATTGGTGAATCCTACTCCAAGGACCATCGTCTTCCCTTTCTTTTCTTTTTTATTATATTTCATGTTTAATGTAAGAGCCTCTTCTATGGTTGCTTCTAACTTAAAGATGAATTATTTCTTACCTCCTATTTTTCTAATTCCTCGAAGTTACCCTCTTTCTAGTGTTTCTAAGTGAAGAAAAATGTCATTAATTTTTTCTACTTCCATTTTCATCATCTTCTTCCATTCTTGGGGTGGTGATTATTTAGGAAAGGTGTTAAACTTCTCTTTTCATTCTTGGATGGGATCGTTTTGTTTGTGGCATGTTGGGTTAAGGAGATGGAAAAGCTTCGTGGTAACTTTAGTGTATTTTGGATTGAAGAGAAGTGTACAAGCTCATGTTGAGTGACAAAACTCTTATTAGTATTTTTCAGTAGGTTAAAGTAACACAACCTAAATTCTAATTAACACTGTTTATTAAAGAGTCTTCATGGGATCAACATGTATTTTCTTGTTCTAAACTTCAATAGAAATATTCATTTGTGGTAATTGTTAAGACACATCAAGTTTTTTGGGGACTTGCAATGGAGTTTTAATTAAATTTAGGTTGTAATGCTTTACCACTTGCCTTAGTTTAGGGTTGCATGTATGTGCATTTGCTTATGTTCCTTATTCCTATGAATTTGATACTTTCCTTTTCTTTTATGTAGGAATTTGGACATGAATAATGTTTTGGAGGAAGACTTTATGATAGTTTCCAATCAATTTTTTATTTGAGTGAATTATAATGAGGTTGAAATTTCAATCTTTATGCGATGTAAACATTTAAAAATTAAGGGTTGTAATATTTGGTGTAGCTTTAACATTACTTGCAAGCACACAAATCAAAGTAGTAAAAGTATGTAAGAGAGGTTAATCCCATGAGGAATCTTACAGAACTGTATGTTGAATGGATCTTACTTAAATCATTTAACCTAGCCAAAAGAGTTGGTTTTTATCCTAAACTAAGAATTTAAACATCATAAAAACATACACATGCACAAAATTGAGAATTTTCTAACTATAAAACTTCTTAAAAACTAAAATTGGAAACCATATAAATTAACCTAACATTCAAAAAATGCTCCAATAAACCTAAACATGACTAAGTTAGACAATAAAACATGTAAGACTTGAGGAAACAAATAAACAAAGTGGCGTGCATGGAAGTGTAAGATTTGTGCTTGAAACAATGATGAAAAGAATGCTTATATGGGACATGAAAAATGCACATGAACTAAGATGCAAACCAATCTAAATGGAATGCATGAATGGAACTTAACTAAAGCATGAAATCTAATCATAACAAGCAAGTAATCTAAGAAATCACACCTTAAGACCATACGCTTGACCCATGGGGTTGTGTGATGGTACAAGTGTATGGTTCATGTGAAATTTAGATGCAGCCTTAATCTAGAATGAATACATGGAATCTAAACATGGGAAGAACATCTTAGTAGCCATGAAAAACAAATTTTAAAGCACTAAAAAGATCCATGAATAGTAAACTTCTACCATTAACAAAACATCAATCTTATTAATTGGAATTGAGGTACAAGTGTGGTTTGCATCATCCATGAAGTGTGTGCACCATTCTTTGATCCAAAATAAAACCAAATTTCTAATCTAGCTTCTTCAATGTCATCCAACTATAACTCTCAAGCTAGCATGCTTGAAAATCAAAGAGAGATCTAAGAAAAAAGACAAGGAAAATATGTGGAAGGAAAGCAAGAGATGGCTAAGAAACTTAAGGAGATTCAAAGGTAAGGAACTTGATCCAAAGGCTATACTCCCTTGTCTGTGACTATAAGCAAGTTGTAGCCTTTAGATTCAAGGATATAAAGTGTTAAGTGTTTAATTTTGGCTAAAAGACCCCTAGTTTAGCATTCAATTAGATCATCTACCCATTCAAATTTACAAAATTTAGCTTGATTTTAAATTTATCTCAAATTGACCATCCAAACCTTAATTTTTCAAAATCAATGGTTAGATGATCATTAGAGCTTATTAGATAGTTAATGTGCGGTTCAGATGATTTTAATTTAGTCTTTTATTTTGTAAATAAACTAAAAGAGGAATGGAGGGCTATGGATCAATGTTACATATCATCCATCAAGGATTAATGGTACATATCATTCTAAAGAGGATTGGATGGGTTAGATCAACTATATGGAGAAGGCAACTTGCAATTTTAGAGGAGTTTCCAAAAGAAAAGGAGGGGACCTAGATTAGTAAGGAACAAGAAGAGAGAGGCATGCAAACCCATTCCACTTTCCCCTTCCACTCTCTTTCCTTTCCCATTGGGCCATCCCCATCTCAGACACAAAAATATCGCTTTTTCCCATTCCCTCCACCTTCCCATTCTCCTCTATTCTCCCTTGTATTCTTAACTTCCTTTAAACCGTAACCATCCCCTCTTTCCTTTTTTCTCTCCCACTTCCCATCTTCTTTAAACCATGCCCTCTTCACCTCTTATAAAAGGTCTCCCCATCTCTCTTCCAAGAGCTCTCTAGTCTATCTCTTATCTTCTCTCTCATTGTGACAGTAGGAGGAGGCAAGGGGGGAGTTTCATTTGTTTTCCTTGCTTGCCAGTTTCTCTTTCCATCTTGTTTGTCTTTTATTGTCATTTCCCCCCCTCTATTTTTATTGTATTCCAGCCTTCTCTCAATCTCCAGCTCTCCAGTTCTCTCGTTCTTCATCTCCTTTCAATATCTTCCACCACACCCATCTGTTTACTGCATCACCATCTCCAAACCCCTCTTCATCAACTATTGCATAGCCAAGCAAGAGCCGACTCTGTTTCATACGACACCAGACGTCGTTTTTTTCTTCACCGTTCCAAGCTCACACCCAACACCCAAATCCCAGGACACCTGGTCAGCAGGGGTCTTTTTCTTCTACCCAACTACCCAGTTTTTACCGCATCATCCATTCCACCCTCTATAGCACTAGTTTTTTTCATCATCTCCACACACCTGTTCACCACCCAAAGAACCAGTCGTTCCCCTCTTCCCCTTCTTCTCTTTCACTCTCTTCTCTCCCTTTAGCCATGCCTTTGTAGCACCTTTTCATTGGGCCGACACCCATCATTCCAAATGATGACCAACAAAGACCGCACCACCCAGGCATCTACACATCTACGATAGAGTTGTCTTCTCTGGCTATTTTTGGGAGTTTTGGGGAAGTTTGAAACAAAATGCCAGATTTGCCCTTTGAAGAATAATGCAATTTACATTTACTGTCCTATTCTTATTCTTGGTTTATGTTATTCCATTTTTAGTTATTCACATTCTATGTTATTCCATTATTGTTTAATTCAATCAAAGGTTCTGATTTAATCACAAAAACTAGTTAAATTCTTGTCTATTTTAATTCAAAATTTCAATTAATTTTTAGAAATTGTTTCTAGGGTAGCTTCCTATTGAATTGTTATTCATGACCTTCAAAGTGGGTTAGGAAAATAGATCTAAGCCATTACTCATCAAATTCCTTAATTTGATTAGATTTCTAACAATTTGAAGAATCAGACAAATTCCTCCATCAGATCATTAATCCAGGATATGTTGAATATAGTGATGGAGGTTGATCAAAGTTTAGGAAACGCAAAGTGAAGAAATTAGACAGCATTTAAGATAGGGAATTAGGGTTTTCTTAATTTTTTTATTTTTAGTTTTGATTAAGGTTTTATAGTTCTTTTCTATTCTTCTTGGAAATAGGCTTCTAAAATTTCATTGGTAAACTAAGATGAAGTCTGAATTTTTTTGTTAATTTTTTTCAATTAAATTGAATTTTAAATAATTAAAATTTATAAAAAAATCCAAAATTTTCAAGCGAGTCCCTGTGGGATTGACCTGTATTTGCATAGCTATACTACAATAGCTAGTGCACTTGTGAAAAACATCAACATAAAGCTTCAAATTGAAGGAAAATTAAGAAGAAAAATTAAGAAGCAAATTAGCAAAAATAAAGCAAGAAACAAAGGAACTAGCAAAGTAAGACACAAAGGAGCACAAGCAATTAAACTAACCTAAAAATTAAGGGTGCAAATCTAAACTTGGATAACCCTAGAAGGTGGGAAGGGTGGAGGTGCCACCTTTTTAGGAGGTGGCATCCTCCCCTTCTCCAATATGAAAATTAGGTGGAATCCCTAATATGTTTTATATAAGCTGGGTAACTTTTCTAATCTTGATGGAAGATTGATCCTAAGGCGAAGATAGAAAGATGAGATTTAAAAGCTAGGATGAAACTTAGGAAGTGGTAAAGTTATATTTAGAAAGTGGGAATCCAATGACATTGAAGGAGAATATCATTAAACCCTTTTTGGATTTGGATGTGTGATGCTATTAGGTATTAAGGATAGATCATGGGCACCCTTGGATGGGAAATGGGAGGTGGAGATGATGAGGAGATGTTATGCATTAAATAGAATGTGGTAGGAGTGGAAGTGAAAGTAAGACAACCCTAGACAACTAGGGTGAAGGCACCACTTTTTTAGGAGATGGGAATAGAACTCCCCCCTTATAGGAAAATGTTCATGAGGAGATCATTCAAGGAATTAGAAAGAGGGATGGAGAGGGAGAAAAGAATAAGAGGAAATATCTAGAATTAGAAGGTGGAATAGTGGAGTTTGATGGGAGTCTAGGTAAGGTGGAAGGCGAAACCATTTTAGGAAGTGTGTCTCCCCATTGTAAAAATCATGGAATTATTTTGGGTGGTGTGGAGAGATAGATGAGATGGGAAAGAAAATGGAAATGGGTTCTTTCTCATTGGTCCACATTGCATGCTTACTTGCCTATATTCTAATCTCCTAAATACCTTCTAATTATCCTCATGAAAATCTAATTTTAGCATAGTATAATTGAGTGACACTCTCCTTCAATAGTATAACTCGACACTACATTGCTTAAGTAACTTGAATGGCTCACTTTGAAGGCTCATTTGGCTTGGCTTGACTTCCTTAGTTTGTCACCTTCTCCCATGGCTAATATGGTTAAGGTGGCTTGAATGGTGCCCATGCAAAGGTGAGGGAAGTGCATGGCTTGTGTACAGGCTTATTTTAATCACCTTTAGCTCTTCGAATTACTTCTTTTCTTGCCCTAGTGATAATCTTGAACCTTGATTAAGCTTTAGATTGATGATATTTAGGCCTTGGCTTGATCTTCAATTCTCATCTCAATCAATCTTGGCCATTGGATCATCATCTTCTCACTACTAGCTAGGGGGCTTTTAAAGTTGGTTAAGAGTGATAATAGAAGCGACTTCAAAAGCACACGTTTTGATGGACTTTTAGAGTCATTTTATGTTAAACAAATTAAAAAATTCAAATATTTTAAAGTCATTTTTTCCTAAATCGTTTAGTGAAAAATGACTTTAAAAGGTTTTTTTTTTTTCAAATTTTCTTTTGAGCTCCACCACCTGTATACATTTGAAAAACAAACATCCCATACATGTACACCAAATACTCAAACAATATTTATAAACATTAAAAACCTATTAATATGAAACATTCATCTACTTCTTGATACAATACCATCTGTAATTGGATAACAAACATCATTTACATCTAATACTTCAATCTCCCCAAACATAAAAAACCAACAACCACTACAATGCATCAACAACTTAATATATTGATACATTACCACCTATGTATACTTTGAATAACAAACATTCTCTGCACCTAATACTTTAAACAATCTTTATAAATATGAAAAACCAAACACCTTATACACCAAGCTAATACTTCAATCTCCATACACATTCGAAACCACCATCCACTACAATGCATAGACATCTTTCTTAATACACTACCACCTATGTATACATTAAATAACGAACATTCTATACACCTGATATAAACAATCTTTATAAAACATGAAAAACCAAACATCCAATACAACATGCATCCACTTCTTTCTTGATACCCCGAATCATTCTTAAATATAACACCTAATACCTCCATTCTCATCATTATCTACCCACATCTATCTTGAAAACAATTTATATAAGAAACTACAACATATGCATAATCTGTAATATCCACACTCACTTCATTTGTAAATCCATACACATTCACATTTACTTTCACACTATAAGTAACCCTCTCATTCTACATCTCATAAAAGTTATATAATGCAACTGCCACATATTTACTTCATGTTCAAGCTCCAAATTCACTTAATCCATACTCATTTATTCCCACACTCCAAATTTCCACTCATTCATTGCTTAAAATACAATATATATATATATATATATCAAAGAAAATAATAAAATCTAAAGGAACACACACAAATCAATGATAAAAATATTTTATTGTATATTTCATAAAACCTATAGAAAAATATAACATTATGTAAAATAAAGTGTTCTACCTTTTTTAAATGGGTCACAAGAGTATTATCGAATATGAGGGTCCTCATGTATGTTAGGACATAATACCCACACTCCTAATTAGACTATTGTTTAGGGCATTGTACAAAAAGGACAACAAAAAAGAACTCATTAATATCATTTGTAATAATGTAGGTTTAATTAATGATGACTTACAGCAATTAACTATTTCATATACCTTGACATTCTTCCAAGTGAGTTTTGGTGCTTGTAAAGTCTAGTCATAGTAGCTCATTCAATCCAAGACTTACAAATTTAAAGTTTCAAATGCTATATAAATGAATAACAAATTACTTATCTACACATAACACAAGAAAAAAAATGCTTAATTATTTATAATATTTGTGAGGGTGGGATGGATGTGTGCTCCACAAGAATCAAGAAAGAAAGCATGGCCACTATGCAATCCAAAATGAGTAGAATCCAATGAGACCTACATAGACCGTCATATGGATTATAATGGAAGTTGACAATCCCTAAGTAAAGAATAATTTGCCAGGGAAATAAGAAAATTAAAACTTAGCTACTATTATAGGGGATCATTAAGCCATGCCCTTGGGAACAATGAAAGAATCCTAGTAAAATATCCTATATAAGCCTCTTGATTGACCATTTCTTCACCACTCCAGAAATGATACAAGTGTCAAGGAATTGGTAAAGTGTACCCTCAACCTTAAAAAGGCTAGTCGCATCATTCAAGAAGATGCATAAAAGAAATAAGTATTACATATACCATTAAAATATAAAATGTAATTAAAGACCAAATCATTTATAAGCAAGTATGTGCATATACCTCGTGTAGGAGACAATGTGAGGGTACTCGAGTTCATCCCATAGGCAAATTCATTATAGGTTCTCTACCATTAGTAGCACTTCAACAACATCCTCAGTAAGCACTCCCTACTTGATTCATATAAGAGTGATTCCCATATCATTGTTGATGAGACCATAGATTAACCTTAGGAATCGAAGCGTGTTAGGTGGGACTTCCACACACTCTTGGGATGGTTGACGTAAAATATGTAAAAAAATTCAGCTAAAATCAAAGATATATACAAGTGGGCCTAATTTATGATGAAAAAAAAAATCAAAGATATATACAAGTACCTGTTCCATTGGTGCAGCAGCTATAGGTGACATTTGAATGATGGTCAATATTAGTGCCGCATTTTATTGATGATTAACTGCATATAGTTACTAAACAATTGAGGTCTCTAACTAAAGAAAATTGATGATGAAGGTAGTATGATAAGATACATACTGTGGACTCTATGGGAGTGACTAGTGCCTCTGGCCAAGCAATGTGACATGCAACGTCTTGCCTAACAGTTATAATATTTTTCATTTCTAATAGGAATCGTAGGCAGCCATTAGCATTCAAAGCCATCTTAATGAACCAACTTCCACTATATTTTGATGGGAATCCAACGCCAACATGCATTGACCCACCTACAAATCAAATATGCAACAAAGAGGTTGAGATATAGAATTATTACAAAAGGACAATGAATTTTTTAGTTTTGTCTATGTATATACCACCTCAGTAGAAATTTCCTTTTTGAGGGGAGTTAGATGTCCTTCATTATCTTCTTTAGCTAGGGAATTGCAGCTCGCATGTGTTGGAGGTATAGGGGCACTATGAGAATTATGAGTAGGGGATGGAGTAACAATCATCAAATTTTCCTAACACATTTGACAAAATATATTAGACTTTATTTTCTCAATGAGCTCATTGCAGGCCTCCTCATCATCTTGAACTTTAAATATGCATCCCCTACCAAAGAATTTAGAAGGAACAACTTCCTGACACAAGCCCCTAACTCAACTAAGGTGGTCCTTCTTATTGCCCATAGCCCTATACAAGATGCCATCCTTTCTTGTATAGGGCTATGGGCAAGAATGTCCTACAAAATTTAATTAGAAAGACATGATCATGTAATCTAATTAAATGTATAAATTTTATAGACAGGTGGAACCACTTACTATGCACGAAGCAATTTGTGTAGTAGTTTCATCTGAAAACTTATTGCCAAATGGAGTGATCAATGGGTTTTGTAGTCCCAGCTTTTCTATGTTGTCAAGGAAAGGCACTATTATTAGAGAATATGTATATAACTATAGTAGCATTAAATTGAATGGGATAAATTGTCACAAATGCTTACTTCATGCTCTTTTAAACGAGTGTAGCCAAACCTAGATAGATGGTGCTACATATTTGCTTCATGCACCTTTCTTCCCCTTGCATTCTTCGCCCGCACATTTTTACATGCGTGATCAAGTGCAATAATTGAATGTTACATGTAATTAAAAGAATGAAGTATTGTTTCTGCACATACCTCAAACTCGACAGAGGTGCAATTCTGTACAAATGCATTCCAAGCCTCCAAGTCAATGATGTTAGAGTAAATGGAAGGCACGGTGTCTAGTCTTGATGGATCATGGACATTTGGAGCTATGTAATTGCAAACAAGGTAGTTCTTCCATTTTTTCTATTGCTCACTAGTCCCTCATAAAGCACACATCTTCTTGACTACAAATTGAACGCATCAAATTACTATATTTGAAAAAGGAAAGTCATAATGTAAATAATACATCTCCTTAATGTTTACATACCTTCATCATTTCCCATATTGAATCTTTTGTTGAAGACGGCACATGTCTCCAATCCTCAAATGTGATAGGAACCATGCTTCTTATTGTAGGGTAGAGAAAACTACTATAAGTAGGTGCACTCTCTCCAATCTCTTGCCCTCTACTATTGTATTAGATAGTTTCTTTAATTCCCTTCGACTTTCTCTTGATAACCTTTTCCATTGTTGTTTGCTCTCTGCCCTTTGTTTTTGGAGTAGTGCTCATGTTGGCCTCTTGGTCATGCTCTTCAACGTGGCCATAATCTTTAGTTTGATGTTCTTCTCGTTCCATCATTACTACACTAAAACACTCAGTGATATTAGAACAATGACATAAAAAAGGCTATGTAATTCATTTAAAGAAATCAAACCAATGTCCCTAATAAACATAGTTTAAGTAAAAAAAAATTAAAGGAGACTCCATCTCCATTCATTCACATAAACATACAATATCAAACATATGTGACACACTAACCTCAAGGAAAATAGATAAAGGATGCATGAAAAATATTTGCCTGCTTCATATAGATATTTGTTAAGGGGCTACAAATCTCATAGACCTTTTACCAATCTTTAACTCCATTGCTTTGAGTTCACATCTCTTAGTGGGTGTAGGTATTCACAAGTAGTGATAAGCTTAATTAGCTTATGCTAGATGTTCATCTATGTCCATGTGCACAATTCATGTACCAAATTCCATCCAATAAAGTTTATGATTCATGTAAAGTTTCTCTTGGTTATTTTCCTACTTGAAGTTCATTAAAATTTTGACTTTGTGATCATATTTCATGTCTCGAATCACATGCACCATGTCATTTCATGCCTTGTTTGATTTAAGTTTCATGAGTATCTTACTTTTGAAATTTTACTTTTCATGAGTCATACATAATTTCAAGTAGTCCATACACTTTATTGACTTGATTTCTTAAGAACCAATTTAGCTTTTTAGATAGTTTAGTTACTATTTTGGTTAGATCCCATGTTAGCAAACTTTTATTCCACACATTTTAGCCATTTTCTTACTAATGAACCATGTGCCCAACTCCATGGCTCATGCATTTGTCTTTAAGTG
This sequence comes from Warburgia ugandensis, assembly GCA_035236585.1. Taxonomy (NCBI): domain Eukaryota; kingdom Viridiplantae; phylum Streptophyta; class Magnoliopsida; order Canellales; family Canellaceae; genus Warburgia; species Warburgia ugandensis. The sequence goes on from CP141130.1 coordinate 63,192,396, forward strand.
GTTTATTGTTCCCTTGTTTCAAGATAGTTTATCATTACTTGTTTAGTTATTTGCACCATAGTTTAGCCTTAGACCATTTATTTGTTTAGTTTTAGAAAGTTTTAGTATTAGGAAAATGTTGGTTTAGGAAAATTTCATTTTTAGCAAGTTTCCTTAATTAAAGCTTCCTAGAATCATTCCTTTTGACTTAGCATTATTATTTTTTAATTAAAGCATGTTAGCTAGGAACGTTTCTAATTCCATTGAAAATATTTATTTTTAGAAAGTTTCCTTTAGCTCATATGTCTAATTTTATGCATGTTTCTTATTCCATGTTGTTTCAATTCCATGTTTATCAAAACAATCTTTCCGTAGCTAAGCTAAGCAACTTAAATAAGATCAAATAAATTAGAAATTCCTTAAGATTCCTCATGGGATTGACCTCTCTCACATGCAATTGTTGCTTTGATTTGTACGCTTTCGAGTAATTTTTAAGGTACACCACCTTGCCTAAGGGATATTGGTTTTGATTTAACTAAGAGAGCAAATAACATGAAAATGAAAACATGCATTGGAGTTACCACATGTTATTACCAAACATGTTAAATGACTTTAAAAGTACTTTTAAACAAATTTCAAATAATTATGTGCTAAAACCCTCACCCAGGTAAATCTTGAATAATCATCATTGACAATAAAGGCAAATATTTGTACTCCAAGACTATAGATTTGGTTTGGCCAAATAAAACAAGATGCAATATTTGAAGTTTGCCTATTAGTTGAGAAAACATTCTTTGGTTAGAAAGAAGCATTTATTTGTTTTAATGTTGGAAAGCATCATAAATTTTATCTTTTTTAGAAGTTTTGGAAAACCAACTACAATGTTCTTTTCTAGTTAATTTTTCAAATGATGCATGCCAATATGAGCTAATCTCCTATGTTACAACCACCATCATCATTATTTGAGAGATGTGATTTATCATGAGAAACATTCAAACTATGAAGATGTAATGCATACATATTTTCACTTATGTGCCCTTATAATCTTAATAGTATGAACTTTATTATCAATAAAAAGGCACAATGAACATTCAAGTTTAATTGACTATCTTTTATTAAGAAGATTATGGCTCAAACCATCAAGAAATGAAGTTTTTAATTGAAAGTGGAGAGTTTCTAATTTTACCAGTACTACTTATACCAACTATCTTGCCCTTGGCTATTATCTTCAAATGTGACAAAGTCTCCTTTTTTGGGTCTGAGAGTTGAAATTGGCTTTTGGCACCACCCATCATATGCCCAAAGCATCCACTATATTGATATCACAATTTATTTGAAGCTTAGAACTCTAAGTAAACCTACTTCACAAAAATTGAGTTTAACTTTTGGCATTGAAACTTGGATTTTGGGTCCATGAGTGTCAGTAGAAGATAAAATTGTACCTTCAGCTATCCATATTTTCTTGATGTAGGTGTTTTTCTAGAAAATGAATGATGAACATGAGAGATGAAAGGCTAGAAATAAGTGTTCTTGAAAACCTTGGAGTTTTGGAAAGATCATTCTCTTGAATTTCATTTTTCTTCTTTTCTTCAACATGTTTTTTAAGTGAATTATATTTCATTTTTTTAATACTCATTTTCATGAGACAAACTCTCCTTCTCTCTCTCTCTCTCTCTCTCTCTCTCTCTCTCTCTCTCTCTCTCTCTCTCTCTCTCTCTCTCTCTCTCTCTCTCTCTCTCTCTCTTCTAATAATGCTTTTTCAAAATTTAAATCTTTAAAATCATTTTTCAAAAAATTTATTTTCATATTTCAATTCATCAACCTCACTTGAATGTTTTGAAACCAACTTCTTTAGAAAACCATTTTTCAAAACCATGCTTATTTGAAAATTTAAACCAGATCACTATTAGCATCTTTAAGCTCAAAAATAAATTCAAAATTTCATTCTCTTCATCCACTATTTCCATTAGCAAAGGTTGGCAACTACATCTACTTCATCTTTAAATCTAAAGTCTTCATTATCACTCTATGTTGCAACCAATGCTTTATTCTTTTGTTGCTTTTTCTTCAAAAGTAGCCATTTTGTCTTAATTTAGCTAGGCTTCTTAAACTCATAATAAACAATTGGATCTTTCTTTAGGGAGCTATCTCCTTTGTTGGTAGCTTCCTTAAAGTTTTTCTTTTCACTATTCTTTCTTCCCTTAATGAACTTCTTAAACTTCCTAATAAGAAGTGCAATATCTTCACACTTTTAGTCTCATCCTCCATAGTGGATCTAAGTGATATTCCTTTCTTCTTCTATGACTCCTTTTCTTTTTTGAACTTATGACAATATTATAGGTCATGAGTGACCATGTAAGCTCATCAAGTGTCAAATTCTCTAAATCCTTTACTTCTTGGATTGTTGACCCTTTGGCATCTCAAATTTAAGGAAAGACCTAGGAATCTTATTCACCAACTCAGCTACTAAAAAACTTACAAAAGGATTTCAAAACATTAATAACATTGATAAATCTAACAGATTTCAAAAATAGAATCATTACTTTTCATCATAAAATCATTCATTATTATGGATTACCTATAGGTTATTCCAAAATTCTTTGGCTGATGTGTAGGTTGACATTGGATTGAATTCATTAACATCTAAAGCACAAACTCATGGTTTTAGCATTGCGAGCAATCTTAAAACTACACCACCTAGCCTAAGAGAGATTGATTTTGATTTAACTGGTAAAGCAAATAACATGAAAATGGAAACATACATTAGAGTTACCAAATGTTATTACTAAACATGTTAAGAAACAAAAGAAAAGAGGAGCTAATCAAGCACTTGTAAAATCATGCTTGTTAGCTTTGATTCCTCTAAACGAATACCTCCAATGCTAGCTTTTGCACACAAATCACTTAATTCTAAAACCATGAAAATCAAGTAATAAATAGTAGTAAATGGAGGTACCTCCACCCCTTCGCTGCACCTCTCCCCCCTTCCCAGAACCTAGTTCCCCCCCCTTCCCACCCACCCACCCCTCCTCACCAGAACCCAATTTTGCCACCCCACACCCCACCTACCCCTCCAAGCTGGTACCTAGTTTGCCCACCCCTTGCGCATGCCCACCCCTCCAAGCCGGAACCCGGTTCCCCACATCCCCACCCACCCCGTGTACCCCTCCAAGCCAGAACCCAGTTTCCCCACCTCCCAACCTTGTAACAACCCCAAATTTTGTAAATATTATTTTGGGCGTTATTATGTGAAATTGGAATTTTAGAATATAATTGGAATTTTTTACCCAATGAATTTTTTATTTATAGACATGGAATTTGGAGTGGGAGCATGAATATTAAGAATGTACTCAAAAAATTAAGTCCAACGACATAAAGAACACTGAAATCGGAGTTTAGATGAATTTTATCCTAAAATTTTACTATTCCATGAGTAGGTTATGAGTTTTTAGGGAGTACTTTTTATAGAAGTATAATTTGGAACTAAAACTAAAACCATTATATATTACTTAGAAAATGGAATCCAACGAGCCAAAGAATGCTAAAAGCACAGTCTGGATGAAGAAGTTATGGGTCTTCGAAGTCAGGGGTAATACAGTAATTAAAAAAAAACATAACTTAACGGAAGGGGGCAAAATTGATATTGGCACCCCCCCTCACATAGGAAACCTGACGTAATGTTGGTTTTGGTTCTTTCAAAACCTGACACCAGCAACCCCCAAACCCTAGTTCTCCTCTTCTTCGAGCAGATCCATAGTGGATCTATGTTTTTCGATGACCAAGAAGAAACCCTCCTCTGTACTTCTCTCTCCCTCCAATCTCCATGCCGATGTTTGAAGCACTTTCCCTAGACGGAGCCCTAGTTTTGGCATCCACCATCTTCCCTCCAACTATGTCCAAATGGATCACTTCAATAGGCACCATGTGGAAACCCTTTACCATGTTTCCCTCTGCCTGTAGTACACCCGATCACCATCTTCTTCTCCGGCATCAGATCCCTCTTTGGTGATCTTTAGCCAGATCTCAGGAGCAGGCATTGAGGTACCCAAAACCCATTTCCTTTCTCCATTTCATTCCTTGATTAGGCTTCACTATAGTCTATCCAACCTAACGTGCCTGTGTGCAAGCTGGTCACACTACCCATCTCTCCTCCCCTGTTTTCTTTGAAGCACCAGAATGGCCAAGCCTTCAGGTAGGCTGGTGTGCCCAAATCTCAATGCCAAGTATGCAGTTTCCCTATGTTCACCCCTTCCTTTAGATCCGATTTTTTTGGCACTACACTAAGGTGCCGCACTCAATCATCATCCCTCCTCTGTCACTGGCCACCTATCTTCGCTCTGATCTTCTTCCACCATCAGTGCAGCTCAGTTGTTGAGTAGGTCGATGTACCCCTTTTTCCTATGCTTATCCCTTACCCCTTCTTCATTTTTTTGGTCACTTAGTATCGAGCAGTGACCAGACCATCACCGGCAACCACCAACCTTTTTCTCCTGTTTTCTTTTTCGTCACCAGCTCAGCATGACCAAGGGTAGGCTAGCAAGCTTGGACTGCATTCCCTCTGTCTTTCTCGAGGGCACCGACATGACCAGACCTTCAAGTGGGCCGGCGTGCCTAGATTTCGGTGCCATCTGCCTCTGTTACCCTATTTTCCCTTCTCTACTAAGCTTAGGTGTGAAAAGTCTGGTTGTCATCTCCTCTCCCATGTGTTTCACTATTCCTGACAAGTTGGAGTTGAGTTGACCTATTGAGTCAACTTGCTCCTGACTAGTTTGCTGGAGCTGAGTTGACTTAATGACCCTATTGACCCTTGAACTTTGAACCTTCATTTTGATTAATCCAAGAAGGATCTCAAAGATCTGAGAGACCCTTGCTATCCTTGTAAAGTGAGGGACAAAACCCATCTTCCCAGATATCAATCTAGGAAGATCCAACCGTTGAAATTATTAGACATGTGATCAAAGGTCAGGTCATCCAATTAGTTATGATCTAGCTTTACTTTTCTTATACAAATAGTCTATCCTGACCCTTAGGACATGCCAATCACAAATCCTATAAGATATTAGGATTAGAAGCCTACTAGAGATGATCTCACCAACCTAGAGTCACGACTGAGATCAATTGAGGAATTTAGGTATGGAATAGGATCAAATTCTATGGCTCATACCATAAAAGTTATTAAAAAGGATTATTCCCTTAGGATTACTGATTGATTACTTGATTTGTAAAATTTAGGTGAAGAACAAGGACTAGATCAATATGGATCTGTGAGACTTTGCAAGTGTCGTCGATTAGCTAGTGGGAAATGGATGAACTCGCTACACGAGGTAGGTGGAGAATTAAGAAAGCATGTCTTAATAGTAAGATAAATGTTTTAAACATGATCTTATTCTTCTGATAGATATTATATCATTTAAATTATGCATTTCATATGATATATGATGATGAAAAAAATGCTTACTTGTGAATGATGAGAATTTGTGATTTGAAATGCTACATGAATGACATGCTTATAATTGAAGCCTACTGAATGATATTAAAGGATACACATGATCTATTCTTGAAAACATCATAGTTGTTATTGTGATAAAAAGACATTTATGGTAATGGGTACTATTACATCATATGTGATGTATGAGTCTAGGATTTTACATTACATCCTTGGTGGGCGATCACCTAATAAGTGAGGATGTTATGATTATGATGAGATATTCATATATATTATTGACAAGCAAGATGCCTGTGTATTATTATTTTACATCCAGGCATGGCGGCCTGAGAGTTTTGATTTAGACAGGCATAGGCCTAGGGATGCTATGTTAGGAGAGGTGTGAGGGTTTGGCCACCTGCTCTACGAAATTTATTATGTTATGGATACCAAGCACTATGTGTTGCTAAATGTTGGGTGGAACAATTATGGGAAGGCTGCCACTGTGACAACCATGGTCCTCCCATACGAACATGGATATTGTGATTTCCACCTAAGATGATATAGGTGGATCATTATGTAGTTATCCAGACGCGTTGTACAGATTTAGACTGTGACATAGTAGTCCTTGTATTTGATGCACTATGGTGCGTATATGATAGCATGATGACATGCATATATGATGGCATGATGAGATTCCTTTTATGATGTTATCAGTAGTGATTGGAGTTTTATAAACCCCGTATGGTAAGGGGTATGTGTATGAGACCCAGTATAGTCTTGGAATGTAGGTTATAAAACCTAGGGACTATGTTCATAACTTTGTATGACTTTTAACAATTTTAATAAATATATAGTATAGTTCTATATATATATATATGCTTAAGGGTATAGTTTCATAAAATTTTTCGTATGGGGAAGTGAATGGGTAGATATATTATGCAAAGTATGGTTCATAGAATTGGAGTATGGTGTCATATGGAAAATGATAATGATAAATCTTTAAAATGCCAATGAATTATATATATTATGTAAAGTGTAATCTCTAAAATGTGATTATTATATTCATATGAAGAAGAATAATTATAAATAGCTATTTTATCAATGACTTGCAGATAATAGAATTATTAATGAAATTATTGAATTATGAACTACGTTGTAAACTTCATCCCACATAAGCATCATGATGAAATTCAATTTTTTAATTAATGTAAAATTCTTAAATCATATGTAATTAGCATGTTTTCTTAACTCTCCCCAATCAAGCATAGCTTGCTAAGATATTGTAAATGTTTTATATTTCTAATTTCAGATACAGACATATAGGAGAAGACATACACAAGCAAGAGGAGTTCAACAACCATACTTCTATGCTCAAGTATATATTTTGTTGAAGTTTTTGTATTGTGTAGTTAGTTATTTGGATTATGCTACTTGGACATTTAGTATAATGATTATAGGGGATGTGTATGTGAACCGCTAGATGGGTCCTGTTGTTTCATAAAATGCATGTCTATCTTCAATAAAAACTATATTATATATAGTATGAGAGTGAGGTGACATACGGGTTTTTGGAAAAATGAATTTCAAAGAACATGTTTTTCACTATTTTTGAATTTCTAAAAATATTGGTGCACCACCTTTCCAAAATAAATGCGAAATTATTTTGGAAAAAACCTAGGGTATCATAAACCCACCCCACCTACCCCTTCAAGTTGGAACCGAATTGCCCCCCAGCCACAACACATTTTCCGTACCCCATGGTCGGAACCCAGTTTCCCCACCTCCCTTACTAGAACCTAGTCTCCCCCCCCCAATGTACCTCCTTCTCCTCTGGGCACCAGATTTAATTTTCTACCTCTTCTCCTCTTCTTTCTTCTCCCTCAATTTTTCTCTATTTTAGCTAGCCATGGCATGAAGTCTATTTTGTGGTTTAAATACGGGTACATAAAGAAGTCATTTATATGTAAAAAGACTTTTAAAAGTATACACATTTTAATAATTTTGTTATTTATAATTTTGTATTAAAAATATATACACCTTTTATATGTTAGTACTTCACAATATCCAACAATATTAATACATAATGAAATAGGTTTTTTATGATAATCAACATTGATTCATGGGTTCAGGCATCAAGGTTTAGGGTAAGGGTTCAGGGTTCAAGTGTTTAGGGAACAGGGTTCGGGCTTAGGGTTGTGGGCTTAAGGTTAGGGGTTTAGGGTTGAATTACACTTGATTAATTTTAGATGAATATATGTATTTGATTGACACTGTAAGCCTCTAAAGTTTACTTGCACCACTAAATATTGTAGAAACACTCCTAAAGAACTAAAAATATGTGGTAACCAAATAAGTACAAAAACTATACTAATAAAAGAACATTAAGCAAAATAAGATGATAAATTAATTACAAGGTAAGAATGTGGGTATGTTAGATTAAATGTCCCTATCCATTTCATGAGTTGTGTGTGTGTGTGTGTGTGTGTGATAGAGCACTTGTGGTTCTTATATTAAAGTTTTCTTGACACAAATTCACATAATTCAAAGTTTTGTAAATTGTTATTTGATGTACATACTTTAAAGGTATACACATTTAAAGTCAACATAGATTCATGCATATATTCTTTGCATGCAAACATAGCTAGCTCACTTATCAATCCATATAGCTCATGACAAAAGAGCTAGAAATTTTAAATATGGAATTAGGGTTCAGGGTTTAGGGTTGGGGTTCAAGGCTTAAGGTTAGGGTTAGGGTTAAGGTTCAGGGTTGAACTCTATACTTAATTTTAAATGAATATATATATATATATATTTGATTGACACTAAGCTTCCAAATTTTACTTGCATCACAAAATATTGTAGAGATACTCCTAAAGAACTAAAAATATGTGATAACCAAAGAAGTACAAAAACTGTACTAATAAAAGAACATTAAGAAAAATAAGATGATAAATTAATTATGAGGTGGGAATGTAGGTGTGTTAGCTTAAATTTCCCTGTCCATTTCATGAGATGTGCATGTGTGTGTGTGTTTGTTTGAGAGAGTGTGGTTCTTATATTAAAGTTTTATTGACACCAAATTCACATAATTCAAACTTTTGTAAATTGTTATTTGATATGATACTTTAAAAGTGTATACTTTTAAAGTCAACATAGATTCATCCATATATTCTTTCTACACAAATACAATTAGCTCAATTATTAATCCATATAGCTCATGACAAAATTAAAGAGCTACAAATTATAAATATAGAATTAGGGTTCAGGGTTAGGGTTCAAGTTCAAGATTCAAGGTTCAGGGTTCGGGGTTAGAGTTCAAGGCTCAGGGTGCAACTATATACTTAATTTTAAATGAATATATGTATTTGATTGACACTGAGCATCCAAAGTTTACATGCAATACAAAATATTGTAGAAATATTCCTAAAGAACTAAAAATATGTGATGACCAAAGATGTACAAAAACTGTACTAATAAAAGAACATTAAGTAAAATGAGATGAATAATTAATTATGAGGTGTGTTATACTTTTAAGGTCGACCTTATAAAAAAAAAATTATTCAAAAAATATACACCTATTATGTTAGTACTTTACAATATCTAACAATTAATATACAAAGAAACATATTTTTTTTAATAATCAACATTGATTCATGCATTCTTTGTATGCACATATAGCTCACTTATCAATCCATATAGCTCATAAACAAAGACCTAAAAATTATAAATTTGGAATTATATATATATATATTGCAACTAAGTAATATGCATGTTAGACATACACCAAAATATATATTGTTTTCAAACTCAAGCACCTTCCTCACCATTGTCACACATATAATCCTCATTCTGACCAAGTACTACTTCAATTGATGGGATTGCTTTGGTAATAGAAGGGTAATTTATTTCAGTATCTCCTAGATCATCTTCATCATATAAATCCATAGGACAGGATGATAAAAGAGTTGACCATCTTTTATCATGTTCCTCTTGTATGTAAAATACGTGTTTTTCTTAAGATGCCAAAAGAAATTGATCCTTTTTATAGCCGATCTTGTCAAGGTCAAGTAATGTCAATCCAAGGGAATTAGTTTTGATGATGTCTTTGTTGTGTTCCACCCATTCACACTTAAAAACAACCATAGTTCTGAAAGTATAATCCAAGGCCCAAATCTCTCTAATAACCCTGTAATAAATATCATTTACCATTATTGGCATGTTGTCGTTTGAACTGGAAAAGAATTTAGCATTAGAAACTAAGCTAACTCCACTATTTTGTTGCACTCTTGAGTTATCACGATCTTTCTTGTAAAAGCAATAATCATTGATGGAAAATCTAGCATATTTTATTACTTTTAATCGTGGTCCCATCGCCATCTAGCCTAAGGTTTCTAATGTACCGTTGCTTGCTACTTCTCATTAATCTTGTATCTATATATATTCATATTAAGTAGGCTTAAGTAAGATTAATATATACATACATATATATACAGAATGTAGCTTTGTACTTAATAGTAAGTAAGAATTTTTCAGTTTACCTTCTTACGTAGCTAATTATTGAAAGTACGACAATGCTCAAATTGTAGCCACGTCAGTTTCTTTGCGTAAATTGGATTCTTTGCCTTTAGTACATCCATGTGTTCGCTACATACACATAGAAAAATTAATAGAGTAATTAAAGAAAATATAATTAACAATCAACAATTAAATTTTACAAAAGTGCAAGCATGATCAACTTACTCAATGTATGGTTGGACTTCATCAACATTTCACAACACATAAAGATGTGCCTAGTCTCACTTTTTATAGTCAATGGTCGATACATGACCACTCAATAGAGGTTCGCCAACCTTGGGATCATGAAATGCAACTAATTATTTCTTTCTTGGGATTCCAATGTATCCACTCCTGCTAAGTACTATGTGCAAAACTCCACTGTTTCCTCTCTAATGTAATGTTACGCTATACATCCCTTTGGCCGGTTGTGATTATGTACATAACCTTTTTAGAATTTTATGTACCTCTCTCAAACAGATACATCCATTGCAAGTAAACTATCCCATAGAGTCTGGCCTCATCTATGAGGTGCACTGTTAAGTATACCATGATGTCAAAAAAGGATGGTGGGAAGATTGTTTCAAGATCACATAAAGTTGTTGTAGATGACCTTAAATTTCATCTAATTTTGAAACATCCACCACCTTCTTGCACAGAGTATTAAAGAAGTAGCAGGATTTTGTAATAGATCTCGTAACTTTGTCCGGTAACACAGAATGTATTGCTATAGGTAGTAGTTGTTGCATCAATGCCTAGCAATCATGGGACTTCATCCTTAACAATTTTAGATCTTCCATGGTAACAATTTTTTTAAAGTTTGAAGAGTAACTGTTTGGGACTTTGAGCTTGAACAAGGTTTTACACTTATTCTCCTCTTCTCTCTATTGAGATTATAATTTGTCTCAGGCAGCTATGTTCCTTGAATGCTCCTATCCTCTGGGTGCAACCTCCTCTTCAAACCCATGTTCATAAGATCCATTCGAGCTACAAGTCCATCCTTTGTTTTTCTTGAGATATTAAGCAAGGTACCAGTCAAGCTTTCACACACATTCTTCTCAATGTGCATGACATCAAGCGCATGGAGTATATGCAATGATTTCCAATATGGTAGACGAAAGAATATTGATTTCTTCTTCCACCAACTTCTACAATTACTTTCATCTACATGTTTACTTGATTTCTTCTTTTCCCACAAGACATCAATGTTTTCAACCTGCTTTAATAATTGTCGTCCTATCAACATCTTTGGAGGTGTTCTTGTCTTTACACACCCATTAAATTCTCCCTTCTTAAAATAATATGGATGGTCTATGCGCAACCATCTTTTGTGCTTAAGGAATACCATTTTCCTACTATGTTTAAGTAGTATATATCATGTTTGATTACTACAGATTGCAGAAGCATTGTATCCCTTCACCATGCATCTAGACAAATTACCATATGTAGAGAAGTCGCTTATTATCCATAACAGCATAGCCTTTAGGGTGAATGACTCTTTCTTATATGCATCACCTGCTTTAATGCCTACATCCCATAATGTCTCAAGATCATCAATCAAGGGAGACAAGTACATGTTAATGTCATTCTCTGGCTGCTTTCGACCTGATATCAACATAGTTAGCATCACAAACTTCATCTTCATGTATAGAGATAGTAGAAGGTTGTAGTAAACTAATATAATGGGTCAACAATTATATTTGCTACTCATAGAACCATGAGGATTAATCCCATCCACAGATAATGCTAGTCTTAGGTTTCTAGGTTCTTCACCAAAATTAGGTCGCATGAAGTCTATGAGCTTCCATGTTGGGCTATCTATTGGATGGCATGAAAAGCTATCAGCTACATTGTCATTGGCATGCCACACCAATTTCTTAGCTGTTTCTGTTATAAGAAACATTCTTTTGAACCTTGGAATAGGAGGGAAGTATCATAGAACCTTTACAGGAATGTCTATAACTATCTCAGTTGAATTCTGTTTAACTTTCATCTTGCCTATCCACAAGTTGGGCATGTAGTTTTATCCTTGTCCCCATTCCTATACAAGACACAATCATTGGGACACACATGTATCTTCTCATACTTCAACCCTAGTGTAGCCATGGTTTTCTTTGCCTCCCATATGGACCTCACCAATTTATTATCCTTCAGTAGCATCTTATCCACTACTTTTATGACTTTTGTAAAACCTTCATTTGAAAATCCAAATCCTGATTTCATGTTGTAGAGTTATACCATTGCAAACAACTTGGTATAATCTTTATACTCAAGATATAACAGCTCATTGGCTTCCTCTAATGTAGTATGCAATTATTCAGGGTTATCTTGGAAGTTATCATATGCATCTCAAAACATCATTACAGTTGTACTATTGTTTGTAACACTTCCTACAATGTCTTGATCATATCTTCCAAGCCTTGTGAAGGGCCTATGTGGAAGTTCTTCTCCATGCCAAATCCATGGGTGGTAGCTTTCATCAATTCCATTGAAGCACAGGTGTTTTCTCAATACCCTATAGTTACTTTCTTCAAGTTTTCACATTTTAAGTGTGGACAATGCATGTGATTAGTATCAACACCTACCCTAAGTGAGAACTAAATGAAATTTTCTATTCCTTTTACATATTCTTTTGATGTTCTTGTCATAATTATCCAAGCATACTTGTCCATTATCACAAGAAATTGAAGCAAATTTGTGTGGAGACTTGTTAGACATAAAAAGATTAGGTTAGGCATTTTACTAAACATTAGATATACAAGAATTAGAAGTATTTAAAATAACTACATTTCATGGAAATTTTCCATTAACAATGAAAAAAGCAAAATATGATAGACATATTCATGAATGAAATTAAATTTCAAAAGAAAATTTTCTAACCCACAATCTTGTAAAAATTCTTCAAATATATATGCGTAATACATATGAGCCAAACAAAGAGATACTAACCAACACTCAAAAATCAATATTGACCCCAAATTTGTGAATGTAGTTACAATTCAGAGGTAGGATTTAGTTCAAAGTAGGGAAAAAGAAATCTAGTTTAGATTTTGTGCATAGATAATAAGAACAGAGTGAGAAAGCAAGGCGAAAGTCAAAGAAATAATCCTTAAAATAGATGTACAATTGAAGTCATTTAAAGTTGTTTTTTTGTAAATGACTTTGAAAGTGTGGACTTTTAATGTCATTTTTGGAAAATGACTTTAATGCTTCTTACATTTTCACATCAAACATATGTTTATTTTCATTTTGTACATTACAACCTTACATAAATACATAATGAAACTGATTTTATAAACACAAACATATACTATAATATATATATATATATACATACATAAACAAACACGTCAACAAGGAAATCAAATTATTTTTTTATTACATACAATGTTACATATTATTAGATCTTACTAATATAAGATCAAATAGTAAATCTGTCTTTTTCATCAAAATCTAGCCTAATATTCAGCTAACACTCATTCTATGGAGAGAGAGAGAGAGAGAGTGTGTGTGTGCTACAATTTTTTCAGCCAACAGTTGATGGTATTACCACCACTCTTCATCAAACCTTAATTTTGGTTGAGAACCACAAATCATAATGTTCTCCCTTTCTTTAATAGTAAGGGTTTGGAGAGAGAAGCAGTTGTTATTTTCAATGAAATCATACGATTTTTGAAAAATCAAGACAATCTAACAGACTTCTTAACCCCATCATCTGTAGTGAGAAAACCCACATGATCTACAAAATGAAAAGACAGAGAGTTAACTAGTCACAAGAAAGGAATTCATGATTTAAAAGAAGTTATGGTTTACATGTAGTTTTATTCATGACACAAACAACCAAACTAAAAGCAAGAAGGGAAAAAGAGAGAAGCATAAGGACTAAGGAGAAAGTTGTCATGACACTCATGAGAAGAAGAGGATATAGGAAAAAATGAGATGTTGAGAGGTATTTATAAATAAACAAGAACTTTAGTTGTTTAGCACTATACGACTTTAAAAGCCTCTACCTTTTGAAGTCACTTAGTACTAAATGACTTTAAAAGCATATATGAGAATTGACTTTTAATGTCGTTTCACTAAAGCAATTTCAAAAGTGAGAGACTTTTAAAGTCGCTTATAATTAAATGACTTCAAAAGTTATGGACTTTTGAAGCTTTTAAAGTTGCTTATTGTAAAACAACTTTAAAAGTCCATTCATGCGTAATATTAATCATCCCACCAAATTTCTTCTCATACTTTTAAATTTTCTTAGAATAAATGACTTTAAAAAAGGGTCACTTTTAAACTCATTTGTATTAAATGACTTTAAAAGTCAGTCACTTTTAAAGTCATTTTTCTATTAAACGACTTTAAAAGTCCGTTCCTGGTAAATATAATATTCCTGCCAAATTTTTTATGATGCTTTTGGAGTTGCTTACATAAAATGACATCAAAATTTATTGATTTTTAAGTTGTTTTCTATTAAATGATTTTAAAAGTATATAACATTTGAAGTCATTTAATGTTAAACAACTTTAAAAGTGCTTCCTGCAAAAAATTCCCTCTTTGCACTAGTTTTTTAAAGTTGTTTACAATTAAATGACTTCTTATGTCTATATATTTAAAGTTGTTTATTTTAAACTAACTTGTAAAATATTTATGAAGTCAATAGTCAAACAATCAACTTCTTTATGCTGACATTAAAACACTTGTGTGTAGTAGTGTCTCAACACCTACAAAAGATGAACAATCCTAAAAAATTATGATCATTCATGTACTTACTTTAGATTAGCCTCTAAACCTACAAAATATCAAACTTTTGAATTATTAGTTCACAAATGCATGTGTTATGAATTTTGGCAAAAACCTATACTTTATACTATAATTGGTCCTTTTTTATACAAAATTAAACACTTATCAACGACGTACGTCAAGGGTGGGCAATTCTAACTTGGAAGAGGAGGTGGCCCATACATGGACCCACCCTTGTATAATAAGACTATTTCCAGAACCCCACTATGAGCTATTCTTCCATTCTTTTCAATTCTTAGATTAGGTTGCATTGTTAACTTAGTTGCATTTGAATGATACTGTAGAGAATATAGCAAGCATTTCCTTAATTATTCCATTTGAAGGTTTCCATTAGATTTATAATTTTTGTTACATAAATAGGACATGTTTATTACTTTAAGGTACTTATATGTTGATCGAATTGTTTAAAATGCTAGCAAGGGCACTCAACTCTCATAATTTAAAAGAGGGCAGGAGCTACCTAGGATTAGAAATAATCTAAAAGCCTCTCTTTTAAATAAATTCAAGAAAACAATCCTTTTAGATTGTTACTTGGGGTTACGAATATTTATTGTCCTTGATTGTTTGTTTGTCTCAGCATTTAGGCTACTTTATCTAGCTAGGTTTCCCTTAAACTAGGTAGAAAAGGAGGGCATAAAAGAAAGTTGAGAATACACTAATACAAGACCTCTACATATCTTTTAGACAACCTTTTGTTTGTCCTTATACGCATTGTTTTGATGACCTTGTCATAAGCCTATATTTTGTCCTAATAGAAGTCCTAACTTGATCTTAGGAGAAGTATTACTTGGGTATGGTTATCGGTGAGTAGAGAATTTGGTAGAGTCTAACATATTAGATTCTTTGCAAGTTATCGTCCTTTTGTATGGGATGTGTGAGAAATTTGAACTTGATGAACATTATTCACTTAACCATATTTAGGAACAATAAAAGAAATATAGTATAGAATGAAAGAATGATTGAATAATAAATTGAAAACATTGATCTCACATTACTCAAGGACGTCATATAAGATAAAAACTTGTATAACATGTTTATTGTTATTGATAGAGATTTTAGCATTGGTTTTATTACAGTTCACTTTATATATGTGTTCTAACAGTTTGTTTTAAGACCTATTTTATACAACCATTGGACTTTAATACATGGTTGACTTGTGTGAAACATGAGAAAGTGTCATATCATACGTAATAGAGTAAATAATCATGAGCTGCAAGCAAAGCATGAATGATTATACTTGTGTTGTTTTTGAAATGGTTTTGGGATGCTAGGTTTTGAATATTAACTGCATTATCAAATGAATGTGGATGCATGACTTAAAGGCTCATGAAAACTATGCTTTATAGCTTGTTGAGATTATAGATTTAAAGGTTTTCATACCTTAGAAATGAATGAATTTAAATGATTTCTCATATGGCTTTGAAATATGGTTTTACGAAACACTTGATTTTAAGCATGATGATTGATTGAGATTTAGGCAAGCTCTATCATTATAGCTGTAAGGCCTTGTGATGTATTTGATCCATGTTTTGGGGAACCATTCGACAGATGGTTTAAGAAGGTTGGCCCCTAGGCAATTACTCACCAAGTAGTTAAAAGGCCTTATGATATATTTGAATTTATATTAGGCATAAGCAGACCTAAGTTAAGCACTCACTGAGTAGTTATAAGACCTTCTAATAAATTTGATCAATGTTTTAGGGGACGACTCAGTGTATAGGTTGAGTGAATAGGCTCCCTAGAGGCAAGCTTGCTTTGCACAGCTGTATGGCCTGAGACTCTATGCTAGGAGGAACAGTTAGCCTTGCCCTCTAATATTGTGATTGATACTAGCTCGGTGATGGGCTTTAGTTTGGAATGAGCTTTTGGAAGGGTAGTTGGCATGGGGCTACTTTGGGTGTAGCTAGTTAACCACAAATGGAGATTAGTGCACACTACCACGTGGTATCTACAGAAAATGTATGGCGACAATAGTTACTTGGAGGTATAGCAACACATATTTGAAAATGGAGAGTTGGACAGTCTAAGATCATTGGACTATGTAGGATGTCTCTGTTGGTAGGATAAGAGTTGTTGGCTCTCCCATGACAGAACTACAATTGCCACTCCACATGTCATGTGTGGGTTTTCTGTTTGATTTAACTCACATCTTTGAAAATCATTGCACTTTTCTTAACAAAGGATGGCATGTAGTTCACTATATTAAATGGATTTGTGAATTGTTGATTTATGCATAAATGATGTATATGAATGTTTTGGAATGGAAAGCATGGGCATCATAGTAGTATGTTGTGTTACACAAATGCATCCATGTAAACATGCACATTTCTTGAAATAATAGAATGAATACAACTCTTTTGGATGATCCTTGGAATACTCATGTACCCTTATTTCCTATCTACATTTATGTTCTTTGGCAATGATTTTTGTGAATGGATTTTGATATATATATATTGTGACAACCAGGGTTTTTGTAACACATTTTGCAATACATTTTCTAAGGCAAGGCCCTTAATGATAAAAAAGAAAAAAATTCGCAAACAGTACAGTGAAAATTCTTTTCTTTTAAATTCATTTGTAACAAAACCCAAGTCTCACCTCAAGGCACATAATACACAGACATTTTGTACAAAATAAAATTTTATTGAATACTAAGAATCATCTAGTAGTTCATTCTTACACAGCCCTTGTATTATAATTACAAACCGTTGTCCAAATTAGATAATTCAAAGTACAAACCTTACCTTACATTAAAAACTCTCAATACAATACAGTGCTCTCAAATAAAATACACATCATCAAGGGACATACCCTGATTGATTATTCTCTTCAAGTCTTCTACTGTCTTGAGCTCCTAATTCTCCTTCTCTGTTTTTGAGATATTGTAAACATTCAAACATTTACAATATCTCAACAAACTATACTTGATAGGGGCTACAAAAATATACTACTTCACTAATATAAGAATGCATATCTCAATCATTATTCCATTGTGGTTATATACTCATGTGTTATCTCAACATAGAGTATATACGTTATTTATGTAGTATAGGATAAATCCATTAAAATAATGAAATTTTTTCAAAACATGTTCCTTTCCCTAACTATACTTCCACTTAGGAGATCAATATTCAGCCAATTCTCAAACGGGGATTTTATTTCTAGGAGCTCATGTAGTGGCATTATACTATGCCTATCATAAGTGCATCATAATGCAAAATACTCAAGGACTACTATGCCGCAATCTAAATTAGTACAACGCACCCGGATAACTACATAATCATCCATTGATACCAACTATGAAAATAACAAAATCCATGTCTGCATGGGGAGGACCATGACTGTCACAATGGCGACCTTCCCATGATTACCCCACCCAACATTTAACCTCTCTTTGGGCATGCTATATATCAATAAGTTTTAGGAAGCGGGTAGTCAAACCCTCATAACTTCTCTACCATAGCAACCCCCGTCCTAGGGCTATGTAAAATAAAATCACAAGCCACCATGCTTCTATGTAAAATGCATTATACAGATCAAATGATTTGTTTGTTTATGGCTGGAATATTTTCTGTGCCCTATCCTTAGGATTTTCTTAGTCTACACATCTCATTACTTTCACCTCATTTGATTAGATCATTAGATTGGATCAGTTGAATTGGATCATGGGGTTGGATCACTTAGTTGGATTATGTAATTGGATCATTATGATGCTAAGGTACCAAGTATACTTATATCATAAAGGTTTATAATTCTAGACAGAAGATCGTGTATGTATACACTTGAATCCTTAATACATTCTTATACATCCACCTACCTCATTGTGGTATCATGGTCTTGATTTATACATCTCAAGTAGTATTCACTCCATATTGTCTATCATGGTCTTGACTCATACATCTCTCAAACCATACCTATAAAGTTATTCCCCTGTATAATTATTCTTTCTACATGTATTTTGGTTATCCTATGAGGGATGTCCTAACTTTCCTTGAATCATATATCATCAAGGTTTCAATCCTTCTAAGTTCACAATCTACACTATAAGTAAAATGTAATGCCCCAAGTAATTTACGCTATTTTTGCATCCATTTAACAAAAATGAATTGGAACTTCTATAGGAAATGACCCATGTTAAATGATTTACTTTATTTAAAATATTAAATGAAGGAATTTGTAATAAAACTTAGTACCATTAGATTCTACTCAAAAAATGGAATCCAACACCTCAAAGAACGCCTAAAACGGAGTTCGTATGAAGAAGTTACAACTGTTTAAAGATTAGGGGCATTTCTGTAATTTAAATTAAAAAAAAAACAAAAAAGACAGGAAATGCAGGGGCCATTTTTATAACAGCACCTCGTCTTCTTCCTCCTCTCAATTTCTCTAAAAACCCCCAGTTTCAAGAGGTTGGCAGCACCTCCATTGGCAGCACCGCCATAGTAAGGTTATAAAAAGCCCCTATTCCCTCTTCAAATCAAGCTTTTTTTGGCCATTTGAGGCTAGGGTTTCTGGAAAAAATCGGAAAACCCGTCTCCAGCTTTCCCTACCCATTCCAGCCAGGCCCGAGTCAGGCTGGCCATTCCCATCTCTCCACCTCCCCTCTTCTTCCTTTGGCCTCATCGGAAGTTGGGGTTTTCCCCCTTCTTCGTGGGTTTCGGACAACAGGGGTTTCCGGCAGGCACAGAGGGAAACGCACCACCGGAAGAGGGCACCGTGTTGGGGCTGCCCAGGTAGGTTTTCTCCCCCTCTCTCTCTATTTTTCCTTCTTCTAGGCTAGATCTGTCCCAGATATGGCATTTCCCGACAGCAAAACACGCCGGGGAAAGCCAGTTCCATCCGACTCTGTGCGAACAAGGCGTCCCAAGGACGCCATGCTTCATGTCCACCTAGGATGGCTTCCAGGAGTGCGAAAGTGCATACACGGTCCCTGGTGCGTCCTTCGAGTGTGCGCGCGACGTGGGGTATGGGTCCTGGCTTGACCGGGATGCACGGGGTGCCTTGGGAGCTGAGACGCATCATGCTATGCCAAAGATGCGTCCGCGCGATGCCATCCAGGACGCGTGTCATAGCGTGTCGCTTGGGCATGCATGTGCACGTACAAACGTGGTCCCTGGCACAGCCTTTGGGCGTGCACGACGTGCAGGCATGGGTCCTGGTTCGACCAGGGCACGCACACGTCTTGGAAACCATGATGCGTGGACCTGATAAGACTATAAAATTAGGATCATAAGACAATTTATAGAGTCCAACCATCGAATAGTAGATCCATATCATAGGATCTAGCCTGACACTGAATTAGACAAGGACCCATGGACCCTAAAAGGAAGATCTAGTGATCTAATTTCTAAATAGATCGAAATTGATAAGGATTCCTTGTTATCCATTCATATCCAGGATTTTATGAATGAGACCAGGGTCAGGTTGAGTAATGAAGAACGCGACTCCAGGAAACTTTGAGGAAGGTGTTCTATCACTACTAGACTTTTTAAAAGAACCCATGATGTTTTGATGTAGGTGCTCTATCTCTACTAGACTTTTAAAAAGATCCCATGATTGTATTGAGAATGCATGTTTTAAGTATAAGTTATATGACTTGTTTAGCATGACTTAATTTTATGAATTCAGCATGCATATGATAATTACATTATGCATATACATGTTTTGCAAGCGATTGCGTAAATTCCATGATCTGTGGTTATTGAGTTTTGAAAAATTGCATGTCCTTGAGGGTTACCAAAAGACGTTTGAGTGCCCAAAAGACGTTGGGTAGGCAGTTGTGAGGGACCCAAAGAGGATAGGTTTTGAAAAAGAGGTTTTTGCTTGATTGATCGTATATGATTTGGGCTAGTAAGCTCGTGGGCGCTATGCCGAGAGGTCTGGGGTGGCCTCCCAGCCTCTACCACTATTAGGTGGAAAGGGTACCACGCCAAAAGAAAGGCATGTCCCTATGTCGACTGCATGTGGTACAGGGGGCTACCACTGGTGTCACGGCACTGGGTCGAGGTGTCATATGCCCCGTGGAGGCTATGACCGAGTGTCCCCAAGTACCCGGGGACCACACAGTAAGAAGGTCATGGGCATAGTGGGCCTTATGTTTTTGAGGATTTACTTGCATTGCATATGGCATGACATGAGGATGGTCGACTATACCATATATCCATGAGTTGGATTCAGTTGAGCATCTTATGCATATCATTATGTTTATGATATATATGATACTTTCAACTTCGATTATGCGATTCTTTAAGTCGTCAGTATTCCAATTCGACAATGGTTTTTAATATCGATATTGAACATGAGTGTTCAAACATGCACATGTTTTAAAGAGCATATGATTTTAAACATGGCATGCATTGTAAAACTAGTACTGATAGACTCCTACTGAGTATAGTGTATATTCACCCAAATATATCATTTTTCAGGACAGCTCCACTCACAAGTAGAAGATGCCTCAGGAAATGTTAGTGCTACGAGCAAGAAAAATCAAAAGGAGACAATTATACATGTAAGTAAACACTCTACCCTTTGGACATGTATTTGTATTTATTTACAGCTGGGCTAAGAGCTGTGACTGGATAGACCTAGGAAGACATTTACGATTACAATATTTTTCAAAAAAAAAAACTACTTTGATTGTTGTGAAAGCAAATGACACTCGGGGTTTTCAAAATGAGTTTAAATGAAAAGATTTTCCACGCATTACATGGTTTTTATAAAATGGTTTTCAAATAGGGATGCATACCGCCCTAAGAATTAGATATTGCATTTAAAAATGCATGGGAAAACCCAGCTCGTCACATAAAACATAGAACAATACTATAATATACATTATATTTCTTTTCTTTTTTCGGTTTGTGATCCTTCAAGTTCTTTCTTGGATCTTGTTTGATCTTCCTTATCTAGTTTACAATTTTTATTAAGATTAGATTATTTACTAATCTTTTATTCTCTTATTATTATTACTCAGCCCGTTAATGTTTTACTAGTTAGGGATAGCTTATTCCATCGTAAGTCTAAATAGCTCTTCTTTTTAAAATTGGCTAAGGCTTCTTAGCTAAATGATTGAGCACAAAGTAGTTACTTCAATACTTATGTAAGGAGGCATTTATACCTCACAAACGTCAATGGATGGTAGGGGTAGAGTGAGACTCTATTAGAAAACTTACTTAACCACCATATTCATCATTCATTAGTGTGACCTTAACTCAACCTTTCATAAGGTTCCTATGAGCATTTCAACCCAAAGTACTCTTTCTAATTGATTTTAATTAAGTCCATGAACATTAAGATGTCATTCATGGAGTTTCATTATTCTCTTAATTTGGGCCAAGGAAATGATATTCCTTATATTATCCTAATAACTATAGGCCTTACTATCAATAAGGCCATGCCATTCATTCCATGTAAATGTCCTTCAACTCTATTTTCATTTAATTACATTTTCAATGAAATTTTCATAATACAAACATTAAAGCATAAAAAAATCCAGAATTAGATCTACTAAGCAATAAATGACAATCATAAGGACATTTAATAATTCAAATGGAAATCTAACATGCCATAACTAATCTTCATGATCCAACCGTCATAGCTCATTTCTATCCCTTTTTGGATTTAGATCTTGATATTTTCATATTCCTTTAGATCTAATACATCTTCTTAATGTGATTTCATTATTAGAACATTGTTACATCTCATCAAATGATCTGATCCTTCTTGATCCAATGGATCAAGAAGATCTTAAGTCCTTTTATCCAATTTAAGGGCATATATCTTAATCTATCCCAAATCATCATCATCAAGTTCATCAATCCACATGATATTATCTTTATATCATCATCCAAATATATCCATACTATCCAATCATCCTTGGTCAACTTGATCAAGGAGATTTCTTTTCATTTTTATGGATTTTACTACTTTTAAGGCTTGATATCTTAATTAAACCTAGATCAGTCACTTGTAGCCATTGCTTCCATGTCTCACAATCACAAGATCATCAATGGATCAGAATTATAGATTTTGATTATTCCAAATTTCACTAATCAAAAGAATTAGTAATACTTTTCTTTATTAACAAAATTTTACATGCATCAAAACATAAATTTTCTAAGGTCAATAGGTTCTACTCATCAAGAGGAATCCAACCCAACTTTTCAATCTCTATTTGGAGTTAAATTGAGATCAGAATTGGGATTTTAAGATTTCAACCCATTTTAAGGGCTAAATTTTGATCTTACTGTTTTTGTTTATTTACTTGATCTAGACACCAAAAAAATTACTGTAATCACAGTCCTTATGGTTTTCGGACCTCCTAACATGTCCGTCAGTTCATATTTCTATTTTGAGATCATCTTGATCACAATCCAACACTGTTGGAATCTATAGAAACTTCTTGATCTAAAATCAGAGCGAAATTGAGCTCTTCATTGACAAAATAAGGTTTTAGTACAATATTCGATGGCCTAGATCAAATCTAGGCTTACAAGTCCAGGGATGCCCAGTGGCCTGCACCTGCTACCACCTATTCCAGCTAGTCAAGAGGAGGTGACCTGCTATAGGCGAGATGGTCCAGCTCTGGACCGTCAGATCACCCATCGCTCGATCTCCTTCGTCCTTTACATCCAATTGCTTAGATTTCATCTCTTAGGGTTTTTGGGCACTAGGAATACATCCAATAGCTCAAAATTTCAATATGATCCATTGTTACGACCCGGGTTTTCTCATGCATTTTTAAATGCAATACCTAATTTCTTAAGGCGTGATGCATCCCTATTTGAAAACCATTCTATAAAAACCATGCAATGCAGCGGAAAACCTTTAGTTTTAAACTCATTTTTGAAAACCCCCAGTGTCATTTGCCTTCACAACAACCAAAGTAGTTTTGAAAAACTTTAGAAATCATAAATATTTTTCCCTAGGTCTTTCTAGGCACAGCACACAGCCCAACTGTAATTAAATACAACTTCATTTCCAAAGGGTTGAGAGTTTACTTACATGTATAGCTTTCTTCTTTTTGATTCACTTGCTCGTAGCACTAATATCTCCTGAGACATCTTCTATTTATGAGTGGAACTATCCTGAAAAATTTAAGGATAGGTGAGTATATACTATACTCAGTAGGAGTCTATCACTACTAGTTTTATAATGCATGCGATGTTTTAAAATCATATGCTCTTTCCAAAACATGTGCATGTCTGAATACTCAAGTTCAATATCGACATCAAAATCCGCTGTCAAATTGAAATACTAACGACTTAAAGGATCATATAATCCAAAATCGAAAGTATCATATACATATATATCAAAACATCATGATATGCATAAAATGCTTCATGGAATCCAACTCATGGCTCTCTAGTATGGTATGGTCGACCAACCTCATATCATGCCATATGCAATGAACATAAATCATCAAAACATAGGGTCCACTATACCCACGACCTCCTCACCGTGTGGTCCTCGGGTACCTGAGGAAACTCGGTCATAGCCTCCACGGGGCCTATGACACGTCGACCTAGTTCCGTGACACCAATGGTAGGCCCCTGTACCACATGCAGTCGACGTAGGGACTTGCCTCTTTTTGGGCGTGGTACCCATCCACCTAATAATGGTAGAGGCCGGGTGGCCAACCCAGACCCCTCGGCATAGCACCCACGGGCTTACTCGCCCAAATCACATAAGATCAAATAAGCCAAAACCTCTTTTCAAAACCTGTCCTCTTTGGGTCCCTCACAACTGCCTGGCCCTCGGCACTCCAGCGTCTTTTGTCAACCCTCAAGGACATGCAATCTTTGTAAGTACTTAAATCATGCAATGTATGCACTTGTTTGCAAAACATACATGTGCATAATGTATATGCAATCATTTACAAAACATTTCTATGTACAAAGCAGTTATCACATGCATGCTGAATTAAGTTATGCTAAACAAGTCATATACTTAAAACATATGTTCTCAAAATAATAATAGTTCTTTTGAAAGAATGTAATAGTGATAGAGTATCTACTTGGCTAGGTCGCGCGAACCCTTTTGTCCTCGGACGCTCCTGATCATGGTTTGGGGAATCAAGGTTAGTTTGGCCTATCTTTTATAGGTTTTAGAGTAATTGGTCTTTTCACTTAGGCATTAGGGGTCCATCCCTATGCCTATGGGTGTCCTAAGGTCCTAATTGGGCCTTGGTATTCTCAGTTTTCCAATGTTCTAGTGGCCACGCACCACCATCCTATTCTAAGGGTCATCCCCACCTTTGATTGGGCCTTGATCAGGGATTTTGTAGTTTGGATGTGTCTGCGCCATCGACACGGACACAATGCCTTTTGCAGTGCCTCAATCGAAGCTCTAGATCTCATGTTATAAGCGTTTTAGTGTTGTATGTACATAGAGTCTTAAAAATGAAAAAAACGGAATGCTAAAGAGCTGCGCGACTGCGTCGTGCGCCCTGGCTTCCTTAAGGAACGGAAAACATGACGCACTGCTAGCACACTGCGCGTTTGCGGCGTGCACCTCCGTGGGCACGTCTGCAGACACGCGGTACTCTTCGCCCATCTTCCTCTTTAGCGGGCGCGTCTACAGAAGCGCCCGTTGGTTTCCTCTCAGACGCGTTCGATGCGTCTCGTCCGTCTGGGGCGTTTCAGTCGTTGGGGGACCAGGGCATCCTTGGGATGCCCTGGTTCGTCCTTGAGGAACTAGTGCAGCCCTGGGGACGTCCCAGGGTCCTTGGTGACTCCCTAAAGGCCTATTCCCCATGGATTTTCATGCAAAAACTTAGGGAAACTGAGCCTAGGACTATGGGTGAGATGGGTTTGAGGAGTTTTTGGGCGTACCTACTTCGTGGCTGGTTTTCTCTCCACATTTTCTCCTCTTGGTCATTGCTCCTCAATGGTTTTTCTTCAACGTTTTGGGCTGCCATTAGAGGTGCCCAAGAGCTCTATTTATAGAGCTAAGAGAGGGTTCTGGAGGGGGCTCTCACTGCCTTTGAATGGTGATGGAGAAACTTCCAGAATGGCGGTGATTTCTCTTCCAATCATCGCCGTTCTAGAACCCTCTAGAGGTTGAAGATGAAGGGTGCCTGTATCAAAAGGGGCCCCTGTGTTTTGCAGTTAAATCCTTTTTGTGAAAATTACAGTTTTGCCCCTGAACTTCAAAGGGCCATAACTTGCTCATTTTAACTTTGTTTTAGGTGATTTTGGTCTTGTTGGATTCCTTTTTCCGAGACGCATCTAATGGTACCATTTTTAGGACCGTGTTTCTCAGTTCTGTCATGGTGACTAGTGAAATGACCAAAATGACCTTATCTTTAAAATTGAACTTTTCATGGGATTTTAATATTACAAAAATTGGGGTCATTACATTATTACCCCCTTAAAAGAATTTCGTCCTGAAAATTCCGTAACTTATCATCCTCCAGGTATTTGTGTCTTAGATGATTTCTTAGTGAATGCATTCCCCTTTAAGAATCAAATCTAGGTTCATCCTCAATTTATCATTTCTATTGTTCCTCCTATAAGGCCTCACCTATAAGGGCCGTTTTCGCTGTGTACTCTCATGCAGCGCCATACTCTCATACGTACCAATTTAACAATACCGTTTTCTAGTAGTACTTCATCTATCTTGAATTCCTTAGATTCCTATACTTATCTTATCATGTATAAGATAGTCTCCTCGTAAGATCATGCTTCTTTGTTCATATATATATACTTCTTTCAAGATCATATTATCTTATTTCTTCTATTTCATTTTGAATATCATAGGATAATCTAGTGATCTCCTTCATCATCCACAAGCCCAACAAAAGTTACCTTCTTTCTATTGTGTCTAACTTTGCTTCTTATATTTGTCTCCAAGACACTTCAATAAATGATATGGTATCATTTGCTCTATAGTCAAACTCTTACTTAACTTTGAATTTCAACTGTCTGTCATTTTCCATATGTGACTTGATTTCCTTGACCAAGGTTACATTCGAAAATGAAAGCCAATTAGTAGCATCTTCCATCGAGGACCTTATCATATACTAAAAGTAAAATGTCCTAACTTCATACCCAATTTCATAATTATTGAATTCATTAAACGCTTTCCTCTATGAGGATCTTATCCAAACTCATGTCAAATGTTAATAGTCGATTCATCATCATGGGTCATATGTCTAGAATCCTATCTCACTATTCTCATCCATTTGTCTTTAGGAGTGTTAATAATGTTCCTATTCATGTAAAGCAAAAAGTCTCTTATTCATCACCGGATACCCTTGTGGTTGAATCCTTTGTCATCATCCTCTTTGTCCTTTCTTTGCTCGATGGTTTTCTTTGTTTCCTTCTAGTTCAAAAGTTCTCTACTCAATCCAGTAGGGTTATTCCTTAAGAAATTTCTCTAATTGATTTTTAGTACTTGGTATATGCTCATAACAACTAACTATTTGTCTAAAGGCAATGTAACATCAGATCTCACTTTATAGTGTGCTAGCCATCTCACCTTTTCTCCTTCCATCCCCTATGTCAATATGTCGTGCAATCTTCAATCATGCAGTCTATATTGTCAGGAGGTATACTCGTAAGTAGTGATTTTCTCAATTCCTCAAATTTTATTCTTCAAGTGCCTCCTTATTTTATCTTTCAAGTGCCTTCTTATACTTAGTTTATAATAGCAATAATTCTACCTCAATAGCTATTATATCAAATTGTACTGAAGTTGTTTACTCAATAAGTTTTACAATACTCAGATAAGCATAAACATTTTCTTAGACATAGAAAGACTTTATTTGATTACCTATTGATTTCTTCCTAGATACGTTATAAGCTCAAGGGCCTCTAGAGTGATCGGAACTTATCTACCTTCCTTTCAATCCAAGTCTGTAGTAGTTTTCAGACCCAAAGTAATTTCTTCACCTTGTCATGGTAGCCACTAAGGTTTGAAAAACCTTTCACACTGGTTTAGATCACTTCTTATTTTTGCTCCTATCTCAGTTGTTACCACATTTATTGTACTTGTAGCTCTTCATGATGTGGCCGACTCAACTTCATGATGTGGCCTAATCAACTGGCCTTATACCCTCAAATGTCTTAGCCTATCAAGTACTCAAGTCTAAAGACTTATAACATCCTTCTGAGTATATAACTTCAACTACTAACTCATAGATATTCACATACCTGATTAATTAGGGTGGGATGCCTCTATTTATTTAACAACACTCAATGATGGTCTTAAGATATTTGGTCTTCCAATTGATGATAGCAAGACCTTCATTTGATCCTTGATGGTACCCTATTGCTAAATGGACAAGTTATTGTCCCGGCTTAATTCCTTTATTCACTCATGTAGTGGCAAGGTAGGATATCGCCAAATTTTCCTTTTTATTATATCCATTGGTGTCCCCCATAAGTTAATGGATCCGATAAGAATCTAATTTTAATAATTGATATCAAACTATTTGTAGAATTTTAATTTCTAGTTGATCACTATCCCTTTTCGAAACTTTCTTGTCGCATAATCTCCTGAAATTCGATACTTTTACTCAAAATCTTAAATCCCATATGCTTTCTCTCTATTATACGTATCCTTGCCAACTCAACTATTATTATTCCTTTGCATTTGTTTGATCTTCCCCCCTATAGGATTCGAGATGTTAGAATTGTATGTATCTTCATAGAGTCATAATCTTCTTCTTTTGATTATTCAATATTCATCGCATACTTATGGTTACATCTCTATCTCTTTCTCATTTTTCTTCAGTGCTGTGTAAGCTCCATCTTTTCAAACAATAGTGGGAGTTCTGGCTTTCTCTTTCTCTCTTTTCTTCAAAATCCTTACTTTTGTCTTCCTAGATCAACGTCTCTTTATGCTTTGTTGCATATAATTGATACTTTATCTATTCCTTTACTTAACAGATATGATAAACTGAATGTTTGTCTTAAGATCATTGAAATCCTTAGTCGCCTATAGCCTCAATAAAATTTATACAATGTCTTAATAATGGCATTGACGTTTTGGTCATGCTATACTTTTCTTACAAGTTCTTGTTAGGATCAATCTATTATCATAGATTTATTATCCCTAATATTATCGTCAAAAAAATCTTTTGATAACTTGGTCGAATTCATTTCCGTATCATATTAGTGTTATGTTTCTCTTAATCTCATAATATGTCACTTGATTTGCTCCATAATACTCAAGTAGTTATTATTCGATAGCATTTCCCTCTTCATAAGACTCCAATTAAGGTATCCAAAATTGAGCTATACCTTTGTGATCTAGTATGAGTCACCATTATCCCCTAGTATCATCTTGTATGCTTATCCCTATTATCATCAAAATTTTCTCAAAGTCTTTCTTTTACATCTCTTATCATACTCATATCCTGATATTCTTTATGATGGTAAGATAGCCACCTAGGTCTTTCAATTTTCTTACCTTTGATGAGATTGCTTTATTGCAGGTTAGAACTACTAACGAGTTCACTAACATCTTCATTCCCTCATCATTCTTAGCATAATATAATCCATATATGTGTTTTCATATTTGCATCATACAACAATCCTTATTTCTTATGATTTTGATAGGATTCAATCAATCCAATATCTAAGTATTTGCTAGGACTATCTCCTTTTTCACCTATGTGTTTATGGTGAAAGCCTTGAGTATTAATATTATAATCCTCAAATAGAAGTAGTCATCTCTCCTACTCCTATTTATACTACTTATTCTTGATTTTCTCTATTGCTCATGACCCTTGGACATGCTGGACTGGCTATGAAAGGATAAAACTTGGGCTCTGATACCAACTGTTATGACCCAGTTTTTCTCATGCATTTTTAAATGCAATACCTAATTTCTTAAGGCGGGATGCATCCCTATTTGAAAACCATTCTATAAAAACCATGTAATGCAGCGGAAAATCTTTAGTTTTAAAC
Source organism: Warburgia ugandensis (assembly GCA_035236585.1). Lineage (NCBI taxonomy): Eukaryota > Viridiplantae > Streptophyta > Magnoliopsida > Canellales > Canellaceae > Warburgia > Warburgia ugandensis. Next base: position 63,222,063 of record CP141130.1, read on the forward strand.
TCATTTTTGAAAACCCCCAGTGCCATTTGCCTTCACAACAACCAAAGTAGTTTTTAAAAACTTCAAAAATCATAAATATTTTTCCCCAGGTCTTTCTAGTCACAGCGCACAGCCCAACTGTAATTAAATACAACTTCATGTCCAAAGGGTTGAGAGTTTACTTACATGCATAGCTTTCTTCTTTTTGATTCACTTGCTCGTAGCACTAATATCTCCTCAGACGTCTTCTATTTATGAGTGGAACTATCCTGAAAAATGTTAAGGATAGGGTTAGAATATACTATACTCGATAGGAGTCTATCACTACTAGTTTTATAATGCATGCGATGTTTTAAAATCATATGCTCTTTCCAAAACATTTGCATGTCTAAATAATCAAGCTCAATATTGACATCAAAATCCACTGTCAAACTGAAATACTAACGACTTAAAGGATCATATAATCCAAAATCGAAAGTATCATATACATATATATCATAACATCATGATATGCATAAAATGCTTCATGGAATCCAACTCATGGATCTCTAGTATGGTATGGTCGACCAACCTCATATCATGCCCTATGCAATGCACATAAATCATCAAAACACAGGGTCCACTATGCCCACGACCTCCTCACTGTGTGGTCCCCGGGTACCTGAGGAAACTCGGTCATAGCCTCCACGGGGCCTATGACACGTCGACCTAGTTCCGTGACACCAATGGTAGCCCCCTGTACCACATGCAGTCGACGTAGGGACTTGCCTCTTTTTGGGCGTGGTACCCATCCACCTAATAATGGTAGAGGTCGGGTGGCCAACCCAGACCCCTCGGCATAGCACCCACGGGCTTACTCGCCCAAATCACATAAGATCAAATAAGCCAAAACCTCTTTTCAAAACCTGTCCTCTTTGGGTCCCTCACAACTGCCTGGCCCTCGGCACTCCAGCGTCTTTTGGCAACCCTCAAGGACAAGCAATCTTTGTAAGTACTTAAATCATGCAATGTATGCACTTGTTTGCAAAACATACATGTGCATAATGTATATGCAATCATTTACAAAACATTTCTATGTACAAAGCAGTTATCACATGCATGCTGAATTAAGTTATGCTAAACAAGTCATATAATTAAAACATATGTTCTCAAAATAATAATAGTTCTTTTAAAAGAATGTAATAGTGATAGAGTACCTACTTGGCTAGGTCGCGCGAACCCTTTTGTCCTCGGACGCTCCTGATCATGGTTTGGGGAATCAAGGTTAGTTTGGCCTATCTTTTATAGGTTTTAGAGTAATTGGTCTTTTCACTTAGGCATTAGGGGTCCATCCCTATGCCTATGGGTGTCCTAAGGTCCTAATTGGGCCTTGGTATTCTCAGTTTTCCAATGTTCTAGTGGCCACGCACCACCATCCTATTCTAAGGGTCATGCCCACCTTTGATTGGGCCTTGATCAGGGATTTTGTAGTTTGGATGTGTCTGCGCCATCGACACGGACACAATGCCTTTTGCAGCGCCTCAATCGGAGCTCTAGATCTCAAGTTATAAGCGTTTTAGTGTTGTATGTACATAGAGACTTGCCTCTTTTTGGGCGTTCTAGTATGGTATGGTATGGTCGACCAACCTCATATCATGCCCTATGCAATGCACATAAATCATCAAAACACAGGGTCCACTATGCCCACGACCTCCTCACCGTGTGGTCCCCGGGTACCTAAGGAAACTCGATCATAGCCTCCACGGGGCCTATGAAACGTCGACCTAGTTCCGTGACACCAATGGTAGCCCCCTGTACCACATGCAGTCGACGTAGGGACTTGCCTCTTTTTGGGCGTGGTACCCATCCACCTAATAATGGTAGAGGCCGGGTGGCCAACCCAGACCCCTCGGCATAGCACCCACGGGCTTACTCGCCCAAATCACATAAGATCAAATAAGCCAAAACCTCTTTTCAAAACCTGTCCTCTTTGGGTCCCTCACAACTGCCTGGCCCTCGGCACTCCAGCGTCTTTTGGCAACCCTCAAGAACATGCAATCTTTGCAAGTACTTAAATCATGCAATGTATGCACTTGTTTGCAAAACATACATGTGCATAATGTATATGCAATCATTTACAAAACATTTCTATGTACAAAGCAGTTATCACATGCATGCTGAATTAAGTTATGCTAAACAAGTCATATACTTAAAACATATGTTCTCAAAATAATAATAGTTCTTTTAAAAGAATGTAATAGTGATAGAGTACCTACTTGGCTGGGTCACGCTAACCCTTTTGTCCTCAGACACTCCTGATCATGGTTTGGGGAATCAAGGTTAGTTTGGCCTATCTTTTATAGGTTTTAGAGTAATTGGTCTTTTCACTTAGGCATTAGGGGTCCATCCCTATGCCTATGGGTGTCATAAGGTCCTAATTGGGCCTTGGTATTCTCAGTTTTCCAATGTTCTAGTGGCCAGGCGCCACCATCCTATTCTAAGGGTCATGCCCACCTTTAATTGGGCCTTGATCAAGAATTTTGTAGTTTGGATGTGTCTGCTCCATTGACACGGACACAACGCCTTTTGCGATGCCTCAATCGGAGCTCTAGATCTCAAGTTATAAGCGTTTTAGTGTTGTGTGTACATAGAGTCCTAAAAATGAAAAAAACAGAATGCTAGGGCGCTGCGCGACTGCGTCGTGCGCCCTGGCTTCCTTAAGGAACGGAAAAAATGACGCACTGCTAGCGCGCTGTGCGTTTGTGGTGGGCGCGTTTGCAGACGCGCGGTACTCTCCGCCCATCTTCCTCTTTAGTGGGCCCGTCTACGGACGCGCCCGTTGGTTTCCTCTCAGACGCGTTCGACGCGTCTTGTCCGTCTGGGGCATTTTAGTCGTTGGGTGACCGGGGCGTCCTTGGGATGCCTTGGTTCATCCCTGAGGAGCCAGTGCGGCCCTGGGGACGTCCCAGGGTCCTTGGTGACTCCCTAGAGGCCTATTCCCCTTAGATTTTCATGCAAAAACCTAGCAAAACTAAGCCTAGGACTATGGGTGAGATGGGTTTGGGGAGTTTTTGGGCGTACCTACTTCGTGGCTGGTTTTCTCTCCACGTTTTCTCCTCTTGGTCACTGCTCCTCAATGGTTTTTCTTCAACGTTTTGGGCTGCCATTAGAGGTGCCCAATAGCTCTATTTATAGAGCTAAGAGAGGGTTCTGGAGGGGGCTCTCACCGCCTTTGAATGACGATGGAGAAACCTCCAGAATGGCGGTGATTTGTCCTCCAATCACCGCCATTCTAGAACCCTCTAGAGGTTGAAGATGAAGGGTGCCTGTATCAAAACGGGCCCCTGTGCTTTGCAATTAAATCCTTTTTGTGAAAATTACAGTTTTGCCCCTAAACTTCAAAGGGCCATAACTTGCTCATTTTAACTCCGTTTTAGGTGATTTTGGTCTTGTTGGATTCCTTTTTTCGAGACACATCTAATGGTACCATTTTTAGGACCAAGTTTTTGGGTTCTGTCAAGGTGACTAGTGAAATGACCAAAATGCCCTTATCTTTAAAAATGAACTTTTGATGGGATTTTAATATTAGAAAAATTGGTGTCATTACATCCATTCTTGAGGGTGAATAAGGGCATGATCATGGATACTAGTTCATCACAGAAACACTTTCGATGATCCTAAAACCCAAAATTAACATAGGGAAAATGAAGAGGGGGATGAGATCCACCTACTTGGATTGTTTAGAGTCTAGAAACTTGGCAAGAAAATAAGAAAATCCATGCCTGATTATAAGTCGCCAGAGCTACTATTTTTTGATGATTTGGCCAGTGAATACTCCACTGATCATCGTAAAATAATAGGGCTTTTGTGTATTTGGATGTGCTGAACCTTTTTGACAAAGTGGATTAAGGTTTCAACGGTCCACAATGGATGACTAATTGAAAAACAATAGCAGGGTGAAATACCTATTTGTTGGGGATGATGCATCCACAGACACGCCCTGATGGTTCAGGGGGAATATTCACCTAGGTGTGTTTGTGGACGTGCTAACAGGAGAAAATAAAGAGGGGAAAAGGAGGAAGAAAAGAGAGAGAAGGGGGAGGATTTTTTAGATGAAATTTTGGTGGAACTAGGGAATTTCATGGGGAATTTTATGAACATTTTTGGGAATTTTTTCTGAGGTATTTATAGGTATTTTTGGGATTTTTCTATGATTACATGTAATTATCATGTTCAATTCTTTTTGTTATTAATTGGTCATTGGATTCCCACAGTGACCTCCTTCTCCACTAGTAGGTGATAGTGGTTTGACCCATGATTGCATGTCTTCTAGTGGTTGGATTCCTTTGTGGGCCCCACAAAGGTGTGAAAGGACCATTTTGCCCTTTTAATTCCAAAAATGGAGAAAATTAGGGTTTATTCCCATGAAGTCAGAATTGAGCGTACTTAGTGGCATTGAAATTGTATTTTTGAGTACATTCCAAATTTTTATGTATTAGGTCTTGGTTATGAGTAAAATTACCATTCTCAGAATAATGGAGAAAAATAAGGATTTTTCATCCAATCTCAGAATTTGATGTACTTATAGTTCATTCTGAAGAGTTTGTTGAGTATGTTTTTAATTATATATGTCTTATACCTTGAATTTTACTTCTATGAGAAGTGCATTTTTAATAACCCTAATATTCTAGCCTAATTTTTCTTGAAATTTTCAATTTCATTATTTATTCAATCTCCTTACAAAAGTTAGGGGTGTTACAATCTACCCCCCTTAGAAAAATTTCATCCTCGAAATTTCAAATTTACAACTACTGAAACAAATTAGGCTGCAACTTTTTCATTTTCTCTTCTAATTCTCAAGTAGCTTCCTCGATCATATGATGTTGCCACAATACCTTGACTAAAGGAATAGATTTGGTCCTCAATTGTTGCTCTTTCTAGTCCAAGATCCATATTGTTCTTTCTTTAAAGGTTAAATCTATATTTAATACTTCAGGTATCCTTTGAAGCACATGAGTCTTATCTAGAATGTATTTTTGTAACATAGATACATAAAATACATTGTGTACCTTTTGAAAGTTAGGGTGGTAGGGCTAATTTGTAAGCCACTAAACCACCCCTTTCCAAAATTTCAAAAGGACCAATATACCTTGGACTGATTTTTCCCTTACTTTCCAACCTCCTTACTCCCTTAATTGGTGAAATCTTCAAAAACACATGACCACCTGCTTCAAATTCTAGGGTTCGGCATCTTTTATCTGCATAGCTTTTCTGACGACTATAAGAAGCCAACAATTTTTTGTTTATTATTCTCACCTTGTCTGTACATTGTTCCACTAGTTCTGATTTTATCAACTACCTCTCTCCCATGTCATCCCAACAAGTTGGCGATCGACATGGTCATCCATACAATGCTTCATATGGTGCCATACCGATACTTGCATGGAAACTGTTATTATACATGAACTCCAATAGTGGAAGATGTTCATTCCAACTTCCTCTCCTGAAGATTGACTATTTATCTTACATATAACTGGGTTAAACTATTGATAGATTGGTTTTGTTTGATGAGAAGAAAGTGTGTTGACTTGGTTAGCCTGTCAACTATTACCCAAATCATATCATGACCTGCCCAGGTCCTTGGTAACCTTACAACAAAGTCCATGGTGATATGTTCCCATTTTCATTCTTACAGTTCCAGGGTTTGTAGTAATCCAACTGGTCTTTGATGTTCAGCCTTCACTTGCTGGCAAGTTAAGCACTTAGCCACACATTCCTCATTATCTCTCTTCATACCTTCCCACCAAACGTTTCTTTTTAAATCTTGGTACATTTTTGTTCCTCTAGGGTGTATAGAAAATTTGGATTGATGGGCTTCTTCTAATAGTGTTTTTCTCTAACTTGAGGGAGCCACAAGTCTTCCTTGGAACTAAATACCCCTGTCTGAAGCTTGACTAAACCCCATCTTTCCACACATTTCTTGGATTGTTATATCCCCTTCTTGGGCCTTTATGATTTGTTCAACAAAAGTTGACTTAATGGTGACATTAGCCAATAATGCTTTTGTGTGTCTACTTAGTGCATCAGCCACTACATTAGCCTTTCTAGGATGGTATTGAATTACAAAATCATAGTCCTTAAGATATTCCATCCACCTTCTTTGTCTCATATTCAGATTAGCTTGAGTGAAAATATACTTGAGGCTCTTGTGATTAGTGAATACATTGAATTTCTCCCCATACAAGTAGTGTCCCCAAAATTTTAAGGCAAACATTACCACCGCAAGTTCTAGGTCGTATTCCAAGTAGTTTATTTCATGTTTCTTCAGTTGTCGTGAAGCATAAGCAATGACCTTCCCATTTTGCATCAGTACACTTCCTAACCCTTTCCCTGAAGCATCACAGTATATCTCATAACCTCCACTCCCAGATGGCAAGGACAATACACGTGGTGCAGTTAATCTCCTTTTTAACTCTTGAAAACTCCTTTCACATTCATTATTTCAAGTAAATTGTACTCCTTTTCTAGTCAAAGGAAGAGCTATACTGGAAAATCCTTGGATAAATCTATGATAATATACAACTAACCCAAGAAAACTTTGTATTTCAATTACTATCTTTGGCTGTTCCCAATTCATTACTGCTTCCACCTTGGTTGGGTCCACCTCTACTCCATTCGAGGAAATTACATATCCTAGAAAGTTGACTTTTTCCCACCAAATTTCAAATAGTTTGTGTCTTCTAAGTGAGTTTAATACAATCTGTAAATGTTCTCGATGTTCGTATATAGTAGTAGAATAAATCAGTATATTGTCGATGAATCATCATCATCATCAAGACCTTATCCCAATTAGGGGTCAGCCACATGAATCTTATTCCTCCATTCCACTCTATTAAATACCATGTCTTCATTTAGTCCCAAATTTTTTAAATCTTTCCTCCCCACTTCTATCCACGTTCTTTTGGGCCTTCCCCTTGCCCTTTTAAAACTTTCTACTTGTATTACCTCACTTCTTCTAACCGGTGCCGTTGTTGGTCTCCTTTGAACATGTCCAAATCATCTAAGTCTAGTCTCCCTCATCTTATTACCTATTGGTGCTATCCCTAAATTTTCTCGAATATTTTCATTTCGAATTCTATCTATTCTTGTCTTACCACTCATCCATCTCAACATCCTCATTTCTGTGATGCTCATCCTATGAGTATGATGTTCCTTAACTGCCCAACATTCTGATCCATAGAGCATGGCCGGCCTTATGGCCATCCTATAGAATTTTCCTTTTAGTTTGAGTGGCACCCGTCGATCACACAAAACTCTAGATGCACATCTCCATTTGTTCCAACCCGCTTGAATTCTCTGAATAACCTCCCTCTCAATCTCTCCACTCTCATGAATTATTGATCCTAAGTACTGAAAGTGGTCTTTAACGGGGACTTCTTGGTTATCAATCTTGACTGGTATTCTACTCCTACTCACCTTGCTAAAATTACATTCCATATATTCTATCTTAGTTTGACTAATTTTAAATCCTTCAAATTGTAATGCTTCTCTCCATAATCTTAGCTTTATGTTTACACCCTCCCTTGTCTCATCAAGTAAGACTATATCATCTGCAAATAACATGCACCAGGGAATCTCCTCATGCAAATGTTTTGTTAACTCATCCATAACCAATGTGAAAAGGTATGGACTCCATGCCGATCCTTGGTGCAATCCTATAGTGACAGGAAAATCACCAGTCACACCACTAGTGGTCTTAACATTTGTTACCGCTCCCTCATACATATCTTTAATTATGTCTATATATCCTTGCGAAACCCCTTTACCACCCAACACTCTCCATATTAACTCTCTAGGGACTCTATCATAAGCCTTCTCTAAATCAATAAAGACCATGTGGAGGTCTTTCCTCCTTTCCCTATATTTCTCTACTAATTGTCTTAGTAAGAAAATAGCCTCCATGGTAGACCTCCCAGGCATGAAACCAAACTGATTCTCTGATACACTTGTTTCATGACGCAGCCTCTTCTCAATCACTCTTTCAAAAAGTTTCATAGTGTGGCTCATAAGTTTGATCCCTCTATAATTAGTGCAGCTCTGCATGTCTCCTTTATTCTTATAAATTGGTACAATAGAACTTTTCCTCCACTCATCAGGCATTTTCTTTGATTTTATAATCTTGTTAAACAACTTGGTCAACCAAACTACCCCAATGTCTCCCATATGCTTCCAAACCTCTATTGGTATACCATCAGGCCCCATGGCCTTTCCTGATTTCATCTTTTTCAAGGCCGCTTTGACTTCAGGTATTCTAATCCTACGTTCATACCTATAATATCCAATGTTATTTTGATTTATAGTATTTTCAATCTCTATATTCTCAGGGCCATTGTCATTTAACAATTTTTGAAAGTATTTTTCCCACCTTTGTTTGATCTCATCATCTTTGACAATACCCTTTGATCATCGCTTCTAATACACCTAACATGATCTAAGTCCTTACCCTTCTGTTCTCTTACTTTTGCAAGTTTAAACACATCTTTCTCACCTTCTCTTGTTCCTAGTTTATTGTAGAGCTCATCATATGCTTTAAGTTTAGCCTCACTTACTATTCTCTTAGCAACGTTTTTAGTATTCTTATATTGCTCATAGTTTTCATTATTTCTAATCTTCTGCCATGCTTTAAAACGCATCTGTTTTTCTTTAATAACTTTTTGAACTGTTTCACTCCACCACCATGTTTCCTTTCCTAATACCCCTTTACCTTTAGATACTCCTAAGACATCTTTTGCCACTTTGTTAATGCACTCAGCCATATTAATCCACATAGTATTTACTTCTATTTCATAAGTCCACTTTCCTTCTACCATCAACTGATTTTTGAAGGAGGTTATTTTCTCTCCTTTTAAGTTCCACCACTTAGTTTTTGGGTGTGTATTAAGTTTAGTTCTTTTACTCCATCTTTTGATATGGATATCCATAACCATGAACCTATGTTGTGAGATCAAACTCTCACCAAGTATCACCTTACAATCCTTACATGTAGATTGTTCATTATTCCTAAGTAGAAAAAAGTCTATTTGGCTTTTATGAAGTCCACTTTTAAAGGTTATTAAATGTTCATCCCTCTTCTTAAAGAGTGTATTTGCAATGGATAGGTTATATGACAAAGCAAAATCGAGGATATTCTCCCCCATCTCATTTTGTTCACCTATACCATATCCACCGTGTATTCTATCATATCCTTCCTTATCTTTTCCTACATGGCCGTTTAAGTCTGCACCTATAAATATCCGCTCAGTGTTGGGAATTTCTTGCATGACTCCCTCCATATCTTCCCAAAACTGTTTCTTGATTATCTCTTGTAACCCTACTTGTGGTGCGTATGCACTTATAACATTTATAATTTGCTCTCCTAGAACAATTTTTATTATTATAATTCTATCGCTAATTCTTTTAACATCCACAACTTTATCCTTTAATTCCTTATCCACTATTATTCCTACGCCATTTCTGTTATTTTCCTTTCCTACGTACCATAATTTACACCCATCTATTTCTCTTGCTTTAGCCCCTTTCCACTTGGTTTCTTGGATACAAGCGATGTTGACTCTCCTACGTTTCATCGTGTCTACTAACTCCAAACTCTTGCCAGTTAGTGTCCCTATATTCCATGTGGCGATACTAATCTTATGTTCTGGTGATACCCTATTTACTATTGCCTTTCTTGAACTCCATGGTATGAACCCATGTCCACTTTTCACTGCACCTGGGTTCTGATGCAGCGCGCCGCTTCTGAGGGGACGCTCTAACAGCCCTTGCCCATTTTTCACTACACCCGGGATCCGATGTAGCGCGTCGCTTCTGGGAGAACGCCCTAGTAGCCCTTGCCTATTTTTCACTGCACCAGGGATCCGATGCAACTTGTCGCTTATGGGGAACGCCCTAGCTTGAGGGAATGTCTATTTTCGATTCATGTCATATTTGGGGTGCCGTATTTCTTAAAAGCTGAAGATGATTTTCATTTCTTCCTTACAAACTAATATACATTCATTTGCAAGCAAAAAAGAAATAACAAAACCATCTTCAGCTTCACCCTTGCCGGCTAGCTACCTGACACAAGGGTTGCCATATTTAAGAAGAGGGAGATGATTTTCATTTCTTCCTCACAAACTAATATACAACTGCATATTCATTTGTAAGAAAGAAATAACAAAATCATCTTCAACTTCTGCCCTGTCGGCTGGCACCTGACGCAGGACCCTCCTCCTTTTTCATCTGGGCTTGGGACCGTCATTGGCGGAGTTATATTGTCGATTAATACAATTACAAATTTATCAAGAAATTCCCTATAAGAATAAATACAACAAGAGCATTGGTTAATCCAAAAGCCATCACCAAAAATTCATGATGTCCATACTAGGTTTTGAATGCAGTTTTGAGTATATCTTCACCTTTGATATGCAATTGATGATACCCCGATCTAAGGTCAATTTTAGAAAAGACATTAGCAGATTGGAGTTGATCAAAGAGATCATCAATGTGAGGTAGAGGGTATCTATTTTTTATTATCACATTGTTCAACATCCGATAATCGATACATAACATCATAGACCCATCTTTCTTTTTCACAAATATCACTAGTGCTCCCCATGGTGAACTACTTGGTCAAATAAACCCTTTGTCCAACAATTCCTATAGTTGATTCCTCAATTCCCTTAACTCAGCTGGGGCCATCCTATAGGGTGTTTTAGAAATTGGAGTTGTACCAGGAATTACGTCAATGGTAAACTCAATTTTCCTATGGGGTGGTAAACCTAGGGGTTCTTCAGGAAACACATCTTGGAATTCCCTGACTGTGTCAATTTCTTCCATCTTAGGCTATTCAACATTCAAAGCAATTAGAGTTGATAACAATGCCTAACATCCCTTGGACACATATTTGGCAACCCTCATAGCCGATATGATGGATTTGTCCGAGCCATTTGGTTTTCCATGCAGTACTAGTATTTCTTCTCCTGGTATGCTAAAAGTGATTTTCTTTTTATGGCAATCCATAATTATCTCGTATTTTGCTAACCAATCCATATCCAGTATTATGTCAAAATCCACCATGTTTAGTAAAATGAGGTATATCCCCATTCTTTTCCCTTATACTTTAACAAGTACATCTTGAAGATATTCTTGTAATTTAACTATTTTTCCCACTAGTGTCATCACATCCAAATAGAATCGCAATTTCTGCACTATTAATTGTATACTAGATGCAAATACACATGATATGAAAGAATGGGTAGATCCAAAATTAAACAATACTATAGCATGGTGATTAGATACTAGAAATGTACCTTCAATAACTACATTAGATGTACCAGCCTCTCCGTTACTAATGGCGAACACCCTTCCTTGATGATGCAGTACATTCTCAGGTTTTGAACCCTTAATGGCTAAGGGTTTGTGATAGTTATTAGAGAAATGCACTAACTTGCTACACTTGTAACATTTGATAGGAGGTCGTAGTGGTTGTGGTGCCGAATTGGGACACACATTGCCTGGATGATATACTCTGCATTTGGGGCATGGTCTTCATTTAGCTTGATTCCCCTGATAGCTAGAGGGCCTGAAGTTGTTTAGTAGTCTCTTGCCCTTCTTAAAGGATTTTTTATGATAGTTGCTTCCTCCTCCAAGTTTGGTGAATTGGTTTCTCTTATAGTCTTCTTTGAATTTAGCAGTCATCTCAAGACACTCGATCATAGTTGTAGGTTTGGTTCCCAACACCTTCGTTCTTAGCCCTGGGTGTAACCCTTCCATAAAATGATCCACTATATGCCTTTCAGTGTCACATATATGGCTTGCAAACCTCTTTAGTTGAATGAACTTATTTTCACAATCAACAACTAAAAGGTTTCCTTGTCATAGATCTAGGAACTCCTTCTCAACTTGCACATGTACTGGGAAATATTTTTCATTAAAAATTTCCTTAAAATTTTCCCATGGGATTTCTTTAGGATTGGAGAAGAAATTCCTTTGTGCTGACCTCCACCAAAAAGCCGGTGGAGTTCTCAATATATGTGGCCAACTTGACCTTTAGATTCTCCGGAGTTCTCAATACACTGAAGGTCTTCTCTACTTTATAGATCCATTCTTCAGCTTTCTTGGCATCACCCTTGCCATTGTAGCAGATAACCATCTTCTAAAACCTTTCCACCATCTTGTTTATCTTTTTAGGTGTTAATAGAGAGGTTTCCAACACTCCACTAGGTACAGGTGAAGAATTATCCTGTACCGGAGTTGGAGTATCTTGTTCGGTTATAGGAGCACTAGGTCCTACGTCAGGTTGAGCCTGGGCCTGAATGCTTGGTGCTTCAACTAGAGTAGCCTAAGGCTGTATAAGCTGAGGAAGAAGATTCCTCAATACCCTAGTCATCACCTCCTCTAGATTATTTCCAAATGATCTTTCCATAATATTCTTAGGTTCACTATGAGCTGTTTGCCTAGTTGCCCTTTTTGGTCACATCTGCTCAAAACCTACATTTCTATATAAGTATTCTACTTAACCCATTTCTAATGTATCCTAATTTGGATTATTCCTTTGGACATATTGGGGTTGTGAATGATTGGATGAATGGCTCTGATACCAACTGTGATGACCCAGGTTTTTCTAACACATTTTGTAATACATTTTTCGAAGGCAGGGCCCTTAATGGTAAAAAAAAAAAAATTCACAAACAATACAGTAGAAATCCTTTTCTTTTAAATTCATTTGTAACAAAACCCAAGTCTTACCTCAAGGTACATAATACACATAGACATTTTGTATAAAATAAATTTTTATTGAATACCAAGAATCATCTAGTAGTTCACTCTTACACAACCCCTATATTATAATTACAAACCGTTGTCCAAATTACATAATCCAAAGTTCAAACCTCACCTTACATTAAAAACTCTCAATACAATATAATGCTCTCAAATAAAAATACATATCTTCAAGGGACCCCTGACTGATTATTCTCTTTAAGTCTTCTACTGTCTTGAGCTCCTAATTCTCCTTCTCAGTTTCTGAGATATTGTAAACATTTATAATATCTCAACAAGCTATGCTTGGTAGGAGATACGAAAATATACTACTTCGCTAATATCATAATACATACCTCAGTCATTATTCCATCGTGGTTATCTACTCATATGTTATCTCAACATAGAGTATACACGTTATTTATGTAGTATAGGATAAATCCATTAAAATAGGGAAAATTTCTCAAAACTTGTTCCTTCCCCTAGCTATAATTCCACTTAGGAGATCAATATTCAGCCAATTCTCATATAGAGATTTTCTTTCCAGGAACTCATGTAGTCGCATTTCATCATGCCATGGCATTACACTATGCCTATTATAAGTGCATCATAATGCAAAATACTCAAGGACTACTATGCTGCAGTATAAATCGATATAGCGTGCCCGAATAACTGCATAATCTTCCACTAATACCAACTATGGAAATAACAAAATCCTTATCTGCATGGGGAAGATCGTGGCTGTCGCAGTGGTGGCCTTCCCATGATTGCCCACCCGACATTTAGCCTCTCTTTGGGCATGCTATCTAGCATATAAGTTTCAGAAAGTATGTGGCAAAACCCTCATAACTTCCCTAGCATAGCATCCCCAGTCCTAGGGCTATGTAAAACAAAATCATAAGCCACCATGCTTGTATGTAAAATTCATTGTACATATCACACGATGTGTCTGTTTAACTAAGGCTAGAATATTTTCTATGCTCTATCCTTAGGGTTTCCTTAGTCTACACATCTCATTACTTTTACCTCATTTGATTAGATCATTAGATTGGATCAGTTGAATTGGATCATGGGGTTGGATCACTTAGTTGGATTATGTGATTGGATCATGATGATGCTAAGGTACCAAGTATACTTATATCATAAAGGTCTATAATTTCCAGACAGAAGATCATGTATCTATACACATGAATCCTTAATACATTCTTGTACATCCACCTACCTCAATGTGGTATCATGGTCTTGATTCATACATCTCAAGTAGTATCCACTCTATATCGTCCATCATGATCTTGATTCATACATCTCTCAAACCATACCTATAAAGTTATTCCCCTATACAATTATTCTTTCTACATGTATTTGGGTTATCCTATGAGGAATGTCCTAACTTTCCTTGAATCTTATATGATCAAGGTTTCAATCCTTCTAAGTTCACAATCTACACTATAAGTAAAATCATAGAACATTACTACAATCTACATTATATTTCTTTTGTTTTTTTTGTTTGTGATCCTTCAAGATCTTTCTTGGATCTTTCTTATCTTATTTATAATTTTTATTAAGATTACATGATTTACTAACCTTTTATGATCTTATTATTATTACTCAACCAGTTAATGTTTTACAAGTTAAAATAGTTTATTCCATCTTAAGTCTAGACAGCTCCTCTTATGTCAAATTTGATAAGGCTTACTAGCCGAATGGTTGAACACAAAGTGGTTACTTCAATCCTCATGCAAGGAGGCGTTTAGACCTCACAAACATCAATGGAAGGTAGGGGAAGAGCAAGGCTCTATTAGAGAACCCCCTTAACCACCATGTTCATCATTCATTAGTGTGACCTTAGCTCAACCTTTCATAAGATTCCTATGAGCATTTCAACCCAAGTACTCTTTCTATTTGATTTTAATTAAGTCCATGAACATTAAGATGTCATTCATGGAGTTTTATTATTCTCCTAATTTGGGCCAAGGAAATGATATTACTTATATTATCCTACTACCTATAGCCCTTACTATCATTAAGCCTATGTCATTCATTCCATATAAATGTCCTTCAACTCTATTTTCATTTAATTATATTTTCAATGAAATTTTCATAATATAAACATTAAAGCATAAATAAATAAATAAATCTAGAATTAAATCTAACAAGCAATAAATGACAATTATAATGACATTTAATAATTCAAATGGAAATCTAACATGCCATAACTAATCATCATGATCCAACCATCATAGTTGATTTCTATCCCTTTTTGGATTTAGATCTTGATCTTTTCATATTCCTTTAGATCTAAAACATCTTCTTAATGTGATTTCATTATTAGATCATTAATGCATCTCATCAAATGATATGATCCTTCTTGATCCAACCGATCAAGAAGATCTTATGTCCATTTATCCAATTTAAGGGCATAGATCTTAATGTATCCCAAATCATCATCATCCAGTTCATCAATCCACATGATATTATCTTTTATCATCATCCAAATATATCCAATCATCCTTGATCAACTTGATCAAGGAGATTTCTATTCATTTTTATGGATTTTACTACTTTTAAGGCTAGATCTCTTAATTAAACATAGATCAGTCACTTCTAACCATTGATTCCATGTTTCACAATCACAAGATCATCAATGGATTAGAATTATAAAATTTGATTATTCCAAATGAAAATAAAATTTGATTATTCCAAATTTCATTAATCACAAGAATTAGTAATACTTTTCTTTATTAACAGAAATTTACATGAATCAAAACATAAATTTTCTAAGCTCAGTAGGTTCTACTCATCAAGAGGAATCTAACCCAACTTTCTAATCTCAATTTGGAGTTAAATTGAGATCAGAATTGGGATTCTAAGATTTCAACTCGTTTTAAGAGCTGAATTTTGATCTTGCTATTTTGTTTACTTACTTGATCTAAATACCAAAAAATTTTACTCTGATCATGGTCCTTAAAGTTTTGGGATCCTAAACCCATCCATCAGTTCAGATCTTTATTTTGAGATCATCTTGACCATGATCCAACACTATTGGAATGAATTTTAGTAATTTTTACAAATAACTTCAATTAAAAACATAAATCTTATGAGTTTAGTAACTTATACAAGTGATATGGAATCCATAGTAATTTCTTGACCTAAAATCAGAGCTAAATGGAGCTCTTAATTGACAAAATAAGGTTTTAGTTCAAGATTGGATGGCCCAGATCAAATCTGGGCTTACAGGTGTGGGGACCCCTAGCGACCCATTCCCATTATCATCTATTCTAGGTAGTCAAGCTATGGTGACCAGCTATAGGCTAGACGGTCCAGATCTGGACCGTCGGATCACCCATCGCTGAATCTATGCTGTCCTTTATGTCCAATTGCCCAGATTTCATCTCCTAGGGTTTTTGGTCCCCAGGAATCCATCCAATAGCTCAAAATTTCAATCTGAGCCATCCTTGATGGTTGATCAGGGCATGATCAATAGTACTAGTTCACTAGAGAAACACTTTCGATGAGCACGAAACCCAAAAGTAACTTAGGGAAAATGAAGAGAGGGATGAGATCCACCTACCTGGAGTGTTTAGAGTTAGAAAACTTAGCTAGAAAATAAGAAAATCCATGCCTAATTATAAGTTGTTGGAGCTACTATTTTTCAATGATTTGGTCGATGAATACTCCACTGATCGTCATAAAATTATAAGGTCTTTGTGTATTTGGATGTGCTAAACCTTTTTTGACAGAGTGGATTAAGGTTTCAATGGTCTAGAGTGGATGACTAATTAAAAAACCATAGCAGGGTGAAACCTACTCATAGAGGACGATGCGTCTACAAATGCACCTAATGGTTCAAGGGGAATATTCACCTAGGTAGGTCTGTGGACGCGCTAACAAGAGAAAATAAAGAGGGGAAAAGGAGAAAGAAAAGAGAGCAAAGGGGGAGGAGTTTTGATCTAAAATTTTTGTGAAAACTAGGGAATTTCGTGGGAAATTTTATGAACACTTTTGGGAATTTTTTTTTAGGTATTTATATGCATTTTTGGGATTTTTCCATAATTACATGTAATTATCATGTTCAATTCTTTTTATTATTAAATGGTCATTGGATTCCCACTGCCACCTCCTTCTCCACTTGCAAGTAGTAGTTGTTTGACCCATGATTGCATGTCTTCTAGTCATTGGATTCCTTTGTGGGCCCCATGAAGGTGTGAAAGGACCATTTGCCCTTTTTATTCCAAAAATGGAGAAAATTAGGGTTTATTCCCATGAACTCAGAATTGAGCATACTTAGCGATGTTGGAATCGTATTTCTGAGTACAGTCCAAATTCTTATGTCTTAGGTCTTGGTTATGAGTAAAATTACCATTTTATCCTTTTATTCATAAAAATAGAGAAAAATAAAGATTTTTCATCCGATCTCAAAATTTGATGTACTTGCAGTCATTCTAAAGGGTTCGTCAAGTATGTTTTCAATTATACATGTCATAGATCTTGAATTTTACTTCTATGAGAAGTGCATTTTTAATAACCCTAATATTCCAGCCTAATATTCCTTGAAATTTTTAATTTCATTATTTATTCAATCTCCTTACAAAAGTTAGGGGTGTTACATATATATTGTGATTTTTCCTGGTTGATGGTTTTTAGATGGTTTTTCTTAGGAATGTAATGAATTAATCAAGCATAAATAGTGGTTATGCATGATCATGTACTCAATCATATAAGAATTTTGAAATGTAATAGGTTCATGAACGAAAGTAGGTGAAATGAATACTTGTCTACATGAACAACGAATGATCATAATGTATTAAGAGTTATGCAAAAAAATAAAAGTATTCCCTATGAATAAATGTTCATGAAATGATGATGGTATATTATTGTTTGGCTGCTTTGGACATGTGAATTTATTTTCATAGAATGCATGATATAGGATTTGTTAACTGATCTACTTTGGATATGTTCATTAATTGCCTAGAATGTATGACTTAAGAAGTGATTATTTTAACTTGAGTGCGTGTTTTAAGACATCATGATTTGGTTTAGATATGAATAACTACCAAAATACATTGATTAAGTGAATCATGAACTGTATACCAAAATAACATCTTTTTCCACCTACACAAGCGCAATCTTGCTTCCAATGTATTAGATCTGAAGAATTAGATTGGAAGGATTGAATAGGTCAAGCTGAGGATGTGAAAGCTACTATGGAGTTGTAATTATAAAATATTGAGGCATTCAATATTTAAGGGTGAGTCTTACATCTGGAGACTTGTTTTATGATTTAATAAAGAACATGTATGTATATATACTTTGATGTAGTTGACTCATTTTCATATCGTGGAGTTGTGTTGTAATGTGGTTGTCACTAGAGGTTTTGGGATGTGATAAGATTTTGTGTGTTAGTTTTATAAAACAATGAAAATGATTTCTATTGTCTACTAGGTGTTCCGCAAGCATGTGCTAAATGTACATATGTTTGAGAAACAAAGGAAATTGTCAAAATTTAGGTATTAATGAGACATTCATTCCACCATAGAATAATTATATTTGTGTAAGAAATGACACTCAGGATTTTAAAAAGCATCTTCAAATGAAAAAAAATATAAAAATTGTCATTTTTTCTTTGAAAAAGAATTTCAAACAAGGGATATCCCAAATTAAAAAAAACAAAAATTATTAAAAAGTACTATGAAAACACAAGGTGTCACAATTTCATTTCCCACGTATTCCTTTTCCTTCCTTTCTTTTTCTTCTCTCCCTCCATTTTATTTCTTTCCATTTTTCACTCCACTTTCCTCCACATAGAGAAAGATGCCTCCCCCTTTTGGATCCACTTATAATTCCATTCCACCTACCTTCTTAAACTACCTCGTTCTTTCTCTCTTCTATTTCTTTCCTTTTCCCCACTTATTCCCTTCTTCCCTTAGCTTTCTTATTCGTATTTATTTCCTTTACCATTATATTCCCTTTTATTTTCTTCTCCCACTTCCCTCTATGAATTCCACACCACCATCTAGACCTTCATTAGCTTCTAATTAAAATGGATTAATCTCAACCATTCAACCCTCTTAACTCCCATTCTAAAAATCTATAAATAGAGGTGGTTTGAATGAGTTGAGGATCTTTCAACTTTCCTTAGAGTTCAAGGCTAATGCTTGGAGAAATAGAAGGAGAGAGATTACCCTCATCCAAGGGGTCCCTTCAAGCTTTCATGTTTAAACTTTTTGGAGATAGAGGTAGGATCTCAACCTAATTCAATTTCTTTCTTGCTTATTTTCTTTTTATTTCTCTTCCATCTCCATTCTCTTGCATGCATCATATAGGATTACATGCATAAGGGATATCCCTTGTTTTCATAATCTTTGTTTATGAAAAGAATTTCAAACAAGGGATATCCCAAATTAAGAAAAAGAAGTATTATGAAAACCCGGGGTGTCACAATTTCCTTTCCCACATATTCCTTTTCTTTCCTTTCTTTTTCTTCTCGCCCTCCATTTTATTTCTTCTCATTTTCCACTCCACTTTCCTCCACATGGGAAAAGATGCCTTCCCTCTTTTGGATCCACTTATAATTCCATTCCACCTACCTTCCTATACTCTTAAACTACCTCTTTCTTTCTCCTTTCTATTTCTTTCCTTTTCCCCACTTATTCCCTTCTTCCCTTAGCCTTTCATGTTCCTATTTCTTTTCTTTACCATCTTATTCCATTTTATTTTTTCTCCCACTTCCTTCAATGGTTTCCACTCCCGCCATCTAGCCCTTCCTTAGCTTCTAATTAAAACGGATTAATCTCAACCATTCAACCCTCTTAACTCCCATTCAAAAAATCTATAAATAGAGGTGTTTTTAATGAGTTGAGTATCTTTCAACTTTCCTAGATTTCAAGGCTAAAGCTAGGAGAAATAGAGGGAGAAAGATTACCCACACCCAAGCTCCCTTCAAGCTTCCATGTTTAAATCCTTTGGAGATAAAGGTAGGGTCTCAACCTATTTCAATTCCTTTCTTGCTTATTTTCTTTTTATTTCTCTTCCATCTGCATTCTCTTCCATGCATCATATAGGATTACATGCATCATTAGTTTATCCTTGCATTCCATCTTAGGATCATGTTAGATCTACCAACATCAACTCATCACTTAGTTTTGTATGCAATATTCTAAAATGCATGGCAGTTTCTATTTTTAGATAGTTTCTAATTTTAGGATTGCACACACAGCACTAGGTTTGCATGCATTTTACACTTTAGTTCTAGCATAGTAAGCATCACAAATCATTGTTCTAGCTTAGAATGTGTTCATCATTGGGACTATATCTGATTCTTTGTAAGTTATCGCCCTTTTGTATAGAATATGTGAGAAATTTGAACTTGATGAACATTATTCTATTCACATATTAATCAGTGAGTTACACCTTTTTGGGTGACTTCTTCCTAAGTGTCAAGTATATCAGGTGAGATTTGAAGTCAAAGCACACATTTGCATGGTAAATTTGGATATATATTCATGCACTCACATTTCGAGGCTTGATGAATTAATGGAATATTTTCACCATAAGGGTGGGATTTTAACCTATTGATCATTTCTATTAGCATGCTAAAGTTAAGTGTTTAATATAAGGTGAATAAAAAGAATCTAATATGGTTCTAGCATAGTAAGCATCATAAATCATTGTTTTAGCCTAGAATGTCTTCATCATTGGGACCATATTAGATTCTTTGTCAGTTATTGTTCTTTTTGCACGGATTAGTCACAGAGAATTTGTTGTATCTCTAATATTCTTCACCCCTTCCCATGTCAATAACTAGAATGAAAAAAAGGGGAATGTCAACGCATCTGGGAATAAACGATTGATCTCTATCAATAGACCTGCTAAAGACCCGAACCATAGAGTAGTTAGCACAGGTGCCACGGAGAGATATGTTTTTAGATCTCGCCTTGAGGAATGTGTGAGAAATTTGAACTTGAGAGATTTACACATTTCTGAGTGACTTCTTTCTAAGTGTCAAGTATATCTGGTGAGATTTGGAGTCAAAGCATACATTTTGATAGTAAATTTAGCTAAATATTCATGCTCTTACATTCAAAGGCTTGATGAATTAATGGAATATCTTTAGCATAAGGGTGGGAATCTGAAACTATTGATCATTTCCATGGGCACCACTTAATAGTTCCTCAGTAAAGGTTGAGGAAGCATCCAATTAAATACATAAAGCTACCTAGATTCCTAGCTAAGAGCTTTATGTTGAAGGCTAGGATTACATCATATACCTATTCCTTCATCTCCTAAGGCTAGCATTGCTGAGTCCTACTTCAATGCCTATTGTCTCCTCTTTCTTTTATTTTTATTCTATTTCATGTTTAAGGTAGGAGCCTCTTCTATGGCTACCCGTAACTTAAAGATGAATGACCTCTTACTTCCTAACTTTCTAATTCCTTGAAGTTACCATTTTTAGAGTTTCTAGCTTAAGGAAAATGCCATTACTTTTTCTATTTCCATTTCCATCATCTTCCTTCTTTCCTAGGATGCTGATTGTTTAACAAAGGTGTTACACTCCTTTTTTCTTGGCCACCCTAATACTTCATTCCTAAGGATTATTGGATGGGATTTCTTTTTCATTATGACACGTTGGGTTAAGGGGATGAGAAAAGCTTGGTGGTAAATTTAGTGTATTTTGGGTTGAAGAGAAGAGTACATGCTCCTATTGACTGACACAACATGAGGGCCTTACAACAGAATTCAAGCTAGGATTTGAAAGACTTGTATTTTCTTTCTTTTCATTGCTTATGTAACAATCCTTATAAAGGTTCTATTAATGAAATGGTTCTTTTCTTTTCTTAATTTCTTTGTTCTATACTTTAATTCTTATTTAGTTTTAGTTTTAGAAAGTTTTCTTGCTTTGCTTCCTTAGTTCCTTATTTAGATAGTTTCCTAATTTTCTTCATCTCTTAATTAGTTCGTTTCTAGTTGATTAGTTTAGTCATTTAGCTTAATGTCTACTTCCTAGATTAGTTGTTTCCTTCTTGATTAGTTAGTTGTTTCTTTCCTTTATGTCTTTCCTTTCTTAATTTCCTTACCACCTTCTTTTGAAATCTAGGCTAGGTTAAAATAAGATAACCTAAATGCTACTTAACTTTGTTTATTAAAGAGTCTTTCTTAGATTGACCCATATTTGCTGATTCTATGCTCCAATAGAGCCGTGCACTTGTAGTAATTAGTAAGGCCATCAAAGATCTAGTTATATGAGCTTAAGAACTTGAATGTATGATCCAAGGTTTGGAACAACAATAAAAAAATAAAAATAAAAATAAAAAAAATTTAAGCTTTTAGAGATATCATCTTTCTTTATCATAGGAGCATGTCTTAGTTCTCATCTTATCAAGTATGACCTTTAGCTAATTGTCATTTACTCAATTCTCCAAACTCTTGGTTGTCAATGAATGTGTCTTCTCTCCTATTCTTCATAGTAAATGCTTGGTTTTTTCTTTTTTTTTTCTAACCAAACTTCTCTTCTCTTCTCTTCTTCTTGAAGAAGGTTTTCCATGAAGCCTCCAATAATTTCCTTTTGTCTGGCAAGGTTTCTTACAAAAGTCACACTACCTTGTGTCTTTCTCATTAATACTCTTTCCCTCTTGCTTCTCTACTACAAAATGGCTAAGGCTGAATTTCCATTGGTGAATTTTCCAGCATTACCATCTAACAACTCTCTTCTTCTTGAACATAATAAAAAACTTCATCTAATGAAGGGAAGGGTTCTTTATACAAATTTTCACCCTTACCTGATCAAATTTTAGCCTCAATGTGGTTAGAAACAATATAGATACAATTGTCTTCAATCATATTTTTGGAGTTGAACAACATTTGCACTTGATTCCATTGGAAAGTTCTAGTAGTGGTCCAACCTGAACAAAATTCCATCCATTGAGTTGTGGTATTTGGACATAGATAATGACCTTTGCTTTGTAAAGAAAATAATGATTATTTAAATCATAAATAAGAGCCTTTATTTCCCTCCTTAGAATGTAAGCATGTGACAACATCCCAAATACCTTTAGAAGTTGAGAGAAAAAAAAAGTAGTTTACTTATTTTTGTTAACATGGAATGAAGTCACCAAGATATCACCATACAATTCTTAGCTTCCCATGTCTAAAACATGGGATTGTCTTCTTTTTTAGAGTAAATTTTTCCCTGCACATAGTCCATCTTCTTCTTGCTTTCAAGGAACAATTGGTTAATTAGGTCCAAAAAAGATTGGCCATTAAGTTTGCAAATGGTGATTTGGGAATTAGGGTTCTCATTAGCAAAATTGACAGTGGTGTTTGTAGGTTAAGTGATGATTAGGATAGAGTGGATGGGGGTGCTGAAATAGAGGTTTCAGAATTTTCCATAACAAATGGTCAAGGTTAAAGAAGAAAAATGATAGTGGTTGATAAAAAAATCTAGTTTACAAATACAGAAAAACTAAAATAAGTGTTAGATAAATAAGGAAATTTTTTTAAAGAGAGCCTATTGTAACATTATCTAGTAGCCAGAAAAATGGCAACAATGGGTAGTAAATTCTAGTAAATAATAGACTAGAAAAAGAGCTTAAGAACAAAGGTTTATAGAAATGAATGATCAAAGTGAAGGCTAAATATCCCTAGCAATGAAGGCTAGGTTAAGATATGGCAGTGACTGGCTTTGGTACCATGTATAGATGTTGCATGATATAGTTTCCTCATTAGAGGATTACAAATTAGTTAAGATTACAATTAGTCAATCTAATCTAGTTTCCTCATTAGAGGATTACAAATAAGATTAGAATCAATCAATCAATTACATAAATTAATGAATCTAATTTCAAAGATTAAGTGAGATGTTTAAAGCTATTATAACAGCTATGAAAGAATAGGACCCTGATATTTAGGGATCCTATGTCAACACTATTATAACAACTAGGAAAGGAAAGGATATTCCCTTGATATTTAGGTATCCTATGTGAACTTTAGTAGTTATGGTCTTGGATGCCATTGAGTAAATATGAAAGGCAAATAAGATCGAATGTAATTTCAAGATAAAAAGGGAATTATGTTCCAATGAGCATGCTAAAAAAATGTGTATGAGCTAAACATACTCGTTCCATACATTTGCAATCAGCAAAAACATAAATGAAATAGTACAAAATTTTCTCAGGTGGTGAACTTTTATTAGCTAAACTAAAGTGAGTGCATATCTCCAAGCCTTTGTATTTCCAATTGTGATGACATGGGTTTTTATAATACTTTTAAATACAAAAGACATTCACATAGCGAGATCGATCTCTATTAAAAATCATTTTTGAAAACCAAATAACATCTAAAGAATCTTTTTCTTTCAAATTCACCTTGAAAAATCCCATGTGTCATATTTGTTTTCTTAAAAAGGATCATTAGTGAAATGGGCACTACATTTCTACCAAAAAATCAGCAAAGTTTCCTTTGTTTTTTGGACATAAGAAATTTAACGCACGCCATTGCGAAGTACCTGATAGATATTGATTTGAAATTTAAAATACGAATGAAGACTCCATCTCCTTTTCAAATAACTTTAAATATGCAACATACCCAAGACTTATCAATTATAGCCCAATTACAATTTAAATCACATATAAGATTTAAAAATTACCTGTAGTCAACATAACTTTAGTTTCTCAATGAAACTCTATATTGACTTGCTTCTTATCTCCTTGAAATCTTCAAGTAGTTTTCTTAGAGTCATAATCTCCTTTCTAATTCTTTTTGAGCTGACTTGTAGTAAAAATGATAGGGTGAGTATACAACATACTTAGTAGAAAATATAATACTACAAAATCAAAATCACAGCACACACATACAATGATTTTCTCAATGATGAAATCACTTGGCCACAAGCCTTCACATGGAATACATTTATAACCATACATGCATATATACATATGTATGTATATCATCCACAAAATCCACATCATACTTGACAAATCAAGTAACATATGATTAATTTAAAACTCATAGTAATCACTAAAACTACACGTCTGTCATTTCAACTCACTATATTTATTATATTTCAAATGACCATTTAACATGTAAAAAAATATAATAGTAAAACAATTACCACAAAATGTCTTCTATCAACACTTGTCAGGGATGAATCAATATTTAGTCATGCAGGATCACACCAAATGCTCAAATCATATAATACATTAGTAAATTTAACTAGGAGAAATTTGTAGGTTTAAAAGAATTAGTATGTACTAAAATCCCAATAATAAAACCACTAGGTAAGTATGTGTGCCAAAATATAGTATCGATAAAACATAAAGGTAGTTGATATGGTAAATGCTAGGATTCCAATTGTTAGCAAACCAACGATCAAGAAATCTATAATCTGACAAAACTAAAAGCCGTGCCATGCTTTTTCAAAAGTATAACTAGTAAACTAATAAATGCAAATAGTTCTTTATGCATCAAGTAGAACCAAAATCATGACTGTGAAAATCGATCTCCTGTAAATGGGGTCCCTCTTTGCGGAAAGCCATCAAGGTTTTGGTTCCTACGGGTACCTCACCATTACCAGACTACTGGACTTAGGCTTCTCCCATAGAAGTGGTAAATATATAAATCCATGCCCACATCGTCATGGAAAACTAATCACTCCAATCATGGTGACATACAATCCTACACCCTTGATGAGGTCTAATGCTCAAGACATGGTCCACATAAATATCACACAGAAACTAGACACCTATGCTAATAGGGCCCTACCGTCACCCACAGGAGACTATCATGGTCTCTACATCTGCTTGTGGATACTTGCACAAACCATGACTCACCAGACCTCATGGAGGCTACCTGGCTACCACTTAAAGCACTTCTCATGAGAAGATACTCCTATTGCCCATCATCTCCATTGCAAGGCTAGTATCAAATCATCTCAAAGGTTAGTAGCCATATGCACCTCCTAGCATAAGGTCTCCAGACTTATAGCACAAAGCAGGCCTTCTTCCAAGTCTTACAGCACACAACAAGCCTGCGAGTGATTTGAGACTTAGGGCACTCTTAGAGTGCCTACCCAAATCATCGATGAAATTCATATCCACTAAGACTTACAGGTGATCATAGAGCACATGCCTAAATATCCACAAAACCACATCCATCAGGACTTACAGCCATCATAGAGTGCCTCCCAAAAACATCGATGAAATCATAGCCATTAGGGCTTACAATTGCTCATAGAGTGCCTTCCTAATGGGTAATTACCAAAGGATCAACATCATACATCTTAAATCTTATAGGATAGGTGTGCATAACTTAAGCAAAATCATGTATCTCAAATATTCATTTCAAAGCATGGCTCAATAGCCCATTTAACTCATATTCATATATTTAAAAATCTTATCATATATCTTACATACCATGGGCAAAACCATGCATTTTCAAGCATTCCTTTCAAAGTAGGGACATCATGCATTTGCAAACCACGATCTTCTCATATCTCTCAAGTAAAGCAAACATTTGCATACATTGAACTATGCAATTCATGGTTCTTTCAAAATTAGGTTACAACATGGACATAAAGTCATATATCAATCTACACATTTCATTTATAAAATGCCATATAAAGAACATATGATAAATCATTAATCTACATGAAAATCATATGACTCAGATCACCCTTATGATCAGATATTCATCCTCTAGACTAATGATCCTATTGTTAGAACTTATCGAATCTTGATTTTACTCATCATTAAATATTATTAGTTAATGAATCATGTTCTAGTTTGTCAATTTATTTATTTTCCATTTCTAGTTGACAAGGTAGAACTCAAATGAAGTAATTCAAGTTCCAACAAACCACTACTCATCCATGAAATGAAGGTTTACTAGGTCCAATTACACTTTCAAGTCATCAGTGAATTTACATTATAATTTAATAGTTCAATCCACCTCAAAGACATGAAGCTATTAGATTTAGAATCCATCATTTATTAATGGCTAATCACTTAATTTAGTTCATCATCTAATGGCCAAATTTGTCTAGTCTAATATTTTATAGTTACTATTCCTAGCTCAAACATGGAGATATGACTTCATCCTTATCAAATGTGCCATTCATTCTCTAGATCATTGATCCAATAGTTTAGATTTGTATTAGAATTCAAATAACCCCATTGATGAATGATCTAGATCTAAAAGTTTAGTCCAATAAGTCATGGTGATCTGACGTAGTATTTCAAGGTCTGATCCGGATCCTTATCCATCTTTTAAATCCTTTTAATGATAGAATTAGGGTCTGATTTTAGGGATAATTGTCTAGGATGAGTGCTCCATTAGATTATATGGTTGGATCAACATTTAAAGATGACCCAATGGCTAACATTAGTTGAAAGTGATCTGATAGTTTGAATCCATCTCAGGCTTATACATGCATGATCTTAGCTCTAACTAATCTTGGATCATCAAAATTTACAAATTTTGTAATTTATGGTTCAAAAATCTATAACAGATTAAGAATCGGATTTACATTATCTAGTCTCAAATGGGCGATCCAAGTTATTGTCAACCTTTGTCCACCAATCACAAATGAGATCGACTACTAAATCATCTATGGATTAGGGTTCAATGGTTGCGTCATTCCTATCCAAGCTCCATTTGGATTATTGGAACCTCAGATAGGTTGATCAATACTCCTAACAGTACTATTATTCAGTTTGGGATGCAATCAACTATCTAATCCAACCTTTAAGGTTGGATCATTTGTACTACAGCAAAAAAAAAAAAAAAACACTATTCTACAAAAAATTAAATAAGAAAATGGAGAAATCATGCAAAGACTAACCTTTGTGGGCATCCATGATCTCTAATCATCACCAAAGAAGACACAGTTTGACAATTTTTTTGGTGATTGTTCCTGTACGCAACTTTCCCCTTCTGATCTTATGTCGTTTCTCCACTAATGAAGGCGAAATCAAAGGGATTTTGCTCCTCATCCCATGGAGATTGGATTAGACAATTGGATCCTTGATCTGAGCCACCATTGTAGCCGATGAATCCTGTTTCTCCAATGACTGTAAATGTCCTCCTCTTCACCAGTGCTATCTGGTTTTTCTCCACGAGCTGAGCTTCTTCCCCCTCTCTTTCCTTCCCTTCTCTCTTCCTTCTCCTACTCCCTCTTCTTCCACTTCTCCCCGACATCAGGTTTTCCTTTCTTTCCCCACTTTTTTTTTTTTTTTCTATTTTCTTGTCTGGTTTGGGAACAGACCTAACGACTGTTTCCATTTTGACTTAAGGTGTGTCAGGGGAGGGGGGCTGCCAGTATCATGATGTTTTCGCAATATATCTTTGATAGAGACCTAGATTTTTGCAAGTGGGGCCCATTAGTGAAATTACTAAAATGCCCGTCATGAGAAAAATCACAATGTATTTGTTCGAACTCTGATTTTAGCAAAATTAGTGTTGTTGGAATTATTTTTTATGAGTACAATCCAAATATAAAAGTCTCAACACTTGATTTGATGTCTATAAGACTTTCACTTATAAAACTCAAAAAATTAAAATTTTCTATATTCTCTTTTCATCCCAATTTAAGATAATCCAAAATTTTACTTAAACACATGTTTAAAAATTAGGGATTTTACACCAATTTTATGCCATTAATAGAAGATAAAATCTTTGATTATCAATTACATTCTTTAAAATGAATGCCAAAAAAATGTGTATGAGTTAAACATGGTCCTTGAGATTGATAATATGTCATGATGTTCTCAAGATGGAAAGGCTATAGGCCTGTATGGTAATCATTAGCACATACTAAAGTTAAGAAACTTGAGGACCATGACTCATGCCTAAGTCTGGTTATGTGGACAGTATGTCAACATAAGTTAAGGCATAGTATTTAGTGAACATTCAACTTAAACCTAAATGGTCTAAGCCTGGCTGGTTAATCCCCTTAGGCAACAATATCATGGCTAATATTAGAGTGCTTTAAGGTTCATCATAGTTAGCAATATGCATCCCAATAAATGGAAAAGACCATGAAGGTCTGAGATAGGATCCTTAGGAGCATACACCACAATGCATAATAGCTAGAACATTTAAGGTTTAACACTAAGTCACAACTTCAAGGAGCATATAAAAAGGAACTTCTAAAATCAAGTCTTGTAGTTTCTAATGCAAATCATTTCTTAGTGTGAAGTGCATCTACACCAAATGTTATTTATGACCCTTAAGATAAGTCTTGATTTCTCCATCTTGTGATCGCTATGCCTTGCTAGAAAATAATCTCACTAACTATTGGTAGTGAGTAGTCTTGAGCTCCAACAATCGCTTTATCCCACGTTTTGCAATGCACTCCTCCAAATTGAACATCTTTAGTTCTTCATATACACATTCGTCTTAGTAATATAGTCATTTTGTGGAATAATTAATTTGTTCACAAACATATTCACCATACACTTGGCGGAAACCAATCCTTTTCTATGTGGATTAGTTCCACACTACTAAACTCTTCATCTTCTTCTTTTATTGTAAATCCCTCTAGATCATCCTTTGGGAGTGAAACCTTCTTTCCTTTACTAGAGGTCACCTTTTGCTTCTTAGAGGGAGGTGACTAACCATTTCTTTATATATGAAAATCCAGTCTTATTCCCAAATTACTTCTTCTACTTTTTTTAGTTAATTTCTCTTTGAAGAGATTTTCATACTCTTCTTTACTATGCCTTTGCTAGATTTCTTCCCCCTCATGGTTCTTGCAAATAAGGTTTTGATTTCTAAGTTTCTTAGATGAATTTTGTGAAAATAATGAAAATAGTTGCAAGAAATTATCTATAGAAGCTTTTGCAAGTAAAGACTTAAATTTTCAATGATCAAAATAGTGGAATGTGATCTAGTTGAACCAATGCTTGCAAACTAGTTTGGGGGGACAATTGACTGAAAATATGAAAATAAAGTGAAAAATAGTTTTTAACAAAAAATTTAGTTAACAGTTCAGTGTAGTGTGATGGTAAGCTACAAAAGTATAATGTAGCAGATAACTCAAAAGAGATAGTCAACTGCTTTGTGAAAAGAGGGGGCACAATTTTAAGAATACTGTTAGTAGCTCACATAGCAAAGTTGAATACTTTGACACTCAAAACAAGAACTTCAAAAAACTAGTTGGTTAACTTGTGGAGGCAACCAACTCTAAAATCATATCATTGCTGAAGTCATGTAGATTTTAATCCAGTTGATTAAAATTATTGCTACCAATGATGAAATTTCATTTTGATAAATAGTTAGCTCTATAAAAACTAGTTGCTTTTTAAGAACATTTCTTTGAAGCTTAGTTGACTCCATTAAATTAATATCTAGCTACTTTCCAAGGATAGAAAGTTATTTGTTGAAACCAATCAACTACTTGTCTAGAAACATTTGAATATTTTGAACAAGTTGTAAGTAAATATGTGATTTTTTTATGATTTTTGTAGATCTAATCATCCTAACATGAAAAAATATGAAAAAAATATGAAAAAAGATATTAAAAAATAGTCACTCATGCCATGTACTCCTCATCATGCAAATTTATCTTCATTCAATGGTTTGGTAAAGATATAAATTTGGTTAGGGCTTTAAGAGATTGAATGCACTAAAGTGTCATAAAAGATAAGGATTTGATCAAAATGCATGCCATAGTGTTCTGGTTATTGTCTCATCCAAAGTACTTAACCACAACAACTATCATATATAATGTACTAAACTTCTATGGTAGATTGTACTATACAAAGTTATTTCTTTGAGATCCAACAAACAAATCAACATGTTTCCTAAAGATTGGCAAGTTCCACTAATGCTCTTTCTACCAATTTCACATCCACCATAGTTAGCATTAATATATGCATTAAAAAAATAGACAATTATTTCTATTATTTCGTAGTCTAAGGTGATGTATGTGAACAAGATATCTAAAGATTATCTTTGTAGCATAAAAAGAGATTCTTTAGGATCATCTTAACATCTAGCACATACACACAATTAAATATTAGGCCTGCTAGCCATGACTTACAAAATATGAGCCTATCATGATTTTACACATCTTAATATCAACACTTTTACCTTTTCCTATCATTTTCATACTTCAAGGATGGGATGATTAGTGCTCGACATGGCAATCTTCTTACACATGCTTTTATCAATAACTCAAAACAAAATATCATCAACATAAAGATGAACCACAACAATATCTTTGAATTTGGTTTCGGTGAAAAGAGTTCTACCAATTTTTCCTATGAATAAATCATTGTTTATCATAAAAAAAAATTCATCTTTCATATTAAGAGAAAATTCTAAATTTTCAAAACATGGTTTGCTCAACAAAACTTCTTCATTTATAAAACCATCTAGAAAATAACTCTTAACATTCATTTGGTAAAGTTTATAACCATTGAAACATATAAATGCTAGAAGCATCATAATAACTTCAATTTAGAATCAGAATATGTTACTTCTTCTTGAGAATACCTTGGGCAACTAGCATCTCTTTATTCATAATAGCCAAACTAGGTTACAAATTTTGTGTTTGGAAGTGCACTTGGTTCCTATAACTAGATGATCATGAGATCTACGATGTAGAGTCCAAACTCCATTCATTTCCAAATGATTTAAATCATGTAACATTGCTATTGGCCAAATCTAAAAGACCATCATTAAAGTTTAGCTCTTATTCTTACTTCAATAGGTTGTCAATTGAATTTTGTAAGCCTTGACCTTGTATATGCTTTGTCACCAAATAGTTAATTGGATTCCTGGTGCAGCTAACTTGTTTTCAAAAGTAGTTGACTAGATTTCCAAAGGCATTTGACTCCTGCTCAAGAAAAGCTTATAATTCAATTCTATAAAGCTTCTGGTCCTATGGCAATTGACTAGATGAGTTTTGGTAGCCAACTAGGTTCACACGTACCCTTCCTTTATATGATCATAAATTCAAAGTAAGAGTAGTTGACTAGATGAGAGAAGCAACCATTTGGATTTACAAAGCATAAACTTCTTCAAATGATGGGTAGCTGCCTATCTCAAGAATTGTAGCTAAATGTCAATTGGTGGCATTTATTAAAAGTGATTTCTCAAACATTTTCAAACTATTGTTATATATTATGTACATGGAAATAGATCCTTAGAAATCAAACTCTAGCCATTAGTGAACAAAGCAATCCATTGCAATTCCAAGTTTCCCATTGGAACAACTACTTGCCACAAATAGACCCCAAAAATTCTATTGGTCTAAGATGTTAGTTAACTACTTGAGCTAGCAACTATACTTGAAATTTAAATTTCATAAGTTATCCATTGCTAGTCTTGAAGAGAACTCAACTAGGATTCTACAAAATATTCCAACCCATTTTTTTATAATGTCAATTGGCTAATTTCCTTGTGTCAACCAACTAGAAATCTTCTTCAAAAAAAAAGAAAGAAGAAAAAAGTCTTCTTAAAACTAATCCCTAATAGGTTGGTTGCAAGGTAGCCAATTGATCTACTTAACACTTTCAAAAAAACATCTTTGGTAGTTTGATAATTGGCTGGTTGCAAAGTATGAGACGAGTCTAAAGAAAACACAAAAATACACTGGTTTAGATTACCATTGTTAGTTGGCTGGTTGCATAGTGGTCTAAGTAGTTTAACATGAGCTCAACTCCAAGGAGTTGACTCAGTTAGCTATTCTAACTATCAATTGAATAGCTTCACTTGAAGTTTTTAGTTGAATCTTGAAGCATGACATTTCACTAAATAATGGTAATTGACTGATCTGAAAATTGTTAGACATAAATTTCTTTAGTTAGATTAGTCTACTAGTTGTAGAGCAGCCAAC
This sequence comes from Warburgia ugandensis, assembly GCA_035236585.1. Taxonomy (NCBI): domain Eukaryota; kingdom Viridiplantae; phylum Streptophyta; class Magnoliopsida; order Canellales; family Canellaceae; genus Warburgia; species Warburgia ugandensis. The sequence continues at coordinate 63,254,653 of CP141130.1, forward strand.
TAGTCTTAACTTGATTGAGAAAATTTTACTTAGCAATCAAAGTAGTGAACTACAACTAGATGGGCAGTTAACTGTATTGTCCAAAACCATTTCGAAGAGCCCAAGGGCTTGCTTCCACTGTTGACTAGATTCATGGGCATTTTTTTGGATAGGTAGTAAAGTTAGTGGATTCTTGTCTTTTTCAACATATGTTAGTTAGATTTTCTTAGTAGTAGACTAGAAATTGTGAATTTCATAAGTACATCATTTATTGTTAGTCTTTGCATTTCACTCAAACAAAAATAATTATTCATTAAAATTCTTCGAAGACACGGAAGTACAATAAGAAACCTTCTAGCACAAAAACATCATGTCCTATCAAACTTGGATACCTCTCAGTTAGTTTGTTAGAGTTCTAGGATTTGGGCTGAGAGGTGGAGATAGTGTTTTTAGACTCAATTGCTATCTTTAAAGTTGGAATGGAAAGTTCGTGGGGCTATTCTATGGGATTGAATGGAGTAGTTGGCTTGGTTTGTTAGAATGGTGGATTTGGCTTTGGAATATTTAGAAGTGGCACATGAGGTTGAGGTTGTAGGTTTGATTGGTTGAGCACCATTCTTGTCCTTGGAAAAATAAAAGAAGAGGAGACTCCTTTGAAATGCTTATGCTATTTAGGTAAGAGCTTCCTTTCAAGATAGTCAATGGATATCAGTCAATGAACTTAATCCAATTTAGCAAATTTTCTTCCATGTTCATCTATCTTGACCATCATTATTCCTTGATTTTCCAAGATCATATCCAACTTCTCTATTTATTTAAGCTTATAACGATGGTCCTAGAGCCATAGTAGATTGTTCCACACCATCTAATCTTACCTCTCTCTCTCTCTCTCTCTCTCTCTCTCTCTCTCTCTCTCTCTCTCTCTCACCTATTAATCCTCTTCAAGATGATAATGAATCTCCTAGGAGCCAGTGCATTAAATACATCTTCAAAAGTTACATGTTTGTCTCCACCAAGGGGTATATTACACATCTCATCATTTCTATCATTAACATACCATAAATCAAAGAAGACATTTCTTTACAATTTTCCCATCACATGTAATCAATGATGAGTTGGGCTAAATTGAAATACTCCCCTCTTGCTATGAAGTGCATGATATAGAGTTCTAAAAGTCACAAAATAGTGTAAAGCACCATATTTTGGAATCAAATTTTGACACCAAATCACATGCGACAACCTAATTTCAAACAAGAGATCTCTAATCTTCAAGTCATTAGGAACTTCATCTCTCCATAGCAAGAATTTGATGGCCTCATTGATACTAGATAACCAGGTGCTAAGAGTAAAAGCTTAGATAAAGGAAAAATGTCCAAGGTTTTTCTATGGATATAAAGATCACCACCACAAAGTTAATTTGAGATTAGTTTTAGCATGGATACAAAAACACCACTGTAGTACTCAAGCACAAAGATTGATCAACACACTTGGATACAATCTCACTACTAATAGATACAACTCTTGCAAAGAAGGAATCAAGCTCTCTCCACAAAGATACAAATGCAGCACCTTGAGGACAAGAAGCTCCACACTTCTCACCACACCTGAGTCAAAAAGTGATATAGAAACAAAGCACATCTAGTTTCCACTCCTTTTGTAATTGAATTAAACTTGAACTCACCTACTCATTTGATGTACAATGGGGTATTTATAGGTTTGAATAGCCCTCTCAAATTAGGCAATCACAAACTACCAAAGAATCCTTATAATTATATGAGTTACTTAACTCACGAAAATTTTCTAATTACATGATCCTTAAGCCCTAAGACATTCTAAACTTGTTCAATGATAAACTTTCATGGAGTAATTAATGATCTCATGTGAGAAACTTCTAAAATTTTAAAATGTATGTTAGCAAGTTTCTAAACTTATAGATCTCCCTAGCTGAAGGAGTTAGAATCTTTGACTAATCAACTATTGACCACTTGACCAAGCAAGCTAGGTGAGGAGTTTTTTACCTCCAAAATTTAGTAAATTTTGAATGATTAATGATCGACCTCCAATGCATGTGTCTAAGACATCCAAGTCATCTTGACCCATATGTCCCTCCACATTAAATCCTAGACATCCAAATGTTGAGATTTTAGCATTTTTTTATTAAGACTCAAAAATGTTTTCTTTTGTAGATCCAATATGTTCAATCTCTCAAGGCTTGAGACATCCATCCATCCATCACTAAATATACTAAATATCTGATTTTTCAAGTGAATATGAAGTTAATTTTAGTTGTTCAAAGATAGATAGGTTACATCACCATTGATCTTCTTTGGCTGATCATCAATCATGCAACGCTTAGACACATGTGTGTCATCCTCCCCAGGATGAAAAAACTCGACCTTGAGTTGTTCACATAGTCTTCTCCAATTTCTTTTAAGAAGCAAAGGAACCATATCAAATCTCCTTCTTTAGAGTCAATACATTTTTGTTGCTTATCGGTGACTAAATCTTTATTCTACTCCACTTTCAACCATCTAATGACAAATTCACAGCATCAAAAGTAAGTAAACTAGTATAATATATTGTAGTAATTGCAGTCTTAAGAAACTCAAGTTCTTGTTTACTCTCCATCATGGCTTGGAAAAAAATGCATCAATAGGCTTGATTCCTACATATGATTCTCTGTTGATGTCATTGAGGAAATGAATCCACTTCTTATTGGTTTCATCATACTACTTTGCACCATGAAATTATCAATAATAACATGTTTTGTGAATACACCAAAGCCTCAAATTTGTTAGTAAACTTCAAACTTGAATCACATATCTTAATTACACATGTAATAACATCATTGTGGACAGTAGACATCGCTCTCTCCATCCAAGATACATTTGTATATTTTGGTAGAAACATTTGAATGAAGAGATCCTTCTTTTGCATCTCAAGTGATAATGATTTTTGTAAAGCTAAGTACCACATTCTTGCTTGCAGTTCTTTTGCATATAAAACACTAACAAGCTCTTGATTCTCCATTAAATTCTCAAGCAATTTTATGTTTGTAACTTCAACAATTTTAATGCATTCTTTATTCAATCAAAGTCCATCCAACAAGGAATTTCTCAAGAACTCTTCATCATCAAGATAATTATCAAAGATAGGTCCTTTATCATAATCCAAATCATCCATGTATAGAATATGTGATGATGAAGTAGTATCAAATCTCTCAAATATGGGGATATCAAATAGAGTAGAAGTGTCCTCTTATAAATCATCAATAATAGATTCATTATCTTCCATAATATTTCAATGTGTAGTTTATAAAACATCTACACAAGTTTCATCTTTTTTCTTTATTGCAAAAGTGAATCACTTCTAAAGATTGTTAAATGAATTCATATTATAAGGGTGCATGAATTATCTTTCCACCATGGAACATAAAAGAATATGTATTTTTGAACCTATCATGCTACAAACTCTTGTCAAACTACCATGATCTTCTCAATAACAAGTGGCATGCATTCATTTGTACAAAATCACACCAAATATTATCTTTCTACTAATTTCTGATAGAAAATGAAGCAAGGCATTTACATGTAACCATGGATTGATGTCCCTTGTCTTGCCACTTTAGTTTGTAGGGTTGAGGATGTAGCTCCATCTTTAGTTTTAACTTGTTCATTAATTTAGTTAAGGCCTCATTTTTGCATGCACCGCTATTTATGATCACATTACATAACTTTTTCTTTTGAAGTACATCCATATGTAAGATAGTGTAGCATATCAAGTCATCATCTTTGTGAATGGGGCTAAAGCTCTGTTGTACTACAAATCTCCTTGATCCGTAAGAAGGGTAACTTCTTCTTCTTCTAAATGTAAATGTAAATCCTCTTCTTCATGCTTAGATTCTTAAACTAAAGCAAACAGCTTGCCCATTTAGATAGTTGCAAGCTATATGACCAAGGCCTTAACATTTGAAGCATTTCATCATAGGGGAACTAGAGGATCCTGGCTGCTTATTACCATCACTCTTTATTTTATTTTGTTAAGTTTTATTAGGAATCCACTTAAAAGATGGATCACTCCCTAGATTGAAAGTGTTCTTCTTATCATATGATTTTGAAGTGCCTTTTTAGAAACTTCTTTTTGCTACTTCTCAACAATCAAGGCCAATTTTCATACATCATTGAATGACTAGTACTTTTACAAGCATACTATGTCACCAACATTTTTCTCATTCCACCTAAGAAATGTGCTATGCTTTGCTCTTCTGACTTAGCCACATCACTCTTAAGCTAGGGATGTTGAAACTCCATTATGTAATCTTCTGCACTCAAGTTCTCTCATATCAAATTTTTGGATCTTAAGGAACATGTCCATCTAATAGTTCTTAGGTAGAAAACATTTCTTGAATTATTTTTTCATCTTGTCCCAAATTTTTATTTTGCTTTTCCTTTCTCTTACTCTTTTCAAGTTTAAATCATCGCATAAAAATGAAGGATATTTTCTTGGTTTTAGGTCAACAAGTTTTACCTTGGAGTCTTCTAGGAAAACTTTATACTTTAAAACATGCTTGAATGTATGTAGCCAATCAAGAAACTCATCTAGCTACATCTTGACTTCAAATTTGGGGACATTTACATCTACCCTAGAAAGATGAAAATCTCATTATCTTCTCCTTGAAGCATTGCTTGATGATGATTTTCAGCTTGAAGCTTAGCTTTTGGAAGAAACAATAGGAATCGTCTAAATAATCATTAGAAGAAATAAGTTTAGATTTCTCACCTCTTTCTCCGTGGTTGCAAAGCTATTCAAGACACTCTTCTAATTTTCAGCTTGTTCTCACAAGCTATCTATCTCCAAATCTTGAGAATCCATATCTGTTCTAGCAATATGCTTTCCACGATATACCATTGTGGAACTTTAAGAACATGGCTTACTTTTACTCACATTTGATACCAGATAATTGGGTACTAAGAGTTACACATGGAATAATAATTTGATAATGGAAAAACATCCAAGGTGTTTTGTGGAACAAAAATTACCACAACATAGTTAAGTTGAGATTAGTTTTAGAATGTATACAGAAGCACCAACATAGTATTCAATCAAAAAGAAAGATCACTACCCTTGTATACATTTTCACTACCAAGAGATATAGATCTTATAGGGAAGGAATTAAACTCTTTCCCCAAGAATACAAATGCACCTCCTTGAGGATCTCCACATGTCTCACCACTCTTAAGACCAAAAGTGATACAAAAACTCCAAAGCTAGCATGCACTCTGCCTATCCAAGCTTGCAATGGAAAACACATCTAGATTTACACCCTAAATAGAAAACACAGAAAAATGTCCTCTTGCACTTGAATTGTAATTTAATTAAACTTGAACTAATCTATTTATTTAATGTAATATGGGGGGTATTTATAGATAGAAACATCTTTGCCATATTAGGCAATTACAAAATACTAAAGAAACCTTCTAATTACATAAGTTGCTTAACTCATGAAAACATTCTAATTACACGATCCTTCACCTCCAAGAGTTTTTAAACTTGTTCAATGATAAAATCTCATGGAATAGTGTCATGTAATGTAAGAACCCAAATTTTTATGAGTATTTTAACCATTAATGAAAACATATTTTTTTCTTAAACTATGAAAATTTGATCATTAATATTACATTAATTGAATTATGAGACTATAGCAAATGGATCATGGTAGACAAGAGTTTTTCAATAATATAAAGATAACACAAATTTGATTATTAAAAGTCTATAACATAAACTTGTTAAGGGCAGAGATTGATAATAACACTCTCTTAATTTGGTTTAGAGATTTTTTATACTAACGGACCCATACACCATGTAGATATTTTACCTTGGCAACCAAGCAACATAAGGAAATGTGATTAAGAAAGAGGCCAGGAAGTGAAAATATGATTGGGAAAGAAGCTAGGAAGTGGAGACATCTTTGGGAAGGTAACTAAGACATTGGAATATGATTTACAAATGGATATTTGTTTAGAAATGTCCTTATGTATGGCTGGATGATGGAGGAAAGAAAGAAAGGAAGGAAGAAAAGAGAAGAAAAACCATAGAAAATAGAGAGAAAAAAGATGACAAAGAAATGAAGAGGAATAGGAAGAGAAGAAGAGAGTAGGAAAGTAATGCTCCCCCTCGATGTTGAGAAATAGAATTTGAGAGCTAGGGAGACAAAGTGAAAGTCATAGCCCATTTTCAACACATATCCATAGGCCCTGTGATGAATGAGGTGGAAGTCCCTCTTAGGTACTAGTGGGAACACAATTCAGCTATGCTACTCACAAGTGTTGTATAGATCTCATGAGATTTTGTTTTAATGCTCATAAGGAACAAGAACAAGGTTCGAAAGATGAACAAGGATTATGGCCACTATATGAAGATTTACTTGACTTGTCAAGTCATTATATCTATCTTCTATTGACAAAGATATGCATAGATGCATGTGTATGCTAATGAAGTGATTTGTTGCCTTCAATGAAATGGCTAGTAAGAAGTTAAGGCTGTGGTTTTCTCACCCCAGTAACATGTTTTGAAATCATCAGGCTATAATGCTATATCTTTGAAGTTTGTACTTTTAGTTCTATCTACTTAGTATACCCCATATACTCATCCCATCCACAACATAGATCAAGGTAACAAGGAGAAAGATTAGGAGCAAGGAGTGCAAGACTCTAAAATCTTATATATAAGCAAAAAATTGAGACATTAAACACATTTAAGTCTACTTTTTTCTTTTTTTAGTTGACTATGGACATACTCAAGCACTAAGTGCTAGACTACATTATTGAACTTTAAATTTATAATTGGGTTATTACTATAAACCTTAGGATTGTTTTTTGAAATTAAATGAAATGTTAAGGATTTAGACATGAGTTTGGATTTTATCAATGTAGAATTGATAGTTAACACTTGTAAAAGATTCTTCCACATGACTTGTTTTACAAATAAATTCTCAAATTAGGGATCCCACCTTTAAAAATTAATTTAAATGCAAAAATTGTGTTTTGAAACATGGTTGTTATAGTTGGTATTAGAGCCTAGGTTTATATCACTCATAGCCAATTATTTAATGGAAGGTCAAGCATAGTCAACAATATAAGAATCTTTTTGTGCTTGTGTTAGTAGAAGAACTTTTAGATCTAGTGTAGGTAGAAGAGGAAATTCACTTTATATTACTCTGTTTCTGAAGCAGATGCTACCGAGAAGAAATGTAGAAGCAAACCTGAGTGCCTATTGGAACCTCTACTAATTTATCAAGGAATGCAATGGGTGAAATTGTCCAACCTTTTGTGAAATATCTAATGCAACACATGTACTACCAATTGCAAGCAACACCGAATGTAGGGAAAGGAGCTGTAGGCAACACCTATAGTACCAACTACATGCAACACTAAATGCAACCACCATTCTCTAAGGAATGAGCCAGAGGCAGTGGAGCATGGATATTTGACATTGAGAAAGTCCGCATAGCAACAGAGGTCCCTGAGGTAAATAAGGTAGTTATAGCTACTTTCATGATGACCTGAGAGATAGCTTTTTGGTGGCAAATAGCAAAGCAAGATTGTTTTGAGGGTATTGAGTCTATTTCATGGGAAGAATTTGAGCCTATTTTTTTTCAACAAAGATCTTGAAATAGGGTGACATGTCAGTGATCCAAATAAGAATAAGTTCACCAAACTTTGGAGGTTTGCACTAAATGTGTGTATTACTGATAAAAAAAATAGCAGAGAAGATTTTTGATGGTTTGACTCCTAAATTAAGGAGCAAGTCCGCAGTGTTCAGCCTACCACATGGGTTAGAGCAGTTGAAATAGCTTCTATTTTTTAGAAGGGCAATAAGCAAGCACAAATGGAGAAAAAGGAAAAGGAGAAACTTGTCAGCATTAGCAGAGGTTTTGGGAAAGAGAATAGGCACACGCAGTCTTCAAGGTCATAGCAACCATGAAAGTGTTGGTTCAAAAATTGTAGAAAGGCACTTGATTCCAAACCATGCCCATGATGTAGGAAACATCACCTGAGCAGATCCTTCTAGATTACTAACTTTAGGTGTTATTACTGTGGAGAGGTAGGGCATCTCGACAGAAACTACTAGAAGATGAAACAAGAGGGAGAAGCTCAAAAAGATCAAATACCTAGAAGCCAAAGATAAATGTTTACTATCACTTCAGTGTTAGAACAAGAATCAAATGTTGTGGTTGAAAGTACACTTCGTGTTCATGACAAACCTTTCAATGTTACTTTTTTATTTAGGTTCAATGTACTTTTTTGTTTCATATGAATTTGTGTGTGTGGATAGTCTATTCCAAATTTTGAGGTTTTGTTTAGAAGTGATGATTTTGGTGGGATGAGTCCATATGTGCATAGAAGTTCCTTCAAAATGTGTCAATTATAAGCGTTAATAAATGAGTGGATGCCAACTTAATCCTTATGAGAATTAAAGACTTGGTATCATCCTAGGGTTGGACTACTTAGCTTTGCATTGGACAATAGTTAAAAATCATTAGAAGAAGGTCACTTTTGATCTCCCCATAGAAGGGATGATCTCCTTTCAAGGGACATGAGACTTTGTAGGAGCATGTGTCATTTCTTCTACAAAAGTGGTTAAAGGATGTTTGGCATTTCTGGTCAACGTTGTGGTTGTAGAGGTTAACAAAACCAAGTGGATGATGTGGCAGTAATTCAAGAATTTTTAGATGTGTTTCCTATGGATCTCCTAGGATTACCACTTAAAAGGAGAAATAAATTTTACCATCTAACAAATAATGAGCACAGCTCTTATCACCAATGCACCATATAGATGGTCCTAGTAGAGCTAAAAGAGTTGAAGAACCACCTAAAGGAATATTTGGATAAAGGATTCATCAAAGCTAATGTTTCACTTCAATCAAAGAAAAGGATGGGTACATGAGACTTTGCATTGACTACTGGATGCTTAATGCGGTCACATTGAAGAATAAGTATCCTCTACCTCAGATGGATGATCTCTTCAGTCAGCTTCAAGAAGCCAAGGTCATATTAGATATTGATTTGAGGTTTGGGTATCATCATTTGAGGATTAGTTAAGAAGATATTTCAAGATGACATTTAAAATTTTATATGGACATTATGAATTCCGAGTAATGCCATTTGGGTTAAAAAATGCCCCAACGGCTTTCATGGATCTTATGAACATGGTGTTCAAGCCATTTCTTAATAAATTTGTCATTGTATTTGTAGAAAGCATCATGTTTTCTTTCAAATGAGACCAGAGGAGTATCAAGAACACTTTCCTATGGCATTGGTCATAGTTAGGATGCAATAGTTGCATGCCAAATTCAGCAAGTGTGGCTTTTTTGTTGAGAGAGGTCAATTTTTGGGGTCATTTCATTTCTAAAAATAGTGTATCCATAGAACCAGCAATGTTTGAGGTAGTGGAGAAGTGGGAGACACCCAAGACATCGACTGAGATATAGAGTTATAGGTCTTGGAAGATACCACCATAGATTTATCTAAGAATTCTCATGCATTGCCTTACCACTAACCAAGTTGACAGGGAAAGATGTGAGTTTTGTGTGTGATGATATATGAGAAACAAGCTTCCAGGAATTAAAGAGGAAGCAAACCACTACACTAATACTTAGTTTACCATCAAGAAGTGGAGGTTTTGTAGTTTACAGTGATACCTTAAGCAAAGGATTTGTGTTTGTGTGTGTGTGTTCTAGATTGGAAAGGAGATTACCTATTGTCACATACCGATTCTCTAAAAACAATATTTGAAAATTTTCTTTATTTTTAAAATGAGTTAGAAAAATACATAATATATATATATATATTAAAAAACCTTCTTCAAAGTGAGTGTCATAAGTAAAATCTTCTCAAATAAATTAAAATAGGAAGAGTGAGTTGAATCGCATTACCTTGCCATAGGATTTGTAGTCATAACATGAACTAATATTAAAAACACACTCCCATTGATAGTCCATACAATTGACAAAGTTTCAAATATCAACCTTAAACTTATAGTCTAAGCTACTAAGCATGGTCTATTACAAAATTCAACTTCCAACAAGAGTAGATGTCAAAAGTGCTATACTAACTAGTCAACTATAGAGATGCCTCCTCTCCTACTCCATACCTCATTGACGTCGCTCCTGGAATGTTTTGTAGGGTGGTAAGCATAAAAATACTCACCATGGATTAAAGTTAGTACCACTAATCTGCCCAAAATACAAGATAGCCAGTAATAAAGATGCATGTGTAGATAAACAGAAAAAGTACTAAGGCATACTCTTATTGAATTAAGGCTAGAAGTAATAACCAGTCAGTCTAATGAGTTCAAGTGTTATTAGAACATGTATAATTCAAGTTATGCTTAAATTTAATAATAACTACAAGTCTAGCATAATTAGCATGATACTAGGAAAAGTTTAGAAGCCTCTAAAAATACAGACTCTTAAGTAAAATGCATGACCGATAAAACCCTCAATAATGCAATGCACTATGAGTGAAGCTTTATTGAGGAAAATAATAGACGTTTCATAAATATGCTCAAGAAAATCATGTGAAGTACTAATACATAACATATGGGGAGACAATTTAGTCTTGTCACTAGTACACTAGCAACTCCTATCTTGCCAGCTAAGATATCCACACTATCCAATAGTCTTGGATTGTCCAACTCTCCTGGACTATCAATAGATATATCCACACTTTCCAACACTCCTAGACTATCCTACTCACCTAGACTATCAGTAGATACATCCCACACTATCCAACTCTCTGTATCTATCAACAGATACATTCCACATTGTCCAACACTCCTGGACTATCCAACTCTCTTGGACTATCGACAAGCCTTATGGCCACTCAATGAGTAGTTGCCTTAGGGTCTACCTACTCAAGCCATCGTTGACTAGTTCCCCATGTCATTAAATAATGTCTCCCATGCCTGACAGTTACTCCATGAGAGCTTGCCTTAAAAATCTTGATCTATTTGGTAAATTACATTCTAAATAAAGTGTAACTCAACAAGTAGAAAGGTTTAGGTATTTTACACCATCTAAAACCTAAGTGAAAAGTCTCAAATGATTTCCAAAGTGTGGGGCTTTCCATATATAGTGCTACGATTCGTATTCCATCATAGTTTCAAAATCCAAGTCCTACTAGTCATAGACTTGATAGCATATTCACATGTCCTTTTTGTTTACTCATTGTCATAATTAAGACTAGAAAGCATGGAAGCTAAGTATCACAAGTTACTCTACACTTTCACACATAATTACAAGTGAGATAAATAGGAACTATTAGTGAAACAACCACTATTCAAATAGTAGTAGCATGAGTCATATAAGTACTCACCAGTTGGATTATAAACATGGATTGGTATGTCTTGTTCACACTATTTTATAAGTGTATGTTAGAAGCTTTCTTGATAAAAATGCTCAAGCTTGTTACTAAGGATGTGCCTTACCTAGTTTAGAGTTTAAGGTCTTAGATTAATCCTTATTACTATCTCTGTTTTCATATAGGACTTATATTCTTTTAGAGCTTAGATGTTCCTTGACTCCTAATCTGTAGTTGGTACCAAGTCATTAAGGTAATTTAGTAGAGGTCCCTAGTCTTCACTAGGTTAAGAGTTACCATGCAAAGGGTACCTACTCTTTATCATAACCCCATTTAGAGCCCTATAATCCAAACAAAGTCATAGAGATCCATCCTTCTTTATGACGAATAAGACTAGAGCTCCCCACTATCATATACTAGGGCGAATAAACCCCTAGTCCAACAACTCCTATAGTTATATCTTCAAGTCCTTGAGATCTATCTAAGCCATACTGTAAGGAGCCGTCTAGATAAGAGCTACCATTGGTAGTAACTCGATGGAAAACTCCATCCCATGCCTCAGTGATAATCTTAACAACACCTCTAGAAATATAATAGCAAACTCTCATACTACGTCAATCTCCTCAAGGCAAGGAATCAGCCTCTTCTGATCCTCAACATATGTTAAGTAGGCCTAACATCCACTTGATGCCAGGCGTGCTACTTGATTGACTGAGATAATATTGGTGCTAGAAGTATTTAGTCACCTATGAAATATGAGTGTCTACCCCCCAAGTGAATGCAAGGTCATCTTCTTCTTCCTACAATCCACTATAGCCCCATGCATAGCTAGTCAGTCCATGTCTAGGATGATGTCAAAATTTGTCATACACAATGCTATCATATTTGCCCTCGGCTCTTGACTTGACACCAAGATGGGTACATCCTAAACAAACTCATGGACTATCATTGATTCAACAACAAGTGTGTTGAACTCTAAGAGGAATCCCAATCTACTCAAGGTTGTGTCAAGACATGATTGCAAATGCAACAAAAATAAAAGACTAGGAAGCACCTGGATTAATAAGTACATGTGCCAATCTATCATGCACCAATAGTGTACCTTCCAAGACGATGCTAGATGCATGAGCCTGGTCAGTGGTCATAGTATTGACTCGATCCTAAACCTCACTGTTGTGCAGGGTCTAAATGTGGCATTGGCTCTTATTGTGGTAATATTCCAGCCCAAGGCACCTGATCTTATTGTGGTGCCTGACCGTAAGGTAGTGGTACTACCCTCTTCGACAAGGTGTAGTGTTGAGCAATGTGGCTCCACTAGCCGCACTATAAACATCTAGGACCCTTGCTCTATACATCTTTTCTTGGACAAAAATGTCCCTGGCCACCCATACCTCCTAGGGTGATCCCTAAATTGTCTCACTAGCAATGGTGGTGGGAGTGAGTGCCTTCCAATCACTACTTTATTTCTCCCCTTCCAATCTAAGCCTCTGGTAGTCTACCCAAACTGTTAGCTTGCCTCTTGAGGCAGGCCTCTCAACTCTCTCTCTCTGTCTAGAATGGGTGCTAACTCCACAGCCTTGGCTACAATGGTAGGGTGATGTGATGATCCTACACTTTAGAGTGAAATTTAGTCCCACAACAAACTTTTGTGTAACCTTTAACTCAGTGCTGTAGACCTTGAGTGTGAGCCTTAAAATAGTTTCTCTCAACTATTGGCCACCAAAGTGTAGCCTCAACATTAAAAAAAAAAGTGGTAATTGCCACCTACTTCTCCTTAGGAATGGCCATTGCTAAAAGAATTTGCTCAGCATCATGCAGCCATGACTCAGCACTCTCTTGCCCATTTGTGCCAAGGAACTTAGATGCAATCAACTTAAATCTCTCAAGAAAGTTGTCCCCCTTGGGACCATCATCCTTTATCTTAATCCCCCTATGGCGCCACTAGTACCCCTAGCAACCTCCAGCCATTATCTCATCCTCTGGAATGGAAGCTTGACCACCTAATCTATTCCATTAGGCTGGTCACCAGTAACACTTGTGTTCAAGTGGGGGTTGATCTGTTGGTAGGTGGAGAAGGATCCTCTCTATGCCTCCTAGGAGCCATCTAAAACCATTAAAAACCTACTAAGTTCTTCTAAACAACTATCTTCTAGCAAATTCTAAGACTTAGTTACCTATAGGATGATACCATTTGTTTTCATAGTAATTAGTTGTGAGTAACAAGGCCTGTGCTCTAATACCAAAATATGTCATATCTAGCTTTTCTAAAAACAATGTGGACATTTTATTTATTTTGAAAGTTAGTTAGAACAGGGCATAATATATATACATATATATTAAAAACAACCTTCTTTGAGCAAGGCATCACAAGCGAATTTTTGTCACATAAATTAAAATAGGAAGAGCACACTAAATCACATTACCTTGTCATAGGATCTGCTAGTCACGACATAAATTACTATTAAAAACACACTCTCATTGATAGTCCATACAATTTACAAAGTATCAAATATCAACCTTAAACTTACATTCTAAGCCACTAATCGTGATCCAATACAAAATTCAACTTCTAACATAAGTATATGCTTCCTTGCTCCCATGCATCAAGAGTGTTATGCTTTGTAGCGGTAATCACAAAAATGCTTGCCACAAAATAAAGCTAATACCACTAGTTAACCCAAAATACAAGACAACAAATAGTAAATATGCACGTGTAGATAAGAAAAAAATAATACTAAGGCATACTCTAATTGAATTAATGACAAAAGTAATAATCTAATAGCATGGTGAGTTTGAGTGTTATTAGAACATGTATAACTACAGTATGATTAAATTGGACAGTAGCTTCAAGTCTAGCATAATTAACATGATACTTGGAAAAGTCTAGAAACCTCTCAAAATGCACTCTCAAGTAAAATCCTTAATAGATAATACCCTCGATAATGCAATGCACTATGAGTAATACACTGCTAATGAAAATAATGGAGGTTTCAAAAATATGCTTGACAAAGTCATGCGAAGTACCTGTACATAACATACAGGGCTACAATTTAGTCCTATCACTAGGACACTGGCAACTCCTATCTTGCTAGTTGAGATATCCACATTGTCCAGCTCTCTTGGACTATCCAACTCTCTCAGGCTATTAACAAATAAATCCACACTATCCAATGCTCCTGGACTGTGCAACTCTCCTAGACTATCAGCATATACTCCCCACACTATCAAGCACTCCTTGACCATCAACAAATACATACCACATTGTCCAAAACTCCTGAACTATCCAACTCTCCTAAACTATCAACAAGCCTTACAGCCACTCAATAAGTGCTTGCCTTACGGTCTACCTACTCAAGATAGCATCGAGCGGTTCCATCTATCATCAAATTAAATGCCTTCTAAGCCTTACAACTACTCCATGAGAGCTTTCCTTAAAAATCCTAATCAATTCAACAAATCACTTTCTAAAACAAGTGTAACCCAACATGTAGAAATGTTTAGGTTTTTTACACAATCAAAAACCTGAGTGAAATGTCTCAAATAATTTGCAAAGCATTGGGCTTTCCATATGTAGTGCTATGGTTCATGTGCCATCACAGTTTCAAAATCCAAGTCCTACTAGTCATAGACTTGATACAATACTCACATGTCCTTTATGTTTACTCATTGTCATCAGTAAGACTAAAAAGCATGAAAGCCAAGTATCATAAGTTACTATACACTTTCAAACATAATTATAAGTGAGATAGAAAGGAACTATTAGTGAAACAACCACTATTCAAATAGTCTTAGATGATCTTGTAAGTACTCACTAGATTAATTTAAACATGCATCGGTATGTCTTGCTCATGGTATTTTGTAAGTGTACATTAGAAGCTTTGTTGATAGAAATCCTCAAGCTTGTTAGTAAGGATGTGCCTTGCCTAGTTTAATGCTTATTACTATCTCTATTTTCATATAGGACTTATATTCTTTTACAGCTTAGTTATATTCCTTGACTCCTAATCTATGGTTCATTCCAAGTCCTTAAGGTAATTCATTGGAGCTGCCTAGTGTTCACCAGGTTAAATGTTACCATTCTAACACTTTAGATTTGTATTTGGGCCTAAGTGCTCCTTAGAATGTTCCCTTAGCTTGTAAAATGTTTAACCATATGTGAAATGTAATTAGTTGATTTCCATACTACCCTAGCTCTATGTTTTTCCTCATCATGATTTATGCTGGTTGGTAGTCTTATGTATTTGTTACTAATTATCAACTTTACCTTATAGCTCTAACTATAGGACATTATGCTCTATTACATCTTAAGATTAATGTCCTTAGCAAAAGTTTTCCATGGGAATTTGGCTTATCATGGCTTTTACTCATGCCTAAATCATCCTAACAATCAAGTCACCATACCCGAGTCTATGCATGCATCATTTGCCTTAGTGTTTCACAGTCCTTGAGAATACAAGTATGTATTGCCCATCACCCCATTCATTCCCCCACAATGAAAGAATGGAAAAAAATTGATGACTTCTTAGGCAACCTTGGACACCAATTTCCTATAGAATTCTACAAGAAATTGCACTTGGTCTTCCTTGTTGCATCTTTGAATATTCTTAGTCATACGACCCATTTAAGTGTAGGAACATTAAACACACCCAAGTATATTCAATGGAAACAAAAGAAAAAGCATAAAACTCCAATACCTATCCTTTATTCAAGCAAACATCAATCCAAAAACACTTTAAAATAGGCATCTAATTCCCTGCCCAACATGCTAGGAAAGACGCACAATTCTAAGGCCAAATCCTGGAAAACCTCCATCTATAACCCCTCAAATTTGACATCTAGACATCATCCCTCCATTCTGTTGGATCACATAAGTTAATGGCCAAATTTTTACATGGTTTTTAAGGGGAAAACATAGAAGTTCCCATAGTGTATCAACCCTATGTCTTCCTCTCCCTTGGGTAGTTCATATGCCCCCATGAGAAGTGATCATTTGTGAGTCTAGCTTAAACAACATGCATGATATAGTTTAATCATTCGAGCATAAACACATGGTGATTGAATTGATGTAGTCCAAGAGGATATTAAGTCAAAATCCCAGCATAAAAAGCAAGGCAAGAGAATGAGGTTCACAAATGTGCTAAAAAAAGAAGAAAAATTTACTTGAGCATAACATCATGCATACTATTTTGATGGCTTGGATCACTCAACACTAAGAACATGATAAGTAAATAGAATAACCCAAGTGGAATTTCAAACAAAATTTAAATATAGCATATAGTACTTGAGAAACTGAGATTAATAGATGAAACTAGAATAGAAATTTTAGGACAAACAACTTCATGCTCATTGATTTGTAGGCTATACTAAATGGTATTAACAAATCCCAACTTAAAACCCCTACCCCAATGGAATCACCCTTGACTTCCTCAACAAGTGTAGTCCTTGCTAGCAGAAAAGCAAATGGGTTTTGTAGCTAGAATGAACCCCCGTAGGGTGCACACTCTTCCAATTGGGGATGAGTTTCCTCCTAGCTCCAACCCTTCTTATCTTCAAGAATCCTCTTCCTTGTTGATGCCTAAAACCCTTCCTCCACTCTTCACCAATTACCCCGCCATTTGAGCACCCAATTCAGCTCAATCTTAAGGAAAGAGGCAATCGATTTTCAACATAGGGAGCACCTTGCTACCTACACTTCCAAGTTTCCATGATCAACAATTCCTCTTTGCTTCCACCATGTTAAAACCTATCTCCACTAGTCTTCTTCCTTGTCTACTCCTACTGATTTTCCTTCACTTCCAGCTATTCTTTTTTTTTTTTAACTTTTACAACGTGGTTTCCGAAAATTGATAGGTGGTTCATGCGTAGGATCAAGGAAGCATAAACTACCCTTTATAACATCATTCCTTTAGGTTGGCACAGCTACTGTGCAGCTCAGGTTGGTTTTGCATGCACATATAAACCAGCCACTACTTCCTCTTGTAATTTGTATCCACCATTTTATTCCTCTTTTCAAATACACTCTTTTTATATACTCAAGTCTCACTTCTTAAGACTCTCCTACTCTATTTAACTTGCTCTTAGCATATGTCCTCGTTTAGTTTAGTCACTAGGTTCCTTTTCTTCATTAGGTTTGATTTCTTAATTGTATTGATTAAGATTCTTATCTTGCGGATTTCAAGTTGATTCTACATTCTCACTTCATATACTCAAATCTTTCTCTTTTGTACCTTATGTGACCCTAACTCTATTATCTCCCTATACTCCTCATTCTAGCCAATGTTCCTAGTTAACCTTCTACTCATTTGAAAATGGAGCTTTTGTTACTACACTTTAGTACATGTTAGAATGGATTAATGTGTTGAACTTGTAAGAAGCTAAGGTGGAAAGGAAATGAAAAATGGGTGGAAAAAAATACTCAATTCTTTTGTAACTTCCACGTATATTATAAGCAAGTTATGCAAATATTGGTATTACACATATGCTTCTCAACAGTTGAAAAATCATGGGGTCAATTATCCTACCCATGATCCTGAGCTAGCAACTATGGTATTTTCCTTGAAGATTTGGAGGCATAGCTTGTATGGGGAGAAGTTCGAGGTGTTCACTAATCACAAGAGTCTCAAGTATATCTTCCTCAAATAAGAATTAAAAATGAAAAAAAGAAGATAGATGGAGTACTGAAGGTGAGAGCATGCTCTCCATGAGGTGATGTGTGAGAGCATGCTCTCCATGAGGTGTAAATTATTTCAAGAAGTAGTTAAGTGTAGACTAGAAGTATATCATAGGAATAAGAATCTTTCTAAGTAAACTTGATTGTAAGATCTCCTACTGTTAAGAGAGTCCTTTAAATGCAAAAGGATGATGCACAGATATGGATTGCTCGATAAGCTAGGTTTCAGTTGGGAAACAGATGGTAATGTTTGAAAGCATGAGAAATGAAGGCAGGAAATCCTTAGAGAGGTTCGGTAGTCACAATATACCATTAATCAAGGTGAAATAAAAAAGTATAAGGATCTAAGGAGACATTTATGGTAGAATGGTGTGAAGAGGGATGTCACAAAGTTTGTGGAGTGATGCTTGACGCATTAATTGGTCAAGGTTGAGCATTAAAGGCTGACAAGACTTTTGCAACCCCTTCATCTTCCTAAGTGGAAGTAAGATCATATCACCATGATTTCATTGTGAGTTTACCCAGGACATTGAGCAGACATGATATGATATGTGTGATAATTGATCGGCTAATGAAATCAACACATTCACTCCAAATCTGATAGAATCAATCTATTGGTAGTACATCCACAAATTTTTGAGCGTATGTGGGATACTCTTAACCATTACTTCTTATAAGGACAACCAATTCACATCATAATTTTGGAAATGCGCGAAGAGTCCTTAGGATCGTTGACATTGAGTTTTAGTATAGCTTTTCATCCTCAAATGAATGGTCAATTTGAGAGGACAATTCAGACTTTAGAAGATATGTTGAGACTATCTATGACTAAATGGAAAGGGAATTGGGATGAGACCCTATCATAAGTTGGTATACAATTGTAGTTTCCACTCAAGCATTAGAATGGCTCCATATGAAGCACTATATGAGAGACCTTGCTATTCACCTTCTTGCTCGAGTGAATTTGTAAATAATAAGATTATACAATGAGAGTTGGTAGAAGAGTGCACCAACAAGGTACGACTTATCCAAAAGTGACTCCTTATAGGTCAAAGAAGATGGTAAGGCTACATTGATAAAAGGCATAGGGACTTGGAGCTTGAGATTGGGGATCATGTATTTTTTAAAAATTCCCCAACTAAAGGGATCATGAGGTTTGGAGTAAAGTTAAAGCTTTGTCCTAGATATATTGAACTCTTTGAGATTATAAACAGGATCAATTTAGTGGTTTACTGGTTGGCCTTACTATCATACTTATCAGAGGTTTGCAATGTTTTCCTTGTTTCCATGCTGCAGAGGTACATACCAGACCCTTCACATGTGCTTGATCAAGTGTTAATCAAGTTGCAACAAGATTTGACATTTGAGACAAAACCAGTTCAAATACAGAAAAGGAAAGATCAAAACTGATAAATAAGGAAGTTCCTTGGGTTAAAGAAATCTATCACTATTTCAGAGTTTGCCTACAAGAATACAAGAGTTAGTTATAGTGATGCAATATCAAATCCCCAAGGAAGATATAGTAAAAAGCACCAAATTTTATAATTATCCTAAATTTAAAGTTTCTAATTATCCTAAATTTAAAACTAAATTAAAGATTTTCCTAATTAAATAATAATTCTTAAAATTAATTATCCAAGACAATTACGAAAAATAACTTCTAAGTAATTAAACATGAATAAATTTTATCTAATAATAATCTAAAAGAAATCATAAAACTTAGCATAAAATAAAGAATCAAAGCCTAAGCAAATATTTTATTTTTATTTTTCCATAAAATTCAATTAAAAATTAAATTAAATTATACTTATTTTTTTAGAATTATCCATCATCTTCACCAATGCATCATGCATTAGGTCCAACTCACTAATTTTCAAAATTAATTTTCAAATTAGAGATCTATTGGTTTGGTTAGATTTCTCAAAATGTGATTATAAATTGAAACAATGGATCAAAAATGTTGGCTATTAACCAACCTATAGAGTAGTACCTTTTAGACTTATTTCATAAATTTAAACTAATCCGACAGTTAGCTTTCAAAAAATCTTAAATCAAACTTTACCTAACTCAAAATAAAGATAGGAAACATATTAGATCATAAGAAAAATCAACAAATATAACAAATTAGCCATGAAAAACTCAAGAAAAATACTCTCTATTTTGAAGTGATACTTGAGATCAGCTAACTATAATCAATTTGATTTCAAATATTGGAATGTAAACTAAAAATCAAACACAGTGTTCTTCTCCTTGATGTATTCTTTAAAACGGAATAAGTTTCACATATTTCTACTAACACAAAGTGTCCCTATTCACCACCTCATGCACACACTATTCATCATCTTCAACCTCCACATTTCTCTAAATTTTCCTTCTCTAGTATGACTCTTCCTTCATCTTTCTACTAGATCTCTCTTCCCATTATAGAGACAAGCCTCTACTCACCTTCTTCCATATTTTATGATAATCTTTATCTTTGTCAGCTTTCCTATCTTTATATGTAGGAAGCTTCCTTGATCATCAAGGGATACATATGGAACATCTAATCTTCTAATCTTTAATCAATTGGCTTAATCTGATCTCTTGGATGTTGCTCTAAAACCTACAAAATAAAGAAAAAGTTCTAATTATTACTATTTGTAAGTAGTTTTACACATACTTGCCTCAAATTGTCATCTAACCCTGAAAATTCATCAATTTACAGTTAGATTATAAAAATGTTGAATGATATATATTTCAATTAAAATTTTTAAATAATTCTCTAAAAGTATATCATTTGTTATGCTAAACTAGGGTAATTTATACAAAAATGGACACTTAACACACACACCTTGAGCCACCATTTTACTAGTTCGGAGCAAAACATGCAAAAAATCATTTTACAAATTTAATACAAATTATCATTTTCGTATACTCACAATTATGTTTAAAATATACAACAACCCAAGTGGATCAGTTAAGCCTCCAATCACCTTCTTCCATTCGTACTCAATTTATAACTTTTCTATGTTAATAGAAATGAATGAAAATATTAAAACCCTACTCATATGCTAAAAATATCTTATTCAAGCTCAATTCTCAAAGTGTAGTGTGTGTGTGTGTGTGTACAATCTACATACATTATAAATATTAATTTCTAAGTAAACTAGAACTCTTGAACTCCACCTAAAATATGTTTTGACCTCAGTCATCACTAATAGACATACACTAAGAAGTGAAACTCTTAGAAAAAGATAAAATATATCTTTGTTTATTGTGTTAGCAGAATAAATAAGAACAATAGTATCTCACATAAAGAATGAAACTTTTACCGATCCCTTTAGAAAAGATGCCATTGCCAAGAATGTTTAGAAATACTACACCATTATTTATATCTATTCATATCCTTGTCAAGACTATAATCTTCCTAAAATCAATGGATCTTAAACTAGGACAAGGTTATGAAAGAAAGGGTATACAAGGATTTAAAACCTTCTAAAATAAGTAGAGGCCTTCTATTAAAAAGTTGACACTTCTTTTTTATTTGTACTAATGTCAACAATTTTTTTTTTACTTTTTTTCTATCCTTTATTCTTCCTTTTTTTTGCAATTTTGAATATCTTTCAAAGAAAATTTTCTTCTTTTTTTTTCTTTTCTTGATATTCACTTTCTCTACTTATGTTGCAACTTAATGGTATATCTTCAATCACCTCAAACTTATCTTTCAAAGAAAATAGGTAATGGATACTTTATTAGGTTTATATGGGTAAAGGTTAATTTGTGTTCATGAAAGAAAGAACTATAATAAAGGCTCAAAAATGGCTAACTAGTGGTATAAATATATTTAGTAGGTTTTATGTCTCTAGATTAAAATCAAAGATAGCCTAAATCGTTTCCTAGGTTTCTTATAACATATCTTATTCAATAAACTTCTAGAAAATTAAAGGTATTAATGTAATAACTTTTGGTAACTAGCCAAATTAAAAAACATTGAAGAAAATTGAAATTTATTTATAACAATCAAAATAATGAATAGCTCAAAAAATCACATTGGTTATAAGTCTCCTCTGATTTTCTTCAGGTCTTTAAATTCATAATTATTTATCAACCTAAACACAGTACCTGCAACTGTGTGAACAATAATATGATATTAGCTTCTAGAAATACTTTAGAACATGAGTAGAATACTGAAATAATTATATACAATTATGTTAATAATTTAAATATGGAAATAAGATTAGAATTTAGAAAATCCAATTATGATCATTGTATAGGAACTGACCAAAAAAACTTAAAAAGATTTTCAAGAACTCCCTAGTCATATCTTGCTAAGTTCTTAATGAAGTTGTTGGTGTGTATTAAACCACATTTTAGCTTCTTTTTTTAAACAAAAAGGGAATAGCTTAAGTCTTATCATGTCTAATTCAATACTTTATGTATATTGGGCCATGCACAATTCATCAAATTCTTTTAAGTGCTAGTAAGGACTTTAATTATCCAACCCATAAAATATAGGAAGTAATTGAGCTACTTCCATCTTGAATTCAATCATACCAACATTATAAGGTAAAATGACACACAACGATGTCCTCGTATAATTAGGCTATAAGTACTCTCTTAAAGTTTGCACTTTAGGATTTTGGTTATGCCAAATTCCTGATGTGCTTTGTGTTGGTCCTATTTCCTGATATATTTCCTTCTCTACTCTTTAGGTGGCGGAGAATGATCCTCCATGGATGAATGTTATCATTAAGGAGAGGTGGAGGATCATCAACATCAAAGAGAGAATTGTTGCATAGGTATCCATGATGAGAGGTGCTTAATCATCATTAAAGAAGGGATTGTTCCTCCATGGGAAAATATAATCCCTATTAATGTCGGGGATGTGTAGTACCCCTTTAATCAGTTTAATGATTAGTCATTGAGTGTAAACAATCATGTTGTTACTGTTTTTTTCCTTTTAATTTATTATTATTATTATTATTATAAACCTCATATACAAAGAAAACCTAAACTAATGAATGTCTAAAATGATGAACAAACAAAGGACACAATTAAATGAGTCTATGGCTAACAAGCTAAAATGTTTTAATAATCTTTAATGTTTTTGGGGAAAACTAGCTTTTAGATTATACTAATCTAATAGCTCCTCTTCTCTTTTAGACTTGTCCCATAGCTTACCAGTTAGATCCTACTAAATCAACCACTTCACAACCTCCTTAGTCATAAGTCATCAAATGCGTTGTAGAGCTAGTCATCCAAATGCCAAATAGTTGATCAAGTACGAGCCACTAGAGTGGTATAGGGTCACCTACTTCCAAGAGGGTCTTATGAGCATATGGGCTTGCATAGGCATCTTCTAATTGATTTTAACTTAATTTCTAGATAGCTAGGGTGTGCAAAAGTTGATGGTTAGCCTAAGTGGGCCAATGGGTGGTGATGAAATCGACCCTTGATCTTGTGGATTCAAGTTCCCTTCCTAATTATTTTTCATTCACCACGGCATTTCAATCAACATAAATTCACAGTAAAAAATGTAGATGTATCCTAAGAATGCACCCAAAAAAAAAATTTAATGCAATAACCTTGAAAAATATGCAATAATTAAGAATTGATGCAATCTATATGTATTAATCTACCAAACAATAATACCAAACTAATTTAATGGTGAAAATCCTAAATCTAGGAAAAATAAAAAATTGAGTAGATCTTACAGTTGGGTCCTAGAATTAGATCTTCATGTACAAGGGTAACCATCTACAGACCATCTCCACATCTACAAAAGGATGCTTTGCCCTTGACCTATATCATTACAACCCTTTTAATTCTAATTAAAGTTCTAATACAAGTTTTCTTCACTACATTCCACTCAAAGAAAAATAAGAAAGAAAGAAAGAAATCTATCACAAGCTAATGGTGCTTTGGCGATACAATCACCTCCCTAGTAACGATGCCAAAAACTTGTTTGAGAGTTTTCTACAAGCATACATGAGTCAGTTGTAGTGATGCAAGGTCAAATTCATAAAGAGGATATAGTAAGAATTTGAAGCACCAAAGTTCCTAATTATCCTAAATTTAAAACAAAATTAAGGATTTTTAAATTAAATAACAATTTCTAAAATCAATATCTAAGACAATTAAGAAAAATCAATTCTAAGCAACTAAATGTCAATAAAAATTATCTAATAATAATATAAAACAAATCATAAAAGTTAAACTAAAATAAAGAATGAAAGCTTAAGCAAAAAAAATTATTTCTTATTTTACATCTAAATATTAATTAAAATATTAAATTAAGTTATTTATTGTTTTTCTAAATCATCCATCAGCGTCTCTAATGTATCATACATCAGCTCCAACTCACAGATTTTCAAAATTACTTTTTAGATTAAAGATCTAGAGTAACACCTAATGTAGCTTTAAAATTACTTACAAGCACATGAATCAATGTAGTAATTTGCATGAGAGAGGTCGAACCCTTGACGAATCTCATATAATTTTCAATTGATTGGATCTTATTTAATTGCTTATCTTGGCCAAAGAGAGATGGTTAGGAATGCAAACAACATGAAATTGGAAACATGCATTGAATTAGATATTACAACTAAAGGAAACTTTCTAAAATAAAGATAATACAAAATTAGCATGAATTAATTTAAGAAACTTAAACTAAAGAAACTTGCTAAAAATGAAACTTTCCTAAATTAACAATTTTCTAAAACTAAAATTGGAAACTTACTAAAAATAAAACTTTTTGCAACTAAATAAGGAAGCTTTCTAAAAAAAACTAAGATACAAACAATTAACTCATTAATGCTAAGCTAAGATCAAACAATAAACTAAGAAAAACTTGACAAAAAGTCAGCCAAGTGCCATGTGCATTACTCATGGAGTTGTGCCCATGGTTCATGGGTTAGAAAATGGCTAAATTTCATGAATCAAAAGCATGCCAACATGAGATCTAACAAAAGCTAACTAAACAACCTAAAAGTTAATGGGTTCCTAAGAAATCAATCAAATAAGGTGTATGGACTGCTAGAAATTAAGCATGAATATTGAATGGAAAAATTCAAGAAATTAAGTGCGAAAGAAATTCAAATCTAACAAGGCATGGAAAGAAACTTGACAAGAACTTTTTATGTAAGATATCACTCAAGAATTAAAGTACTTTACTACTGGAATCAAGCAGCAATAATAATATTCAAACAACCTTATTGATTGAATGGAAAAATAATCAAGTTGAGTGCACATGAACATGTAAACAAAATCTAAAAAATGTGCACTTTTCCTATAGCTAAAACATGATTTAAACCCTAAATTCAACACACTCTAATGACCTTTCATTAAACTTAGATAGCAAGCAAGTGAAACCCATAAGAGAATCAAGAGAAAAGAGGGCTTGAATGATGGGAGCTAGTCAAGGAAAAAGATGCCTAAAACTAGCTACAAAAATCAAGTGAAAAATATGAAAATCAAGGAAGGGAAGCAAGGAGATTCAAGCTACTTTTTCTCTTGGCTGTCACAACTAGAGAATAAGTAACTTAGATCTTGAAAGAGGAAATGAGAAAAACTAGAAAGATTTAAGTAAAGATCAAAAGAAAAACAAGCTAGTTGTATGCGTATGGATATAAAGAAACAAAACATTAATAGCCCAACAATGAATGTAAGGAATGACAACAAGGTACTAACCTAGAATTAAAGTGTGAAAGCAAAGTACTTGAAGAATCCAATGAGAGATCAGCGCAAAACAAAACCAAAGTTCAAAGCTCCAAGGTTCACAAAGATACGTTGCTTCTTTCAAGGACTTAGATCAAGGCCCCTACTTGAATTTCATGTGGAAACCCTGGGATATTTATATACTTTTGGCTTTCTAATTTGATGAGATCTTATTCTAGGGAATAAAAGTGCAATTAGATATAGGACCTATGTGGGAAGTTAGGTGGAGAGAGGATTAACAAGTGATGACATGGAATGATATATTTAGAACAGGTGGAGTCATCACCTTTTTAGGAAGGTGGAGTAGAGCTCCTCCCCTTCTAATTGAGAGATGTTTGGTGGTTAGGAAAGAGAGAGAAAAGGGAAAAGAAAAAGTTTGGAAATATGGGGAATTAGTTAGTATTTTGAGATGATTTGAGTGGGAACCAATTTAGGAGTTTCCAACTGAAGATGCCATCTAGGTGACAACCAAGCAAGGAGGAAGGGTCACTTTTTTAGGAGTTGCCATGCTCCTTAAGTAAAAATCATGGTTCTCCTAGTTTGGTTGGAGGAAAGTGGGATTTCTCTCTTAATTGGTCCAACTATGCATGCTACCTTCCCTTGTTGACAAATCTCCCAAATTCCATCCAATTATCCTTGAAAGTCACCATTTAGCATAGGATAATTTCTTGAATTGATCCTCCAATCATATGACTCTAAGTAGGATTAGATTAAGTGGCTTGGTGGCTCACTTTTGTTGGCTCATTTGGCTTGATGGCTCATTCCTTGGTGGCTTGAGTGGCTTGAATGTTTGGCTTCATAGCTTAAAAAACTTGTTTAGCTTGTCACCCTTCTACATGGCTTAAATGTCTAATGTGGCTCACATGGCTTCCATGCAAAGGTGGTGAAAATGCATGGCTTGTGTACGAGCACATTTTAGTTACCTTTAACTACTTCCAATTGCTTCATTGGACTTATTTACTTGCCTTAAGATAATTTTTAGGACTGCTACAACACAAAGGAACAGTAACATGCATTCACACTACTATTATGAGTGACACCAGCAAAAGCAAAAGATTGTTCACAATGTCTTATGTTTGAAGAAATTGACTTAAAGGAAAAACAACTCATGGTAGATGGAACTTTGTAAGTAGATGACTTGTATTTTATCTTTGTGGATGTGTATGTATAAATGCATTTATACTATTGGATTGTGAGCTATGACTGCATAATATCCTAGAAAAAGAAAAATATAAACTCATTGGTTTTCTAAAACCTTGAAAATGTATAATTTATTAGTGGAGTTGACACTTGGGTTTTGTGAAAGAAATTATATGTGAATATATATATATATTAAAAAGTAATGAAAATGTGTTACAAAAACCCAGATTGTCATAGTTGGTATCAAAGCTAAAAGATCAACCTTTCACCCTTGCTTTTTGTACAAGATCACATGCATGCAATGTAGATCCTCCAAGACTAAAACCATCGTTTCTAGTCTCAACCATGCAATAACATTCATATGACTTCTCTACACAAAACCTATTCTCTTTGGTCATAAGAAAACTAAAATTCAAACACTTGCGTAGCAAATCTCGACATGACATGTTCATCTTCTTCACTTGACAATCAATGTGCATGTGTTGATTGTTTAACCGCCAGTGCACGGGCTATTGTAGTGTAGCTTATGCAAGTACGAGTCGATCCCACGAGGACTTGATTTAAAATTATGGAGTTTTCAATAAAATTCAATTAATAAAAGAATAAAAACTAACAAAAAAATAAAATCCAGATTTATTCAATTGTTGCAATGTTCACAATTATTTATTCCAAAGAAAACAAAAAATAAAACTAAAATGCGTCCTGGATAAGCTTGTCCTTGGATTGCACCGTCTCTGGATTAGTCTGTCCTTGATTAGTCTGTCCTGGATTGCACTGTCCCTGAATAGTCAAAATGAAGATAAGTTAAAACCAGAATAGCATAGGGACACAGTTGTAATTAAACAGGGGACCCAATTGGTATTTCTAAAATCTGCCAGGGGACACAGATGTAATTCTTTTGGGAACACAGATGGAATTTCTGAAATAGGACAGAATTGTAATTTCTGAGATCTGCAAGTGCAGATTTGTAATTTCATCAGGGTTCTGGTTTTTCATGAAAAAAACCAGGAAAACACGTTTTGGGAGAAATCTAGAAGAGGGAGAAGAGGAAGAAGAATAGAGGAAGGAGGAGAAGAGGAGAAGAGGAAAGGGAGAGAAGAAAGATGGGGAGAAAACCCGAGTTGGGTTTTCTCTCCCAGGGCATCCGATTCAGATGGGAATGCGGGAAGGAGAAGGAACTGGATGAGAAGATGGGGAAAGAGGAGAAGAGAGAAGAGGGCAGATCAAGGGAAATGGGAACGCGGAAGGAAACCCGTTCTGGGTTTTCTTCCCCAGAGCGTCCGAAGGAGAGAAAACGCCGGGGCTGGAAAGAGATGAGCTTGGGCAGAGCAAGCGAGTTGCCGGACCGGAGCAACAGACAATCTGGGCTGTTGGGTGCGTGTTTGGTCTGGGCTTCGTCCGGTTCTGGAAGTGGAGGTGCGACGGGGGTCGATTGGCTTCTGGGCTGTGGATTGGCAGAGGCGATGCACGGATAGGTGGAAGAGAAGAGGGAATAGGATGGAGAGTGAGCGGGTAACAAAGATTGAAAATGAGAAGTGAGGGTGCGGGAAAGAGAGAGAAAGAGAGCGTTGAGAGGGAGGAAGCAGGGAATGGAGGGTGGTTTGCCTCCTTCCTACGTCCAGCCTAGAGGGGCGTGAAGAGAAGAAGAAGAGAATGGTTGGAGAGAAAGTGGGAGTAGGGAGAGAGGGTTGGTGAAACACGGAGAGAGAGAGAGACGTTAGAGAGAAGATGAGAGAAGACAGGAAAAGAGTGAAAGAAGAAAGGGGGAAGGAGAAGAGCATGCGGGTGAGAGAAGCTGAAAAAGGAGGTGGAAAAGGTGAGCTAGCCGGCCTCCCCTAGAAGCAAAACCGTTTTTGGAGAGAGATGGGAAGGGGTATAAAAAGGAGAGTGAGAGATATAGACGTGAAAGAGAGGGAAAGGGAGATTAAAGAGATAAGATAGGAGAGATGAGAAAGATGAGAGAGAGTGGGGTCAACTAGAATTCTAGTCTTGCTAGAACTTTGCAAGTCTTCAACTTTGTCCTGTACTAGGATTCTTCAAATTCCATCTTATCTGATCTCCATTTAATATCCTTGATTCGATCTGGAGCATCCACGCCTGAGTTGACCGATCTGCAATGTATAGACCCAATTAGCGCAATCTAAACCGTCCATTAGCTTTAATAGTCATCTAACCACTAAATTTTACAATTCAACGGTTGGATGGCCAATTAAAGCTAAAATGAAATATTTGATGTAAAATCTTAAAATTAATGGTCTAGATGCTCTAATCAAATACTAAATTAGGGGTATTTTGACCAAAATTGAACACTTAACACACCCCCCAACCAGCATTTTGCTAGTCCCTAGCAAAAGATGCGAAGAAATCAACTCAAAAAAAATTTATTTTTCAGGTCATCTCCAATTTTTTCTCAGAGAATTATCTTCAATAAATCTATCAACTTTAGCAAACTAATAAAGATGACTAAATAATTCAAAACCCTACCCATATGCTAAAAATATTCCACTTAAGCTCAGATCTCAGAGTGATTGTGTGCATATACAGTCTACACATAGAATAATCTTTATCTTTAAGTAGACTTCTAACTTTTGAACTCCATTTGAAATATGTTTTGACCTCAATCCTTACTAATGGAATATGCTCAAAAATAAAATCTCTCAGATAGAGGGTTCAAATCATATCTCTTTTTTAATTATGTGAGAAGAGTCAATGAAAACAAATATATCTCACATATACTCATGAAGAACGGGAGTTACTAAGGAATTGTTTTGATCCCTTTGGAATAGATGCCATTACCTTTGAATATTTAGAAATACCACTCTTTTAAATCCTATCCATTCATCTCCTTATCAAGATTATATTCATCCTAGAATCAATAGGTCTTTAATTGGGACGAAACATAAGCTTAGGACAGGGTACCAAAGAAAGGGTATAAGGGTATTCAAAGTTTCTTCAAAAAATAATAGAGGTCTTCTACTAAAGTTGACAATTCTTCTTTTCTTTGCTTTTTTCTAAAGTGAATATTTTTGTTTCCATTTCTTTGCATTCTTCAAACTCTTTTTCTTTTTCTTTTCTTTTTTCTTTTCTCAGAATCTTTTCTTGTATTTCAATACTTTTGACTCACTTTGAAGATTATTTCTTTTCTTCATATCCACTTTTCTACTTTTATTGCAACTAAAAGATATTCTTTCCTTCTTCTCTAACTTATTTTTCAAAGAAAAATGGGTAATGGATAATTTATACTGGGTTAATATGGATAAATGGTAATTTGGGTGACAAAAGAAAATGGCTTTATATTCAAGGCTCAACTTGGCTAACTAGTGGTAAAATACTTTTGGGTAGGCTTTATGTCTCTAGGTTAATAACAAGGATGGCCTAAATCATTTTTTAGGTTTCATATAATCTATCAAATTCAATGAACTTCAAGAATTTTAAAGGTAGTATTCTAATTATTCAGGTAATTAGCCAAATTTAAGAGTTTGGGATCAATTTTGTTTAAGCATGCTGAAGAAAATTTTGAACATTTATAACCTCTCAAAAAGGATGAATGGTTCTAAAACTCACTTGTGTTATAGGTCTCCACTGAATTTCTTCAGAATTTCTAAGTTATAGCCACTTATCAATTTAGACTATCTATATGCAACTGCGTGTACAGATGTGATCTGAGACTTTGCTTTCATTGAATACTTTAGAAAATGAGTAAAACACTGAATTAATCATATTCAATTCCATCAATAAGCTAAAGTTATCCAGATTATACTTTAGAAAATCCAATTCTCATCATGGTATAGGAAATGACCTAAATTTTTTCATTTTTTTCATTTTTTTATTTTTATTTTATTTTTGAAAAAAAACAAGGAAAACACCTAAAAACTAAAAGAAAACTAGAATTTGCTAGAATTCTACACCCCCCAACCTGACAGAAACATTGTCCTCAATGTTTAAAAAGTAGGACCTAAAATAAACATGGGTGATGCAGAAAACAACAAAATACAAAATATGGTACAAAGAGATCAAATTCACTCAATCCTGATAAACAGGATTCTCCAGAGTTGTGGACTCAACTTCTGGATTCTCATAATCTAGGAAAGGCTTTAAACGTTGACCATTCACTTTAAAAGAATGACCAGTCCTAGTATTCTCAATCTCGACAGTCCCATATGGAAAAACTTCTTTTACTATGTATGGACCGGTCCATCGAGATCTAAGCTTACTTGGAAATAGGTAGAGCTTAGAATTGTAAAGTAGAACCTTTTGGCTTAGAGTAAAGGATTTTCTCATTATGTTCTTATCATGAAAAACTTTCATCTTTCCTTTACATATCCTATTACTCTCATAAGCTTCGTGCCTGATCTCTTCCAACTCATTAAGTTGGAGTTTGCGATGTGAGCCTGCTTTATCAATATTGAAATTGAATGTCTTTATTGCCCAATAGGCTCTATGTTCCAATTCCACAGGCAAATGACAAGCCTTACCGTATACAATATGATAGGGAGACATACCAATCGGGGTGCGATGTGCAATCCTGTAAGCCCAGAGCGCATCAATCAGTCTAAGAGACCAATCTTTACGATCTGGATTAACAGTCTTTTGAAGGATTTGTTTGATGGCCCGATTTGATACTTCTACTTGTCCACTTGTTTGTGGGTGATACGGTGTTGCAACTTTATGTGTAATATTATATTTTTTCATTAGTGCTTCAAATGGTTTGTTGCAAAAATGTGTACCGTTATCATTTATAATGGCTCGAGGAGTCCCAAATCTAGAAAAAAATGTTTTCTTTTAAAAATTTAAGAACTATTTTGTGATCATTATGCCTACATGGGATAGCCTCAATCCATTTTGAAACATAGTCTTCGACCAATAAGATATAAATGTAGCCAAAAGAAGGTGGAAATGGACCCATGAAATCTATACCCCAACAATCAAAAATTTCTATGATAAGAATAGGGTTTAGAAGCATCATATTTCTACGGGTTATTCCTCCTAACTTTTGACATTGCTCACATAATTTACAAAACACATGTGTGTCTTTAAGCAATGTCGGCCAATAAAAACCGCACTGCAAAATCTTTGCCGCTGTTTTCTGGGTAGAAAAATGTCCACCACATGCTTCTGAATGACAAAAGGAGATAACACTATGTTGTTCTAAGTCAGGGACACATCTCCTAATGATTTGATCTGGGCAGTATTTAAATAGGTATGGATCATCCCAAAAATAGTGCTTAACGTTGGAAAAGAATTTTTTCTTTTCTTGTTTAGTCCAATGTTCAGGAATTTTCCCCGTGACTAAATAATTTGCAATATCAGCAAACCAGGGAGGATGGGAAACATGAAAAAGTTGCTCATCAGGGAAAGTGTCTTTAATTGGCAACTCATTTAAAGGCTCTGTTAGGACTAAGCGAGACAAATGGTCAACTACCACATTCTCTACTCCCTTTTTATCTTTTATTTCAATGTCAAACTCTTGGAGTAGGAGAATCCATCTAATTAGTCTAGGCTTAGCATCTTTCTTAGAAAGAAGATACTTGAGGGCCGAATGGTCAGTGAATATGACTATTTTAGATCCAACCAAGTAAGACCTGAATTTATCCAATGCGAAGACAACTGCTAAGAGTTCTTTCTCCGTAGTAGAATAGTTCATTTGGGTGCTATTTAAGGTCCTACTGGCATAGTAGATGACGTATGGCTTCTTTTCTTTTCTCTGTCCTAGTACAGCTCCTACAGCATAGTCACTGGCATCACACATGATTTCAAAGGGTAGACTCCAATCAGGCGGCTGCATGATAGGTGCAGTGGTCAACTTGTCTTTCAACTTTATAAATGCTTCTTGACAATCCTTAGTCCACTCAAAAGGAGTATCCTTTGTGAGGAGGTGACATAGTGGTCTAGATATTGCACTAAAATCCTTAATGAACCTCCGATAGAATCCCGCATGACCTAGGAAAGATCGAATGTCCCTAATAGATTTTGGAATGGGTAGATTGGAAATTAGATCAACTTTAGCTCTATCTACCTCTATACCTTTAGATGACACAATGTGACCTAAGACAATTCCCTTGGGAACCATGAAATGACATTTTTCCCAATTAAACACTAGGTTCTTTTCTTTACAACGAGTTAAGACTTTTCTTAGATTTTCAAGACATGTTTCAAATGAATTACCGAAAACAGAAAAGTCGTCCATGAAAACCTCTAAAATTCTCTCCACCATATCACTGAAAATGCTTAACATGCAACGTTGAAATGTGGCAGGAGCATTACATAATCCAAATGGCATTCTTTTGTAAGCAAAAGTACCAAAAGGACATGTAAATGTGGTCTTTTCCTGATCCTCAGGTGCAATTTCTATTTGCTTATACCCTGAATAACCATCTAAGAAACAATAGTACTGGTGTCCTGCAACCCTTTCTAACATTTGATCAACGAAGGGCAAAGGAAAATGGTCCTTCCTTGTAACAGCATTCAACTTTCGATAGTCGATACACATACGCCAACCAGTAGTAACCCTGGTAGGGATCAATTCATTGTTGGCGTTAGTTATTACTGTCACTCCAGACTTCTTTGGAACCACCTGAGTAGGACTTACCCATTTTCTATCACTTATGGGATAGATGATTCCCACATCAAGCAACTTTAGGACTTCTGCTCTAACCACATCTTTCATATTAGGATTTAACCTTCTTTGCATTTGACGACATGGTTTAGCTTCATCCTCTAGATATATCCTATGGGTGTAGATTAAAGGGTTAATGCCCTTTATATCAGCTATGGTCCATCCTATAGCACCTTTGTGTTCTTTTAAAGTGTCTATTAATTTGTCCTCCTGAGATGTTTCTAATTGGGAGGAAATTATTACAGGAAAAGTCTCTTTGTCTCCTAAAAAGACATATTTTAAATCTGATGGTAGAGATTTCAATTCAAGCTTAGGAGGTTCTATGAATGATGGAAGGGGAGTGGACTCCCTCAGTGGAAGGTCCTCGAAAGGAGGTTTCCATTTTTCTGTTTCCATGATAGGAACAGAATCAAGGAGGGCATTAACTTCCTCTATTAATGCATCCTCATTAAACTCATCAAAATGGGCCAAACAGGCCTCAAGTGGGTCCGACAAGGAAGATGACTGAAACTGATCTTGCACAACTGAATTGATCATGTTAACACAGTGTGAATCATCAGTAGTTTCACCAAGTTGCTTATAGATATTGAAAATGTTAAGCTCTATTGTCATATTGCCAAAGGACAATTTCATCACACCATTTTTACAATTAATTAAGGCATTGGACGTAGCCAAAAATGGTCATCCCAAGATGACTGGTATTTCATTCTTCTCATTCACCACCGGTTGTGTATCTAGAACCAGAAAATCGACAGGGAAGCAAAATTGTTCTACCTGGACTAACACATCCTCTATTACCCCTCTCGGTATTTTTACAGAACGATCAGCTAGCTGGAGCGTAGTAGATGTAGGTTTCAATTCACCCAGACCTAACTGTTCGTATACCTAGTATGGTAATAAGTTTACACTAGATCCTAAATCAAGAAGAGCTTGGTTAATTTTGTAGTTGCCAATAATGCAAGTAAGAGTGGGGCAACTAGGATCCTTGTACTTTGGTGGTGTATGATGTTGAAGAATAGAACTAACCTGTTCAGTCAAAAATGCCTTCTTTTGGATATTTAATTTTCTCTTGATGGTGCATAAGTCTTTTAAGAATTTGGCATATGATGGGATTTGTTTTACAGCATCTAAGATTGGTATGTTGATCTTGACTTGCTTGAAAATATCTAAAATCTCATCATTAGATGCAGACTTTGGGGCTTGGCGCAACCTTTGAGGGAATGGAGCAGGGACTGGACATGGCTCAATAGGTGAAACATGGTCCTTTTCTTTAGATTTTTCTTTAGGTTTTTCTACCTTTTCAATCTTTTTAGGCTCATCTTTCTCAATTATTTTGCCACTCCTAAGAATAGTAACAGCTTTAATCTATTCCATGGTAGAGCTAAATGTTTCATTAGATGCATTAATGCTAACCGCATGCAGTCCCTTAGGGTTTGCTTGAGGTTGAGCTGGGAATTTTCCTTTTTCCATATTTTGCATCATTTGACTCATCATGTTTTTTAGTTCATTCACAGACTTTTCTAATTGAGAAATTTTCCTTTCCTGATTTTGATTAACTTGATTATCCTCTACATGCCTTTTAGGTGGGGGCAAGTAAAGTCCAGGAGAATGAGGTTGATGAGTTTGGTATGGTGGTGGAGCAAGTAGTCCTTGGTTTGGTTGTTGATGACTCTGGTATGGGCCTGGTTGTGAGACATTTGCATTAGGTCCATTTCTCCAATTGAAATTTGGATGGTTTC
The DNA here is from genome assembly GCA_035236585.1 of Warburgia ugandensis. Taxonomy (NCBI): domain Eukaryota; kingdom Viridiplantae; phylum Streptophyta; class Magnoliopsida; order Canellales; family Canellaceae; genus Warburgia; species Warburgia ugandensis. The sequence continues at coordinate 63,289,852 of CP141130.1, forward strand.
TCCAGTTGGGATTATATGTCTCAGAATATGGGGAGAAAGGTCTTTTATAATTATTGAGTGCATTAGCCTGATCATGAAGTACATCTTGAAATGCAGGGATGGTAGGACATTCCTGAGTAAGATGTGATGTACTTTCACAAATGCTATACACTTGTTCATCATTAGTTAAGGTTTTCGTTCCCATTTCCATGGCTTCTACTTTTCTAGCTAGGGTTGCTACTTTGGCACTGATTTCATTTTTTTCAGTCATGGCATACATGCCTCCCCTAGTAGATGTGGTAATGGGCTTAGGTCTATCTGAATGTTCTACTCTTTCTGAGTCAGCCCAGGTCTGTTCACTTTCAGCTAGCCATTCCAAATACTCCTCCGCCTCATCTGGTTGTTTATTCAAAAAGTTACCATTGCACATCATCTCTACAAATTGGCGCATGTCAGAATTAAGTCCTTCATAAAAGAAGCTGATAATGCGCCATGGTTCATAGCCATGATGTGGGCAAGTAAGCAATAGATCTTTGAACCTTTCCCAGCATTGGTAGAATGATTGTTTATCTTTTTGGGTAAAGTTCATTATCTTACGACGGAGTGTATTTGTTTTATGTGTAGGGAAAAACTTTTTCAAGAATTCCCTAGTCATTTCATTCCAAGTCCTTATGGAACCTGGTGGCAGTGCATTAAACCACTTTTTTGCTTTTTCCTTTAAAGAAAAAGGAAATAGCTTAAGCCTGACAGTGTCTAAACCTATATTTTGGGTTCTTTGGGTACTACATACCTCATCAAATTCTTTAAGGTGCAAATAAGGACTCTCACTATCTAGCCCATGAAATTTGGGAAGTAATTGAATTACTCCCGTTTTTAATTCTAACGCACCAGTATTTTGAGGAAGAATGACACAAGAGGGTGTACTGGTGCGTGTAGGTTGAAGGTAGTCTCTTAAGGTTCGTCCATGAGGATTCTGATAAACATCATTTTCTCCATGGTCACTCTGTTGGTCCCATTACCTATTTTCATTCCTTCTCCAATTTCTTTGTTGATGATTATTCCTCCTTGGTGGAGGTTGATATTCATCATCAATTAGAGGTGGTGGGTCCTCATTCATGATGAGTGGAGCTTGATCACCTCTAACACTACCATGGGGTGAGTTACCCCTTGATCGTTGATCAGCCATTGTTGGTCTGTCTTTTTGGTCATACGAGACTAACCTACCGGTTTCGTCACGTATCCAAAAGGGCATACAATGAAAGATCTTTTTGGTTTTTTTTATTTTTTTCTATCCTAAATGATGCAACCTAAATGCCTAAAATGATGCACAAAACAGGACACAATCAAGCAATCCCCTAAGGCTAGCAAGCATAGATATTTTGATTTTCTTGATTTTCTGTGGGGACAATGCTTTTAATTAGCCTACTCTAACGCTCCTACTCTCTTTAGGAGTTGACTACTACTTACTAGTTAGATTCTAACCAAAGCGGTTAATACAACCCTCGTGTAAGGAGGTGTTTAGACCTCAAGAAACGTCAACAGGAGGTGGGGGAAGAGCGAGGATCTATTAGACAACCCCCAATAACCACAGTGATCAAAAGCAACCAGAGTAACAGTAATTCGTGTCCTATTAAGAGGGTCCTACGAGCATGTGATAACCCTATAGGTCTCTTCTAATTGATTTTGAATTAATGTGAAAGGAGAGGTTGTGCGCTCAAGGTGATTATCCTAGGTGGGCCAAGGAGTGGTGATGAAATCCACCCTTGATCTTGTGGGGTAGGGTGCCCTTACTAATTAAATTTCACACACCATGGCAATTTGATCAACATATAATCCACCTTAAAGCGTTAGACGTGTCCTAAAATGCAATTGAAAGCAATAAACTAATGCAAAACCCTAAGATGCAACAATTATAACATATGCTTTCTATATGCAATTAAGTACCAAACAATGCAAATTATTCTAAATGCAAACCCTAATCTAGAAAATAAATGAGTGGGGAGACTTATAGTGAGGTTTCTGATGAAGATCAAGTGTAGGCCACCTTGTCCCACACTTGCCCTGTATTATTACAACCCTTTAAAATTGAAATTGAAAATGCAAATTACAAGGGGCCTCACTACAAGATTTACTCAAAAATAAAATTTCTAATCTAGGAAAGCAGGAAAAATCTATCAATTGATGAAGCTCCACTTCAATTTCTTGAAAAAGAAAAATAACAATTAGTACCAAATTCAGGAAATAAAGTGATTATGCACTAAAAATGCCTAAAGATGCACCTAAGAATGACTAAAATGCAATTCCTAATTTTTTGTATTTTTTTGGATTTTTTTGGATTTTTTTATTTTTATTTTTTGGATTTTTAATTAAATTTTATAAAATCTCCATTTCAAGTCCCCGGCAACGGTGCCAAAAACTTGTTGATTGTTTAACCGCAAGTGCACGGGCTATTGTAGGGTAGCTTATGCAAGTACGGGTCGATCCCACGAGGACTTGATTTAAAATTATGGAGTTTTCAATAAAATTCAATTAATAAAAGAATATAAACTAACAAAAAAATAAAATCTAGATTTATTCAATTGTTGCAATGTTCACAATTATTTATTCTAAAGAAAACAAAAAATAAAACTAAAATGCGTCCTGGATAAGCTTGTCCTTGGATTGCAGTCTCTGGATTAGTCTGTCCTGGATTGCACTGTCCCTAAATAGTCAGAATGAAGATAAGTTAAAACCAGAATAGCACAGGGACACAGTTGTAATTAAACAGGGGACCCAATTGGTATTTCTGAAATCTGCCAGGGGACACAGATGTAATTCTTTTGGGGACACAGATGGAATTTCTGAAATTGGACAGAATTGTAATTTCTGAGATCAGCAGGTGCAGATTTGTAATTTCATCAGGGTTCTGGTTTTTCACAAAAAAAACTAGGAAAACATGTTTTGGGAGAAATCTGGAAGAGGGAGAAGAGGAAGAAGAATAGAGGAAGGAGGAGAAGAGGAAAGGGAGAGAAGAAAGATGGGGAGAAAACCCGAGTTGGGTTTTCTCTCCCGGGGCGTCCGATTCAGATGGGAACACGGGAAGGAGAAGGAACCGGATGAGAAGATGGGGAAAGAGGACAAGAGAGAAGAGGGCAGATCAAGGGAAATGGGAACGCGGAAGGAAACCCGTTCTGGGTTTTATTCCCCAGAGCGTCCGGAGGAGAGAAAACGTCGGGGCTGGAAAGAGATGAGCTTGGGCAGAGCAAGTGAGTTGCCGGACCAGAGCAACAGATGATCTGGGCTGTTGGGTGCGTGTTTGGTCTGGGCTCCGTCCGGTTCTGGAAGTGGAGGTGCGACGGGGGTCGATTGGCTTCTGGGCTGTGGACTGGCAGAGGCGATGCACGGATAGGTGGAAGAGAAGAGGGAATAGGATGGAGAGTGAGCGGGTAACAAAGATTGAAAACGAGAAGTGAGGGTGGGGGAAAGAGAGAGAAAGAGAGCGTTGAGAGGGAGGAAGCAGGGAATGGAGGGTGGTTTGCCTCCTTCCTACGTCCAGCCTAGAGGGGCGTGAAGAGAAGAAGAAGAGAATGGTTGGAGAGAAAGTGGGAGTAGGGAGAGAGGGTTGGTGAAACACGGAGAGAGAGAGACGTTAGAGAGAAGATGAGAGAAGACAGGAAAAGAGTGAAAGAAGAAAGGGGGAAGGAGAAGAGCATGCGGGTGAGAGAAGCTGAAAAAGGAGGTGGAAAAGGTGAGCTAGCCGGCCTCCCCAAGAAGCAAAACCGTTTTTGGAGAGAGATGGGAAGGGGTATAAAAAGGAGAGTGAGAGATATAGACGTGAAAGAGAGGGAAAGGGAGATTAAAGAGATAAGATAGGAGAGATGAGAGAGAGTGGGGTCCACTAGAATTCTAGTCTTGCTAGAACTCTGCAAGTCTTCAACTTTGTCTTGTACTAGGATTCTTCAAATTCCATCTTATCTGATCTCCATCTAATATCCTTGATTCGATCTGGAGCGTCCACGCCTAAGTTGACCGATCTGCAATGCATAGACCCAATTAGCGCAATCTAAACCGTCCATTAGCTTTAATAGTCATCTAACTACTAAATTTTACAATTCAACGGTTGGATGGCCAATTAAAGCTAAAATAAAATATTTGATGTAAAATCTTAAAATTAATGGTCTAGATGCTCTAATCAAATACTAAATTAGGGGTATTTTGACCAAAATTGAACACTTAACAGCATGACCAAGTAGCAAACTTAGTCCGCTTTGTTGAATGACTTCTCGATAGAATCTTTGAATGAAATAAGAAAACTGAAATAAACTAAATTAGCAATGCAATACTCATGCAAAATAGTCTCAACTTTTAACGCAATAGTTGATATTAGCTTATATTAATCAATTCAATTTAGAAAATTTAAAATGTAAACTAAAATTCAAGCACCTAAGCCTTCTTCTCCTTGATGTATTCTATCAAACAAAACAAGTTTCACATATTTCTATTGAGTATCAGAGTGAGAATCATTGTAAGAAGTATCCTTATTCACCAACTCATGCACACACTGTTCATCATCTTCAACCTCTAAATTTCTTTGAATTTTCACTCTCTAGCATGACTCTTCCTTCCTATTTCTACTCTCTTTCCTTTATAGAGATTGGCCTCCAATCACCTTCTTCCATGTTTTATGATAATCTTTATCTCCAACATCTTCTATCTTTAGAAGCTTTCTTATCTTTATCTATAGGAAGCTTCCTTGATCATCAAGGGATACATCTAGACATCCAATCTTCTCATCTTCAATCCATTCTCAAGATCTAATGTCCAATCTTCTAATCTTCAATCCACTCTCAAGATCTAATCTCAAACATCCAAAATGATTGAAATTGGGCATCATTTTTATTTTTCATAAAAGTAGCAAATTTGGGTGATCCAATCTATTAAACTCCTCCAAGATGATGAAAAATTCATATCTTTGACCAATCATGTTTTAAATATCATATTTCAAAGTAGTTTTAAAGTGATATTGACTGTCCAAAGATAGATGATTTAGATTACTTTTAACCTTCAACAATTTGATACAAATCTTGAAATCCTTAGACCATTTGTAATTGGAAAATATTGGAACTTGAGTCATTTTTTCTTGATTTGATCTGCATCATCCAAATTCATCTTAGATTGCACCTAGCCATCCATTTCAATCTAAGCTTGATCTACGATCTGGAATGTCAGTCAGCTCAATCTAACATCTTGGATCATGATTTACTACCTACCAAATGTAGATAAAGTTCTAATTAGTACTATTATGCAAGTAATTTCACACATACTTACCTTGGATCATCATCTAACCCCAAAAATCATCAACTTACTATTAATTTATTGAAATTTTGGATGATATATCTTTCAATTAAATTTTAAAATAATGTCTTAGAAATATATCATATGTCATGCTAAATGACAGTAATTTATATAACAATGGACACTTAACAATAATAGTCAGTTGAAAAAGAAATATGAAAATTAGAGTCTACGATGAAAGAGAAACATTCAAAATTCTTTATTATAAGAGTTTGGAAGATTTTTGAGGAGAAAATTCCTTGAAGGGGGTAATGATATAAGAACCCAAAAAAAAAATTTATAAGTATTTTTACAATTAATGAAAAATAGGATTTTTCCCAAACTATAAAAATTTTATCGTTGATAGCACAATAATTGAATGATGAGACTATATAAGATGGATTGTACTGGAAATGAGTTTTTTAATAATATAAAGATGTCACAAATTTGATTATTATAAGTATCTAGCATAGATGTGTTAATGGCGTTCTTTTTAATTTGGTTTAGATGCTTTTAATAGAATGGGACCCTTAGAGGGCCTAGATTTTTTACCTTATCAGCTAGGCAACATAAGAAAACATGATTAAGAAAGAGGTTAGGAAGTGGAAACATGGTTACAAAAGAGGTTAGGAAATACAAAACTCTTTAAGAAGGTGGCTAAGAGGTCAGAATATGGTCAGGAGACATCTTTAGTAGGTGCAAACATCCTAAAGTATGGCTGGAAAGTAGAGGAAAGAAAGAAAGAAAGAAAGAAGAAAAGAGAAGGAAAAGAAAAACCATGGGAAAGACAGAGAAGAAAGACGAGAAATAGAGGAAGAACAAGAGAATAAGATAGAGGGAAGGTGACCCACCACCCTCCCTCCCTTCTAGCCTAAGAAATTAACATTTAAAGCAAAGTAAAACATGAGACATGTACTTGAAATCATCTAAGAGGTAGTGGTTCTTAAATTCCTAAGTTTTCAATGTTTTTAAAAGGTTTTAGATATTAAAATATAAAGTCCTTTCTAGATTTTTTGAATGGTTGATGTTCAATAAGCTTATGAGCATAAATATGGATGTTATTTAGCACATTTATTATACCCTGTTAAAGACATTGTAACATGTTTTTGTACTTGTTTTGGATGTTATATAGCAAGTTTTCCAATCATAAAATAGATGGTTTATATCAGATTTTTCATTCTTTGATTTAGACATTTTCTAAAAAATTTGCAAGAGTTGATTTAGACATTTTCTTGTATGAAATCATGCTTGATTATAGACGCTTGGTTTAGCATTCTTTTTTCTACACAATTAGAGATGTTATCTACCATGATTCCATGTCTTTGAACTACGGTTTAGTTGATATTTAAGCCACGAATGTTTTGTTATTTTAGCTAGTTTGTGATACGTCATGAGTGTTTCATTTTGTATGTCTATTATCACCTTCATGGTTGGATTTCTAATATATGTTGTGTATCATTTTGGCTTGATTTGGTTGAGGAATATCCATGTTAAAAACATTTTATTTTGAGTTTGGTGTGACATCCCAAAATTTTATTTGATTTTCCTTGTGAAGAATGTGAATATAAGAAAACTTCAAGGTGTCATAAGCTAAGAGAAGTACTAAGGACTGTCAAGATATAGAAATTTAGCTTAATAGCTAAGTAGAATGATCGAAAGAACTATAGGGAGAACCTAAGAACATGGATTGAAAACCTAATGAAAGAACCTAGCAAAAAAAAGCATAAGAGTGTTATTGGGTATAAAACATGGGCAACATGAAAATAACATGCTAAGGAAACTATAGGAGGGCATAGGTTACACTAGTGTAATGACTCCAATTTTGTAAGATTTAAAATCCCAAGTTAGCAATGAAAAGTTCAATTTTTGAAGATAAGGGCATTTTGGTCATTTCACTATTCACCTTAACTAAACCCAGAAATTTTGTCCTGAAAATGGTACCATTAGGTGCGTCTCGGGACAAGGAATCCAACAAGACCAAAATCACCTAAAACGGAGTTAAAATGAGCAAGTTATGGCCCTTTGAAGTTCAAGGGCAAAAATGTAATTTTTACAAAAAACAAATTTAGCCTGCAAAACACAGGAGCCCGTTTTGATACAGGCACCCTTCATCGTCAACCCCCTAGAGGGTTCTAGAACAGCGGTGATTGGAGGAGAAATCACTGCCATTCTGGAGGTTTCTCCACCACCATTCAAGGCGATGAGAGCCCCATCCAGAACCCTCTGATAGCTCTATAAATAGAGCTCTTGGGCGCCTCTAATGGCAGCCCAACAGCTTGAAGAAAACCCATTTTGGAGAAGTAACCTAGAGGGGAAATGAGGAGAAAAACCCAGCAACAAGCCAGGTATGCCCAAGATCCCTCAAAACCCGTCTTCACAGTAGTCCTAGGCTCAGTTTCCCTAAGTTTTTGCATGAAAAATCATGCAAAATAGAGCCATGGAGAGTCACCAAGGACCCGGGGACATTCCCTGGCCGCACTGGTTCGACAGGGTTGAACCAGGGTGTCCTGAGGACTCCTCGGTCCCCCAAACGACCATAACATCCCACCTGGACGAGACGCGTCGACTGCGTCTGAGAGAACCAAATGGGCGCATTTGTGGACGCGCTCGCAAAAGGGAAAGACGGGCGGGAAACCCGGCGCGTACAGACGCGCCCATTGAGGTTCATGCCCCAGATACGTAACGCACTAGCGATACGCGATTTTTCATTTCTTAAGGTAGCTGACGCGCAGTGCGCTAGCATTCTGCCTTTTCACTCTTAAGGTCCTTATGTACGTATGACACAAAAAAGCTTATAACTTGAGATCTAGAGCTTCGATTGAGGTACCGCAAAAGGCGTTGTGTCTGTGTCGATGACGCGGACACACCCAAACTATAAAATCCTTGATCAAGGCCCAATCAAAGGGGGGCATGAACCTTAGAATAGGATGGTGGCACGTGGCCGCTAAACCTTTGGAAAACTAATGATACCAAGGCCTAATTAGGACCTTAGGACACCTATAGGCATACGGATGGACCCTTAATGCGTAAGTAATAAGACCAACCACTCTAAAACCTATAAAAGATAGGCCAAACTAACCTTGATTCCCCAAACCATGTTCAGAAGCATACGAGGACAAAGGGGTTAGCACGACATAGCCAGGTAGGTGCTCTATCGCTATTAGATTCTTTTAAAAGAACTATGATTATTTTGTGAATACATTTTTTAAGTATATGACTTGTTTAGCATGCACGTGATAAATGCTTTATGCATAGACATGTTTTGTAAATAATTGCATATGCATTATACATAGATATGTTTTGCAAACTATTGCATACATTGCATGATTTATGAGCATTATGTTCTTGCAAAAATTGCATGTCCTTGAGGGTTGCCAAAAGACGCTGGAGTGCTGAGGGCCAGGCAGTTGTGAGGGACCCAAAGAGGACAGGTTTTGAAAAGATGTTTTTGGCTTATTTGATCATACATGATTTGGGCTAATAAGCTCGTGGGCACTATGCCGAGAGGTCTGGGGTGGCCACCCAGCCTCTACCATTATTAGGTGGATGGGTACCACGCCCAAAAAGGGCATGTCCCTGCTTCGACTGCATGTGGTACAGGGGGCTACCTCTGGTGTCACGGCACTAGGTCGAAGTGTCATATGCCCCGTGGAGGTATATGATCCTGTGTCCCTAGGTACCCAGGAACCACACGGCGGTGAGGTCGTGGGCATAGTGGGACCCTATGGTTTCGTGGACTTATGTGCATTGCATATGGCATGATATAAGGTTGGTCAACCATACCATACTAGATATCCATGAGTTGGATTCAATGAAGCATCTTATGCATATCGTTATGTTATGATATATATGATACTTTCAACTTGGTTTGTGCGATTCTTTAATTCTTTAGTGTTTCAATTTGACAATGGTTTTTTATGTCAATATTAAGCATGAGTGTTCAAACATGCACATGTCTTGAAAGAGCATATGGTTTTAAATATAGCATGCATTGTAAAACTAGTAGTGATAGACTCCTACTGAGTATAGTATATACTCACCCTATCCTTAACATTTTTCAGGATAATTCCATCCATGAGTAGAGGACATCTATGTTAGTGCTACAAGCAAGTGAATAAAAAAGGAAACAATTATACATGTAAGTAAATTCTCAACCCTTTGGACATGTATTTGTATTAAATTACAATTGGGCTATGTGTTGTGACTGGATAGATCTGGGGAAAAACACTTATGATTTCTAAAGCTTTTCAAACACTACCTTGGTTGTTGTGAAAGCAAATGACACTCGGGGTTTTCAAATTGAATTTCAAATAAAAGATTTTTTTCCGCTGCACTGCATTGTTTCTCAAATAGGGATCCCGCCTTAGGAATTTAGATTTTTCATTTAAAAATGCATGAGAAAACCCAGGTCATCACAATTAGAGAGGACCCACCCATGCTCACTAGGGGAGGCATCCTCCTTTTAGGAAGAGGGGAGAGGTGCCTCATTCTTAAGAGCATAGGGGAAGGCTAAATTCATGCAATGGAGGGGGTAAGGAAGGTTTTCACATGAAAACTCAGATAGGAAACCTAGTTTAGTTGGGAAACTAATATGAAAATTGTTATGAAGGAACCAAATTTCGGAGACTTGGTAAACAAGCAACCTACAAGAGTGTTTGGATAAGAATAGTAGGAGACCAATTTCTAATTGAATTATGATAACTAGTGAGGGGAAGTCTATAAAAGGACATCCTAGCCTAGATTGGAAGGGGAAAAAATGGAATGTGGAGCACAAGGCTGCAATGGAGGGTATGTCCAAAGGAGAGAAGAACTACTAGACAAGGAGGCTGCCAAGCAAGGGGAAAAATAGAAGGAAATGATGACAAAAAAGGGGAAAAGAAGGAGAAAATAAGCAGGAGAAACTAGTTAGGAGGATGGATAAAATCCTTAGGCTAGGATTTTCATGTTGTTTTCAACCAAAAACTATGATTTATTTTAAGGAGATCACGTACTATTTCCATGGTAGAAGGGGAGCCTTGGCACAATGGTAAAAGTTGTCATCATGTGACCTTGAGGTCACAAGTTCAAGGTGTGGAATCATCCTCTTAAAAAAATGCAAGGTAAGGCTGCCTACTTTAGGCCATTATGGCTCATCCCTTCCTAAGCCCCACATAGGTAGGAGCTTCGTACACCGGGGCTGCCCCTTTATGTACTATTTTCATGCCAGTTTTAATTTTGCTTTTCTCTTATGATGCAAATGCTATCAGGATAGGTTTTTGGCAATGATTTTGCATGGGTGACTATTTTCTAAGAGAGTGTCATGTTAGTAATATCTCCATGGATTCTAGTAGGAAAATCATCATGTTTATACCATAAGAAAGTTACTATATTATCTTGTCTGACTGTCTGAACACTGTCGAAACTATGCAACTTTTAAAATACTTATGAGGGTTGTTTTGCTGAGAAAAATTTATGATTGAATACCAAAATTGATCTTAAATAATAAATTTTAATCTATATTTAAAATATGGATAATTTTATAAGAGAAAATAAAGAATAAAGGGTTCTGATTTTAGGATTTCTCAACCTTGCTTACTAGCTAAATGACCTATATATTAAGATATCTCTAATCATATACCAAATAGTAATTTTTCCATGAAATTTTAACCACTTTATAAAAAAAATTCAGTAGTATCTTAGTTAAAATTTGGTGATATTTTCATAAGATTTTGCCTCTAAAATGATTAAATAAAAATCAATAAGATATTATCTATGTTTTTGTCTAATTGCTTGAAAAACTTGTAGAAGATCTCTGAAGAATCTAGGTATCAAACCTTAAGATTTTTCTTATGAAACTTTAATTGTACTTCATAAATATGGTAATTATATTTCAATTAAAACTTCTTATAATTTGGATAAGAATTGATATAGGAGAAGGGTCATTATATAGGGAAGGGAAGTGACTGCTAGACAGTGTTTCCTTCTGAGAGTTATCTATAAAGATTTATAATCTAGACATCATTTAGGGTTAAAAATTATATAGATGCAAAAATTATTTGATAAGGAACAACATGAAAGAATCAAATGTGAAAAAAAATAAGGTGTTTAGATCATTGCATTATTGGTAGGACATTAGTCATTTTTATTAGGTACTGAGTACTAGGTAGATAGTAGGTGTTAAATTTAGAAGCAATTTGGTAACCCTACTTGATAAATCTAAGGGATTAAAAAATTAATCACTTTCACTAAATAAATAACCTAATAAGATCGAGGAACTTAACTTGCGATTAGTCTATTAGGAGTTGTCATACTCATGATAATAATTATAAACTATCTTGGACATCCATGTGCTGTATAGAATTCAAAAGTTTGAAAATTGTAGAAAAAACTTATGAAGAAGATGAATTATATCCAAGAGGCATATGATATGATTATCAGAAGTTAATTGATTTATGAACTCCTTTAAATTTATGCACATGAGTTATGAATACCATCCATGATGTGTTTAAATCGTGCATGAGCATCACTATCGAGCTTCAGTGATTGGATACTTCTGTTGCCTTGATTGCCCTATGTTATGTTAGACAACTATGTTTGAATTATTGTAATCATGCATATGATGCTTATTTGTGGACTCTATGTGGGTGAGATTTTGTGATATATGCCCATTTGTTGACCGTGCGTGATATATTTGATGCGACACTAAGGTACTGAGCTATTTGGGGACTAGAGTTAGTCTTGCGAGGGCTGCTATGCCCTGTAGACTACTTCCAATCTGATCTACCTCCCATGAGAGTAGTGCAGTTCTTATGCATGGATGAGCTTACATGGGTGATGTTTTCCACAGCATGCATAGTGATCGCCTCTGAGCTTTGGTTCATTGCCTATGTAGCTTATGGCTGGACATTGCCATTCTAATCTATGTTTTGTTAATTATTAAGATATGTGAGCTCATTTGATATTATCATTCACTTTTCATGCACTATTTGTGATTAATGAATCATATGCTATTGTCCAAATTATTATTGTTGATATTGATTTTCATATATAATTTGATCATGAGATACCATTTGAAATACTAAGGTTTTCAAACTTAGTTTAGGAATTTATCCATTGAGAACTTGTACTCACCCCTACAACATTTCTAGGTATGGATTCTAAAGTTTTGTAGAGATCGGACGATATAGGAGAAGTAGGAGATCAAACATATTTGACAAGTATGGCAGAATGAATCTATTGTTCATTTGATCACCAAAACTTAGACATTGAATTATTACTTTACTTTATTTGTTGATGGATGTTTAATAATGATTATTATGTGAGGAACATTATGGAATTATTAGTTTGTTTGTGGTTGTGATAGTAGATCCTAAAATGTGTTCATATTATGTACTTATTTTGAATGTGAGGAGTTTTTCGAATAGGGATGCCTAAATTTGAATAAGTGCATTTTTTGGAAAATTATCATGTGATAGTTTATCCTTTCATAAATGCTTAAAATAAATTGTAAGGGTACTCTGACATTTTCAAAAGTTTGTTTTACAAAACTCTATTTCTAAAACCCAAGTCATCATATTTACAAAGGGTGCATGATGGTTTTTCATAACTGATTGACATTTGTTCCTTAGGTTTTAGATGAAGCATGTACTTACTATTTTACCATTAATGAAATAGAAGTAGAAGCCCTTAATGCAATATCTAGTGGTGAAGACTTTCCCGCTACTATAGTTGGAGTTGATAGTCCTAGTTCTACTACAATAAGAGATGTTGGTGCAATAATCAATGCCAGTGTAACATGTCAATAGGTCTCCCTTAAGCTACTTTTGACTCAAAAACTAAGCTAGGAAATTGACATTTTTTAGTGTGGTACACGCATAGAAATGGACAATTTTTTGTATGCCAATTTTTAATCATTGGACATGTTAATAATAGGTTTCCTTTTAGCTCATTTTGAATTAAAATCTTCTAGAAAATTGACATTTTTCAGTCTAAAACATGTATAAATGGTGGAAAACTTTTATTATGCAGATTTTTAATCATTGAATGCCCCATTTATTCATGATTTTGATTTTTAAAACATACTTGTAAATCATAGTTTTGATTTGTAAAATGCTCCTAATAAATCATGATTTTGAAATCTCAAAGTGAGGTTTGATAGATTTATTTTAGCATGCAGCTATATTTTTGGAAAAAAAAAATACAATTTTTTGAAAACCCAAGATAAGCTAGTTTTCAGCATGCTATTATACTTGAAAATGGTGAGTTATGAAATACACATTGATGTTAAGTTATGCTTGGTCTTTCAAACAAATTGTGCCTTGAATTTGACATGTTTGAATAAGTTTTCAAAACATTGGTCAATGTTTGAATTAGCTTGAAATTAAGCTATTATGTATTTTATGTTTGGGCATTTATTTTAGTTTGAAAAAGAGCTTCCATGCAAATTATGTTTTGATTTGCATGATAAGTTTTGCCTAAGAATTTGCAAAACGTATTATAATGATTACCAAGATTTCATGTTTGAGACAAGTAGATGAGCCTAGTTAGAGCTATGTTAGGAGGTTAGTACAAATTGGTCACCTAGTTTCTAACCACAATAGGTTGTAGGTACCCACGTCCAAAGAGTGGCATTATTCTAACTATGGTTGTCACAACCAACTTTCAATGCATATCTGTAGGCCCCATAATGGATGTAATGGAAGTCCCTCTTAGGTACTAGTAGGCACAAGATTTAGCTGGGCTATTTGGGAGTAGACTTTGGATCCCATGAGATTTTGTTTTGATGTTCATAGGGAGCAAAATGATGGTTCAAAAGATGAACCTAGATTAATCACTAGATGAGTACTCATGACCAGATTAGTAGATATTACCAATGAGAGTTGGAGACATTGTTAGCACGAGGGAGTGCTTAGGTCATTATTTTAACAATTCTCCACGAATCATGATTTTACTTGAATTGTCAAGTTATTAAATATATCTTCTAATGAAGTGCTCTGATGAATTACATGAAATGACTAAGAAGAAGTTAGTCATGTGCTTTTCCAATGCTAAAAACATATTTTCAAATAAGCAAACTATAATACTATAGGTCTCTAGTTTGCAGTCTTAATTCTATTTACTAAGTAAACCCCATATACTCACCCCACCCATACCACAGATTAGTGGTGTGGCTTTAAAATTTATTGACAAGCATATGAATCAAAGTAGTATTTGCATGTGAGAGAGGTGATCCCATGAGGAATTTCATGAATTTTTATGTTGGATGGATCTTATTTAAAGTGCTTAACCTTAGCCAAAGAGAGAGATTGATTTGGACTTGAATCTAAACTAAAAAGGCAAATGTATGAAATTAAAAACTACAATTGAAGGAAACTTGCTAAAATTAAAACTAAGCAATGGACTTATAAGCTTACCTAACTAACATGCAATAAACGAAAGAAACTAATGCAAAACAAGCATGAATTAAACTAAGCAACTAACTTAAGGAAACTAATGAAAGGAAACTTTCCTAGGCAACAAACTTTCTAAAATTAAAACATAAAACTTTTTAAACCTAAACTAAGATGTAAACAACTAATTAAAAACTAACGCAACAAGATTAAGCAACTGAATTAAACAAAAATCAAAAGCGTATGTAACGAACTACCATAACAAGATTAAGCAACTAAACTAAACAAAAATCAAAGGGAAATGTAACCTAGTACTATGCACATGAATATGGAGTGATCATCGACCACAATAATGGAATATTCTTTTCCAACAAGGCTAATTGTTTTGGTAGGGACAAACAAGTTTTAATGCAATATTTAAAGATATCTTTCAGTTGAAACTACATTCTTTGGTTGAAAAAGTTCTGTTGATTTGCCTCTCATGTCATCAAGCATCACAAACTCTATTTTTCTCAAAAGAAAGATTTGGAAAACTAACTTAAAGATCTTTTCTTGAAATTATTCAATAATAATGCATGATATTATGTTCTAATCTTCTATGTAATAGCCATCATTCATCATCTTAGAGATAAGGCATTTATCATGGAACTGCACATGCTATCACAATCAAACACAATCATTTACATATAACCATTTCCTAAAAAATTAATAGAGTCATCTATTTTACCAATAATGAGCTGTAAAGAAGATTCAAGATTTACCTTAAAGCCTTTACCATATAATTGGCCAATACTCAAGAGATTATGCTTTAAACCTCATTAGAAGTACTTTCTCTATTCAAAGTGTTACTAATACCAAATATCTTCCTGTGTTGTTACATCCATGTGTCACAAATGCTCCACCTTGGGTTCAAGAGTTGTAAATTGACTTTTGACACAATTTAATGCTTAGAGAGCCACCATAGAGTTTGTTTAAAGCTTGTACAAGATAACAATCAAGTCTTAAATTTTTGTATCCAAACTTGTAATTTAGGTCTATGAGACTTAGTAGATGAGAAAACAATACCCTTAACAATCCATATTTGCTTGACTTTTGGTCTCTTTCTAGAGTAAAAGAAGAATAAGCATTCAAGTAATTATGTCTAAAAATCTTAACTATTTGAGAAGAGCGTTCATGTGATTTTATAATTTCTTATTTTCCAAATATTAGTTTTTCAAAAGAAGCATTCAACTCATCATACTTTTTTTTCAAGTCTTTGACCTCAATAATATCAAACTCTCTATTTATCTTTAGAAAACTTCTTTTTCCTTTTTTGAAGTCTCAACATCATTTTCCAAAAGTTCTTTTTCAAAAATCAAAACGTCATGTTCATTTGAAAGCTTTGAAAGAGACATGTTTTAGAAAATCACTTCTCATTCAAAGCTTCTCAAGTTCATGCATAGCATTATCAAAGCATCTTTGATTTTTTCAAAAGTAAAATCACTTCATTTAAATGTCCATGAAACACAAGTTGACCACTTCCACTCCTCACTTTTTGATGTGGACTCTTTCTTGTCACTATAAGTCATAGCAAGGACCTTCTTCTTATTCTTTATCTTCAAAAGTGGAGGATAATGTTTGTTATATCTAGGCTTCTTACATTCAAAGTAGACAATGGACTCCTTTATCAGAGCATCATTCTTGTTTGTAGCTTTGTTGAAGTTCCTCTTCTTCCTTTTCCTTGTGAGCATTCTCATACATCGTGAGATAGCCATTAGTACATCATATTCCAACTTCTCTAGATCCTTTGCTTCTTGCATTGTTGTCACCTTAGCATTTCAAGACTTAGGAAGGGATTCGAGGATCTTATTCACCAACTCAACATTTGTAACCGATTTTTCTAAGGATTTCAAACCATTGATAACATTTGTAAATCTAGTAAACATTACAATGGTTTCATCAACGTTTATCATAAAAAATTCATATCCATGAGCAAGCTTATTTATCCTACTATTGTTTCCTTTTTTGGTACTTTCATTGGTTAACTCTAATTTGTCCCACATATCTTATGTTGTTGTGCAAGTTGAGATCTTGTTGAAATCTTTAGCATCTAATGCTCAATGGAGAAGCTATGAGGACCCAAGATAGCCTAATGGGAATCCAAAACAACTTTTAAAACTTTTACAAACTTTTTATTAAGGTGGTTGACAGTATGAACAATGTTAGAATAAAAATAGTTGCTGCACACAAGAAGTTAAACACAAAGATTTTTATAGGGTTCACTCTCTCAAGGTTGCACCTACCTTGAGTTCCATAAACTCCCAATAATATTTTACAATATTAATTGGCACTATACTAGCCATGAAAAAAGAAAAAAGAACAATTCCAATAAGCTTTTCCTTCTTATAAACACTGAGAGATCTTTCCAAGAACAAGAGAGTTAGTCCACTCTCTTAAAATACAAAAGAAGTTTAAAAAAAGAAGAAATATCTATCATGAGATACAACACAATGAAAAAGATTGAAAAATTTTAGCTAGAAGCTAAGAGATACTTGAATAAGATGTAGGTTAGAATGCTTCAAACTTGATCTTCAATTTAACCCAAAAGTTGTTTGAATGGTCCAAGAGTTTCCAATTTATAATAATCTTGCCAATAAGATTGAGGATGAGATAAAATTCTAGCTATTGGTACTAGATTGTAGCCCACTAGGAGATAAGATTTCAAATTTGAAACTAACATCCTACGGACTTGTCTCCTAACCTAATGCAACTGACCTCAATCCATTTCCTTTAGACTTGATGATTTGCTACCCAAATTTGAAACTCATTTCACTTTGCAGCTACTTATTAGAATTTTATACTCTACTAAATTTATTTAGGCCAAAAAATGTCTCCAAGTCATGTTACAAATTAGTCAACTTCATTTTTAGAAAAGTGGACTTGCTGTTAGGAAAAGCTTGTGAACAAATTTCATAAGTTTCTCCCTCCTTGTGTTTTTTCTAAGTATGGTTTTATGATATAGATAAAAGCAAGAGATATCCTAGCCTTCTCATTAACCCATACTTATATGATTTACAAGAAGGCAACTCTAGGGAATTAATGGCTAAGATCATAAGGTTGGTATGAGAATGAATGGTTAAGCTGGGAGAGAGAGTAGAAGGGATAAAAGGAAAAGGAGGAAGAGTGGGGCATGGAAGGCAATGTGAGGGAAGTATGGAACGTGGGATGCTAATGGGATAGAATGAAATAAAGAGAGATAAGATAGAAGAAAGGAAATATAGGTTGAAAGGAAAGAGATAAGGGTAGGGAAGGAAAGAGGATAAGTGGGAAGAAAGTGGGAAATCAAAAGTAATTGGGAGGAAGCATGGAACTCTATGGGTTTGTATTTTGAAGTTCAAAAAGTTGTAAGGAAGGTGGGCCATTGGATGAGAATGAGTGGTGGAGATCTTTCCTTCCTTAAGGTTTTGGTTTGATTTTTTATCAAGGTGAGGGAGGCTAGGGTTTGTAACTTTGCTATTCATTCCTAGCCCTTTGTCATGGACATGCATTGCAAGGTCCATGACCAAGGCCCGGGGACTCCAAGAAAGGCCTACTTAGCTCATGGACATAGCCTAAGGGACTTAGGCCCATCGTTGAAGATCCACATAACAAGGCCTGATTCTAGAAGGACTAGTTTTTGGAAAAGTCCTTGTAAATATCTAGAAAAGAAAAGATTGGATATTTATGTGGAGAGTTTTAAAGAGAACTCTAGAGTAATCCTCAACCATTAGATGGTTGACACATGTAATAATTCAGACCATCCATTGAGGAGGTGGATAGAGAGGAAAAACTATAAATAGGAGTAAGCTAAAATGAAGAATATAAGTTAAATTTGAGTAATTCTCATCTCTTGAGTTCTCTCATTGCATTAATGGGTGAGTGAGTATGGCCCTAGCAAGTGAGAGTTGGGGCTGAAGGCTGACTTGTGCCTAGCAAGGGAGTTATGCACAAGTGCCGCACAGGTTTAGCAAAGGTGAAATTACGATCCTATGACACCTTGAATCATCTTTACCCTAGCTTGAGAGGATGATATTGATTTGGATTGTTCTTATCTAAAAGGATCTACCTTAAGGGCCCTTTTTCTCACCATCATTGGATCAAGATGCCTTTTAGTCAATGGCTTAGATTCCATTGAGATTTCTTTATCCACTCTAGGTTTTCCCTTATCCACAAATGGGATTTCAATCTAATCATCATTGCATTGTATCTTCTCATTGGTCCATCCATGTTTGATTAAATTATTGTTGGTTGCTTAGAATGTGCATGAACAAGGATAAATCTTGGGACCTTTATATATATATATATATATATATAAGAAACAAATTAAGATAATTACAATTTCTTCTTTAGATTTTCATATAAACCCAAATTAACCTTTGTTTAAGATTTTGATGGTAAACACCCCTCATTCAATTGAGAGAGAGGGTGTGTGTTTTGGCTTATAGCCAAGCTATTCATGGGCATAGTTTGGATCCCACAAGATTTTGTTTTTTTGATGACACTAAGAGCATGATTAATGGCTTAACTATATTAGTGGTTGATAAATGAGTACTCAAGACCATATTAGCAACATTCCAATGAGAGTTTAAAATCCCTATAAGCATGAGAGTGTGTCAAATTTGTTAGTTTGATATCATTATTTTGAATTAGTTTTAATATGTTGAGGAGAGATATATAGATGCATGAATATGTTGAGGATGTGCTATGATGCATTGCATGGGCAATTAATAAGAAAGTTAGTCATGTGATATTCTATGATGAAAATTTTGATTTCAAAAACATATGAGTGATTGCTATGCCACAGTTTTTGAGTTTGTAGTTTTAATTTTATCTACTGAATATATCTCATATACTCAAGCTACAAAAAACCATGCAGATTAGTGTGGAGGGAACTAAGAGAAAAGTTTAAGGATTTCTAGGTTAAGAAGTTCAATGGAAACATGATGTGCGAATTTATTTTGGAAGTTGCTTTCTTATTTCAGTGTGACTATTGATGTAAAAATTTTCATTTATGATTGATCTGTGAATGATAAACTTTGGGAATGAATTTTTAAATTTATGATATTCTATGACTTAAACGTGATTCTTGTTTTAAAAAGGATAGTGCTCATGTGTTTTTTTTAAAAAGGATTTTATGAAAAATCTTTTTCTTATTGATTCAGTTTGTAAAAGTTTTTTTAAAATAAGGTATCTTGATTTTTAAAGTGGATTAAAAATAGTAAAATTGTGTTTCAAAAACTCAGGACATTGCAGCGTGTGAGTGATTTTCTTCCTAATTTTATGTTTATCACCAATGTATGTATGTATGTATGTATAAACTCCCTAGCCTAGTCCTTAGTTGAACTTGTGAGTTTCCTCTATCTATGTGTGTGTGTTTATATTTATATTTATATAAGAAGACAAATTAAGGTGAGTAAAGTTTCTTCTTTTAACTTTTCATTAAAACCCAAATTAACTTGCATTTAAGCTTTTGATGATTCTATTAAGAGAGAGGGTTTGTGTTTTGGCCTCTTATGCGAGGATAAATAAGCAACTACACATTTTGCTGAGTATTTTCCTTTATTTTTCATTTAATTAGAAGTAACTCTCATTTAATTTTTTTCTAACCCGAAATATCCCACCAATATATAGGCATATTTGTCTATATAGATATGGTCATATGAAACTCCCTAACTTGGTCCATTTTTTACCTGAGGACTTTCCTTTGTATATATATTATAGAAAAGTATCTTTTTAGTATCACCAAAAGCATTCAAGTAAAAGATGCAAACACCTAACCTTTCTGTGGGTGTCTCCCCTAGAATATGCTTTGTCTCAGGTTTGAGTCACTTGCCCCTTTGACCATGGATAAGATTTGGGAGAGTGGGTATGTGACTTGTTTTGCAATTCTTGACTGTCTTCAGTTAGGTAATTTGATTACTCAATCTTGGATTCAAAGAGATGTTGAAGCGAGATTATATTAGTTCAAGTCAGTAAAGGAAAGCCTTCTCTTATGTGGAAATGTACGCCACTTAGAACTACTAAATTGAATTTCAATGGGGCTTCATTATTTCTTGAGTCTTTCTAGATGGTGACATGAATACAGATCACATAGGGGATGCCATTTTTGTGTTTACAAGTTCAATTGGTAGATGTAGGAGTGGTGAAGTGGACGTAGGGCCTTTTGTTGGGTCTCAAATTCTTTATAGCTTGTCCTTGAACAAATTGTAAACCGAAAGATAATTCCTATAATATCATTGCATGGGCATCTAGTAGCAACTCAATTCCTTCATGATTAGCACTGTATTTTATTAAATCGATGATATCACCACTTCTCTTCTTGTATATTGCTAACAACAATATTTTTGCTACCTTTTCCTATATTTTCAAAGATCAAAAAATGAAAATTGTACCATTAAATACTAGTATACTTTGCTAAGATACATATACATAGTTGGTGGCAGAAAGCTCCGCATCTACCCTAGAACACTCTTGGTCATAGATTCTAATCACCACCCCCTTTGAGCAGGGATTAAATTTAGGAGACTGTTTTAGTGAGAGTTTGTGAGTAGATTTGCTTTGTAATTCTTTTTTTGAAAAGGAAACAAAAAGAGAACAATATGACTTGTTTCTTTACTTTATATCAGAGTAGGATTAATCAAGGTACTTGCTTGCTTAAGGGAGCAAGACAAATTTGTCAATGTTTCACATCACATTTTTCTTAGAACTTGTGCTTTTCTCAAATTAGTTGACGAGATCCTATTATATCATCTATCATTTCCCTTGGAACTTGTGTTTCATCAAGCAAAATGGCTAAGATGGTAAAGGATGTAGCATTGATTTATGATGCTCACATAAGCAAGCAAGTGCTTCTATCCTTAACATTTTTTTTTATGGTATAGAGTGTGTTAGCCTCCACAGGCCAACAATATAATGTGCAACGGAGGAAGCCTAAGTCTATGACCACAACCTACAACTTCGTTAGCCGAAATGGTGATATTTTCATTCTCAAGTTGAACTCTGAAGCTAAATTGACGCAATCATTCTTCTTTTTCACTTTCAATGGAACTAACAAGCATACATCTTGCTGAGATGGGCAAACATTCTGGAGGTTCTTCAAAACACATTCAAATTTGTTTGTACAGAAAAGTGTACAATATACTTGTCAAAATTTCATATTAATACTCTTATGTGTTTCTAAAAAATACTTTGTTGGCTTAGTGCACCATGGGTAGGAACCAATATGTAGTTAAGAGACAGAGACTAAGTGCAAGTTAGAAATCTAGTTAAATAGAGATATGCCAACTAACTACAAACCATAGGTTAAAGTTGAAATTTTCCATAAGAGCTTCATATCTCAAAGTCTAGTTGCTCCATGAATAGGGGTTATAGGAATTGTACTTCAAATAATACAAAAATAGACTACTGGATTTGAATCTTGCTAAAGAATATAAATTACAGGCATTACTACCATACATATTAATGGACTGTTTTTGATCAAATAATACCTCATAAAATTAATAAAAATATTTAGTCCAAATCCTATTATTTTGTCAAGGTTTAACTATATTTTTTTCCTTACTATGAAGAATTATGAAGTAAACTGCCTAGAACTTACAAGGAAGACAGTGCCATGTCATACCTCTGACCAGGAATTACAAGGAGAGGGGCCTTGTTGTCTACAACCAACAATGTTAGATGGATTGAGGCTTGTCAAGGTTTAATTGCAAAAATTATATGATAATGAACATGTATTTTTTATTTTCCTCTGAGGACTATATAAACATGCATGAGATATTTACCTAAATGTTAGCACCTTTCAATGATCCAACCTGTTATCTAATTGCTCCATCTTTATATGTTTAGTTATTCAAAAACAATTGTATGATTATAGCATCTTAAAACTTGTACTTGATATAAAAAATTACCTAAATTTCACTTCAAAATATAGCTTTACCAATACTAGAATTTTCAGTCACCATGATCTTTTGTTCATGCGATATTGAGAGTAGGGTAATTAGATGAATTGGATTAGATCATTCAAAGGTAGGGTAGCTTCTTGCACAAATGAGGTGCTTCTAAAAGGATACCTTATCAGATGTGTGCATCTAGCATTCTTCTTGGCCTTTATCCTTAATTTTAGCTAGTGAAATGATAAACTTGTTGGTACATGTGCAACAAAGTGTACAATATACTTCTCAAGGTTTTCATATGAAGTCTTATGTGTTTCTACAAAATATTTCATTACACTCACTACACCCATGGTTCAAAAACATAGCAAACCAAAATCTAGTTAAGAGATATAAAGACTATGTACAAGTTAGAAACCTAGTTAAGAGATATGCAAACTGACCACAAACCATAGGTTGAGCTTGAAATTTTTTCATAAGAGCTTCATGTCTCAAAGACTAGCCTCTCCATGAGTAGGGGTTTTAGGAATTGTACTTCAAATAATACACAAAATAGACTATTGAAGTTGATCCTCATCATATAATATAGATCATAAGTGTTGATATATTTTTTATGAATAGTGAAATGATATTTTAGAATGAAAGATATAAGTGAAGAACGGTCAAGGTGATTGTTTACAATACAATCATGAAATCAAAGGGTAAAGTGAAAAAGAAACAAGTTAGATAGAAAGAAATCAAGCTAACCGAACATCAATAAGAATGAAAATCAAAACAAAAAAATTTACAAAAGCAAAAGAAACTGCAATAGATCATTCTACAGAGATAAAAACCCAACAAGTGAGACGATAGAGAAAACAAAAGAGAAGGAATTCAGCAACCAATATATATGAAGTCATATGCCAAGGAGATGTCAATGTACAAAAACTACAAGGTGAGATAGTCCAACAAGGATACTCATGTTATGCAGATAAACAAGATGGCATCTTCAACCCCCAAAACCTTCTAAGAGAAGTGTAGCCATCAATAGTTGAGATACCATAGGTTGAAGAACAAGAATAACTATTATCCTAGATCAAAGTGTTACATGTGGAACACTTGGAGGAGTTGATTATTCGATACAACTCTGTTCCACCATCTTAGAACTTTCTTTTGCTAACTTATCTGCTAGTTGGTTTGCTGATCTTTATACATGTAGCAACTGCATTTATCTATTGTGAATCCATTTATTGATGAATTGCAACTTGTCAAGGAACCTCCAAGATGGAATTTTTTACCACTAAGCCACTTGATGACATTGTTGTTGTCTCCTTTAATAATTAGAAGGGAAGTAGGTTCTCTAGTCCATGTTATTAGCATTTCAAAATTCGCATTCATCTTTGCTTTTTTGGATTCAGCAAAGTGGATATGTCTTGCAATTTGAAATCAAGTTTCTCCAAGATGATTTATGAGAAGAGCTCAAATCCAGTTGGTCAAGGATTGCCTTTACTATATCCATCAAAGTTCTTTTTGGAAACTCTAGTAAGAGGAGGTTTCTAAACATTTTTATGTTGTAATCCAAAACACAACTTGGTGCTTAGTAGCAAAGCAAAGAGGGGGACACTTAGTTTCTTTCTCATAGAAACTTCTCTTATTTTTCTCATTCTAGAGGAATAATGAATGAATTGCAAGATTCCAACTTTGATCCTTTAAGGGAAGACAATTGAATGAGGAGGTTCTAGATAGAGCTAGGGCAAGCGCATTTCATATTGAAAGATCTAAGAAAAAAACACTATATAAAGATTACAAAAAGGATAGAACAAGAGCAAATGAGTGGTCTCATAAAGTTGAATGATAAAGATAGAATCAATTAGGAAGGTTCCATCCTCTCTTGATTAGGTTTTCAGTAGAAAGGAACTTGTCATGGCCAACATGCCAAGAAAAAGTGTTCTAGGAAGTTGACAGGGATTGGGCTCTAAAGACAAGGGAAACTAGTTTGAGTGCAAAAGAGTGGTAGAATGACTTGACAAAAAAATTCCTGATGTATCCATGTCCATACTCTAACATCCTTTTTACTAGAGAAGATAGCCATGGTTAGGAGATAAGAATACTGAACCATAAACTTCTTTTCTTCATAGGTAAAAAGCTGTCGTGTTGTCCTAATACTCCAATGGATCACCATCCAGTTCATAGTTTAGTGGGCTTAGAGAGCACCAAGGGACAATCCAAAATCTGACCATGTCCCATCTCCTCAGAAGAAACTTGATATGACTATTGGTTTCTTCTTTGAGATTAATGATTACTTTCCATGTACTTGAGAAGTGCTTGATCTTTGGATTTTGGTAGTCCAACATTCAAGATTGTATCCATATTTTGCATTGTCAATCCTTCAAATACTATTTTTAATTTCACCATAGCGCACATCTACTTCCTAAGCAAAGACCTTATTGATGTTATTAATTCTTATTCCAAGCCCGAAGACATGATCCCAATTTAATAGGTGAACCTTCTTTCTTTGAACATTGTCATTCTAGAGGAAATTACACTCAGTTCTCTCGATATCATCTCCAATTTTTTATGGTATCTTGAATAATGCTAGAAGGAGGTAGATGGACATAATAACGAGAGATGATGTTATGAGTGTGATTCTATCTCCAAATGATAGATTTTTTCATTTTTTTTCTTTCAAGAGGCAAGATTGGGATGCATTCTCTCAATGAATGACTTCCAATTTAAGCATTTTAGTTTTTCGAGTCATAATGGGAAGTCCAATGTAATGGAGAGAGAGAGAGAGAGAGAGAGAGAGAGAGAGAGAGAGAGAGAGAGAGAGAGAGAGAGAGAGAGAGAGAGAGAGAGAGAGAGATGTCTTGTTTAAGAACTTTAAAATTAATGATGGATAATTTCTCCTAATTTATCTTCTACCCTAAGACTCTTTTATAATAGAAAATGATACTTTTGAGGTTCCTGATTTGACTAATGGTAGGTTGACAAAGAAAAAATTCGTGATTCATTTGCATATAACAAATGACAAACTAAAGATGAATTTTTGCCCACACTAATTCCTTTGAACATATGACAATCAACTACCTTTGAAACAATCAATATAGGCATTGATATCAAAGTTACTACTAGAATGCTTTTATAAAATAATACCATTAAAAATTAATTAAATATTCAATTCACTGAGGTTTAACTTTACTTTTTACAACAAAGAATTATGAACCAAACCATCCAAAACCTATTTTCCTAATTTTGAAATCTACATCAAATCTCCCCAATAAGGAGGAAAGTATCACCTTAAACCTCTGACGAAGCATTATAATGAGAGGCTCTTGGTTGTCTTCAACCAACTACACTAGAAGACTTTAGGCTTATTAATGTTTAACTGCAAAATGATATTATAACAAACATTTTTTTCCTTTTCCTCTAAGGACTACTAAACATGCACACCTTTATAAGGTATGTCCTTAAAAGTCCCCAGCTTACGATGAGCAACCCGTCATCTTAGTGCTTCAACTTTAGATGTTTAGCTGTTCAAAAAGAATTGAATGATTCTAGCATCTTAATAGTTGTACTTTATATTGACAATAATCTAAATTCTTACTAAACATTGGTCTCATGATACTAGAATTTTCAGCCATTGTATTTTTTGTTCATGAGATAGTGAAAGTAGGGGCAATGCATCATATCATCCAAAGGCTGTGATAGCATGCACTTCTAAGAACATACATTATCATGTGTCTCCATCTAGCATTTCTCTTGGCCTTTATCCTTTTAGTCAGTGGAATGCCAAGTTGAAAGCGCAAGACTTTGCCTAAAGGAGCCTACATGTGAATGATAAGACTAGTTTAAGTGTGATATCTAGTAAAAGAAAAACAAAAATATTTGATTACTGTAAAATGCTAAAAATTGTCTTTTTTGTCATTAAATTTTTATTTTTATTTCTACAATTTTTCTAAACCCTCCATCTTTTGTGATCAAAAGTACAACTTTGGGATGTAAGAATACAAGAAATCATATGCACAGGTGATTATTCAATGGTGGGACCTTTCTTTGAGTCCAAGTGCTTATATGACGTTTTTGGTTTAGCATTCCTCTTCAGTTTTGGCAATGAACAGTTTCTCTTTTATCTTTACATTTAAAAAAGTGCAGGCCCAGAGCACCAAGCTCCCACATATGCAAGGTTCGGGGGGAAAGGGCAGACCACAAGGGTCAATAGTACACAGCCTTACCTTGCATTTTACAAGAGGCTGTTTCCATGCCTTGAACTAGTCACCTCAAAGTCACACGACGACAACTCTACTATTGCACAAAGACACAATAAATTTGTACACACATGCCAGTCATTATTCTACTCAACATTAGTTTGATCGCATCTTTATAAAGATTCTACAATCCTCGCTACATTTGACCCCAATTCCTTTACAAAAGGCAAGGTTCCTTGTAATTGTAAGCTTCTAAAAATCAGTCAAAAGAAAACACCGAAAGAGAAGAAAAGGCACAATAAAAAACAGAGAGAAGGAAAGGTGGTGAAATTTGAAAAACCAGGAAACCAGCTCCACAATACCCAATCGGCAAACCTCAAAATCCGGGCAGCCCCTTCACACGAGACAAAACATTCAAACACGTCCCCTCGATACCCTAAAAGCTTTGACAGGGCTTTGGGTCACGAAGAACTTGGTTCCCAATCTTCATAAGATATAAGCTAAGTGCAAAGAGGATCCATCTATTAAATGATCTAAACCATTTATCTGTCACTTTCTAGCCCTTGATTTGTGGAAGCATATATCACTGGTGAATATTGAACTTGCTTTTTACTTTCTAACAATCCCTTTAAAGATCTCAAACTGGAGGGTGCAAATTATTGGATTTATTTGAAAGTATGGCCCCACCTTGTACACTTGCCAAACTCATATCGTTTTGCAGGAACGCTGGTTACTCACCGTTTAACTTATAAAATTACTAAATCCATGCAAGAGAAGCCACTGGTGGTATGCATGTGAAAGAGTGGAACTCCACCACACCCACCCCTTTTTGTCCCGGTAATGTGGATTAGCTTTGACCCTTCTTTTTAACACATCTTTTCATATCATGTTCTTGTGCTTAGGGAATTGAAGATTCATGGTATTTAGAAAAGACACATCAAATTCTATTCCCACTTGATTTTCCTATCTACTTTCATGAATCAAAGGAACTTTTGTCTTTTTGTTTTGTCCTTTAGGTTTTGAGGTACCATGTAGCGTTCTGCTCTACAAACTAATACGAGTGTTTCCGTTTTTTTACTTGCGCACGTTGTACTGTTCAAGTTGATTTGTTGCTCTTAGAGAAGGTTATGCAAGCAGCATCTGAAAGATATGCCCACTGAAATAAGCCACTATATAAGCTAAAGTTCAATTACTCAATAGCTCATCTAATGAATGTGAACTTAGTTCCATGTTACCAAGGTTAACAAAGTGTTTAACTTGTAAAAGTGGGGAGACACCCTCACTAGAACCCCCATGGATTGCGTGGCATTACCGATTCCGTATTGACATGTAGGATTTCCAAGTGACAAGTTTGTTTACCGATATCTTATCCTTTTATGGCACGTGTTGCGTCTAAAAGACAGTGCCATGTAAGACAGGGTTTCTAAGTGCTGAGCATTTCTCTCTGTCCGGCGTGCCATCTATCACATGGTGCCACATTACTTGGACCAGTGTCATAAGGGTGGGTAATAGGCTTGCGTGGCATGTTGAGTCATGCAATGCCATAGAAAGCCTAGGTCTAAGTAGTCTCATTTTTGCCAAAGAGAAGCACTTACAGTGAACATTTACAAGGAGTATTGTGAACATGATTTTGGTCTAGCTAGAACATGATTACAACGCCTAGGAGGCCTGTTTGTTTATTTAAAGTTCACAATGTACAACATGAGATGGTACCATCGTGGGACCCTTACCCTTGTGCATGCCTTCTCCCCACCTTGATATGTGATTAATTCTTAGTGCTCTACTTAAATATATACTGCTTGTCATGAAAATCCAAATGGGGACAATCAATAGGCAATTGATACCAAATCCCAGTCAAATAAACATTGATAAATGGCCTTAGAGCTACATATGTATATTGAATAAACTACAACGTATAGAGTACTATATCCGTTGATAGATGAAAGGTGTATTAAAAACTCCAAAACTTCTTTAGGAAACATTTTCCATTACTCATCTTTTCATGAGATTTGGACGGTAGGAAAGCCCATCTTGCATCACTTTCTTGGGCCTCACTTTCTAAACCATCAGAGTAAGGGTGTATGCTAGGTTTTCACCTCATTAGATTATTCATGCTCATTGGATTGCCTAGACTAGCTTCAATTTCTTTATTTATTCAATATCAAACTAGAGAGGCTCCTGGTTATAGAAAATTGTACCCAGATTGCTTGCACATGGAGAAAGAGAAGTTCATGTAGTAGGTTCATGTTCACGTTGGGTATTGTGGTGGTGTCCAAAAGATACCATCCCAATGTGATTCCATCATATGTTCCAGGGACCCACTTTGGCCAAACATAATTAGAAGGAAGATTATAGTGACTTTGACTAAATGAGATTGTGAAATTTGATCTGTAGAAAATTATCCATGCACTAGAATGATAGGAAACTATTCCTAACACCCTGCTTCAACAGTACTGGACACATACACATATATATATATATGAGAAAAGGAAATCATGCATAACTACAGCATGTAACATATACAAAGGACAATTGCAGATATGTGGCATCGTTTCCAGTAAGATATTTGCACTTAGTTTTGAATACATTTCGTGACAGAGATAGTTAAACCTTCCTAAACATAGCTGACGTCACATCCAGCAAAATATTTATCTCGTCGCTTATGAGAGACTCGATATCAAGTTTAGTCAAACAGATTTCTCCTTTATTCTTTCTTGATTCTAAGTAGGTTAAGCAGTGATTTTCCCGTGATCTACCTAATACAATTAGACTTAAGTGACAAACATAGATGACTTTGGTCTCACCCCTCCGTGACAAGTTCAGTTTCTAGCTCACAGGACACATCACTTTAATGTCATGTGACTCTCTCTCTCTCTCTCTCTCTCTTGAGGACTTCAAGTAACTAGATATTGATGTCCTTAAAGGAGTATAACAAACAATCAAAGGAGAAAGCACCACTGCCAACTAATTCCTCTTCCTCTTCTTTCCCATCTTCTTCTTATCTGTTTCTGCATCCAAGTGCACACGTGTGAAACTTATTAGGAACGATTGACTAAGATGCTTCTAGACAAACTCAAAGAGACAGATATCATAGACAAAGTCACAATAATTACACACAAAGCTGCGATAAAGGAGGAAAGTCCAAATCCCAATGAAACTTAAAATGCACCCCCTAGTTAAGTATTACTTGTCGCCTCGGAAGTCTAACCAGCGCCTCCACGTATTGCCAACTTGGGAAAAATAAAATTCCTTTCTTAGGTGTCAAGGATGATCACTCAAACCTCATCCCAACTCACTAGTTCGTCCATCCTTGATGATAAAAGAAATAGAAGCTAAGAACTTTAACCAAGCATATTGAGTCGACAAAGAAGCGAGAATTTACCAAGGAAAAAACAAAAAAGTTAGAAAAAAGGTCTAGACCTTGACTCTAACATCTTCTCCATACTCTTAGCGTCTCTTAACAAAGTTCTTGCACAAGGCTAGCTTCTCCCGGAACTCCTCATTCATTTGAAGTTTAGGTTGTTTAGCTGGAGTAGGCATCCCCAATTCCCGGCATTGGACTTAATGATTCATTTTTCCCAAGCTTATAATCAGACCATCGTGTTTGGATGGAGGATAAAATCATTATAAGCCTTTACTAAAATTAAATCTTCCAGAAGAAAGTCTTTTCCTTGTATTATTATGTCCATCACAGTAGATGTTGGTTTGCATTAAGAACATCATTATCTTGGAATTCTATCAGCTATTTGGTTGAGACTTTTGGTATACCAAAATAGCATGTATACTTAAAGCCTACTTAAAATTTATCTTCTTATAGGTGTACATGCTTTTGAGAGGGAGAAGAAGTCTATGCTATTTTTTATGGGTCAGTGCAGCATTGGTCTATAGATCTAAGCTATTCATTTGTTTGCAATGGATTAAATAGGCTAGAGATCAAGTTTTATATTCATTGGATTCTTTTAGCCTATGGTTTCATGATCAAAAAATAGTGAGCACCCATTTTGATTAATTATTTTAAGGATCCAAAAGAAGTAATTAGTTTCTTCCAAATGCATTGATCTACACTAAGTACCTATTTTTGTTACAAAGAACATGATGAATGGTTTGATCTAAAAAAAAATTGATCATACCTAAAGAAACAAGGCAAGGACTTCTTGTTGTTCTCTAAGGCGTGTATACCAACCGGACTCCAAGTAATGTATAAGAGCTGTCAATGATGGGGAAGAACTTTCAAAAAAAAAAAAAAAAGGAAAAATAAAATACAAGGGATAAAATAGCACTTGAGAACAAAGAAATTTGATTTCTTATCCAAGTTTTTCTTTGGTGATCAACTTTTAAGGATAGAAAACCTAGGTTGAAAATTCATGAGATTTCATGAACCCTGATTTTTGAATATTTTATCCTCAATATCTAATCCATGTTATAATGATGGCTAGCTATTTCTGTGTCAAAAATTTCCTAGCTGGCAACCTCCTATGGCATGCTTTCAGCATGTGAATAAGGAAATTAAAGCATTGATTTTCCCATTGATAAACTTTGTAGGGCTGCATTGCCACAACAACCTTCTATACTATGTAAATTTTGTTGAGGAAGGTGGTGTTTGATATGCTTTCATGTTAACGTGATTAGATTGTATTCATCACCTGAGTAAGATTTACAAAACATGATCTTCCATCAATTTCATGTGAAATAAACAAGACCTATTATACAAAAATCAATTTCTATGGTAATGTGATTGATGGACCTCATCATTGACCCTTTTGGTCAAGGTCCACCTGATTTTTCCCACTCTATTTAAGTAGATAGTACTTAGTATTGAATTCCAAAAAAAAAAAGACATGCCTATGATCCCTCCCACATGCACCCCAATAGTCCTCTTTCTTCACCTTCTTGTCCATTTTCCCTAGAACAAGTACCTAAATCCTTGCTGATAAACAAAGAAATTATTTATCTCCATGAGCATGAAAAACAAAAAGGAAACATTTGGCTTTGAGAGAACGAAGGCTTGTGGAACTTATCATTGATTAGGCTCTAATTGGAGGCACATGGATGGGCCCTAATACTGCTAAAGTAATATGATCTAGTACTCAAATTTTCATATAAATATCACTTGCACTTCATGTCTCACAAATTTATTTGACAAACTTCTAACTTTACAAAGCCCCTCATTGCATTCTTTTGTATGGGTTCTAGTCAAAAGGATCATAATCATCCATTATCATTATCCTATATCACATCAACACTATCTTTTGCCTATTCCTCTTAGAAAAATGTAGATTTAGACTTTGCCTTAGAAAACTATAGATTAAGAGAACTTTTTTTGATGCAGGGGTCAACATTATTACGAAATAAGGAACTTAATTAGCACAAAAACCATATCTATCATTAGGGCTAAAGCAAATCATTTTGATAAGGGTAGAAGGAATGAGAAATGAGCCAAATATCTAACCCAATCTAGAAATTGCTTATTGAGTTTTGCTTGTAAAGAATTTCCAGCCATACCAAGAGGGGCCCCAAGCAGCTAGGCATGGACCAATGTCACAATCTAATAGTGTTTTATTGTGAAAAGGTCAATTGACTTCTATAAATATACCATTTTCCTCATACACAATTGAGAGAGGAATATAAAAATCAACTCGGAATATAGAGAAACTAAGGACATGTTGATTTTCTACTGAGGCATGTTAGACATATAAATATTGTTGACCCACTTCCTGAGGTTGTGAGTTCAAATATTGATGCCCCCAAAATTAATTATTTGCATGCAAGATCCCAAAAAGAAGCTATCCACATGAAGGGATGTTAGATATATAAACATTTTTAGCCCACTTCTTATTAGCTTAAGGTTTTAAGTCAAATGGCAATCTAACAATGCTAACTTACATATCAGAAGAGAACTAGATTAAGAAAGGAGAAGGCTATCTAACAATGCTTATTCAGAAGTAACTAAAGTTCTCTCATTCATCCTATTAGAAATATAAATATTGTTCGCCCATTTCCCATAATCTTAAACTTTTAGGTCGAGTGGTAATCCAACAAGGTATTACTGAATGAGAGGTCATGAGTTCAAATCTTGAGCCCTCCATTTATCAAATCTATATGTAAGAACCTAAAAGGAGCATTCCACAAGAAGGGTGTATTAGAGATGTAAATATTGTCGTCCCACTTCCTATTAGCTTAAGATTTTTGGAAAAAAATAAAGCAAGATGCTATCAAAGCCTTGTTGAGTGAGAGGTCAGGAGTTCAAATTTGGGACCTACCATTTTTCAAATCCACCTGCATGCCCCCAAAATGAGCCCTCCATGTGAGGGGGTGTTTTATAGATATAAATGTTGTTGGCAATATTTCCTATCAACTTAAGCTTTTAGGTGAAATGATAACCCAACATATCCAACTATTATTAAGGAATTCCCTTAGTCAAACATAAACATGTGTGAGTTGACAAAACTATAATTTGGTTAAATTTTCATCCATGTTAGAATCTCGCCCATAGAGTTCACCAAAAACCCATTTGACTTATTGTAGAGTTATAAGACAATACAAACAAAGAGAGAAGGAATAATGAATACACACAATAATACAACAAATTTACAAGGTTCGTCAATGTGCTTGCATTAACAGAAGTGCTCAAGAAATATCTTCTAAATAACTATTTTGTACAAGAATCAGATATTAGCCCTCTACAGGACTCCAAAAAGTGCTACTAAGTGTTCAATACCCCCTTTACTATACCTATAGAATACAAGGCATCTAGCAAAACACATAGCATATGAGATGGTAAGGATACATGGTTACTCACATCTGAATCTGAGCCTTATGGAAGTAGTCCAATGCAAATGACATGTTTCTTTAGTTTGGCTATTTGTTGATCAAATGACTTTCTAATTGTCAAATAATCCTATAGCAAATGAGGGATGCTAAAGCAAAGTGCTCAACTTTTGCATGAAGGAACCCATCTTCGGTGGTCTAACCCTAGCTAAATGAAAATGACATGTCTATATATTTTTGTTATTTATTGCAAAGATCAAATGCCTTTTTGATTTTCAAATATTCCTATAACTAAATGAGAAATACTTAACCAAAGAACTCCACTTTTGGCCAATAAAATGCTACTGCAATTGGTCATGGACAACTCAGCATCTATCTTAGAATACACTTGGTAATAGGTGTAGATTGTTGCTTTCCCCTTTGGTTAGGAAATAAATTTAGGACACACACACAGATGTGCTTTGTAATTTTTTGCTAAGAAAAAGCCTTCCATTTTTGCAAGAAGGACCCCACCTTTCGATGATTTAACCCTTTTATCTAATTATGTCTACTTTGGATGTGTAGTAGCCATTTAAAAGTTATGATTTGAAGATTCTAGATTATGAATAGTTCCACCTCGGAAAATTAGAATTTTATCAAACAATAGTTTAAATTCAATAGCAAAGGATATAGTTTTTAAGACATTGGATTCAATAAAACCTTGTATTCTTTTGATAGGAGATATCCAAGGTAAGAGCAATAAGATAAGTTGGTCAATCATCAATGATAGGCCTTTCACACAAGACTTTGGCAAGAATTTGTTTAAGCACTTTGTTTACTATTCCCATAGCAAAATACATCACACTTAAGGTATGTTTGGATGCTCAATATTGTGTAATATTTTCTTATAAAAAATTAATCATGTCATTTATTGATCTTCCCAAAATTCACTCAATTCAATTTTACCGTGCTATATGCTTTTGGTTGCAATTTGACTTCAAAAATAATTATTATTCAAAAAAAAGTAATTTATTTGACCAAGAAAATAAATTACTCACAAACATTACACTAAGATTCATTTGATTTAGCTTTGCAGCCTACATCCATAATTGTGATCTAATCTTTTTCTCTATTAGAAAATAGAGAAAACAATAAAATATGTCCATTTAGGTGTAATTGTAGAAACCCAAACCTGAAATTCCTTTATAGACCCTTCTCTTCATCTCTCCCATAAATCCTTAAGAAGAATTCTAGCCTAAAGCCAAAAATCTTGATCTTATAAGAACATTAACTAGAATATGAAAGACTTGGTTCTAGATCCTTCCTTTTCTTATTCTTTACAAATATTTTTTTATTTTTCTTTATTAATTTCATTTGGTATAAGAGAAGAATTATGAAGAAAATTACTCACACCCACTCTAAAATCTATTAGTCAGTCAACGGGGAAAGTAGTAGCTCAAACCTACCAATAAGCTTATTGTGGGGGAGCAGCCAAGTTCTCTTTAGTAAAAAATTGATATATAAATGATTTAATATCATTTTCCTTAAAATTATTACTAATAAAGGCAAGTGCACATGCATGAGAGAGAGAGAGAGAGAGAGAGAGAGAGAGAGAGAGAGAGAGAGAGAGAGAGAGAGATTTAAGTAGTTATTATTGACATCAAAGGAAAGATTAGAGCGACAAGTGCAGGAGGAATGTGATGACTCTTGGCCAAAAAGAGTGCCTATGAAATTTAGATCACTTCAATTTGTTGAGAGTAGAAAATCCTTTGGGAATATTGATTATAATATGTAAAAACTCTACAAGGAACTAAAACATAGTCAGCTAAAGCAAGGGCACAATGGACAGAAGAAAAAAGAAACTCTCATATTCAAATTCTCTATTTCCCTCTATTAAGTACCATTGATTCCTTTTTTTTTTTTTAAAGCCAGATGTCATATGCAATCACTACACTATATACATAATGCAGAAAATAAGCATTCTATTAACTAATACTTTTAAAAATAAATAGGATCCTTTCAGTAGTTCACTTACATAGCCTCAATGTGTTTATTACATAACATGTCCAAAACTGCACTCCAACTATCTAACTCCATATTACAGAATGTGGGCATACAATCCAACAACTAACTATGTAATACAACATGTAAGCACACAATTTAAGACAACTCCATATATACCCTTACTCAATTGTAGTATTGTCGGTATCCTTAAGCTATATCCTTCCAAGTCTATTTGTCTGTATCTGAGATATTGTAAACAACAAACATTTACAATATCTTAACAAATTCAATACATAAAGAAATCCTAAATTCATTAGGCGCATCAATATCAAAATTTCTAGATCTCATGAAATAATTCCATTATCATTAGCCACATTTATAGAATAAGCATATTAGGTGATTTCTCATGTGAGAATTTTTATAACATTTTCCCACAAAGAATTATTATATAATCATACTACATCAATTGCAAATTATTAGGATCTATTAATATATGAATATCATATACCATATTATAGAATTTTCAGACCTAAATTGGGTCCATATCCATGCCCTTTTTCCCTTCTGGGCTTATGACAGTCTTCCCTCCATTAGTGTACACATATAGTCACTACTAGTATCATAATCATCTAGCCCTTGGCTGGTAAATAGTACACACATAAATATATTGTTTCTACTAGCTCATCAGTCTATTGCCCTACGTTAGGGAGCTTTCTCCACTAGCCCGTTAGCCTCATCAGACCTGCCTCAGGGAAACATCAATAATACACATCTCACTTCCTCTAGCCCATCAGTCTATAGGCCCACCTCAGGGAGCATTCTCCACTAGCCCATTAGCCTCATCAGACCCGCCTTAGGGAAGTGCCTCCACTAGCCTGTTAGCCCGTAGGCCCACCTCAGGGAGGTATCTCCACTAGCCTATTAGTCTCTCAACCTACCTCAGGGAGCATCCTCCACTAGCCCGTCAGTCCGTAGGCCCACCTCAGGGAGATTTCCATACTCATAACAATCATATCATGCTATAATATTCCTATATATATTCTTATATATCTCTCTCTATGTATGTGTCATAAAATATCCACAATTCCTCTTAGAGGAAAATCCTTCATCAAGGATATGAATTTATTCCTTTTAATTTGTCCATAATAATCAACAAGATGCATAGTAATCATATTCCATTTCAAATACAATTCATAATACATAACCCAAACATTTTTCAGATAAATTTTAGACCGTAATTCCTATTTAGGCAGTTTAAATCACTAATTCATAATATTTTCATTAATTGGACAAAATTTAATGTATGAATTTCACAACAAAACTATGATCATGTATGAAATATAGATCTTAAGATGGTAGAAAAATATGTACTCTTAAAATTCCACTTACCTCGAATGGAGATCTTCAGGTTCACAAATGCAATAATATATTTAATATTGTATGTGCTCCTATTTAGTCACACCTCTGTAACAATACAAACACACGTTCAGACATATAATTCTAGGACTTCTCCTAGCTTTTTCAGTATGAAAGCTTCTCTAAGTTGGTCCCTAGCACTAGTCATCACAAGGTGAAGTGACAATGCTTATTATTGTGCTAGGGGCATTTTATTAATCAAATGCAAGAAATAGTATCTGATCATTCTCTAATCTGCTGTTCACCCTTTCCATTTGAAATCTAATGGTCATGAGTGGTATCCGAATCCACATCAATATTTTGATGCTTTTAATGATGGAATTAGGGTTTGATTTCATGGATAGTTGTCTAGGCTGAACTTCCATCAAATTAGATAGTCAAAGCAGCCTTCTTAAGATGATCCTATGGCTGACATTAATTGAAAATTGTTGGATCTATCTATTACATATGATTTGATAGTTTGAATCCATTAAATTTGGTTCTTCTAAGGCTGTACATGTGCGATCTAGGTTCTAATCAATCTTAGATCATTTAAAATTACAAAATTTACAAATGTATGGTTTAATAGTTGAATTCTATTACAATTCAATGGTCGAATCTCCTCCATCTAATCTTAGATGGGTGATCTAAACTACTGTCAGTCTCTGCCCATAATCACGGATGAGATTGACAGCTAAATCCATGGTGGATCAGGGCTTAGGAGTTGGATCGCCACCTTTATGGGTTGATTCAAGGCTTAGATCATCTTTACGGGTTGATTTAAGGCCCGAATCATCCCTGTCCGAGTTCTAGATGGGTGATCAGAGCTCAAATAGGGTGATCAGCATCACCACTGATCATGTCCTTTGATTAGGGACATGGTTGTGTGTTTGATCTGGCCATTTGGGTTGGATTTTTCACCCTATAGCTAACAAAACCTTAGCTTCTCTACCGTACAACCAGATTTAATCACAAAAATAGAGAAATGCTAGAAAACTAGCCTTTGTGGTGTCCACAACCTTTGATTGTCGCTGGAGAAGATGAGGTTTGACACTTTTTCGACAACGGTCCACATGCATGCTTCTGTCTCCTTTAGTGCTGGTGTTGTTTCTCCCTTGATGAAGATGGAACCACAAGGTTTTTGCTCCTTGGGTTGTGGAGTGCTGATTGGATGGTTGGATCTCCGATAGGAGCTACCATTGTAGCCGGTGAACTCTGTTTCATCGGTGACAGTGGATTTCTCCTCCAACAACAAAACCTAGATTTTTCGGCTTCAGGGAACTCTAACGGTCACAATGTGTTTTTCCTGGAAAACTGGGGAAGAACAAACCTGTGAGGGCTATATGGGTGCCTCAAAGCAGAAAATATTGTGACTGTTGGAATCCCGGGGTGTTATAATTATGCCCTTGAGATAGCCTATTTACCTATGCACTTCTTAACCTCTATGCATGAACCCATGCCCACTTTTCATTGCACCTGGGTTCTAATACAATGCATCGCTTCTGAGGGAATGCTCTAGCAGCCCTTTCCCATTTTCCACAACCCAGGATCCAATGTAGCACGTTGCTTCTCAGGGAATGCCCTAGCAACCCTTACCCATTTTTCACTACACCCCGCATCAGATGTAGTGTGTTGCTTATCAAGGATGACCTAGCTTGGGGGAATGTTAATTTTCAATTCATGTCATGTTTGGGTTGCCAAACTTTAAAGAAGTTAGAGATGATTTTAATTATCTTCTCTTCTTACTCACAAACTAATATACAAATGCATATTCATTTACAAGTATGAAAAAAATAACAAAATCAACATCATCTTCAACTTCTTCCTTGCCATCCAGCACCTGATGCAAGACCCTCCTCCTTTTTCATCTAGACTTGGGACTCTATGAAAAGTATTTCCAAAGTATTACTAGTGCTAGGAGATTTAGGGGCAAGAATTTAGAATTAGATACCTTAAAGTGCATTGGCACGAGGATTAGCAAAGAAAAAGCCTTATTTAGCATAAACCCTAATAAGCCCCAGGATTTGATGGGTTCATTGCTTTCTTTTATAATAAAAAAAAAACTTAGATTAAATTGGGTTGGAAGTTCAAGACATGGGGTGTGGATGTGATTGGACCAATTAAGGTAAAGTTGTACCGCAACCACAGATACATATTGGCTGTTGTTCACACTCAAACAAAGGGTTTCCTAACTAAAAAGAGTTAGTCTAGCCTATATAACCATGCATTAAGAAAACTAAGATAGATCAAGACCTCAAACAATAGCGCACTAATAAAGACACAAGACTGAGCCTAATGGAACTATGAAACCTGAAAGTTGACCCACCGACATAGAGGGCTACCTATGAAGGAGGAGATTGGCTTATAGTTAGTGATGCTTTTCAATAAGAATTGGTCTCACATGAAATCAACAAAAACTTCATGGCTCTCATCCCTAAAATGGAGAACTTAAAAAGTATTCATAAATCTTGCCCTATTAGCCTTGGTAATGTATTGTATAAGACTAATATAAAGGTCAACATTAATAGGCTAAAACTCTCTCTAAATAAAATGATAAACAAAAATTAAAGTGTCTTTATACCAAGGAGATAAACTTGAGATACCATCTTGATCCACCATAAAGTGTTAACTTGCTTCACAAAAACAGCAATGAAAAAAAAAAAAAAGTCTAACAAGATAGATATAACAAAGGCTTATGACAGTAAAAGTTAAAACTTCTTGAGAGCTACATTGAAAGCCTTCGCTTTCCTTGAAAATTGGATCATACTTTGGATGAATTGTGTCACTACTCCTTAAATGTCTATTATGGTTAGTGGATATGAATCAACTAGTCCAGACTAGATAGAGATCTTAATCATGAAAATCCATTATCAATTTTCCTCTTTGTGCTTTGTGCTCAAGTTGGTTTAGACATCATAAGAAACACGTTGAGGTTAACTTCTACAATCCCATGGTCATTTGTAGGGAAAACAAGAAAATCTCCAAGATCTTCTTTGCTGTTGATCCTCTCCTTTTTAGAAAGGTTACATTTGGTAATTCAATCATCATTAAATTTATTTTCCAGAACATTGAGCTTGACTTTAATCTTTGCATAAGCCTAACAAATCTTCCCTTGAATTCTCTAAAAACATTTTTAAAACTTGTGTTAGGGTTTTAAGAAACATTCTTCATGGTAAAAATATCCTTTGAAAAATATCTTATCCTCCCCTCTTGCGACAGTTAAACAACTTTGACTCCAAACTAGAAACTTAATGTCATCTAAAGCTAGAAGAACAATCTTAGTCCTTATGTGATGGATGCATTTCCTCTATCAAAGGCTACTTTGAATAAATGCAAGTAGACACAAATTCCAACAAAGCAATGCACTTGATTAGTTTGAAGGAAGTATGTAAAGCAAAAGGCTTCAAAGGGCTAGAAATGAGAGATCCTAACATAATAAATCTTGGATGATTAAGATTTGATGAAGAATCATCAAAAACAATAGATCACTATGGGAACAACTCATGAGAGCAAGATATTTTTAAACACAAAATACATTATATGCTATTGTTCTAAAATAAATGATTCAGCAATTTGAAAAGCAATTAGATAAGAAAATCTTTGAACAAGAGATAATTTGGGCCATTAGTTGTGGTAAAAATGGCAGATTGGAGATTGGTAATTGGACTTCAAACTACAATTCATGTATGAATTTGATAGATTTTCACAAAATGAATTGAATGGAGTGGAAAATTTGTATGGTATATCTGTACTCGATATTTTACAATGGGATGCACAAAAATTATGGTGATCTTGTTTTAAAAATACCACAAGCACACAAGTCTATTTAAGTATAAATAGGCAAATACATATCAATCCTATGAGAACTCAATTTGAAAATCAAGTATTAAATGAAATCTAATTTAACTATCATAAGCTAGCCAAATAATGAGAACAATTGAAAAGATCTAATTAACTATCAATTACATTAAAAAGGAATAAATTCACAAAATTATAAAATCTAAGGTTTTGAAAACCACAACATTATCAATCACTAATATTCATATATAAGCATCACTGATTTAACGCAACACACATTAATATAATAACAATGAGATAATAACTTGGAAGATATGCATTAAAAGTCCAAAATCTTGTATTTTGTCAATTCTAATGATTTAATAACTTAAACTACATGTATCCAAAGCATAGCTTGTATTTTTTAAGATCACAACTATCTAAAATCCATATATTAAGTTAATTAATATACAAGAATCAATCCCTAAACTATGAAAAACATCTTATGATTCCCATGAAAAGAGCACTATTATGTATGCTAAATTAAATGGTAAAGCACAATAATTGATAATTTGTTATTTTTTAAATTTAATGATCACTCAAACATTAATAAATCACTAGTTTAATGAGGCCTCATCATCACCATAAATGAATGATTTAGCTACTCATAATTAACATGATAAAAACACTCAAGTCTAGCCAAAAACATGTCCTAAATAGCAAAAAAAATCATGAAAAAAAATCACCTAAATATAACCCATAAATATTAGTATTTGAAGATATAAAATAAGCATGAAATAAGAAAAATATGTCCAAAAATTAATGGAAAAATGTCCTATAAATAATGAAAGTCTAGCTTAAAATTATCACAAAATAACTTGGAAAAAAATTCTTAATCTAGTTTAGGTTAGTAAGGTTTTTAACCGTGCTTAGGATAGTTGAAAAACTATCCTAAGGTGACTAAAATCTTAGCTAAATTCTAATTGATCTTAGCATAAAATTAACTTAAAATATAGGCTAAAATAAACAATTAAACTATGACTAAGTATGAAATTAATTCCTGAACTAAAATAGAATAAAATAACCAAATTAAAGGTAACACATGAAAATAAAATCATAATTAAAAGCTAAAATGAAACACTTATAATCATAGCATCTAAAACAAACCAAAATAAAGTAAGCATTCAAACATTAACTCACAAGATAAATAAGAGATGAATAAACTTTATTGAATAAAATCCTAAATCCTTGCAATACCATTATGAAAATAAACAAAAGTTAAAGAAAAATTTCCCTTGATGGATTGAAGATGAACACCAAAAGATCTCCTCAATGTGTCATGCACCAATAAACCTCTTAGAATTCTCTCGTCACCTAGTCAATACAATACAATAGCTTCCTCCTTCAAACCCAGACCAAGCAAAGCTCTCTATCTTGTTGTGTCACTCACCAAGGAGAAGAGCAAACCGAAACTAGCCACAATCCTATGGAAAAGCATGCCAGCCCAAGAGAGAGAGAGAGAGAGAGAGAGAGAGAGAGAGAGAGAGAGAGAGAGAGAGAGAGAGAGAGAGAGAGAATCCATCACTTATCCCTCAAAGAAACATGTCTAAAACTCTCCCAAAACTCCTCTTTCTTCTTCACCAAAGTGCAAAACACATTCAGCCCAACCTTTCTCCCAAAACACATCCTAACTCCCTTCTCTCTTTTTCTCCAAAAGTCAAAATGTTAAGCCAATGAATCCTCCCTAAATCAGACATTTAAAACTC
The DNA here is from genome assembly GCA_035236585.1 of Warburgia ugandensis. Lineage (NCBI taxonomy): Eukaryota > Viridiplantae > Streptophyta > Magnoliopsida > Canellales > Canellaceae > Warburgia > Warburgia ugandensis. The sequence goes on from CP141130.1 coordinate 63,332,292, forward strand.
TTTTTATTTCTCTCTTCTCCCACTTGATTAGGAGGCTTCCCTTGTTTTATGCTCTCATTGGTCTACCTCATAACTTAGATCTTACAATTTCTCAAAATCCCATCACCAACATGTCCAACTTCACACCCCCTTGAGTCTCTTTCCTACCTACCCAAGATTTTCTTCCTAATAATCCTTACTCTTAGTCAATCATCTTCCAAGTAGAAAATTCTAGATTTGGTAGCTTAGGAGAGCACTAATATGCATCCAATCTTGGCCACTAAATCATCCATTGCTTGATTATTCTCAGCCATAGATTCCCCTAATTTTCAAGCTCCAAAGTTGAATAAATTTTTCCTTTTTTTCTATAACGGGAAACACATTTTTCTCTTCCTACTTCTCCTCTTGGAAATCACATTTTCATTTCCAAAATATTAGGAAGAAGATGTGTAGACTTTGTGAAGAAGAGAAGAGTATTGATAATGAGAACATGTGGATCCTAGTTTTCATGGATTTTATAACTTCAAAAAGGGGTAAAAATGTGTGGCTTCTTTTGGATTTTGTATGGCTTTATGCTAAAGCTTTAATAGACTGGGGACTACATACATGTATGCATGTAATATCTTATTACCTTTGCTTTTGATAACTACAACCCAGCTTGCATAGATAAAGGTGGTCACATGCATAAGGTTTTTGATTGTTCTAAAAGCGATATGGATAGCTTCACTGCTCTTTGAACTCTTTCACTCCTGATTTTCAAAATGTAGGCCTATGGTTTTGTTCGAACGACAGACTAACTTCTTTTTTAGGGTTCTAAAACACCAAAAATGATCAATTTGCCCCTTTCATATCTAATCTTGTAAATACAAAATAAATCTTAATTAGTGATAAATTGAGTGGTAAAAAGGTGCATAAATGCCATTTCTAAGGGTATTATTTGTAATAATTATATGTATATCATGTAGCAAGATGGAGAAGTGAAATAACTATGAATATCTTAAGGATAAGGCTAAGTCAATAGGAAGATGATGAAATAAGGTGGGCAATGGAACCCCATAGAGAGTGTAGTCTTAAATTAGGTTACCATTTGATGAGATATGGTCCTAATGTTAGTGCTGGATTATGGAAGAATATCTTGAGGATAAAATGTAAACCAAAAGTGAAGGATTTTCTTTGAATGGAAGCTTATGAGAGATCACCAAAAAGAACTACTCTCTAATGGCTAATTGCCCAGGTGTAACCATGAGATGGAAACGATCCATGCTCAATCATGGCCTATCCTAAATTGGGCATTTCAAAGTGTTGTCTTTCAAAGCAATATGCTTTTAGAAACCATTACCAAATACTTAGAGAAAGCCCCAAAAAAGATGAGAATGAGAAACTTAGCATTAAATGCATGTCATTACCTAGCATGGTCAATTTGGTAGGATAGAAATGATATGGTGTTTAAAAATATGAACATCAAAATAAAAGCATTAAAAATACATTATTTAAGTGACTTAGATATCAGATGAAGATGTAATCAACAAGGGTTATGTTAAAAAAGATATCCCAATTTTGATAAAGTTGAACAAGAAAAGCATAATGAAAATAACGGGTAAAATAATCTAGGTTAGATAGGGAACTTCCTCAAAAGGAAGATTCCTTCTAAACTTTGATGGAGCAGTTAGAGGAAATTCAAAGAAAGGTGTAGGTAGTGGTCCTGTTAGGGACTGGACAGGATTTTTATCATAGGTGTTGTTTATCTACACAAACAAACTAACAAATATGCAGAATGGATGGAATTGTTGCAAGTTTGTTACTATTATAAATATTTTCTGAACTTGATGTATAGTGGGACTCACAGCTGAATTTAAACTCCCCTTGGAAGCATAAGCTACTAACTTGGAAGGAAAAAAAAATTGAGGAAGGAAAGCAACCATTTGATGACGAGTTGGTCAACACCTTCGTCGGTCACATATGTAGGGATTGATATAGAGGACACTTTTGTTTGGTTTGCTAGTCCTCTTAACTTTATTTAGGAACTTTGTCTATAAGGCGGCAAAAAGAGGGGTGAATTGTACCCTAATCAATTTTAGAACTTTTCAAACTTTAAACAAAAGTTCCCCAACAAACAAGAACAATTTAAAATATGAAAAAATTGGTATAGGAGAAGCCAAACACAAGGTTTTTATAGTGGTTTTGCCAGCCAAATAAGGCATCTACTTACACTCTCTCAAAGTAATACCTACTTTGAGTTCCACTATATCCTTGAAAGATCTTATACCGCTAGCTGACACTATAATGGCTTATAAGAGAAGGAGTTGAGCATTTATAGCAAGCTTAGCCTTCTTACAAACATTTGGATGCCTATCCAAGAACAAGAGAGCTAGTGTCTAAAATTGTAAAGAGAATTTCTCTCTCAAAGTTAATATATAACTAGAAGGATTGAGAGAGAAGGATTTTACAATAGAGATGATTGGAAAGAATTAAAATAGTAAATGGATGTTCGAGTCTCCAATTCATAGTCTTCAAGTAGTAAATGTAACTTTATTTGCTTGCTTGGTAGTCAAAAGTTGTTCAAATGGATGTTTGAGTCTCCACTTCATAGTCTTCAAGCCAAAAGATTTGCTACATTCAAAATAGTAGTGGCTAGAGGGCAAGCAAAGCCATTTGAAATTTGAAATTCCAATTTAGGAGAGAAAGTTGGCATAAATTGACCTTAGCAGTTGATTATCAATGACTTAGAGAATTTTCCTATAAAAAGATTGGTGGTAGTCCATTAGGGAATGAAATAACATTTAGTTATCATGGAACAAAACCAACAATATCAGAAAAGTAAGTCACCATTTGACTTTTAGAATTATAGCAATCGATTAGTCATCTAAGACTTATTCTTTTTCTTCTAGAAAATCCTTGGCTGCTTATTAGGTGAAATAAGCAGTTGACTTTTGCCTAAGACTTGAATTTTTCTTGGAAATGTATCACCTTCATCTCTTTAAGCCTTCATTCACCTACATTTGATCTAGACCATGAAGGAAATACTCACCCATGCACTAATAAAGTTAGATCAACATGATTAACGTATTGTTATCATTATATTATCATTGGATTGTAAAAGCACTTACGTGCAAAAGCTTATGTAGTTTCCATCTTTTTCTTTAATGAACTTCTCCTTTCACCAAAAAAAGAGAGAAAAATAGAAGAGGCTTGAAGCAAAAAGGAAGTACTTATAGGAAAGTGAGTCTTTTTTTCTTTTATTCATGGTTTTGAAATCCATCCAACCAAGAAATTATATGTGTGTGTGTGTGTGTGTACACACACACATTCCAATATGCACTTAGTTTACCTCTATACAATTAGCAGCTACATTGGCTTCCTAAAATCATACATAAATTGAACAAATGGAGCCAACAAGTCATAGCACAACAGGTTGCAGACATCTTGGTGGCATCTCCTTTAAATTTGTTTGGTTATAGATTTGAGTCGCTACTTTTCCCTTTAGGCAAGATTAGATTTGGGTGAGTGTGTAAGTGTTGCTTCCTAATTCTTTGTTTGTACACAAGCACATACATAGACACGCAAAATGAGAAAAGCAAATAAAAACAAAAATATAAATAGAAAATATAAACAAACTAAAATGCACAAAGGAATGCATTATGGATGCACTTAGGAAGGACGCCATGTATAGTAGTATGCATAGGAAGATTAGAGAGGGTCATTTATCATGTTTCTTTGTTTGTAGTTGATACTGATGATGCCTTGATGTAGCCAACGGTGACTTTGTTTGGTTGTAATTTAGTTTTTTAATGAAATCTTCACTTAAGAAAAAGAAGAAGAAGATAGTTAACCATTAAAGGTATTGAAATACTTGCAAAAGATCAAGAACTTTTCTTAATATGAGACTAGAATTTTACAAACTAGTTTATGGTCAATTTTGAATTATGTGAATTATTATCTTTTGGATTTGAATTGGACAAAAGTTTACCTTGTTAAGATTGAAATCACAACCTCTTTAATCTATCCACTACTAACTACGAATCAATGTCTCTGGCTTCTTCTTCTTCATATCTGGGAGACGGCTCTAAGTTTCGACTTTTGAGAACCAAAGACAGAAAGAGAATCCTATGATTTTTACTTAGGAGATGACTACACTATGGGAGGCTAGTTTTTAACTCTCTCTCTCTCTCTCAAAAGAGAGAGAGAGAGAGAGAGAGAGAAGTGGAGTCCTCTCTAAGTCATTCTGAAGTAGGAAACATTTAACCTAGTTCGATTGCAATTAGGTTTTTAGGTGTGACCTTCTGAGAACTTTCTAAGTATGATATCTATCTACCTTTCCAATTAATAAACTACTTTTCTAAGGTTCTTAAGATCATATCGTAATTCTCTAATTATATTGTTATATTTCAATAAAAATAAAATATTACTTCTAATTTGCTTACAAAATTGTATTTATTCTAACCATCTCATGATAAATATCAAATTACTTGCAGGGTATAAGTTTCTAACAAGAGGCAACTTTCTGCTCTTATCTTAACATACTAAACTTCTATGAGGCTTCTTTTTGTGTCGTAGTAAATCTTATTTATGTAAACTAATAAAGACACAAAATTGAAAAACTAAAAACATTTTTCAATTACCTAGCGAGTTTACTGGGCTAATTACCCAATTTTTATCTGACATAATGCGGATCTCTCTCTCTCTCTCTCTCTCACTCACACACACACATATTATAAAAGAAAGGTAAGATCAATGGATATTGTAACCGTATCTATTATTCACACTAAAGTTACAAGTAAAGACCATTAAATTGTTATCGGTTGGAGAGTTCAATAGTGGATAATCACCAGTTATGCCAGGTTGGCTACATGCATGGGTTTATTATTGTCTTTTTAAATCTTCATTAGTAGGATTTACAAACAATAAACGACGTTCCACTCCCAGGCCATCAAGCTAGCTCCCACAGCGATACTGCGCCCTAATTTCTCGTGATACGAGGGTGAAGCCTAATTTGAATTTATTACCTCATAAATGTTGCACCAATGCTCACAACCTCACACCATCTTTGTATTGAAGAAAGTTGAAACTGAAGAAACGATATATGTCATTAGTGCTAATCATTAAAAAAATAAAATATGTAATCATTGATGCACATAATCTCAGTTGGAAAATATGGACGGCCAAAGTACAGTGGGTCCACTTTTCTCAATATTCCAAATCATTCTTTGGTAGGTCATGTTATACAAGTTTTGCACCTTCGGCTGATTGTAAGACTTTGATATGTGGAGTCTTAGTTGGTAAATCATAGACCATTGCTTTTCTTTTTCTAACCATAGGTATCATAGTTCAAGAACTTGAAAACTAGAGTCGACTAGATTTAACTGAAAAGTGGTGTTAGTTTAGTTAACTTGAAGCTACTTATGAATGAGTTGAAAATACTGTAGTGAAATTTTAAATAATATTTTTAGTTTTAATAATTCTTTTTTTTTTTAGTTTCAAACTTTCACTTTATATGCACGAAGACTTAGTAATATTTTATATGGTTTGGGTTCAGATTCCACAGAAAATAAAATATTTTTGTGATGTAGCGAGTCAAACTCATGAATTATTTGATTTGCCATCGAATTAAGTAATTTGAATGAGTTTCTTAAGTTAACTCGCAAGGTTTAGAATTACGATGGTTTAGAACTATGATCTGTATAATATACATGAACGGAGAATGCCGGGTCATAATTTGCCCCCGTGAATAGCTCCACCTCCACATAACATAGATGGGTCGGATCACTGAAAATAATGAGACCCACTTTTGCTTCTGCCAATGTCCTAGGATTATACACCGTAACTTATGATCGGTGACGTACATGTGGCCCAACCAAAAGAAAGTCTAAGTGCCGATTCAATGCATGCAGGCCTCGCCAAGTTACGTTAATTATGACTTTTCTGACGATTTTATAACTAACTTATCATTTCACTTCCATATGCCTCCACAGTTCAACCACAGGATTAACGATCGCCACTAGTAAATCGTAATCCTGCAATTAGATCCATGTAATACGTCCTTGCTAGAATTGCGGATCAGCCTCCTAGTGTCTCCATCGGTTTTACTGTGAGGGTCCATAAGTAATTAGGTACATTCAGCGTGTTTATCAATATTCATGCATGTAGATACAAATATGTGAGTCTTCTATTTGCAATGCATCTCGTGACTCTATGATTGGTTCCTTCAATTTAAATCTTCTCCTTCTTATAAAGATTTGCATATAAGTTTCATTATATCTTAGAAATACAAATGAACCACCAAAAGAAAGGTTTTCTTATTCCAAGTTATTTATTTTAGTTGGGAATAATCATAGATCAAGGCATGTGAAAGGGAATGGCACATGCTAATCATTCCCATTACAATCACTAATCATGCAATCAAATTTAAGATTTTGAGAAGACATGTTCTCTTCATTAGAAACTCTTTCTATGATAGAATCTTCATGACCTTCCCTACAAAAGACTAAAATGTCCTAATCCTATCAAGGGCTCTGGACGTGTGCCAAGCGAAATATTAAAGGTTAGTGATATGTAACATACTTTTTGGCAAATTTGGTTTTTAAAGAGATGTTTTTACTATTTTAAGTGGTCATTGAGCTGAAAAGAACCGTGACATGAGTGCATAGCACAAATATGCATAGCCAAAACCAAACTGGCAAATTTAATGGTCCTTTTGACACCTGACTAAGGCCTTCCAGTTTTAGTCATCCATTTTATGGGTCATATATAGGTTCCTTCACGAGCAGATAATTAATCCATCCTTTGCAATTAAAAACAAGTAGACATTTCATAATCGACTTGACGGTCTTTGATCAGGGTGGAAACCACAATCTTCTAATGGTCTGGATGTGCCAATAACGATCATGGAATTAATTTTTAAGATATTGGAACCACAATATCTCCCTTCAGAAACGTGGAAGCAAGTTTAAAATCACGTCCCAGTAATCCAAAAGTTGCCTATTACCCGAAAAGAGCATATGTATGGTAATGTGAGTAGATTGAGGGCAAACCAAGTAAAAGTTCAAGGGCTATATTATGCACTTTCTCCCTATTTAAACGGCAGCATGCAGCAGCCTTAAACAATACCCCCATTCAGAAAGAGAAGAGGAAGAAGACTCTCTCTCTCGCTTATCCCATAACCCTCTTCCAGTCACTATAACCCGTTCTTCTTCTGAATCTCTTCCTCTAACAGGGAAGAACCAAAGAATTGTTCCCTCTAGTGAGGTATTTCAAACCACTTCAGGTTTCCGGAATCAATTCTTCTGCTGATGCAAAAGAACCCAACACATTCTTTTTTCAAGGAACTCTTAGCATCCACGAAAACCCACCGTAAAATCTCTTTTCCTTATAATAGAGGATAGACCGTACTCCATTTTCTCTCTAACCAATTTCAACAACTCAAACAAGAACCAAACAGCTTCCAATTACCAAAACCAATTCTTCTCTTACACAGAACAATCCAATACAGAACTACTAAAGCACCCCAAAAGAACAAAAGATTCTCTTTGTCCATGGATTATAATCACCCAGCAAATTCGTCTTCATCGTCCACTTCAGCCTCCAGTGACAAGAAAAGCAAGAAAAAACAGCCCCAGGAAACATCAGGCAGATTCCTCGGCGTCCGAAGAAGGCCATGGGGCCGGTATGCCGCCGAAATACGCGACCCCACCACTAAGGAACGCCATTGGTTGGGCACCTTCGATACAGCTGAAGAAGCTGCTTTAGCATACGATAGAGCCGCACGATCAATGCGTGGGGCCCGTGCCAGAACCAATTTTGTCTATTCCGACATGCCACCTGGCTCTTCTCTCACCTCAATCCTCTCCCCGGACGATGAGTCCCACCAAAATCAACTCTTCATTTCTGCCGGCACTGGCACCGAATGTCATTTTCCCGGTACTGGAGGCCCCTTTCCCGGTACAGGAGACCAATGGTTCTCGGTCCCACCGGTCCCTGAACCAGTTATGATAAGTGGTTCAGATCAACTGGGCCAGATTAGTGGGACCTGCTTTGTTGGAAAAACAGAGCCTCCCTCCCTGCCTAGAACTACTGCTACAAGTGATGTCAGTTCAGTATCGGATGTTTCCGATATATCGGCTTGCCTTGGTTCATACGTATCGGGAGGAAGTGTCTACGAAAGTGGGCAGATGGGTTGGCCCAATGCAACCGATATATTAGGTGTGCCGGAACAGGGGAATAGTTATGAGACGGTTTTCGGGGTCGGAGGAGAGGAGTACGTGCACAGCCCACTTTTCGGAAGAATGCCGCCAGTATCTGATACATATCCGAATGTGTCGGACGGGTTCGATTTAGGTTCCTCTTCTTATTTCTTTTGATTTCGGGTTTGCGGGCTTTTCTGTTTTGTCGTTTGGCGTTTCAGTTTCGGTTTTGCGTTCTATGGGATGGCTTGTTTTGTTCATATTACGGCTGCCAAGTGGTATCTGCTGCGTTCTGTTGAATTTTGTCCATTTTTCTTGGACTTCCTTGTGTAACTTTGTTTGATGTTCTGTTGAGCAACGGCTATCCAGTGCATTACTACTTCGGTTTCTGCTACGCACATTGCCTGACAATAAGATTATGTGATGTTCTTGGAACCAAATTAGACAGCAGGGATAAAGTGAATTATTGGATCCCATATCCTGGTAATCCAGATATACATTTTCTAGCATTCTCCCGGATCTTTTATCCTTTGGATAATCCTGATCTTTGATGTTCTCGGAAGAGTAGGATTTAGAATAGATGGAGTCCTAGCGAGGTACACACTCAAGAGGAGAAGAAGGGGTACATGCTCATCTGTTCGTGCAAGGTTTTATTACAGATCTAAGCCCTTTATAATATTAGGAGTGACATTGATAGGCTAAAACTGAAATAGTTGTAGCCTATGTTTTTTCATATAAATTATGATCATTCATTTTTATTAATTTTTTCAAAAACTAAAACAAGTGGCTAGGATCATCCAATTGCATTGATTTCTCATCGTTTATCTATTTTTGGCATTCTGAATATGGTGAATGGCTTCGATATACTGAAAAGCTGTACATTGTATGAAAACATGGGCATGTACACCATCTCCTGTTGAGCCTATACGCTTACCGGTAACCCAGTACTTTTGTATGCATTTGACGGAAGAAACATCAAATTGAGATGTACGATTGAGATCACTGTGTATAGTTCGCAAACCATCGAAAAATCCACCGCCAAAGAAATTATATATCATGCTGCACTTTGTTCAACGCTGATGAAAGAACAAGTCCATATTTGGCAATATAACCATTCATCTTCTAAGATCCTGTTTTAGATGGCCATAGACCAAAATTCCCAACCATTGGATAGTGGAAGACAATGGAGATTCAAGGCTGCACAGATTACTCCAAATGAGTAGGTCCAGTGCTTGACTGATTAAAACATTCATCCACTAGGCCGGGCATAGTGGTAGTCAAACGACTCTGTCTCCAAGACAGATGATTAACACCTTGCAAATCGACGGTAGAAAAGAAAAATTGGCCTACAAGTCTAATTTTGATGCATGGAAGTCAATGCAGATGATTAGGATTGTAGAACTAGATTCCAAAATATGCACGTTTAAGTGTCTTTTGTCACGAGGAATGCTGATGTAGAACTTCTCACGTTTGACTCACCTCAACAGCTTGGGATATCTACTGGCACGAAAATCATGCAATCTTCCATCTAGTGGCCCTTTCACGTTGCTATACAAAACAGTAAGAAGCTCCTCGTGAGCAATGTTTTACATTCAATGAACTAAAACACTACTGGCTCCCGTTTGCCATGAGGCTTAAGGAGTTGCACAGTTTTTGTAGTGTTGTTGCGCTGTACACCAGCATTTCTTTTGTCAATACGCACCATAGTAGTTTGATTTTGTAGGTCCTTTAAAGCTCATAGGTCACGGGTTCAAAAGCGGCTCGTAGATGGAAAAATGATGAAAAGGATTCAATACTAAAGGGGTTCAAAAATTGAATGCAACAGTCATTTATGACATGATCTACTTGACAGAAGGTTTGGGATTATTTTAAAAAAAAATGCTTCCCGCTTGTCCTCTTGCCTGTTATTAATTTTCAAGTGAAAATATGCTTATCGACCATATAATTAGTCTCAACTGAGAGTGGATGCCTCAGAATGTGTGAAGATGTCAGAAGCCACTTTTTCATGACTGAAGATTTTATTGGGAAGATCTAAGCGTTTATCTTGCTCAGAGTACAAGAATTTACATGATCAACCAGTTATTTTGGGTCTGTGAAACAACTAATGAAAACCAGTGGTTGGTAATTGTCAACTAGAAGGGAAATTGATTGAAAGCATTCAATGGGCATAAAAGATTTAATTTTATAGCTTATAACTAAAAAAAAAATACCATGCATTAAAAAATTGGGTGTCGACTTCTTCACCCCTTGGTAAGCATACTCCCATCCTTGTAGCAACGTCAACTTCCTTGGCAAAATCACCTAATAACCTCGGCATAAGATGCCATGTAACATCCTGTGACAAACGTCCCTAATAGCCCTCCATTTATGCTGCACAATCCCACCATTTTTAAGACAAGTCGATGCCTTGCTCAGTAAATTTGCTGTGGTGTGTACCTTTATGTAAAGATCTCTTCGGAGGCATCCGGCAAAATTTGAACGATACGAAGAAGATTATAGCATGAACCTTTTTATATAGGCTCTCTCCTCCTACTTTTGGCGACTTTTCAACATAATAAACCTACATCATGTTAGTCATGTTTAAGGCCATTCGATCTGGCCTGAGTTTGTCAGATTTGGTTTGACCAAAGCTAGCCTGAATTGGCTAGATATTGCGTACAAAATCTAGCTAGAGCTTGCTGAACTTCAACTACCTAGATTTTGCAAGATGTTAGGATTACCTAGGGTGAATCTAAATTGAACTAGAATGAGTTTGACGAAATTTTTTATATAAATATTAAAATATTAAAGTATTTTATATTTAGGCCCAATTCTTGAGAAGCCTATGTGGGCCTAAAGTAATAGCCTCCAATAAGAATATATTTGTAGGCCCATATTGTTTCATGTTTGTAAGCCCTCCATATATACCATGGATCATATTTGTTGGCCCTTCTTGTGACTATGATGCATATTTGGTGGTACTCTGTGCTCACAATCGAACTATTAGTGGTCCCACCTATTTGTGCGCCTTTCGTAGCTTTGACTTCAAAATGAGTGTGGATGGTTTCTAAGGTGCAACATGTAAACGATTTTTTATTTGAAAATATAGTGGGTAACTTATAGGGCTCACGATGTAAATACCTTCTCACTTGAAAATGAATGTAGATAGGTTTAGGGCTTGTTGTGTAAATGGTTTCTTATTTAAAAATGAGTGTAGCTTTTGGGCCCTACATATAAATAGCTTTCATTTGAAAATAGTAGTGGATAGCTTCTATGGCCCGCATTGCAAATAAATTTTTATTTGAAAAGGTGTCTGAATAGCTTCTTTTTCTTTTCCTTTTTCAATATATTTTGTTATTTGAAATTGGTGGGGATAGCTTCTGGGGCCCATCTTGTAAATAGCTTCTTATTTTTTTTAAAAAAATCTCAAAATAGGTAGCTTTTAGGATCTACCTATGTAAATAGCTTCTTATTTGAAATGTGTAGTTAGCTTCTAGGGCCAATTTGTAAATATCTTCTTATTTAAAAATGAAAGTGGATTGCTTCTGAGCTCATCATGTAAATAACTTTTTCCTTGAAAATGGGTGTGGATATGAATTTCCATTTATTTGAAACAAGTGTGGGTATCAGCTTCTAATGCTCAATTATTATTTTATCAAACTCTTGTGAACTCGGTTACAGAATAACTCTTCCCTTATATTTTTTCTAAGTTAAAGATTTGAGAGTTTTCCTACAAGCGTACATGAGTTAGATGTGCTGATGTAGGGTTTAATCTATAGGGAGGATATAGTAAGAATTTAAAGCACCAACGTTCGTAATTATCCTAAAATTAAAACTAAATTGAAGAATTTTCAAATTAAATAATAATTTTTAAAAATACAATTTCTAATTAATTAAGAAAAAGTACTTGAACAATTCAAACATGAATAAAAACTAGCCAATAATAATCTAAAATAAATCCTAAAACATAATATAAAAGAAAAAATAAAAAACCTAAATAAAACTTTTTTCTATTTTTACTTTGTTCCTAAAAACTATTTAAAAATATTAAATTAAATTTTTTATTTTTTGAGATCATCTATAATCATCACACCTCTCATTGAAGTAACACCTCTCATTGAGTCTACATGTGAGAGATTATTGCTAACAAATCACAATTGAACTGTAGGCTGCACACGCACATGTTGTTGCAAGTGACACTAGCAAAATGCAAGATCAGGTTTAACTTCTTCACTTTAGAGTCACTATTTGTAAGTAGCAAACTTGGTCTACTTAGTTGAATGACATCCTGATGGATCCTTCAACTAAAATTGGTACCTAGCATAATGAAAAATCAAATAATCTTTTAATATAGTTAGATTTCTCAAAAAAATTATCAGAAATTGAGATATTTGATCCCAAATGTTGGCTATTAACTAACCTGAAGAACTGTACCTTTCAAAATTATTTCATAAAAGTAAACCAATCCAAAAGTTAACTTTCAACAAAGTTATACCAAACTCTTTCTAACTCAAAATAAAGCATATGAAACACATTGGATCATTAAAAAACTATGCAAATCTTAAGCAAATTACTATCAATTTTTCATGCTATAGTTTCAATTAGTAGTCTTTAATCAATTTGATTTACATGATCTTGAATAAAAATTGGAACTAAAACACATGGGTCTTCTTTTCCTTGATGTCTCCTATTGAACAGAACAAGTTTTATAGATTTCCATTAAGTATTGGAATTGGAAGCATCATTTAAACTACCCCTACTTGCAAGGCAAGTTGAAGGTACTATTCATCACTTCTAGATCCAAATTTCACTATATTTTCACACGATTTTCTTGTTTTCTCTCTAGAACTTGCTTGGGACTCTTATCTACCTAGTCTTGTTATTAGAAACTAAAGAACTAAAGGAAAAATTTGTGCTGCAACAAATTTCCAAGCTACCGCTTTTCTTTAAAAAAACTAGCATGACTCTTCTCTTTATAGAAACAAGTCTCCATTCACCTTCTTCCATCTTATTTAGCAATCTTCATCTCACATATTTATCTCCAATAGCATTCTATCTCTTAGCTTAGAAAGCTTCCAAGCAAACCCCTCATGACACGTATAGTACTATTCACAACCTACATTTCCAAAATTAGGAATTACTATTAGCTACAGAGGACCCATTGTGTTGACAATCTTACAAGCTCAAGTAGCTAGTTGATCATTAGAACTCTTCATATTGTGAGTCATACTCAAATATATTGACTTCTAGGAAATCTTTTGGATTTTGTTGATCAAGGCCATCCATCAGTTAATATTTATCCATCAATGTCTTTCCAATGCTATCTTACCCATCTAATCTTTCATCTCCCATGAAAATATCTTCATTCAATCTAAAACATCCAATAAAGTCTTTTAATCTTGGCCCAAAAATGATAATTTTTAATGATCCAAATCGTTTATCATGTCTATTGTGATGACACTGTCACAACCATGACCAATCATTCTAAAAATAACACATTCTAAGATACTTATTAGAGAGATCTTGATCATTTAAAGCTAGATCATTTAGGTCACCATTGATTTTAATTGATCTTCCATTAATCATGGAATCCTTACACCATTTATAATTGAAAATTGTTGGAACTAGAGTCATTTTATCTTGATTTGATTTGGATCAACCAATTCATCTCAAATTGATAGTAGCCACACATTTTAATCTAAACTTTTATCGACAATTTGAAATGTTGATCTGCTTGGATCTTGGTATACCACCTACATCAATGTTATTTTACAAGTTGTTTTACACATACTTACCTTGAATGGTCATCTAACCCAAAAATTCATCAAATTATGGTCAGATGATAAAAATTTCAAATGATATATTTTCCAAATAAATTTATAAATAGTGGCATAAAAACATATAAAATGAAATACTAAATGAGGGTAATTTATACAAAAATTAACATAGCATTAGCCTTCAATTAACACTAATAGTACACTTAAACTTGAAAATTAGCCTAGCTTAATAGCTTAAGATGATGTTCACTAATAATGAACTAGACTAAATTTCATAAAACTCTTGTTAACTTAGCTATAACTAAAAATGATTTTGCAAGAGCTATGCCAATAATTGTTTTAGCTCGACATAGCTCTTAGGTATGACTAATAATTAGCTACGTTGCTTGGCTCAAGTATGACAAACAATAATTTAACTTGATGATGGGAAAATTGTTAAAACTCGCACCAAATTTTCCTAGGTCTTGTGAAGTTGAGATTGATTAACATCATGTAAGTTTTAATCATGTTGTGGAAGACCTACTATATGGATACAAAAGCAATTTCTTTTAGGAGAAAAAAAAAAATCTTGATCTTCAAACCAAGTGGCTGATCACATTGATCATCAAGAATAAACCTTGATATAAAAGAGTAGAAGAAGACTAATATGCCAAAAGGTTATTGTACATGTATCACCAAGGTACTTGTAACGTACACCTATTATATCTTAAGGTGAAGAAATGGATGTCCAAGACCAGAAATGGATCTTATAATCTAGATTAAATCTTGAGATAGACTTTGAAACTCCACTTAGCTAAGCTTTAGGCTTTGGATGATCTAATGCAGCCATGTTATTTGACTTCTCCTATTTATGCTATTTGCAAAAATCATATCCATTGAATGCTTCTAGCTACTAGATTTTTATCAGAAAATCAATGCATATAGCTATGATCATTTAATAGTCATGAATTTTAGTGTTTAGTCATTCTAAAGGAGACTAAACATGATTAATATTTCAAATACTAAGATAAGGCTTACCTAGGTGGATTTTAGAGTCAATCTGGATAGCATCTGTGTGTGTATTTAAAAAAAGCTAAATATAGGAAAGTTGATAAAAAGAGAAGACCCCACATTCTTTCTCTCTATTTAAGGAGGATTTGATGATTAGGCATTGAGCTATAAAGAATAATCTTGGTTTCCCATTCAAAAAACAGCTCATTTTACATCTAAAAATAACAAAATCTAGGAAGAACTTACAAGAAAACTATCAATTATTGAAAGGATTGGACCTCTTGCATGTTAGATCTTATGAATTCTCTCCTAGGAGTGAGATAAATTGACTAATGTAGGGATGCGATATAGTAAAAAGAAGCTTTCAATCAACCTCAAACCATGGTCAGGCTATAGGCTTACCTCCATCTCCATGGCCTCTAGAGGGGCCATCTCTGTCCCTTCCCCTATCAGCACGTCTACTGCTGCTGAGCTCTTTGCCATTCTCCAAAGCCTCAAAAATCAGTTGAATTAGATGAGAAACAAGTGAAAAAACCTCATGAAACATCATCAAACACCTTTTATCTCATGTAAGAAAGTGAAAGTTGAAAACAAATAGAGATGGAAACCCTATTTATGACTTTTCAAAAGTAACTAGCCTTTAACTTTACAATCACAATCTAAGGTTGTTAGATACTAATATTATAAAGTTAAAAGAAGAAAGGGCAGATCACTCTAAGTGACCCCTTTGCTACACTAAGTAATCCTAAAGCCCGACCTCTTAGGAATTCAAGGGGATTTCCTAATCATGAGACCCAATGATGGGCCTAAGCATTGATTTTCACAAAATCATGAGATCTAATCTATCATTTTCAATCACAACCACCCAAATTGAAACATGTGTCATCAATTTTTATCCAATCAATTGGTTCTCGTCAATCCAATCATCAATTTTAATCAAATCATTGGATCTCATTGATCTGATCATTTATTTGGATGAAATCATTAGATCTTGTCTATCCAACCATAGGCTTTCATGAAACAATTAAGTCTCTTCACTCCAATCATGAATTTCATTTAATCATTTAATCTCATTGATCCAACCACTAATTTATCAAATCATTAGATCTCATTACTCCAACCATGGATTTTAATCAAATCATTGGTTCTCATCAATTCAACAATTAATTTTCATCAAATCACTTAATCTTATTGATGTGAACATTGATTTTCATCATATCATAGAATCTCAACAATAAGACCATTGAATTTCAAATTTCAAAGGATTGTAAGTGATTGTTCTTCAAAATATGAAGGATCAAAGGTGATCCTTCACAATTTCTCCTTAAAATTCCTTAGGACCAAAGGAAGTCATTCATCAATTTTTGCTTTGAAAGGATTAGAGAAGCTCCTTCATCATAATTTTAAATGATTAGAAGTGATCTTTAACATTTTAGAATTTCAAGGATTAAAGGTGACCCTTTGCAATACCTTTAATTTTTGTACATTTTCTAGTCATGGACAACATGAAGTTTGTTTTTTGAAATTATAAATGGCTAGGATAATGTGAGTGCATGTTTATAATGCTTATGTAATGAAAGAGAATAACCAATGACATGCTAAAACTAAGGGTTTTGATGTGGCAAAGTGGAAGGATGCCTAGTTGATATGACTTAGAATCAAGGAGGCCCAAATAGTGGCACCAGATGACTCATAACATGGACTTAAAAGTCCACTCAGGACTGCCCATGGTGGACATCATGAGCTAGAAAAAGCCAATTGTAAAAAGATGTCCCATAATCCATTTAGATTAAGACATCTTGGGCTACAAACAAGGGTACAACTAGACATTTTGGGCTAAGATGGATGCTGACCAAGACTAAGGAATGAACTACAGGAGAAGAGTCCACCTAAAAATGAGAGTCCAAGGTCCACAAGCAACTAGACGCCTCCTCCCTTTGGAGTGGAATATCCTAGTTAGCTTAGGACTTTGAATCTAGATCAACTTAGAAACATATGCTAACCTAGAGGGTTTACGGCATTGAACCTAGACTAAATAATGGAAACCTTAGGCATCAAGAAGTTTAATAATGAGTGAAATACCTTGGGAAGCAAGGAAATAAAGGGAGAGCTGCATATAGAAAAAAGGGTGTCCATGCCTTGATTATTTTTCATAGAAAGACATCTTAGAGAAAAAGAGAGGAAAAGGGAAAGAGAAAAGAAAGAAAGAGAGCAATAAAGAAAGGAGAAGAAAGAGAGGAATCCAAACACCCATAGAAGTCCAAAACCTAGAGGGGGAAACATTGGAGCAAGCGAAAAGCTCAAGAAGCAACTATTAGTTCTCACGCTACTTGATTGTAGGTAGGTGATATTGAAACTACAAGATTTTGCAAAATTATTTCATACTTTTTGCAAAGGAAAGGGAGGCCTTTTTCCTATTGTTTTCATGTCTAAATGTGTAGAGTAAGATTATGGTGGTAACATTAAAGTTTTAGTTGAGTTTAACCTGAGTTTTTAGATAGTTTCTAACCCTGAGAAATAAAACATCTAGTTTATGTTTTGCTTACTATTTTGGGATAGTAATTATGCCATCTTAAGGGCATATTATAACATGCTATTCATTCTTAAGTTGGAAGCTTTTAAATGGATATTAAGAGCCGTTAAAACACCATATGTTATGATCAAAGTATTGATTTTCAATGTGTATACATGCTCACTACTAGTGAAATTTGTAGCTTCAGATTATCACTGATTTAGCTAATATTTTTGTCTAATTTTTCATAGTTATTATTATAAATAAAAGTAATATTAGATGAATGATTTCAATATTTATCTATCATGAAAATTTGGTTGATAAAATGATAGGATTTCATGAATTTTTTGGGATAAGTTTTTAGCTTAACCATAGTGTGTTGTATTCTGGTTTCCAGTTTTTCAAAAGTACATACATGGTTTTATAAAGTGAGCTTACTTTCATATCAACGACCATTATTCAAAAAGAGGTTTGAAAAACATGTTTTTATGATTAAGAAAATGGCACATAAAAAGCAAGTTTTAAATTGTTGTAGTACGTTGACTATTTTCCATGTTTTGCTTATGATATAAGTTGGGATTTCATCTTACTATTTTCATAGGTTAAATATGCATCCTTGACTTTAATTTTTTAATGATTTACATATCCAAGAAATTAAAGGGTTTACAAAGGTTTTAACCATATGAAAATAGTGGGTTTAAAAATGACTTGTTGGAAAGAAGTTCAACATTTTTTTTTGGACTATTTCTGAATGGAAACTCCTATCATGTTACTTATTGTCTATCTTGAAAATAGTACCTAAAGGAATTTAGTGAAAATTGGACCATTAGCAAGTTTGCTAAGTTATTTAAAAACATGGTCTTCAAGAATCTATGTTGGACTGATTTTGAGCATGTTTCCTACTTGAAAAGTGGTAAAGTTTAGATCATGATTTGAGTTTATATCATGTATGATTTTAGCATAAGATTATGCTAGATATTTGATGTTGAAGTGTGTTTGAAAAGCATGAAATTTGAAGCTAAGTGATACTTGAGTTTTACCATAAGTTGTGTGGTGAAACTATGTCTCTTTAAAGTGATTTTCAAAACTAAATACTGACACTTGTTTTAGCTCAAGAGTAAGCTAAGGATATGCACTTGTGTAATTTCTTAGTAAAGCTATTGTATTATATGATTTGATAAGTTCATGGATGGATGTGTACATAATGTTTTGCAAAACACTTGAGGCTATAGTACTACCTAATATTTTCTCTATATGTAAGTAAGGCTAATGAGCCTAATGGAAGCTATGCTGGGAGAGTTTTGACAGGTTGGCCACTTGGTCTCCAACCACTAGAGGTGGTAGGGTATTCATGTCCAAAAATTGACACCATTTTTTGTCGACTGCTTTAGAAGGTACAACCACTTCATGTGATCATGGTATCCTTTCGAGGCATATTTGTACGCTTCCATAAGGATATGGTGGTAGTCCCTTTAGGATACCAAATGACACATGTTTAGCAAAGCTGAGTGAGCATAATTGAGCTGATGAGATTTATGGGTTTTGTGCTCTAGGGGAGCATGATTAGGGTTTGTTAGATGAACTTGGACGACTACTCAAAATAATATTGATAGACATGCCAATAAGGGTTTAGTAATACTCTACAGGCATTATAGTATGCTTGGATGATTATTTTGATATCAAACTTTTATGACTTTGATGCATCATGATATTACTTGAGTTGTCAAGTTATTATACTTGTTCTCTATGGATATACAGATATATGAATGCATGTAGGTACTATAAATGTGTTATGATGCTTCTTTGCATTGATCGACTAATAAGAATTTAGTTGTGAGGTTTTGTTGCATGCAAACCTAATTTCAATCTCATGTGAGGGCTTATGCGCTGTTATGTTGTAGTTTTCAAAATTATAGTTTTGGTTTTATCTATTGGGTATCGTTGCATACTCAACACACCACAAACCCTACATATTCATGTGGAAATGTAAAACTCATGGACTAAGAGATTCAAGGATGTAGAGATCAAAAGTAGTTGTGAAAATGTGAAACCAATTGTAAGAAAACTATTTTTATTATTTATTCTATTTTGAAGTATTGATGTAATAAAGCACAATGTTCTAGACTATAATCATTGTGAATCCTTACTTTATTATATAAGCTATGGATGATAATGTCTAGGAGTGTTTTAAAGTAAATGATGGATGTGGGACTCAACATAAATCTTGATTTTTGCACTTGGGCTTGACCCTTGATGTTTTGGAAACAAATTTTGAAAAGAACTTTAGTTTTGAAAAATAAATTTTCAAATAGAGATATACCAAAATATGTTTATTCTTTATAAAATTGACTTTGAAAAACCCAAAATGTCATGCCCTTCCTCAAATTTTCTTAAGTTGATCCTTCATCAAACTTTCTCAAGATCAGAGGTGATCCTTTATCAAATTTCCTTAGGATCATAGGTGACCCCTCATCAAAATACTTTGGATTGGATGCAATCCTTCACCATCAATATGCAATATTTGATCCTTCCTCAAACTCTTCGACTCGGGGATTATCCTCCTTCAAACTCTTTGGATTAGGGGCAATCCGTATTCATCAAAATCTCATCTTAGCCTCACACCCAATAGAAAATTTTCAATTCCAAATATTTTTCCCTACAACACAAGGGCATGTAGCTTCTTTTTAGAGGGCAGTTTACAACTTGATTCATCAATTGCCACGCCACATATTTTTTTAGCCTTGAGCCAATCAACTCTAATTTTCAAATAAATAATCTTTTCAATATAAATAGGCATCCAAGGGCCCTCAAAAATTTTTAGTGACATCAAAGGTAGCTTTTATGGTCGTTGACCTGCAACCTCTTTGATCTTTTGCTCAAGGAAAGGAAAACTGTAGATACTAAATTTTGGATTACTCTAATGATTTCTAATGGCCCATACTTTGCTTTTACACCATGAATGAAGCCCACTTTTTTTTTGCAAAGGAACACCTCAAAAAGGAGTTAAGATGGTCCAAAAATCACCAAAACACTAAAAAATCAATTTTTCCAAAAAATGCTTCTGTGGAATTCATAGTTACAAGGTCAAACTTTACAATTGTCAAAGTGGGTCTTTACAATTATAAAGTCCGACCCAGAAATGATGATCTTCAGCTTTCATTCTATGCCAAATTTGATTCATCAATTGCTTTCTTTTGGATGTTTCTAGAAATAGGATACGTTGAGTTTATGATGTCTACTCAAGATTGCAAAAAGTTTACAATGGTGAAGTAGAAGACCTTTGCACGGTGCCTATGTAAGGCCACTTCACGATCTTAGAGTCTAAGCCCTCTAACTTTACGACCATAAACTCAAAAAGGAAAAAGCAAAAAAAAGAAAAATCAAAATTTCTCATTTCCATTTCTTGTACTTGAAATTACCACTTATGTCACCCCCAATTTTCAAGAATAGGAGGCCCCTTCATTTGAATTTGTGGAAAATTAGACAAAGGTTAATTTTAGGTAGCTTTCATTCCTATTCTCACATTCTTACATTCATTCTCTCATTCTATCTCTTTCTTAGTTAGTTTTGGGCTTTCTCTTGCTTGTAAATTAAGGACTATAATCATAATTTAGGTAAAAATCTAGTGGAATATCTACAAGTTACCCTAAAGTAAGAATCCTAACTCATAAACTACATTGGACACAAGAATTGAATACTAAGGGGATAGTGGAATATCTATCATAGGGAATTCAATTTTGACTTTCAGAAGAGAAAACCCATAAATTTTCATTCTATTTTCCATCCTCTTCTTTCCATTTAGAAAGCAAAATAGGATTTCTAATTAGAATTTCATCTTTGGTGGAATTTCCAAAGGAGTTCTTAGTTGGAACTCTCATTATGTTTACTAACTTAGGAACAAGTTTGCCTCATTTCCTATGAAGCTTAGAGGATTAGTAAAATTCTTAATTCCTCTTTGAGGAGAAATAAGAAATCTAATCTCCATAAGAAAAATTTAGATTTTTCAAATAAACTAGATACTCAATTTTATTTTTCTTTTATTTTCACTTTCTCCTACTCTCTTTTTCCATCTTGGGATATGAAGCCCTAATAATCCTAACGGAGAAAGTCGGGTTTCTAGAATTCTAGCTTAGTGGGTTTGTTTTCAAGAAAGTTGAAGTTCATGGATGAGGGATTTTGATTTCCTAGATCGATCCCTGAGAACTTCCCACAACTTTCCTTCATTTACTTGAATTTACATTTTCTAAGATTGGGGCACTAAAGAGAGACCCTTTCTCACGGTCTGTTTTTTTAAAGCAACATTCTAAGATCAAAGAACTTCTAAAGGACAAGTCTAGCATGATATATATGATAAATTTTGTCAAACTAAAAAATAATTTTATTTTTTCACAAGTTTTCTTTTCTTTTGATCTTTTAAAAAAAAATAAAGTTTGAGGAAGGAAGAATTTTTTTCCATCACATTTGATGAGAAACTACTTATTTTGAGAACAAATGGAAAGGAAACCCCTCTCTCTTCTTAAGCATCCTATAATAGTAATTCAAATAGCTAAAATGCATATTCTCATTCCTTTGCATGCTTCATAGTATCATTCAATATCTCATTTCCTATTAGTATTAACCATCATTTCAACTTTAGAATTCATTGTATTTGACTTCTTATTAGTTTTATTTCCCTAATGTCTCTTGCATTTAATTCTAGGACTTTTATCTTTCCAGTTTATTAGCTAGCTTCTAGCAAAGCTGTCTCATGTTTTCTTCATACTTGATTCACTACATGCTTAATCATATTTAATAAATAATTCTAATTCATGTGTAGAAAGTATTTGGTTCTTTGTTTATGTTTGATTCATGTCTATCCTATGTTTGTTCTATGTTCGAGCTTAAAGTACATTTTCAATTTAAGTCATTGCTTATATTCCTAACTCCATCCTCATGATTGTCACCTTAGAAAGCCTATTTATTCTATGTTTTCCATATAGCTTAGTCATTCTAATTTTAGTTTAATCTTCACTCTCTTGCCTAGACATAGATCATATTTCTAGTGCTTCACATGTTTCTTAGAATGTGTTATGTGATTCATGCATTTTTAGTCTCTCGTAATGCCTTATGCATAGGTATCCATTGTATGATCCTAATTCCAACATAACAGTGTTACCAATCTTCATTATGATGAGTTACTTGCTTAGATTAATTAGTGCTTCTCATTATGTTCCCATGAATGTGCATGTACTCTTCCTTTGAATGACATACTTTAGATACTCTTGCTTAACTTTAGGTACTGACTCTAGATTATCAATTTAGTCAAAGGAATATTCAAACTAACTAAGTTTTCAACCTAGAAGAAAAAGGGAGTTTGGTTTGCTTGCACTCCTTATTGCTTTAGTTCTTGGAGATGTCCAAACTTGGATCTTTGATTTAGAAGCCTTATTTGAGTTGTTAGGGACTTAGGGCTCTTATTTATCATAGGTGGTGACTGCCCCCATAATCTATTTAGATTCACATAATCTAGGTTAGAAAAATCACTAAAAATATTGAGCTAACTCTAGTGATTCATTCTCCAAAAAAATTGGAAGGATTATTCAAATTAAAAGAAACACATGAATTCTATAAGCCATTCTAATTAGAGATGAAACCACAAATTCTAACCCAGGGTAAGATAATAAAACCATTTTCAAGCCCGTGGGACACTTGGAAATGCCTGCAACCAATAGGCAGGCCTTAACCTAATACTTTGCCACCTCTACACCTATGGCCCTATCCATTAAATCATCAAGAATCTCCTGCCCTAGATGGTCTCTAATGAAGTCTAGGTACTAGGCATGGCGTGCCACACAAACCCTATAGTATGATATGGTGCTATCCATAGAGGCTTGCAAACAATGAAATAACCATCTCAGACTAATCAGGGAAGGCATCCCAAAACACCTCTCCTAGACACCATCCTCTACCCTATACTTGGTTATTAGTATTAGGGTCCTGCCTAATCTAAGCTTGCTTAGATAACAAAATTATGATGGAGGAAATCTCAACTTGAAATTGGTAGATAACATGTCTCAATCTTTGGTCATTAACGCTCAATCAGTGTGAACCTCAGTAACTTGTATACCTCACATTTTGAAATGTTAAAAAACTTTTAGAAATTAGGCATGCAGGATAGCCTGAGCCTCATTGTAACACCCCTAATTTTTTATAAAGAAATTAAATAAATATTGAAATTGAGAAGTTCAATGAAAATTAGGCTGGAATATTAGGGTTATGAAATATGCACTTCTCATAGAAGTGGAAGCAAGGTATGTGATATGTATAATTGAAAACATATGCGACGAACACTTTAAAATGATTGTAAGCACGACAATTTCTGAATACGGATGAAAAATCTGTATTTTTCTTCATTTTAATGAATGAAAGGGAAAAATGGTAATTTCACAAATAACCAAAACTTGAGACATCCAAATCTGGAATTTACTTAGAAATACGAATCCAACGCCACTAAGTACGCTCAATTCTGAGCACAGGAGAATAAAATGGATTTTTCTCCAAAAAAGGGTAATTTGGTCTTTTTACACACATGTGGGGCACAAGGGACTCACAAAGGGTTCCAACGTCTAGAAAAAACAGCCATCATTAGTCAAACCACTACCACCTGCTAGTGGAGAAGGAGGTGGTAGTGGGAATCCAATGCATTTAAATATTCTAAAGAAATCAAAGTTATGATTAGTAATCATGAAAATTTTCAAATACCTCTAGAAATAGCTCAGAAAAATCCCAAAAATTTCCCTAGTGTTCCTCACGAGGTCCTCTAGCCTGGTCTAAAATACCAGCTCCAGAAACCTCCCCAAACTCTCCCAATTTCTTCTTCTTCTTCTCTTGTTTTTTTTACCCTGAGGGAGTATCCACAGACACACCAGGCCCTCCAAATTGAGTGGAGTCGGCGCGTCTACAGATGCGTCGTCCCTGATGGAACTGGGTTTCCTTTTGGAAACCCTATTTCAATTAGCCATCAAGTTTTAATCGTTGAAACTCCATCTTGACAGTTGGATGGAGTCGAAAAAGGGTTCTGTACAAAATACATTTGGTTTCCATATGATCCAAAGTTTGAATTGGAAGAAAATGCAAAACGAAAGTTAACCTGTTAGGGTTGGCTGTGTCTTCACCAAATTCCGACCAATATGGCGATGAATGGAGATCTTACCCCTATGGATATCTTCATTATAGGGTGTTATTCAAAAACCCCATGGTCCCTCACATTCTCTAGCAATGGAAATGGAGAATTTTCCATCTGTATATGTTATCAGGCATCTAGGGTTTTATACATCTTCTCTGACTGGTTGCTCAATCTCTTATGTGCTCATCCCCTCCAGACAGGCACAGGTAGGTGCACTGGCACCCCCTCTTTCATTTCTGGTAGGTTAGCATGGTTTTCCGGCCATCAAGAAGTCTCCCCAGCCGTAGATCCATCGGAGACGATGAATCAGGCTTGGGTGGTGGGGATCTCATCACAGACAGCTCAGATGAATCTTATGAGCCGTTGGATGACTTCCTGGGGTCCCAAAACCCTAGGAGATGAAATCTGGGCCTTTGATTTTAACGAATGGAGGAGATCCATCCATAGGTGATCCTACGGTCCGGATCGAACTGTCTGGCCTGTAGCCGGTCACCCCTGCCTAGCCACCTGGAATAGACGGTGATAGGTGTGGGACGCAGGTCATCCCGTACCTGTAACCCAAATTTGATCTGGGCCATCCATTCAGTTAACTGAAACTTTTATTTCTTCAATTCAGAGCTCGATAGGACTCCGATTTTAGATCTAAAAAATGAGATGGACTCCTTGTATCATTTATCATGTACTTAAATTATTAGATCCATGTTTGAAATTGTATTTACATACGTTATTAGGTAAAATCAGTATCCATGATCTTAGATCATGGACTAGATGACTTTAAAAGACAAATATGAACCGATGGATGTCTTCATAGACCCACTAAAACCCTAGGATCATATTCACAATCATATTTGTATTCATAGATAATAAGAAATGGATAAAAAACAGTAAAGATGGAATTTAGCCCTTAAAACGGGCTGAAATCTTAAAATATTAATTCTTATTGTAATTGACCTTTAAATTTAGATATGAAACTTTCCTCAGATTCATATTTATGTTAAGAATACACTGAACATGTTATATATTGCTTTTAATTAATATTTACATGAGCTATTTTGTCAAATCCATGCCATTGATCTTGGATCATGGCCCAGATGACCCCAAATGTAAAATCTGAACTGTTGGATGGGTTCAAAATGTCCCAAAAACTTAATAAACATGTTCAAAGTACAATTTACTCAATTTTAGATCAGTAAAATTGATAAAAAAAAAAAATAGTAAGGTGAAATTCAGCCCTTAAAAAGGGCTAAAATCTTAAAATTACAATTTTGATCTCAATTGAGATTGAAGATTTTTGATGGAATTTTTGTTATAATCAGAATGGATTGAACCTATAAAAATTTTATTTTAATTAATTAAATTTTCTATAATTAAGTGGATAAGTAACTAATATCCTTGATCTACAAGATTTAGGACGATCAGGCCACTAATACCTTATTGGATGATTATTTTATAACATAATAAATAATATCAGTGGATTAAATTGTATTTCTTAGGCAGATCTTAAGAAATCTAGCCTTAAGAGTTACTAAAATCCTTAAAAATGAATAATATCTCCTAGATCAAGATGATCCAAGATGATTGGATAGTATGGATGTACTTTGATGATGATCTTGAGATAATATCATAGGGATTTAATGAATGAAAGATGTGGATTTGGGCTAGATCAAGATCTATGCCCTTAAATGGTATAAAGTAACCTAAGATCTCCTTGATCGGGTAGATCAAGGAAGATCAAATCAATGGATAAGATAAATCAATGATTTAATAATTAAATTACATCAATATAAAATGTTGGATCTAAAATAAAATGAAGGATCAAGATCTAAACCCTAAAGAGATGAAAAATAAATATGGATCAATTAAGACCCTTGGATCATGATAGCATGTTAGATTGCTATTTGAATTATTGAACATTATTATCTTCCATTTCTTAGTTGAGTTAATGATAGAATTTTTATTTATTTATTTATTTATGCTTTAAACTTATGCTTCAATGCTTAAGTAATTGTAATTTCATTGAAATGATAATTAAATGAAATTGGAAGGAAGGGACATTCACATGGAATATATGACATGGACTTAATGATAGTAAGGACCATAGTTAGTAGGATAATATAAGGAACATAAATTCCTTGGTCCAACTTAGGAGAATAATAAATCTCCATGAATGACATTTTAGTTCATGGATTTAATTAAAAACAATTAGAAAGAATACTTAGGATCAAATGCTCATAGGAACCTCATGAAAGGTTGAGTTAGGGTCAAGCTAGTGAATGATGGACATAGTGGTTAAGGGGGTTATCTAATAGAGCCACACTCTCCCTCCACCTTCCGTTGATGTTTGTGAGGTTTAAACGCCTCCTTACATGAGGATTGAAGTAGCCACTTTATGTTCAACCATTTAACTAGTATGCCTTAACCAATTTGACATAAGAGGAGCAATCTAGACTTAGAATGAAATAAGCTACCCTCAACCAATAAAACATTAATTGGTTGGGTAATAATAATGAGAGCATAAAATGTAGTAAATCATCTAATCCTAATAAAAATGGTAATCAAGATAAGGATGATTAAACAAGATCCATAGGATCTTGGATGATAAAAAACAAATACTAATGTAGTATTGTATTACATGTGTATCTGTATAGTATGTATGCATATGTAGAAGAACATAGATAGAGAATCCCAAACCCTTGATAAAATTTGATTCAAGGAAAATTAGGGTATCATCTATAGGAATACATACTTGAATAGGGAAATAACCTTATACATATGGTTTGACAGATGGATGAATCTAGACTATGATGGACATTGTGGAAGAATACACTGGAGATATATGAATCAAGATACTACTTTCAGGTAGGTGGATATACAAAGGTATATTAGAGATTCATGCATAGATATACATGATTATCTATCTAAAACTATAGACATTCATTGATCAATATGCTTAGTACCTTAGCATAGTCATGATCCAAACAAGTGGTCCGAAACTTATGATCCAAAACATATGATCCAACTTAGTGATCCAACACACATGATCCAAAACATATGATCCAATTGAGGGATCCAAAACATATGATCTAACTAAGTGATCATAACACATGATCAAACTAAGTGATCCAAAACATGTGATCCAATTAAGGGATCTAAAACATGTTATCCAATTGAGGGATCTAAAACATATGATCCAAATACGTGTTCCAAAAACGTATGATCAAATTAAGTGATTTAACCAAAGGATCAAACAAAGTGATCCAAAACATGTGATCTAACCACATGATCAAACAAAGTGATCTACCCTCATAATCTAATCCACTTGATCTAATCTATTGATCAAGTCTAATGAGGTGAAAGTGATGAGATATGGAGACCAAGGAAACCCTAAGAATAGGGTATGAATAATATTCCAGCCTTAGTTAAACAGACAGATCGTCTGATATGTACAATATATTTTCCTTACAAGTATGAAGGCTTCTGGTTTTGTTTTACATAGAGATAGAGATTGGGGATGCTATGCTATGGAAGTTATGAGGGTTTGGTCACCCACTTCGTGAAACTTATATAATGATACCATGCCCAAAGAGAGGCTAAATGTCGGGTGGGGCAATAATGGGAAGGCCCCACTATGACAGCCATGGTCCACCCCATGAGGACATGGATTGATTATTCCACAGTTGGTGTCAGTAGAGGATTATATAGTTATCCGGGCACGCTGTACGGATTGAGACTGTGAGCATAGTAGTCCTAATGTATTTTGCATTGTGATGCACATATGATAGGCATAATATGATGCCTTGTCATGATGATATGCTATTACATAAGTTCTTAGAATGAAAACCCCATATAATAATTGGCTAGGTATTGCTCTCCTAAGTGGGAGTATAGCAAGGGGAAGTAACAAGGGTTGAGTAATCTTTGGCTAGGTATTGCTCTCCTAAGTGAGAGTATAGCCAGGGGAAGTAACAAGTTTTGAGCAATCTTCACTATATTAACTAATTTGTCAAGTACTACATAAATAACATATGTACCCTATGTGGAGATAACTTATGAATGGATAACTATGATCAAATAAGGACTGAGGTATGTATTCTTATGTTGATGAAGTACTATGTTTTTGTATTCCCCTACCAAGCATAGCTTGCTGAGGTATTATACATGTTTCCATGTTTACAATACCTTAAATACAGAGGAGGGTTAGAAGCTCAAGACTATAGAATACTTAAGAAGATGTGGATGAATAATCAAACAAGATACATCCTCTTGAAGGCATGTATTTTATTTGAGGGAATTGTATTGTACTGAGAGTTTTTAATGTGTGGTGAGGTTTGTAAATTTTGGATTATGTAATTTGGACAGGTATTGTACTGATACCGTACTGTACTGTGAACCATTGGATGGATCCTGGAAGTTTAATAAAATTATATTCCTTCAATGGAATTTTATTTTGTACACAAATTGTACTTATGTTATGTATGAAGTGGTGACTTGGGTTTTCAAAACAAGTTAAAAGAAAAGAATTTCTGCTGCTTTGTTTTGTGAAATTTTTTTACTAAGGGGATGCACTTGCCTTTGAAAAATATATTATAAAATGTGTTTCAAAAACCGGGGTCGTCACACTCATGTGCACAAAGATCATAAAGAATACTCACTTAATGTTACAATGACCTACTATTAGTTGTCAACCAAGTAGCTTGAAGGATTTTTTTCAACATAATTAAAAAAAGAACCTTAAAATTTTTAGAATTCTTCAAGTTTCATGATTTTTAGCATGTACCTAGGTTTTTCATCATAAACAAAGCATGGCATAGATCATAGGCATGATGCCTAAAAAGGCAATGTAGACCATAAGCATGATTTCTAAATTGAAAAAAATTCTTAATCAAAGCATGATTTATAGAAAAAAGAGCACAAAGAAAGGAGCATTAAGAATCACTTAACTCTCTTGCGCAAGCTTATTTGAGAGGTGACTCTCCAGGACAAAAAGAAGATCGGTACACAAGTACCACCACATGTTTAGATGAGCTCCAACATAGCTCTACCAGACACACTCCTTCCCCTATCCCTCTCACCTTGTGGGCACATTCATATGCCTTAGAAATAACTTAAATCAAATGAAAAACAAGCAAGAAATGCTTGAAAAAAATAATAGAGAACACATATGAAAAATGAATAGGACCCTTTCATAAATTTTGAAAAGTAAATGCCTTTTAACTTAACAATCACCAAGTCTAGGGAACCTATACTTTGTGATTGTAGTCCCTAAGGCTGAAATGGAATGTCACTTCAAATGACTCATTCATTTTACCCTTAATGACACTAAAGTTTGAGAAACCCAGACTTTACAAACGTAAAATCAAAGGGGGTTTTCATGTTGAGATTGAATGATGGACCCTGCCATTGATTTATCTCTCGATCATTAGATTTACACAATCATTAAAAATCATAATTGTTCACATTCAATCATGGACCATCAATGTTTGTGAAATCATTGAATCTCGTCAATTCAATAACTAATTTTCATGAAATCACATGATCTTGTTGATTCAACTACCAATTTTCATCAAATTACCAAACCTTGTCCATCCAACAAAAGATTTTGATCACATGATTGAATTGCTTCGATTTGATCATCAAATTTTGTCAAATCATAGCATCTCGCTGATTTAAACAATAATTTTTATCAAATCATTGGATCTAGTTGATTCGACTAATGATTTTCATCAAATCAATAGATCTCATCCATTAAACTAATGATCTTTGTCAAATCATTAGATATTGTTGATTCGACTGTCAATTTTTATAAAATCATTTGATCTAAACCATTTAACCCACTATTTTCATTAAAGCATCATATGTCACTTGTTTGATTATACATTTTCATCAAATCTTCTCGACCCAACAATCAATTATTATCAAATAATCAAATCTCATGGATTCAACCAATAATTTTCATCAAATAATTAGATCTCATCAATTTGACCAATGGGTAACAAATGATTTTCGTTTAGTCATTTGATCTCACTAGTTCAACCATTGATTTTCATAGATTCATTGGAGCTCTTTGATCCAATCATTGAATTCACCAAATCATTGGATTTCATGGATAAAGGATCAATTTTTATTGAGTCACTAGATCTCATTAATCAAAACATCAAATTTCATTGAATTACAAGATCTCATTGACCCACCCATGATCTTCATCAAATTAATGGATCTCAGTGATTTGTTAATCAATGTAGGTGAATATGAAACTTCTAAAAATCATTGATATAGTCATCAAATGAACTAATCTCATCATCCAACTATCAAGATCCTACATCAAATCCATAGATTGCAGGCAATCCATCATTATATTCCATATGATCTAAGGTGATCATTCATCAAATTTAGAGGATATAAGTGATCCTTCATCAAATCCAAAGGATAGTAGTTAATCCTTCATTGGATTTTAAATGGATCACAGGTGGTTTTTCATTAAATTCTAAAAATATAAAAATTTGAAATTAAATATTCTCTCATTATCCCAATTTAACATAACTCTAGAATTTACTTAAACTAAGATTTAAAATAACTAGGGATATTATGTAAGGACTTGCAATAGCATTTCAGTTGGAATCTAGGTTGAGTTATTTTACTACTAGTCATACTTAGGATTGTATGCACTTTTAGATGCATTTTTGTATAATTCTTGTGAATTCTAGATAGTCACAATTATATTTTTTATTTTCTTTAGGAATTTAGTAAAGGATTTGGAGGATAATTTTGTTAGGACAGTTCTTACATTATTTGTTTTTTGAGTAAATTATAGTGGGACAGCTATATTTTATTTAAATTGTAATTTATTTAAAAAGAATTATAATTATATAGGTCAAGGATGAACCATCCTTACATGGAAAAGGAGGTGGTTTATACATAGTTTTATCCTTGTATGAGAAGATTTCTTAACTCCTTACATTTTCTAGATTGGGATTTACATGTTAAAGTAGTTTTTCATTGTTGGATGGTAGTATAATATCATATAGCTTGCATTCATAATTTAACTATTGCATTTTAATTAGAATCATTTCATTAGTTACTATTTCTTTTTTGGGAAATGTTTATTGCATTAAGGTAATTATATGGTTGATCGAAATGCCATGGGAATGAAAAATTAATTAGTAAGGTCAATAAACCTTATAAGATTAAGGTGGATTTCATTACCACATCTTAGACCACCTAGGTTAATCGTCACCTAGTGCACACCGTAACCTTCCACAAAATTCATTCAAAATTAATTAGAAGTGATATATAGTGGCCCATGAGCTCATAGGACCCTCTTGGAAGCAGGCAAATTACTCTCCCTAAAGTGGCCTTGAGCTAATAAGTTGCTGTAACGCCTCGGGTCTGGGCTCCTCAGTAACGATATTGTCCAAGTTACACTGGGTTTTGTTCTCACCCACGACGGGGTAAAACACATCATTACTGGTAAAACCCACCCAGACCCTTATCAATGCCCAAGAACCTTTTCCTTAGCCGATGCGGGACTAACTCTCAAGCCTCACCTTGCCTAGAAGCCTGCCAGCCCTCTAGGCCCGCCCTCATCAGCCCACTCTCATCGGCCAAGGCTAGCCCTCTCCCCTCCTTAGGGGCCATGCGACCTCGCGTGGGGTTAGCTTGCCACCCTCGGGGTCGGGGTCCCGCTTTGATACCACTATAATGCCCCGGGTCTAGGCTCCTCAGTAACAATATTGTCCCAGTAACATTCGGTTTTGTTCTCACCCACGACAGGGTAAAACGCGTCATTACTGGTAAAGCCCACCTAGACCCTTATCAATGCCCAGAAACCTTTTCCCTAGCCGATGTGGGACTAACACTCAAGCCTCACCTTGCCTAGAAGCCTGCCAGCCCGCCCTCATTGGCCAAGGCTAGCCCTAATGTAATGACTCCAATTTTGTAATATTAAAATCCCAAGTTAGCAATGAAAAGTTCAGTTTTTGAAGATAAGGGCATTTTGGTCATTTCACTATTCACCTTGACTGAACTCAGAAATTTGGTCTTGCAAATGGTACCATTAGGTGCATCTCAGAAAAAGGAATCCAACAAGACCAAAATCACCTAAAACGGAGTTAAAATGAGCAAGTTATGGCCCTTTGAAGTTCAGGGGCAAAAATGTAATTTTTATTAAAAAACGGATTTAGCCTGCAAAACACAGGAGCCCATTTTGATACGGGCACCCTTCATCTTCAAATTCCTAGAGGGTTTTAGAACGGCAGTGATTGGAGGAGAAATCACCGCCATTCTGGAGGTTTCTCCACCGCCATTCAAGGGCAGTGAGAGCCCCCTCCAGAACCCTCTTATAGCTCTATAAATAGAGCTCTTGGGTACCTCTAATGGCAGCCCAAAAGCTTGACGAAAACCCGTTGTGGAGGAGTAACTTAGAGGGGAAACGAGCAACGAGCTAGGTATGCCCAAGATCCCTCAAAACCCGTCTTCACAGTAGTCCTAGGATCAATTTCCCTAGGTTTTTGCATGGAAAATCATGCAAAATGGAGTCCTGGAGAGCCACCAAGGACCCAGGGACGTTCCCTGGGCCGCACTGGTTTGACAGGGTTGAACCAGGGTGTCCTGATGATGCCCCGGTTCCCCAGATGAACGAAATGTTCCATTCGGAACGTAACACGTCGACCACGTTTGGAAAAAACCAAACGGGTGCGTCCGGGGACGCGCCCGCAAAAGAGAGATATGGGCGGGAAAACCCGGTGCATTTGCAGACGCGCCCGCTGAGGTGCATGCAGCAAATGCGCAGCGCACTGGCAAACCGGGATTTTTCTGTTCCTTAAAGAAAAGGCGGGCGCATGCCACTGACGCGCAGCACGCTAGCATTCTGCCTTTTCACTCTTAAGGCCCTTATGTACGTGTGACATTAAAATGCTTATAACTTGAGATCTAGAGCTCCGATTGAGGCGCCACAAAAGGCGTTGTGTTCATGTCGACGACACGGACACACTCAAACTATAAAATCCCTGATCAAGCCCCAATCAATGGTAAGCATGAACCTTAGAATAGGATGGTGGCGCGTGGCCGCTAAACCTTTGTAAAACTGAGGATACCAAGGCCCAATTAGGACCTTAGGACACCCATAGGCATAGAGATGGACCCTTAATGCCTAAGTAATAAGACCAACTACTCTAAAACCCATAAAAGATAGGCCAAAGTAACCCTGATTCCCCAAACCATGTTCAAGAGCGTACGAGGACAAAGGGGTTAGCGCGACCTAGCCAGGTAGGTGCTCTATCGCTACTAGATTCTTTTAAAAGAACTATGATTTTTTTGCGAATACATGTTTTAAGTATATGACTTGGTTAGCATGCATGTGATAAATGCTTTATGCATAGACATGTTTTGTAAATAATTGCATATACATTATGCATAGATATGTTTTGCAAACTATTGCATACATTGCATGATTTATGAGCATTAAGTTCTTACAAAAATTGCATGTCCTTGAGGGTTGCCAAAAGACGCTAGAGTGCCAAGGGCCAGGCAGTTGTGAGGGACCCAAAGAGGACAGGTTTTGAAAAGAGGTTTTTGGCTTATTTGATCGTACATGATTTGGGCTAGTAAGCTCGTGGGCGCTATGCTGAGAGGTCTGGGGTGGCCACCCAACCTCTACCACTATTAGGTGGATGGGTACCATGCCCAAAAAGGGCATGTCCCTACTTCGACTACATGTGTTACAGGGGGCTACCACTGGTGTCACGGCACTGGGTCGAAGTGTTATATGCCCCGTGGAGGTATATGATCCTATGTCCCTAGGTACCCGGGGACCACATGGCTATGAGGTCGTGGGCATAGTGGGACCCTATGGTTTCGTGGACT
The DNA here is from genome assembly GCA_035236585.1 of Warburgia ugandensis. Lineage (NCBI taxonomy): Eukaryota > Viridiplantae > Streptophyta > Magnoliopsida > Canellales > Canellaceae > Warburgia > Warburgia ugandensis. Next base: position 63,366,732 of record CP141130.1, read on the forward strand.
TATGTGCATTGCATATGGCATGATATAAGGTTGGTCGACCATACCATACTAGATATCCATGAGTTGAATTCCATGAAGCATCTTATGCATATCATAATGTTATGATATATATGTATATGATACTTTCGATTTTAGATTATGTGATCCTTTAAGTCATTAGTATTTCAATTTGACAATGGATTTTTATATCGATATTGAACTTGAGTATTCAGACGTGCACATGTTTTGAAAGAGGATATGATTTTAAATCATCTCATGCATTATAAAACTAGTAGTGATAGGCTCCTATTGAGTATAGTATATACTCACCCAATCCTCAACATTTTTCAGATACAAAGTAAATACTTAAGGGCAAGGAACGCTTGTGATAGAAGACACCCAGACTAGGTACAAGTAAGTAAACCCCTACCTTATCTTTCAATGTTACCTGATTGTAGTTACTCTCTAATAGCTGGGGTTGTGACTAACACTTTCTTGGGAATAATATTGATTTAAAACTTTGCCATGACTAGATAATTTGAGAATGTGTTTTGACACTCAGGGTTTTTATGAAAGATTGTTTTCCAAAACAAAAATATTTTCATGCATTCCATACTTATAAAACAAGAGATCTCGCCTTTTTATCAAAATTGCATCATATAAAAACCCGGGTCATCACAGCAGCATTGGTATTTAAATGACTAGCTCTACCAACACACTTGATGACTCAGATTGCCTTTGGCTAATTGAGGAGGGTGTGAAGCAATTGATTAAGTTAGGATCTAACTGGTAAGTAGTAAGAGAAGTATGAAATAGAAGAGGATCTATTTAGGTTAGTATAATTTAAAAACTACTCCCCAATACAAATTCAAGATAAATAAATTTTTTAGCTTGTTTACCTTAGGTATATATTATTCTGTGTCCATTGGATGTACCCCATTTTTTTCCATTTAGGTTCCATGATTTAGTTTAGGTTCCCCTAGACTAGATTGAAAAAATAAAATAAAAAGGGGAAAAAAAAAGGAAAACTCTTTTGTTGTATACAATGGAAGATTGCACCAAACATTGGTGTATACATGGTCATTGATCTTTGAACCCAGATTTACTTCTATAGATCTTGAGATTGAATGGGCTGCTAGGTAAGGGTTAAGAAATTAAGTCGATTTAGAGATTGATTACTTTATGGGAGAAATGATAAACAAAGTCGTAAAATTAATGCTACTTAGAGACTACTCCACTCTTGTTCAATTTAACTCACAATCATGTATAATATTATCTACAACTACTACAAAACATTTTGAATTAAGACTAGGAGTTATCCAACTTTTGTTGACATTCTATAGTCTAGAAAAAAATGACCTATATCACCATGGCAATGAATTCCTTGACATTTGAGCAACATTTAAATACTAGAATTTCTTAGATAATTCCACTAGACTCTAGCTATTCCCCTTCTCTTTAAAGAATATAGTGAAGGCATGGCCAAATTCTTTAGAGGAAGGTTCTACCACAACTTGGGAGTTATTATCCAGATTCCTGATTTTTTTTTTTTCTAGCCTATAAAACCAATTTTCTTAGGAGGGAAATCATAAACTTTAAACAAAGAGGGTGAGCATTTCTGTGAATGCTAGGAAGGGTGGGAGGATCTATTTCCCAAGTGTCAACACCATGGCATTAAGAAGTGACAAAAAGTGCAGTATTTCTACTAAGGTTTCACTCCACAACTTCAATGTGTGATAGATGCCACTAGTGGTGGGGCATTTGGTGTGTCTTAATTATTACAGCAAGTACATGGCTCTATTAGAGTATAGAATTGGAAAATATGGGTTGATCCCATGAAGACTCTTTGATAACTAAAAACTAAGTAAAATTAAGTTGCTTTACTATAAACTAGCCAATCAAAAAATGAAAGTGATAGAACTCAAAACTAAACAACTAATATAAGCAAACTAAATCAAAGAAAGTAAACCTAAGGTATGAAACAAAAGTACAACAACTACTTAAACTAAACTAAAGAAAAATAACAAAAACAAAGCAAAGGAAACTAAATTAAAACTATCTAAGGAAAGGAAACAATAATTTCATTAATAAACTTCATTACAATTATAAGGAATGAAAGGAATAAACAAAATGAGGCAAGAAAATGGACTTACTTAATGTGGCTGTGATGTGTCTTAAATAATAGTGCAAGTGCACGGCTCAATTGGAGTATAAAATCAACAAATACGGGTTGATCCTGTGAAGACTCTTTGATAAACAAAGTTAATTAGAATTTAAATTGCTTACTTTAACCTAGCTAAACCAATCAAGAGAAAGACAATTTCTAACTAAATTAAATTAGAAAGCGAGTAATTAAAGAAACTAAGAAACTATCTAACTAAGCAGGGAACTAAACTAGGAAACTTTCTAAAATTACAACTCACTAGAATAGGGAAAACTTCCTAAAATTACCATTAACTAGAAAAGAAAACTATCTAAAATTGCAACTAATTAAGAATTAAGGAAACTATTTAAAGTACAACTAACTACACATTAAAGTAAATTTCTAATATTACGCTAATTGGAAAAGAAAAGTAAGGAACAAATTAACTAAGAAAAGGAAAAAGAACTATTCCATTAATGGTCAAATTATAAGGAATTGTTACATAAGCAATGAAAAGAAAGCATGTAAATAAAGTAAATGTCCTTCACATCCAGGCTTGAATTCTACTATAGGGCCCACAAGTTGTGTCACTCAACAAGAGCTTGTACACTTCTATTCAACCCAAAAGACACTAAATTACCACCTAGTTGTTCATCCTCTGCATCCCAACTTGCCACGAACTAGAAAATCCCATTTAAGGATTCTTAGGAATGAAGTATTAGTGCAACCAAGGAAAAATGAAGAATGATGGAAAAGGAAATAAAAAAGGTTAATACATTTTCCCTAAGTTTGAGAGTCTTAAAAGAAAGAGGGCAAATTTAGAGAGTTTAGATAAAGAGGGGATTAGAGGTATTCACATTTGAGGAAGTTGAACCATAGATGAGGCTTTCTTCCTTAAACATGAAATAGAAGGAGAAAAAAAAAAAAAACAAATTGGAGACAATGGACCTTGTTTTAGGACTCACCCGTTCCTAACCTTAGGAGATGAAATGATAAGTAGGTTCATGGTGTATCCCTACCCAACAACATGAAGGCTTTTGGCTAGGAACCTAGGTGGCTTATGGATGGATATGCATGTTTTCCACAACCTTAACTAAGCAATTAGAAATTTTCTTTATTTCTAAGAATCCTTTCATTTTTCTTAATCCGACTACATAAAAAAAGAAATAAAAAAGCGTGAAAGAGGAAAGATGCATGAATGTTAACTAACATGGATTATGCATGAAATTTAATATTAAAAGTGGGTGTGTTAAACATGGAATTAGAAAATGGAAAGACAACAAAACATGGATAGAGTGTGTGAGTGAAGGATTTGATAAAGTAATAGGAAATAATACGAGATGCATGCAAATCTAGCGTGGAAGGATCCAATGTGTGAAACTTAGAAAATGGAAAGGGTGTGTCTCTAAATTGAAAGTGATATTCTTACACTATAAGCAACTAAGATGCCTAATTCTACCATGATATGCATGACTTTTTAAAAGTATTATGCATGAAGTTTTTAAAATTTTCCTAGAAAATAACCAATGAAAAATAGAAAGTCAAACATGGTTAGACATGGGTTTCTAAATTAGAAAAGTGCTACTTCTAATCTAGGAAAGTGCTAGATCTAAGAATCTACCATGCATCTACTTTCTAAAATGGAACTAAAATAAACCTAAAGAATTCCTAAGATCAAAGGAAAACAAATTAACAAGTTTCTAAAACTACAAAGCAAGAAAATTTGAGATCTAAACAAGGAATTCAAAATTAGAGATTACCCTACTTTTAAAGTAGGACACTGCTTAAAAACATAGAAACTAAGCAAGCTAAAGAGGATACTATGCTACAACTTGCATCTAAAAAGTAAATCTAACCTAAAGAAACAAAACTAATCATTATACTACAATGAATCTAACCTAAACATGACACTAAATCTACTATGCATGTGAACATGAAAATGCATGCACAACCTAATTGAATGGAAAGGAAACATGATATGCATCTACATTACTCTAATATGAATGGAATTACTATGCTAAACATGAACGACAAAGCTATTAATGATGAGAAATTACCATGAAAAACTAGGAAAAACTACAACTAATTCATGCATGCAAATCTAATTAACTTAAAGGATGATGCATGCAACTATGTTAGAAATCTAAATAAGAAAAATCTAGATATTTAATGATTGAGGAAGGTGAATGGAAAAGATAGAAGAAGGTATAGAAAGACAAAGAAAAAGAAGCAAGAACATGAATTGGACTAGGTTGAGACTCTACCTTTATCTCCAAGGAATTTGATCAAGGAAACTTAAAGGGAGCTTGAATGGGGGTGATCTTTCCCCCTCTATTTCTCCTTTGATTTGGCTATGCACTTAAGAGAAATTTGAAAAGATGTTTAAGCCATGCAAAGCACCTCTATTTATAGATTTCTAGCTTAAGAGTTGAGATCAAGCCACTTAATTTGATTTTGAACTAATGGCTAAATGGGGGTGTGGAATTCAAATATAGGAATGAGAGATAAGAATGGAAGAAATAAGATAGGACATGGAAAGGAAAAAATAAAGAAGAAAGTCTAAGAGAAGAAGGGAATAAGAAAGAATTACAAAGGGTGACCAAGGAAATAACTTAAGAGGGTAGGGAAGGGGGTGAAACCAAATTAGAAGGTGGATTTTAGGGGGCAGAGGCATGATTTTCATTGTAAGAAAGTGAAGGAGGAAAAAATGGGAGAAAATAAAAATAAAATAAGGAATAAGTAGAAAAAGAAATTGGTGCCAAAAAGAATGAAAGAAATAGAAAACTGATGGGGAATCTAAGGTTTTCATATTGAGAAAGTCTTAAAGAGGGTGGGGCACTGAGTGCACATGTGAGTGTGTGTGAATGATTTAGACACCTTAAGATTTATGGACCCTTGGATGAGATTTGATGGGTGAGATCATCCTTTCTTTAGGGTTTTTCTTTGACTTTTTAATATAGGAAAGGTGGCTAGGTTTTCCCCTTTTGTTTCACTTCAATCCTAGCCCTTGGATCATACCTACCTTTACTTGAAGGGATGGGATCCATTTAGTGCATGTAAACCTTCTTTTAACACCATTCCTTCTCCACCATTGGATTAGATTTCCTTAGGATGAATGACCTTGATTCTTAATCCTTATGCACTCATGTGGACCAATTGTCCTTTAATATCTTGTTTGGACAAGACATCTTCTCATTGATTAATTTTTCATCCTTTTGGTTGAGTAGGTGAGAGAAAATAAGTGAAAAGTATTCATGTGGTTCCATTTTCTTTTTCTTCTCAGAACCTTTCATTGCATATGATTTTATTGTAAATGAATTGAGCTTCTTCCATAAGCTTCCAAAGGTTGTGACATGTGTGCAATTGTGCTTGGATTTGAAAATTGCCACTTTTTCACCCTTACTTGAATTGGAGCTGAATATAGGGTTTAAAAAAAAAAAATTATTTATGCTTTCTAACTTCAATAGTGACACTCAATGATCCTTTTGAACTCCATGACTTCATGTATAGCATGTCTGACTTGATATGTAGCTTAGAATGTGAAATTTCTCTTTCTTGGGAAAAATTGGAAAAATTGTGCATTTTTTATATTTGTACCTTGGACCTACAAAATAGTAGAATTAACCCTAATTAGTTATATTTAAGTGAATTCTAAGGACAAAACATTCTAAATATAGAGGTATATGTAATATTCATATAACCATTAGGCTACTATAGGAGTCTTTTGTTATGTCACTAACCAGGCTCGTTACACATCCTCTTCTTCCTTTCGAGGCTTGAACTCCACTTTACGATCTTCTTGTTGTGCCACTCAATAGGGGCTTATACAATTACATTCAACACAAGGTACACTAATCTATAGCCAGGCTTTTTTCATCTTCTTAACTTAACATGCTAGTAACCCAATGAGATCTTCAACCATACTTTTAGGATTGGAAAGAGTCCTTGACTCCCATTAGAAGGTGTTCTTCCATTTCCTTTATTCCCAAATCCCAAATCCCAAAAGAAGAAAAGATGAAAGATAGAAAGCTAGAATATGGAAAGCATTAGGAGAAGGTGGTGCATGTGATTCTAAGGGTGATGGACAATGTATGTAATGTATTCAAAGAATGGAAAATAAAGAAAGGGGAATGAGGAAGAAGATGGAAGAAAGAAAGATAGAAAGAAATGGAAGTGGGGATGGAAGAGCTTCCTTACCTTTTCTTCAAGGGATTAATTTGATCTTTAGGGAGTATTGGTAAAGTTGATCTCTTTCCCTATATTTATCATAGATTTAGCTTTCAAGTATCAAGGAAAAGTAAGATATAAAAAAAAATTCTTTGTTTTTCACATCAGGAAAGGTAGCTTTAGTGAGGGATGGTTAGAATCTAAATCACTTAATTATATTTGAATGAAGGGCTAGATCAAGGGGGCATGTTTTTCATATATGGGAGTGGGAGAGTAAAATAAAAAGTAATTGTGACGACCCGGGTTTTCCCATGCAATATCTAATTCCTAAGGTGGCATGCATCCCTATTTGAAAACCACTTTATGAAAACCATGCAATGCAGTGGGAAATCTTTAGTTTTAAACTCATTTTGAAAACCCCGAGTGTCATTTTCTTTCACAATCACCAAAGTAGTTTTTGAAAAACTTCAGAGATCATAATATTTTTCCCAGGTCTATCCAGTCGCAGCTCACAGCCCAACTATAAATAAATATAAATACATGTCCAAAGGGTAGAGTGTTTACTTACATGTATGATTGTCTCCTTTTGGTCTACTTGTTCATAGCACTAACATAGGCGTCCTCCACTCGTGGATGGAACTATCCTGAAAAATGTTAAGGATAGGGTGAGTATATACTATACTCAGTAGGAGTCTATCACTACTAGTTTTGCAATGCATACTATGTTTAAAATCATATGCTCTTTCAAACATGTGCATGTTTGAACAATCATGTTCAATATCGATATTAAAAACCACTGTCGAATTGAAATACTGATGACTTACAGAATAACATAATCCAAGTCAAAAGTATCATATATATCATAAACATAATGATATGCATAAGATGCACCACTGAATCCAACTCATGGATATATGGTATGGTCGACCAGCCTCATGTCATGCCATATGCAATGCAAGTAAATCATCAAACCATAGGGCCCAACTATGCCCACGACCTCGCAGCCATGTGGTCCCCGGGTACCTAGGGACACAGCGTCATAGCCTCCACGGGGCATATGACACATCGACCCAGTGCCGTAACACCAGTGGTAGCCCCTTAGGAAAATGAAACTTCCATGGAAGAGAAGCAAATGAAACGCTTTCATAAAAATTCTCGTAGAATCGAGAATGAAGTTTTCATTCTGTACATGCTAGATCTTGAATTAGTAACTGCATCCAATCTCTGAAAAAGTCCCAATTGTTTCGAACTTTCGATTTTTGGAATGGGATATTTAAGGAATCCCCATGAATAGGATCAAACCTTATTCCATGGTATTTCCATGAGATTCCTCTTTCTTATTCTTAAGCAAGCCCTCGAGAGGGCTTAGTTGATCCATGATTTATGTTTCATCTTTCTTTTCCTTTTCGTTTGTTTCGAGAAAGAAATCGATCAATTCCAATTCTACCACATGCAGTCGACGTAGGGACATGCCCTTTTTGGGCGTGGTACCCATTCCACCTAATAGTGGTAGAGGCTAGGTGGCCAACCCAGATCTCTCGGCATAGCACCCACGAGCTTACTAGCCAAATCATATATGATCAAACAAGCAAAAACCTCTATTTCAAAACCTGTCCTCTTTGGGTCCCTCACAACTGCCAACCCAGCGCCTTTTGGGCGCTCCAGCTTCTTTTGGTAACCCTCAAGGACATGCAATTTTTCAAGCACTCAATGCTCACACATCATGCAATATATGCAATTGTTTGCAAAACATGTCTATGCATAATGTATTTAATCATATGCATGACGAATTCATTTATGTGCTAAACAAGCCATAAAATAAGTCATGCTAAACAAGTCATATAATTTATACTTAAAACATGCATTCAAAAAAATCATGACTCTTTTTAAAATTCTAGTAGCGATAGAGCACCTACCTTAAAGTCTCCTGGAGTTGCATCCTTTATTACTTCAACACGTCCCTGGGTCTCATTTATAAACTCCTGGGTATGAATGGATACAAGGAGTCCTTATTACTTTCATTCTATTTAGACATTAGCTCGTTAGATTTTCCTTTTAGGGTCCATGGGTCCTTGCCTAATTCATTGTCAGGCTGGATCTTATGATGTGGATCTACTATTCCATGGCTAACTCTGTAAATTGTCCTCTAATCCTAACTTTAAAGTCTCATTCGGTCCACGTGTCCTAGTTCCCAAGACACTCGTGCATCCTGGTTGAACTGCGACCGCCTCACGTGCGTGCGCTCCTAAAGGCTGTGCCAGGGACTACGTTTTGCACGCGCTATGACGCGCATCCTGGATGGCATCGCACAGACCCACCTTTGGTGTAGCATGGCGCGTCTCAGCTCCAGGGCCCCCGTGCATCCTAGTCGAGCCAGGACCTGTGCCCCATGCCGCGCGCGCACCTGAATGCCGCACCTGGGACAGTGTATGCACTGTCGTATGCCCGAAACTCATCCCAGGGACCCTGTCCCAAGCGTACGTGGAGCTTGGCATCGCTAGGACACCTTGTTCGTGCAGGGCCGGCCCAAGCTAGCTTGGAGCATTTTTCGGCCAGGAAACCCAGTTGGAAAACGGCTGGAAAAAGACCAGATCCGGCATGGATCTGGCCTGGGGGAAGCAAACGGAGAGAAAGGGAAAGAGAAATGGCTTACCTGGGCAGCCTGGGGATGCACTTTTTCCTAGTGGTGGAACCCTCATTTCTGCCTGAAAACCTTAAGTTGCTCGGAAACTCGAAGAAGGGGTAGGGGGGAAACCCCATTGCTAAGACCGGAAAGAAGAGAGGGAATGGGGAGATGGCAATGGCCGGCCTGACTTGGGCCTGGCTGTTACCGAAAAACGTAGAGAAGTTAGGCTTGAGACGGGTTTTCAATTTTTCCAGAAACCCCAGTCTCAAAATGGCCGAAAAATCTTGTGTTTTGGAGCAGGGGAGATAGGGCTTTTTATAGCCCTGCTATGGCGGTGCTGCCAATGGCAGTGGTAGATTTCTGGAAAAATCGTGAAAGGAGGGTTTCTGGAGAGATCTAGAGGTGGAAGACGACAGGGGGTGCCGTTATCAAAATGGCCCCCTACGTTTTTCATCTTTTTCGTTTTTCTGTTTAAATTCCAGAACTGCCCCTGATCTTTAAACGGCCGTAACTTCTTCATACGAACTTCGTTTTGAATGATTTTTGAGGCGTTGGATTCCATTTTTCAAGTAGAATCTAATGGTACTAAGTTTCGTTACAAATTCTTTCATTTACTATTTTAAATAAAGTGAAACATTCAACATAGTTCTTTTCCTATAGAATGTCTAGTTTTTGTTAAAAATAGCGTAAATTGCTCGCGCATTACATTATTACCCCCTTAAATGAATTTCATCCTTGAAATTCCATAAATTATCATTTTCAGGGTATTTTGTCTCTTAGATAACTTCTTGGTGAATGCATCCCCCCCTTAGGAATCAAATCTAGGCTCAACCTCAATTTATCATTTTTATTATTCCTTCTTTAAGGCCTTACCTATAAGGGCCACTTTCGCTGTGTACTTTGATGCATACTCTCATACGTGCCAGTTTACCAATACCGGTTTCTAGCGGTAATTCATCTATCTCGAAGTCCTTGGATGCCTATACTTTTCTCATCGTGTATAGGATAGTCTCCTTGTAGGATCATGCTTCTTCATGTATAAATTACTCCATACTTCTTTGAGATCATATGATCTTATTTCTCCTATTTTATTTTGAATAGCATAGGACAATCCCTTTTTCTTCTTGTCTTTCATCTAGTGATCTCTTCATCATCCACATCTCCTTCTATTGGTTGGTTATATGTCATTAGTAAGAGTCCAAAAAATTATCTTCTTTCTATTGTGTCTAACTTTGCTTCTTATCTTTTATATTTGTCCCCAAGATACTTCAATAATTGATATGGTACCATGTTCTCTATAGACAAACCCTTGATTAACTTCGAATTTCAATTGTCAGTCGTTTTCCATATGTGACTTGATTCCTCGACCAAAGTTAAATTCAAAATAAAATCATGAAAGTCAATTAGTAGCATCTTCAATCGAGGACCTTATTATATACTGAAAGTAAAATGTCCTAACTCTATATCCAATCTCATAACTATTGAATTCATTAAACGCTTTTCTCCATGAAGATTTTATCCAAACTCATGTCAAATGTTAATGGTCGATTCATCATCATGGGTCACATGTTCTCGTCCAGAAGCCTATCTCACTGTTCACATCAATAATGTTCCCATTTATGCAAAAAGTCTCTTATTCATAACCGAGTACCCTTACATGGTTGAATCCTTTGTCATTATCTTCTTTGTCCTTTCTTTGCTTGATGGTTTTCTTCGTAACCTTTCCGTCCAAAAGTTCTATACTCAATCCTGTACGGTTAGTCCTTAGGAAATTCCTTCAATTTGTTTTTTGTATTTGGTATATGCACATAACAACTAACTATTTGTCTAAAGGCAACGTAACATTAAATCTTCACCTTATAGTGTGCTAGCCATCTCACCTTTTCTCCTTCCATCCCCTATGTCAATATATTGTTTAATCTTTTATCAAGGCTTTATCGTCGACCATGCATTCTGTATTGTTAGGAGGTATAAGTAGTGATTTTCTCAATTCCTCAAATTTTATCCTTCAAGTGCCTCCTCATACTTAGCTTACAATAGTAGTTCTTGTTCAATAGCTACCACATCAAGTTATGCTGAAGCTATTAAATCATCAAATTTGAAAATCACTCAGGTAAGCATAGAACATTTTCGTAGACATATAGAAAGACTTTATTTGATTACCTATTGATCTCTTTCCAGATATATCTTTGTCATAAGCTCAGGGGTCTCTAAAGTGATCGGTACTTATCTACCTTTCTTTTCAATCCAAGTCAGCAGCATCTTTTAGACCCACAGTGATTTCTATGGTTTGTTATGGTATCTATTCAAGTTTGGAAAAATCTGTCTCACTGGTGGAGACCGTTCCTTATTTTTGCTTCTGTCTCAGTTGTTACTGTATTTATTGTACTTGTGGCTCCTCCATGATGTGGCCTAATCAACTAACCTCATACCCTCAATAAAATTCATACAATGTCTTAATAATGGCATTGCTGTTTTGATCATGCTACACTTCTCTTACAAGTTCACGTTAGGATCAATCTATTATCATCCTTAGTATTATCATCAAAATCTTTTGATAACTCGATCGAATTCATTTCCCTATCATATTTGTGTTATGTTTCTCTTAATCACATAATATGTCAATTGCACACATCTTCTGATATGCTCCATTATACATAGGTTGTTATTATTCGATAGCACTTCACTCTTCATAAGACTCCAATTAAGGTATCCAAAATTGAGCTAAGTCCTTCAGGATCCATACCTTTGTGATCTAGTACGAGTCACAGTTATCCCCTAGTATCATCTTGTATGCTTATCCCTCTTAGATTATCATCAAAATCTTTTCAAAGTCTATCTTTTACATCCCTTATCATACTCATATCATATCCCTTGTGATAGTGTGCTCATATTCTGATATTCTTTATGATGGTAAGATAACCATCTAGGTTTTTTGATGTTCTCATCTTTAGTGAGATTAATCTATTACAGGTCAGAACTTTCTACTTAACAAGTTCACTAACATCCTCATTCATCATTCTCATAATATGATCCATATATGAGTTTTTATATTTGCACCACACAGCAATCCTTAATCCTTAAGTCGTCTTAGACTAGATTTTGGATAAGGGTTGCACTATCCTCCGCCTGATTATTTGTTAAACCAAGCTGTGTTTCACCTATTTATTTATGGTGAAATGCCTTGAACATTAATATTGTGATCCTCAAATAGAAGTAGTCATCTCTACTACTACTTCTTCTTGATTTTCTCTATTGTTTATGACCCTTGGACATGCTAGACTGGCTGTGAAAGGATAAAACTTGGGCTCTGATACCAACTGTGATGACCCGGGTTTTCCCATGCAATATCTAATTCCTAAGGCAGGATGCATCCCTATTTGAAAACCATTTTATGAAAACTATGCAATGCAGTGGAAAATCTTTAGTTTTAAACTCATTTTGAAAACCCCGAGTGTCATTTGCTTTCACAACCACCAAAGTAGTTTTTGAAAAACTTCAGAGATCATAAATATTTTTCCCAGGTCTATCCAGTCACAGCTCACAACCCAACTGTAAATAAATACAAATACATGTCCAAAGGGTAGAGTGTTTACTTACATGTATGATTGTCTCCTTTTGGTGTACTTATTCGTAGCACTAACATAGGCGTCCTCTACTCGTGGATGGAACTATCCTGAAAAATGTTAAGGATAGGGTGAGCATATACTATACTCAGTAGGAGTCTATCACTACTAGTTTTGCAATGCATACTATGTTTAAAATCATATGCTCTTTCAAACATGTGCATGTTCGAACAATCATGTTCAATATCGATATTAAAAACCACTGTCAAATTGAAATACTGATGACTTACAGAATAGCATAATCCAAGTCAAAAGTATTATATATTTCATAAACATAATGATATGCATAAGATGCTCCACTGAATCCATCTCATGGATATATGGTATGGTCGACCAACCTCATGTCATGCCATATGCAATGCAAGTAAATCATCAAACCATAGGGCCCAACTATGCCCACGACCTCACTGCCGTGTGGTCCCCAGGTACCTAGGGACATAGTGTCATAGCCTCCATGGGGCATATGACACATCGACCCAGTGCCATGACACCAGTGGTAGCCCCTGTACCACATGCAGTCGATGTAGGGACATGCCCTTTTTGGGTGTGGTACCCATTCCACTTAATAGTGGTAGAGGCTAGGTGGCCAACCCAGACCTCTCGGCATAGCTCCCACGAACTTACTAGCCCAAATCATATACGATCAAATAAGCAAAAACCTCTATTTCAAAACCTGTCCTCTTTGGGTCCCTCACAATTGCCTAGCCCTCACAACTGCCTGGCCCTCACAACTTCCTACCCAGCATCTTTTGGGTACTCCAGCGTCTTTTGGTAACCCTCAAGACATGCAATTTTTCAAGAACTCAATGCTCACAAATCATGCAATATGTGTAATTGTTTGCAAAACATGTATATGGATAATATATTTAATCATATGCATGCCGAATTCATTTATATGCTAACAAGCCACAAAATAAGTCATGCTAAATAAGTCATATAATTTATACTTAAAACATGCATTGAAAACAATCATGGCTCTTTTTAAAAGTCTAGTAGCGATAGAGCACCTACCTCAAAGTCTCCTGGAGTCGCGTCCTTTATTACTTCAACCCGTCCCTGGGTCTCATTTATAAACTCCTTGGTATGAATGGATATAAGGAGTCCTTATTAATTTCATTCTATTTAGATATTAGCTCGTTAGATTTGCGTTTTAGGGTCCATGGGTCCTTGCCTAATTCATTGTCAGGCTAGATCTTATGATGTGGATCTACTATTCTAAGGCTAACTCTGCAAATTGTCCTCTAATCCTAACTTTAAAGTCTCATTAGGTCCACGTGTCCCAATTCCCAGGGCACCTGTGCATCCTAGTTGAACTGCGACAGCCTCACGTGCGTGTGCGCCTAAAGGCCATGCCAGGGACCACGTTTTGCACACACACATGCATGCTCAAGCAACATGCTATGACGGGCATCTTGGATGGCATTGCACGGATGCACCTTTGGTGTAGCATGGCGTGTCTCAGCTCCCCCGTGCATCCTGGTCGAGCTAAGACCCGTGCCCCATGTAGCGCGCACCCAAAGGCCGCACCTGGGATAGTGTATGCACTGTTGTACGCCCGGAACTCATCCCAGGGACCTTGTCCCAGGTGTACGTGGAGCATGGCGTCCCTAGGACACCTTGTTCGTGCAGGGTCGGCCTAAGCTGGCTTGGAACGTTTTTCGGCCAGGAAACCTGGCTAGAAAACAGCTGGAAAAAGATCAGATCCGGCATGGATCTGGCCTGGGGGAAGCAAACAGAGAGAAAGGGAAAGAGAAATGGCTTACCCTTTTTCCCGGTGGTGGAACCGTCATTTCTGCCTTAAAACCTTACGTTGTTGGGAAACTCAAAGAGGGGGGGGACCCCATTGCTAAGATCAGAAGGAAGAGAGGGAATGGGGAGATGGCAATGGCCTGCCTGACTTGGGCCTGGCTGTTGCCGAAAAACGCAGAGAAGTCGGGCTTGAGACGGGTTTCCGATTTTGCCAGAAACCCCAGTCTCAAAATGGCCAAAAAATCTTATGTTTTGGAGTGGGGGAGATAGGGCTTTTTATAGCCCTGCTATGGTGTTGCTGCCAATGGCGGCGGTGCCGCCATTAGCGGTGGTAGATTTTTGGAAAAATCATGAAAGGAGGGTTTCTGGAGAGATCTGGAGGTGGAAGACAGCAGGGGGTGCCGTTATCAAAATGGCCCCCTGCGTTTTTCATCTTTTTCGTTTTTCTATTTAAATTCCAGAACTGCCCTGATCTTTAAACGGCCGTAACTTCTTCATACAAACTCCGTTTTGGGTGATTTTTGAGGCATTGGATTCCTTACAAATTCCTTCGTTTACTATTTTAAATAAAGTGAAACATTCAACACAGTTCTTTTCCTGTAGATTGTCTAGCTTTTGTTAAAAATAGTGTAAATTGCTCGGGCATTACAGTAATGGGATATGAAATAAGCATGGGAAGGAAATGGAATAAGTAAGGATATAAAGAAATAGAAAATGTAAGGAAAGAGGTGGCATCATTTTCCATATGGGATTTGGGGTGGAAATTGAGAGGTGGTGAGAAGAAAAGAAAAACAAATAAGTCAGTGGAAGGTAAGGAAGAAGTTGGAAAAGAAATAGAGAGAAGAAAAGAGAAAGAAATAGAAAGTAGGTGGAAAAATCCAAGGGATTTTAAAATTAGAAAGTCAAAGTGGGGGAGGGCGGGCAAATGAAATTCAAATGGGTGTATGTGATTTGTTTTTAGAAACCTTAAGATGAGATGAGAATTGGATGAAGATGGGAGGTTGAGATCTTCCTTTCCTTAAGGTTTTGAGTTGACTTTCAACATGGAAAAGGTGGCTAGGGTTTTGATATTTTTGATACTTCATTCCCAGCCTTTAGATCATGCTTACCCTTGGATAAATGTGATCCCTTAACAACATGTAGACCTTCCTTAAGCTCCATTTTCTCCACACCATTGGATTGGATTGTCTTGGAATTAATGACCTTGATTTCTTAAAGATATCTTCATGTATTTCATGTTGAACCAAGTGTGTTGTACTACCTTGCATGGATAGAACATCCAGTCATTGGTTGATCTTCTTTTTTGGTTGAGTAGGAGAGAAAATAAGTAACAAGTCTTCATGTGGGTCTAAGTCTTCTTTTATTTTTGAAAAGCTTTCAATGTATATCCCATTGTATATGAAGTAAACTTCTATCAAAAGCTTCTTAAGGTGGTGAAATGCATGCATTCATGGAGAATTTTCCACCTTTTCACCCTCATTTGAGTTGTTGTGCGTAGGGTTTTTGACTTCTCTGACTTGGATATTGATACCCAATGAGCATTCTGAACCTCTATGACTTCATTTTTGGTATTTATGATCCTTGATGTCTCTTGGAAGGTGAAATTTCTCCTTTAGGAGTAAAATTGATAATTTTGTGCATTTTTTCATTTATAATGTGGACATACAAATTGTAAAATTAACCCTAATTAAAGTTAATTAAGTGATTTTTGGAGCTAAATCCTATTATATATAGAGGTATGTGTGTAATATTTCTATATATATCAAATACCCCTAGACTTAGATTTTCCTAGTTCTCTAGCAAAACTACAAAAATTAGAAGACTAAAAAATTGTACCTAACCACTTTTCTAGTTGTTGTCATCTACATTTAGTATATGCAAAAAGCCTTTAAACCCTTAGGTTATCCTTAGTGGACGAGTTGTAGTCTTGTAAGTGTTTTTGATAATGTTACCCATAAACAATTTCTAAAATATTATGAAAAGTCTTTCACATTTCCGAAAGAATCTTCTTGTATTAAGATTAAATTAAATTCCTAACTTAGCATGCTAATAGAAATTATCAATAGTTCAAAATCCTACTCTTATGCTGAAGATATCCCATTAATTCACCAACCTTAGAATGTGAGTGTTTGATTATAGCTATAGTATATGCAACCATCAATCTCGAAGGATATTATAACTTAAATTACAAGTCAAATGTATGTTTTAACTTCAGGTCTCATAGAATATTGACACTTAGAAAGAAGTCACTTAGAAGTGGGTTATACTCTCTTCAATATGCGAGTATAATAATGTTCAACAAAGCTAAATTCTCACATATTTTCATACAAAAGAAAGATAACTTGGAAAAAATGATGTGGTCTGATGAAAGGATATTAGCTACTAAAGAATGTGTTATACTCTACTAAATCCCTAATAATTCATAACCATATTCAAGTCATGTTCTTCCTAAGGTCAAGTTAGGACTTCTAATAGGACAAAAATAGGCTTAGAATAGGGTTATCAAAGGAATGGTATAGGGTTCAACAAAAGTGTTTTGAAAGATATGTAAAGGTCTTCTAGTAGAGTATTCACAACTTTCATTTCTAACCATAAGAGTGAGAATTTCCTTTTTTTGTTGGCTATCTTTTTCATTTCTCCATCTTTATTTTTATTTTTATCTTCATTGACTTTTGAATATAGACCCTTTTTTCTTCTCTTTTTCATTTATGTATTCATCTCTTAAACTATATTGTTTATATTTTATTCAAGATATTCTTCACCCATCTCAACATATTTTTAGAACAAATGCCATATTGGACATGTTATTGGGTCTAATAAGGGTAATGGTCATTGGATTGATAAACAGAAGGCTTATTTTAGAGTCTCAAAGGGTTAACTAGTGGACCATTTTTTAGGGAAGGCTAAAGGCTCTATGTATTACCTTTTAAAGTGAGATTATTTAGATAGCGCCTAAGGATGGCCTCTATCATTAACTTAAGAGATAATTGGTAGTCTTTTCTGATGTTTTTTTAATAGTTGACAAAAATGAAGAATAATGAGACCAACTAATAAATTATTGCCTACTAAAGAAAACTTTAGAACTTACATATAACCCTAAGAAAGATTGGCTCTAAAGTTCCATGGGTTAATAGTCTTCACACATCTTCTTCAGGATTTCTAAGTTATATTTTCTTTTCAACTTAAACTAAATATACTCCAATTTTGTGCAATGATTATTTCAAATTTAACTTTTCATAGACTAATTTGGAAAAAAGGATAAAATAGTAAACTAATTGTATACAAATCAAGTAATAAGCTAAAGTTCAAAAGATAGACAAAATATTCAAAAAATCTAAATTCTCATCCTTATAAAGAAACTTATCATAAGTTTTTATCAAAAAATTTATTTAATTTTTTTTTTAAAGAAATGACTAAGAAAAATTATGGACACATAAAAATTGAAATACCTTATCCCCAAACTTAAATTAAAGATGGTCTGTGTCATAAATCATGAACAAATGAAAAACTACGTAAAAAGAGAACGCTTAGAAAGATATTACGTGCACTCTAGTGATGGTGTAGTGATCTATTGATGCAGATAAATATACAAACTATATAATAATGATGCAAATGCAACTCTATGACAGCTAATATAAATTTAGAATTTCATGGTAATCTATGTACTTTCTCCACCAAGAAATGTATGGTGGTGATAATAATATAGCATGATGGACCAGCATGAAGTAGAATTTATTTGGACCATAGCATCAATCGATTCCTTTTCCTATTCTATATTGGAGTTTGAGGTAACAGGTAAGGAATTAGATTAACTAAAACCATCACAGTGTGCATTGTCTGTGATAGATGCTGGGTTCAAATTGGGTGTGTTTTATGCATGGAAAGGCTTATATAGAAAGTTAGGAAAAGTAATGGCTCCTGCTTGGGATTTTCATTTTGAAATGTCTATTAATGGTACAATATTAAGTAAACCATTCACTTCATTAATGACTGTCTATGTCAAAATCATGAAAACCAAAATGAGCTAGACAAGTCTCAAGAGGACCAATGATGGAGGATGATAGGGATGATGGACTCTACGTCATATTTACTTCACAAAAATCATTAGAGCTTGTTGTCTTGTGTTAAAGACATCAAGCTTTATGTCCATGTTCCCAAAGGACAATTTCATCGTACCATTCTTAAAATTAATTTTTGTATTTGATGTGGCCAAGAATTGTTATCCCAAAATAATTGGTATTTGCTTACCAAGGTTTGCTATAGGCTATATATCTAAGACTAGAAAGTCTACTAGAAGGAAAAGCATATTAACCTGAACTAGTACATCCTCTACCACACCTTAAGGACCTTTTATTGACCTATTTGCCAATTGTAGTGTGGTGGTAATCTTTTTCATCTTGCCTAAACCTAATTCTTCATATATTGAATAAGGTAATAAGTTAACATTTGACACCAAGTTAGTAATGCCCTATCAATGGTGTGTTCCCTAATAACATATGATATCATGGGATACCCTAGATCATTATACTTGGGTGGGGTGTTCTATTGTAGTATTGAGCTTGCTTGAGCAAGATATGCTTTCCTCTACACCTGATGTTTTCTTTTGTGGGTGTAAAACCTTTTAAAAGCTTAGCATCAGAAGCTACATCTTTGATAGCACTAAGCAATGGTATGATGTTCAATTATTTGAACCCATCCACTAACTTATCAAATTTATTTTCCTTCTTACCCATTATTAACTGCTAAGGAAATGGAGCCTATGGAATGTAATGCTATTTAGGACTATGGTTAGGAGAAGTAAGAGGTGGTTATTTCTTCTCTTTTCCCTTCCCATTCCTAACAAGGCTTACATTGTCCTCATTTTTTAGTTTCCTTAGTCAAACCTACTTGAGTATTTATTAGTTGTCCACTTCTTAGGGTAGTTATGGATTGGGTCTATTCATGAAATGGCTACTCACTAGAAGTTGTACCAATCTCATATTATTCTTTAAGGTTGGGCATAGGTTGGCTAGGAAAGCATCCTTATTTCTTATCAGAAAAGGTAGCAGCAAGTGGATCCATTTCATATGCCAACTATGCAATAGATTGCAAGTGGTTCTACTTTGTTTGTTTAACATCGTTGTGGTAATCTTATGTACTTTACAAAACCAAAGTCAGGGTCTCTTCGAAAGATTGTTTTTCTGTTGTGGAGGAAACACCTATTGTGGTATTGGTTGTTATGGACTTGGCACTTTGGGAATAAATTGAGTAGGAGGGATCCCACATTGTCCTCCCTGATTATTTTGAGACCATGAGAAATTAGGATGCTAAGTCCATCCAGGGTAGTATTTCTTAGAATATGGACTATTTTGCTAGGATTTTTTAATGCATTTAATGCATTCACTTGCTTAGAAATTATTTTAGGAAATATAGAGCTAGAGGGACATGAAGCGGTGGGGTGTGTTGTACTAGAACAAATTGAGCAAACCTTAGGTGGAGGTTAAATAGTAAATTCTCTAGTCAATAAAACTTCCCCTAATTTAGTAAGAAGACTATTAATCTTATCCATCCTTATCCATTTATATGTTTACTTTGTTATATACGTCAGGAGTGGCCCTTATCTCATATATGCTGCTTTCCTTTTGAGGGTGTTAAAATCTTTTTTTTTACTAGAATAATCCCATTGCTAGGAACTTTTAGATAGATTTTCAAAGAAATTCCATGCCACCACATCACCCTTGGTCTAGAGTACCCCATCACTAGTGGCATCAATTTTTACATTGGTTCTATTGGGTAAGACCTTCATAGAAATATTGTACTTGTCATTTCTCAAAACCATGTTGTGGACACTTGAAAAATAGATCCTTCTACCTTTCCTAACATTCATAAAAATGCTCACTCTCTTTTTGATGAAAATTTATAATTTCTCTATGGTGGCCGTTGGTTTTGTGGATTTGAAAGAATTTATTTAGGAATTTCCTAGCTAATTGCTCCCAATTAGTCTAATGAATTTAACCATTCCTTAGGTTTATCCTTTAAAGAGAGGTCAATAGTTGCAACCTAATAGAGTCAATTGAAAAGTGTCAGTATCTAAATGTAGCATAGATGTCAAGAAATGGTGGTAGGGATCCTCTTTATCTAGACCATAAAAAGGTTGGTGAAAGTTGGATGACACTCAAATTTAATTCAATATGTTTTGTATCAGTTGCAGGTAACTCTATACATGATGGAGAGTTGAATTGTACCAGCAATGAATAGTCTATTAAGGGTTTAGCCTTTGCTTCTTCATTTCCATGTTTTTGGCAAGGTTTTCTAAAATCTCCTTGATTCCTTAGTCTTTGCCTTGTTGACTCAACTTTAATACAATGAAAGATATTTATTATATACGTCAAAAGAGTACTCTTGTTTTTTCCTGCCTAGTCCAGGGAAACTTAAACAAGATAATGCAACCTATATATTGTATGATGCAAATACACAAAGGCACATAATAAATCCTAACTCCATGGAAAACTATCTAAAAGATTGATATTTCTTTGACTTATTTAGGGGAGTGGCTTTTAGGTTACATCTAACCTAGGTAGCACCTCCTTTCTTTCAGTCTTGTCCTATTGCTTACCAATTGATCCTACCTTAATCAACCACTTCACACCTCCTCAGTCAACTGTAGATGACCTGATTCATCGAATGTGCTAGCAAAGCTAGTCATTTAAATACATACATTGCTAATCAAATAGGGGCCACTAGAGTGGCAATAGGTCACCTCCTTCTAAGAGGGTCCTATGAGCTCAAAAGCTGCTAATGTTTCTTCTGAATTGATTTTAATTTAATTGTTGAGGCAAGGGTTGCACATAAGGTGATGATTAACCTAGGTGGGCTAAGGGATGGTGACTAAATCTATGCTGATTTTATAGGGTTGAGTACCTTTAATAATTCATTTAAGCATTCCCATGCAGTTCAATCAACATATATTCACCTTAAGGCATATAAACATGCCCTAATATGCAAGGAAAGTGATAAACTAAATCAAACCTTAGGATGTGACAAGTAAGAAAATACTTTCTATATGCTTTACACTACCATATACGATGCAAGATGACACTACTTATGCAATCCTATTCTAGGAATGGTCACCTCCACTTTCATGTTTGGATGGCCCAACCTTGAACCCTTTATTTTAAATTATAATGAATTGCAGTGTATAAAAATTTATAGGCATGTTCTCACTACAATCCACTCAAATAAATAAATAAATAAATAACTCACCAAATATTTTCCTCCAAGTGCTTCGTCTTGTCCAAATTCTTGTACAAATGAAAAGGAAAGTATCAAATTATTAAAGATTAGGGAAAGTATATTAAAATGAAATTATTCTATACACAATTCTAAGACTATGGCTAGTGATAAAGTATTACAATGAAAATTTAATTAAAAATCTATTCTTTGTTGTGAGTTCCTGGTAACGGCTCCAAAAACTTGATGTGTCTTAATTATTACCACAAGTGCATGTCTCTATTGGACTATAAAATAGACAAATATGGGTTAACCTCATGAAGACTGTTTGATAAAGAAGAGTTAGTTAAAATTAAGATGCTTTACTCTTACCTAGCCAATCAAGGAAAGAAAGTCAAAGAACTCTAAACTAAACAACTAATCTAAGCAAAACAAATCGAAGGAAGTAAACATAAGCTATGAAATAAAAGTAAGTAAACTAATTAAAAAAACTAAAGCAAAATAACAAAAATAAAGCTAAGGAAACTAAATATAAACGAACTGAGGGATAGCAAAGATAATTTCATTAATAAACTTCATTACAATTACAAAGAATGAAAGTTATAAACAAAACAAAGCAAGAAAATAGACTTCCTTGAAGTGGTTGATATGGGAGTCCTTTCTTGTGTCACTCAACAAGGCTCTTTACAAGTCCTGTTTTTCTGTCCTAGGCTTGAACTCAACTTTGCAGTCTATTTGTTGTGTCAATTAACATATGCCTATACTCTACATTCAAACCTAAGTACACTAATCTACAACCAAGCTTTTCTCATCTCCTTAACCCAATATGCTAAAAACCTAATGAAATCCTCAACCATGCTTGTAGTATTGGAAAGTATCCTTGACAACCATTTGAAGGTGTTCTTTATTTTCATTTATTCTTAAATCCCAATAGAAGAAAATATGAAAGATGGAAAAATACAATATCAAAAGGATTAGGAGAAGTTGGTGCATGTGATTCTAAGGGTGATGGAGGGTGTACATAATGCTATGAAAGAATGAAAAATAGAAAGGAATGAAAAGAAGGGGATAGGAACTAATCATGGGAAGGAAAGGGAATAAGTAGGGAAATAAAGAAATAGAAATGAAAGGGAAAGGAAAGTGGTAGCTTAGGATGGATGGAAAGGTGGGTTGGTAGGATTTAATCAAAATTAGAAAGTGGTATGTTGTGGGTGTTGGGGGGGCATCTTTTTCCATATGTGATTTGGTGTCGAAATTGGAAGGTGATGAGAAGAAAAGAAAAAGAATAAGTTAGTGAAAAGGTAAGGAATAAGTGAAAAAGAAATAGAGGAGAAGAAAATATAAAGAAATAGGAAGTAGGTGGAAGAATTTAAGGAAATTCAAAATTAGAAAGTCCTAAGGGGGCGGGGGGCATGGAATTCAAATGGGTGAATGTGGTTGTTTTTAGAAATCTTGAGATGAGATGAGAATTGGATGAAACTGGGTTCTTGAGATCTTCCTTTTCTTAGTGTTTTGGGTTTACTTTTTAACTTGGGAATGGTAG
Source organism: Warburgia ugandensis (assembly GCA_035236585.1). Classification (NCBI taxonomy): domain Eukaryota; kingdom Viridiplantae; phylum Streptophyta; class Magnoliopsida; order Canellales; family Canellaceae; genus Warburgia; species Warburgia ugandensis. The sequence continues at coordinate 63,389,774 of CP141130.1, forward strand.
TTATGGTTTTGATCTTTTGAATACTTTATTCCTAGCCTTTAAATCATACTTACCCTTACTTGGATGAATGTGATCCCTTTATGACATGTAGATCTTCCTTAAGCTTCATTCTCTTTTCACCATTGGATTGGATTGCCCTGGATTGAATGGCTTTGTTTCCTTAGAGATAAGTATTTCATGTGGGACCAAGTATGCTTCACTACCTTGCATAGATAAGTCATCCAATCATTGGTTGATCTTCTTCTTTTGGTTGATTAGGAAAGAGAAAAAAAAAAAAAAAAAAATTCATGTGGGTCCTAGCCTTCTTTTATTTCTGAGAGACTTTCATTGTATATGTGTGATGACCCAGGTTCCTGTAACACATTTTGTAATACATTTTTGAAAGGCAGGGCCCTTAGTATTAAAAAATTTTCACAAAACAAAGCAGCGAAAATTCTTTTCTTTAGAACTTGTTTTGAAAAACCTAAGTCATCACTTCATACATAACATAAGTAGAATTTTTGTATAAGATAAATTTTTATTGAAGGAATATACTTTATTAAATTCTAGAATCCATCTAGTGGTTCACAATACAACCCAGATATCATAACAATACTTGTCCAAATTACATAATCCAAATTTCAAAGCTCACCATACAATAAAAACTCTCAATACAATATAATGCTCTCAAATAAAAATACATGTCTTTAAGGGGTATACCTTGATAATTATTCTCCCAAATATTTTCAGTTTTGAGCTCCTAACTCTTGTTCTCTGTTTCTGAGATATTGTAAACATTCAAACATTTATAATATCTCAGCAAGCTATGCTTGGTAGGGGATTCAAGAAGCGTAATAATTTGATAGTGTAATCCTAATACTTCATAATCCCATTATTCATACTCATGGATCAATCTCTTTACTTGGTCATATATTTACATCCTAACACATACATACTGTATACTTTGTATAGATATATATATATATATATGGTCAAAACCGTGAAAAATAGTTAATATCTCAAAACATAATCATGCCCAGTTTATATTGAGTAGATAGATAATCTAGACTCTACTAGACATACTCCCTCATTTGGGCAATATAAGTAATCCATGATCATAATGCAAAAATATTTAAAGGACAACTATGCATGCAATCAGAATCTGTACCAGTGCACCCAGATAACTGCCCAATAATCCACCTATACCATCCTTGGTCGAAATCACAATATCCATGTCTGTATGGGGGGGACCATGGTTGTCACAGTGGTAGCCTTCCCATAATTGCCCCACCCAACTTTTAGCCTCACTTAGGCTTGGTATCCATATCATAACAAGTTTTAGAGAGTGGGTGCCCAAACCCTACTAACTCTCTTAGCATAGCATCCCCAGGCCTACTCCTGTTTAAAACAAAACAACAAGCCTCCATGCTTGTATGTAAAGTAATTCTCATACATATCAGACAATTTGTTTGTTTACTTAGGGCTGGAATATCTTCTAGTTCCCTATTCACTTAAAGTTTTTTCCTCAATTCTAACTTAACCATTTCATATGTGTTTTGGTTTGTTCATAAGGGTTTTCAAAGGATTTAATACAGGTATTTACATTACACTTGTCAACATTTCTAGATATAAGATCATGTATTCAACATGTATATCTCATGTAGATGCATTCATAAAATCCTCCTACCTTCAAGTAGTGATCCATGTCTTCAAATCTTCCTTGATCCTGACTGACGTATGTAATCTGTAAATCCATACATATTGTCAATATATTTATAAAATTTGAATAATCCTATATTTTTAATCCTATCTATATTCCTTGTCTAATCTTGTCCTTTGATATAAAGGATTAGATCTTGTGTTCTATCATGATCTATCTTCCTCAAATAGTGTGTATTCTATTGATCAATGGATCTGATGGTTAGAATGATCTTCTAGTGTTTCAGATCTAAGTATTTCTATTCTAAGTCTGTGTATTCCTTTCTTTTATCTTGGTCTTTCATAGATACTCTGATCAATAATTTATACTTGTTGATAAAGATCAAGGGCTTAGATCTTCTATCATCTAGTTCTTCCTTGATCTATCATCCCTAAGGAGGATGATCCTAGTTCTCTTCCTTGAATCATATTTGATCAAGGGTTCAGATCTTCCATTCTATTTGATCTAAATTGCAAGAAATATATATCATCATCAAGAAGTATTTATTTCTTTTTATTGTTCTTGATCATTCAAGATCCCATGGATCTTGTTTGATCATCCTTATGTTATTCACAATTTTTGTAAGGGTTAAATAATTTACTAACATTTTATGATGTTATTATTATTATTATTCAACTAGTTAATGTTTTACTAGTTGAAAATAATTTATTTCATCCAAAGTCTAGACTGCTCCTCTTATTTCTAATTGGCTAAGGCTTACTAACTGAATGGTTGAACACGAAGTGGTTACTTTAATCCTCATGTAAGGAGGCGTTTAGACCTCACAAATGTCGATGGAAGTTAGGGGAAGAGTGATGCTCTATTAGAGAACTCCTTTAACCACCATGTTCAACATTCATTAGAGTGACCTTATGTAATATCCACTATATCTAAAAATTTCAAATATATATATATATAAGGAAGAGAGAGAGTGCTCAAAATGCACTCTCTCTCTCTCTCTCTCTCTCTCTCTCTCTCTCTCTCTCTCTCTCTCTCTCTCTCTCTCTCTCTCTCTCTCACGTTAACAGTCACACACCCCGGCGACGAATTTCTCCACCCTTCTCTTTGCATTAATTTTAAGGCTTATTAACTTATAAATGCTGAAAAATGGCGTGATCAAAATTTGATCAGATAGTGTCAGATTAAGATCTGAATCGTTCATATTGAGTATGATGATGTGAGGAAAGGAACCATGAAATTTCATGGTGATCAGACGGCTAGGGACTCTGAAAACCCAAAAAACAGTATGATGGGGGTTTTTGAAAACGCGATAAAAAGTGTGAAAAAAAATGATAGATTTTGGTGGGAGTTCTGAAAATGGAGGGTGAAAATGAAATGAATGCGAAAAACTGGACAAATAGGTATAAAAGTAGCAAAAAACAAAGCACCTGGGGGTTCCCGGTGACGACACACTAGTTCGGTAGTCATTCCCGGCAACGGCAACCTGCCCAGGTGTTGAGGACGCACACAGAAGACGCGCAACATGTGGCACTGTGTTGATGTACGTAACGGCCAAGTGTGACGCGCGGTGCAACTGCAGGCCACGTGGCACAGCAGGGGCGCACCACGTAGGAGATGCGTGGAGTGAAACGCACGCGCCACGCATAGTGAGAAATGCGTGGTGCAGAGTGCACCACGCGGCACTCCCTAAGTGCGCCACACAGGGCAACACGCGGTGGGCCTTGAGTCATTTCACTATTCACCTTGACTGAACCCAGAAATTTGGTCCTGAAAATGGTACCATTAGGTGCGTCTTGGAAAAAGGAATCCAACGAGACCAAAATCACCCAAAACAGAGTTAAAATGAACAAGTTATGGCCCTTTGAAGTTCAGGGGCAAAAATGTAATTTTTACAAAAAAGGTTTTAGCCTACAAAACATAGGGGTCCGTTTTGATATAGGCACCCTTCATCTTCCACCTCCTAGAGGATTCTAGAATGGCGGTGATTGAAGGAGAAATCACCGCCATTCTGGAGGTTTCTCCACCGCCATTCAAAGGCGGTGAGAGCCCCCTCAAGAACCCTCTCATAGCTCTATAAATAGAGCTCTTGGGCGCCTCTAATGGAAGCCCAAAACGTTGAAGAAAACCAGTTGAGGAGCAGTGACCTAGAGGTGAAAACAAGGAGAAAAACCCAGCAACGAACCAGGTATGCCCAAGATCCCTTAAAACCCATCTCCACCGTAGTTCTAAGGTCAATTTCCCTAGGTTTTTGCATGAAAAACCATGCAAAATGGAGCCCTAGAGACTCACCAAGGCCCCAGGGACGTTCCCTGGGCCGCACTGGTTCAATAGGGTCGAACCAGGGTGTCCTGAGGATGCCTCGGTTCCCCAACGAATAGCACGTTCCAGTCGGAACGTCCCACGTCGACCCCGTTTGAAAAACCAAACGGGCGCGTTGGGGGATGCGCCCACAAAAGAGAAAGTCGGGCAGGAAAACCCGGCGCGTCTGTAGACGCGCCTGCTGAGGTGCACGCCGCAGATGTGCAGCATGCTAGCGCTACGGGATTTCTTCGTTCCTTAAGGAAGCCAGGGCACACGACGCAGACACGCAGCGCCCTACCATTCTGTTTTTTTCATTCTTAAGACGCCTATGTACGTGCGACACTAAAACGCTTATAACTTGAGATCTAGAGCTCCAATTGAGGCGCCGCAAAAGGCGTTGTGTCTGTGTCGATGATGCAGACACATTCAAACTATAAAATCCTTGATCAAGGCCCAATAAAAGGTGGGAATGACCCTTAGAATAGGATGGTGGTGCGTGGCCGCTAGACCTTTGGAAAACTGAGGATACCAAGGCCCAATTAGGACCTTAGGACACCCATAGGCATAGGGATGGACCCCTAATGCCTAAGTAATAAGACCCAACTACTCTAAAACTCATAAAAGATAGGCCAAACTAACCTTGATTCCCCAAAACATGTCCAGGAGCGTCCGAGGACAAAGGGGTTAGCACAACCTAGTTAGGTAGGTGCTCTATCACTACTAGATTCTTTTAAAAGAACTATGATGGTTTTGCAAATACATGATTTAAGTATATGACTTGTTTAGCATGCATGTGACAAATGCTTTATGCATAGACATGTTTTGTAAATAATTACATATACATTATGCATAGATATGTTTTGCAAACTATTGCATACATTGCATGATCTATGAGCATTAAGTTCTTGCAAAGATTGCATATCCTTGACGGTTGCCAAAAGACGCTGGAGTGCTGAGGGCTAGGCAGTTGTGAGGGACCCAAAGAGGACAGGTTTTGAAAAGAGGTTTTTGGCTTATTCGATCATACATGATTTGGGCTAGTAAGCTCGTGGGTGCTATGCCGAGGGGTGTGGGTTGGCCACCCAGCCTCTACCACTATTAGGTGGATGGGTACCACACCCAAAAAGGGCATGTGCCTACTTAAAATGCATGTGGTACAGGGGGCTACCACTGGTGTCACGGCACTGGGTCGAAGTGTCATATGCCCTGTGGAGGTATATGATCCTGTGTCCCCAGGTACCCGGGGACCACACAGCAGTGAGGTCGTGGGCATAGTGGGACCCTATGGTTTCATGGATTTATGTGCATTGCATATGGCATGATATGAGGTTGGTCGACCATACCATACTAGAGATCCATGAGTTGAATTCCATGAAGCATCTTATGCATATCATAATGTGATCCTTTAAGTCGTTAGTATTTCAGTTTGACAATGGATTTTAATATCGATATTGAACTTGAGTATTCAGACATGCACATGTTTTGAATGAGCATATGATTTTAAAACATCTCATGCATTATAAAACTAGTAGTGATAGGCTCCTACTGGTATAGTATATACTCACCCAATCCTCAACATTTTTCAGACACCAAGTAAATACTTAAGGGCAAGGAATGCTTGTGCTAGGAACCACCCAAACTAAGTTCAAGTAAGTAAAACCCCTACCTTATCTTTCAATGTTACTTGATTGTAGTTACTCTCTAATAGTTGGGGTTGTGACTAACACTTTCTTGAGAATAATATTGATTTAAACTTTGCCATGGCTAGATAATTTAAGAATGTGTTTTGACACTCGGGGTTTTTATGAAAGATTGTTTTCCAAACCAAAAAGATTTTCATGCATTTCATACTTACAAAACAAGAGATCTCGCCTTTTTATCAAAATTGCATCATATAAAAACCCGGGTCATCACAGTACAACACTCACACACGCGGTGCGTCCATAGAAGCACACCACTCATGCGGGTTCTGGATGCGCAGCACGTGCGGACGGCATGCGCCGCATGTGCAGTGGGTCTGTTTTCTTATTTTTGAGGGTTTTGACCCTTTATTCATGAAAAAGGTGAATTTTGGGAGCTACAGAGGTCCAAATCATGATCTGAAAGAGGCTTTGTGATCGTCTCAATAAGGCGGACCTAGATTTAAGATAAAAATCTAGTTTGGAGCAACTTTTTAATAGTAAAACTACTAAGCACTATTCAATGATTTAGATTAAGCCGATTAATGGATGATCAGGCTTTAGATTTTGGTTATATGCGTTAACCATGACACGATTTATGGCGTGACAAGTACATTAGGGCATACACCTTGATATCATTTACACATTTGTTTGGGATATTGCGATATCGAGGTAGGTGATTTCATTCATAATTTTTCCATGATTCTCAAATGATGACTTGGTGATTTGAGTTTTTGAAGCATATGATTTATGCCTTACCATATGCATGAGATTAATTTCAGCATGTAGTTTCTCATGTGTGTGCTATCTTTTGGGTGGTTATTGCATGCACAATTTCTGATATATTTCATGATATTCACTTGATTATTGGTATTTTTGACATGTGGGAGTTGAGACTATTGCTCTTGTCGTAGGATGCATTTTTTCACCCTGTGAGTGCTTGAGTGCCTAAGTGCCTGTAAGGGTGAAAGGGTGAAAGCGGGCATGCAACGTGACTTTTCGTGAGTGCCTGAGTGCCGTGAGGGTGCAAGAGTGAAAGGGTGAAAGCGAAAGTGGAACGCGTCATTTTCGTGAGTGCCCCTAAGGGTGCAAGGGTGAAAGTGGCTGGTACAGAGAACTGACCCCACATTGCCGTGAGTGTACTTGAGACACTCATAGGGCTTGACTGTGTATGATGTTTGATACTTTTGATATGTATTCATGTGTTTCTAAATTTTCTTGGATTGTGCATGTCCTGATATCATATTGATGATACCTCGTTTATTTCATGGACTTGGTATGTCCTTCATCGGGTAATTTAAGGCTTTATATATATATATATGTTTGATCATCTTACAATCTTTATGCCTTGCACCATGTCATTTGTTTTTATTGAGTTTACTTTGAATGTATATCACCTATACAAGCATAGCTTGTTACGGCAATTTTGATTGCAATGCCTCAGATACAGAGAGTGACAAAAGGTTGACATGTTGATAGAACAAGTCAAAGTGATGGCAGTTTTCCAGTGAAGCATGGATGATGGTCATAGATGACAAGGTATGTTCAAGACCCCACTTTGGGTTTTGAGTAAGGGATGTACCTTAATTAAAATTGCAAGGTGACCTAGATGTAAGAATATGAATTTATGTTGGATGTGATGGCTGTATGGAGGGACCCTGGGTGTTTTATCGTGACTATATTTTCTTATCCATTGTGGAGTATATTTTATTGCAAATAGTAATTGATAAAGTGGTTGGGTGTGGAGACTGAGTCTCCCATATGTTTGGTCTTACGTCATGTTATCTGATTCTCTGGTATTGCACTAATCATGTGCAATGGTCTAAAATACAGAGGAGTATGACTCACCAAACTTTGAAAGAAATGCTTTTATTTAAGTTTTTATTTTTGGTCACTTTAGAAATCAAAGTTTTTAAAATAGGGATCCCGACTATTATTATAATTATTATTTTGTGTAGAAAAACCTGGGGTGTCACACCTTAGCCCAACCCTTCATAAGGTTCCTATGAGCATTTTGACCCTAAGTACTCTTTCTAATTGACTTTAATTAAATCCATGAACATTTAAAATGTCATTCATAGGGTTTATTTTTCCTAGTTTGGTCAAGGATTTGATAATCCTTAAATTGTCCTACTAACTATAGCCTTACTAATATTAAGTCAAAGTCATTCACTAATCTTAATTTCCCATGAATCTCTATATTCCATTAGTTTACATTTTTTGTGATTTATGCTCATCATATCTTAACAACTACTTAACAATTGAATCTACTAATAAAATTTGACAATAATTAAATCATAAACTTTAAAGCATAAATCCAATATAAGTTTAACAACCATTTATACTAACATTCTTCCTATGAATGTAACTTAACCTAATGGAATAAAAGTATACGTAAACTAGCAAGATCCTAAGTTATGAAATACATGAAATTTTACTACTAATCTAATGGAATTATGCTAAAATCTCAAATTTAAACTAATATGGCCTTAAGATAATTAAATCTACTAACTTAATAACAAACTAATAACTTTTAGAGCATAGCATGCTAAAATTTAAGAATTATACTATCATGCTTCTTACTTTATAACATACATCACATTTACAATTCTATTATCAAATAAAAGACAATTAAACTAATTAGATTAAGATTATTTGAAACTTTTACTTATGATCCAACCATTAGATCTTAGATCTTTTCCTTTAGATCAAGGGTCTTAATACATTTAGGGCTTTTACTCCATTAAGATCCAAAGATCATATCCACATGTTTTTTTCATATTTAATCCATGATCTAATTTGATTTCATCATAATCCCATTCATACAACCCATCCAAAGGGTCTGATCATGCTTGATCTTATTTGTCAAGTGGGTCCCTTTGTATTTTTAGGGTTTTTCTATCACAAATGGTAGATTCCTCATTTTATGTTAGATATATCAAAATAAATCATGGATATTACTTGATTTCAATATTATATCATCTTTGCATTAGATCCCCAAGATCTGATCATCTTAGATCTTGAAGATCATGAAAATTAGAAGCTTAATTCCTAAAAACAGAAAGTTTCTTGAATGTTTTTTATTATTATTATCAATTTTATGATTTAAGAACAAAATAGGCATTACAAGATTTCCATAGCTTCTTTCCAATCTTAATTTGGAGCTCAGATGACTCCGTAATTGAACTTTGAAGTTCACAATCAATTTGAGGGTCCAGATTTGATATGAGCATAGTGGAATGGATGGTCCCGATTAGTCAGTCAGAGCAGTTGCCACGCTCCTGTCACTGAGATGCATGCAGTAATGCTCTCCCTAATACTTGCACTATCATGCAGTTGTTTTTTGGGATGGTGTTGCACGTGGAGCTCGTGTGCTGAAATGCTCCCATAGGACGCGTTTTCGTGAGGCATCCCAGAGCCTGATTTTATAAAGGGCACAAAACTTGATAAAAATTCTTAAAAATTCTACCCTAAGGGTTTTGGACCCTTCTGAATTGATTGGAAGGCTTAGATTTCCCATTTGAGCCCTCCATCATATATAATTGAAGGGTTCTTATCCTTACTTGATTTTTATAATTTTTAACCCAAACTTAATTTAAAAAAAAAAAATTATATAAAATAACCTGAAATAAGTATGGGAAGAGTTTCCAGCTACCTGATTGAAGCAAAAAGTAGGTTTTACAACCCAATTTAAAATAAATATCCACTTGATGGTAGGATTTGTGAGATTTGATTTGGAACAAAGTGCCTAATTGAATTTAGGTCTCTTGTTCCAATCTAGAGAGAGGAGAGAGAAAGTGAAGAAGAGAGATTTTTGGGAGTTTTAAAATTTTGGGAATAAATCTAGATCTAGTTTTTTAGGGGAAGCAAGATAATGTCATGGGAATTTTAATGAAAAATTTTGAAGGATTTTTGGGGCTGTATCTATGAAAGTTTTTGAATTTTTCATAATTACTTATAATTATGTTTTAATTCTTTTGAATATTAAATTAACATTGGATCCTCCACTACCACCTCATTCTCCACTATTAATTGGTAGTGGTTTGACCACTCATTACATGTTTTCTGGCAGTTGGATTCATTTGTGGGCCCCACACAGGTGTGAAAGGACCATTTTGCCCTTTTATGGAAAAAATCTGTTTTATTCTCCCAAACTCGAAATTGAACATACTTAGTGGCGTTGGAATTATATTTCCAAGTAAATTATTAATATTAAAGTCTTAGATCTCAATTATGGGTAAAATTATCATTTTACCCTTCTATTCATAAAAAATGGAGAAAATTAGGGATTTTTCATTTGAATTTGGAATTGAGCGTACTTAGTGTCATTTCAATCAATTTTTTGAGTACATTCATAATTTATAAGTTTTAAATTTATTTTTTAATTTCTATAGTAAGAGAATTTCCAATAACCTAATATTTCAGGCCAAATTTTTTGAAAATTCAAACTAAATTGATTTTCTCAATTAATTTACAAAAGATTGGGGTTATTACAATATGATCCGATTCTATATAAACTAAAACTCTCTCAAAATCTTCCTAAGGTGATGAAATGCATGCATTCGTGCATTCATGGGGAATTTACCACCCTTTTGACCCTCTTTTGAATAGAAGTTGTTCATAGGGTTTCTGAATACTGTGACTTTGATAGTGACATCCAATAATCATTCTAAACCTTTAGGACTTTATTTTAGGAATTTTTGGCCTATAATGTGGCTTGAAAGGTGAAGTTTCTCTTTCAGTTGTAAAATTGGCAGTTTTTTGAATTTTTGAATTTGCATGCTAAACTTGCAAAATTGTTGAACTAACCCTAGTTAGTGATAATTAAGTAATTTCTGAGGCTAAAACTTGCTAAATATAGAGGTATGTATGTAAAATTTCTATATATATCAACATTCATGACCAAAAGTGATGTGGACACTTGAAATTTCTTTGAGACTTTATTTAAAAATTCCTAACAATGCAATTATTTTACAAGAATGAAAACAAAGTCATTTCCTCAGGGAAAAGGCAATTTATATGAAATAAGGTCAAATCAAGACCTGTATTGTAAGATAGACATGTTGGCCCACAAAGTAGATAAGATAAATAGTTTAGCACAAAATTCAGATGCTTTTATGTTGCCTAGTGGAATTTTTGTGCAACCTCAACCTTAGGTTTGCTCCATACTTTCTAGTATAGTACATCCTACTATATTGTGTCATCAAGCTCTACTTTTTTGAAATATTTATCTAAGCAAGTGAATGCATTCAGAAATCCTAGCAATAACCCATATTCTAAGACCTACAATCATGGATGGGCTAGGCTTCCCAATTTTTCTTGATCGAAGAACCACCACCAATGGAGTCTACTTGGAATTCCCCATCCTCAACCTTTTTTTCATGCAATCATTCTAAGGAAACATCTACATCCTCAGTAGTTTCCACAACAATCAAAGAAACTATTTATTGAGGAGACCTTAAATTTGTTTATACAAAGTTTGTTACAATTTAAGGATAATACAAAGCAAACTTTGCCTAGTCAGCCCCTACTGAACCTTAAGGGGTAGTGTGAGATTGGCAACTCATCAAAAGAACAAAAGTTCATTAATAGAACAAACTATTACAACTTTTAGGAGTGGTAAGTAGATAGATAATCAGGTAGGCCTGATTAAGGAATCCCCATTGAGGATAAAGAGAAGCCTACAAAAACATAGGAAGGTAAAAAGAAGTGTTAACAATCTCTCTCTTCCTCTTAACCTCTTCCTGAAGCATCCTATATTCTTAAGGCTCCTTATGGAAAACTAGGATGGAAACCTTAATTAGATAATGGATGTGTTTAAATATGTTAATATTCATATCCCATTACTCAACACCATTAAGGAAATACCTTCTTATGCCAAAAATTTGAAAGATCTATGCACACAAAAGCAAAGGTTTAATGTGGAAAAGAAAGCTTTTCTAGCTGAGTAAGTAAGGTCAATTATCCAACACAACACCCCACCTAAATATAGATATCTTAGGAGCTCCTATATATCATGTGTGATTGAGGAAGATACAATTGATAGGACATTGTTTAATCTTGGGATGAGTATTAACCTATTTCCTTAATTGGTCTATGTGAAACTAGGTTTAGGCGAGATGAAACTGACGACCACCACACTGCAATTGGCTGTTAGAAATATTAAAATAGCTCATGGGGTGGTTGAGGATGTACTCATGCGAGCTGAAAAGTTTTTATTTCCTATAAGCTTTCTTGTCTTAGATAGCTAATCTGTATCTAATCCTGGTAGTCAAATCCCTGTTATTATGTGATGGCCATTCTTTGCTACCTGTAATGTGATAATCAATTGTAGGAATGGAATCATGAAATTGTAAATGACACATTCCTAACATCTTCTAATCATTTTGGTGCAAATTTTAATAGAGACAATTGTATTAATGAAATGAATACATTAATTGACACTACACTAGTATTGGACATTTCTAAATGAAAAGCCAAAGTGGAACCTCTTATACTCCCTGATGCCATCCACATTCCATTTATTGAAAAATCCCTACATTAGACCTAAAAACTTTAGTTGAAAGTTTGAAATATGTATTTTTAAGGCATTTGATACCCTACCATTTATTATCGCTTTTGATCTTGATAAGGACACGAGGGTAAGCTACTTAACTTTCTCAAAAACCACAAGACAAATATAGGGTGGTCAATAGTAGACATAAAGGGTATAAGTCCAACCATTTTTAAGCATCACATCCATCATGAGGAGCATGCAAAACCTTCCAGGGAAATGCAAAGATGACTTAACCCTAATATGAAGGAAGTTGTAAGAGCAGAGGTTTTAAAGATGTTAGACATTGGCATAATATATCCCATTTCTAATAGTTCTTAGGTTTGCCTGGTTCAAGTTGTACATAAGAGATTTAGAGTAACAGTAGTTCAAAATGATGAAAATGAGTTAGTCCCCACCTACACTAGGTGGAGAGTGTGTATTGATTATTGTAAATTGAACTTAGTCATGAGGAAGGATCACTTTCCTCTCCCATTTGACCAAATGCTTGAAGGGTTAGATAGACATGAATGCTACTACTTTCTTGATGGGTAATCTAGCTGTAACCCTAATCCTATAGCACTAGAGGACTAAGAAATGACCACCTTCACTTGTTCATCTAGAACCTTTGCTTACCGACAAGTACCTTTTGCATTATGCAATGCACTAGTGACTTTTCAAAGGTGTATGATGAGTATTTTCTCAACTATGGTAGAGCATTTCCTTGAGAGTTGATGGAGAATTTTTACTATTTTGGATCATCGTTAGGTAGTTGTCAAAAAAAGAATTTAGTGATCAACTAGGAAAAATTCCATTTTATTGTGAAGAGCAGAATAATACTTGAGCACATTATTTCACAAAATGGCATTGTTGTTGATAAATCCAAAGCAAATCTTGTCTCTAATTTTCTGTCTCCTAGGATGACGAAGGAGATTCACCCATCCTTGGGGCATGCTGGCTTTTATCCTAGCTTCACCAAAGACTTTAGTAAATTCTCTAGATCCCTTTAAAACTTACTTGCAGAGGAAGTAACCTTTGACTTTGATGATGGCTGTATGAAAGCATTCTAGCATATTAAGGTAGAATTAACCTCTACACCTATTATTTGACCACCAAATTAGAGTGCACCATTTGAAATAAAGTATTATGCCTTTGATTACATGATTAATGTTGTTTTTGGGTTGTGTATTGCTAAATTACCCTATTCCATCTATTATGCTAGTAAGACCCTAAATGATGCTCAACTCAATTATTCCACTACGAAAAAAGAGTTGTTGGTTGCTGTTTGTGCACTGGATAAATTTAGATCTTATCTCTTAGGATCTAAAGTTATTATCTACTCGGATCATGTTGTTTTGAATTATCTTCTTTCTAAGAATGATGCTAAACCTCGGTTGATCCTATGGATATTACTGCTATAAGAGTTCAATATTGAAATTCAGGATAAGAAAGTTCCAAAGATGTCATTTGCCTAGGTTCAGCATTGAGTCTAGTGAGTTGGTTCCCATTACCAAGTCTTTTTTGAGTGGGAAACTATTGCAAGTAAGTTGGCTTGGTCTCCAAATATTTTTAACTATCTTATTACTAATCAAATACCATCACATTTTTCCAAATGAGATAAGTCCAAATTTTTAGTTGAAGTTAAGTGCTTCTTTTGGGAGGACCCATACTTATTTAAGTACTATAATGACTAAATAATTAGGAGATGTGTCCTTCATAGTGACCACCAAAATTTCATCTCCTCTTATCATGACCTTGCATGTAGACGCCACTTTAGTTCAAAAAATATCATCAAAACGATTTTTTAGTGTGAATTTTATTCGCCTATTATTTTTAGGGTTTCTCATGCTTATTGCATTCTTTATGACCTTTATAAGAAGTTAGGAAGCATGGGACATAGAAATATGATGCCCTTAAACCCTATATTGATTGTTGAGCTTTTTGATATAGAGGGCATTGATTTTTTGGGTCATTTCCAAACTCTTTTGAAAATTTGTATATTCTTATGAGTACATTATCTGTCTAAATGAGTAGAAGTTGGAGCATGTAAAACTAATGACCACAAGGTGGTGGTCCACTTTTGAAAGATAATATTTTTGGAAGATTTGGTATTCAACGTGCCATTATTAGTGATGGTGGAAAACATTTTTACAATTGGTGGGACACATAGAGTTGCATTGCCTACCATCCCCAAACTAGTGAGCAAGTAGAGGAAAATGAAGAAAATATTAGAGAAGATGGTACATCATAGTTGAAAGGATTGGTCATTATGATTTAATGATGTACTAAGGGCTAACCATACTACTTGTAAGACTCCCATTGGAATGTCACCCTACCATGTAGTTTATCGAAAGGCTTGTCATCTGTCAATTGAACTAGAGCACAAAGCTTATTGGGCTATCAAACAACTCAACTTTGATTTTGACAAAGCAGGCGCCCATAGGATACTCCAACTCCAAGAGTTGGAGAAAATTAGGAGAGATGCATATGGTACTACAAAAAAATATAAGGATCATACGAATTTTGTTCACTATGAAAATATTTTGCAGAAATCTTTTCTACTTTGTCAGAGGGTCCTTTTGTATAACTATAGCCAATATCTCTTTCCAAGGAAATTGCAATCTCGATGGACTAGTCCTTTCATTTTACACACTATTTATCCTCATTGCATTGTTGAGATTGAAAGAAATGGATAATAAGTGTCCAATTTTGCATAAAAAGTACCCAATGAGTAGCCATGTGTTATAAATATAGTGTTAATTTTAGGTTTCTTTTCTTTCTTTTTTTTGAAACACATGCACTTCTGACTTAATAATTCAAAAGTTTTATATTTTATAGATTCAAAGCTGAATCTAGAGCAATTATGTGGAGGTTAATCCAAAGATATTATGTGGACAATCATATTTTTTTAGGACTTACTTAGATTTTTTGACCTTTTGTAGGAATCAAGATTGGAATCCAACAGTCGAGATTGACTGAGATAAGAATTGAAGCCTTACGTGAGGTTTCTTGGTCTAACTAGGAAACTTAAGCTAGCCAAGGCCTAAATATCATCGATCCAGAGCTCAATTAAGGATCAAGATCATTCTAGGGCAAGCAAAGAATGTAATTAAAAGAAGTCAAAGGTGACTAAAATGGGTGCATGCAACCATGCATTTCCACTACCTTTGCATGGGAGCCATTCAAGCCACCTTAGTGATATAAGCCATGAGAGAAGGTGACAAGCTAACAAAGGCAAGCCAATCCATTAAAGTGAAGGGTGCGAGCCATGAAGCCAAGCCAAATGAACCCTCAAAGTGAGCCATTCTAGCCACTAGGGCCAATGCTGCATAGAGTTATACTAGTGGAGGACAATTTCAGTTAAAATTGGGTTTTAAAGAGGATAATTAGGAGATATTTGGGTGAAAATTGAAACAAGTAAGCATGCATGTGGACAATAGGAAGAACCCACCTTTATTTTCCTTTTTCCATTTATTTTCCACTTTTTTGTCTCTCTCCACTTCATCCCACAATATTCCCATGATTTTTTATGAGGGGAAGATGCACTCTCCTGAAAAGGAGGCGCCTCCCACCTTCCTAAACTCCCACTTAGCCCAACATGACACATTCTATTTCCACCTCTTCATCCTTATCTATTTTCCTCTCTTTCTTGCTTCTTTCCACATCTTTCTAATTCCCTATACCATTCCATGATTTTTACAAGGGGGAGACACCTCCCTCCTTGTTGCCACCCTAATTCCCTCTTAGTGATCCTAGGTTACTAAGGTGTTCAATCCCTCCATACCACCTAATCACCTTCTAATTCTATCTCCTAACCTCCATCTCTATACCTTTCTACATCCCATCTCTTCCTAACTACAACCTTTAACCTCCACCATCCAATTAACTTTCCAAATCTAAAACAAGACTCCACATTGAAATTCCAAAAGGGCTCCACTATTTTTAGTTTTTTTAACCCTCCTTTCTATGTCCAAATCTTACCACTTTCTAAACATAGATTCCACTCCCATTAGGTTGCTTTGAGAAGTCAGCCAACCCATATAATATATAACTTAAGGGATTCCACATGAAAAAACATTGGAGAAGGAGAGGACACCCTCTCCCAAAATGAAGATGCCTCCACCCTTCTTCTTTTCCTTAGGGTCACATTACAATTCGCCATGGTTGAAACCATCTTCCAGCCCTTTTATGCCTCCTTGTTTGGGATTTGTTCTCCATTTGATGTCCTCTAAGTTCATGCTAGTGGTTTCCTTCAATTCTTTGGTTGTTGCTTTTAGTTTATTGCTTTGTTTTGTCCTTTGGTTTCATGCTTTAAGTTTTCCTACTTTATTGACTTGATTCCTTTGATTGTTTACCCCAATTTCCCTCCTTAAATCCGTGAATCTAAAAGGTACAACTCTCTTGTATGACAGCTAAGAGAGTGTAGTTCTTAGATCAAGATCCTTGCCCATCTTTCTCCTTATGTTCCTTGTCATCTCATGCTTTCTTTTCCATCTTTTTCCTCTTGTTTTCCTTAGATCTCTCATAGAATACTTGCATGCTTACTGATAATTGATGATTGAAGAGGGTTTTGGGATTTGTTTTTGGGTTTGAGAAGGGTGCACACACTTCATGGAGAGTGTGCTCCACACTTGTACATGATTTTAATTCAATCAATGGAATTTTGTTTCAATGATAATTGTGCATTGTTAAGGGATGTCTTATTTCTTTCAATTTGGTTTTTCATGGCTGTTAAGATGTCCATTCAATGCTTAGATTACATGTTCATCATTCTAGATTAAAGTGCATTGAAATTTCACATGAAGCACACACTTGTTCTATTCACACAACACCATGTGTCATGCACATGGTTGTGAGGTGTGGTTCCTTAAACTATTTTCTCATCATGTTTATATTTCCATGCATTCCATTTAGGTTAGTTTACATCTTTGTTCCATGCTGTAGATTTCATACTTTCATTCTTACATGCTTTCCATTCTTACTTTTCATTCATGCATCAATCCATGCAATGAATCATTCACACTCCACTTTGCATTCGTGCATATTAGTTGGTTGTTAATTCTTTAGTTTGCATGTTTAGTTTAGGTCATGTTTAGGTTTTCTTGATTATTATCTAGGTTAATTTTAGAAAGTTTCTGTGTTTAGGTCAATGGTCAATGTTTAAAACCTTTCTTAGAGTTTAGAAACCCTAATGAGGAGGAGAAAGTCCCCATTGAAGAACCTATTTATAAGGATTGATTCCAATGCATGACTTTTATATATTATTTTTGTAGGTTTAGAGTCTAGTAGACTCATTAAGAAATCTTGCTTCTACATTAGCATCATTGTACTTTATTTTGCATTAGAATGTTCACATTAGGAAATCTATGGACAGTCATTGGTGTAAAGGTACAATTCTCATTTCACTACTACACAGGAGGCTTTTAATGTTGGCATAAAGAAGTTGTTATTTTGATAACCTATTTCCTAAATATTTTACAAGTTGTTTAGTGAAGATGACTTTCAAAATCACCCTTAAGAAGTCATTTAATGGAAAAACAACTTCTTTAATCTAGTGCAAAGAGGAATTTTTATGCCTAAAAAGACTTTTAAAGTCATTTTTTTCTAAATGACTTTAAAAGTTTGAACTTTAAAAGTTGTGTTTTTCTAAATGACTTTAAAAGTCATTCAATTCAAATAACCTTAAAAATTTTGAACATTTAAAGTCATTTTCAGTCAAATGACTTCAAAACTCCATTCTTTCAAAGTCATTTTCAGTCAAACAACTTTAAAATTCTACAGTTTTAAAGTCATTTTTAGCAAACAATTTTGAAACTAATACATTGTTTTAATTATTTGTTCATCGACTTTCAGTTTGTTTTTTATAGGCTATCTTCATCTATACACAAACTAAAGCTCATATATATATAGGTTGATTTTTGTTGTGGGTATCCTCAACCAAATCCCAACTGTTAATTGAATTATATTTATATATTCTTGGTCAAATTCTATTTTTGAGTCTTTGTTAGTATCTATTTTTTTGTCTCATATAATATATATGCATGTTTGAAGAATTTTGCATGGTACTTACGTCTTTTGCATATTCTTGTATTTATTATGCATAGAATATGTGATTCAACATTGGTTTGTGTAAAACCCTATTTGGTGTCGTGTTAATTAGTTAATTTAAAGTCATGAAAAAAATGAATTTAAGGACTTTAAATGTCAGTTTCCAAAACATGACTTCAAAAGTTGCAACTTTTAAAGTCCTTTTAAGAAAACGACTTCAAAAGTCCTTCATCTATAAAAGCTGAAGTCATCTCATATTTTCCTATATCCCTTGTTCTTGTTCTTCATCTTATGGGTGGCATGATGGCCTCCTCCTCAATCCTTGTGCCTCTCTCTGTCACGTTTCCCTTCTTACTTTTCATTTTTGATATTATGATTGTTTGTGATATGAAAAACATTGTAAATATACCATAACCTCATTTTATCATGCATGACTTTCTTATTACCAACTCTCTCTATTTTCATTTTGTAGATCAAGTGGGTTTTGTCACTATGTATGATGGGGTTAAGAAGTATGTTAGATTTTCAAGAACTCGACAAAAATTGTATGATTTCATTGTAAACAACAACTGCTTCTCTCTCTGACCGTCACTATTGGAGAAAGGGAGACCGTTAGGATTTATGATTCTCATCTAAAATTAGGGTTTGATGAAGAGAAATGGTACCATCAAGTTGGCCAAGGAAGTTGCATCTTAAAGCTTTACCCTCTTTCTCCCCCTAGAGTGGTATTAGGTGGATACTAGGAAGCTAGATTTTGATGAAATCTTTTCAAATTAGCTCTTTGATGACCTTGGAATACAACAAAGACAACATCAAAACCGAAGCCCTTGGATTGAAATTAGTTGATCTCAACAAGATCAGTTATAAAAATGATCAATTTATTTTGGCATCTTAAGAAAACATGTATTTTATGTGCAAGTCGGATGTGATAAGAGATGGTCAATTATTTTATCATCCCATCATAGGGATTTTTATGATGAAGACGACCTAGGTGATACTAAAATAGATTAGTGTTGTATTACCAAACAATCTAATCAATCGAAGTACATGGTGAGAATGAGGATTATGTGTGTGATAATGGTGAGGAGGGCACTCAGGTTGAAAACAATATGAATTGTGTTAATGAGTTGCAATAATTCTGAATTTATAATTAGCTCTTTTATCATGTGCAATAGGGATTGAAGTGAGATGAATACTATATATGTATGAAAGATTTATTCAAAAAGTAAATTCTTTTGCATATTCTTATATTTATTATGTATAGAATGCATGAATCAATGTTGATTGTCATAAAAAATCAGTTTCATTGTATTCAAGTGAGAGATTATAAAGTGAAATAAAATATATTTGAAGTGAAAAATATAATAGATTTTAATGATTTTTTAAAGTCATACAAAAAAATGACATTAAAAATAGAGATTTTTAAATTCGTTTGAAAAAGTCTATTTTTTAAGTCGGGCGGGTACCTACACATAAAATAAGAATCAAGTTTTGAAAAATCAACTTCAAAAAGTTTTTTTTTATTTTTTTAATTTGTTTGAAAAAATGAAAAATTGGAGAATTTTTAAGTCATTTTTTTAAAGACTTTATAAAACATCATATTTAAAGTCATTTGAAAAAAAAGACATAAAAGATCCAATGTATATAAGATCAAAAAAATTTCATCTTGCCATTTGCTTCTCAATCTCTGTCATCTACAATTGTGCCCCTTTGTAGTTTCTTCATCGATCGGTTGTGCCATGCTTCATTAGAAACATTAGGGTAGTTAATTAAGGTACATTCCCCTCCGCTTACCTCCTCCCTATGACCCTTTCTTCCCCTCTCCTTACCTTCTCCCCATGACCCCCTCCTCCCCTTGCCTCCTTCCTACGACCCCCCTCAACCCTCACTTCACCTCCCCTCCCCACAAAACCCCCTGTATATGGTGAGCATCACCCGAAACAACCCCTGTCTATGGCGACCACCACCCAAAGCACCCCTACTTACAGCGACCACCACCCAAAGCATCCCTACTTGCGGTGACCACCATCTGAAGCACCCCTCCCCCGCCTTTGGCAACCACCACCTGAGCACCCCCTACTTACAATAACTACCATTGAAAGCCCCCCTTTCTACTCTTTCCCTATGGTGACCACTAAATTCCTCCTTCCCACCCTCCCTGCGGCACCCACCTTGAAGCTCCTTTAGAGTTCACAAATATTCCTCCTTCTTGGCTGCTCTCTCCTAAGCCTTCATGTCTCCCTCTTGCTTGTGTTATTTGGCTATTGTACTCCTAATTTTCAAGTTAATTAGTTCATTGCTCTATTCCTTTCTTCATTGCTTTGCTTGCATTCTTTCCTTGTTGGAGTTCCTCATTTTCTTTGTTTATTGGATTCTTGTTTCAATGCACTTGTGCCTCTTTTTGTAAGATTTTTTATTCAATAGAAGGGCACATGTTTTGTGCATAGTGTTCCAAGTTGTTTCTAATGAGTATAAGTATGTTACATCCCATGTTTATTGTTTAGATTTCATGCATGAAAACATTGACAACTCTATGTGCAATAGTCCTAAAATTCATGCATTCCATTTTAGATTGCATTCCATTTTAGATTGTTTCATGCCTTCTCTCTCTTTTATCCCCATGCACACCATACATGCATCTTTCACACTCTTAAGTTTTAATTGCATGTTTTAATTGTCTTGTTAGCCCATATGTAGAGGTCATCCTTCATTGATAAGTTAATTGCATGCTACATTAGATTTAGGTTTCATTGCTTAAAGTTATTGCATCTTGAGAATAGTTTAATTAGTTTCTAGGTTAGTTTTAGGAAAGCTTAATTTTAGAAAGTTCTATACTTAAAAATTTTCTATTTTCATGAATGTTTTATTTTCCATGTTATTTTAATTAGATTAAAAACCATCTCTTTTGGCTAGCATAGGTGATTTTATTATTGATGATACAATCAACATACAAAATCATGGGATTCCTACTAGGACCAATCCCTATAGTGTGCAAATTACTACATTGATTTGTGCTCTTGCGAGTGATTTAAAACATGCACCAAAGGACACTTAGTGGACATAACTATAGGAGTGTTTTCACTATCGGAACATGGCATTCATTTCCCCTCCAAAGAGAAAATAAACCCTCTTCTTAACAATGACACAATCATTTCCATGACCCAATATGAATCTAATAATACATAAGAATAGGTCCTAGGTTTAATTTAAGACATGAAAGTAGAAAATTGATATCCATTCCTTAAATTGATTCTTATTCTTACCCCATCTAATGGAACACCTACAGTTTAATTATTTGAATGATCATAGAGTATCTTCATTCCTTTGGCAATGCCTGAGGCTAATCTTGTTATTGCATTTAAGAAGTATCTGCATCATTTCAAGTTGTTTCTTCTCCACTATAAAAAAGCAAGTTTCTTGTTTACTTGATTTTCTTTTGGTTCATTTTCCACCTATATCATGCCAGTTTGTTTTCTTTAAATGCATTACATGACCTTTTTTATCTCATTGTTCTAATATCTGTATGTTCTTGTTTGTAGTAAAGATGGAAAAAGAACAATATCAAAATGAAGAATGCGGTAAAAATCAAGAGTATGAACAAGAGGCCAACATGAGCAATACTCAAAAGAGAAAGGGAAGAGGGCAAATAACAATGGCAAATGTTATCAAGTGAAAGACAAAGGAAATTAAAGAAACTATCCAATACAATAGTAAGGGGTAAGAGATAGGTGAGAGTGCAGCCACTTATAGCAATTTTCTCTCCTCCATAGTAAGAAGTATGGTTCCTATCACATTTGATGATTGGAGACTTGTGCCATCCTAGAAAAATGATTCAATATGGGAAATGGTGAAGGTAGGTAAATATTAATAATTTATAACTCACCTTATTTGAATGAATATAGCAATGTGCTGTGTACTTTGCAGACTACCTTTGAAGTACCTGAAAAGAAGAAGACACCTGCTTATAAGGAGTTGGTGAGCAATGGAGAAAATGGAAGAACTACCTTGTTTGCAATTACATAACTCCATATATCAATGATTCACCGAGGCTATACACAGTGCCGACCATTTATTCCAACATCATTGACTAGGATGTGTGGAATGCATTTGTACAAAAATGCATGCCCATTGAATTTGAGGTATGTGAAAAAATAATGTTTCATTTAATTAATTACATATAACATTTGATTATTGCAATTGTTGACATATGTACAAATGTGGAAGAAAAGTGTGAGAGAGGAAGAAAGGTTCATGAAACTAATATGCAGTACCACCCCTCCAGGTTGGGTTACACTCCTTTGGAAGAATTCAAAATAAGCATCCGTGATAATTTATTTCTTTCAAATTAATGCTACTATTGTCATATACTCTATGCTATCTAGTTATAGTATTTTTCTTTACAACAAAAGAAAGCTAGGACAATGGAACCCATTGATTGCTCCATCTTTCGAAGTCCCATATACTGACAAAGGTTCTCACATGAAACTACTGCACAAGTTGCTTCTTGCATTGTAAGTATTTCCACCTGTCTACCCTTTACTAACTTATATTTTATATAATTAATTAGATGGCATGATCATGTCCTTCTAATTAAACTTTGCTTGACACTCTTACCCAAGAAAGCCATGTACAGGAACCCTAAGCAGCATTGCTGCCATGGGCTATGGACAATACGAAAGACCACCCCAGATGAGTTAAGGGCATGGGGAGCGGTATTATTCCTTCCAAATTCTTTGGTAAAAAAGTACCTATAGTTCAAGATTAGGGGGCCTACAATGAATTGTATGAAAAAACAAAAATCGATATATTTAGTAGTTGCATGGAGGAGGTTTGATGAAGTTTCTCAATCCCTCACACATAATTCCCACAACACCCATGTACCTCCACCAAATGCTAGCTGCAATTCTCCAATTAAAGAAGTTCATGAAAGACAAACGACACCCCTCGAAACAGAAATTCCAGCCAATAAGGTATATATAGACAAAACTAAAAAATTTCATTGTCCTTCTATAATTCTATATCTTAACCTCTGCGTTGTATATCTCATTTGTAGGTGAGTCAATGTCTATTAGCCCTAGATTCCCATTGAAACATCAAGGCAGTTGGTTCATATTATGAGCACGAATCAATCATTGTGCAGGGAATTATTATGCCACTACATACTAAATGAGTATCCATTACCATTACTTTGGATGCCAATGTCAACCTACATTCCCTTTAGAAATGGAAAATATTATAACCATTGGGTAGGTAGTTGCCTATCATGTTGCATGGATGACAACACTAGTCATTCCAATAGATTCCATGGTGTGTATCTTATCATATTGCCTTCCTCATCAATAATTTTTAGTTAGAGACCTCTATTTAATTGTTTATTAACCTTATACAGTTAATTAGCAACCTGCACCATCGAGGTCGCCTGTTGTTACACCATCACCTATTATTGCACTAATGGAAAGGTACTTGCTTATATGTGTGACGACCCGGATTTTTGTAACATGATTTGTAAAGTATTTTGAAAGGCAGGGCCCTTAAGAGTGTAAATTTTTTTCGCAAAACAAAGCAGCAGAAATTTTTTTCTTTAGAACTTGTTTTGAAAACCCAAGTCACCACTTCATACATAACATAAGTACAATTTGTGTACAAAATAAAATTCCATTAAAGGAATATACTTTTATTAAATTCCAGGATCCATCCAGTGGTTCACAGTACAGCCAAATCTATTGCAGTACTTGTCCAAATTACATAATCCAAAACTCAAGCTCACCATACAATAAAACTCTCAACAAAGAAAAATACATGTCTTCAAGGCTATACCTTGAAGATTATTCTCCTCAAGTCTTCTATCGTCTTCAGCTCCTAACTCTCTTTCCCTGTATCTGAGATATTGCAACATTTACAATATCTCAGCAAGCAATGCTTGGTAGGGGATTCAAGACGCATAATAATTGACAATGTAATTCCAATACTTCATAATCCCATTATCTCTCAACATATTCATGTCTCTAATCTTTACTTTGTAATTTATGTATATCTATATACATACATACTCTTCATGAGTAAACCAGTTAAATTTATGAAAGTAGTCAAATACCATTCCCAACTAAGCTAATCAATTCTCTTCATTATGAGAATTTAGTATTACAGCTAATCTTATACTGGGAATTTCCCTTCTTGGGAAATATTGGTAATATACAATCACCTAGCATTTCATTATGCTACAACATAAGGCATTTCACTATGCCTATTCTCATATGCATCATAGCGCAAAATAATAAAAAAGGTTACCATGATGTAGTCTGATTTGTACTAGTGCACTCGGATAACTACTCTATTCACCACTGATACCATGGTGGAAAATATTATGTCACTGCCCGTATGGGGGGGCAAGACTTTCACAATTGTGGCCTTCCCATAATTGCCACCACCTGACTTTTAGCCTCTCTTTGGGCAAGGTATCATCATATCATCAAATTTCAAGGAGTGGGTGGCCAAACTCTCATAAATCCTCTAGTAATAGCATTCCCCTAGGCTTATGCCTATTAAAACAAACTCACAAGTCTCCAAGCTTGTATGTAAAATAGATATCATATATATCAGACCATATGTCTGTTTACTTAGGGATGAAATATTTTCTAGTTCCCTATTCACTTATAGTTTAGTCCTTAACCATCTTATATGTGTTTAGTTGGATCATAAGGTTTTCAAGAGATTTAATACAAGTATTAACATTACCTTTAAGGATTGATCTCTTTTCCCCAATCTTCCATGATCCTGAGTGATGTATGTAATCTGTACATCCATACATATTGTCAATATATAAAATTTGAACAATCCTATTGATCACTAGATCTAATGTTTAGAATGATCTTTAGATCATTCATATCTAAGTATTTTTCTATCTCTAAGTCTTTGTGTGTCCATCTCCTTGATCTTAATCTTTCATAGATCCATTGATTTACAATATTCACATGTTGATAAAGATCAGGATGCTAGATCTTCTATCATCTAGTTCTTCTTTGATCTAAGTTCGGTTATTGGATCATCCGAAAGGAGGATGATCTTGGTTTTCTTCCTTGAATCATCTTTGATCAAGGGTTTGGATTATCTAATCTAACAAGCATACTAATAAACATGCATACTGAATACAATATAATATTCTATTTCTTATTGTTCTTGATCATCCAAGATCTAATGGATATTGTTTGATCATCCTTATCTTAGTTACTGTTTTTGTTAGGGTTATGTAATTTACTAACCTTTTATGCTCTTATTATTATTATTCAACCAGTTAATGTGCTGGTTGAAGGTAACTTATTCAAGCCGAAACCTAGACTGCTCCTCTTATTTCCAATTGGCTAAGGCTTACTAGCTGAATGGGTGAACACAAAGTGGTTCCTTCAATCCTCATGTAAGGAGGCGTTTAGACCTTACAAACGTCAACAGAAGGTAGGGGAAGAGCGAGGCTCTATTAGATAACTCCCTTAACCACTATGTTCATCATTCACTAGAATGACCATAGCTCAACCTTTCATAAGGTTCCTATAAGCATGTTTCCCCTAAGTACTCTTTCTAATGGATTTTAATTAAGTCCATAAAAATTTATAATGTCATTCATGGGGTTTATTATTCTTTTCCGAGTTTGGGCCAAAGATTTGTTAATCCTTATATTGTCTTACTAACTATAGCCCTTACTAATTAAGTCCAAAGTACTCCATTCTTATTTGTGTCATGAAACTCTATTTTCTTATTAGATTACATTTTTGATGTTTTATGCTCTTTATCTCATAACAAGTAGATCTACTAATATCATTTAACCATAAATGAATTATAAATTCAAAGCATAAAACTACATAATTTAACACTTAACGATAATGAGGCAAGGTACTTAAAATTACTCTAACATGATTTCCAACTAATATACCTTAATAACCCAATTTAAACTAACATGGACTTAAGGTATAATCTCATACTATAGTATAAACTTATATGAAATTCTAGCATGGTCCTAAGTTAGAATGGCATGAAATCATACTAAAGTGCCCCTAAGATAATTAAATCTAGCACCTTATGATAACAATGAAATCACATATCATGCTAAAGTCTAAATGTTATACTAGCATGCTTTATAACATAATCATATTTAAAATGCTATTATATAAAATGAAACTAATTACATTAACATTTTTAGAAACCTTTACTTATGATCCAACCATTTGATCTTAGGTCTTTTCCTTTGATTAAGGGTATTAATTATATTTAGGGGATTTTCTTTATTAGGGTCCAAAGATCATATTGATCCATTTTTGTCATAATCCATCCATGATTTCTTAGATTTCATTATATCAACATTCATTTTATCCATCCCAAGGATCTAATCACACTTGATCTCATTGATCAAGTGGGTCCCTTTGTATTTTTAGGGTTTTTCTACCATAATGGGTAGATCCCTTAATATATCTAAGATGTGTCCAAATAAACCATAGATATCACTTTATTTCAATAGTATATCATTATTAAAACATATTTTCAAGATCTGATCATCTCAGATCTTGAAGATCTAGGTAATTGGAAACTTGTTTCTTTAATATAGAAAGTTTTACTAAATATTATGTCCATTTTATCATTTCATCAAGAAATATAGGTTTCAAGCTTTCCATAGCTTCTTTCCAATCTTAATTTGGAGTTTAGATGACTCCGAAATTTGATCTGGAAGTTCACAGTCCTTTCTAGGGCTTAGATTTGATCTAGGCCCAAGGAATGGACGGCCCAGATCTTTCGGGCAGAAAACCAAGCCGGGCGGAGCACTCTCGCTCTTTGGGCGCGTCCTCCATAGAGGCGCTACGAAAGCGCCTATTTGGGACTTCCACCGACACGGACGGGACGAGCGAGACGCTCATTGGGCGCGTCCGCTCATTGGTTTTACAAACGCGTCGTCGTCCTGCTTGGGACGATGTCCCACGTGCAGTGCGTGCGTGAAACATTTTTACATGCTCCATTTTTTATGCTGTGTTACACGTGCGTCTTGGGCACTGTTAGATCCGGAGATCGGACAGTCCATTCTGGATCATCCAATCAATCCTCTCTCAATTGAAGGCCCAAAACGTCTCTCATCATTGTGAAACTTCTACCCTAGGGGTTTTGGACCCTTCTAGATCGATTGGTGTAGTTAGAATTTTCATCTGAGCACTCTATCATCCTAAATTAAGGGTTCTGGTGTTTACTTTATTTTTACCTTTTTTTTTACCAAAATAAATTATAGTAAACTAAAAATTACATAAACCAGTAGTAAACATCTACAAAAAGTGTTACCACCTACCTGATTAGAGAATAAACGTTGTTTATGTGTCCAATTTAAAAGAAATACCCTTTGATGGAGATATGGCCCAGGATCCACCTTTCTTGCAAATTCCAGTTGTTTGAACCATTGGATCTTGAAATTGATTTGGGGATTTTGTAGCTAAGGTATGCTAGGAAGTTTTGGAGGGTAGAATTGATGATATGAGATCTGGAATAGAGTGCCTAATTGATTTTAGGTCTCTTGTTCCTAATCTATCAAGAAAAAGAAATTGAAAAGAGAGATATCTCTTGAAAATTTTGGGTTTTTTGGGAGGGATCTAGGTCTAATTTTTCAAGGAGAGTGAAGAAAATTTTGTGGGAATTTTAGGAGTATTTTCGGATGATTTTTGGGGTTGTATTTATAGGTATTTTGGGTCTTTTTTCATGATTATAATATTTAATTTTTTATTATTAAATGGCATGAAAGTCTCCCATGCTCCATTTTTTCTTCCCCATGCTCCATTTTTCTTCCCCAAGACTAGGTGGTGTTTGTTGACCCATGACTTCACATGGGC
The DNA here is from genome assembly GCA_035236585.1 of Warburgia ugandensis. NCBI lineage: Eukaryota > Viridiplantae > Streptophyta > Magnoliopsida > Canellales > Canellaceae > Warburgia > Warburgia ugandensis. The sequence goes on from CP141130.1 coordinate 63,417,827, forward strand.
TCCTCATAAGATTCCTTTTTGGGTCCCTTGTGGGCCCCATGTGGACCCCACATGGTGTAAAAAGACTCTTTTGCCATTTATGTATAAAATTTTGGATTTTATTCCCATGATCTTGGATTTGAGTGTACTTAGTGGCGTTGGATTCGTATTTCTTAGTACATTCTAAATTTTGATGTCTCACATTTTGATTTTTGGGAGATTTTGATTTTTGGGTAAAATTACTATTTTACCCTTTTGTCCAAGAAATGAAGAAACTTAAGGATTTTTCATCCGAATTCTGAATTTGTCGTGCTTACAGTCATTTTGAAGGGTTTGCTAAGTTTAATTTCAATTTTACATGTCTTATTATTTGATTATACTTTTGTAAAAAGTATATTCTAAATAACCCTAATATTTCAGCCCGAAATATCTAAAACTCAAACTTTATTGATTTTCTCAAACAATTACAAAAATTAGGGTTATTACAATCTTCTCCCCTTACAATAATTTCGTCCTCAAAATTTGTAATATAACTCACTTAGGAGTTTTCACCATTCTTTCATAGCCTTACACATGTGGCCTTACCACTTATGGAAATCCCGTTTCCTTTCGTTCCTTTCCTATACTACCTTCTTCTCAAAGGTTAAAATGCTCATCCATGGCAAACCTTACTAATGCCCTATATAATAAAGCTGGTTCTTGCTAGAATTTTCCAAAAAGTGTTAATAACTCTTATTGAGTTATCCCTTTCCTTTCAAAAACCTTCCATTTCACTTGATTAGTAATTTTCACCAATCTTTCCATACTTCACAATTTTCCATTATACCTTCTATTGCTCATCCTCATTCTTTTTCAACATATAAAGTTTTGACATAGCTTTCCTACTATGTATCAACATACAAAGTTTGGACATAGCTTTCCTACTATGTATAGTCCTTAGACTTCCTATAATACATATTGATTAGATTCTATAACTTCAACTATTCTTCTTTGTAATAACCTTCCAATCTTTGGAAGTAATTTTCTCTTTTCTTATTCTTCCATTATTTGGAAGTTAAACTTTATTTCCTCTCTACAGTTCATACTTCTTTACTATTTCCTTCTATTGACAACTTCTTGTCAAATTCTGTCCTTGAATAATAGTTTCCTTGCAATGAATCTTTCCTCATTCCCATCCATTATTTTTGTAACACTCTTTGAGTGCCATTTTATTCATAATACTTGACTTTCTACATTTTTCCTTCCAAGATAGTGTCATTTAACTCTGCATATATATTCCTAATCCTCTTTTGTTATTTCTTTCTCATATTTAGAACAATATTCAGAACATTCTCATAATCTATGAAAATATTTCTCTTTTCCTCTCACATATATATTTATATGTCATAGGCTTCAAAATTTCTACATTTTGCATTTTCTCATGCTTCTTTCAAGCGTACCTCATAGCCTTTATCATATCATACTAACTTTTTATTTGCGATATTTAAAAGAGTCCATATTGACTTTGTAATCATCCCTTCTCAAGTCTTTACAAACACCATAATTTATCAACTATTCCTTAATTCTCAACAATCTATTATCAACTCATTTAGGATTTATGTAACCAATGGAAAAACTTCACTAAAAGAATGTCCTTATGTTATAAAATTTCTCCAACAATTTGGATTCATAACTCATTCACAATCATCTTTAAATTTAAATTTAACAACCAATATTTGTTTTCATTTCTCATGTTTTATTTCACCTTTCCTCCAAAAATATATTTCCCCTTACTATATTTCTTAAATCTTTCAATATCACCAACTCCATCATGTAATTGGAAGTAATATCTCTAATCATATTTAGCTCTTCATTTTCCTTGATCAATAAGATGTACTCCTCTTCATGATAATCAATGACTATATTTTCCTAATCAATATTTCTCTTTGTTTTCATGTTCCATGACCATTTTACCATTTATACCAAAGGTACCTCTCTTTATGATAGTCCCAAAATTATTTTCAATAGCACCTAAGTTATTATATCAATAATTCTTTAATCCTTGAAAATCATCTAGTGCTAATTTCCACAATGATTTGTTATACCTTTATAATTTCTAACTTGGTGATTTCATAATTGTTGTACCATATATAGAGCTATAATTTCTTTGTTAACCATATATTCTCATGGTTTAATTGTCTTTCTTAATAAGTTTGGGATCATATTTTTGTCCCTTTAACATATCTAACTCACTTTTTCCTTTTCATTTTATTCTAATATCAAAGATCATCTCTTCATGTTCTAAAATTTTATCATTTCTCCACTAAATCCTTTGCCTCACTAATTTTGGAGAAAAATACTTGCTTAACTCCTTACTCATATTTATTTCAAACTATTCTCATTTACAAATTTTGAACTTTCTCACCTATCTCCTTAAATTTCTTTCAAGCCATATCCTCACTATTTTGATGATTAATTTCATTTAACTAATTGCCATAATACTATACATGTAGCAATTCTAATTCCTACATTTATATTTGTTTATATATTTAATGTTAACTTTGAATTTTACAATACTTCTAATGTTTTCATCTTTAACACCTATTTCTCATAAACCTCCATTTCACCTTTTCTATAAGGTTGGAATTTTTTATTTTTTTTCCATCTTATTTTCCAATTTATCATTTTTTTCTCTTTATCTCCATTTCTTCACTTAGTAATGGTTATATACATACTTCACTTAATAATGGTTATATACATACTAGTATTAACGTACTTTGTATGTTTACTCAGGACTTTAGGTTAGACCTGAACATCATACCTTACATCTATTGTAATGTTTTCCCTATGGATTTCTATATCTTATTATTCCCTCTATTGGAATTCTTATTTGCTACGTAGTATTTCTAGTCCTTTCACTAAGTAATATCTACTTATACTATACTATTCCTTCATTACACTAACTCTTTCTATACTCATTCTCAACTAATGAGTTTAACTCTTTCTATACTCATCCTTCACTAATGAGTTACTCTTTCTTCACAAATGAGTCTACTCTTTCCATATTCCTCAACTAATGAGTTTAACTCTTTCCTCACTAATGAGTCAACTCTTTACATCTTCTTCAACAAATGAGGCTACTCTTTCAAAACTTATCCTTCACTAATGAGTTAACTCCTTTTATACTTATCTCTTAACTAATGAGTTTATCACATAACTCCTTCTCATCAACTAATAACTTATCTCTTATTCACTCACTTCAGGTTGAACCTGAGCCTGCGTACTTGATATTTCTACAGAGGTGATGAACCTTGGGTTTGTTGTAGGTGAGGAAGAAGGTTCTTCAACACCCTTGTCATCATCTCTTCCACATTGCTCATTATTACTCACTCCATATTGTCTATTGGAGTATTTTGAGTTGCCTGTCTTGTGACTCTCTTTGGTGGCATCTGTTCATAATTTCTATCAATCCTGTATACAACTACTTCTATCTTAATCTAGACTTGGATTATAATCTCTCTTTTGGACATATTTGTACTGTACTGTGATTGGATGAATCACTTTGATACCAACTATGATGACCTAGGTTTTTGTAACATGATTTGTAAAGTATTTTGAAAGGCATGGCCCTTAAGAGTGTAAATTTTTTTCACAAAAAAGCACCGGAAATTCTTTTTTTTAGAACTTGTTTTGAAAACCCAAGTCACCACCTAATACATAACATAAGTACAATTTGAGTACAAAATAAAATTCCATTGAAGGAATATACTTTTATTAAATTCTAAGATCCATCAAGTGGTTCACAGTATAGCCAAATCTATTATAATACTTATCCAAATTACATAATCCAAAACTTAAGCTCACCATACAATAAAACTCTCAACAAAGAAAAATACATGTCTTCAAGGCTATACCTTGAAGATTATTCTCCTCAAGTCTTCTATCGTCTTCAGCTCCTAACTCTCTTTCCCTGTATCTGAGATATTGCAACATTTACAATATCTCAGTAAGCAATGCTTGGTAGGGGATTCAAGAAGCATAATAATTGATAATGTAATTCCAATACTTCATAATCCCATTATCCCTCAACATATTCATGTTCTAATCTTTACTTTGTCATTTGTGTATATCTATATACATACTTTTCATGAGTAAACCAGTTAAATTTATGAAAATAGTCAAATACCATTCCCAACTAAGCTGATCAATTCTCTTCATTATGAGAATTTAGTATTACAGCTAATCTTATATTGGGAATTTCCCTTCTTGGGAAATATTGGTAATATATAATTACCTAGCATTTCATTATCCTACAACATAAGGCATTTCACTATGCCTATTCTCATATGCATCATAGTGTAAAATAATCAAAAAGGTTACCATGCTGCAGTTTGATCCATACTAGCACGCTTGGATAACTGCCCTGTTCACCACTGATACCACGGTGGAAAATATTATGTCACTGCCCGTATGGGGGGCAAGACTTTCACAGTGGTGGCCTTCCCATAATTGCCACCACCTGACTTTTAGCCTCTCTTTGGGCAAGGTATCATCATATCATCAAATTTCAAGGAGTGGGTGGCCAAACCCTCATAACTCCTCTAGCAATAACATTCCCATAGGCTTATGCCTATTAAAAGAAACTCACAAGCCTCTAAGCTTGTATGTAAAATAGATTTCATATATATCAGACCATATGTCTATTAACTTAGGGCTGAAATATTTTCTAGTTCCCTATTTACTTATAGTTTAGTCCTTAACCATCTTATATGTGTTTGGTTGGATCATAAGGTTTTCAAGAGATTTAATACAAGTATTAACATTACTCTTGGTAATATAAGATCATGAGTACAATCATGTATATTTCATGTAAATGCACTCATCAAATCATCCTACCTTTAAGGATTGATCTCTTTTCCCCAATCTTCCATGATCCTGACTGATGTATGTAATCTGTACATCCATACATATTGTCAATATATAAATTTTGAACAATCCTATTGATCACTAGATCTAATGTTTAGAATGATCTTTAGATCATTCATATCTAAGTATTTTTCTATCTCTAAGTCTTTGTGTGTCCATCTCCTTGATCTTCCATGATCCTGCCTGATGTATATGATATGTACATCCATACGTATTGTCAATATAAAAATTATGAACAATCCTATCGATCACTAGATCTGATGTTTAGAATGATCTTTAGATCATTCATATCTAAGTATTTTTCTATCTCTAAGTCTTTGTATGCCCATCTTCTTGATCTTGATCTTTCATAGATCCATTGATTGACAATCTACACATGTTGATAAAGATCATGGTCCAAGATCTTGTATCATCTAGTTCTTCTTTGATCTAAGTTCGGTTATTGGATCATCCCTAAGGAGGATGATCTTGGTTTTCTTACTTGAATCATCTTTGACCAAGGGTTTGGATTATCTAATCTAATGAACTATAACATCCATACTAAGTACAATATAATATTCTATTTCTTATTATTCTTGATCATCCAAGATCTAATGGATCTTGTTTCATCATCCTTATCTTACTTACTATTTTTATAGGGTTAGGTAATTGACTAACCTTTTATGCTCTTATTATTATTATTCAACTAGTTAATGTGCTGGTTGAAGGTAACTTATTCAAGCCTAAATCTAGATTGCTCCTCTTATTTCCAATTGGCTAAGGCTTACTAGCTGAATGGGTGAACACAAAGTGGTTCCTTCAATCCTCATGTAAGGAGGCGTTTAGACCTTACAAACGTCAACGGAAGGTAGGGGAAGAGCGAGGCTCTATTAGATAACCCCCTTAACCACTATGTTCATCATTCACTAGAATGACCATAGCTCAACCTTTCATAAGGTTCCTATAAGCATATTTACCCTAAGGACTCTTTCTAATGGATTTTAATTAAGTCCATGAATATTTATAATGTCATTCATGGGGTTTATTATTCTTTTCCTAGTTTGGGCCAAGGATTTGATAATCCTTATATTGTCCTAATAACTATAGCCCTTACTAATTAAGTCCAAAGTACTCCATTCTTATTTGTGTCATGAAACTCTACTTTCTCATTAGATTACATTTTTGATGTTTTATGCTCTTTATCTCATAACAAGTAGATCTACTAATATCATTTAACCATAAATGAATTATAAATTCAAAGCATAAAACTGCATAATTTAACACTTAATGATAATGAGGCAAGGTACTTAAAATTACTCTAACATGATTTCCACCTAATATACCTTAATAACCCAATTTAAACTAACATGGACTTAAGGTATAATCTCATACTATAGTATAAACTTATATGAAATTCTAGCATGGTCCTAAGTTAGAATGGCATGAAATCATACTAAAGTGCCCCTAAGATAATTAAATCTAGCACCTTATGATAACAATGAAATCACATATCATGCTAAAGTCTAAATGTTATACTAGCATGCTTTATAACATAATCATATTTAAAATGCTATTATATAAAATGAAACTAATTACATTAACATTTTTAGAAACCTTTACTTATGATCCAAGCATTTGATCTTAGATCTTTTCCTTTGATTAAGGGTATTAGTTATATTTAGGGGATTTTCTTTATTAGGGTCCAAAGATCATATTGATCCATTTTTAACATAATCCATCCATGATTTCTTAGATTTCATTATATTAACATTCATTTTATCCATCCCAAGGATCTGATCACACTTGATATCATTGATCAAGTGGGTCCCTTTGTATGTTTAGGGTTTTTCTACCATAATGGGTAGATCCCTTAATATATCTCAGACATGTCCAAATAAACCATAGATATCACTTTATTTCAATAGTATATCATTATTAAAACATATTTTCAAGATCTGATCATCTCAGATCTTGAAGATCTAGGTAATTGTAAACTTGTTTCTTTAATACAGAAAGTTTTACTAGATATTATGTCCATTTTATCATTTCATCAGAAAATATAGGTTTCAAGCTTTCCATAGCTTCTTTTCGATCTTAATTTGGAGTTCAGATGGATCCAAAATTTGATTTGGAAGTTCATAGTCCTTCCTAGGGCTTAGATTTGATCTGGGCCCAAGGAACGGATGGCCTAGATCTTTCGGGCGGAAAACCAAGCAGGACTGAACGCTCTCGCTCGTTGGGCACATCCGCCACAGAGGCACTACGAAAGCGCCTGTCTGGGACTTCCATTGACGCGGACGGGACGAGCGGGATGCTCGTTGGGCGCGTCCACTCGTTGGTTTTACTGACGCGCCGTTGTAGCGCTTGGGACAACGTCCCACGCCTAGCGCATGCGCGAAACATTTTTGCATGCTTCGTTTTTTACGTTGCGTAACACATGCGTCTTGGGCGCTTTTAGATCTGGAGATCGGACAGTCCATTCTGGACCGTCCAATCAATCCTCTCTCAATTGAGGGCCCAAAACATCTCCGATCATTGTAAAACTTGTACCCTGGGGGTTTTGGATCCTTCTTGATCGATTGGTACAGTCAAAAGTTTTATCTGAGCACTCCATCATCCTGAATTAAGGGTTCTGGTGTTTACTTTATTTTTACCTTTTTTTTTACCAAAATAAATTATAGTAAACTAAACATTACGTAAACCAGTAGTAAACATCTATAGAAAGTATTCCCACCTACCTGATTGGGGAAAAAATGTTGTTTTTGTGTCCAATTTAAAAGAAATACCCTTTGATGAAGATATGACCCAAGATCCACCTTTCTTGCAAATTACCGTTGTTTGAACCATTGGATCTTGAAATTGATTTGGGGCTTTTGTAGCTAAGGTATGCTAGGAAGTTTTGGATGGTGAAATTGGTGATATGAGATCTGGAACAGAGTGCCTAATTGATTTTAGTTCTCTTGTTCCTAATCTAACAAGAAAAAGAAATTGAAAAGTGAGATATCTCTTGGAAATTTTGGGTTTTTGGGGAGGTATCTAGGTCTAATTTTTCAGGAAGAGTGAAGAAAATTTTGTGGGAATTTTAAGAATATTTTTGGAGGATTTTTGGGGTTGTATTTATAGGCATTTTGGGTATTTTTTTCATGATTATAATATTTAAATTTTTATTATTAAATGGAATGAAAGTCTCCCATGCTCCATTTTTTCTTCCCCATGCTCCATTTTTCTTCTCCAAGACCAGCTGGTGTTTGTTGACCCATGAATTCACGTGAACTGCTCGTCAGATTCATTTTTGGGTCCCTTATGGGCCCCATGTGGGCCCTACATGGTGTAAAAAGATCATTTTGCCATTTATGTATAAAATTTTGGGTTTTATTCCCATGATCTCGGATTTGAGTGTACTTAGTGGGGTTGGATTTGTATTTCTCAGTACATTCTAAATTTTGATGTCTCATATTTTGATTTTTGGGAGATTTTGATTTTTGGGTAAAATTACTATTTTACCCTTTTGTCCAAGAAATGAAGAAACTTAAGGATTTTTCATTTGAATTCTAAATTTGTCGTGCTTATAGTCATTTTGAAGGGTTTGCTAAGTTTAATTTCAATTTTACATGTCTTATTATTTGATTATACTTTTATAAAAAGTATATTCTAAATAACCCTAATATTTTAGCCCGAAATATCTGAAACTCAAACTTTATTGATTTTCTTAATAAATTGCAAAATTTGGGGTTATTGCAATATGTTTGTTTTTTTCATCATAAATTAGTTCCTCTTCATTGATTAATATTATTTAGCTAAAAATTTCTACATCTTGTACAAAAGTTGTCTAAGGATCATGTGGAAGTCCCACCTAACATGTCTTGATCCCTAAGGCTAATGTACGATCTCATCAACAAAGATAGGGTAATCATTGCCATACAAATTAAGGAGGGAGTGCTTGTTGACGACGTCATTGAAGTGCCACTTATGGCAAAGGACCTATTGCAAGTTTCCATATGGGATCAACTCAAGCACCTTTACATTGTCTCCTACATGGGGTATATGCATATATTTGCTTATAAAATACTAAAAATTACATGTTATATTTTCATGATGTATGTAATAATTATTTCTTTTATGCAACTTCATGAATGATGCAACTAGTCTTTTTGAGGTTGAGGGTATACTTTACCAACTCCTTGACCCTAGCATAATTTTTAGAGTGATAGAGCAATAGCCAATAGAGAGGCATGTTAATGATATTTTACCAAGATTCATTCGATGCTCTAAGGGCAAGGCCTAATGATTTCCTACAATAGTGGGTAAGTTTAAATTATTTTTTTTTGGAACTTATTTTATACTTAGGGATTTTAAACTTTAAACACAATTCATATCCCACTTGACATAGGGCTCATTGGATGCTTCTCGTTTTGGATGTGCATGGTGGGTATGCTTTCTTTTTTTATTCTTTTATATCATACATCCTTCCTATCCTCATAGAAATTATAAATAAGTAAGCTTTTATTCTTTTCATGTATTATGTGTAGATAAATAATTTTTTATTCTTCTATAATGCATTTAAAATTTAATTTGTAAAGCATGGTTAATATAGGCTAATATGTCCCAGACTATATATAACCATCAAAACTCACTTGGAAAACTGTTAAGGTATAGGAAATAGTTAATTACTCCATTTTATAACTAACTAAACTTACACTATTACAAATGATATTTTTGGATTCTTTTTGTTTTCCTTATTGTATAGTGCCTAGATAGCAGTCTAATTGAGAGTGCAGGTACTATGTGTTGAGATACATGAGGACCCTAATATTTAATGGTGTTGGTATCTCCCAATTAAGAAAGGTAAGACACTTTTTAATTTTTATAATCTTTTATTTTTTTCCTTTTTTTTATGGATCTAAAAGAATGTGACATGAATTAAATAAGTTGTATTATAGGCTGTGCTTTCTAAGTTGGCAAATAAGAATAGTTACTCCAAAGTAAACCCCAATGAAATATGAAGCGAATGAGATGAGTATGTAATGAGTTTCAATAGAACACTTGGAGTAACTACATAAATGGAAAATACATAAAGTATTTTTTCATTCATAAGCATGTGTTCTTTAGCTTTCATTATTTTCATTGAAATATATATATTTTGAAGCTATAAATGAGTGAAAACTTGGAGTGTGGGAGTAAATCAGTAAGTATGAATGAAGGGAATGTGGAGCTTGTAAATGAAGTGAATATGAAGGTTGGTTTTCATTATATCCATTGAATTTTATAGCTTTTATGGGATGATGAATGAGGGGAACTTAGAGTGTGAAAGTAAATGCGAATATGTATGGACTTACAAATGAAGTAAATGTGGATGTTGTAGTGAATGCATGTGTCATGGTTTGTTTTATTAAGTATTTTCAAGATAGATGTGGATGGATAATGATGAATTTGGATATTTTGTACCCATGTGAATGTGAATGTATGCATATTTTTCATGTATATAAAGATTGTAAGAAAATTGTATTAGGTGATACATTGAATGTATACAGGTAGTGATCTCAATGTAAAAAATTTGAGAAAAAAGGACTTTTAAAGTCTTTTACTAAATGACTTCTTTCGTTACTAATTTTTGAAGTTGGGTGGATAGAAGTCATTTTTCTAGCTGACTTCGATTAGCCTTTTTTACTGACTTTAAAAGCCACCTGTGTAGTAGTGTCACCCTTAACTCTCAGCATTACTACATTTGTCCATGGTTGTAGTTCTAAACATTGGCTACAATGTTAATTTAAGTCTAGGGATGGGTAATTTTAAAATTTGTGTTCATTGTAGGTTTTAGAGTCAAAATCATTTAAAAAAATAATTTTATTTTTAGATTTTTATGGTAAGTTCCTTTACAAAGATGAGAAGTAAAGTGTTTTGAAAATTTAGTGTTATTTTGGACTTGAGCTTATTATTAGAATTGTAGACAATTAGTTCATTACATTATCCTTTTTTTCAGAGATTTTCATGATAGTTGAACTTGGAGCACTTATTGAAGCTTAGCCATATATATAATTTAGGTTGAAGAGTAAGTATAAATTAGAGATTCTAAAGAAAATTATTAGAGACTTATAACTCCTGTGAGATTAGAGCAATTCTTTCTTTGTCAGGGTTATACACAACTTCAATTTTTCTTTAGTAGATAATTAATTCATAGTTAGTCTTATCATTCTTTATTTTGGTCAATTATTAATAAATAATATTAAGGACTACATTCTTCAATAGTTCTTATCCTTTTCATACGACCATTTATTAGTTCTTTCTAAGTTGCTATTCTTTTGCATGAAATATGTGAGATAATATGGCTTTGATATCCATTATTCAGCTCACATATTGATGAGAGTGTCACCCACTTTAGAGTGAGTTCTTTCTGAATGTTAACTATATCTTGTGAGATTTGAGGTCAAAGCATACTTTTGTATGGTTATTTAGGTTATAGTTTATTTAAATGCTAACAATTATCCATATATTGCCTGTATTCACATACACGCATTCTAATGTTAACAATGGAATGTCTTTAGCATAGGGCCAACATTTCAAACTATTGTTCATTTTTATTGACACATTAAAGTTAGATAATTAATGAACATAGAGTAGAGGAAAATTCTCTAAGAAAAATGAAGGAACTCCCATATGTATTTTTAAAATGTTTATGGGTGTCATTTCTAGAAACTTTTACAAGACTATAACTCATCCACTAGGGATAAACTAGAAGTTTAAAGGCTAAATGAAAACAACTACACTTGTGAAAGTGGTTAGTTTTTTAGATTTTTTTATTATTTATTTTCTCTTTTGTAGTTTTTCTCTAGTACTAGCAAAACGTAAGTCTAGGGATATTCAATATAAACATAAATATTACAAATTATATCCCTATTTTTTATTTATGTAATTTATTGGTAATTAGGGGTTATTTTTCTTTTTGTAGGATTAGGGTAGAAGTGAGAAAAGTTCACATTTTTGGCAACCTGAATTCTTAAATAGAGCAAACCTACCATTTGAGCAATGTCATAGACCCACATACCAAGAACCAAGGAGTCACAAAGTTCAGAATGCTATGGGGATGTCTTTATCAAATTCTGAGAGGTAAAAAATTGCATCCATGTGGTCAACCTTATCCACACTAAAGTGGATGTCAATATCAAATGATAAAGTGGCAAAATTCTCATGCATGTGTGCATGTAAACCGCCACCTTGGGGAGCTTCTAAGTGAAGCTAGATTCACACACAGTGGAGCCACATGTACAATATCTTTTTTTGAAGCAAAACAACTCAGAGATTGGGCACTACATTCAAATATTTTTCCTTCATCCACTCACTTACTTGGACTAGAGAGGGATCCACATGGTTTCTACACTTTTCCAAGGAGGGAAAGTGCTACACTATGGAGAAAACTTATTTGCATTTAAGAGAAAAATAAGAAAGAAAAAAAAAACTATGAAGTGAAGCTGAAATAAATAGAAAATCGATGATTATCTTTCATTGAACCTTCTAAGGAACCAATTTTCAAGATTCATCTTCTAGTAGGGCTATCCTAGTAGGATCCAATGGGAAGTGATTGCTACGACAGAATAAAGGGAGCACTAGAGTGAACCAACTAGAATGAAGCGAGAGAGAGAGAGAGAGAGAGAGAGAGAGAGAGAGAGAGAGAGAGAGAGAGAGAGAGAGAGAGAGAGAGAGAGAGATGAAGAGAATTAGGGGTAGAGAAAAATGGTAGGCTGAGGAGAGATTTTAGGAGTGAAAATGTGTTATTTTATAAAGAGAAGCTAAAAATGTGTTTTGAAGAGGGAAAGAGACTTCAACAATATCTCAACCATTCATCTTAGGTGTGATTAGAGGACAGAGAAGATAGGAAGCTTTCCTAATGACTTAGGCATGATCCACAAGGGAAGAAAATGTGTTTGGTAGGGAGTTCCCCTGTTACGACCCGGGTTTTCTCATGCATTTTTAATTGCAATGTCTAATTTCCTAAGGTAGGATGCATCCCTATTTGAAAACCATTTTATAAAAACCATGCAATGCAGCGGAAAACCTTTAGTTTTAAACTTATTTTTTTTAAAACCCCGAGTGTCATTTGCTTTCCCAACAACTAAGGTAGTTTTTGAAAAAACTTCAAAAATCATAAATGTTTTTCCCCAGGTCTTTCCAGTCACAATGCACAGCCCAACTGTAACTAAGTACAAACACATGTCCAAAGGGTTGAGAGTTTACTTACATGTATATTTGTTTCCTTTTGGATTCGCTTGCTCATAGCACTAACATAGATGTCCTCTTTTTGTGAGTGGAGCTGTCCTGAACCATGATATCTACGGACGTATCCTGTCCGTGAGTGCTTACTGATGTCTGAAAAATGTTAAGGATTGGGTGAGTATATAATGTACTCAGTAGGAGCCTATCACTACTAGTTTTATAAATGCATGAGATGTTTCAAAATCATATGCTCATTCAAAACATGCATATGTTTGAATACTCGAGTTCGATATCAGTATAAGGATCCATAATCAACTGAAATTCAAAATATGCGTATGTTTGAATACTCGAGTTCAATATCAGTATAAGAATCCATAATCAACTGAAATTCTCATGACTTAAAAGATCACATAATCCAAAACTGAAAGTATCATATATATATATATGATGACATCATGATATGCAATAGATGCTTCACGGAGTCCAACTCATGGACCTCTAGTATGGTATGGTCGACCAACCTCATATCATGCTATATGAAATGCACATAACTCATCAAACCATAGGGTCCACTATGCCCACGACCTCCTCGCTGTGTGGTCCCTGGGTACCTGAGGACACTCGATCATAGCCTCCACGGGGCCTATGACACATCGACCCAGTGCCGTGACACCAGTGGTAGCCCCCTGTACCACATGCAGTCGACGTAGGGACTTGCCTCTTTTTGGGCATGGTACCCATCCACCTATTAGTGGTAGAGGCCGGGTGGCCAACCCAGACCCCTTGGCATAGCACCCACAGGCTTACTTGCCCAAATCACATAAGATAAGTGAAAACCTTTTGTTAAAACTTGTCCTCTTTTGGGTCCCTCACAACTGCCTGGCCCTCGGCACTCCAGCGTCTTTTGGCAACCCTCAAGGACATGCAATCTTTGCAAGTACTTAAATCATGCAATGCATGCACTTGTTTGCAACACATATATGTGCATAATGTATATGCAGTCATTTCAAAACATGGCTATGTACAAAGCATTTAACATGCATGCTGCATTAATTCATGCAAATCAAGTCATATATCTAAAACATATGTTCTCAAAATAACAATAGTTCTTTTAAAAGAATCTAATAGTGATAGAGCACCTACCTGACTAGGTCGCGTTAACCCTTTTGTCCTCGTACGCTCCTGAACATGGTTTGGGGACTCAAGGTTAGTTTAACCTATCTTTGATGGGTTTAGAGCAATTGGGTCTTATTACTTAGGCATTAGGGGTCCATCCCTATGCCTATGGGTGTCCTAAGGTCCTAATTGGGCCTTGGTATCCTTAGTTTTCCAAAGTTCTAGTGGCCACACACCACCATCCTATTCTAAGGGTCATAACCTCCTTTGATTGGGCCTTGATCAAGGATTTTATAGTTTGGAGGTGTCCGCCTCGTCGATACGGACACAACGCCTTTTGCAGCGCCTCAATCGGAGCTCTAGATCTCAAGTTATAAGCATTTTAGTATTGTATGTACATAGAATCTTAAAGACAAAAAAACCAGAATGCTAGGGCGCTGCGCGTTTGCGGCGTGCGCCTCAGCGGGCGCGTCTGCAGACACGTGCGACTTCTCCGCCCGTCTCTCTCTTTACCAGGCGCGTCCCCGGACGCGCTCGTTGGTTTCCTTCCGACGCGTTCGACGCGTCACGTTCCATCTGGAATGTCTGCGTCGACTGGGGACCGGGGCATCCTCAGGACACCTTGGTTCAACCCTGTCGAACCAGTGCAGCCCTGGGGACATCCCAGGGTCCTTGGTGGCTCTCCCAGGCTCCGTTTTGCATGGTTTTCATGCAAAAACTTAGGGGAATTGAGCCTAGGACTATGGGTGAGATGGGTTTGGGGAGTTTTTGAGCGTACCTGCTTTGTGGCTGGTTTTCTCTCCACGTTTACCCCTCTTGGTCACTGCTCCGCGATGGGTTTTCTCCAAGGTTTTGGGCTGCCATTAGAGGCACCCAAGAGCTCTATTTATAGGGCTTTTAAAGAGGGTTCTGGAGGGGTTCTAAATGCCTTTGAATGGTGGTGGAGAAACCTCCAGAATGGCGGTGGTTCCTCCTTGAAACACCGCCATTCCAGAAGCCTCTAGGAGGTTGAAGACAATGGGGTGCCCGTATCAAAACGGGCACTTGTGTTTTTCAGGTTAAGTCGTTTTTGTGAAATTTACAATTTTGCCCCTGAACTTCAAAGGGCCATATCTTGCTCATTTTAACTCCGTTTTGGGTGATTTTGGTCTCGTTGGATTCCTTTTTCCGAGATGCATCTAATGTGCCCACTTTTAGGACCAAATTCCTGGGTTTAGTCAAGGAAACTAGTGAAATGACCAAAATGCCCTTATCTTTAAAACTGAACTTTTTATGTGCTTTTAATATTACAAAAATTGGGGTCATTACATTATTACCCCCTTAAAAGAATTTCGTCCTCAAAATTCCTTAACTTATTATCTTCCAGGTATTTGTCTCTTAGATGATTTCTTGGTGAATGCATTCTCCTTTAGGAAGCAATTCTAGGTTCATCCTCAATTTATCATTTCCATTGTTCCTCCTGTAAGGCCTCACCCATAAGGGCTTATTTTCGCTGCGTACTCTGATGCAGTGCCATACTCTCGTATGTGTCGATTTATCAATACCGTTTCCTAGCGGTACTTCATCTATCTTGAATTCCTTAGATTCCTATACTTATCTTATCATGTATAAGATAGTCTCCTCGTAAGATCATGCTTCTTTGCTCATGCATATACTTCTTTCAAGATCATATTATCTTATTTCTCCTATTTTGAATATCATAGGATAATCCTTTTCATCTAGTGATCTCTTTCATTATCCACAAGTCCAAAAAGTTACCTTCTTTCTATTGTGTCTAACTTTGCTTCTTACCCTTGTCTCTAAGATACTTCAATAACTGATATGGTATCATGTGTTCTACAGCGAAACCCTTGATTAACTTCGAATTTCAACGATCTGTTGTTTTCTATACGTGACTCGATTCCTCGACCAAGGTTATATTCAGAATGGAATCATGAAAGCCAATTAGTACCATCTTCCATCACTAATACCACCTCATATTACGATTAGGACATCCAAACTGTTCATCAAGTTTCATAGATGCTGAAGTCATCAAATGCTTTTTCTTCTTGAAGAGTTTATGCATACTCATGTCAAATATATCATGGTCCATTGTTCTCTTCTAGAGGCCTATCTCACTATTCACATCAACTTGTTATTAGGAGTGTTAATAATGTTCCTATTTATGCAAAGCAAAGAGTCTCTTATTCATCACCGGATACCCTTACTAGGTCATGGTTGAATCCTTTGTCATCATCCTCTTTGTCCTTTCTTTGCTTGATGGTTTTCTTTGTTACCTTCTAGTTCAAAAGTTCTATACTCAATCCAGTAGGGTTAGTCCTTAAGAAATTCCTTTAATTGATTTTTAGTACTTGGTATATGCTCATAACAACTAACTATTTGGTTATCAAATCTTACCTTGTAGTGTGCTAGCCATCTCACCTTTTCTCCTTCCATCCCCTATGTCAATATATCATGCAATCTTTTATCAGGGCTTTATTGTCAATCATGTAGTCTATATTGTCAAGAGGTATGCTCGTAAGTAGTGATTTTCTCAATTCCTCAAATTTTATTCTTCAAGCGCCTCCTTATTTTGTCTTTCAAGTGCCTTCTTATACTTAGTTTATAATAGCAATAATTCTCCTTCAATAGCAATTATATCAAATTGTACTGAAGTTGTTAACTCCACAAGTTTTACAATACTTAGATAAGCATAAACATTTTCTTAGACATAGAAAGACTTTATTTGATTACCTATTGATCTTTTCCTAGACGTGTTATAAGCTCAAGGGCCTCTAGAGTGATCGGTACTTATCTACCTTTCTTCCAATCCAAGTCTGTAGTATTTTTTAGATCCAAAGTAATTTCTTCGCCTTGTCATGGTAGCCACTAAGGTTTGAAAAACTTTTCACATTGGTTTAGATCACTTCTTATTTTTTCTCCTATCTTAGTTGTTACTGTATTTATTGTACTTGTAGCTCCTCCATGATGTGGCCTAATTAACCCCATGATATGGCCTACTCAACTGACCTCATACCCTCAAATGTCTTAGTTTAACAAGTACTTCTTTCAAGAAAACTCAAGTCTAAGGACTTATGACCTCCTTCTGAGTATATAACTCCGACTACTAACTCATAGACACTAACATACTTGATTAATTAGGGTGGGATACCTTTATTTAGTTAACAGTATTCAATAATGGTCTTAAAATATTTGGTCTTTCAATTTATGATAGCAAGACCTTCATTTGATCCTTGATGGTACCCTTCTTGCTGAAGATAGATAGATGGACAAGTCACTGTCCTGGCCTAATTCCTTTTTCAATATAACTTTATTTACTCATGTAGTGGCAAGGTGAGATATCACCAAATTTTTCTTTTTATGGATTATATCCATTGGTGTTCCTCCATACGCTAATGGATCTTGATAAGAATCTTATTGATATCAAACCATTTCTAGTTGGTCGCCATTCTTCTTTGAAAATTTCTTATCACATATTCTCATGAAATTCGATACTCTATTCAAAGCCTTAAACCCCATATGCTTCCTCTCTTTGATACTCTTTTACAATAAGATCATCAACTCACCTATTATTATTCCTTTGCATTTGTTTGATCTTCCCTCATATAGGATTAGAATTGTATGTATCTTCATAGAGTCATAATCTTCTTCTTTTGATTATTCAATATTCATCGAATACTTATGGTTACATCTTTATCTCTTTCTCTCTTTTCTATAATATTCATTTGGTCTACCTGGATCAATGTCTCTATATGCGTTGTTGCATATATTTGATACTGCATCTACTCCTTTACATAGATATGATAAAGTGAATACCTGTCTTAAGATTATTGAAATCCTCAATTGCCTATAGCCTCAATAAAATTCATACAATGGTATTGACGTTTTGATCATGCTATACTTTTCTTACAAGTTCTTGTTAGGATCAATCTATAGATTTATTATCTCCAATATTATCGTCAAAAATCTTTTGATAACTTGGTCGAATTCATTTCCCTATCATATTCGTGTTATGTTTCTCTTAATCTCATAATATGTTACTTGATTTGCTCCATAATACTCAAGTGGTTATTATTCAATAGCATTTCACTCTTCATAAGACTCCAATTAAGGTATTGAGCTATTCCTTTGTGATCTAGTATGAGTCACTGTTATCCCCTAGTATCATCTTGCATTCTCATCGCTCTTATTATTATCAAAATCATCTCAAAGTCTGTCTTTTAAATCCCTGATCATACTCATCTCATATCCCTTGATACTCTTTATGATGGAAAGATATCTACCTAGGTTCTTCAATTTTCTCACCTTTGATGAGATTACTTTATTGCAGATCAACTCTATCTTCTAACAAGTCCTTTAATCATCTTCATTCATTCATTCTCATCATCCATATATTTGCACCTTACAATAATCCTTATATGAGATTTCATCTTTGCATCACTGCACAATAATTCTTATTTCCTATAATTTTGATAGGATTCAAGCAATCCAATATCTAAGTATTTGCTAGGACTATCTCCTTTTTCACCTATGTGTTTATGGTGAAATGTCTTGAGTCATTAATATTATAATCCTCGAATAGAAGTAGTCATCTCTACTACTCCTATTTATACTACTTATCCTTGATTTTTCTTTATTGTCTATGACCCTTGGACATGCTGGACTGGCTGTGAAAGGATAAAACTTGGGCTCTGATACCAACTATTACGAACCAGGTTTTCTCATGCATTTTTAAATGCAATGTCTAATTTCCTAAGGCAGGATGCATCCCTATTTGAAAACCATTTTATAAAAACCATGCAATGCAGCGGAAAACCTTTAGTTTTAAACTCATTTTTTTTAAAACCCCGAGTGTCATTTGCTTTCCCAACAACTAAGGTAGTTTTTGAAAAAACTTCAAAAATCATAAATGTTTTTCCCCAGGTCTTTCCAGTCACAATGCACAGCCCAACTGTAACTAAGTACAAACATATGTCCAAAGGGTTGAGAGTTTACTTACATGTATATTTGTTTCCTTTTGGATTCGCTTGCTCATAGCACTAACATAGATGTCCTCTTTTTGTGAGTGGAGCTATCCTGAACCATGATATCTACGGACGTATCCTGTCCGTGAGTGCTTACTGATGTCTGAAAAATGTTAAGGATTGGGTGAGTATATAATATACTCAGTAGGAGCCTATCACTACTAGTTTTATAAATGCATGAGATGTCTCAAAATCATATGCTCATTCAAAACATGCGTATGTTTGAATACTCGAGTTCGATATCAGTATAAGGATCCATAATCAACTGAAATTCAAAATATGCGTATGTTTGAATACTCGAGTTCAATATCAGTATAAGAATCCATAATCAACTGAAATTCTCATGACTTAAAAGATCACATAATCCAAAACTGAAAGCATCATATATATATATGATGACATCATGATATGCAATAGATGCTTCATGGAGTCCAACTCATGGACCTCTAGTATGGTATGGTCGACCAACCTCATATCATGCTATATGAAATGCACATAACTCATCAAATCATAGGGTCCACTATGCCCACGACCTCCTCGCTGTGTGGTCCCCGGGTACCTAAGGACACTCGGTCATAGCCTCCATGGGGCCTATGACACGTTGACCCAGTTCCGTGACACCAGTGGTAGCCCCTTGTATAATAATAATAATAATAATAATAATCATGAACATAAATAATCATGAAACTATTCGACTCATATTGTATGATAGAACAATCAAAATTGGCATCATTAGTTAGTTAAATCTCATGCATGGTGGCACCTTAGCAAATCCATTTTCCAATTGGTCATGCGTACTCATCTGTCAACTGTCCCAGGGTTCCTCTCATTTAGAACCACTAGAAAACCATAAAAAATACAAAATCTCATGGAAAACACAATGCTCACAACAAGATGATTGAATTGTATACCCGCCAATATCCTAGGGGGACTTCAACCATATCCGCATGAGGTACACAACCTACCTCAAAAGGGTTTCCTGTCACCTATAGTGGTTTGCTTGCACTGATAACTACTTAATTTTGTATAAAAAGTACCCAATTAGTAGTCCATGTGTTATAAATTATGGTGTTATTTCTAGGGATTTTTTAGAAGTTTGTAATACAAGCATTTCTGACCTAATAATTCAAAATTTTAATATTTTGTAGGTTCAGGAGCTAATCTAGAATAAGTATGTGAATCATTATAATTTTCTAGGATTTAATTAATAGTTTTTACTCTAATTGTAATAAGTGAAAAGATGATCCAATGGCCTACATTGTGCTTTGCAAAGCTTTTCACATATTGAGCTATGTAGTTAGCTTACGGGGGTGCAAGGGGCAGCACGCCCCTTCCAGTGGCTCAGGGGCCAAGTCCCTATCCTAAAAACTATCTTAAGGCAAGCAAGAAAGCTATTAGAAGAAATCAAAGGTGATTATAATGGCCCATGCAAAAACCCATACATTTCCATCATTTGGAGGAGAATTGGAGCCATAAATGTGGTTTCCTAGTCCAACTAGGAAACATAAGGAAGCCATGCGACTCAAGTCATGAAGCCAAGTATTGAAGCCACTTAGGCCACCAAGGAATAAGCCATCTAGCCATGGATGAATGCCACATGGAGGCACATGATTGGAGCATCAATTCAAGAAATTATCATACATGAAAAAGTATTACTTTCAAGGGATTTTGAGAGATATTTGTAAAAAGTAAGATTATCATGCATTGGTCTACCCATTAAGAGAGGGAGCCACCTTCCTAGAATGTGATGCTCCCCCCTTGTTTGAATGCTTATTAAGGTGGTTTTCTAATTAGGAAACCTATATATCTTATCTCTATTTAAAGCATATCAAAATTGTAAGTTTTCCTCATACTTTTCCTAACATTTTTTTCTTTTTTCTCTGTCCATTCCAACCTCAATTAACCACCTAATGAAGAGGGGTGGAATTTCCACCCACCTTCCCATGAAAAACATGCCTCCCCCTTTCTTAAATTAGAATCCAGCCATGGCATCATGATTACATCATCACTACACCTCATCTAGATCCACCTCCCGTTATTAGAATGTGCCTTGAAAACAACTCATCTATAAATATCCAAGGCGTTCCACATTTTCACTTAAGTAGAGATTGGGTGAGACAACATAGAAACATTGCACTCTTTGCTAGGTGATCTTTAGAGCTGGGTTTTGGTTTTCTTTGATGCCATTCTTCCTTTATATTTCTAGTTATTTCTTTACTTAATTTCTCTCCAATTCAGGTTAGTAGTTTGCTTTCATTGTTTTAGTTTTATTGCCTAAGTTTCCCATTGTTTTGGTTTTTGGTTGTACACTCATCTTTCCACTTAGCTTTGCCTCTTTTCTTTGCTTCACTTTCATTAGTTTTTCTTTCCCATTTTCTCTAGATTCAAGTTAGTTCTTCTTTGGTAGTGATAGCCAAGGGAAGAAGAAGCTTGGAACCTTGCTTTCCCCCTTAGGAATTTCATGTTTTTTGCCTTCAAGTCCACTTAGTTTTAGGCATTTTTTTTCCTAATTAGTTAATCAATCTAGTCATTTTCTCTCTTGAATGCCTTTTTAGGTTTTCTTTGAATTCATCATACTTTAGATTGAAGCTTGATATTGAGTTTTAGTTGTAGTTTAGATCAAGTTTTATGCCTTGAAATTATACACAATTTCCAGATTCAATTACACATAATATGCATACTATTTTAGGTGTATTTTGGCATAGATTTAATGAAATTCTTTGATAATTATTATTATTGGATGTTTCTATTATTAGAATACTTTAGATTTGGGTTTTTAGTGCTTAAAACCTGAGCATTTCTCCCTTCAATCTTTATGTTTTGTTTCTAGCCATCAAAGCATCTTAATTGGTCAAATTCTTAGGAACCCATTTAGATTTTTAGGTTTTTATTGAGTTTATAGTTTATGTTGTATGCAGTTTGCATTTAAAGTAACAAATATGGTCATTTTTTAACCTATGAACCATGCACACAATCCATGGATCATGCGCATGGTACTAGGTTAACTTTTCTCTTTGAATTTTGCTTAATTTAGTTGCTTAACATTATTTTGGCTTTTTTTATTTAGTTGTTTGCATCTTACTTTAAGTTTAAAAGTTTTCCTTTTTGATTTTTCAAAATTTCCATCTTTATAATCTTTTAGGATTAGGAAGTGTTAAATTTAGAAAGTTTCCTTAGAGGTATTATCCATTTACATGCATATTTCTATTTTTTTTTAAAAATCTATTTAGATTTCATTGGTTAATTGTTTATGCATGTTAGTTTAGTTTTTGAAAGTTTTCTAGTTTGATTTTAGGAAGTTCTATCTTTAGAAAGTTTCTAATTCTAGTTTGGGAAAGTGTTAATCAAGAAAGTGTCATTTTTAATAGTTTTTTAAAGTTAAGTTGTTTAGTTTAGTTCATATTAATTTTTTGTAGTTTTCTTTAGTTGAATGCATGTTAGTCAGGTAAGTTTCTATTTTCATTGTTTAGCTTTGTTTTTAGCAAGTTTCCTTTATTCATAGTTTCTAATTTCATGCAAGTTTCCTTCTTTGTTTTAAATTTCTAATTTAATCATTAATTCTCTCTCTTTGGCTAAAGTTAAGTGATTTAAATAAGATCCAATATATTGATAATCTGTGAGATTTCTCATGGGATCAACCTCTCTCATGTGCAATACTACTTTGATTTATGTGCTTGCTAGTAATTTTAAAGCTACACCACTCGCCAATTGAGAAAAGTGCCACAGTTTTTTGTTGGATACCATTCCATTTCATAGTGGTCAAAAGCAAGGAGGCCAACCCATCACTACTCCTTAGGCCACCAGGCATCTTAGCTTGTCAAAATCATGCATGCAGGTTATCATCATACTCAAAAGTCTATTTCAACATCAATAATTCTCAATTTATGAAGTTTTCATTTTTAAAACATAGTGCTTTTAGAAATGGCAGCTCGATGCATGAAGGATGTAGGGTCTAGGAAAGGGATGGACCATAAAGTTGCATTTTGTAAGTGGCTATTTCCACAACTTGAAATGATGATCTCAAGGTCACATGACGATAACTCTGCCATTGCACCAAGGCTCCCTTTTACTCGACATAATAAACTTTCCAAAATCACATTCTAGAACAGCATCATCATATGTGTAGAAACTTTCATAATTTATATTTAGCAGGTATCATGACTTGCTAACCTATCATACTCATTCATGAAGCATATACTTTACACCATGCATGCTATCATCATGCATTCTCAAAGTCAAAATAAAGGAAACTATTTCCCAAGTATATGAAAACATGCCAAAATCATATACTAAAACTCATTCAATTTCCATGATTGCTAAAACTCATAAGTAGCAGAAAATCATTAGAATTACAACCATTCATATGAAAATCAACAATCATGCTGAAATCTCAATTAGATCAACTCAATCATATGCCATTAATTCTTGAATATTTATGCAAAACAAGAGATTTCACACACAATAATTGGCATATAAGAGGTCAAACTACCAATCTAACCATGCAACTAACATGTATTAGGAGTCTTATAAGAAGAATAACAAATATCAACTTTCTTTTCTAATCTTACTCTTGATATTATCCTAGCCGTCCCTTTGATCAACTAGGCAGATCATCATTCATTCATACCATACAATTAGCACTAGTCATGCCGTCTATATGGATCCTTACTTTAGGATCTTCATGGGATCCACATATAACCTTAGTTGCATGGCACCCTACACATCACCCTCCACCATGTGTATGCAAGGTGGTAAACAATGTGCATTGTGCAGCATGCAAAGGTAGTGGCATGCTTCTCCACAATGCATCACAAGCATACATCTTCTAATCCTTCATTTCTGTGAGAGTGTAGCATTCTCTAGCACACCACTCTCTATGCCAAATCCTTATGGTATGTCATCTCATCATCATTAGTGTCTTGGATTATCCTAAATGTTGAGTGAAGGTGATGCATGGTATCCAACCATGCACACACTTCCACTCCGCTAGACCTTCTTACATACATATTCATGGTAATCCTAATTGATTAAAGTTAAGCATGACCATAAACCTTTCTACTGATCTTCGGATATTAGGATAAACATCATTATGTACTTTAATCTAGACCATTCTTCCATATGTCCACTTCTAGTATAGATTTATCAAGATCCATTTCATCACTTCCACAGATCTTGCTTACATGATTAGTAGCAAACAACTTTATCAAAGTAACAAGCTTCTATTCACTAAAGGGGGGTGCATCTACCATCTCTTTACAGCCCTAAGATGGTATGTTAGATGGGTTGCATCTCCTCTCTAAGATGAAATGCAAGGTGGTGCATTACCTCCCTTGGATGAGACAAACACTCCCTTATTTTTTCCAGGTGAGACTCTCTTTCTAGCATAAATCTAAAACATCCATAAAGAGGCACATCTACCATCCTTGCACTACCTCAAGGAAGTGTGCTTGGATGGGTGCATATCCCCCCTTGGATGGGATGTAGAGGGTGGTCTGTCACTACCATAGGATGGTGCACACCCTCCTATGCTCCCTCTTGAGTCACAATTTCTTCAATCCCATTAAGATGTATTCATTATACATGGTATATCAAAATTTCTCTAAATAAAAAGGGTAAATCTAATCATCAAATTAAATCTATAATCTTAAGCATCTAATCATATATTTGAACCAAAACCCAATCGAAACCACTTACTTAGGTTTTAAAGATCATCTTAAAACTTAATGGCTTAGTTCTCCCTACCTTTCCAACGCATAGCATGATCTCCTCACTAGATTTTCCCCTCATCCTACCTTGCATGCCATCACTACCTTAGATTTTTTATTTTTCAATGGTTCATTGGGGTGTTATAAATTACTTTTTCCTTCTCTCTCTCTCTCTCTCTCTCCTCTCCATGCAAAATTCCCACTCCCATTCTTAAGATGTCTTGGGCTAGGCTTCCCTCTTTTGCCTTGATTCCTTTTCATCCTAGTTTCTATATTATCTTCATCTCCTTCCTACCTCTCTCCCTCATCTTTCTATTCTAGATATTTCTTTCTAATTTCTCTATTTATCTTCCACCACCTAATTATCTCTTATAGATTTGCTCCTATTTATCCTCTTATTTTTATTTTCTCCTAATTCCCATTATGGAAAAAATGCAGATTCAAATTGGACCCATTGAATTGAGATGTTTTACAAACTATGCATCGCACTTAAGGTAGCCAAATGGACCCCACACATCTACACAAATTTCACAAATTATAAATGAGGGTGGCTACCATGTATTTAGAAAGGGGGGAGGCATCACTTTCTTATGAAGGAGGTGTGGAGCTGCTTCCCTTCTAATTGCCTAGTATGTGGTTGTTGGAAAAGAGAGAAAAATAGAAAGGAAAATGTTAGGAAAGTTTGGGAAAGATCTAAGGTTTTGAAGTGTTTTAGGTGTGACCTAGATACAGGGATTTTCTATTTAGGAAACCACTTAATTTGACAACCAAGCAAGGGAGAGGCATCACTTTTTAGGAAGTTGCCTCCCTCCTTGATAAAAAATCATGAAACCCTAATTGGGGTGGGAAAAAAGATGAAAAATGAAAATGGAAAGTGGATTTTTCTCTCTTGATTGGTCCACCTGTACATGATCATCTTACCTTTTACAATATCGCTCAAAACCTTCAAATTATCCCTTGAAATTCACACTTTTTGCATGAGATAATTGCTTGAATTGATCCTCAAATTGTGACTCCATGTGGCTTGATGGCTCATTTTGATGGGTCATTCCTTGGTGGCTAAAGTGGTTAACTCCCTTAGCTTCAAAGTTTGAATGGCTTGGCTTCTTTAGGTTTCCTTGTTAGACTAGGAAACCTCATGCATGGCTCAAATTCTCTTTCAAGTTAATGGAAATGTATGGCATTTTACATGGACCATTTTTGTTACATTTGATGCTTCCCATTGTCTTCTTGCTTACCTTAAGATAATTTTGAACCTTGATTTAGCTTTGAAATGTTGAATTTTAGGTCTTTAGCCTTCTTTGATTTTGGTCTTCAAATCTTATCTTACTTGATCTCGGCCGTTTACTTATTATTCTAATACTAATTGATGTTATTTAATTTTTTCTTTCATTATATGTTTAGGTTTAGGAGATAAAGTTAGTTTTTCTATTGTTGTTTCTTCGATTAGTGTTTATTAGGTTATTGGTTAATATGTTCTTTAGAATATGTTAGTAGATACACTTTTTAATATAATGTTAGGTTCTATTATGTGTAGCTAGATTTGACGCTAGGGTTAGGAAGAAACTACAATAGTTTAGATATATTTATGTTAAGAAATTTTAGGCTTAAAAATGATAAAATATCATTTTTAGGATTGGCAAACTAATTTACATATTTATTATTCTTTTTATAATAATATTAGGTATTTTCTATAGTTTAGAAACTAAATATCTTAGATTATTTAATTTAGTGTATGTATTTTTTAGATAATTTGTTCCCTAAAAACACAAGTTTTGCTTTGAAGATGATACTAACTTAGGCTAAATCCTAGACTAGAGAAAATTAATAAATTAGGACTTTGAATGATGATATTTTCATGTTTTTAATTTGGTACAGTTTTCTTAACACGTGTAGTGTTAAATCTAAAATTGCTTAATTTTGAATATGTACGATTTAGTGTGGTAGATTATGAAACCCTAATTTTTAGAAATTTGAGCAATGTAATTCTCTTTTAGCATTTTTAGATTTGTTTGATTAGTTCATTTGTTGGCTAGGTCATGATTTTTTAATATATTTTAATTAAAATTTTGTAGAACCTAAAAATTGAGTCCTAGTGGGATAGACCCATACTTGTGTGGAGTTTATATTACATTACAACAATGCACTTGTACTTGTTTTAAAACACATCAACCCATGACAACCACATCACATCATCCTCTTTTATAGAATATCCATGATTTCGCACATCATTACACACATATATTTGTATTTTAAAATCAAACCATGATGCACCCTTCCAATCCAGGTGGTCTCGATCTCTTGTAGTTATTAATTCCACGGTCTATGTCTTGTTCTCAGCTTGACCTGCTCTTCCTTCAATTCTAACTCTTCAAATTTGAGATATGTAAACAAATTACAATATCTAAGCAAGCTTGCACTTGTATAAGTCAAATAAGATGCTATTTTGGCATGTAGTTCATAATTTGCAAAATCAATGTTTTTAACAATTATTCAAATATAAACAAAGTCATGATTTTTATGAAAGGTGATGCTTATATCAAAATCATAAGTTCGTAAATCATATATCTAGTAAAAGATGAATCAAATCATATATGATATCAATACAAGTCGGAAATGCATTTATAAAAGAAAAACATTGCATTTGATGGTAAATCAAATCAAACTTCTCAACTTTATGCAAAATTACAAATGATATTTGAAGATACATGATTTACAAATATTTTATATGTTAAGAAGTTGATATCAAATATTTGAATCAGTGACTAAATTCAAATCACATCAAAGATGTTCAATTTTTGAATGATAAGCTAAGTGTTTATGGAACACTAAGGGAAAAAGACTGATGATGGATGGATATAGATAGCACAAACTCTGGGAAATGTCAGGTTTCTCTCTATGAGCACTAAGTCTAATGTCTTCAGCCAAATGCTTCTAGGGCTAGAACCCACTCAAACCTAGTAGACAAGATCCTCCATAGTTGTGGTCTCAACTTCTGGATTAACCGACTCTAAGTATGGCTTTAAACATTGTCCATTAACTTTGACAGTGTAGATAGTCCTAGTATCTTCAATCTCAATGGTCCCATATGGAAATATCTCTTTAACAATATAAGGACCAATTGTTCAAGTTCTAAAGCTTCCCAGGGAAAAGATGAAGTTTAGAGTCCTAAAGGAGTACCTTTTGGGTTGGAGTAAAGGGTTTTCTTAAACTATTTTGATCATGAGAAACTTTCATATCTTCCTTATAGATCCTATTACTCTCATAAACTTCATATCGGATCTCCTCCAACTCATTGATTTGGAGCTTGCGATTTGAGCATGCTTCACCCATATCAAAATTTGATCTTTCAATTGTCCAGTAGGCCCTATGCACTAGTTCCACAAAGCTAGTGACAAGCTTGAAGATAAATAATACACCATGGGAACATACCAATTAGGGTTTTAAATGCAGTCTGATATGCCCAACATCCATTAGTTATATGAATAGACCAATCCTTATGGTCTGGGTTAATAGTATTGTGAAGAATCTGTTTAATAGCTTGATTAGAAACTTGTCCACTTGTTTGTGGGTGATATGATGTTGCAACTTTATGTGTATTGTTACATTTTTTCATTGATGCCTCAAAACCTTCGTTGGAAAAATGAGTATCATTATCACTAATGACGGTGCAAGGTGTCCCACATCTGGAAAAGATATTTTCTTTTAAAGAAATTAATGACTATTTTATGATCATTGACTCTACATAGAACAACTGCTATCCATTTTAAGACATAGTGTACTGCAACTAAAATATAAAAGCATCCAAAAGAAGGAGGGAACATCCCATGAAATTGATTCCCCAATAATCAAATACTTCCACTATAAGAATGGTGCTTAAAGACATCACATTCCTAAGAGTTATTCCTCTTAATTTTTGGCAACACTCGCATGCCTTGCAAAAATCACTGGTGTCTATGAAAAGAGTGGGCCAATAGAAACCACACTGCTAAATCTTTGCAGTTGTTTTCTTAGTAGAAAAATGTCCACTGCATGCTTCTGAGTGACAAAAAAAAGATGATACTAGATTGTTCAATATCAGGAACACATCTCCTAATAATTTGATTAGCCAATATTTAAACAAATATGATCATTCCAAAAATAGTGTTTAACATTAGAGAAAAATCTGGTCTTATCATTTTTGGTCCAATGTTTAGGTATCTTGCCTGTAGCTAAGATAATTGCGATGTCCCACTTGCATAGTAGATGACAAAGGGCTTTCTTATCCTTTCTTTGTCCTAAGACTTCCCCTACAACATAATCCCTTGCATCACACATGATTTGAGAGGGCACTTTCAAGTCAAGTGGCTGAATGATAGGTGTGGTGGTCAACTTATCCTTCAGCTTAGTAAAAGCTTCTTGATAATTAGCAATCCATTTGAATGAGGTTTCCTTGGTTAGGAGGTTACACAATAGTCTAGATATTGCATTGAAATCTTTTATAAACCTCCTGTAAAATCCTAGATGCCCTACGAAGGAGAGAATGTCTCTAACTATTTGAGGGGAGGGTAGATTAGAAATTAGATCAATTTTTTGCTTAGTCTACCTCTATTTCTTTTGATGAGACAATGCATCCAAGCACAATTCCTTGGGAACCATGAAATGACACTTCTCTCGGTTTAACATTAGGTTTTTCTCTGAAAATTTTCAAACACATATCAAATGAATCCCCAAAAACTAAGAAATCATCCACAAAGACCTCCAGAAAGTATTCTAGCATGTCCCTAAAGTTACTTAGCAGGCATCTTTAAAATGTTTTAGGAGCATTACAAAATCCAAACGGCATTCTCTTTTATAAGTAATGGTACTAAGAGGACAAGTGAATGTAGTCTTTTCCTAGTCTTTAGGTGCAATTTCGATCTAGTTACATCCAAAATAACCATCTAGAAAATAGTAGAACTTTTTTCCTACTGCCCTTTCCAATATTTAATGTACAAAAGGCAATGGGAAGTGGTCCTTTTGAGTGATATCATTTAACTTTCTATATTCAATACATATATGCCAAATTGTTGTAACTCGCCTAGGAATGAGTTCATTATTAGTGTTGAGGACAGCTGTCACTCCGAATTTCTTGGGTACTACTTGGTTTGGACCCCCCATTGGCTACCACTTATGAGGTAGATGATCCCCATATCCAGCATTTTAAGAACTTCTGTTGTAATTTCCTCTTTCATAATTGGATTCAACTTGTGCTGTATTTGATGGGATGGCTTAACATCATCTTCCATGTAAATTCTTTGGGTGGATATTAAAGAGTTAATTCTTTTAATATCTACCAAGGTCCAACCTATAACACCTTTGTACTCCGAGATCTAGTTGTTCATATACTAAATGCGGTAGTAGGTTCACACTAGATCCCAAATTAAGTAAAGCTTAATTTATCTTGTAGTTTCCAATTATACAAGTGAGAGTTGGGAAGCTTGGATCTTTATATTTAGGTGGCGTATGATGTTGAAGGATCGAACTAACTTGTTTACTCAAGAAAGCCTTCTTGTGCACATTCACATTTCGTTTCACAATGCAAAGGTCTTTTAGAAACTTAACATATGACAAGATTTGTTTGATGGCATCTAAGATCAAAATGTTGACCTTGACTTGTTTAAAAATATCTAAGATCTCATCATTGGAAGCTACCTTACGAACTTGACACAGCCATTGTGGAAACTAAAGTGGGATGGGACATGGGTCAATGGGAAGGTGAGGTTTCTCTACAATACTCTCAATGATAGGATTTCCCTTAACGGTACCACTCTTTTGAAGCACCTTTCCATTTTGAAGAGTGGTGATTGAATTAGCTTGTTCCAGGCTTGGGCTTCAAGAACTCTTTTTTCTAGCCACATGTTCATCCTTAGGGTTTTCTTGTGGTTGGGTAGGAAATTTTCCTTTTTCCAAGGTTTGTGTGAACATGTTTTTCATGTCACTCATTGATGTTTCAAGTTGGGCATCTTTCCTTTCCTAGTTTTGAATGAATTGTTGATTGAAGATTATCCTCCATTGACCACTTTGGTGGAGGCATATATGGTCTTGGAGTAGGTGGTCCTTGGTGGGTTTGGAAGGGGCCTTGGTGTGAGATGTTAGCATTTGGTCCATTTCACCAACCAACGTTCGGATGATTTCTCCAATTGGGGTTGTATGTCTCAAAATATGTAGAAAATGATAGTTTATATGAATTTAAGGCTTTCACCTATCCATGAAGCACATTTTAGAATACAGGGATTGTAGGGAATTCTTAAGTAGGGTGTGCAGTAATTTCATAAATACCACATGCCTATTCGACCTTCTTAGAGGTAGATGTCCCCATTTCTATGACCTCTACTTTTCTAGCTAAAGAATCTATCTTTAATGTTTTTCACTCATGGCTATTCTTTTTTAGTAAAATACCCTTACTTTGGCATTTGATTAGATCATCTAATCAATCAATTTTACAATTTTAGATTAATTTTAACTTTAATTGATCATCTCACTGTCAATTTGTAAAATTTAATGCTCAGATAATCATCAGAGCTAATCATATTGTAATGTATGGTTTAAATTATTCTAATTTAATCTTATGTTTTGCAGATCAACCAAATTAAGAATTGGACAATTCATATCAAGTTGATTAGTATCAAATGATCTTCAGACTTTAAGAGCATTACAAGGTAAGATACAATGGTTGCTAATCAAGAAAGGAAAAGCAATAAGAAATGAGGAATTCTTTGAAAAAGAAATGCTTTGAATAAGGAATGTGAAGTGAATTGAGAAGGGAATCCCATAATAGAAAGAGATCTACAAAAAAGGAAGACCAAAGAAGAATCTATTAAAAAGAATAGAAAGGGAATCATCAAGGCACCATAAACAAAAAGGAGAAGAAAGAAAGCTTTAAAAAGGGGTGAGGGAAGAAAAGGAAAAAAAGAGGGAAAGGACTGCCACAAGGGGACACCCATGAGCTCTCAACTGCATCTCTCTTTCTTTACAACCACCCTTGTCACCCATCTCCTTATCGGATCTCTGGGATGGTGCTTCACTACAGGATTGTAAAAGCCAAGCACTGTAGTGAAGAAGAACACTATTGAAGAGCTCCATCATTCCTTGTTCACTCTCATTCCCTACTTTAACCCCCTCACTATTTATCTCATGATTTTCTCCAACGCTGGCAAACCTACCCTCATTTAAATTCTTGCATCCATATCTTTCTCAATTATCATCTCTGTAGAAAAAATAGAACCCATCTTTCATCTTCTTCTCTTTTACTCTTGTTTCCTCTCTTCCTTAGTCTCTCAATCACAATATCCTCTATGCACTCATCATTACTAGTTTTTCTCCCTAGTTTCTTGTTTATTTCTTTTGTTCATTGTCTTTTCTCTAGCGTAGGACTATAGAAGATCCAAAGTAGGAGAACTCAAAGAAACTTCTTTCCATTGAAGATCTCCGCACAAAACTATCAGAATGAAGACTGAATTTCTCCTTCCTTATTTCTAGTTAGTCCTACTCATTGTCATTTTCAAGCCTTTCCTTGTTTTCCCAATTTCCATCATCCCAATCTCAGCCATTCCCCATTTCTCTTCTAACCACTGTATTCCCTTATTTCTATCCACTGTTTCAATAGTTTTAAGTTTGAACTCCTCATAGATTTTCCCCCAAATTTCATTCTTTTTACAAGTTTCAGTGAATCATAAAAAACCCAACTTGGGTTTTTCTTCAAATCCTCCCTTTCCCCCTTCTTTTCACGTTTGAAACAACACAGGAGTTGTTTGAAACTACTCCTTACATTTTTCCTATTTCACTATAATGACTCAAATTTTGTAACATTAAAATCCCAAGTTAGCAATGAAAAGTTCAGTTTTTGAAGATAAGGGTATTTTGGTCATTTCACTATTCACCTTGATTGAACTCCAAAATTTGGTCCTGAAAATGGTACCATTAGGTGTGTCTCAGAAAAAGGAATCCAACAAGACCAAAATCACCCAAAACGGAGTTAAAATGAGTAAGTTATGGCTCATTGAAGTTCAGGGGCAAAAATGTAATTTTTACTAAAAAACGGATTTAGCCTGCAAAACACAGGGGCCCGTTTTGATACGGGCACCCTTCATCTTCAACCTCCTAGAGAGTTCTAGAACAACGGTGATTGGAGGAGAAATCACCGCCATTCTGGAGGTTTCTCCCCCGCCATTCAAGGGCGGTGAGAGCCCCCTTTAGAATCCTCTTATAGCTCTATAAATAGAGTTCTTGGGCGCCTCTAATAGCAGCCCAAAAGCTTGAGAAAAACCCATTTTAGAGAAGCAATCAAGAGGAGAAACGTGGAGAAAAACCCAGCAATGAGCCAGGTATGCCCAAGATCCGTCAAAACCTGTCTTCACATTAGTCCTAAGCTCAGTTGCCCTAAGTTTTTGCATGAAAATCATGCAAAAACGGGCCCTAGAGAGTCACCAAGGACCTAGGGACGATCCCTGGGCCACACTGGTTCAACAGGGTTGAACTAGGGTGTCCCAAGGATGCCTCGGTCCCCCCAACGAACGAAACGTTCCAGACGGAACTAAACACGTCGTCCGTGTTGAGAGAACCAAACCGGCACGTCCGTGGACGCGCCCGCAAAATGAAAAATCGGGCAGGAAATCAAGCGTGTCTGCTGACGCGCCCACTGGGGCGCATGGCGCTAATGCGCAATGCACTAGCATTCTGGGATTTCCACTTCTTAAAACCCGCTGGGGCGCATGCTGCTGATGCGCAACGCGCTAGCATTCTGGATTTTCACCTCTTAAAGGCCCTTATGTACATGTGATACTAAAAAGCTTATAACTTGAGATCTAGAGCTCCGATTGAGGCACCGCAAAAGGTGTTGTGTCCGTGTCGATGATAGGGACACACCCAAACTATAAAATCCCTGATCAAGGCCCAATCAAAGGTGGGCACGACCCTTAGAATAGGATGGTGGCGCGTAGCCACTAGACTTTTGGAAAACTGATGATACCAAGGCCCAATTAGGACCTTAGAACACCCATAGGCATGGGGATGAACCCTTAATACCTAAGTAATAAGACCAACCACTCTAAAACCTATAAAAGATAGGCCAAACTAATCTTAATTCCCCAAACCATGTTCAGGGGCGTACGAGGACAAAAGGGGTTAGCGCGACCTAGCCAGGTAGGTGCTCTATCTCTACTAGACTTTTTAAAAGAGCCATGATTGTTTTAAGAATGCACGTTTTAAGGATATGACTTGTTTAGCATGACTTAATTCAGCATACATATGAAAAATGCTTTATGCATAGATATGTTTGCAAATAATTACATACACATTATGCATAGATATGTTTTGCAAACAATTGCATACATGGTATGATTTGTGAAGCATTGAGTTTTTGAAAGACTGCATGTCCTTGAGGGTTACCAAAAGACGCTGGAGTGGCCAGAAGACTTTGGGTAGGCAGTTGTGAGGGCCAAGTAGTTGTGAGGGACCCAAAGAGGACAAGTTTTGAAAAAGAGGTTTTCGCTTGTTTGATCTGATTATGATTTGGGCTGATAAGCTCGTGGGCACTATGCCGAGAGGTTTGTGTTGGCCTCCAGCCTCTACCACTATTAGGTGGATGGGTACCACACCCAAAAAGGGCAACGTCCCTACGTCGACTGCATGTGGTACAGGGGGCTACCACTGGTGTCACGGCACTGGGTCGACGTGTCATAGGCCCCGTTGAGGCTATGACCGAGTGTCCTCAGGTACCCAGGGACCACACGGCGGCGTGGTCATGGGCATAGTCGAACCCTATGGTTTCGTGGACTTATTTGCATTGCATATGGCATGATATGAGGTTGGTCGACCATACCATACTAGATATCCATGAGTTGGATTCAATGAAGCATCTTATGCATATCATTATATTTATGATACTTTCAACTTTGTTTGTGTGATTCTTTAAGTCGTTAGTATTTCAATTTGACAATGGATTTTGATATCGATATTGAACTTGAGTGTTCAAACATGCACATGTTTTGAAAGAACATATAATTTTAAACATCTCATGCATTCTAAAACTAGTAGTGATGGACTCCTACTGAGTATAGTATATACTCACCCAATCCTCAACATTTTTCAGACACAAAGTAAACACTTAAGAGCAAGGAACGCTTGTGACAGAAGACACCCAGACTAAGTGCAAGTATGTAAACCCCTACCTTATCTTTCAATGTTACTTGATTGTAGTTACTCTCTATAGCTGAGGTTGTGACTAACACTTTCTTGGGAATAATGTTGATTTAAAACTTTGCCATGGCTAGATAATTTGAGAATGTGTTTTGACACTCGAGGTTTTTATGAGAGATTGTTTTCCAAAACAAAAAAGATTTTCATGCATTTCATACTTATAAAATAAGAGATCGCGCCTTTTTATCAAAATTGCATCATATAAAAAGCCGGGTCATCACAGTTGGTATCAGAGCACGGTTTAATGTTACTCACAGCCTAGTTATGAGGAGAATAACTTATAATCAAGTTTCATCCATGCAAGAGTAAGGGGTAATAGGATAATACCTACTAAGGTCTGGTAAATTACCTTGTGATTACAGATGCCTAAGAAGAAAGGAAGCAATGCTCCAAGACCTGAAGCCCCACTAGTGGACTCCACTGGGTCGGGCAATGGGATGGCTGAATTATTCCAGCAATTTCTACAACATATGGGACAATACATGAGTAGTTAAAGCCAAACTCCTACCACCCGAGATCCATCCCCTGATAAAGTAATAGATAGGACTGAGGTTCAGTTAGAAAGGTTTCAAAAACTAGCTCCCTGAACATGAAGCATCTATAGCTGAAAAATGGTTAATTGATATTGAAAAGATATTTAAAGCCATGAACATAGCTGAAGAAAGAAAAGCACCCATGGCCACATTTGTGTTCAAGGGAGGCTACCTTTTGGTGGGAAAC
This sequence comes from Warburgia ugandensis, assembly GCA_035236585.1. Lineage (NCBI taxonomy): Eukaryota > Viridiplantae > Streptophyta > Magnoliopsida > Canellales > Canellaceae > Warburgia > Warburgia ugandensis. The sequence continues at coordinate 63,453,681 of CP141130.1, forward strand.
AGCAGAAAGGACTTATTTTGACCAACGAGAAACAATAGATGGGAAGAGTTTAAAAAGGTCTTTAATGACAAATATTATCCTAAACACATAAGAAAACAAAAGGAAAAATAATTTATGGACTTAGAACAAGGAAATATGACTGTCCAACAGTATGAAACTAAATTCATCAGCCTCCAAAGATTTGCACCACATGCTTGTGCTGATGAGGAAGATGCGGTAGAACGATTTGTAGATGGGCTTAAACCAGGACTCAGGAATAAAGTACTGGGTTTCCAACCTTCCACAGTAGCCAAAGCCGTAGAGATGGCCTCCCTATACGAAAAAGATTATCAAAGGAACCAGGCAATAAAGGAAACTAAGAACATCAACACCATGGGAAATAAAGAAAAGAGATCATTTTAGTCATCTGGACCCAGGCCACCTTTCAAGAAGTCGTTTGAAAACAAAGGAAGAAGACCAAACTGGAAGGCATGCCCTAGGTGTAACAGAAATCATTCAGGCAAACCATGTCCCACTTTCAACATCACTTGCTATAGTTGTAGAGAATTAGGACCTTTTTCTAGTAATTGTCCTGAAAAGAAAGTTGAAGAAGATCAAGGTCCAAAAAACCAAGGACGTGTCTTTGCCCTCACTTCCAGTCAAGCCCAGGCTTCAAATGCAATAGTTGAAGGTACCCATAGAGTTGACGGAGGATCTCAAGCTAGAGACGAGACCAGTTGAGATCTGGGATCATAAGAGAAAGAAGCTGCAGAACAAGGACATATACTTAGTCAAAGTTTTGTGGACAAATGCGCACATGGAAGAAGAGACTTGGGAACTGGAGTTAGAAATGCGAGAAAAGTACCCCGAGATCTTTTGACCGTATATATAGTAGAATTTCGGGGGCGAAATTCCCCTAAGGGGGTCAGAATGTAATGACTCCAATTTTGTAACATTAAAATCCCAAGTTAGCAATGAAAAGTTCAGTTTTTGAAGATAAGGGTATTTTGGTCATTTCACTATTCACCTTGACTGAACTCAGAAATTTGGTCCTGAAAATGGTACCATTGTCTCGGAAAAAGGAATCCAACAAGACCAAATCGCCAAAAACAGAGTTAAAATGAGCAAGTTATGGCCCTTCGAAGTTCAGGGGCAAAAATATAATTTTCACTAAAAAACAGATTTAGCCTGCAAAACATAGGGGCCCATTTTGATACGGGCACCCTTCATCTTCAACCTCCTAGAGGGTTTTAGAACGGCGGTGATTGGAGGAAAAATCACCGCCATTCTAGAGGTTTCTCCCCCGCCATTCAAGGGCGGTGAGAGCCCCCTCCAAAACCCTCTTATAGCTCTATAAATAGAGCTCTTGGGCGCCTCTAATGGCAGCCCAAAAGCTTGAGAAAAACCCATTTTGGAGAAGCAACCAAGATCCCTCAAAACTCATCTTCACATTAGTCATATGCTCAATTTCCCTAAGTTTTTACATGAAAAATCATGCAAAAACGGGCCCTGGAGAGTCACCAAGGACCCAGGGACAATCCCTGGGCCGCACTGGTTCGACAGGGTCGAACCATGGCATCCCGAGGACGCCCCAGTCCCCAAACGAATGAAATGTTCTAGACAGAATGAAACACGTTGTCCGCGTTAAGAGCACCAAACGAGCGCGTCTGTGGACGCGCCCGCAAAATGAAAAACCAGGCAGGAAATCCAACGCGTCTACAGAGGTGCTCGCTAGGGCGCATGCCGCTGACGCGCAATGCGCTAGCATTCTGAGATTTCCACTTCTTAAAACCCGCTGGGGCGCATGCCATTGACGCGCAGCGCGCTAACATTTTGGATTTTCACCTCTTAAAGGCCCTTATGTACATGTGATACTAAAAAGCCTATAACTTGAGATCTAGAGCTTCGATTGAGGCGCCGCAAAAGGCATTGTGTCCATGTTGACGACACGGACACACCCAAACTATAAAATCCTTAATCAAGGCCCAATCAAAGGTGGGCACGACCCTTAGAATAGGATGGTGGCGCATGGCTGCTAGACCTTTGGAAAACTGATGATACCAAGGCCCAATTAGGACCTTAGGACACCCATAGGCATGGGGATGAACCCTTAATGCCTAAGTAACAAGACCAGCCACTCTAAAACCTATAAAAGATAGGCCAAACTAACCTTAATTTCCCAAACCATGTTCAGGAGCGTACGAGGACAAAAGGGGTTAGCGCGACCTAGCCAGGTAGGTGCTCTATTGCTACTAGACTTTTTAAAAGAGCCATGATTGTTTTAAGAATGCATGTTTTAAGTATATGACTTGTTTGCAAATAATTACATATACATTATGCATAGATATGTTTTGCAAACAATTGCATACATGGTATGATTTGTGAGGAATTGAGTTTTTGAAAGACTGCATGTCCTTGAGGATAACCAAAAGATGCTGGAGTGCCCAAAAGACACTGGGTAGGCAGTTGTGAGGGACCCAAAGAGGACCGGTTTTGAAAAAGAGGTTTTCGCTTGTTTGATCTGATTATGATTTGGGTTGATAAGCTTGTGAGCGCTATGCCGAGAGGTTTGGGTTGGCCTCCAACCTCTACCACTATTAGGTGGATGGGTACCATGCCCAAAAAGGGCAACGTCCCTATGTCGACTGCATGTGGTACAGGGGGCTACCACTGGTGTCATGGAACTGGGTCGACGTGTCATAAGCCCCATTGAGGCTATGATCGAGTGTCCTCAGTTACCTGGGGACCACACGGCGGCGAGGTCGTGGGCATAGTTGGACCCTATGGTTTCGTGGACTTATTTGCATTGTATATGGCATGATATGAGGTTGGTCGACCATACCATACTAGATATCCATGAGTTGGATTCAATGAAGCATCTTATGCATATCATTATATTTATGATACTTTCGACTTGGTTTGTGCGATTCTTTAAGTCGTTAGTATTTCAATTTGACAATGGATTTTGATATCGATATTGAACTTGAGTGTTCAGACATGCACATGTTTTGAAAGAACATATGATTTTAAACATCTCATGCATTTTAAAACTAGTAGTGATGGACTCCTACTGAGTATAGTATATACTCACCCAATCCTCAACATTTTTCAAACACAAGGTAAACACTTAAGAGCAAGGAACGCTTGTGACAAAAGACACCCAAACTAAGTGCAAGTAAGTAAACGCCTACCTTATCTTTCAATGTTACTTGATTGTAGTTACTCTCTATAGCTGAGGCTACGACTAACACTTTCTTGGGAATAATGTTGATTTAAAACTTTGCCATGGCTAGATAATTTGAGAATGTGTTTTGACACTCGGGGTTTTTATGAAAGAATGTTTTCCAAAACGAAAAAGATTTTCATGCATTTCATACTTATAAAACAAGAGATCATGCCTTTTTATCAAAATTGCATCATATAAAAACCCGGGTCGTCACATTCTCTCAGTTAGTTTGAGGAAGAAGAAGAATTTTGATAAAAAATTTCCAATTCTGCCCTCAGCTTAAACTCATTAATTCCTTATAAATCCAAGTTTCGTCCTTTTCCCTATTTTGTCTTTACCTTTATTCCTGTTTTACTTTATCTCTATTCTATTTTGTTTTTGGATTAGTTCACGAACTAAGTAATCCAAATCCTGTTTAATTTAAGCCTAATGGAATTAATGATTTAGCTTTAATTAATAGGATCACTTCAGTTCTTGAGCTTTTTCTCACCAAATTTCAAATCAATTCTCAAATCTTTACTTTAGGATAATTCCTAGCTAATCCATCAGTCCTAATCTTCAATCTGAATTCCAAAAATTCATTTAAGCCATCCAAAACCTGAAATCTTTCCTTAATCTAGATCATCAAAATTTTAGAAAATCTGAACAATCCAGCTGCTGAATCTTTAATTAGATATATGAGTGATAGATTGATGAAGCCTGATCAAATCTATTATTATCAGATCTGAAGACATTTGCCATGATTAAGATGGGGGAGTATATTTTAGTGTTATTTCATTTAATTTCTCTCTTTTTAGTTCAAAACTTTTGTAATTTTGACTGATGCAATAGATCCGAATTTTGAGTTCACTATTAGTTAATTTCTATTATTTCTTTTAATTAGTGGGTAATTAAATTTTATTTAAATTCCATTTTCATTAAATTAAGTCCCCATTGGATAAACTCCTACTTGCATAAGTTGTACTACAATAGCCCATGCACTTATGAAAACGCAATCAACAAGTTTTTGGCACCATTATAGGGGATTCACAATGGATTTTTCATAAAATTTAATAAAAAATTCAAAAATACCAAAAATAAAAAAATAAATTTTTTTGGGAATTGCATTGTTTTATCATTCTAGGTATTTTTAGGTACATTTTCAAATTTCCTTAGTGCATAAGAACGTTATGTCTTAAATTTGGTAGTGATTGCTTTTTTCTTTTTGTAGGAAATTAAAAAAGAAGGAATATAAGGAGGATCTCAATTAGGATAGTCAAAAAATTTATTTTGGGTGAATTGTAGTGAGGACACATCATATTTTTTAATTATGATTCATTTAAATGTGTTGTAATAATACAGCTCAAGGGCAGACTATCATAACTTGGAAGTGGAGATGGAATGTAAATGGTTCCACCCTTGTGTGAGAAGATCTTATCAGGACCTTATGAGTCATCCTAACTTATTAAAATTTCTACTATCTTGAGACAAATTACCAAGACTATAATGGATGGGCTAGGCATTGTGAGTAGCCATGGTTTTAAGATTATCAACCATATCAGGAAGAACAAACATGGTCCTACCCTGATCAACCCTACCAAAATTATCAAAAAAATTAGGTGCAATAATCATGGTTCTAACCTGATCAATTCTTTCTCAGTACTCCAATGGCACAGTAGTATGTGCCTTTCGAGTCAATGCCTTCAACACAAAAGGAACAAATATTAGACAAGACCCTTAGGTTATTTATGGAATCGACTAAATAATGTCATGAAGATATGGGTTGACTCTATGTTGCATCTATGAGGAGCCATTTATTAATGATGATAGGATGGAAATTTCATGTGATCATTCTAAGCTACAAAGTCACCAACCATCCATACAAACCTCCAACATAGATATATTCAAGGTAAATTTGAGCAATTGTTATGATTCTAGTAAAGAAACATCCATTGAAGAAGAGAATGAATCCTTACAAACTTCCATCCCAGATCCTTTCAATTCATGTCCTGCTTATTTTTATGAATTTAATGAAAGCATATCCGTTGAGGAGGTGAAGGAATTATTGGAGATTGTGCCATTAATGAACACTTCTCAATGGTAAGCTAGAGTAAATATTCCATTTGAGATGTGTCATATAGAAGATGTACTTGATTGGGAGCTATAGACCTTATTTGAATAACCATTAGATAGTAATTTAAGCCCACCTGAAATCTTACCTGTGCCTACAGAACAAGAAGTGAAAGGGCCTATTAATGTACTAGCCCTACATCAACCAACTATAGGATACATATTAGAAGATAATCAAGGTTTAAGTCAAACCATGTCTTTGCATATAGAAAAACAAGAGCAACCTTTTAAGGAAGTGTAGAGTTAGCTTATACCCCAATTTCAAGATAATGTAAGGAAAATAGAGGAAAAAGATAAATTGAATACAATGGTCATTGTTATTCATAAATTTGATAAAGAAAAAGGCCATCCATCTCCATATGGTGCAATAGAATTTAAATGTAGTTCACATTGTCATAATAATACCACCACTTAAAATTTTAAGACAGAGGACGTATTGACTACGGAGAAATTTTGAAGATTGGGGATCATCAATGTGGTCCCACTAAATTTACAATCATGATGGTCTATTATTTTACGATGCTACCACCACCAAAATTTGCAAGGTGAAGGAAATATGTTGACTATAGCGAGATTCTAAAGGGCCACGAAAAAAAAAATTCTTATTTCATTATTACAGTTAGAATTAGTGTTAAGTGTTAAATTTTCGTCAAAATACCCCTAATTTAACATTCAATTAGATCATCTAACCAATCAAAACTGCATATTTTAGCTTGATTTTGATTTTAGTTCCAATTAATCATCTAACTATTAATTTGTAAATATTAACGATCAGATGATCATTAGATGTATAATGTATGATTTAGATTACTCTAATTTGGTCTTTTGTTTTACAGATCAACCAGAAGGGGCTTGGATGCTTCAGATTGATATTTAATGGTGCAGATCATTTATTAAGAATTAATGGTGCAGATGCAATGATTTCTTAAAGGAAACCTTGTTCCCCCTTTCTAAATCTTTTCCACCTTGTTTCCATTTCCCTTTCCTACCCAACTACCTTAACTTCTTATCCTAGAGTCCTAGTTCAAATTGCATTCCCTTTTCTTAGGATTATATCTTATCAGATTAGGAGACACAATCATTAAAAAAAAGAAGAAAAAGAATTCCATGGGGGAACCCTTTTGTTCTTCCTTCTTCCTCTCCCTCTCCATTCTCTCCTCTTCCCTCTTTTGGCTAGACCGTAGAGGGTAGTCCCATCTCGTTCTCCTTCTCTCTATCTATCTTTCTCTCTTTCTTCCTTCTCCTCCTCCTCCATGCTTCTTCTCTCTTTCTCTTTCTCTCACTCTCCTTCTCTGTCTCTTCTCCTCCTCCCCCATACTCCTCTCTTTCTCCTTACCTCTTCTCTTTTCCTCTCTTGGTTTCTTATTGAAAATCAAGATGCAGTCTTCTTCACCACCTCTTTTCTCTCTCACCTCTACTCTATCTCCATGCCACTCTCAGTTCTGTCCACGCAGCCCAAAAGCACTTCTCTCATCACTGGCAGCACAGCACTAGCCTATTTTTCTTGGCACACCTCTCTTATTCCCCCCCTTCTCCTTCTCTCATCTCCTCGTTTTTCTCCCTCATTCCTACTCACTCTAACCATCACTCTTCCTCATCTCTCCTTCATGACCCTGTCCCAGCTCTTTCTTCCCCCTCACAGTCTAATTCTAGGACTCAACAAATTAGTCACTGCCTGAACCAAGCACCTCTTCACTTTCTCTCTCGCTTCGTGCCGTACCGGTTTTGCCTGCCCAGCACCAACAAACAAACCCGAAATCGGCATTCTCTTCTCCAGTGCTCTTTCACCTTTGTCTCCCTCTCAGTCACCCATTGCCATCTCTTTCCAATCTGTACCCCATCCCAGAGACAAACCCATCTTCACCAGCATCGGCTTCTCTGCCACTGCCCAGATCCCAATCTTCCTCTATCTATTGCTCCTACAACATTCAAGTTTCCCTCCAATCTCTCCACTGCCCAAACCATCTTCCCCATCCCAATATCACTGGCACCTTCGTCACTGGCCTCGTTCCCCACTACCAACTCTGGTCCACGTAGCCATGGTGGCATCCGAACCCAACACTGCCTGAACTAGTTTGCCCTTGTTCCGCATCACTGGTTTGACCAACACTGGACAATTTCTAGACCCCAGCCAAGAGTTTCCCCCGCTTTCTCTTCCTCTCCCCTTCTTTCCCTTCTTCTCCGGCAAGCACCCCTTCTCTGGCTTCTTCTTCTCATCACATTTTCCCTTTCAAATCAGATTTTCATCAAATTCTAGAGTTGCCCTTTGCACTTTAATTTTAATTACATTTCTATCATCTTTTTAATTACTTATGTGTCCCATATCTATATTTTTCTTATTCAGGAACTGTCCAATCCAAGCCAGATCAATTAAGTCTTAACTTAATCAACGATTTAGCCTTAAACAGCAAAAAACTCTTAATTTCTCCTCTATTTCTTCTCTAATTCTCAATTAACTTTTAGATTTCATTCTTAAGGTGTCCCTAAACTTAATTAACATTTTTTATCTTTAATCTAAAATTCATAAAGTGATATAGACCGTCCAAATCCTAAAATCACCATTTACTCCAAATTTTTACAATTTTGAAGAATCTAACAAATCCAACCAACAGATCTTTAATCAAGGACATACTAAAGATGTTTATGAAGGCTGATCAACTCCAAGAATATTATATTTGAAGAAATTGATAGTAATTAAGCTAGGGAAGTAATTTTTTTCATGTTATTTGGTTTATTCCCCTTCTTTTTGAACTAGAAATTCTATAATTTTTAATAGTTGAGTAGATCTGAACTCAAATTCTAATTCCCATAATTCCAGTAATTTTTTATTATTTATTTATTTTTATCAATTAAATTTTATTTAAACTCCCACTTTTTAAGTCAAATCCCTTGGGATTGACCGGTACTTGTATTTGCTGTACTACAATAGCTCGTGCACTTGCAATAAAATACATGAAAAAATAAAATAAATAAAAAACCCAAAATTTTTTAATTAAAACACCTATAAAAAAATCATGAAAAAATAAAAAATTTACCAATTAGGAATTGCATACTTTTAGCATTTTAGGGATTTTTAGGTACACTTTTTTATTTTTTTAGTGCATAAATCACCCTGTTTCCTGAATTTGGTAGTTATTTCTATCTCTTTTTTTTTCAGGAATTTGGAAAGTGGAGGAAATTGGCAAGTGGATGTTCATCAAAATAGAAATTTCCCCACTTTCCTAGATTAGGATTTTCCTTTTCTTTTGAATGAATCTTGTAGTGAGGTCCCTTTGTAATTTTTAACTTTCATTTCAATTTTTAAAAGTGTTATATAATACAGGGCAAGTGTGGGATAAAATGGCCCACACTTGATCTTCATCAAAAACCCCACTGTAAGTTTCTCTCACTCCTTTTAATTCCTGAATTAGGGTTTTGATTTGCAATATTTGGTAGTATAATTTTATATAGAAAGTCTCTTTGATAATTGTTGCATTTTAGGGTTCTGCATTAGTTTATTATTTTTAATTGTAGTCTTAGCTCACATTTAATGCTTTAAGATGATTTATATGTTGATCGAACTGTCATGGAGTGTGGAAATTAATTAGTAAGGGCACCCAACCCCACAAGATCAAGGGTGGATTTCATCACCATCTCTTGGTCCACCTAGGATAATCACCTCAAGCGTGCAACCCTACTTTTCAAATTAACTTAAAATCAATTAGAAGAGACCTATAGGGTCAACATATGCTCGTAGAACCCTCTTACTAAGACATGATCTATTGTCACTTTAGTGGCTTATGAGCATTGTGGTTATAGTGGGTGTCTTAAAATCCAAGCAATTTTTCCACGCCTTCTGTTGACATTTGTTGAGGTCTAAACGCCTTTAGACACGAGGATTGTATTAACCACTTTAGAGCAAAACCTAACTAGTACATAGTAGTGAAATCTAAAAGAGAGGAGGACTACTAGATTAGGCCAATTTAGAACACATGCGGTTAACTGGACTAATCAAAATCCTTGTGGGAAGACATTAAGAGACTATTTACAGCCTAATTATGCCATCACACTTTCATGTATACTTTTACCTCCAAATGCTGCTATAATTGAATTAAAGGTGGGAGTAATTTAATTACTTCCTAAATTTTATGGGTTGGATAGTGAGAGTCCTTACCTGCATTTAAAAGAACTCAGTGAAGTTTTCATGACTCAACATATACAAGACATTGAATTAGACATAGTAAGATTCAAAGTATTTTTGTTTTCCTTAAAAAAAATGCTAAGATGTGGTTTCATTCACTGCCAGCAGGTTCCATATAAACATGGCAAGAAATGATTAGGTAGTTCTTGAATAAGTTCTTTCCTATACATAAGAAAAATGCTCTCCGCTGAAATATAATCAATTTTACCCTAATGGATAACGAAACTTTCTATCAATGATGGGAAAGATTTAAGGAATTGTTACTAGCTTGTCTACATCATGGATACGAACTTTGGCATATCATTAACTTTTTTTATGAAGGACTTAAATTTGATATGCGCCAATTTGTTGAAATAATGTGCAATGGTAATTTCTTGAATAAATAACTTGAAAAGGTGCAAGAGTATTTGGAAGGGCTGGCAGAGAGTGCACAAACCTAGGCTGATTCAGAAAAAGAAGGTTATCCAAGTAAGCCTAAGTCCAGGACCACATCCATTAGAGGAGAAATATATGCTACAACTGAAAAAGATGATATGAAAATAACATCCCCAAATAGAATAGTTGAGGCCAAAGAAATGGGAAAATTTTCCTCTAAGAAGTGAAGCAGGTATGTGATATTTGTAAAAGTAATACACACCCAACGCAAGAATGTCCTTTTGCTCTTGCATTTCAAGTTGCGCTTGATGAATAGACACATTCTTATGAACAACATTTTTCCCCATCTTCAGAGACATATAATTCCAACTAGAGTAATCATTCTATTGTTAGAAATAAATATAATGCTAATGTCTCACATAAGGCCCAACACCAACCCTATCACCAAAAACAAGGACCACTTGCTCTTGGACCTTACCTTCCTCCACATAAGAGGAAAGTGGAGGATAAATTCCATTAAGTCATGCAATGTTAGGTGAAGAAAATGTGGCAACCCGGGTTTTTGTAACACATTTTGTAATGTATTTTGAAAGGCAAGGCCCTTAATAGTATAAAATTTTTTAGCAAAACAAAGCAGCGAAAATTCTTTTCTTTAGAATTTGTTTTGTAAAACCCAACTCATTGCTTCATACATAACATAAGTAGAATTTTGTATAAAGATAAAATTCCATTGAAGGAATATACTTTCATTAAATTCCAGAATCCATCCAGTGCTTCACAACACAGCCAAATCTATTACAATACTAGTCCAAATTACATAATCCAAAACTCAAGCTCACCATACAATAAAACTCTCAACAAAGAAAAATACATGTCTTCAAGGGTATACCTTGAAGATTATTCTCTTCAAATCTTCTATTGTCTGGAGCTCCTAACTCTCCTTCCCTGTATCTGAGATATTACAACATTTACAATATCTTAGCAAGCAATGCTTGGTAGGGAATTCAAGAAGCATAACAATTAACAATGTAATTCCAATACTTCATAATCCCATTATCCCTAAACATATTCATGTCTCTACTCTTTACTTCGTACTTTATGTACATCCATATACGTACATATTATACATGGGTAAATCAGTTAAATTTGTGAAAGTAGTCAAATATCATTTCCAACTAAGCTGATCAATTCTCTCCATTATGAGAACTCAGTATTTCAGCTAATCTTACACTGGGAATTTTCCTTCTTGGGAAATATTGGTAATATACAATTATCTAGCATTTCATTATGCTAAAACATAAGGCATTTCACTATGCCTATTCTCATATGCATCATAGTGCAAAATAATCAAAAGGGCCACCATGCTGCAATCTGATCCGTACTAGCACGCTTGGATAACTGCCCTGTTCACCACTAATACCATGGTGGAAAATATTATGTCACTATCCATATGGGGGGACAGGACTTTCACAGTGGTGGCCTTCCCATAACTCCCCCACCCGACTTTTAGCCTCTCATAGGGCAAGGTATCATCAAATCATCAAATTTCAAGGAGCGGGTGGCCAAACCCTTATAACTCCTCTAGCATAGCATCCCCCTAGGCTTATGCCTATTAAAACAAACTCACAAGCCTCCAAACTTGTATGTAAAATAGATTTCATACATATCAGGCCATCTGTCTGTTTACTTAGGGCTGGAATATTTTCTAGTTCCCTATTCACTTATAATCTAGTCCTCCTTTGATCTACATTCAGTTATTGGATCATCCCTAAGGAGGATGATCTTAGTTTTCTTCCTTGAATCATCTTTGATCAAGGGTTTGGATTATATGAACTAGAACATGCAAACTAATAAACATGCATACTAAGTACAATATAATATTCTTATTCTTATTGTTCTTGATCATCCAAGATCTAATGGATCTTGTTTGATCATCCGTATCTTACTTACAGTTTTTATTAGGGTTAGGTAATTTACTAACCTTTTATGCTCTTACTATTATTATTCAACCAATTAATGTTTTGTTTGTTGAAGGTAACTTATTTAAGCCTGAGTCTAGATTGCTCCTCTGATTTCCAATTGGCTAAGGCTTACTAGCTGAATGGGTGAACACAAAGTGGCTACTTCAATCCTCATGTAAGGAGGCATTTAGGCCTTACAAACATCAATGAAAGGTAGGGGAAGAGTGAGGCTCTATTAGATAACCCCTTTAACCACTATGTTCAACATTCACTAGATTGACCATAGCTCAACCTTTCATAAGGTTCCTATAAGCATGTTGACCCTAAGTACTCTTTCTAATAGATTTTAATTAAGTCCATGAATATTTACAATGGCATTCATGTGGTTTATTATTCTCCTAGTTTGGGCTAAGGATTTGATAATCCTTATATTGTCCTACTAACTATAGCCCTTACTGATTAAGTCCAAAGTACTCCATTCTTATTTGTGTCATGAAACTCTACTTTCTCATTAGATCCCATTTTTGGTGTTTTATGCTCTTTATCTCATAATAAGTAGATCTACTAATAAAATTTAACCATAAATGAATTATAAATTCAAAACATAAAACTACATAATTGAACACTTAATGATAATGAGGCAAGGTACTTAAAATTACACTAGCATGAGTTCCAACTAAGATACCTTAATAACTCAATTTAAACTAACATGGACCTAAGGTATAATCTCATACAAGAGTATAATCTTATATAAAATTCTAACATGGTCCTAAGTTACAATGGCATGAAATCATACTAAAGTGCCCCTAAGATAATTAAATCTAGCACTCGATGATAACAATATAATCACATATCATGCTAAAGTCTAAAAGTTACACTAGCATGCTTTATAACATAGATCATATTTAAGATGCTATTATCAATTAATAGAAAATGAAAATGATTATATTAATATTTTTAGCCTTCACTTATGATCTAACCATTAGATGTTAGATCTTTTCCTTCTGATAAAGGGTTTTAGTTATATTTAGGGGTTTTTCTTTATTAAGGTCCAATGATCATATTGATTCATTTTTGTCATAATCCATCCATGATCTCCTTGGATTTCATCATATTAACATCCATCCCATCTATTCCAAGGATCTGATCACACTTAATCTTATTGATCAAGTGGGTCCCTTTGAAATTTTTAGGGTTTTTCCTTCCATAGTGGGTAAATCCTAAATATCTCTTAGATCTGTCCAAATAAACCATTTAGATAACTTCATTTCAATATTATGTCATTATTAAAACATATCTCTAAGATCTGATCATCTCATATCGTAAAGATCTTGGCAATTGGAAACTTGATTCCTAGGTACAGAAATTTGTATTACATATTTTCTCCATTTTATCATTTCATAAGAAAATAGAGGTTTTAAGATTTCCATAGCTTCTTTCCGATCTCAATTTGGAGTTCATATGACTCTAGAATTAGATCTGGAAGTTTACAGTCCATTCCTATGGCCTAGATTTGATTTGGGCCCATTGGAATGGACGGCCCAGATTAGTCGGGCGAAAATGAGTCGGGTAGAATGATCGGTTCGTCGCACACCCGTCGTGGAGACACTAGGGATGCTCCTGCCAGGGAAGTCCACGAACGCGCACGGGACGAGCGGAATGCTCATCATCACGCACCCGTAATTGGGATGCGAGGCGGGCGTGTCTGCTCAGGATATTTTTCGATGCGCGCTCATTCTGCTTGGAATGACTTCGCACACGAAGCGCAAGCACAGGATCACTTTCGCATGCGGCATTTACGTGCTGCGTCGCGCATGGCGTCCTCGGCCCTGTTCGATTAGGAGATTGGAGAGTCCATTTTGGACCATCCAATCAATCCCTATTAATTAAGGGGCCAAAACTTATCCGATCTTTGTGAAAATACTACCCTAGGGGTTTTGCAGCCTTTTGGATCGATTAGTAGGGTCAGATGTTTCATATGAGCCCTCAATTGTCCTGAATTAAAGGTTCTATTGTTTACTTTATTTTTACCATTTTATTACCAAAATAAAATTACAGTAGAATAAAAATTTCATAAAACATTAGTAAAAATGTACAGAAAGTATTCCCACCTACCTGATTGGAGAAAAAACATTGGTTATTTGTCCAATTTAGAAGAATACCCTTTTGATGAAGATATGGCCCAAGATCTACCTTTCTTGCAATTTTCGTTGTTTGAACCATTGGATCTCGAAATTGATTTGGGGATTTTGTAGCTAAGGTATGTTAGGAAGTTTTGGATGGTGGGATTTGTGATATTAGATTTGGAATGGAGTGCCTAATTGAGTTTAGGTCTCTTGTTCCAATCTAGAGAGAAAAAGAAAATGAAAAGTGGGAGATCTCTTGAGAGTGTTGGGTTTTTGGGGATGGATCTAGGTCTAGATTTGCAGGAAAAGTGAAGACAATTTTGTAGGAATTTTATGAGCATTTTTGGAGGATTTTTGGGGTTGTACTTATAGGTATTATAGGTCTTCTTTCATGATGAAGTGTAATAATGATGGTTCATTTTTTATTATTAATTTAGCATTGGATTCTCCCATGCTCCATTTTTCTTCCCCAAGACCAGCTAGTGTGGTTTGACCCATGATTTCACGTGGGCTGGCCATAGGATTCGTTTTTGGGTCCCTTGTGGGCCCCACATAGTGTAAAAAGACCATTGTGCTCTTTATGTATAAAAATTAGGGTTTTATTCCCAAGATCTCAGATTTGAGTGCACTTAGTGGCGTTGGATTTGTATTTCTCAGTACATTCTAAATTTTGATGTCTCAGATTTTCATTTTTGGGTAAAAATACTATTTTACCCTTTTGTCCAAAAAAATAAAAATAATAAAGGATTTTCTTTTGATTTCAGAATTTGTCGTGTTTACAGTCATTCTGAAGGGTTTGATAAGTTTAATTTCAATTGTACATGTCTTATTCTTTTATTATACTTTTATAAGAAGTATATTCTAAATAACCCTAATATTTTAGCCCAAAATTTTTGAAACTCAAACTTTATTGATTTTTTCAATCAAATACGAAAATTGGGGTTATTACAAAAAATTGCTCAAATTAAAGCCCAATTAAAAAAGAACATAGAATCCATGACTAAATTGAAGAACATGATGTCTCAAATGCTACAGATCATTGACCAAGGGCAATGTTCTATTCCACCAGACAACAACCCTAGTGATATGGATGTGATAAGCAAGATTTATTCTTCAATTACAAACATGGAATAAACAAAGGCAGCTACCATTATTCATAATGGTAACATAATTGAGAAATCTAGTCCTAAAAAGGCTACGATAGTATCAAAAAATGATAGAAAAAGAGATAAATTTGTTAATTAGGAAAATGTCATGCCCACTGAGTAATATGATATCCTTGCTTTATTTCCAAAAAGGCTACATCAAGCTTCGACAATTGTCTCTAGTTATGAGAAGCATCCCGAGCATAAATTTATCTTGCCTTGTGATACAATGAAATTTTTTTAATTGCAAGATAAATTCATTCACCATTCCTTTTTAGAGGCCTATCTAGCTCAAGGAAGTTTCAAACTTAGTAAAAAAATTTCCTCTGTAATAATTATGTACCTTGTTTCTTTCCTCTTCTTTCTTTTCTTTTTCAAAATTTCTTTTCTACATCTCCCAATTTTTCTTTGCATTTCTCAATGTATTATCATCATCCTACTTTTTAAACAATGAGGACAATGTTTCTTTTAGGTTGGGGGTGTAGAAATTTAGCAATTTTTAGTTATTTTTAGGTGATTTATGAGGTTTTTCAAAAAAAAATTGAGAAAAAAAACAGAGAGAGAATTTTTGAAAATTTTTAGGTCAATTCCTACACTATGATGAGAATTGGATTTTCTAAAGTTAATTTGAATAACTTTGGCTTATTAATGAAGCTAAACATTGGCTTATTAATGAAACTGAACATGATTAATTCATCATTTTACTCATTTTTGAAAGTCTTCCATGAAAGCTAAATTTCAGATCACATATGTACATGTAGTTTCCTATAAATAGTCTAGATTGATAAGTATCTATAACTTAGAGTCCTTAAACAAATTTAGTGCAGACCTATAGCCTAAGTTAGTTTTAGAGAAATTCATTCTTTTTGAGAGGTTATAAATGTTCCTAATTTTCTTTAGCGTGCTTAAAGAAAATTAATCCTATCAACACTCAAATTTGGCCAATTACCTCAATTATTAGCATATTACCTTTAAAATTCTAAAAGTTCATTAAATCTGATAGATTATATGAAACCTAAAAATTTATTTAGGCTATCCTTGTTGTTAACATAGAGATATAAAGCCTACCCAATAATATTTTTACCACTAGTTAGACAATTTGAGCCTTTAATAAAACCTTCTCTTTTCTCACTCAAATTACCTTTACCATATTAGTCCAATATAATATACACATTACCTTTTTTTTTTGAAAAAAAGTGAGAGATGAATGAAGAAATACTCTTTAGTTGCAATGAAAGTAGAAAAGTGGATATCAAGAAATGAAATGTTCTTCAAAATGATTCAAAAGTGTTGAAAAGAAAGAAAAATGTTAAAAAGAAGAACAAGAAGAAGAAGTTTGAAGAATGCAAAGAAAAGTCAAAAAAGAAATATTCACTTCAACAAAGAAAAGAAAGATTTGTCAACTTTAGAAGACTTCTACTTATTTTTGAAGAAATTTTGAATATCGTTATACCTTTTCTTTAGTACCCTATCCTAAGCCTACGTTTCATCCAAATAAAGACCTATTGATTCTTGGAAAAATATCATCTTGATGGAGAAATGAATGGATAGGATTTAAAGAGTAGTATTTCTAAATGTTCAAAGGTAATCACATCCATTCCAAGGGGATCAACAATTAAATTCCTTAGTAACTCCTGTTTTTCATGAGTATATGTGAGATAAATTTGCTTTTATTAACTCTTCTCACATAATTAAAAGAGAGATATGATTTAAGCCATCTATTTGAGCGATTTTATTTTTGAGTGTAAGTCTATTAGGGAGGATTGAGGCCAAAACATATTTCAGATGGAGTTCAAAGTTAGAAGTCTACTTAGAGATAAAGATTATACTATATATAAACTGTATACGTACACATTCACGTTGAGATTTGAGCTTAATTGAAATATCTTTAGCATATGGGTAGGGTTTTGAATTCTTCAATCATTTTTATTAGTATGCTAAAGTTGATGATTTATTAAAGATAATTCTCTAAGAAAAAAGAGGAGTTGATTTAAAAGTAATTTTTAAAATTTTAAAATTTGGTTTTTCACATATTTTTCTTAGGACTAGCAAATGCTGGTTGAGAGGTGTGTTGAGTGTTAAATTTTGGTCAAAATACCCCTAATTTACCATTCAATTAGATCATCTAACCAATAAAATTTGTAATTTTTAGCTTGATTTTGATTTTAGATCTAATTAAAGATCTAACTGTTAATTTGTAAAAATTAACAGTCAGATGATCATTAGAGCTAATCAGAGGTATAATGTACTGTTTAGATTGCTCTAAGTTGGTCTTTTGTTTTGCAGATCAACCAAAAGGGGTTTGGATGGTTGAGATTGATATTTAATGGTGTAGATAATTTATCAAGAATTAATGAGAGAAGAGCTGTTGGACCATAGAGGGTAGTCCCATCTCTTTCTCTCTCTCTTTCTCCTTCTCTCACTCTCACTCTCCTTTTCTTTCTTCCTTCTCCTTCTCCTTCTCCTCCTCCTCCCCCATGCTCCTTTTCTCTTTCTCCTTACTTCTTCTCTTTTCCTCTTTTGGTTTCTTATTGAAAATCAAGATCTAGTCTTCTTCACCACCTCGTCTCTCT
Source organism: Warburgia ugandensis (assembly GCA_035236585.1). Classification (NCBI taxonomy): domain Eukaryota; kingdom Viridiplantae; phylum Streptophyta; class Magnoliopsida; order Canellales; family Canellaceae; genus Warburgia; species Warburgia ugandensis. The sequence goes on from CP141130.1 coordinate 63,471,355, forward strand.
CTCACCTTTATTCTATCTCCATGCCACTCTCAGTTCTGTGCACACAGCCCAACAGCTCTCTCTCATCACCAGCAGCATAGCACCAGCCTGCTTTTCCCAGCACGGCTCTCCTATTCTCCTTCTATCATCTCCCTATCTCTCTCCCTCATTCCTGCTCACTCTATCTCTCACTCTTCCCCATCTCTCCTTCATGACCTTGCCCCAGCTCTTTCTTCTCCCTCATAGTCTAATTCTAGGACTCAATGAATTAGTCATTGCCTGAACCCAGAACCTCTTCACTTTCTCTCTCGCTTCGATGCCGTCCTGACGTTGTCTGCCCAGCACCAATAGACAAACATGACACCGATATTCTCTTATCTAGTGCTCTTTCACCTCTATCTCTCTCTCTCAATCACCCATTACCATCTCTTTTCGATTCGTACCCCATCCAAGTAAGAAAACCATCATCACAGGCATCAGCTTCTCTTCCACTGCCTAGATCCTGATCTTCCTTTGTCTATTGTTCCACCAACACTAGGTTTCCCTCCTTCTCCGATCTCTCCACTGCCCAAACCATCTTCTCCATCCCGATATCAATGGCATCTCCGTCACTAGCCTCATTTCACACTGCCCAATTCGGTCCACCCATGGTGGCATCTGAACCCAACACCGCTTGAACCAGTCTACCCCTATTCCGCCTCACCAACCCACTAGCACTAGCTAGTTTCCAAATGCTGGCCAAGAGTTTCCCCAGTTTTCTCTTCCTCTCCCCTTCTTTCCCTTCTTCTTTGACAAGCCCCCCTTCTCCAGCTTCTTCTCCTCGTCGGGTTTTCTCTGTTTTCTCTTTTAAATCAGATGTTCATCAAATTCCATAATTGCCCTTTTCACTTTAATTTTAATTACATTTCTGTCATCTTTTTAATTACTTATGTGTACCTGTCTATTCCAATTCTATTTTATCTGTATTTTTCTTATTCAAGAACTATCCAATCTGAACCAAATCAATTAAGGCTTAACCCAATCAATGGGTTAGCATTAAACAAACCAAACTCTTAATTTCTTATCTATTTCTTCTCTAATTTTCAATTAACTTTTAGATTTCATTATTAGGACATCTTTGAGCTTAATTAATGTCTCTGATATTTAATATGAAATCCATAAGGTGATCGAGATCTTTCAAATCCCAAAATCACCATTTACTTTAAATTTTTACAATTTTGAGGAATCTGACAAGTCCAACTAGCAGATCTTTAATCTAGGACATATTGAAGATGTTTATGAAGGCTGATCAACTCCAAGAAGATCATATTTGAAGAAATTGATAGTGGTTAAGCTAGGGAAGTTGTTTTTTTTTCTTTTCATGTTATTTGGTTTTTTCTTTTTCTTTTTAAACTGGAAATGCTACAATTTTTAACAGTTGAGTAGATCTAAACTTTGATTCTAATTCCAATAATTCTAGTAATTTTTTATTTTTTTATCAATTAAATTTTATTTAAAATCCCACTTTTTAAGTCAAGTCCTTGTGGGATCAACCAGTACTTGCATTAGCTATATTACAATAGGTTATGCACTTGCAGTAAAATACATAAAAAATTAGGTATAGATAATTAAGTTAGTTATAGGCTATGTTTAGCTAAAGACGTTAAACTTAGCATTTGCTAGGAGGCAACCTAAGTTTTTTTCTTTAGAAAATCTCAGTATTCTACATTACTCATTCAACATTTAGTTGTCCTATGTTTTCAAACATCAGGGACAATGTTTCTTTTAGGTTGGAGGGTATACAATTCTACAAATTCTATTTCTTTTCAGTGTTTTAGCTAATTTTATTGATTTTTCAAAAAACTAAAATATTTATTTTTTTTTGAAAAATTAAAAAAAATTTATATCAATTCTTACACTATGATGAGAATTGGATTTTTCTAAAGTATAGTCAAGATAACTTTAGCTTATTAATTGAATTGTACGTGATTAATTGATCATTTTGCTAGTTGTCTAAAGTATTTCACAAAAGCAAAGTATTAGATCATATCTCTACACACAGTTACATATATATAGTCTAAATTGATAAGTTGTTATAACTTAGAAATCCTAAAGAAATTTAATGGAGACCTATATCCTAAATGAGTTTTAGAGCCATTCATTCTTTTTATGAGGTCATAAATTTTAGCATGCTTAAATTAAAATTCAATCCCATCAACTTTTAAATTTAGCTAATTACCTGAATTATTAGAATATTACCTATAAAATTATAGAAGTTCATTAAATCTAATAGATTATAGGAAACCTATAAAAGGATTTAGGTCATACTTGATGTTAACCTAAAGATATAAAGCCTATCCAAAATAGTATTTTTACCACTAGTTAGCCAATTTGAGTCTTTTATATAAGCCTTATCTTTTCTCACTCAAATGATCACTTTACCCATATTAACCTAGTATAATGTATCCATTACCTATTTTCTTCAAAATATAAGTGAGAAATGAATGAAGATATACCTTTTAGTTGCAATATAAGTAGAAAAGTGAATATCAAGAAAAGAAGTGTTCTTCAAAGAGATTCAAAAGTGTTGAAAAGAAAGAAAAACTACTAAAAAAAAGTTTGAAGAATGCAGAAAAATAAAAAGGAAATATTCACTTCAATACAAGTAAAGAATAATTGTTAACATTAGTAGAAAACCTCTACTCTTTTTTTTGAAGAATTTTGAATACCCTTTATACCTTTCTTTTTCATAACCCTATCCTAAGCTTACATTTCATCCTAGTTAAAGACCTATTGATTCTAAGAGGAATAATCTTGATGAGGATATGAAAAAATAATTTTTAAAAAGTAGCATGTTAAGTATATGAAAAGTAGCATGTTAACTATGCTGACATATTAAAAAGAGAGATATGATTTGAACCCTTTATCCAAGAGAATCTTTTATTGAGTGTATGTCTATTAGTGAGGATTGAGGTCAAAATATATTTCAAATGGAGTTCAAAAGTTATAGTCTATTTAGAGATAAAGATTATTCTATATATAGACTATACACACACTGACTTTGACATTTGAGCTTAATTGAGATGTATTTATCATATGGGTAGGGTTTTGAATTTTTTTTCAATTTTATTAGCATGCTAAATTTGATAGATTTTTTGAAGATAATTCTCTAAGAAAACGTGGGAGTTGACTTGAAAATAATTTTTGAAATATTTTGATTGGATTTTTGCATCTTTTGCTTGGGACTAGCAAAATGCTGGTCAGGGGGTGTGTTAAGGGTTCAGTTTTGGCTAAAATACCCCTAATATAGCATTTGATTAGATCATCTAATCAACCAATTTTGCAATTTTAGATTAATTTTAACTTTAAATGATCATCTAACCATTGAATTATAAAATTTAATGATCAGATGATCATCAGAGCTGATTAGTGTGTAATGTATGGTTAAGATCAAGTTGATTAGTATTAGATTATTTTCACCCTTCAAGAGCACTACAAGGTAAGATGAGATGGTTGCTATTCATGAAAGGAAAAATCATAAGAAATGAGGAATTCGTTGAATAAGGAAAGCATTGAAGAAGGAATGGGAAGTGAATTTAAAAGGGGATCCCATAATGGAAAGAGATCTGTAGAAAGGAAGACCAAAAAGGAAGGTTTTAACAAGAATAGAAAGGGCATCACCAAGGGCACCATAAATGGAAAGGAGAAGAAGGAAAGCTTTATAAAGGGGTGGGGGAAGCAAACAAAAAAAAGAGGGAAGGACTACTATAGGGGGAGACCCACGACCTACCAACTACATCTCTCTCTCTCCCTCTCTCTACAACCACCCTCATCACCAATCTCCTTCTCAGATCTCTTTGGAGTGTGCGTCACTGTAGATTGTAGAAGCTGAGTACAATAGAGAAGAAGCCCATTGTTGAAGAGCTCCACCATTCCTTGTTCACTCATGTTCCTTGCTCTATCTTTGCCCTACCTCTAGCCTCTCACTAAATATCTCTCGGTTTCCTCCAATGCAAGCAAACCAATCCGCATTTAACTTTCCTCACCTGTCTTTTTCTCAGTTATCATCTTTGTAGAAAAAATCAAACCTAGCTCCCGCCTTTTTCTCTTTCTCTCTCGTTTCCTCTCTTCCTCAGTCTCTCAATCATTGTCTCCTCTACTCACATGTCATTGCTAGTTTCTCTCCCTAGTTCTTTGTTTATTTCTTTGTTCACTATCTTTTCCTCCACCATAAGACTGTAGAAGATCCAAAGTAAGAGAACTTAAAGAAACTTTTTTCCACTGAAGATCTCCGCTGAAAATTTGTAAGAATGAAGATTAAATTTCTCCTTCATTGTTTTTAGTTACTCCTACTCATCGTCATTTTCAAGCCTTTCCCTACTTTACCAGTTTCCATCATTTTAGCCTCAATTATTTCCTGATTCTCTTCTAGCCATTGTTTTCCTATATTTCTCTCCACTGTTTCAATAGTTTCATGCTTAAACTCCTCATAGATTTTCCTCCAAATTTAATTCTTTTTACAAGTTTGCAATGAATCATTAAAAACCCAAATCACATTTTCTCCTTCAAATACCCCATCTCCCCATTTGTTTCATGTTTCAAAAAGATAGGAACTATTTGAAATAGCACCTTTCATTTTTCCTATTTCTCTTGCTTATGATTGAGGCAAAAGGGGAATTTCATCAAAAATTTCAATTCTAGCCCTAGCTTAAATTCATTAATTCCATATAAATCTCAGTTTCATCTTTTTCCCTATTTTCCCTTTATCTTTATTCCTATTTTACTTTATCTCTATTCTATTTTATTCTTAGATTAGTTTAGGAGCTAAGTAACCCTATTTAATTTAAGCCTAATTGAATCAACATTTTAGCTTTAATTAACAAGCTTACTTCAGTTTTTAAACTTTTTCTCATCAGATTTCAAATCATTTCTTAGATCTTCACCGTAGGAATATTCTTAGCTTGTCCCATTAGTCTTGATCTTCAATATGAAATCTAAAAATTTGATCTAAGCCATCCAAAACCCAAAATCTTTCCTTAGTTCAGATCTTCAAAATTTTGAGAATTCTAAACAATCCAGCTATTGAATCTTTAATTATAGCTATGAGTGAGAGATTGATGAAGGTCAATCTACTCTAATATTACCAGATTTGAAGAATTTTTCATTGATCAAGCTAGGGAAGTAGATTTCTTTCTTTTTAGTTCAAATTTTTTGTAATTTTGATTCATGCAACAGATTTGAATTTTGAGTTTCCTATTAGTTAATTTTAATTATTTCTTTTAATTAGTGGGTGATTAAATTTTATTTAAAATATGTTTTTATTAAGTCAAGTCCCTCTAGGATCAACATCACTTACATAAGCTACATGTACTACAATAGCCCGTGCACTTGCAAAAAGCAATCAACAATGGCATAGATGCATCCCTTAGAAGATGTGGTGGGCTTTATCCTAGCTGGGTTATCCATTTTCTCTGAATCTGCCCAAGTTTGCATACTCTTAACTAACCATTCCAAGTACTTTTGTGCCTCTTTTGGTTGTTTGTTCAAAAAGTTTTTGTTACACATCATATCTACAAACTTGAGCATTTTAGAATTGAGTTCCTCATAAAAGAAGTTGATAATATGACAATGTCTAATTCCATGAAGTGGACATGTTAGTAATAAATCCTTGAATCTTTTTTAGCATTGGTAGAAGGTTTGTTTATCCTTCTAGGTAAAGTTCATGATATTTCGGCTAAGAGTATTGGTTTTATAGGTAGGGAAAAACTTTTTCAAGAACTACCTTGTCATGTCTTGCTAGGTTACTATTGTAGCTACTGACAGTGCATTAAACCACATGTTAGCTATTCCTTTAGGGAAAAAGAAAATAGCTTGAGCCTCACACTATCCAACACAATGTTTTGTGTGCACTGTGTAGTGCACACTTCATCAAATTCTTTTAAGTGTAGGTAAGGAGTCTCACTATTCAACACATGAAATTTAGGAAGTCATTGAATTACTCCCATCTTTAACTCAATTGCACCAGCATTCTGAGGTAGAGTGACGTGATGGTGTGCTAGTACGGGGAGGTTGAAGGTAAATCTCATAATGTTCTCCGATGAGGATATAGGTTATTCCAACTGTCCTCATGTTGACTATGTATTTCCTTTGTTGATTCCTTCTCAAGTCTCTATATGGTGGTGGATTAATCCTCCATGGTGGAAGATCTTCATCCTCCATGTGAGGTGGTGGTTCATCTTTAAAGAGAATTTGAGGTTCAATTCCATCTTTATTATTTTTGGGAGATGGATTTTCCTCCTGATCAACTTGATCTTCCATTATGGGCAACTATCTAGTTGTAACTTGTGTTGTATTGGTTTGACTAACCTTTCAGTTTGGTCCCATAGTCAATGCATACAATAAAAGTTTTTTTAATTTGTTAAATTTAGTTTTTTTAGAAAAACATACTATATGAAGCAACTTAAGATGATGAACAAATGAAAAACATAATCAACAAACTCTTTGCTAATAGGCTAAAAATTGTTTTAATTATCTTAATTTCTAAGGAGAGTATCCTTTAGATTAACCTAATCTGTACAACTCCTCTCAGACTTGTACTACTACTTACTAATTAAATCTTGGCTAAATCAACCACTTCAAACCCTTAGTTAGTCATAGGTAATATGAGTCATATGATGAGTTGGTAGAGCTAATAGTTTAAATACCAATGCAGTTCTAAGCTCAGGGCCACTAAGTGATAGTAGTTCACCTCCTTCTAAGAGGATTCTATGAGCTTAAAGGCTTCAGTAGGTCTCTTCTAATTTATTTTTAAATTAAGATGGAAGGTTAGGGTGCACAATAAGTGATGATTAACCTAGGTGGGCCAAGAGGTTGTACCGGACCCTTGATCTTATAAGGTACAATGCCCTTACTAATCAATTTCCATTCATCATGCCATAGTAAATCTCCTTAAAGCAGATAAATGAGTCCTACAAAATGCGAGAAAAACAATAAAACTAGTGCAACAACCTAGAAAGTATGCAACAGTTAAAAGATGAATGTTATCTATATGAGATTATACTACTAAACAATTGTGCAAAACTACTTTAACAATGCAAATCCTAAATCTAAGAAAATTATAAGATTGAGTAGATCTTACAATGGGGTCCTAGAATTAACTCTTCTCATACAATGGTAAACCATTTTCTCCACTTCTAAGCAATGATGGTTTACCCTTGACTTGTATTATTACAACTTGTAAATTGAATTTGTGATTTAAAATAAAATATAGTTCAACCTCCCCACAAATCTACTTAAAAGAAAAATAACTATCTAATTATTCTAAGCCTAATCTGATGGTGCTTTGGCCATATGATCACCTCCTCGACAACGATGCCAAAAACTTGTTGAGTGTTTTCCTATAAGTACATATTTAATTGTAGTATTGCAGGATCGAATCCACAAGGAAGATATAGTATGAGTTTAAACATGAAATTATTCTATTTTAATTATCCTAAAAGATTAACCTAGAAAGGTTACAAAGATGAGGTGATGAATGATGAAATGAGTTAGATTCATTTGAATCAAGACAAGAAAACAAACTATGATTGAAGAGTAGGATTAGAGATCACCGAGATTAGCATTAGGGTCTACCACTTGTTATTCCTACATATAACTTGAGTAGATTAAAACTATGATCATTTTGTTGTAATATAGTTTCTTCAAAACAGTTAAGTTGAAAATCATTGATTATTAGAAACTAGATAAATTACTGAATCCTAAGTATTGTATGTAAAACCTAACTATAATAAATCAATGATTAATTCCAAGTATTCATTATGAAAGGTAATGACATTGAACCAAAGAATTGTACTAAGGGCAATTCTATCTTTCTTTTTAATTATGATCAATTTTTAATTAAATTTTCTAAGACATTTAAAACATTAAGAATCAATGAATTGTGTTCCCTAATGTTACTCTAGGCTCACTCTAATCCTAAGAAAAAAAAAAAAAAACTAGTCTAATGTAATTTCTAATTTAACATAAATTAATTTCACCTAAATTAAAGCAATAAAATTTTGAATAAATTAAATTAAACTACAACTAAAGAAAAGAACTATCTTATAACTATACAAAAATACCTACTTTCCGCTATTTTTTTTTTCTCACTTGCTTTTTACAATGATTGCGAAAGAGAAAATTTATAAGCATAGATAAAAGAAACAAATAACACTAAATTTCTATATTTTAAGAAATTTCTTTAACATGCCTTAGCTAATCATGTTTTAAATGAATTCAATAACCTCCATCTCAAATTTCACTCAAATCCAATAATAAATTTAAAGAGAAACTTGCACTTGCAATGTGCAATTATAACTTCAAAGAGTGTCACTAGCATTTCACTAAAAAAACAAACTTTGAATACCATTGCAGTTCATGCATATACCCAATGCACATGGTGAATAGACATTGAATTTTCATCTCAAATTTGGTACCTAGAATAAATGAACATCAAAGGATCTAGTGGAATGGCTAGATTTTCCATAAAACTTATATCTTTGAAGATATTTGATAAAAAATTTGTGACCAATTCATCATGCACTGAATTAGTCTATGTTACTACCTCTGCAAACTAGTGAGCACACGATGAAGTTTGTCCCATCAGCCATTACTATGTTCAACTTTCACATTGAATTTTTTAATGAAATTTCTTATCTTATTTAATTGCATGTTAAGAACTCCATTGATATGATTAGATCATGAAGAAAACTAACTGAAATAGAGATATTCGATACATAATATGACCTATTTATCATAGACAATAGCAGTGCAAAGTAGTACATGTTACTATTGTCTTAGAGAAATCTCATTCAAAACTCAATGAAATTGTTGGAAACCAATGAGAAATTATTCATATGGATTAGGAGAACATTTCAAATGGTTTAGTATTTAAAATATAAACAAAAACCTGAATGAAATAAGAAAAATCTAAAACTCTAGTTTCTCCAGCGGTAAGAGTAAGAAAGAGAAGATAGGGATGAAGATATCTTACTCTACTCTGATCCTCCTCAGGAAAAATTCATTTCACTTATTCATGAGTGAGTTGAGAGCATTATTAATGGTTTAGATCATTGATCAACACAACAAAAACACAAACAAGGGACAAATCTGAAGCTCTATTACTATACACCTATAGAGCAGCAGTAGTGAAACAAAGTTGAAAAAGCCTAGATTTCTTCATGATTTCTTGCCCTCTCCCAATGGGAATCTTTCAAGGGAATGCTAGAGAACTTTATTCAAGGTTCTCCTTTGTTATATTTAACTATAGGTCACTTCCATTCATAGCATTTAGAAGTTAGAATGTTGGTAGCATTAGGTGGAACAAAGCACTAACACTTCCATGCTATGCGATGGTTGAAATTTCAAAACAAATGAAGGAGAAAGAAAGAAAGGAGTGACTTTCAACGAAAATTTTCTTTCTTTACTTCAAGCTCCTAAAAAGGAGAAATTACATGAAAATATAAGAAAGATAGTGAATTAAAATGCTTACTACATTAGTGGATTAAGAAATGAAAGGAGTTTTTCTTTTCCCTCCAACTCCACTTCTTGTTCTTTTTCCTCTCCTTGCTCCTTTCTACTTGCTTCTCTATACTTTTCTTTCATTTTTTCTTCCTTGATGCTCCTTATATAGAGTGAGGAGTAGCTAATTTTAGTAGCTACTCTCTATCTCCTTGAGGGCCCCATTTAGCAACTACTAACTTTTTCCCCCAATCACCATCTTCTGATGAAAGTGACATGGGTGCTTTCTCTTTATAGCATTAGTAGCTCCCTCTTCTTTACAAAAAGTCAAGCTACTAGCTTGCTTCTAGTTAGCCACTATCCTTGTGACACATGGCACATAGAGCTATTGTCCTTAAGATCTTCACCCTTCATCCACCCATCTAATTCCAATTACTTATTTTGACTAATGAACGCTTGCCACCTTAATCCTTTTCATTCTCCTTAATCACTAGGGTGGGATGTTCAAACTTAGTGAATGCACTCCACTTCAGCCTTCCTCTATCCTTATTTATTATCACCCCCTACTATGGGACGTTCAACTATAATAGATGGCCCCACCTTAGATTCTTCCTTTTTCCTTTTTCTATTTCATTATCACTCTTAGGTTGGACATCCAAAACAAGTGGTCATACCTCACCTTATTTCACTTCTTTTTTTCCCCCTTTTGTTGCACTCTCTATAAGATCACCTTCTTTTTAAAGTCTGTGGCATAATGAAGAGTACACATTTTCTTCTTTATTTCACACACACACACACACACACACACACACACACACACACACACACACACACACACACACACTTGTTTTCTATTTTTCTTTTCTTTGCTCTCACCTAAGAAGGCCATCCTATTTTCTAAGAGTTTCAAGCCAAGGAGAAGCACAAATCCTTTTTCCCATTCCCCCTTCTTCTGTCCTTTTCTAAGTGGGTTGGTTTTCTTTTAGGGAGAAGTGTTATGAGCCCTCTTCTATGGAAACCTCAGTACTTAAAGGGATTTTCTTGGGCATAGTTGAGAAATATAAGGGAAAGTGGCATGTAGGGAGACTTCCCTCTTTGCTTGTCTACTACAAGTCATGTGCCTAAAACAGTAAAAGGAGTCCTATAGATGATGCTTGTTTGGTTGTAAGTTAGTGTACTTTTGATGGGATTGATGTGTATAACCCCTTGTTGAGTAACACAACAAAGGAGATATAAAGTGGAAGTTCAAGTCTGGAAAAAGGAAGCATATATATAAACATCCTAGCTGAGTGACACAACAAAGGAATCCTATAGGCGACACTTCAATGGAGTTTTCATTATTTGCTTTCCTTCTTCTTTTCCTTGCTTTATGTACTCGCGTTCATTATAATCAATTTACATTAATGAAAGTGGTTTTCAATTCCTTATTTAGTTTGCTTTAATTTTATTTACTTTTCTTATTTCCTTACTCTAATTTACTTACCTCATTTTGGTGCTTAAAACTAATTGACTTCCTTAATTGCTGACTAGGTTAAGGTAGGATAATTTAAGTTTAATTGAAATCTAATTTTTAAGGAGTTTCTATGGAATTGACCCATATTTGCTAGTTTATTCTAGAATAGACTAGCGCACTTGTAGTATAACTTAAAATTTACATGAAGTTTTTAGCACTGCTTTGAGGGAATGGGAATGAGGTTTTAATTAAGATCTAGGTTATAATACTTTACTACTAGTGATAGTTTTTAAGACTGCATATACAATAGTTGCATTTATTTTTGCATTCTGGAAGATCTTGGTACTTCTTTCAATTTTTATTCATTCATGAATCTAGAAAGGACTTGGAAGAAGACTTAGGATAGTCATATTTTTCATTTTGAGCAACTTGTAGTGAGGGCATACTGGTAAAAGAAAATTTCATGATTCATTCATAAGGGTTGTAATAAAATAAGTCAAGGGTGAGTCATCTTAACCTAAAAAATGAGGTGGCATGTAGATGAACTCACCCTTGTATCTGAAGACTAATTCCTAGGCCCCACTGTGAGTACATTATTGTTGTTGTTTTAATTAAAACTTGCATGTGCATGAATCAATGTAGTAATCTCATGTAAGTAAGATCAACCTCACGAGGAGTGAACTATTGTGATGCTAGTGGTTTCTACTTTAAACTATCTAACCTAGCCAAAATTCAAGTGATTTTTTCTCCTAAATTAAGAACGAAAATTAAAACACAATTATAAACTAAGTAAAAATGAGAAATGGAAACTAAGTAGAAACACCAAACATGCAAAATGAAAAACTTTCCTAAAACATGCACATTCTAAAATTAAAACTTTCCTAAATTAATACTTTCCTAAACAAGAATTAGAAACTTACTAAAGTTAGAACTTTCTAAAAGCAATTTAGGAAACTTATCTAACACTAAAATAACATGCAAAAATGAATAAATAATGAGATCTAACTAATAAGAAATTAGAAACATGCATGTGAATGAAAACTACAATTAAAGAGATTTTCACTTCTTAAATCCTAAAACTTTTGAACGATGGAACTTTCTCAAATTCTCAAAGAAAACTTTACAAACCTAAAATAATATGCAAAAAATTGAGTTAACTACTACTAAAACTAAATTAAGTAACTAAATTAACCAAGAATCAAAAAGGAATGGGATTTAGACCATTGAGCATAGTTTATGGACTTTGTTCATGATTCTGGAGCCCCAAAAATGGTAAAATTTAATGCACATATAGTGAGTTACTATGCAAACTAACTATGAGATCTAATAAATAAACATGAAAATCTAAATGGCTATCTAAGGATTTAGGAAAATAACATGTTTTGATGGCTAGAATTAAAGCTTAAAGTTAAGGAAAAACCAATTTTTAGATTTCGGTACTTAAATATGATCAATAAATCTTGCATTAGAAAGTTACTGAAACCACAAATTTTATGCAAGAAAACTACCCATATATCAAGTAATTTTATGAAATAAACATTCCATAACAAGAATTCCCAATGAACTATATTGTATCAAATCAATTTACATCAAATTTATGAGCATAAAACTGTTCAAAATTTCTGAAATTAATGCACTTTTCGAAAGCCTAAAATCCTATCTAAACAACAAGAAATTTCCAATATAATTCTCACACTCTAAAAGTATAATAACATGCAAATAAAAATAAAAAATTAATTTGAGAAAAATAGAGGTTAGGTGGGTGAACTAACTAAGGGAAAATAGCCTAAAACTAAGAGAAAAAGAGGGTAAAAAATATAGAATTCAAGATGGGAAATCAAGGATTTAAGCTAGCTCTTCTCTTGGTTGTCACTACTAGAGAATAAATAAGTTAAATCTTGATAGAATAAAAAATAAAAAATAATGGAATGGAGTGGAGTGGAGAAGAAAGAGATTAAGAGCTAGAAAGTAGCATGAATTCTTAGGAGCAAAATAATGAAAACTTAAATCAATGGAACAAAAGTAAAACATCTACGTTACTAACTTGAATTGGAGAGAAAATAAATAATAAAATAACAAGAAGACCAAAGGAAGAAAAGCACCAACAATATTCCAAATTCCAACAACAAATAAAACCAAATGAAAGCTTGACTTTAAGGTGTGTCATCCACCTCTAATTTATCATGTAGATGAGTGGTTTCTTAACTTAGGAAAGAGAAAAAATATACGGAAAGTGTCCCTAGGGATAAGGTATTGAATGAGGAAGGTTTGGTGAAAGATAAATTAGCAAGATGATCTCATAAACATGATATAAGAGAGAGATAAGAAGTATGGGTTGGCTGGTTTCTAATTTTGAAAACGATATAGGTGTCTTTTCTTTTAGAAGGAAAGTGGGGTCACATGGAGAAAATTGATTGGCTGTTTTCTAGGAAGTGGGGATTGGTTGGATGGTTAGGAAGGGATTTTAGGAAGGTGGAAGTATTATGAAATGGTGGGACTCTTGAATAGAAAGTCAAACTCGTGGTGGTCTTTGGTGATGAGGTGAAAAGTGATAAAAAAAATGGTAGAAAAAAGTGGCAAAAACATCAAAATTTGAAGGCTCTCATCCTATTGGTCCATATGCTAACTTATCCTAATAAGATTTCCCTTAATTATCTTCAAAATATCCCTTAAAATCTCATGATTAATTCTCTTCAATCTTCTCCAATCCTAGCCGTCCATTTAGCTTAGCTTGATGGCTTAGATGGTTTACTTTGAAAGCTTCATGGCTGGCTTAGGAGTCTTCCTTGTTTGTTTTCTTGGTTTCGGCCCTTGGCTTAAATATCTTGTACAATTTGACTTGAATTCCTTAGCTTGCCACCTTCTTTCATGGCTTATATGGCTAAGGTGTCTTAAGTGGCTTCCATGCAAAGGTGTTGCAAATACATGGCTTACTTCATGGGCCCACTTTGGCCATCTTTAGCTACTTTAATCTCATCAATTGATGGTTCATAAGATGATCTTAGCATTTGGTTTACATTTTATTGTTAAATTTGAGATTTTGACTCGATCTTTTGATCTTGATCTTCAATTTCATCCTGATGGATTTCGGCTGCTCAATCAACATGTTACTTTCTAACAAAAGTAAAAAATCCTAATTAAATCCTAGAAAAACTTAATTAATCACATATTTACATTGGATTAGCTTTTATACCTACAAAATAACCAATTTTTGCTTCAGTAGGTAAAAATGCATTTGTTATGAATTTTGGTCTAAAAGTTCTCATTTAATGCTATAAGTTATAACACATGGATACTAATTGGGTGGTTTTTATGCATAATTAAACACTTATCAATTATGCTCATTTTCAATTCTTAGATTAGGGTTGCATTATTTTATGAGTAGGTAAATTTTCATGCCTTGGTTGGTAGTTAAGGTATATAGTTGCATTCATTCATCATAGTTGCATTATAGCTTTTTGAATTAGATTTATAGCTTTTCTTACATCATAGGGTGCATTTATTACTTTAAGGTATATATGTTGACCAAAATATAGTGGGAATGGTAAAACATTAGTAAGGGCACTCTCCCGTACAAGATCAATGGTGGATTTCATCACCATCATTTGGCCCACCTAGGTTAAGCATCACCTTATGCACAGCTGTAGCCTCTACAAATTGATTAAAATCAATTTAGGAGGGATTTATAGAAACATACTAGCTCATAGGAGCCTCTTAGAAGAAAGCAACTTATTGTCACTCCAGTGATCCTTATCTAATCAACTATATTGATATTTAAATGACTAGCTTTGCCAACATATTCTATGACTAGATCACCTATGGATGACTAAGAAGTGTGTGAAGTTGTTGATTACTATAAGGATCTAATTGGTAAGTAAGATGAGTTTGAAAGAGAGGAGGAGCTACTAAGGTTTGAAATAATATAAAAGACTCTCCCAAAAAGAAATGCAAGAAAAATAGACCTTTCAGCTTGTTTTCCATAGGAGTAGGATTATTGTATGTCCTCTTTTTAGTTATGCATCATTTTCACATAGGCTTCATTATCTAGTTTAGGATCCCCTAGACTAGCCAAAAAAAAAAACTCTTTCATTGTGTACAATAACTTATTTTCTTTGTATATAAACTAGAGTCAACTTCACCATACATTGGTGTATGTATGGTCTTAGATCTCTCAATCCAGATCTTATTCTTTTAGATTAGGAGATCAAACAGTTAGCTTAGCAAGGTCATGAGAATCAAGAAGATCTAAAAATCCTTGCTAAGGAAATATCTAACAAAGCAATAGAGGTCAAGCCGTTGAAGGATTATTCTACTCCTGCCAATACAACTCACCATCATGTATAGCTTTCCTTACAAGTAATGTAGACCATTTTGACATAAAACTAGGAGTTATTCAACTCCTACCAACTTTTTACGGCTAGACAAGGAAGACCCATACCACCATGTTAAGGAATTCCTTGATAGTTGCTCCACATTCAAATACCATAACTTTTTTGATGATCTATTAGGTTGAGGCTATTTTCCTTCTTTTTGAAGTACAAACTTAAAGCATTCTCAACTCTTTAAAAGGAGGGTCCATTACCACATGGGACCAACCATTTGGGAAATTCCTCGAATAAATTTCTCCTAGTCCACAAGACCAATGCACTCAGGTAGGAAATAATCAATTTTCAACAAAAAGAGGGAGAAAATTTCTATGAATGATGGCAATGCTGGAAAGACTTATTATTGAAATGCCCACACTTTGGCTTCTAGATGTCAAAGGAAGTCAAATATTTCTACAAAGATTTGAACAGACAAAACTGACATATGATTGATGCCACTAGAGGTAGGGCACTCATGACCAATAGTGACACGGAGGTTTTGAACTTCTTTGAAAATCTATTTGAGAATTCTCAGCTATGGAACTATTCTACTATAAGAGAAAGATGTCTATAGCCTCAGAAGAAAGGAAGTCTAAATGAGATAGGTGTTACTCTAGATTTAAGTAGTAAAATTGATATGTTGGACCACAAAGTGGATAAGAACAATGATCTTACTACGTGGTTAGATGCTTCTATGTTGAGTACGCAACCACAGTATGATGGTTTGTTCAATCCGTTCTAGTCCCACACAACTGACTGCTTCATGCCCACAAAGTTCTACTTCTCCTAAAAAAATTTTGGGGAAAGTGAATCCATTGAGAAACCCTAGCCACAACAATATTTATTTTGAGACTTACATTCTTGGATGGGCTAGGCATCCTAATTTTTTGTTGCCTCAGAATAATAAGGGAGGGCCATCTAGGATCTCCCCCAATCAAGCCTTAGTTCCATAGTAATCTATACCTTCATAGCCATTTCCTCCACAATAGATGAAATGATAATTAGAAGAGACCCAAAGTTTAATTATACGAAGCACCTTAGAATTTAAAAATGGTATCAAACAAAAAGGCAAGCTCAGTTGCAATTTATTACAAAGTTGGAGTACTAAATGGATCAAAATCTGTTGCACTTAATGAAAGGGAAAAGGGTAAATTTCTTAGTTAGCCTAAGCCTAACCATGAGGCCTAGTATGAGATTGGTACAACTTCTAGTGAGAAGATATTTTATGAATATACTAAATACATAACTACCCTTAAGAGTAAAAATATAATAGATAATAATGTAGGCCTGACTAAGGAAAATGAGCAAATTGAGGAAAAAGAGAGCCTTATAAAAAATCAGGAAGGAAAAGAGAAGTATAAACCACCTCCTACTTCCTTTGAACCCAATTTAGAAGCACATTATATTCCTAAGGATCCATATCCTCTATGTCTCAAGATGGCTAAGAAGGGTACTAATTTTAATGAGATAATGAGCATTTTTAAACAAGTGAATATAAAAATTTCATGACTCAAAGCAATCAAGGACATATCTTTTTATGCCAAATTTCTAAAAACTTCTACTCCCATAAAAGAAAACTTTAGGTGTAGAAAAATCCTTTCTCGCTGAACAAGCAAGCTCAATTTTACAACACGAACCTCAAGTATAAAGATCCAAGATATGTTATGTGTGATTAGGGAACATACAATTGATAGGACAACTTGATTTGGGGTCCTGTGTTAACCTATCACTTTATTCTATATATAAGTAATTAGGGTTGTCCAAATGCAAAAGACTACCACCACACTCCAATTGGTAGATAGGTCAATTAAACTTCCTTACAGTGTTGTTAAGATTATACTAGTTCAGGTTGATAAGATTTTATTTTTGGTAAGCATTATAGTCTTCGATACCTAGCCTATAAACCTTGGTAGTCAAAATTCTATCATTTTAGGTCATCCATTCTTGACCACATCAAATGTCATTATCAATTGCAAGAATGGTACAATGAATTTGTCCTTTTTGATCATAGACATTAAGTTCAATGTCTTTAATGTAGGACAACTAGAATCTGCAAATCCATTTGAAGTAAATATGATAGAGGTTTTGCCAGCCCTACCATCCTCCAGCAATGATCCTCTTGAGGCATGTCTAACTCATTTTGGTTTTGACTTTGACATAAATAGCTCTAATGATGAAGTAAGGGATTTATTGATATTGTGCAATTACTAGACACTTCAAAATCGAAAGCCCAAGTAGGACCCCTTGCATTTCATGATATTCCATTAGCACCAGCTATTGAAAACTCACCCAATTTGAACATAATACCTATCCAAGAAAGTACACATTGTTAGAGTTTTAGTTCATTTGATCCCTTGCCTATTAATGATACCTTAGACTCTAATATAGGACAAGAAGGTGCGCTTATTGATTTTATGGCCAAACATCAGTGAGCTTCATGGAGTACAAAAGATGATACAGAGGGTATAAGCCCCACTATTTCTTTGACTCAGGATGTTAATAAACATCTTTTTAGAGAGATGCAAAGTGAGCATAGCCCTAACATTCAGGATGATCAAAAAGAGGAGGAATATTTTCAAATATTTTATGCTGGCATCATATGTACCCAATTTGACAAAACTTGGGACAATTCATGGTGCAGATTTAAAATTATTTGCAAGCACATGAATCAATATAGTATTTACATGTAAGGGCGGTAGATCCCATGAGGATTTCTCATAGATTTGCAATAGATTGGATTTTATTCAAATTGATTAACTAAACTAGAACATTAAACAACATGAAAGGGAAACACATATGGAATTAGAAACTAAACTTGAAAGAAACTTAACCAAAATTAAGACAAAACTATGAAATTAGAAACTACCCTAACTAACATGTGAGCAACTAAAAGAAACTAATGCTAAATTAAAAAACTTAAACAAAAGGAAACTACTAAAAATGACACATTCCTAAATTAGAATAAAAATCTTTCTAAAAATAGAACTTTTTAAAACCAATTTAGAAAACTTTCCAACACTAAACTATCATGTAAAAACAAGTAAGTAATGAGATATAACTAACTTTAACAAGAACTTAGAAACATGCACGTGAATGAAAAATACCATTTAAAAGACTTTCTAAATCCTAAAACTTCCTAAAGATGAAACTTCTAAAAATTCAAAAAGGAAACTTTCTAAACCTAAATTAAGATGCTTACAATGAATTAACTACTGATTAAACTAAATTAAGCAACTAAACTATGCAAAAATCAAAAAGGGATGGGATTTAGAACCATGCGCATGGTTTCTGGACTGTGTGCATGATTTTGGAGACCTAAATATGATGAAACTTAATGCACTTACAGTGAGTTAATATGCAAAATAAATATGGGATGTAATAAAAAATATGAAAATCTAAATAGTTACATAATGATTTAGGAAAATAAGATGTTTTGATGGCTGGAATTAAAGCACAAAGTTAAGGAAAAACCAATTTCCAGATTTGGTACTTAAAATGGTCAATAAATCTTGCATCATAAAGATATTGAAACTATAACTTTATGCAAGAAAAAGTAACTTAGATCTCAAGAAATTTGATAAAAGAAACATTCCATAACAAGACTTCCTAAAAAATTTATTAAGTCACCTACACTTACACCAAAAACTAGACGCATAATACATGTTCCATTGCTAGAAATTATATCTAATTCTTAAGCATGAAATCCTATCTATACAACACCAAAAATGTAATCTAATGCTCACAAACTAAAGTGTGATAACATGTAAAGAAAACTCAGAATGTAATTCAAGAGAAAAGAAAGGTAATTGGGTGAACAAAGGCGAGGAAATTAACCTAAAACTGAGGATAAATAAAATGAGCAAAACATGAAATTCAAGAGGAAAAATCAAGGCCTAAGCTAGCTCTTCTCTTGGCTGTCACTACCAATTAATATTTAACTTAAATATTGATAGAATAACAAAGACAAATACATGAAATTGAGGTAAATAAGAAAGGGAAAGTTAGATGGAAAGAAGGGTGTAAGACTAGAAAACAAAACAATGAGAACTTAATCAATGAAAACTTAAAAAAAGTAAGCAAACTACTAATCTGAATTGGAAAGAAAATAACCAAGATAATAACTAAAGAAGGAAAGAAGGAAAGCATCTAAGAAATTCCAAATTTTAGTAGCAAATAACACCAAAGAAAGCCAGATGATGTAATAAATATGATATACGAGAGAGATAAGAAGCATGGTTAGCTAGTTTCTAATTTTGAAAGGCGGTAGGCATCTTTTTCCTAGAATGAAAGTGGAGATTTTTCCCTTCTAATTTTGTGATGTTTGGTTGATGAAAAGTCAATGAATAGGTAAGGAATAAGGTTTAGGGAATATGGGGAAAGATATAAAGTCTTGAAGTTATTTGAATTGAAGTAGATTTAAGGTTTCCTATTTAGGAAACCACTTAATCACCAATTAGAAATGGGGGGTGTCTTTTTCCTAAAAAGGTCACTCCCTCCTTTAACTTGTAACCCTAGGTCAATTGAATGAAAAAAGTGGGAAATGGAGGTGGAAAGTAGGGTTTCTCTTTTGATGGGTCCACCAATACACAGTCATCTGACTTTTTACATATTCTCTCAAACCTTGAAAATCTAAATTTAGAAAGTAGATCAATGTTTGAATTCTCCTACAATTGTATGACTCCATGTGGCATTTGGCTTAATTGACTTATATGGCTCACTTTGAGGTATCAGTTAGCTTATCTTCATGGCTAATACCATGGGCTTGAATTGTTTAGCATATCACATTCTCTCATGGCTTATATGGCTAAGGTGGATTGAATGGCTCCAATGCAAAGGTAGTGGAAATGCATGGCTTGCTTCATGGGCCATTTTAGTCCCCCTTAAAATTTTCAATTGCTTCCATTGATCTATCATATCGCCTTGATATGATCTTGAATCTTGATTGAAATTTAGGTGTTAACTTGATCTTCAATTCTCATCTCGATAAATCTCGGACTTTGAATCATCTGGCCAAGACCTACAAAAGGTGAAAAACCCTAATTAAATCCTAAAAACATGATCATTTATATATTTACTTTGGATTAGCCTTTGAACTTGCAAAAATATCAAAATTTTGAATTATTAGGTAAGAAATGAATGTGTTGTAAATTTTGGTTAAAAACCCTAAAATAACATTATAAAGTTGTAATACATGGGTGACTAATTAGGTATTATTTATACAAAATTGAACACTTACTACACCCCCAAACCAACATTTTGCTTCCCAATAAAAACATTCAAGAAATCATGAAAAAAAAATGGTTGTCATTTTCATAAGTACTCACAATTGTATTTTGCATATGCAATAAGCCCTTAAACCCTTAGGTTACACCTAGTGGATGAGTTAAGTTTTGTGAGGGTTTACATTGAATGTACCCACAAAATTCCATAAGGAAATTCCTTGATTTGTGTTAGAGAATTCTCATCCATTAATAATCTACTTGCTTTAACAACTTAATAAAGAAGAATGAAACATTTCACAAGTTACCCGCGTACCAAAGCCATTTTATTCTAATTTTATCTTGGACTGCATTTGTGTGTACAGCTACATCATTCATGATGTCTAAATAGCTATGCTTATTACTCTATTGTAGAGATGTCTTGACCTCAAATTCTCACTATAAAAGCTCTCAAAAAAGGGGTCAAAC
Source organism: Warburgia ugandensis (assembly GCA_035236585.1). Lineage (NCBI taxonomy): Eukaryota > Viridiplantae > Streptophyta > Magnoliopsida > Canellales > Canellaceae > Warburgia > Warburgia ugandensis. The sequence goes on from CP141130.1 coordinate 63,492,315, forward strand.
AAATTTCTCTCACTATGTAGCCAAGTCCAATAATTTAATGGTTCACACAATTTCTTTTAGGCACTCATGAGACAGAGAATATGATCCCTTGGAATAGATGCCATTACTAAGACTAGTTGGGTAGGTCACCTTAATCCCTTCCTATTTATCTCCCCAATAAGGCTATATTCCACCAGAGGTCAATAGATTTTTAGATAGGACCAAATGTAGGCTTAGGATAGGTTCTGAAAAAGAATAATATAAGGATTAAAAGTTTCAAATCTAAGTAGAGGTCTTCAATGGATATTTGTTTGGGGAACTTTACTTTTGGTTATACTTTGAAGTGAATATCCTTTCTACTTTTTCTTTTTCCTTTCTCTTTATTTTCATAACTTTTTTTTTTTTCATTTTGTTTTATTTTTGAGAAGGAACCCTTTTCTTTGTATTTGTGATATTTTTCACTTTTTTAATTTGTCTTTTATTTGAATTTTTGCTATTATCCCTACTCATTTTTGAAAGGTAGGTAATGGGTATTCTTATAGGGGTTTCTTTGGGTTAACGTAAATAAGATTTAGGAAAGAAAAGTCTTACTAAGCAACTCAATGGTTTTACCTAATGGTATAGTATCTGGCTAGGCTTTATATCTTTAGGTTATAACAAGGATGGCCTATATCTTTCCTTGGTTTCTTATAATCTATTTGAGTTAATAAATATTCAGCAACAAAAGTTCATATTCCTTTTAATTCTTGGCATTTTGACTAATCTAGAGAATACTAGGATCTTTCAAATCAAATATACATTAAAGAAAATAGTGAATTATGTATAACCCATAGAAGAATAATAGTCTATAATACTCATAGGGTGTATAGGTCTCCATTGATATTCCTCAAGGTCTCTAAGTCATAACCATCAATTAGACTCATGTACTATGCGTACAAGAACTATGACCTAGAAACTTTGAGAAACTTAGAAAAATATAATTTGTTGAAAACAAAAGACACCTATATGATGAATGGGTACTATAGAATAATATGACTCTAAAAACCTTGGGTTGCCTCATAGTGAGTGCTAAGTTTAACATCTTCAGCCAGATATATCCTAACTCATCTACTCTAAACCTAATTGATTAACCAAATCTTAACTTTAATAATGGAGGAATTTCTCACTCCATGTAAGAATTTCATGGGAGTCAATATACATCCTCCACCTAGACATTTTTGTGGTGGTAACAATATGACACAGTACACCACCACGATTCTATTTTTTGTGGGACCACAGTTAAATAAAGGATCCCCTAATTTTAGAATTTCATAGTTGTTAATAAGTATCCTCCACCTTGAAATATGAAGTAGTGAGCATAAGAGACCACCATGAAGTGTATTGGACCATATTGAAATGAATGGTCCCCTTGTTCAACAAGTTGAGGGATGATGGGGCTTGTAACAATCAGTAAACCTTTTCCCTCCTTCTCCCTTACATTTTCCTTAAATGGGATATAACCTAACTATGTACTTCCCTAAAAGGTTTTTCATGACCTAATGGAGTCAAGGATATGGTGGGGCTTAAACCCTTAGTATCTTCTAATGTGTACCTTAGAGTTGTATGATGTAGGGTCAGGACATCAATAGACTCTTCTTCTTCTTGTTCTTTATGCACATGTAAGATTTCAAGTGGGCCTAATCTAGTATTTGGTGTTTGATCAAATAAATTCTATAGGTCCCAATTGGGTACTTCTTCTACACTGTAAGGGTCAATTTGAATTTCAAGAACTTTAGGGGTGTCTACTTGGTCTTGCCATGAAGAATTGTCCACTAACATCTTAGTATCTAAATATTCATTCCCTTCATCAATGGATGTCTCTTCATCATAATCACATAAACTTGCAGGAAATAACTCGAGTAGATATGAGTTGGAGGTTTGCAAGGGTGATTGTGGACTTTGTGGCTTAGAATGATCATATGCAATTTCCATCCCATTACCAATATCAATGGTGAAGGATGGTGAAAAACTATGTGGCTCAGAAGGATTATAAGAAAGTCCCATCATATGTTCTTCCATTTTCCTCATTTGTTTTATTTCCTTAGTCCTTTTTATAAATTCAACAATGTTTTTTCCAATATTTTCTCATATTGGTTTCATGTTCTCTTTCCATTCATACTTTTTAGCCATAAATTTTTCGTAGTCAAATCCAAGAAATTGTTGATTCTCTTCACTAAATTGGATTTTTTCTAAAGATTCTTCACCAGGAAACAACTCATATGGACATGGTTGTCTATTTTGCCCTTATACATTGTTCCTCTGATTTCTTTAGGGCTTAAAATTGTTCCAAGGTCTTTTATTCTTCTGGAAGGGCTGTGGATTATATTTTCCTTCTCCACCAAACTTAGTGGTTTGACCCTTCTTGTATTCTTCTTCAAACTTAGAAGCCATTTCCTCACATTCTGCTAAGATCGTGGGTTTAGTACAAAGTACCTATACATTCATCCCTGGGTACATCCCTTATATGAATCGATTCACTGTGTGTTTCAGTGTTACACACATGAGTCGCAAATCTCCTTAACTGTGTGAATTTGTTATCATACTCTACCACTAACATGTTTCATTGTCTAAGTTCCAGAAACTCTATGAGCTTTCAAGCTTGTACATGAGAAGGAAATATTTTTGGTTGAAGACTTCCTTAAATTCCTCCCATGTAGTATCTTCAGAATTTGAGAAGAAGGTATTGTTAATTGATCTCCACCAAAATGTTGTAGCTTCTTGTATTAATAGATAGGTGGCAAATTCAACCTTCAACTCTAGAGGAGTACGAAGTGCACTGAAAGTCCTTTCTAGTTCATATATCCATTCTTTAGCCTTCTCAGCTTCGCCCTTACCATTATACCCCATAGCCATCTTTTGAAATCTCTTTATCATTTTGACAACTTTTTCTGGTGCTAATGGAGACTTTCTAACTTCATCACTTGGTACAAGGGAAGATTGACCTTGTACTAGTGTGGGAGTACTTGGTGTTAGTGTTGGTGTATTATGTCTCACTTCAGGCTGAGCCTGACCTTGAGTACATGATATCTCAACTATAGGTGATGAACTTTCGGGTTGTTGAATGTAAGGAAGAAGGTTCCTCAATACCCTTGTTACCATCTCTTCCACATTATTCATTGTTAATCTCTCCGTACTGTCTTCTGGAGTATTTTGAGCTGTCTGCCTTATGACTCTCTTTTGTGGCATCTACTCATAAACCAAAATTTCTATCAATGTTCTATACAACTATTTCAATCTTAATCTAAAATTGGATTATCATCTCTCCTTTGGACATATTGCTATTGTACTTTGACTGGATGCACGGCTCTGATACCAACTATGATGACTTGGGTTTTTGTAACACATTTTGAAATACATTTTTCAAAGGTAGGGACTTTAGTAGTAAATAAAAGATAAAAAAAAATCACAAAACAAAGCAGCAAAAATTCTTTTCTCTAGAACTTGTTTGGAAAATCCTAAGTCATCACTTCATACGTAACATAAGTAGAATTTTTGTACAAGACAAAATTTTATTGAAGGAATATACTTTATTAAATTCCAAAATCCATGCAGTGGTTTACAGTATAGCCCAATTCTATTCCAATACTTGTCCAAATTACATAATCCAAAACTCAAAGCTCACCATACAATAAAACTCTCAAAACTCTCAAACAAGACTAAATACATGTCTTCAAGGGGTATACCCTAATGATTATTCTCCCAAGTCTTCTCCAGTCTTGAGCTCCTAACTCTCCTTCTCTTTATCTGAGATATTATAAACAATCAAACATTTACAATATCTCAACAAGCTATGCTTGGTAGGGGATTCAAAAAGCATAATAATTTGACAGTATAATTCTAATACTTCATAATCTCGTCATTCATAAACATGCTCATTTATCAAACTCTTTACTTTATAATATATGTACATCCTTATACATACATACTGTGCATGGATAAATCCATCAAATTTATGAAAGTAGTTAAATAACATTCCCAACTAAGCTAATCAATTCTTTCTACTATGACAAATCAGTATTTCAGCTAGTCCTATACTAAGAACTTCACTTCTTAGGAAATACTAGTAATATACAGTTACCTAGCATTTTATCATGCTAAAGCATAAGACATTTCACTATGCCTATCTCATATACATCATAGTGCAAAATAATCAAAGGACTACCATGCTGTAGTTTGATCCGTACTAACGTGCTTGGATAACTGCCCTATTCACTACTGATTCCTCGGTGAAAAATATTGTGTCACTGCCCATATTGGGAGACAGAACTTTCACAATGGTGACCTTCCCATAATTGCCCCACCCAACTTTTAGCCTTTCATAGGGCAAGGTATCATCATATCATCAAATTTCAAGAAGCGGGTAGCCAAACCCTCATAACTCCCCTAGCATAGCATCCTCAGGCTTATGCCTCTTTAAAACAAAACCACAAGTCTCCATGCTTATATGTAAAATAAGTTTCATACGTATCAGACAATTTGTTTGTTTACTTAAGGATGGAATATCTTTTGGTTCCATATTCACTTAGAGTCTTTTCCTCAATTCTAACTTAACCACTTAATATGTGTTCGGTTGGATCATATGGGTTTTAGGGGATTTAATACAAGTATTAACATTACACTTGTCAACATTTCTAAACATAAAATCATGTATTCAACATGTACATCCCATGTAGATACATTTATAAAATCCTCCTACCTACAAGTAGTGATCCATCTCTTTAGATCTTCCATGATCCTAACATATGTAATCTGTAAATCCATACCTATTGTCAATATTTATGCCATCTGAATAATCCTATATTTTTTATCCTATCTATATTCTTTGTCTAATCCTGTCCTCTGATATAAAGGATCTAGATCTTATGTTCTATCATGATCTATCTTCCTTAGATAGTGTTTATCCTATCGATCAATAGATCTGAAGAGTAGAATGATCTTCTAATCTTTTAGATGTAAGTATTTTCTTTTCAAAATCTTTGTGTATTCCTTTCTTTGAGCTTGCTTTTCATAGATCCTTTGATCAACAATTTATACTTGTTGATAAAGATCAAGAGCTTAGATCTTCTATCATCTAATTCTTCTTTGATATAAGTTAAGTTGTTTGATCATCCCTAAGGAGGATGATCTTGGTTCTCTTCCTTGAATCATATTTGATCAAGGGTTTGGATTCTCTATGTAGATTTGTCTACAACATATATAGATACATAATAAAATACTACATTAGGATTCTTATTGTTCTTGATTATTCAAGATCTTATGGATCTTGTTTGACCATCCTTATCTCACTTATAATTTTTATTAGGATTAGATAATTTATTATTATGCTCTTATTATTATTATTCAACCAGTTAATGTTTTACTGGATAAAGATAGCTTATTTTATCCTAAGTCTAGACAGCTCATATTTCAAATTGACTAAGGCTTACTAGTTGAATGGCTGAACACAAAGTGGTTACTTCACTTCTCATGTAAGGAGGCATTTAGACCTCACAAATGTCAACGAAATGTAGGAAAAATGAGATACTCTATTAGAGAACCCCTTAACCACCATGTTTAGCATTCACTAGAGCGACCTTAGCTCAACCTTTCATAAGGTTTTTAGAGCATTTTAACCCTAAGTACTCTTTCCAATTGATTTTAATTAAGTCTATGAACATTAAAATTTTCAATCATGGGGTTTATTATTCTCCTAGTTTGGGTCAAGGATTTGATAATCCTTATATTGTCTTACTAACTATAGCCCTTACTATGATTATACTTCATGATGTATATGTATTTAGTGAAGTCCATCTGTATCTCATCAATTACCTCTTTTAAGGTATTTTCATAATTCTACGATTAAAATAAATTACATCATTAATTCTAAGGAATTTAAAGACAATCATGCTAAAATTGAAAGTATTGACCTGAATTTAAATTTGCTATTTAAAAAAAATTAACTAATAATGTTACAACATCTTATTCTAGAAAATTAAAGATAATTACACTAAAATTGGAAAATAGACATGGATTATAATTAAATCCAATTTACTATAAAATACAATTAATTAAGCATGTGATCAAGCTGTCCTTATGATCCAACCATACAATTTGTCCATCTTTTAGATCTGGGGTTTATATTCCATTAAGAATGCAACCCTTGAGCCTTTATGTTTCTGTTTGATCCAACATAATAATAACATGATCCTAGCCTTAAATCATTTAATTTATTGGTCCAATTGGCCTGATCATTCTTGATTCATCCGATTAAGGAGATCCACTGAGATTTTCCATGATCATTTTCTCATTTAAGGGCCTACCCTTGATTTATTTCATATCAATCCAATCCAACCATCCTTATGCTGTTTTATTATCATTAGCTCCTTATTGGATCTAGATTTTCAATTTTAATCACCTTAGATCTACTTGATTGGGGTGTAATTAGGAGTATTTTTAATTAACAAAAAGTTTTGATGCTTAAAATCTTGTTTTTATGGGTTCAATATGTTACCGTCATCAAGATCTATTCATATCATCATACATATTGAAAAACAGACTTAAATTGAGTGAGTAATTGCATTTTTAAATTTTCAATAGTTTTCAATGGCCAATTTTAGTCTGTACTATTTTTGATCAAATAAACCTATATTGAGGATTATAATGCTATTGTGATCACCATTCTTAGGGTTTTGAAACCTTCTAGATCCATCCATCGGATTATATTTTCAATTTGACATCATTTTGATCATGATCCATTACTGTTGGAATGGATTTTAGTGATTATCATAAGTAAATACAATTGAAAACATAAATATAACATCTCCATTAGAGTCTACACTCCATTAGAAATTCATAGCAACTTTCCAATCTACAATCAAAGCAAAAATGAGCTCTAAATTGAGGAAACAAGATTTTAGTTAAAAAAATCAACAGCTCAGATTTGATCTGGCCATTAGAATGTGTTTTATACTATCTGGAATGTGGCAAGATGATCTAGAACGTAACTAGAAAATCCTAGAACATGGGTAAACAATCTGAGTGGGGTCAGGCTCAAATCAATGCTTGATTTGGGAGATTGGTTGAGACGGTCCAATCTAGACTATCGAATCAACCCTTCAATAGATCACCCAAATCTAAAACATCCAAAGGCCAAGATTTCTTGCCCTAGGGTTTTGGACCTTCTGGATCAATTTGGTGGCTCAGATTTTCCATCTGAGCCCTCCATCATCCAGAAATGAAGGGTTCTTGTCCTTACTTGATTTTTATAATTTTTAACCTAAAACTAATTTTAGAAAAATAAAAATTAGATAAACTAACATTAAATGAGTATGGTAAGAACATCCACCTACCTAATTGGAGAAAAACATAGGTTTTGCAGCCCAATTTAAAAGAATATCCACTTGATGATAAGATTGCCTAAGAACCGCTTGTCTTATGATTTCCTATTTTTTGAACCATTGGATCTGGAAATTTCTTTTGTGGTATTGCTGATAAGGTAGTTTAGGATGATCAAAATGGTGGGATTTATGAGATTTGATTTGGAATAGAGTGCCTAATTGAATTTAGGTCTCTTGTTTCAATTAGATAGAGGAGAGAGAAAATGAAAGAAAAGAGATTTTTAGGAGTTTTGGAAATTTGGTAATGAATCTAGATCTGGTTTTGAGGGGAAGCAAGATAATTTTGTGGCAAATTTTATGAACATTTTTTGGAGGATTTTTGGGGGGACATTTATAGGTGTTTTGCATTTTTCATAATTACTTGTAATAATTATGTTTAAATTATCTTGAATATTAAATTAACATTGGATCCTCTACTGCCACCTCCTTCTCCACTATTAGCTGGTAGTGGCTTGACCACTCATTACATGTTTTTTGGCAGTTGGATTCGTTTGTGGGACCCACAGGGGTTTGAAAAGATGATTTTGCCCTTTTATGGAAAACATCTGTTTTATTCTTCTATGCTTGGAATCGAGCATATTTAGTGGTGTTGGAATCGTATTTCTATGTACATTCTAAATATTGAAGTCTTAGATCTTAGTTAGAGGTAAAATTACTATTTTACCCTTTTATTCATAAAAATGGAGAAAATTAGAGATTTTTCATTTTAACTTGGAATTGAATGTACTTAATGTCATTTCGATTTGTTTTTTAAGTACATTCATAATTTATAAGTTTTAAATCATGGTTTAATCTCTAAAATAATGAGAATTTCCAATAACCCAAAATTTCTTAAAACTCAGACTTTATTGATTTTCTCAATCAATTTACAAAAATTGCGGTTATTACAATCTTCCCCCCTTACAATAATTTTGTCCTCAAAAATTGTAATACAATAACTTAATCAAATAGGCCAGGGTGTATCTTCCTCATTTCAACTTTTGTTTCCTACATGGCTTCCTCAATAGAGTGATCTTGCCATAGGACTTTGATTAGCTGAATTGTTTTGGTTCTTAACTTTTGTTTCTTACTGTCCAAGATCTGTATTGCCTTCGCTTTGAAGGTTAGGTCTGGCTTTAACTCTTCTGGCACCCTTTGAAGGACATGTGTGTCATCTTCTAGATCTTTCTATAGCATAGATACGTAAAAGACATTGTGTATTTCTGAGAGTTGGGGTGGTAAGGCTAATTTGTAAGCTACTAGACCAACTCTTTCTAGGATTTCAAATGGACTAATGAATCTAGGACTAAGTTTTCCTTTGCTTCCAAATCTCATTACTCCCTTGACTAGTGATACTTTCAAAAATACATGCTCCCCCACATCAAATCCCAGGTTTCTACATCTTTTATCTGTGTAACTCTTCTGCCAACTGTGTGCTATTAACAACCTCTTCTGTATCAATCTAACCTTGTATGTACACTATTCCACTAGCTCTGACTTTATTAACTTTCTTTCTCCAACAGGTTGGCAATCGACATGGCCGTCCATACAATGCTTCATATGGTGCCATACCAATACTTGCTTGAAAATTGTTGTTATATACGAATTCTACTAATGGAAGATGTTCATCCCAATTCCATTTCCAATCTAATGCACATACTCTCAACATATCTTCTAAAGTCTGAATAGTCCTTTCTGATTGACTGTCTGTTTTGGGGTGAAATGTTATACTAAATTTAAGTGAGGTTCCCAAGGCTTGTTGTACACTCTTCCAACATCTTGAAGCAAATCTTCCATCCCTATTAGAGATGATGGATAGTGAAATCCCATGAAGACTTACAATTTCTTTGATGTATAACTTAGCTAGATTGTCAATTGACTGGTTCTTCCTAGTTGGAAGGAAACGTGCTAACTTTGTTAACCTAACCACAATCACCCAAATCATGTCATGACCTGCCCGGGTCCTTAGCAATCCTGCTACAAAATCCATAGTGATGTTGTCCCATTTCCATTTTGGAACTTCCAATGTTTGTAACATTCCAATTGGTCTTTGGTGTTTAACTTTTACTTGTTGACAATTTAGACATTTAGCCGCAAATTCCCCTATTTCTCTTTTCATGCCTTCCCACCAAAAGTTTCTTTTCAACTTTGTACCCCTAGGGTGTATGGAAAATTTTGACTAATGGGCTTCTTGTAATAGTCCTTTTCTTAAGTCTATATTTAAAGGAACCACCAATCTCTCCTAAAAACGTATACCCCCATCTATACCCTTACAAAATCATGTCTTTTTACACAATTCCTAAGTTACTGTGTCTTCTTCTTGGGCTTTAAGGACTCTTTCTACAAAAGTTAAGTACAGCTCTTGGCTATCTACTTAATGCATCAACTACTATGTTTGCCTTTCCAAGGTGATATTGGATGGCGAAATCATAGTCTTTAATATATTCCATCTATCTTCTTTGTGTCATGTTCAAATTAGCCTATGTGAAGATGTTTTTTAGACTTTTATGATCTGTGAATACACTGAATTTTTCTCCTTACAAATAGTGTCTCCAAATTTTTAATGTAAAAACTATAGCTGCCAATTCTAGGTCATGTATTGGGTACTTTATTTCATGTTTCCTCAATTGTCTAGATGCATAAGCAATGACCTTCCCATTTTGCATCAATACACCTCCTAACCCTTTGCCTGAAGCATCATAGTATATTTCATATCCCCCACTTCCTGATGACAAAGTCAATATTGGTGCTATAGTTAACCTCTTCTTTAGCTCTTGGAAACTAATTTCACACTCTTCTGTCCAAGTGAATTGTACCCCTTTTATAGTCAATGCAATCAAAGGAAGGGCTATATAGGAAAATCCTTGAATGAATCTATGGTAGTATCCTACCAGTCTAAGAAAACTATGTATTTCTATTACTGTCTTATGTTTCTCCCAATTCATTACTACTTCAACCTTGGTGGGGTCCACTTCTACTCCATTCTTAGAAATTACATGACCCAAGAAATTGACCTTCTCCAACCAGAATTCACACTAACTAAATTTACCAAATAGTTTATGTGTTCTGAGGGTATTTAGTACAATTCATAAGTGTTCTTGATGTTCCTTGATACTGGTAAAGTAAATCAATATATCATCAACAAATACTATAAAAAATTTATGCAAAAATTCCCTGAAGATTCTATTCATCATATCCATAAACACTGTTGGTGCATTGGTCAACCTAAAAGACATGACTAGAAACTCGTAATGCCCATATCAAGTTCTGAATGCTGACTTGGGTATATCTTCATCCTTAATATGCAATTAATGATATCCTGATCTAAGGTCAATTTTGAAAAAGGCTTAGCAGATTGGAGTTGATCAAAGAGATCATAAATGCGAGGTAAGGGATACCTATTTTTCACTGTGACATTATTCAACATTTTATAATCAATGCACAATCTCATAGACTCATCCTTCTTCACAAATATCACTGGTGCTCCCCATGGTGAACTACTTGGTCTAACAAACCCTTTGTCTAACAATTCCTATAACTGACCTTTCAACTCTTTCAACTCTGCTAGGGCTATCCTATAAGGTGCTTTAGAAATTGGAATTATAGTAGGAATTACTTCAATGGTAAACTCAATTTCTCTATGTGGGGGTAATCTTGGAAGTTCTTCTGGAAAAACATCTTGGAATTCCCTAACTACTTCAAATTTTTTTATCCTGGGCTGTTCAACATCTAAAGAAACTACTATTGCTAGAAATGCCTAACACCCCTTGGACATATGCTTGACAGCCTTCATAACTGAGATAATGGATTTATCTAAATCATTTTGTTTCCCATACAGTACTAATACTTCCTCACTAGGTATGCTAAATGTGATTTTCATCTTATGACTGTCCATAACTACCTAGTATTTTACTAACCAGTCTATACCCAGTATGATGTGAAAGTCCACCATGTTCAGTAAAATGAGGTCTATGTCCATTCTTTTACCCAATACTTCTACAGGCACATTATGCAAGTAATCTTGTAATATAACTATTTTGCCCACTGGAGTTGTTACATCTAGATTAAATCTCAAGTTTTTCATTGACAGTTGTATACTAGATGCAAATACGCAAGATATAAAGGAATGCATAGATCCAAAATCAAACAATACTTTGTCATAATTGTCAACTACAAGTAATGTACCTTCAAGCACTGCATTAGATGGTCCAGTCTGGCTATCAGTGCTGACAAATACCCTTCCTTGGGGGTTGAGGGGAAATTTCTGGCTTTACCTCCTTGATAGCTAGTGGTTTGGTACAGTAGGTGGCTATGTGTCCATACTCTGCACAATTATTGCACTTGATTGGAAACCATTGCGGTTGTTGTTGTCCACGTCTAGGGCACATATTGCCTTGGTGGAATTTTCTATATCTTGGACATGGTTGTCTATTTTGCCCTTGTGCATTGTTCCTCTGATTTCTTTAGGGCTTAAAATTGTTCCAAGGTCTTTTATTCTTTTGGAAGGGCTTTGGATTATAATTTCCTCCTCCACCAAACTTGGTGGTTTGACCCTTCTTTTATTCTTCTTCAAACTTAGAACCCATTTCCACACATTATGCCAAGGTCATGAGTTTAGTACAAAGTACCTTTACTTTTAGCTCTAAGTGCAGCCCTTCTATGAATCAAGCAAATCTCCTTAACTGCATGAATTTATTATCATACTCTACCACTGACATGTTTTGTTGTCTAAGTTCCAAAAACTCTATCAGCTTTGTTGCTTGTACATGAGAAGGAAATATTTATGGTTGAAGACTTCCTTAAATTTCTCCCATGTAGTATCTTTAGAATTTGAGAAGAAGGTATTGTTAGCTGATCTCCACCAAAATGCAGCTTCTTGTTTTAATAGATAGGTGGAAATTTTAACCTTCAACTTTGGAGGAGTACATAGTGCACTAAAAATCCTTTTTAGTTCATATATCCATTCTTCAGCCTTCTCAGCTTCACCCTTGCCATTATACCCCATAGCCATCTTTTGAAATCTCACCATCATTTTGTCAACTTTTTCTAGTGCTAATGGAGACTTTCTAACTTCTTCACTTGGTACAAGGGAAGATTGACCCTATACTAGTGTGGGAGTATCTGGTGTTGGTGTTTGTGTATTGTGTCTCACTTCAGGCTGAGCTTGAGTACTTCGTATCTCTACAGGAGGTGATGAACTTTGAGGTTATTGAATGTGAGGAAGAAGGTTCCTCAATACCCTCGTTACCATCTCTTCCACATTATTCATTGTTAATCTCTCCATATTGTCTTCTAGAGTATTTTGAGCTATATGCCTTGTGACTCTCTTTGGTGGCTTCTACTCATAAACCAAAATTTCTATTAGTATTCTATACAACTATTTCTATCTTAATCTAAAACTGGATTATCATCTCTCCTTTGGACATGTTTGTACTGTACTATGACTGGATGGATGGCTTTGATATTAACTGTGACAACCCGTGTTTTTGTAACACATTTTGAAATCCATTCTTCACAGGCAAGGTCCTTAGCAGTAAAAAAAAATAATTCACAAAATGAAGCAGCAAAAATTCTTTTCTTTAGAACTTATTTTGAAAAACCTAAGTCATCACTTTATACAAAATAAGTAGAATTTTTGTACAAGATAAAATTCCATTGAAGGCATATGCTTTTATTAAATTTCAGAATCCATACAGTGGTTCATAGTTAGCCCAATTCCATTACAATACTTGTCCAAATTACAAAATCAAAAACTCAAAGCTCACCATGTAATGAAACTCTCAAAACTCTCAAACAAAACTAAATACATGTCTTCAATGAGTATACCTTGATGATTATTCTCCCAAGTCTTCTACAGTATTGAGCTCCTAACTCTCCTTCTCTTTATCTGAGATATTATAAACATTCAAACATTTACAATATCTCAGCAAGCTATGCTTGGTAGGAGATTTAAGAAGCATAATAATTTGACAGTATAATTCTAATACTTCATAATCCTGTCATTCATAAACATACTCATGTATCAAACTATTTACTTTGTAATATATGTACATCCTTATACATACATATTGTACATGGATAAATCCATCAAATTTATGAATGTAGTCAAATAACATTCCCAACTAAGTTGATCAATTCTTTCCACTATGACAAATCAGTATTTCAGCTAGTCCTATACTGGGAATTTCCCTTCTTGGGAAATACTGGTAATATACAATTACTTGGCATTTTATCATGCTAAAACATAAGGCATTTTACTATGCCTATCTCATATGCATCATAGTGGAAAATAATCAAAGAACTACCATGCTACAATCTGATTTGTACAAGTGTGTTGGAATAACTACCCTGTTCACCACTAATACCATGGTGGAAAATATTGTGTCACTACCCATATGGGGAGACAAGACCTTCATAGTGGTAGCCTTCCCATAATTGCCCCACCCGACTTTTAACCTCTCATAAGGCAAGGTATCATCATATCATCAAATTTCGAAAAGCGGGTGGTCAAACCCTCATAACTCCCCTAGCATAGCATCCCTAGGATTATGCATGTTTAAAACAAAACCACAAGCCTTCATGCTTATATGTAAAATAGGTTTCATATGTATCAAACAATCTGTCTATTTACTTATGGTTAGAATATCTTCTAGTTCCATATTCACTTAGAGTCTTTTCCTCAATTCTAACTTAACCACTTCATATGTATTTGGTTGGATCATAAGAGTTTTAGGGGATTTAATACAAGTATTAACTTTACACTTGTCACCATTTCTAGACATAAGATCATGTATTCAACATGTACATCCCATGTAGATGCATTCATAAAATCCTCCTACCTTCAAGTAGTGATCCATCTCTTCAGATCTTCCATAATCCTGACATATGTAATCTATAAGTCCATACATACTGTCAATATTTATACAATCTGAATAATCCTATATTTTTATCCTATCTATATTCTTTGTCTAATCTGGTCCTCTGATATAAAGGATCTAGATCTTGTGTTCTATCATGATCTATCTTCTTCAAATAATGTGTATCCTATTGATTAATAGATCTGACAATTAGAATGATCTTCTAATCTTTCAGATCTAAGTATTTTCTATTCTAAATCTTTGTGTATTCCTTTCTTTCATCATGATCTTTCATAAATCCTTTGATCAATCATTTATACTCGTTGATAAAGATCAAGAGCTTAGATCTTTTATCATCTAGTTCCTCTTTGATCTAAGTTCAATTGTTTGATCATCCCAAAGGAGGATGATCCTGGTTCTCTTCCTTGAATCATATTTGATCAAGGGTTTGGATTCTGTATCTAGATTTGTCTACAACATACATTAATACATAATAAGATATGACTTTAGGATTCTTATTATTCTTGCTCATTCAAGATCTTATGGACCTTGTTTGATCATCCTTATCTTACTTACAATTTTTATTAGGATTAGATAATTTACTAACCTTTTATGATCTTATTATTATTCAACCAATTAATGTTTTACTGGTTGAAGATAGCTTATTTCATCCTAAGTCTAGATAGCTCTCCTTATTTCAAATTGACTAAGGCTTACTAGTTGAATGGCTGAACACAAAGTGGTTACTTCAATCCTCATGTAAGAGCGTTTAGACCTCACAAATGTGAATGGAAGGTAGGGGAAGAGTGAGTCTCTATTAGAGAACCTCCTTAACAACCATGTTTAGCATTCACTAGAGTGACCTTAGCTCAACTGTTCATAAGGTTCCTAGAGCATTTTAACCCTAAGTACTCTTTCTAATTGATTTTAATTATGTATATGAACATTTAAAATATCATTCATGGGGTTTATTATTCTCTTAGTTTGGGTCAAGGATTTGATGATCCTTATATTGTCCTACTAACTATAGCCCTTACGATGATTATACTTCATGATGTATATGTATTTAGTGAAGTCCATCTATATGTCATCAATTACCTCTTTTAAGGTATTTTTCATAATTCTACTATTAAAAGAAATTACACCAATAATTCTAAGGAATTTAAAGACAATCATGCTAAAATTAAATGTATTGACCTAAATTTAAAATTGCTATTTAAAAGAAATTAACTAATAATATTACAACATCTTATTCTAGAAAATTAAAGATAATTACACTAAAATTGGAAAATAGACGTGGATCATAATTAAATCAAATTTACTATAAAATACAATTAATTAAGCATGTGATCAAGCCGTCCTTATGATCCAACCATCCCATTTGTCCTTCTTTTAAATCTGAGGTTGATATTCCATTAAGAATGCAACCCTTGATCCTTTATGTTTCTGTTTAATTCAACATCATAATAACATGATCCCAACCTTAGATCATTCAATTTATAGGTGTAATTGGCCTGACGATTCTTGATCCATCTGATCAAGGAGATCAATTGAGATTTTCCATGATCATTTTCTCATTTAAGGGCCTACCCTTGATTTATTTCATATCAATCTAATCCAACAATCCCCATGTTGTTTTATCATCATTAGATCCTTATTGGATCTAGATTTTCAATTCTGATCGCCCAAGATCTACTTGATCAAGGGTGTATGTAAGAGTATTTTTAATTAACAAAAAATTTTATTATTAAAATATTTTTTATGTGGGTTCAGTATGTTACCATCATCAAGATCTATTCATATTATCTTACATATTGAAAAACAGACTTAAATTGAGTGAGTAATTGCATTTTTAAATTTTTAACCGTTTTCAATGGCGAATTTTAGTTTGTACTTTTTTTTTATTTTATCAAATAAACCTGTATAGATGATCAGAAATCCTACTATGATCATCAATCCTAAGGTGTTGATACCTTTTCGATCCATCCATTGGATTAGATTTTCAATTTGACATCATTTTGATCATGATGCATTATTGTTGGAACTGATTTTAGTGATTATCATAAGTACATACACTTAAAAACATAAATCTAACATCTCCATTAGATTCTACACACTATTAGAAATTCATAGCAACTTTTCGATATAAAATCGGAGCTAAAATGAGCTCTAAATTGAAGAAACAAGATTTCAATTAAAAAAAATCAGTGGCCCAGATTTGATCTGGACATTAGAACGTGTTTTAGATGATCTGGAATGTGGAAAGATGATCTAGAACATAACTAGACAATCCCAAAACATGGGTAAACAATTTGAGTGGGGTCAGGCTCAGATCAATGCTTGATTTGGGAGATTGGTTGAGACAGTCTAATCTGGACTATCGGATCAACCCTTCACCAGATCTCCCAAATCTGAAACATCCAAAGGCCAAGATTTCTTACCCTAGGGTTTTGGACCTTTTGGATTGATTGGATGGCTTAGATTTTCCATCTGAGCCCTCCATCATCCAGAAATGAAGGGTTCTTGTCCTTACTTGATTTTTATAATTTTTATCCTAAAATTAATTTCAAAAAAATAAAAATGAGATAAACTAACATGAAATAAGTATGGTAAGAAGAGAGATTTTTGGGAGTTTTGGAAATTTGGGTATGAATCTAGATCTATTTTTGCTGGGGAAGAAAGATAATTTTATGGTAAATTTTATGAACATTTTTGTTTGTGGGCCCCATAGGGGTGTGAAAAGACCATTTTGCCCTTTTTTGGAAAAAAATTGTTTTATTCCTGTGAACTCGGAATCGAGCGTACTTAGTGGCGTTAGAATCATATTTCTAAGTATATTCTAAATATTGAAGTCTTGGATCTTGGTTATGGGAAAAATTACCATTTTACTCTTTTATTCATAAAAATGGAGAAAATTAGGGATTTTTCATTTTAGCTTGGAATTGAATGTACTTAGTGTCATTTTGATTGATTTTTTGATTAAATTCATAATTTATAAGTTTTACATCATGGTTTAATCTCTAAATAAAAAAATATAATTTCCAATAACCTAATATTCTAGCCCAAAATGTTTGTAAACTCAAACTCTATTGATTTTCTCAATCAATTTACAAAAATTGGGGTTATTACACCCTCACCTCTTCCAAATGTTTCAATTGATCCATCATCTTTCCTTGGTATGATATTGGACCTTGATCTACTTTGAAATATTTAAATTTAGTCCTTAACTTGATCATTTAATCTCGATCTTCAATTCTCATCTCGATAAATTTTGGCCTTTAGATCATCTCTCTAAGACCTATAAAGGATGAAAAATCCTAATTAAATTCTAAAAAATGATGATTCATATACTTACTCTAGATTATCCTTTGAACCTTCAAAATATCACATTTTTGAATTGTTAGGTCAGAAATGCATGTGTTATAAATTTTGGCCAAAAAATCCTAAAATAACACTATAAGTCATAACACATGGGTGATTAATTGGGTATTATTTATACAAATTTGAACATTTACCACACCCCTCCACCAACATGTTGCTAGTCCAAAACAAAACATGTAAAAAATCATGTAAACAAAATGGTTTTCATTTTCGTAGGTACTCACAATTGCATTTAGCATATGCTACAAGCCCTTCAACCCCTAGGTTAATTTGAAGTCATTTAGAGTAAACGTTGTCTACCATATCCTTATACTACCACTAGCCCAAATCACAGGGTGGAGGATTTATATTGACTACTATGAGATATTAAAATGGAGTGAGTTTTCTATATGTTCCGTCATTGTTAGTTTAGGTTTAATAGATTAGTTAGTTAGCCTAGATTGTGTCATTTAGTTGCATTTTTGTTTTTTCATTGTATAATTTGCATTATTGGCCACATATAAAGATCAATGCACCATCTCTGGCATGTAGGTAATATCTTTCTAACCCATCTCTCTCCACTTTGTTATTTCATTTATCCATGATTTTATTTTAGAAACATTTGGGACAATGTTTAATTTAAGTCTAGGGTGGGAATTCCAAATTTAATGTGTCTAGAATCTTTTTGCTTTCTTTTTAAAATTTTTTCTGCATTAAAAAGACTAAAAAAGTTTAAAATTTTATGATAAGTTCTTTTATAAGGATGAGAATTTGGATTTTTTGAATATTCAATATACCTTTGAAATTTAAATTATTAATATATTTGTATGTAATTAGTTTATTATTTTATCCTTTTTCAAAAGTTTTGTATAAAAATTAAACTCAAAACAATTATTGCACAATAACCATATATATAGTTTAAGTTCAAGAGTAAGTATAACTTAGAGAAACTGAAGATGATAAGTAGACACTTATAACCCATGTGAGGTTACATCCATTCTTTCTTTTTGAAGGTTATATAGAAATTTCAATTTTTCTACAGTAGACATTCATTCTTACTTAGTCTCATCATTCTTGTCTTATTCAACTATTAATAGATCATATTAAAAAATTATATCATATATTTCTTGAGTTTATGGTCATTTTTAAGTCATATGAAACTTAGGAGATGATAAAGGCTATCCTTTTCATTAAAAACTAGAACCTTTAGCCTTCCCTGAGTTATTTTTGCTAGTTGGACCCTTGTGCCTATATATATTAAGCCTTTCCTTTGGTAGCCAATTACCATTTACCCATATTTAATGCTATAAAATGTCAACCACCCAGTTATTTTACAAATATGTAAAGATGGTTTAAGGGTTATCTTAAGAACAAGTATGGACAATAAAATTCAAGAGATGAACATCAAAAGGCTAAAAGGAAGAAGAATTCAAAAAAGCTATAAATAAAGTTAAGAGAAAATTTGAAATAGTGAAGAAAGATAGCCAATGGAGAGGAAAATGTTCACTCTTATGTTTAGAAAAGAAGATTGTGAGTGCTTTGTTAGAAGACCTTTACATATTCTTCAAAACAATCTTTGCTTACCCTTATATCAATTTCTTTGATAACCTTGTCCTAAGCCTATGTTTTATCCTATTAAAAGTCCTGGTTGATTTTTGGAATAGAATGGCTTAGATGTGGTTATGAATAAGTAGGGATTTTTGTATAGTATAATATTTTTTAATAGTTGATATCCTTTCATGAGACCTTATCAAATATTTTTAAGTTATCATAATTTAGTGAGATAACTTGGCTTTGATAAACATTATTCTACTCACATATTGATAAGGGATATACCCATATTTGAGTGAGTCCTTTTTTAGTGGCAAGAATTTTAGATTTGAGGTCAAAACATACTTTTGGACGATAATTTAGGTTATAATTTACTTGGAGACTAATAATTATGCATAAGTTGGCTATATTCACACATTTACACTTTGAGGATTGACTGATAATGGAATATCTTTAGCATAAGGGTGGGATTTTGAACTTTTGGTCATTTCTATTAGAATGCTAAAGTTAGGAATTTAATGAATGTTGAGTGAAAGAAAATTCTCTGAGATAAATAAAGGACTTTCATAAAGGTTTTGAAATGTTTATGGGTGTCATTTTTGGAAACCCTTACAAGATTACAACTCTTTCACCAGGGATAACCTTGGGGTTTAAAGGCTTTCTGCATATGCCAAATGTAGATGACAATAGCTACAAAAGTGATTAGGAGTCTTAGATTTTTCTACTATTTATTCATTTATTATATTTTTATTTTTATTTTGCTTGAGGACTAGCAAAATGGAAGTCTAGGGGTATTTGATATACTTAGAAATATGACTTTGTAATATCCCTATATTTAGTAGTTTCTAACCCTGAAATTTACTTAAATATCACTAATTAGGATTTATTTTACATTTTGTAAGATTAGGGTACAACTAAAAAAATGTTATTTTTAGCATTAAAAACTTTAAACGAGAGCAAGACCACTGTACAAGCAATGTCATGAGCCCACATTTCCTAAACCATGAAGTCTAGAAGAATAAAATGTTATGGGGTTGTTCTTAACAAAGTCAGAGTAGCGACAAACCTAAAGCATTGCCAGACCTTATCCATACTAAAGAGGATGGTCTTATCAAAAGTAAAGGTGATAGAACTTCCCGTGCATGCGTACAAGTATTCCACCATCTTGAAAAGCTTTTAAGAAAGGCCAAACAGCATACAATGGATACAAATATATAAGGGCATTTTCTGAAACAAAACAAGTCAGAAGAATAGGGCCCACATGAAGATAAAAAATGGCAGGCTGGGAGAGAATAAATGAGAAAACTTAGAGTGGATAAGGAAATCTCAATTGAATCCAAGCCATTCACTCTAATGCATATTGATCTAACAATTGAGAATAAAAGAGCCACAAAACATGATCTTTTGGACAAGAAACTTCAAAGCAATCACATCAACCTAATCCTAAGTGAAGTATGATCTAACGGTGAATAAATGAAGAGGATCAAAAGCTCAACCTTCAGCATTATGTAGCATTCTATACAAGGAGATTCAACATGATCCACTAAGCACAAAGAATGAGAAGGTTTTTTTCACAAGAGCACTTCAACTTGATTTTTGAGATAAAGAAGAAAGAAACTTCGATAAGACTGCTATGATCTTCATCCTCTCATATCCACCATCTAAGGAAGAAGGACATTCATCTAACCATACATCCATAACAACCCATTCAACCTTTACTAACCCAAGGAGATCCTATCCTATCTCCTTCCATTCTTTTATATCTCCTATATTCTTGCTTCCTATCCTTCTCCATCTATTTCTTCCTTTCTTATCCTATCTTTCCATCCCATAACCAATTTCCTCATGATTTCCCTCCTCCAAAGTAGCCACTTTCATCAAAACAAATTCTACACCCTGCTTGTTTCCACTCTCCTTCATTTCCCCCCTTTTCTCTTACATCCCAACTACTCCTTAATTCCTTCTCCTCATGATCCTTTCCATCCAATCCCTTAGTCTTTCACCTTGGAACTCTATAAATAGAGGTAAAGGAATAGGATAATGAATCTCTTACTTTCTCTAGAATACACACTCAAACACAAGAGAAAGAGAGAGAGAACACTCTAACCATCTCTCCCTAGAGCCGTACATCCAGATCTTCAAGAGAAGAGGTAAGAGTCCAACCCTAACCCTTGAGCCATCCATTCTTCCTTTTCTTTAAGGTTTTGTGTGTAAGGTTGGAAAAAGAATATATACTTTTTGTTTTTTCTAGAGTTATCGAAATTTTATGAACACATGTAAGTGAAGAAAACCTAAATAATATAATTTTAGAAACTTTTAATTTTAATGTATGTTGGATTTTTAATTCCTAGGCTAGATTTCACTTCTAGCACTGTATTTAATTTCTATGATTTTTAGCATTTTAGGTAATTAATTTGGCCAATTAAATCATTTCACTAGGTTGATGTAAATTTTCATTTAAATTATGTTAACTACAGTATCTATGGCTTGGCCCCTACTTGCCTTGTCTATGCTATAGTGGACCCATGTGCTTGTGGTTATTTTCAAAACACATCAAGTTTTTGACACCATTGTTGGGGACTCATAATAGATTTTTAGTTAAAATCTAGGTTAATTACAGCATTGGTCGTAGATTATAAGGACACATTTATTTTAGTGGCATATTCAGCATTATATCCACTTATTCTTGTGATTTTTGGTTACCCACTTTTATTTTTATTTTTATATGTTTTTGGAAATTAGGATAGTTTAAAAAAATTTATTTTGAGCGAATTGTAGTGAGCACATGAATGTATTTTGTTTAATAGTAATTTATTCAAAAAGGGGTTGTTATAATAGAGGTCAAGGGTGGTCCCTTCTAACTCGAAAGAGGAGTTGACATACCCATCCTTGGAGAGACTTTATCTAGGATCCCATTGTAAGCTTTTCTAATCTCTTACAGTTCCTAGATTATAAATCACTTGATAATTAGTTTTGCATTGTGGTTTAGTAAATATCATATGCCTTGCACTCATAAATTAAATATTGCATATTAAACATGACTTTGCATTAGATACATCTCTTAACAGAGGATAGCCTAAGCTCGCCTATAACCCACGGACAATGGCTGTTAGTGTTTTAGTGTCCCATCTGTTGAGGCTCAGATCCTTTGTTAAGTAGTAGATACATTAGTTTACTACTTTCTTGCATTTTGGGGGAACATTTAATGCTTTAAGTGATTATGTGATTGATTGAGCTACCATGCTGTGTGGAAATTGATTAAAGGGTGCTCACCCCTATAAGATCATGACCTCTTGGCCCACCTAGGTTAATCATCACCTAATGTAACCTTGGCCTCACACAATTAATTTAAAATCAATTTAAAAGAGACCATAGTAGCTTATGAGCTAATAGGATCATCTTGGAAGGATACAACCTATTGCCACTTTGGTGGCTTCTACTTGATCAGCTATGTTGATATTTAAACAACTAGCTCTACCAACACATTTTATGACTCTGATCAATTATAACTGACTGAGGAGGGTGTGAAGTGGTTGATCAAGGTAGGATCTAACTAGCTAGTAGTAGGACAAGTCTAAAAGAGAGGAGTTTCCTAGTTAGTAATAACCTAAAAAAGTTACTCCCCTAAAGAAAATAAAGAAAAATCAAATCTTTCAACTTGTTTGCTTTAGGGTTAAAATTATTGTGTGTGCTTTGATTGCATATCATTTTCATATAAGTTGAATCATTTAGCTTAGGTTTCCTTAATTTCTTTAGGAAAAAAAAAAAAGATAGGAAGAATTTCGTTGTATGCAATTGACTTGTTGTCATTGTATATAAATTTGAGTCTGCTACACCATCTTTTTGGTGTACACATGGTCATGGATCATTGAACCAAGGTCTAGTACAATTAAATCTTAAGATTGAATGGATTGGAAGGTGAGGGTTAAGAAATTAAATAGATTTAGTTAACCCTCCAATAGACATGGCAAAGGAAGTAACTCTACGTCAAACCTTTGAGGGACTATTCTATTCAGATCCAATTTAATGTTCCTTCATGTACTGTATTACCTGCAACTGGGGTAGATCATTTTGAGTTAAAACTGAGTGTGATCTAACTTCTACCAATATTATATGGTCTAGGTAAGGAGGACCCATTACATGATGTCAAGGAATTTTTTACATCTATGCAATTATCAAGTACCACAACCTCTCCAATGATTCAATTCATCTATTGCTATTCCCCTTCTCTTTAAAATATAAAGCAAAGGCATGGATCAATTCTCTAGAAGTAGGTTCTATCACTACTTGGGATCAAAACTATCCATGAAGTTCCTAAATAAGTTCTTCCTACTCCACAAAATTAATGCCCTTTGGAGAGAAATCATCAACTTCTAGTAGACAGATAGTAAACACTTCTATGAATGCTAGGAGAGATGGAAGGACTTGTTATTGATGTGTCCACATCATGGTTTTGAGAAGTGGTAGCAGATACAATACTTCTATGAAGGTCTGACCACACAGAACCAATGTATGATTGATGCCACAAGTGGTGTGGTCTTCATGACTAACAGTGATGTAGAGGCCCGAAATTTCTTTGAGATTTTATCTGAGAATTCCCATCAACAAGATTATTGTCCTAGAATGAAAAGAAATTCCTAACCATAGATGAAAGGCAGTTTGTATGAAATAGGGATCAAAAGGAATTCCTACCTTTAAAAGACAGGTGGTTTGTTTGAAATAGTGGTCACACCAGGTTTGTATAGTAAAATAGACATGATGATCCACAAAGTTGACAAGACAGATACTTTGTCACATCTATTAGATGCATTTATGACTAATGGATCATCTATGCAACCTCAGTATGAGGTTTGTTCTATATATTTCAGTCATCACATTCCACTACATCTTATCCATCAGGCTCTGTTTTTCTTGAATATCTCCCAGAGCAAGTGAATGTAATTAATGCATTAAAAAATTCTAACAAGAATAATCCTTATTCTAAGACCTACAATCCAAGATGGGCTAGGCATACAAATTTTTCATAGTCTAAGAATAATACCGAAGGGGGTCCACTTAGGATCCCCCATCCTCAATGCTTTCCTCATGCTCCAGTGTCACATGTTACAATTGCTGAATAGTTTCAGCAACAAACATGGAAAGCGTCAATTGAGGAAACCCAAAATTTGTTCATGAAGAGTTTGCTATAGTTATAGAATGATGCTAAACAAACTCTACATGCCAGCTCATAGTCCATTGCAAAGTTGGAATACTAGATGGGTTAGTTGTCTGCCACCTTAAGTGAAAGGGAGAAAGGAAAATTCCCCATTCAGCCATTATTGAACCTTAAGAGTCAATATGAGATTGGTAACAAGGCTAAGGACCAAAACTATCAAGAACTAGCCAAATCAATCACTACCATTAGGAGAGGAAAGCAAATAGATAACAAGGTAGAACTGATTGAGGATTCCTTAGTAGTTGAGGATAAAGAAAAGCTTACACAGGCTAAAAAGGGCAAAGTCTCCCTTCTTCTTACCCTCTTCAAAATGCATCATATGTTACTAAAGCTCCCTTTCCTTAATGTTTAAACATGGAAAAGAAGGAAGGTAATTTCCACAAAATATTGGATTTTTTAAGCAAGTCAAAATTAGCATCCCATTATTAAATACCACTAAGGAAATCCGTTCATATGCCAAGTTTTTAAAGGATCTTTGCACATAGAAGCGAAGGCTGAATGTGCAAGAAAAAAAGCCTTTCGTACAAAGCATGGTAGCTCTATAATCTAGCATAACACCTCTCCCAAGTATAGAGAACCAGGATGCCCACAATATCATATGTGATTGGGAGCACACTATTTATAGGGCACTACTTAACATAGGGGCTAGTGTGAAACTATTGCCTTACATGGTTTATGTGCAACTAGGGCTAGGAGAGATGAAACCTACCACCGCCACATTGTAATTAGCAAATAGATTAGTGAAACTTCATGGTGGGGTGGTAGAAGATGTCTTGGTATAGGTTGAAAATTTTCTATTCCCTATGGACATTTTAGTTGTAAACATCCAACCTGTAGCCCATCCTAGTAGTTAGATACAGTAATTTTGGGATGACCATTCTTAGCCTCATCTAATGCAATTATAAATTGTAGGAATGGCATCATGAAGTTTTCCTTTGGCAATATGAAGATTAAGTTGAACATCTTTAATGCCTGACAACATATAGATGTTGTAGATATGTATGGAGTCAACATGATTATGAGTCTAGTCCATAATACTTTCCTTACATCCACTTACTCTAATCCATTAATAACTCCTTTATCCTATTTTAGTGAGGATTTTCACATAGATGAATACATCAATGAAGTACATTCACTATTAGATACTATGCCAATTTAGACACTTTTAGATGGAAAGCTGAAGTGGAACCTTTAATACTTCCAGGTACTAGTAGTGTACATCTACTATAATAGCCCCTACTCTTGACCTAAAACCATTGCTTGACAACTTGAAATATGCATTTCTAGGTCCATCTGGGACCCTACCTATAATAATTGCTTTTAACTTGGACAAAGATTAGGACGGTAAGCTACTTAATGCTCTTAGGGAACATAATACAGCTATAGGATGGTGGATATTAGACCTTAAGGGAATTAGTCCCACCATTTGCATGCATAGAATTCACTTGGAAGATAATGCTAAACCATCTAGGGAGATGCAAAGGTGACTAAATCCTGAAATGAAAGAAGTAGTCAGAGCAGAGGTACTTAAACTGCTCAATATTTGAATAATTTATCCCATTTTAGATAGTTCTTGGGTTAGCCTAGTTCAGGTTGTACTTAATAAATCAAGTGTCATTGTAGTAAAAAATGAGGATAATAAGCTAGTACCCACCCGCATGACCATTGGGTGGAGAGTTTGTATTGATTACACGAAATTGAACTCAGTCATGAAGAAAGACCACTTTCCTCTATCTCTTATTGATCAAATTCTAGAAAGGTTGGTTGGACATGAATGCTATTGTTTTCTAGATACATATTCTAGGTATAGCCAAATTTGAATAGCACCATAGGATCAAGGGAAGACTACTTGCACTTGTCTTGTTGGAACTTTTGCCTACAGATGCATGCCTTTTGGGCTATGTAAAGCACCTATGACTTTTCAAAAGTGTATGATGAGCATCTTTTCAGATTTGGTTGAAAAGTTCTTGGAGGTGTTTATGGTTGACTTTTTATTATTTGGGTCATCTTTAGAAGAATGCTTAACTCACCCAAACTTGGTAGTAGGAAGGTGTCAAAAGGAATTCTTGTACTGAATTGGGGAAAATGCCATTTTATGGTAAAAAGGAAAACATAGAGGTTGATAGAACCAAAGTGGATCTTATTTCTAATCTTCTCCCTCCTAGGATGATGAAGGACATTCACTCACTTTTAGACCATGCTGGATTTTATAGAAGATTCATCAAATATTTCAGCAAGATTTCTAGGCCCCAATGTAATTTATTTGTTAAGGAGACCAATTGTGACTTTGATGAGAACAAGGATGAACTCACTTCTACACCTATCATTCGAACATCGGATTGGAGTGAACCATTATAAGATAATTTGTGGTGCTTTAGACTATGCAATTGGCTATATTGGGGTAGCATATTGATAAACTCCCCCTTGTGATATACTATGCTAGTAAGACCCTTGGTGCTTGATGATTCCCAACTCAATTATTCTACTATGGAGGAAAGAGTTATTAGCTGTCATATTTCCTTGTATAAATTTAGATCTTATTTTCTAGGATCTAATGTCATCATGTATTTGGACAATGCAACATTAAAGTACTTTCATTTTGAGAAGGATGCTAAATGAGACTGATCCGATGGATTTTATTGCTATAAGAATTTGACATAGAAATTCATGATAAGAAAAGTTCCAAAACTATGGTTGCAGATCGTCTATCTAGGTTGATTGTAGAGTCTAATAGTGACTCAGTGCCTATAACATAATCATTTCTTGATGAACAAGTATGCAAATTTCCTAGCTACCTAGGTACGCTAATATTGTCAATTATCTTGCTACAGGTCAAATGCTTAATCATTGTCAAAACAAGATAATCTAGGTTCCTAAAGCACTTTTTCTAGGACGATTTGATGTTTGAAGTGCATATTAATAGTGGAATTTTTGGATGTTTGGAGTATGGATTTTATAGTCCTATTCCCTAATTCAACTAGGTATTTATACGTTCTTGGGGAGTGGACTATGTGTCTACGTGGGTAGAGGCTATATAGTGTAAAAAAAAAGAAAAGAAGACCACAAGTGGTAGTCAAATTTTTAAAAGAAATATTCTTGGACATTTTGGCACTCCACGCACTATTGTTGGCGATAGTAGAAAACATGTTTTGGCACTCGACATGATAGACATATCTTGAGAAAATCATTCACACGAGGTCAAAAGGTCCTTCTATACAATTATAGATTGCATCTATTTCCAAGAAAGTAAAATCTCATTGGACTAGCCCTTTCATTTTTCACACTATTTATCCACATGTGGTAGTTGAGATTGAGAAAGATGGGGTCATATCAAAAAATTAATGGTCAAAGAATAAAACCTTTCATAGAGCTTAAGAACTCTAAAGAGGAGGAGATAATTCTTCTTGAAAATACTATCTATCAAAATTGAGTCCACAACAGGTCTACTGTACATTAGTGTAGGATTAGATCTTGCATTTGTATGAGCATGCGTAATATATTATTTTTCATTCACTTGTTCATATTAACAAGATTAGGCACCATCACTGAAGTGCAAGGTGAAATTCTTTCTACCTTATCTCACAAGTTTATTATTTTCTTTTTCCATGGTTTGTAATTTTAAATATTGAGGACAATGTTTAATTTAAGTCTGGAATTGGGGTATTTTCAAAGTTGATCTATTTAAATTTTTTTTTTTAATCAATTTTTTAGTCTTTTTAGAGTTTTGTGGTAATTTAAAAAGAATCCAAGTTTTTTTTCAAAATTTTAAGTTTTTTGTGATGAGAATTCAATTTTTTTTAGATATTCATTGTTATCCTTTGGATTTTAGATCATTATTTTTCTCTTTTTCTAAAATTTCCCATGAAAATTGAATTGGAAATAACTATTGCCCAATAGGCATATATATATATATATATATATATAGTCAAAGTTGAAAAGTAAATATAACTTAGAGATCCTAAAGAAGATTAGTGGAGACTATTAGAGATATTCTTTAGACTAAATATAACTTTAGAGATATTCTTCCTTTTTGAGGGTTACAAAAAAGTTTAAAAATTTTCTTCAGCAAATGTAATTTCCTAGTTAATCTCATTATTCTTTGTCTTGGTCAACTATTGGGAAATCCCAAAAGACTATACCATAGGTCTCTTAAGTTTATGGTCAATTTTAAGTCATATAAAACCTAAAAAATGATAGAGGCCATCCTTATTTAACTTAGAGCCTTTAACCTTCCCTACGTTATTTTCCAATGGTTAACCCCCTGAGCCTTTATATTAAGTCTTTCCTTTGTTAGCCAAATAATCATTACTATAATATATCCATTATGTTGTTTCTTTGGATATATGTAGAGATGATAGAAGAACATCGTGAGAAAAAGTACGAAGAATACAATTCAAGAGATGAGCATCAAAGGGCTGAAAAGAGGAAAATTTTAGAAAAGGATATATATATATATATATATATATATATAGAAAGATTAGTCAAAAGAAAGAATGAAGAAAGAGATAGCTAATGAAAAGAAGAATGTCCACTCTCATGTGAAAAGAGGATTGTGAATATTTTGTTAGAAGAATATATATATATATATATATATATAGAAAGATTAGTCAAAAGAAAGAATGAAGAAAGAGATAGACAATGAAAAGAAGAATGTCCACTCTCATGTGAAAAGAGGATTGTGAATATTTTGTTAGAAGACCCTTACATATCCCTCAAAACAACTATTGTTTACCTATATACCATTCTTATGATAACCCTATCTCTAAGCTTATGTTTCGTCCTAGTAGAATTCCTAACTACTTTGTATACAATATCAATATTCACACACTCACATTCTAAGGCTTGATTAGCAGTGGAAGATCTTTAGCATAAGGGAAAATTTTTAAGTTGTTGTTCACTTCTGTTAATATGCTAAAGTTGGATATTCATTAAACATTGGATAGGAGAAAATTCTCTGAGATAAATGAAGGAACTTACATATTTGTTTTGAAAAAAATTTATGGGTATCATTTTGGAAACCTTTATAAGACTACTATTCCTCCACTAGGGGTAACCAAGGAGTTTAAAGGCATTCTACATGTGCTAAATGTAGATGATAGCGCTTGCAAAAGTGGTTAGGAATTTTTACATTTTTACATTTCTTCTTTCCTATTTTAATAGTTTTGCTTGAGTACTAGCAAAATGTAAGTCTGGGATATTTGATGTATAGAGAAATACTACACATAATACCTCTATATTGCAAGATTAGGATACAATTGTAAAAAAAGATATTTTTGACATTCCAAACATTAAAATATGGATAATATAGAGTTCGAGCATCAACATAGGCCTGCCTAGCAAATGTATGAAGTTCAGAAGTTCAAACTGCTAAATGTGTGTCATTATCTTTTCTATGACGACCTGGGTTTCTGAGCACATTTTATAATATATTTTTCAAAGACAAGGGCATCCCCTCAATAAAAAAATTTTGCAAAATAAAGCAGCGGAAATTCTTTTATTTTAAAACTTGTTTTGAAAACCCAAGTCACCACTTCATACATAACATAAGTACAATTTGTGTACAAAATAAAATTCCATTGAAGGAATATGATTTTATTAAACTTCCAAGATCCATCCACTGGTTCACAGTACACAACCCATTGTATCCTTACAATACTTGTCCAAATACACAATTCAAATTACAAAGTTCTAAATACAATACATGCTCTCTATACAATGTTTCAAGGGATATACCCTTATTACTTATTCTTCACTAGTTCTTCAAGTCTTGAGCTCCTAAGTCTCCTTCTCTGTATCTGAGATATTGTAAACATTCGAACATTTACAATATCTCAAAGAAGCTATGCTTGGTAGGGGATAAGAATGTAAGTTATTGACAGTAAAATCTCAATATTCAACTATCCCATAATTCATTCTATCATAAACACATTCACAGACCACTATTATTGATATGAACATCTCATTTCCTTATCATTTGTGTTCACCTTTATACATATTATATAAGAACAAATCTGTTAAAATTGTAAAAATAATCAATAATCATTTCCATACAAAACTGATCAACTCCTTTCATTATATGAGATTTGTATCTCAGCCAGTTACTATACTGGCATTTTCCCTTCTTGGGAAAAATATTGGTAATTTACAATTACCTGGCATTTCATCATGCCATCCCTTAAGGCATTTCACTATGCCAATTTCATATGCATCGTAATGCAAAATAATCAGGGACTACTATGCTTGCAGTCTGATCCGTACAGTGCACCCAGATAACTATTCAATAATCCACTTATACCATTCTCGGTGGAAATTACAATATCCATGTCCATATGGGAGGACCATGGCTATCACAGTGGTGGCCTTCCCATAATTGCCCCACCCCACTTTTAGCCTTTCTTAAGCTTAGTATTCAATATCATCAAGTTTCAGAGAGTGGGTGGCCAAACCCTCTTAACTCTCCTAGCATAGCATCCCCAGGCCTATGCCTATTTTAAACAAAACCACAAGCCTCCAAGCTTGTATGTAAATTAATACTTATACATATCAGACCATCTGTCTGTTTATCTAGGGCTGGAATATTTTCTACTTTCTTGTTCACTTAGGGTTGTTCTCAATTCTCAACTTAACCATTTAATACTTATTTTCCTCATCATTTGGTTAGATCATATTTCAATTTGAGGTATTTACCTTAATATATTGGTATCATACATGTCAATACTTCAAAACATAAGATCATGTATTAGACATGTATCTTCATGTAAAGGTATTCTTAATAATCCACCTACCTTAATAAGGTATTCTTACTCCTTGAAATCTGCCATAGTCTCGATCAACATATATCTGTTAAATCATATGTATAATGTCATTTTTCTAATCAATGGTACATACTACATGGTCTTTTGATCATCCTTATGTAGGATGATCTGAATCTTTCTTCCTTGAATATCATATATCCATGGGTTTAATATCATCTATACAAATACTATATATATCATACATAACAATCTAATTTACATTGATGTTTCTTTTTCCTTATTGTTTTTTATCATACAAGATCTCATCTTATTTGATCATCCTTATCTTACTTGATATTTTTATTAGGGTTAGATAATTTGCTATCTTTTTATGTTCTTATTATTATGCAACCGTTAGTGTCTTACTTGGTTGAAGATAATTTATTTCTTCATATTACTAGACAACTCCTCCTTATTTTAGGATGGCTAGTACTTACCAGTTAAAGTCTGCTCAAAAAGTGGTTAATACAACCCTCATGTAAGAAGGCGTTTAGACCTCTCTTACGTCAACTGGAGTGGTACTAGCTCAGCCTTTGACAAGGTTCCTATGAGCTCTTTACCTTAAGTCCCTTCTCTAATTGATTTTAATTAATTTCCATGGATATGCACAATGTCATCCATGGATGTTCATTATTTTCCTACTTTGGGCCAAGGAAATGATAAATCATTCCTTATATTGTCCTACTAACTATAGCCCTTATTAAGTCAAAATCATTCATTCATCTTAGTTGTCCATGAATCTCTATATTTCATTAGTTTATATTTTTGGTGATTTATGCTCCTTATATCTTAAAAACTACTTAACAATTGAATAAAATTTGACAATAAGTAAATCATCAACTTGAAAGCATAAATCAAATATAAGTTTAACAACTATATACTAACATTCTTCCTATGAATGTAACTTAAGCTAGTGAAATAAAACTAACATGATTCTAAGTTATGAAACACATCTTCTATCATAATGAAATCATGTTTAAATCCTAATTTACAATAACATGATCCTACGATAATCAAATCTACTAACAAATTACTCATTTAGGGCATATCATACTAAAATTTAAAGATTACACTATCATGCTTTCTAACTTACAACATAAATCACATTTACACTTTTATATCCAATAAAAGACAATTAAAATAATTATATTAATATTATTATAAACCTTTAAATATGATCCAACCATTAGATCTTAGGTATTTTCCTTTAGATCAAGGGTTTTAATTACCTTTAAGGCTTCTAATCCATTAAGATCCAAAAATCATATCCACTTGATTTTGTCACATTTCATCCATGATGTAACTAGATTCCATCATAATATCATCCATTTAATCCATCCCAAGGATCTAATCATACTTGATCTCATTGATCAAGTGGGTCCCTTTGTATTTTTAGGGTTTTTCTACCAGAAAGGGTAGATCCCCTAATTTATCATAGATCTGTCCAAATTAACCATAGATATTACTTTATTACAGTATTATATCATCATTAAAATAAATTTTCAAGATCTGATCACCTCAGATCTTGAAGATCTTAGAAATTGGACACTTATTTCCAAAATATAGAATAATTCAGGAATAATTTTTAGATATATTATGACTTCATTAAAAATTAGACATTACAAGCTTTCCATAGCTTCTTTCCGATCTAAATTTGGAGTTCATATGACTCCACAATCATAAATTGAAGTTTACAGCCGTTCCTAGGGTCCAGATTTGATCTGGGCCCAGCAGAACTAATCTCTCTCAATTGAGGATCCAAACCTTGTTAGATTTTCTTGAAAATTGTACCCTCTAGGTTTTTGACCCTTATGGATCGATTGGAAAGCTCAAAATTTCCATCTGAGCTCTCTATCACCATGAATTGAAGGCTCTGGTATTTACTTTATTTTTACAATTTTTCATTCAAATTAAATTACAGAAAAATAAAAATTACACTAAACCATAATAAATATGTATAGGAAGTAGTTCCACATACCTGATTGGAGAAAAAGTATATATTTGATGCCCAATTTGAGAGAATTACCGGTTGATGATAATCTAGCCCGATTATCCCCGTTTTTGTGATTTTCTATTGTTGGAACCGTTGGATCTTGAAATTGATTTGGGGTTTTTATATATACTGTAGTGTAGGATGTTATGGACGGTGAAATTTATCAGATTCTTCCAGGAACGGAGTGCCTCATTGAATTTAGGTCTCTTATTCCACTTAAAAAAAGGAGAGAGAAATAAGAAAAATAGAGATTGGGGAGGGATGAATGAGAATTTGGAGTTGAAACTACAGGGAAGATTTGGAAATTTTGCAGTTAAGGTTGTAAAAAATTTTGGAAATTTTTGGGACATATTTATAGCCAAATTTGAATTTTTTATCATTTCTTTTTATAAGATATTTTATTACTTTAGAATTTTTTATTACAAGTGCATTCTCCATTCTCCACTACTAGCAATAATGCACTGAGCAATTATTGTTGCTTCTAGAACGTTGGCCCACTTTGTGGGCCCCACTTTTATGTAAAAAGACGTTTTTGCCCTTTGAACTCTAAAATTGGAGAATAATAGGCAATATTTGTCCAAACTCGGAATCGAGCGTACTTAGTGGCGTTGGAATTGTATTTCTAACTAGTTCATGAATATTGAGGTCTTATTTCTTGGATATGGAATATGGATAAAATTACCATTTTACCCCCAAATGGAGAAAATTAAGGAATTTTCATTTTAACTCAGAATTGAACATACTTAATGTTGTTTCGATTAGTTTTCCATGTACATCCATAATTTCTATGTTTTAATTTATGATATAATCTCCATAAAAAGAGAATTTTCAATAACCTAATATTCCAGCCTAGAATTTCTAAAAATTCAAACTTTATTAATTTGCCTTAATAAGTTTCAAAAATTTGGGGCATTACAATCTTGCCCCCTTACAATAATTTTGTCCTCGAAATTTGCATATCAACTCACTTAGGAGTTTTCACAATTCTTTCATAGCCTTACACATGTGGCCTTGCCACTTAAGGAAATCCTCTTTCCTTTTATTCCTTTTTCAAACTACCTTCTTCTCAAAGGTATAAATCATATGATTGATTGCTATTAAAATGCTCACACCTGTCTAACCTTACTTATGCATCATTCAATTAAGCTGAGTTTTGCTAGACTTTCCCAAAAGGATTAATAACTCTTAATCTGAGTTATCCTTTGGTTTCAAACCTTCTACTTGGCTAAATTTCTACTCCTTACTTTCATCAATCTTTCCATATTTGAAAATTTTCCATTCTATCTTCTATTGCTCATTCTCATCCTATTTCAACATATAAAGTTTTGACATAACTTTCTTACTATGTATAGTCCTTACACTAATAACATAGTGATTGGATTATATAACTTCCACTATTGTTCTTTTTAACAATCTTCTAATCTTTGGAAGTAATTATCTCTTTCCTTGTTCTTCCATTATTTGAAAGTGATTGCTTCATTTCTATCCTACAATTCATACTTCTTTACTATTTCCTTTTATTGAGAAATTTCTTTTCAAATTCTATCATTGAAGAGTGGTAACCTTGTGATGAATTTTTTTTTCTTCTCATTCTCATCACATCCATTGTTTTTGTAACACTCTTTGAGTGTCATTTTACTCTGCATATACATTCCTGATCCTCTTTTGTTATCCCTTTCTCGTATTCAGAACCTTCTTACCATCCATGATAATATTTATCTCTTTTCCTTTCACACATCTATTTATATGTCATGGGCTTCAAAATTTCTAGGTTATGCATTTCCTCATGCTTCTTTCAGGCATATCTCATAACCATTATCATATCATACTAACTCTTTATTTGCAATATTCTTGATAATTCTAATTAAAAGAGTTCTTATTGATTTTGAATTCATCCCTTCTCAAGTCTTTACAAACTCGATAATTTATCATTAACTCATTTAGGATTTATGTAATCCATTGCAAGATTGTACTAAATGTCCTTATGTTATAAAATCAGTAAGAGATATATTTCTCTAATTGTCATTGTCATTTCATATATTCATCTAAGCATCTAACATATATCCCATGAATGCTCTTGATTTCTGGAAGTCTATTAAAATTTATATAACCTTAAAACTTGATTTCTTCAATCAAAATGTACACTTACAACACATTTATTCCATGAATTCTTTTGGTCTCCATACATCCATTTCCATATACCATTATTACTTCATCTAATATATTTCATTCTCCTCAACTTTATGAACATCATTTATCCAACTCATATAACTTAAAATTTGTTTTGATTCTATACTTTGATGTTGCATTTCCAATTCTCAAATAATAATAATAAATTTTGAAAATGCTCATCCTTATAGAGAAAAGGGATACTTAATTTCCTCAACATCATTTATGTTCAATGCATCCTTATGGAGAACAAGGGTATTAAATTTCCTTAATAAACTCTTTTATGTTCAATGCATCCTTACATTGATCTTTCCATTTTCTTTTCCTAAAGAAAGTCATTACTTTCATACTGTAAATTTCTATAATCACTCCTTAATCCTTAACATTTGTTCTTTCAGCTCATTCAAATAATTTGATGTTCTTTTCCTCAACTATTATAGATATTTTCTCATTCAATCTCATGTAAGATTGAAAATCTCAAAATATCTTAATGTTCTAACCACTTCTTTCTCCAAAAATTTGGATTTATGACTTATTCATAGTCATCTTATTTTTCCAAACTTTACACTTAGGTTTAGATATCACTATTTGTTTATAGGTCTTCATTTCTCATGTTTTATCTCAACCTTCCTCCAAAAATATATTTTCCTCACTATATTCCTTAAATCTTTCAATATCACCACTCTGTCATGTAAGTGGAATTAATATCTCTATTCATATTTAGTTCTTCATTTTCCTTGATCAATAAATGTACTCCTCTTCATGATAATCCATAACTATATTTTTCCAATTCATCATATCAATATTTCTCTCTTATTTTCTAGAATTGTTTCACCCTCAGTTGTACTTCTCTTTACTATAATCCCAAAATTATTTTCAATATCCCCAAGTTATCATATCAATATTTCTCTAATCCTTGAAAATCCTTCTATGCTAATTTCCACAATTAATTTATCATACCAATTTCATTTCTATCTTAGGAATTTCATTTTTGTTGTTCCATCAATAGGGCTATAATTTCTTTGTTAACCATACATCCTAATGGTTTAATTGTCTTTCTTAATAAGTTTGGGATCATATTTTTGTCCCTTTTAACATATCAAACTCTCTTCTCCCATTCTTACTAAGTTTGGAGTGAAATTACTTACTTATCTCCTTATTCATCTTTACTTAAAACTATCCTCATTTACAAAATTTTGAATTATCTCACTTATCTCTTCAATTTCCTTTCAAGCAATATCATCTCTATTTTGATGATTAATTTCATTTAACTAATTGTCATAATACCATATATGTAGCAATTATAACTCTTACACTTATATTTATTCAGATATTTATTATAAATTTTTATTTTTCCAATAATTCTGAAGTTTCCTCTTTAGCTCTTATTTCTCATAAATCTCCATTTCACCTTTTCTATAACATTTTCCAATTTATCACTTCTTTCTCTTTATCTCCATTCCTTCACTTAGTAATGGTCATATATATACTAGTATTGGTGCACTTTGTTCATACATATGTATGTTTTACTCAGAATTTTAGGTTAGACCTGAACATCATACCTTACATCCATTGTAATGTTTTCCTTATTGATTTTTATATCTTACTATTCCCTATATTGGAATTCTTACTTGCTAAGTAGTATTTCTAATCCTTTCATCCAATAATATCTACTTGTACTATACTATTCATTCATAATAACTCTTTTTATACTCATTCTTAACTAATGAGTTTAACTCTTTCTATACTCATCTTTTACTAATGAGTCAACTCTTTCTTTACGAATGAGTCAACTCTTTCCATATTCCTCAACTAATGAGTTTAACTCTTTCCTCACTAATGAGTCAACTCTTTACATACTCTTCAACAATTGAGGCTACTCTTTCAAGACTTATCCCTCACTAATGAGTCAACTCCTTCTATACTTATCTCTTACCTAAAAAGTTTATCACATAACTCCTTCTCATCAACTAATAACTTATCTCTTATTCACTCACTAATCCTCATCCTTTAATTGGATATTCATCTTCATATTGGACAGGATGGTACTGTACTGTGACTAGATGAATAGCTTTGATACCAACTGTGACAACTCAGGTTTCTGAAACACATTTTATAATATATTTTTCAAAGGCAAGGGCGTCCCCTCAGTAAAAAAAAAATTCAAAACAAAGCAGCGGAAATTCTTTTATTTTAAAACTTGTTTTGAAAACCCAAGTCACCACTTCATACATAACATAAGTACAATTTGTGTACAAAATAAAATTCCATTGAAGGAATATGATTTTATTAAACTTCCAAGATCCATCCACTAGTTCACAGTACACAACCCATTGTATCCTTACAATACTTGTCCAAATACACAATTCAAATTACAAAGTTCTAAATACAATACATGCTCTCTATACAATGTTTCAAGGGATATACCCTTATTACTTATTCTTCACTAGTTCTTCAAGTCTTGAGCTCCTAAGTCTCCTTCTCTTGGTTTTAGATAACCTTAAAAGTAACATACAATTTTAAGAGATTTTTAATCCCAATTTCATTTCCAATTTGGCTAATATTTCATTTTCAAATGTCAATGCACTCAAATTCCAAAAAGAGGATCTCAAATGACACTAAAAAATGTATCCCATGCCTTAATCACACTATTTATGATCTAGGCTGTCTATAACATAAGATTGTGTGTAACAAAGTACTTGCAATACATGATCATGTGTTGTTAGGGCAATGAAACACATTATCACATGTTCTAAGGTCAAGACTGTAATAACCCCAATTTTTGTAAATTGATTAAGAAAGTCAATAAAGTTTGAATTTTCAGAAATTCCAAGCTAGAATATTAGGATATTGGAAATTCTCTTTTTTTTTTAGAGATTAAACCATGATTTAAAACTTATAAATTATGAATGTACTTGAAATACCTATTGAAAGGACACTAAGTACGTTCAATTCCAAGTTAAAATGAAAAATCTCTAATTTTCTCTATTTTTATGAATAAAAAGGTAAAATGGTAATTTTACCCATAACTAAGATCTATGACTTCAATATTTAGAATTTACTTAAAAATACAATTCCAACGCCACTAATTTTTCTCAATTTCAAGTACGGGGGAATAAAATAGATTTTTCTCCATAAAAGGGCAAAATGGTCTTTTCACACCCCTGTGGGGCCAACAAACGAATCCATCAACCAGAAAACATGTAATGAGTGGTTAAACCACTACCATCTGATAGTGGAGAAGGAGGTGGTAGTGGATGATCCAATGTTAATTTAATATTCAAAAGAATTAAAATATAATTATTAGAAGTAATTATGAAAAATGCAAAACACCTATAAATACCCCCCCGAAAATCCTCCAAAAATGTTCATAAAATTTACCATGAAATTATCTTGCTACCCCTACAAAACTAGATCTAGTTTTATTCCCAAATTTCCAAAACTCCCAAAAATCTTTTTTCTTTCATTTTCTCTCTCCTCTCTCTAATTGGAACAAGAGACTTAAATTCAATTAGGTACTCTGTTCCAAATCAAATCTCACAAATCTTATCATTCAAAATGTCCTAGATTGCCATATCAACAAAACTACAAAACAAATTTTAAGATCCAACAGTTCAAACAACAAAAAATCACAAGACAATCGGTTCTTGGGCGATCTTATCATGAAGTGGGTATTCTTTTAAAATGGACTACAAGACCAATGTTTTTCTCCCATCAGGTAGATGGAAAGTCTTTCCACACTTATTGGATGTTAGTTTATATAATTTTTATTTTTCTAAAATTAGTTTTAGGTTAAAAATAATAAAAACCAAGTAAGGATAAGAACCCTTCAATTCTAGATGATGGAGGGCTCAAATGGAAAATCTGAGCCATCCAATCTATTTAGAAGGGTTCAAAACCCCTAGGTTAGAATTTTTAAGAAATTTTATTAAGCTTGGAGCTATTAATTCAAGAGGATTTGATTCAATGGTCCAAAACAAACTATCCAATCTCCTTTAAGAGATCAGTCTCCTAGGATGCTGAACTAAAATGCACCTTGCGGGAGCGTCTTTGCGCACGCGCTCTGCGTGTGACGCCGTCCCAACAGAACGACCGCGTGGCAGTGCCGCTCCCAAGATGGCGTTATGGTGTGCGTCTCGGTGGTAGGAGTGCAGTGACCATTCTGCCTGACTGGCTTGTTCCCCTTGACTGATCATAGTCGTCTGTTCAGTTGGTCCCAGATCAAATTTAGACCCTTAGAATGACTATGAACTTCAGTCCTTAATTGTGGTGTCATCTGAACTCCAAATCAAGATTGGAAAGAAGCTATGAAAAGGCTGTAACGTTTATTTTCTTCTAGAATAGTAAAATTTATAAAAATTCTCAAGAAACTTTCTATTTTAAGGAATTAAGATTCTAATTTTCATGATCTTCAAGATCTGAGATGATCAGATCTTGAGGATCTACTGCAATGATGATATAATGTTAAAATCTAGTAATATCCATGATTATTTTGATAGATCTAATATAAAATGAGCAATCTACCCTTTATGGTGGAAAAACCCTAAAATACAAAGGGACCCACTTGATCAATAGGATCAAGCATGATCAGACCCTTGGGATGGATTGATTGAATGGGATTATGATGGAATCCATTGAGATCATGGATTAAATATGACAAAAATAAAGCGATATGATCTTTGGACCTTAATGGAGTAAAAGCCCAAAAATAAATTAAAACCCTTGATTAAAAGGAAAATATCTAAGATCTAATGATTAGATCATAAGTAAAAGTTTCTAATAATCTTAATCTAATTAGTTTAATTGTCTTTTATTTGATAATAGAATTGTAAATGTGATTTATGTTGTAAATTAGAAAGCATGATAGTATAATTCTTAAATGTTAGCATGCTATGCTCTATATGTTATTAGATTATTACAATAGGTTGGTTGATTTAATTATCTTAGGGCCATGTTAGTTTAAATTTGAGATTCTAGCATGATTCCATTTGATTAATAGTACATTTCATGTATTTCATAACTTAGGATCATACTAGTTTAAGAATAGTTTTGTTTCATTAGGTTAAGTTACATTCATCGGAAGCATGTTAGTATAAATAGTTGTTAAATTTATAGTGGATTTATGCTCTAAAGTTTATGATTTATTTATTGTCAAATTTTATTAGTAGATTCAAATGTTAAGTAGTTGTTAAGATATATTGAGCATAAATCACCAAAAATGTAAACTAATGGAATATAGAGATTCATGGATAATTAAAATGGGTGAATGACTTTGACTTAATATTAGTAAGGGCTATAGTTAGTAGGACAATATAAAGATTATCAAATCCTTGGCCCAAAATAGAAGAAGAATAAACCCCATAAATGACATTTTAAATGTTCATAGATTTAATTGAAATCAATTGGAAAGAGTACATAGGGTTGAAATGCTCATAGGAACCTTATGAAAGGTTGAGCTAAAGTCACTCTAGGTAATGTTGAATATGGTGGCTAAAGGGGTTCTCTAATAGAGACTTGGTCTTCCCCTACCTTCTATTGACCTTTGTGAGGTCTAAACGCCTCCTTACATGATGATTGAAGTAACCACTTTGTGTTCAACCATTCAGTTAGCAAGCCTTCACCAATTGGAAATAAGAGGAGTAGTCTAAACTTAGGATGAAATTAGTTATCTTTAACCAATAAAACATTAACTGGTTGAATAATAATAATAAGAGCATAAATGGTTAGTAAATTATCTAACCCTAATAAAAATTGTAAGTAAGATAAGGATGATCAAACAAGATCTATGGGATCTTGAATGATCAAGAACAATAAAAATAAATAAATACTTCTTGATGATGATATATATATTGCTTGTAATTTAGAAGATCTTAGATCAAATAGAATAGAAGATCCGAACCCTTAATCAAATATGATTCAAGGAAGAGAACCAAGATCATCCTCCTTAGAGATGATCAAACAACTAAACTTAGATAAAAAAAGAACTAGATGATAGAAGATCTAAGCCCTTGATCTTTATCAACAAGTATAAATTGTTGATCAAAGGATCTATGAAGGATCAAAATCAAAGAAAGGAATACACAAAGACTTAGAATAGAAAATAATTAGATATGAAAGATTAGAAGATCATTTTAACCATCAAATCTATTAATCAATAGGATAGACACTATCTGAGGAAGATAGATCATGTTAGGACAAAAGATCCAGATCCTTTATATCAAAGGACAAGATTAAATAAAGAATATAGATAGGATAAAAAATATAGGATTATTCAGATTGTATAAATATTGATAGTATAGATTTCATACGTCAATCAAAATCATGGAAGATTTGAAGAGATGAATCACTACTTGAAGGTAGGAGGATTTTATGAATGCATCTACATGGGATACACATGTTGAATACATGATCTTATGTCTAGAATGTTGATAAGTGTAATGTTAATACTTGTATTAAATCCCCTAAAACCCTTATGATCCAACCAAATGCATATGAAATGGTTAGGTTAGAATTGAGGAATAGACTCTAAGTGAGTATGGAACTAGAAGATATTTCAACCCTAAGTAAATATACAAATTGTCTTATATGTATGAAACCTATTTTACATACAAGCATGGAGGCTTGTGGTTTTGTTTTAAATAAGCATACACCTGGGGATGCTATGCTAGGGGAGTTATGAGGGTTTGACCACCAGCTTCCCGAAATTTGATGATATGATGATACCTTACCCTATGAGAGGGTAAAAGTCAAGTGGAGCAATTATGGGAAGGCCACCACTGTGAAAGTCTTACCTCCCCATATGGGTAGTGACGCAATATTTTCCATTGTGGTATCAGTGGTGAATAGGGTAGTTATCCGAGCACGCTAGTACAGATCAGACTGCAGCATGGTAGTCCTTTGATTATTTTGCACTATGATGCATATGAGATACACATAGTGAAATGCTAGGTAATTATATATTACCAATATTTCCCCAAGAAGGGAAATTCCCAGTATAGGACTAGCTAAAATACTAATTTCTCATAGTGAAAGAATTGATCAGCTTAGTTGGGAATGTCATTTGACTACTTTCATAAATTTGATGGATTTATCCATGTACAGTATGTATGTATAAGGATGTACATATATGACAAAGTAAAGTGATTGATACATGAGTATATTTATGAATAATGGGATTATGAAGTATTAGAATTATACTGTTAAATTATTATGCTTCTTGAATCCCCTACCTAGCATAGCTTGCTGGGATATTGTAAATGTTCAAATGTTTACAATATCTCAGATATAGGGAAGGAGA
Organism: Warburgia ugandensis; assembly: GCA_035236585.1. Taxonomy (NCBI): domain Eukaryota; kingdom Viridiplantae; phylum Streptophyta; class Magnoliopsida; order Canellales; family Canellaceae; genus Warburgia; species Warburgia ugandensis. Next base: position 63,534,924 of record CP141130.1, read on the forward strand.
GTTAGGAGCTCAAGGCTGAAGAAGACTTTGGAGAATAATCATCAAGGTATACCCCTTGAAGAAATGTATTTAATTTTGTTTGAGAGTTTCATTATATGGTGAGCTTTGAGTTTTGGATTACGTAATTTGGACAAGTATTGTAATGGAATTAGGGTGTATTATGAACCACTGGATGAATTCTGGAATTTAATAAAAGTATATTCCTTCAATGGAATTTTATCTTGTACAAAAATTCTACTTATGTTATGTATGAAGTGATGACTTAGGTTTTTCAAAACAAGTTCTAAAGAAAAGAATTTTTGCTGCTTTGTTTTGTAAAATTTTTTTACTGCTAAGTGCCTTGCCTTTGAAAAATGTATTATAAAATGTGTTATAAAAACCCAGGTCATTACAAAAACACCCTTTTTCACAATCTTTTCACTTTGCTCTTATATCATCTAATATTTACTTGATCTAATGGGTACACTATATAAATAGAACCACATTCTTCAAGTCTTGAACATGTTTTTGAAATATTTTATAGCATGTGGTTCTATATAATAATTAGTCTAGGTTTAGGTAGGGAGATTTGTAAGTTTAAAGAGAGAATTTGAAGCTTTCTGTAGGTGATTCTCCTATTTTCTCTCTTACGTTTCTTTTTTACATTCTTCAGCTCATGCCACCTTCACCTTCTCTCCCTTTGTAGGAGTAATCTTCATACACGAGTGATCCCACTTGTCTCCTATTTTTAGGCATCCAATGGAGGTGCCGATTATCCACACGGAGTGAGATGCTAAGGATTCTCAAGCATGTTTGACTAATGGGACTACTATGTTCTTAGCTGTGAGATTATCTCCCATCAAGGAAAGAGGGGATGAAGGTTTCCCTTAAGCCTTTTCCTTCTAGGTTCATTTATTTCTGCTCCAGTTTTTGTTATTTATGTCACCCTTTCTTTTTGGGAAGATATCACTATACAAAAGAAGCCCTACTTCTCATATCTTTCCCAGCTACTAGTGAAGGTTCCCATTGTCTATGCAGAGTAAGATGTTAGGGGATTTAAGTCATTTTTTAAAATGAAAAATCTATCTGTAGCCTATAAAAGAAGAAGATTAGGTTCAAGGATAGGATTCCATGTATCCTATAGACATGGTGCCCTAGAACTCTTAATGACTTTCTTTCAGTGAAACTTGTCATCCAAGGATGAAGGCATCAGCTCTTGTGTATGCCCTTTATGATGCCCCATGAGTCTTCTTCTTCTTCTACTTTCTTTAACATTTTCTATGAATACACACTTCTATGAGTCTTTTTTGAAGAAGAATGTGCTAAATCAATTCAAACCGTACGTGATCGTAGCATGATGTATGTGATGGATCATTCCCAAAAGAAATATTTCAATTTGTAATTTTCAATATTTTAAGTTAAGGTTTGTGAAGGAAAATATTCTCCCATCAAAATTGGTGGTTTAGGAATAGTTTTTAGAAAGCAAACCATGAGAATCCTAGGATTGGAAGCCTTTGTCCATGAGGATCACTCTAACTTCATCCCCTTCTCTCTTTTCTTAAGCATCCTACCCTAAGAAGTCCCTTATTGTTAAAATGCATTTCTAGCTTTTACGGCCTTAATTTCATGTATCTTTGATTTCTAGTTTAGAATTTCAACTTTCCACGATTAGTTGCGTATTTATCTTTATGCTTCTAAAGGAGAAAAGAAAAAAGAAAGGAGTGTTTCCCTTTTGCAATCAATTCATGATTTTAAGTTCTTGGCATGGGGAATTTTTTATTTTTCCAAATCTTTAGTGTGATATGTAACAACCCTCAATTTTGAGTTCTTTTCCATGCATTTACATTACATTTTAATTAGAATTAGGAATTGAATCCATAGAAATGAATCCTTTGAGCACTCAAAATTTGAACTTGAAACTATCAAAAGTGGAATGTACACATCGAGATGATTCCAACAATAGTAATTTTATGCAAAAAGGATATTATGGTAGAAAAACCCCAAAATTTTACAAGTTTGAAAGGTGGTCATAATTGATAATCCCCACATTGTAACTTGACTTGATGCGGCAAAGCTGAGCTCGGCATGTGGGGTGGAGTCACTATGTGAAACTTGACTCCCAAGTAACACCCAGACCCTAAAACTAGATAGGGAGGAGATCCGACAAATTTAATTGCTCCCTCTCCAACCAGCCACCATCAATCATCTCTTACTAGCATAGTAACCCTTTTCGCACTAGTGTAGCTCAATCGCTGTCTGAGCTGGTAGGCCACATCGGAACCCTCATCTATCTATCTTTCTCTCTACGCCTATCTCTTTCTATCTTTAGCATGTCAAAAGACCCAGCACACTACCATATCTAGTTGGCCACGTTGGACTTTCTCTTCATTGTTCTCTCCCCTATTTGTTTCTCACTCTAGTGTAGCTAACTCGACATGATAGTGTAGACCGACCAATTACCCCACCTCTCCTCCCATCCTTTGTCTTCTTCACCTTGGATACAGTTTGGTGGATGCACCTACCAGAGTGGGCTGGTGTGTCAAAGCCCTCTTCACTTTTTGCCTATTCCTACATTTGGGCTCTAGGTGGTGATCGAGCCAAAACCACTAGCCACAACTGCCCTCCCACTCTCCTTCTCTATCCTGCTAAGTTGGCATGGGTGGGCCCCATTACCAGCACTTACCCCATTACCAGCACTCACAAGGCCTAACTCATCCACTAAGGGTAACTTAGGGTTTAAGGGGTTGTTGCATATGCTAAATGCAATCTTGAGTACCGATGAAAACATCAACCATTTGTGTTTTCATGATTTTTCACATGTTTTTCTCGGGACTAGCAAAATGCTACCTGGGGTTTGTGATAAGTGTTTCATTTTTCATAAAAAAAAGTATCCAATTAGTAGTCCATGTGTTGTAAATTATAGAATTATTCTAGGGTTTTTCCAAAAGTTCATAACACATGCATTTCTAATCTAATGATTCAAAAGTTTGATATTTTATAGGTTTAGAAAGTATGTGAACTATCATAAATTTCTAAGATTTAATAAGATTTTTTTTATCTTTTGTAGGTATTGAGATGATGATCCAACGGTTGAGATTGCTTAAGATGAGAATTGGGTATTAAGGTCAACTAAGAGAGCAAGGGCCAATTTTCAACATTTTCAAGCTTACATGGGTTAAGATTATTCTAAGGAAAGAAATTAAGTTCAAGAAAGCAATTGGAAGAATCAAAGGTGATTAGGAATGAGTCATGCAATTTCACCACCTTTGCATGGGAGTTGGAGCCATGTAAGCCACCTTAGTCACCTATGCCATGCAAGACTTGCGGCCAAGGGACTAAACCAATAAGCAAGCAATCACAAAATGAGCCAATAAGCCAAATAAGCCATGCCACATGGAGTCACATGATTGGAGGAGAAATTTGATCAATTATACCATGCTAAAAGTGTGATTTTAAAGAGGATATATAATTAGAAGGAAGATAGCATGCATAGATGGACTAATAGGAGAAAAGCCTTAACATTCCATTTTTTATTTTCTTTTATTATCTATCTCTCCACTTCCCAATTTGGGATTCCAAGCATGGAACCTATGGGCAGCTCCACAAAAAGTGGGTCCCCTCTTAAGGTTTCCCATGTTTCATCCATTCAACGACCTTCCACTTACCTTCCTAGATCTCTCCTTCCATCAACCTTCCTAGAGTTCTACCTATAGCTCCCATATTATCTTAATCAAATCTTATTTTCTTTCAAGGATAACTCATCTACAAATATCATCCATCACACCATCTCTAAAACAAAAGAAAAAAGAAAAGAAAAAGTCCCATGCCCCCCTTAGGGCTGGTCCTCCATGCATGGGTCTTCCCCTTCATGCTAAAGTTCTTCCACGCCCCCATCTTTCAAGAAGTTCACACCCCTTTCTTGTTGTTCTTCCTCTAGTATGTTGTACTTAATTTCTAGGTTGGTTTTCATTGCTTATTTCTTTCCTTATGTAGTTGCTTTGATTCATTGTTTCATGCATTCCTTTCCTTGCTTATTTGCTCTAGTTGTAAGCTTTAGATCCTTGTATTCAAGGGCCAAAAATCTCTTGTAGTGACATCCAAGAGATAAAAGCCCTTGGATAAAGTTATTTGTTTATTTAAATTCTTGAAGTCCATGCATTCTATTTCTTTCCCCCCCATCCTTTCATTCTCCTTTCATTAGGTACTTTGTAATTTCATGTCAAGAACAATGCGCTATTTACTTTCTAGGCTCTCAATGACTATGCACCTCTTTTTGCAAGAATTTCAATTCAATATAGCTTATGGTTTGCATGCACTTTTCCTTACTGGTTTCTAATGCTTAAAAGTCTTTGAATCTTGATTATCATGCCATGTTTTGTGCTTAGTTTCCATGCATCTTCCATTCAAGCTTTCATGCATACCATACCCATGTCTATTCATGCAAAAAATCCATCTTAATTCCACGCTTACATCTTTAATAATCATGCACAACTTTCATGTTCCATTCTTGCATTATAGTTTATTTAGAATGAAGAACACTTTACCTTATCCCATGGAATATTTTGTTCTTATTTCCTTAGTCTTGCATGTTTTATTTTTCTAGTTTTAGGGTTCTTTAGTTGTTGTCTAAGTTTAGTTGTATGTTAGGTTGGTTTTAAGTAGTGTTTAATTGTAGTTTTTATAAAAATCTATTTTTAGAAAGTTTCTAATTTTATTTTTAAGAAAGTATTATTTTTAGAAATTTTTATTTTTAGGAAGTTTGAATTTCATGCATGTTTAAGTTTCTTAGATTAAGTCATTCTAGTTTTACATTAGTTTCTTTTATTGAATGCATGTTAGTAGGGAAATTTCCAATTCCATTAAAGATCTTTATTTTTAGAAAGCTTCTTTTAGGTCAGTTTCTAATTCCAATAATGTTTCTATTTCCATGTTATTTACATTCCTAGTTTAGGTCAAATTCAATCTCTCTTTTGGATAAGATAAGTGGTTTAAGCAAGATTTAATCAACATACAAAATGGTGAGATTCCTTGTGGGATCAACCTCACTTGCATACAAATACTACATTGATTCATGTGCTTGTAAGTAATTTTAAAAGTTACACTAAGTTTTTGGCATTGTTGCTAGGGAATAGCAACAGATTTATGGTTGGAATTTAGTGTAGATTGTTTATCTCTAATCATAGATCTAGGTGGCATTAGATTAGGGATTTGCATTCATATTTGCATATTTTTCTAATTCTAAGAAATTGACATATTCTTTGTTTTGTGCAAGGGGAATTTGACAAAAGAAGTGGTGGTGATCCTATGGGCTAAAGCTTTATTAGTTTAGTTGGGATTTATCACTTTCACAAATTAGCGTTTTTGTTTTAATTTCTTAAGAGGATTTGTAGTAAGGCCCCACTGTAATTCTAAATTATTTATTTTAAATAGGTTGTAATAATATAGGCTAAGTGTGGGGTATGGTTGGCCCACAATTAAACTTCATAAAAAAACTCATTGTAAGCATATAACCCCCTCTTTATTTTTTCTACTGGAGTTGCATTTAGTGTAAATTGTATTTTGATTATGTTGCACCATATAGGTTGTTGTGTTGCATTTTAGAAGTTTTATATGCATTCCATTTTGATTTAGAGCATAGTATATAGATAGGCATTAGATTCCCTTTCCTTGTATTGTGTTGCACGTTTATTGCTTTTATGGTGGGTAGAACACATTAATAGTAAGGGACCTATAGGAAGCTTCGTAAGATAAAGACTGGATTTCAGCACTAGATCCTTGGCCCACTCAAGTAATCAAATCAATTTCTTGTTTGTTAATGATCCTAGTCCTTGAATTTTGCTTTAAAATTAAGTAGCAAGAGACTTATGGTATCAAGCTCATAAGACCTTTTCTGAAAGAGTTGATCTACTATCACTCTAGTGGCTTCTGACCATCATAGTTATATTGGGTGTACAAAATCTAAGTAATTTTTTCACACCTTTCATTGACATTTGCTATGGTCTAAACACCTCCTTACATAAGAATTGCATTAACCACTTTAGAGTAGAACCTAATTGGTAAGTAGTATTAGAGCTTGGATAAAGGGAAGAGCTATCTAGATTTAGGTCCAAAAGCTATCACCCTATAAATTAAAAAATATTATCAAACAGCTCATTAGTGAACCATTAAGGGATTGATTGTGCATCATTTAAACATAGGTTGCATCATTTAGTTAGGATTGCATTGTAGTGCATGGAAGGTCATTGATCTCAAAACATGAAATTAATACCATTTGATCCTGAGATTGATGTACCCATAGATAAGGGATGAGAAATCAAATTCCTAACCCCATGGAAAACCTACTAGTAGTGATTGAGCATAAGGCCATTAGAGACTTCAATGTGCTACTTCAATTAAATACTCCATCATGCATCACTTTACTACCCACAAATGCATGCATTTTGAGCTTAAACCTAGAGTTAGTCAATTATTCCCAACATATTACAGAGAGAGAGAGAGAGAGAGAGAGAGAGAGAGAGAGAGAGAGAGAGAGAGAGAGAGAGAGAGAGATGATTCATACATACATATTAACGAATTCCTTGATATTTGCACTACATTCAACTTCTAAAATGTCTCGGATAATTCTACCATACTTAGGTTGTTTCCCTTCTTGTTCAAAGATGAGGCCAAATAATGGTTGAATTGTTTAGAGGCCACTTCCATTGCCACATGGGACCAGTTGTATAAAATGTTTATGAACAAATTCTTCCACGTACATAAGACCAATTCCCTTCATAGGGAGATCATACACTTCCAACAAAGAGAAGATGAACAATATTCTAAGTGATGGGAAAGGTGGAATGAATTGCTACAAATGTGTCCCCATCAGGGCTTTGAAAATTGGTAGCAAGTTCAATACTTTTATGAGGTGTTGATACCTCAAAATAAATGAATGATAGATGTAGCAAGTGGCAGGGCCCTCATTATGGAAAATGAGATAGAGGCCTAGGAATTTTTCAAGATATTAGCTGAAAATTCCTAATAATAGGACTATTCAAATAGAAGAGACAGAAACTCCTAGCCTCCAAAGAGAGGGGACCTTTATCAAATTAGAGTGACCATAGATGTATCTTATAGGCTTCACTCTATGGAAAGACAAATGGGCATGTTTGAAAGTATGTAGTGGAGGATTGAAGTCTACATGGTTGGTAATGCATCCACAAAACCTTCACAAGAGGTTTATTCCATTTGTTCTAGCTCAACACACTTAACCTCATGTGGCAACGGGGTTTTTGAAATACATTTTCATTATTTATTTTCAAATGGTGGTCGACCAATTTTGCAAACATTTTGAAAACTTAAGTAGCGAAAATTTTTCTTTGAAATTCTTTTTAGAAAACTCGAATGCCACATTTCACTCACATATACATACATAATTTTATTTAGAACATATGTTTTCAAAGAAACTCATTTTATTAAAATTTCAGGATCGATCCAATGGTTCACATACACAGCGCCTTTATAACATCTTATGTCCAGATTACACAAATCAAAATACAATCTAATCCTTTCCACAATAGTACATAGTCTTGATTAACTGTATGGTCTTCATCTACCCATGTCATATCCCTCCATTCTTTTCTTTTTGTATCTGAGATATTGTAAACATTCAAACATTTACAATATCTTTAGCAAGTTCTGCTTGGTAGGGGATTTAAGAACATATGGAATCGTATAATTCAAAAGTATAGTATTCATAATCATCATATTCCATATGAATCACATAATTCAATTTCCATGAACCATGCCATATATGATCATTCTATCATATAATTTATCATGTAACATCTACTATGATAATTCCAAACCACTCACCACTGTATCGTATGTAACATCTAGACTTTTGTTGGGAAAATACTCCCTCGTTAGGGAAATATTGGCATCTCACTATGCCATACATCATAATGCAAAATACTTAAAGACTACCATGCTGTAGTCTGATCCGTACTAGCACTCGGATAACTGCCCTGTTCGCCACTGATACCTTGGTGGAAAATATTGTGCCACTGCCCATATGGGGAGACAGAACTTTCACAGTGGGGCCTTCCCATAATTGCCTAACTTTTAGCCTCTCTTTCGGCAAGATATCATAATATCATGAAATTTTAGGAAGCGGGTGGCCAAACCCTCATAACTTCCCTAGCATAGGATCCCCAGGCTTATGCCTGTTTAAAACAAAACCACAAGCCTCCATGCTTGTTTCTAAAATACTTCTTGTACATCTCAGATGATCTGTCTATTTATATTATCATCCTCGTATTCAATATCCTTATGCTAAGGATATAATTTCATTTCTAGATTTTGGGATCCTTATTTACAATGAATGATACCCATGTTCATATAAGTTTAGGGATTAATCATTTATTGTAAATGATCCCAATTTCCTTTAATATGGTATTCATATACCAAATGTTATTAAGTGTAAGGATACTCATTTGATGCAAATGATATCCATTATTATTATGTTCTTATCTAAGTTTAGGGTAATCATAAATGATACCCAGGTATTCCATCTAATTTCAATAGTTATTTCTATCTCATATACATGAATTATGGTTCAAATCTAACTAATCATATTATCATTCTTAAGCATTATAATGTCTATGTATAACAACAATTCCATAGACCATAGGTCTTGTATTCTTAAAATTACACCTACCTTCATGTAGTGATCCATCCCTTCAGATCTTCCATGATTGACATATGTAATCTGTAAATACATACATATTATCATTATCTGTACAATTTTGGATAATCTCCTATCTATATTCCTTATCTAATCTTGTCCTTTGATATAAAGGATCTAGATCTTTCTTGTGTTCCTATCATCCATATAATCTATCTTCCTCAGGTAGTATTTTATCCTATTGATCAATAGATCTAATGGTTAGAATGATGTTCTAACCTTTCATATCTAAGTATTTTCTATCTCTAAGTCTTTGTGGGTCCATCTCCTTGATTTTGATCTTTCATAGATCCTTTGATCAACAATCTATATTTATTGATAAAGATCAAGTGCCTAGATCTTCTATCATCTATTCTTCTTTGACCTAAGTTTAGTTATTTGATCATCCATAAGGAGGATGATCCTGGTTGTCTTCCTTGAATCATATTTGATCAAAGGTTTGGATCATCTAATCTAATGATCTAGATTTATCTACAACATACATATTAATAAACATGCATACTAAATACAATACATTGTTATAATTCCTATTGTTCTTGATCATTCAAGATCTTATGGATCTTGTTTGATCATCCATATCTTACTTACAATTTTTATTAAGATTAGATAATTTACTAACCTTTTATGCTCTTATTATTATTATTCAACCACTTAATGTTTTATTGGTTGAAGATAGCTTATTTCATACTAAGTCTAAATTGCTCCTCTTATTCCCAATTGACTAAGGCTTACTAGTTGAATGGCTGAACATAAAGTGGTTACCTCAATCCTCATGTAAAGAAGCGTTTAAACATCACAAACGTCAAGGGAAGGTAAGGGAAGAGAGAGGCTCTATTAGAAAACCCCCTTAACCACCATATTCAGCATTCACTAGAGTGACCTTAGCTCAACCTTCATAAGGTTCCTATGAGCATTTTAACCCTAAGTACTCTTTCTAATTGATTTTAATTAAGTCCATGAACATTTAAAATGTCACTCACGAGATTTATTATTCTCCTAGTTTGGGCCAAGAATTTGATAATCCTTATATTGTCCTACTAACTATAGCCTTCACCATCATTAAATCCATGTCATTCATTCCATGTAAATGTCCTTTAACTCTATTTTTCCTTTAATTATATTTTCAATATAATTTGCATAACATAAGCATTAAAGCATAAATAAATAATAAGTAAATCTAAAAATTAAATCTACTAAGCAATAAAAGAAATTTGCATTATCATTCAATAATTCAAATGAAAATTTAACATGCCGTAACGGTTCATCATGATCCAAAGGTCATATTTGATTTCTATTCATTTTTCATCCCATTTAGGGTTTAGATCTTGATCTTTCATTTTCCTTTATATCTAATACATTTTATTAATTTGATTATATCACTAGATCATTGATGCATCTCATCAAATGATTTGATCCTTCTTGATCCAACCGATCAAGAAGCTCTTAAGTCATTTTATCCAATTTAAAGGCATAGATCTTAATCTATCCCAAATTATTATCATCAAGTCCATCAATCCATATGATCTTAACTTTATATCATCATCCAAATATATCCACACTATCCAATCATTCTTGATCAAACTGATCAAGGAGATTACCATTCATTTTTATGGATTTTACTACTTTTAAGGGTCAAGATCTTAAGATTTGGAAAATAAATTACAACTATCCCTTTAATTATTGTAATTATACATTTCGATCATCATATAAATTATTTTGAAAGGTATAATCATGCTTGATTAATCAGATCAAGAAGATCCATGCTCATTTTTATGATTTTTCTTCTGTTAAGGCTAGATGTTTTAATTAAACATAGATCAGTCACTTCTAACCATTGATTCCATATTCCAGAATCACAATATCATTAATGGATCAAAATTATAAAGTCTGATCATTCCAAATTTCACTAATCATAGGAATTAGTAATACTTTTCCTTATTAACAGAATTTTACATGCATCAAAACATAAATTTTCTAAGTTCAATACCTTCTACAAGTAACAAGGAATTTATTACAACTTTTAGATATAAAATTAGAGCTAAATTGAGCTCTCAATTGAAAAAATAAGGTTTCAGTTCATCAAATGGATGGCTTAGATCTAATCTTGACATACCGGGTGCAGAGACGACTAGCAACCCTCGCTTGTTATCCCCTTTTACTAGTGATCTGAGAGGGGTGACTGACTATGGGCCAGACGATCCAATTTGGACAATTAGATCACCCTACCATGGATCACCATCCATCTCTCAACATCAAGGGCTGAGATCTCATCTCTTGGGGTTTCTGGGCCCCAGGAAATCATCCAAAGACTCAAACGTTTCATTTGACCTATCTAAGATGGGGATCTCAACCTTGTTGCCGAATCCATAATTCACGACAGATCAACAACCAGGGAGATCACCTGGAGGCCAAAAAACGTAAGGGAGGTGCTGGAATGGAAAGGAAATGAAGTGGGTGGCCTACCCGTGCTAGTCCGGTGAAGGGAAATTCATCAGAGAAGAAAAATACTAGGGAAAGAGAACCCAGTCGTCGGTGAAGTATACAGAGATAGATTCCTCCTTAGCCATTGTCAGAGATGGAGTGAGACCTTAGGGCTTTTGTAGATCTCCATGCATTGAAGAGATCCAATGGTCCATGATCATTTTTCACCTGCTAGATTGGCCTGATTAAACTGTAAAATCTATCAGAGACGGTACCCAGTACTGTGTTTGTCTTTCATTTTTAGTTTTTCGGCGATCCAAGAGGTGGATCATCATGGAAACTTAGGGCTTTTGTATATCAGCCATATTCGACCAAATCCAATGGTTGAGATTTGATTTTAACGGGTGGAAATCCATGGCTAATTGGATTAGGGTTTCCCAAGAGGAAACCCTGGTTCATCGAGGATGATGCATCCTTAGACACTCCCAATGTAGACACGAGATCGTCTGCCCGAGTCCGTCTGGGGACACACCCACAGAGACAGAGAGAAAGAAGAGAGAAATGGGGAAGATGGAGGGGGAATTTTGAGCTGGGATTTTGAGGCATTGTAGGGGACCTCGTGAAGAACATTAAGAAAATTTTTGGTAATTTTATGGGCTATTTATAGGGATATTTGGATTTTCCATGATTATATGTTATAATTATGTTTCATTTATTTTTATTATTAAATTGTCATTGTAACCACCTCCTTCAACACTAGCAGCTGGTAGTGGTTTCATTCATGATGGTAGTTTTCCAAACCATTAGCCCACCTTGTGGGCCCCACATAGTTGTGAAAAGACCATTTTTCCCTATTACTTCCAAAAATGGAGAAAAATAGGGTTTATTCCTATGAACTCAGAATTGAGCATACTTAGTGTTGTTTTGATCAGCTTCCTAAGTACATTCTAAATTTTGATGTCTTAGGTCTCGATTATAAGTAAAATTACTATTTTATCCTTTTATTTATAAAAATAGAGAACAATAAGGACTTTTTGTTCGGACTCAGAATTTGATGTACTTATAGTCATTCTGATCAGTTTTTCGAGTACATTACAAATATCCAAGTTTTAAGTATTGATTTTATTTTTATAAAAATGAATTTTTTTGGAACTCAAAGTTGCAGTTCCACTTTTAAATTTTCAACTTTTAATTTTTAATAATTCAATTATATTAATAAAAATAGGGGTTATTACAATCTTTCCCCCCTCATAATAATTTCATCCTCGAAATTTGCATATCAACTCACTCATGAGTTTTCATAACTTTACACATGTAGCCTTGCCAGTTAAGAAAATCTCTATTTCCTTTCATTCGTTTCTCATACTACCTTCTCCTTAAAGGTATAAATCACATGGTTGGTTCATCTATTGACATATAAAAATGTTCACACATGACTAACATTGCTAATGCATTATTCGCTTAAGCTAATTCTTGCTAGACTTTCCAAAAGGATTAATAACTCTTAATTGAGTTGTCCTTTTGTTTCAAAATCTTCTATTTCACTTGACTAGTATACTAAATTTCTACTCTTCATTTTCACCAATCTTTCAATACTTCATATTTTTCCATTCTAATTTCTATTGCTCATTCTCATTTCTCTTCAACATATACAAGTTTTGACATATCTTTTCTAATATGTATAGTCCTTAGACTATCAAAATGACATATTGATTGGATTCTACAATTTCAACCATTGTTCTTTGTAACAAAAATCATGAAAAATAGTTAATATCTCAAACATCAATATTCATACTCAGATATACTGAGTTGATAAATCATTCAGGCTTTTGTTGGGAAAATACTCCCTCATTAAGGCAGTATTGGCATCTCAGTATGCCATGCATCATAATGCAAAATACTCAAGGACTGCCATGTTGCAGTCTGATCCGTACAAGGTCACTCAGATAACTACCCTATTCACCATTAATACCACGGTGAAAAATTTTGTGTCACTACTCATATGGGAAGACAGGACTTTCACAGTGGGGCCTTCCCATAATTGCTCCATCCGACTTTTAGCCTCTCTTTGGGGCTAGGTATCATAATATCATCAAATTTGGAGAAGCGGACAGACAAACCCTCATAACTTCCCTAGCATAGCATCCTTGGGCTTATTCCTATTTAAAACAAAACCACAAGTCTCCATGCTCGTATCTAAAATACTTCTTGTACATCTCAAATGATCTATCTATTTATATTATCATCCTCATATTCAATATCCGCATACTAAGGATATAATTTCATTTCTAGATTTAGGGATCCTCATTTACAATGAATGATACCCATGTTCATATAAGTTTAGGGATTAATCATTTATTGTAAATGATCCCAATTTCCTTTAATTTGAGTGTAAGGATACTAATTTGATACAAATGATATCCATTATTATTATGTTCCTATTTAAGTTTAGGGGTAATCATAAATGATACCCAGGTATTTATTATGTATTCCATCAAATTTCAACAGTTATTTCTATCTCATATACATGAATTATGGTTCAAATGTAACTAAGCATATTATCATTCTTAAGCATTATAATGTCTATGTATAACAACAATTCCATAGACCATAGGTCTTGTATTCTTAAAGTTCCACCTACCTTCATGTAGTGATCCATCCCTTTAGATCTTCCATGATTGACGTATGTAATCTATAAATACATACATACTATCATTATCTGTACAATTTTGGATAATCTCCTATCTATATTCCTTATCTAATCTTGTCCTTTGATATAAAGGATCTAGATTTTTCTTGTGTTCCTATCATCCATATAATCTATCTTCCTCAGATAGTATTTTATCATATTGATCAATAGATCTAACAGTTAGGATGATCTTCTAACCTTTCAGATCTAAGTATTTTTTATCTCTAACTCTTTGTGGGTCCATCTCCTTGATCTTGATCTTTCATAGATCCTTTGATCAATAATCTATACTTGTTGATAAAGATCAAGGGTCTAGATCTTTTATCATCTAGTTCTTCTCTGACCTAAGTTTAGTTATTTGATCATCCATAAGGAGGATGATCCTGGTTCTTTTCCTTATATCATATTTGATCAAGGGTTTGGATTATCTAATCTAATGATCTAGATTTTATCTACAACATACATACTAATAAACATGCATACTAAATACAATACATTGTTAGGATTCATATTGTTATTGATCATTCAAGATCTTATGGATCTTGTTTGATCATCCTTATCTTACTTACAATTTTTATTAAGATTAGATAATTTACTAACCTTTTATGCTCTTATTATTATTATTCAACCACTTAATGTTTTATTGGTTGAAGATAGCTTATTTCATCCTAAGTCTAAACTGCTCCTCTTATTTCCAATTGTAAATGAGAATAGTTTGAAATAAATATGAGTAAGGAGTTAAGCAAGTATTTTTCTCCAAAATTAGTGAGGCAAAGGATTTAGTGGAGAAATGATAAAATTTTAGAACATGAAGAGATGATCTTTGATATTAGAATAAAATGAAAAGGAAAAAGAGAGTTAGATATGTTAAACGGACAAAAATATGATCCCAAACTTATTAAGAAAGAAAATTAAACCATGAGAATATATGGTTAACAAAGAAATTATAACTCTATATATGGTACAACAATTATGAAATCACCAAGTTAGAAATTATAAAGGTATGACGAATCATTGTGGAAATTAGCACTAGAGGACTTTCAAGGATTAAAGAATTATTGATATAATAACTTTGGTGCTACTGAAAATAATTTTGGGACTATCATAAAGAGAAGTACCTTTGGTATAGATGGTAAAATGGTCATGGAACATGAAAACAAAGAGAAATATTGATTAGGAAAATATAGTCATTGATTATCATGGTCATGGAACATGAAAACAAAGAGAAATATTGATTAGAAAAATATAGTCATTGATTATCAAGAAGAGGAGTACATCTTATTGATCAATGCAAATAAAGAGCTAAATATGAATGGAGATATTACTTCCAATTACATGATGGAGTTGGTGATATTGAAAGATTTAAGAAATATAGTAATGGGAAATATATTTTTGGAGGAAAGGCAAAATAAAACATGAGAAATGAAAACAAATATTGGTTGTTAAATTTAAGTTTAAAGATGATTGTGAATGAGATATAAATCCAAATTGTTGGAGAAATAGTGGTTAGAAATTTTAAGATAGTTTGAGGATTTTCAATCTTACATTAGATTGAATGACAAAATATCTAAAATAGTTGAGGAAAAGAACATCAAATTATATGAATGAGTTGAAAGAACAACTTTTTAAGGATATGGAGTGATTATAGCAATTTACATTATGAGAGTAACAAATTTCTTTTAGGAAAAGAAAAAGGAGGAATCAATATAAGGATGCATAAATGATGTTGAGGAAATTAAGTATCCTTTTTCTCTATAAGGATGAGCATTTGCAAATTTATTGGGAATTGGAAATGCAACATCAAAGTATAAAATCAAAAACAAAATTTAAAGTTCTATGAGTTAGATAACAGATGTTCATGAATTTGAGGAGAATGAAATATATTGAATGAAGTGGTAATGATATGTGGAAATAGATTTCAAGAAATCAAGAACATTCATGGGATATATGTTAAACACTTACAAAACTTGTCTTGTAAGTGTACATGTGATTAAAGAAAGCCAAGTTTAGGTTATATAAATTTTAAGGATAGCATGGAATTTGACCCAATAAGGGTGGAATATGAGATCAAAATATGAAATGACAATGACAATTAGAGAAATATATCTCCTATTGATTTTATAACATAAGGACATTCTTTTAGTGAAGTTTTGCCATTGGGTACATAAATCCAAAATGAATTGATAATAGATTGTTGAGAATTAAAGCATAGTTGATAAATTATGGTGTTGAGAATTAAAGCATAGTTGATAAATTATGGTGTTTGTAAAGACTTGAGAAGGGATGATTACAAAGTCAATATGGACTCTTTTAATTGGAATTATCAAGAATATCACAAATAAAGAGTTAGTATGATATGATAAAGGCTATGAGGTATGCTTTGAAAGAAGCATGAGGAAATGCAAAATCTAGAAATTTTGAAGCCTATGACATATAAATATATATGAGAGGAAAAGACATAAATATTATCATAGATTGTGAGAATGTTTTGAATATTGTTCTAAATATGAGAAAGAAATAACAAAAGAGGATCAGGAATACATATACAGAGTTAAACGACACTATCTTGGATGGAAAAATGTAAAAAGTCAAGTATTATGAATAAAATGGCACTCAAAGAGTGTTACAAAAATAATGGATGGGAATGAGGAAAGATTCATTACAAGAAACTATTATTCAAGGACAGAATTTGATAAGAAGTTGTCAATAGAAGGAAATAGTAAAGAAGTATGAACTGCAGAGAAGAAATAAAGTATACACTTCCTAATAATGGAAGAATAAGAAAAGAGAAAATTACTTCCAAAGATTGGAAGGTTGTTACAAAGAACAATAGTTGAAGTTATAGAATCTAATCAATATGTCTTATAGGAAGTCTAAGGACTATACGTAGCAGGAAAGCTATGTCCAAACTTTAATGTTGATACATAGTAGGAAAGCTATGTCAAAACCTTATATGTTGAAAAAGAATGAGGATGAGGAATAGAAGGTATGATGGAAAATTATGAAGTATGGAAAGATTGGTGAAAATTACCAGTCAAGTGAAATGAAAGGTTTTGAAAGAAAAAGGGATAACTCAATAAGAGTTATTAATCCTTTTTTTTGGGAAATTCTAGCAAGAACTAGATTTAGTATATAGTGCATTATTAAGGTTAGTCTTGGATGAGCATTTTTACCTTTGATAAAAAGGTAGTATAGAAAAGGGACGAAAGGAAATAGAATTCCCATAAGTGGCAAGGCCACATGTGTAAGGCTATGTAAGAATTGTGAAAAACTCCTAAGTGAGTTGTATTACAAATTTCGATGATGAAATTATTGTAAGGGGGGAAGATTGTAATAACCCCAATTTTTGAAATTGAGTGAGAAAAATCAATAAAGTTTGAGTTTCAGATATTTTGGGCTGAAATATTAGGGTTATTTAAAATATACTTTTTATAAAAGTATAATCAAATCATAAGATATGTAAAATTGAAATTAAACTTAGCAAACCCTTCAAAATGACTGTAAGCATGACAAATTTCGAATTCGGATGAGAAATCCTTAAGTTTTTCATTTCTTGGACAAAAGGGGTAAAATAGTAATTTTACCCAAAAATCAAAATATGAAACATCAAAATTTAGAATGTACTAAGAAATACGAATCCAACGCCACTAAGTACACTCAAATCGAGATCATGGGAATAAAACCCAAAATTTTATGCATAAAGGGCAAAACAGACTTTTTACACCATGTGGGGCCCACATGGGGACCATGTCCCCAACAACCAATTTGATCAGCAGCCCCTGTGAAACATGGGTCAACAAATATCAGTTGGTCATGGGGAAGAAAAATTAGGCATGGGAGCATTGAAGACTTTCATGCCATTTTATATTAAAAAAATAACATATTATAATCATGGAAAAAGACCCAAAATGCCTATAAATGCAACCCAAAAAATCCTCATAAAATCTCCACGAAATTCTCTTCACTCTCCTTGAAAAATTAGATCTAGAATCCCTCTTGAAAAACCCAAAATTTCTAAGAGTTAGATCTCTTTCCAACTTGTTTTTCTTTTTAGATTGGAACAAGAAACCTAAAATCAATTAGGCACTCTATTCCAGATCCAATTTGATCAATTTCACAGTCCAAAACTTCCCAACATATCTATTCTATAAAACCTCCAAAGAAATTTCAAGATCCAACGGTTCAAACAATGGATATTTGCAAGAAAGGTGGATTTTAGGCCATATCTTTATCAATAAGGTATTTTTTTAAATTGGGCATATAACCGAGGTCTTCTCTCCAATCAAGTAGGTGGAAATCCTTTTCATAGATGTTTAGTACTGTTTTATGTAATTTTTATTTTTCTGTAATTTATTTTGTAATAAAAAGGTAAAAATAAAGTAAACAACATAACCCTTAATTCATGATGATGGAGTACTCAGATGAAAATTTTGACTCCACCAATCAATCTAGAATGGTCCAAACCCCTAGGGTAGAAGTTTCAGAAAGATCTAAGACATTTTGGTCCCTCAATTGAGACGGGATTGATTGGACGGTCCAAACAGACTGTCCGATCTCCAGATCGAACGGACGATGTCTCGCGCGCTTCCATGGACGCCCTGTGCTGTGCTTCGACATTTCAGTGCAGTGGAAGCACCTGACTCGGTCCGCCCGGTTTGGTTTTCTGCCCGAACGATCTGGGCCGTCCGTTCCTGGGCCTAGATCAAATATAGGCCATAGGAAGACTGTAAACTTTCAGATTCAATTCCGGAGTCATCTGAACTTCAAATTGAGATCGGAAAGAAGCTATGGAAAGCTTGAAACCTCTATTTTCTTATGGAATGATAAAATAGACATGTTATACAGTAAAAAATTTCTGTAGTAAAGAAATAAGATTCTAATTACATAGATTTTCAAGATCTGAGATGATCAGATCTTAGAAATATGTTTTACTAATGATATACGACTTAAATAAAGTGAGATATATGTTTAAATTGGATAGATATGAGATATATTAAGGAATCTACCCTTTATGGTAGAAAAACCCTAAAATTACAAAGGGACCCACTTGATCAATGAGATCAAGTGTGATCAGACCCTTGGGATGGAGAGAATAAATGTTTATATGATGAAATTTAAGGAAATCATGAATGGATTATGACAAAAAGAGATCAATATGATCTTTTGACATTAATAGAGAAAATTCCCTAAATACAACTAAAATCCTTAATCAAAGGAAAAGATCTAAGATCAAATGGTTGGATCATAAGTAAAGGTTTCTAAAAATGTAAATGTAATTAGTTTCATTTTATATTATTATGTTATAAAGCATGCTAGTATAACATTTAGAGTTTAGCATGATATGTGTTTCATTGTTATCATAAGGTGCTAGATTTAATTTAAGTACCTTGCCTCATTTTCATTGAATGTTATTAGTAGATTTACTTGTTATGAGATAAAGAACATAAAACATCAAAAATGTATTCTAATGAGAAAGTAGAGTTTCATGACACAAATAAGAATGGAGTACTTTGGACTTAATTAGTAAGGGCTATAGTTAGTAGGACAATATAAGGATTATCAAGTCCTTGGCCCAAATTAGGAAAAGAATAATAAACCCCATGAATGACATTATAAATATTCATGGACTTAATTAAAATCCATTAGAAAGAGTACTTAGGGTAAACATGCTTATAGGAACCTTATGAAAGGTTGAGCTATGGTCATTCTAGTGAATGATGAACATAGTGGTTAAGGGGGTTATCTAATAGAGCCTTGCTCTTCCCCTACCTTCTGTTGACGTTTGTGAGGTCTAAACGCCTCCTTACATGAGGATTGAAGTAACCACTTTGTGTTCACCCATTCAGCTAGTAAGCCTTAGCCAATTGGAAATAAGAGGAGCAGTCTAAATTTAGTGTTGAATAAGCTACCTTCAACTAGCACATTAACTGGTTGAATAATAATAATAAGAGCATAAAAGGTTAGTAAATTACCTCACCCTAATAAAAACAGTAAGTAAGATAAGGATTTTCAAACAAGATCCATTAGATCTTAGATGATCAAGAACAATAAGAATGAGAACACTATATTGTACTTAGTATGCATGTTTATTAGTATACTTGTTATAGTTCATTAGATTAGATAATCCAAACCCTTGATCAAAGATGATTCAAGGGAGAAAACCAAGATCATTCTCCATAGGGATGATCCAAGAATTGAACTTAGATCAAAGAAGAACTAGATGATAGAAGATCTAGGACCTTGATCTTTATCAACATGTGTAGATTGTCAATCAAAGGATCTATGAAAGATCAAGATAGAGGAGATGAACATACAAAGACTTAGAGATAGAAAAAATACTTAGATATGAACGATCTAAAGATCATTCTAACCATCAGATCTAGTGATCAATTTATAATTTATATATTGACATTATGTATGGATGTACAGATTACATACATCAGTCAGGATCGTGGAAGATTGGGGAAAAGAGATCAATCCTTAAAGGTAGGAGGATTTGATGAATGCATTTACATGAGATATACATGATTGTACTCATAATCTTATGTTGACAAGAGTAATAATAATACTTGTATTAAATCTCTTGAAAACCTTATGATCCAACCAAACACATATAAGATGGTTAAGGACTAAATTATAAGTGAATAGGGAACTAGAAAATATTTCAGCCCTAAGTAAACAGACATATGGTCTGATATATATGAAATCTATTTTATATACAAGCTTGGAGGCTTGTGAGTTTGTTTTAATAGGCATGAGCCTAGGGGATGCTATTGCTAGAGGAGTTATGAGGGTTTGGCCACCCACTCCTTGAAATTTGATGATATGATGATACCTTGCCCAATGAGAGGCTAAAAGTCTGGTGGTGGGAATTATGGGAAGGCCACCACTGTGAAAGTCTTGGCCCCCCATACGGGCAGTGACATAATATTTTTCACCGTGGTATCAGTGGTGAATAGGGCAGTTATCCGTGAGCGCTCGTACAGATCAAACTGCAGCATAGTAACCTTTCTGATTATTTTGCACTATGATGCATATGGGAATAGGCATAGTGAAATGCCTTATGTTATAGCATAATGAAATGCTAGGTAATTGTATATTACCAATGTTTCCCAAGAAGGAAAATTCCTAGTATGAGATTAGCTGTAATACTAAATTCTCAAAATGAAGAGAATTGATCAGCTTAGTTGGGAGTGATATTTGACTATTTTCACGAATTTAACTAGTTTACCCATGAAGGGTATGTGTGTATATAGATATACATAACTTACAAAGTACAGAGTATGTTTAAGGATAATGAGATTATGAAGTATTGGAATTACATTGTCAATTATTATGTTTCTTGAATCTCCTACCAAGCATTGCTTGCTGAGATATTGTACTTGTTGCAATATCTCAGATCCAAGGAAGGAGAGCTAGGAGCTGAAGACTATAGAAGACTTGAAGAGAATAATCTTCAAGGTATACCCATGAAGACATGTATTTTTATTTGTTGAGAGTTTTATTGTATGGTGAGCTTGAGTTTTGGATTATGTAATTTGGACAAGTATTGTACTAGATTTGGCTGTATTGTGAACCACTAGATGGATCCTGGAGTTTAATAAAAGTATATTCCTTCAATGGAATTTTATTTTGTACACAAATTGTACTTATGTTATGTATGAAGTGGTGACTTGGGTTTTTCAAAACAAGTTCTAAAGAAAAGAATTTCCGCTGCTTTGTTTTGCAAAAACTTTTTACACTCTTAAGGGCCCTGCCTTTCAAAATACTTTACAAATCATTTTAAAAAAACCCGGGTTGTCACAAATTGGATTAGGGTTTCCCAGGTGGAAACCTTGGTTGATCAGGGATGTGTGTCCCTGGACGCTTTCGATGCAAACATGGGGTCATCGTCTAGGGACATGCCCACAGAGAAAGAGAGAGAAAGAGAGAAAGAAGAGAGAAATGGGGAAGATGGAGGGGGATTTTTGAGCTGGGATTTTGAGGCATTGTAGGGGACCTCGTGAAGAGCATTAGGAAAATTTTTGATAATTTTATGAACTATTTGTAGGGATTTTTGAATTTTCCATGATTATATGTCATAATTATGCTTCATTTCTTTTTATTATTAAATTGTCACTGGAACCACCTTCTTTGCTAGTAACTAGTAGTGGTTTGACTCATAATGGTGGTCTTCCAGACCGTTGGCCCACCTTGTGGGCCCCACATAGTTGTGAAAAGACCTTTTTGCCCTTTTAATTCCAAAAATTGAGAAAATAGGGTTTATTCCTATGAACTCTAAATTGAGCATACTTAGTGTTGTTTCGATCGGTTTTCTAAGTACATTTTGAATTTTGATGTCTTAGGTCTCTATTATGAGTAAAATTACTATTTTACCCTTTTATTCATAAAAATGGAGAAAAATAAGGATGTCAATTCTTAAGCTATTATCAAATTAAAGATACAAATGAGCCAATTGTCTGCTACATTCAATGATAGAGGAAAGGGACAGTTTCCTGGTCACCTAAATCTAAACTAAGGGATAGTTTGAAATAGGATCTAGTTCAAATTGACAAAAGCCCCATGAACAAGAAAAGTCAATAAATACCCTTAAGAGTGGCCATCATGTTGGTAATAAAGTAGGATAGACTATGAAAATTTTATAGGAAAATGAACTAACTATAATAAGATAGAGAGAAAAAATAGAAACTTCCAACTCCCTATAGTGGATTTAGCTTATGTGCCTAAAGCTCCATTCCCTCAACTTTTAAACAAGGCAAAGAAAGGAATTAATTTCATGAAATAATGGATGTATTTAAGCATGTGCTAAATCAATGTCCCATTTCTCAATCCTATTAAAGACATTCCTACTTATGCCAAATTTCTCAAGGAGCTCTACACACAAAAGCTCAAGCTTGATGTGTAAAAGAAAGCCTTCCTTATTGAGTAAGTGAGCTCTTTGATCCAACACCAGACCACTCCTAAATTTGGAGATCTAGGTTATCTTACAATCTCTTGTATTATTGGAGACCATGTCATCGATAGGCCGCTATTAGATTTAGGGGCTAGGGTAAATTTGTTGGCATATTCTGTCGATGAGCAACTTGGGTTCTAATGTAGCTTTAGAATTACTCAGAATTGCATGAATCAATGTAGTAATTTGCACAAGAGAGGTTGATCCCACAAAGAATCTCATGGCTTTGTATATTGTTTAGATTTTATTTAGATTACTTAGCCTTGTGAAAGAGAGATTGAATTTGATTTAACCTAGGAAATTAAATGACATGGAAAAGGAAATATACATGAAATTAGAAACACGAACTGAATGGAAACTTTATGAAAATAAAGATATTCAATAGAATTAGAAACTTTCACAATTAACATGATTTCAATGAAAGAAACTTATGCAAAATTAGAATAATTGAGGAAATTTATTCTAATTGAAACTTTCTACAAGTAAAACTTTCCTAAACTTAGAACTTTTTAAAACTAACTTAGAAGTTGTCTAAACTAACTTAAGCTGTAAAGCAATTAAACAATGGAATGTAAACTACAAAACAAGAAATGAATTAAGGAAACAAAACTTAATCACCATGTGAATGACCCAAGGAGTTGGTCACATGTTCATAAAGTTGGAATATGGTTAGAATGCATGAATAAAAGCTTAAGAACATGGAATCCAATCCAAGCCATAACTAAACTAAATATGAAGCTAAATCAGTTCCTAAGTAAACAAGTAAATAAAATGAATAAACCTATGGAAATTACACATGGAATCTAAGGAAAAACCATACTAGCATGGTGCACATACAACTTAAATCAATTAAGGGCATGGAAATAACATGGTGCACACTTTTCATGATGGATAATAATCAAATTAAAATCAATGACATCACTAGAGGCAAACAAGAATTTGCTCAGAAGTCAAGTGAATCTATTAAAGTATAAAATTATATAAAGAAGAGGCTCCTATACATAGGATGAAAAATCATATAAATGCTCACTCTAGAAATGACTATAACTTAATCCAAATCATAGCTTAAACATCATCCACTGATTATAAACTATCCCAAGATATCATGTGTATAATCAAAGAGAGAAATCAAGAGAATAAAAGCAAGAGTGGTGGGAATGAACAAGAGAAAACAAGGTAAGAGGAAAAAAAAAAGGTAACAAGGATACAATGAAGGTAAAATAAGATTGATTCAAGGCTACTTTTCTACTAGTTGTCACTACAAGAGAGAAGTGGCCTTGGATCTAGAAGAAATAGGAAAGAAACTAAGCAAAGATGGGTGGAAAACTCAAGGGAAAACTAAGAAGGATTATGTGCATGAAAGCAGGATCAAGGTAATGCATCAAATAACCAATGACAGCAAGTAAATAAGGACTAAAACTAACCTAGAAAAGAAACTTAGAACCAAAGAACAAAGATCTTGAATGAAGACATGGAGGACAAGAGAAAGCAGCATTCGAAGAACCCTAAGATCACCCTTGGATTGAGGCACCACTTTCTTAGGAAAGAGGCATTCCACTCCCATATGAATTTCACGTGGAATGCTTGGGCTTTCATAGAGTTGTGTGTTTCTAATTTGAATAGAATATTCTACCCCTAATGAATGAGGAAAGATGAGGTAAGTATTGAAGATAGAATCTACATGGAATTAGAGAATGGAGTAGCATTAGAAAGTGCAAATCGTTGGACTCTAAAAATAGTTAAAAGTCATGGAACACCCCAAGGTGTTTGATGTGGAAATGATGTGGGGCTTGGGAATGGTTTTAGAAAGGTTTTGAATGGTGGATGATCAAGGCTAACATGGGATGAGATGAAACTTAATAAGGTAGACAAGAATGAAAGTTTTTAAATAGAATTAGAAGGTGATAGGTGGCATGAGATATAGGAACAACTTAAGGTGGGAGGAACCACTTTTTTAGAAGGTGCGTCTCCCGCCTTGTAAAAATAATGGAACCCCTAAGTTGGGATTGGAAGAGGATCAAAAATGGAAATAAAAGATGGGGTTTTCTCTCTTGATTGGTCCACCTATGCATGAATATCTTACCGTGTGCTCATCTCCAACAAAATCCTTCTAATTATCCTTAGAAATTCATGATTTTTTCACCAGATAATTGCTTGAAAATTTCTTCCAATTAGGTGGCTCCATGTGACATTGACTTAAGTGGCTTGGTGGCTCACTTTGATGGCTCCTTGCTTGTTGGCTTGAGTGCTTAGCTTCATGGCTTATTTAGCTCATCACTTTCTATCATGGCTCATGTGGCTTAGGTTGCTTAGATTGCTTGCATGTTTGGTTCCAATTCTCATGCATAGGGGGTGGACTTGCATTGTTTGTATAAGGGCCATTCTAGTCACCTTTGAGTCTTCTAATTGATCACTTGTTTGACCTAGGATGATCTTAAACCTTGACTGAGCTTTGTAATGATGAAATTTAGGTCTTGGCTCTCACTTTTGATCTTGATCCTTGATTTTGATCTAAGTGAGCTCAGCCATTGGATCATCATCTCAACATCTACAAAAGAGTAAAACCATAATTAAATCATAGAAAATTATGGTGATTCACATACCTACTATGGATTAGCTTCTGAATGTAAAAAAATATCAAACTTTTGAATTATCATGTCAGAAATACATGTGTTATGAATTTCCAAAAAAACCCTTAGATAAAGCCTATAATTAGTAACATATAGACTACTAATTGGGTACTTTTCCCTTTTACAAAATTGAATGGTTACATATCACACCTCCCAACTAACATTTTGGTAGTCCAAAGAAAACATACAAAAAATTATGAAAACAAAATGGTTGCTATTTTTGTAGGTACTCACGATTGCATTTAGCATATGTAATAAGCCCTTAAACCATAGGTTACCCCTAGTGGATGAGTTAAGCCTCAAAAAAGGTTTGTTGTGAATACACCCAGAAAATTCCATAAGGCTAAGTCCTTTATTTTATCTCAGAGAATAATTGTCCATTAACACTCTACTATCTATAATAACTTAATATATAAAAATGAAAAATTCTACAAGTTATTCACATGCCAAAGACATTTTATTATACTTATATCCTAGAGTACAGTATGTGTACAGGCTACATAAGTCTGGACTTCTGAATAGATAAGCTTATACTCCATTTGAATAATAATTTGACTTACAATTCTCACTAGTATACACTCAGAAATAAAGCTCTTAGAGAGAAAGGGTCAAATAAGATTATTTCATTGTGTGATTAGATCCAATGATATTGATGGTTTACATAATTTTATAAGCACTGATGAGACAAATGAATATGAACCCTGAGAGTGGATGCCATTACCAAGACCAATAGGGTTAGTTTGCCTTAATTCCTTCCTATTTATATCCTCATTAAGGCTATCATCTACCTTAAGATTTATAGGATTTTAGATTGGGCAAACATAGGCTTGAGAATGGTTCTAAAAGAAAGGGTAAAAAGGATTTAAAAATTTGAGTAGAGGTCTTCAATAAATATTGGACCACTTTCCTTTAGATTGTACTAAAGTAAATATCTTTTTTAATTTTCCTTTCTTTAGAACTTTTCTTTTGTTTTTTGATAATTCTTTTGAATTTATTTTGAATTTCTTTTCCTTGAGGGAATAAATTTTTCTTTATATATACTTCAATTTTTAGACTTTTGTCCTTTTTCTACCTTTCCACTATCTCTACTCATTTTTGAAAATTAGGCAATGAATATTTTTAACTAGGCTTCTGCATTAAGGTGAATGGTGCTTTAAAATGAAAAGGATTACCAAGAGGCTCAAAGGGTCTAACTAGTGGTATTAATATACTACGTGAGCTTTATGCCTCTAATCTAAAACAAGGATGGCCAATATCATTTCTCAAGTTTCTTAAAGCCTATTAGATCCAATAAATGTTTAGGAAGCAAAGTTAGTACTCCTATTGTTTCTTGGCAATTGACCAAAATAAAGATAATAGGATCTTTCAAAATTAATTATCATTGAAGAAAATATGGAAATACTTATAACTCTTAGAAAAATGATAGTCTTTAATACTCACTTGGTATATAGGTCTCCACTAATTTTCCTCAAGGTCTTTATGCCATAACCATGTATTAGTCTAGACCATGCACTGTGTGTAAGCGTTCTTCGATATTTAACTTTCATAAAACTTTAGGATGTGAATAAGATGCAGAATTAACTATATGCATTTCTATTAAAAAGTTAAAGTGGGAGAAATATGAAGTAGCTAGAAATCCAATTCCCATCATAGTAAGGAACTTTGACCTCTAAAACTTGGAAAACTCAATTATTATTTTTAAGAAAACTTAGAGTCTCATGCATATCATCCCATTACCTAAACTAAACATTGTCCCCAATGTTTTAAAACATAGGACTCCTATATGATAAATGGGTAATGTAGAACAATGATATCACTAAAAGAAAAACCCTTCATTGCATCCCAGTAAGCGGTAAGTTTAACATCTTTAGCTAGGCATATAATGCTGTGATGAATACACAGCCTATGGTTGATGCAGATGTCATGGGACATGCAAAGGTGGGTCATGATGGACTAGTTCCTACAGCAAAATTTCTTCTACTTCAAGTTTTACGAACTCTAAATAAGGACCTTTGCCCATTGACTTTGGAAATATCTCCATCCTTTTCTATCTTGATGGTGCAATGAGGGTAAATAATTTGTACTATGGAGGGTCCAGACCATCGAGATCAAAGTTTTCCATGAAAGAGATGCAATCTAGAATTATACAAAAGGCTCTTTTTGTCCTAGGGTGAAGGACTTTTGCAAGATATTTCTATCATGATGGCTTTTCAAGCGGTCTTTGTATTTATTAGTAGACTTATATGCCCCTTTTGTTAGTTCATCCAACTGATTAAGTTGGAGTTTTTGGTGGGTTCTAGTAGTATCTAGGTTAAAATTGAGCTTCTTAATGGCTCAATATACTTTATGCTCAAGTTCTACTGGGAGGTGACAAGCCTTTATATATATTAGATGACAGGGTAACATGCTTATAGGGGCCCTGTATATAGTACGATAGGCTCATAAAGCATCACTAAACCTTAAAGACTAGTCATTCCTATTTGGATTGACTATCTTTTGTAAAATTTGTTTTTGATCCTTATTTGACACTTTTACTTATCCACTACTTTGAGGATGATAAGGGGTAGCAGTTCTATAAATAACACTATATTTCTTCATGAAGTTCTTTATTGCAAAAGTGTTTGCTCTCATTACTAATTATGGCCCTTGGTGTACAAAAGCGTGCAAATATATTTTTCTTCATAAACTTGATCACCATCCTATGGTCATTGGTCTTGAATGTTATGGCTTCTACCCATTTGGACATGTAGTTTAATCCCACCAGGATATACAGATAACCAAAAGCGTTAGGAAAGGGTCACATAAAATCAATGACCCACACATCCAGAGGCTCAATGATAAGAATGGCATTCAAAGGTATCACATTTATTTTTCCTATGCTACCTAACTATGGACATTTAACACATGCTATGAAGTAAGCATGTGAATCCTTGAAAATGATAGGTTAATAAAAACCACATTGCAAAAATTTAGCATCTATTTTTCTAAAGCTAAAATGCCCTCCTATATGCATGGTTATAACAAAAGGAAATGATTTTATGACATTCATTATTTGGTATACACCTCCTAGTAACATAATTAGGATAGTACTTGAATAAGTATAGATTGTCCCATGTAAAATGCTTGACTAGACATTTGACTAGTTAGAAGATAATTGACTATATTTGCTTACTAAGGCAACTGGGAATTGTGCAACAATTTTTCATCTAAAAATGTTTCTATTATAGGCACATTCTTGTTAGTAGACTCCACAACTAGCCCAGATAAGTGGTCAGCTACAACATTTTAGGAACCTTTGTTATCCCAAATTCACAAATCAAACTCTTGTAACAGTAGTATCCATCAAATCAAACTAGATTTAGCATCTTTTTTCTGAAAGAAGATATTTTAATGTTACGTGGTCTGGAAAGACAATGACCATAGATCCTAAGAGGTAAGATCTAAATTTATCCAAGGTAAATATAACTGCCAACAACTCTTTTTTATAGTGAAATAATTGAGTTGGCATTGTTGTCTTGCTAGCATAATATATCACATGGGAAAGTTTGTCAATACACAGCCCCAACACAACCCTGATCGTGTAGTTTTGAAGCATCACACATTATTTCAAATGGTGTACTCCAATCTAGAGGTTGAACAATAGGTGCATAAGTTAATTAAGCCTTTAGGTGCTCAAACACTTTCATGCAATCATCGTCAAAGTAAAAAGTAGCCTCATTTAGAAGTAAATTACATAAAGACCTAGCAATTTTACTAAAGTCCTTGATGAATCATCTATAGAAACCAACATGACCTAAAAATGAGGGATTTCCTTTACTGTCCTTACAGGAGGAAGGTTAGAGATTAAATCCACTTTGTCTTTGTCTACTTCCATGCCATTGTGTGATATGATGTGGCCTCGAATAATGTGATTTTGAACCATTAAATGACATTTTTTCTAATTTAACACTAAATTCTTTTCCTGAGACCTAGCAAGGACAAGTTTAAAATGATGTTGACATTCATTAAATGATGACCCAAATACTAAAAAAGGATCCATAAACACTTCTAATAACCTCTCCATCAAATCAAAAAATATGCTCAACATACACCTTGGAAAAGTAACTAGAGCATTACAAAGTCCAAAAGGCATATGACGATAGGCGAAGGTCCCAAAAGGGAATGTGAAGGTAGTCTTCTCCCTGTCCTCAAGTGCTATGGGGATTTGGTTATAGCCAGAAGATTCATCATGAAAGTACTACTAAGTTTGATTGGCTAACCTTTCTAGCATTTGGTTAATAAAGGGAAGAGGAAATGGCCTTTCCTCATGACCACGTTCAGTTTGGGTAATCTATACAAACTCTCCACCTAGTGGTCATGCGAGTGGCGACTAACTTATTGTCCTCATTTTGGATTACCATTACTTTAGACTTCTTGGGTACAACCTAAACTGGGCAGACCCAAGTGCTATCAGATATGGATAGATAACATCAACATCTAAGAGCATAAGCATTTCATCTCTCACCACCTCCTTCATATTGGGATTTAGTCTCCTCTATGTTACCTTAGATGGTTTAACATTTTCTTCTAGGTGAATTTTATGCATACATATAACAGGTCTAGTCCCTTTAATATATGATATTATTCACCTTAAGGCTATTTTATGTTCTTTCAAAACATCAAAGAGCTTCCCTTCCTATTATTGAATTAGATCAAAGGCTATGATTGCATGGAAGGATTGATATGGTTATAAGTAAGAATGTTTTATATTTTTAGGTAATGGCTTAGGGACAAAGGTAAGTGATTTTTCTACTAATGGTACTAGAACAGAACTGGAAGGACGAAGAGGTTCCCTTAGAGGTCCCCATTTGGAGGTATCCATTATAGGAGTAGTATCCAACAGATTATTTTACATTATTAATGGACTTGTCTATATCACATCACTATTAAAATGTGCTAAATATGTTCCAAGTAGGTTTAGAATAGAAGTTGGTGTATTGGCATCTTTAATTAGATCTTCAATTAAATTTACTACATAGGAATCATCTAGATTTAGATACTGATGCCATTGAAAATATTGAGCTTGACTTTCATATTGCTGAATGATAATTTCATTACAGAATTTCTACAGTTGATGATGGCATTTGACATTGCAAAAAATAGATGTCTAAGAATTATTAGGATCTAACTACCATAGTCTGACATAGGCTGGGTATCTAGGACAATAAAATCTACAAGAAAGTAAAACTAGTCCACCTGTATTAGAACATCCTCAACCATACCACATGGAGTCTTTATCAATATGTTTATAGGGTATTGGTTGGCTTATGGTCACTGAGCCCTAGTTGCTCATAGATAGAATATAGTAAGAAATTTATCCTAGCCCCTACATATAGTAATCCCTATCTATGATGTGGTTTCCAATAAAACAAGAAATGGCAAGACAACCTAGATCTCTAAACTTAAGAGAGGCTTGGTGCTAGATCAAAAAGCTGACTTACACGATGAAGAAGGTTTTCTTTTGTACATCAAGCTTGGGCTTTTGTATGCAGAGCTCTTTGAAAATTTTGGCATAAGTAAGAATGTCTTTAATAGCATTGAATAATGGGATATTTATTTGAACATGCTTAAATACATCCATTATCTTATGAAAATTAGTTCCCTCCTTAGCCTTTTTTAACAACTAAGGGAATGTGGCTTTAGGCACATAAGGTGCCACCACTATAAGCTTAGATGGAGTAGGAGATTTCTATCTTTTCTCTTTCTCATGTGTTGTAGCTAGTTCATTCTCCTCTATAGTTTTCTTAGTTTACCCAATTTATTATCAACCCAATGGCCACACCTAAGGGTAGTTATGGGATTTTGCTTGCTCATGAGGTCTTTGTGCATGTGAACTAGACCTCATTTCAAACTATCCCTTGAGGGTTTGGAATTGGCTGACTGTGAAATTGTTCCTTTACTATATCATTCAAAGCAACTAACAACTAGGTCATTTACATTTCTACTTGCGCAATAACTTGAGAATTAACATTGTTGCACTTTCTACTCTCATTGATGGCTTGTCTAGTTTCATCCTGGTGTTTTAAAGTTTTCTTCATAAATGATTGCATGGTTTCCTTGAATGTGGATTTCTTTGGTTGTTGAGGAAGCTAAAAAGAAGGTGGTTGTTATGGAACTGAAGCCCTAGGAATGTTTCATACAAGGGGTTCATAAATGGAGGGAGCGTTCATAAATGGAGATCCCTGGAAATTGTTCTTAGACTATGACAAGTTAGGATGCTTAACCCATCTTGGATTATAGGTCTCATAATAAGGATTATTGCTACCATTTTAATATGCATTTAAAGCATTCACTTGCTCTAAATGATATTCAGTGTACACTCTATTACATGGACAAATTGTGGTTAAGTGTGCTGGGCTAGAACAAATAGCACAAACCTCTTGTGGAGGTTTCATGGATGCATTGATAGCCATGAAAGCATCTAATCTTAAATCAATTTTCTAGCACATATTTTCAACTCTGTCCATACCTTTGTCCAAGGACTCAAGCTTATATGACATATCTATGGTCACTCCTATTTCATAAAGGCCTCCCTTATTTTAAGGCCAAGTATTTCTCTCTCTCTCTCTCTCTCTCTCTCTCTCTCTGGTTAGATGAAAATATGAGCATTAGGGCTACTTGAGCTTGCATATGTTCCCTACCCTTAAGTGGAAATGTTAATACAATCAAATCTAAGTGGAAATGAGAATAAAGACCCAAACTTAAGTGGGTAATATTAGAAACCAAACTTAAGTGGGGTGAGGGAAGGAGAAAAACCATTCTTAAGTTCTACACCTCATCCGAATAAGTATTTCACATTAGGGTTGGAAGTAGAAAGGGGGGGGAAATTTTGGTGGGCTGGAACAAGAGAGGCAAACCAAAGTGATTTGAGTGCCCTAGGTGGTGGCAAGTGGAAGCAAGGATTTGGGGGTAAGGGAGAACAAAACTTAGATGTATTGAAACTTAAATTCAGAGTAAGATGGTAGCCACTATTGAATTACTACTCAACCATCAAGGAGCATGAATTTTGTGTCCAAAACCCACTTTGATTTGGGTTAGTGAATATCTTAGGCAAGAGGGAAAAGCAAGAGGAGTGTGTGAGCATCCAAAAGGAGGGTTTTTAAGTTGGAATGAGGTTAATGCTAGCTTACCCAGCTTGGATGGTGTATGCATGCTAAAAAATTTTAGAAATCTCTATTTCTAACCTATCTTATCATAGGCTTTGGTATCAGAGCCCAGGTTATGCTACTCACAACTAAAGTTACTATGAAGACAGACAGTGTCAACCTTTAGGGGATTAAGTTTTGACGTTTGACTAGAGGATAGTTGTGATGATCCGGGTTTTCACATGCATTTTTAATGTAAAAGTAATTCCTAAGGTGGGAACGATCCCTATTTGAAAACAATTTTATAAAAACAATGCAATGTAGCAAAAAAAATCTTTTATTTTAAATTCATTTTGAAAACCCAGAGTGTCATTTGCTTTCAAGATGAATAAGAAAATTTTAAAATTTTTGGTAATCGTAATTGTCTTTCCAAGTTTATCCAGTCACAGCTAACAGTCAAACTGTAGTAATTACAGACACATTCCCAAAAGAGTAGATTGTATACTTATATTTATGCTTGTCTTCTATTCATTTATTTGATCGTAGCACTATCATTTTCCGTTCCCTCATCTAATCCTTTGGAGCTAATCTGTAAAAATATTATATTTGGGTGAGTATTCCTCATACCCAGTAGGTGATATGATACTACTATTTTAAAAACATGGTAGGCAACATGCATAATTCAAGGCGATTTGTCATGTAAAACATCAGTGATTCCTTTTTGTATAAGCATGCATATTTGTGCATAAAATGTAAGCTCATTGATGCAATTTCAACCATGGAATCCTTTACCAAAATTCAGTATTCAACGATATAAATATGACTAATATCATAAAGTAGAAATCAATAGATTCACATAAAAAGATCTCGGCAAACACATCAAACCAAGGAGTCAAATATAATAATCATGAAACTCTAAAAATAGTCGTCATTCAAAGCATATGCTGGCATCACTATAAGTATCATGCACATGGTCTTTTGGCGAACTCATCAAGCCAATTGGTCACAAGTACTCGTATACGACCATCTCAATGCTATATGCATATTGATAACACTGAAATCATAGGGCCAACTATGCTCACGATTAGCACACGGTTGGAATCATGTGTCTCTAGTATCTAGAGACAACCCACCATAACCCTCCACGGCGATTATGGATATGTCCAAGAAAGGGTGCCGTTAACACCTCTAGTGGTCGTTGCTGTTTACCATCCACCTTTTGTGGTAGAGGCTAGGAAGCGAACCTCGTACACAACAACCTCTCAGCATAGTGCCTACGAGGCTCAATAGCCCAAAAGCATATATAATTGATCCAAATCTCAATCATCGTAAATCATACAATCTATGCAATGCGTTTCAAAATATGTGAGCAATGCATATAAATATGCATATATTCTTAATCTCAATCATCACAAATCGTGCAATTTATGTAACTAGTTCCAGAACATGTATGCAGTGCTTATATAAAGACTATTTACCAAATATGCAAGCAATTTCATGCATGATCATAAGAAAAATTTGCATACTCATTACGCGAATATCATATCTCAAAAGCATACTAAACACGGTCATCAGGATCAAATAAATCAATTAGATTTTGGAAATGCATTTGAAACCTTAGCAGTATTAGACTACCTACCTCGATATCTCTTGGATGGCATTTCTCTTCAATTTGAGCCTAGATCACCTTTGTGAAGTCCTGGATGTTATTTAGACATAAGAATCCAAGCATTATTTCCTATTCTTTACACATCATCAAGTAGATCCACAGATCAACAGATAGATTTATACTATAGGCTATAAATCTCTTATTTACAGGTCTCCACATTAATTCTCACTTATAATGGTTGATCTATATGATTTAGCTGTGATCTTGGTATATTGATCTTCTAATATATCTAATGGATCAATTTATGAGAATTGATCATCTTTGATCTTGTAGATCTATGAGATTTTCATGGTTTTTAGGCTATTGTCACAACAAATAGCCTTATGATCCTAAATTTTATTGTATCATTAGGTTTGTATCGTCAATATGAACGCAACAGTTCTTTTGGATCGTCAATTGGAGTTATATAGCCTCCTTAATTATGTTTTTTAGTGTCGCGACTCTACAGACAAACCAGATTCGTCCATTCTGGGCCCCCGCATGATGGTTGCCAAGACACTCGCACTCCCTAGTTGAACCAGGACCCACGCCCACACATTGCGTATCCCCAAAGGCCGTCCCAGGGGGCATGTTCCGGGTGCGCGTTGCGCACTGTGTCCATGGGACACATCTAGTTTCACATGGAGCCAGATTTGAACCTGGCCTTCCTCGACAATTTTTGGCTGGAATACCAGATCCAGCATGGATCTGGGCTAGAAGAGAGGGGAAAACCTAGGGGAGAGAGAGAGAGAGAGAGAGAGAGAGAGAGAGAGAGAGAGAGAGAGAGAGAGAGAGAGAGAGAGAAGGGTCTTACCTGGGCAGTCAAAGATGGTGCCATAGAGGGTGAAGGCGGTGCCACCCCATGGCTTTGCCACCATTCTTTGTAGCGCAGTACACGTATGGCGGTGCTATGCACCACCTGGGCTAAGGAAGAAGACGACACAGGTGGGGAGGGATGTCATTATCAAAATGACCCCCTGTGTTTTCGAGCCATTTAGATTTTAAAAATAATTTACAAAAATACCCTTCGTGTTCAAAAGCCCATAACTTGGTCATACAAGCTCCGTTTTTAGTGTTCTTTGAGGAATTGAATTCCATTTCGAGTGTAGAATCTAATGATATTGATTTTTCTCACAATTTCCTTTCATTTTATACTTTAATTGAAATTAAACATTTAACCATCTATTAATATCTTTAAACATTTATTAATTTTCAAAATAAACAATTTAAAACTCATTGATTGGCAAATGGTAAACATCATGATTGACCGTGGTTATAAAAGTGATATAATAATATTAAAAATTTTGAGTCATTACAATAGTTTTATAGGAAAACTCACTGCATTCTTGTCAATTGCAGATGCCTCCTAGGGGACATGGAGAGGTTTCATGCCCTCCACCTAATGACAGATCGACTACCACTAGGACATAGGGTGTTGTTAGTGGTTAGCTTGATATGGTAGGTCAGCTAGTTGAGCTCATGTTCTAGAAGTTGAGGCATCAACTGGAGGCCGAAGGAGGGATTGAGGTCAAGTATGGCGATCCTAGAGGGGACAACTTACTTGAGTGGCTTAGGCAGATTACACCAAAATTCACTAGCAAGGATGGGCCAGAGAATGCTAAGATGTGGAGAGGATTTTTACAGCTATGGCCATCTATGAGGATAGATAGGTGGCAATGACTACTTTTTTTTTGACCGGTGAGGCTACCCATTGGTGGCCAACCAACAAGAGGAACTACTTTGAAGGAGGAGATGTCATTGCTTGTTAGGATTTCAACACAGTGTTCATTGATAAGTTCTCCCCACCACATGTTCAGGAGTGGATGGAGTTGGACTTCTTGAGCCTTAGTCAAAGGGCATAGATGGTGGCACAATATGAGGCAGAGTTTGCTTAGCTAAGGCGGTTCACACCTGAGGTGTGTAGCTCAGAGCAAGGGGCTATTTAGAAGTTCATCAGGGGATTGAACTTTGACCTAAAGAGCAGGATTTTTCCATGAAAGACTACCATGGTGGCTAAGGCTGTGGAGTTGGCATCCATCTTAGAGAGAGAGCTAAGAGTAATACCTAGAGAGGCAAGTTGACCATTTGGACAGACTAGGAGAGGCTCAAACTGCAAATGGAAGAAGAAGATGGCTATCAGGAGACAACCACCACCACTGACTAGATAGTTTATGGGTCAACCCATGAGAGGAGAAGTTGGCCAAGGATATTTCAATCTAGATAGAGATGCACAAAACAAGGGCCCTAGATGCTTTTAGTGTGGTCAGTGGGGCCACATCTCACAATATTGCACCACACCGAGGAGGCCAGTACCACCACATTTTGGTCAAGACTATAGCAAGATCATGCACCATGGGTTGGAAAGATTCCATGACAGGGGCTAGTGCTACCCCCAGATCTGGTACACTATTGAGGTCAGGCTCCCATAGGATAGGGTAAAATTTACATTATTACTACTGACCAGGCTCGTGCATCCAATGTAGTCTTGGAAGGTACACTCTTAATACATGATAGATGAGCACGTGTGCTCATTGACCCAAGTGCTACCCATTCTTTTATTTCTATGGTATTCACTTTGAGTCTTGACACCATTTTGAGTAGACTAGAAATCTTATTAGAGGATAGCACACCAATTTGGGAGGCAATAATAGTACAGGAGTTCATGCAGGCTATACCCATTATGATATCATATCATGACTTGAGAGTAGACTTGATAGCCTTGATTATGACAAATTTTGATGTCATATTAGGCCTGGATTAGCTTACCGAGCATGGGCCCATATTAGACTGTGGAAAGAAGTAGCCTAAAGGGCAGACACTTGTTTTTCATGGGAGGTTAAATACTTCAAGTGCTAGTGTTATCTCAGCCAGTTTGGTAGCATAGTTTGTGATGCATGGGTGTTATGCCTACGTAGCTTATGTTAATGATCCAGAGAGATTGATTCCTCACTTTGAGGAGATCAATGTAGTAGGAGAGTTTGCCAATGTATTTCTAAAGGAGTTATAGGGATTACCACTAAGACATGAGATGGAGTTTACCACCAAGCTACTACTTGTAGCAGTTCTTATCTTGAAAGCTCCTTACTGTATGGCTCCTGTAGAGCTTAAGGAGCTGAAGATACAATTACAGGAGTTATTGGATTAGGGGTTCATTTACCCTAGTATATCTCCATGGGGAGCTCCAGTCTTGTTTTTCAAGAAGAAGGATGGCTCACTAAGACTTTGTGTAGATTGTAGGGCTTTGGATGGGGTTACGATGAAGAATAAATACCCCTTGCCCTGCATTGATGATCTCTTCAACTAGTTACAGGTCGCTAAGGTGTTTTCCAAGATCGACTTGAGGACTGGTTACCATCAATTGAGGATATAGGATGAGGACATCCCTAAGATTGCTTTTCACACTCGTTATGGTCATTATGAGTTCATGGTGATGCCATTCAAGTTGACAAATCCACCAACTACATTCATGGATTTGATGAATTGGGTGTTCAGGGATTACTTAGACAGGTTCATTGTTGTACTTGTAGACGATATCCTCATATATTTAGGAAGTGTCGAGGAGCATCAAGAGCACTTGAGGACATGCATAAATTGTATGTTAAGTTCTCCAAGTGCAAATTCTAGTTAGACTGGGTCCATTTCCCTGGGCATGTGTTTTAAGGATGGTGTAGCAATTGATCCAAAAAGGTGGAAGCAATGGCCAGTTGGAAAAGGCCCATGATAGTGTCTAAGGTACATAGTTTTCTAGGGCTACCAAGCTACTACCAATAGTTCATATAGAAGTTCTCTCATATCATTTAACCATTAACCAATCTAACCAAGAAGGACAAAAAGTTTGAGTGGACTAAAGACTATGAGAGGAGCTTCCAGGAACTAAAAGGGAGGCTCATATTAGCACCAATTCTATCCCTACCTGATGATACTGGAGGTTTTGTTGTGTATAGTGATTCTTTAAGGAAAGGATTAGGTTGTGTTCTTAGGTAGCATGGTAAGGTAATAGCTTAAGCCTCTAGACAGTTGAAGAAACACAAGCAGAATTACCACACGCATGATTTAGAGTTTGTAGCTATTGTATTTGCATTGAAGATCTAGCAGCATTATTTGTATGGGGAGGAGTTTGATGTGTACATAGACCACAAGAGCCTTAAATATGTCTTTACGCAATGTGGTCTCAACATGAGGCAGACATGTTGGTTTGAATACTTAAAGGACTTTGACTTTATCATTCATTATCATCTTGGTAAAGCCAATGTGGTTGCATGCACACTTAGTAGGAAACATAATGATATCATTGCCAATATTACTATCAGGTCTACTTGGACAAAATCTTGCAAGTACATTAGGCTTATGTAGATATGCAGGGTTTTGCGGAGAGAGATGGATTTGGGAAGGGCTCAGATGGAGGGATTCGTTTTCATGGATGATTGGTCGTACCAGATATGAGTGACTTATGACAAGATTTATTGAAGGCATCCCATTCTTCTAAGTTTGCATGCATCTAGGAGGTACTAAGATGTACCAAGACATGAAGAGGTAGTTTTGGTGGCCAGGGATGAAGAGAGACATTGGTGATTGTGTTGCTCATTGCATGACTTATCAGAGAGTTAAGGCAGGGCATCAACGACCTGTAGGGCTATTATAGACGATTGAGCTTCTAGCATGGAAGTGGGATCAAGTAACTATGGATTTTGTAGTAGGGCTACTAGGACCACTACTGGATATGATGCCATTTGGGTTGTCTTGGATTGATTGATTAAATCAGCCCATTTCCTACCCATTTAACAGATGCAATTCTTAGAGACCCTTGAGAAGTTGTACACTAGAGAGATAGTAAGTTTGCATGGAGTGCAGTTGGTAATTATCTCAGACAGAGACACTAGATTTACATCTCAGTTTTGGCAGAGTGTATAGGAGGGCCTAGGCCCTTCCACACATTTTAGTACTGCATTTCATCCACAGATTGATGGTCAATCAAAAAGAACCATATAGATACTAAAAGACATGCCAAGAGCTTGTGCACTTGGTTGGAGGGGTTGTTGGGATGAACACCTACCATTAGTGGAGTTCACCTACAACAACTATAATTCCAGCTTTGGTATGGCACCATATGAGGCACTCTATGGTAGACCTTGTCGTATGCCAACTTGTTGGAGCGAGGTCGGGGAGAGACAGTTTGTTAGGTTAGAGTTAGTGGAGCAATGTGCTGAGAGGGTTAGACTCATTCAAAGATGCTTGGTAGCGGTGCATGGTAGGTAGAAGAGCTATGCTGTTTTGAGGAGGAAGGATCTCAAGTTTCATGTGGGACTCATGTGTTTTTTAAGGTATCCCCTACAAGAGGAGTTATGACGTTAGGAGTAAAGGGCAAGTTGAGCCCTAGGTATGTAGGACCATTCGAGATTCTAAAGAGGGTTGGAAAAGTTGCCTACAAATTGGCTCTACCACCATCACTTTCAAATGTGCATGATGTTTTTCATGTATCCATGTTGAGAAAATATGTGCCAGATCCTACGCTTGTTTTGGATCAACCATCGATTGACCAATAGCTAGACCTTACATTTCAAGAGTGCCCAGTTCAGATACTTGATATGAAAGAGAAGAAGCTACAAACCAAGACCATTCCTCTTGTCAAGGTTCTATGGCAACATCACATGAGTGAAGAAGCAACTTGGGAAGTAGAAGATGAAATAAGACATTGTTTTCCTGAGTTATTTTGATACTTCTACTACATTCCCATGAAATTTTGAGAATGAAATTTTTGTAAGGGGGAGAGATTGTAATGCCAGTGAATATGTGAATCCCTTATAATAGATAAGAAAGTTGAAAAACAAAAGTAGATTTTTTTATTTTCCTTTACAATTTATATCTTAACCTTTGGAAAGGTTGAGCATGAAGATTCATCATAACTCTTAGCAAGACATAGTTAAGAAGACATTAACTTTGTAAAAAAATGAACGAATTACTTAAAAGTTTAGGTAGAACAAATGAGTAAGAAGTTCTAGGTAGTTAATGATAAACCTTAAGTAATTGGGGTGTTAAAATGATGGAGTAAGGGGTTAATTAAAGACAACAAAAAATATGAGAATTTGGGCTGCTTGAGCTTACATATGTTCCCTACCCTTCAGTGGAAATGTTAATAACAATCATATCTAAATGGAAATGAGAATAAAGTACCCAAACTTAAGTGGGTAATAGTAGAAACCAAACTTAAGTGGGGTGAGGGAAGGACAAAAACCCTTCTTAAGTTCCACCCGTCATCCAAATAGGTATTTCACATTAGGGCTAGAAGTAGAAAGGGGAGAAAAACATGAGTGTGCTAGAACAAGAGAGAAAAAATGAATTGACGTTGCAGCCTTGGAGGAAAGATGGAAAGAAGACCAACCCTTGCTTCAAAGAATGATGATTGAAGGAGGTTTTGATAAGTGAATGCAACAACCACAAAGAAGAGAAGAAATTTTTTAGCTTCAATGGGAGCTGGTCATATGCAACCATGATTGCTAAAATAATAGGCAGTATGTTGTGAAAAACTTGTAGTTTGCCCTATAAAATCAAAGTGATTTGAGTGCCCTAGGTGGTGGAAAGTGGAAGCAAGGATTTGGGGGTAAGGAATAACAAAACCTGATGTATTAAAGCTCAAATTCAGAGTAAGATAGCAGCCACAACTTGATTATAGCTCAACCAGCAGGGAGCACAAATTTTGCATCCAAAACGCACTTTGATTTGGGTTAGTGAAGATCTTAGGCAAGAGGGAAAAGTAAGAAGAGTGTGTGAGCATCCAAAAGGTAGGGGTTTGAAGGTGGAATGAGGTTAATGCTAGCTTACCTAGCTTGGATGGTATATGCATGCTAAAAATCTATAGAAATCTCTATTTCTAACATATTTTTTGACTGCTTTGATTCTCATGTTATAGGGTTTTGTAGTTGGATTGGGCATGAAATATTATATGAGTATCTTTTAACTACATATTACAATCTTGTTGTTGGATGATGATGAGATTTAGGATATTTGTTATGGGATTTAACTCAAGGAGCATGCATTTGAGTTCTTGAAGAAACACTATTCACGCAGGAACACTGTTCAAAACTGTAGGAAACTCAATAGTTATATGTATTACCACTTGGTTTCATTCAAATTTCTTTTCAAAGAACTTCAAGATATATGTAATAAATGGATTCCTAAAGTTTTCGAGTATTTCCTTCAATTATATAGTATGAATAGTCTAAGCATGTCTTTGTTATAATCAGTAAAACATTTTTATACAGACAGTATGGTGCATATGCATTCCTAGCTTCTTTTACCTTAATGATCATCTTGGAATTGTGATGGTGTGAGCTGGGATGTGATCTCTATGATAGTGGAAAAACTAAGAAGTGAATTTGGAATGAATTTCGAGGGGTTTAGCACATGTTTTAAGTAAGAAAATGAGGCATCTCACATCTACCCTATTTGGACAAGAATGAGATGTTTTATCCTCCTTGCAATGAGTTTGGGTTTTAACCTAGATGAAGCTTGTAGGGTTGAATGAAAATGTTCCTAACACATTGGTCTTGGAGAGTAATTGTATGTGGAGGAGATTTTGATACTTAATTAGGGTGTATGATGGGGTATTTCATGTCAAAATTCTAACTCATTTTTTTGCAAAATTCTATAGAAAATTTACATCCAAAGATGGCATGGAATGACTAGTCTTTCACTCTCTTTTGAATTATTAGGTTAGAAATGCATGTGTTATGAATTTCTAAAAAACCATAGAATAATGCCTATAATTAGTAACATATGGACTACTAATTGGGTACCTTTTTTATACAAAATTAAACCCTTATCAGGCTCGATGACCTTAAACCAAACAATACCACTTTACAATTAGCAAACATATTAGTAACAATTCCACGTGGTATCTTTGAGGATGTTTTAATATAGGTGGATTAGTTTTATTTTCCTTTAGATTTTATTGTCCTAGATGCCTAGCTTGTATTAGACCCTAACAGTTAGATCCTAGTAATCCTAGGACATCCATTTTTGACAAGGTCTAATGCCATCATCAACTATAGAAATATTATATTGAAATTATCCTTCAGCAATATGAAAGTCAAGCTCAATGTTTTTAATGCCAATCTTCAGCATCTAAACCTACATGATTTTGGTGTAGTCAACTTAAACGAAGTTCTAATTCAACATGCTAATCCACCATTGTCTATTCTAGATCCACTTGAGGCATTTCTTGCACACTTTAATTGTGATTTTGTTATAGACAAGTCCATAGATGAGGTAAATAATATTTTAGATGTTGCAACAATCATGGATACCTCCAAACGGGGACCTCAAGTAGAACCTCTTCTTACTTTCAATTCTGTTCCTATGCCTTCAGATGAAAAACTACCTACTGTGGTCCTTAAACCCTTGCCTAAAAATTTAAAATATTCTTACTCAGGACTAGATGAATCCTTGCCTATAATCATTGCCTCTAATTTAGATCAAGAATAGGAAGGGAAAGTCCTTGATATTCTAAAAGAACATGAGATAGCCTAGGGTGGACCATAGTGGATATTAAAAGGATTAGCCCTACTGTGTGTATGCATAGAATTCACCTATAAGAAGATACTAAGCTATCTAAGGAAATATAGAGGAGACTTAATCCTAATATGAAAGAGATAGTGAGAGATGAAGTGTTAAACCTTTTAAATGTTAATGTTATCTATCCTATTTTTGATACCACTTGGGTTAACATAGTTTAAGTTGTACCTAATAAATCTAGCGTTACGGTCATCTGTGATGAGGATAATGAGTTAGTCCCCACTCCCATGACCAATAGGTTGAGAGTTAGTATTAATTACTCAAAATTGATCTCGGTCATGAAGAAAGACCACTTTCCTCTTCCCCTCACTGACCAAATACTGGAAAGGTTAGGCAGTCATAAATATTATTGTTTTCTACATGGATACTCTAGTAATAAGCAAAACCCCATATCACCTGAAGACTAGGAGAAGGTTACCTTCATCTGCCCTTTTTGGGACCTCCACTTCTTGAGCATACTTTTTTATATGGTGAAGAGGTTTTTGGAGGTGCTTATGGATGATTTTTCAGTATTTGGGTCCTCACTCGATGAATGCCTACACTACTTATAGTTAGTTCTTGGTAGGTGTTAGGAAAAGAATTTACTATATTGGGAAAAATGTGATTTAATGGAACAAAATGGCATTGTTTAGGCCACATTATATCACATAGTTGCATAGAAGTTGATGAAGCCAAAGTAGATTTAATATCTAACCTTCATCCTTCGAGGATGGTGAAGTCCACTTATTTTTAGGCCATGTTGGATTTTATCGAAGATTCATCAAAGACAACAGTAAAATTTCTTAAGTCCCTAAGTAATTTACTTAAGAAGGAGGGAACTTTTGACTTTGATGATAATTGTATAAAATTATTTGAGTGCCTGAAAGTTAAACTCACTTCTACACCTATTATTCAATTGCCAGATTGGAGTGCACCATTTGAAAATATGTGATGCTTTAGACTACATGATTGGGGTTATGTTGGGGTAGTGTATTAATATACTCCCCCATGTGAATATTGTGCTACCAAGACACTCAATCATGCCTAACTAAATTATTCCAATGCAAAAAAAAAAAAAAAAAGAGTTGTTAGCAGTTGCATTTGCCTTGGATAAGTTTAGATCTTACTTACTAGGATCTAAGGTCATCATCTATCTGAACTATGAAACATTATAAAACCTTCTTTCCAAGAAGGATGCCATACCTAGGATGATCTTATGGATACTATTGATACAAGAGTTTGATTTGAAAATTCAGGATAAGAAAGGTTTGAAAAATGTTGTGGGTGACCATTTATTCAGGATAATTTTGTAGTCAACTAGTGAAAATGTGCCTATAATAGAAACATTCTGAGATGAATAGTTCTTACACATTTCCTAGTTACCTTGGTATGCAGATATAGTCAATTATCTTGTCATGGGTCAAATACCTAATCACTAGTCAAAACAAGATAGGAAAAGATTTATTACTGAGGCTAAGCACTTTACATGGGATGATCCATACTTGTTTAAGTAGTATCCTAATCAAGTCATTAGGAGATGCATACAAGATAGTGAACATCATAAAATCATTTCATTTTGTCATGACCATGCATGTGGGGGGCATTTTAGTCCTGGAAAGATAGGTATAAAGACTTTGCAGTGTGGTTTTTAATGGCCAACCATTTTTAGGGATTCACATGCTTATTTCAGAGGATGTGCTAGATGTCAATAGTAGGGAGTATAGGAAAGGAAATATGATCCTCTTAATCTCAATTCTAGTCATTGAGCCTTTCAATGTTTGGGGCATTGATTTTATGGGACCTTTCCCCAACTTCTTTAATTATCTGAACATCCTTGTGACAGTGGATTGCATGTTTAAATGGGTGGATGCCATACCATGTA
This sequence comes from Warburgia ugandensis, assembly GCA_035236585.1. Taxonomy (NCBI): domain Eukaryota; kingdom Viridiplantae; phylum Streptophyta; class Magnoliopsida; order Canellales; family Canellaceae; genus Warburgia; species Warburgia ugandensis. The sequence continues at coordinate 63,579,525 of CP141130.1, forward strand.
AGACCAATGACGATAAGATGGTGGTCAAGTTTTTAAATGAAAATACATTTGCATGCTTTGTTACACCCTAGGCCATAATTACTGATGAGGAAAAACACTTTTATAACAAAATGTTTGAGAACTTAATGATGAAATATGGTGTTACCCATAAGATTGCTACCCCTTATCATTCTTAAGATAATGGGCATTTAGGAGGATCAAATAGGGAGATAAGGCAAATTTTAGAACCAATAGTCAATCCAAATAGGTATGACTAGTCTTTAAAGCTTAGTGATGCTTTATGAGCCTATCATACTGCATACAACTTCCTTATAGGCATGGTATCCTACCATCTAGTCTATGGTAAGGCCTACCACCTCCTAGTAGAACTTGAATAGAAAGCATATTGGGCCATTAAGAAGTTAAATTTTAACATAGATACTCTTAGTACCCATAAAGAACTCCAACTTAATGAGTTGGATGAACTAAGGAAAGATGCATATAAGTCTTCCAAGATATACAAAGACCACATGAAAATCCATCATGATAGACATATCTTATGAAAGTCCTTTACCTTAGGACAAAAGGCCCTTCTGCATAAATCTATATTGCATCACTTTCCTAGAAAACTTCAATCTCATTGGTCTAGACCTTACATAATATGTATTGCTTACCCTCATGGGGTCATCAAGATAGAAAAGGATGGAGAGATTTCCGAAGTCAATGGGCAAAGGTTGAAACCTTATTTAGACTTGGTAAACCCTAAAATAAAAGAAACTTCTCTAGACGAACAAGTCTATTAGGACCCACCTTAGCACATTCGATGACACCTGCAGATCGGCATTCATCATTGTATTTTATCACAGCATGGTACATCTGATTGAAGACGGTAAACTTAGTGCTTACTAGGAGGAAACTTAGGGTTTTAGAATCTAATTGTTCTACATTACCCATTCATCATATAGGAGTCCTATGTTTTTGAAAAATTTCATAGCTTTTAAAATTACTTGCATGCATAGGAATTAATGTAGTAATTGTACGTAAGTGAGGTCAATTCCACGAGGAATCTCATAGTTTTATATGTTGATTAAATCTTGCTTAAACCACTTAACTAGCCAAAGAGAGATTGAATTTGATCTAAACTAGGAAAGTAAACAAGATGGAAATAGACACATGCATGGAATTAAAAACATGAACTAAAGGAAACATTTTAAAAATAAAGATCTTCAATGAAATTAGAAACTTTTCTATCTAACATTCATTCAATAAAAGAAACTAATGTAAAACTATAATGACTTAGTCTAGGAAACTTAAACATGCATTAAATGAAAAGTTTCTGAAAATATAACTTTCTAAAAATAATAATTTCCTAAAGCTAAAATTAGAAACTTTCTAAAAGTAGAACTTACTAACAACTAGAATTTGAAACTACCCAAAACCAACCTAACATGCAACTAAACTTAGCAACAACTAAAGAACCCTAAAACTAGACAAATAAAACATGCAACATTAAGGAAACAAGAACAAAATAGTGTGCATGGGATAAGGTAAAGTTCTCATGACTCTAAGTAAACTATGATGCAAGAATGGGACATGAAAGGTGCACATGACTATTCAAGATGTAAGCAGGGAATTAAAATGAATTTAATGCTTGGAAGGACCGGTATGATGCACATGAAAACTTAAATGGAAGATAAATGGAAAGTAACTACAAAACATGGTATGACAATCAAAATTCAAAGATTTTAAGCATTAGAAACAACTAAGAAAAATTGCACATAAACCATAAGCTTTATTGGAATGAAATTCTTAACACATAGACATTGGAACCTAGAAAGTAAAATTGTGCATTGTTCTTAGCATGAAATACTAAGTAATGACTTCAAATAGAAGTAACCCATCATCCAAGATTTTATGCATATGAACCCAAAAGAGAACTAAAGGAAAAGAGCATGAAATGATGAGAAAGAAAGCAAGTAATTCAAGAATTTCAATAAAAAATAATTTGATCCAAGGGCTTCTATCTCTTGGATATCACTACAAAATATTTGTGGCCCTTCAATATAAGGATATAAATCTTAGAACTAGAGGCAAATAAGCAAGTAAATCAAGGAACCAAAATAATGAAAGGAATGCAAGAAACAAGAAATCACAGCAATTAAACAAGGAAAGAAACAAGCAATCAAGACCAACCTAGAAATTGAATACAACAAACTAGAAGAAGAATAGCAAGAAGAGGACATGAACTTCTTAAAAGATGGATGTGTGGAAGAACTTTAGCTGGAAGGGGAAGAACCACGCATGGAGGACCAGCCCTAAGGGGGCCGCGGAACCTTTTTTTTTTTTCAGAGATGGTGTGATGGCTGCTATTTGTAGATGAGTTTTCCTTATATAAAGATAAGATTTGATTAAGATAATAAGGGAATTATAGGAAAGACTCTAGGAAGTTTGGTGGAAGGGGAGATCTAGGGAATTATAGGTAAGACTTTAAGAAGGTGTGTGGAAGGGGAGATCTAGGAAGGTAAGTGGAAGGTGGTTGAATGGGTGAAACATGGGAAAACCATAAGTGGGGTAGGCGCCACTTTTTGTGGAGCTTCCCCTAGGTTCCATGTGTGGAGTCCCAAATTGGAATGTGGAGATAGAGATGGGAAAAGATAAAGGAGAAAAGATAAAGGAAGAATGGAATGTTAAGGCTCTTCTCTTATTGGTTCATCTATTCATGCTATCATCCTTCTAATTATACCCTTGAAAATCACACTTTTAGCATGAAATATTTGATTGAATTTCTCCTCTAATCATGTGATTGCATGTGGCATGGCTTACATGGCTTGGTGGCTCAATTTGATGGCTCCTTTCTTGTTGCTTGAGTGGCTTAGTTCCTCAACTTCAAGGCTTAAATGGCTCCAACTCTCATGCAAAGGTGGTGAAATTGCATGGCTCATTCCTAATCACCTTTGATTCCTTCAATTGCTTTTTTAAACTCAATTACTTACCTTAAAATTATCTTAATCCTTTCTTGAGCTTGAAAATGTTGGAAATAGGCCCTAGCTCTCTAAGTTAATCTTGATCCTTAATTCACATCTTAAGGAATCTCAGTTGTTGGATCATCATCTTGATACCTACAAATGATAAAAAAAATCTAATTAAATCCTAGAAAATTATGGTAATTTAATAGTTACTCTAGATCATCTTCGAACCTTTAAAATATCAAACTTTTGAATCATTAGAGCAAAAATATATGCATTATGAATTTTTAGAAAAATCCTAGAATTTAAAACACATGGACTACTACTTGGGTGCTTTTTTTTTAATACAAAATTGAACCCTTATTAGCCATTTGATGTAGTTGAGCTCCATGTGGTGATAAAAAGAACAAAAAAAAAAACCACCGCCCACCCACTCTCCTTCTCTCTCCTGCTAAGTTGGCATGAGTAGGCCCCATTGATAACACCCATCCTAGACCTTTGATCTCTTCTTGTGCCCAATCCCTAAAGGCCCACACAAATCCAAGCTAACTATCACAATCCGTAAAATGTGAGAAATTAAATCCATCGCTCCATTCATTGATTAGAGAAGATTTGACCATTGATCATAATCAGATCGTCGATTGGACATTACATCATTTGATCTGTGACTGATTCAACCATCCATCATGATCTGACTCATTGATTATATTCCTTATTACACATATCAAGACTTAGAACCAAAACTTTCCATTTGGAATGTTGTTACATAGATCGAGGTGATCCTGATTGACGGCCAGCCTAGAACAGGTGGATAATTGTCAGCAGATCACTATGGATTGCTTAGATCGAGCACCAACATGATGATTGGTCAGTGACCTGGCTACACAAGCAAGTAGATATCATCATATTTGACCTACAAGAGGTAAGATTACCAACCTAACCCTTCACTTTCATTGATTTAGCTAAAATTAGCTAGATATGAGTATGATTTTGCATATAAACATGCCCAATTAACCTAGTATGAGTAGGATGATTCTAGAATACATTATGATATGAGTAAGAATTGAATATAATAGTTATTGTTGGGACAAATTTGGCATGATCAGGATTGTGAGCTAACCTATGGGGCCTCATCCTGAGATCCAATGCTGGATCATGTTGAAACACAATAAATTGAGCATTGGAAATATAATCTTTATTTATAACAAGAATCCAATTTAGATGAATAGCTTGGACTCTAAATTAGACATGGATGTAATGTTTATCTAGGTAGTGGGAATGAGGTGGACCAAATCCAAAAGTTGAGTCTGAATGTGATTTGGGAGGTACAGGCAAGTGGTTCTTCATCAGAGGTAGGTGATGATATTTAATAATGAGCATATTTCTATTTGAAAATTACTGATGGTCATTGCATTGGTTTAGTATTTATGAATGAATATCATGTGTATATTATTATATTATGATCCTTATTGAGAGATCAATCTTATCTATGAGTAATGAAATATGCATGATTGCTTTGATTATCATTTTTCTAGGAAGTGCATGATTTGCCTACGATTAGTCGCATTTTTTAAGCAGTAGTGACAGTGTGTGATTTTCATACAATTCCATGACATGTTGAATACATTAAATGGTGTTTATAATTGCTATTGCATATTGAGGCACATGGATGCTTGTTTGATTGCTTATTTCTCAGTGGACTTGGTTGAGAAGGCTTAGAGGTTGGTCCTTGATAAGGATGACCACCTACTCTCTAACTTTAAGGATTATAGACTCCTACCCCATCAAAAGGGAAACTTCGTAGGGAGTGGTATCATAGGTAGCCAACACTATGAGTCCAATGCTGCCCCAATGTGTGACGAACATTTAATCTCCTATACTAATGTCAAGGAGGAGCTGCAGTTGATAGACCTGGGTGATCACTACAGTATAGTGGTCAATATAATTTTGGATGATTGATTTTACCATATCACATTGTAAGCGTGCTAGGATGGATATTTTCCTGTGTACCCATAGTAGGATGACGCTTGGAGGATTGGTGTGAGTACTCATGACCAGACATTTTAGTGTGTGGGACCCTATCGAGACCCATATGCAAGGGTTCCCTTATTGATGTTGTGCATATTCATTTGATATATTCTTCAAGCTTTTGATGCACTACACTAATGTGGTTTTGGCATACTCAAGAGCATTATAAGCTCAGTCTACTCAACATGTTTTTGTAAACATGTAGCAGCGTGGTTGCATTGTCTAATTTTTTACATTTTTATAAGCTTTTGATGTTTTTTTTCATTTGACATTGATTTGGTTGGTTTTGCATGCTTTTCATACTTGAATTCATCATCATTTATCCCTATTATCATGATCATGTTAGACCTGTTTGCTATGATAAAGATATTTATTGCATGCCCCTAAGACTTGATACTTAAACTCCTCATTGCATATTAAATATTCATAATTTATTATTATTGTTTTTAAATACATAAGCATCGCTTACTGAGTCATTGTGATGTTTTACAATGCCTCAAATATTGAGTGAGACAATGGAATGGTAAACGGACCAAAAGCAAGTGAGGGGCACAGGAAACTTTTTAACAGTTTACAAATGAGATCTTAACAATGTATGTGGTCTGTTAGATGTTTACTTTTGGATATTGTCAATGGATTGTGTGTGTGTGTGTGTGTGTGTGTGTGTGCATGTGTCTATATATATATATATATATATATATATATTTGTGGTTCACACTTTTATGATGAGCATGTATGGATATGTTTATGTTGAATGTGATGGATATGTATGGGCACACCTTGGGCTATGTAATTGTTTTTGGATTTGTCTTTCATCAATGATATATATGTTGGATGGTTAAGGAGGCTAAGTCTTTTAGTTATGCATTTATGATTTTTTGAGTTTATCAAATACTTTTCACATTGCTTGTGGTAAATGTTCTAGTCCAAAAGTACAGAGGAGACTTTGTTGGATTTTTGGTAAAAAAGAAAAGATCATTTCTTAGTAGATCTACGGTTTTGTAGGTCATATAACTCCTAGAGTTTTGAAATGAGTGCTTATTATTCAAATATTTAATTTTAAGTCAACGTAAAATTTTAACAAGGTTTCCCGACTTCTGAAAAATTTGTGTTTATTTAATTTGTAAAACCTAGGTTGTCACATGATATTTCAAAAGAGAAAAAAAAAGAAGTTTTTATTCATAGTATTTTCAATGATTCCCTAGCATTCATAGTTTCTAGTTTTTGTTTGATTACTTTGTCAATCTATTTTTAGTCCATAGTCTTTAGTTTTGTGATCCTATACTTCGTCTTATGTTTTTGGTCGAAAAGCAACTTTCCAATTGAAGGATTCTAGCGCTCATAACATTCCAACTTCTAGTTTAGATTCAAATCAAGTTTTCTCTTAGATTCTAGGACTTTATTCCATCTTTATTATGTTAATGTTCTTGCATGATCTAAAATAAATAAATAAATATGATTTCTAGCATATTTTCAAATTTTAGGTAGTTTCTTGTTTCTAAGAAACAGTCTATTTCTAGTTTTCCAATTGTTATGTTTATAAAAGTTCATAGTTAGTTTTGTTTATAACATGTTTCTACTGTCTTATTTTTCATTTCTAGCTTCATTTCATGTTCCATGATTCATTCATGTTTATCATATTTCTAATTTCTTCAAATTTGACATGCCATGTTCTATGTTCTAGTCCATTATGATTCATGCCTACTTAATATCAATTTCCATGTGTAACTACTTTTCTATTACTCAATTCATTTTTATTTTTTTTTAGCATGTCTCACCTTCCATGTACTTAATGATAATTATTTAATTTTGGATAAAAACCACCCAATTAGTTCCCCATGTGTTACAACTTATAGCGATAAATTAGGATTTTTGACCAAAATTTGTAACACATGCATTTTTTGACCTAATAACTCAAAATTCTAATATTTTATATGTATAGAGGTTAATCGTAAGTAAGTATGTAATTATTCATATTTTTAAGGATTTAATTAGAGGTTTTTACTTTTTGTTGTAAGTGAGATGATGATCCGACGGCCGAGACCGATTGAGATGAACATTGAAGATCAAAATCATAAGATTGAGTCAAAGACTAAGAATCATCAATCCAGCATGAGATTTAGGTCAAGATCAAACAAGAACGAAATTATAAGAGCTGAGGATGAAAAAAATGGGCCCATGAAGCAAGCCATGCATTTACACTACCTTTGCATGGGACCCATTCAAGCCACCTTAGCCATATAAGCAATAAGAGAAGGTCACAAGCTAAGGAATTCAAGCCAAGCCATTTTAGCCAGTAAAGCCTAAGATGTGAGCCATGAAGCCAAGACAAATGAGACCTTAAAGTGATCCACTAAGCTAACTAAGCCAAATGCCACTTGAAGTCATACAATTGGAAGAGAATTCAAGCCAAGACCCACTTTCTAAATTTGGGTTTTTAAGGTTTAATTAGAAGGTTTGTAAGAACTATGTAAAAAGTAAGATGATTATGCAATCATGGACCCATTAAGAGGGAAACCCTACTTTCCAAATCCATCACCCTTTCCTAGGATTACAAGTTAAAGGAGGAAGGCATATCATTAACAAAAAAAAAAAAAAAAAACATCCCTACTTTCCTATTTGGTGATCAAAGGTTTTCTAAATAGAAAATCATAGATCTACTTCAATCCAAATAACTTTGAATACCAAGATCTTTACTCATCTTTCCTAAACATCATTCCTTACCACTTCCATAACTTTTCATCCATCAAAGATCATCAAATTTGGAAGGAAACACTTTCCTTCCATGAAAAAGACACCCCTCTTGTTAAAAATTAGAAACCAACCATCATTGTCTCTCTTATGTCATCTTTCCACTCCTCTTTGTTACATCATCTTGCTAATTCATCTTCCATCTAACCTTTCTCATTCAGTAACCTATCTCTAGGTCTACTTTATTCATGTTTCCATCCCTTCCTAAGTTAGGAAACCACTCATTTATATAAAGTCCCAGGTTCCATACGAATTTTCTAAGTAGAGGTTAAGTGACATAACCTTGAATTCTTGATTTCCTTTGGTGCTTAAGTTGTTGTTGGATTTTAGAACTTTGTTGGTGCTTTTCTTCTTTTGGTTTTCTAATTATTCTCTTGGTTATTTGTGCTCCAATTTTAGGTTCGTAATTTACTTTCATATTTTACTTTCGTAGTTGTTTTTACGTCTTTGAATGCCTTGTTCCACCCTTGTTCCCATTCTTTCTTGCTTCCAAATATTTAATTTTCTTTGCTTTTTCCATCAAGATCTAAGTTAACTTCCCTCTGGTGGTGACAAACAAGAGAGGAGATAAAGTAGAGTCTTGATTTTCCACTTAGTTCTACACATTTTACTCCTTACTGTGCATGTTAATTTTGAGCAATCTTTACTTAGTTAGTTCACCCACTTAACCCTTTTTTTCTTTTGAATTACTTTAATGCTTTTCTTTATATGTCATTCTACTTTAGTTTGGGTTGTTTCCTTGTGTAAAACTTGTTGTTTCAATAGCATTTTAATGTGAGATTTCTTGAATGTTCTTAAGTACCAAAATCTGGAAATTATTTTACCCTTAACTTTGTGCTTTAGTTCCAGCCATCTAAACATTATTTTTTCTTGAATCCTTTGGCACCTATTTGGATTTTTGGCCATTTATTAAATTCCATTGTTATTTTGAGTGTTAGTTTACTATTAAATCATGTAAAATAGTCATTCTTTGGGCCATAGAATCACTTGCTTATTTGATTTTTGGATAAGTTAGCTAATTGATCTTGTTTTAGAAATTGTTAATCAGTTGTTTGCATATTGTTTTAGGCTAAGAATTTTCCTTTTTAGTAGGTTTTAGGTTAGGAAAGCTTTAATTTAGGAAATTTTCTAACTTAGTTGTTTCCTTAAATTTAATTATTTAGTTTGAATCTTTATAAAATGCTGTAGTTTCCTTTATTTAAATGCATGAAAGTTAGGTAAGTTTTCATTTTCATTGTTTAGTTTTAATTTAAGTAAGTTTCCTTTTTAGTTTTATTTTCTAATTCCTCACATGTTTCTAATTTGAGTACTTTAATCTTATGTGAAATTCCTTGTGGGATTGACCTAGCATGCGTGAAAATACTGCATTGATTCATGCACTTGTGAGTTAACTTTAAAAGCTACACCAAGTTTTTGGCACCATTGCTGGTATTAAAACTGGGCAAGTGTGTGGTTTGAAGACACACACTTGATCTTCATCAGAAACCTTACTCTAAGTGTCCTTCACTTTCTATTTATTTTCCTAGTTTAGGTTGCATGTAGCATAATTTTGCATTTTTGATGGTAGTATAAATCATACGGATTAGAGTCATGGATTTATAATAGTTTCATAATACTTAGAATTGTTGCATTAGTCTAGCACCTATTTAACAAAGGTCAGCTTGAGCTTGGCTATAACCAAAGCATAGGTAGCATGGTTATAGTGTCCTGTCTATTAAGGCCCATGACCCGTTGTTAAGTAACATATAGGTAGGCATTAGTATGCTTTTATTTTGAATTGCATATTTACAACTTTATGGTGGAATGGAATTAATACTAATAAGGGGCCCATAGGAACCCTCATAAGATAAGGACTAGATTTCATCACCCAATCCTTGACCCACCTAAGTAAACAATTAAATTTCCTATATGTTCGGGATCCCAACCCTTGAATCTTAACTTAAAATTAAGCAATAAGAGACTTAGGGTTTCGAGCTCATAGGAGGACCCTTTTTCAAATAGGTGACCTATTATCACTCTAATGGCTCTTGAACATTGTGATTGTGCATCACTTAGAGTTGGAGTTAGCATATGGTTAGGACATTTAGATTAGGATAATTTATGTAAGAGCATCAATCTCAAAACTTAACATTAGCACCTTTCAACCCAAAGATTCAACACAACCTTAAAGAAGGGTAAAGAAACAAAGTTCCTATCCCTATAGTAGAACCACCAACAAAAGTTTATGCACCATTACAACGCAACATCCCATCCTACATAGCTTTACCTCGTACAAATGCAAACCACTTTGAGTTAAAGCTAGGAGTAATCCAATTACTCCCCAACTTTCATGGTCAAGATCGAGAAGACCCTTACATGCATATCAAGGAGTTCCTTGATATTTGTCCCACATTTAGGTTCTAAAAATTTTTGGATGATGATATTAGGCTCAGGCTATTCCTGCTCTCACTCAAGGATAAACCCAAGTCATGGCTCAATTCTTTGGAGGTAGGTTCCATTAATACATGGGGCCAATTGTTTAGGAAGTTTTTGAAAAAAATCTTCCATGTTAATAAAACAAATGAACTTCATCATGAAATTATCAATTTCCAACAAAGGGATAATGAACAATATTACGAATGTTGGGAATGGTGGAATGAACTACTGCAAAAATGCCCTCATCATGGATTTGAGAAATGGCAGCATGTCTAATACTTCTATGAGGCATTAACACCTTAGAATGGACAAATGGTAGATGCAGCAAGTGGAGGGGCACTCATGTTAAACGATGAGAGTGAGGCCTGGGAGTTCTTTTAAACATTGGTAGATATTTCTCAGTAATTGGATTACTCAAATAAAAGGGAGAAAATCAACCAGCATCTAGAAAAAGGTATGGGATAGGAGTACATACAAATTTATTCCATAAACTCGACTTTATACTAGAGAGAATGACAAGTGTGATGAGAGAGTAGACGAGCTTGAAACTATGTTTCAGTCCTTCATGACTACCACATCTATTAAACCTCTACAAGCGGTTTGTGCTCTTTATTCTAGCCTAGCCCATTTGACCACGTTTTATCCATTAAATAGAACGCTTAACGAAAATCTTGTTGAACAAGCGAATGCATATCACAATCCTAACAACAACCCATCTTTTGATACCTACAACCTTGGATGGGCTAGGCATCCAAAATTTCCTATTCAAAGAAAAACTACTAGCAAGACCATCTATGAACCCTCCTTCCCAAAAATTTCCTCCTAGAGATGTAGTTCCTCCGAGCATGTTTCAAAACAAAGTGAAGACACAAAAAGGTCTCTAAATCAATTGCATGATATAAATTTTCAAGCCACAGTTAAGCTAGAGATGCAGGTTAGCTAGTTGTTAGCTAAACTACATGGTAGAGGAAAGGGTCAGTTTCTTAGTCAAGCCATCCCTAACCCTAAGGACCAATTTGAGGTAGGGTCTAGTTCTCAAAACATTAAACCTCATGAGCATGCCAAATCCATAACCACCCTCAGGACCAATCTTCAGATTGATAGCAAAGTAGGGTTGACTAAGGAAAATGAAGAGGAAAAGGAGGTAACCAAAACACAAGAGAAAGGGAAAAAAATAGAAAACCCCCTGTAAAACCTATAGTGGAGGCACCCTATGTGCCTAAGGCCCCATTTCCTCAGTTCCTAAACCAGGTTAAAAAGGAAATAGACCTCAATGAGTTAATGGGCATATTTAAACATGTCTAAATTAATATTTCATTGATCAATACACTAAAGGATGTCCTTGCCTGTGCTAAGTTCTTGGAAGAGCTCAACACTAGAAAAAGAAAATTAAATTTTCAAAAAAAGGCTTTCCTCACCTAGCATGTGAGCTCATTGTTGCAGCATAAGACCCTATCAAAGTTTAAAGACCTAGGGTGTCCTACCATTTTCTGCATTATTGGAGACCATGCCATAGATAGGGCACTTTTTGACCTCAAGGCTAGTGTTAACTTATTGCCATACTTTGTCTATGAGCAACTAAGATTTTGAGACCAACCACTACCATGCTACAATTAGCTAAAATATCTTTCAAGATATCCTCTAGTTTAGTTGAAGATGTGTTAATGTAGGTAGACCAGCTTTATTACCCAATTGATTTCATTATATTGGACATCCAACATGTATTTGATTCCTGTAATCAAATTTTAGTCATGCTTGTGATGTGAATTTGATCTAGAGTCTAATTCATGACATTCATCCACCATCTTCCATCACTAACCCACTAGAGGCTTATCTCATGCATATTAATGAAGATTTTGATTTAGACAAGTCTATTGAGGAGGTAAGCAACCTTTTAAAGGCTGCTCCAATCATGGATACCTCTAAGTGGGGCCCTTATATTGAACCTCTCCCACCTTCAGAATCTGTCCCCATGGACTAAAACCCTTGCTTGACAATCTCAAATATTCATATGTAGTCCCAAATGAAACCTTACCTGTGATAATAGGATCGTATTTAGACAAGGAACAGGAAGGAAAACATTTTATTGTTCTTGAGGAACATAAGACTAGTCTAGGGTGGACCATAGCATATATAAAAGGGATTAATCCAATTGTATGCATACATAGGGTACACCTAGAAGAAAATGGTAAACCCTTCAATGAAACCCAAAGATGATTGAGTCCTAACACAAAGGACATAGTCAAAGATGAAGTCCTTAAGCTTCTAGAAGTTGGTATGATATATCCCATCTTTGAAAGCACTTAAGTCAGCCTCATTTAGGTTGTACCTAAGAAATCCAAGGTCACTGTAGTCAAAAACAAGGAAACTGAGTTAGTACCCACCCATATGACTACTGGGTGGAAAGTCTACATTAATTATTGAAAATTGAATGCGGTCATGAGGAAAGACCACTTTCGTCTACCTTCTATTAACCAAATGTTAGAGAGGTTGGTCAAACATAGTTATTACTACTTTCTATATGGATACTTTAGTTACAACCAAATTCCTATGGCACCTGAGGATCAGGAGAAGACCACCTTCACTAGTCTTGCTAACTAACATATACCTTTTGGGCTTTGCAACGCTCCTGTTGCATTTCAAAGGTGTATGTTGAGCATCTTTTTTGATATGGTAGAAAGGTTTCTTGAGCTGTTCGTTGATGAATTCTTAGTATTTGGGTCATCTTTTAATGAGTGCTTTCATCACTTAAAGTTAGTTCTTGCAAGGTGCTAGGAAAAGAATCTATTATTGAAATGGGAAAATTTTCAATTTAGGGTACAAAGTGGGATAGTTTTGAGGCCATATAATATCACACAATGGGATAGAAGTTGATATAGCTAAAGTGGATTTGATAGCCAACCTTCCTCCACTAAGTTCGATGAAAGAAATCATGTCCTTTTTAGGACATGCTAGCTTTTATAGAAAATTAATCAAAGACTTCAGTAAAATTGCCTAGACCTTTTGTAATTTATTGACAAAGGAGGCTACCTTTGACTTTGATGAGAAATGTAAGCAAGCGCTTGAGTGATTGAAGGCCAAGTTGACCTCTGTACCCATTATTCAGCCACTTGATTAGTGTGCACCATTCAATATTATGTGTAATAACCCCCATTTTTTTGTAAATTGATTGAGAAAAATCAATAAAGTTTGAGTTTTAGATATTTCGGGCTGAAATATTAGGGTTATTTAAAATATACTTTTTATAAAAGTATAATCAAATCATAAGACATGTAAAATTGAAATTAAACTTAGCAAACCCTTCAAAATGACTGTAAGCACGACAAATTTCGAATTCGGATGAGAAATCCTTAAGTTTTTCATTTTTTGGACAAAAAGGGTAAAATAGTAATTTTACCCAAAAATCAAAATATTCCAAAAATCAAAATATGAAACATCAAAATTTAGAATGTACTGAGAAATACGAATCCAACGCCACTAAGTACACTCAAATCCGAGATCATGGGAATAAAACCCAAAGTTTTATGCATAAAGGGCAAAACGGACTTTTTACACCATGTGGGGCCCACATGGGGCCCACATGGGGACCACCACGTCCCCAACAACCACTTTGATCAGCAGCCCATGTGAAACATGGGTCAACAAAGATCAGCTAGTCATGGGTTAGGTATGGGAGCATTAAAGACTTTCATGCCATTTTATATTAAAAAATACATATTATAATCATGAAAAAAGACCCAAAATGCCTATAAATACAACCCCAAAAATCTTCCAAAAATCCTCATACAATCCCCACGAAATTATCTTCAATCCCCTTGAAAAATTAGATCTAGGATCCCTCCCAAAACCCCAAAATTTCCAAGAGCTAAATCTTTTTCCAATTTGTTTTTTTTATTTTTAGATTAGAACAAGAGACCTAAATTCAATTAGGCACTCTGTTCTAGATCTAATTTCATCAATTCCACCGTCCAAAACATCCCAACACATCTATTCTACAAAACCCCCAAAGAAATTTCAAGATCCAACGGTTCAAACAACGGTATTTACGCGAAAGGTGGATTTTAGGCTATATCGTCATCAACGAGGTATTTTTAATTGGGCATGTAAATCAAGTTTTCTCCTCAATCAAGTAAGTGGAAATCCTTTTCCTATATTTTTAGTAATGTTTTATGTAATTTTTATTTTACTGTAATTAATTTTGATAATAAAAAGATAAAAATAAAGTAAACAACAGAACCCTTAATTAGGGATGATGGAGTGCTCAGATGAGAAATCTGACTGTACCAATCGATCCAGAAGGGTCCAAAACCCCTAGGGTAGAATTTTCATCAAAATCGAGAGACCTTTTGGGCCCTCAATTGCAAGAGGATTGATTGGACGGTCCCGAGAATGGACCGTCCGATCTCCAGATCGAACGACGCCCACGTGACGCACCGTCGGAACGGCGCGTGCGATACGCGTGGAGCGTCTGTTCAAGCGCACGGAAGGCGCGTCCGTCCAAAGGACGAGCGGACGCGCCAGCGGCGGCCGGTTTGCGGGCGCGCGGACGACGGGCGTTCCGCTCGTCCCGTCCGCGTCTGTGGACGTCCCGCAGCGCGCGTCGCGATTTCGTCCCAGCGGACGCGCCCGACGACGCCTGGTTCGTTCCGCCGGTTCGTTCCGCTGTCGTTCCGCCCGACTAATGCGGGCCGTCCTTTCCTTGGGCCCAGATCAAATCTAGGCCCTAGGAAGGACTGTGAACTTCCGGGATCAGTGCAGAGTCATCCGAACTCCAACTTGGGATCGGAGGGAAGCTATGGAAAGCTTAAAACCTCTATTTTCTTATGGAATAATAAAAATGACATGTTATTCAATAAAAACTTTCTGTATTTAAGAATTAAGTTTCCAATTACATTGATTTTCAAGATCTGAGATGATCGGATCTTAGAAACATGTTTTAATAATGATCTAATACTGAAATAAAGTTATATCTATGTTTAAATTGGATATATATGAGATATATTAAGGGATCTACCCTTTATGATTGAAAAACCCAAAAAAAATACAAAGGGACCCACTTGATCAATGAGATCAAGTGTGATCGAATCCTTGGGATGGAAAGAATAACTGTTTATATGATGAAATCCAAGGAAATCAGGGATGGATTATGATAAAAATAGATCAATGTGATCTTTTGACCTTAATAGAGAAAATTCTCTAAATATAACTAAAGTCCTTAATCAAAGGCAAAGATCTAAGATCAAATGGTTGGATCATAAGGAAAGGTTTCTAAAAATGTAAATCTAATTAGTTTCATTTTATGTTATTACGTTATAAAGCATGCTAGTATAACATTTAGAGTTTATGTGTTCATTCTTATCATAAGGTGCTAGAGTTAATTTAAGTACCTTGCCTCATTTTCATTGAATGTTAAACTAAGTAGTTTTATGCTTTAAATTTATAATTCATTTATAGTGGAATGTTAGTAGTAGATTTACTTGTTATGTGATAAAAAGCATAAAACATCAAAAATGTATTCTAATGAGAAAGTAGAGTTTCATGACACAAATAAGAATGGAGTACTTTGGACTTAATTAGTAAGGGCTATAGTTAGTAGGACAATATAAGGATTATCAAATCCTTGGCCCAAATTAGGAAAGAATAATAAACCCCATGAATGACATTATAAATATTCATGGACTTAATTAAAATCCATTAGAAAGAGTACTTAGAGTAAACATGCTTATAGGAACCTTATGAAAGGTTGAGCTATGGTCATTCTAGTGAATGATGAACATAGTGGTTAAGGGGTTATCTAATAGAGCCTCGCTCTTCCCCTACCTTCGTTGACGTTTGTGAGGTCTAAACGCCTCCTTACATGAGGATTGAAGTAACCACTTTGTGTTCACCCATTCAGCTAGTAAGCCTTAGCCAATTGGAAATAAGAGGAGCGATCTAGACTTAGGCTTGAATAAGCTACCTTCGGTCGGCACATTAAGCTGGTTGAATAATAATAATAAGAGCATAAAAGCTTAGAAAATTACCTAACCCTAATAAAAAGAGGAAGAAAGATAAGGATGATCAAACAAGATCCATTAGATCTTGGATGATCAAGAACAATAAGAATAAGAACACTATATTGTACTTAGTATGTATGTTTAGTAGTATACTTATTATAGTTCATTAGATTAGATAATCCAAACCCTTGATCAAAGGTGATTCAAGGAAGAAAACCAAGATCATCCTCCATAGGGATGATCCAAGAACTGAACTTAGATCAAAGAAGAACTAGATGATAGAAGATCTAGGACCTTGATCTTTATCAACATGAGTAGATTGTCAATCAAAGGATCTATGAAAGATCAAGATCAAGGAGATGAACATACAAAGACTTAGAGATAGAAAAATACTTAGATATGAATGATCTAAAGATCATTCTAAACATCAGATCTAGTGATCAATAGGATTGTTCATAATTTATATATTGACAATATGTATGGATGTACAGATTACATACATCGGTCAAGATCATGGAAGATTGGGGAAAAGAGATCAATCCTTAAAGGTAGGAGGATTTGATTAATGCATTTACATGAGATATTCATGATTGTACTCATGATCTTATGTTGACAAGAGTAATGATAATACTTGTAGTAAATCTCTTGAAAACCTTATGATCCAACCAAACACCTATAAGATGGTTAAGGACTAAACTATAAGTGAATAGGGAACTAGAAAATATTTCAGCCCTAAGTAAACAGACATATGGTCCGATATATATATGAAATCTATTTTACATACAAGCTTGGAGGCTTGTGAGTTTGTTTTAATAGGCATGAGCCTAGGGGATGCTATTGCTAGAGGAGTTATGAGGGTTTGGCCACCCGCTCCTTGAAATTTGATGATATGATGATACCTTGCCCAATGAGAGGCTAAAAGTCGGGTGGTGGCAATTATGGGAAGGCCACCACTGTGAAAGTCTTGCCCCCCCATACGGGCAGTGACATAATATTTTCCACCGTGGTATCAGTGGTGAACAGGTCAGTTATCCGAGCGCGCTAGTACGGATCAGACTGCAGCATAGCAACCTTCCTGATTATTTTGCACTATGATGCATATGGGAACAGGCATAGTGAAATGCCTTATGTTATAGCATAATGAAATGCTAGGTAATTGTATATTACCAATGTTTCCCATGAAGGGAAATTCCCAGTATGAGATTAGCTGTAATACTAAATTCTCAACATAAAGAGAATTGATCAGCTTAGTTGGGAATGATATTTCACTATTTTCACAAATTTAATTGGTTTACCCATGAAGGGTATGTATGTATATAGATATACATAACTTACAAAATAAAGAGTATGTTTGAGGATAACGAGATTATGAAGGATTGGAATTACATTGTCAATTATTATGTTTCTTGAATCCCCTACCAAGCATTGCTTGCTGAGATATTGTACTTGTTGCAATATCTCAGATCCAGGGAAGGAGACTTAGGAGCTGAAGACTATAGAAGACTTGAAGAGAATAATCTTCAAGGTATACCCTTGAAGACATGTATTTTTATTTGTTGAGAGTTTTATTGTATGGTGAGCTTGAGTTTTGGATTATGTAATTTGGACAAGTATTGTACTAGACTTGGTACATCTTGTGAACCACTTGGATGGATCACGGAGTTTAATAAAAGTATATTCCTTCAATGGAATTTTATTTTGTACACAAATTGTACTTATGTTATGTATGAAGTGGTGACTTGGGTTTTCAAAACAAGTTCTAAAGAAAAGAATTTCAGTTGCTTTGTTTTGCGAAAAAATTTTACACTCTTAAGGGCCCCGCCTTTCAAAATACTTTACAAATCATGTTTTCAAAAACCCGGTCGTCACGGTTGGTATCGGAGCGATTCATCCAGTCACAGTACAGTACAAATATGTCCAAAAGAGAGATTATAATCCATGTCTAGATTAAGATAGAAATAGTTGTATAGAGGATTGATAGAAATTTTGAACATATGCCACCAAAGAGAATCACAAGATAGGCAACTCAAAATACTCCAGTTGACAATATGGAAAGAGTAACAATGAGCAATGTGGAAGAGATGATAACAAGAGATGATGACAAGGGTGTTGAAGAACCTTCTTCCTCACCTATAGCAAACCCAAGGTTCATCATCTTCTCGTAGAAATACCAAGTAAGCGTGCTCAGGTTCAACCTAAAGTGAGTGAATAAGAGATAAGTTATC
Organism: Warburgia ugandensis; assembly: GCA_035236585.1. Lineage (NCBI taxonomy): Eukaryota > Viridiplantae > Streptophyta > Magnoliopsida > Canellales > Canellaceae > Warburgia > Warburgia ugandensis. Next base: position 63,597,885 of record CP141130.1, read on the forward strand.
AGTTGATGAGAAGGAGTTATGTGATAAACTCATTAGTTAAGAGATAAGTATAAAAGGAGGTAACTCATTAGTGAAGGATAAGTCTTGAAAGAGTAGCCTCATTTGTTGAAGAGGATGTAAAGAGTTGACTCATTAGTGAGGAAAGAGTTAAACTCATTATTTGAGGAATATGGAAAGAGTAGACTCATTTGTGAAGAAAGAGTAACTCATTTGTGAAGGATGAGTATAGAAAGAGTTAAACTCATTAATTAAGAATAAATATAGAAAGAGTTAGTGTAATGACGGAATAGTATAGTATAAGTCGATATTACTTAGTGAAAGGAAAGTCGATATACTTAGTGAAAGGACTCGAAATACTACTTAGCAAATAAGAATTCCAATAAAGGGAATAATAAGATATAGAAATCCATAGGAAAAACATTACAATAGATGTAAGGTATGATGTTCGGGTCTAACCTAAAGTCCCGAGTAAACATACAAAGTACGTTAATACAAGTATGTATATAACCATTATTAAGTAAAGTATGTATATAACCATTACTAAGTGAAGAAATGGAGATAAAGAGAAAAAAACGATAAATTGGAAAAGAAGATGAAAAAAAAAAAAAAAAAAAAAAAGAAGAAAAAATTTAACCTTATAGAAAAGATGAAATGGAGATTTATGAGAAATAGGTGTTAAAGATGAAAACATTAGAAGTATTGTAAAATTCAAAGTTAACATTACATATATAAAGAAATATAAATGTAGGAATTAGAATTGCTACATGCATAGTATTATGAAAATTAGTTAAATGAAATTAATCATCAAAATAGAGAGGATATGGCTTGAAAGAAATTTAAGGAGATAGGTAAGAAAGTGCAAAATTTGTAAATGAGAATAGTTTGAAATAAATATGAGTAAGGAGTGAAGCAAGTATTTTTCTCCAAAATTAGTGAGGCAAAGGAATTAGTGGAGAAATGATAAAATTTTAGAACATGAAGAGATGATCTTTGATATTAGAATAAAATGAAAAGGAAAAAGAGAGTTAGATATGTTAAAGGGACAAAAATAAGTATTAAGAAAGACAATTAAACCATGAGAATATATGGTTAAAAAAAAAAAAAAATTATAGCTCTATATATGGTACAACAATTATGAAATCACCGAGTTAGAAATTATAAAGGTATGACAAATCATTGTGGAAATTAGCACTAGAGGATTTTCAAGGATTAAATAATTATTGATATAATAACTTTGGTGCTATTGAAAATAATTTTGGGACTATCATTGATTAGCATTGATTAAGTCATTGATTACCATGGTCATGGATCATGAAAACAAAGAGAAATATTGATTAGCATTGATTAAGTCATTGATTATCATGGTCATGGAACATGAAAACAAACAGAAATATTTATTAGAAAAATATAGTCATTGAATATCATGAATAGGAGTACATCTTATTGATCAAGGCAAATGAAGAGCTAACTATGAATAAAGATATTACTTCCAATTACATGATGGAGTTGGTGATATTGAAAGATTTAAGAAATATAGTAAGGGGAAATATAATTTTTTGAAGGAAAGGTGAAATAAAACATGAGAAATGAAAACAAATATTGGTTGTTAAATTTAAGTTTAAAGATGATTGTGAATGAGATATAAATCCAAATTGTTGGAGAAATAAGTGGCTAGAAATTTTAAGATAGTTTGAAGATTTTCAATCTTACATGAGATTGAATGAGAAAATATCTATAATAGTTGAGGAAAAGAACATCAAATTATATGAATGAGTTGAAAGAACAACTTTTTAAGGATATGGAGTGATTATAGCAATTTACATTATGAGAGTAACAAATTTCTTTTAGGAAAATAAAAAGGAGGAATCAATATAAGGATGCATAAATGATGTTGAGGAAATTAAGTATCCTTTTTCTCTATAAGGATGATCATTTTTAATTGGGAATTGGAAATGCAACATCAAAGTATAAAATCAAAAACAAATTTTAAAAGTTCTATGAGTTAGATAACAGATGTTCATGAATTTGAGAAGAATGAAATATATTGAATGAAGTGGTAATGATATATGGAAAGAGATTTCAAGAAATCAAGAGCATTCAGGGCATGACACTTACAAAACTTGTCTTGTAAGTGTACATGTGATTAAAGGAAGCAAAATTTAGGTTATATAAATTTTAAGGATAGTATGGAATTTGACCCAACAAAGGTGGAATATGAGATCAAAATATGAAATGACAATGACAATTAGAGAAATATATCTCTTATTGATTTTATAACATAAGGACATTCTTTTGGTGAAGTTTTGCCATTGGTTACATAAATCCTAAATGAGTTGATAATAAATTGTTGAGAATTAAAGACTAGTTGATAAATTATGGTGTTTGTAAAGATTTGAGAAGGGATGATTACAAAGTCAATATGGACTCTTTTAATTGAAATTATCAAGAATATCGCAAATAAAGAGTTAGTATGATATGATAAAGGCTATGAGGTATGCTTTGAAAGAAGCATGAGGAAATGCAAAATCAAGAAATTTTGAAGCCTATGACATATAAATATATATATAAAAGAAAAAGAGATAAATATTATCATAGATTGTGAATAAATATGAGAAAGAAATAACAAAAGAGGATCAGGAATATATATGCAGAGTTAAACGACACTATCTTGGATTGAAAAATGTAAAAATTCAAGTATTATGAATAAAATGGTACTCAAAGGGTGTTACAAAAATAATGGACGGAAATGAGGAAAGATTCATTACAAGGAAACTATTATTGAAGGACAGAATTTGACAAGAAGTTGTCAATAGAAGGAAATAGTAAAGAAGTATGAACTGTAAAGAAGAAATAAAGTATATCCTTCCAAATAATGGAAGAATAAGAAAAGAGAAAATTACTTCCAAAGATTGGAAGGTTGTTACAAAGAACAATAGTTGAAGTTATAGAATCTTATCAATATGTATTATAGGAAGTCTAAGGACTATACATAGTAGGAAAGCTATGTCCAAACTTTATATGTTAATACATAGTAGGAAAGCTATGTCAAAACTTTATAAGTTGAAAAAGAATGAGGAATAGAAGGCATAATGGAAAATTGTGAAGTATGGAAAGATTGGTGAAAATTACCAATCAAGTGAAATGGAAGGTTTTGAAACAAAAGGGATAACTCAATAAGAGTTATTAATCATCTTTTGGGAAATTCTAGCAATAACCAGCTTTATTATATAGAGCATTATTAAGGTTAGTCATGGAGGAGCATTTTAACCTTTGAGAAAAGATAGTATAAAAAAAGGGATGAAAGGAAATAGAATTTCCATAAGTGGCAAGGCCACATGTGTAAGGATATGAAAGAATTGTGAAAACTCCTAAGTGAGTTGTATTACAAATTTCGAGGACGAAATTATTGTAAGGGGGGAAGATTGTAATAACCCCCATTTTTTTGTAAATTGATTGAGAAAAATCAATAAAGTTTGAGTTTTAGATATTTGGTGAAATATTAGGGTTATTTAAAATATACTTTTTATAAAAGTATAATCAAATCATAAGACATGTAAAATTGAAATTAAACTTAGCAAACCCTTCAAAATGACTGTAAGCACGACAAATTTCGAATTCGGATGAGAAATCCTTAAGTTTTTCATTTTTTGGACAAAAAGGGTAAAATAGTAATTTTACCCAAAAATCAAAATATTCCAAAAATCAAAATATGAAACATCAAAATTTAGAATGTACTGAGAAATACGAATCCAACGCCACTAAGTACACTCAAATCCGAGATCATGGGAATAAAACCCAAAGTTTTATGCATAAAGGGCAAAACGGACTTTTTACACCATGTGGGGCCCACATGGGGCCCACATGGGGACCACCACGTCCCCAACAACCACTTTGATCAGCAGCCCATGTGAAACATGGGTCAACAAAGATCAGCTAGTCATGGGTTAGGTATGGGAGCATTAAAGACTTTCATGCCATTTTATATTAAAAAAATACATATTATAATCATGAAAAAAAGACCCAAAATGCCTATAAATACAACCCCAAAAATCTTCCAAAAATCCTCATACAATCCCCACGAAATTATCTTCAATCCCCTTGAAAAATTAGATCTAGGATCCCTCCCAAAACCCCAAAATTTCCAAGAGCTAAATCTTTTTCCAATTTGTTTTTTTATTTTTAGATTAGAACAAGAGACCTAAATTCAATTAGGCACTCTGTTCTAGATCTAATTTCATCAATTCCACCGTCCAAAACATCCCAACACATCTATTCTACAAAACCCCCAAAGAAATTTCAAGATCCAACGGTTCAAACAACGGTATTTACGCGAAAGGTGGATTTTAGGCTATATCGTCATCAACGAGGTATTTTTTAATTGGGCATGTAAATCAAGTTTTCTCCTCAATCAAGTAAGTGGAAATCCTTTTCCTATATTTTTAGTAATGTTTTATGTAATTTTTATTTTACTGTAATTAATTTTGATAATAAAAAGATAAAAATAAAGTAAACAACAGAACCCTTAATTAGGGATGATGGAGTGCTCGGATGAGAAATCTGACTGTACCAATCGATCCGAAGGGTCCAAAACCCCTAGGGTAGAAGTTTCATCAAAATCGAGACCTTTTGGGCCCTCAATTGCAAGAGGATTGATTGGACGGTCCCGTAATGGACTGTCCGATCTCCAGATCGTACGACGCCCACGTGACGCACCGTCGGAACCGCGCGTGCGATACGCGTGGAGCGTCTGTTCAAGCGCACGGAAGGCGCGTCCGTGAAAAGGTCGAGCGGACGCGCCCGGCCGACGGCCGGTTTGCGGGCGCGCGGACGACGGGCGTTCCGCTCGTCCCGTCCGCGTCTCGTGGACGTCCCGCAGCGCGCGTCGCGATTTCGTCCCAGCGGACGCGCCCGACGACGCCTGGTTCGTTCCGCCGGTTCGTTCCGCTGTCGTTCCGCCCGACTAATGCGGGCCGTCCTTTCCTTGGGCCCAGATCAAATCTAGGCCCTAGGAAGGACCGTGAACTTCCAGATCAATTCTGAGTCATCGAACTCCAAATTGAGATCGGAAAGAAGCTATGGAAAGCTTAAAACCTCTATTTTCTTATGGAATAATAAAAATGACATGTTATTCAATAAAAACTTTCTGTATTTAAGAATTAAGTTTCCAATTACATTGATTTTCAAGATCTGAGATGATCAGATCTTAGAAACATGTTTTAATAATGATCTAATACTGAAATAAAGTTATATCTATGTTTAAATTGGATATATATGAGATATATTAAGGGATCTACCCTTTATGATTGAAAAACCCAAAAAAAATACAAAGGGACCCACTTGATCAATGAGATCAAGTGTGATCAGATCCTTGGGATGGAAAGAATAACTGTTTATATGATGAAATCCAAGGAAATCAGGGATGGATTATGATAAAAATAGATCAATGTGATCTTTTGACCTTAATAGAGAAAATTCTCTAAATATAACTAAAGTCCTTAATCAAAGGCAAAGATCTAAGATCAAATGGTTGGATCATAAGGAAAGGTTTCTAAAAATGTAAATCTAATTAGTTTCATTTTATGTTATTACGTTATAAAGCATGCTAGTATAACATTTAGAGTTTATGTGTTCATTCTTATCATAAGGTGCTAGAGTTAATTTAAGTACCTTGCCTCATTTTCATTGAATGTTAAACTAAGTAGTTTTATGCTTTAAATTTATAATTCATTTATAGTGGAATGTTAGTAGTAGATTTACTTGTTATGTGATAAAAAGCATAAAACATCAAAAATGTATTCTAATGAGAAAGTAGAGTTTCATGACACAAATAAGAATGGAGTACTTTGGACTTAATTAGTAAGGGCTATAGTTAGTAGGACAATATAAGGATTATCAAATCCTTGGCCCAAATTAGGAAAGAATAATAAACCCCATGAATGACATTATAAATATTCATGGACTTAATTAAAATCCATTAGAAAGAGTACTTAGAGTAAACATGCTTATAGGAACCTTATGAAAGGTTGAGCTATGGTCATTCTAGTGAATGATGAACATAGTGGTTAAGGGGTTATCTAATAGAGCCACGCTCTTCCCCTACCTTACATTGACGTTTGTGAGGTCTAAACGCCTCCTTACATGAGGATTGAAGTAACCACTTTGTGTTCACCCATTCAGCTAGTAAGCCTTAGCCAATTGGAAATAAGAGGAGCGATCTAGACTTAGGCTTGAATAAGCTACCTTCAACAAGACATTAATCGGTTGAATAATAATAATAAGAGCATAAAAGGTTAGTAAATTACCTAACCCTAATAAAAACATTAAGAAAGATAAGGATGATCAAACAAGATCCATTAGATCTTGGATGATCAAGAACAATAAGAATAAGAACACTATATTGTACTTAGTATGTATGTTTAGTAGTATACTTATTATAGTTCATTAGATTAGATAATCCAAACCCTTGATCAAAGGTGATTCAAGGAAGAAAACCAAGATCATCCTCCATAGGGATGATCCAAGAACTGAACTTAGATCAAAGAAGAACTAGATGATAGAAGATCTAGGACCTTGATCTTTATCAACATGAGTAGATTGTCAATCAAAGGATCTATGAAAGATCAAGATCAAGGAGATGAACATACAAAGACTTAGAGATAGAAAAATACTTAGATATGAATGATCTAAAGATCATTCTAAACATCAGATCTAGTGATCAATAGGATTGTTCATAATTTATATATTGACAATATGTATGGATGTACAGATTACATACATCGGTCAAGATCATGGAAGATTGGGGAAAAGAGATCAATCCTTAAAGGTAGGAGGATTTGATTAATGCATTTACATGAGATATTCATGATTGTACTCATGATCTTATGTTGACAAGAGTAATGATAATACTTGTAGTAAATCTCTTGAAAACCTTATGATCCAACCAAACACCTATAAGATGGTTAAGGACTAAACTATAAGTGAATAGGGAACTAGAAAATATTTCAGCCCTAAGTAAACAGACATATGGTCGGATATATATATGAAATCTATTTTACATACAAGCTTGGAGGCTTGTGAGTTTGTTTTAATAGGCATGAGCCTAGGGGATGCTATTGCTAGAGGAGTTATGAGGGTTTGGCCACCCGCTCCTTGAAATTTGATGATATGATGATACCTTGCCCAATGAGAGGCTAAAAGTCGGGTGGTGGCAATTATGGGAAGGCCACCACTGTGAAAGTCTTGCTCCCCCATACGGGCAGTGACATAATATTTTCCACCGTGGTATCAGTGGTGAACAGGGCGCTTATCCGAGCGCGCTAGTACGGATCGAGGCTGACATAGCAACCTTTCTCGATTATTTTGCACTATGATGCATATGGGAACAGGCATAGTGAAATGCCTTATGTTATAGCATAATGAAATGCTAGGTAATTGTATATTACCAATGTTTCCCATGAAGGGAAATTCCGTATGAGATTAGTTTGTAATACTAAATTCTCAACATAAAGAGAATTGATCGGCTTAGTTGGGAATGATATTTCACTATTTTCACAAATTTAATTGGTTTACCCATGAAGGGTATGTATGTATATAGATATACATAACTTACAAAATAAAGAGTATGTTTGAGGATAACGAGATTATGAAGGATTGGAATTACATTGTCAATTATTATGTTTCTTGAATCCCCTACCAAGCATTGCTTGCCGAGATATTGTACTTGTTGCAATATCTCGGATCCAGGAAGGAGACTTAGGAGCTGAAGACTATAGAAGACTTGAAGAGAATAATCTTCAAGGTATACCCTTGAAGACATGTATTTTTATTTGTTGAGAGTTTTATTGTATGGTGAGCTTGAGTTTTGGATTATGTAATTTGGACAAGTATTGTACTAGATTTGGTCAGATCTTGTGAACCACTTGGATGGATCTGAGTTTAATAAAAGTATATTCCTTCAATGGAATTTTATTTTGTACACAAATTGTACTTATGTTATGTATGAAGTGGTGACTTGGGTTTTCAAAACAAGTTCTAAAGAAAAGAATTTCCGCTGCTTTGTTTTGCGAAAAAATTTTACACTCTTAAGGGCCCTGCCTTTCAAAATACTTTACAAATCATGTTTTCAAAAACCCGGGTCGTCACATTATGTGTGATGTGTCAGATTATGCTATTGGACCTATTTTGGGGTGGTGCATCGATAAACTCTCCCATGTGATATACTACACTAATAACACACTAAATGATGCACAACTCACTGAAAAAGATTTGATACCTATAATGTTTGCTCAGACTAAGTTTAGATCTTACTTGTTAGGGTCTAAAGTCATTGCTTACTTGGATTATCAGCTGTAAAGTACCTCCTTTATAAGAAGCATGAAAAATCTAGATTGATCCATTGGATACTCCTGCTATAAGAATTTGACTTGACTTAGAAATTCGAGAGAAGAAATGTTTCAAAAATGTCATAGCAAACCACTTATCCATATTGACGGTGTAGCATACTAGTGATAATGTGCCTATAATTGAATCCTTTCTAGACGAATAGTTACTGCACATTTTCCAGTTACCTTAGTATGATAATATTGTGAACTATCTTATTATAAGATAGTTGCCACAAAACAAGATAAGAAAAGATTTTTGACCAAGGTTAGATACTTTACTTAGGATGATGACCTGTACTTTTTCAAGTATTGTCCTGATCAGGTGATAAGGAGATGCATACCAAATAGTTAGCATAATAAGATCATCTCATTCTATCATGATCATGCATGTGGGGACCATTTTAGCTTGAGAAAGATAGCTACAAAAATTTTGTAGTGTGGTTTTTATTGGCCCACTATATTTAGGAATGCACATGCTTACTACACAATATGTGTAAGGTGTCAAAGGTTACGAAGTCTAAGAAGGAGACATATGATGCCCTTAAAACCAATTATTGTCGTAGAACCATTCAATGTTTTAGGCATAGATTTCATGGAACCCTTTGCTAATTTTTTTAGAAATCTTTACATCCTAGTGGGAGTAGGCTATGTGACCAGGTGGGTGGAGATTGTACCATGCAAAACCAATGACCATAAGGTAGCAGTTAAAGGAGAATATTTTTGCATGGTTTAGTACTCCAAGAGCCATAATAAGTGATGCAGAAATAATTTTGTAATAAGGTGCTTGAGAATTTAATGAAAAAGTATGGTGTCAACCAGACGATAGCCACCCCCTACCACCCTCAGGCTAGTGGTCAAGTAGAGGTATCTAATAGGGAGATCAAGTGTATCCTTGAAAAGACATTCAATCCAAGTAGGAAAGACTGGTTTATGGACCTTAATGATGATTTTTGGACCTATAATACAACCTATAACTCTAGTAGGCATGTCACCCTACTGCCTGGTCTATGGAAAGGATTGTCACTTACAAGTAGAGCTAGAACATAAGAGAGCTAGAACACAAGGCATACTAGGCTATCGAGAGGTTCAATTTTTAACATAGATGTAGCTGGAACTCACTAAAAACTCCAACTCAATGTGTTGGAAGAATTGAGGGGAGAAGCATATGACTCTAGACGACTATACAAAGACTGAATGAAGATTGGTGATGATAGGAAAATTTTAAGAAAATCCTTCTCCCCTGAACAAAAGGTCATATTGTACAATTCATGATTGTAGCTATTCCCATACAAACTTGGATCTAAATGGACAAGACCATACATAGTATGCAAAATATATTCTCATGAGACCATTGAGGTTGACAAGGATGGTGAGACCCAAAAAGTCAATGGTTAGAAGTTAAAACCTTTCCGAGAACTGCCTAACCCATAAATTGAAGAGACACTTTTAGAGACACCTCATTATCATGATCCACTTTTGAATTTTCTATGAACCCTTTGTAGATCATTATCCTTGCACTCATCATTACATCTGACTGAAGAAGTAAAACTTAGCACTACCTGGGAGGCAACCCAACTGTTTTTCAAAACCCAATTTGCTACATCTTTTCATTTTTCGTATAGGGTCTTAAGTTTTCAAACATGGGGATAATGTTTCATTCAAGTTGGGGGCTGTAGATATATTTTTAATTTTCCTGAGTTTTCTTACTATGATGAGAACTAGATTTTCATAACTTAGTAAGTCTACTCATGTGTTGAAGCATTTTGTGAAGGTTAATTCTCAAAAAATATTTACACACAGTACATAGTCAAGACTAATAGAGAGGCATGACTTAGAGACCCTGAGAACAATCAGTGGAAACCTATAACCGAATGAGCTTAAAGACTATCTTCAGTCAGCAGAGTTATAAGTAATCCCATAGTTTCTGTAGTGTGCATATTTTAGTGTGATCCTATTATCCTTGTTTTAGTTAGCTATTAAGAATAAATAGGAGTGATAGCTTTCTTCCCAAAAAGTTTATTGAATTTGATAGGCTTTAGGAAACCTAACGAATGATACAGGCCATCCTTGTTCATTCCAGAGACATAAAACTTACCCAATATTCTACCACTAGTTAGCCCATTGAGCATATTATTAAGCCTTTTCTTTGTTAAACCCTTGTACCTCAACCTAGAATAAATAAGAAAAAAAAAACCATTACTCACTTTCAAAATGAGTAGAATTAGTAGAAAAAGGACAAAATTTTAAAAATAAAAAAATCAAAAGTCTTTCTTTCAAAATAGTCAAAATAAAAAGAAAAGAAAGAAGAAAGAAATTAGAAATAGAAGAGAAAAGTTGAGAGACAAGATCACAAAGGAAATTCACTCCAATATAGTCAAGGATCAATTGTCCAACAATAAAAAAGAAGACCTCTACACAATTTTGAACCTTTAAAATCCTTATTCCCTTCTATTTAGAACCTTACCCAAGCCTACATTTTGTCGTAGTTAAAGGCCTATGGATCTATAGTGAAACATAACCTTAATGTCGATATAAAATAAGGAATTAAGGTAAAAGACCCCTACTATTCTTGGTAATGACATCCACTCTTAGGGATCACTTTTGTTAGTCTCATTAGCTTTAAAAATTTACATGAACCATTAACTTGTTGGATCTGGTCACATAATGAGAGAAATATGTTCAACCTCTTGTCTGAGAGCTTCATTTCTATGAGTAACCTAAGAGGATTTGAGGTCAAAACATATTTTCAATGACATTTGAGCATATCTAATTAGAAGTTAGGACTTATGTGTGCATACACAAATATGAACCCCAAGAAATAACTAGAATAAAATGTCTTTAATGTGTATATAATTTATAGAATTGTCTGTCCTCTCCATTAAGTTGTGAAAAACTAGTAGGGTGCTAATAAATGAGGATTCTCTAAGATAATATAGGGGACTCAACCTAATGGAATTTTGTGGGTATATTCACTAAAAACCCTCATATGACATAACTCATCTATTAGGGGTAACCTAAGGGTTTAAGAGCTTGTTGCATATGCGAAATGCAATCATGAATACCTACAAACATGGCAACCATTTTGTTTTTAAGATTTTTCACATATTTTTCTAGAGACTAGCAAAATGCTCGTTGGGGCATGTGATAAGTGTTTAATTTTTCATAAAAACCACCTAATTAGTTATCCCTTTGTTACAACTTATGGGGGTAAATTAGGGTTGTTGACCAAAATTCGTAACACATGCATTTTTTAACCTAATTACTAAAAGTTATGATATTTTATAGGTCCAAAGACTAATCCAAGATAAGTATGTGATTAATCATATTTTTCTAGGATTTACTTAGAAGTTTCTACTTTTTAATAGACATGAGATGGTGATCCAACAACTGAGATCGATCAAGATGAACATTGAAGATCAAGATCAAGATCAAAAGATTGAGTCAAAGCTAAAGAATCATCAATCCAACATGAGATCGAGATCAATATCAACCAAGAAGGAAATTGGAAGAGCTAAAGGTGACTAAAATTGGCCTATGAATCAAGCCATACATTTCCACTACCTATGCATGGGAGTCATTCAAGCCACCTTAGCCATACAAGGGTTTCCTAAATAGATATCCCTTAATCAACTTCAATCCAAACAACTTTGAATCCCTAGATCTTTAACACATCTTTCCTAGGCTTCATTCCTTGCCACTTCCATAACTTTCCACTTACCAAAGATCATCAAATTTGGAAGGAAAGAGCTCCACTTTCCTTTCATGATCTAATTCAATCCAAATTTTTTTGAATCCCTAGATCTTTACACATCTTTCCTAGACACCATTCCTTACCACTTCTGTAACATTCCATTTTCCAAATATCATCAAATTTGGAATGAAAGAGCTCCACTTTCCTTCCATGAAAAGGACACCCCCTTTGTTAACAATTAGAAACCAGCCATCAAGTCTCTCTTATGTCATCTTTCCACTCCTCCTTCTTGCATCATCTTACTAATTCATCTCCCATTTAACTTCCTCATTCAATTACCTAACCCTAGTGCCACTTTCTTCATTTTTTTACCCCTTTCTAAGTTATAAAATCACTCATCTATATATAGCCCCATGTTCCACATGAATTTTCTAAGTAGAGGTTGAGTGACACAATAGTGAATTCTAGATTTTCTTTGGTGCTTAAGTTGTTGCTGGATTTTGGAACTTTGTTGGTGATTTTATTATTTTTGTTTTCTAATTATTCTCTTGGCTATTTGCTCTCCAATTCTAGGTTAGTAATTTACCTTCATAGCTTACTTTCATATTTGTTTCATCTTGTTTTTACTTCTTTGAATTCCATGCCTAGTTCTACCCTTGTTTTCATTTTTTCTTGCTTCCAAATCTTTATTTTTCTTTGCTTATTCATTGAAGATATAAATTAAATTTCGTCTAGTAGTGATAGCCAAGATAGGATATAGCTTAGAGGCTGGAGTTTCCACTTAGTTCTGCACGTTTTTCTCCTTGTTTTGCATGTTAGTTTTGGGCAGTTCTTCCTTAGTTGGTTCATCCATTTAACCCTTATTTGTCTTAAATTTCTTTCTAGGCATTATTTGCTTGTCATTCTAATATATTTTAGGAGTTTTATATTGAATTTTTGTAGTTGTTTAGAATCACTTTTGCAAGAAACAATAGTGCACCCTTAACATATGTTGTAGATAACTTTATACATGTAATTTTTGTGTGTAATTTGAACATGATGCAATAAAATTCTTTGGGAATTCTTATTATGGGTTAATTATTTCATCAATATACGTTATATTGTTTCCTTGCATAGTAAATGTTGTTTCAATAGCTTTTTAGTATGAGATTTGTTGAATGTTCTTAAGTATCAAAATCTGAAAATTGTTTTTTCCTTAACTTTGTGCTTTAATTCTCGCAATCTAAACATTGTTTTTGGTTGAATCCTTAGGTACCTGTTTAGATTTTCTTGCTGTTCATTAGATTCTATAGTTAGGTTGAGTGTTACTTTACTGTTAAATCATGAAAAAGAGTCATCTTTGGGGCCATAGAACCATGTACACAGTCCATGGTACTGACCACTTGCTTATTTGATTCTTGGATAAGTTAGTTGTGTGATGTTATCTTAGAAATTGTTAATTAGTTGTTTGTATACTGTTTTAGGTTTAGAAATTTTCCATTTTGAATTTTATAAAGTTTCCGTTTTAGAAGGTTTTAGGTTAGATAAGTTATAATTTGGAAAAGTTTCTAACTTGGTAGTTTCTTGAAGTTTCATTGTTTAGTTTGGGCACCATTTTGTGAGTATTTTCATTGTAGTTTATGTTTGAAAAATTTCCTGAATGATTTAGAGATGAATTAATTTTCTTTCTTTCTTGATTAAGTTTATGATTTCCTAATTTTAGAATTCAAGACTATGGATGGCTAAACCCAAACTAGCTAGTTTCTTAAATGTAGAAAGTCAAAGGACCACGTTTGCTTGTTGTCTTGTTAGTCTTTGAAAACCCTCCCAAACTTTGGAATCCACTCCACTCTCATAATCTACTTGTGTTCACATAAACATTGATAGAAACTTAATAAATATTATTTAAAATCTTCAAATAAAACTCATAATAACTTCCTTGTCATAGTTAGCTTAACTTCAAGTCAAAATAAAATATCCATCCTTTGTAGAATATCTAATAATCATTCCAACATCCACACTAATCTTTCAAACCTAAGGTGAGACAAATTTTCCGTCTAGCCTTTTTTTGTTGCAGTACACATGATTTCTATGTATTTGGTACCCTCTAGGTACGACCTTATGTAGCTCTTGGAGTGCTAATGGCTTGAAAATCCCCACCTTTACAACTAGTGAAATGCTAATGCTGATGTGACTCTTGACTCTATGTCATATTTCTTGAAAGACATATTGGAAGGGTCAATAGAGATGAAGCTAGGCTTAATCATTTGAACCAATTGCTTGTCCTCCATCATTTTGTAGAAGATATTTTAGTGGAAACCATGAGGTTAGCAATTTGACTAGCAAGTTCCTTTATCTTCTTGTTACCTCAATTAATTGCCCTTCCATTTTCTTCAATTGATCATCCATGGAGGCTTAAGAAGAGGGATCAGATTGACTTGGAGTTATATCTACAATGTGACAATTCCATGCCACTCATGTCGAGGGACTTTATTTGTTATGAGGTAGCTGGTTCCTTCCTTGTCGCACCCTATGCCTTGGCAAACTACCATTTTAGGCAATGCTTCAAACTTCTTCCAAGTGGTGATTAGGGATGGTTTTTCTCACCTCCCTTGTTCTGTTGACCAATTTTTGCAATGGCAGCCCAACCCCTGGTGAGGACTTTAAGAGACTACCAATTCACTTATGGGATATAATCATATATTTCAAACTCATCACTTATGTAATCATATCGTATCTCATAAGAGAAGTGATGAATCTTGATGGTTGGGGGAATTTCATAACTTGGGTTCTATTTGTATCATCCTAATGAACCCATGACTTCTAAAAGGATATCATGGTTTGATAGGGGATTGATGGTGATGTTCTACAATGAGGGGTTTTCAATAAATCCTTTATTGATCATTCTTTCATTGGCTTTTGTTAAGATCGAACAGTCTTTAGTGTCATGGCTTGGTGCCTTATGCAGAGCCATAATATTTTCTTAGGTTGCATTTGGGAGGTTGATTGATAGGCTGACTTAGGATTGGAGAGGGTGATGGTATTTTGTTTCAAGAGTTTTCATTAGGCTTTCATGTATGTGATCCACAACTGGGTGTGGGTTTTTTTTACATAGGAAGTTGTGGCTCAGGCTGATTGCACCTAACTCACCTCTACTTTCTAAGAAATTTGTACTATAGTGTTAGTAGGCCTCTATCCATTATTTTCATTTGCTTGATATGGTGAGAGAATTCTAGTTAGAAAGCATAGTTTGATTCTTTATCTTGGGGCTTTCATGGGTTATAGGTTGGCAAAAGGAGTGGCTAGAGAGATTTGAGGTAGGTGTTCTTCAAATTCTCTAAATTGATCCATATTTTCTCTTGTTCAGGCAATTTCACCTTCATTTCTAGTAGCTTCTCTCTAAATCTAACTAGAAATATGGAGAATGCCTCTTTGGTTCCAGATGAACCAAATCCAAATCCTTGGTAGTGACCTCATCTGGAAGAGGGCTTACTCTATATGGAAACCTACTTTATAATGCTAGAAAGTAGGAAAATAATTACAAGAAAGGAAAGAGATTATACCTGATCAAGAAAGAAATAAGAGAACTAGAAAACCAGAAAACCAATATAGAGAATTCCAAATAATGCTTTAGAATATAATCATGGAGACTTCTCCTTGAGAAAATTTGAATTGAACTCACCTCAACACAATTTGATAAGGTAATTCACTCTTTGACCCTCTAGTAGAGTTTTCGCAACTTTCTAAGGCCAAAATTTGAGAGAGATTTTCAAAAAATGAAGTACCTTTATGAGAAGCATTGCTTGCTATCTTGTTGGGAAGGCACCACTTTATATAGCATATGAATGGGTACCTCAAGCTAATCATATTGCAATATCTTTTTTTCTTTTTTCTATTTTGCTAGTTGTTTGGGTCATATGGCTGCATGAAGTTGAGTCACGTGGTGGATAAGCATCATATGACAGCATGGACACATTAGCATCTAGATGCTTTCATTGGCTTCTAGAAGGTGGAGCACGTGTCCAAGGTTTCTGGGTCATGTGTTTGCATGAGGTCATGTGGCCATAGATATAACTATTCTAGGAGGGATATGTTCATGGTGTTGTTGTATTTGTTTCAGCTCCACATAATGGTTAGAGGTAGCTTCCTTTATTGGTTATATTAGAAGTATTTTTGGGTTTTCCTTCTTTACTAGATGCATTATAAGGGTATATGGCTTATTATTCCTCGTAATGAAGAATGTTTAATCTAAGACCTTATATTTTATTCTAAGAAAGCAATAAAGGGCATGGGTAAAGGCTATGCCATAGAACAAGGCTTTTTTCGAATAAGCAAATTCATTTGGGACCCCATAGACCCATTCATCCACATGCGAACCATCATTTAAGTGACCCAAAATCTCCTTATCAACCTACTTTTTAAGCTAAATGGTCCTTAACAGAGTCTCCATCTATAGGCACTAGAATCCCGTCATAGCCATGAGCCTCTTCTTTTGGAATATGCCTTATTGCTCTTGAATATGGTTAGGGTAACATGAAAGATCATCCTTCATTGATAAACTTGGAGTGAGCTAGAGAAAAGGCTCTATGACCTTAATATCCAAATATTAGGTTAGTGCTTGGTTACATGGTTAGAAGATGTTAGGCACACTCTCACCTGGCCAAAGTTGGTCTCTACTAAGTGGGATGATCAAACTATTTGGGATTATAAGTGGAGATGGTTAATCTATTATTCATGCGTGCTATCAAAAAGAATGTGAGAAATCTTTCAATGCTTGATTTATGAGACTATATTAATTATGCAAAATGTGAGGTTAATATTACAATGAGAGGTGGTCCTACTATAATAGCAAGGAAAATGAGAAGGGAGAAATATTGAGAAGTAAATTTGCCTTACCAATCCACCAATCTAATCAACCTAAACATTTACCATCACAAACCCGTAGTCCACACAATCCTTAGCAAAATGACCAATGAAATGCTCTCATGATAGAGTCCATGAACAATATTTCAAAGAAAATATGACCATCCAGAAACAATTCCATGATCCCTTAGATCTACATGATGAAGAATCTCATCCTAAACATACCCTACATACTATACCAATTAGATCTAAGATAGTTAAAGGTTGCTGGAAATTATAAGTTTGATGTTGAGTCTCTAAGATTGTTAGGCCACATGGGGTTCTTGGGTATTTCAAGATGCCCAAGATAGACAAATATGATTGGAAGGGTTGCCTTTGATCACATGAGTGTTTATCTAAAGAATTTGAATTAACATGAGTTCATCAATGATAAATAAGCTCACCTTTTCCACAAACCACCCAATGGAGAAGCCATGATTTGGCTCATGATCGTAGATAGAGCCATAGCAAGGACATGGGAAGACTTTTTTAATGCTTGTCTAGCACAATTTTGGCACCACCATACAAGAAAAATCACTATTAGAGACCAAGACATTGAAAAGATTGTCTACATTCGTCATTCAATTTAAGGAGAACATCATAAAGATGAAGGTTAAACCATTGGAATAATAGTAGATACAATTATCTTCCAAATTTTGAACAACATATATAATCCATTCTTGTATGTTTAGGCTTTTACCAACATGAAAACTTTAAAAACTATTGGGGACAAAATCGAACACCACTTGCTAACTAGAATGCTCTAACCATATGAAGGGAGGGGAAAATATGGAAAAAGGCCTACCAATGGCAATACACAAAACTCTTAAAAAGTGGAGGTGAACTAGGTGCAACCCACTAGAAACCCAGCTCCCCACATCAAAAAGACCTATACATCATTGGGAGTCACTTATAAGAAAGTCATTCTTGAAATAAAATTCTATTACTCTTACCAATCCTATGCTTGCTCCTACCAATCCATGTCCTATATATGACCCAAACAATATTGTGGCTATCACAAGGCACCTAGTCATGACACTATGAGATTGCTAGACTTTGATGGAAGTCATTGAGAAGATTATTGAAAAGGGATCTTAAAAAGACTTCCATTCCAAATGTCACTACTAATAGTCTTCTAAATCATGGATCTAATTCCAATAACCATGTGTTTCTTGGAATGATCAAGACTAAGGGCAGGTTGAAAATCCCCCCACCTATTAAGAATCACAAAATCACATATGAATTGGATACAACTATGAAAATGATGATTTGGGAATGGATGATCCTTGGCCATGGATGGATTTTAAGCAGCTGGAATACTTTACTAAGGATGGACCTTTCATTAGAAAGGGAGCTTAGTAGGAATAATGGAGTTAAAAAGGCAAGCTTTAATTGCTAGTTCGATGAAATTTGAGATGAAATTGCAAAAACTAGTTCGCAAGACAGAGTGGGATGAAGAAGGAACTGGTCAACTTGCAGCATAGAGAGCACCAAAAAAACAAACCACATGGGAATCACTCATGGTTGATATTGTTCCCAAACAACCCCAAGTCCATCTCAACCTTCCATGGAAAATTAGTTGAAGAAAACAAAAAGTGCAATTAACTTGTCAATGATAAGATTGGAGAGCACACCAGTCAAACCACTAACCTCGTAATATTTACTAAAGATATATTCTATATGATGATGGAGAACGGACAACTGGTCTACACCATTAAGCCCTGCTTCATCTCTCTCAATCCGACCAACAAACTATTCTAAAATTAGTATGTGAAATTAGGAGTCATAACGACAATGGCCTCTCCCCAACTAAAGAAAATGCATGTATTTATCTCCCCCTCTTCAAGCATTTGCTAGAAATCATACCTAGAGCATGCTGAGTCAACCTTTCCTATGAATTTCATCAATGCTTGGGCACCACCATGATAATTTATATGAGTTTAAAATGCAATTATAGAAACTGGTCAAGGAGGGGAACTTCAAACCCAAAATATCCACAATTCTCAAAAAATATGCACCCTACCTACCTAATCACCCTGCCCTTCAATACTGTGACTTCCACAAAGTCTACCAGCATAAGACCAATGACTTCTAGGAAATGAGATCCAAACAATAGCAAGTGTTGGATATTGGAATTTGGATACTAGAATGATATCTAAGGAGATCTTTGGGGAATTGTGTGTGATAGTTTAACTGATGAAAAGACAAAATAGACAATTCTACCATTACCACAACAATGAAGGGATTGAAACCAAAAGTTGTTGGGCCATGATGAACCACATTCAAGACCTCATAGCTAATTGGGTTGAGCCAAAAAAATTTCTTAGATTTTGCCATCTATTATTCGTTTCCAAACATTGCCATAGTTCCTTGTGTATAACCATGACTAGAGATAATAGGGGAATGTATTGAGGCACTCAGACCATTGAAATAGAAAGATAGAGAGGGTGAAAGTGGTAACCTTGTATAAAATCTCATATGAAGATTGTGTCTTTATCAAATATTCAGTCTCTCTATAAAGATCAAAAGATTAGAGAAGCTCACACAATGGCCAACTCATCAAAATTAGTCTATATTACAGTAGTAGCAAAGATGAAAAAATATTGTTAAACATGAAAGTCAAAAAAAGTTTCAAACTACCAAACCTACATGTCAAGAATCCCACAACATTGACTACAACAGAAGCCAAAAGACCAAATGCATGAGATTTAGGTGCTTAAGGAAGATAATGTTATCCAACAACTAAAAAAGACCAAGGTTGAAATTCTTATCTAGGAATTACTCATGGAATCCATCAAACATCGTAATGTTGTTTTGAGAGACCTAAGTAGCACCATGGTTTCTATTAATACTTCTCTAGAAGAATTTTGTAGGGGCAATCCTATCCCTAAAGAGTATTAATTTCTTTAACAAGGAACTTGTCAATGGTTGGAGTTGTCTCTCATTACCACTCTACTATTCATCACATCCCTTAGAAAAAAATCTCAACAAGGTGCTCATAGACAATGGATCCTTCACCAACTTCATGCCATAGAAATAGTCATGGTATGCAACAATCTATCTGAAATAAGTCTACCCCACTAGCCATTCTATTCTTTCATATTATAGTTCAACAATAGATGTTTTAGGAGCCCTATATAGTCATACTATGGTTGGACCAGTAATCTTCTTCATCATTTGATGTGCTAGATATTTGGTCTTCCTTTGTGATTCTACTAGTGAGGGATTAGATCCATTTAGATGGAGCCATGCACTCTACATTAGAAAATCAAGTTGATTACCTACAATAAGATGATAACCATCAAAGGATAATGCTGTATTGAAGTGGCCTCGACTTCCACAGCCCTTGTTGAGGAGAATAAGAATGTCACTAGAATGAATGGATACACCATAAGAAAACCTCGTCCATGGTATGATACGACTAGCCAAATGAAAAGTAGTGTGCTGATATTGAGAAATAATGTTTGTAACAAGGGTCAAAGGTGAGTCAACTGAGGAAGTTGTTTGTCCCTTGTTTCAAAAATTAGTAGATTGTTTATATTGGCCTTGACATGAAACTTGGCCCAACCTTTTATGTTGTGACCAACCCTGAAACTACCAATGTCCCTAAGATCAATGTACTCTAGCTATTAGTGTTCTCAACCTTTGCCTCTTTATTTACTCCTTTTAATGAAATTAATTTGGCCTATGAGTAGGTCATTACCTGAAAGGAAAATGAAAATCCAACTTCAGATCGGGAAAGTCATTTCCCAACTAACCTTTTAAAAACATAAGGAAGCTTGGAAAGCCACAATGAACATCTTAATGAAGAATAAATAGGAATTATTAACATTAGTAGTATGTACAATGTTCAGGTCTATTGTAGAAACTCCCCAACCAAAACTCAAAACCAAATTTGGGGTTTTCAAGGAAGGGTTCAGTTCCTCATTCATTTTATCTCGTAGCTTACATTCACTTGTGAACCTATCTTAAGGTTACTCAAAAAGGGGAATAAGGAAGAGTACGACAAAAAGTGTCAAGAGGGCTTTGAGAAGATCATGAACTATCTCTCCGATCCTCTAGTCTTAATACCGCCCATACTCGATGTACCTTTGCTATTGTATTTATTTGATTATTGATATATATATATATATTACATACATACCTTTATATTTAGCAAGTTTTAGCTTTAGAAATCACATAATCATTTTAATTCTACAATGTTGCAAATCCATGATACAAATGAAAAATGCACAAATTTAACAAATTTACCTTCCAAGATACACCATGGACCAACACATGACAAAAATAATGTCTTGGAGGATCAAAATGGTCACTATCAAAGTCAGAGAAGTTAAAAACCACGTACAAAACTCCTTCTCAATGAAGGTGAAAAGGTGGTAAAGTCCCCATGCATGAATGCATTCATTCATTTTACCACCTTGGAAAGCTTTTGAGAGAAGTTTAGTTCACATACAATAAGATCATATACAATGAAATCTTCTCATAAATAAAATAAGATCAAGAATTGCATGAAGACTTTTTGCTTACTTTCTCTCTCATACTCAACGAGATAAAGAAGATAACCCAACGATTGGACTTCTTAACCATGTAAAGGTGGTGAAGCACACTTGGTCCTATGTGAAATACATGAAATAAATCTCTAAGAAATCCAAGCCATTCATTCTCAGGTAATCCAATCCAACGTCAGTGCAAAAATGAAGATTAAGGAAGATCTACATTTAATAATAGGATACCATCCATTCAAGAAAAAGTAAGCACGATCTACAGTGCAAGAATAAAGTGAAGGAAAGTTACCAACCTTAGCCACCTTTTACATATTGAAAATTCAACCTAATACCATAAGCAAAGGAAGATCTTAATCGGCCATCCTCATCCACTGGTTAACCACCCCCCTTGGACATTTTAGTTTTGAAAATGCCATAAATTCTCTCCACATACTTTCCTTTGCTTTATCACTTATTCCCTTTCCTCCCTCAGCCTTTCCTCCTTTCTTTTCTTTTTCAATCTTATTCATTTCCATCTTTCACCCCTACTTCCTCCATAGGGAAATCATGCCTCCCCCATCCAGCCATCCATTGGTTTCTAATTTAGCTAGGTTTGGTCTCAGCCATTCATGACACATGACTCTTACTCTAAAAATCTATAAATAGGGGTGATAAGAATGAGTTAGGATATTTCAACTTTTCCTAAAGTTAAAAGCCAAATCTAGAATAAACATATGAAGGAAGATAACACTCACCCAATTTCCCTGCAAGCATCAATGTTTAAATCCTTTGACAATAAAGGTAGGGTCTCAACCTTTTCCAATTCCATTCTTGCTTATTTTCTTTTTATTTGTCTTCCACCTTCTATTTCCTTTTGGCATAGTAGTGTTGCATGCATTCACCTAGGGAAGCCAACATTATTTTTATTTTTATTTTGTATGGTTAGATATCTCATCTTAGATTGCATGCACTTTATTTTTTCACATCATGTTTTCATGTAGCTTTGCGTGCATCTTTTCTAACATAGTTTTACATGCATCTTTGTACAACATAGATAGTAAGCATAATCATCCATTTACATGCATTAGATCTTGCATGCATCTAGTCCTTAGGAATCACACACATTCCATCATCTTTGTATGGATGTGTCTTTTTCTCTAAGTAGGATTACATGCATGGCATCTTGTAGTCTCCTTAGGTGGCATGAATGGTAGTTTTTTAAAGTAGTTTAGTTTACTTAAGTCCTCTCGTGCTTATTACATCATGTTTTTAGCATAGTATGTCCTCTATCATTTTACTTTCCATGTTTTAGCACTTTCCTAATTTAGAAGTACCATATTTTCTAAATGTAGAATCTCATATTTAGATCTTAGATTGATTCCTCAATGCTTTTGTTAGCTTTCCATCTTTCTTTCCATATATTTTAGGATCACTTTAGGAGCATTTTAGAAACTAATTGCACAATAGATACTTAGATTTAGAAATTTCCTAATTTAGAAACATGTCACTTTCTAATTTTAGAAACTCATATTTAGCTTTATTTAGACTTTCTATTTTCCTTATATTCATTCTAAGATCATATTAGAAGCTCCATATATGTTAGTCTCTTAGGTTTTGTATGATAACCATTTTGTTTGCATAATCCACTACATGCATGACATTTTTAATTGCACACACCATGCATTTTCAGAATCACACGCACATGCACCTTCCTTCTTACATGCACAATAACTTTTCACAGTAAGTTGCATCCATCCTCCACTCCCATCTCTCACTCTCACATCCCTTCACTCTTACACATCCTTTTACCATCTTTCCATTCCCCTTCACCTTATATTTCCAAACAGTTACACCCTTTCTACTTTTGATTACACTCATAATTAATAGTTCATTCATTCATGTTTCATTCTTCTAATTTATTTATTTATTTATTTATGGGATTAGATTAAGGAAAAGAAAAGGAACTTGCGTCTTTCTATGGCATTAAGAAAACTTTCTAAGTCTAAAGGTAAGGTTAAGGAAATATCCCAATCCATCCATAAAGCTATCTAGATTCCTAGCTAAGGGCTTCTTGTTGAAGGTTAGGATTACACCATGTGCCTATCTCTTACTTCATCTCTTAAGTATGCAATTGGTGAGTCCTAAGCTAAGGCCTGTTGTCTCCCATTTCTTTTCTTTTATTCAGTTTCATGGTTAAGGTAGGAGTCCTCTTCTATGGTTCACCCTATTCTAAGATGAATGACCTCTTATCTCCTCTCTTTCAAACTCCTTCGAGTAACTCTCTTTTTGTGTTTCTAGCTTATGGAAAAAGTCATAACTTTTTATACTTCCATTGCCATATCTTCTTTCTTTCTTGGGGTGGTTATTGAATAGGAAAGGTGTTAGGTTCCTCTTTTATTGTTTGCCCTAGTACTTCATACCTAAGGATCATTGGACGGGATTTGTTTTGGTGTGACATGGGGGTAAAGACAAATAAAGCTTAGTGGTAACTTTAGTGTATTTTGGGTTGAAGAGAAGTGTACAAGCTTCTGTTGAGTGACACAAAGCGGGGTCCTATAGTAGAATTCAAGCTAGATTTGAAGGACTTTTACTTGCTTATTTAACAAATCCTTGTTTTTTCATTAATGAAATAGTTCTTTCCTTTTCTTAGTTACTTTGTTTCCTTAATTTAATTCTTAGTTAATTGTTGTTTTAGAAGGTTTACTATTTATTTCCTTGCTTCGTTATTTAGATAGTTTCCTAATTTCCTTAATTGCTTTCTTTCTTCATTAGGCTTTACTTTCTAGATTACTTGTTTAGTTAGTTGTCTCATTCTTTATTAGTTGCTTGTTTTTTCCTTTATGTCCTTACAATCCTTATCATCAGTTTTAATTAGTATCCTTTCTTTCCTTAAATTCTTGTCTAGGTTAATGTAGGATAACCTAAATTTTTATTAACTCTATTTATTAAATGGTCCTTGTGGGATTGACCCATATCTACTGAATCTATAATCCAATAGAGTTGTGCACTTGTGGTAATTATTAGGACACAACAATCTTTTTGGCCCTGTTGCAAGGGACTCACAACAGAGTTTTATTAAAATATAAGTTTTCTTTATTTTACCACTAGTAGTAGTAGTATTTGTATTGATATAAGAATTTCATATTTTCCTTTTTGTTTTTGAAGGAATTGAAGACAAATCAAATTTTGGAGGAAGATTGAGGATATTTTCCTTCTTTCTTTTTTTTTTAAGTGGATTGTAGTGGGATCGAAATTGTAATAATACACCATGATTGATTTTAGTTTAAGATAAAGGGTTGTAATAATATAAGTTAAGGGTGGTCCATTCTAACCTAGAAGAGGACGTGGCATGTACATGGATCCACCCTTGTATGAGAAGACTATATCCAGGACCCTGCTGTGAGACTATTCTTACTTCTTTCCATTTTGTAGATTAGTTGCATTGTTAATTTAGTTGCATTTAGATGATAGGGTAGAGCATGTAGAAAGCATTTTATTATTGCATTCTATAGTTTGCATTAGATCTACCACTTTCCTTGCATATTAGGGCATGTTTATATGCTTTAAGGTGAATATATGTTGATTAAATTGGATAAGAATCAGTAAATGAGTTAGTAAGGGGGATTTTGTCCTCATCACTTAGCCCACCTAGGTTCAACATAACATTAGGTGCAACACTAGCCTCAGTAATTAAATTAAAATCAATCTAGAAGAGACCTTAGTAGCTTTTGAGCTCATAGGACCCTCTTGGAAGAAGTTGTTCTATTGCCACTCCAGTGGCAATTACTTAATCAGCTATGTTGGTACTTAAATGATTAGCTTTGCCAATATATTCAATGACTCAAATCAACCTCAGCAAATTAAGGAGGGTGTGAAGTGGTTGATTAAGGTAGGATCTAACTAGTGAGTAGTAGAGTAAGTTTGAAAGTGTAATGACTCCAATTTTGTAACAATGAAATCCTAAGTTAGCAATGAAAAGTTCACTTTTTGGAAATAAGGGTATTTTGGTCATTTCACTATTTACCTTGACTGAACCCTGAAATTTGGTCCTTAAAATGATACCATTAGGTGCGTATCGGAAAAAGGAATCCAACAAGACCAAAATCACCAAAAACAGAGTTAAAATGAGCAAGTTATGGCCCTTTGAAGTTCAAGGGCAAAAATATAATTTTTACTAAAAAACGGATTTAGCCTGAAAACACAGGGGCCTGTTCTGATACGGGCACCCCCTTTCTTCAACCTCCTAGAGGGTTCTAGAACGGCGGTGTTTGGAGGAGAAATTATCGCCATTCAAGGGCGGTGAGAGCCCCCTCCAGAACCCTCTTATAGCTCTATAAATAGAGCTCTTGGGAGCCTCTAATGGTAGCTCAAAAGCTTGAGAAAGACCCATTTTGGAGAAGCAACCAAGAGGAGAAACACGGAGAAAAATCCAGCAACGAGCCAAGTATGACCAAAATCCCTCCAAACTCGTCTTCCCATTAGTCCTAGGCTAAGTTTCCCTAAGTTTTTGCATGAAAATTCATGCAAAAATGGGCCCTGGAGAGTCACAAAGTGTAATGACTCCAATTTTATAACATTGAAATTCCAAGTTTAGTAATGAAAAGTTCAGTTTTTGAAGGTAAGGGAATTTTAGTCATTTCACTATTCACCTTGACTGAACCCAGAAATTTGGTCCTAAAAATGGTGCCATTAGATGCGTCTCGGAAAAAGGAATCCAAATAGACCAAAATCACCCAAAATGGAGTTAAAATGAGCAAGTTATGGCCCTTTGAAGTTCAGGGGCAAAAATATAATTTTATTAAAAAATGAATTTACCCTGCAAAAACACAAGGGCCCATTTTGATACAGGCACCCTTCATCGTCAACCTCTAGAGGGTTCTAGAACGGCGGTGATTGGAGGAGAAATCACTGCCATTTTGGAGGTTTCTCCATAGCCATTCAAAAGCGGTGAGAGCCCCCTCTAGAACCCTCTCTTAGCTCTATAAATAGAGCTCTTGGGCACCTCTAATGGCAACCCAAAACATTGAAGAAAACCCATTGAGGAGCAATGACCTAGAGGAGAAAACAAGGAGAAAAACCTAGCAATGAGCCAGGTATGCCTGAGATCCCGAAAAACCCATCTCCACCATAGTTCCAAGAACAATTTCCCTAGGTTTTTGCATGAAAAACCATGAAAAAAGGAGCCCTAGAGACTCACCAAGGACCAAGGACGTTCCCTGGGCCACACTGGTTCGACAGGGTCGAACCAGGGTGTCCTGAGGATGCCCTAGTTCCCCAACGAACAGGACGTTCCAGTCGGAACGTCCCACGTCGACCGCAGTTTGAAAAACCAAACGGGCACATCCAGGAATGCGCTCGCAAAAGAGACAGTCGGGCGGAAAACCTGGCGCGTCTGTGAGGCGCACGCCGCAGACGTGCAGTACACTAGTGGTATGCAGGTTTTTCGTTCCTTAAGGAAGCCGGGGCGCACGACGCAAACGCGCAGTGCCCTAGCATTCCGACTTTTCATTCTTGAGACCCTTATGTACGTGCGACACTAAAACGCTTATAACTTGAGATCTAGAGGTCCGATTGAGGCACCTCAAAAGGCATTGTGTCCATGTTGACGACGTGGACACGTCTAAACTATAAAATCCTTGATCAATGCCCAATCAAAGGTGGGCATGACCCTTAGAATAGGATGGTGGCGTGGCCGCTAGACCTTTGGAAAACTGAGGATACCAAGGCCCAATTAGGATCTTAGGACACCCATAGGCTTAGGGATGGACCCCTAATGTCTAAGTAATAAGACCAACCACTCTAAAACCTAGAAAAGATAGGCCAAACTAACCCTGATTCCCCAAACCATGTTCAGGAGCATACAAGGACAGAGGGGTTAGCTCGACCTAGCCAGGTAGGTGCTCTATCACTACTAGATCCTTTTAAAAGAACTATTATTGTTTTGAGAACACATGTTTTAAGTATATGACTTGTTTAGCATGACTTAATTCAGCATGCATATGATAAATGCTTAATGCATAGGCATGTTTTGTAAAGAATTACATATACATTATGCATAGATATGTTTTGCAAACTATTGCATACATTGCATGATCTATGAGCATTAAGTTCTTGTAAAAATTGCGTGTACTTGAGGGTTGCCAAAAGACGTTGGAGTGCCTAGTGCCAGGCAATTGTGAGGGACCCAAAGAGGACAGGTTTTGAAAAGAGGTTTCGGCTTATTTGATCTTACGTGATTTGGGCTAGTCAGCCCGTGGGTGCTATACCGAGGGGTCTGAGTTGGCCACCCGGCCTCTACCATTATTAGGTGGATGGGTACCACGCCCAAAAAGAGGCAAGTCCCTACGTTGACTGCATGTGGTACAGGGGACTACCACTGGTGTCACGGCACTGGGTCGACGTGTCATAGGCCCCGTGGAGGCTATGACCGAGTGTTCTCAAGTACCTGGGGACTACACGGCGAGGAGGTCGTGGGGATAGTTGGACCCTATGGTTTTGTGGAGTTATTTGCATTTCATATGGCATGATATGAGGTTGGTCAACCATACCATACTAGAGATCCATGAGTTAGATTCCATGAAGCATCTATTGCATATCATGATGTTATGATATATATGTATATGATACTTTCGATTTTGGATTATGTGATCCTTTAAGTCGTTAGTATTTCAGTTTAACAATGGACTTTAATATCGATATTGAACTTGAGTATTTAGACATGCACATGTTTTGAATGAGCATATGATTTTAAAACATCTCATGCATTATAAAACTAGTAGTGATAGTTTCCTACTGAGTATAGTATATACTCACCCAATCCTCAACATTTTTCAGACACCATGTAAATACTTAAGGGCAAGGAACGCTTGTGCTAGGAACCATCCAGACTAAGTACAAGTAAGTAAAACCCCTACCTTATCTTTCAATGTTACTTGATTGTAGTTACTCTCTAATAGCTGGGGCTGTGACTGACACTTTCTTGGGAATAATATTGATTTAAACTTTGCCATGGCTAGATAATTTCAGAATGTGTTTTGACACTCGAGGTTTTTATGAAAGATTGTTTTCCAAACCAAAAATATTTTCATGCATTTCATACTTACAAAACAAGAGAGCTCGCCTTTTTATCAAAATTGCATCATATAAAAACCTGGGTCGTCATAGTTGGTATCAGAGCACAGTTTAGTGTTACTCACAACCCAGTTATGAGGAGAATAACTTATAATCAAGTTTCATCCATGAAAGAGTAAGGGGTAATAGGATAACACAAACTGAGATTTGGTGAATTACCTTATGATTACAGATGCCTTAGAAGAAAGGAAGTAATGCTCCAAGACCTGAAGCCCCACCAGTGGACTCCACTGGGTCGGGCAACGGGATGGCTGAGTTATTCCAACAATTCTTACAAAACATGGGACAATACATGAATAGTCAAAGCCAAACTCCTACCCCCCGAGATCCTTCCCCTGATAAAGCAATAGATAGGACTGAGGTTCAGTTAGAAAGGTTTCAAAAACTAGCTCCCTCATTCATAGGAGAAGATGAAGCATCTACAACTGAAAAATGGTTAATTGACATTGAAAAGATATTTAAAGCCATGACCATAGCTAAAGAAAGAAAATTACCCATGGCCACATTTGTGTTTAGGGGAGAGGCTACCTTTTGGTGGGAAATAGCGGAAAGAACTTATTTTGATCAGCAAGAAACAATAGGATGGGAAGAGTTTAAAAAGGTCTTTAATGACAAATATTATCCTAAACATATAAGGAAATAGAAGGAAAAGGAATTTATGGACTTAGAACAAGGAAATATGACAGTCCAACAGTATGAAAGTAGATTCATTAGCCTCCAAAGATTTGCACCACGTGCTTGTGCTGATGAGGAAGATGCGGCTGAAAGATTTGTAGATGGACTCAACCTAGGACTCAGGAACAGAGTTCTAGGTTTCCAACCTTCCACCATAGCCAAGGCAGTAGAGATGGCCTCCCTATACGAAAAAGATTATCAAAGGAACTAGGGAATAAGAGAAACTAAGAACATCAACACCATGAGAAATAAAGGAAAGAGACCATTTCCATCATTTGCACCTAGGCCACCTTTCAAGAAGCCGTTTGAAAACAAAGGAAGAAGACCAGACTGGAAGGCATGCCCTAGGTGTAACAGAAATCATCTAGGCAAACCATGTCCCACTTTCAACATCACTTGCTATAGTTATGGAGAATTAGGACATTTTTCTAGTAACTGCCCAAAAAGGAAAGTACAAGAGCGTAAAGAAGATCAAGTTCCAAAAACCCAAGGACATGTCTTTGCCCTCACTTCCAGTCAAGCCCAAGCTTCAAATGCATTTGTTGAAGGTATTCTTTCTATCTCTGATACACCTGCTAAAGTTCTATTTGATACAGGGTCCACTCATTCTTTCATATCCCGGGAATTTGCATCATCCTTGGGTATTATACCACAGGACCTAGACATCACTCTAGAAGTCATGATTCCTATAGGCCAGGCACTTCCCACGTATTCTTATCTCCAGGATGTCCCCATTTTGATTAAGCACCATTTGTTACATGCCAATCTTATCCACTTAGATATGAATGACTTCGACATCATCCTAGGTATGGACTGGCTAGCCTTTCATCAAGCCTTTGTTGATTGCCGCCAAAAACGTGTCACTTTTACCGTACCTAATGGAGACACTTTCACCCTCCGAGGAAGAAAGGATTATTCTGGAGTGTGTGTTATTTCTGCCATGAAAGCAGTTAAGCACATTTCTCAAGGATTCCCCTTCTTCTTAGCCAAGATTGAATCTATCGAGAGTCCCCAACCAAAGCTAGAGGATGTCGAGGTAGTCCGAGAATTTCCTGATGTATTCCCTGAGGACTTACCAGGTCTACCTCCACCAAGGAAAATTGAGTTTATCATTGACCTTATACCCGATACTTCCCCCATTTCCAAAGCTCCTTACCGAATGGCTCCTGCAGAATTAAGAGAACTGAAGACACAGTTATAGGAACTACTTGACAAAGGGTTCATACGACCTAGCGTATCTCCGTGGGTAGCTCCAGTCCTTTTTGTTAAGAAAAAGGATGGCTCCATGAGATTGTGCGTAGACTATCGGATGCTGAATAGGGTCACCATTAAAAATAAGTACCCTCTTCCCCGAATTGATGATCTTTTCGATCAACTTCAGTCAGCCAGAGTCTTCTCTAAGATTGATCTATGATCTGGGTACCATCAACTTTGAGTTAGAGAAGAAGATATCCCCAAGACAGCCTTCAGGACTCGATACGGTCATTATGAATTCAGAGTGATGTCCTTTGGTTTAACTAATGCTCCAGCTGCATTTATGGACCTCATGAATAGGGTGTTCAAGGAGTACTTAGATAAATTCATCATAGTGTTTGTGGATGATATCTTAATATATTCTGAAACTCCTGAAGACCATAAGGAACATCTAAGGATAACATTAAGCACCCTACAAGCACACAAGTTATATGCAAAATTCAGTAAGTGTGAGTTTTGGCTGGAAAAGGTTAATTTCTTAGGACACATTATTTCTCAAGATGGCATAACATTTGACCCCACTAAGGTTGAATCAGTACAGAACTGGGAAAGACCTAAGATAGTCACAGAAATAAGAAGCTTCCTAGGACTTGCCGGATATTACAGGAGATTCATCGAAGGTTTTTCACAAATTGCTTTACCTCTAACTATGCTGACCAGGAAAGACACAAGATTTGAATGGACTGATAAATGTGAGGAAAGCTTTCAGGAACTAAAAAGAAGGTTAACTACAGCACCTGTCCTTACCTTACCTTCAGGAAGTGGTGGATTTGAGATATACAGCGATGCCTCCCAACAAGGACTAGGCTGCGTACTTATGCAACATGGGAAGGTGATTGCTTATGCTTCTCGGCAACTCAAGAAGCATGAAGTCAATTACCCGACCCATGACTTGGAATTAGTAGCCATAGTCTTTGCCTTGCGAATATGGAGACATTATTGATATGGGGAAAAGTTTGAAGTGTTTACAAATCATAAGAGTCTTAAATATATCTTTCCCAACAAGACTTAAACATGCAACAAAGAAGATGGATGGAATACTTAAAAGATTATGACTTCTCCATTCATTATCACCTTGGAAAAGCTAATGTGGTAGCTGATGCATTAAGCAGAAAAACCCAAGGGATGTGTACAAGTTTATTAATTAAGAGATGGAAGCTATTACAAGAAGTAATCACATGGAAACCAGACATAAGTAAGCACAAGATCATTATGGCAGGTCTAACAATAAAGTCGGCTGTTAATGAAAAGGTTAAACAAGAACAGAAAGGAGATCCAGATATACAAGCTTTTATAGGAAAACCAGGGTTTACAAAAGGGGAAGATGGTAGCATTTACATGCAAGAAAGATTAGTGGTACCGGCTAATGAAGAGTTAAGACAAGAAATCTTAGAAGAGGCTCATCGGTCTAAGTATACTATACACCCAGGAGGGACTAAGATGTACCAAGACTTAAAGAAACAATATTGGTGGGATGGTATGAAAAGAGACATAGGGGAATTTGTGGCAAAGTGTTTAACATGTCAACAAGTAAAGGCTGAACATCAAAGACCTGCAGGATTGTTACAACCCCTTGAGTTACCCGAATGGAAATGGGACCATATCACAATGGACTTCATTGTAGGGCTACCCAGGACCTCTAAGGGTCATGACATGATCTGGGTAATTGTTGATAGATTAACTAAGACAGCTCATTTCCTTCCTATACGTCATACCCAATCCACTGACAGCCTATCTCAGCTATACATCAAAGAGATAGTAAGTCTACATGGTATACCCCTTAGTATCACTTCAGATAGGGATAGCCGCTTCACTTCACAACTCTGGAAGTCTGTCCAAAAATCCTTAGGATCTTCCTTGAACTATAGCACAACCTTCCATCCACAGACCGATGGACAGCCAGAGCACACAATCCAGATAGTCGAAGATATGTTGCGGACTTGTGCCCTCGATTGGAAGCAGAGATGGGATGAAAACCTACCGCTAGTCGAGTTTGCGTACAACAATAGCTTTCAGTCAAGCATTGGCATGGCTCCATACAAGGCGCTCTATGGGAGACCCTGTCAATCACCCACCAGTTGGAGTGAAGTTGGAGAGTCCAGGGTGCTCTAGTCTGAGCTGGTAGAGCAATGTGCCGAGAAGGTCAAACTCATAAGAAGACGCCTCCTCACAGCTCAAAGCTGCCAAAAGAGCTATGCTGATCGAAGGAGGAGGCCATTGGAATTCGACATAGGAGAGCACGTTTTCCTGAAGATATCTCCCACTAAAGGAGTTATGAGGTTCAGTATCAAAGGCAAGCTTAGTCCACGTTACATAGGACCTTTCAAAATCGTGGAGAAAGTGGGAAAAGTGGCCTACAGGATCACACTACCCCCTCAGCTATCTGAAGTGCATAACGTATTCCATGTATCTATGCTAAGGAGGTACTTGCCTAACCCCGCTCATGTCCTCAACCAGGTACCCATAGAGTTGATGGAGGATTTCAAGCTAGAGACAAGACCAGTTGAGATCTGGGATCGTAAGAGTAAGAAGTTGCGGAACAAGGACATACCCTTAGTCAAAGTTTTGTGGAGAAATGCGCACATGGAAGAAGAGACTTGGGAACTGGAGTCAGAAATGCGAGAAAAGTACCCCGAGCTCTTTTGACTGTATATAGTAGAATTTTGGGGGCAAAATTCCCCTAAGGGGGTAAGAATGTAATGACTCCAATTTTGTAATATTGAAATTCCAAGTTTAGCAATGAAAAGTTTAGTTTTTGAAGATAAGGGCATTTTAGTCATTTTACTATTCACCTTGACTGAACTAATAAATTTGGTCCTAAAAATGGTTCCACTAGATGTGTCTCAGAAAAATGAATCCAACGAGACCAAAATCACCCAAAACGGAGTTTAAAAGAGCAAGTTATGGCCCTTTGAAGTTCAGGGGCAAAAATGTAATTTTATTAAAAAACGAATTTACCCTGCAAAAACATAGGGGCCCGTTTTGATACGGGCACCCTTCATCTTCAACCTCTAGAGGATTCTAGAACGGTGGTGATTGGAGGAGAAATCACCGCCATTTCGGAGGTTTCTCCACCGCCATTCAAAGGCAGTGAGAGCCCCCTCCAGAACCCTCTCTTAGCTCTATAAATAGAGCTCTTGGGTGCCTCTAATGGAAGCCCAAAACATTGAAGAAAATCCGTTGAGGAGCAGTAACCTAGAGGAGAAAACAAGGAGAAAAACCCAGCAACGAGCCAGGTATGCCCGAGATCCCTCAAAACCCATCTCCACCATAGTTCCAAGAACAATTTCCCTAGGTTTTTGCATGAAAAACCATGCAAAAAAGAGCCCTGGAGACTTACCAAGGACCCAGGGACGTTCCCTGGGCTGCACTGGTTCTACAGGGTTGAACCAGGGTGTCCTGAGGACGCCCCGGTTCCCCAACGAACAGGACGTTCCTGTCGGAACATCCCACGTCGACCGCAGTTTGAAAAACCAAATGGGCGCGTCCAGGGACGCGCCCGCAAAAGAGACAGTCGGGTGGAAAACCCGGTGCGTCTGTAGAGGCGCATGCCACAGACGCACAGCGGGCTAGCGGTACGTAGGTTTTTTATTCCTTAAGGAAGCCGGGGCGCACGATGCAGACGCGCAGCACCCTAGCATTCCGACTTTTCATTCTTGAGACCCTTATGTACGTGCGACACTAAAATGCTTATAACTTGAGATCTAGAGCTCCGATTAAGGAGCCGCAAAAGGCGTTGTGTCCGTATCGACGATGTAGACACATTAAAACTATAAAATCTCTGATCAAGGCCTAATCAAAGGTGGGTATGACCCTTAGAATAGGATGGTGGCACGTGGCCACTAGACCTTTGGAAAACTGAGGATACCAAGGCCCAATTAGGATCTTAGGACACCCATAGGCTTAGGGATGGACCCCTAATGTCTAAGTAATAAGACCAACCACTCTAAAACCTAGAAAAGATAGGCCAAACTAACCCTGATTCCCCAAACCATGTTCAGGAGCATACAAGGACAGAGGGGTTAGCTCGACCTAGCCAGGTAGGTGCTCTATCACTACTAGATCCTTTTAAAAGAACTATTATTGTTTTGAGAACACATGTTTTAAGTATATGACTTGTTTAGCATGACTTAATTCAGCATGCATATGATAAATGCTTAATGCATAGGCATGTTTTGTAAAGAATTACATATACATTATGCATAGATATGTTTTGCAAACTATTGCATACATTGCATGATCTATGAGCATTAAGTTCTTGTAAAAATTGCATGTACTTGAGGGTTGCCAAAAGACGCTGAAGTGCCGAGGGTCAAGCAGTTGTGAGGGACCCAAAGAGGACAAGTTTTGAAAAGAGGTTTTGGCTTATTTGATCTTATGTGTTTTGGGCTAGTAAGCCCGTGGGTGCTATGTCGAGGGGTCTGGGTTGGCCACCCAGCCTCTACCACTATTAGGTGGATGGGTACCACGCCCAAATAGAGGCAAGTCCCTACGTCGACTGCATGTGGTATAAGGGGCTACCACTGGTGTCACAGCACTGGGTCGACGTGTCATAGGCCCCGTGGAGACTATGACTGAGTGTCCTCAGGTACCTGGGTACCACACAGCGAGGAGGTCGTGGGCATAGTTGGACCCTATAGTTTTGTGGAGTTATTTGCATTTCATATGGCATGATATGAGGTTGGTCGACCATACCATACTAGAGATCCATGAGTTGGATTCCATGAAGCATCTATTTCATATCATGATGTTATGATATATATGTATATGATACTTTCGATTTTGGATTATGTGATCCTTTAAGTCGTTAGTATTTTAGTTTAACAATGGACTTTAATATCGATATTGAACTTGAGTATTCAGACTTGCACATGTTTTGAATGAGCATATGATTTTAAAACATCTCATGCATTATAAAACTAGTAGTGATAGGCTCCTACTGAGTATAGTATATACTCACCCAATCCTCAACATTTTTCAGACACCAAGTAAATACTTAAGGGCAAGGAACGCTTGTGCTAGGAACCATCCAGACTAAGTACAAGTAAGTAAAACCCTTACGTTATCTTTCAATGTTACTTGATTGTAGTTACTCTCTAATAGCTGGGGCTGTGACTAACACTTTCTTGGGAATAATATTGATTTAAACTTTTCCATGGCTAGATAATTTCAGAATGTGTTTTGACACTCGGGATTTTTATGAAAGATTGTTTTCCAAACAAAAAAGATTTTCATGCATTTCATACTTACAAAACAAGAGATCTTGCCTTTTTTTTTATCAAAATTGCATCATATAAAAACCCAGGTCATCACACAAAGGACCTAGGGACGATCCCTGGGCCGCACTGGTTCGACAGGGTCAAACGAGGGCATCCCAAGGACGCCCCGGTCCCCAACGAACAAGATGCTCCCCATTGGACAAAACACATCGTCTGCATTCGAGAGAAACCAGCGGGCGCGTCCACGAACGCACCCGCAAATGAAAAAGATGGGCGGGAATCCAGCGCGTCAGAAGACGCGCCCGCTGGGGCGCATGCCGCTGACGCGCAACGCGTTAGCATTCTGGGATTACACCTCTTAAAGGCCTTTATGTGCATGTGATACTAAAAAGCTTATAACTTGATATCTACGGCTCCGATTGAGGTGCCGCGAAAGGCGTTGTGTCTGTGTCGACGACGCTGACACATCCAAACCTTAAAATATCTGATCAAGGCCCAATCTAAAGTGTGCATGACCCTTAGACTATGATAGTGGCACGGGGCCACTAAATCTTTGTAAACTTGGTGATACCAAGGCCCAATTAGGACCTTAGGACACCCATAGGCATGGGATGAACCCTTAATGCCTATTTAGTAAGACCAACCACTCTAAAACCTATAAAGATAGGCCAAACTAACCTTGACTCCCCAAACCATGTTCAGGAGCATACTAGGATGAGGGGATTAGTACGACCTAGCCAGGTAGGTACTCTATTGCTACTAAACTTTTTTAAAGAGCCATGATTGTTTTGAATGCATGTTTTGAATTTAAGTTATATGACTTGTTTAGCATTATTTAACCTTATAAATGAATTCAGCATGCATATTATAAATACATTATGCATAGACATGTTTTGCAAACAATTGCATATATTACATGATTTGTGAGCATTGAGTTCATGAAAAATTGCATGTCCTTGAGGGTTACCAAAAGATGCTGGAGTGCCCAAAAGACGCTGGGTAGGCAGTTGTGAGGGCCAGGCAGTTGTGAGGGACCCAAAGAGGACAGGTTTTGAAAAAGAGGTTTTTCGCTTGTTTGATCTTATATGATTTGGGCTAGTAAGCTCGTGGGCGCTATGCCGAGGGGTCTGGGTTGGCCACCCAGCCTCTACCACTACTAGGTGGAATGGGTACCACGCCCAAAAAGGGCATGTCCCTATGTCGACTGCATGTGGTACAAGGGGCTACCACTGATGTCACGACACTGGGTCGATGTGTCATATGCCCCATGGAGGCTATGACGTTGTGTCCTCAGGTACCCAAGGACCACACGGCGGCGAGGTCATGGGCATAGTTTGGGCCCTATGGTTTCGTGGATTTACTTGCATTGCATATGGCATGATATGAGGTTGGTCGACCATACCATACCAGATATCCTTGAGTTGGATTCAGTTGAGCATCTTATGCACATCATTATGTTATGATATATATATATATATATAATACTTTCGATTTGGATTATGTGATCCTTTATGTCGTTAGTATTTCAGTTTGACAATGGTTTTTAATTCCGATCTTGAACATGAGTGTTCAACCATGCACATGTTTTGAAAGAGCATATGATTTTAAACATAGCATGCATTGTAAGACTAGTAGTGATGGACTCCTGCTGAGTATAGTATATACTCACCCAATCCTCAACATTTTTCAGACACAAAGTAAACACTTAAGGACAAGGTATGCCTGTGACAGAAGACAAGGTTCAAAGGCTAATCCTAAGTAAGTGATTAATCTTATTTTTTTAGGAATTATTTAGAATTTTTTATCTTTGTAGGAAGAGAGATGATGATTCGATGACCGAGATTGATTGAGATAAAAATTGAAGATCAGGATCAAAAGATCAAGTCAAAGCCTCAAAATCATCAATCCAACATAAGATCAAGGGCAAGATCATCATATGGACCAATAATGGATGTGATTAAAGGAGCTGAAGATAGCCAAAGTAGGCCCATGAAGTAAGCCATGCATTTGCACCACCATTTGCATGAGAGCCATTCAAGTCACCTTAGCCATATAAGCC
This sequence comes from Warburgia ugandensis, assembly GCA_035236585.1. NCBI lineage: Eukaryota > Viridiplantae > Streptophyta > Magnoliopsida > Canellales > Canellaceae > Warburgia > Warburgia ugandensis. Next base: position 63,635,663 of record CP141130.1, read on the forward strand.
ATGAAAGAAGGTGCAAGCCAAGGAATTCAAGCCAAATCATACAAGCTGTACAAGTGATGGGTTGTAATATTACAAGGCAAGTGCGTAGTGTGGTGGCTCACAGTGTGGTGGCCTCACTGTGAGTATCTCTCACTCAATTTTTAAGATAATTTGCATTAAGTATAATTTGTGTTTGGATGTTAGTGTAATTCATATAGATTAGGATCATTCATTGATAATTGTTGCACCTATACTTAGGATTGCTGCATTAGATCACCTATCTAACCTTGGTTGGATATCATATAGGTTGCACTAGTTTGCTTTTGTATTACATTGCATATTTACAACTTTATGGTGGAATGGAATTAATGCTAGTAAGGGCCCCACAGGAACCCTTATAAGATAGAGACTGGATTTCATCACCAACTCCTTGGCCCACCTATGAATCAATCAACATCCTTGTATACCACAATCACAACCGTTGAATATTAATTTAAAATCAAGTAGAAAGAAATTTAGGGTATCGAGCTCATAAGAAGCTTTTAGGAGGACATGATCTATTATCACTCCAATGGCTTCTAAGCACTGTGGTTATAGTGGGTGTTTTAAAATCCAAGTGATTTTCCCTTGCCTCTCGTTGACATTAGTTGAGGTCTAAATGTATCTTAACACGAGGATTGTACTAACCACTTTTGAGTAGAACCTAACTGGTAAGCAGTAGTCAAATCTGGATAGGAGCTGTCTAGATTTAGGTCTAAGAAGCTACCACCAATGTACTAAGCAAAGATAATCAAAACACTGCTCGATTAGTACTTACTAGGATTTGATTGCACATCACGTAAAGTTAAAGTTAGCATTTAGATTAGGGCATTTAGTTTAGGATAGTTTATGCAAAGGCATTGATCTCAAAACCTAGAGCTAACACCTTTCAACTCAGATATTTAACACAACCTATGAGAAGGGGAAAGAAACCAAGTTCCCATCCCCATGAATGCACCATTAGAAGAAGTAGAGCTCAAGGAAATTAGAGATTTCTATGCTCCTCTACAACTCAACACCCCATCCTACATAGTTTTACCTCCTACAAATGCCAGCCACTTTGAGTTAAAGCTAGGAGTCATTCAATTACTCCCCACCTTTTATGGTCAAGACTGAGAAGACCCCTACCTACATATCAAGGAGTTCCTTGATATTTTACACCACATTTAGGTTCCAAAATTTTTTCAGATGATTTTATTAGGCTTAGCCTATTCCCGTCCTCACTCAAGGACAAAGCCAAGTCATGGCTTAATTCCTTGGAAGTACGTCCCATAAATACATGGGACCAATTGTCTAAGAAGTTTTTGAACAAGTTCTTCCCTGTTTATAAAACAAATGCCCTTAATCATGAAATTATCAATTTCCAACAAAGGGATGATGAAGAATACTACAAATGTTAGGAACGATGGAATGAACTATTATAGGAGTGCCCTCATCATGGATTTGAGAAATGACAGGAAGTTCAATACTTCTATGAGGCATTAACGCCTTAAAAACAGACAAATGCTATATGTAGTGAGTGGAGGGGCCCTCATACTAAAACATGAGAGAGAGAGGCATGTGAGTTCTTTTATACATTGGCCTATAATTTCTAGCAATGGGATTATTCAAATAGGAGAGAGAGAAACAACCGACCTCTAAAGAAAGGGGGTCTATATGTGATAGGAATGCATACAGATCTATCCTATAAACTTGACTCTATAGTTGAAAATTTTAACAAACTAGAGCTTGAAGATTGGACAAGCTTGAAACTATGTTCCAATCTTTCATGGCTACTACTTTATCCCATAAACCTCCATAAGAGGTATGCACTACTTGTTCTAGTCCAGCTCAACCTATCCATCCAATAAAGTATACCCAGAATATCATGTAGACCAAGCAAATGAATTGAATGCATATCGTCAACCTAGTAACAACCCATACTCTAAGACCTACAACTCTAAATGGGCTAGGGATCCCAATTTTTCTTGGTCAAAGAATAATCACCAAGAGGGACCAGCAGTGAACCCCCTACCCAAAATTTTCCTCCTAGGGCTATAGTTCCTCAATAGCCACCTAGCTTCCAACAACCTCAGTAACTAAAGAAACGATCTTTAGAGGATAAAATTTAGTACATGTATGAAAAATAGAATGATGAAATAAAAAGGGCTCTGAACCAATTCCAAAATATCAATTCTCAAGCCCTAGTGAAATTAGATATGCAGGTGAGCCAATTGTCAACTAAATTAAATAACGAAGGAAAGTGTCAGTTCCCTAGTCAACCCATCCCCAATCCTAATGATCAATTTGAGAGAGGATCAAGTTCTCAAAATCAGAACCCTCAAGAGCATGCCAAGTCCATAACCACCCTTAAGAGTAGTTGTCAGATAGATAAGAAAGTAGGGCAAGCTAAGGAAACTGCAGAGGAGAAAGAGGCAACCAAAACACATGAAAAAGAGATTAGACATACATCTCCAACTCCTTCTAAGCCTATAATGGAGGCACCCTTTATGCCTAAAGCCTCATTCCCTCAATTACTCAACAAGGCCAAGAAAGGAACAAATTTTAATGAGGTAATGGAAGTGTTTAAACATGTACAAATCAATAATCCATTACTCAATACTATAAAGGATATTCCTTCTTATGTCAAATTTCTTAAAGAGCTCTACACTACAAGGCAAAAGCTTAATGTGCAAAAGAAAGGCTTCCTCACCAAGCAGGTGAGCTCTTTAATTCAACACAAGAACCCTCCAAGATTTAGAGATCATCCTACAATTTCTTACATTATAGGAGATCATGTCATAAATAGGCATTACTTGACTTAGGGACTAGTGTTAATCTATTGCCATTTTCTATCTATGAGGAACTAAGGATTAGTGAGCTTAAGCCAACCCACACCACATTATAGTTAGTCAATAGATCAATTAAGATTCCTCATGGTATGGTTGAGGATGTATTAATACAGGTGGACCCATTTTATTTCCCTGTTGATTTCATTGTCCTACATATGCTGCCTATGGCAAACCCCAGTAGTCAGATCCTACTGATTCTTGGACATCCATTCTTTGTGACATCCAATGCAATCATAAATAGTAGAAATGGCATATTACAATTATCCTTTGGCAATATGAAAGTTAAGCTCAATGTCTTCAGTGTCAACCATCAACAATTAGATCTTGATGACTCTTGCAACATGATTGAAGATTTATTTCCAGAAGTTCTACCACCATTATCTTCCTTCAATCAACTAGAGGCTTGTCTTCCACATTGTAAATTCAATTGTTAATGTTTAGCTAAAGAAATTAAACTTAGCATTTACTGGGAGGCAACCTAGGGTTTTAGAGTCTACATCAGTCAATTTCCATATAAGATCTTATGTTTTCAAACAATGGGGACAATATTTCATTTAGGTTGGGGGGTGGGTGTGGATGCACATAGAGATTTTTGATTTCTTGAGTTTTTCAAAAAAAAAAGAAAAGAAAAAGAAAACAACAATATTTGAGGAAGAGTTATCTTACTACGATGAGAACTAGATGTTCAAAATTTAGTATTTCTAATGTTTTTACCTCTTAATGGCAGTGCATATGATTAGTTTTTTTTATTATTCATGTATTGAAGCATTTTATGAAAGTTAATTATTGGAAACCATTTACACAGCACATAGTCAAGACTAATAGAGAGGTATGACTTAGAGACCTTGAGGAAAATTAGTGGAGACCTATAACTTAATGAGATTAGAGACTATCTTCATTCAGAGAGGTATAAGTAATTCCATTGTTTCATCAGCATGCATATCTTAGTGTGATCTTGTTATCCTTGTTTTGTTTAATTATCAAGAATAAATAGGAGTAATAGCATTATTTCTAGAATATTTATGGAATATGATAGGCTTTAGGAAACTTGGAAAATGATATAGGCCATCCTTGTTCAAACCCGAGACATAAGGCCTACCCAACATATCTACCACTAGTTAGCCCTTTGAGCCTATTATTAGGCCTTTTCCTTCTTAACCCCACTCACATTAATCTAAAATAAACAACTAAAATAAATAACCATTACCCATTTTCAAAATTAGTAGAGTTAGTAGAAAAGTTCAAAAGAGGACAAAAATTCAAAGACGTGAGAAAACTAGCCTTCTTTCTTCCAAAGAAGCCAAAGAAAAAGAAAAGTGAAAAGAAATAAGTATCAGAAAAAGAAGAGAAAAAAGTGAATGATAAGAATACAAAGAAAATTCACTTCAACAAAACCAAAAATGTCCTAACAAATATTCATTGAAGATTTCTACTCCATTTTGAACCTTTGAAATCCTTATAGCCTTTTTTTCATAAACCTTACCCAAGTCTCCATTTCATCCTGGATAAAGAATTGTGGATCTATGGTGGAATATAACCTTAAAGAGGAGATAAAAATAAGAAATTATGGAAAAATACCTCTAATATTCTTGGTAATAACATCCACTCTTAGGGATCACTTTCCTTTGTCTCATTAGCATTTAAAAGATTTATGTGAACCATAGCCTTATTGGATTCAGTCACATAATAAGAGAAATATGTTTAAATCCTTATCTAGGAGCTTCATTTATGAGAGTATACTTATGAGGATTTGAGGTCAAGATATGTTTCCAATGGAATTTAAGCATATCTAGTTAGAAGTCAAAACTTAGGTGGTTGTACACACGCATGCACTCTAAGAAATAACTAGAATGAAATTTCTTTAGTGTGTGTATGATTTGTAAAATTGTTAATCCTCTCCATTAAGTTGTGAAAAACTAGTAGATTGCTAATGAGTGAGGATTCTCTAAGTAAAATAGAGAACTCAACCTTAATGAATTTTTTGGGTATATTCACTGCAAACCCTCACAAGTCCTAAGTCATCCACTAGGGGTAACCTAGGGGTTTAAGGGCTTGTTACATGTGATAAATGCAATTATGAGTGCCTATGAAAGTGGAAATTTGTATTTGTTTTTTTAAATGATTTTTCACATTTTTTTCACGGGAGTAGCAAAATGCTAGTTGGGGGCTGTGATAGGTGATTAATTTTGCATAAAAAATACCCAATTAGTACCCATGTGTTATAACTTATAACTTTAAATTAGGATTTTTAGGCCAAAATTCATAACACATGCATTTTTGACCTAATGAAGTAAAAGTTTTCTTTTGTAGGTCCAAAGGCTAATCTTAGGTAAGTATGTGATTAATCTAATTTTTTAGCAATTAATTATAATTTTTCATCTTTTGTAGGAAGAGAGATGATGATCTAACTACTGAGATCAAGTGAGATGAAAATTGAAGATCAAGTCAAAGCCCCAAAATCATCAATCCAACATGAGATAAAGGGCAAGATCATCTTATGGACTAGTAATAGATGTGATTAAAGGAGCCAAAGATAGCCAAAGTGGGCTATCTTTTGCATTGGAGCCATTCAAGTGACCTTAACCATATAAGCCATGAAAGAAGGTGGAAAGCTAAGGAATTCTAGCCAAATAATACAAGCCACTCAAGCCATGGGTTGAAGCCAAGGAAGTTTCCTAAGCCAACCATAAAGCCTAGCCAATGGAACCTTCAAATTTAGCCATCTAAGCCATCAAGCTTGGGTAAATGGAAGGCTAGGATTGGAGGAGATTCAAGAGAGTTATCCATGAGTTATTTTGAAGATAATGAAGAGAAAATCTATTAGGATAAGTTGGCATATGGACCAATAGGATGAAAGCCTTCAAATTTTGATGTTTTTCCCACTTTTTTCCACCTTTTTATCACTTTCCATCTCAGCACCAAGGACCACCACGAGATTGACTTTCTATTCAAGTGCCCTATCATTTCATAACTCTTCCACCTTCCTAAACTCTCTTCTTAACCATCCAATAATCCCCACTTTCTGGAAAATCAATTAGCTAATCAATTTTCCCCATGTCACCCTACTTAAAAAAGAAAGAAAAAGACACCTGTATCCTTTTCATAATTTGAAACCAGTCAGCCCATGCTTCTTATCTCTCTCTTACATCATGTTTATGACATCATCTTGCTAATTTATTTTTCATCTAACCTTACTCATTCAATAACCTAACCTTAGGGTCACTTTCTTTATGTTTTCACCCCATCCTAAGTTAGGAAATTACTCATCTATATATAGCCCCATATTCCATATGAATTTTCTATGTAGAGCTAGGTGAAACACCTTACTTTAAGATTTCATTGTTTTGCTCCTTAGAATTCATGCTACTTTCTAGCCCTTATTCTCTTTCTTCTTCACTCCATTCCATTAGTTTTTCTTTGTTATTCAATCAAGATTCAAATTAGTTATTCTCCAGTAGTGACAACCAAGAGAAAAATTAGCTTAAATCCTTGATTTCTCCTCTTGAAATTCATAATTTTCCCCTTAGTTTTAAGTGTTTTTCCTTTAGCTAGTTCACCCACCTAGCCTTTGTTTCTCTTAAATTCATTTTTTTGTTTTTTTTGCATGTCATTATAGTTTGTATTGTAAGCATTATATTGGAATTTTGTTTTTGTTTAGATAGGATTTCAATCTTTGGAAAAGCATGTGAATTCTAGAAATTTTAGATAGTTTTATGCACATAATGTTCATGTAAATTGGATATGATTCAATAAAGTTATTTGGAAATTCCTGTTATGGATTATTTATTTAATCAAAATACTTGAGATCTAGTTTTCTTGCATAAAAGTTGTGGTTTTAGTAGCTTTCTAATACAAGATTTATTGACTATTTTTAAGAAGAAAAATTTAGAAATTGGTTTTCCCTTAACTTTGTGCTTTAATTTCGACCATCAAAACATCTCATTTTCTTGAATCCATAGGTGCCCGTTTAGATTTTTATGTTGTTTATTAGATCTCATACTTAGTTTGCATAGTAACTACCTGTAGGTACATTAACTTTCACTATCTTTAGGGCTACAAAATCATGCTCATAGTCCAAAAACCATATGCATGGTTCTAAGTCCCATTCCCCTTTGAACTTTGGTTAATTTAGTTGTTGGATCTTATGTTATAGTAGTTAAATTAGTTTTTTTTATATTTTTTTATGCTTAGAAAGTTTCCTTTTTGAATTTTAGAGAGTTCTATTTTTGGTGAGTTTTAGATTATGAAAGTTCTAATTTAGGAATCAATGAACCCATACTCTATTTTAGGAAAGTCTTAAAATTGACTCTAATTTAGACTGTTGATCGTTGAACCTAGACTCAATACTCTTAGATTAAAAGATCGAATATTCTAGAAAACAAGGGTTAAGGAATCATGTAGATATCAATAACCTTAAAGTAGATATGGCCAATGAAGCAACAGACACAGCCCTTAAGAGAGTATTCAATGCAGGTATAATTTAGCTCCCCATCATGTATAAAGTCACCTGCAACTAATGCAGATCAATTTGAGGTAAAACCAAGTTTCATCCAACTTCTTCCATCCTTTATGTTATGGATAAAAAGGATCCCTAGCACCATCTTAAGGAATTCCTTGATATCTGCTCTACATTCAAATACCAAAACTTTTCTGATGATTCAATTAAGTTGTTGCTATTCCCCTTCTCTTTAAAAGATCAAGTAAAGGTTGAATTCGTTAAAAGTAGGGTCTATCACTACTTGGTAGCAATTGTCTAGGAAATTCCTAACAATTATTTTCTTATCTACAAAATCAATGCCCTCCATAGAGAAAGTATAAATTTTCAACAAAAAGAGGGTGGGCATTTTTATGAATGCTACCAAAAGTGGAAGGACCTACTGCTCAAATGTTGACACCATGATTTTGAGAAATAGAAACAAATACAATATTTCTACAAAGGTCTGAACCCACAAAACTGACATATAATTTATGCAACTAATGATGGGACACTCTAAACCAAGAGTGATGTGGAGGCATGGAACTTCTTTGAAATTTTATTTAAAAATTCTAGGCAATGGGATTATTTTATTATAATAGAAATATTTTCATAACCACAAAGGAAGGGAGGTTTATATGAGATAAGGGTCACTCCAGATTTGTGTGGAAAAATTAACATGGAGACCTAGAAGGTAAATGAGATCGATGATCTATCTCAATGGTTAGATGCATATGTGATGAATAGATCTCCTTTGCAACCTCAGTCTTAGATAGGTTTGATTTAATCCAATCTAAATCACCCTACTCCATCGTGTCCCTGTAACTCTGGTTTCCCCAAGTTCTTTTCAGAGTAGGTTAATGTTATGAAGGCATATCACCAACCTAGCAATAATAACCCTTATTCTGATCCTACAACCCTAGATGGGCTAGGCATCCAAAATTCTCATGGTCAAAGAATAACCATCAAGCAGGTCCATCAAGGAATCCCTCTCAATAAATTTTTCTTAGATATAACATGCCTCAATAGCAGCAACTCCGTCAATAGTTTCCACACTAGCAAAGGAAACAATCTTTGGAGGAGATGCTGAACATGTTCATGCAATGAACTATGCAATTTCAAAGCAATATAAAACAATTTTAGAATCAAACAAAATAAACCTTATAAGCCAACTCAGAGTCTATTGCAAACTTGGAATATCACATGGGTCAGCTATTTGTTGCTCCTTAAGAGAGGGAAAAAGGAAAGCTCCATAGTCAGCCAGTGCTAAATCCCTAGGGTCAGAATGAGATTAGTTCAGCACCAACTAATCAAGCCAAATCAATTAAAACTCTAAGGAGTGAAAAACAAGTAGATAACTAGGTAGGCCAAAATAAGACAACCTCAACACCTAAGGAAAAAGAAAAGCATACCCAATCTTAGAAAGGGAACAAAACAATAAAGGCTACGTTCTCTTCATCTAAAACCCTTCCTAATGCACCCCATGTTCTGAAGGCTCCCTTCCCATATAGACTAAATACAACCAAGAAGGAGAATAATTATAATTAGATACTAAATATATTTAAATTCTTAAAGGACCTATGCACACAAAAGCATCAGCTTGATGTTCTTATATATCAATGAACCTAGACTTAGTGCTCTTAGATCGAAAGATCAAATAGACTAGAAAACAAGGGTTAAGAAATCATGTAGATATCAATAACCTTAAAATAGATATGGCCAATGAAGCAGCAGACACAACCCTTAAGAGAGTATTCAATGCAGGTATAATTTAGCTCCCCATCATGTATAAAGTTACTTGCAACTAATGCAGATCATTTTGAGGTAAAACCAAGTGTCATCCAACTTCTTCCAACCTTTATGTTCTAGATAAAGAGGGTCCCTACCACCATGTTAAGGAATTCCTAGATATTTGCTCTAAATTCAAATACCAAAACTTTTCTGATGACTCCATTAGGTTGTGGCTATTTCCCTTCTCTTTAAAATATGAAGTGAAGGCATAGTTAAATTCATTAGAAGTAGGGTCTATCACTACTTGGCAGCAATTGTCTAGTAAATTCCTTACAATTATTTTTCTTATCTGCAACATAAATGCCCTCCATAGAGAAACCATAATTTTCAATAGAAAGAGAGTGAGCATTTTTATGAATGCTAGGAAAAGTGAAAGGACCTATTGCTCAAATGTTGACACCACAATTTTGAGAAATGAAAACAAATATAATATTTCTATAAAGGTCTTACCCCACAGAATTGACATATAATTGATGCCATTAGTGATTGGGCACTTTGAATAGAGAGTGATGTGGATGCATGGAACTTCTATGAAATTTTATCTAAAAATTCTCAGCAATGGGATCATTCTATTAGAATAGAAAGATTTGCATAGCCTCAAAGGAAGGGCGATTTATATGAGATATGGGTCACTCAAGATTTGTGTGGAAAAATTAACAAGTTGACTTAGAAGTTAAATGAGATTGATGATCTATCTCAATGGTTAGATGCCTATGTGATGACTAGATCTCCTTTGCAACCATAGTCTTAGATAGGGTCATTCTAATCCAGTCTCAATCACCCTATTCCATCATGTCCATCTAACTCTAGATTCTCCGAGTTCTTTTTAGAGTAGGTGAATGCTATGAATGCATATCACCTGTGACAATCCGAGTTTTGTAATACATTTTTCAAAGGCAGGGCCCTTAGTAGTAAAAAATTTTGCAAAACAAAGTAGAAGAAATTCTTTTCTTTAGAACTTGTTTTGAAAAACCTAAGTCATCACTTCATACATAACATAAGTAGAATTTTTGTACAAGATAAAATTCCATTGAAGGAATATACTTTTATTAAATTCCAAAATCCATCCAATGGTTCACAATACAACCCGAGTATCATTACAATACTTGTCCAAATTACATAATCCAAATTTCAAAGCTCACCATACAATAAAAACTCTCAATACAATACAATGCTCTCAAATAAAACAAAATACATGTCTTCAAGGGGTATACCCTGATGATTATTCTCCCAAATCTTCTTCAGTCATGAGCTCCTAACTCTCTTTCTCTATATCTGAGATATTGTAAACATTCAAATATTTACAATATCTCAGCAAGCTATGCTTGGTAGGGGATTCAAGAAACATAGTAATTTGACAATATAATTCTAATACTTCATAATCCCATTATTCATACTGATGGATCAATCTCTTTACTTGGTCATATATGTACATCCTTACACATACATACTGTATACTTTGTATAGGTATATATATATATATATATGGTCAAAACCATGAAAAATAGTTAATATCTCAAAACATAATCATACCCAGTTTATACTGAGTTGATAGATCATCTAGACTCTGCTGGACATACTCCCTCATTTGGACAGTATTGGTAATCCACGATTACTTGGCATTTCATCATGCCATATCATAAGGCATTTCGCTATGCCATGCATCATAATGAAAAAATACTCAAAAGACTACTATGCATGCAGTCAGAATTTGTACCAGCACACCCGAATAATTGCTCAATAATCCACCTATACCATCCTTGGTGGAAATCATAATATCCATGTCCGTATAGGGGGAGACCATGGCTATCATAGTGGTTGCCTTGCCATAATTGCCCCACCTAACTTTAAGCCTCACTTAGGCTTAGTATCCATATCATAACAAGTTTCAGAGAGCGGGTGACCAAACCCTACTAACTCTTCTAGCATAGCATCCCAAGGCATATGCCTGTTTAAAACAAAATTACAAGCCTCCATGCTTGTATGTAAAGTAATTCTCATACGTATCAGACAATTTGTCTATCTACTTAGGGCTGGAATATCTTCTAGTTCCCTATTCACTTAGAGTTTTTTCCTCAATTCTAACTTAACCATTTCATATGTGTTTTGGTTGGATCATAAGGGTTTTCAAGCGATTTAAATACAAGTATTTACATTACACTTGTCAACATTTCTAGACATAAGATCATTTATTCAATATGTATATCTCATGTAGATGCATTTATAAAATCCTCCTACCTTTAAGTAATGATCCATCTCTTCAGATCTTCCTTAATTCTAACTTATGTATGTAATCTATAAATCTATACATACTATCAATATATTTATACAATCTGAATAATCCTATATTTTTTATCCTATCTATATTCCTTGTCTAATCTTGTCCTTTGATATAAAAAATAGATCTTGTGTCATATCATGATCTATCTTCCTCAAATAGTGTTCATTCTATTGATCAATAGATCTAATGGTTAGAATGATCTTCTAATCTTTCATATCTAAGTATTTTCTATTCCAAGTCTTTGTGTATTCCTTTCTTTGACCTTGATCTTTCATAGATCCTTTGATAAAAAATTTATACTTGTTGATAAAGATCAAGGGCTTAGATCATCTATCATCTAGTTCTTCTTTGATCTAAGTTCAGTTGTTTGATCATCCCTAAGGAGGATGATCTTGGTTCTCTTCCTTGAATCATATTTGATCAAGGGTTCAAATCTTCTATTCTATTTGATCTAAGATCTTATATTCTATTTAATCTAAATTGCAAGCAGTATATATATCATCAAGAAGTATTTATTTCTTTTTATTATTCTTGATCATTCAAGATCCCATGGATCTTGTCTGATCATCCTTATCTTATTTACATTTTTTATTAGGGTTAGATAATTTACTAACATTTTATGCTATTATTATTATTATTCAACCAATTAATGTTTTACTGGTTGAAGACAACTTATTTTAGCCTAAGTCTACTGCTCCTCTTATTTCCAATTGGCTAAGGCTTACTAGCTGAATGGTTGAACACAAAGTGGTTACTTCAATCCTCATGTAAGGAGGCATTAAGACCTCACAAACATCAATAGAAGGTAGGGGAAGAGTGAGGCTCTATTAGAGAACCCCCTTAACCACCATGTTTACCATTCACTAGAGTGATCTTAGCTCAACCTTTCATAAGGTTCCTATGAGCATTTTAACCCTAAGTATTCTTTCTAATTGATTTTAATTAAATCCATGAACATTTAAAATGTCATTCATAGGGTTAATTATTCTCCTAGTTTGGGCCAAGGATTTGATAATCCTTATATTGTCCTACTAACTATAGCCCTTACTAATATTAAGTCAAAGTCATTCACTATCTTAATTGTCCATGAATCTCTATATTCCATTAATTTACATTTTTGGTGATTTATGCTCTTTATATCTTAAGAACTACTTAACATTTGAATCTACTAATAAAATTTGACAATAAGTAAAATATAAACTTTAAAGCCTAAATCCAATATAAGTTTAACAACCATTTATACTAACATGCTTCCTATGAATGTAACTTAACCTAGTGAAATAAAACTATACTTATACTAGCATGGTTCTAATTTATAAAATACATGAAATTTTACTAGTAATCTAATGGAATCATGCTAAAATCTTAAATTTAAACTAACATGATCTTAAAATAATTAAATTACCAACCTATTATAACAATATAATAACATATAGAGCGTAGCATGCTAAAATTTAAAAATTACACTATCGTGCTTCCTAATTTATAACATAAATCACACTTACAATTCTATTATCAAATAAAAGACAAGTAAAATAATTAGATTAATATTACTAGAAACTTTTTCTTATGATCCAACCATTAGATTTTAGATCTTTTCCTTTAGATCAAGAGTTTTAATTACATTTAGGGCTTTTACTTCATTAAGGTCCAAAGATCATATCCATTTGCTTTGTTACATTTAATCCATGATCTCACTAGATTCCATCATAATCACATTCAGTCAATCCATCCCAAGGGTTTGATCATGCTTGATCTCATTGATCAAGTGGGTCCCTTTGTATTTTTAGGTTAATTCTACCATAAAGGGTAGATTCCCCAATTTATGTTAGACCTATTAAAATAAATCGTAGATATTACTTTATTTCAAAATTATTCCATCATTACATTAGATCCCCAAGATCTGATCATCTCTGATCTTAAAGATCATGAAAATTATAATCTTAATTCCTCAAAACAGAAAGTTTCTTAAAGAGTTTTATCTATTTCATGATTTCATAAAAAAATAGAAATTACAAGCTTTCTATAGCTTCTTTCCGATCTTAATTTGAAGTTCAGATGACTCAACAATTGAAGATTGAAGTTCACAGTCGTTAAGAGGGTCTAGATTTGATCTGGGCCCATTAGAACAAATGGTTCATATTGTTTGGGTGGAGTGGGTTTGGTTGGACAAAGAGGTCGCCACATTCCCGTTGCTGGGACGCAAGTCGAAATGCGCTCCCCTAGGACTGCTGATGTTGCGTGGACATTCCATTGAAACATCGTCGCATGCAAAGCACGCACGCAGAGATGCTCTCACAGGGCATGTTTTTGTGCAACGTCTTAGGAGCCGATCTTATTAGGAAGATCGAACAATCCGTTTTGGATCGTCCAATCAATTCCTCTTCAATCAAAGGCTCAAACTTGATTAAATTTCATGAAAATTCTACCCTAGGGGTTTTGGGTCCTTCTGGATTGATTGGATGGCTTAGATTTTCCATCTGAGTCCTCCATCATAAGAAAATGAAGGGTTCTTGTTCTTACTTGATTTTTATAAATTTTAACCTAAAAATAATTTTAAAAAAATAACAATTACATTAACTAACATGAAATTAGTACGGGAAGAGTTTTCACCTACCTGATTAAAGAAAACTTAGGTTTTGAATCCCAATTTTAAAGAAATATCCTGTTGATGATAAGATCACCCGATAACCGCTTGTTTTGTGATTTCTTGTTGATAACACTAGTAGATCTTGAAATTTATTTGGGAATTTTGTAGATAAGATAATGTAGGATCATATAAATGGTGAGATTGGTGAGATTTGATTTGGAACAGAGTGCCTAATTGAATTTAGGTCTCTTGTTCCAATCTAGAGAGAGGGGAGAGAAAGTGAAAGAGAGATTTTTGGGAATTTTGGAAATTTGGAAATGAGTTTGGATCTGGTTTTTTAAAGGAAGCAATATAATTTTGTGTAATTTTTATGAATATTTTTGGAGCATTTTTGGGGGTGTATTTATAGATGTTTTTGAATTTTTCATAATTACTTGTAATAATTATGTTTTAATTCTTTTGAATATTAAATTAGCATTGGATCCTCCACTACCACCTCCTTCTCCACTATCAGCTGGTAGTGGTTTGGCCACTCATTACATGTTTTCTGGCCGTTGGATTCATATGTGGGCCCTACAGAGGTGTGAAAGGACCATTTTACCCTTTCAGGGAGAAAAATTAGTTTTATTCTCCCGAACTCAGAATTAAGCATACTTAATGGCTTTGGAATTGTATTTCCAAGTAAATTCTAAATATTGAAGTCTTAGATCTCAATTATATGTACAATTACCATTTTATCCTTTTATTCATAGAAATAGAGAAAATTAGGGACTTTCATTTTAACTCAAAATTAAATGTACTTAGTGTCATTTCAATTGGGTTTTTAAGTAAATTCATAATTCACAAGTTTTAAATCATGTTTTAATCTCTATAAGTATAGAATTTCCAATAACTTAATATTCCAGCCTAGAATTTCTAAAAATTGAATCTAAATTGATTTTCTCAATCAATTTACAAAAATTGGGTTTATTACATCACCAACCTAGCAATAATAACCCTTATTCTGAACCTACAACCCTGGATGGGCTAGGCATCCAAAAATCTCATGGTCAAAGAATAACCATCAAGCAGGTCCATTAAGGAATCCCTCTTAATAACTTTTTCTTAGAAATTAAATGCCTCAACAGCAGCAGCCCCCTTAATTAGTTTCCACACTAGCATAGGAAATTTAGCAACCCAAATTTTGTAAAAATTATTATGGTCGTTATTATGTGAAATTGAAATTTTAGAATATAATTAGAATTTTTTACCCAAAGAAAATAAACTTTTATATAAGTGGGATTTGGAGTGGAAATAGAGTCCAGATGAAGAAAAGAAAAGAAAAAACTAAAAACATGAAATTGAAATTTTAAAATCAAAATTCTACTCATCGATATGAATCCAACAACACTAAGTTTGTTGAAATCAGAGGTTGGACGAATAAACAATAATTTCTTATAAAAGGGTATTTTTGTAATTTCACTAAGTGGGCCCCACTTGTAGTTGGAATGAGATAGTCAATAGAGTTGAAAACATTAGTAACTGATATCATGGTGTTTAAAATAGTAAAAATATCACGATTAACAACTAATATAAAATAATTAAAAGAAAAAGAAAACAAATTAAAATAACAAAAAGGGGGGCCCAGGATTGATAACAGCACCCCCTCACTTAAATGAAAAGGGAAAACAGATGCTGGCCTGTTTCCCAAACCCAATGGGGGGAAGAAGAGAAGAAGAAGGAGAGGAAAGGAGGAAGAAAGAAAAAAGGAAAGGAGGAGAGAGGAAGAGATTGTGTGTGCCGGTGAGCAAAGCCCAGCCACGCTGGAGAAGGAGAAGAAACCCAAGGTTTCTATTTGGCTGTAGTTGAAGAGGTCATCAGAGAAAATAGTGGCTTGGATCGATGCTCCAAGCCATCCATCCTCTTTAGCATGAAGCCACGAGCAAACCCCCTCTAGTTTTGCTACAATCGAAGAAGAAATGAATGTTGATTGGGCCATGAATAGTGCACATGGCTAGGGATGGAGCATTTCATGGTAGATCGGAGCTTATCTAGCATGCCTAGGAAGGAAAAAGACATGTCTACACTTCTTTAGGTAAGATCAAGATCCAGTTCTTAATTTGGTGAAATTTGTCAAATATGTGAATTTCTATCCTAGATCTAAATTTAAGGACGATCCAACTGCCCATTTCTTAATCTAAGCATATGGAAAGGTAGATACATGGTTTACAGACCTTTAAATCACTCAAATTGCCAATCTAGGCTATAAGACCGATTAGACAATCTCAGCCGTCCGATTGGGTACTATTCATATAGTAAAAATTTGACATATGATTGCTGATCAGACATCATAGATGAATTAAACAACTTTACAATTACTATAATGTAGGAGGAATTGATGAATTTATATGTAAATTGACTACAAACAGATCAGACGATCTTAACCGTCCGATCGATTACTATTCACATAGTAACTTTTTGATGTTTGATCGTCGATCAGACACCATAGATGAAATCCACAACTTTAAAAATAATAGGCTAGTGACTAAATTGAAGAAATTAGATTCAAATTGACTGATCCACTTTAAGAAACATTGAAACTGAATCGATGGACCAGATCAGAGGCGATCAGGTCCTATAAAATGATTAATAAGGATGTATTAAAGCTTAATTAACTATCCTAGAGCTTCAAATCATATTAATGAATTGATATTAATAATTTGAGACCCAAATTTGGCTTAAGATGTTAGATCTAACCAATCAAAGTTAGATCCGATTGTTAGATCAACATAGACATTATAAATAAATGATTAAATGATTGAGATTATTAATATTTAGTTTAATTATAATGAAGTAAGTTTTAGATTAGATAAACTTCATTTTTATAACCCAAATGAACCATTTTCACCCTTAGGAATTAAAGATAAAGAATCCTAATAGATATCTAGGATTAAAAACAAATTGTAGGTTGATCGCATGAATTTAAATCAATGGTTGAGATAAATTGATGAATCCATGTATGGAATAAGATCAAATTCTATGATACATACCGTTAAAGTTGTTTAAAAAGGGTTAAGTGATTAAAATGACTAATAGTTACTCGAATTGGGGGATCTAGGTGAAGAACAAGGACTAGATCAACATGGATCTTAGAGACTTCCCAAACATCCTCGATTAGCTAATGGGAAATGGAAGAACTCACCACACGAGGTAGGTGGAGAATTAAGAAAGCATGTCTTAATGGTAAGAAGCATGTTTTTAAACATGATCTTATTCTTATAATAGATATTATGTCATTTAAATTGTGCATTTCATATGATATATGATGATGGAAAATGTTTACTTTTAAATGATCAAAATTTGTGATTTGAAATGGTACATGAATGACGTACTTATAATTGAAGCCTATTGAATGATATTAAGTGATGCACATGATCTGTTCTTAAAAATATCATAGCTGTTATTGTGATAAAAAGACATTTATGGTACATAGGTACCATTAAATCATATGTGATGTATGAGTCTAGAATTTTACAATACATCCTTGGTGGGTGACCACCTAATAAGTGATGATGTTATGATTATGATGAGATATTCATATATATATATATATATATATATTATAAACAGGCAAGATGCCTGTATATTAGTATTTTACATACAAGCATGGTGGCTTGTGATTTTGTTTTCCACAGCCCTAGGACTGAGGATGTTATGCTGGGGAAGTTATAAGGGTTTGGCCACCCGCTTCCTGAAATTTATACGATGGATACCATGCCCAATGAGAGGCTAAACGTTAGGTGGAAAAATCATGGGAAGCCCATCACTAAGATAGCCATGGTACCCCCGATGCGAACATGGATTTTGTTATTTCCACAGATGGTATTAGTGGATTATTATGTAGTTATCCAGGCACTATACGGATTTAGACTGCGGCATAGTAGTCCTTGTGTATTTTTCATTATTATGCACATATGATAGGCATAGTATAATGCCATGGCATGATGAGATGCCTTATATTATGATGGCATGATGAGTTGCCTTATGTGATGGCATGATGAGATGTCTTATATAACGATGACGATGACATGATGAGATGCCTTATGTGATAGCATGATGAGATGCCTTTTATGATGTTACCAGCAGTGGTTGGAGTTATATGAAACCCCGTATGGTAAGGGGTATATGTATGAGACCAAGTATAGTCTAGGAATGGAAATTATAAAACCTATAGACAATGTTCATAACTTTGTATGACTTTTAACGATTTCAATATATATGATATAGTCCTATATGTATATATTTGGAGGGCGTAGTTTTATAAAAGTTTTCATATGGGGAAGTGAATGGGTAGATATATTATGCAGAGCATGATTCATAGAATTGAAGTACAGTATCATATGGAAATTGATAATGATAAATATTTAAAATACCAGTGAATTATATATATCATGTAAAGTGTAATCTCCAAAGTAGGATTTTTATATTCATATGAAGAAGAATTATAAATAACTACTTTATCAATGACTTGCAGATAATTGAATATTTTAATTGAGATAAAATTCTTAATTCATATGTAATTAACATGTTTTCTTAACTCTCCCCTCCCAAGCATAGCTTGTTGAGATATTGTAAATGTTTTATATTTACAATATATCAGATACAAACAGACAAGAGAAGACATACCAAGCAAGAGGAGAGCAACAACCATACTTTTATGCTCAGGTATATATTTTGTTAAAATTTTTGTATTGTGTAGTTAGTTATTTGGATTATGCTGCTTGGACATTTAATATAATGATTATAGGGGCTATGTATGTGAACCATTGGATGGGTCCTGTTGTTTCATAAAATACATGTTTATCTTCTATAAAAACTATATTATGTATAATATGGGAGTTGAGGTGACATCTGGGTTTTCGGAAAAATGAATTTCAAAGAAAACTATCTTCCACTATTTTTGAATTTTAAAATTAGAGGCAAGCAACCTTTTGAAAATAAACAAGAAATTTTTCTGGGAAAAACCCAGGGTGTCATAGGAAAAAATCTCTAGAGGAGATGCTGAACATGTTCATGCAATGAACTATGCAAGTTCAAAGCAATTTAAAACAATTTTAGAATCAAACAAAACAAAGCTTATAAGCCAACTCAGAGTCTATTGCAAAGTTGGAATATCATATGACAGCTATCTGTTGCTCTGTAAGAGAGGGAAAAAGGAAAGTTCTGTAGTCAGCCAATGCCAAATCCCTAAGGTGAGTATGAGATTAGTTCAACACCATCTAATCAAGCCAAATCAATTAAAACTTTAAGGAGTAGAAAACAAGTAGATAACTAGGTAGGCCAAACTTAGACAATCCCAAAACCTAAGTAAAAAGAAAAGCCTACCCAATCTTAGAAAGGGAAAGAAACATTAAAGGCTACATTCTCTTCATCTAAACCCCTTCCTAATGCACCCCATGTTCCGAAGGCTACCTTCCCTTAGAGACTAAATACAACTAAGAAGGAGAATAATTATAATTAGATAATAGATATATTTAAACAAGTTAATATAAACATTCTGTTACTCAGTGCTATAAAAGAATTCCCTCCTTACACTAAATTCTTAAAGGACCTATGCACACAAAAGCATCAGCTTGATGTGCATAAAAAGGCCTTCCTTGCTGGTCAGGCCAATTCTATTCTCCAATACCAAACCCCTTCAAAATACAATGATCCTAGATGCTTTACAATTTCATGTGTCATTGGAGGACACAAATTTGATAAGATACTTTTAGATTTTGGGACCAATGCTAACCTGTTGCCATATTTTGTCTATGAGCAACTAGGTTTAGGTGAGCTACAGCCCACCTCTACCACACTCCAACTAGCAAATTGATTTATCAAAATTTTTAGGGAAGTGGTAGAAGATGTCTTAACAAAGGCATATCAATTTCACTTTCCAATGACTTTCTTGTCCTAGATATAGAACATGTATCAAATCCATATAATGAAATTCCTATCATCTCGGGTTAATCATTCTTGGCCTCATCTAATGCAATAATCAACTCTCAAATTGGTGTTACAAAACTATCATTCGGCAATATAAAATCCAAGTTCAATATTTTCAATGCAGCATAAAGGATGGACTCTAAAGACTCTTTTGTTGTGAATGTCATAGAAAGCATATTTGATGACACTTTCCTTTCATGCTCTGAAATAGATCAAGTTGATCCCATGGAGGAAGTGGTCCCATTACTTGAAGTTGTAGCAATAGTGGACATTCCAAAATGAAGACCAAAGTAGAAACACTAACACTGCTTTCCACTACTCAGGACCCAACTAAACAAGCACCCACTTTGGACTTAAAAACTTTTGCTAAAAAGTCTAAAATATGCATTTTTAGGTCCCTCTAAAATGTTCTTTTTATTATAGCTATTGATTTAGATCAAGCATAAGAAGGAAAGTTACTTAATGTAATCTGGAGACATAAGACAACCATAGGGTCGTCCATCTAATGCATTAAAGGTATTATCCGAACCATTTAAATGCACCAAATTCACTTAGTAGAGAATGCTAAAATGACTTGAGAATCACAATAGAGGCTAAACCCTCATATGAAGGAGGTAGTTAGGGCAAAGACACTTAAGATGCTAGATGTAGGTATCATCTACCCAATTTCTCATAGTGCTTGGTCAACCTTGTCCAGGTTGTCCCCAAGAAATCTAGAGTTATGGTAGTTAGCAATGAGGACAATGAGCTAGTCCACACTCACATGACCAGCAGGTCAAGAGTCTGTATTGACTACCATGAGCTAAATTTGGTCAGAGGAAAGGTCACTTTCCTCTTCCATTCATAGACGAAATGCTAGAAAGGTTGTCTGGTCATGAGTACTACTATTTCCTAGATGAATATTCTAGCTACAACTAGATTCTAATACCACTAGAGGATTAAGAGAAAACTACCTTCACTTGTCCATTCAGAACCTTCACCTATAGACTCATAAATTTTGGGCTATACAATGTACTAGTGACTTTTCATGAGTGTCATATGAGTATATTCTTAGATGTTGTGGAGAGATTCCTTAAGAAATTCATGGATGATTTTTTATTATTTGGGTCTAATTTTGATGAGTGCTAGGCCTGCTTAACTCTAGTGTTAGGGAGATGCTAAGAATAGAATTTGATTTTACACTGGGAGAAACGCCATTTTACAGTGAAATGTTGCATAGTGCTAGGGCATATAATTTCACAAAAGGGCACAGAGGTAGACAAGGCTAAAGTGGACCTCATCTCTAATCTTCCTCCTCCTAGGATGATGAAGGAGATCCTCTCATTTCTGGGCCATGCTAGATTTTAAAGATGATTTATCAAAGACTTCACCGAATTTCTAGGCTCCTCTATAACTTGCTAGTAGATGAGGCAAATTTTAAATTTGATAAAAACTAAATGAAGGCCTTTGAACATCTTAAAGCTAAGCTCACCTCTGTGCCTATATAAAACCGTCATATTGGAATACTTCATTTGAGATTGTGTGTAACATTTTCTACAAGAAAATTGGCCCTATTCTTGGGCAACAAATTGCTAAAATTTGCTATGTGATTTATTATGCCAGTAAGACTCTTAATGATGACAACTCAACTACTCCACAACAAAGAAAGTGTTGCTAACGGTATTCTTTACATTGGACAAGTTTAGGTCCTATCTCTTGTGGTCTAAGGTGATAATCTACAAATCACACAACATTGAAGTACCTTCTTTCCAAGGACTCTAAACCTAGACTTATCCAATTGATTCTCTTGCTATAGGAGCTTGGCATAAAAATTGGGGACAAGAAAGGTTTTGAGAATGTAGTAGTGGATTACCGATGTAGGCTAATAGTTGAGTCTTCTAGTTAACCTGTGTCCATCAAAGAAACTTTCCCCGATGAGCAACTTTTGTAGGTTTCCCAGTTACCTTAGTGTATTGATATTGTCAACTATCTTGTGACTAATAAATTGCCATCACATTGGTCAAACATAGTATATATTCAATTTTATGACCAGGGTTAAGTACTTCATATGGGATGATCTGTACCTATTTAAGTATTGTTCTGACCAAATCATTCGAAGACGTGTCCCTAATAATGAAGAAAATAAAAACATCTCCTTTTGTCATGACCATGCTTTTGGGGGCCATTATAGTGCAAAGAAGATTGCTGCAAAGATTTTGCAGTTTAAATTTTACTAGCCCATAATTTTCAAAAATTCTCACATGTACTATAAAAGCATGCGATCACTATCACAAGTTAGGGAACATTGGTCATTAAGACATGATGCCACTCAATCTTTTCCTATAGTAAAAATTTTTTATCTTTGCTTCATCGATTTCATAGGTCCCTTCCCTAACTCTTTTGGAAACATATACAACATAGTGGGTGTCGACTATGTGTCCACCAGGGTAGAGACAATAGTGTATATGACAAATGACCAGAAAGTGGTGAGTAATTCGTAATTCAAATTCCAAAGAGCATGATGCTTTTATGAAATCATAATCAAATGTACCCATCAATATAATAAAATATTATCAAGAAGTAATTATAACCAGATGCAGCATAAGTGCAAGATCTAAAACAAGTCCATGCCAGTGAAATCCATGTCATTTGGAAATTCATTTTGGTTATGCATTCAAAAAGCCAAAAGCCCATAAAATGCTTTCGAGTGTAAAATCTCATCAAAAGTAGGAATATCCTATCTGATGAATCCTAAGAGTACCTCATGAAATGCAATTATGTCAAAGTAATTCATTTGAAAAACCATCTATATCGAGTACGTGAAACAAAGTCCATTCATATTAATTTCATAAGTAATCCAATTGTAATGCCTCATATGTTCAAAATCTGTAATGCATTTCATATCAATAACAATCCATGATATTTACAAAATATGATGGATAATAAGTTCAAAATAATAATAAATGCATAAATAACATAAAATCTCAACAAGAACGGCGTCATCCAATCACACATGGGCCCACAATTCCACATCAAACAGGTCATAAGTACTCAGACTATAAAAATATCCAGGCATCATCATGCCACATCAACTTATATGCTATCACTCTATCATGCCACATCAACTTTCATACCAGGCTCTTAGAGCTTGCCTCAAACCATAGAAAGACTTTTTGAGTTTAAAAAAACTAACTTGGGCAACTTGGATTTTCAAAATGATTGTTCAACATAAACTTAACATTTAAAAGTGCACTTCTAACTTGCATTTGAAATAACTTAAATCCATTGAAATAAGAAAAATCCAAAATCTTACTAATTTCTTCTAATCAAGCTACAGGGGAAAAAGTTTCATCAACATCTACACCCTCTTCATGAGACTACCTTTCAATAACCAATCTGGCACTATTTCTTAAAAGAAGTCATAATTCATCTAATCTGTTTATAAAGATCCACTTTGTTCTTATAAATGAATGGTCTTTAGGTCTAGTTACAATTGTTCATACTTCACTTCTTTCAAATAGGGTTAGATCTTCTTGCATAGGTAATAACCAATATACATCATCTATTGCATCTAGAGTAGTTTTGGGTTCTATTTGGGAAATAAATGCACAAAAGTTGCAGTAATCTCTCAAATTACACCTTGTTCTTCTTCATATGTATTGCCTATGGTGCATTTTTTGATGCCCATAGGAGTACTTCAACTCCTTTAGCAATAGTTGAGGTTGTTCTTCTTATTGTTGAGGTTACTTCTTTTAATTCTTTCTTTGATTCATTTATATTAAGCTTCCTTATTTCGTTACCAAGTTCATCCTCATTCCTCAAAAATAACTTTGTTAGGACCAGGGTTAGATCATCAAATACAACATTAACAAACTCTTCTACTACAAGAGTTCTTAAATTTAAACTACGTGTGCTTTACTATTCATTAAATATCTTAGGAAAATTTCAAGATTGGATTTCGAATCAAATTTTCGTAAATTGTCATTTCCATTATATAAAATGAAACATTTACAACCAAAGGTTCTTAGAAAAGTAACATTAAGCTTTCTACCTTTACATAATTCATAGGAAGTCTTTTTCAAAATTGGTATAATTGCGCAAGTGTTAAAAATTGAAAAGTCTAAACGTATATAGGGAGATAATTTTACAAAGCATGGTCCTAGCTTGTTCCTCAAGTAACTTATTCTTCCTTGCAACAACATTTTGGTTAAGGAATCCAAGGAATTGAGAAATTGTGTTCAAATCCATGTTTGTGACAAAAATTTTCAAAATCTTTGTTTTGAAATTCACCACCATGATCATTTAGTATTGAAGAGATAATGAAACCCTCTTCCTTTGAAGCTTCTTGCAATACAATTAAGGCATATTTCTTTTCCCCCTGAACTATTGGTTCTATTTGGTCGAAAAGTGTCCATGTGAAGAAGCTTTAAGGGGTTTTTAGTGGAAACTACTTATTTTCCCTTGAATGAAGATTTTGTTTGTTTTCGAAATTAGCAAGCATCACATGTTTGTCCTTTCCGAATGAATTTTTGTAAAACTATAACCTAAGTTCCTTTTTGAAAATTTTATTAAATATGATATTCTAGTTTGTGTAAGCCTCCTATCCATAAACCAAGAATCATCATCCCTTTTTTTTAAGCGAAGCATGTTTCCTAAATCAAAATCAAATATATACATATTTCCATTTCTTTTTTCAATGCATATGACATACATAAGAAGATTCAAATTTAACTTTGAAACCATTATCATACTATTGACTTACAAGTGTTGGGTCATTTTGAGTTAATACATATAATAGATCCTATGACTCCCTAAACCTATCTAATTTTGGGTTTGTAAGGTTCATGACTATTTCTATGATGATATTTTTATCATGATATGATTTTTCAACTCCTTTTAGAAAACTACTTATCTTTTTATTTTCCTCAAGCTAAACTTGACAAGCATTCTTTAGTTTTCTCTCTATTTAATGTATCTATTTCATGAATCATGTTTCCTTTTTCTTTTTTAGATAATATTAATTTTATATTCAAAGCATTACATTCAAATCTTGATGCGTCATGCTCGCCTATAAGTTCATTAAAATATTATTTAAGATTGCTATCACACAGACAATATTCATGAATCTTTAAATCTTTCGCTTCAAACTTATTTTAGAAATATATTTTCTTATATTCTTATTTCTCAAAAACATTTTCTTAAGCTCATTTACTAAATCATAGTAAGCATTACTCAGTTTATCCAAAGTTAATTCACTATCATCTAGAATACTAAACATCCCATTTCTACTAAAAATATGGTAGAGCCTCCTCTATTTTTTGGACATCGACATTCAATGCATGCAATGTGACTACAACTGATAAACTCATAAATGAGTATAAAAGATACACTGGAGACTCAGTCTCCACACCATTACCTACAAACACTTTGAGAGATTTTGGAAATAATTTTTTTTAAGACGGAGTAGTTAAAAGAAAGATCCCAAGTCATAAATATAAAGCTAAAATTAAATTATCACACAAGCCAAATACAACCAATAGAAAAAATGCTTTATGAAACATATATTGATACCACTACCTTGTATAGCTAATGTTTAAAATCCTCCAACTACAAACTGTCTTACTCCTAAGTCACTGCTTCAAATATGAGATATTGCAAATAATACAATATCTCAGCAACCTATGCTTGTGTACATGCTTAACATCTCATTTAATAGATTTCATAATTCCTAATACAACATGCTAAGATGCAATAATAAAGTCATGAGTAATTCGTATTTCAAATTCCAAGGAGCATGATGCTTTTATGAAATTATAATCAAATGTAACCATCAATATAATAAAATCTTATCAAGAAGTAATTATAACCAGATGCAACATAAGTGCAAGATCTAAAACAAATCCATTCCAATGAAATCCATGTCATTTGGAAATTCATTTTGGTTATTTATTCAAAAATCCAAAAGCCCATAAAATGCTTTCGAGTGTAAAATCTCATCAACAGTAAGAATATCCTATGTCACGAATCCCAGGTGTGGCGACCCAGGTTTTTATAACACATTTTATAATACAATTTGTAAGGATAGGGCCCTTAGAGTAAAAAAATTTTCGCAAACCAAAGCAGCGGAAATTCTTTTCTTTAGAATTTGTTTTGTAAAACCTAAGTCACCACCTCATACATAACATAAGTAGAATTTTGTATAAGATAAAATTCCATTGAAGGAATATTCTTTTATTAAACTTCAAGATTCATCCAGTGGTTCACAGTACACAGCCCATTATATCCTTACAATACTTGTCCAAATATATAATCCAAATTACAAATTTCAAAATTCAATACATGTTCTAATACAATATTTCAAGGGATATACCCTGATTACTTATTCTTCAATTGTTCTTCAAGTCTTGAGCTCCTAAGTCTCCTTCTCTGTATCTGAGATATTGTAAACATTCAAACATTTACAATATTTCAGTAAGCTATGCTTGGTATGGGATAAGAATGTATGTTATTCACAATATAATCTCAATATTCAAGTATCCCATAATTCGTTCTATGATAAACACATTCATTAATAACTATTAGTTATAAGGACATCTCATTTCCTTGTCATTTGTGTTCACTTTTATGCATACATATTGTATAAGGACAAATCCGTTAAAAATGTAAAAATAATCAAGGATTATTTCAATACAAAGCTGATTAACTCCTTTCATTATAAGAGATTTGTATCTCAGCCAGTTACTATACAGGGAATTTCCCTTCTTGGGAAAAATATTGGTAATATTCAATTACCTGACATTTCATCATGCCATCCCTTAAAGCATTTCACTATGCCAATTTCATATGCATCATAATGCAAAATAATCAAGGACTACTATGCTTGTAGTCTGATCCGTACAGCGTGCTCGGATAACTGTTCAATAATCCACTTATACCATTCTCCGTGGAAATTACAATATCCATGTCCATATGGGAGGACCATGGCTGTCACAGTGGTGGCCTTCCCATAAATGCCCCACCCGACTTTTAGCCTTTCTTAAGCTTGGTATTCAATATCATCAAGTTTCAGAGAGCGGGTGGCCAAACCCTCTTAACTCTCCTAGCATAGCATCCCCAGGCCTATGCTTGTTTAAAATAAAACCACAAGCCTCCAAGCTTGTATGTAAAATAATACTTATACATATCAGACTATCTATCTGTTTATTTAGGACTGGAATATTTTCTACTTTCCTATTCACTTAGGGTTGTTCTCAATTCTCAACTTGACCATTTAATACTTATTTTTCTCATCATTTGGTTGGATCATATTTCAATTTGAGGAATTTACCTTAATATATTGGTATCATACATGTCAATACTTCAAAACATAAGATCATGTATTAGACATGTATCTTCATGTAAAGGCATTCTTAATAATCCACCTACCTCAATAAGGTATTCTTACTCAAAATCTTCCATAGTCTCGATCAACATATATCTGTCAAATCATATGTATAATGTCATTTTTCTAATCAAGGGTACATACTACATGGTCTTTTGATCATCCTTATGTAGGATGATCTGAATCTTTCTTCCTTGAATATCCTATATCCATGTGTTTAATATCATCTATACAAATACTATCTATATCATACATAACAATTTAATTTACATTAATGTTTTTGATCATACAAGATCTCATCTTGTTTGATCATCCTTATCTCACTTACTATTTTTATTAAGGTTAGATAATTTGCTATCTTTTTATGTTCTTATTATTATTCAACCAGTTAGAGTCTTACTTGGTTGGAGATAATTTATTTCTTCCTATCACTAGACAACTCCTCCTTATTTCAGGATGACCAGTACTTACCAGTTAAAGTCTGCTCAAAAAGTGGTTAATACAACCCTCATGTAAGGAGGCATTTAGACCTTTCTTACGTCAATGGGAGGTGAGGGAAAAGCACTTGGCTCTTGTATACCCCCTATAACCACAATGTTCAGAGTCCACTGGAGTGGTACTAGTTCAACGTTTGACAAGGTTCCTATGAGCTCTTTACCTTAAGTCCCTTCTCTAATTGATTTTAATTAATTTCCATGGATATGCACAATGTCATCCATGGATGTTCATTATTTTCCTACTTTGGGCCAAGGAAATGATAAATCATTCCTTATATTGTCCTGCTAACTATAGCCCTTATTAAGTCAAAATCATTCATTCATCTTAGTTGTCCATGAATTTCTATATTTCATTAGTTTACATTTTTAGCGATTTATGGTCCTTATATCTTAACAATTACTTAACAATTGAATAAAATTTGACAATAAGTAAATCATCAACTTGAAAGCATAAATCAAATATAAGTTTAACAACTATATACTAACATTCTTCCTATGAATGTAACTTAAGCTAGTGAAATAAAACTAACATGATCCTAAGTTATGAAACACATCTTCTATCATAATGAAATCATGTTTAAATCCTAATTTACACTAACATGATCCTAAGATAATCAAATATACTAAAAAACTACTCATTTAGGGCATATCATACTAAAATTTAAAGATTACACTATCATGCTTTCTAACTTAGAACATAAATCACATTTACACTTATATATCCAATAAAAGACAATTAAAACTTAAAACATAAATCACATTTACACTTCTATATCCAATAAAAGACAATTAAAATAATTTTATTAAGATTATTATAAACCTTCAAATATGATCCAACCATTAGATCTTAGGTGTTTTCCTTTAGATCAAGGGTTTTAATTACCTTTAGGGCTTTTAATCCATTATGATCCAAAAATCATATCCACTTGATTTTGTCACATTTCATCCATGATCTAACTAGATTCCATCATAATATCATCCCTTTAATCCATCCCAAGGATCTGATCATACTTGATCTCATTGATCAAGTGGGTTCCTTTGTATTTTTTTATTTTTATAGGGTTTTTCTACCATAAAGGGTAGATCCCCTATTTTATCCAAGATCTGTCCAAATTAACCATAGATATTACTTTATTACATTATTATATCATCACTAAAATAAATTTCCAAGATTGATCACCTCAGATCTTGAAGATCTTAGAAATTGGACACTTATTTCCAAAATACAGAAATAAATTTTAGAAATATTATGACTTCATTACAAACTAGACATTACAAGATTTCCATAGCTTCTTTCTGATCTCAATTTGGAGTTCATATGACTCCACAATCTTAAATTGAAGTTTTCAGCCGTTCCTAGGGTCCAGATTTGATTTGGGCCCACCAGAATTAATCTCTCTCAATTGAGGGTCCAAACCTTGTTAGATTTTCTTGAAAATTGTACCCTAGAGGTTTATGACCCTTTTGGATTGATTGGAAAGCTCAGAATTTCAATCTGAGCTCTCTATCACCATAATTTGAAGGGTCTGGTATTTACTTTATTTTTTCCATTTTTCATTCAAATTAAATTATAGAAAAATAAAAATTAAACTAAAACATAATAAATATGTATGGGAAGTAGTTACACCTACCTGATTGGAGAAAAACAATCTAATTGATGCCCAATTTGAGAGAATTACCGGTTGATGATAATATAGCCCAATTATCCACCTTTTTGTGATTTTCTGTTGTTGGAACCATTGGATCTTGAAATTGATTTGGGTATTTTGTATATACTGTAGTATAGGATGTTATGGACGGTGGAATTGATGAGATTCTTCCTGGAATGGAGTGCCTAATTGAATTTAGGTCTCTTGTTCCAATTAGAAAGAGGAGAGAGAAATAAGGAAAAGAGAGTTTGGGGAGGGATGAAGGGGAATTTGGGGCTGAAATTCCAGGGAAGATTTGGAAATTTCGTGGTTAAGGTTGTGAAAATTTTTGGGACATTTTTATAGCCAAATTTGAATTTTTTATCATTTCTTTTGATAAGATATTTTATTACTTTAGAATTTTTAATTACTAATGCATTCTCCATTCCCACTACAATCTCTACTACCAGAAATAATGCACTGAGCAATTATTGGTGCTTCTAGAACGTTGGCCCAGTTTTATGTGAAAAGACCTTTTTGCCCTTTTAACTCCAAAATTGGAGAATAATAGGCAATATTTGTTCGAACTCGGAATCGAGCGTACTTAGTGGCGTTGGAATCGTATATCTAAGTACTTCATGAATATTGAGGTCTTATTTCTTGGATATGGGATATGGGTAAAATTACCATTTTACCCCCAAATGGAAAAATTAAGGAATTTTCATTTTAACTCAGAATTGAACGTACTTAATATTGTTTCGATCAGTTTTCCAAGCACATCCATAATTTCTAATTTTTTAATTTATAATATAATCTCTATAAAAAGAGAATTTTCAATAACCTAATATTCCAGCCCAGAATTTCTAAAAATTCAAACTTTATTAATTTTCCTTAATAATTTACAAAAATTCGGGGTCATTACACCAAGTGTACCTCATGAAATGCTATTATGTCAAAGTAATTCATTTGAAAAACCATCTATATCAAGTACGTGAAACAAAGTCCATTCATATTAATTTCATAAGTAATCCAATTGTAATGCCTCATATGTTCAAAATCTATAATGCATTTCATATCAATAACAATCTATGATATTTACAAAATATGATGAATAATAACATGAGTTCAAAATAATAATAAATGCATAAATAACATAAAATCTTAACAAGAATGGCGTCATCCAATCACACATGGGCCCACAATTCCACATTAAACAGGTCATAAGTACTCATACTATAAAAATATCCAGGCATCATCATGCCACATCAACTTATATGCGATCACTCTATTATGCTTGTAGCACCTAAGCCACATCAATATAAGTGGTATCACTCAATCGTGTTCATACCACCAAGGCCACATCAATATAGGTGTTATCACTTAGTCATGCTCATAGCACTGTGGCCACAATAACAATGGTACTATCATCTAGTCATGCTTATAGCACCATGTTTCATGTAAATTCATAATAAAACACATTAACCACTATGCATCTGCAGCCTAAACCCTAGGCCCGTCTATGTGCACAACTGCCCATACCATCATAGGGAGACTACAATCCACAATGCATAGGAAGGTGTGGACCAACATGCCAGGTGAGGCCTTCCCATGATGCCCACACTAGAAAAAGACTATCATGGGTATATTAGGTACCTATAAATTTTGGAGTGTGGGTGGTCAACCCTACTAGCCTCCTAGCATAGTGTCCACCAAGGGAAATTGCAGCCCAAAATAAATTTATGAAAAATAAGACAATAAATTTGGTACCTCTATGCCCAGTATGACTCATTAATCACATACTAATCATCAATGAAATCAAATTGCAGACTATAAATTGATGTTGTACATAAGTCTCATTCATGCATCATTTAAACCAAGCAAAATTTTCAAATCTTATAACTATGACACATCATAGATCAAGCCAAAATCATACAATAATCACACATAAGCATTTCAATGCAATTTAGATGTTTTCAATAAATAATGAATCATTGGCATATTACATACACTAAAACCAATCAATGAAAATCTTGTGCAAATTTCAGAAATATATTTGAATGAATTAGAATCCTTTCAAAATCAAAATATGCAAAGAATTTAGAGACGTTAAATACCAATCTTTTTGGGGAATTTTCTAAAATATAATTAAGTTGTCTTCTTACTTAATGTACTCGAACACACCACCAAATCCAAACCATGGATCAAACTCTAACTATGCATGAAAACCTAGATAACATATAAAATCTAGCTATAATTAAGAATCTAATTCAAGTGTTCAATTCTAAAAAGTGCATCAATTTAAATCCTTCTTAAACATTCATTAACTTGGGTTTCATATCTACTGTCATTGATCAACAACTCAAATATTCTCTTGTTAGGTGGAAACTGATCTTAACATTGTAGAACAATCTCAACCATTTCATTATGTTGATTAGATTTTCTAGCAATTTAAACATAGCAGTAGCTAATAATTCAGATTGTGCTACTAGTTGTGGATCAACAGTTCATATCTATTTTTATATTCATAAATTCATATCAAAACTATGAATTAACATAAAATTACATCATCATATGGTCTTTTCATCTAATGTGATTAAATCCCAAAAATTCAAGTATGTTTAACACTATATATCACAGAATAATAGAGAAACAAGGTATGAAAGTTACTGATTTGTACTCTTGGTAGTTGATTAGCAAGTGAATGGCTTAAATCAAGTTTCTTGAACCACTAATTAGCATGCAAGGAGTCATGGATCTACTAATCTATCATGCTAACCATCGGTTTACCACATATCAGTGAGATGAAATGCCCAAATTCATGGATCTTAGCATCTAGTCACTAATCTAAGGTTAGATCTTAGTGGTTACTTAGATGGAACACATATCTAGGCTCCTAGTCTCTAATCTATGGGCATATCTAGGTGGATGCTCGTATCAATCATGGATTTATCCTCCATTCATTGATCAGCCAAGATCAACTTTGTCAAAGTGGAGGGACGATTAGATCATGGAGTTTGTCACCCCTAATAGTCATTGATGATGATGGGTCAATGGGGTTTTCATTGTCAGAAATGCATGCCTAATTCCTTCTGCCAATCCCTCTATTGCCATCACTGGTTCTATTAGCATTGATTTTGTCATTAGCAAGAGAGAGAGAGAGAGAGAGAGAGATTTTAGTGACGGGTTATCCAAAACCCTTGAAGGAGAGGTGTCGTAGGGCTTTAGTTAGGGGAAAGTGGGAAAGGGAGTAGGGATGTTGGTGCCAACCATCCTATTGGTGCCAAAGAAGGGAAATGCACCAGCTCTCTTTGGGTTGGTTGCAATTCTAGTCGCTAGATGAGGGGAAATGGGGTTTTGGGTTTTGTTCAATGGAGATGTTCAATAGCTGAATGAAGGGAGGAGAAAGGTGAGTGAAGAAATGGGGAGGTTAGGATTGGAACGGATATCAAAGGGGGATGGTTTGCCCCTGTTAGTGTTGTCACCTTCTGTAACAAACCGGGTCTACCCACAGTAACAATATTGTCCGCTATTGAGACTGGGGCTCATATCACCCAGCTCCACACAGTTTTATTTTTCCCCCGTGGGGAAAAAGGCCTTGTTACCATGAGAGGCCACCAACCCTTTATCAACAACCATGACACTTTGCCCCTAGTGATGTGGAACTAACTCTCAATCCCTCACCCTTCCCCATAGATACTGGTTGTAATGCCCGAGCAATTTATGCTATTTTTAACAAAAACTAGACATTCTATAGGAAAAGAACTGTGTTGAATGTTTCACTTAATTTAAAATAGTAAATGAAGGAATTTGTAAGGAAAACTTGATACCATTAGATTCTACTCGAAAAATAGAATCCAACGCCTCAAAGAATGCCGAAAACAGAGTTCGTATGAAGAAGTTACCACCATTTAAAGATTAGGGCCAGTTCTGTAATTTAAACATAAAACGAAAAAGATAGAAAACGTAGGGGGCCGTTTTGATAACGGCACCCCCTGTCGTCTTCCACCCCCAGACTTCTCCAGAAACCCTCCTCTCCAGATTTTTCTAGAGAGATCTACCACTGCCAAGGGTGGCACCGCCATAGCAGGGTTATAAAAAGCCCCATCTCCCCCTCTCCAAAAATGTGATTTTCTGGTCGTTTTTAGACTGGGGTTTCTGGAAAAATTGAAAACCCGTCTCAAGCCCGACTTCTCTGTGTTTTCCGGCAATGGCCAGGCCCAAGTCAGGCCGGCCATTGCCATCTCCCCATTCCCCTCTCTTCCCTTGTTCTGGCCTTGCATGACATTGGGAGTTTACCCTCTTCGAGTTTCCCAGCAACGTAAGGTTTTCAGACAGAAATGAGGGTTCCACCACCAGGAAAAAGGGCATCCCCAAGCGACCCAGGTAAGCCATTTTTCCCCTACCTTCTCTCCATTTGCTTCCCCCAGGCCAGATCCATACCGGATCTAGTTCTCTTCCCAGCCATTTTCCAGCTGGGTTTCCTGGCCAGAAAATGCTCCAAGTCGGCTTGGGCCGGTCTTGAACGAACAAGGTGTCCCAGGGACGCCATGCTGCACGTACGCCTGGGACTGGGTCCCTGGGATGGGTTCTAGGCGTACGATAGTGCGTACACTGTCCCAGGTGCGGCCTTCGGGTGTGCGCGTGACATAGGGCACGGGTCCTGGCTCGACCAGGATGCACGGGGTGCCCTAGGAGCTGAGACGCACCATGCTACAAGGTGCGTCCATGCGATGATGCGCGTCATAGCGTGTCACTTGAGCATGCATGTGAGCGTGCAAAACGTGGTCCCTAGCATGGCCTTTTGGGGCGCACGCACGTGAGGCGGTCGCGGTTCAACCAAAATGCATGGGTGTCCTGGGAATTGGGACATGCGGACCCAATGAGACTTTAAAATTAGTATTAGAGGACAATTTACAGAGTTAACGAAGGAATAGTAGATCCACATCATAGGATCTAGCCTGACAATGAATTAGGCAAGGACCCATGGACCCTAAAAGGCAAATCTAACGATCTGATGGCTAAATAGATTGAAATTAATAAGGACTCCTTGTATTCATTCATACCCAAGAGTTTATAAATGAGACCCGGGGACGGGTTGAGTGATAAAGGATGCGACTCCAGGAGACTTCGAGGTAGGTTCTTTATCGCTACTAGACTTTTAAAAAGAGCCATGATTGTTTTGAATGCATGTTTTAAGTATAAATTATATGACTTGTTTAGCAAGACTTATTTAATGGCTTGTTTAGCATATAAATGAATTCAGCATGCATATGATTAAATACATTATGCATAGACATGTTTTACAAACAATTGCATATATTGCATGATTTGTGAGCATCGAGTTCTTGAAAAATTGCATGTCCTTGAGGGTTACCAAAAGACGCTAGAGTGCCCAAAAGATGCTAGGTAGGCAGTTGTAAGGGGCCCAAAGAGGACAGGTTCTGAAAAAGAGGTTTTTGCTTGTTTGATTGTATATGATTTGGGCTAGTAAGCTCGTGGGCACTATGCCAAGAGGTTTAGGTTAGCCTTCAGCCTCTACCACTATTAGGTGGATGGGTACCATGCCCAAAAAGGGCATGTCTCTGCTTCGATTGCATGTGGTACAGGGGGCTACCATTGGTGTCATGGCACTAGGTCGAAGTGTCATATGTCCCATGGAGGCATATGACCTTGTGTCCCTAGGTACCCGAGGACCACACGGCGGCGAGGTCGTGGGCATAGTTGGACCCTATGGTTTGAGGATTTACTTGCATTGCATATGGCATGACATGAGGTTGGTCAACCATACCAGATATCCATGAGTTGGATTCAGTTCAGCATATTATGCATATCATTGTGTTTATGATATATATATGATACTTTCGACTTTGATTGTGCTATTCTTTAGTCGTCAGTATTCCGATTCGACAATGGTTTTTAATATCGATATTGAACATGGTTGTTTGAACATGCACATGTTTTAAAGAGCATATGATTTTAAACATTACATGCATTGCAAAACTAGTAGTGATAGACTCCTACTGAGTATAGTACATACTCACCTCATCCTTAACATTTTTTAGGATAGTTCCATTCATGAGTAGAGGACACCTATGTTGGTGCTACGAGCAAGAAAAATCAAAAGGAGACAATTATACCTGTAAGTAAACTCTCTACCCTTTGGACATGTATTTGTATTTATTTACAATTGGACTATGTGCTGTGACTGGATAGACCTGGGGAAAAACATTTATGACTTCTGAAGTTTTTCAAAAACTACTTTGATTGCTGTGAAAGTAAATGACACTCGGGGTTTTCAAAATAAGTTTAAATCAAAAGATTTTTCACTGCATTGCATGGTTTTTATAAAATGGTTTTCAAATAGGGATGCATCCCACCTTAGAAATTAGATCTTGCATTTAAAAATGCATGGGAAAACTCGGGTCGTCACAGTTGGTATTAGAGCCCAGGTTTTATCCTTTCACAGCCAGTCCAGGATGTCCAAGGGTCCTAGACAATAGAGAAAATCAAGAAGAAGTAGTATATATAGAAGTAGTGGAGATGACTACTTCTATTTGAGGATTACAATATTAATGCTCAAGGCAGTTCACCATAAATAAATAGGTGAAACATAGCTTCGTTTAACAAATAATTAAGCAGAGGATAGTGCAACCCTTATCCAAAATCTAGTCGAAGACGACTTAAGGATTAAGGATTGTTGTGTGGTGCAAATATAAAAACTCATATATTCTGAGAATGATGAATGAGGATGTTAGTGAACTTGTTAGTAGATAGTTCTGATATGCAATAAAGTAATCTCATCAAAGGTGAGAAAATCAAAGAACCTAGGAGGCTATCTTACCATCATAAAGAATATCAGAATATGAGTACACTATCACAAGGATACGATATGAGTATGATAGGGGATGTAAAAGACAGACTTTGAGAAGATGTTGATGATAAGCTAAGAGGGATGAAAATGGAAGATAATATTAGGAGATAACTGTGACTCGTGCTAGATCACAAAGGTATGGATCCTGAAGGACTTAGCTCAATTTTTGATAACTTCATTGGAGTCTTATGAAGAGTGAAGTGATATTGAATAAAAAATACCTGAGTATTATGGAGCAAAACAGAAGATGTATACAAGTGACATATTATGTGATTAAGAGAGACATAACACGAATATGATAGGGAAATGAATTCGACCGAGTTATCAAAAAGATTTTGATGGTAATACTAAGGATGATAATAGATTGATCCTAACATAAACTTGTAAGAGAAGTATAGCATGACCAAAACGTCAATGCCATTATTAAGACATTGTATGAATTTTCTTGAGGCTACAGGCAATTGAGGATTTCAATGATCTTAAGACAGTTTAGAATTTCTGAGAAAGCATTCAGTTTATCATATTTGTTAAGTAAAGGAGTAGATGTAATATCAATTATATGCAACAAAAGACATTGATCTAGGTAGACAAAAATGAGGATACATTGATCTAGGTAGACAAAAATGAGGATTTTTAAGAAAAGAGAGAAAGTGATAGAGATGTAATTATAAGTATTCGATGAATATTGAATATTCAAAAGAAGAAGATTGTGACTTTATGGAGATACATAAAATTCTTTCATCTTGAATCCGATGGGAAGGTCAAACCAATCAAGTTTGAAGGAATAATACTAGTTGAGTTGGAGATCTTATTGTAAAAGAGTATAAAAGAGAGAAAGCATATGGGGTTTAAGATGTTGAGTAGAGTATCGAATATTAGGAGATTATGCGACAAGAAATTTTCAAAGAGGAGTGGTGACCAACTAGAAATTAAATGCTACAAAAGGTTTTGATATCAATTATTACAATTAGATTCTTATCGGATCATTAGCTTATGGGGAACACCAATGGATATAATCCATAAAAAAGAAAATTTGGTGATATCCCACCTTGCCAATAAAGTATATTCAAAAAAGGAATTAAGCCGGGATAGTGACTTGTCCATTTGTCTTTCTTCAGCAAGTAGGGTACCGTCAAGGATCGAATTGAGGTCTTGCTATCATAGATGGGAAGAGCAAATATCTTAAGACCATTATTTAGTCATTACCTTTAGAGTACGAGTCATTACCTTTAGAGTACTGTTGACTAAATAAAGGTATCCCACCATATTTAATCAAGTATGTTAGTATCTATGAGTTAGTAGTCGAAGTTATATACTCAGAGGGATATTATAAGTATTTGGACATGAGTTTTACCTAAAAGAAGATTACTTGATTGGACGAAGTCATTTGAGGGTATGAGGTCAGTTGATTAGGCCACATCATGGAGGAGCTACAAGTACAATAAATATAGTAACAACTGAGACAGTTGCAAAAATAAGAAGTGATTTAAACCAATGTGAAAGATTTTTCAAACCTTAGTGGCTACCATGATAAGGTGAAGAAATTACTTTGGGTTTGAAAAATACTGCTGACTTGGATTGAAAAGAAAGGTAGATAAGTACCGATCACTTTAGAGATCCTTGAGCTTATGACAAAGATATATTTGGAAAGAGATCAATAGGTAATCAAATAAAGTCTTTCTATATGTCTACGAAAATGTTCCATGCTTACCTGTGTGATTTTCAAATTTGATGATTTAATAGCTTTAGCATAACTTGAGGTAGTAGCTATTGAACGAGAACTGCTATTATAAGCTAAGTATAAGGAGGCACTTGAAAGGTAAAATTTGGAGAATTGAGAAAAACCACTACTTATGATGATGATGATACCCCCTGACAATACAAACTGCATGGGTGACGATAAAGCCTTGATAAAAGATTGCACAATATATTGACATAGGGGATGGAAGGAGAAAAGGTGAGATGGCTAGCACACTATAAGGTGCAGATTTAATGTTACGTTGCCTTTAGACAAAAAGTTAGTTGTTATGAGCATATACCAAGAACGAAAAATCAATTGAAGGAATTTCCTAAGGACTAACCCTACCAGATTGAGTATAGAACTTTTGGACTGAAAGGTTACAAAGAAAAACCATCAAGCAAAGAAAGGACAAAAAGGATGATGACAAAGGATTCAACCATGACCTAGTAAGAGTACTCGGTTATGAATAAGAGACTTTTTGCATAAATGGGAAAATTGTTGATAATCCTAATGACAAATTGATGTGAGATAGGCCTCTAGACAAGAACATTTGACCCATGATGATGAATCGACTGTCAACATTTGACATGAGTTTGGATAAAATCTTCACGGAGAAAAGCGTTTAATGAATTCAATAATTATGAAACTGGATATAGAGTAGGACTTTTTACTTTCAATATATGATAAGGTCCTCGATGGAAGAAGCGACTAATTGGCTTTCATGAGTTTATTTTGAATGTAATTTTGGTCGAGGAATCAAGTCACATATGGAAAACGACAGACAGTTGAAATTCGAAGTTAATCAAGGGTTTGGCTGTAGAGCACATGATACCATGTCAGTTATTGAAGTATATTGGGGACAAATATAAAAGATAAGAAGCAAAGTTAGACACCATAGAAAGAAGGTAATTTTTTTTTGGACTCTTACTAATGACATATAACCAAACAATAGAAGGAGATGTGGATCACTCGATGAAAGACAAGAAGAAAAAGGGATCATCCTATGATATTCAAAAAGGACTATGAGAAATAAGATAATATGATCTTAAAAGAAGTATGGAGTAATTTATACATGAATAAAGAAGCATGATCCTATGAGGAGACTATCCTATACACAATGAGAAAAGTATAGGCATCTAAGGATTTCAAGATAAACGAATTACAACTAGAAACTGGTATTGTTAAACTGGCACATATGGGAGTATGCATCAGAGTACGCAGCGAAAGCGGCCCTTATAGGTAAGGCCTTATAGAAGGAACAATAAAAATGATACATTGAGGTTGAGCCTAGATTTGATTCCTAAGGGGGGGATGCATTCACCAAGAAGTTATCTAAGAGACAAAATACCTTGAAAATGATAATTTATGGAATTTCGAGGACGAAATTCGTTTAAGAGGGTAATAATGTAATGCCCGAGCAATTTATGCTATTTTTAACAAAAACTAGACATTCTATAGGAAAAGAACTGTGTTGAATGTTTTACTTTATTTAAAATAGTAAATGAAGGAATTTGTAA
The DNA here is from genome assembly GCA_035236585.1 of Warburgia ugandensis. Taxonomy (NCBI): domain Eukaryota; kingdom Viridiplantae; phylum Streptophyta; class Magnoliopsida; order Canellales; family Canellaceae; genus Warburgia; species Warburgia ugandensis. Next base: position 63,675,229 of record CP141130.1, read on the forward strand.
GGAAACTTGGTACCATTAGATTCTACTCAAAAAATGGAATCCAACGCCTCAAAGAATGCTGAAAACGGAGTTCGTATGAAGAAGTTACGGCCGTTTCAAGATCAGGGGCAGTTCTGTAATTTAAACAGAAAACGAAAAAAAACAGAAAACGCAGGGGGCCGTTTTGATAATGGCACCCCCTGTCGTCTTCCACCTCCAGACTTCTCCAGAAACCCTCCTCTCCCGATTTTTCCAGAGAGATCTGCCACCGCCAAGGATGGCACCGCCATTGGCAGCACCGTCACAGTAGGGCTATAAAAAGCCCCATCTCCCCCTCTCCAAAAACATGATTTTTCGGTAGTTTTAAGATTGGAGTTTCCGGCAAAATCGGAAACCTGTCTCAAGCCCGACTTCTCTACGTTTCCCGGCAATGGCCAGGCCCAAGTTAGGCCGTCCATTGTCATCTCCCCATTCCCCTCTCCTCCCTTGTTCCGGCCTTGCATGACATTAGGAGTTTACCCTCTTCGAGTTTCCCAGCAACGTAAGGTTTTCAGGCAGAAACGAGGGTTCCACCACCGGGAAAAAGGGCATCCCCAGGTGACCTAGGTAAGCCATTTTTCCTCTACCTTCTCTCCGTTTGCTTCCCCCAGGCCATATCCATACCGGATCTGGTTCTCTTCCCAGCCATTTTCCAACTGGGTTTCCTGGCTGGAAAATGCTCCAAGTCGGCTTGGGCCGGTCTTGAACGAACAAGGTGTCCCAGGGACGCCATGCTGCACGTACGCCTGGGACTGGGTCCCTGGGATGGGTTCTAGGCGTACGATAGTGCATACACTGTCCCAGGTGCGGCCTTCGGGTGTGCGCGTGACATAGGGCACGGGTCCTGGCTCGACCAGGATGCACGGGGTGCCCTAGGAGCTGAGACGCACCATGCTACAAGGTGCGTCCGTGCGATGATGCGTGTCATAGCGTGTCACTTGAGCATGCATGTGAGCGTGCAAAACGTGGTCCCTAGCATGGCCTTTTGGGGCGCACGCACGTGAGGCGGTCGCGGTTCAACCAAAATGCATGGGTGTCCTGGGAATTGGGACATGCGGACCCAATGAGACTTTAAAATTAGTATTAGAGGACAATTTACAGAGTTAACGAAGGAATAGTAGATCCACATCATAGGATCTAGCCTGACAATGAATTAGGCAAGGACCCATGGACCCTAAAAGGCAAATCTAACGATCTGATGGCTAAATAGATTGAAATTAATAAGGACTCCTTGTATTCATTCATACCCAGGAGTTTATAAATGAGACCCGGGGACGGGTTGAGTGATAAAGGACGCGACTCTAGGAGACTTCAAGGTAGGTGCTCTATCGCTACTGTACTTTTAAAAAGAGCCATGATTGTTTTGAATGCATGTTTTAAGTATAAATTATATGACTTGTTTAGCATGACTTATTTTATGGCTTGTTTAGCATATAAATGAATTCAGCATGCATATGATTAAATACATTATGCATAGACATGTTTTGCAAACAATTACATATATTGCATGATTTGTGAGCATTGAGTTCTTGAAAATTTGCATGTCCTTAAGGGTTACCAAAAGACGCTGGAGTGCCCAAAAGACGCTGGGTAGGTAGTTGTGAGGGGCCCAAAGAGGACAGGTTTTGAAAAAGAGATTTTTGCTTGTTTGATCGTATATGATTTGGGTTGGTAAGCTTGTGGGCGCTATGCCGAGAGGTTTGGGTTGGCCTCTAGCCTGTACCACTATTAGGTGGATGGGTACCACGCCTTAAAAGGGCATGTCCCTGCTTCAACTGCATGTGGTACAGGGGGCTACCACTAGTGTCACGGCACTGGGTCAAAGTGTCATATGTCCTGTGGAGGCATATGACCCTATGTCCCTAGGTACTTGGGGACCACACGGCGGCGAGGTTGTGGGCATAGTTGGACCCTATGGTTTGAGGATTTACTTGCATTGCATATGGCATGACATGAGGTTGGTCGACCATACCAGATATCCATGAGTTCGATTCAGTTCAGCATATTATGCATATCATTATGTTTATGATATATATATGATACTTTCGACTTGGATTGTGCTATTCTTTCGTCGTCAGTATTCCGATTCGACAATGGTTTTTAATATCGATATTGAACATGGTTGTTCGAACATGCACATGTTTTAAAGAGCATATGATTTTAAACATTGCATGCATTGCAAAACTAGTAGTGATAGACTCCTACTGAGTATAGTATATACTCACCTTATCCTTAACATTTTTCGGGATAGTTCCATTCATGAGTAGAGGACACCTATGTTGGTGCTACAAGCAAGAAAAATCAAAAGGAGACAATTATACCTATAAGTAAACTCTCTACCCTTTGGACATGTATTTGTATTTATTTACAGTTGGACTGTGTGCTGTGACTGGATTGACCTGGGGAAAAACATTTATGACTTCTGAAGTTTTTCAAAAACTACTTTGATTGCTGTGAAAGCAAATAACACTTGGGGTTTTCAAAATAAGTTTAAATCAAAAGATTTTTCGCTGCATTGCATGGTTTATATAAAATGGTTTTCAAATAGGGATGCCTCCCACCTTAGAAATTAGATCTTGCATCTAAAAATGCATGGGAAAACCCAGATCGTCACACCAGTACCTCAGGCTTCACCTCTCCCCCTTAGGGGACACGCGTCCCCACGTATCTGCCTCAGTCAGCGATCTGACCATGGCAGCCCACGTGAGGTTAGCTACCCACACTGGGTCAAGGTCTGGCTCTGATTCCACTGTAATGAATCGGGTCTACCCACAGTAACAATATTGTCTGCTTTGGAGACTAGGGCCCATATCACCCATATCCGCATGGTTTTGTTCTTTCCCTGTGGAGGAAAAGGCCTTGTTCACAGTGAAGCCTGAGGTACTGATATCTACGGGGAAGGGCGAGGGACTGAGAGTTAGCCCCACATTGCTAGAAGGAAAGTTTTTGGATTGTTGATAAAGGTTTGGTGGTCTCTCATGGTAACAAGGCCTTTTCCTCCACAGGAAAAGAACAAAACCGTGCGGATATGGGGTGATATGGGCCCCAGTCTCCAAAGCAGACAATATTGTTACTATGGGTTGACCTGGTTCGTTACACCTTCCTCTTTCCTCCATTACTGTTCAGCTATTTTCCCACCAGAAAAGTTGAGCTCCATGTGGAGGGTAGACCCCCTCCCATGTATCAATCTTGTCCCATGTGTTATTAGTGAAGCCAACTAGAGAAGGGGAGGTGTCACTATCAATTTGAATCCCCTTCCTCATGCGTAAAATTATAGGAATTTTCAACCATGATCTCTATTTTTCACAAAATTAGTATCCTTGGAAAGATCTCATTGTTTACATTCCAAAATTTGAGGCTTTTGAGTATGATTTTGAATTTTAGGAGAATTCTTTTTCCTAGAAGTCAATTTCAATGGAAGTCAATTCCTCATTCCATTTCAATTAAAAATGCAATAACATACATTAAATTAAATTGGAAATTTAGGTTTGTTGCAAGCTTATTTCATCTTCATCACTTTATGTTGTTGATAGTGCCTTCTTCTTTATTAAGTGTTTTCTTATGCCTATTCACTAGCACTCTAGTTCTATATGACAGAGATTTCTACACTTAAAACAAACAATCTAGTCTTTCTTACCCATTTCTCCTCTATTGACTTTTATCTTAGTGATCCTTTTTGGTCACCATATTTTATGTCTTTTCTCAACATCTTCTTTACATGTCTTGTATTGAGCACTGCTTCCTCATCACTTTGTCCTTCCATATCATTACTTTCAAGAGTGGAACTTAAGGTAATCTATTTGTCCTTATTTTTGAAGCCTTCACTATGTTGTGGCTTTCTAGATTTTCAAGAAATATTATAGGTTATAAAAGACACCAACAGCTCATTTAGACTAAGAACATCTAAATCCTAAGCTTCTTAGGTAACTATAATTTTAGCATCCTCATAAGTAGGTAATGACCATAGAATTTTACTTATAAACTTCTTGTTTGTGAAGGTCATATCTACAAATTTTGAGTCCATTTATAATGTTTGTAAACCATGTGAACAATTTTGTCATGTATTCATCACTCTACATTTGGAATAATTTATATTCATGTACTAACATATTAACTCTAGTATCCAAAGCTTAGTTCATTCCTTTATAAGTTACTTCAAGTTTATTCCAAATTTATTTTGTGGATTCACATGAAGAAATCTAGTTAAACTCATTTATTTCTAGATAAATTAATTCACATATTCAGAATGGAGTTATGCCTTCTAGGTGTCTTTCTCCAACCATTCACTAGTTGGAATGAGTCTTTTAACTCCATCATTCATTATCATCAGATTGAAAGTTCTATTGAATATGATTGTACACAATTCAAAATCTACAAATTGAATGTATATCATCATTATAGTGCGAGTGGGCGTCGGTTGGTTGACTAGCCTTCTTGGAATGTAGTTCCAAAAATGGGTTGAGTCATTTTGGAAACAAGAAATGAAATTGATTTTAGAATCTAAAGGATTAGAACACCATACCAATTTTGATCCTAAGAGTGGGGTAAATTGGGCCCTTTAGAAATTTATTTAGATTATAAAAGGGTTAAATCCAAGGATGAGTGAAGGAGAATAAAAATAATCACACATGAGATATAAGAAGTTCATAAAGTTTCATCCAGCCTATATTCCACTTACTTCCTCTCTCTCAAAGAATCCTTTCTTTAAGTCCTCCATTAATATTAGAGAATTTATACCCCAAGACTTATAACTGCTTGGTTACAAAATTATGCTACTGCACTAAACTAAGCAACAAACTAGTTCCCTAACCATGAGAACGCCTATCTTGAACCAACTTGAAATTCTCAAGCTAAGAAAGAAGAAAAAGAATGACTTGTATAGGAAATGAATACAAATACTAAAAGTGTACAAGGGAACAGCCACAAACTTGATTTGGAAGAATTTGACCAAGGATCACTTTAGAAGTAATCAACACCTCATATGTGATATGTTGAGATAGGTTAAGGTTGCTTGAATGCCTGAAACTGATTGAAAATGAAGCCGCTTTTGTTTGGAGATTTTTGTAATGAAGAACTTTGATTATAGAACTTGATATGCTTTTAAAACTTGTTTTTGTGAGATCCTAATTTATAGAAGGAGCTTAAAGATCAAGTGCAACTTCTCCTCGATCAATTCTCCAGTGTTCACAACTCTAAAGGGTCATTAAAAGCAGCTAGAATCACTTCAAAACAAAACAAGTCATTAAGAATCTTTTGCTGAATTTTGTACTAATAAACTGAAAATATTGAAATCCACAACAAAACTTGATGATCAAATTACTTCATCTTATAGATCATTGCATGTGCTATAATATTCTAAGATTTCAGCTCAATCCATAAAGAAACAGATGAGATTCAACAATTTGAATATGAATTATTAGACTATAATATCCCTAATTTTTAAATCTCAATTTAAGTAATTTTGGATTATGTTTAATCGGAATGAAAAGAGAATATTGAATTTCTAGCCATTTAGTTTTAAAAAAAGAGACTTTTTATGAATATTAAATCTAGCATTAGAAACCCAATATTTGAATTGTAATTGAAAAAATGAAATCTAACAACACTAAGTATGCTAAAGTCGGAGCTTGGATGGGAAATTTTTGAATTTTACAAATGAAGGGCATTTTTGTAAATTTTACCACTAATGCAAGTCAAAGGGAGAAGTTCATAGGCTTTCACCCACTAAAGAATGGATTGGTAGGAGTAAATGATGAAAAACATGAGCATCCAAATAGTTCATCTCACTGCCCACATAAAAGCTAACAAAATCATGTGAGATCATGATGATCGATGTAGATTAGGTTGTTAGATAACAACTGAAAAAGTGCATGCATTGTCGATAAGTGTAATGGTCCGACAACTATTTTTTGTCATTTTTTGGCTCCAAATAAGGATGAAATATTTCCAAATTTCAGAGGAGTGAAGTTAAAGACCTAATCTATGAGACCCATAAGTTAGATTTGAAAATTAAAAAATAATATTAATAAATTCCAATTGTGTACAGTCACTAGTGGCAATTGCTTTTCAATCATCTTCTCTAATGATGGAGAGTAGATTTTGGTGACTGTGAAATATTAAAATTATATATCTAGAATCCTCATTGCCTAATGTGTCAAAGAATTTTAGATCAAAGATCATCCAACCTTTCAATTTCAATCTAAACATGGTGCGTGATAGGATTGCTTTGATCAAAGAAATGACTATCAAATTTTGAGATCTGGACCATCCAATGAATTTATCATGTCTCAATTAGTAAAATTCATAAGTTTATATGAATATTAGAGAAGGTACGATCGACAATCTAGATAGTGGCGATGGCATGAATGAGATCGAGCTAGATCAAAGTGATAAATTACAATCAATTTCCCAAAACATTGATCTAAAAGATCAAAAGATCAGATCACTGATTTCATCATTTTTGTTTGATTTGATACGATGCATTTTAGATCTAGTTAAATTAACATATCTTAACCCTAAATCTGTAGTCTAATTATGTGAACACCTAATTTAGGTTATAAATTTACATGGATTGGATAGAGATTGTTCAATCTTAGTCATAGATCTAATCACTGTAGACAATATCATAAAGTAGTAGATTCAAATTAAATTCAGTATGATATATCTATATTACAATGATCAATCATCGATCAGAGGTCCCAATTATAAGTTAGACAATGATCATTAATCTATAAGTAGAAAAACATGATCTAATCGTTAATTGTTAGATCATAGGTTAGATCATGGATCTATAGGATGGACAACAGATTAGAGAGTGATATGAACTGTTGATTTAAATGAACAATGTAATGAAAGATGTGCAATTATATAATGTTGCTTAAGGTTGATTTATGATCAATAAGTTAGATTGATAATAGATTTTTCTTTTTACATGATGTGTAGATTGATGCAGTGTTGAATTAGATAATTGATGAGTATATTATATTAAGCTGAAGGAAAAATTGGTGGAATTGACAAACTTGCCACACAAGGTTGGTTGTTTTGACAACCTTAAACTACCCATATATTTGGACGATGACTAGATTATTAGTTTAGTCAAAAAAGATGTATTTAGTTAAATACATGTTGCAAATAGATTGTGATAAATGGACAAATGGTATGATTACAAATTAGAAATGCATCACTCTTTATGGATAATAAATGATGTATCTTTATGGATTTAATGGATGATTTATATCCTTATTGTGATGATGATATTGGACTACATGAGATTATGATTCATAATGATAAAGGAACAGCCTCTATTTATACTAAAAATGTGTGATGATTTATCAAGTGATTTGCATCACATATGGAAAATGCACATGTCCAAAAAGCAGAGGAGACATTGTTGATTTTTTTATGGAAATGAAGGGTTTATGTCACCATTAGACCCTTAGTTTAGAATTACTAACACTCACATTTCATATATACTTTTTGTGGATTTGATCCATCATTTTGGTTTGATGCGTAGTCATGATTTGACATATGATTTGAATTCCATAATATGTTTATCTTCTTGAATGTAATTGAAGTTTGATTCATGATTTGTACTTGTGGGTAGCCAATGTGCGCGGCTGATGAGGGCGAATGTAAGAGGCACTGGTAGGCTACTAAGTGGTAAGTTTCTAGGTGGCAAGTTTCTAAGTGCTCATGGTATGGTTGTGGTTTGGGCAGAGATGTATTGTGAGATACTTTTGCATGCATGATTTGATGTATGATTTTATTATAGATATGGCTATGGTGAGCTAATACTCTCTATTGTGGATTTAGCATGGATTTACCTAGGGTAAGCTAATATGCTCATATATGTTTTTAGTATGGAATATCCTATTTGAACTAACATACTCAAATATGTAGTTGGCATAGATTTTCCATTGGTGAGCTAATATGCTTAGATTTTCTTGTGACATGGACTTGTCTGTTATTGAATTAAAAGGTGATTCAATTGGTCTATCATTTTATCATTGATTTATGCATACTAATAGTGTGGATTATAATTCACATAGATAATTTGTGATTTTACATGTACTTATGTTGTACATGGATAGATTAAATCTTGGATGGGATTTATGTTATGCTAATTGCATTATATATGCTTATAACATTATCTAAGCAAATTATGAATTGTTAGTTTTTTAGATGACTTGACATAGATTTATCTACATTATGAGTTGATATCTGATGAGATGACATGATATGGATTTGTTTATATTATGAGATGAAATTTCTTGAAATGAATTGAGATGTATGTGATATGGATTTTATCACATGGTTAAGACTATTTGAAGGTATAGTGCTCCTTAGAATATATGGCTTTGATATCCAATTTATATTTGGATTTATTTAAATTGCCTAGTAGATGTTCAAAACCCCTACTAAGCACATGCTTGCTGAGACATTGTAATTTGTTTGTAATGTCGTAGGTTTAAAGAAATTGACTTGAATGATAAACAACTTAGGTATATGGAACCTTGGATTAGATCAATAGTAGGTTGAGCTTGTGTTTACAAGGTAAGTATATGACTTAGATTTGATCTTTCTGGACATGTATGTATATGTAGTTATACAATTAGACTATGAACTTTGACTGGATAAAATCCTAAAAAATGTTAAATATAAACTCATCGCATTTTAAAATCTCTAAAAAGTATTTTTGTTTGTAGAGGTGATACTCTAGTTTGGTGAAAAAATATATATTGAAAAATGTGTTACGTTGTTTGCATTTTAAGAATAAAGAAAATTTTGTATAAAAAAACATGGTGCATCACATTGGTAACAAAGCTTAGTTAATCCTCTCATAGCCAATCCAACGCACTAAACAGTCATATATAATCAACCAATGAGTGTAGGCTGATAAGGTACTAGTTACAGAGATAACACATATAGGCAATGTTGACTAATGAGAAATAAATGTCGCCTATTAAGGTTGCATGCTTTAAGAAAATAAGGAGAATTTAGTCCTTGTATGAGTAAGAGTATTCTTATGAGATTAGTATAGTTCTTAGAGAAAAGAATTTGAGTATAAGACTATATAAATATTATCTACAACTAAGAACTTAGATAACTCTTGAAAGATGTGGAGTTTAGTGATATCATAGCATAAACCTAATCAAGAATTTGGTTGACCTTTGAACTTTTGTTTGATTGGAACATTTTTACGTTAAGTTAGAAAATATGACAATAAACAAAGAAATTGTGGTCGATAAAAAAGAAGAAGAAAATGTTCTTGTATTATGATAATTAAAGAAGCATGAGGTAAATTATGTTACTCATGATCGAAAACTGACAATTGTTATTTTCACCTTCAACATTTGGAGATATTACTTATATGAGTAGAAAATTACATAACAATGTTGATGTGTTAGGAAGTAAGGGTTGAGTACCAAAGTGCACAATGAAAGTGACACTTTATTGATTAAAACAGTTAAAAAAGCTATATTAACAAGTGCAGTAAATATTTAGAATTTGAAGTTAGGGGATCAAGTAATTTTTGAGGATTTTTTATTAAAGGAATTATGAGAACTTGAATTCATGATGAAATGAGAATGTTTCTAGATTTGTTTAAAAGATAAAATGAAAAGAAGTTCAATGATACAATTCCTCTAAGGGGGAAGAATATAACATCCTAATTTTTAAATCTCAGTTTAGGTAAATTTTGAATTATGCTAAATCTAGATGAAAAGATAATATTGAATTTCTAGTTTTTGAGTTCTAGAAAGCAAGATCTTTATAAACAACAAATCAAGTGTTAAAAACCAAATATTTGGAGTGTAATAAAAAAATAAAAGTCAACAACACTAAGTATGCTAAAATTGGAGCTTGGAAGAAAAAAATATGGATTTTACAAGCAAAGGGAGAGAAGAGAATGAAGAAAGAAGAAGAAGGAACAAACATGAAGGAGAGGAGGAAGAGGGAAGGAAGAGAGAAAGGAAGAGGAAAGGGAGAGAAGGAATGGATGCTGAAAAGCACAGGGCAACAACCGCTAATGTCAGCAAAGCAAAGAAGTGCTTAGCATTTCACCAGCCAAAGAACAAATTTGCCTGAGTAAATGATGAATTAGATGATAGATCTAGACCATTCATCTCACTCCCAACACAAAAATGACCAAATCCATGTGAGATACACAATGATCGAAGTAGATTTAGGCTGTCGATCACACATAGAACAATGCATGCATTGTTGGTGAGTGTAACTATCCCACAACTATTTTTTTCCATTTTTCTACACTAAATTGGTGCAAAATCTCACCAAATTTCGTAGGAGTGTAGGTAAATATCTGATGTAGAAGACCCATAAGTTAGATTTGAAATTTTCTTGCTGTATATAGTGGCTGGTGATGACTATTTTTTGGTCATCTCCTCTGACGATGGCAACCAGATTCTAGCAACTGTGAAACATAAAAATTATATATCTGGAATGCTCATCACCTAATCTACCCAACCATGATAATGAATTTTTTTTTCAAAGATCATCAAACCATTGAATTTTAATCTAAACATGGTGTGTATTAGGGTTACTTTGATTGGAGTATATGACTATTAGCTTTTTGAGATATGAACCATCCAATGTCTTTATCATGCCCCAATTAGTAAAATCCTTAAGTTTGGTAGAGCATGCATGGACAAGATCAAGCCAAATCAAGGTGATTCTTTCACACTCATCCATCCAAAAATAATGAACTAAGCCTAAAATTACATACTCAGAGGTAAGATAGAAAGATCTAATTGTGTATTTCACCAATTTTGTCTGATTTGATATGATGCATGTTTGACATACAAAAATTAACAGTTCTGAGCCCTAGATTTTCAATCTAATTATATGAACACCTAATTTAAGCTATAAATTTACATTGATCAGATAGATGCTGTTTGATTTGCCACTAGATTTGATTGGACAATCTCAGCCTTAGATTTGATAATTGTAGACACTTTAGTAAAATAATAAGGTCAAATTAAATTGACTATAATATCTCTATGTTATAATGATCAATTATTGACCAGAGCCTCAAATTATCAACTAAAGCTCTAACTATTGATTTGTAAGTAGAAAACACAAATCTAACCATTAATTGTTAGATTATGGATCTATAGGATGGATGACAAATTAAGAAATGATCTGAACCATTGAGTTAAAAGTATAATCTAATGGAAGATGTGCAATTATATAATCTTATCTAAGATTGATGTATGATCAATAATTTATATATTAATCATAGATTTTTCTTAAATGATGTGTAGATTGATATGTGATTGAATTAGATGATTGAAGTTTGGATCTCATTGAGCTAAAAGAAAAGTTGCTGGAATTTATGAACTCGCCATATGAGGTAGGTCGTTCTAACATCCTTAAATTATCAGTATATTTGGACTATGACTAGATTATTAGTTTAGCCAAATAACATGTATTTAACTAAATACATGTTGTAGATAGATTCTGATAAATAGATAAATGGTATGATTACAAATTAGAAATGCATCACTCTTTATGGATGATAAATGATGTATCTTTGTGGATGTAATGGATGCTTTATATTCTTATTATGATAATGATATTGGACTAGTTGAGATTATAATTTAAAATGATAAAGTGAGAGTCTCTATTCATATTAGAAATGTGAATGATAATTTATCAAGTGATTCTCATCACATGCTTAAAATGTGCAAGTTCAAAAAACATAGAAGACTTTGCCAAATTTTTAGTAGAAATGAAGGATTTATTTCACCATTAGATCCACAATTTAGAATTAGTAACACTCGCATTTCATATGTGCTTTTGGCATATTTGTTTGATCATTTTGGTTTGATGCATAACCATAATTTGACACATGATTTACATTTCATCACGTGTTTGTCTTCTTGAATGTAATATAAGTTTGATCATGATTTATACTTATGCATTGCTGATGAAGGTGGCCTAAGAGGGTAGGTGCAAGAGCCACTGATAAGCTTCTAAGTACTCATAGTATGGTCGTGATTTTGTTTGAGATGTATTTTGAGCTGTTTTTACATGCATGATTTTATTTGTGATTTTGTATGGCAAGTTGATACACTCTATTGTGGATTTGGCATGAATTTTACTATAGTGAGGTAATATGCTCATTATGTTTTAGCATGGATTTTCCTATGAGGAGATGATATGTTTAGATTTTGATTTGGCATGGATTTTCTTGTTATAGATTCAAAAAGTGATTCAATTGTTTTATTATTTTATCATTGGTTTGTGCATATTGATAGTTTGGATTATCCTTAACATGGAAATTTTGTGATGTGAAATTTACTAATGTTGTACATGAATTGATTAAATCTTGGATGGGATTTTTTTTATGCTAATTGTATTACATATTCTTATAATATACTCTAAGTAGATTATGAACTGTCAGATTTTGGGATGCTTTAACATAGATCTGTCGACATCGTCAGTTGATATCTAATGAGATGACGTGATATGGATTTGTCTATATTATGAGTTGACATAATATTATGAGATGAAATTTCTTGAAATAAATTGAGATGTATGTGATATGAATATTATCACTTGGTTAAGATTGTATGAATGTATATTGTACCTTAGAATAAGTGGGTTGGATATCCAATTTGTCTTTGGCTTTGTTTAAATTTCCAAGTTGGTGTTTAAAACACTTGTCAAGCATAGTCTTGCTGAGACATTATAGTTTATTTACAATATCTCTGGTTTAAAGAAATTGACTTGAAGGAAAGATAGCTCGAGGTAGTTGGAACCTTGGATGAGGACAACAATAGGACGAGCTAGTGCAGAAAATGTATGTATATCACTTCAATTTAATTCTTGTAGACATCTATATATATATATATATATGTGTGTGTGTAGTTATACATTTGGACTGTGAACTGTGATTGTATAAAATCCTAGAAAAATGTTAAATATAAACTAATCACATTTCAGAATCTTTAAAATGTATTTTTGTTGATAGAGATATCACTCTAATTTGTGAAAAAAATTTATATCTAAAAATGCCTTTCTTTATTTGCATTTTAAGAATAAATAAAAAGTTGTATAAAAAACCTCGGGACATCATAGAGACATATATAGTTTACTACATTTATCGACAAGCAAGACATCTACTAATGGATAGCTTATCCATTGATGTGCAGAGGGAGTTCAAGTCTCTAGAAGTAAATTTCAATTTCTAGGTCTATTTATGGTATTTCTTTTGCTGATAGACACCTATGGTTTGTAGTTTAAAAATTAGTTATTAGGTAATTTTGTCTTCCTTAATGTTTGTCCATTGATGGACTACATGTGAGTCAATAGAAAATCTTCTTAAACTCTTAAAACTATCTAAAACTTGATCTCTAAATGATGTATGATCAAGAGACTAAAAGAATCAAACTTTCTTCTTAGGTGTTCACTTGCCTTGAATCATTCTAAGACATCCAAAAACTCTAGGAAATGAGGTTAAGTGATTCATGGCTATAGATGGAACTAGTGACTTGTTTTGGGATTTCTTTAAAATGTTAATGATTTAATTAGGTGAATCACTCCTTGGGTAATGGTTTAATCAAGGTTTTGTTACCATCAAAGCATTAGGTGGGAGAGAGGCAAAGCCTCAACTAAACAACCTCTTGGTTTTAAAAATCCAAAGTTTTCAAACTAATAAAAAGGTCTTTATGGTTTCAAGAAATCTCCAAGAGCTTGATATGAGAGAGTGAGCAAATTCTTAATGGATATTAGTTTTTCAAGGGGCAAAATCACCATTATTCTGTTTACTAAAACCTAGGACAGTGACATTCTAGTGGTTCAAATTTATTTTAATAATATTGTGTTAAGCTATTAATAAAGGAATGTGAAAAAAATCTCAAGTGTGTGTAGGCAGAATTCAAAATGAGTATAGTGGGTGAGCTCAATTTCTTCTATGGAGTCCAATTGAAGCAAACACAATATAGTATTTTCATCAGCCAAGAAAGAAAACTATGTAATATAATTTCTCAAGAAATTCTATATGGAGCATGCCGAGCCAATTGGGACACTAATTAGAACATCCTGGAAGCTTCACAAGGATGAGAAAGGTAAAATTGTTGATATAAGAAAATATAGAAGTATGATAGACTCGGTGTTGTAGTTGACTACAAGTAGACCTAATATTCAAGTTAGAGTGTGTGCATGTGCATGCATGCGTGTGCTAATGTGCTAGATTTCAATCTAATCCAAAGGAGTCACATCTTATTGGCATTCAAAGGATATTCAGATATATTGCATAAACATAAATCTTGGACTTTGGTACATTAAAAATAGATCATTTCACATGAATGCATATAATGATGTTGATTTTGATGATTGTACTATTAATAGAATAAGCACTACTAGTATATGCTAGCTTCTAGTACACATGTTGAGTTCTTGGTTTACAAAGAACAAAACACTGTTAAAATCAACTATTGAGGCTGAATACATATCTACAAGTCACAGTTGTGATCAAGTTCTTTGAACAAAACAACAAGTAGAGGACTATGACATGCAGTTTGATAACATTCCTATTTTCTCTAATAACTCTGATGTAATTAATCTTTCTAACAAACCAATTCAGCACTCTAAGATAAAGCATACTAAAATTAGTCATCATCTTCTTAGAGGTCATGCTCAAATGGGTGACATATTGTTTGAAGTTGGTGATCAAAGAAGAAACTAGCTAATATCTTCACCAAATCTCTAATTGATGATAGATTTTGTAAGCTTAGGAAAGAACCTAGTTTGTGCATATGTACTTGATGAAATGACTTTTTCTCTAATACATAAGTTGAGTATATTTCTCATGAATTTATGACATATGTGTGTTAAATGCACAAGTACCAACAAACTAGTTTGGATCTCAAACCTATTGGTAAAGTACTTGTCCTTTTGTGCTTTCATGTGTAAGTCCTAAGTTTCCATCCAATTAGTCCCATTGACTAATCGTTAGAAAATTTGAATCTTATGCCATATTGTTACACTCATTTTAGTTTGCTCGTGGTCTTTAATGAAAAGTGATTTTATCCAATAAAATCTTGTCTACAAATCCCTCTTTTTCCTCTAAATTCCTTGATTAGTTTTAACCCACCACCTTCCTATGCCTTTGTGACGCCCCAAAATTTTAATGACCAAAAACATATATATATATATATATATATCATAAATATAAATAGATAGAATCCCTTTTTGAAATATCAATAAATTAAAATTATTTCAAAAGCATGAAAATCTAAGTAAGAACACATTTTTTAAAATATCTGGACATCAAATGATTCACAAGGAAATGCGAATGCAAAAAATGATATTAACACATAACATAAGACGTGTCATACTTGACTGCATAAAAACTAAGTAAAAAATCACAAGTAATAATACTAGAAATATTGAAATCATCAAGAACTAGGGTCTATCCATCATGACTCAATGTCCATCCATAAGGCCAAGTACACATGTCCAAAGCATGTGTAAAAGAACATTTAAATATATACATGCCATATACAAGTCCAAAATCATGTCAAGTCAACTACATACATCAGTACAATAGTCTCAAAATGCTATAGTGATTTCCACCACCTTTAGTGATCCTCCACCTTTTTGCCCTTCCTAGTGGTTGCTCTATATTTGAGGCATTGCAAGAAAGACACCAATGCCTTAGTAAGCTATTGATTATGTAGGTACATAGACATTTAATATTCAATAAATGGATATAATATTGTAATGGATAAAATACATAATCTCATAATAAAGCTCATGAATGTAATAAAGGTATGAAAACTGAAATAGTCAAATCTCATAAATAAATAAAAGTATTGACATATAATTCATGTCAAAACCAGAATCCAATATGGCATGTAAGATCTCATACAATTCATAAGAATCACATGAGTCAAATCAACATGACATGCATAATATAATATAAAACATGGCTTATAACCTAATGATGCCAAGTAAAAGCAAATCCATTACATCAAACACAAGTGCATGTCATGAATAGAAGGGCGCATAATCCACTCGTGTTCCTCGAGTGTATAACACATTCTCACATCCGGTCATGAGTACTCATACTAAATCTCCATGCGTCGTCATGCCGTGGGTACATAAAAATATATTAGTCCTAATAATAATCGTAATGTTGCATGAAATGCCAAATTAATAGTATGGATCACCATGCTCCAGAGGTAACCAACTCCTGGGTCTACCAACTACTGCTCCCCGCCAACATCAAATGGGATCCTATGTGCACCATGCATGGGGGCTAGTCGAATGTGTAGTGTGAACTACTCATGATACCACTCCCTATGAGGTTTGCCCAACTTAGGGGTAGGTGTCTATCACCTCATATAGTTAGAGGGTGGGTGGCCAATGCTACATCCCTCCTAACACAACTTCCACCGAGTTAAAGCACAAGTCATAAATCCACGGAAATAAGAAATTAGCTCATCATCCCAAACACAAATGATAAATAGTCAAGTCTGATGCATGAAATATAAGCGCACTTATGGCTTGCCATCTCACAGTATGGCACTCAAAACAAGGTTACTCTCTTAAGGACCAGCCACCAAGCCCCCTCAATAAACCCGCAAATAAAGAATTCTAGTAAAACAATTAAATCAAAATATCATGAAATCCAAAAAACATGAGTTCGTGGGAAACAAATAAATTAGAACAATCATGCATATGTACAAGCCATGCATGCTGAATAGTAGTCTCAAAGCCATAAGGCCAAATAGACTTGCATCAAATCATCAATATACGTGAAATCATCAAATGAACATCCATGATTTTTTATGCAAAATATATTAATATTAAATGTCATCACCTACCTCAGTGAGAAGCAACTCTCTCAGGCATGATGCCTCTCAAATTAGTATGGTCGAATACACGTGTACAAACCATATATAACATGATCCATCACTTATTGCTAAATTATTCATCGTTTCCACTCAAATTACTCCAAATCCACCTTGATCTAGGTGATTTAGTGTTCATTCATCACTATTTAAAGTTTGATTTTAATTAGTATTTTGTTTGATCTTTGATCTTTGTCGTATTGTAAATCAACGGTCTAGATCACACAATTTCTCATAATCCACAATGATCAATGTCTTATCACTAGTCTTTCTCCCATCTACATAGCCAATCAAACCATTAGATTATTATATCTGATCTTGAATCAGATCAATAGTCCTGATGACTTATAAGGTTCAACTTTTACTTAATCATTAATTTTTGGGGTGATCCAACAGTTAGATTGTTCCAACGATCCTTTTGGGTATTTCATATACATCAATCCATCATGTTCTTAGAGTTTTCTAAGATCCATAGGTGTAATAATACTCAATCTACTAATCTAATGGTTAGATCATCCTTTGATCAACCAGATCTAGATTTTTATCTCATTCAATGATTTAGATTACAATCTAGGTCAATATGTATAGTTTGACCATTAAATCCCTCAATTGACCTTTTAGATAATATAACTAATCAATTTCCAAGGCACAATCACCCTCTGATCTAGCCATGCTAGCTCATCCTATGATTTTTAAGTGTTAATCAAGTAAAAATGCAGTCAAATCTAAATTTTCACCTCAAAATTAGCTCCATGTGATTGAGATAAATCCAACAGATATTCTGAATCAAAATTTAGGTTCATATTGCCTCTAGAATTGAAGATTTTCTATTTTAGATCAAAATCAATGGTCCAAATCAAATCTAGATTGTAAATAGTACAAAATGGTGTCATTGGGATGCACCGCTTCAGGGATGCTTGCATGCATCTTGATCACTAGGACAGGTGCATCTCCATCACCAAGATGCACTTGCGTCCTATCTTCACCATGACCATCATGCACAATTGCTCCCAGCATGCCCATTCTAATGCACATCTGCCAAGGTGCATCTTAAACACAACATCCATTGGGGATAAAGTGCCCAGACTGGCTGCTCCTTTCCCCTTTGATCTATAGTCCAGATGGTCCTAAAATTTTACTGTTTTCGCTATTGCTGGGATTTTGAGGGTCTAGGAATTCAATGAACCACTCAGATCATCCATCCGAGATGTTCTTAAGATGGGTTTTCTACTATGACATGATTATCCCCGTTGGAACTTTGGAAGGTTGGAAAAAATAGTCTGGTTAGTGAGGAAAGAGGAGAAAGGGGATAAAAGAAAGAAGAGAGGGGGAGAAGGGTTTTGTCTGGGCGGTGGGAAAATTTGTTCAGAAAGTGAGACTTTTGGCAGAGAAAGAGAAAAGAGGGGTGTTTTGTTATTGAAATGAAACAAAACTTGGGGGGGTAAGGTTTTAAAACACATTAAAATGTACCAGAGATGGTTCAACAAGGCTATGCTTCTTGCCATGTGTCGTACAAGTGGTATGATCGAGGGTGCCATTATCAAAACAAAACCCTATTTCAGGTATTTTCTGATTTAAAAATTATTTAAATGACCCCACTTGAAAATTTATCAAAATGCCCCTCAACTTCAAACGCTCATAACGTTTTTATCTGAACTCCATTTTAAGCGCTCTTAGTGTAGTTGAATTCCATTTTTCTAACACTATTTAACCATCCATGTTTCAACACTTAATTTGTTTTCCATAATTATCAATTTTCTAATTTTCATAAAATTATAAAATAATATAATATAATTATTAGAGAAAATTTACAGATATTACATCCTTCCCTCATAGAAATTTTGTTCTCAAAATTTCAAGGCAACTATACAAACAACTCTAGATAGGTCCACCACATCTCCTCCTTTGTTTCCTAAGTGGCCTCTTATGTAGGGAGTGCTGCCAGAGGATCTTGACTAGTGGAATAATCCTAGTTCTCAACTCGTGGACCTTTGATCCAAGATTCTCATGGCTCTCTCCTCACATGTCATATCAAGTCTCAACTCTCCAGGTATTTGCTCAAGCACATGGGAGGGGTCTGGGACATAATTTTGCTACATAGATGCATGGAAAACGTCATGAACATCTAAGAGCTATGATAGTAAGGCTAGCTGGTAAGCTACCTCTCCAAACTCTCCAACCTTACTACCTAACCTTATCACTCCCTTCATAGGAGAGACCTTCAAGAAAACATGATTCCCAATGGTAAACTCCAAGTCCTTCTACCTCTTGTCCACACACTGCTCCACTAACTCATACCTCATATGCATCTCTCTCCTATATCACTCCAACATAGGGGTGATCGACATGGTCTACCATATAGTCCTCATATGGGGCCATACCAATACTCACATGGTAGCTATTATTATATACAAACTCTATGAGTGGTAAATGATCATCTTAGCTACCCTTCTAATCAATGGTGTACACCCTCAACATGTCCTTAATGGTCTAGATGGTCCTCTCAGTCTCGCCATTTGTCTAGGAGTGGAAAGTTGCACTAAACCTCAACATCGATCCCAAGGCCTCCTGGACACTCTATCAGTACTTCAAAGTAAATCTACTATCCTTATTTGAGATGACGGTCAAGGGAATCCCATGTAGGCTCATGATGTCCTTGATGTATAATTTCACTAAATTGTCAGCTGGCTAACTCTATCTAATGGGAAGGACATGAACAAACTTCTTCAATCTATGTATAATAACCCATATCATGTCATGCCTGCTTACAGTCCTAGGGAGACCAATAATGAAATCCATGGTGATATGATCCCATTTCCACTAGGGAAGGTCTAGTTTTTAAAGCAACCCTATAGGTTTCTGGTGCTCAACCTTGACCTGCTGACAGATCAAACATAGCTCTACACATCTCTGATGTCTCTCTTCATTATGTTCCACCAAAATTTTTGTCTTGGATCCTGATACATGTTTGCAACCCCAGGATGAATGGTGAAATGTGACTAGTGAGCCTCCTAAAGTAGCTCAAGTCTCTAATTTTCAGTTGTAGGAATTGCCAGCCTTCCCTGAAATTGGATACAACCATCCAATCCTATAATGAAGTCTACCTTATCTGCTAATGCCTGAATTTCTTCATCCGCAAGGTTGTGCCTATAAAATTGTATCAATTAATCTTGACGTGACAGATAAGCTTACAATCATTGCCCTCAACTTTCTAGTCAAGGTATCTGCCACAACGTTTGCCTTCCTAGGATGGTACTGAGTGGTGAAGTTGAAGTCTTTAATATATTCTACCCATCTACTCTACCTAATGTTTAGGTCACTCTGAGTGAAGAAATACTTGAGGCTCTCATGATTAATAAATACTTCAAATTTCTCACCATATAAATAGTGCCCACAAGACTTCAATGCAAATACCATAGCTACTAACTCCAAGTCATGGGCAGGGTAATTCATCTTATGTGTTTTTAATTGCTTAGACAAATAGGCTATTACCTTCTCTTGCTACATCAGTACCACTCCCAACCTTTTACCAGAGGCATCATAATAAACTACTTAACCACCAGATCCCAAGGGTAGTGTCAACACCGATGCAGAAGTAAGTCTCCTCTTGAGCTTCTAAAAGTTCTCTTCATAAGCATCACTCCAAACAAACTTGGTGTCATTCCTGGTCACATGTAAAACAATGCTCGAGAATCCTTTGATAAATCTACCATAATATCCTGTTAGTCCAAGAAAGCTATGAATCTTAGTCACTATAGAAGGTCCTTCCCATTTCAGCATTGCCTCCATCTTAGCTAGGTCTATAGCTGCTCCATCCCTCAATATCATGTGGCCCAGGAAATGTACTAGCTCCAGCCAAAAATCACACTTACTAAACTTAGCATATAAGTGATGGCGACGTAGGGTGTCCAATATAACACAAAGGTGTTCCTTGTGCTCCTCATAGCTTGGCAAGTAAACCAAAATATCATCCACAAACACGATAAAAAGCTTATCCAGATAAGTCTGAAAGACCTAGTTCATCAAGTCCACAAACACTGTTGATGCATTGGTCAAACCAAAACACATCACTAGGAGCTCATAATTACCATAGCAAATCCTAAAAGTAGTCTTGGAGATATCCTCATCTCTAATCCTCAACTGGGAGGTATCCTAAACTTAAATCTATCTTTGAGAACTTCTTTGCTAACTAAAGCTAATAAAATAAATCAACAATGCAAGGTAGGGGATATTGATTTTACACTATGACACTGTTCAACAACTAATAATCTATACATAGTCGCAATGATCTATCCTTTTTCTTCATGAAAAGGATCGATGCCCTCCAAGGCGATCCACTAGGTCTAATGAAGCCTTTATCAAGCAAATCTTGCAACTAGACCTGAAGCTCTCTCAGCTCTACTGGGGCCATCCTATGAGCCTTAGAAAATTGGCGCTGCACCTAGTACTAGATCAATAGTGAAATTGATTTCCCTGCATGGCACCAATTCTGGCAACTCCTTAAGAAAAGCATCTACAAACTCTTGCACTATGTTACCATCCTCAATCTACAGTTGCCCACTGTCCTCCACTATCACACAATTGACAAAAGCTTGACACTCTCATGAATAGTACGGCACTACCTTCATGGTAGAAATTACACATACACTAGTGATGCTCTTCCTACCCTGGAATGAGGTCACTGGTTGCCTAGGTATACTAAAAATAACTCGCTTCTTGGGGCATTCCATAGTGGCCAATGTAACAACCCCAATTTTTATGAATATAATTGAATTATTAAAAATTAAAAGTTAAAAATTTAAAAGTGGAACTGGAACTTTGAGTTCCAAGAAAATTATTTTTTATAAAAATAAAATCAAGACTTAAAACTTGGGTATTGGTAATGTACTTAAAAATTGATCAGAATGACTGTAAGTACGTCAAATTCTGAGTTCGGATGAAAAATCCTTATTTTTCTCCATTTTTATGAATAAAAGCATAAAATAGTAATTTTACTCATAACCATGACCTAAGACATCAAAATTTGGAATGTACTAAAAAAACTGATCAAAACAACAATAAGTACGGTCAATTCCGAGTTCATAGGAATAAACCCTATTTTTCTCTATTTTTGGAATTAAAAGGGCAAATCGATCTTTTCACAACTATGTGGGGCTCATAAGATGGGCCAACGGTCTGGAAGACCACCATCATGAGTCAAACCACTACCATATGATAGTGGAGAAGGAGGTGGTAGGGGGAATCCAATGCCAATTTAATAATAAAAAGAATTGAAACATGGTAATTACATGTAATCATAAAAAATTCAAAAATACCGACAAATACCCCATAAAAATTCCCAAATTTTTTCCTAACATTCTTCACAAGGTTCCCTACAATGCCCTATAATCCTAGATCAAAACTCCCCCTCTATGTCCTCTGATATCTCTCTCTTTCCCTCTTTTATTCATTTTGCCTTAGGTGATTTTCGAAAAGCACCAGACGATCCAAGTCAATTGGAACCGTCGGGCGCTTCCCTGGAAGTGTCATCCCCCATGGAGCATAGGTTCTACCCAAAAATCACTAATTTGATTAGCCATGAAATTCCAGCCAACCAATCTCCATCTCCACCGTTGGATTGATTCAGGCTCGAATTATCTACAAAAGCCCCAAGAAATCATGATGATCTAATGGTTGGATCATTGGAAAATACAAAATGAAAGTCAAATACGGTATTGATAACATCTCCGGCAAGTTCATCAATGAAATTTTGTCCAATCCAACTGGTATAATTTAGTGTCACACTGATGAATCACTCCAAAATGTGGGAAACTATGTTTCTCCTATGGTTTGATTGTTTCTACAGCAACAACACTGGAGAAATCTCTTTATATGCAAAATTTGACACAGCTAGGGTTTTGAAGTGGATTTCTTATTTTTCGGTGCAATTTCTCTCATTTTTGGTGAAATTACTTTATCAAACCAGACTAGGTAGGTGCACGCCCTTCCCTTGTTATTTTTTTGCACTCCCTTGAGCTTTTCTAGCCATCCCTGAACTCCCCCAGCTATTGATCCTTTGGGAATGATGGATCCAGCAACAGGCTTAAGATCTCATCCATGGATGATTTAGATGCAACTTCTGACCAGTTGGATGAATTCTTGGGGCCCAAAAACCCCAGGGTAAGAAATCTTGGCCCTTGGATGTTTCAAATTTGGGAGATCTAGAGAAGGGTTGATCCTACAGTCCAGATCAGACCGTCTCAATCACACTCAGATCACTTAGCCACATTTTGGGATTGTCTAGTTACGTTCTAGATCATCTTACCACATTCTAGATTGTCTAAAACACGTTCTAATGGCCAAATCAAATCTGGGCCATTGATTTTTTTTAACTGAAATCTTATTTCTTCAATTGAGAGCTCATTTTAGCTCTAATTTTATATTAGAAAGCTGCTATGAATTTATAATGTTGTGTAGAATCTAATGGAGATATTATATTTATGTTTTTAATTGTATTTACTTGGGATAATCACTAAAATTCGTTCCAACAGTAATGGATCATGACCAAGATGACCTTAAAATCCAAATCTGAACCAATGGATGGATTTAGGTGGTCCCAAAACCCTTAGTATTATAATCATAGTAAAAAATCTAGATACCTAGATTGATCAATTGAACAAAAATAGTAAAGATCAATATTAGCCCTTAAAATGGGTTGAAATCTTAAAATCCAAATTATGATCTCAATTTAACTCCAAATTGAGATTAGAAAGTTGAGTTGGATTCCTCTACATGAGGATAACTACTGAACAATAAAGTCATAAATTTAATTCATGAAACTTTCTATTTTTAAAGAGATAATGGTACTAACATCCTTGATCTACAAGGTCTAGAATCATCATACCATACAAATCATTTTGAATGATGATCTAATGATGTAATAACTTAAATAAATGGGTTTGATGTAACTAAATTGGCAGATCTTAAGATCTTGACCATTAAAAGTAACAAAATCCTTAAAAGTACATACTAATCTCCTTGATCAGATTGATCAAGGATGATCAAAAACTATGAATAAGTGAGGATGATGATCTAATGATAAGATCATGAGAAATAAATGGCTTGATGTGGATAATTTGGGGTAGATTTAGATATATGCCCTTAAATTGGATAAAATGGCTTAAGATCTTCTTGATCGGTTAGATCAAGAAGGATCAAATCATGTGATGAGATGATCTTAATGATCTAATGATGAGATCACTTTAAGAAAATGAGTAGATCTGATAAAAATAAAAGATCAAGATCTAAACCCTAAATAGGACGAAAAATGATTAGAAATGAAAGATGATCATTGGATCATGATGATATGTTAAATATGTTTATTTGAATTATTAATGTTATTGTAAATTTCTTTTATTTCTTAGTAAATTTAATTATTAGATTTACTTATTTATTTATGCTTTAATGTTCATATTGTGAAAATTACATAGAAAATGTAATTAATGAAATATAGATATTAATGAATATTTACAATAAATAAAGGACATGGACATAATCATAGTAAGGGCTATATTTAGTAGGACAATTTAAGGATTATCAAATCCTTGGCCCAAACTAGGAGAATAATAAACCCCATGAATGACATTTTAAATATTGATTGATTTAATTAAACTGGATTAGAAAGAGTACATAGGGTTAAAATTCTCATAGGAACCTTATGAAAGGTTAAGCTAAAGTCACTCTTGTGAATGTTGAACATGGCAGTTAAGGAGGTTTTTTAATAGAGCCTCGCTCTTCCCCTACCTTCCTTTGACATTTGTAAGGTCTAAATGGCTCCTAACATGAGGATTGAAGTAACCACTTTGTGTTCAGCCATTCAACTAGTAAGCCTTAGTTAATTGGAAATAAGAGGAGTTCTCTATACTTAAGATGAAATAAGCTATCTTCCACCAGTAAAACGTTAATTGGTTGAATAATAATAATAAGAGCATAAAAGGTTAGTAAATTATCTAATTCTAATAAAAATTTGTAAGTAAGATAAGGATGATCAAACTAGATCCATAGGATCTTAAATGATCAAGAATAATAAGAATCCTAATGTTTTATTTTATTATGTATCCATGTACGTATGTTGTAGAAAAATCTAGATCATTAGATTAGATAATCCAAACCCTTGATCAAATATGATTCAAGGAAGAGAGCTAGGATTATCCTCCTGAGGGATGATCAAATAACTGAACTTAGATCAAAGAAGAACTAGATGATAGAAGATCTAGGCCCTTGATCTTTGTGAACAAGTATAAATTGTTGATAAAAGGATCTATGAAAGATCAGGATCAAAGAAATGGACACACAAAGACTTAGAATAGAAAATACATAGATATGAAAGATTCCAAGATCATTTTAACTATTAGATTTATTGATCAATAGGATAAACACTATTTGAGGAAGATAGATTGTATGGATGATAGGAACACAAGACATATCTAGATCCTTTATATCAAAGGACAGGATTAGATAAGGAATATAAATAGGAGATTATCCAAAATTGTACAAATAATGACAGTATGTATGTATTTATGGATTACATACTTCAATCATGGAGGATTGAAAGGGATGGAACACTACATGAAGGTAGTTGGAACTTTAAGAATACAAGACCTATGGTTTATGGAATTGTTGTTATACATAGGCATTATAATGCTTAAGAATGATAATATGCTTAGTTAATTTGAACCATAATTCATGTATATGAGATAGAAATAACTCTTGAAATTAGATGGAATACATAATAAATACATGGGTATCATTTATGAATACCCCTAAACTTAGATAAGAACATAATAATAATGGATATCATTTGTATCAAATGAGTATCCTTACACTTAATAACATTTAGTATATGAATACCAAATTAATGGAAATGGGTATCATTTACAATAAATGATTAATCCCTAAACTTATATGAACATGGGCATCATTCATTGTAAATGAGGATCCCTAAATCTAGAAATGAAAAAATATCCTTAGTATGAGGATATTGAATACGAGGCTGATAATA
Source organism: Warburgia ugandensis (assembly GCA_035236585.1). NCBI lineage: Eukaryota > Viridiplantae > Streptophyta > Magnoliopsida > Canellales > Canellaceae > Warburgia > Warburgia ugandensis. The sequence goes on from CP141130.1 coordinate 63,701,164, forward strand.
TAAATAAACAGATTGTCTACGATGTACAAGAAGTATTTTAGATACAAGCATGGAGGCTTGTGGTTTTGTTTTAAATAGTCATAAGCCTAGGGATGCTATGCTAGGGAAGTTATGAGGGTTTGGCCACCCGCTTCTTGAAATTTGATGATATTATGATACCTTGCCCAAAGAGAGGCTAAAAATCAGGTGGAGCAATTATGGGAAGGCCCTACTGTGAAAGTCCTGTCTCTCCATACGGGCAGTGAGACAATATTTTCAACTATGGTATCAGTGGTGAACAGGGTAGTTATCCGAGTGCTCTAGTATGGATCACACTGTAGCGTGGTAGTCCTTGAGTATTTTGCATTATGATACATGGCATAGTGAGATGCCAATACTGCCCTAATAAGGGAGTATTTTCCTAGCAAAAGTCTAGATGATTTATCAACTCAGTATATCTGAGTATGATTATTGGTGTTTGAGATATTGACTATTTTTCATGGTTTTTTACTCTATATATATACATATGATATAGTGGTGAGTGGTTTGGAATTATCATAGTAGATGTTACATGATAAATTATATGATAGAATGGTCATATATGGTATGGTTCATGGAAATTAAATTATGTGATTTATATGGAATATGATGATTATGAATATTGTACTTTTGAATTATACGATTTCATATGTTCTTGAATCCCCTACCAAGTATAGTTTGCTGAGATATTATAAATGTTTGAATGTTTACAATATCTCAGATACAGAAAGAAAAGAATGGAGGGATACGACATGAGAAGACGAAGACCATACTGTTGATCAAGACTATGTACTATTGTGGAAAGGATTGGATTGTATTTTGAGTTGTATATTTTGGACATAAGATGTAATAAAGTGGCTATGTTTGTGAACCACTGGATTGATCCTACAATCTTAATAAAATGAGTTTCTACGGAAACATATGTTGTATATGAAATTATGTATCTATATGTAAGTGAAATGTGGCATTTGGGTTTTCTGAAAAGAATTTCAAAGAAAAAAAAAATTCTTTGCTTTAGTTTTCAAAATGTTTGAAAAATTGGTCGACCACCATTTGAAAATAAATAACGAAAATGTATTTCAAAACCTGGTCACCACACTGAATAGATGGCTAATGAATCCATCCCTAAAATAATGTCATAATCAACTATATCCAACAAGATGAGATCAGTGTCCATCCTCACACCTGATATCTCTACTGGTACTCCTTATAGGTACTCAGTAGTCTCAACGATCAATCCCATAGGTGTCATGATATTAAGTCTAAAGGCTAACTTATGTGTAAGCATACCAAGACATGATGCAAAGGTACATGAAATAAAAGAGTGAGTAGATCTTGAATCAAAAAGGATCCTAACGTGCCGATCTGAGATAAGGAAAGTACTTTCCACAGCCTAGTTCACGCATGTGCCTACCTCGACGTAATGTTGAAGACTTGCCCCTGGCTGCATCATGCTATCTTTGCCATGTCCCCAACATCTATATCTGGGGCAATCCCTAAGGAAATGTCTAGTCTATCTGCATCCAAAGCATCTAAATGGTTATCTCTGTGAGGAAAATTGCTGCTGACACTGCCGCAACTGCTATCTGTAGTTCCTAGGACATGGCTGTCTGGGGTGTCTACCCTTGCACCCACTACACCTCTTCTTGTCCCCATCCTTCTTCCTTGTACTTGTTTATTGCTAAAACTATACCCTCTATGTCTGTGTCTGTACAAAAGGTTTCTTGCCCTTATTGGCCTACCACTTCTAGTCCAAAGAGAATCTCTCTCTAACATCGAGGTCATATTTGCTGCCTCTTATACCATCATAAGGCATGCGATAATCACTTGGTTCCTCAACCCAGGCATCAATCCATCTACAAATCTATCAAAAATCTCTTTGTTCGAGGTGAAAGTGTTGGGTACAAATCTCCTCATTCCAGTAAATCAGTTCAAGCATTGCTGAATTGTCATGTTTTGCTACTCTAAAGTAACAAACTTCCTCTTCATTACTTGTAGTGTAGGAGGTGAGAAGTATTTGTGACGACCTGTGTTTTTGAAACACATTTTATAATATATTTTTCAAAGGCAAGGGCGTCCCCTCAGTAAAAAAATTTCGCAAAACAAAGCAGCGGAAATTCTTTTATTTTAAAACTTGTTTTGAAAACCCAAGTCACCACTTCATACATAACATAAGTACAATTTCTGTACAAAATAAAATTTCATTGAAGGAATATGATTTTATTAAACTTCCAGGATCCATCCAGTGGTTCACAGTACACAACCCATTGTATTATTACAATACTTGTCCAAATACACAATTCAAATTACAAAGTTCTAAATACAATATATGCTCTCAATACAATGTTTCAAGGGATATACCCTCATTACTTATTCTTCAATAGTTCTTCAAGTCTTTAGCTCCTAAGTCTCCTTCTCTGTATTTGAGATATTATAAATTGTGACGTCCCGGGTTTTATATGATGCAAATTTGATGAAAAGGCGAGATCTCTTATTTTATAAATATGGAATGCATGAAAATCTTTTTGTTTTGGAAAACAATCTTTCATAAAAAAAGCCCTGAGTGTCAAAACACATTTTCAAATTATCTAGCCATGCCAAAGTTTTAAATTGACTCTATTCTCAAGAAAGTGTTAGTCACAGCCTTAACTATAGAGAGTAACTACAATCAAGTAACATTGAAAGATAAGGTAGGGGTTTACTTACTTGCACTTAGTTTGGGTGTCTTCTGTCACAGGCGTACCTTGTCCTTAAGTGTTTACTTTGTGTCTGAAAAATGTTGAGGATTGGGTGAGTATATACAATACTCAGTAGGAGTCCATCACTACTAGTTTTACAATGCATGCTATGTTTAAAATCATATGCTTTTTTAAAACATGTGCATGTTCAAGTTCAATATCAAGATTAGAAACCATTGTCGAATTGGAATACTGATGACTTAAAGAATCACATAATCCAAATCAAAAGTATCACATATATCACAAACATAATGATATGCTTAAGATGCTCAACTGAATCCAACTCCTGGATATATGGTATGGTCGACCAACCTCATGTCATGCCATATGCAATGCAAGTAAATCCTCAAACCATAGGGCCCAACTATGCCCACGACCTAGCCGCCATGTGGTCCCCGGGTACCTGAGGACACTTGGTTATAGCCTCCACAGGGCATATGACACATCAACCCAGTGCTGTGACACTAGTGGTAGCCCCCTATACCACATGCAGTCGACGTAGGGACATTGCCCTTTTTAGGAGTGGTACCCATTCCACCTAATAGTGGTAGAGGTTGGGAGGCCAACCCAGACCTCTCAGCATAGTGCTCACGAGCTTATTAGCCCAAATAATATAAGATCAAACAATCAAAAACCTCTTTTTCAAAACCTGTCCTCTTTGGGTTCCTCAGAACTGCCTGGCCCTCACAACTGCCTACCCAGCGTCTTTTGGGCACTCCAACGTCTTTTGGTAACCCTCAAGCACATGCAATTTTTCAAGAACTCAATGCTCACAAATCATGCAATATATGCAACTGTTTGCAAAACATATCTATGCATAATGTATTTGTCATAAGCATGCTGGATTCATTTATAAAATTAAGTCATGCTAAACAAGTTATATAACTTATACTTAAAACATGCATTCAAAACAATCATGGGCTCTTTTTAAAAGTCTAGTAGCGATAGAGCACCTACCTGGTTTGGTCACGCAAGGCCCTTTGTCTTCGTACGCTCTTGAACATGGTTTAGGGGAACAAAGTTAGTTTGGCCTATTTCTATAGGTTTTAGAGTGGTTGATCTTACTACTTAGGCATTAAGGGTTCATCCCCATGCCTATGGGTGTCCTAAGGTCCTAATTGGGCCTTGGTATCATCAAGTTTACAAAGATTTAGTGGCCCCATGCCACTACCATAGTCTAAGGGTCGTGCCTACCTTATATTGTGCCTTGATCAGGTATTTTATAGTTTGGGTGTGTCCGCGTCGTCGACACAAACACAACGCCTTTCACGGCGCCTCAATCGGAGCCCTAGATCTCAAGTTATAGCCTTTTTAGTACCGAGTGTACATAGAGGGTCAAACGAAACGAGGTGGAAGCCTGGGACGCTAAAGCATCCTGCGTCAGCGAGCCCGTCTGCAAATACGCTGGATTCCGACCTGTCATTCTCTGTTGCGGGTGCGTCCATCCAGTTTTCTCAAAGCACAGCGTGTGTTTCGGTTTGACGGAGACCCGAGCATCCTAGGGATGCCTTGGTTCGACCTTGTAGAACCAGTGTGCCCCAGGGACCATCCCTGGGTCCTTTGTGGCCCTCTAGAGCTCTGTTTTGCATGATTTTTCATGAAAAAACTTAGGGAAACTTAGCCTAGGACTAAAGGGAAGACGGGTTTGGAGGGATTTTGGGCATACCTGGTTCATTGCCTGGTTTTTCTCCACGTTTTCTCCTCTTGGTTGCTTCTCCACGACAGGTTTTTCCCAAGCTTTTGGGCTGCCATTGGAGGCGCCCAAGAGCTCTATTTATAAAGCTATAAGAGGGTTCTTAAGGGGGCTCTCACCGCCCTTGAATGGTGGTGGAGAAACCTCCAGAAGGGCGGTGGTTTCTCCTCCAAACACTGTAGTTCTAGAACCCTTTAGGAGGTTGAAGAAGAGGGGTGCCCGTATCGAAACGAGCCCCTGTGTTCCTCAGGCTAAATCCGTTTTTCAATGAAAATTATATTTTTGCCCCTGAACTTCAAAGGGCCATAACTTGCTCATTTTAACTCCGTTTTGGGTGATTTTGGTCTTGTTGGATTCATTTTTTTGAGACGCACCAATGGTACCATTCTCAAGACCAAATTTCTGGGTTCAGTTAGGGTGAATGGTGAAATGACCAAAATACCCTTATCTCCAAAAAGTGAACTTTTCATTGCTAACTTGGGATTTTAATGTTACAAAATTGGAGTCATTACATTCTTACCTCCTTAGGGGAATTTTACCTCCGAAATTCTACAATATATATAGTCAAAAGATCTTGGGGTACTTTTTTCGCATTTCTGACTCCGGTTCCCAAGTCTCTTCTTCCATATTCGCATTTCTCCATAAAACTTTGACTAAGTGTATGTCTTTGTTCCGTAGCTTCTTACTCTTACGATCTAGAATCTCAACTGGTCTTGTCTCTAGCTTGAGATCCTTCGTCAACTCTATGGGTACCTGGTTGATGACATGAGCAGGGTCAAGCATGTACCTCCTTAGCATAGATATATGGAATATGTTATGCACTTCAGATAGCTGAGCGGGTAGTGTGATCTTGTAGGCCACTTTTCCCACTTTCTTTAGGATTTCAAAAGGTCCTATGTAATGCGGAATAAGCTTGCCTTTGATACCAAACCGCATAACTCCTTTAGTGGGAGATATCTTCAGGAAAACATGCTCTCCTATGTCGAATTCTAATGGTCTCCTCCTTTGATAAGCATAGCACTTTTTCCGGCTTTGAGTGGTGAGGAGGCGTCTCCTTATGAGTTTGTCCATCTCGGCACATTGCTCCACCAGCTCGGACTGGAGCACCCTGGACTCTCCAACTTCACTCCAACTGGTGGGTGATCGACAGGGACTCCCATAGAGCGCCTTGTACGGAGCCATGCCAATGCTCGACTGAAAGCTATTGCTGTATGCGAACTCTACTAGCGATAGGTTTTCATCCCAGCTCTGCTTCCAATCGAGGGCACAGGTTCGCAACATATCTTCGACTATCTGGATCGTGCGCTTTGATTGTCCATCGGTTTGTGGATGGAAGGCTGTGCTATAATTCAAGGAAGATCCTAAGGATTTTTGGACGGACATCCAGAGTTGCGAAGTGAAGCGGCTATCCCTATCTAAAGTGATACTAAGGGGTATGCCATGTAAACTTACTATCTCTTTGATGTATAGCTGAGATAGGCTGTCAGTGGATTGGGTATGGCGTGTAGGAAGGAAATGGGCTGTCTTAGTCAATCTATCAACAATTACCGAGATCATGTCATAACCCTTAGAGGTCCTCGGTAACCCTATGATGAAGTCCATGGTAATATGGTCCCATTTTCATTCGGGTAACTCAAGGGGTTGTAACAATCCCGCTGGTCTTTGATGTTCAACCTTTACTTGTTGACATGTTAGACACTTTGCCACAAATTCCCCTATGTCTCTTTTCATACCATCCCACCAATATTGTCTCTTTAAGTCTTGATACATCTTAGTTCCTCTCGAGTGTATAGTATACTTAGACCGATGAGCCTCTTTTAAGATTTCGTGTTTTAACTCTTCATTAGTTGGTACCACTAATCTTCCTTGCATGCAGATGCTACCATCTTCCCCTTTAGTAAACCCTAGTTTTCCTATGAAAGCTTGTATATCCGGATCTCCTTCTGTTCTTACTTAACCTTTTCATTCACAGCCGACTTTATTGTTAGACCTACCATAATGATCTTGTGCTTACTTATGTCTGGTTTCTTCCATCTCTTAGTTAATAAAATTGCACACATCCCTTGGGTTTTTCTACTTAATGCATCAGCTACCGCATTAGCTTTTCCAGGGTGATAATGAATGGAGAAGTTATAGTCTTTTAAGTATTCCATCATCTTCTTTGTCGCATGTTTAAGTCTTGTTGGGAAAAGATGTATTTAAGACTCTTATGATCTGTAAAAGCTTCAAACTTTTCCCCATATAAATAATGTCTCCAAATTCTCAAGGCAAAGACTCTGGCCGCTAATTCCAAGTCATGGGTCGGGTAATTGACTTCATGCTTCTTAAGTTGCCGAGAAGCATAAGCAATTACTTTCCCATGTTGCATAAGTACACAGCCTAGTCCTTGTTATGAGGCATCGCTGTATATCTCAAATCTGCCACTTCCTGAAGGTAAGGTAAGGACAGGTGCTGTAGTTAACCTTCCTTTTAGTTCTTGGAAGCTTTCCTCACATTTATCAGTCCATTCAAATCTTGTTTCTTTCTTGGTCAGCTTAGTTAGAGGTAAAGCAATTTGTGAAAAACCCTCGATGAATCTCCTGTAATATCCGGCAAGTCCTAAGAAGCTTCTTATTTCTGTGACTGTCTTAGGTCTTTCCCATTTAGACCGATTCAACCTTAGCGGGGTCGACTGCTATGCCATCTTGAGAAATAATGTGTCCTAAGAAATTAACCTTTTCCAGCCAAAACTCACACTTACTGAATTTTGCATATAACTTGTGTGCTCGTAGGGTGCTTAATGTTATCCTTAGATGTTCCTTATGGTCTTCAGGAGTTTCTGAATATATCAAGATATCATCCACAAACACTATGATGAATTTATCTAAGTACTCCTTAAACACCCTGTTCATGAGGTCCCTAAACGCAGCTGGAGCATTAGTTAAACCAAAGGACATCACTCTGAATTCATAATGGTCGTATCGAGTCCTGAAGGCTGTCTTGGGGATATCTTCTTCTCTAACTCGAAGTTGATGGTACCCGGATCGTAGATCAATCTTAGAGAAGACTCTGGCTGACTGAAGTTGATCGAAAAGATCATCAATTCGGGGAAGGGGGTACTTATTCTTAATGGTGACCCTATTTAGCATCCGATAGTCTATGCACAATCTCATGGAGCTATCCTTTTTCTTAACAAAAAGGACTGGAGCTCCCCATGGAGATACACTAGGTCGTATGAACCCTTTATCAAGTAGTTCCAGTAACTGGGTCTTCAGTTCTTTTAGTTCTGCAGGATCCATTCGGTAAGGAGCTTTGGAAATGGGGGAAGTACTGGGTATAAGGTCAATGATAAACTCAATTTCTCTTGGTGGAGGTAGACTTGATAAGTCCTCAGGGAATACGTTAGGAAATTCTCGGACTACCTCGACATCCTCTAGCTTTGGTTGGGGACTCTCGACATATTCAATCTTGGCTAAGAAGAAGGGGCATCCCTGAGCAATGTGCTTAACTGCTTTCATGGCAGAAATAACACATGCTCCAGAATAATCCTTTCTTCCTTGGAGGGTGAAAGTGTCTCCATTAGGTAGGGTAAAAGTGACATGTTTCTGACGGCAATCAACAAAGGCTTGATGAAAGGCTAGCCAGTCCATGCCTAGGATGATGTCGAAGTCATTCATATCTAAGTGAATAAGATTGGCATGTAGCAAATGGTCCTTGATCAAAATGGGGACATCCTAGAGATAAGAATAGGTGGGAAGTGCCTAGCCTATAGGAGTTATGACTTCTAGAGTGAAGTCCAGGTCCTGTTGTATAATGTCCAAGGATGATGCAAACTCCTGGGATATGAAAGAATGAGTGGAGCCTGTATCGAATAGAACTTTAGCAGGTGTATCATAGATAGAAAGAATACCTTCAACTACTGCATTTGAAGCCTCGGTTTGACTGGAAGTGAGGGCAAAGACACGTCCTTGGCTTTTTGGAACTTGATCTTGTTTATGCTCTTGTACTTTCCTTTTAGGACAATTACTAGCAAAATGTACTAATTCTCCACAACTATAGCAAGTGATGTTGAAAGTGGGACATGGTTTGCCTGAATGATTCCTGTTACACCTAGGGCATGTCTTCCAGTCTGGTCTTCTTCCTATGTTTTCAAATGGCTTCTTGAAAGGTGGCCTGGGTCCAGATGACCAAAATGGTCTCTTTCCTTTATTTCTCATGGTGTTGATGTTCTTAGTTTCCTTTATTACCTGGTTCCTTTGATAATCTTTTCCATATAGGGAGGCCATCTCTACGGCTTTGGCTACTGTGGAAGGTTGGAAACCTAGAACTCTGTTCCTGAGTCCTGGGTTGAGTCCATCTACAAATCTTTCTGTCGCATCTTCCTCATCAACATAAGCACGTGGTGCAAATCTTCGGAGGCTGATGAATCTATTTTCATACTGTTGGACAGTCATATTTCCTTGTTCTAAGTCCATAAATTCCTTTTCTTTCTATTTTCTTATGTGTTTAGGATAATATTTGTCATTAAAGACCTTTTTAAACTCTTCCCATCCTATTGTTTCTCGCTGGTCAAAATAAGTCCTTTCTGCTATTTCCCACCAAAAGGTCCCCTAAAGACAAATGTGGACATGGGTACTTTTCTTTCTTCAGCTATGTTCATGGCTTTAAATATCTTTTCAATATCAATTAACCATTTTTCAGCTGTAGATGCTTCATCATCTCCTGTGAATGAGGGAGCTAATTTCTGAAACCTTTCTAACTGAACCTCAGTCCTATTTATTGCTTTATCAGGGGAAGGATTTCAGGTGGTAGGGGTTTGGCTTTGACTACTCATGTATTGTCCCATATGTTGTAGAAATTGCTGGAACAATTTAGCCATCCCACTGCCCGACCCAGTGGAGTCCATTGGTGGGGCTTCAGGTCTTGGAGCATTGCTTCCTTTCTTTTTAGGCATCTATAATCACAAGGTAATTCACCAGACCGTAGTATGTGTTATCCTATTACCCCTTACTCTTTCATGGATGAAACTTGATTATAAGTTATTCTCCTTATAACTAGGCTGTGAGTAACATCAAACCTGGCTCTGATACCAACTGTGACGTCCCGGGTTTTATATGATGCAAATTTGATGAAAAGGCGAGATCTCTTGTTTTATAAATATGGAATGCATGAAAATCTTTTTGTTTTGCACAACAATCTTTCGTATAAAAACCCCGAGTGTCAAAACACATTTTCAAATTATCTAGCCATGGCATAGTTTTAAATTGACTCTATTCTCAAGAAAGTGTTAGTCACAGCCTCAGCTATAGAGAGTAACTACAATCAAGTAACATTGAAAGATAAGGTAGGGGTTTACTTACTTACACTTAGTCTAGGTGTCTTCTATCATAGGCGTACCTTGTCCTTAAGTGTTTACTTTGTGTCTGAAAAATGTTGAGGATTGGGTGAATATATACTATACTTAGTAGGAGTCCATCACTACTAGTTTTATATTGCATGCTATGTTTAAAATCATATGCTTTTTCAAAACATGTACATGTTCAAGTTCAATATCGAGATTAGAAACCATTGTCGAATTGGAATACTGATGACTTAAAGAATCACATAATCCAAATCGAAAGTATCACATATATCACAAACATAATGATATGCTTAAGATGCTCAACTGAATCCAACTCCTGGATATATGGTATGGTCGACCAACCTCATGTCATGCCGTATGCAATGCAAGTAAATCCTCAAACCATAGGGCCCAACTATGCCTACAACCTCGCCGCCGTGTGGTCCCCGGGTACCTGAGGACACTCGGTCATAGCCTCCACGGGGCATATGACACATTGACCCAGTGTCATGACACCAGTGGTAGCCCCTTGTACCACATGCAGTCGACGTAGGGACATTGCCCTTTTTGGGAGTGGTACCCATTCTACCTAATAGTGCTAGAGGCTGGGAGGCCAACCTAAACCTCTCGGCATAGCGCCTGCAAGCTTATTAGCCCAAATCATATAAGATCAAACAAGTGAAAACCTCTTTTTCAAAACCTGTCCTCTTTGGGTCCCTCACAACTGCCTACCCAGCGTCTTTCGAGCACTCCAACGTCTTTTGGTAACCCTCAAGGACATGCAATTTTTCAAGAACTCAATGCTCACAAAACATGCAATATATGCAATTGTTTGCAAAACATATCTATGCATAATGTATTTGTCATAAGCATGCTGGATTCATTTATAAAATTAAGTCATGCTAAACAAGTTATATAACTTATACTTAAAACATGCATTCAAAACAATTATGGGCTCTTTTTAAAAGTCTAGTAGCGATAGAGCACCTACCTAGTTTGGTCATGCAAGCCCCTTTGTCCTCGTACGCTCTTGAACATGGTTTAGAGGAACAAGGTTAGTTTGGCCTATTTTTATAGGTTTTAGAGTGGTTGATCTTACTACTTAGGCATTAGGGGTTCATCCCCATGCCTATGGGTGTCCTAAGGTCCTAATTGGGCCTTGGTATCATAAAGTTTACAAAGATTTAGTGGCCCCACGCCACTATCATAGTCTAAGGGTCGTGCCCACCTTGGATTGGGCCTTGATCAAGTATTTTATGGTTTGAATGTGTCTACATCATCGACACGAACACAACGCCTTTCACGGCGCCTCAATCAGAGCCCTAGATCTCAAGTTATAGCCTTTTTAGTGCCGAGTGTACATAGAGGATCAAACGAAACGAGGTGGAAGCCTCGGACTCTAACGCGTCCCGCGTCAACGGGCGCGTTTATAGATGCGATGGATTCCCGCCCATCGTTCTGTGTTGCGGGTGCGTCCATAGGTGCGCCCGTCCAATTTTCTCAACGCACAGCATGCGTTACGGTTTGACGGAGGCCCAGGCACCCTAGGGATGCCTTGGTTCAACCCTGTCGAACCAGTACGCCCCAGGGACTGTCCCTAGGTCCTTTGTGGCTCTCTAGAGCTCTGTTTTGTATGATTTTTCATGCAAAAGCTTAGGAAAAGTTAGCCTACGACTAAAGGAAAGACGGGTTTGGAGGGATTTTGGGCATACCTAGTTCGTTGCCCGTTTTTTCTCCATGTTTTCTCCTCTTGGTTGCTTCTCCACGACGGGTATTTCCCAAGCTTTTGGCTGCCATTGGAGGTGCCCAAGAGCTCTATTTATAGAGCTATAAGAGGGTTCTTGAGGGGGCTCTCACTGCCTTTGAATGGCGGTGGAGAAACCTCCAGAAGGGCGGTGGTTTCTCCTCCAAACACCGCCATTCTAAAACCCTCTAGGAGGTTGAAGAAGAGGCGTGCCCATATCAAAACGGGCCCCTGTGTTCCTCAGGCTAGATCCGTTTTTTAATGAAAATTATATTTTTGCCCCTGAACTTCAAAGGGCCATAACTTGCTCATTTTAACTCCGTTTTGGGTGATTTTGGTCTTGTTGGATTCCTTTTTCTGAGATGCACCAATGGTACCATTCTTAGGACCAAATTTCTGGGTTCAGTTAGGGTGAATGGTGAAATGACCAAAATACCCTTATCTCCAAAAAGTGAACTTTTCATTGCTAACTTGGTATTTCAATGTTGCAAAATTGGAGTCATTGCATAAACATTCAAACATTTACAATATCTCAGCAAGCTATGCTTGGTAGGGGATAAGAATGTAAGTTATTGATAGTAAAATCTCAATATTCAACTATCCCATAATTCATTCTATCATAAACACATTCACAAACCACTATTATTGATATGAACATCTCATTTCCTTATCATTTGTGTTCACCTTTATACATACATATTATATAAGAACAAATCCGTTAAAATTGTAAAAATAATCAATAATCATTTCCATACAAAACTGATCAACTCCTTTCATTATAGGAGATTTGTATCTCTGCCAGTTACTATACTGGGATTTTCCCTTCTTGGGAAAAATATTGGTAATTTACAAATACCTAGCATTTCATCATGTCATCCCTTAAGGCATTTCACTATGCCAATTTCATATGCATCATAATGCAAAATAATCAAGGACTACTATGCTTGTAGTCTGATACGTATAGCGCGCCCGGATAACTCTTCAATAATCCACTTATACCATTCTCAGTGGAAATTACAATATCCATGTCCATATGGGAGGATCATGGCTGTCACAGTGGTGGCCTTCCCATAATTGCCCCACCCGACTTTTAGCCTTTCTTAGGCTTGGTATTCAATATCATCAAGTTTCAAAGAGTGGGTGGCCAAACCCTCTTTACTCTCCTAGCATAGCATCCCCAGGCCGATGCCTGTTAAAAATAAAACCACAAGCCTCCAAGCTTGTATGTAAAATAATACTTATACATATCAGACTATCTATCTGTTTATCTAGGGTTGGAATATTTTCTACTTTCCTATTCACTTAGGGTTGTTCTCAATTCTCAACTTAACCATTTAATACTTATTTTCCTCATCATTTGGTTGGATCATATTTCAATTTGAGGTATTTACCTTAATATATTAGTATCATACATGTCAATACTTCAAAACATAAGATCATGTATTAGACATGTATCTTCATGTAAAGGCATTCTTAATAATCCACCAACCTCAATAAGGTATTCTTACTCCTTGAAATCTGTCATAGTCTCGATCAATATATATCTGTCAAATCATATATATAATGTCATTTTTCTAATCAAGGGTACACACTACATGGTCTTTTGATCATCCTTATGTAGGATGATCTGAATATTTCTTCCTTGAATATCATATATCCATGGGTTTAATATTATCTATATAAATACTATCTATATCATACATAACAATCTAATTTACATTGATGTTTCTTTTTCCTTATTGTTTTTTATCATACAAGATCTCATCTTGTTTGATCATCCTTATCTTACTTACTATTTTTATGAGGGTTAGATAATTTGCTATCTTTTTATGTTCTTATTATTATTCAACCAGTTAGTGTCTTACTTGGTTGAAGATAATTTATTTCTTCCTATTACTAGACAACTCCTCATTATTTCAGGATGACTAGTACTTATCAGTTATAGTCTGCTCAAAAAATGGTTAATACAACTCTCATGTAAGGAGGCGTTTAGACCTCTCTTACATCAACAGGAGGTGAGGGAAAAGCATTTGGCTCTTGTATACCCCCTATAACCACAATGTTCCGAGTCCACTGGAATGGTACTAGCTCAACCTTTGACAAGGTTCCTATGAGCTCTTTACCTTAAGTCCCTTCTCTAATTGATTTTAATTAATTTCCATGGATATGCACAATGTCATCCATGGATGTTCATTATTTTCCTACTTTGGGCCAAGGAAATGATAAATCATTCCTTATATTGTCCTACTAACTATAGCCCTTATTAAGTCAAAATCATTCATTTATCTTAGTTGTCCATGAATCTCTATATTTCATTAGTTTATATTTTTGGTGATTTATGCTCCTTATATCTTAACAACTACTTAACAATTGAATAAAATTTGACCATAAAATCATCAACTTGAAAGCATAAATCAAATATAAGTTTAACAACTATATACTAACATTCTTCCTATAAATGTAACTTAAGCTAGTGAAATAAAACTAACATGATCCTAAGTTATGAAACACATCTTCTATCATAATGAAATTATGTTTAAATCCTAATTTACACTAACATGATCCTAAGATAATCAAATCTACTAACAAATTACTCATTTAGGGCATATCATACTAAAATTTAAAGATTAATATCATGCTTTCTAACATAGAACATAAATCACATTTACACTTTTATATCTAATAAAAGATAATTTTTCAATAAAATACAATTAAAGTAGTTATATTAAGATTATTATAAACCTTCAAATATGATCCAACTATTAGATCTTAGGTGTTTTCCTTTAGATAAAGGGTTTTAATTACCTTTAGGGCTTTTAATCCATTAAGATCCAAAAATCATATCCACTTGATTTTGTTACATTTCATCAATGATCTAACTGGATTCCATCCTAATATCATTCATTTAATCCATCCCAAGGATCTGATCATACTTGATCTCATTGATCAAGTAGGTCCCTTTGTAATTTTAGGATTTTTCTGCCATAAATGGTAGATCCCTTAATTTATCCAAGATCTATCCAAATTAACCATAGATATTACATTATTATATCATCATTAAAATAAATTTTTAAGATTTGATCACCTCAGATCTTGAAGATCTTAGAAATTGGACACTTATTTTCAAAATACAGAATAAATTAACAATAAATTTTAGACTTATTATGACTTTATTAGAAACTAGACATTACAAGCTTTCCATAGCTTCTTTCTGATCTCAATTTGGAGTTCATATGACTCTACAATCTTAAATTGAAGTTTATAGTCGTTCCTAGGGTCCAAATTTGATCTCAGCCCAGCAGAACTAATCTCTCTCAATTGAGGGTCCAAACCTTATTAGATTTTCTTGAAAATTGTACCTTAGGAGTTTTTGACCCTTTTGGATTGATTGGAAAGCTCAAAATTTCCATCTGAGCTCTCTATCACCATGACTTGAAGGCTCTGGTATTTACTTTTTTTTTACAAATTTTCATTCAAATTAAATTATAGAAAAATAAAAATTACACTAAACCACAATAAATATGTATGGGAAGTAGTTCTACCTACCTGATTGGAAAAACATATATTTGATGCCCGATTTGAGAGAATTACTGATTAATGATAATATAGCCCGATTGTCCCCGTTTTTGTGATTTTCTATTGTTGGAACCGTTGGATCTTGAAATTGATTTGGGATTTTTTTATATACTATAGTATAGGATGTTATGGACAGTGGAATTTATCAGATTCTACCTTGAACGGAGTGTCTATTTGAATTTAGGTCTCTTGTTCCACTTAGAAAGAGGAGAGAGAAATAAGAAAAATAGAGATTGGGGAGGGATGAATGAGAATTTGGGCCTGAAACTCTAGGAAAGATTTGGAAATTTCATGGTTAAGGTTGTTAAAAATTTTGGAAATTTTTGGGACATATTTATAGCCAAATTTGAAATTTTTATTATTTCTTTTGATAAGATATTTTATTACTTTAGATTTTTTAATTACAAATGCATTCTCCATTCCCATCCCATTCTCCACTACAATCTCCACTACCAGCAATAATGTACTGAGTAATTATTGTTGCTTCTAGAACGTTGGCCCACTTTATGGGCCCCACTTATATGTGAAAAGACAATTTTGCCCTTTGAACTCCAAAATTGGAGAATAATAGGCAATATTTGTCCGACCTAGGAATCGAGCATACTTAGTGGTGTTGGAATCTTATTTCTAAGTATTTCATGAATATTAAGGTCTTATTTCTTGGATATGGGTAAAATTACCATTGTACCCTCAAATGGAGATTATTATGGATTTTTCATTTTAACTCAGAATTGAACGTACTTAATGTCGTTTCGATTAGTTTTCCAAGTACATCCATAATTTCTATGTTTTAATTTATAATATAATCTCTATTATAGAGAATTTTCAACAACCTAATATTCCAACCTAGAATTTCTAAAAATTCAAACTTTATTGATTTGCCTTAATAAGTTACAAAAATTCGGGGTCATTACAGTATTGGTCATCAAAGGCCTTCCTAAAGGCCTCTCAAATAAGTTCCCTTGTAGTAGAAGAGTGGGTCCTTTGAAAGGCCTTCCACCAAAAACCTACCTCACCCTTCAATAGGTAGGAGCTATCCGCACTTGGTCCTTTGTAGGAACCTTCTTAGCATCAAATTCTCTTTCGACCTCAAATAACCCCCTCTCTTCCTCTTCTGTGTCACATTGCCCAAGGAAATGTGGTACCATCTTTTGAAATATTTCTAGCAATTTGTCTACTCTACTAGAACTCCCTTAGGCATCACCCTCAGTGGCTCTAGGTGTTGGCGGTATTGATATGTGGGACGATTGAGCTGATGAGTCCACCAGGGATGCTTTAGTCACTACCACAGGGACTGAGTTCATGGCCTGCACTATTGTCCTAATCTACTGATGTATGTGTGGTATTTGACCCTAAATCACTAGGGTCACTAAGTCTACATCATGTTCCCCCACCCTAAGGACTCAGTAGGGCTAGCAATAGATGGGGTGGGGGTGGATCTCATTCACCTCCTAGGAGCTATCTATCATGACACGAATATAATCTAGAGTAAGTTCTCTCTCCAATTCATCTCCAATACTAACTTTATGGGCTATAACACAAGAGGAATCATTGGTGTGGTCATGATGGAGTAAATTGGGCTCTGATACCAGTTTGTGATGCCCCAAATTTTCAAACACCAAACACGCACATGCACACACATATATATGTATATATATCATAAATATAAATAGGTGGGATACCTTTTTCAAATATGAATAAATTAAAATTATTTCAAAAGCATGAACATCTAAGTAATGATGCATTTTTCAAACCTCCATGTATCAAATGATTCATAAGAAAATGCGATAAATGCTAATATAAAAAATGATATCAGCACATAACATGAGACGTGTCATATCAACTACATAAAAACTTTGTCAAAATTTGCAAGTGATAATACTAAAAATACTGAAATCATCAAGAACTAGGGTTTGCCCATCATGACTCACCATCCATCCACAAGTTCAAAGCATGAGTAAAAGAATATTTAAATATATATAGCACATATACAAGTCCAAAATCATGTCAAGTCAACTATGTACATCAGTATGATAGTCTCAAAATGCTATAGTCATCCCCGTTGATCCTCCACATGTTTGTCCTTCCTAGTGTCATGCTCTATATCTTAGGCATTGTAAGAAAAACAACAATGCCTTAGCAAGCTCTTGCTTGTGTAGGTACATAAACATTTAATATTCAATAAATGTATATTGATAGTGTAATGGATAAAATGCATAATCTCATAATAAAACTCATGGATATAATAAAGGTATGAACTCTAAATAGTTCTCATAAACAAAAACAGTATCCACATGTAATTCATATCAAACCAGAATTCAATATAGCATAAAAGATCTCATCCATTTCATAAGAATTACATGAGTCAAATCAACATGACATGCATAATATAATAAAACATGGCTCATAAATCTAATAATTCCAAGTAAAAGCAAATCCATCACATCAAACATGAGTGCATGTCATGAATAGAAGGGCATATAATCCACTCGTGTCCCTCGAGTGTACAACACACTCTCACATCCTGTCATGATGCTCATGCAAAACCTCCATCCGCCATTATGCCGTGGGTAAATATGGATATATTAATTGAAGCAATAATCATAATGCTACATAAAATGCCAAATAAACAATATGGATCACCATGCTGCTTTGGTAACCAACTATTGCTCCCTGCCAACACCAAAAGGGAGACTAGGTGTTTGCCATGCATGAGGCCCGATCGAATGCGTAGTGTGGACTACCCATGATACCACTCCCTATGAGGTTTTCCTATTTTAGGAGTGGGTGTCTATAATCTCATACAATCAGAGGGCTGGTAGCCAACCCTACAACCCTCCTAACAGAGTGTCTAATGGGTGAAAGCACCCATCATAAATCCATGAAAAAATGAGAGCATGTTTGATGCATACGATACAAGAGCGCTTATGGCTTGCCATCCGAGAGTACAACCCTCACCATAGTGTCAGTCTCTTAAGGACCAGCCACCAAGCCTCCTCAATAAACCCACGGATAAACAATTCCAATAAAATAATTAAATCAAAACATAGTGGCATCCAAATAACATGTCCATGGAAAACATTTAAATTAGAACAATCATGCATAAGTAGAAATAATGCATGCTGAATATTAGTTTCAAAGTCATAAGGCTAAATAGACTTGCATCAAATTATTGATATACATGAAATTATCAAATGAGCATCGATGGTTTTTTGTATAAAATATATCAATATTAAATGTCATCACCTACCTTAGTGAGAACCAACTCACTCAGGTGTGCCACTTCTCAAATTAGTATGGTCTTATGCACATGTACATGCCACATATAACATAATCCATCACTTATTCCTCATTTATTAATAATTTTGACTCAAATCACTCTAGATCCTCCTTGATTTGGGTGATTAATGTTCATTCATCATGAATTAAAGTCTGACTTCCCTTAATCTCTTATTTGATCTTTGATCTTGGTCATATTTTGCATATCAATGGTCCATATTACTCAATTCCTCACAATCCACAGTGATCAATGTCTTATCACTAGTCTTTCTCCAATTTACATAGTCAATCTAACCATCAAATGGTCAGATCTGATTTTGATCGATCAGATCAATAATCTTAATGAATTCTAAGATTCGATTTTCACTTAATCATTAGTTTTTGGGATGATCCAAATGGTGGATCATTTCAAACATCCTTTTGGCTATTTCATATATTTTGATCCATCATGTTCTCAGAGTTTTCTAAGATTGACGGGTGTACTAATAGTCAATCTATTGATCTAAAAAGCTAAATCATACTCTGATTAGTTATATATATGATTTTTATCTCATTCAATGGTTTGGATCATAATCTAGGTCAATATGTATAATCTAACCATTAAAATGTGATAAAATCTAAGTTTTCAACTCAAAATTAGGTCTGCATCATCGATATGTATCCAATTGATGTCTCGGATCCAAATTCAGGTTTATATTGCCTCCATAATTGAAGATTTTCTATTTCATGTCAAATCTAGATTATAAATAGTTCAAATCGATGTCACCGGGATGCATTGCATCTGTGATGCACATCCTAGATGCATGTGCATGTGTCTTGTTGCTAGGATGCACGCAAGTGTGTCTCCATCGCTAGGACACAGTCGAGTCCCATCTCCCTTGTGAATGGCACACAGTGGCACCCAGCTCATGTGTTCTGCTGCACACACACACCATGGTACATCCTGGGTGCAATGTCCATAGGTGACGAAGTGCTTAGACCCTTCATTCCTTTCCCCTTTGATCTATGGTCCTCCTAAAATTTTACTATTTTCACCATTCCTAAAGTTATGAGGGTCTAGGAATTCAATGAACAACTCAGCTCATCCATCCGAGCTATCCTTGAGATGGGTTTTCTACTGTGACATGGTTTTCCCTTATTAAACTTTGCCAGCTGAAAAAGCTAGTCTGACTAGTGAGGAAACAGGAAAAATAAGGAGAAAAGAAAGAAGAGTGGGGAGAAGGGTTTACCTATCTTGCTAGTGGAAAAATTTGTCCAGAAAGCCTGACTTTTGCCAATGAAGGAGAAAATAGAGGGTTGTTTTGTTGTTGGAATGAAACAAAATGGGGGGTGGGCTAAGGTTTTAAAACTTGTCGAAATGTGGCGGGACGGTTGCAGCAAGGCTACCTGGCTGTCGCGTGTAGTACATGCGATATGAGGAAGAGGGGGTACCATTAACAAAATTGCCTCCTATGTTTCAGGTCTTTACTATTTTAAAAATCATTTAAATGGGCCCACTTGAAAGATTATAAAAAATGCCCCTTGTCTTCAAGCGTTCATAACTTTTTCATCTAAATTTTGTTTTAGGCGTTCTTGGTGTAGTTGGATTCCATTTTTCCAAAACTATCTAATCATCCATGTTTCAACTCTCAATTTTCTAAAAACTCAATTTTCTTGAAATTCTAGAATAATGTTATATAATTATAAGAGAAAATTTATAGATATTACAACCTTTCCACTCCAAATCTCTTCAATTAGTTAGCCTCAGACAACTTCCTTTGTCCCATGGCTCCAAAATGTTATCCAAAGAAGTATACTCCTCTAAGGTAACTTAAAAGAACAAGCCATGGAAGCTACCCATCCAAAATTTGTTAAGAAAATATGAATGAGAAAGGATAGAAATCGATGATGATAATATCACAATCTCCTCTTTGAAAAAGAAAAGGAGCAAATAAGAAGTTTTAAGTGAAAAATAAAGTGGAAAAGGTTAAGATAGAGATGGTTGTTGATGAATTGGAGGAAGAAAGAGAAGAAGAACATACTGAGGAAGACAAAGACTAACGATTACCCAGTCTCTATGATAATGATGCAAGACTAAAGTGTGCCTTCTTGAATAAAGCAGTCAATCGAGAAAGTGATGGCAGGAAGACATCTAGTTTCCTTTAAACTAAGAAAATTCTAAAATCCTATCAAATCAATGCTCAAGAAATCTTAGCTCCTTGCCTATGCTAATTCAAAGGACAACATCATGATCACCTATAAGAGAGCTTTATCTTAATCTCCTACTCTACATGAATGGGAAAATAAAATCCTTTTTTTATTGGGTCATCTTTGTTACTTACCATAGTGGAGATTCCAGTGAAGCTAAATTTGAAAAGAAGTGCTCAAGAGTGGATGTAACTAAGATGTTTCTAAGTGATAACAATGTTACTCCTAAAACTAAGATAAAGGAAATGGATCTATACCCTAAAATGAGACTTGTTCATCTCTTCATTACCTATAGTCTTCTATCTAAAAGTGGGAGTCACTCTATCATCATTAATTTTGAATTGCTTATCATGAGTAGAATAGTGAGAGGAAAGCCCTTCAACCCCATTAGCGTGATTTTTAACCAAATGAGTTCAGAAAAAGATAAGAAAAATATGGTCATTTTCCTTTCTAGATGCTTATTTCTCATATTTTTCAGATGTGCGATGTCCCACTTGCAAAAGAGAAGATCACTAAATCTCCTACAAGCTTTGGTGATACTGCTCTAAAGAAGATGGGTAATACCTTAGAAAATATTGTTAGGGTGAAAAACCCTTAGATTTCTTGCATAATTGTAAGAAGGGAAGGGAAATATATATGTTCTATATGGGGGTTCAAATTGATTGTGCTTCACTTGTTCTCATTAGAGAAAGAAATTCTAGTTCACAAGGGGAGTCTTTAGAAGAAAGTTGGATCAAGTTTTGAAAATTTAGGCCATTAATAGAAAAGTCGATATCAAAGCCACTTAAGCTAGGATCACGATTGCTCTCTCAAATTTAGTTTCTCAAGACCAGGTTACTTCCATCATCTTGTGTTCCAATCATCCTCCAACAACTCCAACACTAATCCTACACAAGTACCCACCCCAAGGCTAGAGTTTCTTGATGAAGAAATGGAACACCAAATTAAGTAGAAATGGGAAGTGAAGCTAGAAAAGAAATAGGCCAAGATAAAGTAACAAAAGAAAGAAACAGATGTTGACAAGAAGAAGTATGCATAAGAGTCAAAGAATAGAAAGAGGTCAGCTACAAAGGCAGCTAAGCCCACATTGCAATGCAAGAAGCCTAAGCTCATACTCAAACTTCCAGACTGTCCACTCATGTCATCTCACATCCCCCACAACCACAACCTCCTACCTCCTCAACTCCTACCAATAAACCTTCTAACCTTACTCCTACTAAGACTACACCATCCACTAAAATTCCTTCTAAACCTAACTTGAGACCCACTAAGCCAGGCCTTCTAACCCTGAGCCTAAGATTCTAGTTGCTCTTTCTAAACCCACTTCACTTGAAGAATCAAAGTCATCTGAGTAGAATAAATGTACTGTTTACTTTTTGCTATTTTGGACTTTTATTGATCTATACTTAATGTATTTATCTTCTTGAACAATGAAATGTTTAATTTTTTGTCATTATTCTTGCAATCATTGCTTCATTCTCGAATGGACAAATTTCTAATTTAGGGGAACTTGTTTGTATTCTATGCTTACTCCTTGCATTGTTTGAGGGGGAGAATTACTGTTACTCTCTTCAATTTCCCTAATCCCTCATGATTTTGTTAAAAATAAAAGGGGTAAGATATAGGCAAATTGGGAAAAGAAAGTAACTATGTCTAATAATTTCCATGTTAGTTGAACCTTTCTTTTCGCAAGGTTTTGTCATCATAATATGGCGGAGAATGGTAGACCAAGCACCTTTTAATTGTGAAGATAACAAATCCTTGACCTTTATGATCTAACTATGTTTGCATATGTACATGGATGATCACTCATAACTTAGAGAAAATGGTTGGAGTAATGCAAATGGAAGCCATCACAATCTCATAAGTTATAGGGTTTTCATGTGCATGAGACCTTCAGTTACTCTACTTCTAAGCTAACTGGGTGACCCTCAAAATTCAAATAAAAATAGATGAAGTTCACATCCAACCAACTAATTATTAAGAACTCTCACATAACTGCAAAGTGCTTTAGGTATCGTTAGTTGGTTGATGGAAAATCTTCTACTGACTAATACTACCCTATTCAAAGAAAACTTAAGTTGAGCAAGAATGTAGCTTGTGAGCTATTTGACAAATCGATTGTTAAAATGATGTGAGATGTATACACTATTTTGACATCTCCAGTTTGTCAATAACATGATCAATCGACTGATAAGAGCTATTAACTTGAAGAACTCTATGTTGGCTTGAAGCTCACCAATTTGTGTCATAGTCAATCGGCTCAAGATGCAAGAGTTTAGGTACAATTTTAAGTGTCAAACCAACTGACTCATAAAACAATCCAATTGGTTCTTTCTAATCTAAATCTATGGAAAATAACACTTTAACCCAAGATAGAAGATCAATGGTGATTAGATAGCTCATGTAAATTAATCTGTTGAGGCATCCTTCCAACCAACTGCTTAAGATAAGCCAAAGCATGTTGCATTTCTAGGTGTCAAACCAACCAACTCATAGTACAATCCACTTGGTTCCTTCGATCTAAATCTATGGAAAATAAATTTTCAACCCATAGACATATTTTTCTAGTTAGTTGGAACATCAACATAAAGTGCCTGTTATTTTCCACTTCTACTATTTGAAGTATTCAATGAATTTATTTCAACTCTAGTGGTTAGAGAGTAAAATTAATGGCTATTTGGGATTGAAGACTATATATTGAAGCAATCTCATGGGGATTTCTTTAAGAGAGTAGATCTAGGTACCAAGGCTGGGATGAGCCACTATAAATTCTTGAGTCTTTGTTGTGTGTGTGATATTGGTTTTGTTACCAAAAAATAGAGCATTTTTGTTTTTCAAGTTTGCAAAAAGTTTTGAAAACTTAGGATAAGAACAATTAATACCCCTCCTTTGAGGATGATATTAATAAATATAACTACAAAGTAATATATAATTGGCATACTAATGAATCTTATCCATTACATGGGCACCCAATAAATTAATTATTGGCTGATGAGGGCATGCATTCCCAACAAAGGAGTACATTCCCCTTTTACTAAACATGGTATAAACTCTTTTGCAGATCTAAGCACTTTCATAATGTTTACAGTACCGAAAAAAATTAATAATAATAAAATGGATGGTTGTAATTTTTTAATTAAAGAAACATGGCCTAAAGACATCCAATGGGAATGAAAATTGATGTCTATCCTATTCAAGTCATTCCTAACATAATGAATGGCTTAGATAAAAAAGCAAAAAAAAAAAGTTTTACCATGAATAGAAAAAGGGGGTTTACTTCTACTAGGACTCAAAAAAAAAGAAAAAAGTTAAACAAAGCTTAATTGATAGCAAAAGGATAGTGATATCTACACCTCTTGTTTGTCCCCCTCATTAAGTGTACCCATGTTTCTAAGATCTAAATTGTTCACAATGTAGTCCTTGACTCAGATGGGCCACCTTTCAAAATTCTCATCCATTCGATGATACTAGCAACTCTTGCTTCTAATTATCAAATGGATGATGAAACTTTTTAGTGTCCATTTTATAATTCAAGGAAATAGTGGTTAGGATAATCTAATGGATGAGAATATTGGAAATGGTCTATTTCAGGAAAGGGCAACTTTATCATTGTTTGGATTTTTAGAAATCACTGCCCACCCTCATCTCATAGATGTTCTTATCATTTAGTGAGGGCCAGATGAGGAAATCTAAGAGGCACATATGCCACTACCTTAATTAAGGAAGACATAAAATATAGTTTATGAGGATTTAGATTTTTTTTTTTTTAATTATGAAGATTTTATACATAAAATGAGCTAGATCTACATCTTTACTATTTACATCTTTCCTCCATGCCAATTACATCATGCAAAAGAGAGTACCTAATAAAGTGTGGAGGAATATCCATACATAAACATGAACTTGTCTTTTTATTTACACATTTGGCAAGTCTATTAGCTATGCTATTTGCTTCTCTAAATATGTGGTTGAAGGAACCAAACTCAAAACAGTCCAACTACTTCCTACATGATCATCCTAAAATAATGCGTCAATTACAATAGGTTTCTTACCTTTCCATTCCATAATTGGTTCATGGCCATGATCAAAATTCTAGAGTCACTACAAACTTTCAAATGCACATAATAAAGATCAAGCACAAGAAGTAATCCTGTGACACTCCGGTTTTTTATCAACAATATAATAATAATTTATAAAAATAGTCGGGATCCTTGTTTTAAAAACTTTGATTTTTAAAGTGACAAAAAAAAGACTTAAATAAAAGCATTTCTTTCAAAATTTGGGGAGTCATACAACCACAATACTATAGATTTAATGATGAAATAAAATATCATTTCTACCAAAAATTCGACAGAGTCTCCTCTATATTTTGGACCATTGCACATGACTAGTGCAATACAAAATAACCTGATAACATAATATAAGACATGACATATGAGAGATTTAGTCTCCACACCCATCCACAATCAAATGTTATTTTCAATAAAATATATATTCTAACAATGGATAAGAAAATCAAGTCATGACAAAATACTCAAGGTCCCTCCATACAGCCATCACATCCAACATGAATTTATATTCTTACGTGCAGGTCACATTGCAATTTATATTAAAGTACGATCCATAAACAATAACTAAAGTGAGATCCTGGACAAACCTTATCATCTTTAAAATGTCTTCAATACTTCACTGGGAAAAATGCCATCACTTTTACCTACTCTATCAGTGCGTCAACCTATTGTCACTCTCTGTATCTGAAGCATTGCAAACAAAGCAATGCTTCAACAAGCTATGCTTGTGTAGGTAATTCACATTTGGTAATAAATATAATAAAATCATATGACATGCAGTATCATAATCATGATGAAATCTCATAAGATAAATGTATACAAGGTAAGTGAAACATAAACCATCCATGATGGATAAATCAAGAAATTATGCATTAAGCAAATCGTCATCAAATCTGAATATCATAGTGTGCAATGCATGAAACTCATGGATACTTATCAATCACAATAACTAAAAGTCCATATCCATAGAACAAATAATGCATGTAGTGATTATAGATAGTCGTGTACAAATAAATCCTGTGGGTACCTATGGAAATGAGTACTCATTCCAACCCTGGGTCCCTCATGGGCAGCCTGCATCAGTCTATTTCCCAACGGAAGCCTATCAACCAAAACTACAGGCTCGCCCTCAAATCGGTACAAGACTCAGCTTACCCCGCTTCACCCGATATAATCTGACCCTTCGTCCCTCACATGTAGCCCACATTAGTCTATTTTCTGAGGGAAGCCTATCAGCCTAAAACTACTGGCCCACCATCAAATCGGTACAAGACCCAACTTACCTCGCTTCACCTGATACAATTTGACCCTAAGTCCCTCACATGCAGCCCGCATCAGTCTATTTCTTGACAAAAGCCTATTAGCCCAAAACTACCAGCTTGTCCTCAAATTAATACAAGACTCAGCTTACCCCGCTTCACCCAATGGTCTCAGTCAAGATCCATGATAAGGTGTAATCCATCACAAATTAAACATGGATGACCATGAAATCAAATGTCATGATAACAAATATGAAGTACTAAACACATACAATAAAACACAGTAGTGTATAAGACATATGCCTCAAGACCTTTAGATAAGTCACGATGGATGAAATCAAAAGCGAAATCCCAAATGTGATCGCCTACCTCGACAAACACGTTACTCCAATCAGGCGCATAAGCAATGTCATGTCGTGCGCTCTAATGTACCTATCACATCATAAGTCATCCGTCACTTGGTATTTTTACATCTCAAAATAAACAAATCCAAGTGGTAACTTCATTGATCTAGCCATTAATCCTGGATCAATGGCCGAGATTGCTGGTTAACCCTCTATTGGGTCAATCATGTACTAGATGTGGGTTTTTCTATCATCTAGATGAACATTTGTAGTCTTTGATCATCAATTTATATCATAATCCACTTAATTTATGCCCCTTATCCAATAAAGGGTCAGTCCCTAACGTCCCGTGAGATTCAGAGATGATCTGACATTTGGATTGCTCCATAACATTCATAATCGACATCTAGTCATCAATTCGAACTATTCTTATGATGATCCTTCTAATTTCAGTGTTTATGTAGTTATTTAAGCATGTCTCCATAATTATACCTCGATCTAACAGTAAGATCGTTCTCTAATCAGCCAACCCCAAGGCACCTGATCAATCAATGGTCAAGATTACTTTTCTTGATGATGTAATGAGATATGTTCTTCTAATCTCCTAGATCATCTCATATTCAATGTATGCAATTCAAATTCTAAGGCCCGATCAACCTGATCTAGGTTATCTAATATTATTTGGTGATTTAACTATTTAAAAGGTGCTCAAAGTTAGGTTTTAATTTTGAATCTAGGTCTACATCATTGAGACAATCGTAACGCCTCTTTTGAATTGTGATTTGGACCTCTATAGCACCTCAAATCACATTTTTAGTGAATGAATGGCTCAGAAAATTCAAAAATCAAGAAAAAAGGGGTTTTAAATCATGTCGCACATGATGCACCTGCATCCCTATGCAACTCGTGTGCATGCGCAGCTTGTGTGCACGCACTGCTCGAAGTCACTGTCAAGCTACCACCACGGGGTACCATCGCTGGGAACGACAATTGGCTGGCCGTTGTCGTTGGAGACGATGGGCAGTCACCACCAATGACTCCCTGATGTCCAAATGGTGCAATATTCGCACTGTTTCACTCAGTTTTCACGTACATTCCATTTTTAAGCTCCTTTCAACAAATTTTTCCATTATCTCACGTTTTTAGACGATTTATATCCCGTTTCTAAAAGTCCCCCTCTTACTGTTTTCTTGATTTTCAGCATCCCTAGCCATCCAATCACTATGAAAATTCATGGGGTCTATTCTTTGTTTCATTGTGCCCAGGATGAATGGTACAATCATCCATCTAAGACTATTTCATCGAGTTATTCTAAGAAAAATTGTAAGTTACATGCAATCACCAAAAAAACGACATACCATGTCATTTTCCAATGTTAAAGACTCAAAAACCTTACACCCATTTTGGAAATGGAGAGTGTGAGAAGGAGGATGAGGCTTACCTCGAATCAGGCTAGGTGGAGGTGTGTTCCTTCAGGCACGCGTAAGGTCGGTGCACTGCATTTGCCGGCGTTGCTGTTGCCAGCGTCAGGCGTCCTCGTCGGTGCACAGGAAACAGAGAGGAGAGTTATGGTTGTGTAGGAGACAAGATAAGCGTTTAAAGCCTTCGTGGATTCTAGCACCTAGTCCGTTGGCCCCACGTGAATTTACAGTTTTAAACCCTTTGAAATTTTAATTAAATATAGAAATTAAAATAATTAGCCATTCTTCCTCCAATCTCTGATTTTAATGTTCTTAGTGGCGTTGGATTCCATTTTTCGAGTACATTCTAATTATTGAGGTTTCAACTCAAAGATTTTATCTCCAAAGTCCAATTTTCTCCATTTCTTAATTTTTTTCAATTTCCCATAATTTTACAAAATTAAATATTTCTTGAATTTAAAGATAGTGGATAGTACAAAGCCAAAAAGAGGTCCATCCCATTCAAGTTTATTGATAATAGTCCTTCTAATGTAATTTTGCTTTATGCTGATAAATCAACTTATGAAATCTCAAAGGACCACAAAATCTACAAGACCTAGATTAGAGTTTAAGCCCCATCAAAATAAAGTTTATAATTCCTTTGGTGGCATGATTCACCCTTATGTCATGGTCATTCTTACCATTTAATGAAGGGCACATGATGAGAAGTAAGGGGAGAATATATCAATATCCTAATTAGGGACCAAAAAATATATTTTACAAGGATCTAGAAAAGCTTGGACCTAATGAACAAATGATCCAAAATTGTTCATTTGCTAGGCTTGTCTATAAGCAATACTCTATCTTTATTGTATGATATATAATAAGAGTTGGTCTTTTACAAGTGGAACTAGTGTACCACAATGGATGCCACATTATGTAGTATGACCTCTCATGCATTTAGCACTTTTGTCTGCATTTGAAAAAATAAAGCTTAGACCAGTATGAGGCTTCCACTAGCAAAGGGTCACTAAAATTGGGGGGAAAAAAACCAAATTTTTTGTTATAGCTTAGTCCTCATCTGTAATCAGGTGCCTCAATCCCATTTTTAAGATTTTGCATTTTGATTTTTCAAAACAACTAGCAACTATGATCAAAATTCACACAAAGAACAAAAGAAATAAAGTACTCAAAATGACACAATGGTTTGAGTGGTTCAACATTATACCTACTCTATAAAATCACCCTTCTTCAATATGAGAAATCATAGAAAATAAAGTACAAACAACTTGTAATAACCCCAATTTTAGTAATTGATTGAGAAAATAAATAAAATTTGAGTTTCAGAAATTTTGGGCTGAAATATTAGGGTTATTTAGAATATACATCTTATAAAAGTATAATGAAGGAATAAGACATGTAGAATTGAAATTAAACTTAGCAAACCGTTCAGAATGACTGTAAGCATGACAAATTCTGAATTCAGATGATAAATCCTTAATTTTCTTCATTTTTGGACAAAAGGGCAAAATAGTAATTTTACCCAAAAATAAAAATATGAGATATCAAAATTTAGAATGTGCTGAGAAATATGAATCCAACGCCACTAAGTATGCTCAATTCTTAGATCATGAGAATAAACCCTAATTTTTATACATAAAGGGCAAAATGGTCTTTTTACACCATGTGGGGCCCACAAGGTACCCAAAAACGAATCCTGTGGCCAGCCTACATGAAATCATGGGTCAAACCATACCAGCTGGTCTTGGAGAATAAATTGGAGAATGGGAGAATCAAATGCTAAATTAATAATAAAAAAATTAACCATCATCATTACACATCATCATGAAAGTAAACCCAAAATGCCTATAAATACAACCCCAAAAATCCTCCAAAAATGTTCATAAAATTTCACAAAATTTTCTTCACTTTCCTTGCAAATTTAGACCTAGATCCATCCCTAAAGACCCAAAACTCTCAAGAAATCTCCCTCTTTCCATTTTCTTTTTCTCTCTCTAGATTGGAACAAGTGACCTAAATTCAATTAGGCACTCTATTCCAGATCCAATATCACAAATCCTACGGTCAAAAACTTCTACCATACCTTAGCTGCAAAATTCCCAAAGAAATTTCGAGATCCAACGGTTCAAACAACGGGAATCGCAAGAAAGGTGAATCTTTAGCTATATTATCATCAAAACGGGTATTCTTTTATATTGGACCATATAACCTACATTTTTCTCCAATCAAGTAGGTGAAACTACTTTTTGGACATTGTTATTATTATTTGATGAAATTTATACTTTACTGTAATTTTAATTGGGTGAAAAAAGGATAAAAATAAAGTAAATAATAGAACCTTCAATTCCGGACGATTGAGGGCTCAGATGGAAAATCTGACCTTACCAATCGATCTAGAAGGGTCCAAAACCCTTAGGGTAAAATTTTCACTAAATTTTATGGAGTTTTGGGACCTCAATTGAGAAGGGATTGATTGGATGGTCCGAACGGACTATCCGATCTCCCAATCAGACCCAGTCCCATGGACGGCGCGCAAGACGCCACACGCGCGTTCGTACAGCGCGTGCAATGTCATCCCGCACGCATCTGTGGAAGACTCGGGTGGGAGTGTCTGTCTCTCGTTCGCTACGGACATGCGCGACGAGCTGCGCGTTCCGCCAGGTTTGTTTTCGCTCGACTAATCTGGGCTATCCATTCCGATGGGCCTAGATCAAATCTAGGCCCTATGAATAGACTGTGAACTTCCAGATCTAATTCTAGAGTCATATGAACTCCAAATTGAGATCGGAAAGAGGCTATGGAAAGCTTACAACCTCTATTTTCTTATGAAATTATAAAATTGAGAAAATATGTAATAAAACTTTTTATATTTTAGGAAACAAGTTTCCAATTGCCAAGATCTTCAAGATCTGAGATGATCAGATCTTGTAAATATGTTTTAATAATGATATAATATTGAAATTAAGTTATCTAAATGGTTTATTTGGACAGAACTAAGAGATATTAAGGGATTTACCCACTATGGTGGAAAAACCCAAAATTTTTTTTAAAGGGATCCACTTGATCAATAAGATCAAGTGTGATCAGATCCTTGGGATGGATGGAATGGATGTTGATATGATGAAATCCAAGGAGATCATGGATGGATTATGACAAAAACAAATCAATATGATCTTTGGACCTTAATAAAGAAAACCCCCTAAATATAGTTAAAACCCTAATAAAAAGGAAAATATCTAAGATCTAAAGGTTGGATCATAAGTAAAAGTTTCTAATAATCTTAATCTAATTAATTTACATGTCTTTTATTTGATAAAAGAATTGTAAATGTGATTTATGTTAGAAATTAGGAAGCATGATAGTGCAATTCTTAAATTTTACATGCTATACTCTAAATGTTATAATAGGCTAGAAATTTAATTATCTTTAAGGCCAAGTTAGGTTGAATTTGATATTCTAGCATGATTCCATTAGATTACTAGTAAAATTTCATATATTTCATAACTTAGGATCATGCTAGTTTAAGTATAGTTTTATTCCATTAGGTTAAGTTACATTCATAGGGTGCATGTTAGTATAAATGTTTGTTAAATTTATATTGGAGTCATGCTTTAAAGTTTATGATTTAATTGTTGTCAAATTTTATTAGTAGATTCAAATGTTAAGTAGTTGTTGAGATATAATGAGCATAAGTCACCAAAATGTAATCTAATTGGAAATTAGAGTTTTATGAACACATAAGAGGAAGGAATGACTTTGACTTAACATTAGTGAGGGCTATAGTTAGTAGGACAATATAAGGATTATCAAATCCTTAGCCCAAACTAGGAGAATAATAAACCCCATGAATGACATTATAAATGTTCATGGGCTTAATTAAAATCTATTAGAAAGAGTACTTAGGGTCAACATGCTCATAGGAACCTTATGCAGGTTTAGCTATGGTCACTCTAGTGAATATTGAACATAGTGGTTAAGGGGGTTATCTAATAAAGCATTGCTCTTCCCCTACCTTCCATTGACATTTGTGAGGTCTAAACGCCTCCTTACATGAGGATTGAAATAACCACTTTGTGCTCACCCATTCGGCTAGTAAGCTTTAGACAATTGGAAATAAGAGGAGCAGTCTAGACTTGGGCTTAAATAAGTTACCTTCAACCAGCAAAACATTAACTGGTTGAATAAAAATAGTAAGAGCATAAAAGGTTAATAAATTACCTAACCCTAATAAAAATTGTAAGTAAGATAAGGATGACCAAACAAGATCCATTAGATCTTGGATGATCAAGAAC
Source organism: Warburgia ugandensis (assembly GCA_035236585.1). Classification (NCBI taxonomy): domain Eukaryota; kingdom Viridiplantae; phylum Streptophyta; class Magnoliopsida; order Canellales; family Canellaceae; genus Warburgia; species Warburgia ugandensis. The sequence continues at coordinate 63,733,108 of CP141130.1, forward strand.
AATAAGAATAAGAATATTGTATTATAACTAGTATACATGTTTATTAGTATGCATGTTATAGATCAAATCTAGTTCATTAGATTAGATAATCCAAACCCTTGATCAAAGATGATTCAAGGAAGAAAACCAAGATCATCCTCCTTAGGGATGATCTAATAACTAAACTTATATCAAAGAAGAACTAGATGATAGAAGATCTAGGACCTTGATCTTTATCAATATGTGTAGCTGGTCAATCAATGGATCTATGAAAGATCAAGATCAAGGAGATGGAGACACAAAAACTTAGAGATAGAAAAATACTCAGATATGAATGATCTAAAGATCATTCTAAACATTAGATCTAGTGATCAATAGGATTGTTCATAATTTTTATATATTGACAATATGTATGGATATACAGATTACATACATCAGTCAGGATCATGGAAGATTTGGGAAAAGGATCACTCCTTGAAGGTAGGAGCATTTGATGAATGCATTTACATGGGATGAACATGATTGAACCCATGACCTTATGTTGACAAGAGTAATTGTTAATACTTGTATTAAATCCCGTGAAAACCTTATGATCCAGCCAAACACATATAAGATTGTTAAGGACTAGACTATAAGTGAATAGGGAACTAGAAAATATTTCAGCCATAAGTAAACAAACAGATGGTCTGATATGTATGAAATATATTTTACATATAATTTTGGAGGTTTGTGAGTTTGTTTTAATAGGCATAAGCCTAGGAGGATGCTATGCTAGAAGAGTTATAAGGGTTTGGCCACCTGCTCCTTGAAATTTGATGATTTGATTATACCTTGCCCTATGAGAGGCTAAAAGTCAGGTGGGGCAATTATGGGAAGGCCACCACTGTGGAAGTCCTGTCCTCCCATATGGGCAGTGACATAATATTTTCCACCGTGGTATTAGTGGTGAACAGAGTAATTATCCGAGTGTGCTAGTACGGATCAGACTGCAGCATGGTAGCCCTTTTGATTATTTTGCACTATGATGCAGATGAGAATTGACATAGTGAAATGCCTTATATTTTAGCATAATGAAATGCTAGGTAATTGTATATTACCAATATTTCCCAAGAAGAAAAATTTCCAGTGTAAGATTAGCTGAAATACTGAGTTCTCATAATGGAGAGAATTGATCAGCTTAGTTGGGAATGATATTTGACTACTTTTATAAATTTAACTGATTTACCCCTGTATAGTATGTATGTATATGGATGTACATAACTTACAAAGTAAAGAGTAGAGACATGAATATGTTTAGGGATAATGGGATTATGAAGTATTAGAATTCCATTGTCAATTATTATGCTTCTTGAATCCCCTACTAAGCATTGCTTGCTGAGATATTGTAAATGTTGCAATATCTCAGATACAGTGAAGGAGAGTTCGGAGCTCAAGACGATTGAAGACTTGAACAGAATAACATTCAAGGTATACACCTTGAAGACATGTATTTTGCCTTGTTGAGAGTTTCATTGTATGGTGAACTTAAGTTTTGGATTATGTAATTTGGACAAGTATTGTAATAGATTTGGCTGTACTGCGAACCACTGGATGGATTCTGGAATTTAATAAAAGTATATTCCTTCAATGGAATTTTATCTTGTACAAAATTCTACTTATGTTACGTATGAAGTGATGACTTGGGTTTTACAAAACAAGTTCTAAAGAAAAGAATTTTCACTGCTTTGTTTTGCAAAAGTTTTTTACCCTATTAAGGGTCCTACCTTTCAAAATACATTACAAAACGTGTTACAAAAACCTGGGTCGTCACACAACTAGTTTGGATCAATTCCTAAATACCCAAGGCCCATCTTGTACCCCCTTCTTGCTGTCTCCCTTTCTCGAAACCCTAAAAGAAAAACCAAATTACATGATAAAACCACTTTTTCTCTTGAGTTTTTCTCTCCTTCCATCACACGTTTCTAAAATCCTAGAAATTGAATTTATAACAGTTGTACAAGAGGTTTTTTTACACATCCCTTATAACCACTAGCTATGGCCCCTAATTCAATTAGGAAGCTTCTCTAAAGAGAGTTGTTTCTATTTGAAAACAAAACAATTGGGTTCCTTCACCATATGGCAATGATGAGACACCTAGAATAATAATCTCCTCCTTGGCTGAATCACAAACACCAAGAAGATGTTTGCCATCTCATCTTCCTACCTTTAACACCAAGAGCTAACCTTACTGCACCTCTAACTTGACGAGCTCCACTTTTCTTTAACAATGAGTGAAACTAAGAAAGTCTAAGAAATGCTTGAACTTCTCTATAGAAACAGACTTTGTAAGTATGTGTGCTACATTTTTCTTGTGTGTATCTTCTTTAGAAGTACGTCTCTTTTAGAAACCCACTCTTTTATCTTGTGATGCCTCACATCTACCTATTTAATCCTTACATTATATTCCTGATTCTTAGCCAACTAAATGTCATTTTACTTACAACAATACAATTGGATACCTTCCTATTTTAACCCACCTAAGTTACCAATCACTTCAACCACAAAGCTTCTTTCTTTATTTTTGTAGCAGACATGTACTCTACTTCTTTTGTGAATAGTACTAATATAGATTGTGACACAAATCTCCTATAAATAGGCCCTCAAGCTAATGTGAAAGCAAACCTTGAAGTCATTCTCTTCTCTCATGCGCATATCTAATTATGGTCTTTGGCACTTGTGGTCTTTATATATAATGCCATAATTGATAGTACCTCTCAAGCAACTCATAATCCATTTTATTGCATTCTAGTGCTCCTTCCCTAGATTAGTCATATACTTGCTAATCACACTAAAGACAAGTGAAATGTTAGTCCTTTTACATGATACAACCCACTAGATTCGTGTATGGTACATAAGACATATACTCAAACCTCATAATCTATATTAGGACCTAACTTAGCAGACAACTTAAAATGAATTACTAGAGTGATTCCTAGTTTAGCAGCATTCATCTTAGCTAGCACCTTTTCAACATCCTACTTCTGAGAAAACCACAACTATCCTGCTATCCTATCCCTATATATCTCCATCCCAAGGATCTTATTTACAACACCTAAATCCTTCATGCCAAACTCCTTTCTTAACAAGGGCTTTAAAAGATCCATTCTAGACTCTTACCTTGAAGAACAATTGGTCATCAACATATAATATAATAAAATATAAGAATTACTTGCAAGAACCTTAAAGCAAACACAATAATCATACTCATCGTCAGTATAGCTAATCTAAACTATATAGGAGCTAAAGAACTTTTACCACTATCCTAGAGATTTCTTTGAGCCATAAGGTGACCTCTTTAATCTGCGCATGTGATTCTCTTTCCTAAGAACTTTGAATCCTTCTAATTGTTAGATGTAAAGTTTTTCCTTCAAGTTCCCATGAAAAAATGTTGCCTTTACATCAGGGTGATCAAGTTCCATATCAAAGTATGCTATCATAGCTAGCACACATTGCTAAAACATGCTTTTCCACCATTGAGAAGACTTCATTGTAATAAACTCTCTCCTTTTGTGAAAATTCTTCACTAATTTTTCCTTGAATTTTTTGCCTTCTTTTTCTATCAATGTTCCCTTTCTTCATAACAACCATTTGCAACCCAATAGCCTTGTTTCACTCAGATAGTTCAATTAACTCCCAAGTTTCATTCTTCATAAGTGACTCAATCTCTTCCCTCATAGCTATTATCTACTTATCTCTATCCTTGCATGGCATAACATCCTAAAAGGAAGTTAGATCTCCACTACTAATTACCAAAGCAAAAAAAAAAAAAAAAGGCATTTCTTCAAAACAATACCTCTCTTGAGTTTTGGCAGTTTGCTTAGGTTTACTTTTGATTATGGTCTTTGCACCTATAGTTGTTGAATGTCCTAGATGGATGAGTTTTTTTTGTTACTTTAACTCATCAAGCTCTAACTCAATTAAAAGTTTCTCACCGTCATCTACTATCTCTAAATTATCTTCACTTGTTGGCTCTCCTTACCCATTTAGGATTCATCAAATCTAACATCCATATGATGACAACATTTTGTGCACTTTGGTCTCATAGCTTGTAGCCTTTCACTACCTTCTCGTAACTAAGAAATAAGCACATTCTTGACTTAATCTCCAGTTTAGTCTGCTGTCTACTTTGCATGTGAACTTGGACAGGACATTCAAAGATCCTCAACATAGGGTCATCAACCTCCCTTTATATCCATACCTCTTCTACCACTTTAGAATCAAGTAGCATAGGTAGTGATACGTTAACAACATAACATGCTATGTTAACTGCTTTAGCCTAGAAAATTTTTGCTAACTGTACATGCACTCTCCAAAAGAGTTTAATTCATTCACTTGACAACTCTATTTTATTGTGAGTCCTTGGACTAGTGAAATGTCTGATGACACCTTTATTCTTGCATAACTCCATGAATTCTTTCTCTTTGTACTCTATCTCATTATCTAACTTGATATACTTGATCCACTTCCTTGTATGCTTTCTACTTCTAACTTCACTGCTTAAACAAGTGAAAGCCTCAGATTTCTCCTTCATAAAGTAGACCTAGACTTTCCTAGAGAAGTCATCAATAAGGCTTATAACATGCCAAGCTCCTCCGCTTGATGGTACCAACATAGGTCCCTAGACATCTAAGAGTACATAACAAAGAATACCACTACTTTTATGGCTTATAGTATTAAACCTGGGCTTGCTTTACTCCCCATAAGCATAGTACTTCTATAAGTCTAGCTTTCTTGATTTTACTTCCTTCAATGACTTTCCTTTACAAAATTCTACAATATCATTGTAATACCACAATTTTTATAAATTGATTGAGAAAATCAATTTAGTCTGAATTTTCAGAAATTCTAGATTGGAATATTAGGTTATTGGAAATTATTTTTTTATAGAGATTAAAAGACAATTTAAAACATAGAAATTATGAATGTGCTCAAAAAACTGATCGAAATGACACTAAGTACGTTCAATTCTGACTTAAAATGAAAAATTCCTAATTTTCTTCATTTTTATGAAAAAGGGTAAAATAATAATTTTACCCATAACAAAGATCTAACAAATCAATATTTAGACTATACTCAGAAATACAATTCCAACGCCACTAATTATGCTCAATTCCGAGTTTCGGAGAATAAAACAAATTCTTCTCCATAAATGGACAAAATGGTCCATTCACACCTCTGTGGGGCCCACAAGTTGCCCACAAATGAATCTATTGGCAAGAAAATATGTAATGAGTAGTCAAACCACTACCAGCTAATAGTGGAGAAGGAGGTGGTAGTGGAGGATCCAATGTTAATTTACTATTCAAAAGAATTGAAACAAAATTATTACAAGTAATAATGAAAAATTCAAAAACATCTATAAATACAACCAAAAAAATCCTCCCAAAATTTTCATTAAAATTCCCATGAAATTATATTGATTTCCTTGAAAAACCAGATCTAGATTCATTGCCATATTTGCAAAACTCCCAAAAATGTCTCTTCTTTCACTTTCTCTCTCCTCTCTCTATATTGGAACAAGAGATCTAAATTCGATTAGGCACTCTGTCCCAAATCAAATCTCATAAATTTCACCATTCATATTGTCCTAGACTACCTTATCTACAAAACCCCAAAATAAATTTCAAGATCCAATGGTGCAATCAACGAGAAATCACAAAACAAGCGGTTATCAGGTGATCTTATCATCAAAGGGATATTTCTTTAAAATTGGGCTACAAAACCTATGGTTTTCTCTAATTAGGTAGGTGGAAACTCTTCCCATACTTATTTCATGTTATTTTATATAATTTTTATTTTCTTGAAATTAAGTTTAGGTTACAAAATCATAAAGATCAAGTAAGGATAAAAACTCTTCATTTTTGTATGATGGAGGGCACAGATGGAAAATCTGAGCCATCTAATCAATCTAGAAGGGTCCAAAATCCCTAGGGTAGAATTTTAAAGATATTTCATTAAGTTTGGGGCCCTTAATTGAAGAGGAATTGATTGGACGATCCATAACAGATTGTCCAATCTTCTTTATAAGATTCAGCTCTCAGGACGCCGCATGGAAAGGTGCCTTGCGAGAGCGTCTCCATGTGTGACAACGTCCCAACGAAACATCCACACGACAGTGCAGGTCCTGGGAAGCACATTACCGTGTGCATCCTAGTGATGAGAGCGTGACAACCACTCAGCTCGACTAGACTCGCTCCACTCGGACGATCAGGACCATCCATTCTCCTGGGCCTAGATCAAATCTGGACCCTCAAAACAACTGCAAGCTTCATTCCTCAATTGTGGAGTCATCTGAACTCCAAATTAAGATTGGAAAGAAGCTATAGAAAGCTTATAATGTCTATTTTGTTCTAAAATCATAAAATTGGCAAAAATCTTCAAGAAACTTTCTACTTTTAGGAAATAAGCTTTCAATTTTCATGATCTTCAAGATTTCAAACTATCAGATCTTGGAGATCTAATTTAATGATGAAATAATGTTGAAATAAAGCAATATATGATTTATTTTGACAGATCTAAGATAAATTGAGAGATCTATCCTCTATGGTAGAAAAACCTTAAAAATACAAAGGGACCCACTTGATCAATGAGATCAAGCATGATCAAACCCTTTGGATAGGCTGTATGAATAAGATTATGATAAAATTTAGCTAGATTGTGGATTAAATGTGACAAAAACAAGTGGATATTATATTTGGATCTTAATGGACTTAAAACCCTAAATGTAATTAAAACAATTGATCTAAAGGAAAAGATCTAAGATCTAATGGTTGGATCATAAGTAAAAGTTTCTAATAATATTAATGTAATTAGCTTAATTGTCTTTTATTTAACAATAGAATTGTAAATGTGATTTATGTTATCAATTAGGACGCATGATAGTGTAATTCTTAAATTTTAGCATGCTATGTCTAAATGTTATTAGTTTGTTATTGGGATGGTAGATTTAATTATCTTAGGGCCATGTTAGTTTAAATTTGAGATTTTAGCATGATTCTATTAGATTAGTAGTAAAATTTCAAGTATTTCATAACTTAGGATCATGCTAGTTTAAGTATAGTTTTATTCCATTAGGTTAAGTTACATTCATAGGAAGCATGTTAGTGTAAATGGTTGTTAAACTTATATTGGATATATGCTTTAATGTTTATGATTTAATTGTTGTCAAATTTTATTAGTAGATTCAATTGTTAAGTAGTTGTTAAGATATAATGAGATAAATTACCAAAAATGTAAACTAATGGAATATAGAGATTCACGGACAATTAAAATGAGTGAATGACTTTGATTTAATATTAGTAAGGGCAATAGTTAGTAGGACAATATAAGGATTATCAAATCCTTGGCGCAAACTAGGAGAATAATAAATCCCATAAATGATAGTTTAAATGTTCATAGATTTAATTAAAATCAATTAGAAAGAGTACTTACGGTTAAAATGCTCATAGGAGCCTTATGAAAGGTTGAGCTAAAGTCACTTTAGTAAATGCTGAACATGGTGGTTCAGGGGGTTTTCTAATAGATCCTCATTCTTCTCGTAACTTCCATTGACGTTTGTGAGGTCTAAACACCTCCTCACATGAGGATTGGAGTAACCACTTTATGTCCAACCATTCAGCTAGTAAGTCTTAATCAATTGGAAATAAGAGGAGCTGTCTAGACTTATGATGGAATAAGCTATCTTCAACCAGTAAAACAATAACTGGTTGAGTAATAATAATAAGAGCATAAAAGGTTAGTAAATTATCTAATCCTAATAAAATTCAAAGTAAGATAAAGATGATCAAACAAGATCCATAGGATCTTGAATGATCAAGAACAATAAGAATCTTGATGTTGTATTTTATTATGTATCCATGTATGTATATTGTAGTCAAATCTAGATAGAGAATCCAAACCCTTGATCAAATATGATTCAAGGAAGAGAACCAAGATCATCCCCCTTAGCGATGATCAAACAACTAAACTTAGATAAAAGAAGAACTAGATGATAGAATATCTAAACTCTTAATCCTTATCAATAAGTATAAATTATTGACCAAAGGATTTATGAAAGATCAAGATCAAAGAAAGGAATACACAAAGACTTATAATAAAAAATACTTAGATATGAAAGATTAGAAGATCATTCTAACCGTTAGATCTATTGATCAATAGGATAAACACTATCTAAGGAAGATAGATCATGGTAGGACACAAGATCTAATCCTTTATATCAAAGGACAGGATTAGACAAAGAATATAGATAGGATAAAAAATATAGGATTATTCAAATTGTATAAATATTGACAGTATGTATGGATTTACAAATTACATATGTTAGGATCATGGAAGATCTAAAGAGATGGATCACTAGTTGAAGGTAGGAGGATTTTATTAATGCATCTACATGAGAAAAACATGTTGAATACATGATCTTATGTCAAGAAATGTTGACAAGTATAATGTAAATACTTTTATTAAATCCATTGAAAACCCTTATGATCCAATCAAAACACATATGAAATGGTTAAGTTAGAATTGAGGAAGACCCTTAGTGAATAGAGAACTAGAAGGTATTCCAACCCTAGATAAATAGACAAATTGTCTGATATATATAAAAATCAATTCATGGGAATCATTCATATAGAATGGTGATCCCTAAACTTAGATGAACAAGGATATCATTCATTGTAAATGATGATCCCTAAGTTTGAAGTGAAATCCTATCCTAGGTATAAGAATACCAAAATACAAGGATGATGATATAAATAGACAAGACGTCTGATAAGTAAAAGAATACTTTATATACAAGCAAGGAGGCTTCTGGCTTTTGTTTTAAATAAGAGTATGCCTAAGGATGCTATGCTAGGAGGGTTACAAGGGTTAGACCACCCACTCTCTGAAATGTGATATATATGATGATACCATGCCTAAAGAGAGGCAAAATGTTGGGTGGGGCAGTTATGGGAAGGCCGCCACTGTGATGATCTATCTCCTCATATAGACATGACATAGATGATTTTCCACATTTTGATATCTGTGGAGTATGAAAGAAGTTATCCGAGCACATTGGTATGGATCATATTGCAGCTAGTAGTCCTTTGAGTATTTTGCATTATGATGCATGGCATAATGAGATGCCGATACTGCCCAAATAAGAGAGTATTTTTCCAACAGAGTCTGGATGTTTTATCAACTCAGTACGGCTAAGTGTGATGATACTACCCAATTGAGGGAGTATTTTCTAGCAAAGTCTAGATGATTGATCAACTCAGTGTGTCTGAGTGTGACTATTGATGTTTGAGATATTAACTATTTTTCACAGTTTTGACCATACATATATATATATATACGACATATACAGTATGTATGTGTAAGGATGTACATATATGACAAAGTAAAGAGATTGATCCATGAGTATGAATAATGGGATTATGAAGTATTAGGATTATACTATCAAATTATTAAGAAGACTTGGAAGAATAATCAATCAGGGTATATCCCTTGAAGACATGTATTTTTATTTGAGAGCATTGAATTGCATTGAGAGTTTTTATTATATGGTGAGCTTTGAAATATTATACTAATGCCCGGGTTGTACTGTGAACCACTGGATAGATTCTAGAATTTAATAAAAGTATATTCCTTCAATGGAATTTTATCTTGTAGCAAATTCTACTTATGATATGTATGAAGTGATGACTTGGGTTTTACAAAACAAGTGCTAAAGAAGAGAATATCTACTGCTTTGTTTTGCAAAAAAAATTTACTATTAAGGACGCCCTGCCTTTGAAAAATGTATGGCAAAATGTGTTACGAAAACCTGGGTCGTCATAGTTGGTATTAGAGCCATTCATCTAATCACAATACAGTACCCTTATGTCCAATATGAAGATGATAATCCAATTAGAGGATGAGAAATAGTAAGTGAATAAGAAATTAGTTAGTATTTGATGAGAATGAGTAGAAATGAGTTATGTGATTAACTCATTATTTGAGAATGAGTATAGGAATAGTTATGTGAGTAACTCATTAGGTGAGGAGTTAATGTAATTAACTCATGAACTACTAGTGGAGTATAAGTAGATATTACCTAGTAAAATAACTAGGAGTACTACTTAGTAAGTTAATGATATCAATATAAGGAATAGTAAGTTATAGAAACAAGAAAGGAAAACATTACAATCGAGGAAGATGTAATGTATGATATTGTAACGCCCAAGCAATTTACGCTATTTTGGACATTCTATAAGAAATAAACTATGTTGAATGTTTTACCTTATTTAAAATATTAAATGAAGGAATTTGTGAGGAAACTTGGTACCATTAGATTCTACTCGAAAAATGGAATCCAACACCTCAAAGAACGCTGAAAACGGAGTTCATATGAAGAAGTTACGGCCGTTTAAAGATTAGGGGTATTTTTGTAAATTAAACAAAAAACGAAAAAGAAAGAAAAACGCAGGGGGCCGTTCTGATAACGGCACCCCCTGTCATCTTCCTCCTCTAGACTTCTCCAGAAACCCCGTTTCCAGAGGTTTTTGCCACCACCAATGGCAGCATTGCCATTGGCAGCACCGCCATAGCAAGGCTATAAAAAGCCCCTAATCCCCTCTCTTCAAAACACAAAGTTTCCGACTATTTTGGGACTGGGGTTTTCGACAAAAACCAGAAACCCATCTCAAACCTAGTTACCTGAGTTTTCTGGCAATTGCCAGGCCCGAGTCAGGCCGGCCATTGCTAGTTACCCATTCCCCTCTCTTCTTTCCCCCTTTCTTCCTCTGGTCACACCAAAACGATGGGCCTTGTCCCTTCTTCAAGTTTTCCGATGAGCAGGCACACCCATCAGGAAAAAGGCGTCCCTAGGCTACCTAGGTAAGCCCTCCTTCCCTGTCTCTCCATTTTGCTTCCCCTATGCCAGATCCATGTCGGATCTAGTCCTTTCCCAGCCGTTTTCCAGCTGGGTTTCTTGGCTGAAAAACGGTCCAAGCCGGTTCCAGCTGGCCCTGCACGAACAAGGTGTCCCCGGGATGCCATGCTCCACGTACACCTAGGATAAGGTCCCTAGGATGGGTTCTGGGCTTACGACAGTGTGTACACTGTCCCAGGTGCGGCCTTCTGGTGTGCGCACGACATGGGGCACGGGTCTTGGCTCGACCAGGATGCACAGGGTGCCCTGTGAGCTGAGACACGCCATGCTACACCAAAGGTGCATCCGTGCAATGCCATCTAGGATGCGCGTCATAGCACGTCGCTTGGGCCTGCATGTGCATGTGCAAAACACGGTCCCTGGCACGGCCTTTGAGCGCGCACGCATGTGTAGCGGTCACGGTTCAACCAGGATGAACAGGTGTCCTGGGAACTGGGACACGTAGACCTAACGAGACTATAAGGATAGGATTAGAGGACAATTTACAGAGTTAACCATAGAATAGTAGATCCACATCATAGGAACTAGCCTGACAATGATTTAGGCAAGGACCATGGACCCTAAAAGGCAGATCTAGCGATCTAATGTCTAAATAGAATGAAATTGATAAGGACTCCTTGTATCCATTTATACCCAGGAGTTTATAAATGAGACCCAGGGACAGGTTGAGTGATAAAGGACGCGACTCCAAGAGACTTTGAGGTAGGTGCTCTATCGCTACTAGACTTTTTAAAAGAGCCATGATCGTTTTGAGAATGCATGTTTTAAGTATAAGTATGTGACTTATTTAGCATGACTTATTTAATGACTTGTTTAGCATATAAATGAATTCAGCATGCATATGATAAATACATTATGCATAGACATGTTTTGCAAACAAATGCATATATTGCATGATTTGTGAGCATTGAGTTCTTGAAAAATTGCATGTCCTTGAGGGTTACCAAAAGACACTGGAGTGCCCAAAAGACGCTGGGTAGGCAGTTGTGAGGGCCAAGCAGTTGTGAGGGACCCAAAGAGGACAGGTTTTGAAAAAGAGGTTTTTGCTTGTTTGATCGTATATGATTTGGGCTGGTAAGCTTGTGGGAGCTATGCGGAGAGGTCTGGGTTGGCCTCCAGCCTCTACCACTATTAGGTGGATGGGTACCACACCTAAAAAGGGCATGTCCCTACTTCGACTGCATGTGGTACAGGGGGCTACCACTGGTGTCACGGCACTGGGTCGTAGTGTCATATGTCCCGTGGAGGCATATGACCCTGTGTCCCTAGGTACCTGGGGACCACATGGCAGCGAGGTCGTGGGCATAGTTGGGCCCTATGGTTTGAGGATTTACTTGCATTGCATATGGCATGACATAAGGTTGGTCGACCATGCTAGATATCCATGAGTTGGATTCAGTTGAGCATCTTATGCATATCATTATGTTTATGATATATATATATATATATGATACTTTCGACTTGGATTATGCGATTCTTTAGTCGTCAGTATTTTGATTCGACAATGGTTTTTAATATCGATATTGAACACGGTTGTTCGAACATGCACATGTTTTAAAGAGCATATGATTTTAAACATAGCATGTATTACAAAACTAGTAGTGATAGACTCCTACTGAGTATAGTATATACTCACCCTATCCTTAACATTTGTCAGGATAGTTCCATCCACGAGTAGAGGACGCCTATGTTAGTGCTACGAACAAGTTGATCAAAAGGAGACAATCATACATGTAAGTAAACACTCTACCCTTTGGACATGTATTTGTATTTATTTGTAGTTGGGCTGTGAGCTGTGACTGGATAGACCTGGGAAAATATTTATGATTTTGAAGTTTTTCAAAAACTAATTTGGTGGTTGTGAAAGCAAATGACACTCGGGGTTTTCAAAATGAGTTTAAAACTAAAGATTTTTTGCTGCATTGCATGGTTTTTATAAAATGGTTTTCAAATAGGGATGTATCCCGCCTTAGGAATTAGATCTTGCATTTAAAAATGCATGGGAAAACCCGGGTCGTCACAGATATTCAGGTATAACCTAAAATCTTAAGTAAAGATACTTGCAGAAATAAAATACATTGATATAACTATTATTAGGAGAAATAATGGAGATTAAGAGAAAGAGATGATAAATTGGAAAAATATGATGGAAGGGATGAAGAAGGATAAAATAGAACCTTTATAGGAAAGGTGAAATAGATACTAAAGATAAAACCTTAGAATTATTACCAAATTAAAAATTAATAATAATAAATATAAATGTAAGAGTTACAATTGCTACATAGATATAATATTATGACTTAATCATCAAAATAGAGATGATCTTACTTGAGAAGAATTTAAGGAGATAGGTACATATTTTCAAAATTGGTGAATGAAAAGAGTTTTAATAAGGATAAATAAGGAGATAAAATTTAGAGGAATATTGATTCAACTATATGATAGAATTGAAATATGGAAGTAATTATGGCCTATAATTTGCATTGATGATAGAATGGAAAGTGAAGACCTATAAATGAATAGGGATATTAATATGATGAATTTAGGAATATTGATTCTATTTATTTGATAGATTTAGTGATATTGAAAGAATTATGGAATATAATGAGGAAAAATACACTTTAAAGGAATGGTGAAATGAACATGAGAAATGAAGACCTATAAACAAATATAGGCAACTAAACTTAAGTGTAAATTTTGGACAAATGAGAGATTATGAATGAGGTATGAATCCAGATTTTGGAGATATATGTGGTTAGAAATTTCAAGATATTTTGGAGATTTTCAATTTAACATAATATTGAATGAGGAAATATCTATAGTAGTTGAGGAAAATGACATCAATTGATTTGAATAAGTGGAAAGAACAAATTTTAAGGATTAGTAGACAAAGAAGTGATTATATAAGTTTATATTACAAAGCAACAAGTTTCCTTAGAAAAAGAAGAATAAAGGATCAATGAGATTATGCATAAATGATATTAACTACCCTTTACTCCACATGGATGAGTTATTCCCAGCCTATTATCATCAATGGGGAGCTAGAAATGAAAAATTATAGTGAGATATCAAAACAAATTTTGAGTTATAAGTTTGATGAGAATGAGAGTTATTGGATAAGTAGTGACCACATATGAAATTATTATGAGAAATCATGACCATTTGGAGAATATGTTAAGACACATACAAAACTTGTCAACTATCTGGTAAGTGTACATGTTAACTTAAGAAAGAAATGTTAAGGTCATATAAATTCTAAGAATGATATGGAAGTTGACCTAGCAAAGATTGAAGATGATACTGAAATACAAAATGACTATGATAGTTAGAAAAATTTATCTCTTATTGATTGTGTAGCATACTATAAGTTCATTCTTTTAGTATAATCTAATCATTGAGTACATGACCCAAGAAGAGACAAATTACTTTCAAATATTGGAATATTGTTATAAAGAATAATAGTTGAAATTATAGAATCCAATCAATATGTCATTTTGGTAGGTAGTCTAAGGACTATACATATTAGAAAAGATATGTCAAAACTTGTATAAGTTGAAGAGGAATGAGGATGAGCAATAGAAGTTAGCATGGAAACATATGAAGTATTGAAAGAGAAAGTCTAGCAAGAATAAGCTGTAGTGATTAATGCATTAGCATTATTAGTGAGATGTGTGTTTATAACCCAAAAATGTGATTTTACCTTTGAAAGAGAAGGTGATATGAACTTTGAATGAAAGGAAATACAGGTTTCCTACAGTGGGAAGGCCACATGAGCAAACTTATGAATGATTTAATGAAAACTCATAAGTTGAAATGAGAATTTCGAGGATGAAATTATTATAAGGGGGGAAAATTGTAATAACCCTAGTTTTTGTAAATTGATTAAGAAAATCAATTTAGTCTAAATTTTCAAAAATTTGTGTTAGAATATTAGGTTATTAGAAATTATCTTTTTATATAAATTAAAACATGATTTAAACTTAGAAATTATGAATGTACACGAAAAACTGATCAAAATAACACTAAGTACATTCAATTCCGAGTTAAAATGAAAAATCCATAATTTTCTTCATTTTTATGAAAAAGGGTAAAATGGTAATTTACCCATAACTAAGATCTATGACGTCAATATTTAGAATGTACTCAAAAATGCAATTCAACGCCATAAGTACTCTCAATTCCGAGTTCGAGAGAATAAAATGAATTTTTCTCCATAAAAGGACAAAATGGTCCTTTTACAACTTCGAGGGGCCCACAAATGAATCCAATGGCTAGAAAACATGTAATGAGTGGTCAAACTACTACCAACTGATAGTAGAGAAGGAGGTGGTAGTGGACGATCCAATGTTAATTTAATATTCAAAAGAATTGAAACATAATTATTACAAGTAATTGTGAAAAATTCAAAAACATCTATCCATACACCCACAAAAATCCTCCACAAATGTTCATGAAAATTCCCATTAAATTATCCTGATTTCCTTGAAAAACTAGATCTAGATTCATTCCCAAATTTTCAAAACTCCCAAAAATCTCTCTTCTTTCACTTTCTCTCTCCTCTCTCCAGATTGGAACAAGAAACCTAAATTCAATTAGATACTCTGTTCCAAATCAAATCTCACAAATTCCACCATTCATATTTTCCTAGACTACCTTATCTACAAAACCCCAAAACAAATTTCAAGATCCAACGGTGCAATCAAAGGAAATCACAAAACAAGCGGTTATCGGGTGATCTTATCATCAACGGGATATTTCTTTAAAATTGGGCTATAAAACCTATATTTTTGTCCAATCAGGTAGGTGAAAACTCTTCCCATACTTATTTCATGTTAGGTTATATAATTTTTATTTTTCTAAAATTAAGTTGAGGTAAAAAATTGTAAAAATCAAGTAAGGATAAGAACCCTTTATTTCTATATGATGGAGGGCTCAGATGAAAAATATAAGCTATCCAATCGATGCAAAAGGGTCAGAAACCCTTAGGGTAGAATTTTCAAGAAATTTCATCAAGTTTTGATCCCTTGATTGAGAAGAATTGGTTGGACAGTCCAAAATGGTTTGTCTAATCTTCTTTATAATATTTGGCTCCCGGAATGCCATAGCGAGACGTCGCATGGAAACGTGCCCTACGAGAGCGTCTTCGTGCAACAGCTTTGCATACGATGACTTCCCAACTGACTGTCTACACAACAGCACAAGTCCTGGGAAGTGCGTTAACGTGTGCATCCCAGTGATGGGAGCGCCGTGACTGCTCCACCCGACCATACCCACTCCGCTTGAACGATCAAGACCATCCTTTCCGCTAGGCCCAGATCAAATCTGGACCCTCAGAACGAGTATGAACTTCATTCGTCAATTCTGGAGTCATTTGAACTCCAAATTAAGATTGGAAAGAAGTTATGGAAAGCTTGTAATGTCTATTTTCTTCTGAAAGCATAAAATTGATAAAAATCTTCAAGAAACTTTCAATTTTTAGGAAATAAACTTTCAATTTTCATGATCTTCTAGATCTGAGATGATAACATCTTGGGGATCTAATGTAATGATGAAATAGTGTTGAAATAAAGTAATATGTATGATTTATTTTGTCAAATCTCAAATAAATTGAGAGATCCACCCTATATGGTTGAAAACCCCTAAAAATACAAAGGGACCCACGTGATCAATGAGATTAAGCATGATCAGACCTTTTGGATGGGTTGTATGAATGGGATTATCATGAAATCCAGTTAGATCATGGATTAAATGTCATAGAAACAAGTGGATATTATCTTTGGATCTTAATAGAGTAAAAGTCCTAAATGTAATTAAAACCCTTGATCTAAAGGAAAAAATCTAAGATTTAATGGTTGGATCACACGTAAAAGTTTCTAATAATATTAATATAATTAGTTTAATTTTCTTTTATTTGATAATAGAATTGTAAATATGATTTATGTTATAAATTAGGAAGCATGATAGTGTAATTCTTAAATTTTAGCATGCTATGCTTTAAATTTTATTAGTATATTATTAGGTTGGTAAATTTAATTATCTTAAGGCCATGTTAGTTTAAATTTGAGATTTAGCATGATTACATTAGATTAGTAGTAAAATTTCATGTATTTCATAACTTAGGATCATGCTAGTTTAAGTATAGTTTTATTCCATTAGGTTAAGTTACATTCATAGGAAGCATGTTAGTGTAAATGGTTGTTAAACTTATATTGGATTTATGCTTTAATGTTTATGATTTAATTGTTGTCAAATTTTATTAGTAGATTCAATTGTTAAGTAGTTGTTAATATATAATGAGATAAATCACCAAAAATGTAAACTAATGGAATATAGAGATTGATGGACATTTAAGATGAGTGAATGACTTTGACTTAATATTAGTAAGGGCTATAGTTAGTAGGACAATATAAGGATTATCAAATCCTTGGCCCAAACTAGGAGAATAATAAACCCCATGAATGACATTTTAAATGTTCATGGATTTAATTAAAATCAATTAGAAAGAGTAATTAGGGTTAAAATGCTCATCGAAACCTTATGAAAGGTTAAGCTAAGGTCATTCTAGTGAATGCTGAACATGGTGGTTAAGGGAATTTTCTAATAGAGCCTCGCTCTTCCCCTACCTTCTGTTGACATTTGTGAGGTCTAAATGCCTTCTTACACGAGGATTGAAAGTATCCACTTTGTGTTCCGACATTCAGCTAGTAAGCCTTAATCAATTAGAAATAAGAGGAGCTATTTAGACTTAGGATGGAATAAGCTATCTTCAATTAGTAAAACATTAATTGATTGAATAATAATAATTAGAGCATAAAAGGTTAGTAAATTATGTAAACCTAATAAAAATTGTAAGTAAGATAAGAATGATCAAACAAGATCCATAGGATCTTGAATGATCAAGAACAATAAGAATCCTAATGTTGTATTTTATTATGTATCCATGTATGTATGTTGTAGACAAATCTAGATAGAGAATCCAAAACCTTGATCAAATATGATTTCAGGAAGAGAACCAAGATCATCCTCCTTAGGGATGATCAAACAACTAAACTTAGATCAAAGAAGAACTAGATGATAGAAGATCTAAGCTCTTAATCTTTATCAACAAGTAGAAATTGTTGATCAAAAGATCTATGAAAGATCAAGATCAAAGAAAGGAATACACAAAGACTTAGAATAGAAATACGTAGATATGAAAGATTAGAAAATCATTCTAACCATGAGGTCTATTGATCAATAGGATATCTGAGGAAGATAGATTATGAAAGGACACAAGATCTAATCCTTTATATCAAAGGACAAGATTAGACAAAGAATATAGATAGGATACAAAATATAGGATTATTCAGATTATATAAATATTGATAATATGTATCGATTTACATATTACATATGTCAAGATCAAGATAGATCTGAAGGCATGGATCACTACTTGAATGTAGGAGGATTTTATGAATGCATCAACATGAGAAATACATGTTGAATACATGATCTTATATCTGGAAATGTTGATAAGTATAATGTAAATACTTGTATTAAATCCATTGAAAACCCTTATGATCCAACCAAAACACATATGAAATGGTTAAGTTAGAATATAGGAAAACCCTAAGAGAATAAGGAACTAGAAGGTATTCCAACCCTAGATAGATAGACAAATTGTCTGATAAGTATGTATCTTCATAGAGTCATAATCTTCTTCTTTTGATTATTCAATATTCATCGAATACTTATGGTTACATCTCTATCTTTTTCTCTTTTTTCTTCAGTGCTGTGTAAGCTCCATCTTTTCAAACAACAGTGGGAGTTCTATCTTTCTCTTTCTCTCTTTTCTTCAAAATCCTTACTTTTGTCTTCCTAGATCAACGTCTCTTTATGCTTTGTTGCATATAATTGATACTTTATCTATTCCTTTACTTAACAGATATGATAAACTGAATGCTTGTCTTAAGATCATTGAAATCCTCAGTCGCCTATAGCCTCAATAAAATTTATACAATGTCTTAATAATTGCATTGATGTTTTGATCGTGTTATACTTCTTTACAAGTTCATGTTAGGATCAATCTATTATCATCCTTAGTATTATCATCAAAATCTTTTGATCACTCGGTTGAATTCATTTCCCTATCACATAATATGTCACTTGTATGCATCTCTGGATTTGTTCCATAATACTCAAGTAGTTATTATTCGATAGTACTTCACTCTTTATAAGACTTCAATTAAGGTATCCAAAATTGAGCTAAGTCTTTCAAGATTCATACCTTTGTGATCTAGTACAAGTCACAGTTATCCCTTAGTATCATCTTGTATGCTTATCCCTATTATCATCAAAATTTTCTCAAAGTCTGTCTTTTACATCTCATATATCACATCCTTGTGATAGTGTACTCATATTCTAATATTCTTTATGATGGTAAGATAGCCATCTAGGTCTTTTGATTTTTCTCACCTTTGATAAGATTACTTTATTGCAGGCCAACACTATCTATTAACAAGTCCATTAATCATCTTCATTCATTCATTCTCATCACAATATGATCCTTATAAATTCCTTTGTTTACTATTTTAAATAAAATCAAACATTCAACATAGTTTATTTCCTATAGAACGTGCAATTTTCGTTAAAAATAGTGTAAATTGCTCGGGCATTACAGCTGGTATGAATCAAACTGCATCCTAGTAGTACTTTGAGTATTTTGCATTATGATACATGGCATAATGAGATGCCGATACTGCCCAAATGAGGGAGTATTTTCCAGCAAAGTCTGGATGCTTTATCAACTCAGTATGGTTGAGTGTGATGATACTGCCCAAATGAGGGAGTATTTTCCAGTAGAGTCTGGATGATTGATCAACTCAGTGTGTTTAAGTATGATTATTGATGTTTGAGATATTAACTATTTTTCACAATTTTGACCGTATATATATATATATATCTATACGACATATACAATATGTATGTGTAAGGATGTACATATATGACAAAGTTAAGAGATTGATCCATGAGTATGAATAATGGGATTATGAAGTATTAGGATTATACTATCAAATTATTTTGCTTCTTGAATCCTCTACCAAGCATAGCTTGCTAAGATGTTATAAATGTTTGAATGTTTACAATATCTTAGATATAGAGAAGGAGAATTAGGAGATCAAGACTTAAGAAGACTTGGACGAATAATCAATCAGGGTATATCCCTTGAAAACATGTATTCTTATTTGAGAGCATTGTATTGTATTGAGAGTTTTTATTGCATGGTGAGCTTTGAAATTTGGATTATGTAATTTGGACAAGTATTGTACTGATGCTCGAGTTGTACTGTGAACCACTGGATGGATTCAAGAATTTAATAAAAGTATATTCCTTTAGTGAAATTTTATCTTGTACAAAATTCTACTTATGATATGTATAAAGTGATAACTTGGGTTTTACAAAACAAGTTCTGAAGAAAAGAATTTTCGTTGCTTTGTTTTGTGAAATATTTTTACTACTAAGGGTGCCCTGCCTTTGAAAAATGTATTAAAATGTGTTAGAAAAACTCGGGTCATCACAATCATGCTCACTCATATGTACCAAATGTATATGCAATAGATTTGTGTCATCTATGTAGGAATACTTGTGTGAAGAGATAGTGACTCCAGTTACAAAAGTACTCTCTATCATCTTCTACAAATTCCTAACTTCTTAGCCCTTCATGGAAAACATAGCCCCTTTGATCACTTTTAAGACTTGACCTAAAAAGACTAAGAGCAAGTCTCCGTCATCTAATGCTTCTACTAGAGTTGCTGAAGTAGAAGAATTGTTTCTGTCATCTAGGGTAGTCCGTATTAAAATGTCCCTTATAATGGCAATAATAGCATTCAATGTCCCTCAACCTCATTTTTTATCTCAATCTATTCCTATTTGATTGAGATTTTTCCTTAGTCTTCCTCATCTATGACTTGACTTTATCACAAGGGACTACTTAAGAATTATGTCCTCCCTATGCTTCTTCCTAATCTCATGAGATAAAAGGTAGTAAATAGATGATCATAGGTAGGGATAAGCAAAGCTAACAACATCAACACCTTGTTTACTTCATTAATCATTATGTCTATTCTCAATAAATCGCTAATCAATTTATTGTACATGTTAAGATGCTCCATCAAATTTAGACCCTCTACCATCTTTAGGGCATGTAACTTCTTCAAATACAATTTACCTGTCAAAGATTTTTCTATGTACAAATTCTATGAGCATAATTGCAAAGCCCTCATACTTAGTAAGAAAACTAAACTACTTACTAATTGAGAAGAATGGAAGGGGAGGTTTTTTTCCTACAATAACACTAGGGTCCTAATAGGGTAATTGAAAGGGACAAATATAAATAATGGTTACTTATTAAGTAAGATATTTATTAAGATAATGGATATGAGATTTTCAATCAATAGGCAGATGCTAAAAAAGAAGATCGTTAGTAAGGTTGACTATTAGAGAATCCTCATTGTACAACCTCATATGAGAGACATAACAAATACTCTCTACTTTTGCTTTAAGATTCTTCCATTCATAACCTTCCATCTATGCAGGTCTTTCCCCATCATTGCATCAATTCAATCTTGTTGAGTCAAGGAGCTTTCACCTTCCATTACAAGATGCCATTCTGCCCTTCAAATTTCTCAATCTCAAACTTTGACCCTTTTGTCTTTATGGCTACAATCATAGATTGTCAACCCTAACCCAAGGTTCTAATACTAATTTTTTTTAAAACAAGTAACTATGATCAAGATGCACAGAAGGAACAAAAGAAATAAAGCACTCATAGAGACATAATAATTTAAATGGCTTAGCAATGTGCCTACACTATGAAATTCACCCTTCATCACAATAAGAAATGAAAGAAAATAAAGTAGAAAACTATCATTTTAAGTTAAGCCCTAGATACCCAAAACTCACCTTGTATGCTCTTCTCTCTATTTGTCTCTCACTCCCTTTCTCAAAGTCCTTGAAGAAAACTCCTAACAGAAATAACTAAAGTACAAGAGAAAAGCCATGTTTTCTCTTGAGTTTCTCTCTCCCTATACCGCACTTTCTAAAATCTTAGAAAGTGAAATAATAAGAGTTGTATGAGGGTTTCTCATATAACCTATATAGCCCCTATGACCCACTTCCTAAGGCTCCAAATTTAATAAGGAAGCTTCTCCAAAGAAAAGATTTATGCAATTTTTTATTATTGATTTACAGTTTGAGATTGTATTGTTACTTGCATTTAATGAGAAAGTAAACTTTGATTTTAAATCCATGTATGTTTTATTGATGAGAGCAACCATTGAGGGCCAATGTGGTGTGCACTAGTAGGCTTCTAAGTACACGTGATTTTTTGATGAATTTTGAGGGTTTTCTTTTGGGCACGTTTGTCACACTTGTGTCCTAAGATTAGGCTAAATATGTAATTATCTTGTTAATCTTCTCAAATTCTATGAAATAGGATAACCATAATTGGATCAAGCAGGCGGGCATAGCATTTCTTTGGGCCTCCATCAAACTCACATTTGGATAATTATGAATCCTAAAAGCTTGTTGGATTAAATTTTTTGTTGTAGGTGAAATGATTGAATTTCATATCCAGTTTCACGTAAAAAATTATAGCAAATTTTCTTTATTTTGGAAATTCTATCAAAATTCAAGTAATTACAAAAGAAATTCAAAATTAATAAAAATATTAAAATTTGATGGTGAAATTTCAATCGTTGGATTGTACTTGATGAGAGCTTTCCAACAACACTATGAATGCATAAAACAGAGTGTAGAAGCTTAAAAACCAAAAAATTTGACTAATTTGTTGAAGGGAGCAAAATTGATAAAGGCACCCCTTCAATTACTTTTATGACATGCTAGCGTTGTAAGAGAGTTGATAGATGGGAGTCAAACTTACCACGTGGACTCAACTCCTTCCATGAGCTTGAGATAGGGATAAGGGGAAAACCCTTATTTTCCCCTGATCATTTCTCTACAAGCTTTCCTTTCCTATCTGGCCATCTTCCCCTCTATTGATTGATCTTTGCCCACCAATCATCCCCCACCCATTCTATCGTCATATCTTATTCTCTCCCTCCATTCTTCTCCCATGACCCAGAGACCACAAGATAGATTCCAACGACAATATCTCTCTCTCACACACACAATCGATTAGACAAGGTGTAAGTTTTTCCCTCTTCAATTTTCCCTATATCTTCCCTCACTAGTGACTAATTCTTGTCATCAGTGACTAAGTAAAGCACCTAATAGGAAACTAACTAAAAAAATAGATCTTTTTGGTGACAAGCAATAAAAAATTTTCATAAAACCTCCTAAAGGATAGATCAATCAAAACCTAAGTCGAATCTACCCTTGGAGTGAAAGAATTGATAAGATTGGACAAAAATTCAATGAAAATCATTGCTAGTGAATATGATCATCTGACTATTATTTTCAAAAAAAATTGGCATTTAAACAATGTTTAATAGACCCTCAAACTTTAGGGGAATGTAGGAAAAATACTGATTTATGTTTCCCCAAGTTTTTCCACGAGCTTTAGTGAAATTTTTACACTATGTAAGTTACTGTGATAATGACTTTTTCGACAGGACCCTAAAAGTTTGACTATTGAATTTTTTATCAAAAACTTGGTAAAGTGCAAGGAAAACCCTTCACATTTGACAATTAAAAACATGATTGGAAGGTAGATATTGATACATATGACTCTAATTAAATTGATAAATGTCTAATTTTGCATTAAAAACACCCAATTAGTTATCCATATATTACAACTTATAAGAGTAATTAGGACCAAAATTTATAACACATGCATTTTTTGACCAATGACTCAAAAATTTAATATTTTCTAGGTCCAGAGGTTAACCCAAGGAAATTATGTGATTAATCATATTTTGCAGCACTTATTTAGAGTTTTTAACTTTTTGAAGGAGTTAAGATAGTGATCCAATAGCCAAGATTGATAAGGATGAAATTAAAAGATCATGATCAATAGATCAAGTCAAAGCTTGAAAGACATCAATCCAACATGAGATCAAGGTCAAGATCATCATTGGATAAGTAATGGATGCAATTAAAGGAGCCAAAGGTGGCCAAAGTGGGCCCATGCATAAGCCATGCAAAGTCCACCACCTTTGCATGGGTTTCACTTAAGCCACTTAGCCATAATTAAACCATGATGAAGATGACAAGCTAAGGAGCCAAGCCAACCACCAAAGCCAAGGATATGAGCCATCAAGCTAAGCCAAGAGAGCCATCTAAGCCAGCCATGAAGCCAAGCCAATGGAGCCGTCAAAGTTAACCATTAAAGTCGCATGAGCTAATCTAAATGAAAGGTCATGATTTGGTGCAAAATTTGAAGAATTATCCTTGGGATTTATGGGGATATTTTAAAGATATTATAGGGATATTTTGAAGAGAAATAGGGAAAAATTCACTTGGATAAGGTGGCATGTGGACCAATGGGAAGAGACACTTTTTCCTCACCATCCACCTCACACACCAAGAATGACCATGAATTTTAATTCCATTTAAGAGTCTACCTTTCTAAGACTCCTCCACCTTTCTAAACTCCCATTATGACCACCCAACCAGTCCCAAATTCTTAGAAAATCAACTAGCCAATCAAATTTCCACATGTCACCTCTCTTCCCTATCCTTTCCTACTCATCTCTTTCCTCCCACCTTCTATTCTCTTTCCTATCTTATCTCATCCACCCACTTTACATAAATGAAGGAGCTTCAATGATTTTTGAAGAGGGGAGATGCCTCCCCCCTAAAAGAGTGGCATCTCCCCACCTACTTGCACTCAAATGGGAAGCCACCTATTCCACTTTCAATCTCTTGTAAAACCCTAGCTACCCACCCATCCAACAATCCAAATTACTTGTTTTCTATCCTCACCACACATCTAACTTAGGTCACCCCAGAAAATAGAGGATAAAAAGTATAAATGTCCCATAAAAATCAAAGTTTGAGAACTTTTTCATTAAGAGGAAAAAGATGCCTCCTCCACTTAGAGGAGGGCATCCTCTTCCACAATCAATTCCTTCTCTATTTTGCCTTGAACCTCCTACTCCTTTGGGTGGCCACTACTCCTTCCAAGGTGGATTCCTACTCCTTCCAAGTATTCCATGCCTAGGGTTGGATTTTCCTTTGAAAGGTTGGTTGAGTTTCCTTGATCCTTCTTTTCTTTTCTTCCAATGTTGATTTGTTACCTTTGATTTCATGCTTAGTTATAGCTTGATCCATTTAGTTAATTGCTTGTTAACCTTGAGTTTAGTTTCATAATCTATTTATTTAAGAGTTATAACTCTATGGTAGTGAAAACCAAAAGACTATAGCTACTAGATCAATGTCTTTTCCTTTGAAATCTTGTTCTTTTCTTGTTATTGATTGTTGTTTTATTGTTCTAGTTACTTGTTTACTTTGTTGAAGCATCTTAGATCCTTGATTCTATTAACTATAACTCTCTTAAAGTGACATCCTAGAGAGGCAGTCATTAGATCAAATCCTTGCCATCTTTCTCCTTGAATACTTTTTCCATCTCTTTCCTTCTATCCCATCTTTTCTCTATTGTTTCCCTTAGATCTCTTTTGGATAAATGCATGCTAGTTTATGATTGAGAGTGGGATGATCTTCATGAAGTTAGATTAGATATTTGGGCTGCAGTTTTGGTTCAAAGAATGATGCGCACATTCCATGAATGATGCACACCACTCTTGTGAGTCAATTCAATTAATTCAAAGTGAAGTTTGGTTTATGTTTGATGTTTAAAAATCATTGATGATTAGTTGCTTAATTTATTGCTTCAATTGTCTCTTGAATCCATGTCTCTTAAACAGTGAATACATCTTCCATTCAAAGATTTTATACTCACCTTTCTAGATGGATTTAATAATCAATTCTCACATCAATCATACTCAAGATTCATGTACACAATCCATTGGGTCATGCACAAGATAGTTGCTTGTTTTAATTAGAGTTTCTTGCTATAGTTAAAATAGTTTCATACATTTCATAATAGTTTATTTTATCCATTAGTTCATAAACCCTTTCCATGCACTTTTGTATAGTTATTTTCATGCAAAATTCTCATTTTTTCATACATATCATGTTTTTCTTAAATGTTTAGTTCATGTTAGTCTTTCATGCTTTAGAATTAGTCACATACTAAGATAGTTTCCATTGTATCAAATTTATTTTTGGATAGTTCTAAATTTAGAAAGATTTCATTTAGGAAATTTTTTAAGTTTAGAATGTTTACTTTTAGTATAATTCCATCTTCCATATCTTGCACTTGTTTTTAGTTTTTCATTATTAAGTTAGGTCAAAAGATCTCCTTAATTTTGGATAGGTTAGATATTTTAAAGAAGGGACCACTGGTATCACAATCATTTGATTTCTTGTGGGATCAACCTCCTCTCATGAGAATACTACAGCCAATTCATATGCTTACGAATTTAACATAAAATCACAAGAAGTTTTTGGTGTCATTGCGGGAGAGTCATAACATTTTGTGTAGTGGACCATACCTTAGATTATTTACCTATAGTCTAGGTTTATGGTGCATTAGTTTAGGGTTTTGATTATTTTTAAATTTATTTGCTATTTTCCTTCTTTTGATCAATTTCGTTGATTTTTGTGGAATTGAAATTGACAAAGGGGCAATAGTGATCTTGTGGGCCATGGCTTTATCAACATAAATTAGATTTTAATTGCTTTCCTAGATTAGGATTTGAGTGAAATTGTAGTGAGGCCCATTGTGATTCTAATTTTAATTTTATTCAATTTTTAAATGGGTTATAATAATACAGAGAAGTGTGGGGCATGGTGGCCCACACTTGATCATCATCAAACCCCTCACTGTGAGCAATTCTCATCCAAATTTTAATTCTTAAGATAAAGTGCATTTAGTATAATTTTACATTTATGATGGTAGTATAATTCATATAGATTAGTTTCATGCACTTAAAACTATTGCATAATACTTAGGATTGCTCAATTAATTCAAACACCTATTTAACAAAGGTTAGCCTAAGCTCGACTATAACTAAAGCATAAGTTGCATGGTTAGTGTCCCATATGTTAAGGTGCCTGACCCTTTGTTAAGTAGCATATATGTAGGCATTAGTTTGTTTTTTTATTTATCATTTCATGTTTATAGCTTTATGGAGGAATGGAAATTAATGTAGTATGGGCCCTAGAGGAACCCTTATAAGATAGGGACTGGGATTTGTCACCATCTCCATGGCTCACGCAAGAATCAATCAACATCCTTGTATGACAGATCCTCTGTAATACCCGAGCAATTTATGCTATGTTTAACAAAAAATTGGACATTTTATAAGACATGAACTGTGTTAAATGTTTCACTTTATTCAAAATAGTAAACAAAGGAATTTGTGAAGAAACTTGGTACCATTAGATTCTACTCAAAAAATGGCATCCAACGCCTCAAAAATCACCGAAATCGGAGTTCGTATGAAGAAGTTATGGCCGTTTAAAGATCAGGGGTATTTCTGTAAATTAAACAAAAAATGAAAAAGGACGAAAAACACAGGGGGCCATTTTGATAACGGCACCCCCTATTGTCTTCCACCTCCAGACTTCTCCAGAAAACCCTTTTTCCCGATTTCTCCATAACACCCCAGGGGAAATGGCGGCACCGCCATTGAGGGGCACCGCCTTCTCCCCTCTATAAAAGCCCCATCTCCCCCTCTCCAAAAACACGTTTTCTGGCAACTTTTGGATTGGGGTTTCCCGCAAAAACCGGAAACCCGTCTCTCTGCATTTTCCAGCAATGGCCCGGCCCAAGTCAGGCCGGCCCTTGCCATTTTTCTCCATGCCCTCTCTTCTTTCCGGTCTTGGCAATAGGGTTTCCCCCTTTCTTCAAGTTTTCCAGCAAGCAGGAAGGTTTAGAGTGAAATGGGGCTCTACCACCGGCGATGGGCACTCCCCAAGCTACCAGGTAAGCTATTCTTCTTTCCTTTTTCGTTTTCTTTCCTCCTCTCAGGCTAGACCCATACTGGATCTAGCATTTCCAGCCATTTTCCAACCGGGTTCCTGGCCGAAAAATGCTCCAAGCCGGCTTGGGCTGGCCTTGCACGAACAAGGCGTCCCAGGGACGCCATGCTGCACGTTGCGCCTGGGATGGGTTCCGGGCGTACGACAGTGCGTACACTGTCCCAGGTGCGGCCTTCGGGTGAGCATGTGACATAGGGCACGGGTCCTAGCTCGATCAGGATGCACTGGGTGCCCTGGGAGCTGAGACGCGCCATGCTACAAGGTGCGTCCATGCGATGATGCGCGTCATAGCACGTCACTTGAGCATGCATGTGCACATGAAAAATGCGGTCCCTAGCACGGCCTTTTAGCGCACAATCATGTGAGGCGGTCGAGGTTCAACCAGGATGCACGGTTGTCCTGGGAACTGGGACATGCGGACCCAATGAGACTTTAAAATTACGATCATAGGACCATTTATAGAATCTAACCATTGAAAAGTAAATCCATATCATAGGATCTAGCTTGAAAAATGAATTAGGCAAGGACCATGGACCCTAAAGGCAAAGCTAGCAATCTAATGACTAAATGGATTGAAATTAATAAGGACTCCTTGTATCCATTTATACCCAGGAGTTTATAAATGAGACCCAAGGATGAGTTGAGTGATAAAGGACGCGACTCCAGGAGACTTTGAGGTAAGTGCTCTATCGCTACTAGACTTTTAAAAAGAGCCATGATTGTTTTGAGACTGCGTGTTTTAAGTATACGTATATGACTTGTTTAGCATGACTTATTTTATAACTTGTTTAGCATATAAATGAATTCATCATGCATATGATAAATACATTATGCATAGACATGTTTTGCAAATAATTGCATATATTGCATGATTTGTGAGCATTGAGTTCTTGCAAAATTGCATGTCCTTGAGGGTTACCAAAAGACGTTGAAGTACCCAAAAGACTGGGTAGGCAGTTGTGAGGGACCCAAAGAGGATAGGTTTTGAAAAAGAGGTTTTTGGCCTATTTGATCATATATGATTTGGACTAATACGCTCATGGGCGCTATGCCGAGAGGTATGGGGTGGCCTCCCAGCCTCTACTACTATTAGGTGGATGGGTACCACGCTCAAAAAGGGCATGTCCCTGCTTCGACTGCATGTGGTACAGGGGGCTACCACTGGTGTCATGGCACTGGGTCGAAGTGTCATATGCCCCGTGGAGGTATATGACCCTATGTCCCTAGGTACCCAGGGACTACACGGCAGTGAGGTCGTGGGCATAGTTGGACCCTATGGTTTGAGGATTTACTTGCATTGCATATGGCATGACATGAGGTTGGTCGACCATACCAGATATCCATGAGTTCGATTCAGTTGAGCATCTTATACATACCATTATGTTTATGATATATATATATGATACTTTCGACTTGGATTATGCAATTCTTTAGTTGTCAGTATTCTGATTTGACAATGGTTTTAATATCGATATTGAACATGGTTGTTCGAACATGCACATGTTTCAAAGAGCATAAGATTTTAAACATAGCATGCATTGCAAAACTAGTAGTGATAGACTCCTACTGAGTATAGTATATACTCACCCTATCCTTAACATTTTTCAAGATAGTTCCACTTACAAATAGAAGACGCCTCACGAGATATTAGTGCTACAAGCAAGTGAATAAAAAAAGGAGACAACTATACATGTGAGTAAACTCTCTACCCTTTGGACATGTATTTGTATTTATTTATAGTTGGGTTGTGTGTTGTGACTAGATAGACCTGGGGAAAAACATTTATGATTTCTGAAGTTTTTTAAAAACTACTTTAGTTATTGAGAAAGCAATATGACACTCGGGGTTTTCAAAATGAGTTTAAAACTAAAGATTTTCCACTACATTGCATGGTTTTTAGAAAATGGTTTTCAAATAGGGATGCATCCCGCCTTAGGAATTAAATATTGCATTTAAAAATGCATGGAAAAACCTAGGTCGTCACATCCTCACCCTTGAATATTAATTTAAAATCAAGTGGAAAGATAATTAGGGTATTATGCTCATACAACCCATTTAGAAGGACACGATCTATTTTCACTCCAATGGCTTCTGAGTTGTGTGGATATAGTGCATAAAATCCAAGTGTTATTCCCACACCTTCTATTGACGTCATTTGAGGTCTAAATGCCTCCTGACATGAGGATTGTATTAACCACTTTAGAGAAAAACCCAAATGCTAAACAATAGTCAAATCTAAATAAAAGGAGGAGCTGTCCAGATCTAGGTCAAAGAAGCTATCACCTATGCATTACAAAAAGAGAATTAAGAAATTACTTGATTAGAGGATACTAGGATTTGATTGGGCATCATTTAGCATAGGATAATAATTAGGTTGTATCATATAGTTAGTGTTTTCCATAAAAAAAACTCATTCGTTGTGTATAACAAGTTGTTTTGTTAAACGCAAAGTTGAGAACAAGGCCTATTAAGAAGAGGATAGATTTCATATATTAGAGACATCAGTGGATAGGATAGATGCTATGGAAAGTCAATTTCTTAGGATAATAGCTTTTAAGCAAGCTGCACTACAACCTTAGTACCATAATAATTATACCTATTATGAGCATTCCTATTCACTCCTTCATAGGCATCAAGCCTCATATGTGATTGTTATTATCAAGAGCCAATGGATGCACATAATGCATTCACAGACCCTAGCAATGGCTATTATCCTAAGACAAATCAGAATGGATGAGCTAGGCATAATGAACAACCATGGTCTCAAGATTACCAATATCAAAAAGAACCACAATGGTCTCACCCAGGTCAACACTACCATGATTATCAAGAATATCAGGGTCAATCATCATGGGTTCAACCTACTCAGCCCTTTTTCACAACCCAAATGCCATAGCTATACCAACCCTGTGAATCGTTTCCTTTACAGCATAAAGAACTACCATTAGAAGAGAATATGCACCATATATGTGAGATAATAGAACAAAGCATGGTTTGCATTGAAAAGATGAATGAGGAAATGAGACTAAGAATGGAGGAATGGGAAGAGAAATTGAAACCAATATAGGAAAATATTGACAGAATCATTGTTGAATTTATAAAATGGATTGAGGAAATCAAACAAATTAGGGATAATGAAGAGCCATTTATTACTAATTATAGTATGGAAATCTCTTATAATCATTTAGAGCCACAAAGTCCACAACCATCTATAGAATCCTCTAACTTAGATCTACTTGAGCCATGCCTTATTCCTTATTACGATTATGACGAAGAGACTTCCATTGATGAAGAGAATGAAGCCATAGAAACAATGAACCCAGATCCTCTAGAATTGTGTCTTGCTTATTTTTATGTCTTTGATGAAGAGACAAGAATTGTGGAGGTGAATGAGTTGTTGGATACTATGTTGTTAATTAACACTTCTTAATGACAAGAAAGATTAGAACCCCAATAGAGCATGAAATACTAATTGAGCCGTGGTATGTAGAAAACATACCTGATTAGGTCCTACCAACCATATGTGAACAAACATCAAAATGTGATGTAGTCCCATTTACAACCTTACATGTACCAGCTAAATAGGAAGAAAAAGATTCAATTGATGTACTAACCCTACATCAAGGGTACACTTTAGAAGATAATCACAGTTTAAACAAAACCATGTTCGTGCCTCTACTAATACAAGGACAAAATTTTAGGAAAATGTAGAGTTAGCTTTACCATAATTTCAAGAAAATGTAAGGGAGATGGAGGAAAAAGATGAATAGGGTATAATGGTTAATATTATCCTTAAATTTGGTAAAAATGAGGGTCATTCAATCCTGTATGGTCCAATAAACTTCAAATTCATGGTGGCTCATGATATCATCATGTTACTACCACCTCCATTTTCGAGGGGATGAATTATATTGACTACTCTAAAACACTAAAAATGGGAGATCATCAATGTGCTCCCACTAAATTTAAAACCTTAGTGGTCTACTATGTCATAATGTTACCACCACCAAAACTCTCTAGGTCAAGGCAATATATAGACTACTGCGAGATTCTAAATTAGCATGAGAAATCTTGCCAATTCATTATTATGATTAAGATTAGGAGAATTAGTTAAACTAGCTAGGTTTAGGCTTAGATGGCTAGGTTAGATAATTTAAAGTAGGAACCACTAGTATCACAATCATTCAATTCCTTGTGGAATGACCTCCTTGCGTTAGACTACTACAACCAATTCCTGCACTTGTGAGTTTAACTTGAAATCACAATAAGTTTTTGGTTCCATTACCATGTTTGGCTAAAGATGTTAAACTTAGCACTCACAGGGAAGCAACCTAAGAATTTTTTTAGAAAGTCTCATTAGTCTGCATTAACCATTCATCATTTAGGTGTTTTATATTTCAAAATATTGAGGACAATGTTTAGCTTAGTTTGGGCGGTGTAGATATACATGAAATTTCTAACTTTCTTGAACTTTTGGAAATTTTTGGAAATTCTTTTATGATAAGTTCCTTTATAAAGATGATAATTTAAAATTTTTGAGTATTCGGTTATCTTATGAACTTTAGCTTATTAATAGAGTTGTGTACAATTAGTTCACTAATTTATTCTTTTTCTAAAGTATCTCATAAAAAATTAAACATGGAACATTAATTGAATAGAAAATATAACTTTGACATCCTGAAGAAAATCTGTGGAAACTTATAACCCAAGTGAGTTTAGAGCCATTCTTCCTTTTTGAGGGTTGTACATAAATTCAAACTTTTTTTCAGTGAACATTATTTATTAATTGGTCTTACTATTCTTCATATTAGTCTACTATTGAGAAAATATAAAAGATTATACCATATATGTCTTAAATTTATGATTATCTTTAAGTCATATGAAACTTAGGAAATGATAAAGGCCATCCTTGATAAACCCAGAGCCTTTATCCTTCTCTATATTGTTTCCCCCTAGTTAGACCTTTAAGCCTCTAAAATAAAGCTTTTCCTTTATTATCCAAACAACCTTTACTTATATTCAACCCTAATATATATCCATTACCCATTTGTTTTGAAAATATGTAGAAAAGATTGAAGAACATCTTTGAGAAAAGTATGAACAATTCAATTCAATAAATGAACATAGAAAGGGTAAAAATAAGAAAAATTTCAAAAAGGTTATCTACAAAGTTAAGAGAAAAAGAAAAGAAGAAAAATAGCCAATAAAAAAGAAGAATGTGCACTTGTGTGAAGAAAAATGGAAAAGTTGTGAATACACTAATAGAATACCTTTACATATTTTTCAAACAACCTTTGTTTACCTCTATACCCATTCTTTTGATAACCCTTTACTAAGCCTACATTTCATCCTAATAGAAGTCCTAGCTTGATCTTAGAAGTAGTATGGCTTGATATGGCTATAAATGAATATGGAGTTTGGTCGAGTGTAACATTCTTAGTAGTTGATATCTTTTCATGAGATTATTATTATCATTCTTTCTAAGTTATCATTCTTTGGAATATGTGAAATTTTTGGATTTGATGAATAATATTCTACTCACATATTAATGAGATATTAAAACCTTTATGAGTGACAAGTATATCCTCTAAGAATTGAAGTCAAAGCATACATGGATGGTAATTTAGGTTACATTTGACTTGAAAACTATAATTATATATTAGTTATAGCACTCACTCACCTTTCAAAAGATTAATGAAATAATGAGATATCATTAGCATAAGGGTAAGATTTTGAACCTTTTTGTTCATCTTTATTAAAAGGCTAAAGTTTAATATGTAATGTAACTTAGATGAAACAAAAAATGTTCTCAGATGAATGTAGGACTTTCATAAAAATTTTGAGAATTTTGTAGGTGTATTCATTGGAAACCCTCACGAGGCCTAACTCATCCACTAGGAGTAACTTAGGGGTTTAAGGGCTTCTTGCATGTGCTAAATGCAACTGTGACTATGAAAGTGGCACTTTATATCCTATTTTGCAAAAATAATTTTTTACATGTTTTGTTTGGGACTAGCAAAATGCTAGTTGTAGGGTATGACATGTGTCTAATTTTGCATAGAAAAACACCCAATTAATTATCCATGTGTTATAACTTATAGGAGTAAATTAAGATTTTTTACCAAAATTCATAACACAGCTTTTTTTTTTACCTAATGACTCAAAAATTTTATATTTTGTAGGTCCAGAGGCTAATCTGAGGTAAGTATGTAACTAATCATTTTGTTTAGAATTTAATTAGAGTTTTTAACTCTTTGTAGGAGTCAAGATGGTGATCCAATGGCAGAGATCAATTGAGAAGAAATTAGAATATTAAGATCAAAAGATTGATTTAAAGCCTAAAATTCATCAATCCAACATGAAATCAAGGTCATGATGACTTTGGATATGCAATGGATGCAATTAAATGAGCCAAAGTGGGCTCATGCAGAAGCCATTCAAAGGCCACCACCTTTCACCTTTGCATGAGTTTCACTTAAACAACCTAGCATAACTAAGCTACAAAGAAGATGGCAAGCTAACAAGCCAAGACAACCACAAATCTAAGGATGTGAGCTATCAAGCTAAGTCAAGAGAGCTATCTAAGCCATCCATGAAACCAAGCCAACGGAGCCCTCAAAGTTGGCCATCAAAGCTAAATGAGCTAAGCTAAATGGAAGGCCATGACTTGGTGAAAATTTTGAAGAATTATCCTAGGGATTTATGGGGTTATTTTGAAGAGAATTAAGGAAAAAATCACTAGGATAAGGTGGCATGTGGACCAATAGGAAGAGATCCTTCTATTTTTCATGTTTTTCCATGTTTTTTTGACTTTTTCCTAACTTTCTACATCACAACCAAGATGCACAGCAAATTTTACTTTACATTTAAGATTCCTATCTTTCTAAGTTTCCTCCACCTTCCTAAACTCCCATTCAAACCACCCAACTAATCCTAAATTCTTAGGAAATCAACTCACCAATCAAATT
The DNA here is from genome assembly GCA_035236585.1 of Warburgia ugandensis. Classification (NCBI taxonomy): domain Eukaryota; kingdom Viridiplantae; phylum Streptophyta; class Magnoliopsida; order Canellales; family Canellaceae; genus Warburgia; species Warburgia ugandensis. The sequence continues at coordinate 63,768,052 of CP141130.1, forward strand.
TTCCCATCTCATCTCTCTTCCCTATCCTTTCCTACTCATCTCTTTCCTCCCACCTTCTCTTCCCTTTCCTACCTTATCCCTTTCACCCACTTTCCATAATTAAAGGAGCTTCAATAATTTTTGAATGGGGAAGATGCCTCCCCCTAAAAGGATGATGTGTCCCCTCCTACTTGCACTCAAATGGGCAGCCACCTATTCCATTTTCCTTCTCTTGTAAAACCCTAGCTACCTACCCATCCTAGCCATCCAAATTACTAGTTATCCATCCCCAACACACATCTAACTTAGGTCACCCTAGAAAATAGAGGAGAAAAAGTATAAAAATTCCACAAAAATCAAAGTTTGAGAGCTTTTTCATTAGGAGGAAAAAGACACCTCCTACAATTGGAGGAGGGCATCCTCTTCCTCACTCAATTCCTTCTCGATTTTTCCCTAAACCTCCTACTCTTTACGGTGGCTGCTGCTCATTCTAAGGTAAATTGCTACTCCTTCCAAGTATTCCATGCCTAGGGTTGGATTTAGCTTCGAATGGTTGGTTGAGTTTCCTTGATCCTTTCTTTTCTTATTCTCTTTGCTTCCATTGTTGCTTGTTACCATTAATTTCATGATTAGTTTTAACTTCATCCCTTTAGTTTGTTTCTTGTTACTCTTGATTTTAGTTTCATAATCTATTGATTTAAGAGTATAACTCTTTGGCTATGATAACCAAAATAGTATAGCTACTAGATCAAAGTCTTTTTCCTTGAACTCTTGTTCTTTCCTTGTTACTTGATTGTTGTTTTGTTTGTTCTAGTAACTTGTTTACCTTGTTGAAGCATCTTAGATCCTTGATTCTAATAACTATAACTCTCTTAGTGAGACAGCCTAGAGAGTGTAGTTTTTATATCAAATCCTTGCCATCGTTCTCCTTGAATACTTTTTCCATATCTTGCATTCTATCCCATCTTTTCTCTATTGCTTCCCTTGTATCTCATTTGGATATATGCATTCTTGATTATGATTGAGAGAGGGATGATCTTGATGAAGTTAGATCAGAGATTTTGGGTGTACTTTTGGTTTAAAGCATGGTGCACACATTCCACGAATGATACACACCACTTTTATACTTCAATTCAATTAATTCAAAGTGAAGTTTGGTTTATGTTTGATGTTTAAATTTCATGGATGACTAGTTGCTGAATTTGTTGCTTAAATTATCTCTTGAATCCATGTCTCTTAGATAGTGAATACATCTCCCATTCAAAGATTTCATACTCACCATTATAGATGGATTTAACAATCAATTCTCACATGAATCACACTCAAGATTCATGTGCACAACCCATTGGGTCATGTACATGGTTTTGAGGTGTGATCCCTTTAGAAAGTTTCTTGTTTTAGTTAGAGTTTCTTGCTTTAGTTAAAATAGTTTCACACATTTCATAATAGTTTAGTTCATCCCTTGGTTCATAAACCCTTTCCATGTTTCATACATGCACTTTTCCCATAGTTTTTTTCATGCATAATTCTCATATTTCCCTACATATCATGTTTTGATTATTTATTTAGTTCGTATTAGTCATTCATGCTTTAAGATTAGTTACATACTAAGATAGTTTCCATTGTGTCAAATTTTACTTCAAGATAGTGCTAATTTTAGAAAGTTTTCATTTAGGAAAGTTTTTAAGTTTAGCATGTTTATTTTAGTATAATTTCATCTTTCATATCTTGAACTTGTTTTTAGTTTTTCATTATTAGTTCAGGGTAAATATCTCCTTAATTTTGGCTAGGTTATATAGTTTATAGTAGGGACCACTAGTGTCACAATTATTCTATTCCTCATGGGTTCAAATACCTTGCATGAGAATACTACAACCAATTCATGTGCTTGCGAGTTTAAATTAAAATCATAACATACACAAACAGCATTGATCTGTGGTAAAAATAACAAATCAATTATGGTTTAGTTGTTGCAAGGTCTAATATGATAGTCTAATACCGGATCAGTGATGATCAGAGGTTAGGAAAGGTGATAAAACCATTAATTGTGGTTAAAATCACCAAATTGTTTAACCAATTACCTTCAATGATGTGAATTAAAAAATATAGTCATAAATATTGATTTAGACTGTTGAATAAGGGCTGACGATGCTAATCTAAGTACACAAACCAATTGGTGTTCTGTGCATCAATCTCAAGCTCAAAAGTTGTACCAATGACATTATTAATAGATATCTTGAATTAATTACAATAATTTTCATGGATTGAAGGAATTATGCTAACAAGCAATCTAGATATGGATGTTCAAAATAGAATCTTGAAATTCACTCAGAACTTCTATTATTAACTCAGGTTTTGAATAGGGTGTGAACTATGTTAGTGACTAATTTGTGAATTATATCTAAAACACATGTAAGAACTCTAAACCTTTCTTGATCCTTAAATTCTTACTAATCTAGTAACTTTATAGATGAAATTTTGGATGTGTAAACATAGAAAATATCATATAGATAGCATGGATGCTATTATTACATTTGCTTGTTGAAATTATCATTTCATATTCTAATTATACATGTTTTGATATTGTTACGATGAAAATTGTGATAAAAATTTGACACCACCAAGATAATCAGTCTTGAGGGCCACCAATTAGACTATGATTGTGATGACCTGGGTTTTTGTAACACATTTTGTAATACATTTTTGAAAGACAAGGTCCTTAATAGTAAAAAAAATTTGCAAAACAAAGCAGTAGAAATTCTTTTCTTTAGAACATGTTTTGAAAAACCCAAGTCATCACTTCATGCATAACATAAGTAGAATTTTTGTATAAGATAAAATTCTATTGAAGGAATATACTTTTATTAAATTCTAGAATCCATCAATAGTTCACAGCACAACCTAGGTATGATTATAATACTTGTCCAAATTACATAATCCAAATTCCAAAGCTCACAATACAATAAAAACTCTGAATACAATACAATGCTCTCAAATAAAAATACATATTTTCAAGGGATATACCCTAATTGATAATTCTTCCAAGTCTTCTCAAGTCTTGAGCTCCTAATTCTCCTTCTCTGTATTTAAGATATTGTAAACATTCAAACATTTACAATATCTCAGCAAGCTATGCTTGGTCGGGATTTAAGAAGCATAATAATTTGATCCTAATACTTCATAATCCCATTATTCATAAACATACTCATTGAGTAATCACTTTACTTTGTCATACATGTACATCCTTATACATACATATTGTATACGTCATATAGATATATATATGGTCAAAACCGTGAAAAATAGTTAATATCTCAAACATCAATAGTCACACTCAGCCATACTGAGTTGATAAAACATCCAGACTCTGTTGGCAAAATACTCCCTTATTTGGGCAGTATCAGCATCTTATTATGCCATATCATAAGGCATCTCACTATGCGATGTATCATAATGCAAAATACTCAAAGGACTACTATGCATGTAGCCAGAATCTATACCAACGTGCCCATATAACTACCCAATAATCCACGTATACCATACTTGGTGGAAATTACAATATTCATGTTCGTATGGGGGGACCATGGCTGTCATAGTGGTGGCCTTGCCATAATTACACAACTCGACTTTTAGCCTCACTTAGACTTGGTATCCATATCATAACAAGTTTCGGAGAGCAAGTGGGCAAACCTTACTAACTGTCCTAGCATAGCATCCCCAGGCATATGACTATTTAAAACAAAACCACAAGCCTCCATGCTTGTATGTAAAGTAATTCTCATACATACAGGACAATTTGTCAATTTACTTAAGACTGGAATACCTTCTAGTTCCCTATTCACTTTGGTTTTTCCTCAATTCTAACTTAACCATTTCATATGTGTTTTGGTTGGATTATAAGGGTTTTCAAGGGATTTTATACAAGTATTTACATTACACTTGTCAACATTTCTAGACATAAGATCATGTATTCAACATGTATATCTTGTAACACCCCTAACTTTTGTAATGAAATTAAATAAATCATGAAATTGAAAATTTCAAGGAAAAATCAAGCTGGAATATTAGGGTTAGTAAAAATGCACTTCTTATAGAAGTACAATCAGGGTATAAGACATGTATAATTGAAAATATACCCAACAAACCCTTCAGAATGACTGTAAGCATGACAAATTCTAAATTAAGATGAAAAATCCTTATTTTTCTATATTTTTATGAACAAAAAGGTAAAATGGTATTTTTTCTCATAAATGAGACCTAAGACATAAAAATTTGGAATGTACTCAGAAACATGAATCCAATGCCACTAAGTACTCTCAATTCTGAGTTCACACTCCATAAAGGGTAATGGTCTTTCCGCACTGCATGAGGCCCATAAGGGACCCACAAAGGAATCCAATGGCTAGAGCATGTGTAATTATGAGTCAAATGACTACCACCTACTAGTGGAGAAGGAGGTGGTAGTGGCAATCCAATGAACATTGAATAATAAAAAGAATAAAACATAATAATTACACATAATCATGAAAATACAGCCAAATGCCTATAAATACCTCAGAAAAAATTCCCAAAAATGTTCACAAAATTCCCTAGCCTCCCCCAAAAATTCATCTCAAAACTCCTCCTCTCTCTTTTCTCACTTCCTTGTCTCACTTTTATTCCCTCTATTAGTGCATCCACAAATGCACCCGGGGGAATATTCCACCCTGAACTATTAAGTGCATTTGTAGATGCATTGTCCTTGACGAGCAAGGTTTTCGCCCTACTATGGTTTTTCAATTAGCCATCGATTTCTGACTGTTCAATTTCAATCTTAAATCGCTGGATCTGTTCGGAATGAGGAGATCTACAAAAGTCCTATAATTTTATGACAATCAGTAGAGTATTCACCAGCCAAATCGTCGAAAAATAGTAAGCTCCAACGACTTATATACAGGCATGGATTTTCTTATTTTTTGGCCAAATTCTGGACTTTGAACACTCCAGGCAGGTGCATCTCCCACCCATCTTTCTATTCCGGTAGTTAGGTAGTGTTTTCCGGCCTCTAGGAGATCTCCCCAACCATTGATCCATTAGAGATTATGGATTCAGCAAGAGGGTGAGATCTACCATCTTGGAGGGCTCAGATCAATCTCTAAGCCATTGGATGGAATCCTAAGGCCCAAAAACCCCAGGATATGAAATTTGGACCAATGATGATCAAAGATGGAGATCGTCCATGGGTGATCAAACCATCCAAATCTGGACCATCTCGCTTATAGACAGTCACCTTCATCGACCACTCAGGATAAGCAGTAACAGGCACAGGCCACTAGCCATCTCACACCCGTAAATTGAGAATTGATTTGGGAAGTCCAAATTTTGAACTAGGTTCGTGTTTTTACAATTAAGAGCTCAATTTAGCATTAATTTTTTATTAGAAAGTTTCTATAGGATCCTTGTCATATGTATTAGCCACTGAACTCAAAATATTAATGTTTTTAATTGAATTTAATGGTAAAATTTACTAAAATCCATTCCAATAATGTTGGATCGTGATTAGGATGATCTCAAATTGGAGATCTGAATTGATGGATGGGTTCAGAAGGTCCCAAATGATCATAGTAAAATTTATAGGTCTCTAGATCCAGTATATCAACAAAAATAGTAAGATTAAAATTTAGCCCTTAAAATGGGCTGAAATCTTAAAACCCCAAATTCTGATCTCAATTTAACTCCAAATTGAGATTGAAAAGTTGGGATGGATCCTAATGATGAGTAGAACCTACTGAACTTAGAAAATTTATATTTTGATGCATGTAAAATTCTGTTAATAAAGAAAGTGTTACTAATTCTTATGATTAGTAAAATTTGGAATGATCAAACCATATAATTATGATCCATTGATGATCTTATGACTTTAAAATATGAAATCAGTAGTTATAAGTGACTAATCTATGTTTAGTTATGAGATCTAGCCTTAAAAAGTAGTAAGATCCATAAAAAAAAAAAAAATGAATGGTAATCTCCTTGATCAAGTTGATCAAGGATGATTGGACAGTATGGATGTGTTTTAATGATGCTATGAAGTTAATATCATATGGAATTATGGATTGATGATGATGATTTGGGATAGATCAAGATCTATGCCCTTAAATTATATAATAGGACTTCAAATCTTCTTGATCGGGTGGATCAAGAAAGATCGGATCATTCGATGAGATGCATCAATGACTCATAATGAAATAACATCAAGAAAATATATTAGATCCAAAGGAAAATGAAACGATCAAGGTCTAAAACCTAAAAGAGATGAAAGGTGAATAATGACCATTTACATAAAATGGTCCTTTATTGCTTAGTAGATTTAATTGTAAATTATTTATTCATTTATTTATTTATGCTTTAACTTTTTTTGTTATGAAAATTACCTTGAAAATGTAATTAAATGAAATTAGAGTTGAAAGGACATTTATATAAAATAAATGACATGGACTTAATGATAGTAAGGGCTATAGTTAGTAGGACAATATTAGGAATATCATTTCCTTAGCCCAAATTAGGAGAATAATGAAACTCCATGAATGACATTTAAATATTCATGGATTTAATTAAAATCAATTAGAAAGAGTACCTAGGGTTGAAAAGCTCATAGGATCCTTATGAAAGGTTGAGTTAATGTCACTCTAATGGATGATGAATATGGTGGTTAAGGGGGTTATCTAATAGAGCCTCGCTCTTCCCCCACTTTCTGTAGACATTTGTGAGGTATAAATGCCTCCTTGCATGAGGATTGAAGTAACCACTTTGTGTTTAACCATTCAACTAGTAAGCCTTAGCCAATTTGAGATAAGAGGAGTTGTCTAGACTTAGGATAGAATAAGCTATCCTCAACTAGTAAAACATTAACTGGTTGAGTAATAATAATAAGAGCATAAAAGGTTAGTAAATCATCTAATCCTATTAAAAATTGTAAATAAGATAAGGAAGATCCAAGAGAGATCTTGAAAGATCACAAACAAAAAGAAAAGAAATATAATATAGATTGTAGTATTTTTCTATCATTTTACTTATAGTGTAGATTATGAACTTAGAAGATTTGAAACCTTGATCATATATGATTCAAGGAAAATTAGGACATCCCTTATAGGAATACATACTTGTATAGAGGAATAACTTGATATGTATGGTTTGATAGATGTATGTATCAACATCATGATGGATACTAGGGATTGAATACCACTTGAGATGTATGAATCAAGACCTTGATACTACTTTGAGGCAGGTGGATGTACAAGAATTTATTAAGGATTCATGTGTATATATACATGATCTTTTGTCTGGAAGTATAGACCTTCTGATATATGTATGCTTAGTACCTTAGCATAGTCATGATCTAGTCACATAATCTAATTAAGTGAACCAATCCCATGATCCAATTCAACTATCTAATTACCTAATTAAACGAGGTGAAAGTAATGAGATTTGTAGACTAAGGAAACCCTAAGAATAGGGCATAGAAAATATTTCAGCCTTAGTTAAACAGACACATTGTCTGATATGTACAATGAATTTTACATATAAGCATGGTGCCTTATGATTTTGTTTTACATAGTGCTAGGACTGGGGATGCTATGCCAGGGAAGTTATGAGGGTTTGGCTACCCACTTCCTAAAACTTATATGATGGATGCTATGCCCAAAGAGAGGCTAAATGTCTGGTGGGGCAATAATGGGAAGGCCCCCACTGTGACAGGCATGGTCCACCCCATGAGGATATGGATTTGTTATTTTCACAGTTGGTACCAATGGAGGATTATACAGTTATCTAAGCATGCTGTACAGATTGAGACTATGACATAGTAGTCCTAATGTATTTTGCATTATGATGCACATATGATTGGCATAGTGTAATGCCATGGCATGATGAAATGCCACTATATGAGTTCTTGGAAAGAAAATTCCCGTATGAGAATTGGCTGAATATTGATCTCCTAAGTGAAAGTATAGCCAAGGGAAGGAACAAGTTTTGAGCAATTTTCACTATTTGAACTGATTTATCCTATACTACATAAATAACATATACACTCTATGTTGAAGTAACTCACAAGTATAAAACCACAATGGAATGATGACTGAGGTAGGTATTCATATATTAGTGAAGTAGCATATTTTTATATCCCCTACCAAGCATAACTTGCTCAGATATTGTAAATGTTTGAAAGTTTACAATATCTCAGATACAGGGAAGGAGACTTAAGGAAGTAAAGCTTGAAGACTTAGGAGCTCAAGATGGTAGAAGACTTGAATAGAATAATCAATCAGGGTATGTACCTTGAAGACATGTATTTTTATTTGAGAGCATTGTGTTGTATTGAGAGTTTTTAATGTAAGGTGAGGTTTGAACTTTAGATTATGTAATTTGGACAATGGTTTGTAATTATAATACAGGGGTTGTGTAAGAGTGAACTACTAGATGATTCCTGGTATTCAATAAAATTTTATTTTATACAAAATGTCTATGTGTATTATGTGTCTTGAGGTGAGACTTGGATTTTGCTACAAATGAATTTAAAAGAAAAGAATTTTAATTGCATTGTTTGCAAAAAAAAATTTTTGCCATTAAGGGCCCTGCCTTTGAAAAATGTTTTACAAAATGTGTTACAAAAACTCAGGTTGTCACATATCTCATGTAGATGCATTCATAAAATCCTCCTACCTACAAGTAGTGATCCATCTCTTCAGATCTTCCATGATCCTAACTGCTGTATGAAATATCTAAATCATACATAATGTCAATATTTATACAATCTGAATAATCCTATATTTTTTATACTATCTATATTCTTTGTCTAATCTTGTCCTTTCATATAAAGGATCTAGATATTATGTCTTATCATAATCTATCTTCCTCGGATAGTGTTTATCCTATTGATCAATAGATCTGACCATTAAATCATCTTCTAATCTTTTAGATCTAAGTATTTTCTATTTCTAAGTCTTTGTGTATTCCTTTCTTTGATCTTGATCTTTCACAGATTCTTTGATCAACAATTTATACTTGATGATAAAGATTGAGGGCTTAGATCTTCTATCATATAGTTCTTCTTTGATCTAAGTTTAGTTGTTTGATCATCCCTGAGGAGAGGGTTCAGTTCTTCTATTCTATTTGATCTAAATTGCAATCAATATATATATATATATATATTATCATCAAGAAGTATTTATTTCTTTTATTAATCCTTATCTTGCTTACAATTTTTATTAGGGTTAAATAATTTACTAACCTTTTATCCTCTTATTATTATTATTCAACCAGTTAATGTTTTACTAGTTGAAGATGGCTTATTTCATCCTAAGTCTAGAAAGCTCCTTTTATTTCCAATTAACTAAGGCTTACTAATTGAATGGTTGAACACAAAATGGTTACTTCAATCCTCATGTAAGGTGGCGTTTAGACCTCACAAACGTCAAAGTAAGGTAGGGGAAGAGCGAGGCTCTATTAGAGAACCCCCTTAACCACCATGTTTAGCATTCACTAGAGTGACCTTAGCTGAACCTTTCATAAGGTTCATATGAGCATTTTAACCCTAAGTAATCTTTCCAAATGATTTTAATTAAATCTATGAACATTTAAAATGTCATTCATGGGGTTTATTATTCTCCTAGTTTGGTCCAAGGAATTGATAGTCCTTATATTGTCCTACTAACTATAGCCCTTACCAATATTAAGTCAAAGTCATTCCTTCATCTTATGTATTCATTAAACTCTAATTTCTGATTAGATTACATTTTGGTGATTTATGCTCATTACATCTCAACAACTATGAATCTACTAATAAAATTTGACAATAATTAACTCATAAACTTTAAAGCATAACTCCAATATAAATTTAAGAACCATTTATACTAACATCCTATGAATGTAACTTAGCCAAATAGAATAAAACTATACTTAAACTAGCATGATCCTAAGTTATGAAATACATGAAATTTTACTAATAATATAATGGAATCATGGTAAAATCTCAAATTCAAACTAACATGGCCCTAAGATAATTAAATTACCAACCTATTATAACAATCTAATAACATTTAGTGCATAGCATGCTAAAATTTAAGAATTACACTATCATGCTTTCTAATTTATAACATAAATCACATTTACAATTCTTTATTCAAATAAAAGATAAGTAAAGTAATTAGATTAAGATTATTAGAAACTTTTACTTATGATTCAACCATTATATCTTAGATCTTTTCCTTTAGAGCAAGGGTTTTAATTAAATTTAGGGCTTTTACTTCATTAAGGTTCAAAGATCATACCCACTTGTTTTTATCACAATTAATCAATGATCTCACTAGATTTCATCATAATCCCATTCATACAACCCATCCAAATGGTCTAATCATGCTTGATCTCATTGATCAAGTGGGTCCCTTTGTAGTTTTAGGTTATTTCTACCATAAAGGGTAGATTCCTTAATTTATCTTAGCTCTATCATAATAAATAATAGACATTACATTATTTCTACATCATTTCATCATTAAATCAGATCCCTAAGATTTGATCATCTTAGATCTTGAAGATCATGAAAATTGGAAGCTTATTTCTTCAAAATAGAAAATTTCTTGAAGATTTTTTTTATCAATTTTATGATTTCAGAAGAAAATAGACATTACAAGCTTTCCAGAGCTTCTTTTCAATCTTGAGTTCATATAACTCCACAATTAAGAAAAGAAGTTCACAGTCAATTCGAAGGTTCATATTTGATTTGGGCCTAGCGGAATGAACAGTTCTGATTAGTCGGGTGAAGCTAGTCGTGCTCCCATCACTGGGACGTAGGTGGAAATGCAACTCCAAGGACCCCATCGCTCGGCACATCATTTCGTCGAAATGTTGTCACACATGGAGTAAGCATATGGAAATGCTCTTGCAAGGCACGTTTCCCCATGGCATCCCACTGTGGTGTTCCGAGAGCCCGATCTCTTAAGGGAGACGGACAGTCCGTTTTAGACCATCAAATCAAATCCCATTCAATTAATAGCTCTAAAATCAATAAAAAAAATTTGAATATTCTACCCTAGGGTTTTTAGACCCTTCTGGATCAATTGGATGGCTCAGATTTTTCATTTGAGACCTCCATCATACGAAAATAATGGGTTCTTAACCTTACTTAATTTTTATTTTTTTAACCTATAATTAATTTCAGAAAGATAAAATTTATATAAACTAACATGAAATAAGTATGTGAAGAGTTTTCACCTACCTGATTGACAAAAACTTAGGTTTTGTAGCCTAATTTTAATGAATTATCCTATTGAAGATAAGATCGCCTGATAACTGATTGTTTTGTAATTTCCTATTGATTGCACCGTTGGATCTTGAAATTTCTATTTGAATTTTTTATATATGATAGTATAGGATAATATGAATGGTGAGATTGGTGAGATTTGATTGGAATAGAGTGCCTAATTGAATTTAGGTCTCTTGCTCCAATCTAGATAGAGGAGAGAGAAAGTGAAAGAAGAGAGATTTTTGGGAATTTTAGAAATTTGGGAATGAATCTAGATCTGATTTTTTTTTTTAAAGAAAGCAAGATGATTTCATGAGAATTTTAATGAACATTTTTGGAGGATTTTTGGGGGTGTATTTATTGATGTTTTTGAATTTTTCATCATTACTTGTAATAACTATATTTCAATTCTTTTGAATATTAAATTAACATTGGATCCTCCAATACCACCTCCTTCTCCACTATCAACTAGTAGTGGTTTGACACTCATTACATTTTTCTAGTCGGTGGATTCATTTGTGGGCCCCACAAAGGTGTGAAAGGACCATTTTACCCTTTTATTCACAAAAAAGGAGAAAAATAGAATTTATTCTTACTAACTCGGAATTGAGTGTACTCAGTTGTGTTAGAATTGTATTTTCGACTACATTTTAAATAGTGATGTCTTAGATCACGATTATAGATAAAATTACTATTTTACCCTTTTGTTTATAAAAATGGAGAAAATTAGGAAAATTTCATTTTAACTCAGAATTGAACGCACTTAGTGTCATTTTGATCATTTTTTCAAATACATTCATAATTTATAAGTTTTAAATCATGTTTTAATCTCTATAATATGAGAATTTTTAATAATTTAATATTCCAGCCCAGAATTATTGAAAATTCAAACTAAATTGATTTTCTTAATCAATTTACAAAAACTAGGGTTATTACAATGATGATGCCTTCCAAGACGGCAATCAAAAGGAAAAGGGCTGCCTTATTGATTGCAACCAAGGTGAAGCATCCCATGATGGTAAACCCTAAAGGATGGGTTGTAAGATATTAAGCCTCCTAAGATGGTAAACCGTGAGGGAAAGGGCTACCTAGTTGATTGCAACCAATGTGAAGGGCTGTCTGGTTGATGGCAACCAACGTGAAGACGTCCATTATGGTAAACCCCGAGGAAAATAGATACCTAGTTGATTGCAACTAAAGTGAATCCACCCATGATGGTAAACCTTGAGGGAAGAGTTGGCTGATATTGGAGCCACCCAAGATGGTAAATGCTAAGCGAGAGGGCTTCCTGGGTCCTTGGAATCATGATGGAGCTACCAATGGCAAATCTTAAGGGACTGGTTGCCTTATATATAATACTCACAGTGAGCTGCCCAAGATGGTAAATCTTGGGGGAGAAGACTACTTGAACAATATGATGATGTTATACTTGTTTATTGTGGTTAAGAAAATGCTCAAATGAAATACATTCCTATATAGTTTTATTTGAATGTTATAATTTGTATTACAATTTCAATTGTGGAATAAGCTATATTCCTGGTTAAATGCCAGTATATTATATTTGTTAATCCATGCTAATGACTACATTGATTATTTGTTAAATGAAAACTAATGTTATATGATTAAACATAGATGTGGAGTTGAGCTAGGCTCAACAAGAATGGTACGATATGCATGGGTTTAGTTCTTTTTCCTTATTAGGCTTTGCAGCTCATATTATCATTTTTCAAGTACTAGTCAAGCTGACAAAGAAAAGGCACTTGTTAGGAATGAGTGAAGCCTCACTAGATGATATTATCATGTTTTGTATAATATATGTGTGTCATAACAAACATTAGACGTACCTTTATGGTGTGACAAGTAACCCTGTGCATATGTTTCTAATATTCAGTATTTTTAAGTTGATGATGTGTGTATGATATTCACTTAGAACTCCAAGTTAGTAAACAAGAGTCATCTGCTATAGTGAATTATGTGGAGGCAAAGTCTCCTATAAACATTTTAAAACTATGTTGCTATTTATTAGAGGTACTACATCACATGTGTTAAATGTGTAAGTCCAATAAATAAAGGAGAGTGCCAAAATTTTGGTAGAATTAGATGTTTAAAATATTATTGTCTAAACCATGCCTTGTACAAGACAAGAGCATCTAGCTTTATCTTCACTTCTATTGCAATACATATAAAAAGGGGAGCCACGTAGGCCTTACATGAGCTAATCACTATGTTTAATTACACTCAACCACGACCTCAAGGTGCAGAGTCACCATACTTTTGCCACAAGATTTTATCGTTTATAATTTTGAGCTTACAAGGATGGTGATACATAACACCTATAAGTGTGATTTTGATTGCGCAGTAAGGGGTGAGCAGGATTTTGTTTGAAAATCAAGTAACTCGTAAAAGTTGGCCTGGTCTAAGGCAATTCATAAAACCCCTATAGGTTACTATGCTAGGAGGTGCAGATGATATCTGACCTCCAAAATAATACTTCATCTGCACCTCCAAAATAATACCACACACTTTTTCTCTTACGAAAAAATGCAAATGGTTCATCACTCTATGGCATTGAATGAGACACCTAGCACAATATTTTTGCTTCTTGATATAATCATCATCATAAGGACCTTATCCCAATTAGGGGTTGGCCACATGAATCTTATTCCTCCATTCCTCTCTATTAAGTACCATGGCTTCATTTAGTCCTAAAGTTTTTAAATCTTTTCTCACCACTTCTATGCACATTCTTTTGGGCCTTCCCCTTACCCATTTAGAACCCTCTTCTTGCATTGCCTCACTCCTAATTGGTGCCATTTTCGATCTCCTTTAGACATGTCCAAACCATCTAAGTCTAATAATCTCCCTCATCTTATCACCTATTGGTGCTACCCTAAGATTCGTCTAATGTTTTCATTCCTAATTCTATCATTGCGTGTCTTGCCACTCATCCATCTCAACATCCTCATTTTCACAACACTCATCCTATGAACATTATGTTCCTCAACTACGCAAGACTCTAATACATAAAGCATGGCTAGCTTTATGGCTATCCTATAGAATTTTTCTTTTTGTTTGAGTGGCATCCGCCGATCACGCAAAACTCTATATGCACACATCTCCATTTGTTCCAACCCACTTAGATTCTCTACATAACCTCCCTCTCAATCCCTCCACTCTCATGAATCATTGATCCTAAGTACTAAAAGTGGTCTTTTGTGGGGACATTTTGGTTATCAATCTTAACTAGTGTTCCACTCCTACTCCACTCCTTGCTAAAATTGCATTCCATATATTTTGTCATAGTTTGGCTGATTTTAAATCCTTTAAATTCTAATGCTTCTCTCCATATCTCTAGCATATCCTTCCTTTTCTTTTCCTACATGGCCATTTAAGTTTGCTGCTATAAATATCACCTCAATGTTGGGAATTTCTTGCATGACTCCCTCCATATCTTCCCAAAACTATCTCTTGATTATATCTTCTAACCCTACTTGTGGTGCATATATACTTATAACATTTATGATTTGCTCTCCCAGAACAAGTTTTCTTATTATAATTCTATCATTGATTTTTTGAGGTCCACAACTTTATCCTTTAATTCTTTATCTAGTATTATTCCTATGTCATTTTTGTTATTACCATTTCCTACATACCAGGGTTTATACCCATGGATTTCTCTAGTTTTAGCCCTTATCCACTTGGTTTCTTGGATATAAGTGATGTTGACTCTCTTACGTTTCATTGTATCTATTGACTCTAAATCTTACTTGTCAATGTCCCTATATTTCATGTGGCGATTCAAATCTTATGCTCTTGAGATATCATATTTACTTGTGCACTTCTCAACCTCCATGGCATGAACCTATGCCCACTTTTTGCTGCACTTGAGTTTTGATGTAGCACATGACTTCCAAGGGGACGCTCTAACAACCCTTGCCTATTTTCCACTACACCTGGGATCCGATGTAGCACGTCATTCTAGGGGAATGTCCTAACAACCCTTATCCATTTTTCACTGCATCTAGGATCCGATGTAGTGTGTCGCTTATAGGGAATGCCCTAGCTTGAGGGAATATCAGTTTTTGATTCATGTCATGTTAGGTTGCCATACTTTTAAGAAGCTAAAGATGATTTTCATTTCTTACTTACAAACTAATATACAAATGCACATTCATTTGCAAGTAGGAAAGAAATAACAAAATCATCTTCAACTTCATTCTTGTTGGCTAGTACTTAATGCAAGACACTCCTCCTTTTTCATCCGGGCTTGGGACCGGCATCAGTAGAGTTTGCTTCTTGATACAAATGATGGGAAATTTTTTTCCTATGTTACCTTTATTAATGTCATGTATGCATAAAGAATCTCGATAAGTGTACACACTCAAGAAGAGAGGAAGGTGTATGCACTCACTTCTATACAAAATTAAATTTTCTTACAGATGTAAGTCATTCATAATATTAGGAATGTGGCATAGATAGGCTAGAACTCAAATTTCATGCCCATTAAATGGTTTTAGTCTACTTTTTTGTAAGTAAAATTAGGATCGTCCATTTTTCCCAAAAGCCAACATAAGTGGTTAGGGTCATCCAAACATACTTATTTCTTAATGTGTTACCTATTTTTCCTATTCTAAATGTGATGAATGGCTTAGAAATATCAAAAATAGTCTACCTTACATTGAAAGGAAAAATTAATAAAGTTATAAAGTTATCCAATATCAAATATAAGGACAAACTATATGTATATGAGGCACTAGTACAAAAGTTGGTGGGCTAGTGGTGGCCCACAAAACCAACAAATGTGTGCATGAGAGTCTTACTAATGATCAAAACAATCAGGGTTCTCTTTATACAATTTTCATATGGATTGCAGATCTCAACGATGTCATAAGTTAGCCTTAGTAAGTTTCCCGGACGCACTCATTCCCTTATCCAATAATTGTATGAACATAAAAGACAAAAAAACATCCACTCTTTCAAGTATGATTCCTCATTGGACCACCCCAGCTGGTGGCGGGTCTGATCACCATCAGAAACGAAACATTACATCGATTGGACAAAATCTTATGCATTCGATAAACAAAATCTTGACTATTAATCATGAAATTCACATCTGACTGTAGATGGTCGATCCACTAACCATGATAGTCGCAATTCATGTGATCTTGTGCTATCTATGGGGCACATTTTTCTTCAATTGTGAGACCCTTCTCATTGTAAACACTTTTAAAAAAAGAAGCTCGTTCGCATTGTAAACACTTGCCCAATAGCAAGTCAAATAATAAATAGTCTATGATGAGTTCCATGATGACCTCCCCCTTTGGCCATTTTATATGGTGCTATGTCTATAATTGAGACATTCTATGAAAGTGACGTCATTACCCAACAATTTGGGGTGCATCAAGAATTATTTAACCAACTCTTACTCTTACTCTTACATTTTCTTTTCTTTTCTATCAAGCATTTGCCCTTCATTTATGAGAGGTTTCAGTTAGATGCCCGAATTAGATGGGAATGTGTATGAGCTTGGCCGGGCTCAAACTTTCCACTTTCATATAGCCCATTCACTCAGATGTACTAGTTCTATTCATGTGTAACTGAATGCCAAAAATGATATTCGCCTAACGAGAAAGCTTTCTCAAGCCTTTTGCATGTGCTAATTAAAAGGTTCAACTTTACAAAGCTTGGCAACAAAGAAAAAGGAATTCTGAAATAAGGTTTACAATTTCAAAAAATAAACAAATGCCAATAAAGTATAAGAAAAGGAAAAACCAAGCAATTAAGATACACAGTTGAATAGCCATAATTAATAAAACATCGATCCTTAGTTTAAAATTCTCTATTTTTCTCTTTCTGCTTAAAAAATTGCATGTTTCACATGTTGTAACAAGCATTAATGGCCTATCTTTTTCAATAAAACTCATCCTTTTGTATATTTTCGTTTTTATAAGTTTCTTTTTTTGAACTTTTCTAACATTTCAATCATAAGCTTTGAATTACCTATAATAAAATAATTCTTATCTAGGATAATGATGCTTCATTTTATTTATTACAATATAACTTTATGTCTAAGAAGTTACTGAATGAGTTGCTATTATTTTATTTTTTATAATTTTAAATTTGCAGTCATTTTCTGACTTTGTCCTAGCCATTTATCGAATTGTTTTAATTTTCCTTTACTATCTTTTTCACAAATTCAAACTTGGTAACCCTAATTGGACTAAATGGTTTGCCATTAATTTAGCTAGATATCTTTGAATTTATAGAAACCACATAAATTTAATATGATATTGGGGTCTGTATTTTCTTTTAACAAAGTTCAATTTTCCATAGTTATTCCTTTTTCTATTACATTTTATTTTCCTTTTCTTAATGAGATGTATTAATATAAAAGAATAATGCATGGGAAGGTGATCAAGAAGATAAAAAACAAAATACTTATCATCCAAAAACTAAACACTCAAGATCCTTGAAAAAATCATAGTTACAAAAATCTCTTTTTGGTTAGTTTTTTGTTAAAAATAACAACTTTTTCACACTTCATTGCAAACATAAGGGACCTATCCCTTTTAATAAAACTATATTTTAAAAAAATTATAATTTGTTTTTTTAAACCTATTATTCAAAAATTAATTTGTAGGACTTTTTGCTTTTAAGAATTTTTTTTTTTAACATTTCAATCCTAAGCTTCAAGTTTGTCTATAAAAATAGGATATGATATTATATTAGTCTAGAATAATATAACTCTATGTTTTATATAACTCTATGCTTAAGAAGTCATTTAATAAGTCTCTATTATTTTTTCTTTTTAAAATTTTGTGATTATCAAATTTGGCATTTTTTCCAACTATTTCCCAAATTTGTTGAATCTTTTTACTTTCCTACACTGACTAAGAACTTCATATCTGTGAAATAAAATCCATTAGCACATTGTGCTATCAATTTAAAAAAGAATAGCATTACCAAAATCATCAACAACAAACACAAACATAAAAGATCTTAATTTGGTCCTAAATCATGAGATGTCACTATGATTTTGGCTACAAAGCATTATACTATATTAAACCTAAATTTTGTAAATATTTATGCTACTTTTTCATTTCTAACTACTAGAATATAATGGTTGAATAATTTGATAATGACACTCCACTTAAGTGTAATAGGCATTTTATATTGGATGAAAGCCCCTAGTTGAAATCCATATGGCTGCAATGCTTTGAAGTAGAAAGAGGCCCATACATGGTTATGATGTCTTTTACGAAAACTTGGAAGTGCAACTAAGATAGTCCCATAATGTCACACTTTGTTTTGACATAAAGATATGCCTATGTTTTGAAGTTTTGAATTTATTTTTTAAAATAATACAATAAGCTTTATCTAGCTTGAGAATAAGTTTTAATGTGACTTATAACTTGTATTTTGAGTTTGCTTAAAAAAGAGCTATCATATGATTATATGTTTTGAAAAGAGCATGGATAAGTTTTACTTGAAATTTTGCAAAGCATGTGAGGGTATACATGATATCCAAATTTTGAGATTTGAAACAAGCAAAGAGCATGGTAGGAGCTATGTTAGGAGGTTAGTATAGGTTGGCAACATGGCCTACAATCACAAGAGATGGTAGGTACCCAATGCCTAAAATGTGCTATTTTTCTCAATTAGTGGTAGGATTCCATAATAGGTAACTCATGATACCCTTTTGAGATAGCCATAGTTTCTGTGAGTATATGGTGGAAGTCCTTTGTGTACGAGAGGGCACACAATTCAGTCATGCTATTCATGAGCACAGTTTGGATACGATGAGATTTTCATTTTTTATGCTTCTAAGGGGTGAGATTGATGATTCAATGGATGAACCTGGATTATGGTTGATAGATGAGCACTCATAATTATAATAGCATATGTGCAAATGAGAGTTTGAAATTTCTATAGGCGTGTGCATGTGCTGGATTGTTAGTTTTAATATCACTATTTGAATGATTCTAATGCATCATCATTTTCCTTAAATTGTGAAGTTATTATATTTATCCTCAAAAGACATAGAGACACATAGATGTATGCTTGTGCTAAAGATGTGTTGTGATGCATTACAAGGAATGACTAATTAGAATTTAGTCTTGTGGCTTTTTTGGATAGAAATAAGATTTTAAAATCATCTAAGTGCTTACATGTTGCTATGTTGTACCTTTTACTTTGTAGTTTTAGTCTTATCTATCGTGTATATCCCCATAACCTACCAAAAACCTTATAGATCATCAACATGGAAAGGCTAGAGTTTGTATTACATAGAAATATTATATATGATATCCTTATATTTAGCAGCTTTAACCTTGAATTTACTTTAAATATCACTAATTAAGGCTTATTTCACATTTTGTATGGTTAGGATATGACACACACACACACACACACACATATAGAGAAATTTTACACACATACCTCTATACTTAACAAGTTTTAACTACTAAACTTTTGATAAATAGCACTAATTAGAATTAATTATACATTTTGCAAATCTATGGTACAAATGAGAAAAATGCACAAATTTAATAGTTTTACCCCTGAAAGAGTAAGTTTACTTTCCAAGCTACATTCTAGACCGACACATGCTAAACATGAAATTCTTAAGTTCAAATTGAAAATTGGGTGCCATAATTAAAGCCAAAGTAGTAAGAAACCCTAAGTGGAAGACTGAGCCTTATCCATTCAAAATAGGGTGTTTGTATCAAAAATAAGGTGACAAAACTCCCCACGCATGCATGCAAGCTAGCCACCAACTTGGAAAGCTTTTAAGAAAAGCTCAATTCATATACAATGGAACCACATACAATCAGAGCCTTTCTAAAATAAAACAAGTAAAAGAACTAGGACTTACATGAAGACCTTTTCCTTACACACACTCTCCTCCTCAACTAGAGAGGGAGACCACCTAAGGGAGTGCATGAATTTTCCATGCAAGGTGGTCAATTTGTCCTTAACTCCATGTGAAATACATAGAGAAATAATTAAGGATTGGTGGAGAAAAAGAAGGAGAAGAAGAGAGACACAATTTATGGGAAATCTACAATAGAAATTCATCTTACTTTTCAAGTACTTAATAGCCAAGATCTATCCTTGTAGATGCACGTGCTACAAAACCAATGGATAGTCACAAAAGCAAGGATAAACTAATGAGAAGCTACTCTATAGTGAAGACTAGCCTAAGAACTCATTAGTGGAGATTTTTTAGGTGGGATGCCTACCTATTTTCTAGGAGAAACACATCTAAATTTAAGGGGGAGATGTCCCACCTTGCTTGCATCCTATTGGTTGGAGAAATTTATAGTGGGATGGGAGAAAAAGAAGGAAAAATGTAATGTGGAAATCTCAATGGAATCTAGGCCATCCACTCTAAGGGATCCTGATCTAACAGTGAAGAGTAAAGAAGCCCTTAAAGATGATCTCTTTGGATAAGAACACTCCAACAATATCTTATCCACTTAAATCAAGGTAATGATGATCGAAGGGTTAAGAATGAAGCAAACAAAAGTCATAAACCCTATCAAACTTTCCCGTGTTGAAAAGTCAAATCAAATTCCTAAGAAAAGAAAGATCTCCACCATACAGTATAATCCAATGGTCCAAATTCATTATAGTTTTCTAAACTACGCACACCCAAAGTGAATTCCATGCTGCCCACCTCCTTTTCCTTTATATTTGCACATATTTTCCTAGTTCTCTCTCTTCCTTTCTATCCTCTTTTCTCCCTAGCCTATCTCGTTTCCATTCCACCCTTATCTCCTTTCTTTCCTATCTTCATATCTCATCTCCTTCCCTTTATGATATTCCATGACCCCCTCCACCCTTCTATCTAATCTATTTTCCTTACTTCCATCCTCACCATCTATCCCTCCTTACAACCTTAAGATCTTTACCATCCACTCCCTAGGGATTGCACTCTAAAAACTTATATATAGGGGGTCAAGAACAATGAGATCTATATTTCAACTTTCTATAGAGTTCAAAGCCCAAGCTCGAAGAAACAAAGGGAGGAAGATCACCCTCACCTAAGCTCCCACATTCTTTTCATGTCCACTTCCCATTTCCTATCTTTATTTTCCATTTTCATTCTCATTGTCCTCTCTCCATTCATCTACCTTGCACACACTACCAGTGCTTTCTTTGGCTTACATGTTCCCTCTATCTTAGTCTATCTCTCACATTCCATCTATTTTACATGCACTAACCATTAGCACTTTTAGCTCTTGCACTCATCATCTAGGATTACATGCATAGATTTTCTTACATGATTATTTTGCACAATCTTTCTTCCATTGACATGTTTCTTAGTCCTCTAAATCGTAAGCACTCACACTCCCATGTAATAGATTTGCCTGTGTAGCCTCTCTAAAGTTGCACAATGCTAGGCGTTACTAATAGGGTGCACAATGGCCTCACTTTATGTTTCTCATTTTAGTGCTCACCTTTGCTTTAGCCTTTGTGTGCAACTCTCTTCCTTATCTTACTTCTCCATGTCTCTCATTACCTTTGCATTACATTCATTGTATTTTCTTCTTTCATACATTAACCCTTTAGAAATTGCACACACAGTACCCCTCTTAGGACTACATGCATTTTTCATTTCCTACCATCTTAGCATTCCATTCTCTAGCCCTTCTTCCACTTTACAAACATCACACACCCCATCCTCCCTTCATTATCCTACATGCACACAAACCTTTCTTAACTTCATTACAAGCCCTCCACCGTCCCACGCTCCACCATCTTAAGCATCCCACACTCACTCACTTTTCTCCCTTAGATATTACATTCATACTTCATGCTTTATTCTTCCTTGCATTCTTCTTCTTCTATTTTCTTTTCTTTTATGGGATTTGGGAATAAAATAAAATTGAAAGAACCTTGTGACCTTCTATGGCAGCAAGGACTATTTCCAATCCTAAAGTAATGATTGAGAAGAAACCAAATGCTTCCACAAAGGCATCCAAATTTCTAGCTAAAGGCTTCATGCTGGTAAAGTGCCTATCTCATTCACCATCTCCTAAGGAAATCCAAGTCATCCTTTCTAAATATATTCTTAATCCTATGGATGATAGGAAGGGAAGGAAGCTTCCTCAACCAACCAATCAACATACCATGAAAGATCACATGGAATACCCTTTTAATCTACTAGTCAACATATTTTACAACATGGGGATAAGAATCAAAGAGAGATCAGGAAAAAAAAAAAAGAAGACAATAGATGAGGAGGAGATAGGAGGGAGTTTCCTTAAGGAAACTACCACCTCATTAAAGGATCTCCACATGAACTACAAAGGGAGGAGATTCAATACAATTTACATTATTCCTAGGATGCTTCAATGTGAAAACACAAAAAGAAGAAAAAGAGAAAGTGAAGGAGGAGATCTCATTCATCCATGCAATCCATGAAGGCATCCTAAGGTGGAGAAGAGAGCATCCAAGGGAGGAGAACCACTCATCCATTCCTCATCCCATCCTCCTCTCGATCTTACCATCAACACCCAACCACATCTTTTCATCTTTCTAGCCTTCCACACAAGTTCCCATCTCAAGTCTTCCTTGGAAACCAATGCATAGCATCAGACCTCCACTTCCTCATCTATCAATGCACACACCATTTCTTTCTTCCATGCCATCCTACCACGCTTTCTTATTTTAATTCCAGGCCTCTTTCTCCTTTTTTCTCCATGCCTCCCACCAATCTTAAATGCATCACCCTTCTAGCCTACCATTATCCTTAGTTGTTCCCTTTTCTACGCACTCCATCATCTCCTCGATCTCTTATCCCATGCATCCTACACTCCTTCACCTCTTTTACATTCACAATGTCTCTTACATCTTTCTTACACTCTACCACCCCACAATGCACAAACCTCTCTTAACTTTCCTGCTTTTATCCATGGATGATTATTATAGTTGAGTGAGTATCTCTTAAGCTAGTGGCTAGTGGGTGATCCATTGTCTTTGTTGAGTGACACAATATTGGTAAGACATAGTTGGTGATGAAAGTATGGTGGTAATGTGGGTTGGAGCAACTTTGCCAAGACTTTGGTTGAGTGACACAACAAAGAAGACATAGGTGACATTGTTCCTTTCCATAGGATTTTGAATTCTTTTTAGTGTATCCTCTCTTTTTAATTCATGCAATACAATCCTTGTAATATTTTGAAGTTTAATTTAATAAAAGTTCATTTGATTGCATTAGTTGAATGCTTAAGTTTCCAATTTTTATTCCCATTAGTTCTTGTTAATTGGTAACTAGTAGTAAAATTTATTGTTGTAGTGTTAACTTTAGTTAGAAAGTTAGTGAGTAATTATTTTCCTTAGATTTTAATTATTGTTTAGAATATATTGTTAAGATTAAAATATAGTTTTGACATTAAATATGTTAGGCTAAATTTTTATCCTAGGGTTAGGATGAAATCACCTTTGCTTTAGGTATGTTCAATTTAAGAATTCTTAAGTTTTGAAAGTGTTTAAATATCAATTATAAGTCCAGCAAATTAACTAATATAACCAATGATTTCTTAAAATTGAGATACTAGTTATGTTAGGTTAATTAAGTTTAGAGAATCTTAGACAGTTTGTACCCTAAACAGACAAATTGTTCCTAAAATAATAAACTTAATTATGCAGAACTTTAAAATTAAGAAAACATAGACATTAGGGTTTTTTAATAATAAAAACTAAGTTACATGAATTTGGATATTAAGTTTAATATAGTGGATGCTAAACCCCAAACTTAGGTATTTGGTTAATTTTCTCTCTTTATTCTTTATAGTGATTTTAAATTTAATTACTTGTTTATTCCTTAATTCATTAGCTAGGTTAAATTAATTTAAAATTAAATTTAATTAAAATTTTGTGAAAATCTAAAAATAGAATCCCCATGGGATTGACTGGTATTTGCCTTGTATATACTATAGTGGATCCATGCACTAGCAAAAATATTTAAAACACATCAGAAACTCCAGGAGAAAGAAGCTTAGTGAGAAATGAGATGTCAAACTATTTTGGAAGTAACATAAATATTTAAGTTATTGATTATCAATGTATTTAAGCCTTACATGTTGGGCTTTAATTCAGAAAACTTTTCATTTATGATTAGGCTGTGAATGATAAACTTTAAGAATGTGTTTTTTTCTTTAATTGAATCGTGTGTAATGTGACTCAAACATGAGTCTTGTTTTGAAATGGATAGTGATTGGATATTTTTGAAAATAATTATCATAGAAAATATTATTATTCATAATTAATAAAATAAGAATTTTCAAATTTGGTGTTAATAGAAGAACCCTTAGGGTCTAGTGTAGGTATATAAAGAACTCACCACTACTATAGCGAAGTGTTTTACAACAGTTAAAAACTTATATAGAAGATAGCTACCTAGAAATCTTAGAAAATCTAGGCCAAAATGAGATGGTTTCCAAACCATTTTATTTTTTCATAACCACCTTATTTTTTTTCTAAACAAAATAAGATGATTTGGGTAACCTATCTTGTTTATTTTAAAAAAATAGAAACGGTTTTGTGAAAATCGTCCTTTTTCTTATACGAAAATAAGATGGTTTCTTATAAACATCTTATTTTATTTGAACAAAATAAGTTAGTTTATAGTGAACCATCTTATTTTTCACAAAGTAAAGAACGATTTTTGGGAAATAGTCTTCTTTTGTTGATTTTTTTTTTTCACATTAATTCTTCCTACAGTTTTTATGGTTTAAAATACATTGAACATTCACATTCAAAAGTACCAAAAAATCCACATTCACTTCAACTTCATGGCAAATGTACTGCTTTGGCTATAGTCTTTCTACAATCTTCAAACCTAATTCAACCTTCACATTCAAAAGATTCCACCCTTATATCAGTCCCTCTTGAAAACCTACATTAGTAAGATAACCTTTCTTTTCTCACCTATCTATTGTTGGAATCTTATATGTGCAAAAGCCATAAAACTCCAATATCCAATATCCATATTCAATAGCTTCACTATAACAGACATTTACTTGCAAAATTCACATTGAACTTCAAATTTTCAAATACACAAAAAAGAAAAAGTAACAAGTACATGCATTCACACTTCTCCATACACACCCATATGTTTGGTTAGACATACCCACTTCCCTTCATTGAAATAAAGACATCAAGCAGATGAAAAATGGAAGACATCCATATAAATAAAGCTTTGTTTTTTATTTCATTTATAAAAAGTTTACATTGAAAATGATTATTATTCTACAAATTAAAGGTCAAAACATACTTAGTCAATTCTATGCTTATATCATCCAGATCTAATTAGGAGTTGCTCTTGCTTCTCAAATAGGCTTGTAAGATCATATATATTAAATTAGTTGAGACATTCAATCTTAGAGTCATTCAAAAATTGTAGAAAACTATAATATGATGATCTATAAAGTAATTGTCTTACCTTTCTCAATTGTGAGATTGTAAAACCATCATGAATGAGAGTTCTCATATATTTTAGAAAATAATATCCACACTCTTAATTGGATTGTTGTCTAAGGAACGACATAACAAAGAAAATGAAAAGTTCAAATGTCATGTCTAATTATAACTTTAGGTTATAAAATAGTGTAATGAACTAGTAAACCTTATTTTAACATTTTCCAAGTGAGTTTTGGTGGGTGATTAATATCTTTGAGGTTAGCCCATTTCTACCATGCACTTCACATTTATGAATCAAAAGTATTAGATATCAATAATAGAATAGTTGTCAGCTATCCAACTAATATAATTGTTGATGTTTACCTGAAAGTGCAAGGGCTATTGTAGTGTAGCATATGCAAGTACGGGTCGATCCCTCGAGGACTTGATTTAAAAAGTAGGAATTTCAATAAAATTTATTTATCTAAAATTAAAAATAAATCACTCAAAATCACTAGAATTATTGAAATGATAATCAAAGTTCAGATATAATCAACTTCTCAAAAATACAGAATTTTCAGTTCCTAAAGAAAACAAACAAAATCAAATAATGAGAAAAAACTACTTCCCTAGATCAAACACTATCAAAATCTTCAACTCTGATGTCTTGAGAGATGATCAGCCTTCATATATGTCTTCATCACATCCTTGATTAAAGATCCATGGGTCGGATTAGACAGATTCTTCAAAATCAAAGAGATCTGGGCTAAATTGTAATTTCAAGATTTGGATGGTTCAAATGGATTTATGGATTTCAGATCTAATATCAGAAAATTTGATTATGTATAGGGATGTCCTAAGAATGACTCTGTAAAATTAATTTGAAATCTTCAAAGAAATGAAGGAGAAATTTGTGAATCTTGGTTGATTAAGGCTGACCCATTGATGGGTTAGGCCTTAATTTATCTAGTGGAGATTAGACCGTTCCTAGATAAGAAAAACATAGATAAAATAAAATCGGAATAAAATGGGACGTAGACGGAATTAACGAAAAAGGACAGAAATGCAATTTCTTTGAAAGAGGAGAGGCAAAATTGGAATTTCATGAAAAATCTAGTTTTTAAGGAAAAAAGCAGATGAACCCGATGAAGAAGGGAGATGGGGAAGAAGGAGGAGAAGGGAGAAGAAGGAAAGATGAGGGAGGAAAGGGAAGAAGAAAGGAGGAAAACCCATTTTGGTTTCCCGTCTCCAAGACGTCCGACGACGGCGCCTAGGCCTACCGACAGCGGTGGAAGAAACCGGAGTAGAGGAAGAGGATGGATACCTATGCTGGGAAGTTCTAAGCAGAGCAACGTAGGCGACTCAAAGAGACAAAGTAGAGGGCAGGTGACGCAGAGGTGATCGGGTGAATAGAAAGAAGAAGATGAGGAGCAGAGGACAATCTGGGTTGGAGCAATGGCAGTGAATAAGAGGGATACGGGGGTGCTAGGTCGAGGCGGGTCTTTTAATTCCAGTTTCTTCATGAAACCAAGAGAGAAGAGAGTAAGAGAGAACAAGAGGAAGGAGGGGAGAAAACGAAACCGAGAAGAAGAGAGAGAATAGAGAAGGATGTCGTGAGAAAGAGATGGTAGGGATAGAGGGAGTTAAGGTAAGAGAGGTGGGGGAAAGAGAGATAGATGAGAGGGATAGAAGGAAGAGAGCGTGGTGGGGTTTGCCTCTACGGTTCTAGCCTAAGGGGGAAGAGATAATAGTAAGAGGGTGGAGAGAAAGATGGTGAGAAAAAGAGAGCAAGGGAGATCGAGAGAGGAGAGAATGGAGAGAGACGTGAGAGAGGAAGAAAAGTGAGAAGAGGGAGAGGAGAATAGATGAGGGGAGAAAAGATGTGAGAGAGAGGAGAAGAGAGATGGGATACGGGTTTGAGAGAAGGAGAGGAAAAGAGAACATGAAAGGAGAGAGGGCTGGTGCAGTAGTGCGGCTGAGAGAGAGATAGAGGAGAAGGGAAAAGAATGAGAAGGGAGAAGGATAGGAGAGAATAGAATGGGAAGCCAAGAGAAAGGAAGGGGAGAGGAGAATAGAGGAGTGGGTACATCAGAGAGAGAATGGAGAAGAGAGAGTGGAAAGAGGAGAAATAGCTAGGAAGGGAAGACAAGGGGGGGTTGCCTCCTACGTGCAGCCAAGGGGCCTTTTGAAGAGAAGAGAATGGGAGTTAAGAAAGTGGGTGAAAAGGAAAGGAAAGAGAAGAAATAAGGAAGGAAAAAGAAAAGGAAGGAAAAAAATAAAAAAGAAAAGGAAGGAAAGAAGGAAAAAGAAAAAGAAAGGAAAAGTGGGGAAGGGGTTGCCTTTTTCTCCTTACTAATTTGGGTACTCCTTTTGGAAACTCCTCCAAAATTGCCTTCTCCATGTTATTTTCATTTTGTCCATGATTTCCACATTAAGCTCAATTATTGTTTAAGAAACTATTCCATCCATCTCCATGGGTGATTTGGTCCATCCAATCTTTTGTAAGATGATCTGCACTGTTAACTTTTAATCGCAGTTGTTCATGTGCTTTTTAGTTGATCTGCAAAAGAAAAGAGTAAATTAGAATCATCTAAACCGTACATTAGTCATTTAATGAGCTCTAATGATCATCTGATCATATATTTTGACAAATTACGGTTTGGATGGTCAATTGGAGTTAATTTCAAAATCAAGCTAAATTTTACAAATATGAACTATTAGATGAACTAATTGAATGCTAAATTAGGGGTATTTTGACCAAAATTGAATACTTAACAACCCCCCCAACCAGCATTTTGCTAGTCCTGAGCAAAACATGCGAAAAACCAATTTTCAAATTTTCAAAAATTAAGTCAACTCCTCTTTTTCCTAAGAGAATTATCTTCAATAAATCGCATCAACTTTAGCATACTAATAAAAATGATTGAATAATTCAAAACCTTACCCATATGCCAAAGTCATTTCACTTAAGCTCAGATCTCAGAATGTGTGTGTGCGTGTATACAGTCTACACATAGAATAATCTTTATCTCTAAGTAGACTTCTAACTTTTGAGCTCCATCTGAAATATGTTTTGACCTCAATCCTCACTAATGACATACGCTCAAAAACAACATCTCTCAGATGGAGGGGTCAAATCATCTCTCTCTTTTAATTATGTGAGTTGAGTCAATAAAGCAAAATTATCTCACATATACTCATGAAGAACTGGAGTTACTAAGGAATTTCATTGTTTTGATCCCTTCAGGATGGATGCTATTACCTTTGAATATTTAGAAATACCACACTTTTAGATCCTATCCATTCATTTCCTCATCAAGCCTATACTCATCCTAGAATCAATAGGTCTTTAAATGGGACGAAACGTAGACTTAGGACAAGGTACCAAAGAAAGGGTATAAGGGTATTCAAAGATTCTTCAAAAAATAAGTAGAGGTCTTCTATTAAAGTTGATAACTCTCTCTTTCCTTCATTTAAGTGAATATTTCTTTTTTCCACTTTTCTTTGTGTTCTTCAGAATTTATTTATTTTTATTTTTTTCAAACTCTTTCAGTACTTTTGAATCACTTTGAAGAATATTTCTTTTCTTGTTATCGACTTTTCTATTTTTACTACAACTAAAAGGTATTTCTTCATTCCTCTCTAACTTATTTTTCAAAGAAAATGGGTAATGGATAATTTATACTAGGTTAATATAGGTAAAGGGTAATTTGGTTGGCAAAAGAAAAGGCTTTATATAAAAGGCTCAAGTTGGCTGACTAGCGATAAAACTACTTCTGGGTAGGCTTTATGTCTCTAAGTTAACAACAAGGATGGCCTAAATCATTTTCTAGGTTTCCTATAATCCGTCAAATTCAATGAACTTTCTGAATTTTAAAGATAATATTCTAATTATCCAAGTAGTTAGCCAAAGAGTTTGGGATCAATTTTCATAAAACATGCTGAAGAAAATTATGAATATTTATAACTTCTCAAAAGGATGAATAGCTCTAAACCCACTTAGGTTATAGGTCTCCACTAAATTTCTTCAGGATCTCTAAGTTATAGCCACTTATCAATCTAGACTATTTACATGCAACTGTGTGTACAGATGTGATCTGAGACTTTGCTTTCATAGAACACTTTACAAAATGAGTAAAATGATGAATTAATCATATTCAATTCCATTAATGATCTAAAGTTATCTAGATTATACTTCAGAAAATCCAATTCTCATCATAGTGTAAGAATTAACCTAAAAATTTTCTCCCTCCCCCCCTCTTTCTTTTTAAAAGCAAGAAAATCACCTAAAAACCTAAAAAAACTAGAATTTGCTAGAATTCTACACCCTAACCTGACAGAAACATTGTCCTCAATGTTTAAAAAGTAGGACCTAAAATGAATATGGGTGATGTAGAAAACAACAAAAATGAAAAACTCTAGGTTGCCTCCCAGCAAGCACTAAATTTAACGTCTTCAGCCAAACATATCCTAATTTATCCTAATCTACACCCAATTAGTATTGAGTTTTCCTAATCCCAACAATGAAATGGCAAGATTTCTCACGTCACTTCAAAATCTCGCGATAGTCTATATATTGCATCCACCCTGAAATATTTGGTGATGGTGGCATTGCGACACAGTAGACTACCACGAATGTAAATTGAGTGGGACCACTCTGATGATCTCCTATCTTCAAAATTTCATGGTAATCAATATAATTCCTCCACCTTGAAAATTTGGGTGGTGCAATCTCTAGAACAATGTGAACTACCGTGAATTTAAATTTTTTTAGACCATATGAATGTGCATGGTCCTCCTTTTCCCTTACATTTTCTTGAAATTGAGGTATAAGCTGATTATACCCTTCCTTAAAAGATTGTTCTTGTATTAATAGAGGAGGGAGCATGGTTTTGCTTAAATCCTGATTATGTTCTATTGTGTACCTTAGAGTTGATTGATGTATGACTAGTACACCATTGGACTCTTTCTTTTCCTGTTCTATTGGCATATGACATGCTTCAGGTGGGCCTAATTTCTTATCTAATGGTTGTTCAAATAAGATCTGTAGGTCCCAATCAGGTACGTCTTCAACATTACAAGGCTCAATTTGAATTGGAGGCTCTGTAAGGGGTTCTACTCTATCTTGCCATTGAGTGTTCATTAGTGGCACAATCTCCAACAATTCCTTTACCTCTTCAAAGGATGTTCCTTCATTCATTTTATAAAAATAAGCAAGACGCGAATTGAGTGGTTCTATGTTGGAGGTTTCTATGAGTTCATCATTTTCCTCAATGGATTTCTCTTCATTAGAATCATAGCAATGACTCAGATTTGCCTTGAGTATATCTGTATTGGAGATTTCTGTGGATGGTAGGGGACTTCGTATTTCAAAATGAGAATATGAATTCTCTATCCTATCATCATTAATAGATGGTTCATCATTATTTTCATTGGGTTCAAATTCTCCAAACCTTTCCATCAATGCAGCATGTAATCGACCCATGTCTTCACGAACTTGTTTAGTCGATTCTGCTAATAACCCAAGAGTCTCATCGAATGTGTCTTCCTCCGGTTGCTTAGGGTATGGCCATGTTGGTTCTTCTTGAGATGGTTGGTAATCCTGAGACCATGAGTGTTCATGATGCCTAGCCCATCCATTATAATCTTAATAATTTGTCTTAGGATAGTAATTATTGCTAGGTTCAATGAATGCATGAGGTGCATCCATTGGTTGCTGATAATAATCATTATATGCAGAGCCATATGGCCAAGTAGAATTGGGATATTGTGGTTCAGGATAAGCATAGTCATTATTGTACAGCAATTGTGAATATGACTCAGTATATTTCTTTGAGGCAAATAACCTATCCCTTGTACGAGCCATCCTTTATATATCCACTTTTTGACAAGCCATTGTAATCAATCTTTATGTACAACAAAATCATTGTATACAAAGAATGAGTACTTCTCTTTCTTTTCTTCTTTTTCTTCTTTTTTTTTTTTTTTAGCAAACTAACCTAAATGATGCAACCTAACTTCTAGAATGATGCGCAAACAAAAGGGCACACTCAAATAATCCTAAGGCTAATAAGCAACAATATTTTGATTTTCTTAATTTTCTATGGGGACGATGCTTTTAATTAGCCTAATCTAACTCTCCTCCTCTCTTTAGGAGTTGACTACTTCTTACCAGTTAGGTTCTGTCCAATGTGGTTAATACAAACCTCATGTAAGGAGGTGTTTAGACCTCAACAAACGTCAATAGGAGGTGGGGGAAGAGCAAGGCTCCATTTGACAACCCCTAATAACTACAGTGATCAAAAGCCACTGGAGTGATAGTTAATTGTGTCCCATTAAGAGGGTCCTACGATCATGTGATGGCCCTATAGGTCACTTCTGATTGATTTTAAATTAATGAAAAAGGAAGGTTTGTGCACTTGAGATGATTATCCTAAGTGGGCCAAGAGGTGGTGATGAAATCCACCCTTGATCTTATGGGAGTAGGGTGCCCTTACTAATTAATTTACACATACCATGGCAATTCGATCAGCATATAAATCACCTTAAAACATTAAACATGCCCTAAGAATGCAATTAAAAGCAGCAAACTAATGCAACATCCTAAAATGCAAAAATTATTAAAAGATGCTTTCTATATGAGTTACACTACCAAACAATGCAAATTATTCTAAATGCAAATTCTAATCTAGGAAAGAAATGAGTCAGGAAACTTACAATGGGGTGTCTGATGAAGATCAAGTGTGGGTCACCTTATCCCACACTTGCTTTGTATTATTACAACCCTTTAAATTTTAAAATGGAAATTGCAAATTACAAGGATCCTCACTACATGATTCACTCAAAAGAAAAAAGAAAGTCCTATTCTAGGAAAGCAGGGAAATTTTCATTTTGGTGAAGATCCACCTGCCAAATTCCTCCACTTTCCAATTTCTTGAAAAATAAAATTAGAAATTAGTACCAAATTCAAGAAACTTATACCCTAAAAATAATTAAAAATTGCACCTAAAACTTCCTAAAATGCTAAAAATTGCAATTCCTAATTTTTTCTAGATTTTTCTAATTTTTTTGAATTTTTGAATTTTTTGGATTTTTAATTAAATTTTATGAAAACTCCTTTCCAAGTCCTTGGCAACGGCGCCAAAAACTTGTTGATTTTTAATCGCAAGTGTACGGGCTATTGTAGTGTAGCTTATGTAAGTACGGGTTGATCCCATGAGGACTTGATTTAAAAAGTAGGAATTTCAATAAAATTTAATTATATAAAATTAAAAAGAAATCACTCAAAATTATTGAAATGATAATCAAAGTTAAGATATAATCAACTTCTCAAAAATACAGAATTTTCAGTTCCTAAAGAAAACAAACAAAATCAAATAATGAGAAAAAACTACTTTCCTAGATCAAACACTATGAAAATCTTCAACTCTGATGTCCTAAGAGATGACCAGCCTACATATATGTCCTCATCACGTCCTTGATTAGATATCCATGGGTCGGATTTGATAGATTCTTCAAATTCAAAGAGATATGGGCTAAATTGTGATTTTAAGATTTGGATGGTTCAGATTGATTTATGGATTTCAGATCTAATATCAGAAATGTTGATTATGTCTAGGGATGTCCTAAGAATGAATCTGTAAAATTAATTTGAAATCTTCAAAGAAATGAGGGAGAAATTTGTGAATCTTGGTTGATTAAGGCTAACCCGTTGATGGGTTAGGCCTTAATTTATCTGGTAGAGATTAGGTAGTTCCTGGATAAGCAAATACAGATAAAACAAAACCAGAATAAAATGGAATGTAGATGAAATTAACGAAAAAGGACAGAAATGCAATTTCTTTGAAAGAGGAGAGGCAAAATTGGAATTTCATGAAGAATCTAGTTTTTAAGGAAAAAACCAGATGAACCCAATGAAGAAGGGAGATGGGGAAGGAGGAGAAGGGAGACGAAGGAAAGAGGAAGGAGGAAAGGGAAGAAGAAAGGAGGAAAATCCGTTTCATTTTCTTATCTCTGGGACATCTGACGACGGCGCCTGTGCCTACCAACAGCGATGGAAGAAACTGGAGCAAAGGAAGAGGATGGATGCCTATGCTGGGAAGTTCTAAGCAGAGCAATGTAGGCTACTCAGAGAGACAAAGTAGAGGGCAGGTGAGGCAAAGGTGATCGGGTGAATAGAGAGAATAAGATGAGGAGCAGAGGACGATTGGGGTTGGAGCGATGGCACAGAACAAGAGGGATACAAGGGTGCTAGGTTGAGCCAGGTGTTTTAATTCCAGTTTCTCGATGAAACCAAGAGAGGAAGAGAGAATGAGAGGGGAGAAAACGAAAACGAGAAGAAGAGAGGGAACAGAGAAGGATGCCGTGAGAAAGAGATGGTAGGGACAGAGGGAGTTAAGGAAAGAGAGATAGATGAGAGGGATAGAAGGAAGAGACCGTGGTGGGGTCTGCCTCGAGGGTGGAGAGAAAGATGGTGAGAAAGAGAGAGCAAGGGAGATAGAGAGAGGAGAGAATGGAGAGAGACGTGAGAGAGGAAGAGAAGTGAGAAGAGGGAGAGGAGAATAGAAGAGGGGAGAAAAAATGTGAGAGAGAGGAGAAGAGAGATGGGATATGGGTTTGAGAGAAGGAGAGGAAAAGAGAATGTGAAAGGAGAGAGGGCTGGTGCAGTAGTGCGGCTGAGAGAGAGAGATAGAGGAGAAGGGAAAAGAATGAGAAGGGAGAAGGATAGGAGAGAATAGAATGGGAAGCCAAGAGAAAGGAGGGCGAGAGGAGAATAGAGGAGTGGGTACGTGAGAGAGAGAATGGAGAAGAGAGAGTGGAAAGAGGAGAAATAGCTAGGAAGGGAAGACAAGGGGGGGCTGCCTCCTGCATGCAGCCAAGGGGCCTTTTGAAGAGAAGAGAATGGGAGTTAAGAACATGGGAGAAAAGGAAAGGAAAGAGAAGAAGAAATAAGGAAGGAAAAGAGGAAAAAGAAAAGGAAGGAAAAAATGAAAAAGAAGGAAAAAGAAAAAGAAAGGAAAAGTGGGGATGGGGTTGCCTTTTTCTCCTTACTAATTTGGGTACTCCTTTTGGAAACTCCTCCAAAATTACCTTCTCCATGTTATTTACATTTTTTCCATGATTTTCACATTAAGCTCAATTATTGTTTAGGAAACTATTCCATCCATCTCCATGGGTGATTTGGTCCATCCAATCTTTTATAAAATGATATGCACTGTTAACTTTTAATCGCAGCTGTCCATGCGTCTTTTGGTTGATCTGCAAAAGAAAATACTAAATTAGAATCATCTGAACCCTACATTAGTCATTTAATGAGCTCTAATAATCATTTGACCATTGATTTTGACAAATTATGGTTTGGATGGTCAATTGGAGTTAATTTCAAAATCAAGCTAAATTTTACAAATATGAATGGTTAGATGAACTAATTGAACTCTAAATTAGGGGTATTTTGACCAAAATTGAACACTTAACAATAATGGAATGAAAGAATAAAGACTTGTTGATGATTTCCATCGGTAGCACATGAATTTCTGGTCAATAAGAATAAGAAAATAGTGCATACCCACCACACACACCTAAAACTAAAGCATCCAATGAGACCTCTACTCCCAATCATTCAATTAAAGTTTACAACTTAAATTATATAGATGTGAATATGTGTATTATATAACATAATTTAGTAAGACATGTCAAAACTTTTTATAAAACATAACTTAGCAAGACATGTTAACACTTACTTGCTCTTGTAGGAAATAATTGGGGCTACTCCTTCAAACAATGCAAGAACACAAGCATAACATCTTCTATTTTTTTCTCCATGGGTCATTGCTCCTTTGGTCCAGAGATGACAATAGGGTCAAGCAATTTGTAAATATCCTTGATTTCTAATCTTTGCAATTTATCATGCAAAGACCTATAGAAAAGAAATCATTATTATTTATCACACCTTATTGGCATGTAATGTTAAGGATTCTTAATAGCACATATATTTGCATATCCGATATAGGCAGTAATGTACAAGTACTTTAGTTGCTCTATCTTACATATTGCTAAGAGGTTGTCTTCCATGAGTGGTACTTGAACTCTGTCATTGGCAAGCACTCTAGGCTCTATCTGTATGGGGTTGATTTCCTTATCTTCATTATTTAGTCTGTAGAGAACCCTTAAGAATGGAGGCATGTTAGGTGGAACCTTTAGCTAATCCCTAGACTATGGATGTAAAGTTGTAGAAAATAGTAATAAATATGAGAATGTTTGTTGATGGCATCCAATTATATCATAAAAATAAACATAAATACCAATACTAGGGCAATCCTACAATGGATTTTGCTGCTGTAGAGGTAATTAGTCTCGATGGTTCCTTTTGTTGCTTCTGGTTAACATTAGATGAAGATAATATTAAATAATTAAGTTGAGGTCTCAAAAAATGTTGTTGAAGAGATGATGCAATAACACTATATATATACCTTTAATAACATGGGTTTGATATATACTCTAACCAAGTGACATGATATCCAATGGAATCCCCAACAATATAAATTTCGTCCCCTGCTATCAAAAATGGTAGGGGACATTGGGCTGTAAGGCGGTAATAATACGCACATGCTTGGTGTGTGGATGCATCAACCTTTCATGCAACATCACAGAGAGAACCTCATACAGTGTAGCAAGAATGATGTTGTTCTCAGCCATGGGTAGCTCCAACATGCATTGACCCACCAACAAATCAAAAATACTAAATATATAAGAATGAATGAGATTATCAAATAATTGGACATTGAGAAAGAAAACATCTCTACATATAAATACCTCCTTGATCTGAATATCTCATTCGAGGGGTTGGTCTCCTAGGTCTTTTTTAGTTGGAGCATTGCAACTATTATGTGATGGGAGTGTAGGGGGAACATCTTGACATGGACCTTTGAAACTCAAAAAATCCTTATATAGATCTCACTTTACCTACTCGTGCAACTCTTTGATTTTCTCTTTCCATTCCTCCAAGTCCTCTACTACAAATACTTTTGTGGGGAAGAAGGTCAAAGGTTCAAGACCATGGCCTTAGGCCCTTAT
The DNA here is from genome assembly GCA_035236585.1 of Warburgia ugandensis. Lineage (NCBI taxonomy): Eukaryota > Viridiplantae > Streptophyta > Magnoliopsida > Canellales > Canellaceae > Warburgia > Warburgia ugandensis. The sequence goes on from CP141130.1 coordinate 63,804,788, forward strand.
TTGGCTAGGGTGCTTGTCCTTACTACCCATTGCCCTATGTCCCTTTTGTAGCAATGTTGCTTAAAGTCCCTATAGTTGCACTCTCTTAAGTCAACTCTTCCTACACAATTTAGTTATCAAAACCTATCAATTCCATATATATATATATATATATATTTAAGTGATACAAAGGTAGACCTATAGAACCACTTACGATTCATGAAGCAAGTAAGGTAACATTTTCATTCATGAAGGTTTGGTCATTATGCTACTTTGAATTCACCATTTTCTAAAGGATGGCATGGTTGATGGGTTCCATGGTCACAGCTTTCTTTTGCTATCAAGTGAGATACTAAGTTAGAGGTAATAAATAAAAGTACAATTCAATTATACAAAAATGAACTCTCGCATACACATCAAAGGAATGTAATTAAACACAATTGACTTTCATAATTTAATGAATCAAACCTGCGCTACTTGTTATCTGAAAATCAGAAGACAGGCAAGCTTATACAAATTCATTCTATGCATCCTGGCCAATGATGCTAGAATACAACTCAGAGACAGTGTGCATCCTTGATGGATCAGTGGCATTTGAAAGTATGTACCTCATTAGAAGTTCGTTCTTCCATTCCCTCCATTGTTTAATTGCTCCTTGTAGAGAATTCTTCTTGCACTCATCAGGAACCTTAAAGGCAAACTACAAAGTAACAACAAGCATGTTACTCTACTTTAAAATAATAAGATAAGGTACATAGTATGTGATAGTATAGAATTATTACATAGAATACATCAATATTTAGTAGGTTTTAACTACTTTTTTGTCATTAAGATCACTAACTAGGGTTATTTTCATATTTTGCAAGATTAGGGTACAATTGTAAAAAAGGATATTTTTGGTATTCCAAACCCTTAAATATGGATAAGCCATAGTCCAAGCATCAACATGGGCCTACTTACCAAAATTAGTGAAGCCAAGAAGTTCATAATGAAAAATAGGTGTCAGTATTAATTTCAACACAATTAGAAATCCTAGAAGCATCGCTAATCTTATCCACACAAAATAAGCTATAAATATCAAAATATAAGGTGGAAGAAAACTTCCATGCATGCATGCATTTCATGACCTTTAGAGAGCTTATAAGTGAAGCCTAAGAGCCACACATGTCAAAGGAAGTATGCATGTGAAGCACACTCAACTGATGGTTTGTAGTAGATGTAAATCCCTTACTTTCTCTCTCTCCACTTTAGAATGGGGAGCACCTACATATGTACTATGAATTTTTCATGCAAAAGTTGTGGATATGTCTCAATTCTAAATGAATTACATGAAGGGATTAATAATATTTGTAGAGAAAAATAAGGAGGTGAGGAGAGAGACAAGAAATGGGAAATATATAGTTAGTCTATGTCCAAAAATTTGAAGAAAGAGTGGTTGAGATATTCCACATCCAAGACCATTCTAAAGTAACCAATGAGAATCCATTTAAGTTAGCTTTGTCTAATAGAAAGCATCCATGCAAGAGAGAGAAGATTGAAGCATGATTAATGGAGAATATTTCAATGGGCTTCCCACCATTTTTCTAAGAGGAGAAAATGCGTTCCCCTTAGGTGAAAATGTGTTCATATATGAAATGTTATTGACCAAAGATAAAAATGATGCACTAAGCATAAAATAAAGGAGGCGAATTGGTTTGAACAAGAAAATCATAAAGGAATCCATGTTGATCCGGTGGATGAAAAGAAAAGAAGCATTAAACTACATCATTTTGATGGGAGACTTTATGAAAATTTCAACCATCCATCCTGGGTTGAAACACGACCCAATGGTAGGGAATGATGAAGGGAAAATATCAAAATCCTAGTTGCCATACCATCCCATCTCACCATCCAAGCTAAGCATCACACTTGATCTCACCATCCATTCTAGATTACACTCCAATGCACTTCAAAAGGAATCTCTCATGATTTTTTTCAAGGAAATCTTCCTATATGTGATAAGGGAGAGTAAGAATAAGGGATAGAGTAGAGGAAAGATGATGATGAGGATGGACGGGACTAATAAAAATCCATTTGAGTTAGGTTAGACTAAGAGAAAGCATCCATGCAAGAGAGAGAAGACTGAACCATGATTAGTGGAGAATATTTCAATGGGCTGCCCACCAATTTTCAAGGGGGAGAAAATGTGTTCCCCTTAGGTGAAAATGTGTTCATATCTTAAATGTAATTGACCAAAGATAAAAATGATGCATCAAGGAGAAAATAAATGAGGGGAACCAGTTTGGATAAGAAAATCCTAATGGAGTCCATGCCGATCTACTGGATGAAAAGAAAAGAAGCATTAAACCACATCATTTTGGTGGGAGACTTTATGGAAATCTCAACCATCCATCCTAAGGTGGAAACATGACCTAATGGCAGGGAATGAAGAAGGGTAAACATCAAAATCTTAATTGCCAGACCATCCCATCTCACCATCCAAGCTAAGCATCACACTTGATCTCACCATCCATTCTAGATTACACTCCAATGCACTTCAAAAGGAATGTCTCATGATTTTTTTCAAGTAAATCTTCCTAGATGTGATAAGAGGGAGAAAGGATAAAGGATAGAGCAAAGGAAAGATGATGATGAGGACGGAAGGGAGTTTCCAATAGGAAACTTCCACCTATCACTCTCTAACATGAAACACAAAAGGACTACTATGCGTGATTTTGATTCCCCCATTCTCCAGTTCTTCAACTTTCTTCCATGTGAAAATGAGAAAGAAGGGAGAAGCAATGAGGCTTTCCATCCTTGAGGACCCCATAAAGCAATCACCTGAAGAAGAGACCCATTCAAAGGTGAGCTCAGATAAGTATCTAATTTTGTACTAAAACCACCTTAGTTACCCATTTGTCTTATAGGGGTAAATTATAGTTTTTGGCCAAAAATTATAACACATGCATTTTTTATATAATAAACCACTTATTTGATAACTTGCAAGTTCAAAGGCTAAACTGGGGTAAGTATGTGAATAATCATATTTTACTAGAATTTAATTAGATTTTTTTTTACTTTTTTGTAGGAAGCAAGATGGAGATCTAACAGCCAAGATCAATTGAGATGGAAATTGAAGATCAAGATCGAAATATCGAGTCAAGGCTCAAATGTCATCAATCCAACATGAGAGCAAGGATCAATATTACTTTAAGGCACACAAAATATGGACATGGAGAAGTCAAAGGTGGGCCCATGCATAAGCCATGCAAAATCCACTACTTTGCATGGGATTCACTTAAGCTACCTAGCCATATACAAGCTATGAAGTAGGTGACAAGCTAAGGAGACTAGCCAGTCATTAAAGCTAAGGAATTGAACCACCAAGCCAAGTGAAAGGAGCTTCTAAAGCCAACCATGAAGCGAAGCCAAATAAGCTCTCAAAGCTAGTCATCAAGCTACACGAGCCAAGCTACATGGAGGGCCATGATTGGAGGAAAATCCAAAGAAATATCCATAGGATTTTTTCTGTTATTTTTGAAGATAATTGCAGGAAAATCGACTTGGATAAGGTAGCATGTGGACCAATGGTAAGATACCACTCTATTTTTATTATTTTTCCATGATTTTTCCACTTTTATTTCTCCCTCTCTCTCTCTCTCTCTCTCTCTCTCTCTCTCTCTCTCTCTCTCTCTCTCTCTCTCTCTCTCTCTCTACCGCACCATAAAAAGCACTATGGATTTCACTTTCCACTTAAGATTCCTACATTTTTAAAATTCTCTCACCTTCCTAAACTCTTATTTCAACTAGCCAACCAATCCTAGAGTGCCACCTAACCTATCCAACCAATGCCTACTGTCTTAGGAAACCACCTCACTCCACCTCATCACCCTATCCTCACCCTCCACTCTTGATCCAAGGGCTGCCACTATCCTTATCTTTTCTTTCTATATCTCTCCCACTCCCATAGGAATTTTGCATGGAAAACAAGGGGATGACACCTCTTTCATAGGAAAATGGTGTCTCCCACCAATGGTTGGGCCATTCCCATGTTGCCCCATCCTCACCTCCATCTCATTACTTATTCTCTTTCCTCTTCATCACCCAAATCTTTTTCACTATTTTCCACTTTGTCTTATTTAAATTTCACATGAAAATCTTTCTAGAGAGGGGTCCCAATGCATGGATCCTAAAAATGGGACTCGTCCTCCCTTCTATATCTCAATATGCCACCATGTTTCCTTCTTTAATAAACTCTAGGCAGCCAACGATATCCTAATCCTAGCTATCCAATCTTCTTTCCCTCTCATTCTTGCCCTACCTTTTCTCTAATAGACCATAGGAAACTCCAGAAATAAATTTTATATAGACCCAAAAAAAAAAAGGAGTTCAAGGCATAATTTTTTGGGAGAAATGGAACGCCTACTCCAAGAGAGGAGGCATCCCCATCTTCCTTCTTTTGAAACTCTTCAACATCCCTCCTTGGAGCCATTCATTCTTAGTATTTTAAGATTTTTTGATATTCAATTACAAGGTTAGTCCCTTCCTTAGATGTTTTCTTAATTAGTTCCATCTTTATTTTGCACAAATCCTTGATTCCTTGCCGTTCTAACTTGTTTTTCCTTAATATTATTTTTATAGTTCATTCTTGTTTCTTGTTGGATTTTCCTTAGCATGCTTACTGGTTTAAGAGGGATTAAAGGTTGTATTGAGAATTTATTTTGAAGTTGGTGTGATATAAGCATGGTGCACATACTCCATGAATGTTGTGCACCATCTTTTTAATCTTTTCCATTGAATGAATGGAGTATTTGAGTATTGATTCAATCTTGTGTTGAATGGTCTTGAGTTATCTTTTTATTGGTGCATTATTCCAGCATTTTATTCATCAAAATACCTCTCAGTCTAAGCACCATAATCAATTTAAGTCCATATGCATAAAACTTGTTCTATTCACATGGTTTTGAAAAGGGTTGGAAGAAGTTTATAGAATGACTGCGAAGGAATTTAATCTGACCTTGAGGTACTAGTTAATGATTTAATATCATGATTATTTGCCTCAATTATTTTCTTGATTACATAGGAATTGCATCCTAGCATTTTAGGACCATATGCATCACTCTAGGTGTCATGTGCATGGTGCTTGATGCTATTGCTTTGAACTAAGTTGTCATCATATGTTATCTTTGTTTCATGCAATTTTTCCCTATATTACTCCCTTTCATGCATTGCATTTTAGTTTATAAGAGGGTTTGCAAATACATGTAAGATGCATAACATCTTATATCATGTGCATAGATCTTGAATCTTGCACATGGTTCTAGATGTATTCTCTTTAGTATTGTTGCATAGTTATGTTCTTGAAGTCATTGTGTAGAAGTGTTTGAATGGGTATTGCATATGAGTTTCCATTAGTTTTTTACGCGTTATTTTGAAAGTTTCTAATTTCTATGTTTAGAAAGTTTAGTTTAGAAAATTTGTAGATTTGTTGTGTAATTTTCTTATTGTAGTTCCCTTAGATTTGCAAAGTTTTCAATTTTCATGATTATAAAGTTAATTTAGGAAAGTTCTAAATTTAGAAGGTTTTTACTTTAGGAAAGTTTTATTTTTAGAAAGTGTGTTTTCAGGAAAGTTGTGAAGTTTAGCATGTTTTACTTTTAGCACATTCCCATATTTCATGTGTTAAGTTTCCATTCTTAGTTTACGATAAAATCACACTATCTTTGGCTAGGTTAGATAACTTAAGGACACTAATATCCAAATCATTCAATTCCTCATGGGATCAATCTCCATCACGTAATTACTATACCAATTCATGTGCTTTCAAGTTTAGCTTTAAAAACATAACAAGCTCCAATACCTTTTTTCCAAACCCCATCATTCACTCCTTTTTACTTCCTTAAACTCCACACACCATACCTTCTACTTTCTCATTTATTTTGTCTTTTCCAAGCACCTCACTCATCAACGTCCTTTCTTTTGTCTTTTCTCAAGTACCTCACTCATCTCCTTTGTAATCTTCAAGCACCTCACTCATCAACCTCTTTTCTTTTGTCTTTTCCAAGCACCTCACTCATCTCCTTTCTCATCTTCAAGCACCTCACTCATCTTTCTCTAGAAATCCACACATGACCTATCTCTATTTCTTCTCCATAAAAACCCAACACATCCATTCTCCCATCCAAACATCCAACACCCCATCCTTCACTTCTTAATCATCAACACATCACCTTCCCATCTTTCTTCTTATATTTTTCAATAAACCACTCTCCACACCATGCATATGCTTCATCCCATCCTAGCTATCTGTCTCTCTTAAACATTCAATGCCCAACCACCTTCACTCCACCAAACGCATCTTCCATCAACAATCCATTCACAGGCAATCCTTCTTATATCCATGCATTCTCTTAGTCCATCTTCTTAGTCATTCTTCATACCCACCCTTGGATGAAAGTGTATGTTAAGATCTTTACCTAGGCTTGTGGATCAAGTGGTGGATGACCCTAACCTTGATTGAGAAACACAACATGATTATGTCATAAGCGAACAATGGGAAAGAACAGTGGTAGTGTGCAGGCTAGTGAAGTTTGCCGAAGATTTCTTTTGAGTGACATAGAGAAGTATTTGGGTGATCTTGTTCTAACCCATAGTTTTAATTTTTAGCTTTTTTTTAGTTTTTTATATGTAATCATCCATTGTGTCCATGCATTTTAATGAAATAAAGTCTCTTTCCTTTTAGTTTATGTTCATGTTTCTTTTATGCTTTTTTTCTTTAGATGCTAATGTTAGTTGTTAAGAATAGTTTTGTTTTCTTATTAATTAGTTTTCCTAGGCATTAAAATGAGAAATATATAAAATAAGTATTTTTAAATTTAGGTTATTCTAGGACAAAAAGTGGCATAATGTTAATATTAGATTCATAGCACTCTAAGTTTACATACTCGGTCATTGCTTCAAAGAAATGGATACCAAATATAGTAAGAAAGGGGCTGACTATATGAGAATCTTTGATAGTCAGTGCCTTAAAAAGACCAACTTTGCTTTGAATAGGTATAGCAGCATGTTAAAAAAGTAGCATGAAAAAAATATTTAAAGATATCTTTGAAGGAAATTTTTTTCATGTGTTAAAAACATCATGTTTCTAATTACATGAGTAAAAATAGCCTAGATAGCTTAGTTCTTCAAAGTATTGATTTCTAATGTGAATTATTTTTTATTCCTATGCTTAGGTTTAATTTCTATCATTTTTATGTGTTTCTGTGATTTTTAGCATTTTTAGTTGATTAATTTAGTTTAATAAATTATTTGCTAGGTTAAAGTAGTTAAACTATGTTTAATTAAAATCCATTAATTATAAAGTCTCTGTGAATCATCCCATACTTGCCATGTCTATGCTATAATGGACCCATGCACCTGTAGTTACTTTTAAAACACATTAGTATGCTGTATGTAGGAAGCATTTACATTCCTACACCATCTGCCATATTGTATCTTAGATTAATATTGATACATGTTTCTAGTCATTAATTAAGATTGACACCATGCCTCTTACAGTGCAACAAACACAACTAATATAGGTTGTTGCATGGTCACCTATCACTTGTCCCCTATGGTTGAACTGTACATAATCTTTTATTCCATTTAACTCTCTTAATAATATTCTTCATTTTTGTTTGCCCTTTGCCCTTTCTCTTAAGAGGGGTACTTGGGCTAGATTGTTCTTAATGTTGTGAATTTTCTTCACATTCCACGTTTCTTGCACAAGGGAAAATGTTACATTTATAATAAATGCATCACAAGGATAGAGATCAAGAATCAAGAGGAATAATATTTTTAATAGTGAGATGACATCAATGAGTGCGAGTGAGTAATCATCAATGACATAGAGTGGAGAGGTCTTTCTTTTCAAAGTGCTATGATTAAGTATGATTAAGCATTGGCTCATATATCATAAATCATAAGGTATAATGTGCAAGCAAGTTGAAGATTAAAGTAGTAACTTTCTATGCTTAATCTTCATCAAATCACACCTAACAACAAGCTGAAACATCAGGGCAAAACAATATTGTAAATAGGCTATAAATCACAAGCATATCTAGTTTTATTATTAAAGTTTCATTTCTACTTTTTTATGTAATTGTGCATTTAACGATCTAAAATGGGACATGGAATGCAAACAACATGATAAGTGATCTACTAAAGAAGTTGGAACTAATTTTACTGTGGGAAATATCAAATGTGTTGAAGAGGTAGTGAATGGAAAATCACATTTTCTTGTTTCTTTCCTTTGAACTATGAAAGGGCTAATGTACATGAGAGAGCGAGAGAGAGAGAGAGAGAGAGAGAGAGAGAGAGAGAGAGAGAGAGAGAGAGAGAGAGAGAGAGAGAGAGAGAGAGAGACTTTCAAAGATGTATGGATCAAAGAAGATGGGTTTCTTTGCTATCGATAACATAAATCTAACTACAAGGGTTCTCTATAAAAAAAATTCAATAGCAGTAAGATGTAGATGTGGAGATACTATGGAGGAACTTTTTCATGACCAAACTAGATATTTTCAAGCCAATGATCAAGTAGATGATAGCATCTTTGACATGGACTTGGAGAACCTATTGACTAATAAGTAGTTGAAAACTATTCAAAACACATGAAATTCTATTATGTAGTGAGTTATGTAAGCTCTCTTGCATGTGTTTAGATATGCTCTAGAATATGAAGCACAGAGCTTTGAAGCAATAGTCTTAGAAAATTTCAAATTAAAAATCTAGAAGAACCAGTAGCATATACACAAATTGAAAAAGTGTGCCAAAAGAATGACTAATAAGTACCAAAGAAACCTACCTCCTTAGAACTTCATAGCCTAATAATGTAGAGTATAGTATTTCCAAATTCCCTTAAGCCCAGCTACAATTGCAAACAGAGTTCCTATTCAAATTGTTCCCTAAATGAAGAAGATGTGTAATTACAAATTTCATTCTTTTCCAGGAGGAAAAGTTATATAGAAAACCCCACATTTTTTTAAGATTTCTCATTTCCAAATTTTAATTTGATGCAATTGGACCCCAAATTTAAACAACTGTCTCAATAACACCCTAACTATTACTTGTAGTTAGGAAGGTAGCCTCTCTGTCTAGAGGTAACACCATTTAAACTATAGAAAATAAGCCCAAAACCATGGACAAAGCAGCCATGAATTTGGTGTTGCTTCTATCCTTGAAATGCAAATGAGAAAAAGAGTAGAAGGAGAAAAGGAAGATTCATATCTAGGCTAGTTTAAGCTCAATCCACAAGAGAGTGTCTCTAATGGAGAGATTCTATGGGAATTTCTTCTAATTGGGTCGAAAAACTGCAAAGCTATGAGCAAAACTAGTGTTTTGGAATAGTAGATAAACTAGATTGAGAGAGAGAGAGAGAGAGAGAGAGAGAGAGAGAGAGAGAGAGAGAGAGAGATGGCAAACTTATGATATAGATATGGGTTTTCCAGTCTTCCTTCTTTCATCTTCACCTAACCATGGATCAATGGCTATAGTAGCTAGGTGCATCAATGTAGATAGCTTGTAGGACTAATTGAGGATGATTCACTCTTTGATGGGGTTGAGTGAGTAGCAACACAACTGTGGGAGCAAACAAGCAGGAAAATGAGAGGGAGGGAGGGAGAGGGAACGGGGGTAACCTATTCAACATTTCACTATGCTCATATTATATGGTAATAGAGAATATATGACAGTTTTTAAACCATATTATATTTGAATACATATAAGACAATTTATAGTAAACCATATTATGTATTGACAGAAGATATGATGGTTTATGTGAAACCATCTTATCTATTGAAACAAAAATAAGATGATTTAGGGTAACCATCTTATCAATTGGAACAAAAATAAGACAGTTTAATAGAACCATCATATCTATTGCAATAAAAATAAGATAGTTTATGTGAAACTATCCTATTTATTGGAACAAAATAAGATGGTTTATGGTAAACTATCTTACTTATTTGAATAAAATAAGATGGTTTCCTCTTAACCATTTTATTTTTTAAACATTAAGTCTGCTACATTACTCTATTCCATAGAGGCTTACAAATTCTAGTAACCTATGGAGGCAAAGGGGGCTAATGACCATCCCTAATTTCCCTTACCATGACATAAAATCTTCTAAGGCATGAAGACATTCTATTCTTGGCATGACACATGACATGTATTGTTGTTGTTCCACAAGTGCACAGGCTATTGTGGTATAGCTAATGCAAGTATGAGTCCATCCCACAAGGATGCACTTTTAGAAATTGGAGTTTTTAATAAAATTTAATTATTTAAAAAATTAAAATTAAAAGAAATTAGACTTCAAATTTAGTTTAACAGTGCAATTACAGAGGTCTAATTCTAGAAAGAAAAGGGGAAAAAACAACATAACCTTGACTAAAACTAAAACTAGAAAAAAATAAGAAAAAATCTAATTCCCTAGTTTAAGTACTATCCAATTCTTCAATTTTGGTATCACAAACTTTGATCAAACTTCATTATTATATTTAATATGTTTTGGATTAATGATCTGATGGATGAATTTGCCAAATTCTTCAAATTTTTAGAGATTGTGTCTAATTAAGGAATTTAAAAATTAATGGCTTAGATATAATTTCAGAACTTAAACTAAAGATTAGAAAAAGCAATTAAACTACAAACTATCCTAAAAACAAGTTTTAAAAGTGAATTTAGATTCTAAATTAAAAAAAAGAAAAGAAATAAGAGTTTTCCCATGGTTAAACAAGAACCATTGATTTGGTTAAGCAAGAACAAATAAGATAGTTCCTAGATTAAGTACGGAATAATACAGAACATGAATAACCAAAACTAAAATAGCATAGAACGCAAATTGTAATAGTAACAGGACAAAAAAAAAGTAATTTAAAATATTCTCCTATGGGCAAAAGTGGAATTTTCCCCCAAACTTCCTTAAAACTTTCATAAAATAGAGGTAGCTGGAGAAGATGGGCATCACTGTGGCCGGCTGGTGCTAGTGCATGGAAGAGATTTGGGCATCATCCACGGCCATGCTAGGTGGTATTGAACAACTCCTTGCAACTAAAAAGCCTGAGACGATGTCTAGTGCAGGAAAGGTACTAGTTTAAGTGGAGGAGATTTGGGCATCGTGAAACTGGTTGTTGGAGCGTGTACTGGCTGGTGCTCTGGTGGGTTATGGAGATGGCTGGGTAGATGACGACGATGGGAGTAGGGGAGTATGCAGTGCTAAGAACAGAGGGATAGGAAGGGAAGCCCACAGTCGGCTGGGTGTGGCTGAGAGGGAGACGACGACCAGGCTTTCGGAACCAACCTTGACCACCTAATCAGGTTTCCTGATTCAAATGATGATTGAAGCAAGGGGTGCAGTGGAGCCGTGGAAGATGGGCGGTGGAGATGGTGGACAGGGAGGAGTTTGGCAGTAGCTAAGAATAAGGGGAGATGGTGAGAACAAATGGAACTAGAACTCCGTTTCCTGTTGGAAACTGAGAAAGGGAAACAAAAGAGGTACTAGACGTGGGCATTGGTTAGGAAATCGGTGGGCTTACCGAGAGGAAGACGATGGTGTGATGATGGAAGAGAAGAGGGTGGTGAAAAAGAGCATGCTGGGTGTGGAACTTAAGTAGCAACAGTGAAAGGGAGACAATGAAAATTTGGGGAATATGATGAAATAGTAACAAATAAAAAAAATTGATGAATAAGGAAAGCAAAAGGTAAAACCCAAAACTCAAAAACTTCCAACTCCTCCAAAACTCCCACGGTTCCCCCTTCTTATAGATTTCTTCCTTCTTATCTTATCTTCCCCTCTTTCCTTTAAGAGTTACTTTCCTATTAGGAAACTTCCTCTTCTTCCAAATTAGGACTCTTCTTCTACTAAGAAACCTTCAATTTCTGCTTTGTTAGAGATCTAGTCCATTCATTGCTCTCTTGACTCATCTACACTGTTGAATATCGATCTGAGCAATCCTTTGGTTGATCTGCAATACCAAAGACTAGATTAGAGTCATCTAAACCATACATTAGGCATCCACTTAGCTCAAATGATCATCTGACCATTAATTTTGACAATTTACTATTGGATGGTCAATTTGAACTATAATTCATAGATTATCTAAAAATCATCAAATTGATGAGTTAGATGGTCTAATTAAATGCTAAATTAGGGGTCTTTTGAACCAAAATTAAACACTTAACATGTATAACCTAATTAATTATATAACTATCCATCAATTACATAATTTAAATGTTGCATGCATTTTGATTTGTCCCCTCATATTAATTGTTTTCCATCCAAGCACCCTCCTCGCCAGTATCATGTACATAATCCATATCTTTCTCCTCGATTAAATTAATTGATGTAATGATACAAGGGTACTCAACTGTAGTGTCACTTGATTCACCTCCATGGTAAAAGTCCCTTGAGGAGACTGATAAAATAGTTGACTATCTCATATCATGTCCATCTTGTACATAAAATACATATTTTGCTTGAGATTCCATAATAAACTAATCATTTTGATAGTTGATCTCATTGAGGTCAACCAATGTCAATCCAAGGACATTACTTTTGGTACTGTCTTTATTGTGTTCCATGCAATCACACTTAAATACTATCACAATTCTATAGGTATAACCCAATGCCCATATCTGGCATATAACCCTGTAAAAGTAACAGGTGCTACAATTGGGTTGTTATCCTTTGAACTAGAAAAGAAAGTAGCATTAGTAACTACACTAACATTATTATTTTGTTGTACTCTTGAGTTATCATGGTCTTTTTTTGTGAAAGTGATAACCATTGATAGCATATTCAGCATACTCTATTACTTTTGGTTGAGGTTCCATCACCATCTAGCCCAAGGATTCAAAAATACTATGACCTAAAACATCTCGATGATCTTTCACCTATGTATATTACTTAAGTGAGATGATTATGTATATGTGCATATGCAATTTAATAAAATTAGTGAATGAAGCATTAATTCATTGTAATTACCTTTTGACAAACCCAATTTGTGAAGGAGCCATAATTCTCATATTGCAGCCAATTTTGTTTCTTTGCATCTCTTATATATCTCACTGTTAGAAAGTCCATGTGCTCACTACAATGAGGAGATGAAAATTATATATATAACATGCATGCAATATATTACCCTTAACTTTTAGATGTAAAACATATATAGAAAAATGTGAAATAAACTACAAGGAGAGAGCATTAATTACTTACTCAATGTATGACAGAATTTCATTGACATTAATGTTTTGTAAGACATAAAGGTGTGCCTAGTCCCATTCTTTATGATCAATAGTCGATATAAGGCCACTGAAGAGAGGTTCACCAACTTTTGGATAATTTAATCCACATGCTCATTTCTTTCTCAAGATTCCAATAGCATCCACTCTTAATAAATATTCAGTGCAAAACTGCATTGCTTTTTCTGCAATGTAAAATTTGATGGTACACCCCTCCGGTCAATTGTGATTTTGTACATACCCCTTTAACACTTTCATGTACCTCTCAAATGGTAATCCATTACAAATATATCAGTCCATAGAGCCTGACGACATCAATGAGGTGCATTATTAAGTGTACCATGACATTGAAGGAGGATGATGGAAAGATTATCTCAGGTTCACATAAGGTTATCACTAGATGCACTTAGATTTCTTGTAATTTTGAAGTACTCACCACTTCTTACATTAAACAGTAAAGTAGTAGAATTTTGTATTAGATCTTGTAACTTAATTTGACAACACTAAAAATAATGCTATAAGCATGAGTTGGTACATCAATGCATGGAAATTGTGCAGCTTCATCCTAAAAAAAAATTATCTCTTTCATAGAGATAATATTTCTAAAGCTTGACGAATACCTACCTAGGACTTTGATCTTTGATAGGATTTTGCACATCATTCTTTTCTCCTCTCTTTCAAGCATATAATTTTCTTTAGGTAAGTATATTCCTCAATTGCCCTTGTCCTATGGATGTAGCTTCTCTTTAAACTCATTCTCATAAGATTCATTCAAGTTGCAAGACCAACCTTTGTTTTTCTTAGCATTTGAAGTTAGGTATGAGTCAAGCTTTTGCATACATTTATCTCAATGTGCATGACATCAAGCACATGTCGCATGTGAAAGATTTCTAGTACACAAGTTTAAATAATATTGATTTGTTCTTCCAACAACTTTAGAGTTGATGTCATATGTACACATAGTTGCCTCACTTCTTCCTCTATTAGATATTAAGGTTTTTAACCTATTTCAATACTTGTTATCTAATCAAACACCTTAGAGGTGTTCTAGTCTTCACACTATTATTAAGTTCCCCCTTTTAAAATGGTATGGAGGGATTCTATGCAACCATCTTTTGTGGCCTAGGAATGCCATCTTCTTGCCATGTTGAAGTTGTATGGTACACATGCATTATATCCCTTTGCCTTGTATTCAGCCAAATTATAGTATGCAGGGAAGTCATTTATTGTCCACAGTAGTACCACCTTAAGGGTGAATTCCATTTCTTGCATGCATCATATGCTTCAATCGCTTCCTCCCTCAATGTCCTTAGATCAATAATCAATGGAGCCAAGAACATGTTAATGTAATTCCCAAGTTACTTGGGACCCAATATTAGCATAGTTAACATCATGAACTTCCTCTCCATGCACAACAACAATGAAATGCTGTGAGAAAATGTTATAACAAGTCAATGTTATATCTAATGCTCATATAATCATGAGGATTAATCCCACATGCAGATATTGAAAGTCATAGGTTTCTATGTTCTTCTCCAAAAGTAGGCCACATGAAATGTAAGAGCTTCCATGCCAAGCTATCTATTGGATGATGTAAATAGTTATGATTTACTTTTTCCTCCACATGTTGTAGCAGTTTCTTCATTGTTTTTGTAATACAAAACATTCTTTTGAATCTTAATAGGAGGAAAATACCATAAAACCTTTGCAGAAATTTCTTTCACTTGGCGATCAATTGAATTCTTCTTCAGCCTCCATTTTGAATGTCCACAAGTTCGACATGCAGTTTTATCTTCGCGCTCCTTCCTGTATAAGATCTAGTTATCAGGACAAGCATGTATCTTCTCATACTTCAACCCTAGTATAGCCAGGGTTTTCTTTGCCTTCCATGTTGCCATAGCTAGTTTATTCTCCTTCAGCAACTTTTCAATGATCACTTACAACAATTCTGTAAAACCTTGATTTGAAAAACCAATCTTGATTTCAAATTGTAAAGTTCTACCACCACTAAAACCTTGGTATAATTTATAAACCCAAGGTACAATGCCTCATCGACTTCCTCCAATGTAGTTTGAAATTGTTCAGGATTGTCCTAGAAGTCATTGTATGTTTCTCAAAACATTGGTTCAACTGTACTATCTATAATAAATTCCTACAGTGTCTTCATGATGATATACACATCCTACCCTTATTAAGGGCCCATGAGGAAGTCACTCTCCATACCTCATTCAGGGGATATAACTTTCATCAACTCCAGTTAAGTGCAAATATTTTTTCAGCTCACATAAGTGCCTTTTCCAAGTTTCCACATCTCCATCATGGACATCACATGTGATTACAATCATCACCTCCCCTAAGCATGAACTCTATGAATTTTTCTATTCCTTTCTCAAATTCTCTTGATGATCTTTCCATAGTCATCCAAGCATATTTGTTCATTATATAAAACAAATTGAAGTTCAAATGCATGGAAAGACTTTCCAGACATGAAAAGATCAGTAATCTAAGGTTAGACATTTTACCAAATTACTTGGTGTGCAAAGAAAACGTATATACAGTTGGAAGAAAACATACATACATACATACATACATACATACATGTTTTCCAACTCTAGGTTGGGACAAGAAAGATTGATGCAAAACCATGACTGATTCATACACATGAATGATCCACACACTTATTCATACACATGATTATCAACACATAGGAAAGGAATTTTACACCCATAATCAGCCAAATAAATTAAACATGAGAAAAATAAGAATTAATACATATCCACTCCAATATTAACTAAGAACACACAAGTTTGGTATAAAATGTATGTAAATCCAACTCAATCTTAGGGTTTTTTTATTGAATTTAGCAACAATAAAAAATTACTTGCTGAACTTCACACTATTTTGAAAATTTACTAATTGAATTTATGAAGAAGTTTTAAAAGATGGTGACTTAGAAACCATCTTCTTGAGTTTAAAAAACTTAAGATGGTTTCCTATAATTGTCTTTTTTTTATACACAACATAAGATGGTTATAAAAAAACCATCTTATTTGATATGAAGAAAATAAAATGGTCCATTTAAACTATCTTAATCCACAAATAGTCTTCTTAAGTTATATTTTGTTAGAGAATTTTTAAAACCTTCTTTCATTAATTTTAATAATACAGTTGTCTTTAAACCATCTAATTTTTGTGGTCATCTAAAACCCCAATCTTAGTTGTGTCAGACTCCCTTATTTTAAAAATACAATGCCACCAAGGAGATAAGTAGAGGAAATCCTAGTACCTACGAGCACATCTGCCACTAGTTCATCTGGACAAGGGAATGTAGTAGGTGAAGTTGTCCAAATCTTGATGTAACAACTAGGGTTATCATCATCATCATTAAGACCTTATCCCAATTAGGGTTCGGCCACATGAATCTTATTCCTCCATTCCACTCTATTAAATACCATGCCTTCATTTAGTCCCAATGTTTTTAAATCTTTCCTCACCACTTCTATTCACATTCTTTTGGGCCTTCCCCTTGCCCTTTTAGAACCTTCAACTTGTATTGCCTCACTTCTTCTAACCGATGCCATTGTTGGTCTCCTTTGAACATATCCAAACGATCTAAGTCTAGTCTCCCTCATCTTGTTACCTATTGGTGCTATCCTTAAATTTCCTCAAGTATTTTCATTTCTAATTCTATCCTTTCTTGTCTTACCACTCATCCATCTCAACATCCTCATTTTTGCGACGCTCATCCTATGAGTATGATGTTCCTTATCTACCCAACACTCTGATCCATAGAGCATGACTGGCCTTATTGCCATCCTATAGAATTTTTCTTTTAGTTTGAGTGGCACCCATCGATCAAAACTCTAGATGTGCACCTTCATTTGTTCCAACCCACTTAAATTCTCTAGGTAACCTCCATCTCAATCTCTCCACTCTCATTAATCATTGATCCTAAGTATCAAAAGTGGTCTTTAACAGAGACTTCTTGGTTATCAATCTTGACTGGTGTTCTACTCCTACTCTCCTTGCTAAAATTACATTCCACATATTCTGTCTTAGTTTGGCTAATTTTAAATCCTTTAGATTCTAATGCTTCCCTCCATAACTCTAGCTTTATGTTTACACCCTCCCTTGTCTCATCAAGTAAGACTATATCATCTACAAATACCATGCACCAGGGGATCTCCTCATTTAGATGTTTTGTTAACTCATCCATAACCAATGTAAAAAGGTATGGACTCAATGCTAATCCTTGTTTCAATCCTATAGTGACAGGAAAATCACCAATCACGCCACTAGTGGTCTTAATATTTGGTACCGCTCCCTCATACATATCTTTAATTATGTCTATATATCCCTGAGAAACCCCTTTACCACCCAACACCCTCCATATTAACTCTCTAAGGACTCTATCATAAGCTATCTCTAAGTCGATAAAGACCATGTCGAGGTCTTTCCTCCTCTCCCTATATTTCTCTACTAATTGTCTTAGTAGGAAAATAGCTTCCATGGTAGACCTCACAGGCATGAAACCAAATTGATTCTCTGATACACTTGTTTCCTGTTGTAACCTCTTCTCAATCACTCTTTCAAAAAGTTTCATAGTGTGGCTCATAAGTTTGATCCCTCAATAATTAGTGCAGCTTTGTATGTCTCCTTTATTCTTATAGATTGGTACAATAGAGCTTTCCTCCACTTATCATGCATTTTCTTTGATTTTATAATCTTGTTAAACAACCTAGTCAACCAAACTACCCCAATATCTCCCATATGCTTCTGAACCTCTATTGGTATACCATTAGGCCCCATGGCCTTTCCTGATTTCATCTTTTTCAAGGCCTCTTTTACTTCAGGTATTCGAATCGTACATTCATATTTATAATATCCAATGTTATTTAGATTTATAGTTTTTTCAATCCCTATATTCTCAAAGCCATTGTCATTTAACAATTTTTGAAAGTATGTTCCCACCTTTGTTTGATCTCATCATCTTTGACCAATACCCTTTGATCATCTCTTTTAACACACCTAACATGATATAAGTCCTTACCCTTTTGTTCTCTTACTTTCGCAAGTTTAAACACACCTTTCTCACCTTCTCTTGTTCCTAGTCTATTGTAGAGCTCATCATATGCTTTAAGTTTAGCCTCACTTACTAGTCTCTTAGCAACCTTTTAGGATTCTTATATTGTTCATAGTTTTCATTATTTCTAATCTTCTGCCATGCTTTAAAACTCATCCATTTTTCTTTAATAATTTTTGCATTGTTTTACTCCACCACCATGTTTCCTTTGCTAATAGCTTTTTACCTTTAAATATTCCTAAGACATCTTTTGCCACTTTCTTAATGGACTCAGCCATATTAGTCCACATGGTATTTACTTCTGTTTCATAGTTCCAATTTCCTTCTACCATCAACTTATTTTTGAATGAGGTTATTTTCTCTCTTTTTAAGTACCACCACTTAGTTTTTGGAATTGTATTAAGTTCAGTTCTTTTTCTCCATCTTTTGATATGGATATCCATAACCATTAACCTATGTTGTGAGGTTAAACTTTCACTGGGTATCACCTTACAATCCTTACATATAGATCGATCATTATTCTTAAGTAGAAAAAAGTCTATTTTCCTTTTATGAAGTTCACTTTTAAAGGTTATTAAGTGTTCAGCCCTCTTCTTAAGGAGTGTATTTGCAATGGACAGGTTATATGACAAAGCAAAATCGAGGATATTCTCCCCCATCTCATTTCGTTCACCTATACCATACCCTCTGTGTATTCTATCATATCCTTCCTTATCTTTTCCTACATGGTCATTTAAGTTTGCTCCTATAAATATCCCCTCAGTGTTGGGAATTTCTTACATGACTCCCTTCATATCTTCCCAAAATTGTCTCTTAGTTTTATCTTGTAACCCTACTTGTGGTGCGTACACACTTATAACATTAATAATCTGCTCTCCTAGAATAAGTTTTATTATTATAATTCTATCACTAATTCTTTTAATGTCCACAACTTTACCCTTTAATTCCATATCCACTATTATTCCTACACCATTTCTGTTATTTTCCTTTCCTACGTACCATAATTTATACCCATCTATTTCTCTAACTTTAGCCCCTTTCCTCTTGGTTTCTTGGATACAAGTGATGTTGACTCTCCTATGTTTCATCCCGTCTACTAACTCCAAACTCTTACCTGTCAGTGTCCCTATTTTCTATGTGGTGATACGAATCTTATGTTCTGGAGATACCTTATTTACTATTACCTTTCTCGACCTCCATGGTATGAGCCCATGTCCACTTTTCACTGCACCTGGGTTCTGATGCAGCGCGTCGCTTCCTAGGGGATGCTTTAGCAGCCCTTGCCCATTTTTCACTACACCCGGGATCCAATGTAGAGTGTTACTTCTAGGAGAATGCCCTAGCAACCCTTACTTATTTTTCACCACACCCAGGATCCGATGCAGCGCGTCGCTTATGGGGAACGCCCTAGCTTGAGGGAATGTCTATATTCGATTCATGTCATAGTTTGGGTTGCCGTAGTTTTAAAAAGGTGAAGATGATTTTCATTTCTTCCTTACAAACTAATATACAAATGCATATTCATTTGCAAGCAAAAAAGAAATAACAAAACCATCTTCAGCTTCACCCTTGCCGGCTAGCTACCTGACGCAAGGGTTGCCATATTTTAAGAAGCTAGAGATGATTTTCATTTCTTCCTCACAAACTAATATACAAATGCATATTCATTTGTAAGAAAGAAATAATAAAATCATCTTCAACTTCTCCCTTGCCGGCTGGCACCTGACGTAAGACCCTCCTCCTTTTTCATCCAGGCTTGGGACCGGCATTGGCGAAGTTGTGTAATAACTAGGGTGATGCCTGCAAAATCAACCACTAACAACACCAAAGAAAGTGGTGCAATAGTTCTTTGGAGATGATGAGTCAGACATAGTAGAGTCATGGGTGTTTGAGGTGGAAAAGTCCTTAGATCAATGGATGTCCCTAAAAATAAGTAGTTACGAAAACTTCGTACTAAAGGAGAAAGTAGTTTTTTGGTTGTAATATGTAGAGTGAACACATTTTGAGGGAGTTGAGAAATTCCATGGGAGGAATTTAAGATCATTTTCTATAATAACCACTTTCCTCCTCACATTAGAAGGTTTGTGATTCTCGAATGAGGCAATATGTCTATGACTCAATATGAGAATAAGTTTAGCATACTTAGGAGATTCACTCCTAATGTGTGTACTACCAATAACAGAGTTGCTAAGAAGTTCATATGTGGTTTGAGGAGTACGATCTCAATTTTCATCCCACTGCCACTACTAGAGTAGTTGACATGGCTTCTGTCTTTGAGAAGGATCATACATGGGGGAAGAAAGAGAAAAAGAAAGAATGTTAGCATTAGCAGATGAGAAAGAGAAATATAGTCTTTAGGGTCTTGGCAACCATGGAAGTGCTTGTTTGACAACCACATGAAGGCACCTGGATTTGGACAATGCACTAAATGCAAAAGGTATCATCTGAAAACCCATGCTCTGCTATTATTTCAATTGTTTCAGTTGTGGAGAAGTAAGAAATCTACCCCCCAATCTATGTGACGAAGAAATAGGAAGCAATAGCACACAAAGACCCAATCCCTATGAGGTAAGAATAAGTATTTGCTATTACCTCAAAGCAAGCATGACTGTCAATGGTTGTGGTGGAAGGTATACTTCTTATTCATGATAGACCTACCCAAGTTCATTTTTATATGGATAATACACATTTCTTTCTATATTGTGTTTTTGCGTTATATGTGAATAGTCCGATCTAGAATATAGAGTTCCATCTAGAGGTGTTAACTCCATTGGATGAATCCATATGAGCATAAATACCTTCAAGATGTACCAAATTGTAGTTAAGGAAAGATGGATGGATGCCAATATAATCATCCTAAAGGTGATCGATTTTGATATTATCTCAAGGATGGATTAGTTGGCTTTATGCTAGGTAACAGATTGCTGAAAGAAGAAGTACACCTTTGATATTCCAAACAAGTAACAAGTTCTTGTCAAGGGAGATGAGACTTCATAAGAACACATCTCATTTCTACTATGAAGGTGACTAAACACATTACTAAGGGATGTCAGGCCTTCTTAGCTAAAGTTGTAGTACGAGTTGAAAAACTCAAGCTGGAGGATGTGGTAATGATTTGAGAATTTGGTATATATTTCATGAGCATTTACTAGGTTTACCACCCAAGAGGGAGATAAACTTCACCATCAAACTAAGACCTAGCACAACTCATATATCCAAGGCACCAAATATAATGGCTCCAATAGAATTGAAGAGTTGATTGCAAGAACTCTAGATATAGGCTTAATCAAGCCTAGTGTTTCACCATGGGGAGCACTGGTCCTTTTTGTTAAGAAGAAGGATGGGTCAATGAGACATTGCATTGACTATCAAATGGTCAATGGAGTCATAGTAAAGAAGAGGTATCCATTATCTCCAATAGATTCCCTATTTGATTAGCTTCAAGTAGCTAGTTTACCAAGATTGACTTAAGGTCCAGGTATCATTGATTGAGGATCACGGAAGGTAGTATCTTGAAGACAACATTTAGGACTAGTTATAGACATTATGAATGTAGGGTGATGCCATGTGAGCTGACAATGCTCTAGCCACATTCATGGATCTCATGAATAGGTCGTTCAAACCATTCTTGATAAATTTGTTATTGTATTAAGGTGTTGAAATATTAAGAACACATCAGTTGTTTACCAAATTTAGCAAGTATAACTTATGATTGGAAGAAGTTATTTTTAAGGCCTTGTCATCTCGAAAGATGGTGTTGCAATAGACAAAACTAAGGTCGAGGCAGTGGAAAAGTGGGAGACACCTAAGACAATTACTGAGATATAGAGTTTCTTAGGTCTTATAGGATACTACAATAGATTCATTGAGGGATCCTCCTGCATTTCCTTGCTGCTGACCAATTTGACCAGAAAAGATGCAACATTTGTTTGAGATGATATATGTGAAGCAAGCCTCAGAGAACTAAGAGGAACCTAACCACTACACCAATCCTTATATTACTAGTAGGCAATGGAGGTTTTGTGGTGTACAACAATGATTTAAGTAAAGGATTAGATGTGTGTTGATGTAAAATGAGAAGATGATTGTCTATACTTTACAATAGTTGAAAAAGCATGAGGTTAATTACCTACCCATGATTTGGGGTTAGCAGTTATAATGTACGCCTTCAAGGTATGAAGGCATTACTTGCACAAAGAGAAATTTGAAGTATTAACTGATCCTAAGAGCCTCATGCATATCTTCTCATAACATGATTCGATTGAGATAGAGGAGATAGATGGAGTTCTTGAAAGATTATGAATTCTATATTCAGTATCATCTAGAAAGCCTAATGTGGTGGCAGATGCTTTGAGCCATAAGACACATAGAGAAGGTGTGTGATATGCTCTCCAGAACGTGGAAATACTACAAGAAGTGATTGAGTATAAACTAGAAGTGCAGCACAAGAGTGAGAAGTCATTTATAGCAAACTTGGATATAAGATCTACCATCTTGAAAAAGTTCTACATATATAGAAGGACGATGAGGAGTCACAGGCACTGGTTGGGAAACTAGCTTTGCCTAGAGATATAGATGGTAGCATCAAGATGCATGGAAGACTGGTGGTTGCAATGAGTGTTGAGCTGAGGCAAGAAATTATTAGATAGGCACATCACTTATAATATACCATCATCCAAATGGAATGAAGATGTACCAAGATCTAAAAAGACATTTCTAGTGGAATGGTATGAACAAGGATGTGGAAGAGTTTATGAAGCAATGCTTAAAATATCAGTTGGCCAAGGCTGAGCATCAAAGGCTGTTAGGACTTATGCAGCCCCTTGAGCTCCCTAAGTGGAATTGGGATTAGATCACCATGGATTTCATTATGGGTTTACCCAAGACATCTAGTGGACAAAACATGATATGGGTGATTGTTGATTGACTCATGAAATTGGCACATTTTCTCCCAATTTGATAGAATCAGAGTATGGATAGTTTTGACATGATTGTACATCTAAGAGACCATGAGTTTAAATGGGTTACACGTCACCATTATGTCTAACAGAAATAGTCATTTCATTCACAATTTTAGAGGTGTGTTTAAGAATCATTGGAATGGCATTGGAATGGCCCTGAGTTTCAGTATAACATTTGATTCTCAAATAGATGATAAGTCTAAGAGGACAATTCAAACCTTAGAGGACATGCTAAGAGCATGTGCTGTCAAATGAAAGGATAATTTGGATGAGAGTCTATGTAACATCCCGGGTCCCAATAGTACATATATTGTCTGCCTTGGCTGTACCCTTACAGTTTTGCTCTTCCCCTTAGGGAAAATGCATATGTACTGAGAGAGATACCTAGGTCTCATAACTAGCCCAGCTCCCTCTCCCCAGGTGTTGTGGGACTAACTCTCAGGATCTCCTTAATAGACATCTTGTAGCTTGGCATCCCTCGTCGGGACTACCCACGAAGACCAACCAAGCACCCTATGCCCCTTATGGAACATGTGTCCCCGCATGGCCACTTTGGGTTCGGCAAACCACGTGCGACTAGCCCAACATCACAAGGGCAACTAGCTTTCATACCAATTGTAATGACCCAAGTCCCAAGTCCCAACATTACATATCGATTTTGGTCTTTCTGCACCATATTTAGATCTGCCCCTTCTTCGATTCGGAATTCCCAGCAAATCCTTGACTCCTTGAATACGATGGGATTTCACACCTGGCGAATCTTTCACTCTACCTCCTCTGATTAACACCATAGGATGTTCCTGCGAATTATGACCTTCGCCCGGAATGTGAGCAAATATATCATGTCGATTGCTCAACCGTACTTTAGCTATCTTACGTGGAGCTGAATTAGGTTTTTTCGGTGTTCTCGTCGGAACACGCGGGCGTACTCCTAGCTTCTGGGGACATTGATCCGAAGCTCGAGTACGGTCCGTGCGCCGTTTTTCTTCTCTACCATGACGAATCAATTGATTTAATGTAGGCATCGCTCTTTCCTTTGTCCTTCCCCCCGATTTTCGCTCTATCACTAGTGGTTACTCCCGATCCGAAGCACCCCTTTTCCATTCATAGAGAGATCCAATCGTCAAAATCAATAAAAAGGCCATCATGGACCAAGATCCAAACGGATCAATCTTGTTGGGAGGTACTGCCCAAGGAGAGGAAAAGGTGACTTCCGGATCAGGGATAATAAATAAAATAGGAACCGGATAAAATCGTATATCGAAACGACTTCTGGCATCACCGGAAGGATCGGAACCACATTCGTGGGCCGACAATTTTTCTGGATAGGTCGAACTATTAGAAGCAAATGGAAAAGGAACACCGAGTGGGATCAAAGAAACTAGCGGACTGATCACTAAATAGATACAAATAGGTGCAAATTTCGACATCACCACAGCCCACTTCATTCTCTCGCTCTGCTCGCGGCGCTCCTTGCTCGCGGAGCGGCATACCGAAAAAAAAATGGACTCAAACTCAAAGGGAAGGCCCTTACTCCATAGGGCTCCACCCCCTTCCCATACATCAGAGTTCCCCCCTCCCTTTTCTTTCCCCCCTGGCCGTGTGGGCCACACTGAAGAAAGGCCCTAGGAGGTCCTTCACTTACTTGTGTGAGCCCTACGCCTTCCCCCCTGCCCGCTGAGTTCCTTACCCACTATGCCGCCCGGCACGCAACGCACCCATTGAATTTGCTTGCACCTCAAGGTGGGTGCGTTCGCTTCCAATAATTCCAATAAGATTGTTTTCAACATTCCTCCCCCGCCATTAGAGTTGGACTTATGGTTGAGCCTCTTATTGCGTAGTCCGCTTTTCTTTTTAAGAAAGCAAAGAGGCGAGCAAAAAGACGTTCTTTGATCCTTGTTTTGTTGTACGCTTTTTCGGGTTGGACTCCAGTCCTCGTCCTCCCTTGCCTGCTAGCACACCTGAAGGAAAGGAAACCGGTATAACACAAACAAAGGAACCGCAATCACCACAAGCAATCAACGATTCAAAATGACAAAAGAACGGGGCATAGGAGATAGAGGCGGAGTCTTGGCTGTAGTTAATGGGAGGACTAAGAGTAGCTGTAGGAATAAGAATAGGAGAGCAGTAGAGAATAGAAAGCGTCTTGTCAGAGCATATGTAGCTTCTGATATAGGAGCTGGAGCAGGAACACGAGTAGGAGCTCTTGTTCGTTCGCTTGTTAGCTAGTCTTTCCTCGCAAGCCACCAAGCCTTATCTTCGTCTCTGAACTCAAGCCTTCCCTTCGATCGAGTTCTCAATTTTCTTTTTTATTCATTTGTCACATATAGGTATAGGCGAATAAAAGATAACGATCTTCGAAGCTGTGCTAATAGTGGTAAAGAATTAAGAAGAGGTTTTAATCGGGAAGTATGCAATTTTCCAATGTTCGACCAATCACTCGTCTAGGGCAATAGAGGGAGAATGCTCTTGATTTACTTTGTCACTATAGGAACACAATGTGAATTGCCTCAAAGATGGTCAAGCTTTTTACTCGCCTCGCACCGGAAAGCAAGCAGCAACTAAGGGAATAGGCAATAGGGAGCTTCGGGAGGAGCACTTCCACTACGGTCTCGAGAATAGGTCCAGTTTTTGGAAAGGAACAAGCTTTGAAAGAACTGAAAATAAGAGCATTTCCTCCTCGGCAAGTAGAGTTACCTTAGCCAGTTACCGCTACCTCTGTCCTTTCTTCTTTCAGCTATCTCAACTCTTCGAGTTTCCGGTACCTGTTTTAGAGTCGAGCTACTTCTCTTCTTCGATTTGGTCGCTACGCTTCGCTTTTGTTGGTGCCTTGGTGCTTGAAAGGGGGCCAAAGAGGAGAAAGCTTGCTGACTCAAGAACTCATTCGTCCTTGAGCTTCGACTTGCTGACTTGGTTCCTTAAAACCTATTTCTCCGACTTGGTCTGCTCTCCTTGAAGTAGGTGTTTCGCTTTGGTCGTAGCTACACCTTGTTCGGTAGCTTCGTTCTTTTCTACCGCAACAGCACGTTCGACTTGCATGTGTAAAGCATATAGCTAGCGTGAAAACCATTTGGCTACCGCAGCTCTGCTTCGCTTCGCTTTGGTGGAAAAAACTCTTTAGTATGAGTTAGTATATATACTATAACTTTTATACTTATAAATTAGTCTCGTATGGTAAAGAGAAATACTGCTTTAAGGCAGCAGCCGCCCTTTTTCGATCAACAAACTATTGCCATTGACAAGTCTTCCATCCTGTCCCTCCTAAGGCTTTCACTGTGGGGGCGCTTCCAATTTCAATGAATCCATCCATGACTCATTTTTCATCATCTAAAAATGAAAAAAGAAAGTGAGAGTACAGCGGAAATGCCATAGATTCGCAAAGAGCCATGCTGAGTAGAAATGTGCCTACCAAACCTATTGGTACTGATTTGCTGCTCGAATGTTGAATGAAATCAAATATCGAATGGGTCCAGCGAAGGACACGAGACTTTTTCCCGAGACAAAAGCCTACTCGATTCTGGTACTGATGAAAAGTCCGTAGGATTCATCGAGCACACCGCATCCGGTAGAAAAGGGGTCGCGCCACCAAACACGAAGCACCCCAAAAAGATGAAAAGGCTTTCTGCCTGATAGAATCAACTATCGCGTACGAATGAATAGGTAATAGCGTGCTGGAGGTCGAATGGCTTTATGCTTTTCGAGGGTTGTCGCAGAATTTTTCCAATCCCTTACTTCGATCCGGAGATCTGAGAAAAATCACTTGGCAGATTGATGTCAGCGACAAACCTTTCCACGCGGGAAAAGACCCCGCGCCTAAGGGTCGCCAACTCTTTTGACAGATGAACTCAAAGATCCACTCTCCCCCCACCGAATCTTTCTGTGTGCTTTATGTCGAGCACGATCCAGTTGCTCTTTCTAAGACACTCGAAATACTGGTTTGTTGACGGTTAAAAAAGAAAAGCACGAATGACTACTTACGCCTGCGCGAAGTGATGAAAGATTTCGAATTCTTTTCTTTATGTGTTAAAATCTCCTTACTAAGAAAACGTGTAAGTAAAAAAACCCGATTTGTGAACTTTACACGTTTTCTTTCTTAACAAAAGAAGTTGGACTTTGTTAAAAAAAAAAGTAAATAGAAAAAAAGGAAGTGTGAATGTTCTCGTCACTTTCCGAACAAAGGCTTGGGATGGGAAGCTTGTCTTGTGTTAGATTTGTTTCATCGATGGGTTGGGTTGCCCGTGGGCCCTTTCTCAAGAAAGATCAACCTAACAACAACTTCCTTCTTTTTCTACGGAGAAAGGGCACCATTCGAGTTCGGTATCTCGATCGAGAGGACAAGAAGTGCGATTGATAGAATAAGGGGATCAAACAAGTTGATCAAGTTGATCGAGTTAGGGTACAAGCAAGTAGGATTTGAAAGTTGGATTTCTTGAACAAGGATGGGACAAGTTGGCTAGACTTGGTTGACAACCCCGGATCTGAGACCTGGAGTGGGGGGGGTTAAGTTCGAGGGTAGAGGATTTTTTTTATTTCCAATGCAAACAGTCAAAGCCTTACAACTTGACTGAATCTAAAGCAGTGGAATTCAGTCACGAGCAGGATTCGAACCTGCACTCTCGGATCAATTACATCCTTGAGCTTATCCGTCGATCGTGACGATTACCCCGTAACCCTTTCGTTTCGGGTACATCAGGGGCCTGCTCTTGGACTCGGCGGTGGGGGCGGGGGGTCAACGGGAACAAGAAGAAAAGGCAATAAAGTAGCGGAGGAATTCTTGGGCCGCCTTGAGAACAGGGATTCCGAAAGGGAAGGTAAGTACTGTTACATCCTTTCTTCTGAAGTGGGGTTCCGTCCTCCCTTGCCTTGCGACCTAGGTATTCCGTTTATGGTTTCCGCCGTGCGGCATCCAAGTGTGGCTTCCGTTTCTCAGCTTTTCATAAACTCCTGCTCGAGCGACTCGGTGAGGTGTTCTCCTATCTTCAGCTTTTTCAAGTGTTTACGCATTAATGGCGAAGCAAAAGGGGAAAGACTTCGAGTTATTAGCCAGAAGGAAACCCTCCCCTACAGGGGAGACAGATCCTTGGGATGGACAAAATGAATGTTGATATAATGAAATCCAAGAAATCATGGATGGATTATGACAAAAATGGATCAATGTGATCTTTGGACCTTAATAAAATAAATCCCCTAAATATAACTAATACCCTTAATCAAAGGAAAATATCTAAGATCAAAAGGTTGGATCATAAGTAAAGGTTTCTAAAAATGTTAATGTAATTAGTTTCATTTTATATAATAGCATTTTAAATATGATTATGTTATAAAGCATGCTAGTATAACATTTAGACTTTAGCATGATATGTGATTTCATTGTTATCATAAGGTGCTAGATTTAATTATCTTAGGGGCACTTTAGTATGATTTCATGCCATTCTAACTTAGGACCATGCTAGAATTTCATATAAGTTTATACTACAGTAGGAGATTATACCTTAAATCCATGTTAGTTTAAATTGAGTTATTAAGGTATATTAGTTGGAAATCATGTTAGAGTAATTTTAAGTACCTTGTCTCATTATCATTAAGTGTTAAATTATGTAGTTTTATGCTTTGAATTTATAATTCATTTATGGCTAAATGTTATTAGTAGATCTACTTGTTATGAGATAAAGAGCATAAAACATCAAAAATGTATTCTAATGAGAAAGTAGAGTTTCATGACACAAATAAGAATGGAGTACTTTGGACTTAATTAGTAAGGGCTATAGTTAGTAGGACAATATAAGGATTATCAAATCATTGGCCCAAACTAGGAGAAGAATAATAAACCCCATGAATGGCATTATAAATATTCATGGACTTAATTAAAAACCATTAGAAAGAGTATTTAGAGTAAACATGCTTATAGGAACCTTATGAAAGGTTGAGCTATGGTCATTCTAGTGAATGATGAACATAGTGGTTAAGGGGGTTATCTAATGGCGCCTTGCTCTTCGCCTACCTTCC
Organism: Warburgia ugandensis; assembly: GCA_035236585.1. Classification (NCBI taxonomy): domain Eukaryota; kingdom Viridiplantae; phylum Streptophyta; class Magnoliopsida; order Canellales; family Canellaceae; genus Warburgia; species Warburgia ugandensis. The sequence goes on from CP141130.1 coordinate 63,834,074, forward strand.
GTTGTAGTTTGTGAGGTCTAAACGCCTCCTTACATGAGGATTGAAGTAACCACTTTGTGTTCACCCATTCAGCTAGTAAGCCTTAGCCAATTGGAAATAAGAGGAGCAGTCTAGATTTAGGCTTGAATAAGTTACCTTCAACCAGCACATTAACTGGTTGAATAATAATAATAAGTGCATAAAAGGTTAGTAAATTACCTACCCTTAATAAAAACAGTAAGTGTGATAAGGATGATCAAACAAGATCCATTAGATCTTGGATGATCAGGAACAATAAGAATAAGAATACTATATTAGTATGCTTGTTATAGTTCATTAGATTAGATAATCCAAACCCTTCATCAAAGATGATTCAAGGAAGAAAACCAAGATCATCCTCCATAGGGATGATCCAATAACTAAACTTAGATCAAAGAAAAACTAGATGATAGAAGATCTAAGACCTTGATCTTTATCAACATATGTAGATTGTCAATCAATGGATCTATGAAAGATCAAGGTCAAGGAGATGGACATACAAAGACTTAGAAATAGAAAAATACTTAGATATGAATGATCTAAAGATCATTCTAAACATCAGATCTAGTGATCAATAGGATGGTTCATAATTTATATATTGACAATACGTATGGATGTATAGATCATATACATCAGTTAGGATCATGAAAGGTTTGGGGAAAAGAGATCACTCCTTAAAGGTAGGAGGATTTGATGAATGCATTTACATGAGATATAAATGATTGTACTCATGATTTTATGTTGACAAGAGTAATGTTAATACTTGTATTAAATCTCTTGAAAACCTTATGATCCAACCAAACACATATAAGATGGTTAAGGACTAAACTATAAGTGAATAGGGAACTAGAAAATATTTCAGCCCTAAGTAAATAGACATATGGTCTGATATATATGAAATCTATTTTACATACAAGCTTGGAGGCTTGTGAGTTTGTTTTAATAGGCATAAGCCTAGGAGAATGCTATTGCTAGAGGAGTTATGAGGGTTTGGCCACCCGCTCCTTGAAATTTGATGATGTGATGATACCTTGCCCTAAGAGAGGCTAAAAGTCAGGTGGTGGCAATTATGGGAAGGCCACCACTATGAAAGTCTTGCCCCCCCATACGGGCAGTGACATAATATTTTCCATCGTGGTATCATTGGTGAATAGGGCAGTTATCCGAGAGCGCATAGAAACCTTTTTGATTATTTTGCACTATGATGCATATGAGAATAGGCATAGTGAAATGCCTTGTGTTGTAGCATAATGAAATGCTAGGTAATTGTATATTACCAATATTTTCTAAGAAGGGAAATTCCCAGTATAAGATTAACTGTAATACTAAATTCTCAAAACGAAGAGAATTGATCAGTTTAGTTGGGAATGATATTTAACTACTTTTACAAATTTAACTGGTTTACCCATGAAGGGTATGTATGTATATAGATATACATAACTTACAAGGTAAAGAGTATGTTTAAGGATAATGAGATTATGAAGTATTAGAATTACCTTGTCAATTATTATGTTTCTTGAATCCCCTACCAAGCATTGCTTGTTAAGATATTGTAAATGTTGCAATATCTTAGATACAGGGAAGGAGAGTTAGGAGCTCAAGACAATAGAAGACTTGAAGAAAATAATCTTCAAGGTATACCCTTGAAGAAATGTATTTTTCTTTGTTGAGAGTTTTATTGTATGGTGAGCTTGAGTTTTGGATTATGTAATTTGGAAAAGTACTGTAATAGATTTGGCTATACTGTGAACCACTGGATGGATCCTGGAATTTAATAAAAGTATATTCCTTCAATGGAATTTTATTTTGTACACAAATTGTACTTATGTTATGTATGAAGTGGTGACTTGGGTTTTCAAAACAAGTTCTAAAGAAAAGAATTTCCGCTGCTTTGTTTTGTGAAAAAATTTTACACTCTTAAGGGCTCTGCCTTTCAAAATACTTTACAAATCATGTTACAAAAACCCGGGTAGCCACAATTGGTATCAAAGCGATTCATCTAGTCACAGTACAGTACAAATATGTCCAAAGGAGAGATTATAATCCAAGTCTAGATTAAGATAGAAGTAGTTGTATAGAAGACTGATAGAATTTTGGTTTATGAGCAGATGCCACCAAAGAGAGTCACAAGGCAGACAGCTCAAAATACTCCAGAAGACAATATGGAGAGAGTAACCATGAGTAATATGGAAGAGATGATAACAAGGATGTTAAGGAACCTCCTTACTCCCCTACAACAACCCCAAGGTTCATCACCTCCTATAGAAATACCAAGTACGCAGGCTCAGGCTCAGCCTAAGGTGAGACATACTACACCAACACCACCACCAGCTACTCCCACACTAGGACAAGGGCAATCTTCCCTTGTACCAAGTGAAGAAGTTGAAAAATCCCCATTAGCACCAAAAAAAGTTGACACAATGATGGAGAGATTTCAAAAGAGGACTACAATGTATGATGGCAAGGGTGATGCTGAAAAGGCTGAAGAATGGATATATGAAGTTGAAAAGACTTTTAGTGCACTACGTACTCCTTCAGAGTTGAAAGTGAAATTTACCACATACTTATTCAAACAAGAAGCTGCATTTTGGTGGAGATCAGCTAACAACACCTTCTTCTCGAATTCTGAAGATACTACATGGGAAGAATTTAAGGAAGTATGCAACCCTAAATATTTTCCTTCTCATGTACAACAAAGAAAGTTGATAGAGTTTTTGGACCTAAAGCAAGGGAATATGTCGGTGGTGGACTATGATAACAAGTTCACACAACCAAGGAGATTCGCGACTCATGTGTGTGACACAGAAACACACATCATGGATCGATTCATTGAAGGGCTACACCAAGGGCTAAAAATAAAGGTGCTGGGTACTAAACCCACTACCTTGGCAGACTGTGGAAATGGCCTCCAAGTTTGAAGAAGAGTACAAAAAGGGTCAAATTACCAAGTTTAGTGGAGGAGGAAACAATAACCCAAGGCCTTTCTAGAAGAATAAAAGACCTTGGAACAATTTTAAGCCTTAGAGAAATCAAAGGAACAATGCACCAAGGCCAAATAGACTGCCATGTCCAAGATGTAGAAAATTTCACCAAGGCAATATTTGCCCATGACCTATACAACAACAACCACAACGATTTCCAATCAAGTGCCACAATTGTGGGGAGTATGGACATGTCGCTGCCCACTATACCAAACCATTGGCAGTCAGGGAGGCAAAACTAGAAATTGCTCCTTGACACCAAGGAAGGGTCTTCGCCATCACTGACGTCCAAGCTGGACCATCTAATGCGATAATTGAAGGTACACTACTTGTAGCAGACAACTATGCCAAAGTACTATTTGATTCTGGATCTACGCATTCCTTTATATCTTGTGAATTTGCATCTAGTATACAACTATCAGTGAAAAACTTGGGATTTGATCTAGATGTAACAACTCCAGTTGGAAAAATAGTTAAACTACAAGAATACTTGCATAATGTACCTCTAGAAGTATTGGGCAAAAGAATGGACATAGACCTCATTTTATTGAACATGAAGGATTTTGACATCATACTGGGTATGGACTGTCACAAGAAGAAACTCACATTTAGTATACCAGGGGAGAAAGTATTAATACTGTATGGGAAACACAATGACTTAGATAAATCCATCATCTCAGCTATGAAGGCGGTGAAACATATGTCCAAGGGGTGTCAGGCATTTCTAGCAACAGTGGTTTCCTTAGATGTTGAACAGCCCAGGATAACAGAAATTGAAGTGTTCAGGGAATTCTAAGATGTTTTTCCTGAAGAACTACTAGGGTTACCCCCACATCGAGAAATTGAGTTTACCATTGAAGTAATTCCTAGTACAACTCCAATTTCTAAAGCACCTTATAGGATGGCCCTAGTAGAGTTGAAAGAGTTAAAAGGACAATTGCAAGAATTATTAGAAAAAGGGTTTGTTAGACCAAGTAGTTCACCATGGGGAGCACCAGTAATATTTGTGAAGAAGAAGGATGGGTCAATGAGATTATGCATTGATTATAGAATGTTGAACAGTGTCACAGTGAAAAATAGGTATCCCTTACCTCGCATTGATGATCTCTTTGATCAACTCCAATCTGCTAAGGTCTTTTCTAAAATTGACCTTAGATCAGGATATCATCAATTGCATATTAAGGATGAAGATATACCCAAGTCAGCATTCAGAACTCGATATGGGCATTACAAGTTTCTAGTCATGTCTTTTGGGCTGACCAATGCACCAGCAGTGTTTATGGATTTGATGAATAGGATCTTCAAAGAATTTTTGGATAAATTTGTGATTGTGTTTATCGACGATATACTGATTTACTCTACCAGTATCAAAGAACATCAAGAACACTTACAAATTGTACTAAATACCCTCAGAACACGTAAACTGTTTGGTAAATTTAGTAAGTGTGAATTCTGGTTAGAGAAGGTCAATTTTTTAGGTCATGTAATTTCTAAGAATGGAGTAGAAGTGGACCCCACAAGATTGAAGCCGTAATGAATTGGGAGAAACCTAAAACAGTAACAGAAATACGTAGTTTTCTTGGACTAGCAGGATACTACCATAGATTCATTCAAGGGTTCTCTCATCTAGCTCTTCCTATGACTTCCTTGACAAGAAAGGGGGTACAATTCACTTGGTCAGAAGAATGTGAAAATAGTTTTCAAGAGCTAAAGAAGAGGTTAACTACAGCACCAGTATTGACTTTGCCAGCTGGGAGTTGGGGATATGAAATATACTGTGATGCTTCAAGCAAAGGGTTAGGAGGTGTGTTAATGCAAAATGGGAAGGTCATTGCTTATGCATCTAGACAATTGAAGAAACATGAAATAAATTACCCAGTACATGATCTAAAATTGGCAGTTGTAGTTTTTGCATTGAAAATTTGGAGACATTATTTGTATGGAGAAAAATTCAATGTATTTAGAGATCATAAGAGTCTCAAATACATCTTCACTCAGGCTGATTTGAATATGAGACAAAGAAGATGGATAGAGTACATCAAAGACTACGATTTTGACATCCAATACTATCCTGGAAAGGCAAATGTAGTAGCTGATGCATTAAGTAGACAACTAAGAGCTCTACTCATAAACATCACAATTAAATCAGCTTTTGTAGAAAGAGTCCTTAAAGCCCAAGAAGAAGATACAGCAACTTAGGAATTGTGTGAAAAGAAAGGATTTGTTAACGGTACAAATGGGGGCATACGTTTTTAGGAGAGACTGGTGGTTCCTTCAAATAAATGTTTGAGAAAGGAATTGATACAAGAAGCCCATCAGTCAAAGTTTTCTATACACCCTGGAGATACAAAGATGTATCAAGATTTAAAAAGAAACTTTTGGTGGGAAGGCATGAAGAGAGAAATAGGAGAATTTGTGGCTAAATGTCTAAATTGTCAACAAGTAAAGGCTAAACACCAAAGACCAGCTGGAATGTTACAAACATTGGAACTTCCAAAATGGAAATGGGACAATATCACTATGGATTTTTTAGTGGGATTGCCAAGGACTCAGGCAGGCCATGACATGATTTGGGTGGTTGTGGATAGGCTAACAAAGTCAGCACATTCCCTTCCAATTAGACAAAACCAATCAGTTGACAGCTGGCTAAGTTATACATCAAAGAAATTGTAAGACTTCATGGGGTTCCACTATCCATTATCTTGGATAGGGATGGAAGATTTACTTCGAGATGTTGGAAGAGTGTATAATAAGCCTTGGGAACCTCACTTAAACTCATACAGCATTTCACCCTCAAATAGATGGTCAATCAGAAAGGACTATTCAAACCTTAGAAGATATGTTGAGAGCATGTGCATTAGATTGGAAAGGGAGTTGGGATGAACATCTTCTTTTAGTAGAATTTGCATATAACAACAATTTTCAAGCAAGTATTGGTATGACACCATATGAAGCATTGTATGGACGGCCATGTTGATCACCAACCTGTTGGAGTGAAGTTGGAGAAAGAAAGCTGATAAAGTTAGAACTAGTGGAACAATGTGTAGACAAGGTCAGATTGATATAGAAGAGGTTGTTAACAGTACACAGTCGACAGAAAAGCTACGCAGATAAAAGACATAGAAACCTGGAATTTGATGTGGGGGAGCACATATTTCTAAAGGTATCACCTGTCAAAGGAGTAATGAGGTTTGGAAGCAAAGGAAAACTTAGTCCTAGATTCATTGGTCCATTTGAAATCTTAGAAAGAGTTGGTCCAGTGGCCTACAAATTAGCCTTACCACCCCAACTCTCAGAAATACAGTGTCTTTCATGTGTCTATGCTAAGGAAATACCTCCAAGATGACACTCATGTACTTCAAAGGGTGCCAGAAGAGCTAAAGCCTGACCCAACCTTCGAAGAGAAGGCAATACGAATTCCAGACCACAAGGAATAGAAGTTAAGAACCAAAAGCATTCTGTTAGTCAAAGTCCTGTGGTAACATCACTCTATTGAGGAAGCCACATGGGAAACGGAAGTAGAAAAGAGGAAGACACACCCTAGTTTGTTTGAGTAAGTATTGTATTACAAATTTCAAGGACGAAATTATTGTAAGGGGGAATATTGTAATAACCCCAATTTTTAATTGATTGAGAAAATCAACAAAGTTTGAGTTTCAGATATTTTGGGCTGAAATATTAGGGTTATTTAGAATATACTTTTTATAAAGGTATAATCAAATAATGAGACTTGTAAAATTGAGATTAAACTTAGCAAACCCTTCAAAATGACTATAAGCACGACAAATTCTAAATTTGGATGAAAAATCCTTAAGTTTCTTCATTTCTTGGACAAAAGCATAAAATAGTAATTTGACCCAAAAATCAAAATATGAGACATCAAAATTTAGAATGTATTGAGAAATATGAATCCAACTCCACTAAGTACACTCAAATCCATGATCATGGGAATAAAACCCAAAATTTTATAAATAAATGGCAAAACAGTCTTTTTACACAGTGTGGGGCCCACATGGGGTCCACAAGGGACCCAAAAACGAATCTTATGAGCAGCCCACATGAAGTCATGGGTCAACAAACACCAGCTGGTCTTGAGGAAGAAAAATGGAGCATGGGGAAGAAAAAATGGAGCATGTAAGACTTTCATGCCATTTAATAATAAAAACTTAAATATTATAATCATGAAAAAATGACCAAATTTCCTATAAATACAACCCCAAAAACCCTCCAAAAATGCTCATAAAATCCCCACAAAATTTTCTTCACTCTCCCTGAAAAATTAGACCTAGATCCCTCCCTAAAAACCCAAAATTTCCAAGAGATATCTCTCTTTTCATTTTTTTTTTTTTTTTATGATTGGAACAAGAGACCTAAAATCAATTAGGCACCCTTTTCCAGATCTAATTTCATCAATTTCACCATCCAAAACTTCCCACCATATCTATTCTACAAAACCCTCAAAGCAATTTCAAGATCCAACGGTTCAAACAATGGGAATTTGCAAGAAAGGTGGATCTTAGGCCATATCTTCATCAACAAGGTATTCTTTTTAAATTGGGCATATAAGTAAGGTTTTTTTCTCCAATCAGGTAGGTGGGAATACTTTATATAGATTTTTAATACTGGTTTATGTAATTTTTAGTTTATTGTAATTTATTTTTGATGATAAAAAAGGTAAAAATAAAGTAATAACAGAACCCTTAATTCAGGATTATAGAGTGCTCAGATGAAAATTCTGGCTACACCAATAGATCCAGAAGGGTCCAAAACCCCTAGGGTAGAATTTTCACAATGATCTGAGAAGGTTTGGTCCCTCAATTGAGAAGGGATTGATTGGACGGTCCAAACGGACTGTCCAATCTCCCAATCGAACGGACGACGTCCCGCACACGTCCATGGACGCCCCGTGCGAGCACTTCCACATTTCATCACAGTGGACGCGCCCGACGAACCGACTCATTCCGCCCAACTAATCTCGACCGTTCGTTCCTTGGGCCCAGATCAAATCCAGGCCCTATGAAGGATTGTGAACTTCCAGATCACATTTTGGAGTCATCTGAACTCCAAATTGAGATTGGAAAGAAGCTATGGAAAGCTTGAAACCTCTATTTTCTGATGAAAAGATAAAATGGACATAATATTCAGTAAAACTTTTTGTATTAAAGAAACAAGTTTCCAATTACCTAGATCTTCAAGATCTGAGATGATCAGATCTTGAAATTATGTTTTACTAATGATATACTATTGAAATAAAGTGAGATATATGGTTTATTTGGACATATATGAGATATATTAAGGGATCTACCCATTATGGTAGAAAAACCCTCAAAATACAAAGGGACCCACTTGATCAATGAGATCAAGTATGATCAGATCCTTGGGATGGATAAAATGAATGTTGATATAATGAAATCCAAGAAATCATGGATGGATTATGACAAAAATGGATCAATATGATCTTTGGACCTTAATAAAATAAATCCCCTAAATATAACTAATACCGTTAATCAAAGGAAAAGATCTAAGATCAAATGGTTGGATCATAAGTAAAGGTTTCTAAAAATATTAATGTAATTAGTTTCATTTTATGTAATAGCATTTTAAATATGATTATGTTATAAAGCATGCTAGTATAACATTTAGACTTTAGCATGATATGTGATTTCATTGTTATCATAAGGTGCTAGATTTAATTATCTTAGGGGCACTTTAGTATGATTTCATGCCATTCTAACTTAGGACTATGCTAGAATTTCATATAAGTTTATACTATAGTAGGAGATTATACCTTAAGTCCATGTTAGTTTAAATTGAGTTATTAAGGCATATTAGTTGGAAATCATGTTAGAGTAATTTTAAGTACCTTGTTTCATTATCATTAAGTGTTAAATTATGTAGTTTTATGCTTTGAATTTATAATTCATTTATGGTTAAATGTTATTAGTAGATCTACTTGTTATGAGATAAAGAGCATAAAACATCAAAAATGTATTCTAATGAGAAAGTAGAGTTTCATGACACAAATAAGAATGGAGTACTTTGGACTTAATTAGTAAGGGCTATAGTTAGTAGGACAATATAAGGATTATCAAATCCTTTGCCGAAACTAGGAGAAGAATAATAAACCCCATGAATGACATTATAAATATTCATGGACTTAATTAAAATCCATTAGAAAGAGTATTTAGGGTAAACATGCTTATAGGAACGTTATGAAAGGTTGAGCTATGGTCTAGTGAATGATGAACATAGTGGTTAAGGGTGTTATCTAATAGAGCCTCGCTCTTCCCCTACCTTCCATTGACGTTTGTGAGGTCTAAACGCCTCCTTACATGAGGATTGAAGTAACCACTTTGCGTTCACCCATTCAGCTAGTAAGCCTTAGCCAATTGGAAATAAGAGGAGCAGTCTAGATTTAGGTTTGAATAAGTTACCTTCAACCAGCACATTAACTGGTTAAATAATAATAATAAGAGCATAGAAGGTTAGTAAATTACCTAACCTTAATAAAAACAGTAAGTAAGATAAGGATGATCAAACAAGATCCATTAGATCTTGGATGATCAAGAACAATAAGAATAAGAATACTATATTAGTATGCTTGTTATAGCTCATTAGATTAGATAATCCAAACCCTTGATCAAAGATGATTCAAGGAAGAAAACCAAGATCATCCTCCATAGGGATGATCCAATAACTGAACTTACATCAAAGAAGAACTAGATGATAGAAGATCTAGGACCTTGATCTTTATCAACGTGTGTAGATTGTCAATCAATGGATATATGAAAGATCAAGATCAAGGAGATGGACATACAAAGACTTAGAAATATCAAAATACTTATATATGAATGATCTTGTGACGACCCAGGTTTTCCCATGCATTTTTAAATGCAATATCTAATTCCTAAAGAGGGATGCATCCCTATTTGAAAACCATTTTATAAAAACCAGGCAATGCAGAGTAAAATCTTTTCTTTTAAACTCATTTTGAAAACCCCGAGTGTCATTTACTTTCACAACAATCAAAGTAGTTTTTTTTTTTTTTTGAAAAATATTGTAATCATAAATGTCTTCCCAAGTGTATCCAATCACAGCTCACAGGCCAACTATAAATAAATACAACTACATGTCCAAAGGGTAGAGTGTTTACTTACATGTATAATTGTCTCCTTTTGATTTTTCTTGCTCGTAGCACTAACATTTCCTGAGGCGTCTTCTACTCAGTAAGAGTCTATCACTACTAGTTTTACAATGCAAGACATGTTTAAAATCATATGCTCTTTGAAACATGTGCATGTTTGAACACTCATGTTCAATATCGATATTAAAAACCATTGTTGAAATAGAATACTAACAACTTAAAGAATCGCATAATCCAAGTCGAAAGTATCATATACATCATAAACATAATGATATGCGTAAGATGCTCAACTGAATCCAACTCATGGATATATGGTATGGTAAGGTCGACCACCCTCATGTCATGCCATATACAATGTAAGTAAATCCTCGAAAACATAGGCACACTATGCCCATGACCTCCTCGCCGTGTGGTCCCCGAGTACCTGGGGACACGCTATCATAGCCTCCACGTGGCATATGACACTTCAACCTAGTGCCGTGACACCAGTGGTAGCCCCCTGTACCACATGCAGTCGTAGTAGGGACATGCCTTTTTTGGCGTGGTACCCTTTCCACCTAATAGTGGTAGAGGCTGGGAGGCCACCCCAGACCTCTCGACATAGCGCCCATGAGCTTACTAACCCAAATCATATACGAGCAAACAGGCAAAAACCTCTTTTTCAAAACCTGTCCTCTTTGGGTCCCTCACAACTGCCTACCCAGCACCTTTTGGGCACTCCAGCGTCTTTTGGTAACCCTCAAGGACATGCAATTTTTCAAAACTCAATACTCACAAATCATGCAATTTATGCAATCGTTTACAAAACATGTCTATGCATAATGTATTTGTCATATGCATGCTAAATTCATTTATGAGATTAATTCATGCTAAACAAGTCATGTAACTTAAAACTTAAAACATGCATTCTTGATGCAATCATGGTTTCTTTTTAAAAGTTTAGTAGCGATGGAGCACCTACCTCAAAGTTTCCTGGAGTCGCGTCCTTCATTACTCAATCTGACCCTGGTCTCATTTATAAAATCCTAGATATGAATGGATAACAAGGAGTCCTTATCAATTTCGATCTATTTAGAAATTAGATCACTAGATCTTCCTTTTAGGGTCCATGGGTCCTTGCCTAATTCAGTGTCAGGCTAGATCCTATGATATGGATCTACTATTCAATGGTTAGACTCTATAAATTGTCCTATGATCCTAATTTTATAATCCTATTAGGTCCGCGCATCATGGTTTCCAAGACGTGTGCGCGCCCTGGTCGAACCAGGACCCATGCCTGCACGTCGTGCATACCCAAAGGCCATGCCAGGGACCACGTTTGCATGCGCACATGCATGCCCAAGTGACGCGCTATGATGCGCGTCCTGGATGGCATCACGGGATGCATCTTTGGTGTAGCATGGCACGTCTCAACTCCCAGGGCACCCCGTGCATCTTGGTCGAGCCAGGTCCCTTGCCCCACGTCGCGCACACCCAAAGGCCTCACCAGGGACCGTGTACACACTGTCGCATGCCTGGAACCCATCCCAGGGACTTTGTCCCGGGCACGCATGAAGCATGGCGTCCCTAGGACACCTCGTTCGCACAGAGCTGGATGGACCCGGCCTTCCCCGGCGTGTTTTCCAACCGGGAAACGCCGGATCCATCACGGATCTAGCCTGGAAGAAGGAAAAACAGAGAGAGAGAGAGAGAGAGAGAGAGAGAGAGAGAGAGGGGGGGGGAGAAAACCTACCTTGGCTGCCCCAACACGGTGCCCTCTTCCGCTGGTGCGTTTCCCTCTATGCCTGCCGAAAGCCACGAAGAAGGGGGAAAACCCGAGCTTTCCAATGAAGTTAGAGGAGGAATGGGGAAACAGGTAAAAGGAATGGCAGGCTTGAATGACCTGGCCGTTGTCGTCCTTTACATGGAAGACCAATGGAGGGTTTTTTGACGTTTTTTGGAACCCTAGCTTGGCCAGAGATTTGAACCCGGAAATACCTAAAGGAGAAGGGGGGCCTTGGGGGATATTTATAGGAGAGGGAAGGCGGTGCTGCCAATGGCGGTGCCGCCATTGGCGGTGGTGGAAACCTCTGGAAACTGGGGGTTTCTGGAGAAATCGAGAGGAGGAAGAAGAAGGGGTGCCGTTATCAAAATGGCCCCCTGCATTTTCTATCTTTTTCATTTTTAATTTAAATTACAGAAATGCCCCTAATCTTTAAACAGCCGTAACTTCTTCATACAAACTCCATTTTCGGCGTTCTTTGAGGCATTGGATTCCATTTTTCAAGTAGAATCTAATGGTACCAATTTTCTTACAAATTCCTCTATTTAATATTTTAAATAAAGTAAAACATTTAACATGGTTCATTTCCTATAGAATGTCTAATTCATTTTTGTTAAATGGATGCAAAAATAGCGTAAATTGGTTGGGCATTACATTATTACCCCCTTAAAAGAATTTCGTCCTCAAAATTCCACAAATCCTTACCTTTAAGTCAACTGTCTTCTTGATAAGATATATTCTTCCTGAAGACTCCCTTAAAACTCGAACTACAAAAATTCCTGTGCTTTATTCCCATACCTCTGTTGTCGACGAATCCATTATTCCGTTATCTAATACTCTAATTGGGTTAATACTTGGAGTAATGTTGTCCTTAAAATGGTAATCATACTATCTTGTAACCAATCCTAGGTACGTTCTCAATTTATCCTCGTTATAATTCCTTCCACAAGGCCTTACACATATATATACCGTCAATCTATCTTATCTTTTTACTTTAAGTATATATGGACTGCTTTCGCTGTGTACTCTGATACACAGTCCCATGCATGCCAGTTTAGCATTACTGGTTTCTATCTGTATTTCGTACAGCTACCCATCCTTAGATGCTCATATTCCTCTGATCATGTACAGGATAGTCTCCTTAGATGACCATACTCTCCTACTCGTATATAAATTACTTCATACTTCTTTGAGATCATATGATCTTATTCCTCCTATTTCATTTTTGAATAGCATAGGATAATCCCTAGCAAAATGTCCTAATTCTCCACAAATATAGCAAGTGATGTTGAAAATGGGAAATGTTTGCCTGAATGATTCCTGTTACACTTAGGGCATGTCTTCCAGTCTGGTCTTCTTCCTTTGTTTTCAAACGGCTTCTTGAAAGGTGGCCTGGGTCCAGATGACTAAAATGGTCTCTTTCCTTTATTTCTCATGGTGTTGATGTTCTTAGTTTCCTTCACTCCCTGGTTCCTTTAATAATCTTTTTCGTATAGGGAGGCCATCTTTACGGCTTTGGCTACTGTGGAAGGTTGGAAACCTAGAACTCTGTTCCTGAGTCTTGGGTTGAGCCCATCTACAAATCTTTCTGCCGCATCTTCCTCATCAGCACAAGCACGTGGTGCAAATCTTCAAAGGCTGATGAATCTATTTTCATACTGTTGGAAAGTCATGTTCCCTTGTTCTAAGTCCATAAATTCCTTTTCTTTCTATTTTCTTACGTGTTTAGGATAATATTTGTCATTAAAGACCTTTTTAAACTCTTCCCATCCTATTGTTTCTCACTGGTCAAAATAAGTCCTTTCCGCTGTTTCCCACCAAAAGGTAGCCTCTCCCCTAAACACAAATGTGGCCATGGGTACCTTTCTTTCTTCAGCTATGTTCATGGCTTTAAATATCTTTTCAATATCAATTAACCATTTTTTAGTTGTAGATGCTTCATCTTCTCCTGTGAATGAGGGAGCTAATTTCTGAAACCTTTCTAACTGAACCTCAGTCCTATCTACTGCTTTATCAGGGGAAGGATCTCATGTGGTAGGGGTTTGGGTTTGTTGATTACTCATGTATTGTCCCATATGCTTTAGGAATTGCTGGAATAATTCAGCCATCCCATTGCCCAACCCAGTGGAGTCCACTGGTGGGGCTTCAGGTCTTGGAGCATTGCTTCCTTTCTTTTTAGGCATCTGTAATCACAAGGTAATTCACTAGACCTTAGTATATGTTATCCTATTACCCCTTACTCTTTAATGGATGAAACTTGATTATAAGTTATTCTCCTCATAACTGGGTTGTGAGTAATGTCAAACCTCACTCTGATACCAACTATGACGACCAGGGTTTCCCATGCATTTTTAAATGCAATATCTGATTCCTAATGCGGGATGCATCCTTATTTAAAAACCATTTTATAAAAACCATGCAATGCAGTAGAAAATCTTTTCTTTTAAACTCATTTTGAAAACCTCAAGTGTCATTTACTTTCACAACAATCAAAGTAGTTTTTTTTTTTTTGAAAAATATTGTAATCATAAATGTCTTCCTAGGTCTATCCAGTCACAGCTCATAGCCCAACTATAAATAAATACAAATACATGTCCATAGGGTAGAGTGTTTATTTACATGTATAATTGTTTCCTTTTGATTTTTCTTGCTTGTAGCACTAACATTTCCTGCGGCGTCTTCTACTCGTGAGTGGAGCTGTCCTGAAAAATGATATATTTGGGTGAGTATACACTATACTCAGTAGGAGTCTATCACTACTAGTTTTACAATACATGACATGTTTAAAATCATATGCTCTTTAAAACATGTGCATGTTTGAACACTCATGTTCAATATCAATATTAAAAACCATTGTCGAAATAGAATACTGATGCTTAAAGAATCGCATAATCAAAGTCGAAAGTATCATACATATCATAAACATAATGATATGCATAAGATGCTCAACTGAATCCAACTCATGGATATATGGTATGGTATGGTATGGTCGACCACCCTCATGTCATGCCATATGCAATGCAAGTAAATCCTCGAAAACATAAGCACACTATGCCCACGACCTCCTCGCCGTGTGGTCCCCGGGTACTTGGGGACATGCTGTCATAGCCTCCACATGGCATATGACACTTTGACCCAGTGCCATGACACCAGTGGTAGCCCCCTGTACCACATGCAGTCGAAGTAGGGACATGCCTTTTTTGGCGTGGTACCCTTTCCACCTAATAGTGGTAGAGGCTGGGAAGCCACCCCAGACCTCTCGGCATAGCGCCCATGAGCTTACTAGGCCAAATCATATACTAGCAAACAAGCAAAAACCTCTTTTTCAAACCCTGTCCTCTTTGGGTCCCTCACAACTACCTGGCCCTCACAACTGCCTACCCGGCGTCTTTTGGGCACTCCAACGTCTTTTGGTAACCCTCAAGGACATGCAATTTTTCAAAACTCAATACTCACAAATCATGCAATTTATGCAATCGTTTGCAAAACATGTCTATGCATAATGTATTTGTCATATGCATGCTGAATTCATTTATGAGATTAATTCATGCTAAACAAGTCATGTAACTTAAAACTTAAAACATGCATTCTTGATGCAATCATGGTTTCTTTTTAAAAGTCTAGTAGCGATAGAGCACCTACCTCAAAGTTTCCTGGAGTCGCGTCCTTCATTACTCAACCCAACCCTGGTCTCATTTATAAAATCCTAGATATGAATGGATAACAAGGAGTCCTTATCAATTTCGATCTATTTAGAAATTAGATCGCTAGATCTGCCTTTTAGGGTCCATGGGTCCTTGCCTAATTCAGTGTCAGGCTAGATCCTATGATATGGATCTACTATTCAATGGTTAGACTCTATAAATTGTCCTATGATCCTAATTTTATAGTCCTATTAGGTCTGTGCATCATGGTTTCCAAGACATGTGGGCGTCCTGGTCGAACCAGGACCCATGCCTACACGTCGTGCGTGCCCAAAGGCCATGCTAGGGACCATGTTTGCATGCGCACATGCATGCCCAAGCGACGCGCTATGACGCACGTCCTAGATGGCATCGCGCGGACGCGTCTTTGGCATAGCATGGCGCGTCTCAACTCCCAGGGCACCCCATGCATCCTAGTCGAGCCAGGACCCATGCCCCACATTGCGCGCACCCGAAGGCTACACCAGGGACAGTGTACGCACTATCGCATGCCTGGAACCCGTCCCAAGGACTCTGTCCCAAGCGCACGTGAAGTATGGTGTCCCTGGGACACCTTGTTCGCACAGAGCCGGATGGACCCGGCCTTCCCCGGCCTATTTTATGGCCAGGAAACGCCAGATCCGGCACAGATCTAGCCTGGAAGAAGGAAAAACATAGAGAGAGAGAGAGAGAGAGAGAGAGAGAGAGAAGGGGGGGAAGAAAACCTATCTTGGCAGCCCCAACACGGTGCCCTCTTCCGGTGGTGCGTTTCCCTCTATGCCTGCCGAAAGCCACGAAGAAGGGGGAAAACCCGAGCTTTTCGATAAAGTCAGAGGAGGAATGGGGAAATAGGTAAAAGGAATGGCAGGCCTGAATGACCTGGCCGTTGTCATCCTTTACATGGAAGACTGATGGAGGATTTTTTGACGTTTTCTGGAACCCTATCTTGGCCAGAGATTTGAACCCAGAAATACCTGGAGGAGAAGGGGGGGCTTGGGGGGTATTTATAGGAGAGGGAAGGTGGTGCTACCAATGGCGGTACTGCCATTGGCGGTGGTGGAAATCTCTGGAAACAGAGGATTTCTAGAGAAATCGAGAGGAGGAAGAAGACAGGGTGCTGTTATCTAAACGGCCCCCTGTGTTTTCTGTCTTTTTCTTTTATAATTTAAATTATAGAAATGCCCCTTATCTTTAAAAGGCTGTAACTTCTTTATATGAACTCCGTTTTTGGTGTTCTTTGAGGCGTTGGATTCCATTTTTCGAGTAGAATCTAATGGTACCAAGTTTTCTTGCAAATTCATCTATTTAATATTTTAAATAAATTAAAACATTTAACATGGTTCATTTCCTATAGAATGTCTAATTCATTTTTGTTAAATGGATGCAAAAATAGCGTAAATTGCTCGGGCATTACAGATCTAAAGATCATTCTACACATCAGATCTAGTGATCAATAGGATGGTTCAGAATTTATATATTGACAATACGTATGGATGTACAAATCATATACATTAGTCAAGATCATGGAAGATTTGGGAAAAAGAGATCACTCCTTAAAGGGAGGAGGATTTGATAAATGCATTTACATGAGATATACATGATTGTACTCATGATTTTATGTTGACAAGAGTAATGTTAATACTTGTATTAAGTCTCTTGAAAACCTTATGATCCAACCAAACACATATAAGATGGTTAAGGACTAAACTATAAGTGAATAAGGAACTAGAAAATATTTCAGCCCTAAGTAAACAGACATATGGTCTGATATATATGAAATCTATTTTACATACAAGCTTGGAGGCTTGTGAGTTTGTTTTAATAGGCATAAGCCTAGGGAAATGCTATTGCTAGAGGAGTTATGAGGGTTTGGCCACCCACTCCTTGAAATTTGATGATGTGATGATACCTTGCCCTAAGAGAGGCTAAAGGTCGGGTGGTGGCAATTATGGGAAGGCCACCACTGTGAAAGTCTTGCCCCCCCATACGGGCAGTGACATAATATTTTCCACCGTGGTATCAGTGGTGAACAGGGCAGTTATCAGACTGTAGCATAGCAACCTTTTTAATTATTTTGCACTATGATGCATATGAGAATAGGCATAGTGAAATGCCTTGTGTTGTAGAATAATGATATGCTAGGTAATTGTATATTACCAATATTTCCCAAGAAGGAAAATTCCCAGTATAAGATTAGCTGTAATACTAAATTCTCAAAACGAAGAGAATTGATCAGCTTAGTTGGGAATGATATTTGACTACTTTCACAAATTTAACTGGTTTACCCATGAAGGGTATGTATGTATATAGATATACATAACTTACAAAGTAAAGAGTATGTTTAAGGATAATGAGATTATGAAGTATTGGAATTACCTTGTCAATTATTATGTTTCTTGAATCCCCTACCAAGCATTGCTTGCTGAGATATTTTAAATGTTGCAATATCTCATATACAGGGAAGGAGAGTTAGGAGCTCAAGACGATAAAATACTTGGAGAGAATAATCTTCAAGGTATACCTTTGAAGAAATGTATTTTTCTTTGTTGAGAGTTTTATTGTATGGTGAACTTGAGTTTTGGATTATGTAATTTGGACAAGTACTGTAATAGATTTGGTTGTACTGTGAACCACTAGATGGATCCTGGAATTTAATAAAAGTATATTCCTTCAATGGAATTTTATTTTGTACATAAATTGTACTTATGTTATGTATGAAGTGGTGACTTGGGTTTTCAAAACAAGTTCTAAAGAAAAGAATTTCCGCTGCTTTGTTTTGCAAAAAAATTTTACACTCTTAAGGGCCCTGCCTTTCAAAATACTTTACAAATCATGTTACAAAAACCCGGGTTGTCACACTCACAAGGTAAGATTCGTGAAACCTAGCTCATTATTTGGATTTTCTTGCTAGATCCATACAATTTTCATGCTAAATCTAGGATTTTAAGATCATCCAACTAGTGATTTCCTAATCAAGGATTAGAAATAGGTAACCACTTGCCTAGAATAGCTTGGATTTGACTAAGATTGTCGATTGAGACTTAAAATTGATTGAACAATCTCAATCATCCGATCTGTTACTACGTAAATAGTAAGTGATAATGTTTGATCAATGATCATTTACTACCAATAAGTTCCCCAACCCTCAAATTGATAGAAAACTTAAAAATCTAGAATTGAATAGATCAGACGATCTAAGCTATCTGATTTGTCATTATTCAAATTGTGAACCCTATGATTTATATGATTTGATGCCATAGATCAATTCCTAAACCTAGAACTAGCTAAGATGTGATATATAATGAAAAATCTAGATAAAAATTGATCAGACTATCTAAGCCATCTGATCAAACATTAAAGGAACAGGAACCTAGCGACATCTTATAGGTAATCAGGTCCCACCATCATGTGCCTTGAACTTCAATTACTAATGATACTAATATGTATATATATATATAGTGCTGACCATTGGAAAGGATCGGAAAAATCAATGATTTTGAATGAGAATAATTAGAAAAACTAAAAAATTCTGATAACCAGTACCCTCATTGTAATCTTCATGTTAATCTAATCCAAAGACGCTATGATTCCCCAAAAATTTAGTATGTTAAGATCAAATTCTAAAAAATTTAACAGCTAAATGAGGATCATTGATCTATAACTAAACATACTAATAAGTCAATGATAGGAACCTTAAGTACTATTTATGTTAAATGAATTGAAATTTGACTATAGGATGATTATAGAATTTGAGTAAGAGCTCCAATCCAACAGTTGGAACATGGAAATATGAATATGGATCATTGCTCCATTGTCAAAGACACAGATTTATTCAAAACTTGATGGACATTGGATAGATGACACATAGTTGAGAGCATAGATCAATAGCATAAATAGCTAAGATCGTGCTATTTTAATAATTTATGAATGATGGATTGTTAAAAACATAATGGTTCCACAATTAAGACATGATCGAGACTATTAGATCAGAAGTTAAATAGACTTATTTATAACTATTAATATATGAATTGATGTTTGACATGGAATCTAAAATATTGACTTTGTTAGGTGATTAACAAGTGAGTTGAAGAAGGAACATAAGTAAATCTTGAAGCATAGAAAGAGGTAGGTAGTTTTAACATTGATATGCTTTTATGAAACATGAAAACCATTGAAGACAATTATATCATGTTTGACAATAGTTAAAATTGAGATTTCTAAGAATTTTTATTTATACAATGAGTTTACTTGTATTTGATGTAGATTATCAGTTTGGAATGCCATATTGATTTGCTATTAAATTGAAGACTTGTATATCGAAATGTATTTGAAATCACATGGAGTTTGTGATTTATGAAATGATGAGAAGTGAGAAATCCTTAGACTTAACCCTTGTGAGGGTTGCTTTTACATGGTTACATTGTAACATGAGATTTGATTGCATGATTTCACTAGTGCATGGATTTCTATGGTTTTATGAGTTATATTGGCATATGATGATTCCTAGTATTATAATTATGTTATGATGAACATATTGGGGCCGGTGGGCACCGTGCTAGTAAGGTCGTGGATTGATCATCTCCCTTCTAAAACCTTATATATTTGATACATGGCTACAAAAGGCCAAATTCAGGTTGAGGACATCATGGGTAGGTCATTGCCTAGCATACCATGTTCCCCATGAGCATGATGTAGGGAGTCTATCAGTCTTAGTGTCGACATGATAGCTATAGACTTGATTGGGTCTTGTCTGCTGCACAGAGGGTCTATTATTTTGAGATGCATACCTATAGTGCAAAACACTAGAGGTGCGTGGCACCCTGAGATTGCAGGTCTATAATGAGTACTCATACCCTGAGATTGTAGGTCTATAATGAGTATTCATGAGCAATGACAAACAGTTAGTTTTCAAGTAGTTCTACACTCACAAGACCTTGAGGAGATTAATATGGTGTTATATACATACGTATATTTATTGAGATTTATTGATTATATTTAAGCATTTCATTATTCAAATTCTTTTTGTTTATTGATTTTTTATGATAAATCATTATCCAATTTGGAAGAGTATAATCATGAGATGATGCATGACATGAGTTGTGGTGACCATTCATATCTTGTAAAATATCTTGCAAAGGCTATTATTATCTTTGAAACGACATGCATGGATATTGAAATTGAGAAACTAAAATGGTTTGGCGTGACACTAATTTGCAAATCATATTTGAAACTTTAGATTTTTATATATTGCTCTTCATGCATCACATTTTACAAAAATGCATAACATGTGATTTGAAATTCATTTTAGATTAAAACTATGTAAACCCCATATTTCAATAATGAAACTACCCACACAAGCTTAAGCTTGAAGAAACATTGTACATTGTTTACAATGTTTTAGGTTTAAAGACATAAGACAGGGGAGCTACAAGAAATTTCAAGAGAAGAATGCAGGAGGTAATGTCAAATGTGTACAACATGGTTGAGATTTTTGAGAATTGATATAGTGGGTTGATTTAATATGACTTTTGCTTTATGGACATGTGGACATGTAAATTGATACTATTGTTGTGTGGCTGTGACTGGATTGATCCTAGTCTTGAACTCCTTTTTCATTTTAGCTAAAACTTGATTTTATACACATTTAAATATTGTATGTTTATGTGAATGGATGGATATGGAGTCTCCTTTATTATTTATTTGATTTAAACTATGTTTATCAAGGATATCGCATCACATGTGTAAAATGTGTAAGCCTAAAAAATAAAGGAGACTTTGTCAAATTTTTTGTAGAAATGTAGTGCTGATTTTCATAAAAATTCTTGTTTTCAGAAAAGAAAATTGACATTAGGGATTTAAAAAGTGTTCTCATAGAAATATTTTTGTTGTTTGATTTATTTAAATGCATCTTTAGAAGACAGGATCCCATTTTTCCAAAAGATTTTATGAAAAAGTATCTTTAAAACCGGGGTGTCATAGCCTATCATTAGTGGAGTTTGCATAGAATAATAGTTTTCACTCAAGCATCAGAATGGCTCCATATGAAGCATTGTAGAAGAGACCCTACCATTTACCCATATGTTGGAGTGAAGTTAGAGAGAACAAAATTATACAATCAGAATTGGTAGAATAGTGTGCCAATAAGGTGAAACTTATTTGAAAGCGACTTCTTGCAGCTTAGAACAAACATAAGAGTTACACTGATAAGAGACTTAGAGATTTGAAGATTGAAGTCAGAGACCATGTGTTTCTAAAAAAATTTCCTGACTGAAGGAGTCAAGAGGGTTGAAGTGAAAGGGAAGTGAGTCCTTGACTTTAGTCCTTTTGAGATTCTTAACAAGACCAATTCACTATCACAGAGATTAGCATTATCACCGCAATTAGTGGAGGTCCATAATTTTTTTCACATTTCCATATTGCAGAATTATATACTAGATCCTTCTCATGTACTTGATCAAGTGCTAATTGAGTTGCAACTAGATTTGACATTCAGGATGAAACCAGTTCAAATTCTGCAAGAATGGGCGAAAATTGTGAGACATGGAAATTTCAATATTTACTTATGGAAATAACATGTAGTTGAAGAGGCAACATGGGAATTGCATTCTAGGATGAGAGACAAGCATCTAGAATTATTTGTAACTAAAAATTAGAAGAATTTCAAGGAAGAAATTCCTTGAAAGGAGTGATAATGTAATAACCTTAAATTGTGAAATTATATATGCAACTAATAAAAATGAGATTTTCTTTTCCAACTGCTAGAATGTAGTTTTTTAAAGTTGAATAAATTGATAATGACACTCCCCTTAAGTGTAGTAAGCGTTTTATATTGGATTAAGGTCCATGGTTGAAATCCATATGACCTGGATGTTTTGAATTAGAAAGAGGCACATACATGGTTAGGGTGTATTTACCAAAACCTAAAAGCATAATTAAGACAAGTTCGTAATGATATTTGGGTAAAGACGTTTTCCAATAAGGGCCCATGCATTTAAATTATGACTTAATGCCCAAGCAATTCAACATTTTGAATTAGGAAAGTGGAAATATAAGGAGACTAGGATGGTTTTGAACTAGGAAGAGAATTTGAAACAATATGGGAAATATGTTGTGCGATGGAGGTTAAGATAGCTAAGATTTTAAGTGGAAAAGAAGTGAAGTTTTAGAATTAATAGGTTGCTTTGAGCAGTAAGGAAAAATCAAATAGAAAGCTTATAAGTAAAAGACATCCCAAGCTAAACAAAATTGGCTAAAATTGCCACACAGAGAGAGAGAGAGAGAGAGAGAGAGAGAGAGAGAGAGAGAGAGAGAGAGAGAGAGAGAGAGAGAGAGAGAGAGAGAGAGAGAGAGAGAAGAGAGAAAGTAGGATTGAAAAGGGAATATGACGAGGAGAAAGAGAAAATTGTAGGAAAAGCTAGAGAAAACACATAGGAATCACATGAGTTTTGTCTACAAGGTAGGTGATTTTGAAACTATGAAGTTTTCATTAGTTTTTCCAAGAATTTTTGGAGATTTATTGATGATGTTATCATCAATAATTATGTGTATGGTATTGAGAAATTCTATGGATCAATCTTCACCATACAACTCATGATTATAAGTGATTAATGACTTGTTCTCTTAGCTTGAGAGTATACATGTTGTGCCTGATTTTTCTTAACCTATGCACATGCTATACTAAAGGACATTAAATCCATGTTATGTAGTCTTGAATTACATGCTTTCTTATAAATGTTATACACTATTCAGATGTCATGTTCCATGATATGTGCTAATATTTTTAGATGATCAATAGTGTATTTTTCCATCCACTACTGTTGATGTTTTTACCATGGGTTCATGACTAATTTCAAATGTTATTTAGCATGGTTTTTCATGACTATTTCTAATGTGTCTCAGCATGGATTCATGATTGGTTTGGGTGCTTATCTAACTTGGGAATTATTGTTTGATAAAATGTTCTCTAGCACGAATACATTCAAAGAATTTTAATTGAATATATCATTTTCAAGTACTATTTTAGCAGATTTTTGAAGCACATTAGGTATGTTTCTTCTAGTATATGGACTAAAATGTTGTTAACATAAAATCTTGCATCCATTCCATGTGATTTTTGGCTAAAGATAAGCCAAGAAAAGACATTTTTCTTAGAATAATAGGGGATAGGCCAAGTTTGAAAATTGTAAAAATAATTCACTGTCTAATGTATTTTTCTTATGGTTCCAAATGGAGTTTGATATCACTATTTTAGAATAAGAAGAATATGCATTTTTAGATCTATTTTTGATATGTTTATAGATCTAAACAATTAACATTTTTGAAAGTATTGTGTGGAAAAAAGTGATGATTTTAGCATGCTAATTTTGAAAGATTTTAAATTCTTTTTAGAGTGAAAATCTTACATGATAACCACTATTTTGAGTTGAAAACTATATGTAAAATCATATTTTCAAAACCCCAAAGTCAATGTTTGATAGATTGACTTTTAGCAAGTTGTTAAACTATTAAAGAATATAGTTTTCAGAACCTAAGTTAAGCTGATTTTTGCATGCTCTTACACATGAAAAATGGCAATTTTTAAAACATGACTTAAAGCTATGTCATGTTTGTTTTGACATTGCCTTGTCTTTGACATTTTGAATTTAATTTTTAAAACAATATGAAGAGCTATCATATGATTATATGCTTTGAAAAGTGTATAAATGAGTTTTAATTGAAAGTTTTGCAAAACATATGAGGGTATAATGATACCTTGGATTTGAGATTTGAAATAGGCAAAGACCCTAATGGGATCTATGATAAGAGGTTAATACAGGTTAACCATCTGACCTCCAACCACAAGAGGTGGTAGGTACCTAACACCCATAAGGTGGCATTTTTCTTAATCGGTGCTGGGATTCTATAGTAGGTGATTCATGACATCCTTTTACGACAATTGTAGGGAAAAGTCCTTGGTGTACCATCTTGTTCGTGACTCAAGAGATTTTCATTTTTGATGCTCTAAATGAGCGAGATTGATCATTCGATAGATGGACATGGATTTTAGTTGATAGATGAGTACTCATGACCATACTGATAAATGCTCCAATGAGAGTTTAAAATGTTTATAAGCATTAGAGTATGCCAAATTATTAGTTTTTGATATCACTATTTTGAATTACTCTAATGCATCATGATTTTACTTAAATTATCAAATTATTATGTTTATCCTCTAGAGAAAGAGAGACACATAGATGTATTAGTATGCTAAAGATGTGCTATAATACATTGCATGGAATGGCTCATAAGAATTTATTAGTGTGGTTTCTTTTATAAAATAAGATTTTAAAATCATCTCAATGCTTGCCTGCTATTATGCTACAATTTTTTAGTTTGCAGTTTTAGTTATATGTACTCACTATATCCCCATATACACAATCTACCAAAAACCCTATAGATCAGCATGGAAAGGCTATGAGCATGGACTAAGGAACTCTAAGAGCAAGAAGCTTAGCAAAAAGTAAGGCACGAGGTTATTTTTGAAAGTCACAATATTATTTCAATTATTGATTATTGATGTATTTAAGCATTATGTACTGGACTTTAATTTGGTAGACTTTTCATTTATGATTGGACTATGAATGGGTTTTTTTTAATTGAGTAGTATGTAATGTAACTCAAACATGAATCTTATTTTGAAATGGATATCACTCAATTGTTTTTTAAAACAAATTTTGTGAAGTATATTATTATTCATGATTTTTTTTTCAAAGAAATTTTCATAATAGGGCTCCCGAATTTCAAAATGAATTTAAAATATAAAAATTGTTTTAAAAACTCCGCCGATGCCAATCCAAACCCAAATAAAAAAGGAATGTTTTGCGTCAGGTGCAAGATGCAAGTAACCTTTTTGAAGAAGTTGAAGATAATTTTTTTATTTTCTATTCTTGCTTGCAAATGAATATGTATATGCATATTAGTTTGTAAGTAAGAAGAGAAGATAATGAAAATCATCATCAACTTCTTCAAAGTATGGCAACCCTAACATGACATGAATCTATCACTAACATTCCTTCAAGCTCTGACATGTTACATTGGATCCCAAGTATAGTAGAAAATGGGCAAGGGGTGCTAGAGCGTACCCTTAAAAGTGACTTGTTGCATCAGAACCCATGTACACTAGAAAGTAGGCATGGGTTCATGTCATGACGATGGAGAAGTGTGCGAATAAATAGGCTATCTGAAGAGCAAAGACTCCTATCACACATAGAATATAGGGACATTGACAGGTAAGAGTCTAGATTTAGTAGATACGATGAAACTAAGAGAGTAAGCAGTGCTTGTATCTAAGAAACCAAGTGGAAAGGGGTTAAAACTAGAGAAATTGATGGGCATAAGCCCTGGTACATAGAAAATGATAATAAGAGAAATGGCAGAGGAATAGTGGTGGATAAAGAATTAAAGGATAAAGTTGTAAGCATTAAAAGAACCAATGATTGAATTATAATAATTAAACTTGTTCTATGAGAGCAGATCATCAATGTTATAAGTGCATACGAACCACAAGTTGGGTTAGAAGATATAATCAAGAGACAATTTTAGGAAGATATGGAGGGAGTCATGCAAGAAATTCCTAACATAGAGGTGATATTTATAGGAGAGGACTAAAATAGACATGTAGGAAAAGAAAAGGAAGGATATGATAAGGTACATGAAGGGTATGGTATCGGAGAATGAAATGCGATGGGAAAAAATATCCTTCATTTTTCTTTCGCATGTAACCTAACCCTTGCAAACACATTCCTTAAGAGGATGGATGAACACTTAATAACCTTTAAAAGTGGACTCCATAAAAGCCAAATAAACTTTTTTACTTAGGAATACTGAAAGATCAATGTGTTAGGATTGGAAGGTGATACCCATTGAGAGTTTAATCCCACAACATAGTTTAATGGTTATGGATATCTACATTAAAAGGTGAAAGAAAAGAAATGAACTTAATAGGTATCCAAAAACTAAGTAGTGGAACTTAAAAGGGGAGAAAATAACCTCACTCGTGAATACATTGATGGTAGAAGGAAACTCGAACAGTGAAACAAAAGTAAACACTATGTGGATTAATATGATTGAGTCTATTAAGAAAGTGATAAAAGATGTCCTAGGATTATCTAAAAGTAAAAAGCAATTAGTAAAGGAAACATTGTGGTGGAATGAAAGAGTGTAAAAAGTTATCAAAGAAAAATAGGTGTGTTTTAAAGCATGGCAGAAGGCTAGAAATAATGAAGACTATGAATAGTATAGGATTGCTAAAAAGGTTGCTAAGAGAATAGTAAGTGAGGTTAAACTTAAGGCATATGATAATCTCTATAATATACTCAGATTAAGAGAAGGTGAGAAAGATGTGTTTAAACTTGCAAAAATAAGAGAACAACAGGGTAAGGACTTAGACCACGTGAAGTGCATTAGAAGTGATTATTACAGGGTACTGGTCAAATATGATGAGATAAAATAAAGGTGGGAAATTTACCTTCAAAAATTACTAAATGCTAATTGCCCTGAGAATATAGGGATTGAAAAGTATTGTAAACCTAAATAACATTAGATATTATAAATACAACAATAGGAATAGAATACT
Source organism: Warburgia ugandensis (assembly GCA_035236585.1). Lineage (NCBI taxonomy): Eukaryota > Viridiplantae > Streptophyta > Magnoliopsida > Canellales > Canellaceae > Warburgia > Warburgia ugandensis. The sequence goes on from CP141130.1 coordinate 63,861,276, forward strand.
TGAAGTGAAAGAGGCCTTGAAAAAGATCAAATCAGGAAAGGCCGTAGGGGTTGATGATATATGAATAGAGGTTTGGAAGCATATGGGAGATACTGGAGTAGTTGAGTTGACCAAGTTGTTTAACAAGATTACAAAACCAAAGAAAATGTTATTATTATAACAATTTATAAGAATAAAGCAAACTTGCAAAGCTGCACTAACTATAGGGGGATCAAACATATGAGCCACATTATGAAACTTTTTGAAAGAGTGATTAAGAAGAGGTTACAACATGAGGCAAGTGTATTGAAGAACCAGTTTGCTTCCATGTTTGAGAGGTTTACCATGAAAGCTATTTTCTTAATAATACAATTGATAGAGAAATATAGGGAGAGGATGGAAGACCTCCACATGGTCTTTCTTGACTTAGAGAAAGCTTATGATAAGGTACCTAGAGAGTTAATATGGAGGGTGTTAGGCGAGAAGGGGTTTTACAGGGGTATATAGACATAATTAAAGATATGCATAAGGGAGCGGCAACAAATGTTAAGACCACTAATGAAGATACTGGTATTTTCCTATCACTGTAGGATTACACTAAGGATAGGCATTAAGACCATACCTTTTCATGTTGGTTATGGATGAGTTAACAAAATATCTACATGAGAAGATTCCATGGTGCATTCTATTTGTGGATGATAGAGTTTTAATTGATGAGACAAGGGAGGGTGTAAACACAAAGCTAGAGTTATGGAGAGAAGCACTAGAACCTAAAGGATTGAAAATCATTCAAACTAAGACAAGAAGAGGAGAGGGAGTGGAGCACCAGTAAAGATTGATAACCAAGAAGTTCCCATAAAACACCACTTTCAATACTTAGGATCGATGATTCATGAGAGTGGATAGATTGAGAGGTAGGTTACCCAGAGCATCCAAGTGGGTTGGAACAAATAGAGATGCACATATGGAGTTTTGTGTGATCAATAGGTGCTACTCACACTAAAAGAAAATTTCCATAGGATGGCTATAAGGCCAGCCATGTTCTATGGATCAAAGTGTTGGACAGTTAAGGAACATCATGTTCATAGGATGAGCATAGCAGAAATGAGAATGTTGAGATGGATGAGTGGCAAGGCAAGAAAGGATAGAATTAGGAATAAAAACATTAGATCAGTGAGATTAGACTTAAATGGTTTGGACATGTCCAACCAAGATAAAAATCGGCACCAGTTAGGAGTGAGGCAATGCAAGTAGAAGGTTCTAAAATGGCAAGTGAAAGGCCCAAAAGAACGTGGATAGAAGTAGTGAGAAAAGATTTTAAAACTTTGGGACTAAATGAAGCCACAATACTTAATAGAAGGGAATGGTGGAACAAGATTCATGTGGCCAACCCCTAATTGGGATAAGGTCTCGATGATGATGATGATGAGAATTGTGTTTCAAAAACCCATAACATATGCACTCTGCAACCATTAGAACTAGTTGAGCTATAAATGTGTTGAACATGATGTTCTACTTTAATAAATATATAATATTGATGGAAATCCAAAGGAATCACATTCTTTGTGTATCATCAGTAGGAATCACTTATTTTTACTTAACTATGGGTATGAGCTACAGCTCTTTTTAAGTACTTCCATAGTCAAGCATGTTAAAATTTTTAAATCAAATCCATAATGTGGTCCACATTGCCACATCATGTTTTCTATATTTGTACTTTATAAGTTTGTTTTATTTGGAAAAACTATAGTAGTAATGAGATAATCAAGTGGTTGAAGTAACCTATTCTTATTGTTTCTAATTATAAAGGTGAGACCATATGGGAGATTTTTTTTTTAATGTTTTTCTTATTCTCCCACTACAATTATGTACATACATATGCTTGATGGTAACTTATACATAAAGACAAAATCCTTTGGGAAAAGCCCTAGCCTTACAAGAAAACTAGAGTTTTGGTTTCAATCATCCATTCTGTTGTAATTTTAAAGTTAAACTCACAAGCACATGAATCAGTTGTGGTATTCTCACACGAGAAGGTCAATCCCATGAGGAGTTACAAATATGATGCTAGTGGTCCCTAATTTAAACTAGCCATCAAGATATTTTTAACCTAAACTAAGAATGGAAATTAGCACATGGAATTGGAACTTATGCAAAAATTAGAAACATGCTAAAATTGAACGCTTTCTTAAAACACACACTTTCTAGAAATAATATTTTCCTAAATTAAAAATTTTCTAGAAAATAAAATTGGAAACAACTGAAAATATCCTAGCATGCAATTAAACCCAAAGCATGAAGAATTAAACCTAAGATAAACTAAGCAAATCAACTAAAATATGGAAGACATGGTGTGCATGGAAATATGAGGTTTATGTACGGAACTAATGATGGAAAGATTTCATGTATGAAATATGTAAAGTGCACATGAACTAACGTATAAACTAAACTAGCATGAACTCTTAACTAAATATGAAACTCTAAATTATAACAAGCAACTTTCCAAAGAATCACACTTCAAGACCATGTGCATGACCTATGGGGTGTGCACATGGAACCATGGTATTTTTCTTGGATGCAAAACTAATCTAACAGATGCACTTAAACTAAAGTGATGTATGGACTCAAACATGCAAAACTGAATTTGAACATCCATGAAACATAAAATTTAAATCACATAAAACTTTCATGAAAAGTAAACATCCAACATGAATCAAACATTAATCTTATTGAATATCAATTTGATACAAATGCGTCGCACATCATTCAATGCTTCAATTACAACTAGAAATAAATATTATTCATCTTCCCACACTCAATTCCTAAAATGCATGTAATATCCAAGAGAGGCCTAAGGAAAACAAGGAAGGAAATTGGGAAAGAAAGCAAGAGATTGGAAAAGCAAGTTAGGAATTCAAGAAGCAAGGTACTTGATCTAGAACCACACTCTTTTGGCTGTCACTACAAGAAAGTTATAGCTTTTAGATTCAAGAATCTAAGAGACTCAATAAAGGCAAACACTCAAGGAAAACAAAGAAACAAAACAAGGATGTAAAGGAAAGGGAGTTGAGCATGAAATCAAGGAAACAAACAAGCAACAAAACAAGAGTTCAATGCAAAGACTTTGATCTAATGGCTATACTCTTTTGGTTGTCACTACCAAAGAGTTATAACTCTTAAATCAATAGATTATGAAACTAAAGGCTAACAACAATGAAGCTAAAGAGATCAAGCTAACACTAAGAGTGGAACTAAGGACAAACAAATCAACAATGGACTAGTACCCAATCAAAACATCTTAGGAAGAGAACCAACCTGATTTTTAATGGAGAATCAACCACAAACTAGGAGTGGAATGGCTTGGAGGAGTGCAACCCACCTTGGAAGGAAAGACAACACCTAAAGGAGAAGAAATTGTAAGGTATAAGTGGAAGAAAATAGGTGGAGGAAGAGGATGCCCTCGAGGCACCTCTCTCCTTCAAAAATCATTGAGGGCCTTGAATTTAACAAGTTGGATGGATGAGATGAGGTAGGAAAGAGAGAGGAAAGAGATGGGTAGGAAAAGGATAGGAAAGTGAGGAGATATGGGGAAAATTGATTGTCTAAGTGATTTCCTAAGAGATTGGGATTGGTTGGGTGATTGGAATGGAAGTTTAAGAAGGTGGAGGAATCTTAGCATAGTAGGACTCTTGAATGGAAAGTCAAATTCATGGTGCTACTTGGTGATGAGATGGAAAGTGATAAAAAGGTGGGGGAAAATAAAAAATAGAAGGGTCTCTTCTTATTGGTCCACATGCCAACTTAACCTAATAAATGTTTCCTTAGTTCTCTTCAATATGTCCCTCAGAATCAAATGGATAATCCTCTTGATTTTCCTCCAATCATAGCCTTCCATTTAGCTTAGCTTAATGGTTTTTATGCCTAACTTTGAGGGCTCATTGGCCAGGCTTCATGGCTAACTTAGATGGCTCTCTTAGCTTGGCTTTATTGCTCCGTCCCTTGGCTTGAGTGGCTTGAATTCCTTAGCTTATCACCTTGTTCATGGCTTGTATTTGGCTAAGGTGACTTGTAGGGCTTCCATGCAAAGGTGGTAGGAATACATGGCTTACTTCATGAGCCCACTTTGCGCACCTTTAGCTCCTTTGATTTCATCCATTGCTTGTCCTAAGATAATCTTGATCTTTGGATTGAGGGCTTTTAGGCTTTGACTCCATCTTTTGATCTTGATCTTCAATGTCCATCTTGATCGACCTCGACCGAAGGATTATCATCACATTTCCTACAAAAAATAAAAACTCTAATTAAATCCTAAAAGACTATAATTAATCATATACTTACCTTGAATTAGCCTCTAGACCAAAAAAATATTAATTTTTTGGATCATTAGGTAAAAAATGCATGTGTTACGAATTTTAGTCAAAAACTCTAATTTAGCCCCATAAGTTGTAACACATGGGAACTAGTTACGTGATTTTTATGCAAATTTGAACACATACACCCCTCAACCAGCATTTTGCTAGTTTTGAGCAAAACATGTGAAAAATCATTTTAGAAACAAACACAAGGTGCCACTTTCGTAGGTACTCATGATTGCATTTTGTACATGCAACAAGCCCTTGAACCCTATGTTACCCCTAGTGGATGAGTTAGGCCTCGTGAGAGTTTGCAATGAATATACCCGCAAAATTCTCAAAAATTTATCAAAGTCCTTTATTTATCTAAGAAAATTCTCTCTTATTCAACCCATCCTAACTTTAGCCTACTAATAAAGATGCACAAAAGACTCAAAATCCTACCCTTATGCAAAAGATATATTATTATTTCATTAAACTTTGAAAGGTGAGTGTGTGCTATAACTAATATATAATAATAGTTTTCAAGTCAAATATAACCTAAATAACTATCTAAATGTATGCTTTGACTTCAATTCTATAAGGTATACTTGTCATCCAAAGAGAAGTCACTCCAAAAGGTGTAAATCTCTCATTAATATGTGAGTTGAATGTTGTTTATCAAGTTCAAAGTTCTCACATATTTCAACAAAAGAACGATAACTTAGAAGGAATGGTAATGATCTCATGAAAGGATATAAGCTACTAATAATGTTATATTCTATTAAACTTCTAGCTCATTTATAACCATATCCAGGCCATACTTCTCTTAAGATCAAGTTAGGACTTCTATTAGGACAAAACATAGGCTTAGGTCAGATTTATCAAAAGAATGAGTATAAGGATAAACAAGGTATATAAAGGTCTTTCATCAGTGTATTCACAACTTTTCCACGTTTTCTTCACACAATTGAACATTCTTCTTTCTCAGTGGTTATTCTTTTTCTTTTTTCACTTGACTTTATATATAGCCTTTTTGAACCTTGTTTTTTTCACCTTTTTAATGTTCATCTCTTCAATTGTTTTGTTCATACTTTTTCCAAGATGTTCTTCAATCTTCTCTACATATTCCTAAAACAAATGTGTGATGGATATGTTATAAGGGTTCAATGTAGGTAAAAGTTTTTGGTTGACAAAGAAAAGGCTGATATTTTAAAAGGCTCAAGGGTATAACAATCAAAAAATAGTATAGGGAAGGCTAAAGGCTCTGAGTTTACTAAGGATAGGCTCTATCATTTTCTAGGTTTCATATGACTTAAAGATGATCATAAACTTAAGAGATATATTGCTATAGTTTTTTGTGGTTTCTCAATAGTTGACCAAGACAAAGAATAATGAGATCATCTAAGAAATAATGTTCGCTAAAGAAAATTTTGAATTTATGTATAACCCTCAAAAAAAGAAGAATGGCTCAAAACTCACTTGGGTTATAAGTCTCTGTGAATCTTCTTCAAGATCTCTAAGTTATATTTTTCATTTAACTTAAACTATATATAGCTATTTTGTGCAATTAATGTTTTGAGTTTAATTTTTAATGAAATACTTTAAAAAAAGAATAAAATAATAAAATAATTATATGCAACTCTATTAATAAGCTAAAGTTAAAAAAATTTAACTGAATATTCATAAATCTAATTTATCATCTTTATAAAGGACTTTAAAAAATTTATAATTTTTCAAAACTACAAGAAAAGTTAGAAATCTCATGTATATCTACACCCCCTACTTAAACTAAATATTATCCTCAATATTTTGAAATATAGGACATCTAAATGATGAAAGGGTGGTGCAAAATAATTAGACTTTCTAAAAAGTCCTAGGTTGCCTCCCAGTGAGCACTAAGTTTAACGTCTTCAGCCAGACATGGTCCATAACTAATCTAACCATCTAAACTAGACCTGGCTAGTTAAACTAATTTTTCCTAATCCTAACCCTAAGAATGAAATGACAAGATTTCTTACGCCACTTCTGAACCTCGTAGCAATCTATATATTTTCTCCGTCTTGAAATTTTAGGTGGAAGTAACAATATGACACAATAGACCCCTACGATGTCGAATGTTGTAGGACCATATTGATGATACCTTATCTTCAAAATTTCACAATAGTCAATATAATTCCTCCAACTTGTATTTTGGGGTTGTGATAACATGATGACTTTGTGTACTACCGTGCATTTTGTTGGACCATATGGAGATGAATGGTCCTCTTCTTGACCAAAATGAGGGATAACATTAACCATTGTATTCAGATTAACTTTTTCTCTTTTTTCCTGACATTATTCTAAAATAGGGATATAAGCTGGCTATGCCCTTCCATAAAATGTGGTTCTTGTATTACTAGAGGCACCGATATGGTTTTGCTTAACCCCTAATTATCATCTAAGGTGTACCCTAGAGTAGGTTGATGTAGGGTTAGTACGTCAACTCACTCTTCTTCTTCCTATTTTACTAGCACGACTAAGGTGTCAAGTGGACCTATATTACTATCTTGTAATTGTTCGAACAAGGCTTATAGGTCCCAATCAGGTACGTTTTCTACATTGTAAGGCTCAATTAGTATTCAAGGTTCTATAGGAGGATCTACTCTACCTTGCGATTGAGAAGTCTCCATTAAAGGCACAATATCTAATAGCTCATTTACCTCAATGGATGTGTCTTCATCAAATTCACAAAAATAAGCAAGACATGATTCTAGAGGATCTAAGTTGGATGGTTTTAAAGCTTCATTTTCTTCATCAATGGATGTCTCTTCATCATTATAGTAACAAGGAGTAGGACATGTTTCAAGTAGATATGAGTTGGAGGTTTCTATGGATGGTTGTGGGCTTTGTAGATCAAGATAATCATATGGGATTTCCATCCCATTATCAGTAATAAATGACTCTTCATTATAAATGCAGCAATGTTTCTTTTAGTAGATTCCCTTATTAGTTTCATTTTCTCTACCCACTCCCCCCATTCTCATCTCATTTCCTCATTCCTCTTTTTAAAGGCAGCCATGGTTTGTTCCATTTTCTCACAAAATTGATGTATATTCTTTTCTAATAGTTGTTCTTCATGTTGTAGAGGAAATGACTCATACGGTTGGCATTGTTGTGGCATTTGGGTGTTGAAAAAGGGCTGAGTAGGTTGAACCCATGATGGTTGACCCTAATATTCTTGATAATCATGGTAGTGTTGATCAGGGTGGATCCATTGTGGTCCTTCCTAATATTAATAATCCTGAGACCATGGTTGATGCCTAACCTATCCATTATAGTCTTGACAATTTGTCTTAGGATAAAATTTGCTAGGGTGTGCGAATGCATTGGGTGCATCCATTGACTCCTGATAGTATTCATTATATGTGGAGCTTGATGGCCATGAAGGAGTGGGATATTGACATTTAGGAAAGGTATAGTCATGATGGTATGGGGGTTGTAGAGCAGCTTGCATAAAAGCTATTATCATAATCAATTGACTTTCCCTAATATCTAACATATCCATCAATGTATCTAACATATGAAATCTATCCCCTTCTTAATAGGCCTTTCTTCTCAACTTTGAATACCACGAAAAAAGTCATTATATGCGGTGAATGAGTTTTTATTATGGAAATCTTAACTATATGATGCAAACCAAATACTAGTCTTAAGCTAAATGATGCACAACCAAATCCTAGTATTTACTAATCGAGCAGTGTGTTGATTATCCTTTCTTATTGTATACGTGGTAGCTTCTTAGACCTAAATCTAGATAGATCCTCCTTTTATCCAGATTTGACTACTCGAAAGTGGTTAATACAATTCTTATGTCAGGAGGTGTTTAGACCCCTACTAACATCAATAGAAGGTGTGGAAAAATCATTTAGATTTTAAGATACCCACTATAATTACAATGCTTAGAAGCCACTAGAGTGACAATAGATTGCATCCTTCTAAAAGGGTCCTATGAGCTCAATACCTTAAGTCTCTTTCTACTTGATTTTGAATTAAGGTTCAAGGTTGGGATCATGATATACAAGGCTATTGATTGATTCCTAGGTGGGCTAAGGAACTGGTGATGAAATGAAGTCCTTACTTTATAAGGGTTCATGTGGGGGACTTACGAGTATTAAATTATATTCTACAATAGAGCAATTAAATATGCAATTCAAAACAAAAGCAAACTAATGCCTACTTATATGCTACTTAGCAAAGGGTTAGGAACCATAACAGATGGGACACTATAAGCATGCAGCCTATACTTCGATTATAGCAGAGCTCAAGCTAACCTTTGTTAAATAGGTGTACAACTAATGCACCAATCCTAAGTAAAGATGCACCAATTATTACTGAATGATCCCACTATATTATTTATCTACCATGTAAATGCAAAAGTATACTATATGCAATATATCTTAGAAATTAAAACTTGAGTGAGGAATGTTGATGGCAAGGGGTTCGATGATGATCAAGTGTGGGCCACCATACACCACACTTGCCCTACATTATTACAACCCATTTAAAAATTAAAAAATTAAAATTACAAATGGGCCTTACTACAAGCTCCACTCAAATCCTAATTTACGAAATTAAGAAAAACCATAATCTATGTTGATGAAGTCGTGGCCAATAGAATCACCATCACTCCTTTGCCAATTTCTGTCACACAAAAATCAAAAGTATGGAACAAATGCAAAAATATACAAAAATCCTAATCTAATGCACCCTAAACCTAGACTAGAGGAAAATAATCCAAAGTATGGAACACTACACAAAAGGTTGCGACTCCTTGACAACGATGTCAAAAACTTCTTGTGATTTTAAAGTTAAACTCGCAAGCTCATGAATCAATTGTAGCATTCTCACGTGAGGAGGTCTATCCCATGAGGAGTTGAACGAATGTGATAATAGTGGTCCCTACTTTAAACTATCTAACCTAGCCTTTAAGAGATTTTTAACCTAATATAAGAATGGAAATTAGCACATGGAATTAAAACTTATGCAAAAATTACAAACATACTAAAATAAAAAAATAAAAAACTTTTCTAAAACACACACTTTCTAAAATTGGAACTTTCTAAGAATTAAAATTGGAAACAATTGAAACTATCTTAGCATGCAACTAAACCTAAAGCATGAAGAATTAAACCTAACATAAACTAAACAAATCAACTAAAATAGGAAAGCACGTGGATAGAAGTGGTGAGAAAAGATTTAAAAACTTTGGGACTAAATGAAGCCATGGTACTTAATAGAGAGGAATGGAGGCATAAGATTCATGTGGCTTACCCCTAATTGCGATAAGGTCTTGAAGATGATGATAATGAAAATTGTGCTTTAAAAAACCAGAGCATTACATATGCACTCTACATCCATTAGAACTAGTTGATCTATAAACATGTTGAACATGATGCTCTACTTTAATAAATATATAATATCATTGACAATCCAAAGGAATCACATGCTTTATGTATCATCAATAGGAATCACTTATTTCTACTTAACTATGGGTATGAGCTAAGTACTTCCACAGTTAGATATGTTAAAATTTTTAAATCAAATCCATAATATGGTCCACATTGCCACATCATGTTTTCTATATTTGTACTTTAGAAGTTTGTTTTATTTGGAAAAATTATAATAGTAATGAGATAATCAGGTGGTTGAAGTAACCTATTCTTATTATTTGTAGTTATAAGGTGACACCATTTGGGAGACTTTTTTTTAATGTTTTTCTCAGTCTTCCACTACAACCATATATATATATATATATATATATATAACTTATAAATAAAGATAAAGTCCTTTGGGAAAAGCCCTCGACTTGCAAGAAAACTAGAGTTTTGGTTTCCATCATCCCTTCTATTGTGATTTTAAAGTTGAACTCGTAAGCGCATGAATCAATTGTAGTATTCTTATGCGAAGAGGTCGATCCCACAAGGAGTTGAATGAATGTTATGCAGGTGGTCCCTACTTTAAACTATCTAACCTTGCCATCAAGAAATTTTAACCTAAACTAAGAATGAAAATTACCACATGGAATTGCTACTTATGCAAAAATTAGAAGCATGATAAAATTAAAAACTTTCCTAAAACACACACTTTCTAAAATTAAAAATTTCTAAAAACAAAAATTGGAAACAATTGAAACTATCTTAGCATGTAACTAATGTAAAGCATGAACAATTAAACATAAAATAAACAAAAATACACAAGACATGGTTTGCATGGAAATATGAGATTTATGTATGGAACTAATGATGAAAAGATTTCACGTATGGCTTGGAGAATCAACCTAATTTTTAATGGAGAATCAACCATGAACCAGGAGTTGAATGGCTTGGAGGAGTGCAACCCACCTTGAAAAGAAAGACAACACCCAAAGGAGAAGAAATTGTAAGGCATATGTGGAAGAAAATACGTGGAGGAAGAGGATGCCCTCCTCCAAAGTGAAGGAGGCATCCCTTTTCACCTAAGGAAGATGACTCATTCTTCTCTTTCTATCCTATTTTATGGGTTGTTTCTAAAGTTTTCTAAGGTGTCCTAAAGGTAAGGTATGTTGGGGATGAAGGGTAAAGGGCTTGGAGGGCTAGGATGAAATGGTTAGCTAGGGTTTTTAAACGAGGAAGCAAAGGATAGGTGGAAGCATGTTTCCATGCATTGAAGTGGGGAGATGCCTTTTTTCTAGGAGGAAGCATCTCCCCTTCAAAAATCATTGAGGTCCTTGAATTTAGCATGCTAGATTGATGGGATAAGGTAAGAAACAGAGAAGAAAGTGTGAGGAAAGAGATGGGTAGGCAAAGGATAGGAAAGTAAGGAGAGGTAGGGAAACTTGATTGGCTAAGTGATTTCCTAAGAGGTACGGATTAGTTTGGTGGTTGGGATGGGAGTTTAGGAAGGTGGAGGAGTCTTGAAATAATAGGACTCTTAAATGGAAAGTCAAATTCGTGGTGCTACTTGGTGATGAGGTAGAAAGTGATAAAAAAGGTGGAAAAAAATAAAAAAAACCATGAAAAATAGAAGGGTCTCTTCCTATTGGCCCACATGCCAACTTATCCTAATAAATTTTTCCTTAATTCTCTTCAAAATATCTCTTAGAATCAAATGGATAATCCTATTGATTTTCCTCCAATCCCAACCTTCCATTTAGCTTAACTCAATGGCTTCTGTGGCTAACTTTGAGGGCTCATTGGCTAGGCTTCATGACTGTCTTAGATATTTCTCTTAGCTTGGCTTTAGAGCACCATCCCTTTCGCTTGAGTGGGTTGAATTTGTTGGCTTGTCACCTTGTTCATGGCTTGAATTTGGCTAAGGTAGCTTATATGGCTTCCATGCTAAGGTACTAGGAATGCATGTCTTACTTCATTGGCCCACTTTGTCCACCTTTAGCTCCTTTGATTTCATTCATTGATTGTCCTAAGATGCTCTTGACCTTTGGATTGATGACTTTTAGGCTTTGACTCCATCTTTTGATCTTGATCTTCAATATCCATCTCATTTCCTACAAAAAGTAAAAACTCTAATTAAATCCTAGAAAAAAAAGATTAATCACATACTTAGCTCAAATTAGCCTCTAGACCTACAAAATATCAAAGTTTTGGTTATTAGTTCAAAAATGCATGTGTTACGAATTTTGGTCAAAAATCCTAATTTAGCCCTATAAGTTGTAACACATGAGTAAACTAATCAGGTGATTTTTTATGCAAATTTAAACACTTGTCACCTTCCATAAGTATTTGTTAAAAGGCTAGAAGCTTTCTTTATAAAAACATGAAGACTAGAGATTCAAATTCAACATCAACATACTACTGTGGCAAAAGGAAAGTTGGCAAATAGCGATTAAGTGTGAAAAATGATTCCTTGACCCTACAGGAAAGTTTTCATATTTTATAGATTAATTGGATTGAAAGAACATGTCTTTATATCATGGACAGAGAAATCTTGGATGCCGAAAGGTATTAGATTTTCTCATATTCTTAAAGCTTAGAAATAATTAGCTCCAATTACAAGGATAATTAGCTAAGCTACTAGCATGTTAAAGTCCCTACCCACAAGAGGATCATAATAATGCACTTGTTTGTTATAAGTATTGCTAAAATAGGTTGGCATACCTAATTTAGGTTTATTTATACATTTGTTGATACAAAAGATTGCTAGATTTTTTTAGGTTGGCAACATGAGAATGAGAAATTTTAAATAATAGAATTTGAGGAAATATGGGCTCTTATACTAACTTAATAACAACTACTTCATGAGGAACAAGTTATCATAAATCTATCATTTAGAATCTACAAAAAATGGATAACATATATGATTTATGATGGTCCTCAAGATCAAGAAAATTAGCAATTTCATTAGATTTACAAGTTATCAATAAGAGTCTCTATGTAATATGGGCAAGGTTCCTAAAGGTTGTTTCATGAGCCATTAATAGAAAAAACTATAAGCTATAGTACAATGCCATGATGGAAGAGAAAAATCCATAGAGCACTCATGCTTGAGATGTCATCAAATTATGTAAGAAGCCAAGGAATTGATTTTAAATCAATGATATTCCATAACTAGAGCTAACGGATTCACTCAAAAGAAAGCATTAATTATCAAAAGACCATATATTTAGTATCTCAGCAGGACTCCTTAAGAATTATCATGTCTTTGGTGGATTATTCTTATTTAGAGTTACGTTAGTAGATGTGAAAATAACCTTAATAAATGGTGATTCCAAAGAAGCTTACATGATGTAACTCAAAGGGTTTTGCTTAGAGAAAGATACATACATACATACATGTGTGTGTGTGTGTGTGTGTGTGTGTGTGTGTGTGTGTGTGTGTGTGTGTGTGTGTGTGTGTGTGTGTGTGTGTGTGTGTGTGTGTGTGCGCTTCCTAGTAATGGGATATCATATCTCATGACATAGGGGTTTGTACCTAAATTGTTTAGGGAGAATTTGGAACATATGAGATTTCATTAGTCAGCATTCTCTTTAAAGTTATTGTTTATGCATTTGGACACCTTGAGTTTTGAATAATACAATAGCTTAATATTATGATGATTTTGTAAGTTAATGGATTTCTAATTTTATATATACTCAAGGTATAAAGATAACAAATCATGATAATTTTATATATTCCACAAGTGCAACCTCATTTTCTATAGCATATATTGGTTGACTATAAAGAACTATGTCACACAAAGTTTTCATATAAAGGAAAATAATGACACTGTAATTCATGGAAAGAAATTCTCGCCTAATAAAGTAACCACCACCATGATTCTTGCAATGAAGATACTTTTTTTTTAAAATTAACGTTTTGTAACTAGTGGAATAAAGTTGCTTCATTTTAAATGCATATATGGCAATATATTTCTTAACTCTTAGTACTTGAGTCCCCTAATTGGGATAAGGTCTTGATGATGATGATGATGATTAGTACTTGAGTCTTTTCCAAAGAAAATTTTTCATGTCCTAGTGAGCCAAGTGGAAGAATATTAGACTTTTTAAATCAAATATATAATGTGGCCCCCATTTCCTCATCAAGTTTTTCAAGTTATACTTTAGTAGTTTACTTTATTTGAAAAACCTAAAGTAGTACTGAGAGAACCAAGTGGTTGAAGTAGCTAATTCATATTTTGGTTCAAATTATAAAGATGACATCATGTGAGAGATATTTTTCTAAAGTTTCTCAAAGCCTCGCACTACAACTATATGTATATCTTTGATGGTAGCATGTATATAAAGACAAAAGCCTTTGAGGAAAGCCCTAGCCTTGCTATGAAACTAGAGCTTAGGTTCCATCATCTCTTTCATAAGGATTTACTAAAAGGTTAGAAGCTGTCTCTATCAAACATGAAGATTGGAGATTAAAATTCAACATCAATATACTACCATGGCTGAATGTAAGCAGTTTGTTTAATATTCATAGATTAAATGAAATAAACAAGTTTTCCAAGATGGTCTAAATGCGATCTTTACAACATTGTAAATTCCCCATTCTACTGTTGGTCTATTTTCTTCAATTGCCTAATAAGTCAAAGTTTTCTATCAAATGTCAGCATTGTACAACTATATCCACTAAGATGTTTGCATAGAAAATGAGGAGATTAAGCAAGTAGTTTGCCTTTCTCGAAGTGAGTTGACTGTGGTGAAGTAGTGTTAACAAGGAACCTCAAGCAGGAGCATATATCGCCCTTTTACTAACACCTAAATTTGAAACTCTAGGTTCCAAAGCTTAACTTCATAACAAGTGCAACCTCAAGCTCTATAGCTAACCTTTTCTGGCCCGCTATTAAGTAATTTTATTGATTCAAAACTTGCTAGTGCAACGTTATAATAAATTCAAAGGCCTGCAGTGAGGAACTCCAACTTAGGGTATTTGCAAATGCAACGTCGAATTCAAAAGCAGAGCACGAAATGCACAAATCCTTGTTAAAATTGTTTCAAATAGAGAAAGAAGAATATTTCATTAAATAGTATGATAACAAAACATTCTTTTTCCATCTAATTAATTGAGTTGCATAAGTTCGAAGCTATGATTTGGTCAAAATTAGATAGTGCTTATAACCATGACGATTAATTCATTCTTGAAATAGGATAGAAGCACGTTCCTCTGATTTATCACTATTTCTTTGTTCTACCAGGATATGAGGATCTACGGAAGCTACTCATTCTTTCCCCCGTTTTCAGGAAAAACAAAAAGAACACAATCCCATCGTTGCCGCAATCCTAGAGCGAAGTGCCGTGAGAAACTCTGAGGAAATTCTCCGTTTTACTGGATCCTAGTCTATCTCATTGTTTGAGAACTTGTCAATCCAAAATGAGGATCCACATTGTGATTGAACTTTGATACAATGAGTCTACACGGTTACTTTCACTAGTTAGTATCAATAATGCCCAAGAGCAAGGACTTAGTCAAATTGTAAATGAGCAATGCAGAGTCAAAATTAAAAAGATTTCAAAACATGATTTTATATTGATCAACAAAGGTGCAATTCTATCATGGCACACTAGAAATGCAATGGAATAACATTTTTGTTTTGGTTTTTTCTTACAAAGAATTATAAAACAAACTACATAAAACCTATTATATTAATTACTAAGTCTACTTAAAAAAAATTTAATAAAGAAAAATAGCATCGCAACCGTCCAACCAAGCACAACGAGGAAAAGCCCTTAGTTGCACTGGTCAGCTTTTAGCGGCCTTTGGTTTAAAGCCCATAACAAGTCAACACTTTAGAAGCTCCAAAGGCCGTTAAGCCCGTAAACATTTTCCGGACCATTCAAAAGGACCCACTACGTAGCATTCAGAGAAGCCGCATCCAAACCGTGGATAAAGAGTATAAACTGCAAACCACATACGAAATTACTGAACTGCCCTAGCTAGTAATGCATAACGTCTCAGGACTAGAAAAAACAGAATAATATTTTAGTAATTTTAACACGACAGTAATTTATTTGAGGAACTTTCTTGTCCAGTGTCCGTATTCACATGGATCGCACGAGCGTGCCTGCCTTTTGCTGATTCTTGCTGGTATTTGAGCTAACCAATATCACGAGCCTGAAAAATACACAGGTTGCTCTCCATTTTTTCAGATTTTTGCAGACAGATAGCGATTGAGAGTCTGCTGATCAGGTGGCGGACGCCATGGATGCTGAATCTGGAGCTTCACTACGTCGAATCTCTTCTCAGGTTAATTTAGTTTTCTTACTGGTTTCGCTGTTATGATTTATCTGTTTTAGTGTGCTCCTTCATAGTTTATCTCAACTCTAGATTCTTCTTAGTTGTTATTACTAAGGTTTAGATGTTTTTCGTTCTATGTTTTATAGGAAAAACATATCGTATATGTTGTTCTTATTTTCTTGTTTCTTGATTGCTACCTGGAATGGAGTTACTATCTTTGATCTATTTTGAGCTTTTTCTGCTAATCTTTTCTGAAGGATTTTCTATATAAACTGAATTTCGTTTTGAGTTGGAATGGGCTCCAATTTCGTTTAGTTTGTGCTTGATTCAAGAAGGAATACTCAACATTCTCTATTTAATTGTCTGTTTTATATTTTTATTTTTTCTTTTTCACCTTATGATTCAGATTATGGTCATTGGTTAGGTCGAATGAAGCCATTGAGGGAAACCATCTTATAATTTCTTGACGCTGCTCTTCTTATTGTTCTTTTGGATAGATTTGTAAACTTGTGTTAAAAAGGTCCTTCTCTTTAAATATAATAAGTTGAGGAGTTTAAGCCATGTCTACTAGCATAAACGGACTCATTGCTTGGCCAGAAATTCAATGTTCAAAAGAATAAGCAGAAACTAGTCTTTCCGTTTCCAGGATTGGCTCACCTCTGTGCACTAAAAGGAGAGGAGGCGTTAAGGTGAATAAACTTGGCTTTGAGCAAAGGACTAATTTGTAAACTATGTTCACAAAGATTTCATAGATACTGAAATTGCCAGTCCCCTTTTCAGTGCTTTCTAGAGCTATTAATGATGGATGCATAAAGCCCTGGCTGTCAAGGAAACTTTTATTGCTTCATCATTATCTTGGCACTTGAGCACTAGAGCCTTCAAAATTTAGGTCTTTTATATTTGTATTAGCTATACTAATATGAGGTATGGTCCAAAACTCATCATCATCAAAGCCTGCTACTCCAAAAAGAACAAGCCGAGCACACCAAAGCCTTCTAGTGCAATGGTCCTAGGAGGAGTCTCTAATCTGGCCTGGTCAAGGCTGTGCATTGGTGTGAGTGTGTTTCTAACTTTCAGAAAAATCAAAACAAAACGAACAAGCAGAGTCAATCATTGACTAAATGGAAAATTTGTTGTCTTATCCATAGTTACCAAGTTTGGATTTGAGAATAATTTGATGAGTAAAATGTTGGAATATCTATCCAAAATCTTCCTAGAAAGCCTAAGAAATAGTCAGATAAAAGCATGGTTGAGAGGTGCATTCAATTTTGTTTTTATAATTTCAATTTATAATGGGATTAACAAATAATATATTTGACAAATCTTTCTTGATATTCATGTTTCATTTGGGATTTTCACATAATTTAAAAACTATGTGGATTTTGAATTTTTTAGCACTTTTTTAAAGTTTAAAACCACAGTATAAAGTTGGCCTTTTTACAAAAAATTAATTATTTGGAGGAGATTCGGCCACAGTGTCAATCAGTTGACATACAATTCAAATTGCCTCAGTAACTAGATGAATGATAGTCTCCTTTATACAATGACTTTTACTTTTAGATTCCGAAGCACCAAGAAACTTCTGCTTGGGAGATCTTTTGGCTACATCGCACAAATGTTGGGATTTCACATTCTTCCATTTTTAGAGAAGAAGGTACCAAATTTGGAAGTCAGTTGTACCTTAAGAAATACTGGACACTTTATGCCTGATATGTTACTTCTCTTTTACATTTCTCCAGATAAGTTTGTTTTGTTCTTTCTTTCAAATGAAGGCAACTGCTCCCAAGAAATGGAACTTGGAATTAATAATAAAGGTTGCCTCGTGAGTTAACTTGAGCAAATTCCAATGTCTTTTCTGTCTTGGAAAATTTAGATCTCCTTAAATTTCACCTGTAACAGTAATGCTATCTTGAGAAAGTATTCTAAGCTTGCAACACATTTTCTTTGAAGGTTTGCAGTTTCTCCTAGTTATGCCTCTTATGATTAGGTTCTTTCAAGTGTATCTTTGACTTTTCGCTCTTTTAGACTCTTGGATTAGGTCATGAAATTTCTTTTGAACTCTGTATAAAAAAGATATGGCCTTATATTGGCACCAATTTGCAGCTTGGATTAAATGTGATTTCTGGATCATGCAGCTTTCATGGAGGAACCTTCTCACAAAATTATTATTAGGATACCAAAGCCTTGGTGTGGTCTATGGAGACTTGAGCACATCTCCTCTGTATGTTTATAGTAGCACATTTATGGGGAAGCTGCAGCATTATCAAACTGAAGATGCAATATTGGGTGCATTTTCCTTGATTTTCTGGACCCTTGCATTGATCCCTCTAGTGAAGTATGTCTTTATCATCTTGAGTGCTGATGATAATGGAGAAGGTGCATGATTGCCTGAAAGTTTTGTCACACAGCCATTTAAACATTTGATTGGATCCACTGTGGCTTATAATTGTAATCATTGCACCTGCTTTTCAGGAGGAACATTTGCTCTTTACTCACTTCTTTGTAGGCATGCAAGATTCGGTTTGCTTCCTAATCAACAAGCAGCCGATGAGGAACTTTCAACATATAAATATGGGCTCTCAGCACAAGGTTCAGCTTCCTTTCAATTTAAGAGATACCTTGAGCAGCATAAAAGGTTGCGGACAGCCCTACTTCTTGTGGTTCTATTTGGTGCTTGTATGGTGATAGGTGATGGCGTGCTCATGCCAGCTATTTCAGGTAATTTATTCTATGCCTATGCTCCTCATACTGTCAATTTGTATATTTCAGATAGATGCAACTTTTATCTACCAATCACAATCTCTATGCCGGATCCTATTTTAGTTAGAATTTTTTGTATTTTTTGTCAATTTCACTCACTAACTGAATACACCCAACTTTGCAACTTTTTCCCTTTTCCTATTTCTATCTTTGTCCTATGCTTTTTCATTTTTCAATCGTATTGGTACAATAAATCAAATTACAACATAAGCTTTGCAAGTCTGAATCGATTTCTGAGTTCTGATGTCACTCAGACATAGAACTTCATTGAAACTTGTTGAACTTTTACGTTTACAATGCTGGCCATGATGTTATGTGCGCATATAGTGTATGCTTTCTGCTTAGGACTCTGGATTGTTTCACATATCCCATACTCATCTGGTTACAGCTGCTTATGCAGAAACTGCAACCAATGTGGGGAGATGTATCTGTTTGTATATGTCAATTCCAAGCTGGGTTTGTAATATTCTGATGTAAAACGGAAGTAGAATAAGTTATTTAAGTTGGATTGGAATTGGTTGTTTATCTTTTTGCTTCCTCCCAGAAAATCTTATTGGTGGGTGATAGAACTCAAACATATAGTGTCAGCTTATGCCACATTGATTAGGACAAAAATGGAAAAGAAGAACAAGGAGAAAATAAACCAGCAGTACCACACTCAAAAACATGATTTCTCAAATCTGACACGTATCTGACATGGGTAACTGCCCTTTCAGAGGAACCCATGCAACAGTCTGCATCAATAATTTGAGGGTCTCATCCTATCACATGCACTCGTTCTCTTGCCACATATGGCAGCATGGCCTTGACACTGATTTTCTGGCACTCATAGGTACCGAAGCTATGTTTGTGGATCTTGGTCATTTCACTGCCTTGTCAATGAGGGTAAGTCCACTCATTTATAATTCCTGTGCATACTCTTCCTTGACTGAATTTCCTCCTTGATGAAACAGTTTGGTTTTGCTTTTATTGTATACCCGTGCTTGGTATTTCAATACATGGGTCAGGCTGCATATCTTTCTAAGAATCTTAGTTCAATTCCAGTCAGTATCTATGACTCCATACCAGGTTAGCTTGTTCATGCCAAAATTTGTTTTTGTAGTTCCTAGTGTCAACTATATTTCTTCAGATTTTTAATAGCAAATCCAGACTATATGTAATTAACGTCTGAGCTATGCTTTCCACAGATCCTCTCTTTTGGCCTGTCTTTGTGATTGCTACTCTTGCAGCTATTGGTGGGAGTCAAGCAGTCATTACTGCTACTTTCTCAATCATCAAACAATGCCATGCCCTTGGTTGCTTTCCACGAATCAAAGATTGTGCATACCTCCAGGCAAACTTACGGACAGATATACATCCCAGAAATAAATTGGATACTGATGATCCTTTGCCTTGCAATAACGATTGGGTTTCGGGACACAACTCTAATCGGAAATGCTTATGGTAAAGCTTTATGAAGTTTTCAGTTCATAGCTCAGATTTGTACAATTACCTTTTAATCTTATGGAAATTTAATTGTATTCTTGCAGGCATTGCATGCATATCTGTCATGGTCATCACAACATGTCTCATGGCACTTGTCATAATCTTTGTATCGCAGAGAAGCATTCTTTTGGCTCTGACATTTCTTATCCTCATTGGAGCCATTGAGAGCGTCTCTCTCTCAGCTGCGGTCACAAAAGTGGTACAAGGAGGTTAGGGACCTCTTCTTCTTGGTTATGTCTTCATGGTGATTATGTATATCTGGCATTGTGGAACCCGAAGAAAGTACAACTTTGATCTGCATAACAAGGTCCCATTGAAATGGATACTTGGCCTTGGCCCAAGTCTTGGGGTTGTCCGAGTGCCTGGAATTGGGCTCATATACTCAGAACTGGCAACAGGAGTCCCTAAAATCTTCACTCGTTTCATCACCAACCTCCCTGCATTCCACAAGGTCCTGGTATTTGTCTGTGTGAAGTCAGTTCCTGTCCCGCAGGTTTCTCCAGAAGAATGCTTTCTCATTGGCCAAGTCTGCTGAAAATCCTACCGGATGTACAGGTGCATTGTTAGATATGGGAACAAGGACGTCCAGAAGGATAGTGGTGACTTTGAGACTCAGCTCATTTAGAGCATTGCAGAATTCATTCAGATGGAAGCGGAAGAACCACAGTTTAGGAGTTCTGAGATCTCATCCTTGGACGGGAGGATGGCCGTGATAAGCAGTAGAGCTGGTCGATCAAATAGCTTCATAGTTTCTGTGTGAGAACATGATTACATAACGAGAGAAACCATTCAGAGCAGTAAATCCCTGTCTCTTCTGTGCAGGCATGCTGAAAATGAGGATGGGACAACCGTAACAACAATGAGAAGGCGTGTCAGGTTCCAGCTGTCATCAAGTCCTTCTATGGACACATCCGTAAGGGAAGAGTCGATGGATTTTATTCGAGCGCAGGAGGCTGGCGTTGCTTATATAATGGGGCACTCATATATAAAGGCTCGAAGATCAGGATCATTCTTGAAGAAGTTGATGATGGACATTTGGGTATTCCTTCCTCCGAAAGAACTGCAGGGGACCTTCTGTGGCACTCAACATTCCACACATCAGCTTAATTGAAGTGAGCATGATTTTCTATATATAACCACGGTGGATCTTTATTGGCTTATTGATCTAGGAGATATTGAAGGCTCTTATAGGCCTTTGAAAGCATAGGGCCTACTGAGACATCTGCCGGATCCTGAAATACTCTCCTTCCCTTCCAGGTTATGATTGCTATGTAGCATAAGGCAAGTGTCACTATCAAGTCAGACATGTATGAAGATACGCCTAACAATATGGGAGAAGGATACCTTGCAGAGGACTGATTCTTTTACCTGTCTTTGATATGTACATATCATTTGATAGTCAATAAAATGTCAGTGGCGTTCTTGGTTTGACGTCTATATTGTTCTAAGTATTTATGTTCCCAACAAAAATTTTGGATAGGGTTTCCAGAAGAGCAAGGCCTTTTCAAAGTTGGAATTGGATCTTTGCTTTGACAGATTTCGGGAAGATTATGTTGAGGGCAAAATTTATTTGTAAAGAAATTGTAGGTTCCAAACATCTACCTAAAAGTTTCAGCTGGAAGCCATTGTGCATGGGTTTGGGGTCAAGATCTCTGCCAGGATAAAAGAATGTCAATATGAGCCGATCCATTTTGAAATTGATCAGCAGGCTGAAGGGGCCTGTTCCGGAAATAGGAAGGTGGCCACTTAGATTGAACATTCCCATATGAATATGTGGTGGCACTAAGGCTGCCCACGGATGGGATGTGGTTCCGATAAAATCGTATCCATTCCAATGAATTTTATTGGTATTCAAATATGGATTCGCATAGTAGTCTGGATATTCATGTGAAATTATGTTTCATTCTATTCAGCTTGATTCAATTAGGATAGCAGATTATTACTGCCCTAACTCTTTCAAAGACTGCGAGGCCCAAAATAATCACTAAAGAACACAATTTTAACAAAAGGCCTTTTTCCATTCAAGTAGAAACATACTACTAAAGGTGTTCTTTAGTGATGAGGCCTATATGTAGAATAGTCCAAATAGAGCAGCTAACATCGACTAAATTCCAGGAACCCAAGCTATGAATGTATTCCAATTTGAATATGTGCACTCATAAATCAGGAAAAAAATGAAACCCAAAGAATTTTCTATGGTCCTTAACATTGGTAATCCAAACTATCTATCCTTTTGCCTGCATATGCTCAACACTACTGCCTTTAAAGTTTGGAGGTCAATAAATACAATTGGCATGGCTCATGAGCAATAACAAGCACACCACAAATCAAATGGTTAAAATCATCTAATAAGAGAGAAATGTATGCATGAGAGCTAGAATCGAAATCAAGTTCGCTCAAAGCAATAGTTG
Organism: Warburgia ugandensis; assembly: GCA_035236585.1. Classification (NCBI taxonomy): domain Eukaryota; kingdom Viridiplantae; phylum Streptophyta; class Magnoliopsida; order Canellales; family Canellaceae; genus Warburgia; species Warburgia ugandensis. Next base: position 63,883,941 of record CP141130.1, read on the forward strand.
TATGTTGTGCTAGGTTTGAATTTATCAACCTAATTAGTCAAAATGGTTAAAGAATGCTATTTAGAATATACATAAAAAAAAAAAAAAAAGGATTACAGATAGGCCTTCATCAAACCAACATGAGTTGTTTGATTTGACACAGAGAATCTTATGCTTTAGAAAATTCTAAATATCTAAAATCTACTTTTTGCATTTAAATTAGCTTTACCATTAAATAAAAGTTTGATGATTGCACCGAATAATACATATATCATATCAAATATGGTTGAAAACTCAAAATTCTGATTAGAATTTTCACCTCTTATATTATCAACTTTTGATATATAAATTAACTTATTTATCCCTCACTAATATTTTAGTTTAGTAAACAAATTTAGGGGTATTTTATCCTAAAAATATATATAGTTTAGATTGGATTATCCACAAATAATTGCCTTCATTTGATATTCATTCTAAAAAAATATAGATATTTAAAATCAATTTTGTATCTGCCTATGAATAGAATTTTCAATTCCATATCATATTCGTTGGGATCAGCTCAGTTTGTATAGTGGATAATTTGTTCTAATTGGCAACCTTAGGTGTTACATGGCCGATTGTATCGATCACCGTAAATTGAACTACATAGTGTGTTTATCAAACATCAAGTATCACTCTAGTGGTTTATGTATTAGTACTCTTTAATTTCCATCAACCTTTGCAATTTTTGGATCAATTGTTCCAAGACTTGTAGGGTCTTCTCTATTCACAAGTGGCTTTTATGCCCACATATATATACTAACAAGTTGCCTGACTGATACTCAGGCTAAAAACTATTTCTCGATGAAGTGACTGAGTAATATTTTGATTTGTATAGTGTATGTTTTTTAATGAAAATTTTTAAAACCATTGACCAATTACAATTATAGGATCATTTAGTGTATGAGATGGCATATCCACCTAATGGGGCTAGAGACTATCATGACGAGGAGTTGGCCAAAGTTACAAACTTCTATCAATAATGGGCTATTTTATAGAAACATATCCATTGATTATAATATCCTCCAAAGTCCTCCAATAGAGGGTGTCCTTTCATCTTTCAAGTTTATATAAAAGAAAAGAATGCATCTCAACCAAAGATTTAGATAGGCACAACCCTAATAGATCCTCTTGTATGAAGATAGTCACAAAGTTTTCCTTACAATTTTTGTAAAAGGCCAAGTTTTCCTTACCTACATACTTTTTAAGTTTGTTCTAAGGGAGTTGAGAGATACCAAAAATGTGTTTAGACAATATGGGAACACATTAACTAAGTAACTTTTTTCCTTCTATTGACCCCAACATCTTTTATTAAACCATTAAACAACACATACTAATTTGATATTCTTCTTTCTTTCTACATAGTTGAACAACTTCGCCATAAAGAACGAAATGCTTAGAGTAGTTTGGCAATAAATGTCAAGGAGCTACAAAAACCACCATCCAAAAATAAAGCAAAACATAAAAACAATGGCTAAACAAGTTCCACATACAAAAGAGGTATAATTTCACCTTCTAGGAAACAAAAATACATTCCTTATTTTGGAGTTTCTTCTCTTCTTTTTCAAATAGCATGCTTCTACTATATATAATTGGATATTTAGCATCAAAGAACATCTCACAAAATCACGTAGCTTGTGCACCTTTTCTTCTACACAACATCTAATTATATGGCACTTGACATCATTGTTAATTGAAGAACCTACATAGGCACTAATGTAAATCTTGAAAAGTGATGAACTAAAATATGAGAGTGATGCAAAAAGTGAGAAAATCTAATTTTTGTAGAGGAAATATTTAAAACACCATTTCCACATGAGAAAATCATGAATCTTTGAGAAAGGATTTTCAATTCAAACCAAAATGCTCCTCTCTAAATCTCTCAACTCTTGATTTTAATCCAAAATCATATAAAAAGAAAAACTAGTAAAGAATAAATCAAAACATAGAACCAAACTTAATTAATCTTTAAACATCAAGTGATTATAATAGATAGACTCATTCCTTTTAATAGACCTAAGACAATTTTACCGGACTCCTATGTACTTGTTAATTTCTGCCCAAGTAAACTAATAAAAACAAAAGACAGACTCCCTTAGCATAAATATAACACCTAAATAAAAAGAGTTCTTCCAAAACCAAGATTTAAGTAGAAATAGAAACCACTAACATGTCTAAATAGTAATAACTATAATCTAAAAATCTCCAAAATAGTCTTGCTAGTGCTATTCACATGAATAGTAATGTGATAATGTTATTGTTCATGTTTTTACTATTCATGTGAATAATAATTTTGATAACTTCTTCTTTCTTTTCTTGTACTTTATGAGGGAATTTACAAATTGTGATGATACTCCTTCATTAGAGAGCTTCTAAAATATAACATATATACTAAAACATGAGAAATTGAATGTTTTCTACTATTTGAAACTTTTGAAGAGTACATTTTCTTGATTCCTATGCATCATATTAGCTTCAATTCAATATTTAATATGTACCCTTTCACTTTTAAGGTTACCTTTGCAACTAATTGGTAGCATTTCATTATTCTTTCCCCAACAAGAAGTAAGCTACCCATCGTAAATGTTCATTGAATAGAAATAAGTAAAGCAAAAGTAAAATACACCTTGAGAAGTAGAAAACTTTACACTAGTCCAAAGAATGGAATTTGTTATAAGAGAAAGGAAGATCCTATGTAGAAGGATCAAGATAATATTATAATACATCAACAATTAGTCTAATCTTATGATGTTAAAAATTAGCACACCATGGCAACATGCTATGTAGCTCTAAAAATTTGAAGGTCCAAGTAAGATATAAAAAATAGGATTTGGTTATTATCTAAGTTCACTATTTATCTAAGAAATAGAACTGATGCTGCTATTAATTGATCCATTTGAGAGTTATATTAAATGAGGTACCTTAGAAGTGTTTGTATTCTTTTATAGATAGGCAATTGAAATAGTTTTTAAAATTTTGTTATCCATTAGCAAAGAAGCTAGATTGAGGTCTAGACTATTAGTAGAGGCACCCAATGTAAGATCAAATAGGCTAAAGACATAAAAAAAATTATTTGAATAACTTGACATATGGAGTTGCAAGAAAGGCAAAAGCTAGAAGACCATAGTTAAGTAATTATCTACATTGAAACTAAATGTTTCTCACAATAGAGCTAGATCCAAGATAATGCATTAGCATCATTATTAGCAAAAATTTGATACTAGTAACATGGCTTTGTTTCCTATTACTAAAATTTTATAAGAAACACCAACATGATTGTATATAGATTATGAAGAAAATATCTAAAATCAGGAGCACAAACAATTACAAAACTTTAACTCTTTATAAAATAATCCATGCTTATCACTTGTTCATCTTATAACCACCTTATTAGCAAGCATGCAAACATAACTGTTGGTTTTTAGTTTTTAAAACTAATACCAAATGTAGGTTTCTATAGAAGTAGAATTTGTCATGGTTGATAATGTCTAGCAACAAACACATGCCCATTAATAGGAAACCATATCATCCAAACTAAAAGGATGAATGAAGATATAGATGAGATTAGATAACTCTCAGTACATCTTAAGAGAGTCGAATCCAAAATGATATTGGCAAGCCTTTTGCAGCTGCATGGTAAAACTATTGAAAAAGGAAAGCACAACTATCAATAACATTTGTTTCATGGGAAGAAAAAAAATACTTAGAATAAAATTTAGAGACAATATTCTTCCTCAATATCCAATCTTCAAACTATTCTACTATTTAAAAAAAAAAATTTGAAAAATGTATAGTACCTTACCAAATTAGAATGGTGAGTATAGTAGGAGACAATACTCACTTTCTTGAACCTAAATTAAATGTTCTTACAAGGAATCGGTCAACCTAGTAGTAGGGTGTTAATTGAAAAGCTTCTAACTAAGCACAATTTAGAAAATCTCATAAACAAGCTTTTAAAATCTCATAAACATCAATTCACCTGAAACCTAATGCATTTAATCAAGAATTAGTTAGTCCAAGCTAAACCAATGAGGACTAAAGTAGTTAAACAAGGCTGAGTAACTTGCTTCAAATCAGCCAAAAAGTCTTAAGAAGAGAGGGACGAGGCTCCAATAGTAAAGAGGAAGTTGAACTTTGTAGATGACATTTCTAATCATCAACTAGAAGGTATTCTCCCTCATCAGTATATCGTGCCTCAAATTTTATTTTAAATTGTTAGACTAACTTTCTCAACTTTTGTCTCAGATGCTTTCAAAGGAAGGGTGTCAAGAAAAGAAAGAATTCTCAAGGTACCTATCCCCTTAAATGCCCATGTTTTGTTAAGATCTCCTTTATATGTTCTTTTCTTATTGCTAGAAAAAAAAAATGTTCAAACTATTGACACTCAACATTGAATCATCAATTCAAAGGGCTCCCAAATATAGCCCTCCCATCATCCTCAAGTGAGAGCTTAAAGGAATTAGCTCAACCCTAAGACACAAGACAATTTGGTGGGAGTACTTTAGAACAGCAAGAATGAGAGGAAGTAGTTGTAATAGCTCACATTTTTTAGAAATAAAGAAATGTTATATTTATAAATTATGAAAATTTTTAAGTCAATTGGTAATTATTATAGTGTAAAATTCAATTGAAATAAAACTTAGACAAATTTCCTAATTATAACTCATTAAATAAATTTTTTGTAATTAGAATATAAGATATAATAAAACTTCAATCTGAGAAGACTTGACAGCCTAAGCTAAGAATAGCTAAGCTGTCCTCAGTACAACTCTCAAGGTGAGTTCTGGACTTCAAGTCACCTCCCTAACAATTTTTTTAGAAGGAAATCATGTTTTATTTTATTTTATGAATTATTTATTTAATTATTATGAATTTTTTCCATGTGGACAATCAAATATGGAAATCCACATGATACCATACAAATCCTATTTGAGGGAAATGTGAAAAGTAAATTAATCAGAAGAAGAACTATTACAAATAAAGACCCTTAGATGGAGACCTAATGGTCAAGATTTTATTTTTAAACCCCCATTAAACTAAGTGAAGCAAATTGTAAGTTAAAAATGCATGACATAAAAAGTTGGGGGGGCCGGGGGGGGGAGTGTTGGGGCTTATAACTGAAATGAAATAAGGAAATATCCTTATTTCATTTTTGCATAAAGAAACCCGAAAGGAAAATGAAAATGCAAAACAGCCAAAGAGGAGGAGAAGGAGAAGGAAAGAAAGAAAGAAAAAAAGGGTTTTGCTAAAAGTGAAAATTGAAACAAGGGAGAAGGGATTTTTTCTAAAAACTCAAGAAAGAGAGGGATTTGCATTTTGCATGGGAGAACTAGAGGAGAATGCACATTCTTGTGCAATAGAAAGTGATCTACTTAAAGATTGATTTGCAGATTGAATTGAAAGGGGAAAAAACATATTCATGTGAGGGGAAAAGTGGCTTTTAATTCATTCATATTTAACTTTACATTTTACTAAAATTAGTAACTATATAATCAAATTAGATTTCAATTTTTATTGGAATACTTTGTTTATATTCCTAAAATGTATTTTATAGAATAACAATCTATTATTTTGAAATTTCCAACAAAATTTTTATGATTGAAGTAAATTTCGAGTCATTACTGGAAATCAATAACATAAAACCACTTGAATCATGTTTTACATGATAAACATCTATTGTTTTAAAACTTCAAATAGCAAACAATATGATTTTTACTAGAATAATTGGTTTAAAATATTAAATCATGTTTCTTATGATGATAATATGTTATTCTGAAGTTTTCAAATAGTAACCATATAAAGGAAATTAGCTATGATTTTTATTGAAAAATCAATAGCTTATATTGTTAGAAACATTTTTATAGCAACCTATTATTCTGGAATTTTATCAACACTAACCGTGTAGAATACAAAAATTTCACAAAGTAACAATTAACTCCTATGATTGTCATTTATAAAATTGGTAGTTAGGTTAATTGGTTCTATTTAAAGATTTCTTTTTTTAACATAAGTTCCCAATGATTTTAGTATGAAATAGATAAATGTTATAGAGTTAGTAGTTGATTTAGTATTATATATAGTATATGATCTATCATAACTTTGATTCCATCTATTGGATTGAATATCAATTTATATAGTAGTCTTAGTTCTATTTTATTCATATAGTCTAATTCTTACAAAGAAAGGAAATTTCTAAAGAAATCAACCTCTATTACTGAGGTTATAAATTTGTAAACTTTAGAGAATATATATACAATTTTATGCAATTAATTCTAATAATTCTAATTTGTAAACTGTACTTATTCAATCAAGTGGTAAGAATCACCAAATTTCTTACAATAGTAGTTACTATATGACATTAAAACATAGAAAAATTTGTAAAATGTCAAATAAATCATCTTGTCATTATACATGAACATTATATTCATCTAATCAATCTCATACTTACTTTGTATTGAAATTTTGATTTCAATATGGTTAGTAAAGTGTACTCTAGATGTGTTTTCTTTCTAAAGAAATTCTAAAAAAAACTATAAGACAGAATTTTGTTTAAAATAGAAAATTTCTAAACTAAGCAATGAATAGTTTTTATTTACATGACATCTTAAATATTTCATCTAATCTATAACTATGCTAGGAATCCTCTGTTATTAACTTAGAGTATGTGAATTTTCCTTTCCAAACAACCATTATATATATATATATATATATATATATATATATATATATATATATATATATAGACACACACATACATACATAAGATAGAAAGCTATATGAAATGGTGAGTTGTTATTCTATTTCTAGAAATGAACCTAAAGATTAAACCATGTTACTACATGCTGCTTTCTTTTGTTAATTACAAGCTATCAGTCTTTTAGAAATAAGTTATAGATATTATGGTCTAACATAGAATAAGTTCTGTGAGTTAAAAGCTTATGATCCTTTATAAAGTCCTAGCTCCAGCCATAATAAACACTATTTCTTTAAATGATGTTATACATATACATCTGGGGTAGGAACACTAAATAGATATTTAGTTTGAATACAATGTATTGATGGTTTTAAAGTAACAAGATTAAGTGAAAATACATTAAAGACAAATAAGTTAGTACTTGAAGACTTTCTTATATAAGTAATAGTCACAATAAGATGATGACCTTAATAAGAAAACTATGATGAGTAAAGTGTTAATAAGTGAAATCATAAGTAAAGAAAGATAACTATAAGATAAAATAAAATAAAATAATAACAACATAGGCTGAACATCTCACAATGAATAAAGAGAAACATTTTGTAAATATAATAGGTTGAATAACCTCGAAAGCAAGTGTGAAGGAACTAGGTGTTATAATTTGTATATTATGGTAGAGAAAATAAAAATAAATTGAATGAACCTCATTAATTTGTTTTTGTAAAAGAGAATTTCTAATGTGAATGATTGTTTAAGGAAAGTGTTGTATATGTATATGTTCAGATAATTATAAAATTGGAATTTTATTGTTATGTCTAAAGACATAATTGGATCGAGTGGATGAACTATTTGGCATCCATACAAACACTGAATTTGACTTGAGTTGTAGGTTGGACTCTTGAGAATGTTTTACACTGAGTCAGTGGTTTGTTAGATACTCGCACTAGCTATGTATGATATACTACTAGCTTGGCCCTTGGTTTCTTTCGATATTGATAGTAGTATATGATTTAAAGGTGGAGAACATGGGATAAACTCCATCCTGTACTGATCCATTCCTTCCCATTGTGGCAGTCTAATGCCCGAGGTATCCAGACACACTTTTGATGCATAGTAGAGCCATAGCTTGCCGGTGGGCATTACGTTTGAAATTTGAAATTTTATATTTGAGACATGTTGTTCATGTAAAAAATTCCTAAAGGATTAATGAATCATTTTATAACTTGATATTTATTTGTTCTTATTAAAATCTTTATGTCTTTGGTTTATTATTGAATGGCTGAAGCAACGATAAATTTTATGTATGGAGTCATGTATTTGACAATTTTACTATATGTGAATTAATCAGTATGGATATTGATGAATTTGACATGTGCTGATATAACTTATGAATATATATATATATATATATTGAATAATCAATATGGATTATGGTTTGATAAGGTTTTATCTAACCTTGTAAATTCCCACTGCTAAGTTATTGGTTATTGAAGAGACTTTTAAACTAGAAAAGGGCATGTGACACTGCTTACTTTCTTATTGTAATAAAGAGTTGACTAATTGTTATTCATGATACATTTTGTATACTTCATAGTTGGTAAGTTTTGACTAATGACTAGTATATAGTACTAAAAGAAAGGAAAATTTTAAATCTTTATATTATATTGAATCTTACAAATGCTATCAGGTGTATTCGAATTGCATGCATTAATTGCTTAAGTCAAGGAAATAGTGGAAACTCTATCAAATTTTAGGTATAAATGTATGATTTTAGCATTTAAGGTTGGTATTCGAGCTTAAGGTTCATGCTACTCACAGCCAAACACACTAAGAAATCAAAGTGTATCAAAAATGAGATTATATGTCTTAGGGACATCTTAATTTAAATAACTTAGGAAAATTCTTATAAGCATTTTATGTTGAAATACATATGCCACCTTGCCATAGTATGATGATTATATCAGTACCTGTAGGGGACTCTGGTACTGTTGGGAATTAGGCACTTGCATCTGCACCTAAAATTACACCTATGGAGGTCTAACAGGATGTACCAAAACCATCGATATAGGCACAACCAAGTGTTGGCGCGTTGGCAGATTTGGCCAATGAGGTGATGCAATTGATATTTCAACAATAAAAATAAAAACTACAGGCATCATTGGAAGAGGGTTCTTCTGCAAGGGTAAGAGTGACAACTTGCTAGAATGATTCAAGAAAATTGCTTCAAAGTTTTCTGGTGTTGAGGGAGCCAAGGTAGTTGAGACCTAGCTCTATGACGTCGAGAGATTATTCAAGGGGATGATGGTACAAGAAGAACAACAAGTCATTGTTGCTACCTTCACATTGAGAGGTGAAGCCTCACATGGGTGGCCAACTACAAAGTGAAAGTATTTCTCAGACATTGAAGTCATTATGTGGGATGAGTTTTAGAGAGTTTTTGAATAGAAATATTATCCACCTCAGGTTGTGGAGGCAAAAGAGAGAGAGTTCATGAATCTGGTTCAGGGTTCTATGACAGTAAGAGAATATGAGATTTGTTTCACTAAACTGAGGAGATTTGCACTGGATGTATGCCCCACTAAGCTCAGAGCTACTCATAAGTTTGTTTGTGGGTTGAGCATGACTATTTAAAGTTGTATTTTCATGTCACAACCAACTACTTTAATGTAGGCTATTGAGTTAGCCTCTCTGTGTGAGAGAGAGTTAAAGGAGATGAGAATAGAAAATTTTCTTACTGGAGGAAATAGGCAGAACTAGAAAGGGAAGCAGCCTATCACTACTAAACCACCTCCAAAAGTAGTGGTTCCACTTCATTCTATACCACCATGGAGGGTACAATTCAGAAGGAGAGAAGTTGATAAAAATAGTTGCAAACATTATGGAAAGAAGTGTTCAGGGAAGTGATGTTATGTCCTAGAGTAGAGGTGATTTGGGTGTGGAGAGAAGGGTCATTTTGTAAACAACTATCCTAAAAAAAAGAATGAAAATAATTGGTAGAAACTAGAAATTGAACCACATGGTCAGGGACAAGTTTTCACCCTAACTACTGAATAGGCCAGAGCTTCAAAAGTAGTTGTTGAAGGTACTTTACCTATCCTTAGTCAACTTACTAAAATACTAATAGATTTAGGTGCTATACATTCCTTCATATCATTACACTTTGCATCAACTTTGAATTGAATCGTATTACCTTTGGGGTTTAGTTTAGAGATCAATATATCACATGGAGGACCCATTATTTTGGATAAGCATATAATTGATATAGGGATTTAGATGGGAGACCAAGAGTTCCTAGTTAAACTAATCATATTCAATATAATCGACTTTGATGTCGTATTGGGTATGGATTGGTTGTCGAGATATGGAGCTGTGATCGATCATTGAAATAAGAGGGTATGATTTGAGGAGATAGATAGTAGCACTTACACTTTTCAAGGCAGACTTGATACATAAGAAATTCATGTTATATCTACTATGAAGGCCACAAGGTTCTCTGCAAAGGGCCATATAGCATACTTGGTGAGCATGATGGGAACTCAGAAGGAGTCCAAACAGAAGTTAGAAGACATAGATGTTGCATGGGATTTTGGAGGAGTGTTTCTTGATGAGTTGTCAGGGTTGTCACCCAAGAGAGAGATGGACTTTACCATAAAGTTAATATTTGGTACAGCTCCCATCTCAAAGGTGCCCTACTGTATGGCATCTGTAGAGTTGATGGAACTCAAACAATAACGACAAGAATTGTTGGATCTGGGATTTACCTGACCAAGTGTATCGCCACGGGAGCTCTAGTGCAATTTGTAAAGAAGATGGATCTGTGCTATTATGTATTGACCATTGAATGCTAAACAGAGTTATGGTTAAGAATAAGTATCCCTTACCATGTATAGATGACCTCTTTGATTAGTTACAGTTGGCAAGAGTATTCCTAAAGATTGATTTTAGGTCGAGATACCAATAGTTGAGAACACGTGATGAGGATATGCCTAAAACAACATTTCAAATTCAATATGGATATTATGAGTTTCTAATGATGTACTTAGACTAACAAATGTGCTAGCAGAATTTATGGATTTGATGAACCACGTGTTCCAAAAATATTTAGATTAGTTTACGTTAGTGTTGATTGACGACATCATTATTTACTTGTCGAGTGACGAGGAGCATTGGGAGAATCTCAGGATTGTACTTAGCACACTTTAGGAGCATCAATTACATGCAACATTCAACAAGTGTAAGTTCTGGATAGGCAAAGTACAATTCCTTGGTCATGTAATTTCGAAGGAAGGAGTTTATATCAATCCTGCAAAGATTGAGGCCATTGTGAAATGGAAGAGAATGAAGACTATTACGAAGATCAAAAGTTTCTTGGGATTAACTGGGTATTATCAATGTTTCATTGAAGGGTTTTCTAGAATAGCCTAGCCAATAATTAGATTAATTAGGAAGAATACTAAGTTTGAGTGGACAAGCCAGTGTGAATAGAGCTCTCAAGAGTTGAAGAAGAGGCTCACGTTGGCTCTTATTTTGGCATCATCCTTGCTTATGGGAGGCTTTGTAGTATATAATAGTTCTTCAGGAAAAGGCTTAGGGTGTATACTCATGCAACATGGGAGAGTTATATCATATGCATCTAAATAACTGAAGACTCATGAAGTAAATTACCTGATACATGATTTGGAGCTAGTAGCTATAGTGTTTGCACTTAAGATTTGGCGACACTATCTCTATTGAGAAAAGTTTGAGGTGTATTGAAATTTTGATTTCGATATGGTTAGTAAATTGTACTCTAGATGAGAATTTTCTTTGAAGAAATTTTGGAAGTACAATAAGATAGTATTTTGTTTAAAACAGAAAATTTCTAAACTAAGCAGTGAATAGTTTTATTTATGAGACATATTAAATGTTTCATCTAATCTATAACTATGATAGGAATACTCTATTATTAACTTAGAGTCTATGAATTTACCTTTCCAAACAACCATTATATACATACATACATATATATATATATATCTAAGATAGGAAATTGTATGAAATGGTGAGTTGTGATTCTATTTCTATCAATGAACCTAAAGATTAAACCATTGATTACATGATGTTTCCTTTTGTTAATTACAAGTTATCACTCTTTTATAAATAAGTTATAGATATTACTGTCTAACATAAAAAACCTTTTGTGGGTTAAGAGCTTATGATCCTTTATAAAGTCCTAGTTCTAACCATAATAAACTCTATTTCTTTAAATGATATTATACATATACATCTGGAGTAGGAACACTAAATAGATATTTACTTTGGATACAATGTATTGATAGTTTTAAAGTAACAAGATTACATTAAAGACAAATAAATTAGTACTTGAAGACTTTCTTATATGAGTAATAATGACAATAAGATGATGACTTTAAAAAGAAAACTATGATGAGTAAAGTGTTAATAAGTTAAATCATTAGTAAAGAAATATAACTATATGATAATAAAATATAATAAAATAATAACAACATAGGCTAAACATCTCACAATGAATAAAGAGAAATGTTTTGTAAATATAATAGGTTGAATAACCTAAAAAACAAGTGTAAAGGAACTATGTGTTATAATTTGTATTTTACGGGAAAGAAATAAAAATAAATTGATTGAACCTCATTAATTTGTTTTTGTAAAAGAAAATTTATAAAGTGAATGATTTTCTAAGGAAAGTGTTGCATAAGGATATATTCTAATGAATATATAATTGAAATTTCATTGCTATGTCTCGAGATTGTTTTACATGAGGTTAATGATCAGTTAGACACTAGTGTTAGCTATGTATAATATAGGACCCGCTCGGCCCCTGGTTCCTTTTGATATTGATATCAGTATATGATTTAAGGGTGGAGGACATGGGATAGACTCCATGCTATACTGATATGCTCCTTCCCATGGAGGTGGTGTAGTGGCCGAAGTATCCAGACACACTTTTGAAGCATAGCAGAGCCATAGCTTGCCAATGGGCATTATGTTTTAAATTATAAATTTTATATTTGAGACATGTTGTTCATGTTAGAAATTCCTAAAGGATTAACAAATCATTTTGATAACTTGATATTTAGTTGTTCTTATTGAAATCTTTATGTCTTTGGTTTATTATTGAATGTGTGAAGCAATGATAAGTTCTATGTATGGAGTCACGTGTTTGACAATTTTATTATATGTGAATTGATCATTATGGATATTCAAAGATTTGAGATGTTCTACCTTAAGTTATGAATATATATATATATATATTGAATAATCAATATGGATTATTGTTTGATAAGGTTTTATCTAACCTTGTAAATTTCCACTGTGAATCATCATACTCACACCCTTACAACCGACAATTTTAGGTGGAAGTTCTAATAAGGAAAAAAAGGAGATTGATTGCTGAATAACTAGTTATTGAAGAGACCTTTAAACTAAAACAGGGTGTGTGACACTGTTTACTTTCTAATTGTAATAAAGAGTTGACTAGTTTTTATTAATGATACATTCGCTATACTTCATAGTTGGTAAGTTTGACTAATGACTTGTATACAGTATTGAAAGAAAGGAAAATTTTAAATCTTTATATTATATTTAATCTTACAAATGCTATTAGGTGTATTTGCATTGCACGCGTTAAATGCTTTAGTCCAAAAAATAGAGGAAACTTGGTCAAATTTTAGACAGAAATGTATGATTTTAGTATTTAATTTTGGAAAAGATATTTTAAAACTAAGGGCCCCAATGTTTTCAAAAGTTAAAAAAAAAAATCATTATAAAAAATCAGGGTTGTCATAGCAATAGTGCAACCACCACCTTAAAGGGAGTTCATGGGGATGAACAACCCATAATCTTCAATGGCCATCCCAAAGGCTCAGAGGAGCAAACCTTTTTCTATGAATCAAGATGACAAAGGTAATACCATAATAAATAATAGACTGTCAATTAATATTAACTGACCAATCATCAAGGCAACTCTTCAAGTGTTGCATGATAAATATCATATGTACTAATTTATATTACTATTCTTTTTTTCTTTCTAGACTAAATTATGAATTAAAGTAACTTGGATTATTAGAACTTATAATTAATTCATTTGGTAATGGGATATTTGAGTTTTGGCTTTAAAATGGCTAATTTATGTTTTTTACTATAGGATTAATCATAGTCGTTGAATTCATTAGATGATATCTAGCCATGGAAATCAAGTGATTCATTGGACAATGATGTGAACAATGAAGATCTAGCCAAAAAGTCCTCCAGAGCAAAAATGCCTTTACTTTCTATTTTTAGAAAGTTTATAGTTATGGATATTTCTTGATTTTGAAGGTTTCCTTCTTTCACTAAATCTTTTCAAATTGGAAATTTCCCTAAATGAGCATGTTTTCTATTATTTCTCTCAGTTATTCATTCATTTTATTGAAGGAAAATACTTTGCTGATCAAAATAGGAACGTTTGACCAAGTAAAAAGGTCCTATTTATTTGTGCATGATTTTGGAAGGCTTCCTATTTAGGACCTTTTAGAAGAAAAAGAAAGTTTTTGGAAACAAAATAGAAAGGAAGGAAAGTGGAGAATATTTAAGAATGTTTCTTGAATAAATGTTCTCAAAAGAGGAGACTTTCTTGCTTATTCACTAAGTCCTTTCATCAAACAAGGAAGGTACCACATCTATATAAGCAGAAAATGCCCCATTTTTAATAGGTTGATTCCTACTGCTCCTAGAACCAGGGAAGACTCAAACACGTCCCAACCGTGGAGTGTTCATCAACTGTTACTCGTGGATTTCTGTCATGTTAGGTTAAATTCAAAGTTTATGGAAGAAGTCAAGAGATATGTGATACTATTCTCTCATTCAATTTTATAGCTTTTTGGTTTTTAAATTTAGTGTATGAATGCTTTCATGATTAGAGTTTCTTTGAAGAATGGTATTAAGATTTTATTTCACTTCAATTGTAATACTTGTAGTTTAAAAGAGATGATCATGGAATGGTTAGTTTATTAGATAGCTTATAATAGGAATAGATGAGTCATTCACATATCAATAATTGTATATGATTTATGTCAATCAAGATATTCCATACAATCCCATTTCTATTCCTTCTTTAGAGACATTCTAGCTTGTAGCCAAGATTCTAGTTCATACGCAATTCTAAGTAATGAGAAACATTAGTTTGACTTGATTGGTGCATCCCTAATTCCTAAACTACTCTCTATCTTATTTTTCTTCAATTTACTTTCATTATAGCTTCAGTTTTAGTATTAATTTTAATTTCAAAGAAAAATTCCTCACATATTTGGATGATTATCCATATCATCCTTGAGGTTTGACAACCCTTCATACTTACCCTAGTTCAATTGATCTTGTATACTTACAAGGGTTAGGTTTTTAGTTTGAAAAATAAACATCAATGTAGATTGCTTTTCATAGACCCACATTTTTAATTTGGCCAACATGTGGAAGTTGGCTCCATTATGGATTTAGAGTTTATAAAGTTTCAAATTTGGTGCTTCTAGTCTCAAAGTGTTTATTGATAGCTTTCTACCTACCTTCATTGTGCCATTGATCTTGTTCATTGAGCACTCAAACTAGGAAGAAGCTGACACTTGCCAATCGTGACACGAGAAGACTTGGCTAGTCATTGAGTCATTCAGGACCCTTTTTAAGCTCAACCAACATAGCACAAACATTGTTGACCATGATGAGTTAAAGGCTTGAGAAAATTTATGAAGAAATCCATTCTTTTGAGGGAAGAATATAAAAATTTCATGAGGAGAGATCTAGCACTACTGTTGAGAAGAAGAATCTCAAAAAAGGTCTTGTTGAGAATGAAGCTTCAATAAAGCATGGCCTCGTAGGTGTAAGACTTGAAGAAAAAGCTTTAGGAAATTGAAGAGCATATTCAAGGTCATGCAGTCTCAATGAATCTTCTCAAGGAGAATGCTAGGAAGGAAATGGCAGGAAGGATGTCCAACTTGGTTCTTTCAAATCATTGCTCTAAGATTGATTGTGATAACTTTTTCTATTACCATGAATGAAATTTTATTTGTCCTTTTCTTTATCAATCTCTTGATTTCTTTTTATGCATGAGACTTGATCATAACTCTTGACATAATGCCCTATTGGACTTGTATAATGTAGTGATTGATAGTAGAATCCTTTCAAAGGTAATTAACCTTAATGAAAATCCAAATAAATAGCAAAGCTTCTCAACCCATCTCTTTTAGTAACCATGCTGAGTAGAAAGGCTAGAAAGTTAAAGAGGAATATATAACTTTGGACATGCTATACAAGATGAGAGCATGTATTTGGTGTGGCTCATATTTTGCATCATTTAATGATGCTTTCCTCCAGCATGAGATGGAGAGCAAGTCTTTGGTGTAGCTCAATTTTTTTGCATAATTTAATGATGCTTTCCTCTAGCATGAGATGGAGAGTATGTATTTTGTGTAGCTCATATTTTTGCATCATTTGCTAATATTTTTGTTTCTGTGGATGGCTTGTAGCTTAAAGTTGGTAGCTATGTTTCCATCTTAAGAGATTGTATAATGATGCAAGCAGCCAGGTGTTAGTGCTCTACCATCAAGCTTCATACAACTTGGGGTAAAATATTAAAATCTCAAGAAGTTATTGCTCTAGTTAGGTCAAAAATGCTAATTGTGAATTGGTTTCATAAATGAATTCAACACCCTTATGTAGAATGGTAGAAGGGGGGAAAGGCTATAGAGTTATTGAACATGGCCTTTACTTCCCTTCCATTTTGTTTTGACTCTATTAAGGGATAATATCTCTTGAGAAAATCTTTTGTTAATGGAATTTAATTTAGTGTCGTCCTACTTGATGATCAAGTAAGCACCATAGTAAAAGCCTATTTGATGATGAAGGGATTGTCCCATTTAGACTGAAACTTTCCTATGGACTAGTGGGAAACAATGATAGGGTGTTTTACTAATAAATTAACCCTCCTTTCTTAATAGATAGCAATTTCCCCTTTCTATTGAACACCCTTCACATTTTTGTTCAATAGGATTCTAAATTATGTTGACCTTTCAAGAGGATTTTGTCAAAGCAAGTCTAGTGTAGCTAATTGTAAGGTGATAGCTTGATCTTCTAAGGCAAGATCTCGAGTAGCTTCACTTTTCTAAAGGAAGGAATATGGAGTTGTTCCCAAGGTAGTTCAACATTCATTCTATAAGACCACAAAGACTACAAGAGCTTATCATTCCAGCCTCATTTAGTTTTCTAATGTTCTTCTAAAGAATTTTGTACAATCCTTGAATATTTTTTCGATGACCTTGCTTTGTATTGTTGTTCTGTTGTTGGAAATAATCCTTGTTGGTAAACCAAATTGGTATATAGTATGATGCAGGATGAACCTTGCCACTTCTAGATTGTTGACATCAATTAACAAAACTACCTTAGCCCATTTGGAGAAGTAATCTATTGCAACTAAAATGTATGAATGTCTTCCTAACAAAGATAGACTTTGACCTAATAATGTCTAAACCACAAGCAAGAAATGACCATGATGTCAAAGTCAGATGTAATGATTCTGGGGACTGATGAATAAAGTTTGCATGAATATGCAAGACATTGCACCACATGGGAGAGTTTATGGAATCAATGACCATCGTGGGCAAGTAATATCCCACTCATTTGACCTATAAATGAAGCTTAGGGCTGCATTGATGAGCCCCACATATAAGAACTTGTACTTCAAGGAGGGCTTGCTTTGCCTCTTGATGGGAAAGACATCAAAGTAAAATCCCATAGCAGAACCTTCATTATAAAGTGTTGTTTAAAACAGCAAAACAAGGAGCCCTTCATAAAATCTTGACTTATAACTATTGGTTAGTAGGCATTTCAACCTTTATAATATAGTTTATAGAGCATTCTCTTCAATTTATGGAATCTATCTTAATGGATAAGACCATTTCATTATGTTTAGTAATGATGGCTTTTTGTACTAAACCTTCGAGATTCTTGATTGTTTTATGAGCTATTAGGTGTCAATCTTGAACTATGACTTTGACTTCATCTTTGTCATAAGTAGCTAAAATTGAAATAAGCTTCGCTAGAGCACTTGCATAGCTATTTTGACGCGTTGGCATAGGTGATAGCTCAATGTAATCAAAATTCTTCATAAGTTGCTAAATCTTCTTATAGTATAGTTGCAACTCATCTTTGTGAACCTTGTATTGGCTCATGAGTTGGAATAAGACAAGCAATGAATTGTAAAGGATGTACAATTGATCAACGTTAAGGTTGGATGTTATTTCTAGTCCTAAAATTACTACCTCATACTCAACTTCATTGTGAGTACATGTAGGCACAATTTTGCAAGCTATAGGTAAGAGACATTTGTTGGGAGAAACTAGGACAATGCTAAGTCTAAGTCCTTTAAATTAGGAAGCATAGTCGAAGAAGAGTTGTTAGAATGTATCACATAATGACTGTGACAGTTTCATAGAGAAGTCGTTGTTGAGATAGGACAGAGTAGGCAAACAGGAAATTAGTTGTAATTTGTCCCTTTACTGCATGCTGAGGACAATATGTGATCTCAAGCTCTTATAATATAATGACCATTTAGTGAGACATTCTAATAAGTCAAACTTAATCATTAGGTATTTCAAAGGATTAGCTTTAATATTAGTCATGCTAGATGAAAAATGAGATAGTGTTGCAAATTCTGGTTTGTGAATACTAGGTTGAGACATATGTTTTCAATTGGAGAATAACATGCCTTAGCACTGACAATAATATGACTTTAGTAACAATATTTTCTTTACCATTATTATTAAGTTGTTTCAACATGGTACTAAAAGAATTGTTCAAAGTAGTTGTATAAAGAATGAAATATCTATCATTCTTAAGGGCCACTAATACATGTGGATTCTCCAAATATTAGTTGATCCTATCAAAAGGATTTTGACAAGCACTATCTCATTCAAATAGGTCATTCTTTTTCATCAACTAGTAAATGGTTGGTATCTTCGAGATAAGTTGGTGATGAAGTGTCTAGTCTAAACAAATTTGCCTTGAAGACTTTTGAGTTCATTTTAGGTTTTTTGGGAGAAGCATGGAATATATTACTTTAAATTGAATTTGAATTCCTTGATGTTGAACAATAAATTGGAACAAATTTTCAAAATTTACCTCAAATGAACATTTAATTGGGTTCATTTTAAGTTAATGCTTACTAAACTGTTGAAATTAAATCTCCAAATCTTTGAGATGAGATTGGCACTAACTTGATTTGAAGACTAGACAAATTACACTTTCCATGGGTAAGGCAATTGAAAACTATAGTCATGGCCCATTGATAAGTAGCTCTAGTAAAAGGCATGACAAAATAACAAAAAATGCCTTTAAGTGTACATAATGTTGTAGATTCTTTGTCTCTAGGATCTATTTTGATTTGATTATATCTAGAAGACTCATTCATGAAAGTCAACATCTCATAGCCAAAGGTGGCATCAATGAGGATTTCCATAAGATTCATGTGATTAGGCATCATGAGAAGGACCACGTAGAAAGATGAAATAAAAAATTTTAAATACTGGGTCTAAGACACTGTTGAAATTCCTATCACCATAGTTCAAATTAAGAAGGGAAAAATACACAACTTGCTTCTAACCCTAGGGAGGAGCTGCTTTGTGGCGACATCACACTTTCATATTTATTTTCGAAAGGTGGGGCTATGAGTTTTAAAAGAGAAGGTTGGAAATCAAGTAGTGGAAACATTTTTCAAGGAAAACTCATAGTTTTAAAAATCTAGGTGTCATCCTAGATGCCATCAATACTACTTACCATGAATATATGTATAGATGAAAATAATATTTTCTTTTGAGCAAATAGTAAGAAGAGAAACATTGCAGCAAGAATCCATCCCTTCAGCACATATAGTCCATGTATAAGTCACATAAAGATGTCCAAAGTTTTCTCAAATAAAATACATACTTAATCCAACGCCCACTAAGAGTAAATTCTTAAGAATCACTAAGTAATATACCCTTGATCTCTAGTGGTATTGTCGTATCCCTCATACTATGTCCTTCTATTGTTGTCTGCATAAATCTAAGATATTATAAACATTCAACATTTATAATATCTTAGCAAGCAAAGCTTGGTAGGGGCGTTAATATGCATATGAAAAAGAATTTATGCAAGTTTAGTTATATCAAGTTTTCTATGCTCAAATATATGTGTCATGCATATGTATTTCCAAACATGATAAAGAAGTTTGCATAACCCATTAAAAAGTAATTGCAAGTTATCATGTAATTCTCAAGATATTCTCCACAAATCACATGCATAATCTGGTAATAAAAATCACGAATGAATTTGCATTTATGGTCTGAAAATCTAGTAAACATCAATATTATCAAATATCCTAAATACATGAAGCAAGTAAATATACTCAACAATAATCATGCCCCCAACATATGGGGCCCACAATCATCTAATCAATATTGGGTATACCCAATGTTCATGAGCTCATACCAGACATGTCATCATGCCACATAGTCATGGATACTATTACTTAATCGTGATCATAGCACCTGAATCGTAAGTACTATCACTCAATCGTGATCATAGTACTTAGATCCCCAAGGAAAACCAAGCACGCATGCTACCACTCAGTCGTGATCCAACACTGTGTAAAATCATGGACTTCTATGCTGTAATATCTATCTTGTGAGCCGGGATTCACTGCCATGATCTCACTTACACCATCTATGGGATACCCATCATTGGGTTGCATAGAAGGAAGCAGATCATGGCATGTGGCCTACCCATGATAGCCACACCTGAATTTGACCCCTTGGGCAGGTGTCCATCACATATCAATAATATGAGAGGGAGGGTGGCTAACCCTACTACCCTCTTAGCATAGTATCCACCAAACCCATGCTTGCCTGAAAACAAATCCTTCATGCCTCCATGCCTTAACATATCAAAATCCTCAGGCTATATTCATGTCCAATGGAAATCTACTTATATCATGTGCATAACTGGTGCACCATACCAAAATCAAGCCTAGCTGGCTTTTACATCAAATCATGTGAATAACGAACAGGAAACACATTTTTCAAGTCATACTCTTTAAATAATTGACATGCATATTAAATATGAAATCATGATGCATCATGATGATACTATTGTATATTATATCATAGTCGTTTCATGTATAGCAGATTGGTATTCAAATCATGTCATGCTTAGACAAAGATCATGCACGTTAGAAATCCGTGTCTTAAATTCCACCTAACTTGAAGAGAAGGGAAACGATCCTTCAGAATGTGCCACCTCTCTAGTCCATGGAAGCTGACGTATCTGCCAAATCCCATGCACAAAGTTATCATTATTTCCTACTCTATCATCAACTTCCTAATCTATCATTGTCATTTATATTTTAGTCTTTGATCATCTTTCACTTAAATGATCTTGCCTTTATTCATTACTAATCCTCAATCTATTTCTTTTTCTCTTATGTGATTGTTAGATCTTGACCATCAATCAAGGATTTATAGTTCATATCACTTTATTTACCCTTCATCCACATTGATCTATGATCTTCAAAGAGTTTTCTTATGTTTCAATGGTTGATCCATCAATTTGACCATTGCTGGTAAGTTTATTTTGCTCCCTTCACATTAGATTTTTCCCACCCCGAATTTGGAAGGTGTTAGTGGTTTATCATGGGGTAAATAATGCCGTCTTACTTTTTTTATTATCTTACTTTGATCAGTTAGATTGATGGTTCTGATGACTTCTAGTTCCAATTTTACTAAGTTGGTCATCATCATGATGATCTAACTATTAGATTTGTTTATTTAACCTTTTTGTGGCTTAATCTAACTTTATTGCTTGTATTTTCTAGGTTTCCTATGATTTATTACCTCTTACTAGTTAATTCATTGATCTAACAATCAGATTCAGCCTTGATCAGTCAGATCAATGTTTCTTGATTACTTTGAATCTAATCTTACTCAATCTAGCGTTCTTGGAACGATCTAAACATTGGATCGATCTCATTACTACCTTGGGTGACTTAGTCTTCTATGTTTGGGTCTGATATGTCTTGATCCTATATATCTTTAGTATTTTCTAAGATGTGATTGTGTTTTAGTATCTAATTCATTGATTTGATTGTTAGATCTAATTCTAATCAGTCAGATCCATGGTTTTTACTTAGTTCATATCCTAATTTAAGTTTATTTGGATGGTCTAATTTCAAAATTAGTCTATTAACTCTACTAGATCATCTAATTAATCAATTTCTAAGGTCTAATAACTTTTGATCTAATAGATTTAAGCTATTCTATGATTTTTTGTTTTTGATTAGTTCAAGATATGCTTTGATCATAAATTGTATTGCATAATTAGGTCTATGTCATCGAAATGAATCCAATTGATGTTTTGGATCAGAAATTGGGTAGTATAAGCCCCTAAATTGAGATTTTTTTGTTTAGCTCTTATTTGAATAGTCCAAGTTACATCTATGTAAAACGGATTAGAAAAATGACATCATGAGAATGCATTGAGTCAATCATATGCTATCCAGGTGTATGAAGGCACATCATAGTCACCAGGACGTGCTAGTATTCCATGTGGCTTTGCAGACAATGCATGTGTGCTCACGTGCATGTCTTTGAAGAGCATTCCATTGTATCTCTTAATTGCATAATCTAGTTGGTGGTCTTCTTTGGTTGATGAATGGCCCGGGGTTCATTGTGGCCTTAGGTTAGGCGAGCTAACTAGGTGGAGCCTGAGCTTGGGTGGGATAGAGAAAGAGAGTTAATGCGGTAACCCACATTTAAAGTTGATTTGATTTTTTTTTTTTTAATCATTACCCATCATAAATGCAGGTGATTATTACATTTAATTTTGTGAAGGTTAAATCTTGCATTTGTGGCTGACATTTCTATTTCATGATTGAGTGTTACATCATATGGGTCCCACCTAATGTCGATTTATCATTTTATCCTTCCTTTAATTCTAAATAAATACTTTAATTAAAATAATTACTACTTTCTTGCTCAAGCTCCAATTTCAGCATTCTTAGTGTCTTTGGATTCTATTTTTTTAGCACAATCTAAATATTGAAGTTTCAATACTTGATTTGATTTCTATAAGAAACTCATTTCTTAGAATTTGATTATGTGTTCCTCATTTAAATTCCATCAATTTACATAAAAGGAATGAGAAATTTAGGGGTGTTACATCCTCCCCCTTTATAGAAAATTTTGTACTCAAAATTTCTTAGTACCTCTCTACACAAATAACTCACAGTGTGTCTTCCTCATCTCACCTTCAGTTTCCCAAGTGGCCTATTCGACTGAATGATACTACCACTACACTTGACCAATGGGATATCCGTGGTCCTTAATTTATGTTCCTTCTAATCTAGAAGCTGTAATGCCATTTCCTCAAAAGTCAAATCAGGCCTCAACTTAGCTAATACCTTTTCAAGTGCATGGGTTGGTCTAGTATGTACTTTTGTAGCATGGAGACGTGAAAAATATTATGCATCTTAGCTAGTTGTGATGATAAAGCTAACCTATAGGCAACTATACCAATTGTCTAAGATTTTAAGAGGCTAATGAATCTATGGATGAGCTTTACTTTCACTGAACTTCATAATTCCCTTAGTAGGTCAGATCCTTATGAACACATAATCCTCAACTACGAACTCTGAATCTCCATGTCTCATGTCTTCATAACTCTTCTGGTGACTGTGAATGGCCAACATACTCTTCTTAATCAATTTAACTTTCTCTACGCATTGTTCCATAGTTCTGACTTCATCAACCTTCTTTCTCCCATATCACTCCAACAAGTGGGTGATCGACAAGGTTGTCCATATAATGTCTCATATGGTGCCATACCCATACTTTTCTGCAAGCTGTTGTGGTATGCAAATTCAACTAGTGGAAGGTACTCATCCAATTTTTCTTTTAATCAATGCACATGCTCTTAACATGTCCTCCAAGATTTGAATGGTTCTTTCTTATTGACCATCCATCTACTAGTGAAATGTCATATTGAATCTTAGAGATGTACCCAATGACTCTTGTACTCTCTTCCAACATTTGGAAGTAAATCTTCCATATCTATAAGAAGTAATGGGTAACAGAACTCCATGAAGGCTAACAATTTCCCTCAAATATAGCTTGGCTAAACTGTCCACTGTCTGATTCTACCTGATTGGTAAGAAGTGTTCTGACTTAGTCAATCTATCTACTATTAGTCAAATCATATCTTGGCCACTCTATGTCTTAGGTAGCCTTGCCACAAAGTTCAAGTGATGTGGTTCCACTTCTACTTAGGAAGGTCTAGAGTCTACATTATCCCCACAAGCATCTAATGTTTTGCCTTCACCTGCTGGCATGTCAAGCATCTGACTATGCAATCACTGATGTCTCTTCTTATTTCATCCCACCAGAAACTTCTCTTCAAATCCTAATACACCTTTGTATCCTAGGGTGAATGGAAAACATCAAATGGTGTGCCTCATGTTATAATTCTCTCCTCAAGTCTGCAATTGCTAGAACCACAGTCTACCCTGGAAGCAAAATCCCCCATCTATGCCCTTGCTGAATCCATTCTTCCTACCCAATGCCTAAGTTACTGCATCATCATCCTAAGCTCTTAGTAGTTGGTCTACAAATGTTGATTTGATAGTGATGCTTGAGAATACAACGCTGCACTTCCTACTCAATGCATCTACCACTACATTTTCCTTCCTTGAGTGATACTAGGTGGTGAAATTGTAATACTTATAGCCCTCCATCCATCTTCATTGCCTCATATTTAGATAGAATTGTGTAAAGAAGTACTTGATTCTTATGATTAGTGAAGACTTCAAATTTCTCACCATATAGGTAATATTATCAAATCTTTAAGGTAAACACCACTACAACAAGCTCTAGATCATGTGCAGGATAGTTCATCTCATGCTTCTTTAGTTATTGAGAAGCATAAGCTATGACCTTCCCATGTTGCATCAACACCTATCCTGATCCCTTGTTTGAAGCATCATAATAGATTACATAACCTCCACTACTTGATGGAAGTGCTAAAACTGGTGTCATAATCAGCCTCTTCTTCAACTCCAAAAAACTTCCCTCATAAGCATCACTCCAGTTGAATTTTGTTCCCTTCCTTATTAATGCAATCAAGCGTAGGGTAATATGAGAAAACCCTTCAATGAATCTACAATAATATCTTGCATGATTCAGGAAGCTACAAATATTTGTAACCAACTTGGGCCTTTCCCAATTCATCTCCACTTTGACTTTTGTAAGGTCAAGAGCAACACCTTCCGCAAAACCACAAGACCCAGAAAATTAACCTTTTCTAACTAGAAGTCACACTTAAGAAATTTGGCAAACAAGTGATGTGTCCAAATAGTGCTTACCACAATCTGCAAGTGCTCCCTGTGGTCCTCAATGCTAGAAGAATAAATCAATATATCATTGACAAACACAATTAGGAACCTATTTAAGTAGACTTAAAAGACCCAATTTAGGAAATCCATGAACATGGAAGGTGCATCCAGTCTAAGTAGCATAACTAAGAACTCAAGTGTCCATATCGTGTCCTAAATGTTGTCTTCAAGACATCATCATCTCAACTGGTGATATCCTGACCTCAAGTTAATCTTAGAAAAGACCTTAGCTAATTATAACGGGTTAAACAGGTCATCGATGCATGATAGAGGGTGCTTATTCTTCATGGTTACGTTATCTAACATCCTATAATCAATGCACAATTGCATTGATCCATCCTTCTTTTTGACAAAAAGGACTGGTGCTCCCCAAGGTGAGCTACTAGGTTGAATGAACCCTTTGGCTAGTAGCTCCTGCAGCTAACTCTTTAACTCTTTCAACTCAATTGGAGCCATCCTATAAGGTGCCTTAGAGATTGGGGTTGTACTTGGCAAGAGCCAAATGGTAAACTCAATCTCGCATCGAGGTGGTAGGCCTAGAAGTTCCTCAGGAGAAACATCTTAGAACGTACTGACCACATCCAACTCCTCAATCTTAGGCTACTCTACCTCTATGCCAACCATGGTGACCAAAAATGCTTGGTAGCCATTAGCTTAGCTGCCTTCATGACTTGTATGATGCATGTGCCTTGTGTATATTGCCTCCCATGCAACATTGTCACTTCCTTATCAGAGGTATAGAAGTTGATCTTCTTCTTATGAAACTTTGCTAGCTAGTCCATTCTTAGAATGATATCAAAGTCTGTCATGTCAAGTAGGATGAGATCAACATCCATCCTCTTCCCCACAACCTCAATGGGTACCTCTTGAAGGAACTCTAATGCTAAGACTGACTCACCAACCAAGGCCATGACATCTAAGTTGAACCTCACCTTAAGTAGTGACAACTCCATACTAGGTACAAATACAAAAGAAATAAATGAATGTGTAAATCTTGAATCTAATAAAACTTTGACATATCTATTAGTAATAAGTAAGGTACCTTCAATCACAGCTTTAAAAGCTTGAGCTTGCCCATCTATTACATCGACCACTTTTCCTTAGTGTCAGGGAACATTCTCTGCCCTAGCTCCATCAGTTGCTTATCGCTTAGAGCACGTACTCACTATATGTCACAGCTCATCATAGTGATAACATCGAATAAGAGGTCTTTGGCATTGTTGCTATTGATGTTATTGTTCTAGCCTCGGGCACACATTTCCATAGTGGAATTTCCTACATCTAGGATGGGGTCTCTTGTTCTATCTAGCTATATGCTGTCCAAGGTGTCTCTATGGCCTGTGAGCTATAACGAGTCACTTACCAACATTGGTGCTTCCCATGTTCCCATCTGATTCCTCTTGTAGTCTTCCTCAAATCTAGAAGCCATCTTCACAGTTTGCTAAGATGTGGGTTTTGCACCCCAAAACTTTCATTCTCAGTCCAAGGTGTAGATCTTCAAGAAATCAATCTACAATTTGTCTGTCAGTGGCGGAAATCTCTTAAATTGCAAAAAATTGTTCTCGTACTCTAACACAGTGAGGTTCCCTTGCTATAAATTCAGAAATTCACTTTCCTTCATCAATTGCATGTGAAGTGGGAAGTACTTGTCATTGAATACCTCTTTAGATTCTTCCCAGTGATGTCCTCACAAATGGGGAAATAGGTTCGCTGAAAGACTGCTACTAGAATGTAGCATCCTGCTTTAGACTATAAGTGGCAATTCTTACCTACTCTCTGCAGGGGTTCGCATAACCCCAAATGTCTTTTCAACCTCGCAAGATCCATTCTTCAACAACTTTTACATCTACCTTACCAGTAAACTCAGAGACCATCATCTAAAATCTCTCCACCATCACATCCAATTTCTCATCTATGCTCCTTGAGCTACCCACTATTGTACTAGGTAAAGGTGAGGGCTAATCCTGCTAATGCTGGTGTGTCCTAATGGTGAATAGGCATGTTGGGCATTGCCTCTAGTTGTGCCTAGATCAGGATGCTATATGCTGCCACAGGCTACAATGATGGTTGTATATGTTGCAAGTGATGTAAGATAGCTTGCAACACTTGGGAGACTATCTCTGCTACTTGGTTCCCTTGTCCTATACCCTCGGCACTAGAATCAATAGCTCTTTGAGCTGATCTCTTGGTCACTCTCTTTGGTGGCATATGTTCATAGTTCAACACAAGTTATATGAGTTACCCATTTTATCTCACGTCATCCTGGTTTGCACTTGGATTTGTCATGTCTACTTTGGACATCTGGTGCTGCATGTGACTAGATGGTCTGGCTCTGATACCAACTATGATGACTTTGATTTTTATCACACTTTCATATTTATTTTTGAAAAGTGGGCCCCAAGTTTTAAAAGAGAAAGTTGGAAATAAAAAATTGAAACATTTTTCAAGAAAAACTCATAGTTTGAAAAATCTAGGTGTCATCCTAGATACCATTAATACTACTTACCATGCATGTTTTGGAAAGTGGGGCCCCAAGTTTTAAAAGAGATAGTTAGAAATAAAATGTGGAAACATTTTTCAAGAAAAACTCATAGTTTGAAAAATATGGGTGTCATCCTAGATACCGTCAATACTACTTACCATGAATATATATATATATATATATATATAATATACATAGATATAAAGATGAAAATAAGATTTTATTTTCAATATGCTAATCAAGTTTGCATAACCCATTCAAAATTAATTATAAGTTATCTTGTAATTCTCAAGGTATTCTCCAATAAATCACGTGCATAATCTAGGGGATCAAAATCACGAATGGATTCTTATTTATAGTCTCAAAATGAACAAACATCAATATCATCAAATATCTTAAATACATGAAGCTAGCAAATATAGTGAACAATAATCATGATCTCGACATGCAGAGACCACAATCATCTATTTGATACTACGAATACACAATGGTCGTGAGCTCATACTAGGCACATCATCATGCTACATAGTCATTGGTTTTCCATGACTATGTAATGCCACAAAGTCATGGGTACTATTACTCATGGGTAATATCAATGGGAGCATGGCAATGGATCTTGGCACCTAGGATGGATGCTACAGTATAGTAGTCTATGATTTTACATGGTGTTGCCATCACAACTGAGTAACAGCATGTGTGCTTGGTTTTCTTTGGAGATCCAAGTGCTACAGCCATTTAATAGTGCCCATGACTATTAGTACCCATGACCACATAGTCATGGGTACACATCGTCTTTATGTGTAATGTTAATGACATGAAATAGTATTTGGGTTTTTCTTTGAATTACAAATTTGGAAAAAAATTCATAAGGGGAGACCATTGAAGGTGGGACTTTTATCTTGATTTGGTGAGAATGAAAAGAAATTGTTCTTCTCTTGAACCATGATAGCTAAGTTGATTTTCATGTGGGTTTGCCATTAGTATATGATTAGAGACAAATTAACAAGGGTGATCTCTTAAGTTGTTTTTTTCTTTTGATGTGTGTTGTTAGAAACTTAGTTATACAATGATAGTGTTTAAAGCATGTTGTCTCAATGATTGCTATAAAATCTTGACATTCCTCATGATGAGATTGTCTTAGAAATGTGTATCTCTTATCCATGATGATTAGAACTCTTTGGAATCCCTGAGTTTTACTTTCTTCTAGAGGGCACTATGTGCAATTTTATATGTTGTGCTTACTTTAGGATTTTCTTGGATTTAGTGGTAAATATGTGACCTATCTAAACCTTGATATGGCTACTTACTATGAGATACAGAGAGTATGACATGTTTTGCATGAAAGGGCTGGTTTAGTTATTATCGTTGCTTGGACAGCCTTGTATGTGTTATGGAGAAAATCAATGACTTATTCTAAAATGGAAATAGCCTTAGTACATCTCATGTATTGGTTTATTATGGTTCTTACACTTTGGTTACTAAATCTTGGCATAAAAATAAGTCTAACACTTGAACATGTAGAGGTTTTGGTTGTAGCACCTTCATTAGTTTGATATATGCATGTGTAGTGGCCATCTAATCTCACTTTTGCATTGCTTAGTCCTATTCATGTTTTTATCTAACTTTTTACTAAGATTTTATGTGCAAAAGGTTACATCTAGTTATTACTAAAACATGTAGCAATGTATATCTCATGATCGTGGTTGATTTATTTTTATGATAACATGTAACTTTGATTTGATTAATTTTAATTATTGTTGTAATAATGATATAAATTGTTATTTTGCTAAGTGTATGTTTGTCTTTTGGAATAATAATGGAATTGTGAATGTTATCACATGATAAGTATGTGATATTAAGCTATTGTGTGATTAAATATAAATTCATGGATGGTATGGGCATCTTAGATTGAAGGGGAGGGTTAGTACCTCTCTAGCTCTCCAAATTAGGAGCCACTTTTCTAATGTGACAAAAACTCTCTCAATTATGGGGCACTTTTTACCATCTAGACTTTGGTGTCAAGCAAATCCACCTACCAATAACTACATACAAACCACATTAGAAGATTAATTACATAAGTATCCTTACAAATAAATTACCACTCTACCCTTCCATTAAATTGTATTTATATGTGTCACATATATGGGGCATGTGGACATACTTGCTCCTATGCTTGTCACATTAGTACAACTAAGCACAACAGGCCCCATATTAATTGTGAACTCTAAATATCTTTCAAAAACTGGTTTTAAAAATTCTTATTTTAAGTACATTTATGCACAACTAATTTAATAAACATTTTATTATACAGCAGCAAGGGCTTGGGTTTTTCAATTTCATTTACTAGAGGGGCCTTATTGAATGTCTTCTCTATAAGAGAGTGAATCTATGTTAGATATCATTTACTCCTTATGAGTTAACACAATACACTAAGACAAAATATTTTTCATGTAATGTAGCAAAGAAAATATATTAGATCTCACTTAGACATATAGATTCTTTAGGTTCAAGGGTATTTCACTCATACATATAGATTCCTCAAATTCAAGGGTATTTATGATTATGTATATCTACTAACACTTCTCATACATTGTCCACTATGTGGATCAAATAACCAAGGTAATGATTTTGTTGTTGCCATTATATCATGTTAGGGAATGACACAAGAAATGCATCATATCATATTAGGGTGGCTCTTTTCTTTAGCAGGATTCGTAGAGATCTGTGTTGTCTCCTCTCTTTCATTTCCCATGTGTGAAAACACTTTAATATAACCTAACATATGTTTAAGGTCTCTACCTTTGATGGCCTTAGAAAAGACTATCTTATCTAATCACAACATCCCATTTGACAAATGTGATAGAATTTTCTCATTCCCATTTGAGGATTATTTTAGTTTTACATAGAACCGGAATGCTATTTCCCCTTTACCTTTCTTCTCACCTAACTTGTTATGGAATTCCTACTATGTTTTTAAGTATCTAAGATCATGTCATGACTTTCTAATTATATTATCATGTTATGATAAATCTTATAAAAAGACTACCTTGATTTGTATAATTGGCATACCACAATAATGAATGATTAAACATATTCAAATCATCATATGATAAATATCTACTAATTTGCTTTACAGAGCATATATTTGTAAAAGTAGATGCACTGCACTAATGACTCTCTAGACTTTAGACTTGAGGATAGGTTTCTTTTGAAGATAGGAATAGTGACATCAACAAGCCTTTCTATTAGGCCCACAAGAGTTAAGAAACTTCCTAGCAGGTTTAGATATTTGAATTCTTACTTTTAGTATAAGTCTAATTTAGCTTCCTAGAATAAGCTAGTTTTTAGTCCTAGTTGTTTCCATTTCAATTAATGATGTTTCTATAAGTTACATTTTCTAGTTATTGGTCAAGTGTTGTAATTGCAAACTCTATGTAAAGAAACAGAATGAAGGAGGAGGTAGAGACGAAACTTAACCAAAGACTCAGTGTCTTAGGAGGTTCAATTCTGCGCAAAGTGAACCAATTCGTGAATTGTGTACCAGAACCACTCACTGTTGCATTTATACCCTTCATGTGACTTGGACAAATAGTGAGAGGGCCTTTGTCGTTTAACTTAAATGTTATTAAAGTTTAATAGTATATTGTCTTATCTAAAGTTTGATATTCTATTGATCCCACCATTCTTCACATGGTAAGCACACAATATGATTAGGGTTTGATGGTCGATCGATTTGAAGTGCCTTGACTGGTTCATTGGCTTAGATCATCGATACACCTCAAATGTAATTTTGGGTTTTGATTCTGATTTTCCTTACAGATGATACTGTCCAATATCATAACTTACACAAACTAGAGCATTCCAAAACTGGTGAGGTAGAAGACAAATAGCACATAAAACCCACAAATAGCACGCAAGAGTCACAAATGTATTTATTCATCCCACAAAATCCTTAACATTGCAAAGGAGCCTTGACCCAACAATGTAACAATACTATAACGACCATCATCATTCAAAATGAAAATCTTGATGGGCTAGATCTCTTTGTCGAGCAATATTCAATGTGATTGGACCTTCTAAGCTCAAAAGTACATTACAGTGGTGGTAGATGACAAATTTCAGTTGCTTGCTTAGTGGGACTTAATGACACGATTATCTTCATGGACCAAAATTGAGCTCGCCAAGGCATGTGAAACCAGAGTCACCTGCTAGAAGTGATGAAAGAAAAAAGACTAGGGTAACATTCAAGCTAGGATGTTGATCTAAGGAAGATGATTAGATAGAAGAAGAGACCAGGAAGAAAGGCTTGGCCTTCCCTTTGCCCATATGACTTGCCGTGGTTAATTCATGTTCCTCCTCAAAGGAAGATACTTGCCTTCCACTTTGAGTAAATCATCTTCTTCTTCTTCCTCCTCCACATATTTCGAGTCAGAACTCCGGATAGCAAGGCCAGACAATATCAGTCAGCCAAGGTAAGACTATGTTCTTTGCTCTACTCTCTTATAGCCCTAAAATAGAATCAACTCCAGATTTAAAATATTAAAGAAGAAGCAGACTGATACAGAAATAAGGGATTAGCGCCATTTGGACGGTCCCCAGTATAAAATTCTCAAGTGATTCATACTTATCAACACCACTTAAGGGTGATTCTGTTCCCTTGCTTTGATTATTTTACTCAATAATAGTCACTAAAGCGGTAGATTATAAGTATAGAGAGGACAACAAGGTAACATGTGTCCACGAGGAAGAAAGCAAAAGGCTATTAAAAGGAAGCTGTGTGGGAGGCCGGTGGAAAGGTTTGGGCTTCCTTTTATAAAGGAGTATACCAATAGAGAAAAAGGAACTAAAGCAATCAAAATAACTAGATAGAGGAGTATAGGGGGAGAATATGGTTTATAGACGGGCTCCCTTTATGAGGGTGCCAATGCACTTTACACCATCTCTTACATAACCAAATGTAGGTCAGAATCTTTGCTGGGATGGAGTAAGTACGCCAAGGGGAAAAACGGTTTCAAGCTATTTGTGGAAAGCAACTTAGCTCTACAAATTACTAATAACTATAATTCTCTAATGGTTTAGGGATAAGGATTACACGCTAAATCTGGAAAACAATTAGGCAAAACACGTTGATCAGTAATATGTAATAGCCAAAGGATGACTTTTGCAGCTGAGATTGATCTTGCCCTCATTCTAAATTAATGCTCGGGCTTTAGGGGTTAATGGTTCGCAAAGTTAGAACCAAGGGTTTTCCGACGTCAAATCTACGAGCTGATAATATATGAACTGGATTCGGATAAGAGTTGAACCAAGTGCTTCGGCCAATCTTGGACTAAGGTAAGTTTGAGAGATTAAACCAGTATAAGGTTCACAGTTTCAGAAGAAGGGTCACTTGTAAGAGTTACACAAGCAAAAAGACGAAAAAGTAAGTGGGCTATAGTATTTGCCAATCTACATCATTGGTCTTTTGGTGCCCATTTGACTGGTTATGCACCATTACATCCTACATTAAATAATCTCGACAACTATAAGCTTCCGATTATCGAAATTTATTCCTTTTGTTTTTCCATTTTAAACTTTCCAAGGCCATCCATTTTGCATATTTGAATAGTAGGCATTAGGACCATCCAATAAAGAAGATTTCATTTTTTTTAAATGTTAGACAGCTCCCTGCAGTGTCCAACCCTCTTCGCCCAAGTAAGATAGGACTTTGCACAACTGGGCTAGAAGCCATTGGTTCCAAAGAAGATTTCTTTTTTGGGGATGCATATCTAATGTTTGTCCAACAAATGAACAGCTTCAATCACCAACTTTCCTTTTTCTCTTTTATTTTTCTTTTTTCCTTTTTCTTTTAAAACTTTGATTGAGTAGGGATTACAAACACCAATAAGTGAATAAATCGTTCTTTAACATTCAAAGCAACACAGTGGACGTACCGGAGTGGTTATCGGGCATGAGTAGAAATCACGTGGGCATTGCCCGCGGATGTTCTAGTGCTGCCGTCGACGTTTTATAATGATCTCTGTAGCTTGGAAATGTACTTTTGCACTCCAATTCGAAAAACATGTTTTAGTTGGGAAAGGCACCTGAACAAGAAAAACGAGATTTTTTCTTCTTCTTTTTTTCTGTCTTTTTCATGAGTGGAGGACGGTTATGTTAGGTTGGTATTCCATTTGACAAAGCTTCTTTTACAGTTGTGTCTATATATTTATTTATTGGAGTTTATCAATCTTCTTGAATTTAATGATGAGGAAAAAAAATATCCTAGCCATCAATCTATAATTGGCAAGAGTTGATCCTGACGACAAATTTTGTAAGTGGTAGACAGTGTGGTTAGCAAAGCTTTTATTAATGGATAGGATCATCACTGTAAAACAGCAGAAACAGGTTGCAGGTGGTGATCCAACTAAATCAATATGCACATCCCACACATGAGTCATGATTGACTCAGGGGAAAGAGTCTTAGATGCATGGATGATCAATGTTAAGATTGAATCTTAAACGTAGAATTCTGCATGAGACTTGTCCCTTGATCTAAGTGTTCTATCATGAAGCTACTTGCTTAGTCATGTCTCATGCTAAACAATGTAGGTCCGTTAGATTAAGGGTTACAAAAACCATTATTCGGAAGAAACAGTGCATAATATTTGCCGCCATCTACGAAAGCATCAAATAGCCAATATTACGGACACTGAATATAAAAAACAACGAACTTGAAGCCGACTACTCCGTAGAAGGGATTTTTGTGGGTATGAAAACCTTCTCCGTTTATTTTGAAATTTTGCCGATATTAAATATAACATACAGCGTGCCGACACCTCTTGTTATGGCTCGAACAATCATCCTCTACTAAGGCTATATCGCATAGTGGCCGATCGTAGGTTCGAGATTCCTTGTGTCGGGTGTGCGCGTGTCCAACATCTAAATAGGAAATTGCCAATATTTGTACATTTTTCTTCTAATTAATATTAACAAATTGATATGATGTACCAATTATAACTAGAAAATGTGTAATGCTTATGATTCCTATTTTCGTCAATAAATCACGGATCAAAGCAAATTTTCCAAAATGTTATAAAGAAATGATTGCTCAAATTCACCCAACTTACGCAAACAGTCTGATTTCATGGAAAAATATAATCGAACCATAAGATGTTAGCTTTCTTGGTTTCATACCATTCTAGAGTTCGGTTCCTAGTCTAAAAGATGATCCCTAATTTTCCTAATTTTCCCAGCTCGTATAAAGATTTTTGAGTTATCATCAGCATTAAAGCCTTATCCTGATTAGGGCTCGGCTACATGAGTGTTGTTCCTCCATTCATTAAAGCCTTAGCCCAATTAGGGGTTGGCCACACGAGTGTTGTTCCTTCATTCCCTTCTATCAAGTCATGGCCTTATTTATTTCAAAAGTTTTTAAACCTCTTCTCACAACTCCTATTCACGTTCCTTTGAACCTTCTCATTGCACTTTTAAAGCCTTCGACTTGGATCAATTCACTCTTAACTAGTACCCGTTGGACATATCTAAACCATCTAATTCTATCTTCCCTAAGCTCACCACCTATTAGTGCTACTTCTAGCTTTCCTCTAATGTTTTCATTTTTAATTCTATCACTCATTCATCTTAACATTTGTTACCAATCTCTCATACATATCCTTAATTATGTCTATATACCCTTGTAAAATTCCTTTCTTACCCAACACCCACTATATTAACTCTTTAGGGACCCTATTATAAGCTTTCTTCCAAGTTAATAAAGACAATGTGAAGGTCCTTCCTCCTCTCTTTATATTTTTCTACCAATTGTCTAAGTAGAAAATAGCTTCAATGATAGACCTTGCAAGTATGAAACCAAATTGAGTTTTCGACATATTTGTCTCATGTCATAACCTCTTCTCAATTACTCTTTCCCAAAGTTTTATGATATGTTCATAAGTTTGATTCCACAATAATTAGTACAACTTTGTACATGTTCTTTATTCTTATAAATTGGTACAATAAAGCTTTTCCTCATTTCATTTAGCATTTTCTTTGATTTCACAATTTTATTAAACAACTTTATCTACTAAACTACTTTGGTATCTTCCATATACTTTCAAACTTCTATTGGCATACCATAGCACCCCATGACCATTCTTGGTTTGATCTTTTTCAAGGCTTCTTTCACCTTAGATATCTTGATCTTACGGTCATACCTATATAGTCCAATGTTACGTGAGTTTATGGTTCTCTCAATCTCTATATTCTCAAAATATTTGTCATTTAGCAATTTTTTAAAGTGACTTTCCCACATTTGATTGATCTTGTCATTTTTACTTATACCCTTTGGCCATCAATTTTAATACATTTAATTTTGTCTAAGGCCCTAATCTTTTGTTCTCTTATTTTTGCAAGTTTAGACACATCTTTCTCATCTTCTTTTGACCCTAATATATTATAGAGATCATAATACGCCCTTAGTTTAGCCTAACTCACTATTCTCTTTGCAACCTTTTTATCATTCTTATACCGCTTAAAGTCTTTGTTGCTTCTAGTCCTCTGCTATCCTTTAAAACAAACCCATTTTCCTTTAATAATTTTTTGCACATTTTTACTCTACCACTAAGTTTTCTTTATTGGTTGCCTTTTATCTTTAGAAACTCCTACATCATTGTTCACTCCATATAGTGTTTACTTCTCTTTCACTGTTTCACTTTTCTTCTACAATCAACTTATTTGTGAATGATGTTATCTTCTCTCCTTTTAAGTTCCACCACTTATTTTTTATTTTCTTTTTTTCATATCTTAATGTAAATATTCATAACCATTAACCTACTTTATGTGGTTAAACTCTCATTGGACATCACCTTACAATCCTCACACATTGATCTCTTGGTATTCCTAAGTTGAAAAAAGTGTATTTGGCTTTATATGATCAACTTTTAAAGGTTATTAAGTGTTCATTCCTCTTCTTAAAGTATGTGTTTGCTAGTGATAGTTATATGCTAAAGAAAATGAGGGTAGCTTTCCCCATCTTATTTCTTTCTCCAATATCATACCCTCCTTGTATTCTATCACATCCTTTTCTTTTCCTACATGACTACTTAAGTCTGCTCCTATAAGTATCCCCTATGTGTTGGGAATTTCTTGCATTACTACCTTTATGTCTTCCTAGAATTGTCTCATGATTGTATCTTCTAACCCACCTATATACTATATGCCCTTGTAATGTTTGTGATCTTCTCTCCTAGAACAAGTTTTATAAGTAGAATTCTAACACTGATTCTTCCAACGTCTACAACTTTATCCTTGAATTCTTTATCCACCACTATCTCTCCATCATTTCTATTACTGTCCTTTCCTACATACCATAGCTTATACCCATCAATTTCTCTAGTTTTAGCCCATTTTCATTTGGTTTTTGGACAGAATCTATGTTGACTCTCCTATATTTGATCGTATCTGCTAACACCATACTCTTATATTGTCAATGTGGCTATATTCCATGTGGCGATATGAATGTTATTTTTCTAAACTAGTCTCTTTACATGCACATATTTAGAATGACCTAGGAACCCTTGCCTACTTTCTTCTACATCTGAGATCCAATGTAGCATGTTGTTTATGGGGGCATGCCATAGTAGCCCTTAACCTTTTTTCACTGCATCTAGAATCCAATATAGCATGTCACTTATAGGAAAATGCTCTAGCAACCCTTGCTATTTTCCATTCCATCCATGTGCGACCTGAGTTTTAAAACAATTCTTTTTGAAAAGTGGGGCCCTAAGTTTGAAAATAATTTCAAAGACAAAATAGCAGAAAACATTTTCAATGAATTTCATTGTAAAATCCTGAGTGTCAACAATCAATTCAGTATTTTATTTATTTCTAATTAGTTTGATACTTAAATTTTGAAGACGCAAATGAATTTTTTATTTTTGAAGTAAACCTTTTAAAAACAAGTTTACTTCCTCAGGACCCATCTAGTCAACAGCCACAGTCCCTACATCATTACAAATTGTTCAAATACTACAGCAGCACATATACAGTCCAAGTAGAATTAAGACATTCCCTCCATTTTCTTGATGTATAGATCAACTAATCATCTGATTCCTCATTAATCCTGTCTGTCTCTCAACATTTGAGGCATTACAAAAACACCATGCCTCAACAAGGTATGCTTAGTAGGGGAATAAAATGCATGTGCAAACCAAAATAAAACATTTATTTTCACAACATAATATTCATTTCAATACATCAAAACATTTTGCATCAATAATGTGCACGATTAAATTTAAGATAATCTAAAACTTTATAATATTAAAATTCAAAGCATTTCATGTAAATATCATGATTAAATTTAATGGCAAAATATCATGTTCAAGTCTCAATTTGAATCTCAAGTAAACTTTATGAATAAATGTAAATATCATAAATAGATCTAGTGATGCATAGCTATATGCAAATCATAATCAGAATATCGAATAAAGCATCTAGATAGTAATGAGAGTTAAATAATATTAAACTCATGAAATAATAATATATAATCATAATCATCCAACCACTGCTGGTCCACATACTCCCAGCCACAGTTGGGCCCACATAATTATCTAGTCAACACTAAGTATACATAATAATCATGAGTTTATACCAAGCATATCAATATGCTACACATCATAACAATCTGCATATATAGTGCAAAATATGCAAAGGACTACTATGTTGCAGTGCACATCCCGCGTGCCGAGACCTACTACCATGCTCTATTGACACCAAGGAGAAAAAATACATAGTCATGTCTATATAAGGAAGATAGACTATCACAATGGGGCCTTCACATAATTGCCACCACCTAACGTATTGCCTCACTATGGTCATGGTGTCCATATCATATGTTTCAAATAGCAGGTAGCCAAACTCTCATAACTCTCTTAGTGTAGCATCTCCAAGCCTATGTGTGTTGAAAACACAATTCACCAAGCCTTCATGCCCTTATATAACATAATAATAATATCAGGCTACATGCTTATCTCATATCAAATCCATAAAAATATTATATTATATGCATAGTTGGTACCATGTACTATATTAAGCCCATCTAGCTTTTAAAACAAATCATGCGGATGGAAAATATGTAGTATATTCTTAAATCATTCATTTTAAATAACTGACAAGTACTTTCAACCAATGGAATCATAAAATACTAATTTATATATATATATAATAATATAACATTTTTATTTCATAAATCATATCATAAACACTACATGTATAATATTGCATAATAATCATCTTTTATAAATAAACCATGTGTAACATTCCAAATTTTTACATGCCAATCTGAGTGAATTTTGGAAAAAAAAAATGAAATTAAGATGAAAAGAAAATATTAAATTTCATAATTTTTTTGTTTTATAAGTGAGAAACTTGATAGATATTAAATCATGTATTGACACCTCCATAATTGGATTATACTCGGAAAGATGACTTAAACGGCACTAATTTTGCTGAAATTAGAGTTCGGATGGAGGAGATATGAGGATTTGAAAATTTAAGGACATTTTTGGAAAACAAAAAAGAAAAGAAATATGCCTTAAATAGTTAGGTTTATTCCCCAAACCAACACCCATAGAGAAAACCCGATGAAGGGAGAGAAGTTTCATGTCAGAGGAGGTTTGTACACTGGCCAGATCAAAGAAAACCCGAATTTTTGAGTTGTCAGATTTTCAGACCATTGGCAGAGACAATGATTTGAGTTGATCGTTTTGTCCAGCACAGTGAGACTAACAAAACCCGTAAGGTGATTGGGGAATCCGAGATGATTTGGATCGTTGATTGGAGAGCAATAGTGTGTGCGGCGTGATTGGAGGGCTTCACTACAAAAAAGTGATAAATCTACACATCCAGGAGACGAAAAAACATGAAAATGCACCTAGAAGGTAAGATCTACAAAACCCTATTCTGGATTTTGAGATTTTAGCTACATCTGCATTGTTTATGCTAGATCTAGTTGTTGTGAATGATGCAGCCATCCATTTTCAAATCAAAACTTAGGGATAGGTAATTAGGTGCGTAATGTAGCTCAGATCAAACTAAGATTGTCGATCCACATTGGAAACTGATCAGACAATCTTAGCCATCCAATCTATTACTATTTGCACATTAACTTCTTGACGTGTAATTGATGATCTGATGCCACAGATGAGTTTTGGAGCAATGAATTAACTAGGTTCTAGTTTAAATTAAAATATCTAGATGGAAATTGATGAATAATCTGGACTGTATGCTCAAATAGTGAAGGGATAAGGACTTGGCAACTCCTGATCTGTGATCAGATGTTGCCATTATATCCCTAGACATCAAATTGACATAGGATGAGATAAATTTTATCAATTCATTAACTAAAATATTTAGTAACATCCTAAGATCAAGATCCGACTACTTATAGCCATCGGATAAAGAATTTATAAAATGAACAATAGATCATGGTTGATCTGACATTGATCCTCATATTTGATCAATGGCCAGTCATTGATGAATGATAGATTAGAACACTAATGGCTTTAGACAATTCATAATGTGGAAAATGGACCAACAACCTCAGTAGCTGGTAATTGTTAATATAACTTGATATTGATAAGGAATTTGAAATGTCGACAAGTTAATCAATGAATTGATAAGAAGGATATAACTAAACTGAGGAGCATGATAAGGGAGGCAGGTAGTTTTAACATCTATATACCTTTTTGAAGCATGAAAACCATTAATTTCCACTCTACCATGTTTGAAAAGATTTAAGATTTGGAGTTTTGATATTTCTAATTTATGCAGTCAACATAATTGTATTTCATGCAATTTATTGGTTTGAAATGCCATGTTTGCTTTACTATCAAATTTGAAACTTATGCATGAAAGTATATTTGAAAATACGTGGACTTCATAAATTATGAAATGATGAGGAATACGAATATGTGTGTGTGTGTGTGTGTGTGTGTGTGTGTGTGTGTTTATTGAGACATATTGATTATATTGAAGCATTTTAAGGTTTAAATGCTTTTCATTTATTGATTCTGGATGATTTCATCTATTGATTCTTGACAATGATTCA
Source organism: Warburgia ugandensis (assembly GCA_035236585.1). Lineage (NCBI taxonomy): Eukaryota > Viridiplantae > Streptophyta > Magnoliopsida > Canellales > Canellaceae > Warburgia > Warburgia ugandensis. The sequence goes on from CP141130.1 coordinate 63,924,679, forward strand.
CTATCTACTTAGATGAGTATTTTTATGAAATGATGTGAAAATTTGAGTTTGGAAATCTTTCATTCCTTATAAAATATTTTGCAAAGATTATTATTGTCTAGAAAAAATATGCACAAATATTGAAATAGATAAGTTGAATTGATTCGACATGGAATTGGTATGTAAATCATGATTTTGATTTCAGATTTTATTATATTACTCATTTTGTATCATATTCTATTAAACTTCATAACATGTGATTTTATATCTCTTATTGGATTAAAACTACATAAACTCATGCTTTTGGATAATAAAACTACCTACACAAGAGCAAGTTGCTGAGACATTGTAAATTGTTTACAATGTCTCAGGTATGAAGAAATAGAACAAGGAAAATGGAGCAGAAGATGGTGATAAAGAACTAAAGAGAAGAACATGACAAGTATAACAAATAGGTTTGCAATTACAGTAGATTTCTTGGTGAAACTGACATGTGTTTCACTTAATGACTTTACTTCATTTACATGTGGGTATGTAAATTAGAACTATGGAGTTATGGCCGTGACTAAAGTGGTATTGGGAAGTTTGATTTTAGTCCTAGGCTTTTGGCACTACAAAAATATTTCTTTTTATTTAAATTTAAATAGACATGTATGTGGATGGATTTTGGAGGGAGATGAAGTCTCCGTTATTTATTTTGAGTATATATTGTGTTTATCAAGTAATTGCATTGCATGCATTACATGCACAAGGTTCAAAATATACGGGAGACTCTGCCAGATTTTCTATAAGAATGTGATATTCATTCCTCTGAAAATCCTTGAATTGTTTTTATAAAAGAAAAAAAATGACACTCTGGATTTTTAAGGTCTTCTTATGAAACTTGATTTTCTCTATTTGGTTTTTGAATAGTTTTCAAACTTGGGGCCCACAATTACAAAAGATTTTATGAAAAAGTGTTGAAAAAACCTTGTGATGTCACACCATGCAATTCAAGTCTCATGCAATTATCAAAATCATATCATAATATATCAAAATATCATGCTATTTTAGAAAATGAGCATCTTAAATTCCACCTACCTCTAATACGGTTATCCCAATCCTTAGAATGACCAACGGTCTCAATTTCATATTGATCGACGTATTTGTCAAGTCATGCTTGCATATAATATCACCCTCTATCACAAATCCTCATCTATATCTCACTTAGTTTTTTATCATCTTTAAACATGATGGTCTTGTCTTTATAGATCTTGACTGTTGATTAAATACCAATGATTTGAATCATCTAATTATTATCAACTTCTATTGATATCATCCTAATCTATAGTTTATTTTATTTTTCAATGTTTGATCTATTGATCTGACTATCAAATTAAATTTTGATAAATTAGATTAATAGTTCCAAGTCCTCTTAATATCAAATCTTTGAATCTAAGGTCATCAAAAAATCTAACCATTAGATTAATCTAATTAATAATATAAATAGCTCAATTATTATTACTTAAGGTTTAATCCATTCCATTCCTTTTTCTTTTGAAGAATTCCTATAATTTATCAAGAATAATAAAGTAAAATAAAATTTAATTTATTTAAATAAGATTTTGTAGTTATTTTACCTCTAGTCCCTTAAATCCATGTATGACGTTGTGTCTGATGTGGCTTGATCGCTTTTTATCCAAAAATTCAAGAATGAACAACTCAGATATAGTGTTAGATCTATGATCAAATCTACATGGAAGCTTAGTGGTTGATCTAAGTGTTAGGTAGTTGATTAAGGGTTAGATCATCTTAAAGTGATGAATCGATTGCAGATATATCATCAAGTGGCTAATCAACTACTGGATCATGATAAGAGGTCAGATCGGTTGCAGATTGGAGTTTTTGTTATTGATTAACGGTTGGATCATGTGAGGTTTTGTTGATTTGGTCATGGATCTAACATTTGGTAATAGATTATGGGATAGATGACGATGGATGGTCAAATTGGTTATAGCTCAATATGATCATGATCATACATCATTGTTGACATCAGATCACTATTGAATATTCACTGATGGCCAAATCGATTGATGGGTTTTGTTTCTCATGTCACAACGATCCTAATGAACATCTCATGTTATGAGATCCCTCCTAGATAGAGCAAGGGAAGAGGTCAAAGTTCAAGGTTGTAGTAGGGTCCACTGTACCAAACAACAAGAGGTAAAGAGGGAGAATGGGGTAGCTACAGCTGGTGGTGGCCAATGGTTGCCACTTTGGTTACTGCCAAGCCTAACCACAGAGAGGAAGATGTGATGGGCAAGGGCACTGGTAAGGAACCTTGGTCAACACATGCTATCCAGTGCTCTACGTAGCCTTGGGTCGGGTGCATTGACCAGCTAGTTGGCTGTCCAAGAGAGAGAGGAGAAAACTGAGGGGGAGGGGAAATTTAAATGCCATTTAATTATTTAATATATATATGGTAATTATTACCCATTATAAATGCAGGTAGTTATTACACTTAATTTCATGTAAACTTACTTTTACATTTATGGCTGCTCATTATTGCATGTCACATCATGTGAATCCCACTTGTAATCAATTTTATCACTTTAATCACTAATTAATTTAAATTAATTAGTTAAAATAATTATGAGATTTTCATCCGAACTCCGATTTTGACATACTTAGTATTGTTGGATTCGTTTTCTCTAATAGATTACTAATATTGATGTTTCAATGGTCATTAATTATCCTTAAAATTTTAAAATCATAAAGATTGAATTTCATGTTTCTCCATTTTATTTATTCCATTTACATAAAGTGAGTCAAAGATTTTGGGTGTTACAATCTACACTCCAATGCATCACGTAGCTTATAGGAAATGCCCTAGCCTGAGGAAATACCTTAGTCTTTAAATTCATTTTAAGGATTTGCCTAAAGATTTTATGTCAGCTGGCAACTTGACGCAACCCTCCACCTTTATTTAGGCTTGGGATAGTCTGGCAAATCATAAAACTACATAGGCATTGATTTTGGGCATTTATTAATTATAATATAAAAACTTTGCCAATGCCGGTCTCAAGCCCATATGACAAAGGAGGAGAGTCTTGCATCAGGTCCTAGCTAGCAAGAGAGAAGTGGAAGATGATTTTGTTATTTCTTTCCTTCTTGCAAATGAATATGCATTTGTATATTAGTTTGTAAGGAAGAAATGAAATCATCTCCAACTTCTTAAAAGTATGGCAACCCTTACGTCAGGTGTCAGCCGACATGAGAGAAATTGAAGATGATTTTGTTATTTGTTTCCTACTTACAAATGAATATGTATTTGTATATTAGTTTGTAAGGAAGAAATGAAAATCATCTCCAACTTCTTAAAAGTATGGCAACCCTTACGTCAGGTGTCAGCTAACATGAGAGAAGTTGAAGATGATTTTGTTATTTGTTTCCTACTTACAAATGAATATGTATTTGTATATTAGTTTGTAAGGAAGAAATGAAAATCATCTCCAGCCTCTTAAAAGTATGGCAACCCTAACACAACATGAATCGAAAACTGACATTACCTCAAGCTAGGGCATTCCCTATGAGTGAAGCACTACATCGAATCCTAAGTGTGGTGGAAAAGGGCAAGGGTTGATAGAACATTCCCACAAAAGTCACGCGCTATATTGGATCTTGGGTGTTGTGAAAAACGGGCAAGGGCTGCTAGAGCATCCCCTTAGAAGTGATGTTGTGCATCAGAACCTAGGTGCAGTGAAAAGTGGACATGGGTTTATGCCATGAAGGTTAAGAAGGGCACTGGTAAATAGGATATCTCGAGAGCATAAGAGTTGCATCGCCACATGGAATATAGGGACATTGACAGGAAAGAGTTTAGAGTTAGTAAACACGATGAAATGTAAGAGAGTCAACATCGTATGTATCCAAGAAACCAAGTGGAAAGGCACTAAAGCTAGAGAAATTGATGGGTATAAATTATGGCATGTAGGAAAGGATAATATTAGAAATGACATAGGAATAATAGTGGATAAAGAATTAAAGGATAACGTTGTGGGCATTAAAAGAATTAGTGATAGAATTATAATAAAAGAACTTGTTTTAGGAGAGCAAATCATTAATGTTATAAGTGCATATGCATCACAAGTAGGGTTAGAAGATAAAATTAAGAGATAGTTTTGGAAAGAAATGGAGGGAGTCATGCAAGAAATTCCCAACATTGAGGGGATATTTATAAGAGCATACTTAAATGGCCATGTAGGAATAGAAAAGGAAGGATATGATAGAATACATGGAGGGTATAATATAGATGAATGAAATGAGATGAGGGAAACTATCCTCGATTTTGCTTTGTCATATAACTTAGCCATGGAAAATACACTCTTTAAGAAGAGGGATGAACACTTAATAACCTTTAAAAGTGGACTTCATAAAATCCAAATAGACTTTTTTCTACTTAGGAATACTGAATGATCAATGTGTAAGGATTGTAAGGTGATACCTGGTGAGAGTTTAACCTCACAATAGAGGTTATGGATATCCATATCAAAAGATGAAAGAAAGAAAATACACTTAATAGGAATCCAAAAACTAAGTGGTGAAACTTAAAATGACAGAAAATAACCTCATTCACAAGTAAGTTGATGGTAGAAGGAAACTGGAACTATGAAACAGAAGTAAACACCATGTGGATTAATATTGCCGAGTCCATTAAGAAAGTGGCAAAAAGATGTCTTAAGAGTATCTAAAGGGAAAAGGCAATTAGTAAAGGAAACATGGTGGTGGAGTGAAATAGTGCAAAAAGTTATTAAAGAAAAGCGGATGTGTTTTAAAGCATGGAAGAAAACTAGAAATAATGAAAACTATGAACAATATAAGAATGCTAAACAAGTTGCAATGAGAATAGTAAGTGAGGGTAAACTTAAGGCATATGATGAGCTCTATAATAGACTAAGAACAAGAGAAGGTGAGAAAGATATGTTTAAACTTGCAAAAGTAAGAGAATAGAAGGGTATAGACATAGATCATGTTTGGTGCATTAGCAGTAATGATCAAAGGGTATTAGTCAAAGATGATGAAATCAAACAAAGGTGGGAAACATACTTTCAAAAATTGTTAAATGACAATGGCTCTGAAAATATAGGAATTGAAGATACTATAAATCTAAATAACATTGGATATTATATATATGAATGTAGGATTAGAATATTTGAAGTGAAAGAGGCCTTGAAAAAGATGAAATCAAGAAAGGCCATGGGGCCCAATGGTATAGCAATAGAGGTTTAGAAGCATATGGGAGATATTGGGGTAGTTTGGTTAACCAAGTTATTTAACAAGATTATAAATCAAAGAAAATGCTTGATGAAAGGAGGAAAAACTCTATTGTACCAGTTTATAAGAATAAAGGAGACATACAAAGTTGCATTAATTACCAGGGATCAAACTTATGAGCTACAATGCAACTTTTTGAAAGAGTGATTAAGAAGAGGTTACGACATGAGACAAGTATATTGGAGAATTAGTTTGGTTTGATGCCTGGGAGGTCTACCACAGAAGCTATTTTCTTACTAAGACAATTGGTAGAGAAATATACGGAGAGAAAGAAAGACCTCGACATGGTCTTCATTAACTTAGAGAAGGCTTATGATAGAGTCCCTAGAGGGTTAATATGGAGGGTGTTGGGCAAGAAAGGGTTTTCACGAGGGGGTATATAAACATAATTAAAGATATATATGAGGGAGCGGTAATAAATGTTAAGACCACTAATGGTATCGGTAATTTTTCTGTCACTATAGGATTGCACCAAGGATAAGCATTGAACCCAAACCTTTTTATGTTGGTTATGGATGAGTTAACAAAACATCTGCATGAGGAGATTCCCTAGTGCATGCTATTTGCAGATGATATAGTCTTACTTGATGAGACAAGAGAGGGCATTAACATAAAGTAGAGTTATGGAGAGAAGCATTAGAATCTAAAGGATTTAAAATCAGCTAAACTAAGAAAGAATATATAGAATGCAATTTTAGCAAGGAGAGGAGTAGGAATGGAACACCAGTCAAGATTGATAACCAAGAAGTCCCCATAAAGGACCACTTTCAGTACTTATGATCAATGATTCATGAGAGTGGAGAGATTGAGAGGGACGTTACCCACAAAATCCAAGCTGGTTGGAACAAATGGAGATGTGCATCTGGAGTTTTGTGTGATTAGTAGGTGCCACTAAAATTAAAAGAAAAATTATATAGCATGGCCATAAGGCCGGCCATGCTCTATGGGTCAGAGTGTTGGGCAGTTAAGGAACATCATGCTCATAGATTGAGTGTTGCAAAAATGAGGATGTTGAGATGGATGAGTGGTAAGATAAGAAAGGATAGAATTAGGAATGAACATATTGGAGGAAATTTAGGGGTAGCACCAATATGTAACAAGATGAGGGAGATTAGACTTAGATGGTTTGAACATGTCCAAAGGTAACCAAAAATGGTATTGGTTACAAGAAGTGAGGCAATGCATTTAGAAGGTTCTAAAAGGGCAAGTGAAAGGCCCAAAAGAATGTGGAAATATGTGGTGAGGAAAGATTTAAAAACTTTGGGACTAAATGAAGCCATGGTACTTAATAGAGAGGAATGAAGGAATAAGATTCATGAATGTATTGTTAGCTGGGATATAGGCAAATAAGAATGCAAGATAATAAACAACATAAAAGCTAAAATTAAGTATCCTAATGGTAACTATAACATAAATTGTAAATGATAGCACGAACAAAAAATAGGTAAAAAAAATGCAACATGAAGGGGAACAAGGAATATTAGAAAAATTCAAAGGTGGAAACATAGAAAAAGAGGGAAGAAAGAAACATTTATTTAGGAATTTAACAACAAAGAGACAACATACATTATTTATTCTTTTTCCATTAAAATGTTAATTTATAGATAAAATCAATCATTAATTTATTGATAAATAATCCCAAAACTAGGTGCCAAGATTACAATGATATAAATTTAAAAATATGTACAACACAAACAAAAGTCAAGCGATATAATCAATAGCATATCTTATTCATTAGTTCCTCGCTAGATGGTAGGGATAGCTATAACTCTAGGTGGTCTTGTGATTATGAAGATCTAAAGCATTCAACATATTGCCCTTGATTTAGGTTGGCTATGCTCCACAATTATTATCCTTTGGATGATCCAAATTGTTGTTGCTTCTATTTATAACATGAAGGATGAAACCTTTAGCCATTCATTTTATAGCTCAAAAAAATAGTGGTTAAGATTATCCGACAGAGTCTTCTTTGTATTTTGGACCATCGTATATAACACATGCAATACAACCATACCTAATAAATACAATAAACGAAAACACACCATGTAGGAAACTCAGTCTCTATACCCATCCATCTAGATCAATTTTGAATCTTGATAAAACCATATGCCTCAATTGTAAATTAAAAATCAAAGATGTAACAACATTGCCCAGGGTCTATCCATACATAGCCATCACATCCAACATGAATGCATCCATACATGCAAATCACAATGTAAATTATACAAATATACAATCCATAGTAATATCCAAAGTAGGGTTTTAAACAAACCATGACCATCATTGAATTCTCCAATATGCAAAGCTAAAGGCCTCTAATGCCCTTGACTGCTTTACTAGTATATCATACCTACTGCATCTCTCGATATCTGAGACATTGCAAAAACATCAAAATGCCTCAACAAGCTATGTTTGTGTAGGTGACGACAGTAATAATAATAACAAATATTTAACATAGTATTAAAAGATTATACATCAAATCTTAGGCCATGTGATGAAATGTCAATATCATGAAAGCAGTTCTAGCATGATCTAAAAAATGAGAATAAATGATGATGAAGTACAACTTAATTAGCATATAAACCAATTAAATTGGTGGTAATATCTTAGGCATCAAAGACCATAATAATGATAAAAATAACGCATGAATCTAAGCCACCTGCATGTTTCAAACATGATGAGAAAACAAAACCCCATAAGCTTGTCAAATGGCAAAATCAAATCAATAAACGTCCTTAGAAAAGACTGTGAACTCTTGCACATCATTTGTGTGCTCAATCTGTGGTCCCTCTCTGTCATCCACTATCAAACTAACAAAGAGGACTCAACACGTCAGGAAAATACCACATTGTCTTCATGACAAAAAATAATACAAACCTTAATGATGCCCCTTCCTGCCTCAGGAGTGAGTTCAATAGCTGTCTAGGTACATTAGAAGTAACCTTCTTCTCATAACAATCAACTATCCTCCAATAAATGAAATCTATTACGAGGATGATATCATAATCAATCATGTCAAGTAGGATGAGATCAATATCCATACTACAACTCATTATCTCTACCAATACCCCCTGGAATTATAAGTTTCAATAAAACTCTCGTTAGCGTCATAACATCCAAACCAAAGACTAACACATATAGAGGCATATTCATTAGGGTGTCAGCACATAAAATGCAAGAATCACTGGATCCTAGGTCAAAGAGGACCCTAACATGCTTACCAACAATTAGGAAAATATTTTTCATTACCTAATTTGAGGCATGTGCTTACCACCAAGTAATGGTAGAAACTCATCATTACTAGTGTGGGGCCATCTCTGTCCTATCTCCAATATCAATTTATTTGGCTCATTGTTCTTTGAGACAGTCTCGAAATGCCCTGACTCTCCACATTCAAAGCATCTAAAGGATTTCCATTGTAATGGCGACTGCTAATGCTATTAGAGCTATTACAGCAGTCTACCAACTTTAGGACATAATTGTCCAAGTGCTTGTCCTTGTACCTAGTGCACCTCTTGTTTGCATCCCAACACTACCTATTCAAATGTAGGGCTCAATGGCCTATGCAATTGTATCGATGAAAAGGGTCTGTCACCTTATTGGGCTGACTCAAACTCCCCATGTCTGAGTCTCTAAGATCAACGTTGGTCTTAAGAGAATCCTTCTCTAACATAGAGGCCATGTTTGCTACCTCTACCACCAATGTAGCACACATTAAAATCACCTAATTCCTTGATCGAGGTGTCTACATATCACAATCTATCTACAGCCTCCTTACCCATGGTAAAGGAGTTAGGGGCAAATCTCCTCAACTATGTAAACCGATTCAATACCATTGAACCATCAAATTTCTTTGTTCTAAAATAGCAAACTCTCTTTATATCACTCTGCCCATAAGGCAAAGATACTAATCATTATAGGCCTTCCTAAGGGCTTTCTAAATAAAAGTCTCAATAATGGAGGAATACATCCTCTCAACAACCATCATCAGAATCCTCATAATAACATTTTCAGTGTCCTCATCTCCACCATTTCCTTTCCTTTAACTAATGAATTATTTCATGGTCATATCAATCAAATCATTTACAACTCTACAATCTCATGTCCAATGAAGTTAATCTTTCATGATAACCTTCCTTGGTACTTAGAAACCACAATATCATCTCTATCAGTGTTGAGTGTAATTCAGTTATAATCATTTTCATCTTACCTCATTCATTTCATCTGTCTTTCTCCCTAGTTGATTCATTACATAATCATCACTATTTAATAACTATTCTTATAAAATATTTGTCATATCCTCCAGGCACTATGCACCTCCAAATCATGAATAGAACCCTCAAAATAATTCGTAAGCATTCACTTGTCATTGATGTCTACCCATGAATATTTTTGTGAGAATAAGAACTCATTAATTTCATCTCATAGATCAGATAATTCACCCATGGAAACATTACAATCTTGTATCATTAAATTTTCAATGATTTTGACCACACTACAATTTATTTGTCAAATAAATACACTTCAAGTTTAGATTAATACAATACTCTAAGCTTCCTCAAGTTCTCTTTAATTGTACCATTTCTGATCTTTCATCATTATTATCATACTATTGTTATTACAAGAGTTGTTAGGCTTTTTCCAAAATTTTATTCACACCATCCAAGTTACAACTTGAACTCTCAAAAGCAATCCATATGAATATATATTTCATCATATAATAAGGTTCTCACTAAAGATACCAGTTATGTTCTTAATTCTAATTCGTTACTCTAATAACCTTTCACTTTCCATAAAAGTGTGCTACCTTGTACTCATACAAGGATTTAAAGTCTAGTATTCTCTAAGAAAAATGTGCTGACCTTCATGGCATCATCTATTTCACAATCATCAACATCCCCCATATGAGTTATCTCTATAACACATTTATGTAATTATCTCACTCAATGGACAATATGTGACTTTTAAATTTGTTAGAATAGCTATGATGGAGTAGGCTGGTCTCTGATACCAAACTATAACATCTCAAGTTTTATAAAACAATATAATACTAATTTTAAAAAAAAGTCAAGATCCATGTTTTAAAACTTTGATTTTAAAATCCACTAAACTTTAAAACTTAAATAAAAGCATTCATTTCAAAACCCTGGGAGTCATACAACCCACAAAATCACAAATTTAATAGTGAAATGATGTACCCATTTCTACCAAAAATCCGATAGAGTCTCCTCCGTATTTTAAACCATCTCATATAACGCATGCGATACAACCATATTTAATAAATACAATAAACATAAACAAACCACATAGGAGACTCAGGCTCCATACCCATCCATCTAGATCAATTTTGAATCTTAATAAAACCATATACCTTAACGATAAATTAAAAGTCAAAGATGTAACAACATTGCCTAAGGTTTGTCCATGCACAACCATCACATCTAACATAAATGCATCCATACATCTAAATCGCAATGTAAATTATACAAATATACAATCCATAATAATATCCAAAGTAGGGTTTTGAACAAAGAAGGCCCCCCAATGCCCTCAATTGCTTTGTCAGCATGTCATACCTGCTTCCTCTCCTTGTTGAGGCATTGCAAAAACATCACAATGCCTTAGCAAGCCATGCTTGTGTAGGTGACAATAGTAATTCATTAACATCTCGAAAATATTCCGCCATGGTGAGGGTAGTCAAACCAACTCTCATATGAGTAATAATAAACATTTAACATAGTATTAAAAGATTATACATCAAATTTGAGGGCATGCGATAAAATGTCATTCTCATGAAAGTAGTTCTAACTGATATCAAATATGAGAATAATTGATGATGAAGTACAACATAATTAGTATCGAAACCAACTAAATTGGTGGAAATATCCAAGGCATCAAAGACCATAATAATGCTAAAAATAAAGCGATGAATGCAAGCCACCCACATGTAATAATGCTCGAAATAAATTGTAAACTCGTCAAATAACAATATCAAATCAATGTAACTTATGCCAACCACATGTTTGAAAACATGTGAAATAGATTGAAGTTCTAAGGCTCACAAATGCCAAAATCACATCAATATAGAGCATCAAAAGCTTAGAGAATATATCAATAAATGTGTGTATCATCATCAAGGGAACCCTCACACACAGCTCCCAAGAGTGTCAAAATCACATCAATGCAATGCATTAGCTGCGCAGGGAATATCTCAATGAACATGAATGTCATCAATATGGGGTACCCTAATATGAGGGCCTCACGAGTGCACCACACACTTGTAAATCTAGTCATGAGTACTCATACCAACCCTTCATACATCGTCACACTGTGGGTGCATCAGGATATAACCATCCAGATATGTTTGTATCTACATATGCACACAGAATAAGTGCATGAATCACTATGCTATATCGATGACCACTCCAGGGTAGCAACTACTGCTTCTCACTATCGACACTAGAACGTGAGACTTTGATCCACCAAGGCGTGGGAGTCAGTCAAACACATGCGTAGACTACCCATGATACCACAACCCACATGATTTATGTAATGTCAGTGTAGGCGTCTATCATCCCATATACTCAGAGGGTGGGTGCTCAACCCTATGACCCTCCTAGCATAGCATCCACCAGGTAGAACCACCCATCATATATCGGTGAAAATACAAAACTAAGAATAAAAAATCCATGCAATAACGTCCTTGATAGAATCAAGTCGATAAAGCATTTCAATGTAATGAGAGTCATGCATAAAACATGTAATTAAAAAAGATGATATAACATCAACAACACATGTTGAATGGTAGTCTCAAAGAAAGTCATGAGGTCGATGCACAAAATCATGCATCGAGCTATCATTGTAAATGAAGTAGTTGGGTATATAACCATGATTTATGAGATCAATGGAATACTAAATGTCATCACCTACCTTAGATGAAGGGTCACTCATCTGTACCTCTCAAGTCATGGTCGAACTCCACACTGAATCAGTCTGCCTCAGTCCCACCACCTGGATAAACATCACATCTAGGTTACACTTAGAGTCCAAATTATCTAAGTTGGATTCTTAATTATGAAACAACATTATATTTCCATATCTTAATATATAATGTTTTAATACAAGTCAATAGTTCATAGCCATGGGATCTCAAAGTGAGGCTTGCCCTAATTGGTTAATAATTCAAATCACATTGAATTAGGCCCACTAACAACTATCAAGTTCCTTTCATAATTATATCATCATGTATCCCAAAGCTATCATGCTCAAATCATGTCAATCTCAAGCAATTTATTGCTTAATCAACTAATCAGGTACTATTACATGCAAATCATGCATAATCTTATCTAATTATAGCTAGACCAAAAAATTAACAAGGTAGGATGGTAATCCTACCTCATGTAAGTCCATCTAAAGGATATCCAGTTGTCCGTGTCATTGGATTGTCATCTAATCGTCTTGAATGTGCCCAATCAAGGATATTAATACTAATTTGATGACATTTCTCCACCTGATCATCCCAAATTGAAGAATAAATCAATAATTCTAATTATATAATACCAATAATTCATCTGAATGGTATGGAACATTAAACTTGATCCAATTTCCCACTTAAATCATTGATTGATCTCAAAAATTGATCAAGATCAACTAGATCTTCTCACAAATGTCCCAGATCTAATATATCTTGCATGGATCTTGATCTACAAGTTACAAGGGTTGCAATGGATGGTTCAAATCTTACAATATCATCGCACGAATTCTTAATCTAACTTACATCCAAATTGGGCGGTGAAATAATCCCCGATCAAAGATATGACCATTCCATGGTGTGGATCATGCAAAAATATGCCTAGGGCATGTTTTTCACTACATTTCACTATGCCATTGGCATTGATCAATAGTCACTAGAGAAGGTGACTAGTGTGGTCACTGCAGGTGGCCCATTTCTTGACGTGTCACTAATTCATCAAAGGGAAATGCGTATCGAAGTCTCACCTTCACTCCACTGAAAATGAGTGTTGCTTGTTGGATTTTTGCCATTCACCAATGTCATCTTCTACGGCTCGATTCTACCACCTTACTTGCATAATTGCCATGGTCCTTAACAAATTTTGCTCCTCTCGTCTTGCTGAAAAATACAAATGGCTCAGATCATTGGTCTAAGCCATTGTTTTCTCCAGTAAAGTTAGCATCTTCAACTAGTTTGATAGTCAATTTTGTCGAGGAGATGTGATAGGATTGATGAAATTGTCTGATGGGTCTCGATTGTCTCTCCATGCTGAGCAAGATGGTTGGCTCAGATCATCAATCCAAGCCACCATTTTCTCTAGTGAAGTTTGTCTTCCCTGCACTAGTCCTTCCTTTGTTTTCTCCTCGTTGCTAGTGTCACCCGTCATTTCTAGTGACCAAACTCTCCCCACTCACTCTCTCTCTTCTTTTTCCACTCTCCTTCTCCCTCTCCCTCTCCCTCTCTTTCTCTCTTCTTCTTCTTCTCCTTCTCTCTTTCCCCATTTCTATCGGCATCGGGTGACAATCATCGATTGTTGCCTTTCTTAAAGAAGGGGGTTGCCATTATCAAAATGGCACCTCCTGTCTTGTAAATATCTCTTTTTTTTACAAAAATTCCCTCCATGTTTGAATAATCATGTCTTCTCCATCTAAACTCCGATTTCCATGTTCTTTATGCCATTGGAATCATCTTCTCGAATACAATCTAATTATGGAGTCATCAATACTTGATTTGATGTCTATCAAGTTTTTCACGTATAAAACTCTAGAAATAGGAAATTTGTATCAATACTTGATTTGGTATCTATCAAGTTTTTCACTTATAAAACTCCAAAAGTAGGAAATTCAATATTTTCTTTCCATCCCAATTTAACATTTCCAAATTTTACTCAAATTGATATTTGAAAATTAGGGATGTTACAATATCAAATGGCTAATACCTTTAATGTCAACTAGGGTTCATTCCATTTCACTTTTATGTTCCTCGAGGATTTTGAGATGGGTCTAATTGAGAGGTAATTATGACTGAAAAAAATTCTTCCTCTTCTAAATAGGCATATTTGAGTTTAGAAGGTAGAGATTTTAAATCTAACTTAGGAGCTTTTCCAAAGGATGGAATGGGAGTAGACCCTCATGTTGGAAGTTTCTCATAATGAGGTTTCCATCTTTCTATGTTTGTAGGGGTCACAAAATCAAGAAGGGCATTAACTTCCTCTATTAATGTGTCCTTATTAAACTCATTAAAGTGGGCTAAACAAGCCTCAAATGGGTCAGACAAGAAAGAGGTTATGAAATGATTTTGTACAACTGAATTTATCATGTTGACATAATACAAGTCATCAGATTTCTCCTGGTTGCTTATAGATATCAAAGATTTTCAATTCTAGTCTCATGTTGCCAAATGAAAGCTATATGATACCATTTTTACAATTTACTAAAGCATTGAATGGAATAAAAAAATCAACACCCAATGATAACAAGGAATTTCTTTTGCTCATTTAGTACTATTTATGTGTCCAAAACTAGAAAATTGACTAGGAAAAAGAATTGTTCTATTAGGAGTAGGGAATTTTCTATTATGCCCCTCGGTATTACTACTAATCTATCAGCTAACTAGAGTGTAGTAGATATTAGCTTGAGTTCTCTTAGTCTTAGCTGAATATAGACTATGTATGGTAACAAATTGACACTAAATCCCAAATTTAAGAGGGCTTGGTTAATCTTATGGTTGTTGATGATGCAGGCAAGAGAGGGGCAACTTAGATCTTTGTATTTTTAGAGTGTATGGAGCTGAAGATTTGAACTTACTTGTTGTAATGACTCCAATTTTGTAATATTGAAATTCCAAGTTTAGCAATGAAAAGTTCAGTTTTTGAAGATAAGGGCATTTTAGTCATTTCACTATTTACCTTGACTAAACCCAGAAATTTGGTCCTAAAAATGATTCCTTTAGATGCGTTTCGGAAAAAGGAATCCAATGAGACCAAAATCACCCAAAACGGAGTTAAAATGAGCAAGTTATGGCACTTTGAAGTTCAGGGGCAAAAATGTAATTTTATTAAAAAACGAATTTACCCTGCAAAAACACAGGGGCCTGTTTTGATACGGGCACCCTTCATCTTCAACCTCTAGAAGGTTCTAGAATAGTGGTGATTGGAGGAGAAATCACCGCCATTCTGGAGGTTTCTCCACCGCCATTCAAAGGCGGTGAGAGCCCCCTCCAGAACCCTCTCTTAGTGCTATAAATAGAGCTTTTGGGTGCCTCTAATGGCAGCCCAAAACGTTGACGAAAACCCATCAAGGAGCATTGACCTAGAGGAGAAAACAAGGAGAAAAACCCAGCAACAAGCTAGGTATGCCCGAGATCCCTCAAAACCAATCTCCACCATAGTTCCAAGAACAATTTCCCTAGATTTTTGCATGAAAAACCATGCGAAAGGGAGCCCTGGAGACTCACCAAGGACCCAGGGACGTTCCCTGGGCCACACTGGTTCGACAGGGTCGAACAAGGGTGTCCTGAGGACGCCCCGGTTCCCCAACGAACAGGACGTTCCAGTTGGAACATCCCACGTGGACCGCAGTTTGAAAAACTAAACGGGCGCGTCCAGGGACGCGGCCGCAAAAGAGACAGTTGGGCGAAAAACCCGGCGCGTCTGCAGATGCGCGCTTTGCGGCGCACGCCGCAGACGCATAGCGCGCTAATGGTACGCGGGTTTTTCGTTCCTTAAGGAAGCCGGGGCGCACAACACAGACGCGCAGCGCCCTATCATTCCGACTTTTCATTCTTGAGACCCTTATGTACGTGTGACACTAAAACGCTTATAGCTTGAGATCTAGAGCTCCGATTGAGGCTTCGCAAAAGGTGTTGTGTCCGTGTCAATGACACGGACACATCCAAACTAAAAAATCCCTGATCAAGGCCCAATTAAAGGTGGGAATGACCCTTAAAATAGGAGGGTGGCGCATGGCCGCTAGACCTTTGGAAAACTGAGGATACCAAGGCCCAATTAGGACCTTAGGACACCCATAGGCTTAGGGATGGACCCCTAATGCCTAAGTAATACGACCAACCACTCTAAAACCCAGAAAAGATAGGCCAAACTAACCCCAATTCCCCAAACCATGTTCAGGAGCGTACGAGGACATAGGGGTTAGCGCGACCTAGCCAGGTAAGTGCTCTATCACTACTAGATCCTTTTAAAAGAACTATTATTGTTTTGAGAACACATGTTTTAAGTATATGACTTGTTTAGCATGACTTAATTCAGCATGCATATGATAAATGCTTAATGCATATGCATGTTTTGTAAAGAATTGCATATACATTATGCATAGATATGTTTTGCAAACTATTGCATACATTACATGATCTATGAGCATTAAGTTCTTGCAAAAATTGCATGTCCTTGAGGGTTGTCAAAAGACGCAGGAGTGCCGAGGGCCAAGTAGTTGTGAGGAACCCAAAGAGGACAGGTTTTGAAAAGAGGTTTTGGCTTATTTGATCTTATGTGATTTGGGATAGTAAGCCCGTGGATGCTATGCCGAGGGGTCTGGGTTGGCCACTCGGCCTCTACCACTATTAGGTGGTTGGGTACCACGCCCAAAAAGAGGCAAGTCCCTACGTCGACTGCATGTGGTACAGGGGGCTACCACTGGTGTCACGGCACTGGGTTGACGTGTCATAGGCCCCGTGGAGGCTATGATCGAGTGTCCTCAGGTACCCGGGGACCACATGGCGAGGAGGTCGTGGGCATAGTTGGACCCTATGGTTTTGTGGAGTTATTTGCATTTCATATGGCATGATATGAGGTTGGTCGACCATACCATACTAGAGATCCATGAGTTGGATTCCATGAAGCATCTATTGCATATCATGATGTTATGATATATATGTATATGATACTTTCGATTTTGGATTATGTGATCCTTTAAGTCGTTAGTATTTCGGTTTAACAATGGACTTTAAGATCGATATTGAACTTGAGTATTCAGACATGCATATGTTTTGAATGAGCATATGATTTTAAAACATCTCATGCATTATAAAACTAGTAGTGATAGACTCCTACTGAGTATAGTATATACTCACCCAATCCTCAACATTTTTCAGACACCAAGTAAATACTTAAGGGCAAGGAACGCTTGTGCTAGGAACCATCCAGACAAAGTACAAGTAAGTAAAACCCCTACCTTATCTTTCAATGTTACTTGATTGTAGTTACCTTCTAATAGCTCGGGCTATGACTAACACTTTCTTGGGAATAATATTGATTTAAACTTTGCCATGGCTAGATAATTTCAGAATGTGTTTTGACACTCGGGGTTTTTATGAAAGATTGTTTTCCAAACCAAAAAGATTTTCATGCATTTCATACTTACAAAACAAGAGATCTCACCTTTTTATCAAAATTGCATCATATAAAAACCCGGGTCGTCACAGTTGGTATCAGAGCACGGTTTAGTGTTACTCACAGCCCAGTTATGAGGAGAATAACTTATAATCAAGTTTCATCCATGAAAGAGTAAGGGGTAATAGGATAACACAAACTGAGATTTGGTGAATTACCTTGTGATTACAGATGCCTAAGAAGAAAGGAAGTAATGCTCCAAGACATGAAGCCCCACCGGTGGACTCCACTGGGTCGGGCAACGGGATGGCTGAGTTATTCCAACAATTCTTACAAAACATGGGACAATACATGAATATCAATGCCAAACTCCTACCCCCCGAGATCCTTCCCCTGATAAAGCAATAGATAGGACTAAGGTTCAGTTAGAAAGTTTCAGAAACTAAATCCCTCATTCACAGGAGAAGATGAAGCATCTACAGCTGAAAAATGGTTAATTGACATTGAAAAGATATTTAAAGCCATGAACATAGCTGAAGAAAGAAAAGTACCCATGGCCACATTTGTGTTTAGGGGAGAGGCTACCTTTTGGTGGGAAACAATGGAAAGAACTTATTTTGATCAGCAAGAAACAATAGGATGGGAAGAGTTTAAAAAGGTCTTTAATGACAAATATTATCCTAAACATATAAGGAAACAAAAGGAAAAGGAATTTATGGACTTAGAACAAGGAAATATAACCATCCAATAGTATGAAAGTAGATTCATCAGCTCTAAAGATTTGCACCACGTGCTTGTGCTGATGAGGAAGATTCGGTCGAAAGATTTGTAGATGGACTCAACCCAGGACTCAGGAACAGAGTTCTAGGTTTCCAACCTTTCATCGTAGCCAAGGCAGTAGAAATGGCCTCCCTTTACGAAAAAGATTATCAAAGGAACCAGGCAATAAGAGAAACTAAGAACATCAACACCATGAGAAATAAAGGAAAGAGACCATTTCCATCATCTGGACCCAGGCCACCTTTCAAGAAGCCATTTGAAAACAAAGGAAGAAGACCAGACTGGAAGACATGCCCTAGGTGTAACAGAAATCATCCAGGCAAACCATGTCCCACTTTCAACATCACTTGCTATAGTTGTGGAGAATTAGGACATTTTTCTAGTAACTGCCCAAAAAGGAAAGTACGAGAGCGTAAAGAAGATCAAGTTCCAAAAAGCCAAGGACGTGTCTTTGCCCTCACTTCCAGTCAAGCCCAAGCTTCAAATGCAGTTGTTGAAGGTATTCTTTCTATCTTTGATACACCTGCTAAAGTTCTATTTGATACAGGCTCCACTCATTCTTTCATATCCCGAGAATTTGCAACATCCTTGGGCATTATACCATAGGACCTATACTTCACTCTAGAAGTCATGACTCTTGTAGGCTAGGCACTTCCCACCTATTCTTATCTCCAGGATGTTCCCATTTTGATTAAGGACCATTTGTTACATGCCAATCTTATCCACTTAGATATGAATGATTTCGACATCATCCTAGGTATGGACTGGCTAGCCTTTCATCAAGCCTTTGTTGATTGCCGCAAAAAACGTGTCACTTTTACCCTACCTAATGGAGACACTTTCACCCTCCAAGGAAGAAAGGATTATTCTAGAGCGTGTGTTATTTCTGCCATGAAAGCAGTTAAGCACATTGCTCAAGGATGCTCCTTCTTCTTAGCCAAGATTAAATCTATCGAGAGTCCCCAACCAAAGCTAGAGGATGTTGTGGTAGTCCGAGAATTTCCTGATGTATTCCCTGAGGACTTACCAGGTCTACCTCCACCAAGGAAAATTGAGTTTATCATTGACCTTATACCCGGTACTTCCCCCATTTCCAAAGCTCCTCATCAAATGGCTCCTGCAGAACTAAGAGAACTGAAGACATAGTTACAGGAACTACTTGACAAAGGGTTCATACGACCTAGCGTATCTCCGTGGGGAGCTCCAGTCCTTTTTGTTAAGAAAAAGGATGGCTCCATGAGATTGTGCGTAGACTATCAGATGCTGAATATGGTCACCATTAAAAATAAGTACCCTCTTCCCCGAATTGATGATCTTTTCGATAACTTCAGTCAGCCAGAGTCTTCTCTAAGATTGATCTACGATTCGGGTACCATCAACTTCGAGTTAGAGAAGAAGATATCCCCAAGACAGCCTTCAGGACTCGGTACGGTCATTATGAATTCAGAGTGATGTCCTTTGGTTTAACTAATGCTCCAGCCGCGTTTATGGACCTCATGAATAGGGTGTTCAAGGAGTACTTAGATAAATTCATCATAGTGTTTGTGGATGATATCTTAATATATTCTGAAACTCCTGAAGACCATAAGGAACATCTAAGGATAACATTAAGCAACCTACAAGCACACAAGTTATATGCAAAATTCAGTAAGTGTGAGTTTTGGCTGGAAAAGGTTAATTTCTTAGGACACATTATTTCTCAAGATGGCATAGCAGTTGACCCCACTAAGGTTGAATCAGTATAGAACTAGGAAAGACCTAAGATAGTCACAGAAATAAGAAGCTTCCTAGGACTTGCCGGATATTACAGGAGATTCATCGAAGGTTTTTCACAAATTGCTTTACCTCTAACTAAGCTGACCAAGAAAGACACAAGATTTGAATGGATTGATAAATGTGAGGAAAGCTTCCAGGAACTAAAAAGAAGGTTAACTATAGCACATGTCCTTACCTTACCTTCAGGAAGTGGCGGATTTGAGATATACAGCGATGCCTCGCAACAAGGACTAGGCTGCGTACTTATGCAACATGGGAAGGTGATTACTTACGCTTCTCGGCAACTCAAGAAGCATGAAGTCAATTACCCAACCCATGACTTGGAATTAGCGGCCATTGTCTTTGCCTTGCGAATATGGAGACATTATTTATATGGGGAAAAGTTTGAAGTGTTTATAGATCATAAGAGTCTTAAATATATCTTTTCCCAACAAGACTTAAACATGTGACAAAGAAGATGGATAGAATACTTAAAAGATTATGACTTCTCCATTCATTATCACCCTGGAAAAGCTAATGTGGTAGCTGATGCATTAAGCAAAAAAACCGAAGGGATGTGTACAAGTTTATTAACTAAGAGATGGAAGCTATTATAAGAAGTAATCACATGGAAACCAGACATAAGTAAGCACAAGATCATTATGGTAGGTCTAACAATAAAGTCGGCTGTTAATGAAAAGGTTAAACAAGAACAGAGATCTGGATATACAAGCTTTCATAGGAAAACCAGGGTTTACAAAAAGGGAAGATGGTAGCGTTTACATGCAAGAAAGATTAGTGGTACCGGCTAATGAAGAGTTAAGACAAGAAATCTTAAAAGAGGCTCATTGGTCTAAGTATACTATACACCCAGGAGGGACTAAGATGTACCAAGACTTAAAGAAACAATATTGGTGGGATGGTATGAAAAGAGACATAGGGGAATTTGTGGCAAAGTGTTTAACATGTCAACAAGTAAAGGCTGAACATCAAAGACCTGCGGGATTGTTACAACCCCTTGAGTTACCCGAATGGAAATGGGACCATATCATAATGGACTTCATCGTAGGGCTACCCAGGACCTCTAAGGGTCATGACATGATCTGGGTAATTGTTGATAAATTAACTAAGACAACTCATTTCCTTCCTATACGTCATACCCAATCCACTAACAGCCTATCTCAGCTATACATCAAAGAGATAGTAAGTCTACATGGTATACCCCTTAGTATCACTTCAGATAGGGATAGCCGCTTCACTTTGCAACTCTAGAAGTCTGTCCAAAAATCCTTAGGATCTTCCTTGAACTATAGCACAGCCTTCCATCCACAGACCGATGGACAGTCAAAGCGCACAATCCAGATAGTTGAAGATATGTTGCAGACTTGTGCCCTCGATTGGAAGCAGAGATGGGATGAAAAACTACCACTAGTCGAGTTTGCATACAACAATAGTTTTCAGTCAAGCATTGGCATGGCTCCATACGAGGTGCTCTATGGGAGACCCTGTCGATCACTCACTAGTTGGAGTGATGTTGGAGAGTCCAGGGTGCTCCAGTCCGAGCTAGTAGAGCAATGTTCTGAGAAGGTCAAACTCATAAGAAGACGCCTCCTCACAGCTCAAAGCAGCCAAAAGATCTATGCTGATCGAAGGAGGAGGCCATTGGAGTTTGACATAGGAGAGCACATTTTCCTGAAGATATCTCCCACTAAAGGAGTTATGAGGTTCGGTATCAAATGCAAGCTTAGTCCGCGTTACATAGAACCTTTCAAAATCCTGGAGAAAGTGGGAAAAGTGGCCTACAGGATTGCACTACCCCCTCAGCTATCTGAAGTGCATAACGTATTCCATGTATCTATGCTAAGGAGGTACGTGCCTGACCCTGCTCATGTCATCAACCAGGTACCCATAGAGTTGACGGAGGATCTGAAGCTAGAGACAAGACTAGTTGAGATCCGGGATCGTAAGAGTAAGAAGCTGTGGAACAAGGACATACCCTTAGTCAAAGTTTTGTGGAGAAATGCGCACATGAAAGAAGAGACTTGGGAACCAGAGTCAGAAATGCGAGAAAAGTACCCTGAGATCTTTTGACTGTATATAGTAGAATTTCAGGGGCGAAATTCCCCTAAGGGGGTAAGAATGTAATGACTCCAATTTTGTAATATTGAAATTCCAAGTTTAGCAATGAAAAGTTCAGTTTTTGAAGATAAGGGCATTTTAGTCATTTCACTATTCACCTTGACTGAACCTAGAAAATTGGTCCTAAAAATGGTTCCATTAGATACGTCTCATAAAAAGGAATCCGACGAGACTAAACTCACCCAAAAACGGAGTTAAAATGAGCAAGTTAGGGCACTTTGAAGTTCAGGGGCAAAAATGTAATTTTATTAAAAAATGAATTTACCCTGCAAAAACACAGGGGCCTGTTTTGATATGGGCACCCTTCATCTTCAACCTCTAGAGGGTTCTAGAATGGCAGTGATTGGAGGAGAAATCACCGCCATTCTGGAGGTTTCTCCACCGCCATTCAAAGGCGGTGAGAGCCCCCTCCAGAACCCTCTCTTAGTGCTATAAATAGAGCTTTTGGGTGCCTCTAATGGCAGCCCAAAACGTTGAAGAAAACCCATCGAGAAGCAGTGACCTAGAGGAGAAAATAAGGAGAAAAACCCAGCAACAAGCCAGGTATGCCCGAGATCCCTCAAAACCAATCTCCACCATAGTTCCAAGAACAATTTCCCTAGATTTTTGCATGAAAAACCATGCAAAAGGGAGCCCTGGAGACTCACCAAGGACCCAGGGACGTTCCCTGGGCCACACTGGTTTGACAGGGTCGAACCAGGGTGTCCTGAGGATGCCCCAGTTCCCCAACGAACAGGACGTTCCAGTCGGAACGTCCCACGTGGACCGCAGTTTGAAAAACAAAATGGGCGCGTCCAGGGACGCGCCTGCAAAAGAGACAGTCGGGCGGAAAACCCGGCACGTCTGCAGACGTGCCCACTGAGGCACACACTGCAAACACGCAATGTATTAGCAGTACGCTGGTTTTTCGTTCCTTAAGGAAGCCGAGGCACACGACGCAGATGCGCAACGCCCTAGCATTCCGACTTTTCATTCTTGAGACCCTTATGTACGTGCGACACTAAAACGCTTATAACTTGAGATCTAGAGCTTCGATTGAAGCGCCGCAAAAGGTGTTGTGTTCGTGTCGACGACACGGACACATATAAAATATAAAATCCCTTATCAAGGCCCAATCAGAGGTAGGCATGACCCTTAGAATAGGATTGTGGCGCGTGGCCATTAGACCTTTGGAAAACTGAGGATACCAAGGCCCAATTAGGACCTTAGGACACCCATAGGCTTAGGGATGGACCCCTAATGCCTAAGTAATTAGACCAACCACTCTAAAACCTAGAAAAGATAGGCCAAACTAACCCTGATTCCCCAAACCATGTTCAGGAGCATACGAGGACATAGGGGTTAGCGCGACCTAGCTAGGTAGGTGCTCTATCACTACTAGATCCTTTTAAAAGAACTATTATTGTTTTGAGAACACATGTTTTAAGTATATGACTTGTTTAGCATGACTTAATTCAGCATGCATATGATAAATGCTTAATGCATAGGCATGTTTTGTAAAGAATTGCATATACATTATGCATAGATATGTTTTGCAAACTATTGCATACATTGCATAATCTATGAGCATTAAGTTCTTGCAAAAATTGCATGTCCTTGAGGGTTGCCAAAAGACGCTGGAGTGCCGAGGGCTAGGCAGTTGTGAGGGACCCAAAGAGGACAAGTTTTGAAAAGAGGTTTTGGCTTATTTGATCTTATGTGATTTGGGCTAGTAAGCCCATGGGTGCTATGCCGAGGGGTCTGGGTTGGCCACCCGGCTTCTACCACTATTAGGTGGATGGGTACCACGCCCAAAAAGAGGCAAGTCCCTATGTCGACTGCATGTGGTACAGGGGACTACCACTGGTGTCACGGCACTGGGTTGACGTGTTATAGGCCCCGTGGAGGCTATGATCGAGTGTCCTCAAGTACCTGGGGACCACACGGCGAGGAGGTCGTGGGCATAGTTGGACCCTATGGTTTTGTGGAGTTATTTGCATTTCATATGGCATGATATGAGGTTGGTCGACCATACCATATTAGAGATCCATGAGTTGGATTCCATGAAGCATCTATTGCATATCATGATGTTATGATATATATGTATATGATACTTTCGATTTTGGATTATGTGATCCTTTAAGTCGTTAGTATTTTAGTTTAACAATGGACTTTAATATCGATATTGAACTTGAGTATTTAGACATGCACATGTTTTGAATGAGCATATGATTTTAAAACATCTCATGCATTATAAAACTAGTAGTGATAGGCTCCTACTGAGTATAGTATATACTCACCCAATCTTCAACATTTTTCAGACACCAAGTAAATACTTAAGGGCAAGGAACGCTTGTGCTAGGAACCATCCAGACTAAGTACAAGTAAGTAAAACCCCTACCTTATCTTTCAATGTTACTTGATTGTAGTTACTCTCTAATAGCTGGGGCTGTGACTAACACTTTCTTGGAAATAATATTGATTTAAACTTTGCTATGGCTAGATAATTTGAGAATGTGTTTTGACACTCGGGGTTTTTATGAAAGATTGTTTACCAAACCAAAAATATTTTCATGCATTTCATACTTACAAAACAAGAGATCTCGCCTTTTTATCAAAATTGCATCATATAAAAACCCTGGTCATCACACTTGTTCAATTACAAATGCCTTCCTTTGCACATGCAATTTCCTTGTGATTATGCATAGACCATTTAAAAATTTGGCATACAAGGGATTTGTTTTATTGCATCTAAGATAGGTATATTGATCTTGGCTTACTTAAATTTCTCCATAATCTCATCATTGATGATACTCTTTATGACTTGACACAACCTTTGAGGGAATGGAGCAAGCATGAGGCACAGTTTAATAAGCGGAGTGGGGTCCCTCTCTTTAGAATTTTCTTTATCTTTATTGGGTCTTTATACCTGATCAATCTTTTATGGCTCATCTTTCTCAATTCTTTTACCACTCCAAAGAATGGTAATAGCTATAGTATGTTCCATGGTAGAGCCTGAAGATGCGTTAGATGCATTGTTGCCTACCTCATTCACACCCCTAGGTTTTGCTTATGGTTGAGCTAAAAACTTTCCTTTTTTCATAGTTTACATCATATGACTCATCATATTTTTCATTTCATTCATATATTTGTGTCATGTTTCGACTAAACTTCTAATTGAGAGTTTTCCTCTCCTAATTTTGGATAAGTTGATGTAGATTATCCTCTACATGCCTTTTAACTGAGGGCAAGTAAGTTCAAGGAGTAGGAGATTGATGAGTTTGGTATGGGGCTAGAGCAAGATGTCCTTGATTATGTTAGTAACCCTAGTATGGGCCAGGTTATGAGACATTGATAGTTGGTCCATTTCTCCAACTGAAATTTGGATGGTTTCTCTAGCTAGGATTATATCTCTTATGGTATGGGGTGAAAGGTCTTTCATATGCGTTTAGGGCATTGGACTGATCATGAAGTACCTCTAGGAATGCTAGAATGGTGGGGCATTTTGGAGTAGGATGTATGGTACTTTCACGAATGCTACACACTTTTTTGACCATTTTGGACATGATCGTCCCCATTTCTATGGCCTTTACTTTTGGACTAGAGGTGTTACTTTGGAACTAAGTTCATCTTTTAGGCATGGCATGCATGCCTCCATTAGTATGGGTGGTGTCTAGATGTTCAACTCTTTCTGAGTTGGCCCAAGCTTGTGCAATCTCAGGAAGCCATTCTAAATACACCCTTACCTCTTCTATTTCTTGATCCAAAAAGTTGCCATGGTTCGTAGCCATGATGTGGGCATCTAAGTAATAAATCTTTGAACCTTTCCCATTATTGGTAGAATGACTCCTTGTCCTTTTGGGTAAAGTTCATTATCTTTTGGTGGAGTATATTTGTTTTATGTGTAGGGAAAAACTTTTTCAAGAATTCCCTAGTCATTTCATGCAGGTCCTTATAGAACTTGTTGACAATTCATTAAACCATATTTTAGCTTTGTCCTTCAAATAGAAGGAAAAAAGTTTAAGCCTCATTGTGTTTAAGGTGATGTTTTGTGCATTCTGTATGGTACATACTTCATCAAACTCCTTCAAATGTAGGTAAGGACTCTCACTATCTAGCCCATGGAACTTTGGGAGTCACTGGAATACTCCAATTTTAAATTCCTCTCCACCAGCATTTAGAGGTAGAATAATAAAATATGGTGTGCTAGTGCGTGTTGGTTGTAGTTAGTCTTTTATAGTTCTACCACTAGGATTCTAATAAAAATCATTGTACCCATGATTACTTTATTTGTGTATTTCCATTCTTTCTCTTATCCCTATGCATTTGATGATTGTTTATCCTTGGTGGAGGTTGATACTCATCATCCATTAGAGTTAGTGGTCCCTTATTCAAGATGAGTGGAGGGACTTGATCACCTCTATTACTTCCACATGGTTAGTTATCTCTAGATTGTTGATCAGTCATTGATATTGACTAATCCGATTACATGTCATTTTGGTCATACTTAACTAACCTCCTAGTTTTTTTGCATATCTAAAAGTTCATGCAATTAAGGTTTCCTTTTTTAATGGAAAAACTATCCTAAATGATGCAACCTAAATGCTAATGATGGGTAACAATAGGGCACAAAATTTAAACATCCTTGAGGCTAGCAAGTAGACAATTTTATTGTCTTGAATTTTTATGTGATAAAAGTTTTTAGATTAGCCTAATCTAATGCTCATGCTCTCTTTTTAACTTGCCCCATTGCTTATTAGTTAGATCATATCCTAACCAATCACTTCACACCCTCCTCGACTAGCTGTAGATAGTCTGAGTCATCAAGTGTGCTAGTAGAGCTAGTCATTTAAAGACTAGCACAGTCAATTAGATTGGGAGCCATTGCAGTGGCAACATGTTGCCTCCTTCCAAAAGGGTCCTACGAGCATATGAGGGCCTTTATAGGTCTCTTCTAATTAATTTGGAAGGCTGGGCTACACACTTGGGGTGAATATCTTAGGTGATGAAATATACCCTTAATCTTGTAGGGTTAGGTTCCCTTACTAATTAATTTCTATACTCCATGGTAATTTGATCAGCATATAAATTGCCTTAAAATGATAAATGTGCCCTAAAATATAACTAACAAAGTAATAAACTAATGTAAGTCCTAAAGTGTAACAAGTATAGTGTATACTATCTATATGCAATCACACTACCAAACAATAATGCAAATTAATCTAATTACGTAAACCTTAATATAAAATTTGAAGGAGCTAGGATTGCTTCCAGTGGGGTACTAAATAAATTCTTCTCATACAAGGGTGGGACCATTTACATTCTAGCTCCATCTCTAGGCTATGATGGGCTACCCTTGACCTGTATTATTACAACCTTTTTAAATAAATTACAATTAAAAAATATCCTCACTGCAATTCATTCAAAATAAAATTTGGGCTATCCTAATTGAGATCATCCTTTAATTCCTTATATAATTTCTTATAAAATAAAAATAGTAATAAGTACCAAATTATAGGAAATAAAATGATTATGTGCTAAAAATTTGAATATGCACTTAAAAGCACCTAAAATGCTAAATGAATGCAATTCCTAAAATTTTTATTTTTTATTTTTATAATTTTTTAAAACTTTGTTGTAGGTCCTCAATAATAGCTCCAAAATTTTGTATTTTTTTGCAAGTGCACAAGCTATTGCAGTATAATGTGTGTAAGTACGAATCAATCTCACAGGGACTCAACTTGAAAATTGGTAGTTTAAATAAAATTTAGTCACTAAAAAATTTATATTTATTTCTTAAATAAAAAATACAGATTTTTGAATTTAAATGAAAATGAATTAAACAAAATAAAAATAAATTTCAGTTAGTTGGATCGTCGTGCCATGCAGAAAATTTCTCCATATCTAATCAGATCAAAGTCACTAATCAATCACTGAGGTCCATGGCCACTGATTCAATGGTCAAGTGATGTGAATTTTTTAGAAAGAAATTAATGATTTGGACCTATGGATGAAACTATAAATAAGATGGCTTTGATTGGCTGTATCAACTCAAGTTGTAAGATCAAAGCTAATGGACCCACTTAGAAATTGAATTTAAGTGAAGATCTAATGGTGGCCTTGAGTTCAAAAAATAAATGACAATGTAATTAAGGAGA
The DNA here is from genome assembly GCA_035236585.1 of Warburgia ugandensis. Taxonomy (NCBI): domain Eukaryota; kingdom Viridiplantae; phylum Streptophyta; class Magnoliopsida; order Canellales; family Canellaceae; genus Warburgia; species Warburgia ugandensis. Next base: position 63,953,141 of record CP141130.1, read on the forward strand.
ACCATCGATTAAGGTTGACCTGCTGAGTCAGTTAAGCTGTAATCTAACAGGGACTAAAAGTGCAAAGTTCAAGGACTCAATGAGGAAAGGACAAAACTAGGACCAAATAAGGTATTATAATAGGAGGTCTATGAGTAAAAATGGAATTTTTCTTGACTTTTCTTTTTTAACCAAAGAAAGAAGAAAACGGAGCAAGCTATTCCAAATAGTTCCCTATAACTATTTGAAGTTACTTGAAAACGACAAGGAGAAAAGGTTGGGAGGAAAGATGCTAAAATGTGTTGGAGTGAAATGAGGAAAGGTTGAAAACATAAAAGAAATCAAGGAAAAAATTGGTTGGAAATAAGGAAAAAGGCAAGGGAAAAATAAGGAGACACTACGCAGGCAACAAAGGATGATTGTGACTGAAGATAGAAGGAAAACAGAAAGGAGTAATGGATAGATGGTAAAGCTAAGAGAGATGGCTTTGGATCTATGAAGGAAATAGAAGGATGGAATCGTGAAAATCAACCATTGAAATAAGGAGTGAATTAGAGGAGACTAGAAACTATTGTAAAATAGGGGAATACAATGATAAATTGCAGAAGGAAGGGAAAAAATGATGATGCAAGGATTGAAAACTAACAATTTGAATAGGAAAAACCATGGTGGAAAATAGAGGAAAAACACAGCAAGAAACAAAGGAGAAAAACACTCGAGAAGAGAAGGGAAAAAGGGAGAGCAAAAACAAAGGAACGATGTGGCAATGGAAAAAAGGAAGAAGTAAAGGGAAAACAATTGAGAACGACGGGAAAACAACAATTGGTAATAAAGGGGATGATTGGAAATAAAGGAGAAATGATGGTGGATAGAAGAGACTTGTGATGGACAGAAAGGAAAATTCTGAAAGAGATAGGTGTATCAGATCTGGTTGGGTCTTCCTTATGTTCTTTTTTTCTTCTCTTTGGGTCTAGTTTTCATTTGAGCAAGCTAATAGAGGAAATGGTAAGGAACAATTTTCTTCCTCCTTTGGTCAAGCCTACCTTCTTTGTATACTCAAACCGCAGCCCCTTTTCTTTCTTATCTAGCCCATCACTTTCCTATATTGGTTTCCTAATTAGGATATTGTTTCTAATTATCTTCAACTCCTTCAATCACCTTAAAGATAGCTTCTTGTTTCTTTCCATTCTTTCTTAGTTCTTGGGATTTTCTTACTTATTCCCATTTCCCTCCTATCCATGTACATTTCATGCTCATTGGTCATCTCCTGGGTCCATCTTGCATTATGAGACCCATGTAGAATTTTGATGATTTGGTCCTCATTAACTCAATTAGCATCGTCCAAGCCCACTTTGACTAATCTATAACATATAAATTGAAATTAGAGTCATCTTAGGCATGATTTATTTAGTTGATCAGCTCAATGATCATCTAGCCATTAGATTTTGCCAAGTGATCTATCTTGATGCTAATTTGAGGGTTTTTTTTATATCCAAAATTGAACACTAAAAACTTCTTAAGCAAAAAGATAAATATTATATACAAATAAAAAACAAGCCCAAGTCTTATATATAATTACAAAGTTCAAAATCGAAAAAATTAATAAGGAAACATGTCTAAAAATAAAAAAAAAATTGAAAAGAGCTGGTAAAAGTAAGAAAATCTTATAAAATAAAAAGCCAATGATTGAATTTGAAATAAGAGACACAAAGAAAAAGGAAGCTTAAAAGTAGAAATTTAAAAATATAAGAAATAAAAAGACGTACAAAGTCAAACTCTTTTAAAAGGTAAGATTTAAACAAAAATGGGGAAAAAAATTTGAAGAAGATTGGTGTAAAAAAGATAGATCTTGTTAAAGTATGATAAGATTTATGAAAAATATAAGTATTAAAAAAAAAATGATGCTTTGTGACTAAGCTTGCAACTCCCAATTCAAAATGGCATAAGTACTAGTCATTATCATGAAACTTCTTTTCCTTCAAAACTACTTTAGAGTTGGTATGTTACTAGTCTAACAACTTTGATCTGTACTTTTAACCACCAAAGAGTTCACGTCAAAGTCATCATAGAGGCCCCATTTTCCTATACTCTCTTATAGCTGAAATGGCACAAACTGTCATTCAATGGATAGCCCAAGTCTATAAACCTCTTAAGCTCAAATCAATCGCTACAAATGCTAAATAGAAGACCATTGTCTCTATAATGACTTGAGTATTTTATAATATAAATATTTATTTTGCATGGGATTGACAACAAATTCTAGTTGGCTCTATGGGCTACAGAGCGAGTATGAATGCTTTAGAGCTAGAGTTCAAGCCTTTAAATTATCCATAAACTAACTTTTTGGAGAAAATTCCTTACCCAAAACTAGGGGATGTCTAGGTGCATTGAATCCCCTAAGTATGGATGTCCACTCCTAGTTAGGAAACTAAGATAAACTAGAACAAGAAAAGAATAAAGGAGATTGAGTGGATAAGATCAAAATCTGGGATGATATAGGATGGGAAAGAGAAGCACATATAGAGATATGATAGAACACAAAGTAGCAAAGAGGGGAGGCAAATATAGTTGGATAGGTGGAGAAAGAAGAAGAGAATACATGAAAAACAGAGAGAGAGAGAGAGAGAGAGAGAGAGAGAGAGAGAGAGAGAGAGAGAGAGGATGCACTAAGAATCATCCACTCTCCACATTTTTGGATAAGAAGATGGTAGAAGAAAGTCATCAAAGAGGTAAGGGGGCATGGAATTTTCTAGGTTGGAAGGTTTTTGATCGCATGATTCAATCTATTTTTACTTGATTGGTTCCGTGATATATATGTGCTCTTTGATCTCATGTATCTTATATTTATAGCATGCTCATAGATTATTTTTCAAAGCCCTAATGCCCACTTGCCACAAATCTTATGAATGAATGCATGCACACTATATTTGTCACATCCTAATGATCATATGTCATTAGATTTCTGGGATGAGCACATGTGCACCTTGTTTTTCAAAGTCTTATTACTTGTTGCAAATAATCTCATGAATAGGCATATGCAAACCATGCCTACTATATCCTAATGCTTCCATAATTGTATCTCTTAGATGAGAGCATGCGTGCCTTGTTGTTCTAAATCCTAATGCTTACTTGCAAATAATCTATGGTGTTGGTTCATAAACGCATATATTATTATGTCCCAATACTTGCATGCCATGATCTATAATAGAGGTGCATGTGCACATAGCTTTCCTAGGTCTTAGAGATTATATGTCCCTAATTTATGGAATCAGTGTATGTGTGCCGTGTAGTTATTGATCACTACCTCATGCTCACAATTCCACTATTTAATCTAACCATATGTACAAGTTGATGGTTGATTCAAACCAGGTACACAAATTCACCACTTGATCCAAATCATGTGCATCAGTTTGGTGTTAAATTTAGGCGATGTGCACAAGCTATCTTATTTCATATTTCATCATTAATCACATATGTTACCCACTGATCACATGTTAAAAGTAGGCACACTCTTTTATCTATCAAGGATCATAGATGGTTCACATTTCATTCATTGATCTCATCCTAAATAAGTAGGCACGCTCCTTCCCCTAAGATCTATCAAGGAGCATAGTATACTTTATGCTACAACCATTGATCTCATAAGCACACACACACTCTTTTATTTTCTTAATTCATTAATGCGCAACATTGAAGGGGAGCCTTGGCACAATGGTAAAGTTTTCGTTGTGTGACCTTAAGGTCATGGGTTCAAGGTGTGGAAATAGCCTCTTGCAAAAGTGCAAGGTAATGCTCATACCATAGACCCTTGTGGTCTAACCCTTCCTAGACCCTACATAGGCATGAGCTTTCCTGCACTGAGGCTGCCCTTATTAATGTGCAACATTGATTTGTTTTGATCTAAGCACCATTCATACACAGCCATTCATTAGATCTATTACGCACATGTTTGGCATTGTAGTTGGTCTACATCTAACACCTACACACCATTGATGTGTTATTAGACACACACAAATTCATTGTTTGTTTAGATTCCAATTCCATGATAGTTATTCTCCTTATAATGATATGCACCTAACTTATCAGGGATTTCATACCACAAATCATGCTATTTTTCACATGATGCTATGTGCACCATTTATTACTGATCTCAAAATTTTTAGGTGTGCCATTTCTTGTGTAATGCTTTGTGCATTTACTATTACCAATGCCAAAAATGTTAAGGCGAGCAGTTCCCCACATACCACCCTATGCACCAATTATTTTTTATTTCCAAAAGCATCTAGGTGTGTTCTTCTTCATATATCTCATACACATTATTTATTTTGGGTGTTCCCAAGTTACTAGGGAAGCTATTCCGTCAATAACATGATGCGCCCTGTTAACTCACCTATGATTTGGGTTGATTAAGCCATGCATACTATTAACACATTGATGATCGAAGTTATTGATGTAAGCACTACATAAATCCCGTCTTTAGAGTATGAGCACACCCCTATATTTTGAATTTAAAGCACTTATACTCTTGATCATAGTTTTTAAAGCACGTGCATCATTGTTTCTAAGTTTTTATTTCTAGAACCCTAAGCATCATCAATGTGTCGTTAGGGCTTCACCAACCCACAGTTTAATCTTAACCATGTGCATAAGCATGCTTCAATCCAAAATTCATGTGTATGAGTGTAAATGTTTAATCAAATCATGCACATATCAGTTTTAAACATTTCAATTGCCATTGATTTAAAATCTATCCATGCACGTTTCAATTTAGTTACTATTGCTATAGTTGATTCAAAGCAAGTGTATGCACATCTCATTTAAGTACCATTGATATCATTGATTTAGGAACCAATGCATGTGTACTTAGTCATATACCCTACTACCATAGTTTAAGTTGATGACCTGGGTATCTACGCACCTTGTTTTTATGCCTTGCTACCATAGCCAGATTGTATATACATGTGTCTATGTAGCATAGCCAATCTCACTCACATACCTATTGGCCTCGTGTACAAGTTTATGCGCCACATAATTTGATCCCTCATACAAGTGCATGCTCACATAGCTCCCATGTCCTACTACTCATGTGTCATTTGATCCCAAAGACAAGTGCAAAAGTAGTACTAAATATCAATGTGCAATGTGGATGGAGTTATGAAACATCATGAACATGAAATCCTTTAACTTATCTACTATGCAAACTTTGATCTTATATTCTATGATCTTCTATGCATAATAGCCCATCTTGGGATGATCTTAAAACAAGTGAAAAACTCATGATAATGGCACGAAAATGATAATTGTGAAATCAAGCAAGGTGATTTTGGAATAAAGTTTGTAGTTCCTCGAATTACTAATTTGCCAAATATTTTTCTTAAGTGCATGAGTATTCGAAAGTATGTGATATGTGGATTTGAAATGGTAAGTGCATTGTTTGTCTCGAAGTATTAATCAAGATTTTGGAGATTGCACTCCAAGGAGTGCTTATTTAATTATGCATTGAGAGTGTGCTAGGTGCTATTTGGAGACTCTTGGGAGTCGTATGTGAGGGGTGATAACTAAGGCCCCAAAAGTTTGTAATCCTAAGAGTACAGTTGGGCACTGACACTTTGAAAAGGAAATTTGATACCTACCTAAGGTAAAGGCTTTTGTGTGTTTGGAAGGGTCATGGGACCTTCCATTCAGTATAATCCATTTTTTGCCATGAGGATCAATGTAGGTTGTGCATTATCTATGATCAAGCGTAGGTAGGAGATGTTAATTCTGTCAACATACATAGCAGATGAGATATTATATTGACATATATGGTTATGTCGGTCAATCTCGATGGATTTAGACCATTTGACTTTATGGCCTCAGCAAGACGCTGTTATCTAATCAGTTTGATACTATGTGACATGTTTCATACATTGGGTACCATTCCTAATATTGGGTACTTTTAAAGTGAGATTTGTAATAGTGTATGTAATTTTTTGTGGACTTTGAGATTTAATCAATGCCAAGGTTTTATACCGATTGTGTTTGACTGCTTACATCCTTATATCTCTATTCATTCATGTGTTTTTTATATGTTTTAATCTAGCTTAGAATTTTTCATTGAGTGGTCACTCTCACCCCCACCAACAATTTTAGTTCAATCTTCTGGGCAGGAGTAAACAGTTGAGGTAGAACAAAAACTTTGAAGTAGGAGAATGAAAGTATGATAGTGAAATTAGTTACTTATTTAGTTTAGAATAAAAACCATTGAACATTTAGAATTATGATGGAATGGGATAATAAACTTTGATTTGAATATGAGGATTTGGTTTAATTCAAGTTAGAGTATCATCTAATGTTGTTTGGGCTGTGACTAGTGGGTCTTGGCAGTGCTTGTTGTTCCATAATTATTTTGGCTATATGTGGAGTTTTAAAAAGACATCAGGGCTTGGAAGGGCAGCTTTGAAAACTAATATATATGATATGATTTTAAATGTTTAAGAAAAAACTCAAGATCCTGATCATTTCCAAAATGAATTTTCAAAAATTGACAAGACCCAGCTATAAATTGGACTTGTGACGACAAGTTCAATCCATGTAAATGACTAAAGTAGGATAAAGAAGTTATGACATTTTGAATATGGGGGCAATTTAGTAATTTTTCTTAGTCGGTCCCATCTGTTAAAAAATAATAATCTAAAACTAAGTATTGCATAAAAAAGGGAGGGGCTTTTTTGATAATGGCATCCTCTTCTAGAATAGAAAACCTGATGTGGTTTTCTCTTCCCTCTTTTTCTTCTTCTTCTTCTTCTTCTTCTTCTTCTTCTTCTTCTTCTTCTTCTTCTTCTTCTCTCTCTCTCCCCTCTTCCCACCATCAGTTACGAACAAGTCATCACACCAATCATGCCATTCCCCACCTTCCTCCCCTTCGTTCAGCAAGATTAGAAAGTGGGTCGCATTTTACCATTTCCCTTGTCCCCCATTTCCACATGTTTTCTTTGTGATTAGATGATGAACGGTGACCAAAGCTGAGCCAGTGGTCACCGCTGCTCTTCTCTCCCTCGCCTCCCCTTTCTCTACTTCCCAAGACTTCACGCTGATCACCTACGAAAGTCAATCGATGCAGCTTAAGGCACTACCGTGCGCGGCCCAAGCCCCATTGCCCGTAACACGTGTTTTTCATCTTTCCCTCATCCACCTCTCCCTCCGGCAAAGCTCAATCAAGACCACCACCCCAACACCCCCCCCTACCCCCACCCCCGACCCATAAAAAAAAGACATTTCACTTTTCACATCTTCTCTCCACTGTTTCCCCCCATCGATGTAGCCAACCAGCACACTCACCTAATATGGCCAACTTTCCCAAGTTCACCTTCCCTCTAACAATGCTTTCCCCCCTCCATTCCATCACTAATGATAGAACCCTAGTGACGGTGAACAATCGTTGGTTACTATACACACAAAGGTGAAACCAACTCGGATTGAAGATCAGAGCCATTAATCATGTTCCTCTCAACGTCATGAACAAAACTCCTCAAGAAATTCAATGATTGGGGTTGATTCGATAGCGATCTAGATGCAACTGTATTATACATCCAAGATCATGCAGATCCATGACAATCCAACAATGATCCAATGCTGTTAACTATTAGTTAGATGAGGATTAACGTAATTGTAAATAAGATCATTATTGATTTTTCTAATTTATCACAGATCTCAATTTCGGCACAACACACCATATACCCTATAATTTCTATAAATTTTATAAATAATTGGATGTGATTTATATTTTATAAGTTAAATCTAGTGTCTTAGATTGTCTAATCAACCAAATTAGACCTATAACCTTAGATCTAGTGGTTAATTCATCACATAGAGATCTCAATGGCTATTGACCATTCGATTTCTATTAGATACACATACATTGAATATGCTAATCAAAAATTTCAAGCTATAGAACTCAATCCAATGGTTGGTTCAACTGAAAACTTGAAAGTTAAACAGTTATGACTATCAAGAGTGCATGGACCACAGATCCGACCATCCAATGTTGGATCTGGTAATGAAGTGTGATTAGTGTCACGAATGAGCATGATTGCATTGCCTGTGCCAATTAGTGTTAGGGACTAACTTAGAGAAAATTCTAGATCGTGGATAATCTTGTAAAACCTAGATTGCAAATGATGAAGAATTTTAATAAGAATGTTTGTTTCATAGATATGTGAGTAATTAAGGATAAAAGCTCAAACGGTCAATCATAACTACTAATTAGTAAGTGAATTTGATGATTATGGAGCTAGTGAAACAAATAAATGCCACATGAAGTAGGTAGAATTAAGATTGCTATGTTTGCTGTGTATTGCATTATGATTTCATAGTAAGCTTTGTTAGAGCATGTGATAATGAAATTAATTATGCATGTGGTGTTCTAAATTGTGATTTGATCTAGTCATGCAAATGTGAATGTTATCCATGGTTTGTTTTGTAAAAAAATGTCTACAAAATTGTTTAGCGATATTTGGTTGTAAGATAATCCATATTTAGTGCATATTTTTTTTGTGGATTTGTTCCATATAATATTGATGAATTTTGAGGATTTTTTTTGTCTTCTTTTACCATGGAGTATTGATATTTTGATGTAGTTAAGGCTAGACAACTTGAGAGCTAAAGGCTATGATTCGTATGTATGAAAATCAGATGACTCATAAGAGTTTAAGATTATGGTACATAAGTTAATCGTGCAAAAGTGCACGTCATTATTGTTTTGTTTTGTAAGATTGTGGTACCCAAGTAATATTAATGACTCGTAAAAGTTGTAAGACTATGAACCACATGTAAGATTAGATAACTCGTAAGAGTTGAAGACTGAGGTGCATAGATACGATAGAATGACTTGTAAGAGTTGAAGACTATGGTACCCATGTAATATCAAACAACTTGTAAGAGTTGAAGACTAAGGTGCACAGGTAATGTCAAACCACTTGGAAGAGTTGAAGATTGTGAACCACAAGTAAGATAGATGACTCGTAAGAGTTGTACGGCTATGAATTACAAGTAAGATTGAACAAATTAGAAGAGTTGTAAGACTTTTAATTCTAAGTGATCTACAGGTATGGTTAAAATGAAGCAACTTATGAAACTTGACCTATCTTGGGGTGAGTTATAAGACCCCCATCATTTTTACTGGTGAGAGTAGCTGATGAGGGCAGGTGCAGTGTAACACTAATAGCCTTCTAGGTGATCCAAATTTTGATGAATTTTGAGAATTTGTTTTATGTGATCCCTCGATAGATTCTTGAGGATTTGTGTTGGATGTTTTATCATCGAGATTTGATAGTACTATTTGTATGACAGCTTGATGCTTTGTACATCTTTCAGTATGTTTTGTATTTCTCATTAAGTCAATAATTTGATATCGAATGTGATTATGTGATTTAAACAAAATGTAAGGATATTCACTCATTGAGGTTTTAGACCTTCACTTCACATACTAAAATCCAATCATGGATTGGATATTGTTACATGAAGATGTTTCATGAGTTTATAGTATTTGAGATTGATTTATGGGTAATGAAAATATAGAAGGCATGTATGCTTTGTACATGTGTTTGTGATTTTCTCTAAATTATGTTTTAGATTTGTATTATGATTGAATAAGATTGAGTTTGGTTCTTACTAAACGTATGAATTGAGAATTGAATAGTTTTGACATGAATGTGTGATTTATAATCCATAGAATTGACATGATACACCATATTTTTAAATAGACTAATCTTGATCAGACATGATATATTGTTTAAAGGATTTAGTTTTAGTAGATCATAAATTGTGTTTCATTATTTATGCATCTTATTCCACCTACACAAGCACAAGCTTATTGAGATATTGTATTTGCATACAATATCTCAAATTTGATGAAATAGAACAAAGGAAAGAAAGTGAAAGATAGAATAAGGAGATGCAAAAGAGATCAACTTCAGTGACTTCATAGTAAGTATAAAGACTTAATGGATGTTGTTTCTGGATGTGATGAATTGGACCTTCACTTTATGACTTATATTTTGTGGGCATGTGGACATGTATGAGAAATGTATGGAACGATGGCAGTGACTGGATGGATTTTAACTATGATAAAAAAAATTTCCAAACTATTTCCTTAAAGTAACATTATTTTATTTTTCATATTAATGATGTACTTGAGAATGGAATGGAAATAAAGTCTCCTTTATTGTGTGTGTGTGTGTGTGTGCGTGCGTGTGTGTCTATATATATATATATATATATATATATATATATGATTGATATCTATTAGGGATACCGCATCACATGTGAAAAATGTGTAATATTCAAGAAACAAAGGAAACTTCACTAGATTTTTGGTAAAAAGAAAAGATCATTTTACCATCATCCCTGTTTATAAAGTAGTAATGACACTCAGGTTTTTGTAAAAACAAAAAAAATATTTTCATTGAAAATGTTTCTGTTATTTATTTTTCAAAAGAAATTTTCCACTAGAGGCCTCTCTTTTCAAAAAGAATTGACAAAAAATGGTCATTAAAAAATGGTGTGATCATACCTAGGCTTAAGCCCTAATTTCCACACCTTCCCCTTTTGACACGTGATAACTGGGTGCTAAAATTTACTTATAGAGCTAATAGATTAGGCTTAGATAAAAAACTTTTAAATTGACTATGGACACAAGAATCACTACTACAAGATTAAGTTGAGATTGAATAACACTAATACAGAGTCATTACTATAGAATTCAAGCATAAAAACGCCCCACTCTTAGAATCCACCAAGCGTAATAGAGACTAAGAGAAGAAATAAACATGTCACCTTAAGAATCCACAACTAGGATAAGAGTCCTAACATGTCTCACCTCCTTAGGAATCCACCCAATAATATAGAAAATAAGCAAGCTAAGATTCATTCTACTAATCAAAACTACCCATGGAAGAAAACATCCAAAATTTCTATAGGAAAAGCACATCCAAACACGTTAAGGTAAAAGATGTGAAAATCAATACATGTGAGAACAACCCTCCCACAATAGGTGACTAAACCTAAAAAAAAAAAAAATTAGCTAAGTTACATGAGATGCTTATCTCTTAAGACTTTCTATATATGAAACCTTCACCTCCAAGACTTTCTAAATCCTAGCATATGTTAAATATCTACTTTCTAATACATAAAAGGTTGTCATTTACATTTGAGCAACTACTAATATAATGGATACCATCCTTATCCCCATTGCCATGGCTCATGAATAGAAATAATGCAAATAATTGGGCTGTTTTGGATGATCCAAACCATTATATCCATCTAAGATAACATCGTCCGCTCCTTGATAACCACCCACATGCATAAGATTATGATTCAAGAGTTTTGAAGTGAGATCATAGAGGTCCAAATCTAGATCGTCTAGGTTGCCATTGTTTTTTTTTTTTAACTATCATCAATCTTGGAATCTATGGACATTCTTGTGTTGCTAATATGATGATTCAATAGCTTTACATGATGATTTAGGTCATTCTCCCCAGGTTATAAAAAACATAACCTCAAGTTGACTGTATCGTCTTCAATAATTATCTTTAGAAAGCAAATGAATCATACCAAATCTCCTTCTTGAGATTCAATAGATTTTCAATGTTTGTCGATGACTGAATCTTTATTTCACTTAGCTTTCAATGGTCTAATGGCAGAAGTCACAATGTTAAAAGAGTTGCAATTAGTGCAAGCTGCTATAGTAATTATAGTCTTAAGGTCCTTTTTATTCTCTTTCATGGCTTTGAAAAAATATATGCACCAATAGATTTGATTCATGCATGTGATTCTCATCTAGTGACATTAGGGATATGAATCCACTCCTTAGAAGTTTCATCATATCGTTGGACCATGAAATTATTGATGCTACCCTATTCTATGAATAAATCAAAGAAATCAAATTTGTTAATAAACTTCAAACCTATTTTTGGTGAGTCACATATCTTGAAAAGACATAACAGCATCATTGGCAAAAGTAGATAGCATGCTCTCCATCAAGGGTGTATCTACATATTGTGATAGAAGTATCTAAATGGAGAGATCCTTTTTTTGCATCACAATTGATAATATCTCGGAAAAGTCAAGCACCACTTCCATGCTTGTGCTTCTTCTGGATAAGAAACACTGCAGACCCTTGATTCTTGAGTAGTTTTGTATTTATAAATTCCGTAATTTCAATGTTTTCTTGTTTCAACCAAAGTCCATCCAATAAAAAGCTATTCAAGAAGTCTTTATCATTAGGATAATTATCAAAGATAGGTCCTTTATAATAGAATCATCTTCAACTCCGCCAATGCCGGTCCCAAGCCCGGATAAAAAAGGAGGAGGGTCTTGCGTCAGGTGCCAGCCGGCAAGGGGGAAGTTGAAGATGATTCTATTATTTCTTTCTTACAAATTAATATGCATTTGTATATTAGTTTGTGAGGAAGAAATGAGAATCATCTCCAGCTTCTTAAAATATGGCAACCCTTGTATCAGGTAGCTAGCCGGCAAGGGGGAAGTTGAAGATGATTCTATTATTTCTTTCTTACAAATAAATATGCATTTGTATATTCGTTTGTGAGGGAGAAATGAAAATCATCTTCAGCTTCTTAAAATATGGCCACCCTTGCATCAGGTAGCCAGCCGGCAAGGGTGAAGCTGAAGATGATTTTACTGATTGTAATGATTTTAATGAAAATCATCTTCAGCTTTTTAAACTATGGCAACCCCAACATGACATGAATCGAAATCTAAAATTCGCTCAAGCTAGGGCGTTCCCCATAAGCGACACGCTGCATCGGATCCCGGATGGGTGAAAAATAGGCAAGGGTTGCTAGGGCGTTCTCCCAGAAGCGACGCGCTACATCGGATCCCGGGTGTAGTGAAAAATGGGCAAGGGCTGCGAGAGCGTCCCCTCGGAAGCGACGCGCTGCATCAGAACCCAGGTGCAGTGAAAAGTGGACATGGGTTCATACCATGGAGGTCGAGAAAGGTGATAGTAAATAGGGAATCTCCAAATCATAAGATTCGCATCGCTACATGGAATATAGGGACATTGACAGGTAAGAGTTTGGAGTTAGTAGACACGATAAAACGTAGGAGAGTCAACATCGCCTGTATCCAAGAAATCAAATGGAAAGGGGCTAAAGCTAGAGAAATAGATGGGTATAAATTATGGTACGTAGGAAAGGAAAATAATAGAAATGGCGTGGGAATAATAGTGGATAAGGAATTAAAGGATAAAGTTGCGGACGTTAAAAGAATCAGTGATAGAATTATAATAATAAAAATGATTCTAGGAGAGCAGATTATAAATATTATAAGTGCATATGCACCACAAGTAGGGCTACAAGATATAATTAAAAGACAGTTTTGGGAAGATATGGAGGGAGTTATGCAAGAAATTCCCAATACTGAGGGAATATTTATAGGAGCAGACTTAAATGGCCATGTGGGAAAAGATAAGGAAGGATATGATAGAATACACGGAGGGTATGGTATAGGTGAACGAAACGAGATGGGGGAGAATATCCTCGATTTTGCTTTGTCATATAACCTATCCATTGCAAATACACTCTTTAAGAAGAGGGATGAACACTTAATAACCTTTAAAAGTGGACTTGATAAAAGCCAAATAGACTTTTTTCTACTTAGGAATAATGAACGATCTATATGTAAGGATTGTAAGGTGATACCGGTGAGAGTTTAACCTCACAACATAGGTTAATGGTTATGGATATTCATATCAAAAGATGGAGTAAAAGAACTGAACTTAATACACATCCAAAAACTAAGTGGTGGAACTTAAAAGGAGAGAAAATAACCTCATTCAAAAATAAGTTGATGGTAGAAGGAAATTGGAATTATGAAGCAGTAAATACCATGTGGACTAATATGGCTGAGTCCATTAAGAAAGTGGCAAAAGATGTCTTAGGAGTATCTAAAGGTAAAAGGCTATTAGCAAAGGAAACATGGTGGTGGAATGAAACAGTACAAAAAGCTATTAAAGAAAAACGAATGCATTTTAAAGCATGGCAGAAGATTAGAAATAATGAAAACTATGAACAATATAAGAATGCTAAAAACGTTGCTAAGAGAATAGTAAGTGAGGCTAAACTTAAAGCATATGATGAGCTCTATAATAGACTAGGAACAAGAGAAGGTGAGAAAGATGTGTTTAAACTTGCAAAGGTACGAGAACAAAAGAGTAAGGACTTAGAGCATGTTAGGTGCATTAGAAGCGATGATCAAAGGGTATTAGTCAAAGACGCTGAGATCAAACAAAGGTGGGAAATATACTTCCAAAAATTGTTAAATGACAATGGCCCTGAGAATATAGGAATTGAAAATACTATAAATCTAAATAACACTGGATATTATAGATATGAACGTAGGATTAGAATGCTTGAAGTAAAAGAGGCCTTGAGAAAGATGAAATCAGGAAAGGCCATGGGGCCTTATAGTATACCAATAGAGGTTTGGAAGCATATGGGAGATATTGGGGTAGTTTGGTTGACCAAGTTGTTTAACAAGATTATAAAATCAAAGAAAATGCCTGATGAGTGGAGGAAAAGCTCTATTGTACCAATCTATAAGAATAAAGGAGACATTCAGAGCTGCACTAATTATCGAGGGATCAAACTTATGAGCCATACCATGAAACTTTTTGAAAGAGTGATTGAGAAGAGGCTACGACATGAAACAAGTATATCGGAGAATCAGTTTGGTTTCATGCCTGGGAGGTCTACCATGGAAGCTATTTTCTTAATAAGACAATTAGTAGAGAAATATAGGGAGAGGAGAAAAGACCTACACATGGTCTTTATTGACTTAGAGAAGGCTTATGATAGAGTCCCTAGAGAGTTAATATGGAGGGTGTTAGGTGTTAAAGGGGTTTCTCAGGGGTATATAGACATAATTAAAGATATGTATGAGGGAGCAGTAACAAATGTTAAGACCACTAGTGGCGTGACCGTAGTGATTTTCCCGTTATTCTTGTCGGATTGCACCAAGGATCGGCATTGAGTCCATACCTTTTCACATTAGTTATGGATGAGTTAACAAAACATCTGCATGAGGAGATTCCCTGGTGCATGCTATTTGCAGACGATATAGTCCTACTTGATGAGACAAGGGAGGGTGTCAACATAAAGCTAGAGCTATGGAGAGAAGCATTAGAACCGAAAGGATTTAAAATTAGCCGAACTAAGACAGAATATATGGAATGTAATTTTAGCAAGGAGAGTAGGAGTGGAGCACCAGTCAAGATTGATAACCAAGAGGTCCCCATGAGAGACCACTTCCGATACTTAGGATCATTGATCCATGAGAGTGGAGAGATTGAGAGGGAGGTTACCCGAGAGATTCCAAGCGCGTTGGAACAAATGGAGATGTGCATCGGGGGTTTTATGTGATCAGCGGGTGCCACTCAAACTAAAGGGAAAATTCTATAGGATGGCTATAAGGCCGGCCATGCTCTATGGATCAAAGTGTTGGGCAGTTAAGGAACATCATACTCATAGGCTGAGTGTTGCAGAAATGAGGATGTTGAGATGGATGAGTGGTAAGACAAGAAAGGATAGAATTAGAAATGAAAATATTAGAAGAAATTTAGGGATAGCACCAATAGGTAACAAGATGAGGGAGATTAGACTTAGATGGTTTGGACATGTCCAAAGGAGGCCAACAACGGCACCAGTTAGAAGGAGTGAGGCAATACAAGTTGAAGGTTCTAAAAGGGTAAGGGGAAGGCCCAAAAGAACGTGGATAGAAGTGGTGAGGAAAGATTTAAAAACTTTGGGACTAAATGAAGCCATGGTATTTAATAGAGTGGAATGGAGGAATAAGATTCATGTGGCCGACCCCTAATTGGGATAAGGTCTTGATGATGATGATGATGATGATGATGAGGTCCTTTATCATAGTCCTACTCATCTATATATAGAATATATGATGATAGAGTGCAGCCAAACTTCTCCAATGTTGAGATATCACATACAATGGAAGTGTCTTCTTACAAATAGTCAACAAAAGATTCATTATCTGCCTCAATATTTGTATGTGTAGCATATAATACTTCTACACAAGCTTCATCTATTCCTTACAGCAAAGTGAATCACGTCAAAAAAATTTGAAAGGACTTCAGGCTTTAAGGATGCAAGAACTATCTCTTCACTATGGAACATAAAAGAATAAGTGCTTTTGAACCCATCATGTTGCCATGGTCTACCAAATAGTAAGTGACATGCATCTATAGCTACTCCATCATACCAAACATCATCTTTATACTAACTTCCAATAGAAAAGGAACCTAAGCATTTACGGGTTACTTTGGATTGATGTCCCTTGTCTAACCATTTGAGTTTGTACTAATGAGGATGAGGCTCCGTCTTTACCTTTAACTCGTTGACTAATTTAGTTAAGGCCACATTCTCACATGCACCACGATCTATGATCACATTACATACATCACATATGGAAGATAGTGTAACAAATCTAATAATCAACCTTGTGAATTGCACTTAAGCTCCTTTGCACTGCTAACATATCTCTTTAATCTGTAGGAATAATAACTTTTCCTTTTCAAAACCAGAAGGTGAGTCTTCTTCATACTTAGATTCATCAATAAAAGCAACCACCTTGTGATTTGAAAGATCAGAGCCAATATGTCCTAACACTTGATCCTTATAGCATCCCTTTGAATTAGCATTAGATGGTCCTGGTTGCTTGTTGCGACATCTCTTTGAATTAGCATTAGACGATCCTGGCTGCTTGTTGCGACATCTCTTTGAATTAGCATTAGACAATCCTAGCTGCTTGTTGTTTTCATGCATAGTTTGATTTTGTTGAGTTTTAAAGTTGGACATTCATTTAGCATCAAAACCATTTCTTAGATTAAAAGACTTCCTTTTCCCATATGATCTAGTCACGCCTCTTTTGTTCACATCTTTTTATTACTTCTCTACAAGTAAAGCCAACTTCCTAACATCATTGAACCACCAATATTGCTAGGGCCATACTATGTCTCCAATATCTTTTCTTAACCTACCTAAGAAACGCACTATGGTTTGCCCTTCTAGCTCAACCACATCGCTCTTAAGTAGTAGGTGCTCAGACTTCATTATGTAATCTTGTACACTTAAGTTCTCTTGCTTTAGATTTTGGATCTTAAGAAACATATCCATTCGATACTTGTCAAGTAAAAAATATTTTTTGAGCTCATTTTCATCTTTTATTATTTTACTTTTTTCTTCTCTTAGTCTTTGCTTGTTGAGATTGTCTCACCAAAATGAAGCATGTTTTAGAGTTTTGGGGTAACAAACTTTACCTTAGAATCTTCAGGAAAGCCTTTGCACTCGAAGACGCACTCAATCGTATGTAACCAGTCCAAAAACTCATAGGCTACATCTTTCCTTCAAATTCAAGAACATTAACTTCCATTCTAGAAAGTTGAGAGTCACGTTTCTTTCTTCAAGAGATATTACTTGAAGAAGATTTTAGGCTGGAAGCTCCACTTTTGGAAGAAAAAGCATATGAGTCATCAAAGGATTCGTTTGAAGAATCAAGTTTAGATTTCACACCTTTTTTGCTTTACATGCTAAGATGCTCAATTGACACTCCTCAAGTCTTTAAACTTGCCTTCATGGGTTGTCTATCTCTAAATCTTTAGCATCTTTATTAGAAGTAATATTGGACTTTCCTTGATACGTGATTGAAAAGCTTTAGCACATGTACCTTGCTTAGATACCAAGTTGACATAGGATAATTTGGTGCTAGAATTTACTCATAGAATTAATAGACTTCAAGAGAAAACATTTAAATAGTCTGTGGCTACAAAATCACCACTACAGGATTAAATTGAGATTAGTTATCACATGGAAATAGAATCACCAGCATGGAATTCAAGCATCAAAAAGTCCCACCCTTAGAATCCATAAAGAGCAATAGAGATTAATAGAAGAAAGAAACTTGCCTACCATAGGCATCCACCACAAGGATAAGAAATCTCAACACATCTCACCTGCCTAGGAATCCAACCAAGGATATAGAAAAAAGCTAGCTAAGATTTACTCTACCATTCCAAACTAGCCATGGAAAAAAAAAAATGTCCCAAATCTCTACAGGATACAAGTTTGACTAAGTCAACATTGACCTTTTGACCTATGAGTTTTTTGTCAAAAGCAACTAACTTTTCCTAATTCATGTGTCATGAATGTCTATATAGATGGAAACAGATCTCCCACAATAGACAACTAAAACCTAAAAAGCTAACTTACGTGAGATGCTTAGCCCTTGAGGACTTTCTAAATAAGAAACCTTCACATCTAAGATTATCTAAACCCTAGTTTGTGCCAAATCTCACCCTAGCAAATCTCTACTTTTTAATACATAGAAGGTTATCATTCATACTTAAGCAACTACTAATACAATGGGTAGAAGTTCTCTTGTATCCAACTTCAATAGGATATAGGTTTGACTAAGTCAACATTGACCTTTTGACCAAGAAACCAAAAGGTGCCCCATCGGGGGTATACTTCCCTACATAGTGAATCCCTAACTGCCCTTCCTTGATTATCAAGCAACACATCTGAACCATCCTTAGCCCCATTGTCATGACACATGACAAGATTTAATCCAAACCATCCATAGTTACATAAATAAGCATGTTTTGCAAATTGACATAATTTGGCTGTTTTGGTTGACCCAAACCATTAAATCCATCTAAGATAACATTATTCTCTCCTTGATGACCAGCTGCATGCATGAGCTCGTAAGTCAAGAGTTTTAAAGTGAGATCATAGCCGTCTAAATCTAGATCTACATTGATCTTCTTTAATTTGCTATCAATCTCGGAATCTATGGACAGTCTCATGCCATTAATGTGATGATTCAAGAAATTTATATGTTGATCTAGGTTATTTATAAGTTGATTGCCCTTGACCACTCTTGATCAACCATTGATTTTTTATTCTCAGGACACACATGTCACCTTGGCTCTCAAGGCATGCACATGCCTTCGATCACCCGAGCTTTCCAATCCCAAACACTAAAATTTGGCTTTGATCACGACCTTTTTGTTATGGACACCTTAATTTACATGTATTCAAATTCAAATTTGATGGCGGAAGCTTGCCACTTGTTCGATGAGTCCTCAGAAAGATGTTGTCTCTTACAATGCACCGATTTTTGCTGGATTTATAGAACTTTTAATGAGATGCCTGTGAGACATGTAATCTCATGGGGTACTCTAGGCAGGTTTTACCCAGACGAATCCATGCAAAGAAGCAATCAAACTTTACCATCAAATGCTCGTTTGGGGGGTGAAGCCTGATAATGTTGCACTAGTTAGTGCACTCTTTGCTTGGCGCAATTAAGCATGTTAGAGCCCAGGAAAAACATCCATAATTATGTGAAATAAAACAGAATTCGACTTGATGTCTTCCTATCCACGGGCTTAATTGACATGCAAGCTATATGTAGATGCATAGGAATTGCCGCGGACATTTTCTAGGCATGCTTCGGGAAAATTTTATTCACGTGGAATGCTACGATTGTTGAGCTAGTTATCATTAGCAGACTTCTCAAAAAATGAGAGGCGAGAATTATGCCTGATTGAGTCAGTTTCTTGGGCGTGTTGGCGTGTTGCGGCCATGCCGGTCTTGTAGATGCAGCACGGAAGTTGTTTGATGAGATAGGAGGATGCTTGTGGGGTCCCTCGGGAGCTCAAGCATTACGGATGAGTGGCAGATTTGCTTAGTCGAGCTGGGTTGATCAATGAAGCCATGGAAGTGATAGAGAGAATGACAACGGAAGGAGATGTATGTGTATGGTTGGTGGGTTTGCTTGGCGGTTGTCGGATACACAGTAATGTTACAGTTGCAGAGATTGCAGCTGAGCATCTGATGGAACTGGACCCTGAAGATGGTGGGATCTATTCTATCATGACTAACATCTATGCTAATTCTAGGAAGTGGGAAGATGTTTCTAGGATACGAAAATTAATGCACTTGAGGAAGGTGAAGAAGAATTCTGGTTGTAGTTTGATAGAAGTAGATGGTATCAGCCATGAGTTTGTGGCAGGGGAAAGGTTTCATCCTCAGATTGATCAGATCTACTGGGTTTTGGATGGAATTAGGAAACAACAGTTGGAAGCATGCTTATGTTGAGTTTATTAGCTGCTTCTAATTCTTGAGACTCATCTATATTTAAAATAGAAGAAATTCAATGACAGAGCCACTTCCTTTTAGTAAAGTTTACAGATGCGGCCTTTATAGTATTTGACCACTCCTTTTGAGAACTTCCTAGTTGAAGCAGAACTTTCATCTAAATGGGGAGCATCTTGCTGTCCCTGCAACGGTTATGACCCTAGTCCAGGAAATTTGAGGTCATTAGCACCTGGCATTTAACCAGAAAAAAGACCGCAGCTTGATGAATCCAAGGTGCGATTGCGACATGGATGGTCAAATCACTGATCTAGGCCGTTCATCTCATGAGATCCATCCGATCTCCTAGAACATAAAACTTTGTTATGGTTGAATAATCCTATTCGTCCATATGCAATCTGGCAAAAAAAACAATGTCACTTTTGAACCTTACATTTCCAGGAACCTTGTGATATATGGTCCGATAATCAGCTTGATGTGATTTCTGGACAACGATGTGGTCCCACCAGATGGACAATGCAGATTAATGATTGATTGACACATCCAATATATTGCAGTTGCCCAATTTATTCTGTGAATGAAGTTTACACCTAACTTTGAAAACAACAGAAGTCTATATCAGACTCTATTAGTAATGTTATATATATATATATATATATATATATATATATATATAAGTTAGAGACACTAGAGGATAAGCTGCTTGTTTACTGGTGGGAAGCCAGAGTTTTCTTATAAAGTTGACAGTGTATTTCAAGTATGTGAATTGCTGAAGAGAGGCAGATGAAAATGTTGCAGGTTCTTGAAGTTGGGCCATGTGATGAAGGCTACCAAATGGGGTTCCTAATTGGAAAAAAATTCTCTACTTTGATAAAAAGCTAAGTAGCCAAAGATCTCATCTCTCTCTCTCTCGTTTGCAGGAAAAAATATCCAGAGTGCTGGGATGAACTGTTAGGGACTGCAGAAGGGAGTGGTGTATCGGTTCTCGATGTAATGTCTACCATCTTTTCTTTGCCTCATCTCTTTTGGTTATGTTTCTGCAGAGTTCCGGTTCTAAGCAGTGTGTGTGGACCCTGTCTACACTGGCCAAACCCTACCTTCATCTTGTGGCCCTGGTAAGATTGGCCATTCCCAGAAATCTCATGCGTCAGACAATCCTAATCCCGAACCTTATGATTTCTCAAGCATGTCATACTGTTTACTTTGGGACTTCGTGTATTTTTTCCAACGCAGGATTTAGAAGATCAATGGCGTGAATCATTACATGTGTGTGCCACATATACTTTAATCGCCAGATGTGTGTGTATGCAAAATGTATAGGAGTACTTTTTCATTGCGGATTACTTTGTGAGAATAAAGATTGTATGTTTTTGTAGGCTATTGTGATAAGTTAAACTCAAAAGCTCATGAATCGGTTGTAGTATCTCATGCAAGCTGGTCAATCCCTCGAACAATCGAACAGACGTGTGATTAGTGGGTCCTTACTTAAATTATCTAACTTATCCAAAATATATGGTTTTGACCTAGACTAAGGAATTAAATTAATACGGAAACCAAAAATGCATGAAATAAACTAAAAAATAGAATTAGAAACTTAACTAATATGCATGCAATTATAGGAACTACAACAAAATTAGAATGAACTAAACGAAGCAACTACACTTAAAGAAAATACTTAAAATAGAAACTTTCCTAACTTAACACTTTCCAAATCTAAAACTTACTAAGAATGGAACTTTCTAAAAAATCAATTAAGCAACTTTGTACAACTAAACTAAGATGTAAATAATGAATTAACTACTGCTACACTAAGATTTACCAACTAAACAAAGCAATCATCAAAGAGATTTTATCCTAGTACCATGCGCATGATCCATGGATGGTTCATGGGTTCAAAAGATGCCCTAAATTAATGAACTAGCATGCAATCTAATCATGGTACTTAACAAAAAACCTAAAAATCTAAATGGGTTCCTAAGGATTCAAATAAATACAGTGAATAAGCTTCTAACAACTAAAAATATATAGATTGAATAGAAAAAATTCCAGTAACAAGGTATTTGTGAACTCAATTCAAACAAGGCATGGAAATCAACTTGACAAGCAGTTTTAATCCAAGATAACTTTCAAAATTAAAGTATTAAGTTATTGGGATTCAAGAATAAGCAATAATCCTCAAAGTGCTTTATTCATTGAATGTCAAAATACATCAAATTAGAGTGCGATTGAATATGCATGCAAATCTAGAAATTAGCCACTCTTACAATAGTAAACTAAGCTGAGCTAGCATGCCATTAGAACTCAAAAGAAAACAAAGAGAAGAGAAGCTAGGAAGATGGAACTATTCTAAGGGAAAAAAAAAGCATCAACTGGTGCTAGAACTAAGCAAAAAGCACATAAAAGGTGAAGGAAAGTCAAAAGATTTAAGCTATTGTTTCTCTTGGCTATCACTGCCAGAGAGACAATAACTTAGATCTTAAGAAAATAATCAATAAAAACTAAGGAGGTGAAGCAAAGATTCCAAGGAAAAAGGCAAGTAAGAGTAATGGGAATCGATGAATCTAAGACACCCAAATCACTTGATCTAAAGACCACTATCTCTTGGGTGTCACTACTAGAGATTAGTGATCCTTAGGAATAAGGATCTAAGGCTGAAATCAAGTGGCAAACAATATGGAAGATTAAAGAACAAAGCATGAAGAATAAAGTATGGAATCAATGAACAAAGCAATGCCAAAAACTTAGAGAATTAAGAGTAAGAATATTAAAGCAATAAAGAAGGGAATAACAAGAACTAACTTCAACTTAAAGAACTTCAAGAAGAGATCAAAACCCTAGGAGAAGAGGAGTGGAAGAGTGGAGAAGATGGGCTGCCCAAGGGAGGAGGTGTTGAGGAGTATTGGAGAGAAGAAGGGTGGAGATGCCTCCTTCTTTGGAGTAGGCATTCTCCCCTTCTTCAAAATGTTCTCTACATGAAAGCCCTTCCAATCTATTATATAGGACTATACTTTCTAAACGAAACCATAGGGTAGAAGTGAGGTGGAAAAAAGTGATTGGTTAGATAGTTTCCTAAGAAATGGGGATTCATTGGATGGTTGGAATAGAAGTTTAAGAAGGTGGAAGAGTCTTAGAAAGATAGTACTCTTAGATGGAAAGTGAAATTTGTAGTGCCACTTAGTGGTGAGGTGGAATGTGAAAAAAAAGTGGGAAAAAATAATAATGGAGAGGTATCTTCTTATTGGTCCACATGTTACCTTATCCTAATGGATTTTCCTCCAATCATGGCCTTCTATATAGCTTGACTCATGTGGCTTGATGACTAACTTTGAGAGCTCCATTGGCTTGCCCTCATAGCTGGCTTTGATGGCTTTCTTAGCTTAGCTTGATGGCTCTGTAACATCTCTAATTTTTAAAAATGAATTTAAGTAAAATTTTGCATTATCTCAAATTTAGATGAAAAGAGAATATTGAAGTTTCTAATTTTTAAAGTTTTACAGGCATCAAATCAAGTGTAGAGACATCCATAATTGGATTGCATTCGAAAAAACAATTCCAGTGACACTAAGTCTACAAAAATTGAAGTTTGGATGAATAAATAGTAATTTTTCTTACTAAGGGTAATTTAGTAATTTTTTCATAGGCCCCACTTGCAGAAATATGGGTCTAACAGTCAAAAGATGTTGAGATTCCATCATTAGGGATAGACAGTCCTTTTTGACTGATATTATGATGTTTAGAATATTAAAAACATCATAATTAATCTTTCTAAATAATTAAAAAAAAGAATTATTAAGTACTTAAAGGAGGGGAGCAGATTTGATAATGGCATGCCTCACTTGATAAAAAAATAAAAAAATGAAAACGAACATTGGTATCTTTCTCAAACTTGATGAAAAGAGGAAACCCGATAGGGGAAGAAGAAGAAAGGAGAAGGAGAGAGCGAGGCTGGGGGGGTTGACGAAAAAGCTAGCTACGCTAGAGAAAAGAGGAAATTGAGCTTTTAGGTCATCAAGGAAAAATAGAGGTTACTGGCAAAGATTTGATCCGTCCACTTTAATCTGCATTGAGAGGGGAAAACTCCTTTGGATCCACGCATGATTACAAGGAGAGGAATCAGGAGACAGTGAAGAGGGGATGTTGAACATAGGTGTAGATGGAGCAGGAGAAGGCAAGGATCAACGATCCGAACCCTTCATTGTGTTCTTTGGAGCATTATGACCAAAATCCCTCTTGTTTTGCATCAATCAAAGGAGAGATGAAGCAGGATAGAGGGAAACAATGGAGTGCGTGAACGGTCATTGGAAAATAGTCACCGCCTTTCTAGATGGTGATGGTCCACACTCAAGAAATTGCCAAAGATGTAAGATCCATACGTTAAACCCTCGTTTATGCCTTGATCCATGTATAGATTTAGAGAAATGCATTTAGATCTAGGGTTTTAAGGGTGAACAAGGGATAATTTTGATTTCATGGGTTATTGAAGACAGATCAGAACTCTGAGAATCCTCATTTGAGTTCCGATCGTCAAATCCAAAACTATATGGTCAGATATGACCATTTACAAAAATCTTAGCTATCAGATCATCTGTATAAGGTGGATCCAATTACTCTTAAAGAAGGTAGATCCGACCTTCTTAAGGAGTTGTGACCGTCGTCAGATCATATATAACAGATGGATCTGAGCCGTTCATCTGGTTTATTGTGGAATCTAGAGCAAAACCCCTCTGGTTGAATTGCAATCCAAGGGAATCACTATGGAAAACCAGCATGGACAGAGGCACATGGATGTGATTGAAGCCTATTACCTTATTCTAACTACAGTTTTACTTACAAGAACGAAATTTTGGAAAATAAATGATCTATTTGAAGAGGACTAGTGGTTAGTTCTTTTATTCATGTTTCTTAGGAAGCACATGGAGACTGGTGCTAGTATTGTTACTAGAACCTAATATATAGGAGGTGGTGGTGTCATGGATGGAATCTGATCATCAAATTTTGGTTAGAATTTCTATTTAAAAGATATTATACTAGTCTATATAATTTAAGAAGGTTAGACCATTGAATTAGATCATATAAAGATGTAATCATATCTTCCATGTATAACTTAGGAACAATAACTGTAAAATATCATAATAGGCAAATATGGCCTCAAGAGATAAACTGATTAAAATAATTAATCATGGATCAATGAGAGATCCTAAGTCTAATAGTTTTATGACCTTGAGATGGTCTGAACTGTTAGACAATGAGATGAGTAAAAATATAAGTTATGGATTTATAATGGAATGATAGTTAGAAGTGATGTTGTGAATATCAACGTTATGGCAGCATAGACTAACACGCAAGTTGATTTAAGATGAGGAGTGGACCGTAAAAGCTATGGAGAAAGGATAAATTGTCTTAAGAGGTAGGTGATCTTATACTGCCAAGTTTCAAATGATCTTTAAAATGAGAAAATGTTTTGAGAAATATTTCCTGTTTAGAATGTTTTGGATCCATTATACCAATGACATGATGCATATACGTATATGTGATGTGAGTATATACGATTTTCTTATAAAATTCATGAATCATCTTATGTTACTTATATGATATTCTTACAATTGAAGCATGTAAATTGATATACGGGTTTAAATTCATGTTGCATACCTAATTTGAAAAGAATCATGAGTTATTTAATTCAAAGTATTCAATTACTTAATTTACTTATGAGACATGAGAAAATAGTGACTTGTATATGAATGAAAATGAGCTGGATTGGCTATTGAGCCATGCTTTGAAAATAATATTCAAGATATATAGTTTTCCATAAAGTATGCATACTATTTTGTATGATTTGAGATGTATGATGTGATCTTTTGGTGGTGATTTCCCAATAAGGTTAGTCCGCCTGCATGTGTTGCAAAGGAAATTTAGGTTAGTTCACCTGCATGTGTTGCAAAGGGACCATAGGTTAGTCCACCCACATGTGTTGTAGAAGGACCTCAGGTTAGTCCACCTGCATGTGTTGTAAAGGGACACCAGGTTAGTCTGTCTGCATGTGTTGCAAAGGGACATTTGGTGATTTACCCTATGAGGTTAGTCTGCCTGCATGTGTTGCAAAGGGACACTAGGTTAGTCTACCTCCATGTGTTGCAAAGGGACACTAGGTTAGTCTGTCTGCATGTATTGCAAAGGGACCACAGGTTAGTCCTCCTGCATGTGTTGTAAAAGGACACTAGGTTAGTCTGCCTACATGTGTTGCAAAGGGACATTTGGTGATTTATCCAATGAGGTTAGTCCTCCTGCATGTGCTGCAAAGGGACACTAAGCTAGTCTGCCTGCATGTGTTGCGAAGGGACCGCAGGATAGTCTGCCTACATGTGTTGCAAAGGGACCTCAGGTTAGTCTACCTGCATGTGTTGCAAAAAGACACCAGGTTAGTCCCCCTGCATGTGTTACAAAGGGACATTTAGTGATTTACCCTATGAGGTCAATCCGCTTACATGTGTTGCAAAGGGACACTAGGTTAGTCTGTCGGCATGTATTGCAAAGGGATATTTGGTGATTTAACCTATGTCGTTAGTTTGCCTGCATGTATTGCAAAAGGACATTTGGTGATTTGCCTTATATGGTTGGGCCGCTATTAATTGTTTAACCGCAAGTGCACGGGCTATTGTAGTATAGCTTATGCAAGTACGGGTCGATCCCAGGAGGACTTGATTTAAAATGATGGAGTTTTCAATAAAATTCAATTAATAAAAGAATAAAAATAAAGACTATACTAGAAATAGACTAAGAATAAACTAAAATCCAAATTTATTCAATTGTTGCAATTTACACAATTATTTATTCTAAAAACACAAAAAATGCAACTCAATCAGTTGTCCTGGATATGCCTATCCTTGGATAACTAGAATGTTGACAAGTTAAAATCGGAATAGCACAAGGACACAGATATAATTAAAGTGAGGACACAGTTGGAATTAGTCTAGGGACACATTGGGAATTCCTGAGATCTGCCAGGGGCAGATGTGTAAATTTCTGGGGTTCTGGTTTTTAACGAAAAAAACCAGGAAAATGTGGTGAGAAAGAAGGAAGAGGAAAGAAAGGGGAAGAAGGGAGAAGGGAAGAGGAAGGAGGAGGGGAAGGAGAGAAGGAAAAGATGGGGAAGAAGATGATCTGGGTTTTCTCTCCCTCAGCCGTGCAGTGAAGTTCTGGGCAGTGGTGCCTCCATCTGGGCGGTGCTGGTTTCAGATGTGCGATGGAGATCCGACTGTTCTGTGCTGGTTTGGGTGGAAAAGGAAAAGCAGAGGAGGGCTGGGCATTGAAAGTTCACTGGTCTGTGTGCTGGCTAGTGAAATCTGGGCGATAGAGATGCAAGGTGGAGCAAACAACCCGGTGATGTAGAGGGAGTCGATTTGGCAAAGTTGGGCCGTGAGCGCTGAAGAAAATAGAGAGAGAGAGAGAGAGAGAGAGAGAGAGAGAGAGAGAGAGAGAGAGAGAGAGAGAGAGAGAGAGAGAGAGAGAGAGAGAGAGAGAGAAGAAGAAGAAGAAGAAGAAGAAGAAGAAGAAGAAGAAGAAGAAGAAGAAGAAGAAGAAGAAGAAGATGATGATGATGATGATGATGATGATGATGATGATGATGATGATAGGCCTTCTAGGTGTGTCACGCACCTATGGCCGGCCAAGAGAAGTGATAGCAAAGAGATTGAAAAAGAGAGGGAGTATGGGAGAGAATGGAGAAAGGAAAAGAATAAAAGATAGAGAGGGAATGAGAGTGTGCATTAGTGAGAGAAGTGAAGAGCAAGGGAGAGAACGAGAGAGAGGGAGCTAGGCCTGGAGGAGCAAGAGCGTGGCTGAGGTAGAGGGGGCGTGGAGGAAGGTGAGGAGAGGAAAGAAGAAGAGAGGAAAGAGGGAGTGAGGGAAAGAGAGGAGAGGGGGACAGTTGGCCAGCCCAGCCTCCCAAAAAGGAAAACCATCCTGTGGGGAGTGGAGAAGGGGAATATAAGAAGAGGGAGAGAGAGACACGTGAAAGAGAGGGAGATAAGAGAAGGAGAAAAAGAGATAGAAGAGAGAGAGAGAGAGAAAAGAAAGGAGAGGGATAAGAGAAAAGAGAGATAATAAAGAGAGAGAAGATAAAGAGATAAAGGGGTGCGGTCCATTAGAAGTTTAGTCTTGCTAAAACTCTACAAGTCTTCAAAGTCTTCAGTCTTCTCTTTTTATGCAACTTCATCATCCTTATTTGATATCCTTGATTCGATTTGGAGCATCCACGCTTGAGTTGACTGATCTACAATGCACAGGACCCAATTAGCACAATCTAAACCGTTCATTAGCTTTAGTAATCATCTAACCACTAAATTTTACAATTCAACGGTTGGATGGCCAATTAAAGCTAAAATGAAATATTTTATGTAAAATCTTAAAATTAATGGTCTAGATGCTCTAATTAAATACTAAATTAGGGGTATTTTTATCAAAATTGAACACTTAATAGCCGCTCACATGTGTTGCAAAAGGACATATGGTTAGTCCGCCTGCATGTGTTGCAAAAGGACACTTGGTGATTTTCCCTATATTGTTGGTCTACTTGACATGTTTTTCAAAAGACCTTTTGTGATATTTTGTTTTACTATAGATGATCTATTTTTACATGATGAGCTGGTTATTTGAAATTATATTGCATATAGTGGTTTAAAATGGTTATCATGTAGTTTAACTAAATCTTACTTTAAATTTTAAAGTAATGATATGATACTTGATTGACAAGTATGATATAGATTTTTGATGGTGACATTCATATATGTATATACATGCATATGTGTGCTATGATACATTCCCTGAAATGATTTATGACAACATGATTTTATTATAAAAAAATCACTCTTCAAATCATTGTATGTGTATGTTGTGATTTTGGTTTTATAGTATTGGGTTATCTACTGAGTATGTTGTATACTCACCCTACTATTTTTACCACAGGTCAACTCGGAAAGAATTAGAAATAGTATTAAAGCTCTAAGAAAAACCATTTGAAGATTTCAAGAAGATAAAAAGCAAGGTAATACAGAGTTTCTGCTTGAAACTTAAATTATGTTGACTATAGGTAATGTTTCTACCTCATAAGTATTTACATTGTAATTGGGCTATGATTGACAAATCATGGGAATGTTGCATCTTAGATGTTTTGAAAAGGAGACGGAGTCTCCAATTATATTTTGAAATTCAAATGAATGTTTATCAGGTACTTCTCAATGCCATGCGTTAAATGTCTATTGTCCAAAAAGTAGAGGAAACTCTATCGAATTTTTGGTAGAAAGAGCACTCATTCTACAAAGAATCCTTGTTTTGAGAAAAGAAAATTGACATCGGGGTTTTCAAAGTGAATTTAAAAGAAAAGATTCTTCCCCTGTTATTTGATTTTCAAAAATGATTTTCAATAGATATCGATCTCGCCAAGTAAATGTCTTTTGTATTTAAAAAGTCTTATAAAAACCTGAGTCATTACAATTGGTATTAGAGCCCAGATTCATGTCATTCACAACCAATTACAACTGAAAAATAACAAATAGTCAATGTTGTTAAGAGAAATTATTTTCTAGTTTAAGTAATTAGAGAAAATACTTTTATAGAATTAGTGTAACTTGAAAATAGATGTCACATTGGAAATATAGATAACTAGAGTATAAGTACTCATTTAGAGTTGTGTACATTTGAAATTGCCGAAATGCCAAGTATGAGGAGTAAGCATATGAGCCCTAGGAATAAGAATAATCATGACAACTTCCTTGAGCAAGAAGCTTCATCAATTGAAATAGTGCAGAAATTCATGCAGTATGTAGGCCAATTTTTTCATAAACAGCCACAAATAGAAATAATAGCTAGAACAAAGACATCTAATAAAGCTGATGAAAGAGCGAAAGCTCAATTAGAAAGATTCAAGAAGCTAACCCCATCATTTTCTGGAGAGGATGAATCCTACTCGACAGAGAAATGGATTTTTGAAGTAGAGAAGGTCATGAAAGTAATGAAAATTTCAGAGAACAAAAAAGTAGTACTTGCTACCATTATCTTGACAGGAGAAGCAGCCTTTTGGTGGGAAATGGCCAAACGAGTACATTTTCAAGGAAAAGATGTCATTTCTTGGGAAGAATTTAAAGTTGTCTTCTATGAAAAGTATTTTCCAAGACACGTGACAAAAGAAAAAGAGAGAGAATTTATGAATTTGGAGCAAGGAAATTCTATAGTAACGCAATATGAAAACAGATTCACTTGTCTTTGTAGATTTGCACCCATGGTATGTATCACAAAGGCTAAGGCAGCAGAGAAATTTATTGATGGATTAAACCCTAGTTTGAGAAATAGAGTTATAGGGTTTCAACCTGATACTATGGCAAAGGAAGTAGAGTTAGCTTCTCTTTTTTAGAAGGATTATCAAAGGACATTGGGAGACAGATAGAAGTGGAAAAAGGATGCCAGCACAAGTGGGCATGCCAATAGAGGAAAATGACTAATACAATCTTCAAGTCCCCATCCTCAACAGGAGTAGCCATTTGACCACAGGAATAAATCACTAGCATATAAAACATGTCCACGGTGCAGGAACTATCCTCCTGGTAAACATTGCAGTAGCATCAAGTGCTACATTTGTAGAGAGATGGGACACATTGCCATGCACTATCCAAAGAAAGAGAAAGAAGAAAAACCTTAGAAGGATTAGATCATTGAAAGTGAAGATCGTGTACTTGAAATCACCTTAGGACAAAAATGGGCATCATATATAGAGATAGAAAGTACACTTCAAATACATATAACATACCCATTAAGATATCATTGGATACTAATTCTATGCTTTCTTCTATATCATATGAGCTTGCTTAAGGTGTAGATAGTATATGTGTAATTTAGTATCCTGTATAGAATTTTGACATGGTTAGATGAACCAAATTACATGTAGACATTTATGACAAGTCTTAGGAATGATGGGAGAGAAGAATAGAGGCCAACTTAATCTTTTTGAAACCTTTTGGAGACTTCTTTATTAATTCAAGAATGGAATTGTCGATTATACAGTTAATGATCACAATGAGGATGTAAGAGTTGCTTTTGACGATATGTATAAAGCTAATGATGTATTTTTTATAAGTTAAGACTTCAATAAGAATGCATGTTATCTTTGTTGAGAAGACTGATAAATGATTTACTGAGTAATGTGTGAGTGTGATTACTAAAGTAGAAATTTCGTTGTCTATGGCAATTTCTTAAGAAAAGGATTGGGAATTATATCTACACAATGGTGTTCCTAATAAGTAGAAGCCACTATAGGAAATGGATAAGTCACGAAAAACTAATCATCAGAAATTTATATGTGAAAAGCTTTCATCATTGACATAAAGAGATGATAAGTTATAGTATTGAACTTAATTTATCAGTGTCAAAATTCTTTGATGTAAAGTAAGATGAGATATTATAGGAGGGATTTAATTTTGAGTTAACTACTTTTAGAACTTTTATTGACAAGGAAATGATTATTTGGAATGTGTGAGGTTATCCTAACCATGAGTGATGAATG
This sequence comes from Warburgia ugandensis, assembly GCA_035236585.1. Lineage (NCBI taxonomy): Eukaryota > Viridiplantae > Streptophyta > Magnoliopsida > Canellales > Canellaceae > Warburgia > Warburgia ugandensis. Next base: position 63,984,842 of record CP141130.1, read on the forward strand.
ATTGTTATGATCTGACCTTAAAGATTAGAGACATTATTGATATGACTGAAATTACATAATAATGTTGATGGGTTAGCAAATAAAAGGTCAAGTACTAGAGTGGCATCAAAATCTACTCAATGTTTCTTAACACAAATAGAAAGTTATGCTAATAAGTAGCGTAAATGTTTAAAGTTTGAAGTTGAAAATATATGAATGTCAATGAGTTATGAGAGCTTATATTTTAGATGAGATGATGATACATGTATAGTTGTTTGAAAGAAAACATGAAAAGAATTTTGAGAACAAAATTCCTCTAAGGGGGAAAGGATGTAACATCTCTAATTTTTAAAAATGAATTTAAGTAAATTTTTGGATTATCTCAAATTGGGATGAAAAGAGAATATTGAAATTTCTAATTTTTGAAGTTTTATAAGTGAAAGTTTTATAGACATCAAATAAGTGTTGAAACATCCATAATTGGATTGTATTTAGAAAAATGATTCCAACAACACTAAGTTTGCTGAAATCGAAGTTCAGACGAATAAATAGCTATATTTTCTTACCAAGGGTAATTTAGTAATTTTTTGTGGGCCCCACTTGTACAAATATGGGTCTAACAATCAAAAGATGTTGGAATTCCATCATTAGGGGTAGACAATCCTTTTTGACTGATATTATGATGTTTAGAATATTAAAAACATCATAATTAATCTTTCTAAATGATTAAAAAAGAAAATTATTAAAGTATTTTAAGGAGGGGACCAGATTTGATAATGGCACCCCCCACTTAAAAAAAAACACGAAAACAGACGTTGGTCTATTTCCCAAACCTGACGAAAAGAGGAAACCTGACAGGGGAAGAAGAAAGAAGAAGAAGAGGAAAGGTGGAGAGAGAGAGACAGAAGAGGGGCAAGCTCACCAGAAAAGCCAGCTACATAGGAGAAAAGAAGTAATTGGGGTTTTAGGACATTGGGGGAAAATGGAGTATTCAGCAAAGATCTAACCCATCCACTTTAATCTACACTAAGAGGGGAAAACCCCTTTGGATCCACGTGTGACTGCAAGAAGAGGAATCGGGTGACAGTGAAGAGGGGACATTGAACATAGGTGCGGATGGAGCAAGAGAAGGCAAGGATCAAAGATCCGAACCCTTCATTATGTTCTTTGGAGCATTATGACTAAAAGCCCTCTTATTTCGCATCAATCAATGGAGAGAAGATGCAAGATAGAGGGAAACAGTGGAGTGCGTGAACGGTCATTGGAAAATAGTCACCGCCTTTCTAGCTGATGACGATCCACACTCAAGAAATTGCATAAGAGGTAAGATCCATTCGTTAAACCCTCGTTTATGCCTTGATTCATGTATAGATTTAGAGAAATGCGTTTAGATCTAGGGTTTCAAAACTCCGAGAATCCTCATTTGAGTTCCAATCATCAAATCCAAAACCATGTGGTCATATTCGACCATTTACAAAAATCTTAGCCCTCAAATCATCTATATAAGATGGATCTGATTGGTCTTAATGAGTATTTGACGTTGGATCATTCGTAACAGATAGATCCAACCATTTATAGTGTGCTCTAGCTGTCGGATCATTTAAAGAAGGTAGATCCGACCCTCTTAGGGAGTTGTGACCGTCAGATCATCTGTAACAAACAAATCCAAGCCGTTCATCTATTTATTATGGAATCCAGAGCAAAACCCCTCTGGTTGAATTGTGATCCAAGGGAATCACTGTGGAAAACCAGCATAGACAGAGGTGCATGGTCGTGATTGAAGCCTATTACCTTATTCTAATTGTGTGTGGACATTTCTAGCAATAGTCTGAGCTAGGAATCATGCATAAAAGTTTAGGTGGTGATCATGACACGTGCCTATGGGAACCGCTCTAGAGTATGCTATATGACTTGTGGTTTGAAAGTATATTATGTACCTTGGAGGCCATTTTTTATGCAAAATACATCATTGACCTTCTATGGGATGCTTTCAATTTTAAGGATAATCCTCATTCGAGGGAGAATATCATTGGTCCATGAACATCAAACTTTCTCAACTCATGGTCATGGACTTAACTACGATTTTACTTATAAGAAGGAAATTTTGGAAAATAAATGATCTATCTGAAGAGGACTAGTGGTTGGTTCTTTTCTTCATGTTTCTTAGGAAGCACATGGAGACTGGTGCCAGTATTATTATTGGAACTTGATATATAAGAGATGGTGGTGTTCATGGATGGAATCTAATCATCAAATTTTAGTTAGAATTTCTATTTAAAAGATATTATACTAGTTTATATAATTTAAGAAGGTTAAACCATTGAATCAGATCATATAAAGATTCAATCATATCTTCCATGTATAACTTAGGAACAATAATACTAAAACATCAGAATAGGCAAATGTGGCCTCAAAAGGATAAATTTATTAAAATAATTTATCATGGATCAATGAGAGATCCTAAGTCTAATAGTTTTATGACCTTGAGTTGGTCTGAACTGTTAGACTATGAGATGAGTATAATGGTATGATAGTTAGAACTAATGTTGTGAACATCAACTTTATACGCAGCATAGATTGACACACAAGTTGATTTACAATGGAGAGTGGACTGTAAAAGCTATGGAGAAAGGATAAATTGTCTTAAAAGGTAGGTGATATTATACTGCTAAGTTTCAAATGATCTTTAAAATGAGAAAATGATTTGAGAACTATTTCCTGTTTAGAATGTTTTGGAATAATTATACCAATGACATGCTGCATATACGTATATGTGATGTGAGCTTATGTGATTTTCTTAAAAAATTCATGATTCATCTTATGTTTCTTATATGATATTCTTACAACTGAAGCATGTAAATTGATATCTGGGTTTAAATTCATGTTGCATACCAAATTTGGAAAGAATCATGAGTTATTCAATTCAAAGTATTCAATTACTTAATTTACTTATGAGACATGAGAAAATAGTCACATGTATATGAATGAATTCCTTATTTTGGAACGAAAGCTTTAAAATGCATAGTTTTGTTCAAGATATGCATGTCATATGATACAATTTTGAGATGTACTAATATGAAAATGAGCTGGATTGGCTATTGAGCCATGCTTTGAAAAGAATATTCGAGATATATAGTTTTGCATAAAGTATGCATACCATTTTGTATGATTTGAGATGTATGATGTGATCTCTTGGTGGTGATTGCCAAATAAGGTTAGTCTGCCTGCATGTGTTGCAAAGGGACTTTAGGTTAGTTCGCATGCATGTGTTGCAAAAGGACCATAGGTTAGTCTGCCTACATGTGTTGCAAAAGGACCTCAGGTTAGTCTGCTTGCATGTATTGCAAAGGGACACTAGGTTAGTCTGCCTACATGTGTTGCAAAGGGACATTTGGTGATTTACCCTATGAGGTTAGTCTGCCTACATGTGTTGCGAAGGGACATTTGGTGATTTACCCTATGAGGTTAGTCTGCTTACATGTGTTGCAAAGGGACACTAGGTTAGTCCACTAGCATGTGTTGCAAAGGGACCTCAGGTTTGTCCACCTGCATATGTTGCAAAGGGATGCCAAGTTAGTCTACCTGCATGTGTTGCAAAGGGACATTTGGTGATTTACCCTATGAGGCTAGTCTACCTGCATGTGTTGCAAAGAGACACTAGCTTAGTCTGCCTACATGTGTTCAAAGGGACCACAAGTTAGTTCGCCTACATGTGTTGCAAGGGGACCTCAGGTTAGTCCGCATGCATGTGTTGCAAAGGGACACTAGGTTAGTCTGCCTGCATGTATTGCAAAGGGACATTTGGTGATTTACCCTATATGGTTAGTCCTCCTGCATGTGTTGCAAAAGGACATTTTGTGATTTGCCCCATGTGGTTAGTCCGCTCGCATGTGTTGCAAAGGGACATATGGTTAGTCCACCTGCATGTGTTGCAAAAGGACACTTGGTGATTTGCCCTATATGGTTGGTTTGCCTAACATGTGTCATCAAAAGACCTTTTGTGGTATTTTGTTTATTATGGATGATCTATTTTTACATGATGAGCTGGTTATTTGAAATTATACTGCATATAGTGGTTTAAAATGGTTGTCATATAGTTTAACTAAATCTTACTTTAAATTTTAAAGTAATGATATGATACTTGATTGGCAAGCATGATATAGATTTTTGTTGGTGACATTCGTATGTGTATATACATGCATATGTGTGCTATGATGAATTCCCTGAAATGATTTATGACAACATGATTTTATTAACAAAAAAATCACTCTTCAAATCATCGTATGTGTATGCCGTGATTTTGGTTTTGCAATATTGGGTTATCTACTGAGTATGTTGTATGCTTACCCTACTATTTTTACCATAGGTCAACTTGGAAAGAATTAGAAAGAAGATTAAAGCTCTATGAAAAACCACTTCATGATTTCAAGAAGATAAAAAGCACGGTAATAGGGAGTTTCTGTTTGAGACTTAAATTATGTTGACTATAGGTAATGTTTCTACCTCATGGGTGATTTACATTGTAATTGGGCTGTGATTGACAAATCTTAGCAATGTTGCATGTTAGATGTTTTGAAAAGGAGATGTATTCTCCAATTATATTTTGAAATTCAAATGAATGTTTATCAGGTACTTCGCAGTGACATGCGTTAAATGTCGATTTTCTAAAAAACAAAGAAAACTCTACCAGATTTTTAGTAGAAAGAGCACTCATTTTATCAAGAATCCTTGTTTTAAGAAAAGAAAAATGACACCAGGGTTTTCAAAGTGAATTTAAAAGAAAAGATTCTTTTGCTGTTATTTGATTTTCAAAAATGATTTTCAATAGAGATTGATCTTGCCAAGTAAATGTCTTTTGTTTTTAAAAAGTCTTATAAAACTCAGGTTGTTACAAGCTCAAATCCTTAGCTTCAGTTGTTGGCTAGGCTCCTTAGCTTGTCACCTTGTTTGTGGCTTGAATATGACTAAGCGGTTTAAATGAAACCCATGCAAAGGTGATGGACTTTGCATGGCTTATGCATGGGCCCACTTTAGCTACCTTTGACTCCTTTCATTCTATCTTCAAGTGATCTTAAGATGATCTAGACCCTTGATCTCATGTTAAAAGTGATGAGTATGAGGCTTCAACTTGATCTTTTGATCATGATCGTCAATTTTCATCTCTATCAATCTTGGCCGTTGGTTCATCTTCTTGCTTTCTACAAAAAGTAAAAAAATCTAATTAAATCTTAAAAAAATATTATGAATCACATACTTACCTCAGATTAGCCTCTAAACCTACAAAACATCTAATTTTTGGTCTTTTAGGTCAGAAATGCACGAGGTAAGAATTTTGGCCAAAAACCCTATTTTATCCCTATAAGTTATAACACAAAAGTAACTAATTGGGTGGTTTTTATATAAAATTAGATACTTATCATAGGCCCTCCTGATGATAAGCCATGATTCAAAACTACTCTTATTGGATAAGTTGACCATTGGAGATATACTTCTGCACAAAATATAGGGTGGCTATGCATGCTACCAGGAATGTCCTCATGCACCTAATAGACCTTTGACCATAACTTTGGCGATACAAATGTTCATGCACTACCCTAGTTTAGGTAGTTGTTAAGAAATATCATTGTAATATATATTACTATATTATTTGTATATTTACTTTCTAAGTTATTGTAAATCAAATCCCCCTAAAAGTGGATCACAGCTTCTAAGCCTTAGAAATAGGTATAATTAATTGATGTACATGCATATATATTTCATATTTTGAATATGTTAGAAACATTCAGCCAATTCTCTATTATTCTTTTTCTATGTTTGCTATTTATTTTCTTAAGATGGTATCATAGCTGATGTTCTAGTGCTCGATTACTTGATTTCTTCAAAAAAGGAAAAGTGGCAGGTAAAGATCAAACACCATCACAAAAATTCAAACACCAGTAGCAACAGTTTTGATATAGACCATCAAACCCATACTTTGTTCATCATTTAGATCATCCTAGTTACATGCTCGTTCCAATTAAATTGAATAGTGCCAATTATCCATCATGGAGTAAATCCAAAATTCATGCTCTCATAGCCAAAAATAAAATTGGCTTCATCAATGGATCCATTGATCCACGTTTAGAAATAGATCAACCAACAGAATATACTCTATGCAATCAATGCAACAGCATGACTTTTTCATGGCTCACTCACTTGATGAATGCCATCTAGCTAAAGGGATCATCCATACCAAGACCACCCATTAAGTGTGGAAGGATTTCAAAACTTAGTTTTCACAAAAGAATGCACTAGCAATCTATCACTTGCAACTAGATGAAAGCACATAATGAGCAGAGAGAAGAAGAACAGATGATGTAATTTCTCATGGGCCTCAACAACACCTTCAATGTTGTCCATAGGAACATTCTCATGATTCAAGATGAAACACAAAGACAAATAACATCAGAATCAACTGAGAATTTTTTCATCACTGCTACAATTCAGAGCCGTCCAAACAACATTTTAAATAAATCCAAAGACTAACACCATGAGCACTACAATAGGGAAGGTCATACAATTGAAAATTGTTGGACTCTAAAATTCCATTGCAAATATTGCGATAGAAAAAGTCATATTGAGGATAGGTGCAAGTTTAAAAATGGAACATGGGTTCCCAACAACACAAGAACCTAGGGTAATTCACACAACCAACTGCAAAAGTAGTAAAGCAAGTCATGAGGGACTACACCAAACTCCTTTCCTATTGCCAATGCAATAGATTCTTCTCAATCTGCAAATGAGGTTTATCCATAAGATACCAATACACCAACCCAATTCACCAACTCGCTGAACTCTCCACATGGGCATTGTTGAAATTGCCCATGCCTATCTATGATGATTCCAAACCATGCTTTCGGTAATAGCAATTCTTATGCGAAAGTTGCAAGTTTCTCTTTTTCCAAATGCCTCAATTAATTATGTATTCACTAAGCCTTGCATTTTGGACAGCAGAGGTACTAATCATATCATTTCTGATTTCACACTTTTCACTCAAATAGAATCTTCATTAGTACCCATTGTCAATTTACGCACTGGGTCTTCTACCTTAATCACCTCTACTGGCACCATCCCATTCAATTTAGACATCACCTTAGACAACGTTTTATGTGTTTCCTCTTTTCACTATTTTATGTGTTCCCTCTTTTCACTTAAATTTGATGTCTGTAAGCAAAGTCACTATTGCTCTAAACTGTTGTGCCATTTTGTTTCCCACTTTTTGTGTTTTGCAGGACTTGGCTATGAGAAAGATAATTGGCTTGGGTAAATAGCATGGTGGTCTCTATTACATGTCTCTGTTGCAATGACACCTGTCTCACATCAAGTTTCTCAACCCTCAAATTTGTGGCACATGTGTCTTGGACACTCGTTACCATTTCCTCTTAAATTAGTTTCTCCATTAATGTCTTCTAATATTATCTCTTTTGATAATAATTGTACTATTTGTCCCATGGATAAACAAACTAGACTTCCGTTTCCTTTAAGTTCTATCTGAATTCATGCTCCATTTGATTTGTTACACTATGATATTTGGAGTCCACACAAAGTTCCCACACATTCATGGGCTCGTTTCTTTGTTACCATTGTGGATGATTTTACAAGGGGCACATGGGTATTTCTTACGCAGTATAAGTTTGAAACTCACAACATTTTACAATCTTTTATTGCTTTTGCTCATACTCAATTTCATGCCTCGGTTAAAGCCATCAGGGTAGACAATGGCTCTAAATTCCTATCCATGAGAAATTTCTTTCAATGGCATCGAATATCAACACACTTGTGTTTACACTCCACAGCAAAATAGAGTTGTTGAATGCAAACATCACCATATTCTAATTATAGCATGAGTATTACTCTTCCAATCTCTCTTACCCCTCACTTGCTAAGGTGAATGTGTATTGACAATAGTCTACCTTATTAACTAACTACCATCACCATTGTTATCTTCTAAATCATCTCTTGAATTGTTATACAATCGTCCACGATTACTTGATCACTTGAAAGTTTTTTGTTGTCTATGTTACACCACTACCATTCATTCCACTCATAAATTTGGTCCTCGTGCCAAAATTTACATCTTTGTTGGATGCTCCACTAGTAAAAAAGGTTATAAACTTTGTGATTTGGAGACTATTTTTTTTTTTGTAAGTCATGATGTCAAATTTTGTGAAACCACCTTTCCTTTTATTTTGACTCCACCAAATCCCAAATTTGTGTTGTCCCATTTTTCTCCTAACATCAAAGACAACTATCACTTTGCACCATCCTTCTCGACAAACATTCCATCTTACCAACCCCAATACACTGAGCCTCCTAACATACATGAGCCCACATCTCCCATACACTCACCTTTTGCACCTGACATTTCTCTTAGTCCTACCACATCTTCTACTCTCTCTCGCATCTAGCCAAACCCATTGCACCTTTTTCAAACTCTTTAGACTCTCTAGCTCCTTCCATTCCCCCTATACGATAGTCCTTCATCCTAAACAACCTATCGCATGGCATAAAGACTACATGCTGTCAGCACAAGCCAATTGCCCTACATCAACACTAAGTTTTAAATTAGGTACTTAGTGTCCTCTTTTCCATTTTCTTTCCTACTCTCGTATATCTTCTTTCCATTGTACTTTTTAGTTAATATTACATATCACACCGAACTTCACTCCTAAGCTTAGGATATCCTTAGTCCACATTGGCAACAAGTCATGAATATATAATTTGAAGCACCACAGTAAAATAACACTTAAAGTTTGGTTCCCCTTCTTATTGGTCATAAATCTATCAACTGCAAATGGATCTACAAAATAAAATACAAGTCTAATGGTACCATTGAGCACTATAAGGTTCATCTTGTTGCTAAGGGATATACTTAAGTTGAGGACATCAATTATTACGAAACCTTTTCTCCTATAGCCTAAATCACTATAGTCTGTCTTCTTATGGTTGTTGTTGCTTGACATTGGTTCACCTACTAATTAGATATCTAGAATGCTTTTCTTCATGGCAACTTGCACAAAGAAGTATACATGGAGCCTCCACCTGGTCTTCACTGATAGGGGGAGAACATTGCATGTTGGCTCAACAAATCCCTCTATGAACTCAAACAGGTATCAAGAAATTGGTTCTTCACTTTTTCAAATACCATTTAGAATGCTAGTTATTAACAATCAAAGGCTAATTATCCTCTTTTCACCATGGCTCAAGATACTTCATTTACTACAAGAAATTGAACGTCTCAAAAAGTTTATTCTCAAATGCTTCCGTATCAAAGATCTCAAAGACTTAAAATGTTTTTTGGGCATCAAATTCTCCCATTCCAAGAATAGTATTTTCATGCTTGAAAGGAAATACGGACTAGACATTTTACAAGATTCGGGACTTCTAAGTGTATACTCAGACAAGTTTCCAATGGAACAAAATTTGAAGCTCACTCAATAGATGGAATATTACTGAATAATGCAACTAAATATAGAAGACTAGTTGGCAAACTAATTTATTTTACTGTCACAAGGCCTGACATAGTCTATTTCATTCGAACACTAAGTCAATTCATGCGTGACCTCGAAGACCTCATTGGGATGCTGCCATACTAATCCTCAAATACATCAAAGGTACTCTTGGTCAAGGTTTAATATTTTCTTCCACAATCAGTCTTGCCTTGAAAGCTTTTTGTGATTCAGATTGGGGAGGTTTTCGTACTACAAGGAGGTTAGTTACAGAATTCTATGTTTTTCTTGAAAATACTCTCATCTCATAGAAGTCCAAGAAACAAACCAATGTTTATAGATCATCAGCAAAGCCAAATATCAAGCTCTTAATAAAACATGTTTGGAGCTAACTTGATTGTGTTATATACTATAGGATTTAAAGGTCCCACAAGTAGCCACTACACCATTATTCTGTGACAATTAGACAGCTTTATACATTGTAGCAAATCTCATTTTTCATGATCATACAAAGCATATTGAAATAGATTGTCACATAGTTCAAGAAAAATCGCAAGCCGAAATGATTATTCCTTTATATGTACCTACACACTTCCAGTTAATAGATGTTTTTACAAAAGAGATGGAAAAGGATCAATTTGACACACTGCGCAACAGGTTGGGAATTCATGGTATTCACTCTCCAAATTGAGGAAGAGTGTTAAGAAATATCATTGTAATATATATTATTATATTCTTTGTATATTTACTTTTCTAGGTTAGTGTAAGTCAAATCCCACTTAAAGTGGATCACAGAGTCTAAGCCTTAGAAATAGTTAGAATTAATTGATGTACATGTACATATATTATGTACTCAGTTAATATTAAAAACATCAAGCCAATTCTCTATTATTCTGTCTCAAAGCCTGCTGTTTATTTTCTTAAGAGTAGTCCATGCTTCAAATCAAATAATCCGAACCCCCAGATTGATTGAGATATTGTTGGTATATGTTTTAGATTCATTGAATGGAATGATCTTCAGTGCATGGCGAATTTAAGATGTGGCCACAAGATGTATAGTTTGGAATACGAGCTCTGACCCACCCTAAAAATAAATTCTGGTATATCAAGTGTTCGGACACCTGTACAGGCTCTTGCATATAAAAACATTGACTGGCTTCTAGTTCTAAAAATCTGTTCGAAGGCTTCTTCTTAATTGTAGGATGGAACTGCAATTTGAATTTGGCCATCCATGAGGGTGGCCGTTATGGATATTTTTCATTTCTCAAGTCACTGAGAAAAGGGAATTTTGTGGTATGCATGTCTTTCTACACATGATATACTCTGCTTTTGCCTCTTTTGATTGGTCAAACAGCATTTGGCAGTGTTTGTATGTAGATTCTACTGCGAACTTCGGGAAGGTGATTCTCCCATTAGTTACAGAGGAGCCCACGACTGAAGATGCTATGATATCAGAAGATTGTTCAGATGTTCTTCTTGTAAATGATTCCACGGCTATATAGATGGACACAACGAGGATGCCAATGTTTCTATAGTCCGCCACATGTAACAATCTGACCCGCCTCAAGGTTTGTTCTTGACCTTATATCCCTGACTAGCATAAGCCTTGAGATTATCTATTCGTCGGGTTGCAGCTACTTGGTTAAGGCAACCGTTATCAAGTGGACTTTCATTCAATGCTTATGCAGGAGAGCTCCCAAAGTTGTGCATTTGGCTTCAATAGTAATGGCCAGGTGAGATCCTTAGTCTGCTTAACCCATATGGAAACCTTCCGAGTCTAACATAGAAATGGAACATCTTCATAGGCATTCACTCTTTAACTCATTATCTCCATCATAAGAGGAAATCATCGAAGGTGGCGTTGGGCGGAACTTTGTTTCTCGTGATCTGCTTCAAGCAACTGGCCTTGATGATGCCTTAAGTAGATGAATCTGCAGCCATTTTTCTTGTTTCTCCTGGACATTTGAGCCAAATGACGAACTTTATTCTGATCAAGACAACTGCTGATTCATGGATTTGAAGCCTTCAGCGACTACGCGCAGAAGATGTTTCAGTGGGACATAGCTACAATCTGGTTGATGTGATGAACCGCAAGATTCTGAACGTTGAAACTGGATCAAGAAATCGGGTCTCAGTTCATGAGGTTGGGATCACATCCTTCCATGTGAACATGTCTCTCCACCTTCCATTAAACCACGGAGACTGCTATCACTGTTAATGGTCATCTGTTTCATGGATACCTGCACTTGTTATAAAATTCTCGAATGGTTGGAAAAATGCCAAAGAAGTCTACTGTAAATAAACTCATATTTCTTTTTGGATTAAATGCGAATATCACGAATAGTTCATTAAACTCTACTTATTTTTCTGAATCTCATAAAATTTCACTTAAAAGGAACTTTATTCTGCTAATCAAATTTCCATTCTAATCTCGTGAAAACAGTTAACCGTCACTCCCTATTGTTTCGTTCCTGTTATTTAGGAAAGTAAATTTCCAATGAATATAAATGTCGCTAATAAAAGAGAAAAAAAAGAAACTGTCTTTTCTTTCATGAGTTTTCCTGAAATTGAACCGAATTTTTGCCGAGATTTTCCGTTATATGCTTTGCCAAATCATCCCCAAAAATGAACTTGTAACTATCTCTATAATTAACGTAGAACGAATCTTCCGGGATTTCAGAAAGTTGGATAATTAGAAAGGTTAGTCTATGGATCAAAATTTTAAAAATATGTCACAATCAGTACATAAAGAAAGCGGATTATGTATTCTGTGAAGGCACATGACAAGAACTCCATTGGCAGACAAACAAGAACAGCTCAGCTTTCCAAACAATCAAAAGAGGAGATCCTATCAATTGTTGAAGATTCAGCCAATGAGACTTACCCGATGTACATGGAAGGTATTTCAAAATCCATTCCGTTGATACATCTACGTCTCACTCATAATCTGCAGTGTTTCCAACCCTCCTGTAGGTGAAATTGTCTGGACCCGTGCTTCAGACATTGTGCACTGCACTGACCGATCTTGATAAGAAAACATTACCAATATATGAAGAGAATCCAAAGAAAGGAAACTTTTCTCATGAGTTTCCTATGTCCCAGAAGTTCAAGTACTATAGAGGCCAGCGAGAAACATTCACCAAATGATAACAAAACAACAAAGATACTGTTCTGCAACGCCCTAGTCTTCAAACGAGGTATCGACGCCTACAGCCAGTCCATTTTCTGCAATATGATAGTTTCTCCTTCTCGGTGATGCCATCACAACTGGTTTATGAGGAAAGTTTGAACAGAATTTCTTAAAGGAGCTCTGTTGATCAGACGAATTGATTCTAAGATGACCTTCACTTTTTTGGATGCAAAACTTTCTCCTAATCCATGATACTGAACCTTAACACATCAAAAGCATCATGATCAAAAACGGAGAATTCGAATGCAGGGAAGACGCTTTCTGAGCCCTAAGAATGCATGTTAAATTATGCCAGGTGGTCAACTGATTTCTCAGCTTATCTGGCTAAAGCATGTCGCAAGCGAGATTAGAGAACTGAATAGCTTTCTTTGAAACGTCAACAAATTGTTAGAAACCATTATTAGGGGCTGTGCGAGGAAATTCATCTAGTAATAGATCTCGGGTAACTCATAGAATACGGATCTGAGAAATAAATGGGGTATATATGCATCATCCTGTTTCACAATACCTATTTATGTTCATAACAAAAAAGAAACTAAGAGGTTAAGATCGTTGGAAATGAACATGTCAACCTATTTTTTCTTTTCTTTTCTTTTTTGTCCAAAATGGAACATGTAAGCTTGATAACAGATCATTTACATCTTCCTCTTCTCTTGTATAAACCCTCAAGCTTAGCGTGTAGTGTGGCCAATTTTCAAGAAATATAAACAAGGCATCTCAAGGTACATCCCATTATCATCGGCTCTTGTGCAAATGATATTCAAGTTCAATATATTTAGGATGAGCACGAATAACAGGATTCACTAACGTGGAGGGCGCGTCATAAAATAAAAATTGGAGGGTAAAGATAGAGACTGATGTATAACAGGCAACTAGGACGTTGAAGCCTAAGAAGGTAAAGGTATGGTTGTAGGTTACTGGGCAGAAGCACAAATCTCGATCCCTGTTCCTTGGTTCTTCATGTACGAGAACTCATTATTTGGAAATTTGACTTCTATGCAAAACCAGCTGAATAGTCTTTTTTACCAAATGCATCATCAGAGAAAAACATTTTTTTTTTTTTGTTATGTGATCATTTTAAATTTTCCAAGTGACACAGAAACCATTATCCTAGTTTTAGCGGGCATATGAAAGTTTATAATCTGAGTTTGAATATATGATATTGACACTCTTCCCTCTTCTATTTTCTCAGTACCAAGCCTACAACTTCCTAGCCTTCTTCCCCGCATAGGCCAACTTCTGACGTCTCTCCTTGTTGGACTCAGTAATGTGCATATGCGCTTCTTGTCTTCTATCTTTTCTTGAATAATGATGTGAAAACTCTGATAAATTTTATGGAGATGGAATATTGATCTCCTTCTATCTTGTAGGGAATAATGATATGAAAACATAGCTGATAATGTGTTGGCAGATGGCATATAGATCTCCTTCTATTTTATTCTATTTGAAGAGGGACAATACTCATGGATGAGCACTTTCATGGATTGGGCAACCTTTTGCAAGAAATTGTGAAGCTTTAATTACTCTATAATTGTTTGTGAAAAATACAATATAAGCATAGGAACAAAGTTCAAGTTTGGGAATATATCATCAAAGGGAATGCTAGAAAAGTCCATGAACTTTTGCCCCAAAGTTTGAGAAAAAATAGGGAGAAAGCACAACATTCTCATCCATAGGAGGAGAATGAGGATAATATAGTCATGAACTTTCCAGCCATTGTTCCACCTTGGGATATACCTTATAACTTCTTTAAGAGATTGCAGCCAAGCTTTGCAAATTTTGTTGAAGCTTGCTTTTACTGGTTCAAGAAGAGTTCTAAAAAATTTCACAACTCTATACTTCTCCTATTGGTGTTGCATATCTTTTTTATGATTTTTACAATGCTTCTCGATTGGGTTTCCCTTGGAATTCTAAATAATGAGGTGTTTATGAGTAAAAGTAGATCATCATTAAGGCACTTTCTTTTGACTTTTGATGATCAAGGTATGGCCAAAGCCAAAATAGACACGCATTTTGCACTCCCTTGATCATCACAAGTTGTGACTCCTAATTACTTGGGCATCACCCTTGCCTTCAATCCGGTGGGAAATGATCCAACAATGTTAAAAGTGTAATTTATTCTAAAAATTGTACCTATAGGCTGCCCAGGTCTTGAAGTCTTTGAGAGTTTACATATAGGACTTCTCAGGGCTTGAAATCTTTTAAGAGTTTGTCAAGAGGTTTCCTAGGACATGAAATCCTCAAGAGTTTGCCTTGGGGCTTCCTAAGGATTGAAATCTTTTCAAAGTTTTCTTGGGGGCTTCCAAAGCTTGAAATCTTTTGAAAGCATTACCTAAGGGGTTCCTAGGGTATGAATTTTTTGAAGTTTTTCTAGAGGCTTACTAGGGCTTGAAATCTTTTGAGAGTTTGCTTGGAGGCTTCCTAGGGCTTGAAATATTTTGAGATTTTGCTTGGGGGCTTCCTGAGGCTAAAAATATTTGTAACTTAATCTAGGGCTTCTGAGGTCTTGACATATTTTGAGATTGTGCCTAGGGATTGCCAAAGCTTAAAATCTTTTGAAAGTTTCTTTGGGATTGCAAAGGGCTTAGAATCTTTTGAGAGTGTGCCTGGGAATACCCAAGGCTTAGTATCTTTTGAGAGTGTGCTTGGGAACTGCCTAGGGCTTAGAATCTTTTAAGAGTGTGGTTGAGGATTGCTCGACATGGAATCTTTTGAGAATTTGATAAGGGATTTCCCAAGGCTTGAAATCTTTTCAGAGTTTGCTTTGGGACCACCTAGGGCTTACCATCTTTTGAGAACGTGCCTAGGAATTGCCCAGGGATTAGAATCTTTAGAGATTGTGGTTGAGGATTGCCTAGACTTGGAATCTTTTGAGTGTTTTCTTGGGAATTTTCCAGGGCTTTAAATCTTTTACCAAGAGATTGCCAAGATCTTGAAATCTTTAAAACTAAACTTGGGGACTTCCTAAGTTTTAAATCATTGAAATTTTGCCTAGAGGCTTCAAGACTTGAAATTTTTTGAGACTGTGCATAGAGCTTCCTAAGGCTTGAATTCTTTTAAAAATTCTTCCTGGAAGCTTCTTAGGGCTTGAAATATTTAAAAGTTTTTATAGGACTTCCCAAAGCTTGAAATATTTTAAGTGATTGCCAAGGGGCTTCCCAAGGCTTGAAATCCTCAAAAGTTTACCTAAGGACTTTTGAATTCTTTTGAGACTTTGCTTGGTGATTGCTCAACGCTTGAAATCATCTGAGGATTTGAGAAGTGTTGCAAGATAAAATGAGAAACTTTTTATATCAAGGGTCATGTGTTGATATGACCTTTATTTGGTTGCATGGTCCTTCACTAGGCAGTTGCTTTCCCTTTTGTGCTGGGATATTCCCAGGATTTGACTTCATGCTAACTGATTCTTCTTTTCTAATGGGGACATCTCCTAGCCCATTCATGTTGTTCTAATCTTTACCTTTAAAGGCTCTGTAAGATTGTGGTTCCAATGACCCAAGGGTGCCCTAGAAAGTATTCCATGTTACTCATCATCCTAGAAACTTTGGTATTCTTGGACCAAGACAAGGGAATCTCCTCTTCTATGGTCTCATGCCACACGATTTGACAATGTTCTTGCACAGTGTACCCATTCATTCTAATAACTTTGTTTTCTTCTTTGATAGGAGCAATAGAGGTTGAGGCTACTTCAACTAGGTATTCTCCTTCAATTATTATCATCTAGCCACAACTAATAAACTTGACTATCTAGTATAGAGTAAAAGGCACAAGTCTTGCACAATGGACCCATGGCCTTCCTAGCAGTATTTTGAATGACGATTTGGTATTCAGCACATGGGATACTGCAAAGAAGGTTGTACGTCTCGCTATGATTCTGCGAGGAAGACTCTTGAAACATCCCTCTTTGAGCAGCCATAAGCAAGGATAGATTTGTTAGTAGGGTGAAACTCCCTTCACCTCCTAAGCTTGTTGTTGTCTTGATTAGCATGAGTTAATGGATGACCCATTATCAATGAGCATCCCATACTCTCTCTTGAAACATCCCATTATCATATAGAGCATTAAGGTGTGTCGGCTCCCTGCATCAACAAGCTCTTTGTAGGAAAAGATGATACTTCAAGATCCGAGTTGCTCCTACTATGCTAACTAGTTCTTCTAATGATGAATCAAAAGAGACCACAATGTTGTTCAATTCTTTCATGATTGCATTGGGATGTTTGATAGACACCAATAGTACTCCCTATACTGAGATTTCTACATTGGTCTTTTTCAATTGCTAGATAACTTTGTGGTCCTTGTCCTCCTCTAGAATAGGGGTTTATTCACTTGGATCCCTAGTCTTTCCTTGAACAAGTGCTGGTAGATTTTCAACCTACAAATTGGGTGGTTTAAAGGATTTTCCCATGAGTATTAAAAGTAGTTCCTTATCATTGTTGTTATTTTCATACAGACTAATCTTAGTAAATTTGTCGCTAATGAAACCCTGTTCATCATCTAACCATCGAAAGAGTTATAGTACTTCATGAAGATGTAGCATTCATCTTAATTATCATACAATGAAACCATGTTTACCTTCTCCACGTTCTTGGACTCCTGATTAAAAGTCTTAAGGTCCTCCACAGCCTCCTCTAGGAGGAATTGCAATATCATGTGGAAGCAAAGGGTAGAATGCAAAATCTATGAAGTCTTTAAGGGCAACTCCCTCAATGATTAAGCATCAGATCTGATTTATCATGGTCCAAAATTACTTGGTGTAGCTATCCTCAGTATTGTAATAATGACAAATCCTTCTCTCTCTATTCATCACTACATGGTCATGTGTGTCCCTCCAATAATTTATTTACATATCATTCATATCTCCAGTGTTTGTTGTTGCTTCAGCCTCATCTCCCAACAACAACTAGTCTTGTGCTTGTACATGTCATGCAAGCCACATTAATGGAGGAGATGATTTGGGATTTATGGTGCATAATTTCTTAGAACCATTAAAAAATTTGGCTTGAATTTTTATGCCTCAACTAGCTCTTTTAGCTATACTTTGAGCTGATATCAACAAGCCATGTGATGATTGAAATATTTGTGATACTCGCAAAAAGATCAACCTGCTATCCTCTTGATACAACCTTTTGAAACTCTGAGGTGGTGGCATTCCACAATCCCCATCTTGTGCAATGATTAGAAGGCTAATGAAGGTGTGACACCTAGATCTATATACTTCTCCTAATAGATTTTGTCGACTAGATGGACGAGAATGAATTCATGCCTAATGGTTCTTACCAACTATTTTTTTTCATCAACAAGTAAAAGATTGTTTCAATAAAAGTAGAGAGATCTACAATATAGCTAGTGAGTTCATCAATCTTATTATTGGATTAGGTGATTGTACCTACCATCTTTTCTAACTGGTCTTCCATAAGGAATTGTTGAGGCTAAAGGTCAGGCTTGTTATTGAAGTTGTCTACCATGTGGCATTACAATATCTAAGTCTTGCTTGGAACACCTTTTGATGGGAGGTTGATCTATTCACCTTTATTCCATTCAGTATTCTATCTAATAGGCTTTCATTGCATCTTCTCAAAATTCTCCCAGCTGTTTAGTAATTCCGATTTCTCAAGTCTTCCATTGGGCACATCAAGTTGACCTTCTTATGGGAGGTCCTACTCTAGTATAAACTTGAGGAGACTACTAACGTAACACCCCAAGTTTTTAAAACACAATGGAAGCATTTAAATTCATTGTAAAAGGCAAGATTCCTATTTAAAAATCCCTTTTGCAAAACAAATCATGTAGAAAGAATCATTTTCAATAAAATTGTTTCCAAAATACCCATGTGTTGATTATTTGAAAAACTTGCCTTGCTCTGTAGAGAGTCATTAACAGAATGGTATAGTTTCATATGAAATCATATTAGTTAGAAAGCTTGTTAAACCCTTTGCCTGCTATGTTGGATGCTACAATTCCATAGGAATTATCATACCATCCCTAAATCCCGTTATGGTCTTATTTTTTTGTTGGAAAGCTATTGCTTGAATGGATGCCTTGGCTAGGATTTATTGATTGTGCTTATCTAGTGCACATAACAAGCTCCATTTGGAGAGAACTAGACTACTTGGTCCATGTATAGTCTATTATAATTATCTTTTCATAAGTACTCATCTGATGACATCCTTCATGAGTACTAATCAAGGTTCATCTTTCAAACCAACATCCTTCTCCCCAAAAGCAAAAAAATAAACTCTCATGGAATCTAAACTAAGCTGATGAATGGTCCAGCCAAATCAAGTTCCCTTAGTACCTGAGGGCACTTCCAGTGCATCCATCACGGGGCCAATAGATATGCATTGAGAGTGGGGTATGATCACTACAATAGAAAAAAAGAAACTCTTTGGACATAGATACCTACCACATCTTGTGGTTGGAGGCCAGGAGGCCAACCTATACTAATCTCCTAACATAGCCTTCACTAGGCTCATCTGCCTATCTCAAACATGAAATGTTGGGTATCACTGTGCCCTTATACAATTTGTAAAATCTCAAGCAAAGATCATCATCTAGACCAAAATATAAATTGCATAGAAGATCCTTTTGAAGTTATTATAACTGTCCAAACATGAAACATATAATAGCTTATTTTCAAACTAAATCAAACATTGATGCGCTATTTTGAAAACTCTTCAGAAACATCAAATTCAAGGCACAATTTCATGCCAAAAATAAACATAACTTAGCATTCCTTTATAGTGCCATTCTTTAGGTATAATACCATGGTAAAAAGTAGCTTATCCTGGGTTTTCAAAAACTATTATTTACAACACTAAGAACATGCTGAAAATCAATTGATCAAGCATCATTTTTAGAGTTTCAAAAACCATCATACACTAGATGAAATTCACATCCAAAACCATCCTCTATAGGGCATTCAATTATTTTGATATCAACATACTAAACAATACAAAAATTCTTCCTTAAAACCAAGGAAAAACACATTAGATACTTTGGAATTACAATGTGCCTAAAACCGTTCATACATGGGCTCTTTTATAAACTCAAAAAAATTGACTTCTATATTTTATGTTTCAAGTTAAAAATCATACAAGCTAATGTTATCCTACTAAAATTGAACCCATGTAAGCATGAAAATCATATTAAGAACAATGAACATGAGAGATATCAATAACTTTGCTAAAATCAAATCATAAGATGACTTAGTGGTCATGCTAAAATCAACCATATTACATATGAAATCATGTAAAAAAAAGTGTCCAATATATGGTATGAAAAACCATGCTAGAACAATTTTACAATAGAGCATGGAAACATGTTAGAAAAACATATATAACAATGCTAAAATAATGTTGTTAGAAAAAGTTTCTAACAGATCATGATCCATGCAAGAAAAAGATCCATAATTAGACATGATCTCATGCTAGAATACATATAACACAAGGCCAAAAAACATGCTTAAAATGTGAAAACCCCAATTTTTTTGGAATTAATTAGAATTTTTATGAACATTTAGGGGGAATATTATATTTAATATAATATTAATTTTTAGAAAAAGAATCAGGTCTTGAAACATAGATATTTGGAATCAGTCATAGGAAACAAGTTAGAATGACTATAAGCACGCTGAAATCTAAGCTCGAGTGAGAAATTCCTATTTTTCTTAATTTTGTGCATTTACATTTACCCATAGGGGTAAAACAGTCAATTCACTTTTGTGTGGGGTCGACAAAAGTTAGGTGAACTGGTGGGCAGCCAACTTAGGGAATATCAATGATGAAAAATAAACATGGTGAGGAATCTCTTTTGAATTAAATAAGAAAGGTAGAAAAATAATTTAAAATGGAAATAATTAAATTTTAATTAAAATAATTCTAAAATGAGCCTATAAATACCCCTAACATTCTCACAAAATTGCATTGAAATTCACTCCCCACTCTCTCCCTCCCCCTTTTCCTCTCTCTTTCCTCTTCTCCTTCTTCTTCTCCTTCTCCCTCTTCTTTTCTTTTTCTTTTTCTTTTCTCTTTCTTTTGTGTCTCCTCTTCCCTTTGCAGCCACAAAGCGTGTCTGCAGACACACCCAAGGGGAATATCACCCCAGATTTGTCGGCCATGTCCTCAGACGCGTTGCCCCTGGATGGACCCAGGGTTTCACCCAATGTACTATTTTTCAATTAGACGTCCAATTTAGACTGTTGGAAATCAGTTCTGAACTGTTCATCCTGTTCGGAATTTCCAAACCTTCAAAAGCCCTATGATTTCACAATGATCCGAGATGTATTCACCGGTGAAATCACCAAGAAACAGCAACTCTGGCGACTTTATATTTTTCAGTGTGGATCTCTCTTTTTCGGCCTTTTTCTTCGATTTTGGACACTACAGGTAGGTACCCCTCATCCCCCTTTAGCTATTTCGATAATTTTCCATGTATGAAGATCACCAGATTGAAATTTCCTGTGAGATTTTTTCGGTGAATCCAATACCGGTAACTAAGGTGAAAAACACCTATGAGATGTAATTTTTTGGAAATTCTGAACCATTAAATTGATTCAGAGGGTCCCAAAACCCTTGGATAGGTGTTCACAATAAGATTCCAATAAGATCAGGGCATTCATTTGGGGAAGAGCTGATTTGACAATTCAGATCGAATTGTCTTGGCTATCCCAGGTCACCCCTCCTTGTGCATCGGCAATCACCGATAACGGAGGCAAGCCACTGATTGACCCGTCGATCCTGGTAACCCAGATTGAATCTGGGCCCCTTGTTTTGATATGAAAACTTAAAAATCTAATTCATAGTTCATTTTAACTCCAAATCAAGGTTGAAAAGAAGCTCTAGATTCTTGGTGAAGAGTAGAATCTAATAAAAACATAAGATTTAGGGTTTATTCACTATAAAATTTTGTAAATTACAAAAAGTAGTACTAATTCCCAAGATCAAACAAATCTGGCAAGATCAAACTTTGGATTTCTAATCCATCAATGATCTTGTGATAAGATAACATAGAATCAAGAGTTAGATGTGACTATTTTGGGATGAATTAAGAAATTTAACCTTAATGGAGGAGAAATCATAAAAATGATCATGGATCTACTTGATCTGAGTAATCAAGCATGATCAGACCATGAAAATTAGTTTAAATGATGATATAAAGTTAAGATAATATAATTTGATGAGCTTGATTAGGCTAATTTGGGATAGATTGAGATCTATGCCCTTAAATTTGATAAAAATGACTTAAGATCTTCATGATCGGTTGGATCAAGAATGATTAGATCATATGATGAGTTGCATCAATGATTTAGTGATGATATCACATTAAGAGAATATGATAGGTCTGAATAAAAATGAAAGATCAAGATCTACACCCTTAATGGGATAAAAAATGAATAGAAATCAAAATATGATCATGGGATCAAAATGGACAAATAAGATATATTCAAATGAGCATGTGAGTTATTGTATTCTATTATAAATGTTCTTTTATTTGCTTAGTAGATTTAATTGTTAGATTTATTTATTTATGCTTTAATTGTTCATGTTATGTAAATTATAAGAAAAATATAATTCAATGAAAATAGATATTGATGAACATTTACAATGAATATGGACATAGACTTAATGATAGTAAGGGCTATAGTTAGTAGGACAATATAAGGAATATTATTTCATTGGCCCAAATTAGGAGAATAATAAACTCCATGAATGACATTTTAAATGTTCATGGATTTAATTAAAATTAAATAGCAAGAGTACTTATGGTTTAATACTCATAGAAACCTTATGAAGGTTAAGCTAAGGTCACCCCAGTAAATGCTGAACATGGTGGTTAAGGGGGTTCTCTAATAGTGCATCACTCTTTCCCCACCTTCTAGTGACATTTGTGAGGTCTAAATGCCTCCTTAAATGAGGGTTGAACTAACCACTATATGAGTAGCTTTTAACTGGTAAGCCTTAGTCAATTCAAAAATAAGGAGCTGTCTAGTGTTAGGAAAGAAATAAACTATCTTCAATTAGTAAGACATTAGCTAGTTGAATAATAATAAGATCATAAAAGGATAGTAAACTATCTAATCCTAATAAAAATGGTAATTAAGATAATCAAAGATCAAACAAGATCCATAGGGTGATCTTGAATGATCAAGAATAATAAGAAACATAATATTGGGTTAGTATATATATTTTTGAATTAGTATAAATATTAGATTCAAATGTAGATCAATAGATTAGACCCTTAATTAGATCCAAGGAAAAAGATCCAAATCGTCCTATGTAAGGATGATCAAAAGAATAACTATGAAGTATAAATGAGTTGAGGAATGACTGTATATATATATATATATATGATTTGACAGATACATGAAGGATATGATGATCAAGATCAATGAGAAGATGGATTGTTGAAAGTAAAGGTAGGTGGACCTTAAGAATATATTCAATATAGAAGATACATGTATTTTACACATGATCTTATTCTAATAACTATAGATTGATTATAATTGCCTTAGAATTGTGTATGAATCAACAAATGATGTTGAAATGAATACAAAGTGATTGATTAAGTCATTATGAAATTACTTAAGGTAACAAATGATGTGGAAATGAATACAAAGGGATTGATTAATTAATTATGAAATTACTTAATGGGTAGAATGAGAAGATTTGAACTATATAAGTTGGACTCTCAAATCTTAAGGAAATAAGTTATATTTATGTCCTATTATAACCAGACACACAATTTGTAAGTATGAAATTTTATTTTCCATACAAGCATGGAGTCTTGTGGTTTTGTTTTAAGACAAACTTATGTCTGGAGATGCCAATGCTAGGAGAGTTATGAGGGTTTGGCCACCCACTCTCCGAAACTGATTGTGATGATGATGTTGTACCCAAAGAGAGGCAAAATGTCTAGTGGGGCAATTATGGGAAGGCCGCCACTATGATAGCCATGGTTACCCCCATGCGAACATGGCTTTGTATTTTCTACCATGGTATCAGAAGAGTATTAAGCAGTTATCCAGGCGTTCTGTAGGGATTAAGATTGCAAGCATGGTAGTCCTTTGATTATTTTGCATTATGATGCAATTGATTATGGCATGATGAGATGCCTTATGTTATGGCATGATGAGATGCCTTATTTTATGACATGATGAGATGCCTGGTGAAAGTTATTACCTATGTTGCATTGGAGGATGATTCCCAATACAGTATGATTATATATTAACACCTAATGTTAATATTGAAATCAGTTTGGAAATGAGATATTATTAATTATATTGATTATATTGATGATTTTCAGTAGTTTTATCTATATGAAATATATACATATAATTCATATGATGAGTGAAAGATAAAATGGTTATCCAATTGTATAAATTGATTTATATTATGGATATAAAGAACTGTTGATTTTGAGATATATTGATTATATTTCTTAAATCCCTTACCAAGCATAGCTTGTTGAGATATTGTAAATGTTTGAATGTTTACAATATCTCAAATACAGTTAAGGAAGATCGAAAGCTTAAGACTTGAGCATAATTAACACCGAACTTCTGCTCAGGGTATTTACTTTGAGAAAGATTGTCTTGATTATTTTGTAATTTGGATTATAATATTTGGACAATGTATGTAATGATTACTGGGACTGTGTATGTGAACCACTAGATCAATCCTGATTTTAATAAAAGTATTTCTATTGATATTCAATGAAAATTTTATTTTATACAAAAATCTATGTATGAGAAGTAATTTGAGGTGGCACTCGAGTTTTGACAAATCAATTTCAAAGAAAATATATTTTCGCTGTTTGTATTTTAAAAGAATTTCAAAATCAGAGCCCTACCTTTGCAAATATTTATGAAATTGTATTTTAAAAACTGGGGTCATCACATAAAATGTCCATACTCAGAGCATGAAAAAAATAAGGGTGATAACTATGGTGAAGATCCAACCATTTAGCATTGCTCATAGACCAAAATGTCAGCATAGAAATCAGAGAAAATAGTATTTTTGAAATTCTCTAAAACCTTTTAAAAACTTACTGAAAACTTAGCAGTTTTAGAATCACCTACCTCTCAAATGAGTTCACATAGTTTCTCGACATTTTTTTCTAACTTTTAACATTCATTTTCAAAGCATGAAAGGTAGGGAGTCACTCTCTCTCTCTCTCTCTCTCTCTCTCTCTCTCTCTCTCTCTCTCTCTCTCTCTCTCTCTCTCCCCTAAGTTTTTCTTTATTTTCTTTCCTTCTCACTTTCTCTCCTTTATTATGCATTTTCTACTATGATTTCCTTGCTTCCCAAGGTAGGCTACAACTTTCTAAATACTACATGTCTTTTTATCCTTACCTCCCCATACTTCCTAAAATATAATGTCTTCTACTACCAGCCACCTTCCTAACACATTTTGTTTACTACTCATAGTTCTAGGAATCTCTTCTTTCGAGTTCTAGATTTTGCAAGCTTCCAAGAGCAACCAACAATCCTTCCTAGTGTGGAGACGTTGGTTTTCTCCTTTGTTGCTTGGATGCCAAGGTAAGATGTCCGAGGTTATGTCCTATTAAACATGTGTTATATCATGGTATCTCCAATAAAAATCATATCAACCAGATAAGAGTAGCTTCTAATTATGGGCCCTATCTTATTAGAAAACATCTAATCTAGGTGTGGACCCCCTTTTGTTACAAAATGTCCAAGCTAAGTAAAAACATGTGCCATTATCAACCTTCATAGTTATTAAGCTTATCATGCATACTTCTAATGGTTGAAATTTTGACATCCTTATGTCATTAAAAATCTCTTTCCTATCTCCATCTACCAATTGTAGTCTCATCATTCATTTGGTTTGCTATAAAAAACTAAATTTTCACAATTTGAGCCCTTTAATGTTAAAAATAGTTACAAAATTGATGGTTATTACAATCTATTGACCCATGAGATTGGATCCTCTGGAACACGGGCATCTTTTGAATCATACTGAAGCTCATATGTAATATGGTGGTTTTTCACAGTTTGGCAACTTCAAATTTGAGCTCTATTTTGATAATTTTGATGAATATGTAATTCGTGGAAGGTGATGCTTGATGTGGAAAGGGGTTGGTTGTAATATTTGGTGTAGAGGCTTCCTTTATAACTCCTTTCTCAATCATCTATTTAGTGACTCCCTTTAGAGTCTAGCAGTCTTTGGTACAAGGCTAGAACCATGTTTTTATAGCAGTACTTATTTAGGCTCTATCCTTCAGATGGGTTAGTTGGAGCAGCTTTAGGAGTGAGGAGAGCAATGGAATTCTACTTGAGTAGTCTCCCAATACTTTCTTGCATATGGTGCCAATTGAAGTGTAAACCTTGTGGAGATGATGTTTTGGAGAGTTTGAACTTGATCTACTTCAATTTTCAGCCACTTGGCCAAGTTGAACTCCTTTCATATGGTGTGAGAATTCTATTAGAAATTTGCATTCAATCCTATGTCTAGTGGCTTTCGAAGCTTCCATATTTTTAAAGGCCGAAACTTATAATAAGGGACAATAAGTGTTGTTCAAGTTCTGAAGGTTTATCTATATCTATTCTTACTTTGGTGACTTAAACTTTCATCTTAGCTACCTTTTTGCTAAATTGGGTGAGGTAGGCAGAGAACACCTTCTTCAATTCCTACTGAACTAGATTCAAATCCCAAATGGTAATCTCATCCTGGATATTATACTGAAACTAAGTAATAAAGGCACTGGCCAGGTCTTCCTAAGTTCTTATTATGGCTCTATCTATAGTCATGAGCCATATCATAGCCTCTCTAGTGAGAGATTTGTGAAGAAGGTGACAATCTTTTAGCATTTTGAAACCTTCAAGGATCCCAACATGGCCAAATAGTTTGATAAAATCAGCATCAACCTTGTAACTACCTGCAACCTTCAAATGC
The DNA here is from genome assembly GCA_035236585.1 of Warburgia ugandensis. NCBI lineage: Eukaryota > Viridiplantae > Streptophyta > Magnoliopsida > Canellales > Canellaceae > Warburgia > Warburgia ugandensis. The sequence goes on from CP141130.1 coordinate 64,011,413, forward strand.
CTTAATTTCATTTTCATCTAGTTGAACTCACTCAGATTGATCCTAAGAATGGTATGGATTGAGTGGTTTGAACTAGGATTGGCTTGGCTTACATTGGAATGGTTTGAGGGGTATGCTTATGGTCAAATCTTTCTGATACCTCTTCTTCATCTTCTAGTCTAAATTTGGCAGTTTTTGGAGCTGTTTCTTAGTGGTAGTAATTTCTTCAAAAATCTTGTCCAAGGTTATTCTCATGTTTTCCATTTGGAGCTGCTTCTTAATGGTGGTATTTTCTTCAGAAATCTGGTCCAAGGTCATTCTCATATTTGCCCTCTCATTGGCCTTCTTTTCTAGGATCCTTATGTTTTCAATGTTTCATCTCAATGTAATGGTATGCTGATGGCTTCTTTTATTGGTTAATTGAAGAGTAGTTTCGTGTTGTTTTCTTTATTAGGTGAATATGAGAGTGTGTGGCTTACTATTTTGCTAGGAACCAAGTGTATTCAATTATAGCCTAGGTTTTGTTTTAGGAAGTTTTGTAACTTGCCACTTTGCTAACTCACAGCTCTGAAACACCGAAGGAACCTAACTCTACTGCCAATTGGGAGCCTCGATAGGACCGCAACTGCAGATGATGAGAAAAGTTTCATCAACTCACTAATCGGAACTTATAGTAGAAGCAAGCTCAAGGATTATGTTATAGATGTAGTGAAAAATATTACCTTGGGCACTGGTGTAAGAATCGATAGTTGCAAGATTCTGTTATTAAACTGACGATGATGATGACCCAGATCCTAGTGGACAACCAACGATGGAGGGACCTGACCAAATGGAAAAGGAAAGCCAGCAGTTAAGAGTTATCCCTGAACTCTATTGCTGGATTCACAGCCAACAATAGGATGAAACTAAGGCATTCACAATAGACAAGTCGTCGTCCTTATTGATAGTGGGGCCTCCCATAATTTTATTGCCAAATTCATAATTGATGAGCTGTAGATACCCGTGACCAACATTGGAAGATTTGGAGTCCAGGACAGTGATGGCCACTACATTGAGGGTGAAGGAATCTATTAGGCTTTGCTACTATCCCTACCGGGAGTTGACGTCAAACATGATTTCCATCCTTCCAATCTCTGCAGAGCTAAGTCGTTCGTGGTATGGCCTGGTTCGAGACAGTAGGTGAGATCTCAGCCAACTTTCACAAAATGGTTTCTGCTTATGTTTGTAATTTTTTACTGTCGACCCTTAAGGCAAAAAAATGCATTCATTTGGCAGTTAGAATTGTCAAATTCGAATGATATTTGAGTCGCTGGAGATGTGACACGTGTGCTATCTAATGGATGATGGATAACTTAGATCGATCGTTGTTGAAGCCCACTATGTAAAATTGGGTTTTCATCATTGTATTGCATTTAACAATGTTCTGTTATACCATTTACAAAAAGAAAAAAAAGAAAGAAAGAAAGAAAAGGAAAAAGTACTCTAGTGAAGTGAACCATGCCCCATTGGAGCATTCTTCGGACCAAATTTATGAAGCAAAAGACTCCTCAATTGGAATATGACACTTGTCTTGTAGGATTTATCGTCCTCATAAAAAGAATGCGGGAACATTTGGTGAATCTTTTAGAAATTTACGTGCATAATTACAAGTCGGCATATAATTGAATTTATATTGTTTTCTATTTTCCTACTTTTATTTTTTTGTGAATGTTTGACTCATGCACCCATGAGTAGCCTCTAACCTGGTCAACCAAGAGAGACACTCCTTCTTGTTGATATCCTGATCTATTCATCATGTTTGGCTTGACCTCTATGTCACCTAGACACCAAAACTCACGATTGCCAGATGACCTGAACTTTGCCATTTTGGTGTTTTCAATCACAACTATTGAATTTCTTACCCGAAAAAACTAGTCACTAGAAGCATGTGATAGACTTAATTTTTGTAGGTTGGCTAAATATGATAGGACATACAAGATGAATGGGTCAAATCATCCAAAGTTAGGGCCTACCCATGTCTCCGTCCTAAAAAGATGACCTTTTAACATCCCACTAGAAGAACTGTTGCTTTGAGTAGAAAAATGGAAAGTCATATCAAATCCTACTAAAGACCATACAGACTTTCGCCAAAGGCAATTTCCTATTGAAGAAAATTTGGTTTAGTAACCAAAGTTATGAATATTATGAAGAATTGGACAATATATTACCTACAAGCTTTATTAATCTTGTGTAGAATTAAAAGACAGTGTAAAATTTATGGATCCTCACATCGGCACAAGCTAACGCTCGATGGATCATGTACAACCAAAGATGTGTAGCCTAATTGTGTCCATTGAAGTGAGTATAGATCAGATACACTAGTCAATGAAAGAAATCAATCTTATACATCCTCTCGTTATTTTCATGCCAACAAACGCAAGACCATACTTCCTCCAAGTAGCTACTTCTGGCGTTAGCTTGCGCCATTAAGATAAGAGTTTTTACTTCTAAAAAACCCTTAATCTAGACTTTGGCCATTAACTTAAGAGTGTTTTGCTAAAAGACTCCTAACCTACAGTCCTTGATGATAGGTTCAAAGAGGCTGTGATTTGGACCTAAAATGATATTTTAAAACTTTGCAAATTTGTATTCATAAATATAAAACGAGTTTTAGAAACCTTTGGAACACAACAATAGACATAGAGATTTTATAATGGTTTGACCAATCTATCATGAGTCCCACATCCACTCTCTCAAGGTATTCCCTACCTTGAGTTCCACCAATCTCCATAGGCTTTTATACATCAGTTGACCTTGTGCTGGCCACAAATGAAGGAACTAAGTACTCATAGGAATCTCAATATTCTTACAAAACACTTGAAAAACTATTAAAAAAAAAGAGAGCTATACTACTCTCAAGTACAAATGATGATTCAAAGAAAAGATCGCAAAGCAAGATAAATAAGATGAGTGGGTTGGATCAATCAAGGCTAGGCTCCTTCATGGAAAAATGGCGGGCAATATAGAGAAGTCCTTCATGGGTCTTTCATCCTGGCATTCCTCAAATATATTTTGCTCATTTCACTATATCTTGCCCTACTCTCACTCACACACTAATGCATGAGTCTAACTAATAATTTAAGTTCTTTGAGTATTTTCAAAATATCGAATTTACCTTAAACTTAAAACACTAATTACCCTCAAATTCAATGACTACCATTTTAGGGGCTGTTTGCAATGCAAATTAAAGTCATGGATTAAGCCATTCTAGTATAGTAAAAATTTTCCTTCCTCAAACTCAATGGCTTCCATTTTAGGGCCTGTTTAAGATGGGAATAAAAATCATGGATTCATCTCTTTTAGGATAGTAAAACTTTACCTTTGTAAAAATATGAAGGAAAAGTTTTACTATTCTAGGATGGCTTAATCCATGATTCACTTCCGATCCAAGAACAAAGTAGCTCGACTGGTAAGGAAAGGTACTCAAAGGAGTGTACTCGGACTCCCTTTTTTTTCTTGAGAAATACCTCCTTAACTGTTTTGCTTGACAGATAGACCAACCTCTCGTAAACCTCAAACTTGGGGGCCCAAGAAACATAAACTAAGAATCACTAGGGACTATATCTTCTTATTCCTGTTGCAAACATCCCCTTAAAAATCATGCCAAACCACATTAAATAAGGAACTCGGGATGGTAGAAAATCGGCTACCTTGGTGAACTAAATTATCTCATCGATGTGAAAACTACCACTATTAGGGGATTAAGGTTTCAAGTTGATGACCCTATATTTTTTTGGCTTTCTGCAAAAACACTCAATCTGAAAACCCTAAAACAGGGAGAAATCTAAGCAATAGTAAATATATCTCGACACTCAATTAAGAATTATGTGAAATAAAGTAGTCTAAATATTATTTCCCCTGCCCGAAAGCACCTTCACTCATGACTTCTAATTTCTAATGTTGATGAATAACCTCACTAATCACCAAGATACACAAATACTAGAAACTTTTTATACAGCCATAAATTATAACCTTACAAGCATGAAGAATAATTGGACTATAGCTTTTCTGCCTATTCAAATCCAATCTTCACAAGCTGAATTAGATGGAGTTCCTATTGGTGGTCCTTTTACTGGTGTGTGGATTGGAGGAATTCCAAACAAACTCCATGGATTTTCAAAGAACAAGCCTTCATTTGCATGGAAATATGCAATCATGATTGAACCATTTAAGATTTGAGAGACTAGAGTGGATCCAGATGTTCATTCTTACAAAGCAGTTGCTTGTGAAAAATGTCACAAGGAAGCTTTGTAGTTTGTCAGAACTAATGTAAACCCTACATTTCTAAAATCAACTTTTCCATGGGTGGAGGTTTGTTTTTGTAACTTCCTTTGAACGTCATAATTTCGATGGCTTATGAGTTGACATAATTTACATAAAGGGTCTTTCAGGTAAAAACAAAAAACAAAATCTTAGAAATTTTTTTTGACAAGTGCAGGCCTATCATAAGCATCTTGTTATATAGAAATCGCCCAATTAATTATTCATATGTTATAACTTATAGAGTCACATAAGGCTTTTGGCCAAAAATTATAACATATGAATTTCTGACCTAATAAATCAAATATTTGATAATTTGCAAGTTCAAAGGATAATCCAGGGTAAGTGTGTGAATAATCATATTTTTTAGATTTAATTAGAGTTTTTAAATTTTTGTAGTAGTCAAAATAATGATTCGACGGCTTAGATCGATCAAGATGAAAATTAAATATCAAGATCAAAAGATCGAGTCAAGACCTAAAAGTCATCAATCTAACATGAGATCAAAACTTAAGATCTTAAGGAATGCAAAGGATGGAACTGGAGAAATCAAAAGTGAATAAAGTGGGCCCATGCACAAGTGATGCAAAGTCCACTACCTTTGCATGGGATACACTTAAGTGATCCAAGTCATGTAAGCCATGAAGGAGGTGACAAGCTAAGGAGCCTAGTCAGCCATCAAAGCCAAGGAGTTAAGCCACCAAGCCAAGACAAAAAAGCCTATAAAGCTAGCCATGAATCCAAGTCAAATGAGCTCTCAAAGCAAGAAATAAAGCCACATAAGCCAAGCCCATGATTGGAGGAAAATGGAAGGAAAATATCCATGGGATTTTAGGTTATTTTGAAGACATGAAAGAAAAAATCCAATTGGTTAAGGTAGCAAGTGGACCAATAGAAAGAATCCACTTCATTTTTTCATGTTTTTCTCACCTTTTTCTCCCTTTCCACTTCACCATACAAATCCACTACCAATTTTGCACCTTTCTACCTACGAGTCCGCCTTTTTAAAGCTCTTCAACTACCCATCATCCTAGATCTACCCAATACCCTCACCTCACCTCACCTCATTCCCTTTCTTTCTCCTTAGCTTTCCATCTCCTCCTTTGGAAGTCCTCCATGATTTTACCTTTTAGCAGACCTCTTCCTTGAAGTTTTGCTATGGTTTTCTCCAGTGGTAATCTTCCCTTAGGTATATCACGCCTAGCTCCAGGCCTTTGTTCTTTGGTCCTCCATTAAAGGTTAGCTTTATTCTTCTTTTGATCTTTATTTTTCATTCATTGGTGTGCTTAAGTTTCATCGGTAGGATTCCTTAAAGTTCCATTTGTTTTTCTATTTCTTCTTGCTTAATTGATCCAAAGATCTAAGGTTCCAAGGTTGTTTTCCCTTAAAGTGATATCCAAGGGAAAGCCACCTTGAATCGATTGATTATACTCTTCTTTTCCTTGTTTTTTTTCCCTCACCTTAAATATCTAAATTGTGTTTCCATTTCCATATTTCCTTTTGGTGGTTATTTAACATTCCTCCCTCAATGGTTCACACACATGCTTCTTTAGGAAAATGGGTAGTGAGTGAAATTTTATTAAAGGATTTATTTTGAGTTTATACAATGTAAGAATGGTGTGCACCATCCTTGTAATCCTATCTTTGGATGAAATACATGTTGATTCAATCTTTTTAAATGATTCCTTTGAGATGTTATTTGTTTAAATAATTTCATAGTTCATCAATTCCAGCAATCCTATTAATTTAAACTCAATCAAGCCTTCAAATCAACCCAAAATCTCCTCGGTTCCACATGCACCACTGTAGAGTCATGCACATGGTTTTTAGAAGTTTTTTTATTGAAGTTTGTGGAAGTTTGGTGAATGATTGGTAATTGGCAAGATTATATTTTGAAGGGTTGTTAATTCATACAATTTTAGGCTTGGTTTATTTCAATTAGTTGATTTGAATATTAGATTTTGCATCTTTTCCATAGTAAGAATCATGTGAACCACTCTTTGTGTCATGCGCATGATATTGAATGATGTTTCTTTGATTTGAGTTGTCATCCCACCTTAGTTCCATGCATTTTCACTGCTGTTATGTTTATTTTTTCACATCATAGTTATAAGATTTCAATTAGGAACTACACTTGCACCATGCACACCACTTTGGGGTTATGCACATGGTTCTAGAATTTATTTCATGAAATTTGTGAATGCTTAATCATGTTTCTTGAATTCATTGCATAGTAAAGTGATTGAATTGTTGTTTAGTTTTTTGCATATTTCCTTACATTAGTTTGTTATGTATTTAGAAAGTTTCTAATTTTCATGTTTAGAAAGTTTATAATTTAGGAAAGTTTCTATATTTGTTAAATTGCTTTAGTTAATTTCCATATTTCATGTCTTTTATTTATTTCAAGTTTTCAATCTTAGTTTAGGTTAAAAATCTCATTGTCTTGGCTATGTTAAGTAATCTATGCAAGGACCACTAATCTCACAAATCCATTCAATTCATCATGGGATCAACCTCCATCATGTGAATTACTACAACCGATTCGTGCACTTGCAAGTTTAACTTAAAAATCACAATAAAGTTTTTGGCATCATTATTTGGGAATCACAATGGAATTGTGCAGTGGACCTTAACTTAGAATATTTACCTCTATTCTAGGTTTAGGATGCATTAGTTTAGAACTTTTCTTTTTCTTTTTTCTTTTTTTGCATTTATTTTTATTTTTCTTATATTGACCATATTTGTTTGATTTTTGTCCAAGGAAAATCGGCAAAGGAGCAATTGCGATCCTATGGGCCAAGGCTTCATCAACATATATTAGGTTTTTATTTATTTCCCAAATTAGGATTTGAGTGAAATTCTAATGAATCCCATTGTAATTTTCATTTTATTTAATTCTTAAATGGGTTGTAATAATACAGGGCAAGTGTGGGGTATGGTGACCCACACTTGATCATCATTGAAACCTTCACTATGACCAATCTTCACTCTCTTTTCTTTAAGTATAAAGTGCATTTAATGTAAAATTACATCTGTGATGATAATATAAATCATATAGATGAAGGTCATGCATTGATATCATCATCATCAAGACCTTATCCCAATTAGGGGAAGGTCATGCATTGATATATGTTGCATAATATTTAAAATTACTATATTACTAAGCAACTGGTTAACAAAGGTTAGCCTGAGCTTGGCTATAACCAAAGCATATACTGCATGGTTATACTGTCCTATCTGTTAAGGTACTTGACTCTTTTTTAAGTAGCATATAGGTAAGCACTAGTTTGCTTTTGCTTTGCATTGTGTGTTTAAAGCTTTATGGTGGAATGGAACATAATCCTAATAAGGGCCGCATGGGAACCCTTATAATATAAGGACTGAATTTCATCACTAGGTCCTTGTCTCGCTTGGAAATCACTGAAATTCCTTATATTTCATGATCCCAACCCTTGAAGATCAATTTAAAATTAAGTAGAAGGAAGTGATCTATTGTCACTCTAGTGGCTTCTGAGCAATATGGTTATAGTAGGTGTCTTATAATTCAAGTAATTTTCCCATGCCTTCTGTTGACATTAGTTGAGGTCTAAATGCCTCTTGACATGAGGATTATACTAACCATTTTAGAGAAGAAACCAACTAGTAAGCAATTGTTAAATCTAGATAAAAGGAGCTGCCTAGATCTAGGTCTAAGAAGGAGCCACCTTATGCGACAAGCAAAGATAATCAAAATAGCTCAATTAGTGATTTACTAAGATTGATTGTGAATCACATAGAGTTAGAGTCAGCATATAATTAGGTCATATCATTTAATTAGGAATTAGCTTAGTTTATGCAAGGGCATCAATCTCAAAACTTAGAGCTAGTATCTTTTGACCTAGAGAATGAATGTAACCTTAGACAAGGGGTAAGAAACCAATTCCATATTCCCATGGCTGCACCGCTAATAGAATCAAGTATAAATATATTAAAGATTTTTATGCACCACTCCCACTGAATACCCCATCCTATATAGCTATACCTCCAATAAATGCAGACCATTTTGAATTAAAACCAAGAGTCATACAATTGCTCCCCACTTTTTATGGTCGACGGTGAGAGGATCCATACCAATATATCAAGGAGTTTCTTGTTATTTGGGGCCACATTTAAGTTGCAAAATTTTTTGCCAACTCGAGTTTGAATTCCTTGGAAGTAGGTTCCATAAACACATGGGACCAACTATCTAGGAAGTTTTTGAATAAAGTCTTCCTCTTTAACAAGACTAATGCCCTTCAAATTTCTAGCAAAGGGATGATGAACCATACCATGAATGCTAGGAATGGTGGAATGAACTACTGCAAAAAAGCTCACATCATTATTTGAGAAATGGTAGCAAGTACAATACTTCTATGAGGCATTAACACCTCAAAATAGACAAATGATTAATGCAGAAAGTGATGGGCTGTCATACTAAAAGATGAGAGAGAGGGCTAGGAGTTTTTCTAGACATTAATAGAAAACTCCCAGCAATGGGATTACCTTAATAGAAGATAGAGAAACAACTAGCCACTAAAAAAAGAGGCCTATATGAGATAATAGTGCATACAAATCTAGCATATAAGTTAGACTCTATACTTGAGAGAATAGACAATTATGATGGGAGACAAGACAAATTTGAAACTTTGTTTTAGGCCCTCATAGCTACTACATCTATTAAGCCTCCACAAGAGGTTTGTGCTCTTTGTTCAAGTCCAACCCATATAACTGCAACTTGGCCCTCAAATAGAGAACTAAACAAATATTTATTAGAACATGTGAATGCTTTGAATGCATATCGTAGTCCTAGTAACAACCCGTATTCTGAGACCTATAATCCTGGATGGGCTAGACATCCATATTTTTCTTCGTAAAAAAAAAACTACCAAGGAGATCTTCTGTGAACCACCTAACCAAAATTTTCCTAGAGCAACAATTCCCCAGCAGCCACCTGGCTTCCAACAACCAAAGAAACCATCTTTTGAGGAAAATAAACAATTACTCATTGAAAGATCTTTAAAATAAAATGAAGAAACTAATAAGGCTCTACACAAATTGCAAAATGATAATCAACATTTTGCTCATGTTAACTCTCAAGGCATAACCAAGTTAGAAGTGCAAGTAAGCCAATTGTATGATACACTGCAAGATAGAGGAAAGTATCAGTTTCCTAGTCATCCCATCACTAATCGTACGGGCCAAATTGAGGTAGGGTCTAGTTCACAAACCCATAATTCTCATGAGCAAGATAAGTCCATAATGACCCTTAGGATTGGTCGTTGGGTCAACAACAAAGTAGAGCAACCTAAGGAAATTGTAGAGGAAAATGAGTTAGTCAAAACGCAAAAGAAAGATAAAATACATAAATCTCCTGGTGAACCTATAATGGAGGCACCCTATGTGCCTAACGCCTCATTTCATTAGTTACTAAAAATGGATAAGAAGGGAACAAATTTTAATGAGCTTATGGATGTATTTAAACATATACAAATTAAATTTTTGCTCAATGCCATCAAGGATGTACACTCTTAATACAAGTTCTTGAAATAGCACTGTACAAGAAAAAGAAAGCTCAATGTATAGAAGAAAGCTTTCTTCACCAAGAAGGTGAGCTCTTTGATTTAGCATAAGACCCCACCCAAGTTTAGAGACCCAAGTTTCCCTATGATTTCATGCATTATTGGATACCATGCCATAACTAGGCATTGCTTGACCTAGGGGCTAATATTAAACTATTGTCATAATCTGTCTATGACCAACTAAGGCATGGTGAGCTCAAACCAACCACTACCATGTTGCATTTCACAGATAGATCAGTAAAAATACCACATGGTTTGATTGAGGATGTTTTGATATAGGTGGACCAGTTTTACTACTCGGTCGACTACATTGTACTAAACACCCAGCTTGTTTCCAATCTCAATAGTCAAATTCTAGTTATACTTGGATGTATATTCTTAGCGACGTCCAACACCATTATAAACTATATGAATGCTGTGATGACACTGTCGTTTGGCAATATGAATGTAAAACTCATTTTTGTTAATGTCAACCAAAAGCACTTAGACCTAGATGATTCTCATGAAGTGAATTTAATCGAGGGTTTAATTCAAGACAATAATCCACCATCATTCATCTCTAACCCACTTGAGGCTTGTCTAATGCATTTTAATGGTAATTTGGATTTAGACAAGTCCATTGATGAGGCAAACAATATTTTAGATGCAACTCCGATTATGGATACCTCCAAATGGGGACCTTATGTGGAAACAATCCCTTCATCAAATCTATTCCCCTACCTTCTATAGAGCAACCACCTTCTCTGGTTTTAAAGCCTTTACCTAACAATATCCAATACTCTTACTTAGGACCAGATGAATCCTTACCTATTATAATAGTAGTAAATCTAGACCAAAAACAAGAAGGAAAACTGCTTAATGTTCTCAACGAACATAAGACTGTTCTAGGGTGGACTATAGCAGTCATCAAGGGCATTAGTCTAGCCATGTGTATACATAGGATCCACCTAGAAGAGAATGCTAAATCATCCAAGGAAACTTAAAGAAGACGAAACCCCCACATGAAGGATGTGTTAATAGATGAAGTCCTGAAGCTTTTAGATATTGGAGTAATATACCCCATCTCTGACAGCACTTGGGTCAGCCCTATTCAAGTTGTACCCCAGAAATTCAGCATAATAGTAATAAAAAATGAGAACAATGAGTTAGTACCCACTCGCATGACCATCGGGTAGAGAGTTTGTATTGATTATTGAAAATTGAGTGCAGTTACAAGGAAAGATCACTTTCCACTTCCTTCTATTGACCAAATGCTTAAGAGGTTGGCTAGCATAGTTATTACTATTTTCTAGATATTTATTCCAGTTATAACCAGATTCCTATAACACTCAAGGATTAGGAAAAGACCACCTTCACCTACCCCTTTGGGACCTTTGCTTACTAATGTATATCTTTCAGACTATGCAATGCTCCAACCACTTTCCAAAGGTGTATGTTGAGTGTATTTTCCAACATGGTAGAAAGGCTCCTAGATGTGTTTATGGATGACTTCTTGGTATTTGGGTCTTCCTTTGATGAGTGTCAGCATCATTTGAAGTTAGTACTTGCAAGGTGTCAGGAAAAAATAATAATCTAGTATTGAATAGGGAAAGTGCCATTTTATGGGACAAAACAGTATCGTTCAAGGCCCCATAATATCACACAATGATATAGAGGTAAATAAGACCAAAGTTGTTTTCATAGCCAATCTTCCTCCAACAAGGATGATGAAAGAAATCCTCTATGTCATGCTAGGTTTTACAGGAGATTCATCGGATTTCAATAAGATTGCTAAGCCCCTCTATAATGTACTTATAATGGAGGCTTTTTTTTTACTTTAATGAGGATTATGGAAAAGCATGCGAGCATCTAAAGGCTGAATTGACCTTTGCACCTATGATTGGACTGCTTAACTAGAGTGCATCATTTTAGATAATGTGTGATGCTTTGGATTACGTGATCGGGGCTATTTTGGGGCAATCACATTGACAAACTTGCCCATTGATATGCTATGCTAGCAAAACACTCAATGACTCACAACTCAACTACTTGACCATAGAAAAAGAGTTATTAGCAATCATGTTCACATTAGATAAGTTTAGATCTTACTATTTAGGATCTAAAGTTATAGTATACTCGAATCATGCAGCTTTAAAATATCTCCTTTCTAAAAAGGACACAAAACCCATGCTAATCTATTAGATACTACTGCTACAAGAATTCAACCTAAAAATTCATGATAAGAAAGGTTTCAAAAATGTTGCATCAAACTACTTATCTAGGTTAGTGGTTGAACATACTAGCAAAAATGTGCCTATAACAGAAGCTTTTTTCGATGAACAATTAATGACCATTTCCTAGTTATCTTAGTATAGAGATATAGTTAATTATCTTATTATTGGACAAATGCCCAATCATTAGACCAAACAAGATAGAAAAAGATTTATGACTGAGGTTAGATACTTTACTTAAGATCCGATCAGGTGATAAGGAGACGTATACCTAATAGTGAGCATAATGAAATCATCTCCTTCTATCATGACCATGCTTGTGTGGGCCACTTTACCTCTAAAAAGACAGCTGCAAAGATTTTGTAGTTGGTTTTTGCTAACCCACGATTTTTAAGGATTCAAATGCTTACTACAATAATGTGCTAAGTGCGAAAGGTTAAGAAGTATAGGGAGGAAAAATATGATTTTCTTAAACCTCATCCTTGTTGTAGAACCTTTTGATATTTGGGGCGTAGATTTCATGAGGTCATTTCCTAATTCTTTTAGGTATTTGTACATCCTTGCAGGAGTGGACTACGTGTCCAAGTGGGTGGAGGACATACCCTGCAAGACCAATGATCATAGACGGGAGGTAAAAATTTTAAAGGAAAATATATTTACAAGATTTGGCACTCCACATGACATAATTATCGATGGAGGAAAAAAAATTTGTATTACAAGTGTTTGAAAATTTAATAAAAAAGTATGGTGAAAACCATAAAATAGCTACCCCATATCACCCTCAAACTAGCAGACAAGTAGAGGCATCGAATGGGAAATTCAAGCATATTTTAGAGAAGATAGTCAATCCAAGTAGGAAGGATTGGTCTATTAGACTTAACAATGCTTTTATGGGCCTATCGTATTGCTTATGAGACTCCTATAGGTACATCACCCTACCACTTGGTCTATGGAAAGACCTGCCACTTACGAATAGAATTGGAATATAAGGCATATTAGGTTATCAAACAGCTAAATTTTGTGTTAGATACTGCTAGGACCCATAGAAAACTTCAACTTAATGAGTTGGATGAGTTGAGAAAAGATGCATACGAATCTGCAAGTCTATATAAAGATCGATGATGGTTGACCATGATAAACAAATCATAAGGAAGTCCTTCATGCCTAAACAAAAGGTCTTATTGTATAATTCCAATTTGCATCTATTCCTAGGGAAACTTAGGTCTCAATGGGTAGGACCATATGTAGTACACATCGTATATCCTCATTGGGCCATCGAGAAAGAGAAGGATAGTGAAATCCTAAAAGTTAATGGACAAAGGCAAAAACCTTTCTTAGAACTAATTAACCCTGAGCTAGAGGAAACACCATTAGAGGCACCGATTTACCATGATCCATCTTAAAATGGTCTAAAATATCTTGCACACCACATTCATTGTACTCATCATCACGTCTGACTGAAGACATAAAGCTTATCACTCACTGAGAGGCAACTAAGAAATTCTTTGAATCTCAATATTCTACATCATTCCATCATCATAGAGTGTCCTATGTTTCCAAATATTAAGGACTTGGGGATGTAGATGTACAAAGACATTTTGACTTATCTTATTTTTTCTTGTATTTAAAAAAAATAAATGAGGCAGAGTTCCTTTACTATGATGCGAATGGGATTTTAGAAACTTAGTTATTATACTACCTTAACGTCTCAATGAAAGTGCATATGGCTAGTTTTTCATGTTGTTCATGTGTTGAAGAATTTTTATGAAAGTTAAATTGCATAAAATACTTACACATAGTACATAGTCTAGACTAATAGAAAGGTATGACTTAGAGACCCTAAGAAAAATTAGCGGAGACCTATAACCAAGAGAATTTTAGAGAAAATTAGTGCACATAACTTTATGTGATCCTATTATTCTTTTTTGGGGTAATTGTTAATAATAAATAGGAGTAATAGCTTTTTGTTCATAAAATTTATTGAATCTGATAGGCTTTAAGGAACTTAAGGAATGATACAAGCCATCCTTGTTCAGCCAAGAGACATAGAACTTCTCTAATACATTATATCACTAGTTAGCCCCTTCAGTCTATTATTAAGCCTTTTCTTTCTTAGCCCTACCTACTGTTGATTGTTTAACCGCAAATTCACTAGATATTGTATTGTAGCTTATGCAAGTACGGGTCGATCCCACGAGGACTTGATTTAAAATGTAGTAATTTCAATAAAATTTAATTATCTAAAATTAAAAAGAAATCACTCAAAATTACTGGAATTATTGAAATGAGAATTAATGTTTAGATCTAATCAACTTCTCAAAAATACAGAATTTCTAGTTCCTAAAGAAAACAAACAAAATCAAATAATGAGAAAAAACTACCTCCCTAGATCAAACACTATCAAAATCTTCAACTCTGATATCCTGAGAGATGATCAGCCTTCGCATATGTCTTCATCGCATCCTTGATTAGGATCCACTGGTTAGATTTGTCAGATTCATTAAAATTAAACAGATCTGGTCTAATTTGTCTTTTCAAGATTTGGACGGTTCAAATTGATTTATGAGTTTCAGATAAAAGGTCAGAGGTGTTGATTATATCTAGGGATGTCCTAAGAACGACTCTATAAAATTAATTTGAAATCCACTAAGAAACAACAGAGAAATGGTGATTTTTATTTTGATTAAGATTAACTCGTTGATGGGTTAGTCCTTAATTGATCTGATTTAGATTGGACAGTTCCTGGATAACAGAACATGGATAAAACAGAATGGGAATAAAATGGGACACAGATGTAAATAAACTGGAAACACAGATGGAATTAACGAAAAAGAACACAAATGCAATTTCTTTTAAAGAGAAGGGGCAAATTTGAAATTTTGTGAAAAATCAGGTTTTAAAGAAAAAACCAGACAAACCCGATGAAAAAGGGAGATGGGGAAGAAGGAGGAGAAGGGAGAAGAAGAGATAAGGAAGGAGAAGATGGGCACAGGAGGAAAACCCGTTTTCGGTTTTTGTCTCTGGGACATTCGTAGGCACAGAAAAGCCGGAGAAGAAGTAGTGGGGTAGCTGGTTGAGCAGAAGACACTTAGCTACGTGGAGGTTCTAGGTTCACAACCGAAGTTGGGAAAGAGAAGGAATTTTGGGCCGGTGAAGACAATGCCTGGGCCAACCTAGCTGGACGCCAGAGTTGGAGAGAGAGCCGATGCTTGACAGGAAGAGAGAACAAGGGAGAGAGATAGAGAGAAAGAAGAGGTGAAGGGAGGTAAGAAGAAGGAGGTGATGCAGTAGAGAAGAAAAAGGAGGGAGAGATAGATGTGGTAAAGAAGATGGACGTGAGGAAGTTGTAAGAGAATAAGGGAGAGAGATGTGGGTATGTGAGAGAGAGATGTGAGAGAGGAAGAGAAGTGAGAAGAGGAAGAGGGGGAGAAGAAAGAGAGATAGAACTTGGGATGAGAAGGAGAAAGTGGGATACGGGTTTGCCTCCACCGTGTTCCAGCCCCAAGGGTAGAATGTGGGAGAGAAGGCTGGTGAGAGATAGGAGAAGAGAGGAGAGAATGAGAAGAGGGAGAGAAACGAGAAAAGGAGAAGAGAAAGATGGGGAGAAGAGAATAGAGTAGTGAATGGAGGGGAAGAGGAAGGTAGACGCGTGAGAGAGAGAATGAGAAAGAGGAGAGTTATGAGAGAGGGGAATTGGGAACGTGAGTGAGTGAGAGGGAAAGAAAAGAGAGAAGGAAGGAAAGAGAGTAGAATAGGAAGGTAGGTGGAGAGGGAAGAATGGGAAAGAGAGAAGTAGGGAAAGAGGGATTAAGGGAATGCTAAATTGGGTCCCCTCCTTGGACTTTGGAAACTCTTCCAAAATTGTAAATTGCCTTCTCTATGTTATTTCCCTTATGTTCATGATTCCCAATTAAACTCCATTATTGTTTAGGAAACTATTCCATCCATCTTCACGGGTGATCTGGTCCATCCAATCCTCTTTAAGATGATATGCACCATTAACTTTTGATCTTAGTCATCCGTGCGTCCTTTGGTTGATTTGCAAAAGAAAAGACTAAATTAGAATCATTTGAACCATACATTAGTCATTTAATGAGTTCTAATGATCATCTGACCGTTGATTTTGAAAATTTAAGGTTTAGATGGTTAATTGGAGTTAAATTCAAAATCAAGCTCAATTTTACAAATATGAATGGTTAGATGATCTAATTGAATACTAAATTAGGGGTATTTTGACCAAAATTGAACACTTAACACCTACCTTAACCCAAAAAAACCTAGTAAAAATCCATTACCTATTTTAAAAAATGAATAAAGTTGGTAGAAAAAGTTCAAAAAGAACAAAAAGTTAAAGAAGTGAAAAATACAAAAAGTCATGCAACAAAAAAGTCTCTCTTTCACAAGAAATCAACAGAAAAGTGAAAAGAAAGAAATATCAGAAACAGATAAGAAAAATTAAAAGAAAAAAGATGAGATAAGTATAGTTAAAGTAAAGTTGTCCAACAATCAAAAGAAGAACTCTACTCAATTTTGAAATTTTAGATCCCTATACCCTTCTTTTCTGAACATGTCTTAAGCCTACATTTCTTCCTAATTAACGATCTATGGATCTGAGGTAGAAAATAGCCTTAAGGAGAATATAAAAAGGAGGAACCAAGATAAACTACCCCTACTAATCTTGGTAATAACATCTATTCTTAGGGATCATGTTCCTTTGTCTCTTTAGTGCTTAATTTTTTATGTGAACCATTAGCCTTATTGGCTACAGTCACATAGTATGAGAAATATGTTGAACTCCTTTTTCTAAGAGCTTTATTTTTTAGAGTATACGTATAAGAATTGAGCCCAAAACATATCTTCAATGGAACATAAACATGCCTAATTAGAAGTCTTGACTTATGTAGCTATGCACACACATATACTCTGAGAAATATCCATAATAAAATGATTTTAGTATGTAAAGAACCTGTAGAATTGTCATTCATTTCTATTAAGTTGTTAAACTAGTAGAGCACTAATGGATGAGAATTTTTTTAGATAAAATAAAGGACTCAACCTTATAAAATTTTATAGGTATATTCATAGTAAACCCTCATGAGGCCTAACTTATCCACTAGAGGTAACCTAGGGGTTTAAGGGCTTGTTGCATGTGCTAAGTGCATTCATGAGTACCTATAAAAATGATAATCATGTTATTTTTCATGATTTTTTGCATTCTTTGCTCTATACTATAATAATGCTAGTTGGGGGATGTGATAAGTGTGGCCAATTTACCCTCTTTTGCAATCAATTTTGCTACAGCACCTACTGATCTAGCTAATTGTGATGAATAATTCTAACAACTTTAGGAGAAAAAGAGGTATTTACCTATTACAAAGATCGTGTGATTTGACTTCTTTATTATTATTTATTTTTTATCACCCTCAGTCTTATGAGAAAGAGACATGATTTGGGATACAAATAAAAAAGTATTGAAATAAACCTACACTTGGTGAAGGTGAAGTTTAGAGATAGAATAATTCCTTTTGTCGTGTATCCTTGATTGATGCAGCCTCAGATGCCTCAATTGTTGATTCTAGTATTGAGCAAAAGGTTACACAAATTTGTACAAAAATCACTTAGTTACCCATATGTTATAACTTATAGATTCAAATTAGGATTTTTGGCCAAAAATTATAACACATGTATTTCTAACCTAATAAATCAAATATTTATTAATTTGTAGGTTCAAATACAGATCTGGGGTAAGTATATGAATAATCATTTTTCTAAGATTTAATTAGATGTTTTAACTTTTTGTAGGAATCAAGATGATGATCCTACGACCGAGATCGATTAAGATGAAAATTGAAGATCAATTTCAAAGGATCGAGTCAAGGCCTAAAAGTCATTAATCTAGCATTAGATCAAGGCTCAAGATCACCTTAAGGAATGCAAAGGATAGAATTGGATAACTTAAAGGTGACTAAAGTAGGCCCATGCACAAGTCATGCAAAGTCCACCACCTTTGCATGGGATGCACTTAAGTCACCCAAGCCATGTAAGCCATGAAGGAGGAGACTTGCTAAGGAGCCTAGCCAACCATCAAAGCTAAAGACACCAACCCAAGCCAAAAGAGTCCCTAAAACTAGCCATGAAGTCAATCCAAATGGGATCTCAAAGCAAGCCATAAAGCCACATGAGCCTAGCTAGATGAAAGGCCATTACTGGAGGAAAATCTAAAGAAAATATCCATGGGATTTTAAGGGTTATTTTGAATATATTTGAGAGAAAATCCAATTGGTTAAGGAAATATGTGAACCAATAGGAAGAATGCACTTCATTTTTCTCATGTTTCCATGTTTTTCTCACCTTTTTCTCCCTTTCCACCCCACCATACAAATCCACTACGAATTTTGCTCATTTGTACCTAAGAGTCCCACCTTTCTAAAACTCTTCAATCAGCCCACCATCATATATCTACCCAATCCAATCACTCCACCTTATTCCCTTTCTTTCCCTTTAGCTATCCATCTCTTTCCACTTCCATCTCTCTTTCCTAATTGCTTAGATCCATGCATATCCTTCCTATCCATTTATCTTACCATTTTGGCAATCCTAAATATAATCATAACCTTACATTCAATCTCCACCTCATCCCCACCTTAGGATCATATCCTAGCTAAAGTAGAAGGCAGCCAACTTATAAAAGCACTTAGGACTAACTACGTAGGAGACATCTTTTTGTAGAGGAGGCACCCTAAAAAAGTGGCACCTCTCTCCTCCTTTGGAAGTCCTCCACAATTTTACCTTTTGGCAGCCTCTTCCTTGAAGTTTTGCTATAGTTTTCTTCATTAGTTCTCTTGTATTAGGTGTTCCACCCATAGCTACAAGCCTTTGTTCTTTGGTCCTCCATTAAAGGTTAGCTTTATTCCTCTTTTGATCTTTATTTTTCATTCACTTGTGTGCTTAAGTTTCATGAGTAGGATTCCTTAAAGTGCCATTTATTTTTCTAGTTCTTCTTGCTTGATTGATCCAAAGATCCAAGGCTATTTTCCCTTGAATGTGCTTTCATTCCCATATTTCCTTTTGGTTGTTATTTAACATTCCTCCCTCAATGGTTCACACACATGCTTCTTTAGGAAATTAGATAGCGAGTGAATTGTATTGAAGGATTTATTTTGAGCTTATAGGATGTAAAAATGGTGTCACACTCCACGAATGGTGCACACCATCCTTGTTATCCTCTCTTTGAATGAAATACATGTTGACTCAATCTTTTTGAATCATTCATTTGAGATGTTATTTGTTTAAATAATTTCATAGTTCATTATTCCAGCAATCCTATTAATTTAATCTCAATCAAGCCTTCAAATCAACCCAAATCTCTTGGTTCCATGCACACCACTCTAGGGTCGTACACATGGTTTTTAACAGTTTTTTATTGAAGTTTGCGGAAGTTTGGTGAATGATTGGTAATTGGCAAGATTAGATTTTGAAGTGCTCTTGATTCATGCAATTTTAGGCTTGGTTTATTTCAATTAGTTGATTGAATATTATATTTAAATAGATGTTGCATCTTTGCCATAGTAAGAATCATGCGTCCCACTTTGTATCATGCGCATGATATTGAATGATGTTCCATTGATTTGAGTTGTCATCCCATCTTAGTTCCATGCATTTGCACTACTGTTATGTTCATGTTTTTGCATCATAGTTATAAGATTTCAGCTAGGAACTACACTTGTACCATGCACACCACTCTAGGGTTATGCGCATGGTTCTAGAATTTATTTCTTGAAATTTGTGAATACTTAATCATGTTTCTTGAATTCATTGCATAGTAAAGTGAGTGAATTGTTGTTTAATTTTGCATATTTTCTTACATTAGTTTCCATTAGTTTGTTTTGTATTTAGAAAGTTTTTAATTTTCATGTTTGGAATGTTTTATTTTTAGAAAGCTTGTTTTTAGGAAAGTTTGTATATTTGTTAGATTACATTTATGTCAAGTTTCCAACTTAATTTAGGGTAAAAATCTCATTGTCTTAGCTAGATTAAGAAATCTAAGCAAGGACCACTAATCTCACAAATCTGTTCGATTCCTCGTAGGTCTGAGCTAGCCATCTCACTTCACATCTATTGAATGTGATCTCAGCAGTTACCATCTAAAGGAACTCCTCTCCTTAACCATATTCCAAGTTAACAAGATGAGAATGGATAAGCCTTTCTGAATGAATAATGTTAAGCAAGTGAGAAAATTGAATTGTTTTGTAGAGAATCTCTTTCTAGTTACTTTTGAACTCACTAAATTGACGGCACTATGATGTGGGTCTAGCAACCACGTTTTCTGAAGCTCACCTTTGTATGTTCAAAATCCTTCATGTCATTCCTCCAATTTTAGTTTTCTTATATATAAGAAAAGCAAAATGTATGGATAATTTTTGCTTCTATGAGACCATGTTATATTATAAAGTTTATAAACTGTCCATTTCTAGCTTGTCAGATGTTTTTTAGATACTAGAATCATTCAAATGGCACGCTTTTAATCTACAAAACATCTAAATCTGGAGCATTGAGATGAATGGGTCAGATCATTCAAAGGTAAGCTCTAGAAAATGTGGCTGCTAGACCACCCCAGGATTCCTCTTTGAACAGCTAGGAGACTATTGTAAGAAATGGAGGATTTGCATCTATACATAATAGGGTACAGGATAGTGATTAAATCTTAACAAAGATTTGAGAACTGTGAATTAAAATCTCCAAGTTAGCGATCAATGTTGCAAATCCAATGGACGTTGCAATTGACGCACTAAAAGAGCTATGCATTAAAATCTCCCAAGTTAGGGATGAAGCTAGAAAATGAAACACAAGATTTGATGATTGCAAAAGGAAGCTTTAAGAAATTTTCTGAATATATTGCAGATATAAAGACTATTCTTCAAGTTATTCGGAGCAAAACAGTTGAAGTACAATGAGCTCAGCCTCCACGAGGGAGACATTATAGACCTTGGATTCTAATCTCAGGCATGCTTGCGGCATTTTTGAAAAGTGCTAGGAAGCCAAATAAGACTCTTGGTTAACTGTCACTCAATGCTCTCACAGATGCAGCAATCAGCCAAAGAGATAGCTGAAGCAATAAGCTTGCTGGGGAAGGCCAATTTGGACATAACCCTGGACCTGAAAGCCAAGAATGACCAGATTGCCAGCAATTTGCGATCCACGGAGCTAAGGCCTACAACTGCTGCAAAAGCCTTTATGTCAGAATTGGAGAGAGTGATGAGAGAAAATGGCAAGAATCGAGATCACACCATCAAGCTCCTGAAAAAGATTGCCGAAGCTATTAGTTCAAGACCTAATGCTTTGTAATTGCAGGAGCTGGAAGTGCTTAAGCTTGAGAAAGAAAAGATGGAAGAGCATAAGCAGCAGACTGAGGCTCATCAGCTATCTCAACTGATTTGTTCAAAGTCCGAAACAAGAGCACTGCAGCAAACCAACAAGATTCAATTGTCCTTGGTGTAACGATGTCCTAGAGGATCCAGTTTCCATTGACTGTGGGCGCAACTACGAGACAAGGAAAATTATAGAGCACTTTGCAAGAGGACAGAGCTTGACCCTCCAGCAAACAAGAGCTCCATTCACTGGCTCTAACCCGAACATTTCTCTTTGGAACTCCATCACTTCAAATGATCCAATTGTGTTAAACTAAGCCTTCGAGGACCTGCAAATGCTGATGGAAGCACCTCATAATAGAGTCAGAGTTACACAAGAAGGGCTCATACCCAAGATCGTTGAGTCACTGACAACAAGTCCTAGTGTGAATACCAAGGCAGCTCTTAAATGCTTCTGCTCTTGCCAATTACAGGGAAGACAACAAGGTCAACACGACCCAGACCATAATCATAAACACATTCATTTTTATTCTATTACAATTAAGGACTGAAAGTTGGTTTCTGGTACAATTCATAGGAAGCCGTGGTAAGAGCAGGAGCCATTGACCACATTGTAAAGCAACTGTGTAGAAGTGAAGGTGGACTAGATGTTGTTGCAGTCTTACTGGAGCTCTAGGAGAATAAAACCTTTGCAGAGAAGATCAGTAATGCAAAATATTGAACCCTTTCTAGCATCTCAACTCCAAAATCTAAATACCAACATATAAAAAAATGCCAGGAAGGTGGTGTAAAATATCTCCTCTAACACCCATTTCGTCATCAAGCTGGCTGAAGCTGGGCACTGAAGCCCTTCCTCATCCGTTTCAACCAAGGTGTGGAAGATGCACACTAATGAAGTCATTCTTGCTTATCGCTCTTAAAACTTACACTTCTGTTTTGTGCTTTTGTTAGGGCCTTTGAGTACAAGCTTCCAAGGCCACAACTCTAGTAAAGACACAGCCCAACAACAACACTATCAAGGTCTTTGAAGACAAGCAATTTGCAAGTCTCTCGCTCAAGTACTCTCTTCAAGCCCCTCATGCATGAGGTCTGCATTCTTCTAGCGCATTAAGAAGCTCTCTGCCTACCCCACGATGGGAAAATGTTTACTTGTAGAATCCACCATAACATCAGCCTGGCTTGGTGTCATTTTTGTTGGACCACATGGTCAGTAAGTCTACTCCAGAAAAGGTGGTCCATGTGGCAAGGCTTGATCAGGATAGATATCTCATGCTTAATGGTTATGTTACAGGGACAGATGGATGGTTTTCATTTATTCTGACTAAGGAGTTCTGTTAGGAAGGATATTAGGAGGATCATAGGGGAGATCTGGGAGAAGGAAGAATTGTGGTGGAAAGAATGTGGAAGGTCCTATGCTCCTGAAAAGCTAGGGCTGCCGACTGGCGGTTAACATTTTTTCTTTTCTTTTTTGTAACATTTTCTTGATATTTCTCTTCCATTGAACTAATAACATTTAAAGCTTTCTTAATGCTTAACTCCCTGTTGAATAATTGCTGAATTAGATTGGATTGGATCTATCAACTCGTATTAGAGCATCCAATTGTGGGGTATGGTCAGGATCAAAATGGAGCGAACCGATAATTGGAGGAGTGAGAGGGAAATCAGTGGTATGAAGGATAACAATGGATGATTCAGACCAATGTGACTACTATTGGAGATTATCTTTCTAGAGATTCGAAATTGGATAAGGCAAAAGGAATAATTAGGACTGCATCATACGGAAGAAGATTGCGGAAAAGCAAAAATTTTCGAGATCGGTGAAACTTTCAGATGTGGTTAACAGTGCCCCTCTAGTTCAATGGAACAGAACCGGCATGAGTATCATCCCGGGAAGCTTGAACTTCCTGAATTTTAAGGTATTGATCCCTATGATTGGATCTACTGAGCAAAGCACTAATATCAGGTCAACCAAATTAGTGACGGCTACATAGTTGCATGGTAGCCATCTGCTTAGAAGGAGATGCCCTCCACTAGTTCTTGTGGGTGGATTCTCCCACTCCTCTCTAATCCTGGCTTCATTTTCGCTTGTCCTTGCTTCAACTATCTACGGGCATTTGAACACTATTTGGGCCTTTAGAGGATCTCTTTGATCAACAACTCAAGAGGGCTTTAATAAATGGGCTATGTGAGGATATGAAAGCTGAAGTAAAAGGGCTTATGAAGTTGGCCCATAAGTTAGAATGCTGAACCAGATCGAGTGATGGTCTGTGGTGGCCATGGTTTTCGGAGCCCAGTGGCTTTTATCCCAAAAAATCCAAATGTCGAAGGGGACTACCAGGGGTAGTTTCATAACTTGCCACCTTCGCTAACCTGTAGCTCTGAAACACTGAAGGAACCTAACTCCAGTGCCGATCGGGAGCCTCAATCCGATGAACTATAATGACTCCAATTTTGTAATATTGAAATTCCAAGTTTAGCAAGGAAAAGTTCAGTTTTAAAGATAAGGGCATTTTGGTCATTTCACTAGTCGCCTTGACTAAACCCTGGAATTTGGTCCTAAAAGTGGTGTCATTAGATGCGTCTCAGAAAAAGGAATCCAACGAGACCAAAATCACCCAAAACGGAGTTAAAATGAGCAAGATATGGCCCTTTGAAGTTCAGGGGCAAAATTGTAAATTTCACAAAAACAACTTAACCTGAAAAACACAGGTGCCCGTTTTGATATAGGCACCCTTCATCTTCAACCTCCTAGAGGTTTCTAGAACGGCGGTGTTTCAAGAAGAAACCACCGCCATTTTAGAGGTTTCTCCACCGCCATTCAAAGGCGATTAGAACCCCTCTAGAACCCTCTTTAAAAGCCCTATAAATAGAGCTCTTGGGTGCCTCTAATGGCAGCCCAAAACCTTGGAGAAAACCAGTCGTGGAGCAGTGACCAAGAGGGGAAAACGTGGAGAGAAAACTAGCCACAAAGCAAGTACGTTCAAAAACTCCCCAAACCCATCTCACCCATAGTCCTAGGCTCTGTTTCCCTAGGTTTTTGCATGAAAAACCATGGAGAATAGACCTCTGGGAGAGCCACCAAGGACCCTGGGACGTCCCCAGGGCCGCACTGGTTCGACAGGGTCGAACCCGGGTGACCTGAGGACGACCCAGGTCTCTAACGAGTGGGACGATCCAATAGGAATGTCCCACGTCGACCTCTGTTTGAAAAACCAAACGGGAGCGTCCAGGGACTCGCCCGCCAAAGAGCTAGACGAGCGGAGCGTACCGCGCATCTGCAGACGCGTGCGTGCGTTGACTTTTTGTTTTGTTAAAGAAGCCAGGGCGCATGACACTGATGCGCAGTGCCCTAGCATTCCGTATTTTAATACTTAAGGGTCTTGTGTACATATAACACTAAAACGCTTATAACTTGAGATCTAGAGCTCCGATTGAGGCACTGCAAAAGGCGTTGTGTCCATATCGACGACGCGGATACATCCAAACTATAAAATCCCTGATCAAGGCCCAATCAAAGGAGGGCATGACCCATAGAATAGGATGGTGGCGCATGGCCACTAGAACTTTGGAAAACTGAGAATACCAAGGCCCAATTAGGACCTTAGGACACCCATAGGCATAGGGATGGACCCCTAATGCCTAAGTAATAAGACCCAACTACTCTAAAACCCATAAAAGATAGGCTAAACTAACCTTGAGTCCCCAAACCATGTTCAGGAGAGTACGAGGACAAAAGGGTTAACGCGACCTAGCCAGGTAGGTGCTCTATCACTATTAGATTCTTTTAAAAGAACTATTATTGTTTTGAGAACATATGTTTTAAATATATGACTTAATTTGCATGACTTAATTCAGCATGCATGATAAATGCTTTGTACATAGACATGTTTTGTAAATGATTGCATATACATTATGCATATATATGTTTTGCAAACAAGTGCATACATTGCATGATTTAAGTACTTGCAAAGATTTCATGTCCTTGAGGATTGCCAAAAGATGCTAGAGTGCCGAGGGCCAGGCAGTTGTGAGGGACCCAAAGAGGACTGGTTTTGAAAAGAGGTTTTTGCTTGTCTGCATGATAAGTGTAGCCTTAGCTGATGAGGACAGGCTGATGAGGGCGGGTCGATGAGGGTGGGCCGATGAGAGCGGGCCAGAGAGAGCTGACAGGCTTCTAGGCTGGCAGGCTTCTAAGCTGACAGGATTCTAGGCAAGGTTATGACTTTGAATGCGAGATTAGCATTGCATGCATGTTTTGCAACTGATTTCATAAATTGCATGATTTACGACGAATTAGTGTCATAGGCCCCGTGGAGGCTATGACCGAGTGTCCCTAGGTACCCGGGGACCACACGGCTGTGAGGTCGTGGGCATAGTGAGACCCTATGGTTTCATGGATTTATGTGCATTGCATATGGCACGATATGAGGTTGGTCGACCATACCATACTAGAGATCCATGAGTTGGACTCCATGAAGCATCTTATGCATATCATGATGTTATGATATATACATATATAATACTTTCGATTTTGGATTATGTGATCTTTTAAGTCATGAGTATTTCAATTTGATTATGGATTCTTATACTGATATTGAACTCGAGTATTCAAACATACGCATGTTTTGAATGAGCATATGATTTTGAAACATCTCATGCATTTATAAAACTAGTAGTGATAGGCTCCTACTGAGTATATTATATACTCACCCAATCCTCAACATTTTTCAGATACAACGTAAATACTTAAGGGTAAGGGACGTTTGTACTAGGAGACACAGGCTAAGTACAAGTAAGTAAACCCCTATCTTATCTTTCAATGTTACTTGATTCTAGTTACTCTCTAATAAATTTGAAATTTGTGACTAACACTTTCTTGGGAATGATATTGATTTAAACTTTTCCATGGCTAAATTATTGGAGAATGTGTTTTCACACTCAGGGTTTTTATGAAAGATTGTTTTCAAAAAGAAAAAGATTTTCATGCATCTCATACTTATAAAACAAGAGATCTCACCTTTTTATCAAAATTGCATCATATAAAAACCTGGGTCGTGACATGAACCCAACTCCAGATGACAAGAACCTTTACGTCGGCTTACTAATCATGAGTTATAGCAAAAATGAGCTCAAGGGTTATGTTATAGATGTGATGAAAAATATCACTTTGGCCACCAGTGTAAGAATCAATAGTTGTAGCTTCTCTTACTATAGATCCTGGTGGACAACCAACACTGGAGGAACCTGACCAGAAGGAAGAAGAAAGCTAGCAGTTAGAGTTATCCCTAAAATTTGTTGTTAGATTACAGCCGGTAATATGATGAAACTAAGAGAGCATCTTTGCAACAAAGAAGTCATCGTCCTTATTGATAGTGGGGCCTCCCATAATTTTATTGCCAAACGCATAATCGATGAGCTGCAGATACCCATGACCAACACCAGAAAATTTGGAGTCCAAGTTAGTGATGGTCACTGCATTAAGGGCGAAGGAATCTATTTGGGTTTACTACTCTCCCTACCAAGAGTTGACATCAAATAGGATTTTCATCTTTTCGATCTCTGTGGTGCTAAAAATGGTTCTTGGTATTGCATGGCTAGAGACATTGGGTGAGATCTTAGCCAACTTCCACTATCTGACTCATTCGTTCGTCTCTTGTTGAGGGTTGATTTTTATATTAAACACCCTCACTTTTGCATCATTTTAGTGCATTTGATCATTTTCTTTTACATCTATAGGATACATTTGAATTAAAATACTAATTTTTAATCTAACCATAATTGATGAATTTTTAGGGTTAGATGATGATCAGATGTAAGTATATGCAAAACCACATGTTGTATAGTACTAATGGGGTTCTTTTTATGTCATGTAGGTGGTAGATCAAGATCCAAGAGGTTAGATCAAGCCTATCAACATTTTGGATCGTTAATCAAGTTTAGATTGAAATGAATGGCTACGATCAATTGGAGATGAATTAAATGATCCAGATTGAATCAAGATAAAAATGGCTAAAGTTCCAAAATTTTACAATTATACAATTACAAATTATTGTAGAATTCCAAGACTAGTGGTGGATTGAAGAAAATCAATGACTATCTAGCTTTAAATGGTCAAGATCTTTTTTAAAAAAAACCCTTACCTTACCTTTAGAATGATTGGTCATGGATGTAAAGGTATCATAAAGATGGACATGATCAATAGTTTAGATCATTCAAAATTATCATTTTTGACCAAGATCAAAAGACATGTATTTGACGTCTTTGATTAAATCAAGATAAAT
This sequence comes from Warburgia ugandensis, assembly GCA_035236585.1. Lineage (NCBI taxonomy): Eukaryota > Viridiplantae > Streptophyta > Magnoliopsida > Canellales > Canellaceae > Warburgia > Warburgia ugandensis. Next base: position 64,039,147 of record CP141130.1, read on the forward strand.
TCCATGAGAGATGAAAGATTAGATGGTATGGTTGGTTCTGATGATCAACCAGTTGCTTGCAGTCAAAAGATGAGAAGGTTTTATAGGAGATTGATAAAATGGACAATGTATGATGATGCAAGGCAAGTTTCAAGTGAGAATTAAGTAAGGAAACCAAGTTGGGAAATTATTAGTTATAAACTCAAATCAAATTAGAATGGGTTTTATAAATAAAAGTTCAATGTTCTTTGAGTTTTGCAAATTTACCATTAAGTTTTCATGAGCTTTGTAAAATTGTCATTCTATTTGTTTTTCATCCTCCTCCCTTGTGAGTCTTTTGAAATTATAATATTGCTATTTATAGATATAGACATGATCAAGTTGCTAACTTTGGCTACTAAGTTCAATGGTTTCTCGATAGAAAGTTTTAGTGAAACTTGGTGTCTAACACAATTCAATAATTAGGAATCTAATGGTATAGTTAGATTTCAACAAGAATCAACCAATAATGAGATACTCAATCACAAACATACCATATTCACCAACCTGCATAACCAGTACCAATTAAGCTTCTTCAATAAATAGCGAGATATTCAATTGCAAACATACAATATTCACCAACCTACATAACAGTACCAGTTAATCTTCTTTAATGAAATTCAACAATATAAACTTCGATATCTCACTAAAAATGAGATAAAATTCTTCTTAACCCAAATTAGAACATAATAAATGCTTTTGATCAATGATAAATACAATAAATTAAAGAAAAATTCAAGTTTAAAACATAAGCAAAATACTGTTACTATTGACATGAATGACTAGTAGCAAACTTTAAGCTCTTCATTCATGGCCTTTATAAATGAAAATTGTAAATCTAAGACCTGGGTCTTCTTCTTCTCAATATCATCTATTTAATACAATCAATTTCATAGTTTTTTGTTGATTAAAGAAGCAAGAAGTCATGTGTAAAATTCTCTTATCCACCTTTCTCTGCAAGAGAAGGTTAATATTGAAATTTTGAAAAAAGTAACAATGAAAGAGGATGGAAGACTAACAAAATAGAAATTTTACAAAGCTCATGAAAACTTAATAGCAAATTTGTAAAACTGAAAAAGCATTGGTCTTTTTAGCAAAAATGCCAAAATGTAATGGCATTTCTGAAAAAACCATATTAGAATTCCCTAGAGAGAAGAAAAGAATGGGAGAGGAAATTACTAAAAGACTAATCCAAACTGAGCTCCAAATGATCTATAAGTACTATATCAAGGTTTGGGTTGAAAAAATGATGAAAATTTTGGAGGAAAAATAGAGGTTGAATATGATGAACAATGCATGTGCTTGAGCTAATAAATAAAGGAACTTTGCATATGATTTGCCACTTCATTACTCAACAAAAATCTTTAGCGTTCATTTCCTTATATAGAAAACATTGAGGAGACGAAGACCTAAGTTTTATAAAACTGAGTTTTACAATCACTGATTGCTACTGTCACTCTCTTAGTTTCCTTTTTCACTTTATATCTCTTTCAATTTGTCTTTCTTTCTTTTTATGTTCAAATATTTAATATTCAATGAAATTAATCAAGAAATTCATTATGAATCTTAATTTTAGGATTCAGGTTCAGATTCAAGCACTTTGAAATTGTTAAATTTTTACAATGCTAGAGTCATTAGGTAGTTTACAATTGCAGAGTATATTGATCCGTTTCTTGTTATATGTTTTAAAGAAATTGCGTAAAAATTTGTGGTCATGTTCTGATATGACACATCATGAATAACTATAGCTGATCATAAAATTTAATTAATGTAGTAATTTTTTGGCATTTGTAACATTCGTAATTTTTAAATCCCAATTTGAGTAAATTTTGAAAATATTAAATTGGAATGAAAAGAAATTGAATTTTATATTTTTGGAGTTTTATAAGTGAAAGACTTAATACATATCAAATCAAGTATTGAGATCTCCATAATTGGATTGTACTTGAAAAGATGATTCCAATGACACCAAGTTTGCAATCGAAGTTCAAATGGATGAGATATGAAGATTTAAAGTAAGGAGGGTATTAAAAAAAGAAGAGAGAAAATGACTTAAAACAGAGGGGGTCGTATTTGATATGAGCACCCCTCCCCCACTTAAGTGAAATGAGAGTAGACCTAACAGTTTATTCCTAGACCTGACAGAGAGAGAGAAATTGGGAGAGAGGAAGAGAAAAAGGAAAGAAAGAGGAAGGGGAGAGAAACCTCAGCACCGAAAAAATGTGGCATGCCGATGGCAGTAAGAAAAATAGGGAAAATAGGGGTTTTTGAGCTTGTCAAATGTACAGGCTGTCACCGAAGATGACGTGGCTCAGATCACTGGTCCCGATCATATTGTCTAGCATAGTGAAACGATGAAAACCCCCAAGGTTATTGGGAGATTTGAGGTGATCTTGATTGTCAATCGAAGGGAAGACAAGGTGTGCCAAACTCAAAAAACTTACAGGTGAAAATGATGACCAATCCACTCATCCGAGGGTGGAAAACACACAGAAACACTCCCAAGAGGTAAGATCTATGAAACCCAACTCTTGATTTGAGATTTAAAGCTAAATCCACACGGTTTAGGTTAGATATAAGTTTTATGGATGATCCAGCTGTCCATTTCATAATCCAAACTTAGGAATAGTAAATAAGTACCTAATGTAGCCTAGATCTAACTAAGATTGTCCATCCAGGATGAAAACCTATCGAACAATCTCAGACATCTATCACTATTCAAATTGTGACTTCTTGATGCCTGATCGATGATAAGACATCACAAATGAGTTTAGGAGCATTGAATTAAATAATGTATAGCAAAAATTAAAGATTTAGATGAAAATTTATCGAATAATTTGAACCCTCCAATCGATAGTAGAGGAATAAGGACCTAGCAATGTCTGATTGGTGATCAAATGCCACCATTGTGTACTCTGACCCTTATTAAGTTAAGATACTCTAAAAAAATTAAGATTGAGGCACTAATTTTCAAGAAACTAATGGATTAAATAAGGATCGTTTATTTGTCAACGTACACATTGTTCTAGCAGTGATTAGAACTTCAGTAACCTTTCCAAGGTTCTAATTAATGGTTTAAATCCTTAATAAGCAATCCAATCACTCGAAGAACATATGATCAAACCTAGAAACACTAAGTTAGATCACCATGACTTATTAGACTAAACTTGTAGTTCTGAATCAATCATCAATGGGGTTATTTGAAGTGTAAATGCAAACCTATACCATTGGACCATTGATTAGTGAATGCATACCTTCTTTATGTAATCTATGATCAGTGGAAAATTTGATGGTTTATGACGATCTAAACCATTAGGCTTTAATTAAAAACAATTCTCTTATATACTTATTAATCTATGATTCAACATTAATAAGAACTCTAGAATATCAAGAGAGAAGTTTGATCGACAAGGATGTAGGTAGTTTAAACATTGATATGCTTTTGTGAAACATGAAAACAATTGATAACTACTCGGTCATATTTAAAAATGTTTAAGATTTGGAATTTATGATATTTCTGATTTATGTTGTTAACATATTTGTATTCTATTGCTAGATCCACCATTCCCAAAGGATCAACGACCGAGGAGATCTCTTGGAGGCCGAAAAACCCAATCTAAATGCCATAATGAAAAGAGGGGATAAAGGTGCACCTACCTGTGCCGGTCCAATGAAGAGAGGGTCATCGAAGAAGAAGAAATCATGCTAGAGAAGATATAAGAAACCCTAGATGGTGGAAAATATACAGAGGTAGATTACTCTGTCGCCTTTGCCGTAAATGGAGTGAGACCTTGGGGCTTTTGTAGATCGCCCCCTCCCTGAAGAGTTTCAATGGTTCCAGATCAACTTTTAATGGCCAGATTGGCTGGAATAGCCAGGATTGACTGCTGAAGATAGTACCCAATGCTGTTCTTGTTTTCGTTTTGATTTTCCTGGCAATCTAGGAGGCCGATCATCCAAATTTCTTAGGGCTTTTGTAGATCTCCTCAGTCCGAACAGATCCAATTGTTAAGATTGAAAGTTAATGGGTGAAAATGGATGGCTAATCCAAATAGGGTTTCCCAAGTAGAAACCTTGGTTCATCAAGGATGACATGTCCCTAGATGTGCCTCGATAACATAAATGAATTGTTTGTCGGGTGCGTTTGTGGACACTCTCCCACGGAACGAGAGAGAAAGAAGGAAAGAAGAAAATTTTGGGAAAGATTGGGGAGGATTTTGGAGTTGGGATTTTAGGAAATGGTAGGGGACCTCATGAAGAACATTAGGAAAATTTTTGGAAATTTTATGGGCTATTTATAGGGATTTTTGGAATTTTTCATGATTACATGTAATTATCATGTTCCATTCTTTTTATTATTAAATGGTCATTGGATTCCCTTCTCCACTAGTAGGTGATAGTGGTTTGACTCATAATTACATATTTTCTGGTCATTGGATTCCTTTGTAGGCCTCTTGTGGGCCCCACGGAGGTGTAAAAAGACCATTTTGCCCTTTTAATTTCAAAAATGGAGAAAAACAGGGTTTATTCCCATGAACTCGGAATTGAGCGTACTTAGTGGCGTTGGAATTGTATTTTTTATTACATTCCAAATTTTTATGTATTAGGTCTCAGTTATGAGTAAAATTACCATTTTACCCTTTTATTCATAAAAAATAGAGAAAGATAAGGATTTTTCATCCAAACTCAGAATTTGTTGTACGTACAGTCATTCTAAAGGGTTCATCTAGTATGTTTTCAATTATACATGTCTTATATCTTGATTCTAATTCTATGAGAAGTGCATTTTTAATAACCCTAATATTCCAGCTTAATTTTTCTTGAAAATTTTAATTTCATTATTTATTCAATCTCCTTACAAAAGTTAGGGGTGTTACAATCTACCCCCCCTACAAAAAAAATTTCTAATTTACAACTACTCAAATAGACTAGGATACAAAATTTTCATTTCCTCTTCTAATTCCCAGGTAGCTTCCTCGCCATAATGCCTTGACTGAAGGGATAGATTCTCTCCTCAATTGTTGCTCTTTCTTATCCAAGATCCTGATTGCCCTTCTGGTATCCTTTGAAGCACATGAGTCTCATTTGGAATGTATTTTTCGTAACATGGATATGTGAAATACATTGTGCACCTCTAAGAGTTAGGGTGGTAGGGCTAATTTGTAAGCCACCAGACCAACCCTTTTTAGAATTTCAAAAGGACCAATATACTTTGGACTGAGTTTACCCTTACTTCTGAACCTTGTACTCCCTTAATTGGTGAAACCTTCAAAAACACGTGGTCATGTACTTCAAATTCCAGGGTTCGACGTCTTTTATCCGCATAACTTTTCTAACGACTATAAGCTGCCAACAATCTTTTCTTTATTATTCTCACCTTGTCTGTACATTGTTCTACTAGATTTGATTTTATCAACTTCCTCCCTCCCATGTCATCCCAACAGGTTGGCATTCAACATGGTCGTCCATACAATGCTTCATATGGTGCCATACCGATACTTTCATGGAAACTGTTATTATATGCGAACTCCAGCAGTGGAAGATGTTCATCACAACTTCCTCTCCAGTCTAGTGCACAAGATCTTAGCATATCTTCTAAAGGTTTGAATGGTCCTTTCTGACTGGACATCAGTTTGGGGATGAAAAGTTGTACTAAACTTTAATGATGTCCCCAATGCTTGTTGCACATTCTTTCAGCTTCTAGACGTAAACCTTCCATCTCAATCAGAGATGATGGAGAGTGGGACCCTATGAAGACTGACTATTTCTCTTACATATAACTGGGCTAAACTGTCTATAAATTGATTTTGTTTGATGGGAAGGAAGTGTGCCGACTTGGTTAGCCTATCAACTATTACCCAAATCATATCATGACCTGTCCAGGTCCTTGGTAACCCTACGACAAAGTCCATGGTGATATGTTCCCATTTCCATTCTAGCAGTTCTAGGGTTTGTAGTAATCCAGGTAGTCTTTGATGTTCAGCCCTCACTTGCTAGCAAGTTAAGCACTTGGCCACACATTCCCCGATATCTCTCTTCATACCTTCCCAACAGAAGTTTCTTTTTAAATCTTGGTACATTTTTGTTCCTCGAGGGTGTATATAAAATTTGGATTGGTGGGCTTCTTATAGTAGTGCTTTCCTCAAACTCGAGGAAACAATCAATCTTCCTTGGAACCGATACCCCCATTTGAAGCTTTACTAATTCCTATCTTTTCACACATTTCTTAGATTGCTATATCCCCTTCTTGGGCCTTTAAAATTTGTTCAACAAAAGCTGACTTAATGGTGACATTAGCCAATACTGCTTTTGTGTGTCTGCTTGTACATCAACCACTACATTAGCCTTTCTAGGATAGTATTGAATTATAAAATCATAATCCTTAAGATATTCCATCCACCTCCTTTGTCTTATATTCAAATCAGCTTGGGTGAAAATATACTTGAGGGTCTTGTGATCAGTGAATACATTGATTCCAAATTTTTAAGGCAAATACTATCACCGCCAGTTCTAGGTGGTGTATCGGGTAGTTCATTTCATGTTTCTTCAGTTGTCGTGAAGCATAAGCAATTACCTTCCCATTTTGCATCAGTACACTTTCTAACCCTTTTCCTGAAGCATCACAGTATATCTCAAAATATCCACTTCCTGATGGTAAGGTTAATACTCGTGTTGTAGTTAATCTCCTCTTTAACTCTTGAAAACTCTTTTCACATTCATTAGTCCAAGTAAATTGTACTCGTTTTCTAGTCAAAGGAAGAGCTATACGGGAAAATTCTTAGATCAATCTATAATAATATCCAACTAACCCCAGAAAACTTCATATTTCAGTTACTATCTTTGGCTGTTCCCAATTCATTATTGCCCTAGAAAGTTAACTTTTTTCAACCAAAATTCACACTTACTAAATTTTCCAAATAGTTTGTCTTCTAAGTGTGTTTAATACAATCCATAAATGTTCCCGATGTTCCCGTATACTAGTAGAATAAATCAGTATATCGTCGATGAATACGATTACAAATTTATCCAGAATTCCTTGAAAATTCTATTCATCAAGTCCATAAATACAACTGGAGCATTGGTTAACTCAAAAGCCATCACCAAGAATTCATAATGTCCATACCAGGTTCTGAATGCAATTTTGGGTATATCTTCACCTTTGATACATAATTGATGATATCATGATCTAAGGTCAATTTTGGAAAAGACCTTAGCAGATTGGAGTTGATCAACGAGATCATCAATGCGGGCTAGAGGGTATCTATTTTTTATTGTCACATAGTTCAGCATTTGATAATCGATACATAACCTCATAGACCCATCTTTCTTTTTCACAAATATCACTAGTGCTCCCCATGGTGAACTACTTGGTCAGATAAACCCTTTGTCCAACAATTCTTGCAGTTGATTCTTCAATTCCCTTAACTCAACTGGAGCCATCGTATAGGGTGCTTTAGAAATTGGAGTTGTATGAGGAATTACTTCGATGGTAAACTCAATTTCCCTATGGGGTGGTAAACTTGGGAGTTCTTCAGGAAATACATCTTGGAATTCCCTAACTATGTCGATTTCTTCTATCTTGGGCTGTTCAACATTCAAAGTAACTACAGTTGCTAAAAATGCCTGACATCCCTTAGAGACATATTTGGCAGCCTTCATAGCTGATATGATGGATTTGTCATGCCATTTGGTCTTCCATGCAATACTAGCATTTCTTCTCTTGGTATGTTGAAAGTGATTTCCTTTTTACAATATTCCATAATTACCTAGTATTTTGCTAGCCAAACCATACCCAGTATTATGTCCAAATCTACCATGTTTAGTAAAATGAGGCCTATACCCATTCTTTCCTCTTGTGCTCCAATAAGTACACCTTGAAGATATTCCTATAATCTAACTGTTTTACCCACTGGTGTCATCACATCTAGATAGAATCCCAATTTCTTCACTATCAATTGCATACTAGATGCAAATACGCATGATATGAAAGAATGGGTAGATCTAGAATTAAATAGTACTTTGTCATGGTGATTAGATACTAGCAATGTACCTTCAATAACTGCATTAGATGTACCAACCTCTTCGTCAGTAATGGCAAACACTCTTCCTTGATGACATGGTACATTCTTAGGTTTTGTGCCCTTAACTACTAAGGGTTTGTTGCAGTTATTAGATAAATGCCCTAACTCGCCATAATTGTAACATTTGATAAGAGGTCGCCATAGTTGTGGTGGCATCCAGGGGGGGACACACATTGCCTGAATGATATGCTCTGCATCCCCCTCCTCTAAGTTTGGCGAATTGGTTTCTCTTATAGACTTCTTCGAATTTAGAAGCCATCTCGACACACTTGGTCATAGTTGTAGGTTTGGTTCCTAGCACCTTTGTTCATGGCCCTAGGTGTAACCCTTCCATAAAATGATCCACTGTATGCCTTTCAGTGTCACATAATGGCTTGCAAATATCTTCAATTGAATGAACTTATTTTCATAATCAATAACTGAAAGGTTTCCTTGTCGTAGATCTAGGAACTCCTTTTGGACTTGCACATGGACTAGGAAATATTTTTTGTTAAAAATTTCCTTAAACTTTTCCCATGAAATTTCTTCAGGATTGGAGAAGAAATTCCTTTGTGCTAATCTCCACTAGAAAGCCACTTCTTGCTTCAATATATATGTGGCCAACTTGACCTTCAGATTTTCTGGAGTCCTCAATACACTGAAGGTCTTCTCTACTTCATAGATCCATTCTTCAGCTTTCTTGGCATCACGCTTACCATTGTAGCTGATAACCATCTTCTGGAACCTTTCCACCATCTTGTCATCTTTCAGATGTCAATTGAGAGGTTTCCAACACTCCACTAGGTATAGGTGAAGAATTATCCTATACTGGAGTTGGAGTATCCTATCTGGGTATAGAGTACTGGGTCCTACATCAGGTTGAGCCTGGGCCTGAATACTTGGTGCTTCAACTGGAGTAGCCTGAGCCTGTCTAAGCTAAAGAAGAAGATTCCTTGATACCCTAGTCATCACCTCCTCCAGATTATTCCCAGATGATCCTTCCATAACATTCTCACGTTCACCTCGAGCCATCCACCTAGTTGCCCTTTTTGGTGGCATCTGCTCAAAACCCAAATTTCTATATAAGTATTCTACTTAACCCATTTCTAATATATCCTAATTTGGATTATTCCTTTGGACATATTGGAGCTGTGAGTGATTGGATGAATGGCTCTGATACCAACTATGACAACCCAGGTTTTTGTAACAAATTTTGTAATACATTTTTCAAAGGCAGGGCTCTTAAAGGTGAAATTTTTTTGCAAACAATGCAGCGAAAATTATTTTCTTTTAAATTCATTGGTAACAAAACCCAAGTGTCACCTCATGGTACATAATACACGTAGACATTTTGTATAAAATAAAATTTTATTGAATACTAGGAATCATCCAGTAGTTCACTCTTACACAACCCTTGTATTACAATTAAAATCCATTGTCCAAATACAATTCAAATTACAAAGTACATAACCAAATTACACAATCTTCAAGAGAAATACTCAAATCAGTCTTGCAGCTTCTAAGTCTTCAAGCTTTACTTTCTTAAGTCTCCTTCCTTGTATCTGAGATATTGTAAACATTCAAACATTTATAATATCTTAGCAAGCTATGCTTGGTAGGGGATACAAAAATATACTACTTCACTAATATAAGAATACATACCTCAGTCATTATTCTATCATGGTTATCTACTCATGAGTTATCTCAACATAGAGTATATACGTTATTTATGTAGTATAGGATAAATCCATTAAAATAGTAAAAATGGCTCAAAACTTGTTCCTTACCATGGCTATACTTCCACTTAGATGATCAATATTCAGCCAATTCTCATCCGGGAAGTTTCTTTACAAGAACTCATGTAGTGGCATCTTATCATGCCATGGCATTACACTATGCCTATCATATGTGCATCATAATGCAAAATACTCAAGGACTACTATGCTGCAATCTAAATCCGTACAGCGTCCCTGGATAACTGCATAATAATCCATTAATACCAACTGTGAAAATAACAAAATCCATGTCCGCATGGGGGGCACCATGGCTGTCACAGTGGTGGCCTTCCCATGATTGCCCCACCCAACATTTAGCCTTTCTTTGGGCATGGTATCCATCATATAACTTTCAAGAAGCGAGTGGCCAAACCCTCATAACTTCCCTAACATAGCATCCCTAGTCCTAGGACTCTATAAAACAAAATCACAACCCACCATGCTTGTATGTAAGATACATTGTACATATCAGACGATGTGTCTGTTTAACTAAGGCTGGAATATTTTCTATGCCCTATCCTTAGGGTTTCCTTAGTCTACACATCTCATTACTTTCACCTCATTTGATTAGATCATTAGATTGGATCAGTTGAATTGGATCATCGGGTTGGATCACTTAGTTGGATCATGTAATTGGATCATTATTATGCTAAGGTACCAAGTATACTTATCATGAAGGTCTATAATTTAGACAGAAGATCATGTATCTATACACATGAATCATTAATACATTCTTGTACATCCACCTACCTCAAAGTGGTATCATGATCTTGATTCATACATCTCAAGTGGCATTCACCCCCCATTGCCCATTATGGTCTTAATTCATTCATCTGTCAAACCATACATATAAAGTTATTCCTCTATACAAGTATTCTTTCTTCATGTGTTCTTATAAGGGATGCCCTAATTTTCCTTGAATCATATTTGATCAAGGGTTTGGGTTCTCTATCTATATTTTTCTACACATACACACATAATAAAATACAGCATTAGTATTCTTATTATTTTTTATCATTTAAGATCTTTTAGATCTTGTTTGATCATCCTTATCTTACTTACAATTTTTATTAGGATTAAATAATTTACTAACCTTTTATGCTCATATTATTATTAGTCAACCAGTTAATGTTTTACTGGTTGAGGATAACTTATTCCATCCTAAGTCTAGACAGCTCCTCTTATGTCAAATTGGCTAAGTCTTACTAGTTAAATGGTTGAACATAAAGTGGTTACTTCAATCCTCATGTAAGGACGCATTTAGACCTCACAAATGTCAATGGAAGGTAAGGGAAGAGCAATGCTCTATTAGAGAATCCCCTTAACCACCATGTACATCATTCACTAGAATGACCTTAGCTCAACCTTTCATAAGGTTGCTATAAGCATTTTAACCCTAAGTACTCTTTCTAATTAAATTTAATTAAATCTAGAAATATTTAAAATTTCATTCATGGAGTTTCATTATTCTCCTAATTTGGGCCAAGGAAATGATTTTGGATCTTACTATTTTTGTTTAATTTCTTGATCTAGATATATAAAAATTTTACTATGATCATGATCCATAGGTTTTTGAGACCTCTTGAATCTATTTATCAGTTCATATTTTCATTTTATAGTCATCTTGATCATGACCCAATACTATTGGCACATATTTTACTAATTATCACAAGTAAATACAATTAAAAACATAGATCTTATGAGTTTAGTAAATTCTACAAGTGACAAGGAATATATAAACACGTTTAGATCTAAAATCAAAGCTAAATTGAGCTCTTAATTCAAATAGGGTTTCCCAAGAAAAAGACTTAGTTCATCAGGGACGATGCATCCCTCGACATGGCCCGATAACAGACATGAATTATCTGTCAGGGGCGTCTATGGACACTCTCCCAGGGAAAGAAGGAAAGAAGAAAATTTTGGGGAAGATTGGGGAGGATTTTAGAGCTAGGATTTTAAGGCATGGTAGGGGACCTTATGAAGAACATTAGGATTCCTACTACCACCTCCTTCTCCATGAGTAGGTGGTCATGGTTTGACTCATGATTACATGTTTTCTAGTCGTTGGATTCCTTTGTGGGCCGCTTGTGGTCCCCACGAAGGTGTGAAAAGACCATTTTGCCCTTTTAATTTCAAAAATGGAGAAAAATAAGATTTATTCCCATGAACTCAGAATTGAGCGTGCTTAGTGGTGTTGGAATTGTATTTTTGAGTGCATTCCAAATTTTTATGTCTTAGGTCTTGGTTATGAGTAAAATTATCATTTTACCCTTTTATTCATAAAAAAATGGAGAAAAATAAGGATTTTTCATCGGAACTCAGAATTTGTCGTGCTTATAGTCATTCTAAAGGGTTTGTGGAGTATGTTTTCAATTATTCATGTCTTATATTTTGATTCTATTTCTATGAGAAGTGCATTTTTAATAACCCTAATATTTCAGCCTGATTTTTCTTGCAATTTTTAATTTCATTATTTATTCAATCTCCTTACAAAAGTTAGGGGTGTTATAGGTGGTTCAAGTAAGCCTAGTAAAGGCCAGAGATCCTGTTTCACCAATGGGGTTACAAAGGCCTTTGAGTAGGGATGCAAACAAAAGATAAATTACTTACATGGATAAGTACCTAGATAGTTATGTCTTAGAGTTAGTAGACCACCTCAGTAGTGGCAATAGTATTGGCAAACGCCATTACAACGAAAATCCTTAGATGCTTTAACTATGGAGAGTAGGAGCATTTCTCTAGAGATTATTCCAAAGGATAGTAAGTCAAAAAGACTAACATTGGAGCATGACAAAGATGGCTCCACATTAGCAGTGATGAGTTTCTACTATTACTTCAAGGTAGGTGCATGCCTCAAACTAGGATATGGGAAGTATTATCACGATTACTAGTAGGTATGTTATGATCCTCTTTGATCTAGGATCTAGTAATTATTTCATTCATATGTTTTTGATTCCTACTAGACATGCATGCATATTTGTTATCTTTTCAGTTGGATATTATGACTCTAATGGAATAGTTATTTGAGGCTAGTGAGTACCTTCTGGGGACATCTGCAGATATAGCAAGGGAGATGATGAATGACGATGTCATCCAGTGATATGGTTGATTATGAAATCATCCTTGGGATGGATTGGCTAGCTACTTATTTGGAGATATTTGAATGCAATAAGGAGAAGGTTAATTTTAGTATGCCTGTACGACTAGTGACCTCGTTCTGATGTAGGAAGGGGCATAACTGAGGTTGTGTTATTTATACCTTGAAGGCGGTGTGGTATTTTTTCATAGGGTGCTAAGTCTTTCTTGTTTGTGTGACAAGGGAGTACCATGAATGACCACAAATTGAGCTCAAGGAGGAAGTGTGAGAGTTTACGGTCTTTCCTCAGAAGTTCTTAGGATTTTCACCATAGGAGATTGATTTGATGTTGATTTGGCATTAGGTATAGCGTTACTTACCCAAAACGTCATGTGGGATGGCCCCAATTGAGCTGGAAAAGTTCCAACTATATGAGCTTTTGATAAGGATTTTAACAGACCTAGTGGGTCTTCATAAAGTGAATTGATTCTCTTCATGAGAAGAGAGACAAACCCTTATTGCTATGCAAAGATTATCCCTTATTGATAGTACCGCAGAGGAGAACCGATATTCTCTATCATATATTGATGATCAACTTGATCAACTCTACATGATGCATAGTATTTTTGAATATTGATTTGAGGTCTAGTTATTACCAACTGAGGATTGTGAGAAAGATGTCTTTAAGATGACTTTTAGGACTTGTTATGATTGATATGAGTTCTGGGTGATATCAATTGGTGAGAATAATGCATTGACAATATTCATGGATATTATGAATCAAATCTTCAAATGTTATTTGGATGAGTCATGCTTGTGTTAGTAGATAGTATTCTCTATACTTCACCAACAAAGAGGAGCACAAGGAATCCTTGTGCATTATTTAGAATGCTTAAGGACTTTTCACTTGTTGCAAATATTTGTAGCATGAGTTATGGTCAGCAAAAGTGAATTTCCTTAACCATGATACCCTGAGTGGTAGAGAAACAGTTTATGAGGACTGTGATGGATTGGGATTAGACCAAATTGGTGATTAAAGTTGATAATTTCTTTAGTCTGGTGAACTTCTACCGCTAGGTTATTGGGTTTTTCAGGATAGCAGTGATATGGAAGTTGTTTTTATATTATGTACACACACACACACACACACACACACACACTTGATTTCTCACTAGCTAAGAGGTATGATAGTAATTTGTGTTTTGTATAAGGATGTTTCTTATAAAATTAGAATTTAGTTTAGGATCTATACTTGTGGGTAGCCAAAGAGGACGACATAAAAGGGCGACCGATGAGGGCGGGTGCGAGGGGCACTGACAAGGTGAGCTTCTAGGTGGTAGGCTTCGAGGTGGTTATAGTATGATGGTGCTGTTGACTTATTTTGATTGGCATATGATTGCCTGTTGATGAGTTGGTATGCTCTGGTTTTGATTTGCATAGAGTGCCTATTGGTGACCTAGTATGCTTTGGTTTTGATTGGCATGGAATGCCTGTTGGTGAGCTAATATGCTCTCATTTTGTCTAGCATATGATTGCTTGTTGGTGAGCTATATGATCTGGTTTTGATTTGGCAGATGGTTGACTATTGGTGAGCTAATGTGCTCTATAATAGATTAGGCATAAATTTGCCTACTAGTGAGTTGAGATGCTTCGATTATTATTGATATGGTGATTGTACATGTATTAAAGTTGTACACAGGTAACTAACTCTTGATGAGAGCTTAGTTTATGTTAAATACATTGTATGTGGTCATGACGTGCTCTTAAGTATATGATGTGATGATTTGATGTATATCGGTCTATCTGATGAGTTAATATACAAGGGAAAAACATGATATGGAATTGCTCATTTATCGATGTTAACTTGCTTTGAAATTATTGGCATGATTAGTTATCTTATGACATGGGGATATTTCTAGAATTGTCTAAAGAATAATTTGGAAAGAATTTCAGGGACAAAATTCTTATAAGAAGGGAAGAATGTAACATTCCTAATTTTTAAATCCTAATTTGTGTAAATTTTGGAAAACATTAAATTGGGATGAAAAAAACATATTAAAATTTATATTTTTGAAGTTTTATAAGTGAAAGACTTGATATACATCAAATCAAGTATTAAGACCTCCATAATTGGAATGTATTCAAAAATACTATTCCAATGACACTAAGTTTGTACAAATCAGAGTTCAAATGGAGGAGATAAGAGAATTTAAAGTAAGGAGGGTATTAAAAAAAGAAAAGAAATGAAATGCCTTAAAACAGAGGGGGCCGTATTTGATATGGGCACCCCTCCCCCACTTAAGTGAAATGAGAATAGAGGGTTTATTTCTGAACCCGACGAAGAAAGAGAAAATGGGAGAGAGGAGAAGGAGAAGGAAAAAGAAGAGGAGGAAGAAGAAGATAAGAAGGAAAAGGAGGAGAAGAGGGAGAAGAAAGAGGAAGGAGAGAAACCCTAGTATTGGAAAAACCTGGCACATCAGTGGGAGGAAGAAAAACAGGGAAAATGGTGTTTCTGGGTTTGTCGGATTGACAAGCCGTCACCAGAGATAGCATCGGGTCGGATCACTGATCCGAGCTGATCATTTTGTCCATCACAGTGAAACAATGAAAACCCCCAAGGTTATTAAGAGATTCAAGATGATCTTAACCATCAATTGGAGGGGAGACAGTGCATGCCAAACTCGAAGACCATACCAGTGAAATTGACAACCAATCTAGCTCATCCAAGGGTCCAAAACACACAAAAACACTCCCAGTAGATAAGATCTACAAAACCCAACTCTTGATTTGAGATTTAAGGCTAAAACCATACGATTTAGGTTAGATCTAGGTTTTGTGGATGATCCAGTAGTCCATTTCCTAATCCAAACTTAGGAATAGGTAAATAAGTACATGATGCAACCCAAATCTAACTGAGATTGTTGATCTAGGATGAAAACTGATCAGACAATCTCAGCTGTCTGATCTGTCACTATTCAAACCATGACTTCTTAGTTCTAATCATCAATCAAACATCATGGATGAATTTTGGAGCATTGAATTAACTAGTATATGGTAGAAATTAAGATACACTAAAAAATTTATGATCGAAGCACTGATTTTTAAGAAAATGAAGGATTAAATTAAGACCATTTATTTGTTGAGGCACACATTATTCTAGTAGTGATTAGAACTTTAGTATTGTTTCCAAGGTTATAATTAATGGTTTAAATCCTTAATAACCAATCCAATCACTTGAAGAACATAGGATCAGACTTGGAAACACTAAGTTAGATCACCGTGACTTATTAGACTAAACTTTTAGATCTGAATCAATTATCAATGAGGTTATTTGAAGTGTAAATGCAAACCTAAACCATTGCACCATTGATTGGTGAATGGATGGTGGATCTAGGACTGAATTGGCCATACCTTCTCTTATGTAATCCATGATCAGTGGAAAATTTGATAGTTTATGATGATCTAAACCATTAGGCTTTGATTAAAAATAAATCTCTTATGCACTTATTAATCTATGAGTCAACATTAACAAGAACTCTGGAATATCAACAGAGAAGGTTGATTGACAAGTGAGTGGAAAAAGGGATATAACTAAATTGAAGAGCATGTCAAAGGAGGTAGGTAGTTTAAACATTTATATGCTTTTGTGAAACATGAAAATGATTGATAACTACTTGGTCATATTTAAAAATGCTTACGATTTGAAATTTATGATATTTCTGATTTATGTAGTTAACATATTTGTATTTCATTCTACTTATTGGTTTGGAATGCCATGTTGTTTTATTATCAAATTGAAAACTTATGCATGGAAACATATTTGAAATTACATGGACTTCATGAATTATGAAATGTTGAGGAATATGAATTCTTTAATCATCAACCCTGGTGAGTGTGGCTTTTACATGGCTATATTGTATCACGAGATTTAAATTGCATGATTTCAATAATGCATGGATTTCTATGGTCTTATCTGTTATATTAGCATGTGATGATGCCTATTATTATTATGTTATGAAGGTCATTTTGGGACTGGTGGACTCTATGCTAGGAATATTGAGGACTAATCATCTTCCTTCTTCTAAATTTATATACATGTGGTAGATACTTGGTCAGAGGGATAGAATTCAATTTCATGACATCATGGACAGGTCATGGCTTGTGTACCATGTTTTCCATGATTACGGTGCAAGTAGTCTATCTGCTTACTATTAATGTGATAGCCACAGACTTGATTGGTTCTTGTCCGTCATACAGAGAGTCCATTATTTTCATATTCATATGTATATTTAGCGATAGCGTAGGTGCAAGGCACCCTAGTATTTCAGATCTATAATGAGTACTTATGACCAACGGCAGGTGGTCAGAATATGAGTGTTCCTACACTCATGAACATGTGTGTGTGTGTGTGTGTGTGTGTTTATTTAGACACGTTGATTTTATTGAAGTGTTATATGATTTAAAATCTTTTCGTTTATTGATTTTTGACGATGGTTCATAATTCAGTTTTGATGGGTATATTTCTGAGATGATGCTTACTATGAGTCGTGGTGATCTTTCATATTTTGTAAAATACTTTGCAAAGGTTATTATTGAAATTGATAATTGAATTGGTTTAGCATGGCATTGATTTGTAAATCATGATTGTGATTTCAAAGTTTATTATATTACTCATTTTGCATCATAATATATCAAAATGCATAACATGTGATTGTGTGGTCCTTTTTGGGTTTAAAATTGCATGAACTCATGTTTTTGATGATGAATCTACCTACATAAGGGCAAGCTTATTGAGACATTATAAATTGTTTCAAATGTCTCAGGTCTAAAGGAATAGAATAGGAAAAAGTGAGTAGAAGATTGTGCTAAAGATCTGAAGAGAAGAGCATGACAGGTATAACAAACATGTTTGAATAGTAGTTAATGATCTTGTGGAACTGATGTAATGTTTGACTCAATATGACTTTGCTTTAATTACATGTGTGTATGTAAATTGGAACCATGGAGTTATGGCTGTGACTAGAGTGGTCTTGGGATGTATGGTTTTATTTCTAGCCTTTTGGTAGTACAAAATGTTTATCAAGTGTGTGGATGTATTTGGAGGGAGATGGAGTCTCCTTTGCTTATTTATCATGTATTTTGTTTATTAAGTTATCGCATCACATGTGTTAAATGCACTGAGTCTAAAATATAGGGGAGACTTTGACCGATTTTCAATAGAAATGTGGCATCCATTTCCCTAAAAATCCTTGTATTTTTTTAAAAGAAAAAATGACACTCTTGATTTTTAAGGTCTCCTCATGAAATTTGTTTTTAGCTATTTGGTTTCTAAATAGTTTTTCAAACTCAAGCCCACAATTGCAAAAGATTTTATGAAAAAGTGTTAGAAAAACCCAGGATGTCACAGTATTAAAGTGAAAAATAAAAATAAAAATTTGTTTTGTTTAGGATTTTAGTTCTTTCTTTGATGTATGTTCTAGGTTTTATTTTAGATTATTAGATGTTACTTTTAACTCATGTTTGAATGTTTAGGAGTTAATTTACTTTAGTTGTTAGAAACTTTTTTTTTTTGTTTTTACTTTATTTTTCATAAATTTAGGAATCATGATAGGCTATTTTTATTTTTCCTAGGATTAAAGTGATCTTACATTTAAGTTAGAACATCACTTATAAAATATTTAATGTTTTAATTATCATACAAAATTATTTAAAAAATTAAATTGAAAATTATAATTTCATCTTTTAGTATAATTCTTTGATTTTGTATTATTACTTTTTATATTGTATGCTTGTAAGTGATCTTTGGTCCATTATAATTAGGTTTCACATAAAGTGTTTAGAATTTGATTATTTATTTAAATTTTAATGCTTTAAATTATTTTTTCAAAAAATATTCTTTCAAGATGGTAATTGTAGTTTCAATTTGATTCTTGAGTTATTGTGCACTTATAGGAAAACTCAACCATCTCTCTCAAATCTATGATGAAAATCATCTCCAATGTTGATATCAACTATATTATCAAATATAATGGCATGGAAGTGGAATCAGAATAGCCCTCCATTGTGCCATATCCCAGGTTAGTCTCACTACTGTAATGGTTTTCTCATGTGTTTGATTAGCCCCAAGGCTTACTTGTTACTCATCCCCAAGATCTTCTTACTAGTTTGGTAGTAAGGGCTCATCCTCCAAACAATCAACCTTACCACTATCCTCATTGTCAGAAGAAGAGATTGAAAGACTTGTGAAAGAAATGTTGCTTTCCGGTATTATTCAGACCAGCACAAGTCCTTTTTCTAGCCTAGTGCTCTTAGTCAAGAAAAAGGATGGAGGGTAGTGGTTCTGTGTGGACTACCATGCTTTGAATAAGATTACTATACCTAACAAATTCCCTACACCCACCATTGATGAATTGTTAAATGAACTAGGAAGAGCCATTGTCTTCTTTAAACTAGACCTTAAATTTGACTATTATCAGATTCCTGTCAAAGAGGAAGATGTTGCAAAAACTACCTTCAGAACACATAATAGCTGCTATGAGTTTCTAGTTATGCCTTTTGGCCTAACCAATGCTTAGTCTACATTTCAAGCTTTCGCTTCCTATTTTAGTTTGTTCTTGTATTCTTTGATGATATCTTGCTTTACATCTCATGTTTTAGTTTGCATATAGAGAATGCTACCATTGTATTACAACTCCGTGGGGAGCACAAACTAATTGCCAATGAGAAGAAGTGCTTATTTGCACAATCCTCCCTAGAATACTTACCCCATGTTATCTCAATCAAAGATGTGGTATTAGATACTGCCAAGATTGACTATATGCTTTCCTGGCCTATCTCACATGATGTTTAGGTGTTTAAGGGTTTCGTGGGTCTCACTAGTTATTATAGAAAATCTGTCTAGAATTATGGTCTTATTATTGCTCCTCTGACTAAACTACTCAAGAAAGATGGGTTTGCATGAAATACAAATGCTCAAGCTGCATTTGAGGCTTTGAAACAATGTCTAGTGTTCTCATCCTTGGTGTATGCCACTTCTCTAAGTGTAACAACCCAGGTTTTTATAATAAATTTTTGTAATTCTTTTTGAAATGTTGAGCCCTTAGTTTGCAAAATTATTTAGATAACAAACAGCGAAAAATATTTTTCATGAAACACCCTTTTTGAAAACCCTGAGTATCATTTTTCTTTTCTCAAAATGGATTATCGATGAAATGAGTGCCACATTTCTACCGAAAATCCAGCAAAGTTTCCACTGTTTTTCCGACATTAGACATTTAACGCATGTCATTGCGAAGTACCTAATAAACACAATTTTTAGATAGAATAGAAATAAGGGAAACTCTGCCTCCATTCTATCATATTTACACACATGACTTCATGTTTTGTAAATCAAAATTTAACCAAATCAAAGGAAAAATGTCGAGTTGTAAGCTTAGTCAATCTAGTCAACTGTAGATATTTCATATTTTCTTGTCAATGTTGAGTTGTAAGCTAATAATTACAGAGTGTTTTAACCATGATCTGTCAATCCAAATCATGTGTTAATGGTGAAACCATTAGGTTTTAGTAATCCATCACTAATCTACCATCAAGATCGCACGATCTCAGCCATGTAAGCTATTGATCTATGCTTCCCTTCATGGTTCACCAATCTTACTTCTATTAAGTCGTAGGTTATTAAATCCAAGCCATTGATTATCATTGATGGATCTATATTTATATTTTCAATTTCCAACCATTGAATGGTGGTTTAATTATCATTTTTAGATTACTAATAGATTATGAAAACTCATCTCAAACCATTATTGTTTTGATACTCCTCTTCCAACTACTTATCACCGATCATATGTAAGGATAGTATCAGATCACCCCATGATCTATTATTCACTCTCTAATTGGTGATCCAACAATTAAAATTGGTCTGATCTTGTTTTCAACATGTTATTAAACATTTTTACCAATAAATTAGTGAAATCTGTCTCATCCTTTAAAATATCGACTTAGGAATGCAATGAAGGCATCTAATCACAGATCAGGCACCGCCAAGTCCCTATTTGAATAGTGACAGATTGGACGGCCTAGATCATCTAATCTATTTCACTTTAAAATCTTAAATTTTTTACTCATCCTATGATTTTTAAAGATGGGGAACTCACTGCGATCAGATGTTGCTAGATAGTATTTTACACAAGAACAGATCGAATGGCTAAGATTATCTAATCGATCTGTCTTATTTCTTACAATTTTATATCATATCCTATATAATTGGAGGTCAACAAAGTTATCTGTGATGTCTGATCATCAATCAGACATCTCCAATTTACTATGTCAACAATACCCGATCGGACAGCTGAGATTGTCCGATCAGTTTATAACCAAAGTTAACATATTTATGCTAAGTCAAGGATAATTTAGAACTATATTATGCTTATCTAAGCATGGATCAAAGGTTTAACAATTAGATCATCATCTAATCTTAAATCTAGCATAAAACAATACTAATCTAGCTAGAACTCCAAATCAAGAGATGGGTATCACAGATCCTACCTCTTGGGAGTGTTCCCAATCCCCAATCATTGCCGAAGAAGATAAGGTTTGATGATTTTTTGGCGTTAGTTTTATGCGAGTACTGTTCCTGCCCAATCCAACACCATTTCTCCTCCGATGGTAGTGGAACCAGAGGGGTTTTACTCCTCAACTCCTGGAGATTTGATTGGACGGTTGGATCTCTGATCGGAGCCACCGTTGTCGCCAACGAACTCTGTTTCTCTAGCAACTATGAATGTCTTCTTCTCCACCTCCAGCACGATCTAGGTTTTTAGGTGCATAGTCTTCTTCACCATCTCTCTTTTCCTTCTCTCCCTCTCTTTCTCTTCTCCTTCTTCTTCCGTTTCCCTTCTCCTTGTCTTCTCTCCTCCTCGTCTTCTTCTCCCTCTGTTCATTCCCTCTCTCCAATGCAACCTGGAGTTTTTAGGCGCACAGAGCTCTCTTCCCCTTCTCCTTCTCCTTTTCCTTTCCCTTTTCCTCTCCTTCTCTCCTTCTTCTCCTCCTCCCTCTTCTTCCTCTTCTTCTTCTTTTCCTTTCTCTTCTCTCCATCGGGTTTTCTCATAGGGTTTTTGGGAAACAAATGATAATCTACTCCTTTTGGTTTAAATGGGAGGGGAGCCAGTATCCATTATGGCCCCTCCATTAAGTGTTTACTTATTTTCTTTTTTTATTTTATTATACATACCTAATTATGATGTTCTGTGGTTTCCAGCATCGTGATTTCAATCAAAACTAATGAGTATCATTTACAATGGATTTTCCAATATATCTTGACTGTTCAACATGAATTGCTACAGATGGGGCCCACTTGTGAAATTACAAAAATACCCTTCGTAAGAAAATTAACGATTTATTCGTCCAAACTCCAATTTCAACAAAATTAGTGTCATTCAAATCATTTTTTTTTAGTACAATCCAATATGAAGGTATTAGAGTCCAATTTGATGCCTTTTAAAAGGTCAATTCAATGTAATCCAAATATGAAGATTCTCCCATTTATATTTATCAAAATTAAATCATAATCCTTTAAAATAAAATTTAAAAATTAAAATTGTTAGATTCTTTCCCCCTTACAGGAATTTCGTCCTCAAAATTCTTTTCATGTTATCTTTCAACAATTCTACAAACATCCTCATCTTATGACATTTTTCAATTCCCCAAGGTCACTTGACAAAATTAATCTATAAAGGAAGGTTCTATCAAAAAGCATCTCTGTTCTTTTATTTCATTCTGAATCTCACAACCCTTTACTTAATATAATCCTAAAAAATCACCTAATTCCAACTCCAACTCTAAACATATATGCCGCTTATTACCATAGCTTTCCTATCATCCTTGGGCAATAAAGAGCTACTCTCATTGTGCATTCTGGTACTCGACCATTAGAAACATAAAGCAATAATAGAATGAAGATGCAACCAATTAACATCACAGAACAGTAAATCCACCCTCAATATTATAGAGCATACTGCTCATAAAATTGGCATACTTATGCCAAATTAGCTTTGAGCATATCAACTCATGAAGAAGACATTTCTATGTCAATCATCTTGCCTCATGTCAAAAACATCATGATCAGTTATCTATCAATCATTGCTTAAAGGTGCTCTCAAAATGAGTGCTAAGGTGAATCTCCTCTTTAGCACTCTAAGGCTCACCTTGTAAGTATCACTCTTCATAAGCTTTCTCATAATTGAGATCAGGTGTAATGTAATCCATATAGACCATGAAGTAATTTCACAATAATAACTGCATCGATATGTTTTTCTTCATGAAAAGGACTGCAACTCCAATTTAGGACTATGCCCAACACAACTCAATCATCACCTCAATCTCCCTATGTGACAGTAATCCAGAAGCTCTTTTAAGGAATGTCTTGGGATTCTTGAATCATAGTTATCTCATCTGCCTATGTATTTTCAGCCTTCACCACAACTAGGCTTGTCAGCTATTCTCGATATCTCTTGGGGAAGTGTCATGCTTCCTTTAACTAAATAACATATACACCCCTTTTATGCTCATCTTCCCTTAGAATGAGATCACTGGCTATAGCGATACACCAGAATAATCTACCCTCGACAATCCACTTTTGCTAGTGTTACCAACCACTTCATTTTCAAAATAACCTCAAAATCATCTATATCAAGGAGGATAAGATCGATATCTATCCTTTCACCACAATAATAAAAATGTATATCTTGGAGAAATTCTCTAGATGAAATCAGTTTTTCCTACTAGTGTCATTACATCCATAACATCCAGAGGGTTGTAGTTGTTGTTGTTGTCGCTAATGCTAATGTCCTCCGACTTAAGAACATAGCTAACCAGAATAGGCACTCCTACATCTTAGGCACTGCCTTTGCTTAACATCTCCATCAAATCTAGTAAACTATAGCTAACTATAGATTTTCTATGACCCTGTCAAAGAGAAAATTCTCTTGTCCTCATTACACTATTCAACGATATTGCTATGCTTACTTTCCTTTTGCTCTACTCAACTCAAGAGAATATCTTGTTCAAGAATAGAGGTTATTTTCACTGCTCGAGTCATTATGGCTAATCACTTCAATGGGACTATTCACTCAACTCAAAAGTCAATTTGCATATGTAATTCTTCCAACGCTTTTACATTAGCGGTAATTGAACCTATATGTTTACACATCATCATTCTCTTCATCAAGTTTCATTTCACACATAATTAATCTCATGATTATGTTCATTGGAAGTCATTTCAACGTTAGTAACATATGTTTCAAATTTTGAATAATTCATTTCATATAAGATTAATATTTCAAAATTATTCTCTTCTTGATCATTGTCAATAGCATAAAATCCTTCTCATAAAATCATTCTTCTTCACAATGTTTGATTCATCTCTCAACATGATTCATTATACATAATAGTCGCTGCATCCACACTTTTTGTCCATAAATCAAATACTTCCAGATAAAGAAAAGTTGGAATTATAATACAACATCTTCACAAATCTATTCAATATCTTTTGAATTCATCAATTGTATTTCATACTTTGGTTCTCTATCTATCTGTTCATCTTCATTGTTATTTGCGAACTGCTTTATAAAATAGTTGTTGTGTCCTCAAACAATATTCACATTCAAATTAGAATTAGAATTCCCAAAAGGATCAAGTAGCACATTCTATCAATTATATCTGGCATATACTAGATATTTTAATACACATAAGGTCTCAAAATAATATATCAAATTCCATGAATTTTGAATCCATCAAATAGTTCTCTCCTTTAAGAATTCGTTCATAATCATGCCTGAGCCAATTATCATCATAGATCAAACATTTTCATCTAAATCAGCATCAAAACCTTCTAGTATCAATACTTTTATAAAATTCCCACTAGAATACACCATCATGTTCATAATCATATCCTAATTCTCTTATCATTATAATACTACATTCACTATGTTCATGTTTGAATCCTTCAAGATTGTCCTCTTCCTGGTCATTGAAAATCACATCATCATCACTTTCGTCGTTCAATGTCTATCAATTATAATTATTTCTATCTTACTTTATTCTTCCAATATAATCCTTTCTCCTCATCCACTTCAGTTAGTCTCTTTACTCGGTACACATGTATAATATATACCTTTTAATCTAAAGGCAATTAAACAACAAATGTCAAATACTCCCATATAGTGTGACATCTATCTAGATCTTTCTCCAATTCTTACCAATAACCTCAAAAATCATTTGAATTTATCCGCTAAGTTTGATATATTCATGCTTCAATTCTTCACCCATATACTAACCTTTCTTGTCATTTAATGATTGTTCTTATAAATAGCTGTTATATCCTCTAAGTATTATGCACCTCCAAGTTATAATAAAAACTTTCAAGAATCACTAAATTGACATTCACTTCTCAATAATGTTTGATTATTGTTATCTTTGTATATGTAAGGACTAACTCGTTCTTAATTCGTAGATCAACAAATCCATTTACATCATCTTTTAGTGCAGTATCTACCATAATCTTCGACAGTTTATGCAAACTGTCTACGTTAAAACTTGAATCCTCAGAAGGTTACCCATATAAATATATCTATCCTCTAACAAAGTTTCCATCTATATATACTACTCTTATATTCTAACTACCTTATTCCTTACTCTAACAACTATAAAAATACCATAAGAATACTCCTCTTATTCATGCCATAACTAAAACTCTATTGTGTACTTAGAACTTGCCAGCTCTTGTGAGTGGCATCACCTTCCACATAAATCTACGTTACTTAAATGAGTCATCTCTGTAACTCATACCTTATCAACTGACATTCACTGATTAACTACATATGGCTTTTGGACATGTTGGACTGGCTGTGAGAGGATTGACTTCGTTTTGATACCAACTGTAACAACCCAGGTTTTTATAATATATTTTTGTAATTCTTTTTGAAATGTTAGGCCCTTAGTTTGCAAAAATATTTAGAAAACAAATAGAAAAACATTTTTCATGAAATACTCTTTTTGAAAACCCCGAGTATCATTTTTCTTTTCTCAAAAAGGATTATTGGTGAAATGAGCACTATATTTCTACCAAAAATCTGACAAAGTTTCCTTTGTTTTTGGGACATTAGATATTTAATGCATGTCATTACGAAGTACCTGATAAACACAATTTTCATACAAAAAAAAAAAATAAGGGAGACTTTGTCTCCATTCTATCATATTTACATACATGACTTCATGTTTTGTAAATCAAAATTTAACCAAATCAAAGGAAAAATCAAAACCAGGATCAATCTAGTCACAGCCACACCGTTACCACTTTAATCCACATGTCCATAGAGTAAAGTCATCTTAATGCAAAGTATTACTTTAATAAATCATTAACCACATCGCAAGCCTGCTTGTTATACCTGGTTAGTCATCTTGAGCTCTCTAGCACAGTCTTTTGCTTTCTTTTCCCTATTCTAATCCTTCAATCCTATGACATTGTAAACAATTTACAATGTCTCAGCAAGCTTGCGCTTGTGTAGGTAGTTTCATATCTATTTTACCAAGTTTTCCATGCAATTCTACAATAGCATCTCAAATCATTTTTCATGCAATTTCTAAAGAATTTGATAAACAAATCAAAGATAAGAAACATGATTAAAGTCATTTTTCAATCTCAATTCCACAGTTTCATGCTAAAACATTTCAGATAGTATCCACATAAAACATGTACAACTTTAAACATGCATTTTTCACATGGTTGAATCATCATAGTAATCTCAAGTAAATTGCAATATAAAACATATTCCAAAATCACATGTAAACATAACTTGAGAACTATGTGAAAGATCTACTATCTAAGTTGATAAATCAAATACCATAAGATCCTCAAAGGAGTCATCGGTTAAACCGCAAATGTTAGCAATCCCAAACCGACAACATCGTGTGCACATATGCACCCCGACGAACACATCAGCTAGTTGGTCATAAGTACTCATCTAAAGACCATCATCAAGCCCATCTACATGAGCTCACAAAACAGAAATCCTATGGTACATTATGCTCATGACCAGATCATTGAATCGTCTCTTCAGTATCTGGAGAATAGCCATTGTAGCCTCCACGACGACTACAGATACATCTCGAAAGGGTGCCGTGACCACCTCCAATGGTTGTTCCTACCACAACAATCAAGAAAATAGATGCCTCTTTGACCATGGATACCTACCACCTTTGGTGGTTAGAGGCTGGGCAGCCAAACCCATAAAATCTCTCAGCATAGTGACCACCAGGCTCACTAGCCTGAACAAAGACATATCTCAATCCCAAATGATTTTAAATCATATAACATATATGTCATGTAAAATCATGCATCCTATAACTCATCTCAAAACATGGGATTGATGCATTACAAGTAAAATCATTTCTTTCAAAAACACACAACTGCACATAATAGAAGGAATAACATCACTTTCATTCTTCATATAAAAATATGAATCATAGTTAGGAAGATACATACATACATACATACATACATACATATAATCACACATACTGCATTTGCAAGTATAGCATTCTTTTAAAGTTGAAAGCAAAGTAACATGATGTAATGTAAATCTCATGATAATCAAGTAACCTTGAATAGAAAACATGATAAGCAAACGATTTTATTAGATAAAATCTTAATGACAAATAGATGTTAAAACCACCTACCTCTTAGGTGTAATTTTTAGTCCAGCTATGTTCCTTCTTCAACTCGACTTATCGATCAACCTAGTCAACCTGTAGATATTCCATATTCTCTTGTCAATGTCGAGTTATAAGATAATAATTACAAAGGAGTATTTTAACCATCATCTGTCAATCCAGATCATCTGTTAATGGTGAAACCATTAGGTTTTAGTAATCCCTCACTAATCTACCATCAAGATCGCATGATCTTAGCCATGTAAGCTGTTGATCTATGTTTCCCTTCATGGTTCACCAATCTTCCTTCTATCAAGTTGTAGGTTATTAAATCCAAGCCATTGATTATCATTCACGGATCAATATTTATATTTTCAACTTCCAACCATTAAATGGTGGTCTAATTGTTATTTTTAGATTACTAATAGATTATGAAAACTCATCTCAAACCATTATTGTTTTGCTAACTCCTTTTCCAACTATTTATCACCGATCATATGTAAGGATAGTATTAGATCACTCCAAGATATGTTATTCACTCTCTAATTGGTGATCCGACGACTAGAATTGGTCAGATCTTGTTCTCAACATGTTATTAGACATTTTTAACCAATGAATCAGTGAAATCTATCTCGTCCTTTAAAATGTGGGCTTAGGAATGCAATGGAGGCATCTAATCGCATATCAAGTGCCACCAAGTCCTTGTTTGAATAGTGATAGATCAGACGGCCTAGATCATCTGATCTATTTCACTTCAAAATCTTAAATTTTTGACTCATCCTATCATTTTTGAAGATGGGGAACTCACTGAAACATCTAATCATCAATCAGATGTTGCTAGATAATGTTTTACACAGGAATAAATTGAATGGCTAAGATTATCTGATTGATCTGTCCTATTTCTTACAATTTTTTGTCATATCCCATATAATTGGAGGTCAACGTAGTTATCTATGATGTCTGATCGTCGATCAAACATCTCCAATTTACTGTGTCAACAGTACCCAATTAGACAGTTGAAATTGTTCGATCAGTTTATAACCAAAATTAACATATTTATGCTAAATTAAGGATAATTTAGACTTGTATTATGTTATCTAAGCATGGATCAAAGGTTTAATGGTTAGATCATCCCCAAATCTTAAATCCAGCATAAAACGATACTGATTTAGCTAGAACTCCAAATCAAGAGATGGGTATCACAGATCCTACCTCTTGGGAGTGTTCCCAATCCCCAATCATTGCTAAAGAAGATAGGGTTTGATGATTTTTCGGCATCAGTTTTACGCGAGTACTATTCCTACCTGATCTAGCACCATTTCTCCTCCAATGGCAGTGGAACCAGAGGGGTTTTGCTCCCTAGCTCCTGGAGATTTGATTGGATGGTTGGATCTCTGATCTGAGCCGCTATTGTCGCCAGTGAACTCTATTTCTCTAGCAACTATGAATGTCTTCTTCTCCACCTCCAGTGCGATCTAGGTTTTCAGGTGCGTAGTCTTCTTCCCCATCTCTCTTTTCCTTCTCTCCATCTCTTTCTCTTCTCCTTTTCTTCTCTCCTTCCTGTCTTCTTCTCCCTCTGTTCACTCCCTCTCTCCAATGTAACCTGGAGTTTTTAGGCCCATAGAGCTCTCTTCCCGTTCTCCTTTTCCTTTCCCTTCTCCTCTCCTTCTCCTTCTTCTCCTCCTCCCTCTTCTTCCTCTTCTTCTTCTTTTCCTTCCTCTTCTCTCCATCAGACTTTCTCAATGGGTTTTTGGGAAACAGATGATAATTTGTTCCTTTTAGTTTAAATGGGAGGGGTGCTAGTATCAATTATGGCCCCTCCTTTAAGTGTTTACTTATTTTCCTTTTTTATTTTATTATACATACCTAATTATGATGTTCTGTTGGTTCCCAGCATTGTGATTTCAATCAAAACTAATGAGTAACATTTGCGATGGATTTTTCAATGTATCTTGACTGTCTGACACTAATTGCTATAGACGGGGCCCACTTATGAAATTACAAAAATACCCTTCATAAGAAAAATAACAATTTATTTGTCCAAGCTCCAATTTCAACAAAATTAGTGTCATTCAAATCATTTTTTCGAGTACAATCCAATATGAAGGTATTAGAGTCCAATTTGATGCCTTTCAAAAGGTCAATTCAATGTAATCCAAATATGAAGATTCTCCCATTTATATTTATCAAAATTAATTCATAATCCTTTAAAATGAAATTTAAAAATTAGAATTGTTACGCTAAGACCTCTATATTGAAGACTATTGCTTCAGGAAAAAGAGTTGGAGCTATCTTATTGCAAGAAGAACGCTCTGTAGCTTTTTTTAGCCAAGCACTTTCCATAGCTTGTAGTCCAAGTCAGTTTATGAATAGGAGTTCATAGATATAGTGATGGTAGTTTAGAAATGGTGACATTACCTCATGAGCACCTGTTGATCCATTAGAAATCGAAGGCTCTGTTGGTTGACAAAGTTAGTAGGCTTTGACTTTGAAATCCAGTACAAACTTGATTCTGAAAATAAAGTGGTTGACACTTTATCTCGATGCCAAGAATTCTGTGTCCTAAACTACTTCAATCATGAGGTATTACCATAAGGCCACTTCACAAGACATTTCTCTAGTTATCCAATCAGGAAACCCATTTTTCCAATTCTTTGCTCTTTTAATAGCTTGTTTATAGGGATAGAGGGCTTAGCTGAAGAAGTACAAATGGACCCCAAGCTTTGCCATATTATCCAAGAGCTTTGATGGATCCTAAATGCCACCTAGAGTATACTTTCAAGCAAGGCACTTTACTGTCCATGGAAAAATGACTCTTCCCAAGTCTTCTCCTTGTATTGCTATTTTATTAGATGAGTTTCATTCTACTCCTAGAGGGAGGCCACTCAGAATTCTTTCTCACCCATAAGCATATTTTTCGCTATATTGGGAGGGTATGTGCCAAGATATATAGATGTTTGTGGTCGCATGTGACGTTTGTCAGCATAACAAGTATGCTTGCACTAAAACTAGGGGCTAATTTAGCCTCTTCCCATACCATTGTTAGCTTGGGATGATTTGACAATGGACTTCATCAATAGACTATTGAAAGCTCAAGGTTTTAATACCATATTAGTTGTGGTTGA
Organism: Warburgia ugandensis; assembly: GCA_035236585.1. Taxonomy (NCBI): domain Eukaryota; kingdom Viridiplantae; phylum Streptophyta; class Magnoliopsida; order Canellales; family Canellaceae; genus Warburgia; species Warburgia ugandensis. The sequence continues at coordinate 64,069,910 of CP141130.1, forward strand.
CAGTCTGACCAAGTTCAGCCACTTCCTTCTTCTATGTGACCCCTATAATGCTAAAGATGTAGCCAGTTTATTTGTTAAAGAAGCAGTTAGGCTACATGGAAATCTACAATCCATAGTTTCAAATAGGGATCATGTATTTATTAGCCATTTCTAGATGGAATTGTTTAAAAAAGTTGGGTCATTGATGAAAATGAGCTCAACGTATCATCCTCAAACAGATGGCCAAATTAAAGTCATTAATAGCTACTTGGAGACCTATCTATGTTGTTTTGTGAGAAATAAACCGAAAGCTTGGCCTGATTGGATTTGTTGGGCAAAATATTGATATAACCTTTCAAAGCTCTGTAGGTATGACTCCTTTTAGGCACTATATGGATGAGACCCACTAGTATTACTGAAATTTACTAGCAAAGAATCTCCTGTGGAAGAGGTAAACCAACATGTTTTTGAGTGCAATGTGATTCTATTTGATTGAAGCACAACTTAGAACAGGCCCAAGTATGCATGAAAACTCAAGCTGATGTAGGTAGATGCGATCTCTATTTTTAGCTGGGCAACCATTTATTTAAAAATTCACACCCATCACCTAAAATCCCTAGCTGTTTGAGTAAATGAGAAGATTTGTCCTCACTATTATGGTCCCTATACTATACTTGAGAAGATTGGAGAGGTCGCTTATCGTTTGGAGTTAACCCCAAACTACAAAAATTCGCCCTATTTTTCATATTTCTCAATTGAAACTGGCCACTAATCCTACTCTAACTCCTCAACCATTACTTATTTATTCGAAGATCTCAAACTTAACATACACCCAGTAACTATGAAACAACTTCGCATGATTATCAGCTGGTCAGAAGTCTTGATCCAATGAGATGGTCTACCAGATTATGACAACACTTAGAAATTATTCAATGTTTATTAAGGTTTAGTTTCTTACTTTTCACCTTGAGGACAAAAGTGACGGTTTAGGGAGGGAGGGAGGGGAAGTGATATTCTTGCACCACAGGGTTATTTTGGGCAAATTTACTTTCTAAAAGTTGGTCCACATGGCAACCCTTGATCAGGGCAAATGTCTCAAACTTATTGGTTATGTTACAAGGATAGATGGCTGGTTTTCATTAATGCTGATTAAAGAATTCTGTTAGGAAGGATATTAAGAGGATCACAGGGGAGATCTGGGAGAAGGAAGAATTGTGATGGAAAGAATGTGGGAGGCCCCATGCTCCTCGAAAGCTAAGGCTGCCTGACTTGCAGTTAACGTTTTTTCTTTTCTTTTAGTATCATTTTCTGAAGATTGCTCTTCCGTTGAACTAATAACATTCAAAGCTTTCTTAATTCTTGACTCCCTGTTGAGTAATTGTTGCATTAGATTGGGTCGGATATATCACATTTCCTTGAGGGGTCCCGAACCACACTGTGAGTAGCAGCAGAGATTCTTACGTCCTTGGTTGAAGACAGCCAGCCAGCTGATTTCCAGACAAACTCAAACTTAAAGGAGCTACGGACGCAACGTAACACCAGCCTCTTTCTGCAATTCGTCAGTGATTCAGTTGCCGAAACAAAATCAACTCTTGCATCTTCTACCAGCAATTGGTAATAAATCAGAGAATGCAAGAGACCCGGTACGGTCTGATAACAATGCAATGCCACCCCTTTACTCTTCCTTAACGATGACCAGAATGAGGTGAGTCGACAAGCACTGAAGCTCATATACTGCGTTGCCAAAGACCATCCCGCTGGTATTACCCTTCCACAACCCCCAGATGACGCCACCGTCGATGTAATACTACAGAAGTATTAAGCCCTGAAAGCCATTGGTGAAGTTTGCGCACAGTGGATAACTGGACAACAAGGGCCGCCCCAAATGCTAATGTGTTTGAATCTTTGTTGGAGAATGCACTAACAGCCATGCCAAGCTACAGAGAGCCCAACAAGCAGAGCTTCAGAGGCAACTCGGTGATATTGAACAGTACCCATCACTAGTACGTGTCCTCTGTAGAGGCAGCTCGCTCGCAAAGCAGCGAACTGCCATTGCAATGGCCCATCTAGCTGAACCTAAAGCGTCGTCCATTGCTGAGACCACCACCACGGCCACAGATACAAAGTTTCACAACGCTGCAATTTCTAACCACGCTCTCCAACATATCTTGGTGCTGTTTCCAAATGCAGCACCATTCCAGAGCCTTTGCTGAGATAACTCTCTTCAATTATTCCTAAGATGGGAGAGAGTCGATCTTGCTTTATATTTGTTAATTCATTTCTGCTTCACACAAATTCAGGCAGATAAAGCATCTGCAAAAAAACAATTAAAATGGAAACCTATTGTGGCACAAATTCAGGCACAATTGCCCATACGCAGCTACCGAAATAATAATGAGCCAGATGTTGCTGTTATTCTTGACGTGCTAGAGACTTGGGCTCTGTCTGCCAAAGACATGTCTCTCGACGTCTGCCAAAAGTTATTTGCTAACCCCGAGATCTCAAAGCCACAGATACGATGTTCTAAGACTATCCTCATCCACCTACAAGAACATACACGCAAGAAGAAGGTTGCTTTGGTGCTCAGCAAGATGAATGTCGTTGAAAAGCAGTGTTCCTACCTCTCAACTTCCCACCATATCATAGTAGTTTTCTGTTTGGTTAATGATATGGGTGAAAGTTGAAACTCTGACGAGCAAACTGGTCGAGGAGTCTCAATTCGGACATCCAGTTCAAAGAAATTCATGAACCATACTTTTCTGCAGAATATTTCCTACTTAAATTCATTAGCTTAAAGGGGAGGATTCATAGAACTAGAAATTTTTATTATTTTTATTGAATCGAAGAAACTGCACTTAAGTTTCTCGAGTGTATTTACAGGAGGCTTCATCTTAGAAGATAATTGAATATGTCCCTCAATGTGATTATTCCTTCCACACGCTTGCTCCCAGCTTCAACAGCAACAACACGCCGCACCACTGAAATGAGAACAGAGATGTATTTATATATAAAGAATGGTGTATAGGCATCAAAAGAATTCAAGTACATATTATTAACTACTGTTACCTGGATCTGAGAGATGTTCCATTATCTCGTGAAGGGAATCAGAACGTAAGCACATCTGGCATCGCCTGGGACCAATAATAACGTCATTTGCCTTGTATCCCAGTTGCAGAGCCTGGAATCAATTTCCGCAGATTACCAGATTAGCTTGAATTTTACTGCTTAATAGTCTACTTAATAGTTTTGAAGAACAAAGGAAAAATGCGCTCTTTAGGTTGGACAGTTGTGGATAAGATGTGACGTTTTTTTTACCCTGTAAGAAACCAACATATAATACAAAGGGTGCTGATTGTCTTGGATGTGCAATTACGTAATCACTGGCTACTTTTCTCTTTATTACTCACAATGCAAATATTACTTGGATGGTTGTAGTATTTCAGAAGTGTCTATTGCTCCTTGGAGTAAAATTGTGGGTAAACATGGGAGAATGGCAAAGGCCGTGGCTGGTCAGGATTGAAACAGGTGGTAGGAAGGATCCCTACTGTTAGGTATTGGCGATTGAGAGAGGAGCTTCATGAGCTACTGTTCTCCAATTAATCTCAACTACACTTTCTCTGATGACAACCCCTTGGAACCCTGATGTTCTCAGAATGAGAATCCAATTATGAATGGGGAAGAGAAGGGAGAAGTTTAAGCAGCATTTGAAGAAGAACAGAGGCTAAACACGTACTAACCAGAGAAAGGGATAGAGAGATGGAGGAAGTAGCAAGGCTAAAGCTAAGGGACGGAAGAGGGTTCTTGTTAGTGGATTACCATCATCACCAGCCACGGAGGTATGCCTCACCACCTGCTGATGGTGGTGGTGTGATAGTCACTAGTTTTGAGGGATAAACCAAACAAATTGGGCAACTCGGGCATGGGAAGGTCAATTGTGGTTTAAAAATTCCAGAGTTGGTCTGCTTGTAGGCATAGTACTAAAGACAATAGTGTGGATGAGGATTAGCATCCTAGACTAATATTCATGCATATTAGACCTAATAGTGAGGATCCTGCCAATGCCAGTGATCTATTTAATCCCCGTCTAGGTTCTTGAACTCTCAACAAAGACAACATTGGGTAGGCAGCTCATAAATGAAAGTACATACACAATGAGCTATGAGCAGAAGCACAGTTTCAAAAGCTAAAGCTGCATGGAGGATGTCTGCTTGGAGATAGAAGTGGAAATATGCATGGACTGTAACAAGGTTGGACGCAGGCTGAAATTTGCCTCATTCAGAATGCAATTGGAAATTAATCTCTTTAAATATGTGATTCTTTGACACTTCTTAGCTTTTACTTTTCCATTGCTTGCTACCAAATGCCTATATCAAACCCTCATGGTCTCCATTTATTTCTGAGATAGATGTATAATATATGCTATAGTCCTAACGTGCTATCTGATGTATTAAAAATATTAGATGATAATATTGGAGAACCGAGAAAATCTCAAATATATTTTAGAAAAGGTCAAACTCTAATACAAGTAACATTCAACAGTTAGAAGTCAGAAAGGAATCAGATGCATGTACCTGTACATGTTATTTATGATACGTCATTCTTAATCACCTATTAGCATTTTTATTTTATTTTTCTCATTTCATAAGTCTTTCTGCAGGTTTCAGGCAATATCATCTTGTTCTATCAATACCTAGCAGATTTTCCCTCTAGTATGCCAAATAAATCTAACAACTCCACTGATGCCAGTCCCAAGCCCGGATAAAAAAGGAGGGGAGTCTTGCGTCAAGTGTCAGCCAACAAGGAAGATGTTGAAGATGATTTTGCTATTTCTTTCCTACTTGCAAATGAATATGTATTTGTATATTAGTTCATAAGTAAGAAATGAAAATCATCTCCAGCTTCTTAAAAGAAATGAAAATCATCTCCAGTTTCTTAAAAGTATGACAACTCTAACATGACATGAATTGAAAACTGACATTCTCTCAAGCTACGGCGTCTCCCATAAGCGACGTGTTACATTGGATCCCATGTGAGGTAAAAAATGGGCAAGGGTTACTAGGGCATTCCGCCAGAAGTAACGTGCTACATCACATCCTAGGCGTAGTGGAAAATAGGCAAGGGCTGCTAGAGTGTCCCTTTGGAAGTAAGACGCTGCATCAGAACCCAGGTGCAGTGAAAAGTGGGCATGGGTTCATGCCATGGAGGTCAAGAAGTGCACGGGTAAATAGGATATCTCAAGAGCATAAGATTTGTATCGTCACATGGAATATAGGGACATTGACAGGTAAGAGTTTGGAGTTGGTCAATACCATGAAATGTAGGAGAGCCAATGTAGCTTGTATCCAAAAAACCAAGTGGAAAAGGGCTAAAATTAGAGAAATCGATGGGTATAAATTCTAATACACAGAAAAGGATAATAACAGAAATGACATAGGTTTAATAGTGGATAAAGAATTAAAGAATAAAGTTGTGGATGTTAAAAAAATCAGTGATAGAATTATAATAATAAAACTTGTTCTAGGAGAGCAGATCATAAATGTTACAAGTGCATACGCACCACAAGTAGGGTTAGAAGACATAATGAAGAGACAGTTTTGGGAAAATATGGAGGGAGTCATGCAAGAAATTCCCAACACTGAGGGGATATTTATAGGAGCAGACTTGAATGACCATGTAAGAAAAGAAAAGGAAGGATATGATAGGATACATGGAAGGTATAGTATAGGACAATGAAATGAGATGGGGAAAACTATCCTCGATTTTGCTTTGTCACATAACCATGCCATTGCAAATGCATTCTTTAAGACGAGGGTTGAACACTTAATAACCTTTAAAGGTAAACTTCATAAAAGCCAAATAGACTTTTTTCTACTTAGGATGTTTAAGGATTGTAAGGTAATACCTGGTGAGAGTTTAACCTCACAACATAGGTTAATGGTTATGCATATCTATATTAAAGATGGAAGAAAGGAAATGAACTTAATAGATATCCAAAAACTAAGTGGTGAAACTTAAAAGGAGAGAAAATAACCTCATTAACAAATAAGTTAAAGGTAGAAGGAAACTAGAACTATGAAATAGAAGTATACACCATGTAGACTAATATGACTGAGTCTATTAAGAAAGTAGCAAAAGATGTCTTAAGAGTATCTAAAGGTAAAAGGCAATTAGTAAAGGAAACATGGTGGTGGAGCAAAACAGTGCAAAAAGTTATTAAAGAAAAACAGGTGTGTTTTAAAGCATGACAGAAGACTAGAAATAATGAAAACTATGAATAGTATAACAATGCTAAAAAGGTTGCTAAGAGAATAGTAAGTGGGGCTAAACTTTAAGGCATATGATGACCTCTGTAGTAGACTAGGATCAAGAGAAGGTGAGAAAGATGTGTTTAAACTTACAAAAATAAGAGAAAGGAAGGGTAAGAACTTAGATCACGTTAGATGCATTAAAAGGATCAAAGGGTACTTGTCAAAGATGACGAGATCAAACAAAGGTGGCAAACTTACTTTAAAAATTGTTAAATGACAATGGCTATGAGAATATAGGAATTGAAAATGCTGTAAACCCAAATAATATTGGATATTATAGATACGATCATAGGATTACAATACCTAAAGTGAAAGAGGCCTTGAAAAAGATGAAATCAGGAAAGGCCATGGTGCCTTATGGTATACCAATAGAGGTTTGGAAGCATATGAAAGATACTGGAGTAGTTTGATTAACCAAGTTGTTTAACAAGATTATAAAATCAAAGAAAACGCCAGATGAATAGAGGAAAAGCTCTATTATACCAATTTATAAGAATAAAGGAGACATGCAGAGCTACACTAATTATTGGGGGATCAAACTTACGAGGCACACTATGAAATTATTTAAAAGAGTGATTAAGAAGAGGCTACGGCATGAAACAAGTGTATCGGAGAACCAATTTGGTTTCATGCCTGGGGGGTCTACCATGGAAGTAATTTTCTTACTAAGACAAATGATAAAAAAATATAGAAAGAGGACGAAAGACCTCCACATGGTCTTTATCGACTTAAAGAAAACTTATAATAGAGTCCCTAGAGAGTTAATATGGAGAGTGTTGGGCGAGAAAGGGGTTTCGCAGAGGTATATAGACTTAATTAAAGATATGTATGAGGGAGCGATAACAAATGTTAAAACCACTAGTGGCGAAACTAGTGATTTTCCTGTCACTATAGGATTGCACCAAGGATCGGCATTGAGCCCATACCTTTCACATTGGTTATAGATGAATTAACAAAACATCTGCACGAAGAGATTCCATAGTGCATGCTATTTGCAGATGATATAGTCTTACTTGATGAGACAAGGACAAAGTTAGAGTTATGGTGAGAAGCATTAGAATCTAAAGGATTTAAAATCAACCGAACTAAGACAGAATACATGGAATGCAATTTTAGCAAGGAGAGGGGTAGGAGTGGAACACTAGTTAAGATTGATAACTAAGAAGTCCCCGTAACAGACCAATTTTGGTACTTAAGATCAATGATTCATGAGAGTGAAGAGGTTGAGAGAGAGGTTACCTAGAGAATCCAAGCGGGTTAAAACAAATGGAGATGTGCATCTGGAGTTTTGTGTGATCGATGGGTGCCACTCAAACTAAAAGAAAAATTCTATAAGATGGCCATAAGGCAGCCATACTTTATGGATCATAGTGTTGGCAGTTAAGGAACATCATATTCATAGGATGAGTGTTGCAAAAATGAGGATATTGAGATAGATGAGTGGTAAGACAATAAAGGATAGAATTAAGAATGAAAACATTAGAGGAAACTTATAGGTAGCAACAATAAGTAACAAGATATGGGAGATTAGACAGAGATGGTTTGGACATATCCAAAGGAGACCGAAAACAACACGGGTTAGGAGTGAGGCAATACAAGTAGAAGGTTCTAAAAGGGTAAGGGAAAGGCCCAAAAGAACGTGGATAGAAGTGGTGAGAAAATATTTAAAAACTTTGGAACTAAACGAAGCCATGGTACTTAATAGAGAGGAACAGCGGAACAAGATTCATGTGGCCGGCCCCTAATTGGAATAAGGTCGGCCCCTAATTGGAATAAGGTCTTGATGATGATAATGCCAAATAAATCTAACACTTCAAATCTTCTTGTCATGATTGACAAGGTTCTCCCAGTTCAATAGGTCCCATGTCCTTGTCTCATTCTTTGGCTTTTCTTCTTTGAAATGAGTAGTTCCATGGTTTCAATAGTTTCCCTATATAATGGCAACTGCTTTGTTGTGGATACTCAAGAATTCCTTCTTCTTTTTTAAGGTGAATACGTGTCTTGGAATCATTAGAGCATGGTTGGTTTGTCAGATGATTAGTTAGCAACTATTCATTTTATTGAAACTAGTAACATCGCACATGGCGATGCCTATGTACAAAATAGGGGAGAGAGGGTGAGTGAGAGAGAGAGACAAGGGGGGGGCAGCAGGCAGTGGAGAATGCGTGTGTGTGTGTGTGTGTGTGTGTGTGTGTGTGTGTGAGAGAGAGAGAGAGAGAGAGAGAGAGAGAGAGAGAGAGAGAGAGAGAGAGAGAGATAATGTCATTTAAGGGTTATACACAGTTAAAAAACTTTATTACTTGGTTGGAGAGAAAAGATGAGGTTATGGGTTATCTGCAGTACAGAAACTGTCTTTTTTCTTTTTCTTTTTTTTTTTCCAACATGCCACTCTCATTTTGCTTAATTCTTAGTGTTAAAAATTACACAACTACAATTTGGTGTCAAGTTGTCTTTTTTACTCTACCCCTGGTATTATTTTAATATATAGTATAGATGAGGTGGGCCAACTGCAAAAGTATATGCTTCATGATGCATTGCACAGATGTAACTGAACATTCAAAAAATTGTTTCACAGTTGCCGCAAATAGGTTGCAGACCATGTCTAACACTTTGACACTAAGTATTGAAAGCCGTAATACCTCATCCAGGTAAGATAGCAGTGGACAAAACTTAATAATCTTATATCCTTTTAGGCAGATAATAACTTCATTCTGCTCAGAACAGAAAAGTCCCACTTCCATATAACAGTATTTAAGAGCTCTGTAATAAAATTGTTATCATTAAGTTTTCAGATATTATGCCATGGACCAATTGTTTACCAACAAAGCATATTTAGGTGTCTATGATGCTCAAGAAAGTAATCAAATATGAAGAACTGCAAGACTATTAGCGAATGATGTACAGCTAGAAAGATAAGGTTTAAATCAAAATAGGAAGGAATACTATACACTTACTTGAAGTATACTTGTTTGATCTAGTCGAATCTGAGCATATGCTCCACCTATTGCTAGTGCTGTAATGTCACTGCACAGACAAAAGCCACATGAGCCAATCTGAAAGGTCTACATGGACATAGCAAAACCATCTGCAATTTTTTACCAATTTCCTGTTATCATAACAAAGAATAATGGATGGATTACCTTCGGGAATATACATCCAGCAGGGATCCATTGTCATCAACAATTGGTATTGAACTTATTTGAGCTGGAAAGATGCACAAACAAGAAGTCCACAGTCGGGTAATGTGAGAAAAAACAAGACCAGGAATTGAGGACTCGAAGAGTATTTTAAAATCAGAATGGACTTCATCTGCTTCAGTTGGTAGATGAAATATGACATACAAAAATGGTTTTTACATCAGTAAGATAGTCCTATGAGAATCATAATTGAACTTTGATTTACCAACAATTATAATCTAGAGGAAAACAAAAGGTTATAAACTAATACAGCTGACCCATTTAAGGTCTTCAAAGAATTACAGAAAAAATAATGGTCATATTAGCAATCATTGAACAATTTCTTGGAGTTCTACTTGCACAAGATTATAATTAACTAATGCCTCGAAGTTATGGTAACAAAGATCTAGGTTATGGCAGGAGATTGAAATCTAACATCCATTAGTACGTCCAAACTTGGACTGCTGGAATTCAGTATTCTCCAGATATAAGCATTAATATAAATAAAAACTAATGAAAAAGAAAATAGAAAAGCCATCAACATCATAGACAAGCTGGCAGCAGGTTATCTCAGAGAACTGGTACCTAAACTACCAGGAAACTGCTTGTTACAAATACACGAAGTCAATAGCAAATGACTCCGATGGTGTCAAAAATATGTGCTCTCAACTACCAATTTCTGGATAATAAAAGAAGGCTACATTAATGCAAGAGGAGCCTTCATGCAAATGTAGAGTTGTTGTCATGTGATCTAGAGGTCAAATATGTTTGAGGCGTGGAAACAACCTCTTGCAAAAATGCAAGGTAAGGCTGCGTACTATAAACCTTTTATAGTCCGCCCCTTCCGTAGAACCCACATACACAGGAGCTTCGTGCACCAGCTGCCCTTCTACCAGCTATGTAGTTAAAGGCACGCCTAGGCGCTAGTCGACATGTAAGCGCCTGGGACGAGGCCAGGCACAGAGGAAATGAGGCACGGTCGCCTAGGCAAGCACCTGGGTGCTCCTGGGCACCCCTTTCAGGCGCGCCCCCGACTCTAGGCGCAGACCACTTAACCCCGTACGGTATAAAGCTCGTCTTTTTTTTTCTTTCGTTTTTCACCTTCCAACCCTAATCTCAATCTTCCAACCTCCTAAGAAGGTGAAAAGGACCATTCCTCTTCGATCTTTCATAGATCTAAGCAGAAAAAGGTATGGATTTATGAATTTTAGCATGTGTATACAGTTTCTATAAAAAACGTAAAAACCAGTACCGTTTTTTCAATTTTTTTGTTTTTTGTTAACTATTTTCCATTGATCTTGATGGGCTTTAGTTCTATATGTATAAGAAAACATTCCATTTGAGTTTTATACTTCTTTGCTCTAGATTTGAGTTTGTTTTTAGGTTTTTTACTGTTTTTCCAAAAAAATTAGTTATGGAAATAAAAAAAGTCAGTTGTTTTTTTGTATTTCTTCATTGAAACGTATTTCTATCCACATATATAGTTTTCCCATGCTTGTGTCTTCGTGTGTGATAATTTTTTCATCTTTTTTTTGTAATTTAGGGTTATTTTTTCAATTTTTCCAAAAAAAAAAAGTTACAAAAATTAGGAAAAAATTGTTCTTTTTTATATTTATTAGTTAATACCTATTCTTATCCACATATATAGCTTACTCATGCTTGTATCTTCATGATGATGTACTTTTCATGCTTTTTTTGTATTGTAGTGTTATTTTGTTCAATTTTTCTGAAAATAAAACTTACAAAAATTAGAAAAATATTGTTTTATTTATATTTATTAGTTAATACCTATTCTTATATACATATATAGCTTTCCCATGCTTGTGTCTTCATGTATGCTGTATTTTTCATGCTTTTTTTTGTATTTTAGTGTTATTTTTTTCAATTTTTCTAAAAATAACAGTTACAGAAATTGGAAAAAATTTATTTTCTTATATTTATTAATTAAAACGTATTCCTATTTACATATATAACTTTTCCATACTTGTGTCTTCATGTGTGATGTATTTTTCATGCTGTTTTCTATTTTGGAGTTATTTTTTTTCAAATTTTACAAAATAACAATACTCACTCTTTTATGCTTTTTATATTTTAGGAATAAAATTTAAAGATGTCATCATCAAGGGGTTCAACTTCAGATACTTCAGCTATTTCTAGATCTACAGACCCAGGGTGGGAGTATGTAGACTTGAGAATTCCAGGTGATAAGAATACAATTTTGTGCAAATTGTGCAGAAACAAATACAGTGGTGGAATTTATAGGCTAAAACAACATTTAGTTGGAGGGCATAGGAATGCTAAAAAATATAGCAAGGTGACTCCTGATATATCAAAAAAAATAAGTGATTATATGAATGAGTCAAAAAAGAAGAAGGATGAAAGGGAGAGAATCATTGTGGAGCAAACAAGACCAGAAAATTTGTTTGAGATTCATGATGATCTTGAAGTTGTTGAAAGAAATGTGGATGATAGAGGGAGACAGGCTGGTGGTAGTAGTGGCCCAGGCTCTAGTGGATTTGGCATAGGGAGCAGCAAGAGGTCTAGGAGTGGAATAAAGGGACCTCTTGATATTCATTTTGCCCTTGATCCTGAGAAGGCTCCTTTGCATCAAATAACAATAAATAATGCATATAAAAAGGAGCTTAGAACCAGAGCATGTGATTACATTGCAAGCTGGTTTTATGAGAATGGCATTGCCTTCAATGCCGCTTGGTGTCAATCTTTTTAGACCATGTTTGAGGCAGCTGCACAACATGGACCAGGTAAATGGTTTTCTTTTGTTTTTCTTTATATACTAGTACTTTTTATGCATATTTTTAAGTTAAAGAGTATTTAACTTATTTTTTTCTTTCTTTCTTTCTTAAGGTTTCAAGGCACCCTCTTATCATGAGTTGAGGGTGCCTCTTCTTAAAAAACAAGTTGAAAGGACGAATGAATTTGTACAAGGATGCAGAAAAGATTGGACACAATATGGGTGCTCCATAATATCAGATTAGTGGACCGATGGCAAGGGTTGCACCTTAATCAATTTTTTGGTAAATTGTCCAACTGGGACAGTTTTTCTAAAATCAATTGATGGATCTGAGCATATAAAGAGCTCAGATTTGATTGTTAAAATGTTGGATGTCGTCATAGATGATGTTGGAGAGGAAAACATTGTCCAGGTAATCCCCACTCTTAATTTTAGTTAAGTTTTTTATCAAAAAATTTAATATTTAAAAGTTTTAATATTTACTTATGAATTTGATTACCTAATATAGATCATCACGGACAATGCGTCAAATTATGTAGCTGCAGGAAGACACTTGCAAATAAGAAGAAAGCATCTATTTTGGTCACCCTGTGCAGCTCATTGTGTTGACTTGATGTTGGAAGATATTGGCAAATTGCCAAAAATGGAGCATGTTATGAAACAAGCGAAGGCAATGACTGTTTTCATATATAGTCACACTCACGTCCTTCATTTAATGAGGACGATAACTAAGTAAAGAGAATTGGTCAAGCTTGCAGTCACTCGTTTCGTCACTAACTTTTTGAGTTTAGAAAATATCTACAATGTTAAGGCGGAATTGAGGGAGATGTTCCACTGTCAAGCATGGAGTAACAGCAAATGGAGCAATACTTTGGTTGGAAAAAGAATACAGAAGATTATTAGTCGCAGCTCCTTTTGGAATAATATTTTATTTTGCTTGAAGATAATGGCACCACTTGTGGAGGTGTTGAGGCTTGTGGATACTGAAGAGAAGCCTGCAATGGGTTATATATACGAGGTCATCACAAGAACCAAGGAAAAGATTATGGCAAATCTTAAAGATAATGAGCGACAGGCTACCCATATTTGTGGCATTGTTGATAGTAGATGGACGAATCAGCTTTGTCAACCTTTGCATGCAGCTGGTTATTATCTTAACACTGCATTTTATTATGATAGGCAAGAAGATATTGAGGCCGATAGATTTATCAAGCAAGGCCTATTTGACACTATCAATACCTTATCTGCAAATCAAGATGATGCAAGCAAGGTGATTGACGAGCTAGGTCCATATAAACGTACGGCAGGCCTGTTTGCAAATGACTTGGCTAAATTGAAAAGGAAGACAATGGCTCCTTGTAAGTCTTACAATTTTAAATCTTATATGTCTTAAAAAAATTTAATTTATTGTTATTTAACTCTTGTAGGTGAGTGGTGGGTTACTTTTGAGGCTGAATGCCCAATTCTCCAAAAACTTGCTATCAAAGTCCTCTCTCAGACCTGTAGTGCATCTCCTTGTGAGTGGAACTGGAGTGCTTTTGAGAGTGTAAGTATTACTTACTTCACTAATTTATAGATCATTCAACAATATAATTTAAATTTACAATCAACCTTATAAAATTTGATATTTTATTGCAGCTTCACACAAAGAAGAGAAATAGATTGTACACAAAAACATTAAACGATCTAGTATTCGTTCAATATAATCAACGTCTCCGCCATCGACATGAAGATCGTTTGAGATCTCAGACATACACAGATCCCATTGTATTGAGAGAGGTTGATGAGAGTGACAAGTGGATCATTGAAGCAGATGCTGAGGATGACCTCATCCATCCAGATGATAGCCTCACATGGGGTAACGTTGAGCGTGCTATGGGATCTAGTTCACGTGTTGCTCCTCCCACTAAGCAGTATTAGAGGCAAAGGAGGCAGGGGAACATGTGTCAGGTACTTGCAGAACCAAAGGAGGAAACTGGTTTTGAGGAGGACATTGAGGAGTTGCAAGTTCGGGGTAGTGGTCTTCCTAGATATGTCAAGGATTATGATAGCTCTGGTGATAATTTAAACCTTGAGCCTGAAGATCTCTCTAGAGATGACTGAAGTGAGTAGTCTTGATTCTTAAACTCTTAAAAGTTATTTTATTTGATTGATTATGCTTATATTATTTTGTTCATAAAAAATTACATGTTTAGATAATATTATCATATTAGAATTATGTTTTTATGTTTTAATGCTTTTTAAGAATTTATTAATGATTTTTAGCTAATTTTTAATTATGAAAAATATAATTTTGAGCCTTAGGCTCCAGGCGCGCGCCTAGGCGCCCCAGGCTCCAAGCGCACCCCTTTGAGCCTCAGTGCGCCTCGCTCCTTTAACTACATAGTCTACCAGAAGGCTTCATTAACTTTGTCTTACCTGTCTAACAAGAATTGAAAATCTAGTTTACCAAAGTATGCCAGTTATACTTGAAATAGAAGTGTTGGAGCCCATGCAGCACTTTCTTAAAGTGTCCTGCTTAACACAGATAGGAACATCAGTATTAGTAATCAAGGTTAAATTTAAACATAAAATTACAAAATGAATTTCACCCCGTTCACTTTTCAACTCTCTTTAGTTTGGAAAGTAGGAAAAAATCAGAACACTACATGATTAAGAACCTTTGGAATATTACCATGCCAACTTTCCTCTCTCACCTTTTGTTTCCTTGTCATACTTCTTCACTTGTCTAAAACTATTACTGCCCCATGTCTTAAAGTTGTAATAATAGAGAATTAGCAGCTGTATTGTTTGCGTGGCAAAGAGCCAATAAAGTAGGTTGCACAGTCAAAAAAATATGTCGGTGTTGGAGGAGGTTCAAAAAGTCCGTATAATAAGCTTTAATATTAAATAATATTTATTAATAACATTGCCCTCCTAATAGCAGAGAAGTGATAAAATATAATTCACACCTTCCATCAATAAACTGAGAGCAGAACTCAGAGGTGCGTTTGACCGTATTATAGCTAGTTGACGGCCATTTCCTCTGCTAATTTCTGGTATCCATGTACCCAAAGCAATTGAATAAATTGGTTGTTGCAAAAGTTCCATCCAACCAGTAGAATGTTTAAAATGTCTGCACATATCTGGATAAATTGATAGTGGGAAGTTAATCAATGAAACTATATCATGGATCAAGAGATCAGAAGAATCTTGGCAAGCAGAGTCAATAGCGTGTACATTTTAGGATTCCAGGGAGGCAAGCAAGATGTAACAGTTGAGGACACGACCCTTCAGAAGAATGGATGATAGGAACTACAGATATCTCATTTTGCAGAATCCTCATTGCCACATCTTTGAGGGACTCATTTGGACCAGCCTGCAGATACCAGACACTGGGCATAAGTAAGAAAGGTCAAGCAAAAGGCATAACAGAGATGGGGAATGAAATGAAAACAAAAATGGCTAAACTAACAACAATAGTAGGATGAACTGGCATGACAAGTCCAGGTAACGAGTAATGATATGGTTCTGAATTTAATAGAAGCTCTGGTTGAGCCTGTTTGGTAAACATTTACTAGTCAGTAAAGCTGAAAAGTGGACACCATTAACAGCCCACAATATCAAGTGATGGAGGTCCTTATACAAGGACAAACCCTTTTGAAGGCCACAATTATCTCTTCTAAAACAGCCTGGTTTTTGCGGTAGTGTCTTCTTCCACAGGTAATAGCTCATGTTCTAACTTCAGTCAAATCTAGACTTTTAACGATGTCATCAATCAACTATATATTTTGTAACAATCTGTGGACTTTGACACAATTGCACAATTCCTCCGTTGGATGATTTGCATTTAATTGGGATTTTGCCATGAATGCCTAATGGATATAAGCACATTCCAATTGGTTATTGAACATTATGAAATGGCTGAAACATTTTCTCAAAATACTTCCAAATCGTCCTCAAATACTGAGGGAACCTTCTTCACAAGAATTCCCTTAAAAGATGGATATCACTTAGGTTTAGAAAATTGAAGGACAATATCATCGAGCAAAACAAAAAGGCAGCAAAGGAAAGAAAAAGCATTTTGTTGAGGTTGGTGGGGTAATTTGCTGAGGTTGAAAACCACCAACCTGGGAACTCTTTACTTTATACACAAACCAATTGTAATCACAGCCCTTGCACTTACTTTACATACAAACCAATTGCAATCACAGAGCTTGGCGCTAACAAGTTAAAGATACCAAAAATGCATATTCTGAAAGTTACAAAATGGAAGATTAAATTTAGTAAGTTCAGAATGCACCAACCTCACAACTTTGTTATTCACATAAAAACCAACAGCTGTAAAAAAACACAACCAATAAGTTTAAAGCACTAGAAGGCTTTTTTTTCATACTTACATATACCTGATGAGACTTCCTAGCAACCTCTCATGTCAATAACTCATCCCAAGACATGACTGTATGTAACAATTCTTTGGTGTTGCCCCTCAAACTGGAGCATCAATAACATTAATTTCCAGCTTTGGATAAATAAAATCCTGTCTACTGAAGCTAATAGTCCTAACAAAACGCCAATTAACTCTGTGGCTGAACAGTCATGCTAGAAACTACTCGCTGAACTGAGTATCGGAAGTAAGCTGACAATCAACGTTGATACGTTTGGCATTCTTGTGAAAACTAGATCATCATCATCATCATCATCAAGACCTTATCCCAATTAGGGGTCGGCCACATGAATCTTATTCCTCCATTCCACTCTATTAAATACCATGGTTTCATTTAGTCCCAAAGTTTTTAAATCGTTATGAAATATGTAGCTGCTCACTTGTGATAAGATAAATTCAATGGTGCTCTGAAGTTGACCTTAAAATCCAGCAGTTACAAAGAAAGAAACCAAATCAGTCATTTCACTATGATGTGGCTTTTTACTTTCCCATTTGCCGGCCTTCCTAACAAAAAATTATTGAATCCTATAGAGGACCTCATAGTCAAGAATGAAGCAGTCCACTTATGTGTAAACGGAAAACTTCAACTCCCTATGCCCAGCAGGTTTATTAAAATCCTCAAGGTTCATAATATGAAGAGGAATATCTTAATGTGGTTATCTAGCCTCACTACAAAAGTAATATGTAATTGTTTAACAATCAAGTAGATGAACATGTTAGTTAAATTTCAAACGTTTGTCCTTGTCTAGTAGAGAGGGAGAGAGATATGAGAGTCAGAGGTAAAAGTGACATTTTACAGTTAGAATGTTAACTTTTGTTTCATCATGTCACACAATAAAGCAATGTATCATACGACTTAGTTTTTCCTGCAAATTTCAGAATTTTTTATGTTCTTAAATTCAAATTTTGAGTTAATTTCTTAATTCTGCACTTGTTCCTACCAGTTTCTATTCAGTATTCAATCTCTGAAATTTTTCCAGTCTTTTCCATCCCGTCCTGCATCACATTAAGATTTGGCAGCCTAACAGTACTTCAGTTTTGATTATTTAAGGAGACCCTGGTTCGCATAGATGCAGAAAAATAGCCCAATCCTAGGCGATTGCTGATTACATTAAGATGGTGGATCTCACTGTCTTAAATCCACAGTAGCACCACAATCTGGAAATGGATATGCAATCCAAGGGAAGAGTGCAAGAAGAGAAATTTTATGGTTTGAAAACTTGTTGGTTTACTGCTATCTTTACTTATTATATTTTCCTTTTTTATTCGCTGCTTGTTAATCACCTTGATAAAAGGTACCCTGTAGGTGAGATAACCATGTCCTTGATTTCTTTTAATAAGAATCTCAGCATTCATCAACAATTTAATTAGCTTATAATTAAGTCTTCAGTAACCCATATGAACTTACACTAATTACTAAGTTGGATGCAGTTTCAACATATTACTAGGTGATATATCTACTTCTTGGACTTCTTTTCATGAGAATCTCAGCATTCATCTACGACCTTTGATTAGCATATAATTATAGAAAGGGTTTTCAGTAACCCTGATGAACTTATACTAATTTCTAAGTTGGATGCAGTTTCAATAGATTTTCAACTACCTTTTTATTGAAGTTTGTCAACTGCCTGAGATGTCGGAACTTTAGATTTATATATCTAATGTTGGCATTGTCCAACAGGTGTACCCCATCAATAAAATTTCTCACCATCATCCCAAGTATCATTGTTAGATTATTGGTGAACGTCCTTCTTTTCTTGAGTGTTGTTCTGGCATCAAATGTAATCAATTTAATTGGAAATACTAGTGTCACTGGATCAACAAACTTGCATGTTAAGAATGGTTACAGTATTTACAAAACCTCAAGTCAAATATGGATACAAAGTATTTATAAAAACCATATTGCTAGAAGCTGAATCATAAAATGCTTCCAAAATGAGAGAAAATTAACAATGAAGCTACACTGAAGTTTCTAGTGAACTAGTACAACATTGGGGGATTCTATAGGATCCACAAATATTTGCACAATATCAGAGTTAAAAAAGTGAAGTTCGTTTCATAAATAACTAGATGAACACGAGACATCACTACCCAAAAGCACATGAAAAATTATAAGACAGCAGCATTTTCAGCATGAACCATACAGCTCTAGGTAATGAGATGCCTTACTTGGACCAAAGGCCTTCTAAATGGAGGTTCAGACCCACGTGATTTTCTAGTCATTTGAAGTTTTTCTTCTTTCCAGGCAGAAATCGTATGCATTTCAAGCTCTTCACTGGTTAGCATTGATCCATTAGTATGAAGCTGCAAATGAACGAGATTATCTAACAGAAAATAAGTATGATGTTTCTTTCTATTTCATGGACATAACCTTTTTAACATTATACTGTAATCATTTTCAGATTCTACTGACATGTAACAAGAACTTCAAAGCAAATGAAGCTAGCATGGAAACAAGTAATAAGTGTTGTCTACAATTAATAAAATGGATTTAGCATGCAAATAGTAGCAGCTCTCTCTCTCTCTCTCTCTCTCTCTCTCTCTCTCTCTCTCTCTCTCTCTCTCTCTCTCTCTTCAAAGCAAATGAAGCTAGCATGGAAACAAGTAATAAGTGTTGTCTACAATTAATAAAATGGATGTAGCATGCAAATAGTAGCAGCTCTCTCTCTCTCTCTAGGGCATTAAACTATGAATGATAGGTTTTCAAATAGGGCTTTGGTTAAGATGGAGATAGAAGAAACCTATAACAGTTCCGACAATATGCATTTTCAAACTTTAAAGTACACTGACGCAAGTGCATCATCACCAAAAAATATATTCAGAAAGTACAAGGAAAAGAAAAAAGAGAAGAAAGGAAGAATTGTAAACATGTTATTGTTCACATAAACAGTAAGCAAAGGATTTCTAGAAAGTTTAAGAGTATTAGAAGTTTCTGTTGAATAGTAACTTTCACAAGGTATCATTTTGGAGTTATATTTAGGTCAGAGTTCATTGCTGGAAAGTCCACTATCTTGGTCAAGAGCTATTTGTAGTTTCCTTTTCAGTTATGAAGTCCCTTTTTATGGAAGTATAAGTAGTCCACTATCTGAGTTTATTTCTTTTCTCTTTGTAAATAAACTGCAAGAAGCTTTGAGTATTGAACGAAATTCTAAGTTTATTTCTTCTCTTTGCTCCTTGTTTACCAATTCATGCCTTTAGCTATTCTAGCAAAAATAGTTGAAACTCTTAGTTACAAAGAGTGTCATTTCTGGTTTCCAGAAACCTCTCAACCTCTCAACCGTCAATTTTCTTTACCCTGGGAAGATCAGGTTTCAGCTTTGTTAACACCTTCCTGCTTCATCCGTGAGTTCAACAGTTGGATTGCAAGGTTCCTTGGATTCTTTCTTTCAACCTTCAACATCATCTTCATGTATTCCAGCCACCTACAAGTTATTTTTCTTCCATCATGGCCTTTGTTCTTTTCAGAATTTCAATCACCATAAAATAGAATGATTCAGATAGTTCTTGAGGGATTGGTTTTACCTGGCTTTTAACCCAGATACATGTACTGGTTCCTGCAAAAGATTAATGTCCCAACACTTTCCTCATCAGTCTGTGGAGGGATGTTGGAAGGCAATAAGAACTGTTGGAGTTTATCTTCCATGTATTTTGGCATTGCTTCTAGATCTCCTTGGTTTCATCCATATTTCTTCAAATTCTTTGTCTAAGTACTGTTGTACTTTCCTCATGAGATGATTAGCAAAATCAAGACTGAAAGCCACTGGAACAAACCTAGGGTTCTGATACCAATTGACAAAGCAAGAAGCAATAAATAAAGCTGAAACCCAATTTTCCTAGGGGAGAGAAAATAGATGGTTGAGAGGTTTTTGGAAACCAGAAAAATGCTCCATAGCTCAAAGTGTTATTTTGAGTTCTCTCTCACAAGAGATTGTTGTCATCCAAAACAATGGCGAGTTTGTAACTAGATTTACTAAGTTAAAAATGAATAGAAACCCCAAGTTTTAATTATGATGCTGCTACCAATTAAGGAAAAAGTGTAAGAATCTTTTACAGAGATGATAGCCTACACAAAAGATTGTAGTAAGTTATCAACTCCCCACACACATACACACATCTTTTTGAAAGCATTCTTCTATAATAATATACGAATAGAAAGGTATAAAGGAAAGCCCCATCTACAGGCAAATGGGAAAACTCATTTGAGAAGTGCACACCAAATTCACCAGGAGAAATGCCATCCAGACTGAGTTTTAGGACTGACTCTGAAGCCCTGCCTAGCTATGCCCCAACTTTGGATGATCTGACCAATTCATCTAATTTGGCATTCAGTACTTGGGCCACATGAGAAAATCCATGTCCATTGGATGCTTCTAGCATCAATGTTTTTTTCAGTTGAAAGATTTTAATCATGAACATTGGACTTTTCAACTGAGGAACGAGAGAAAATTAGTAGCTAGAAGTAACAAATGAGCCTGAGTTTTTGCAGCTAGCCTATCTAGAGGAGGGTGAACAAGATGAATAGGTCAATCATCCAAAGGTGGAGGGGTTACAAGTCTTACAGACTCAGTCCCCGAAGCTCAGTCTAGAGAGCATTTCTCATTCGCTAGTACACACACACACACACACACACACACACACACACACACACACACACACACACACACACACACACATATAGGGAAATGATATATTAGGCCTTAGTTTTTCTTTAGTCCCCTTAAAAAATGGTTCAGGAGATGCTATAACTTGAAGTGGGCCCAGATTTTTTAAGATCCTAATCTTCTACATGTTGTCCTTAATGAGATGGACCATGCCCTAGAAATTGTTTTCTTGAGTTGTAAAATGAATGGAAGGTATTTTCACAGTAACTTAACAACTGAAAGTAGCAGTTGTTAGGATCATCCAATGGTGAGAATTCAATGTGTCCCATCTATGTCAAGGGCACATTAAGAACGATTCAGATCTTCAGAAATCTGGGTTCAGTTTGAGTTACAAACTTCAGTACACTTAGCAAGGGGCTAATGAAGAAAAACTACGGAATATACATACACGCAAACACACACATATATTGAGAGAGAGAGAGAGAGAGAGAGAGAGAGAGAGAGAGAGAGAGAGAGAGAGAGAGAGAGAGAGAGAGAGTTCTGCATCTCTAATCAAAAAGAAGAAAACTTGGACTGATTTTTCTAGCATCAGGAAGGGAAAGAAATTGAGGTTGCTTGGGTCCAAAATTATGTAAGTTCATGACAAAAATGACACTTATTCCCCAAAAACATAAAACAAATTTGTATTAAATAAAATCATGATTTTATTGAGTTTGGCGAAGTGTTTGGAACCAAACATACAAAACCCAAAAGGCTTTTTGTATTCACAATAATGCCCCTATAAATTATTTAGCCCTTATTCTTTAGGGAACTAATGAGGATCTTTTTAGGTTTTTGTTTTCAACACAATGAGAAATCAAGGAGACGCATTTAGTCAAAAGTTTCTCTAGTATTGACAAAATTTTTCATATAAAGTTTTCTCTTTTGGCTCCAGAATGGAAGGGAACTTTTCAAGCAAGCCTAAGTCACCACAAAGAAGTATGCAGGAAAATACAGTTAAGCAGCCGTGCATGGACAGCACAAGTATTTCAAGCACACTGTTGCCACTAGTATTTCAAGATCCTTAGGAACCAGCAAATGGAATACATTCTTAAGTAGAAGGAAATGGTGCAGGTCATGCAAGGCCAATAAACTAACCCCAATGATAAGGCTTTCCACAAGTCAAAGATGGATCAACAAGAATCCTTATGTTGTTTGCAGATAAAGTCCAAAGCTATGTAGCTTAGCAAGCAAATCTGGAAAGAGAACATGAAAGAGATTACAATTGTGTAATTTTATTTTGGTACTTCTGTTCCAAGTCCTAGCCACACATACCCAAAGGAAAAGATTTTTAAAACCCAGGAGGATACAATGTAAAAGACCTCATATTCTACTGCACAGTCGGTGTTAATCATCAAGCAAACACCAGTGGAATAATGTTTAGAAGTTCCACAAACAGTAAATAAAATAAAAGTATTTAGTAATAGAAGTAGTAACTGTACCTTTGTTAAGATTAGTATGAAATCAGAAGCTGTCAGCATCCCTGAAAACTGTCCTTTACAATCATCCCAAAGAGGCACAACTGCAAGCCCCTGTAAGAAATGGACAACAAGATTCTGAAGCCAAAGTGTTCAATTATCATTTCACCAAAGAAATAGGACACTCCAGGCAGAGAATGCAACAGAGCTACAAGCCTATGTAAAAGCCACTCGCAAGCTGAAATTATTAGACAGCCATCCATTATAGAAGACATTACACAAACAAATTGAATGTCAAAAGGGAAAAAAGATACCTGTTCATACATGATATTGAACGCTTGTTTCACTGGGACATTAACCTCCACGGCAGATACCTGAAAACTTACACTAACATCCAATCAGAAAACAGACGGATAACCACCAGCAAGGAACATCAACAAAACTCACTAAGTCGGTGATGTATGCGAACCTTGCCTGAGTCCGGAAGCAACTCATATGTTGTATATCTTGACAATAATATGGAAAGCCGACTACGTGAAATCCCTTCCTTAGCATCTGTTATCCAGGTCATTGGCTCCTGATGAATGCCACCTAGTAGCGGATCCTGATTGGCATGATAGGAATGAAGAAGGCATACATATGCAATCAAAATGTATGGAGTGATGTTTCCATCACCAATAGGAAAAGGAAATGGAAGAATAAGCAGATAGTTGGGCAAAATAGTTTCTGATATTAATTTACATGTCTGTAGACACCATTATGCATATTTGTCATGCCCAGGACAGGCACCTCAGGAAGTAAGGCTGAAGGGACAAACTCTGGTTCCCTTACAAGTATGACATTGTTAACTGTCCCATATTCATCGGTCACATAGGGTTGCTGCTCGTCATGGCGCCATACACCATCCACCAAGAACTTGTACTGCCAAATGGAAATTATGACAAAAGCCATTCAGGAATAAGTCAAGTATGAAAGACATATACAGTTAGCAGTATAAACCAACGTATCCAGTTAGCAGTATAAACCAAAAAACAACACTATGCTACAAGCAACAGTTCCTTTTCTGAAGATGATGAATTTTGCAACGAGAAAATAAAAAGTGAAATACCAAAAATACAAGAGACACTACTAAACAGTCCCAAGTTTCCTTATTTAGGTTATTTGCGCCATCTATAAATTCTTTTCAATAAATATATAAGTACTGGGTGCAAGTAGTAAACCCATAGAAATTTTTTCCCTATCTTCTCTTCCTACATTTTTAATTCTATCTCAACTGTTCCACTTGGGTTTTGAGCAAATGCCTCCTAGCATGGTAGGTCACAGATTTGAGGCATTCATGTAGGTGTGTGCACGTCAACATTCATAAAAATAAAAATACTATTCCTCTTAGTCTTTGAGAGCATGGTATAGTACTGCATGGTCACTCTTTGTGAAGTCCCACCTAGATCTATCAGCTACTCATCAAGACCTAAAGATTTGATACTTAATTGTAGAAAAGTATGAAGACAACAAACTGGCCTACGACTGAAGTGAGCAGCCAAATGAATGGGTTCCATTTAAGGCAGTCATGACTACTCTTTTGATAGATCATTATCTAATTATGACCATTTTGTTTGTTTTTCCACCACGCTTGATATGAGCTTTGTGGAGATTCACAGAAACTAAAAAAAGAAAGAAATTCTCCAAATTTCTCATTTTCATGGGCTTGTAAGGGATTTTAAATGGTTTTCTTGACATGGACTATGCCACTTTTTGCATTCTTTGGTTTGAATCTACAGATTGAGCATGTCTACATGATATTAGTCCAGAAAAACTTACACCCAATACCTTCAGTTGAAGAAATAGCATAAAGCTCAGAAAAATAACCAGAGATTCCTTGTGGTGCTTAAGATTCTAAGCTAGAATTACACAAATGATCAGCCTAAGTTTGGATTGTCTTTGTCAACATGGCTACAACAAAATACCTAGAATGGTGTGGTAGTGTTCATAACTCCAAGACAGAAAATGGCAATTCCCTCAATGAATGGAAAACCTAATGATCCGAACATTGAAAAATCGGAGTCAACAAAACTTATTATAACACCTTCGATATTGTGTCCGATGCATCAAAGATTACTCTTGTATCATTATGTTTAAGGATTGTAAAGGAGATTCTGGCACTAACACAAGGTTTTGTAGAAGCCATCAATTGCGTGGAGACATACCAAATCTTCACCAACAGGAAATGTCTGCAAAGAAGTGTTACATGCTCAAAGCATATGGGTTTGGCATCATTGTCAACGAATAAATCCAACTACAATAATATCCCGAAAAACTAACGATGATTCACAAAATTGTGATAAACTACTCAATGAACACTCAGGCCAACGTGGTAAATTATGTAAGTTTCATATCCTAGGCAGCAAAATTTAAAATTTTTGTAAGGCTTCTAATAAGCTTCTGATGCAGCAAAAGTATCAATAAAACTGAAACTAAATTTTCCCAGGGTAGAGAAAACCGAGGGTTGAAAGGTATCTGAAAACCAGAAATAACACTCTCTCTAACTCAAACTTTCAACATTTTTCTCCAAAATAGTTAAATGCTTGAATCGATAGACAAAATGAAGGAAAACAAATTCAGAATTTCATTCAATATTCAAAACTGATTTAATGTGTTTACATCCCTTCTATAAATTCCTCAACTTCTACTCCAAGCTAAATTACTCTTAATTAGAACGGGAAACATAAATAGGAAACTACTAACACAATATTAACTCTAAAAGAAAGATACTGCCAAGACTCCTCAAATAGAAACTACCAAACCTCTAAACAGCACAAGACTTCTAAGCATATTAAACTTTCCAAAATACTCTAGGTCATTGTTTATGTCACTGTTCACGTGAATAGTAACATGAATAGTGCGATTATTCACGTTTTACTATGCATGCGAATAGTATGCATGAATAGTAATGTTGCCTTTCCCCATATCTTCTTCTTCCTTTTCTTGTAATCTTTCACAATTTTGGTGGTGAATGAGATGCTCCTGTGTCATACATCTCCACTTGAAAATAACTCAACCTCGAGTTCAGTAAATCAAAGTGAAGAGCCCTTACAACATCACTCACGAACAATTCCTTGAAAAAGACTGGCAATGACTCTGATTTATCAACTTCTTCCAATCTTTGAAGAAAACAAGGAAATCTCTTGTTTGACATCATCCCATGCACTGCCTTGAACATATAAAGTTCAGGCAACGAATCTGATTTATAACTTCTTTCAAGCTTTGAAGAAAACAAAGAATTTATTGTTTGACATAGTCCCATGTATTCTCTTGAACACATAATGGTTATTGCAGTTCAAGTAGTTGTTCTGTTCTTTTGGCCTTCTTTTCTCCAACACATTGTGTTTACTCATTTTGAACTCTTTAAGGGACTGGATTAGGTGATTGTTAGAACACACTGGTATCCCTGGCAATACCAACATGATGCATAGATTCAAGTTGTAATCTGCAACTTGTTTCATGAGCACTTACTTATCATTTCATTGTTTGTCTTGGACAGTGCGTTGAGGTTGTAGATATTTCTTGAAAAGCAATTGCATCTGTACAATAAGATTCCTCATCACTTTGAGTCATAAAATTAGTCGCAATCTCCGTGATTCCTTCATCTGTGAAGTTCTAAAATATCAACTGACGCAACAAGTATCAATATAGCTGAAACTCAATTTTCCTCAGGGAGAGAAAACTGTGGGTTGAGATATATTTGAAAACCAGAAATAACACTGTCTCTAACTCAAACTTTCAACTGATTTTATCCAAAATAGCTAAAGGCCTGAATTAGTAAACAAGAAGAAGAGAACATAGAATTTCATTTAAAATTCAAAACTGATTTAATATGTTTTTAGATCCCATTTATAGATTTCTAAACCTCTTCTCCAAGAAATGAAACTTCTAGTCCAAGCTAAATAACTCCTAAATAGAATGAAAAACATAAATAGGAAACTACTAACTCTAAAGAAAGATACTGCCAAGACTCCTCAAATAGAAACTCCCCAACCTCTAAACAACACAAGATTTTTAAGCATATTGAACTTTCCAAATACCTTACATTATCATTAATGTCACAATTTATGTGAATAGTAAAATGAATAATGTCCCTGTTCACGTTTACCTATTCATGTGAATAGTATACATGAATAGTAATTCTGCCTTGCCCCTATCTTCTTCTTCCCTTCCTTGTAATCTTTCATAATTTTGAGGGTGGGATGAGATGCTCCTGCATCAGCTTCCTTAAGGTTTTCGTAAATCAAAAACATATATCAACAAATTGCATCACGTGAATACCAAATGGGATACTAGTTTGAAAGCAAAGTCTGAAACTCCAAGAGAAAACTTAAGCCAACAAGCAAGACCTAAATTAAGAAAACGGGAATGAAAGATTTTAAAGAAGGAAACAGAAACTGAAGAGTTTAAACTAACCTAGTACAAAACTAAAGTGGAAAAGGGGACTCAGTGTGAAGTCTAATAGTCTAAAACATAAAAAGTATGCAAAACTTAAAAGAAACAGAAACTAAACATGATAAAGATGAAGCTAAAACAAAGAAACTAAGCATGGGACTAATCAAAAGCTAAAGAGGATTATGCTAATCATGGTAAAAATTTGAAACTCAAACAATGAAATTATCGCAAGGATTAGTTATAGATCCCTGCCCGCAGATTCAGAATAATCCTCTTCAAGCTTTCCCCAAGCTACAAGAATCATCCCAAAGTAACAAAGTTTGCATTGCTTTCAATTATACTTCAATCACTTTTCCTGTTTATAGTCCCATGAAATAGAACATTTCCTGATTTGAGCCAGTTTGAAACTAAAAGTGAAAGGTAGGAAAAGATGAAGGGCAGGCCCGGTGCCTGAAGCTCCTGTGCATGCAGGGTCCAGGGAAGGGGCGGACTACAAGGGTCAATAGTTTCACATTGGTAGGAAAAGATACGGAAGCAAAAAAAGACAGGTCAAAATGTTCCTTTTCAAGATAGTTACAAAAATTGCCTAACATAAAAAAAATTTGTAAGAGAACTGAATTAAATTTAAAAATAAACAAAACTGACATAACATCAGACTTTGGTAGCAAACATAGGATTACTTTAATTTTGAAAATTTCTGAAATATACCAACACTTATATTTTGGTAATACAATTTTTGTCTTGAATGGACTCTGGTTTATACTAAAGAATTTGTTGTTGCAGGGACTAGATGCTAAAGCTTATTATGCTACATTCCTGCAAAGTGCCGGCTGATTGCCCAGCAGATTGAAGAAGGGAAAGAACAAGGTATTCCTTACAAAAATGTAAAACTGTCCTAAAAGACCTATGGAAGAAACTGACAAGTGTCAGTTTGGCTAATGAGGACTTCCTGGAAAAAAAAGGGAATTATCAGCCCGTTGACTGCAGAGATGAATATGAAAGATGAATGTTTTGATACGAACCCTGGTTAGTTCTAGAGAAATTGTTGGTTGCAGGGACTGTATGCCAAAGCTTATTGGGGTACATTCCTACTAAGTATCAACCGATTGCTCCAGTCTGTAGTGGAGATTGAAAAGACTACAACAATTCCAGTGAACGACTCAAAGGTAAGGTAAAATTGCTTTGGAGCAAAATAAAAGTATGATGTTGACATCATCTCCCTTTGGTTTTGCAGGTTGATTGAGTAGTAGAAAGGTTACTTGAAAAACAAAGATGAAAATTATAAGAAGCAACCAACAGATTGTGGAAGTAGTTGAAAAACAAATATGGGGGAGTCTGACAACTAAAAGCCAGGATCCATGCATTAGAGAAAGGGAAAATGGTGCAAGAGGATACGAGTACTGCTCCACATGGTGATAATCTTCAAGTTGAACAGTCTAGGTTGGATCTCATCGATCCAAACGAGGAGAATTGTTGAACTGGAGAGGTGTTTATTAGAGTGAATAAGTCATATAGTGACTGAGATAGTTAAAAGGCTTGAAAAATGCATAAACAAGTGGTGATAGGACAACCAAAATGAAAGAAAATTGAAAAGCTAGGAGCTAGACCAAACTCTCTCCAAATACTCCTCCTTAGCTAGAAGACCAGACTCAGAGTTCGCTGAATGGAGAACGTGGGGATGGTGAATGATGCATTCTGGAGCATAACTCGGAGCCAAAACTATCCGATAAATCTCCTAGGATCTTTCAACCGGCAGTAAACATTCGTGGAGTCACCTTCAATCACAGTGGGATTGTGTTTTTACTCAGCCCAAAGTCTGACTCTATGAAGAACGGCCTACACTTCAGCTGCATTGGAATCCAGAATCCCAAGCAGATCAGAGAAAGAAGTTTGAATCACAACATTTGAATCTTTGATAAATTGTCCAAATTCTGCCGGACCAGGGTTCCCCATTGATGATCCATCAGCATTAATTTGAGATGGTCAATCAATGGCAGCTTGCATTTCTGAATGATCCAAGGTTTGTGATGTCCAATTGTTCGATAGATATGCCATCCCCTTCTGATTTCTGAAGCTGAGACTCCTTTGAACTCTTCAGTGCATGAAATCACCAACACAACGTAGTGAAAATTGACTCCCACAATCATCATTTGGAAATTCTTTTACTCTTGATGATTCTAGCATTTTGCTCTTTCCACAAGCTCCAAAACACACCTGGCAAAAGCTTTGTTCCACATAAACTCTGAGACTAGCAATCTCCCATTTAGACTAGGTTCCGCATCACCTCACCTTTTGCATCTGTTTTTGAAATCCTCCAAGTGTGAATCAGGGCTTGAGCTGTCTGAGGTTTGACCCAGGCAATTTTAAACAATGCCAAAGCTTTGATCCAAATAAACTCTAAGAATGACCAAACCAGAAGAAAGTGAGTTGTTATTTCAATGTGTTTGAAGCAGCAAGCAAATTGGCTGATGATGTTCCATCCCTGCCTCTCCATTTGCTTGCACATGAGCACCCTTCCCCATGCAACTTCCCAAGGGTAATTAAGGTGTTGGAGGATTTTCACAGGAAGAAATTGGACAAAATGATAAAAATCAGAAAATATTTGCAAAGGGACAAGAGAGCAAATGATACAATAAAGGCAGAAAGATGAAGGGAGAAGGAGAGTTGAACAAAGAAAAAAGGAAACAAGCTCTAACATAGAGATCATTGAAGCAGTTCAAACTCCAAAGACTTCCCATCAAATATCAGTATCGAAGGACTCAAAATGTTCCTAGATCCAGAGAGGATAACAATGTTTCCAGCTCAGGTTTTGTTTGGCCTCACACATTTTTCAATTTCCTCATCTAAATAAGGCAATTACAGCCCTCGTTTAATTAATTCCTACAATTAGGACCTATTACTTTGGCTGTAACTCTCTTCAAGTTTAACACCCAAAGTAGGGCATTTGTAAATACCCAATTTTTACCACAATTAGTTAAACAAAGGCCAACTTTTCTTTTGCAATGATGAACAAATAAAAGTTTGTATTTGCCAACAATACAAGTGCTGGAACATTTCAAAAATATCCAAAAGTAACAGAATGCTATATTTTCCACCAAATCTTGCATTGGGTAGGAACTATACTATTCAATTCAAATTCAATATCTTACATAACGTTGTTCTTGTAACAAATTTTTACGTTATGCAACTTTTAAAACCATTTTGAGGAGGAATCTTTCCAGAACTCTCTTATTTTCTCCACATCCTTATCTACCCTCCATTTTTGTCCCACATTGGCTCAAATCTGGAAAGGCTCTGTTTCCTAAGACTACAAAACAAGAAACCTGATAACAAAAAAGTATCAAGTACAACTGAGAGCAGTTAAAACTTTTAGGATGATTCTTGGAGCTTAGGAAAAGCCTGAAGAGGATTATTCTGAACCTGAGGGCAGATATTAACAACTAACCCTGGCATAATTTTCATTGTTTAATGTCGGATATGTTAGGAAACTTTCTCTCAAAATTAGTTCCTATTTTCAGGGGATTAGTTTTGATCTTATCTTAGTTTGTTTCCATAAATAATGGAGATTAGGATTAGATTTGAATCTGAAAATCTCCTTTCCTTTTATTCCTAGTTTGACCCTTATGTTAAGGGATTTCCTTTAGCCTAATCCATGGGATTCAATGGCAGGTCTGTTACCATGCTTCTCTATATATGTTAGTATAATTTTTTATCTAAGAAGATATAGAAGAATACATTCTTTTTCTTCTAAACTTTCATGGTATCAGAGCTTAGGCTCTTGATCTGTTTTTAAATGGCTAAAACAGCCACGACTAAGGTTAGAAGAACCTCTAATTCATCGGAAACAACTGCTGGAAGTTTCTCGTCAAGGACAGCCATGTCAAACAGTGGTACAGACCACTTTTCCCCAAATACTTATTCCAGTTAACTTCTCACAAGTTAAATGAGAAAAACTACCTAGAATGGGCCCAATCCGTGAAGCTAGCGATTGATGGCAGGGGAAAACTTGGGCATTTGACAGGAGAAGTGAAACAACCAGAGGCTGGAGAAACAAATATGAGTGCATGGAGGTCAGAAAGCTCACTAATCATGGCCTAGCTTATCAACTCAATGGAGCAGACCATAAGTAAACCCTACCTTTTTCTCCCCACTGCAAAAGATGTGTGGGAGGCTATAAGGGAGACCTATTCTGACTTAGAAAACTCATCTCAGATCTTTGATCTACAAACAAAAGTGTGGCAATCAAAACAAGGAGAAAGGGAAGTCATAGTATACCATAATGAGATGGTTTCATTATGGCAAGAATTGGACCAGTGCTATAATGATAAATGGGATCACCCTATTGATAGTGCAAAAATTATAAAGGAGGAGAATGATCGTGTGTATCTATTCTTGGCTGGCCTCAATCATGATTTGGATGAAGTATGAGTCAAATCCTTGGAAAGAAACCTCCACCATCCCTTCGAGAAAACTTTTCTGAGATGAGAAGAGAAGAAACCAGGAGGAAGGTTATGTTAACCAACCAGGAACACAAATCTGTGGTGGAAAATGATAATTCTGCCCTTACTTCTAAAAGTGCTGATCCCGATAGCGAAAGAAGGAAGAAACCCTGGTGTGAACACTGCAAGAAGTCATGGCACACAAAGGAAACTTGCTTGAAACTCCATGGAAAACTTCCAAATTGGAAGAAGAAACCTGGAAATGACAACCGGGCATACCAAACCTCACATGAAGAGAACCAGGGGCAACAAGTCAATTCAGAAATGTCTCCATTCACAAAGGAACAGGTAGAGCACCTATACAAACTCTTCTAATCTCCACAATTTAATGTTAAACCCTCTTGTTCTTTGGCCCAAAAAGGGTGTCAATCCCAGCCAATGCAACTCTTCGATCATAGATTTAGGAGCAATTGATCATATGACAAGTTACCCAAATCTTTTCTCAACTTACCATCCATGTGTGGGAAACAAAAAAATCATGATAGCAGATGGATCTCTCTCA
The DNA here is from genome assembly GCA_035236585.1 of Warburgia ugandensis. Lineage (NCBI taxonomy): Eukaryota > Viridiplantae > Streptophyta > Magnoliopsida > Canellales > Canellaceae > Warburgia > Warburgia ugandensis. The sequence goes on from CP141130.1 coordinate 64,102,044, forward strand.
GCAATTGCTGGGACAAGATCCATTGTTATATCACCTTCCCTAACTTTGCATAATGTTCTTCATGCGCCTAACCTTTCTTGCAACCTTTTGTCAATCAGCAAGTTAACCAATGATATCAAGTGTCAAGCTAATTTCTATCCCTCTCAGTGTGAGTTTTAGGAACTAGCCTCAGGGAGGATGATTGGCAGTGCTAGAGAAAGTGGAGGTCTTTATTTCCTTGAAGATGGAGCTGACTCGAGAAGACAAGTTCAAAGTACCCATTTTATTGCTAATTCTAGTGAATGTAATGCCATGTTATGGCATTATAGATTAGGACATCCAAGTTTTCATTATTTAAAACACATGTTTCCAAGTTTGCTTAAAAATAAAAGTCCATCTTCATTTCAAAGTGAAATTTGTGAGTTAGCCAAGCACCACCGTGCCTTTTTTCCTCTAAGATAATATCAAGCATCAAAACCTTTTATGTTAATCCATAGTGATATATGGGGACCATATAAGGTTTCAACACTTTAGGGAAAAAATTGGTTTGTCAGTTTTATTGATGAGCACACAAGGATAAGTTGGGTATACCTTTTAAAAGAAAAATCTAAAGTTGAAGAAGTTTTCAAAAAAAACATTTCCATGGTGGAAACACAATTTCAAGAGAAAATAAGGATTTTTCGAAGTGACAATGGCAAGGAATATTTCAATAAGATCCTAGGTAATTTTTTCTTGGAAAAAGGTATAATACATCAAAGTTCTTGCACTGACACACCCCAACAAAATGGGATAGCTAAGCGAAAAAACAAGCATCTTTTGGAAGTTGCTAAGGCACTATTGCTCACACATAAAGTTCCTAAGTATCTTTGGGGTGAAGCTATACTTACAGCAACATATCTTATAAATCAAATGCCTACAAAGATTTTAAAATTTCAAACTCCCCTAAGCGTCTTTCAAAAAAACTTTCCCATATCCAAGTTGTCCTCGAACTTACCATTGAAAGGGTTTGGATGCATTGCCTTTGTACATGTTCATACTCACAACTGTGACAAACTAGATCCTAGAGCAAGAAAGTGTGTTTTTGTAGGCTATGCTCCAACTCAGAAGGGGTATAAGTGTTTTGATCCTACTTCCAAAAAAATGTTTGTCAGCATAGATGTGTCCTTTTTTGGGTCTTCACCATTTTTTGAAACTCATCTTCAGGGAGAGACACCTATGGAAGATTCAGATTACTTAGATGTTTTTTAAAGAGAAAACGATGCCACATTAATTCCTGATGGACCCAATGTTTTTAAACCTCTAGAACCTTGTGTTTTAATTGATAAAAGCCCAGGTCAAAATCTAGTAGAGCCATATCATAACCTTGACAAAACTAGCAATGAAAAAATAGGTACCAAAAAACTTCTGGTCTACTCAAGGAGGAACCAAATTCAAGGCAATGAGACCAATGCTCCTTAGCAAAGTCAAGAATCCAAACCAAAGGTTGATCTAAACTCTACCAAGTCATCAGGTAATTCTTCCTCTGAACCTATTCAAACAAATTCACCTAACTCCAAGTCTATTAATTCTGAGTCCAGCTTTTCTGATCTTAGTATTCCTAAGGCTAATCAAAAGGGTGTTAGAGCTTGTACTAAACATCCCATGTCCAATTTTGTCTCTAAATAAAATTTGTCCCCTACGTTCTTTGCCTTTACTTCACAATTGTCTTCTGTGGAAATACCAAAGACTGTACAAGATGCTTTACAGATTCCTGAGTGGAAGGAGGCTATTCTTGAAGAGATGAAGGCCCTTGAGAAAAATAAAACATGGGAGGTTATGAATTTGCTGAGATTGAAGAGTACAGTTGGATGCGAATGGGTGTTCACAACCAAATACAAGTCAGATGGATCGCTTGAGCAATACAATGCTCGTTTGGTGGCCAAAGGCTTTACTCAAACATACAGTATTGACTAACTTGAAACCTTTACGCCTATTGCCAAACTGAACACTGTTAGAGTACTTTTGTCAATTGCAGCCAATCTTGACTGGCCCCTACAGCAGCTAGAAATGCATTCCTTAATGGGGACTTGGAGGAGGAAGTCTACATGGACCCATCACCTGTTTTTTATAGGAAGTTTGGCTCGAAAGTATGCAAATTAAAGAAATCCTTATATGGATTGAAACAATCACCAAGAGCCTAGTTTGAGAGATTTACTCAGTTTGTGAAGGGTTAGAAATATGTTCGGGGCAAACTGATCATACCATGTTCACAAAACACTCAACTAATGGGAGAATAGCTATTCTCATTGTGTATGTGGACGATATTATCCCAACTGGGGATGATACAGCTGAAATGGAATGGTTGAAAAAATGTCTTGCATCTGAGTTTGAAATTAAGGACTTGGGACCACTAAGATATTTTCTTGGAATGGAGGTTGCTCAATCAAAGAAAAGGACTGTTGTCTCACAAAAGAAATACATCCTTGATCTTCTCAAGGAAACAGGAATGAGTGGTTGCCGTCCTGCAAAAACTCCAATTGATCCCAACCAAAGACTTGGAGATAGTAAAGGTGATCCTATGGACACATCTCGATACCAGAGGTTGGTTGGTAAGCTCATTTACTTGTCCCACACACATCCTAATATTGCTCTTGCAGTAAGCCTTGTGAGTCAGTTCATGCATTCCCCTCATGAAGAACACCTTGAAGCTGTGTATCGAATTCTAAGGTAGTTGAAGAGTTCTCCAAGAAAAGGTTTATTTTTCAAGAAAAATGAACAAAGGAGTATTGAGGTGTACACAGATGTAGATTGGGCAAGATCAGTCACTGATAAGAAATCAACATCTGGTTATTGTACCTTTGTGTGGGGAAACTTAGTGACGTGAAGAAGTAAGAAACAAAGTGTTGTTGCCAGGAGTAGTGTAGAAGCAAAATACAAATCAATGGCTCATAGAGTCTGCGAGATAATGTGGCTGAAACAAGTTTTGGAAGAGCTAAAGCGAACTGTGACCATGCCAATGAAGTTGTATTGTGACAACAAGGCAATTATCAGCATTGCACACAATCCTGTTCAACTTGACAGAACAAAGCACATTGAGGTTGACAAGTATTTTATAAAGGAGAAAATTGAAGCAGGAGATATTTGCTTGCCATTTGTTCCAACTTCACAACAAATAACTGATATTCTTACAAAGGGACTTTTCAAACCTAACTATGAGTTATTCATCAGCAAGTTGGGCATGATAGACATCTACGCTCCAACTTGAGGAGTGTCGGATATGTTAGGAAACTTTCTCTCAAAATTAGTTCCTATTTTCTAGGGATTAGTTTCGATCTTATCTTAGTTTGTTTCCATAAATAATAGAGATTAGGATTAGAATTGAATCTGAAAATCTCCTTTCCTTTTATTCTTAGTTTGACCCTTATATTAAGGGATTTCCTTTAGCCTAATCCGTGGGATTCAATGGCAGGTTTGTTGCCATGCTTCCCTATATATGTTAGTGTAATTTTTTCTCTAAGAAGATATAGAAGAATACATTCTTTTTCTTCTCAACTTTCATTTAAGTTTCAAATTTCTACCATGATTAGCATAATTCTCTTTAGCTTTGTTTCGTCCCATACTCAGTTTCTTTGTTTAAGCTTCATTTTAGTATCATGTTTAGTTTGTGTTTCATCAAAGTTTTATGTATATCTTTTTATGTGGACTTCATGCTTAGCCCCCTTTTTCTACTTTAGTTTTATACTAGGTCAGTTCAAACTCTTCAGTTCTTGTTTCCTTAATTTACTCTTTCCATGTTAGCTTAAGTTTTCAATAAGAGTTTCAGACTTGACTTCAAATGAGCTTTCTATTTTACTTCATTAACTGTTTTTTATCTTTACTCTCATTTAGTATTCGCATGAAGCAACTTCCTGATAATTTTTCACGTCATGTGAAGATATTAGGATTACAAAGACAGAATCTTTGTCAACTTTTCTTAAACCAGTTTAACATTAATGATTTCTCATGTTACTTCTCTAAGACCAGCTGACATTATATGTCAAATATCATGGGAGATTTTTATCTTCCCAGGAGATGATCGAACAATCCAGATTCTCTGATTAAAAACAGAGCGGAGTTAATTTGGGTCCTGCAACCCCTTTTGCAGATTAACTAGATTCGGCATCTCTAGTGCCCAGATTATAACCTTAGTCTTCATGATTTATTCTCCATCCAAGAATTTTGTAGAACTCTCAGTGGTCTAGTACCTCTTCTGGCTACAATGAGTAAGAGAGAATATAATGTTATTATAACAATATGAAAAGGACAGTGTATTTCCCAATGCTATTAATTTACTTCAGTTAAACTATATTGGGGATGAAAAGAAAAGGACAAAAGAGTGATGCTGGAGAGATCTAGAATTAGCCCTGGTATGATTTTAGCAAGTAAAGCCCAACTGGATACTCTTGAGGAATCCTAGAACATTAATTAGGAGGTATCTAGCCCTAATTAATCTTCTTCGATTTGGGTCAAAACTAATTTGCCAAAACATGCTGTCCACCCTCTAAAAACCCCTCAACCATTAACATACAGTGGACAGCTAGAACTTACAGTTGTGGCTGCATACGAAAGGGCAAAACAGAGGGGAAAAGTAAGCTAGTTTGCTCAAAACAATATAGGAGGCTGGTTTACTCAAAAGGCATTAAAGGTAGCATTAAACAATTGAAGCAAGATATAAGAAACCTACCCACTTTATACCAAGAGACAAGATCTCCAGCTTTAGATTGGCATAAGTTTGTAACTATGGAGCAACGTTAGAAAACACTGGCTGAGGGAAATCAACATCCCCCTGGACTCTCCATCTTCAAAGGTCTTCTTGATTCAACACAAGAATAACAAAGAAACTGGAATTTTTATTCAATATTCACTGATCTCCTTGGGTGGTATACCTAAGGTATACATAGAGGGTTTATTTCCTTTCAAGAAAGGAAGATTTCCCAAGAATTACGGAGATTCCAAATCTTTAAGATTGAATATATATATAAGAAACAAATCCTCTCCTTATTTAAAGGAATCTTATTTGGAGAGATTGCATAATAAAAAAGATCCTAGTAACAAAGGAAACAAATCAAACATATTATGTACTAAAAAAGGAAGATCCTAATAACTAAGGAAACAAATCAAATTTCTTAAAGCCCCATAATTGCCACATGTAGCCTTGAAAACTTATTTGACCTGTGAGTGGCCCATCTAGGATTTAGTTCAATCAAAGGGCCTAGGTGAGCCTAACCCAAGGTTGAGCTTGGGCGTGCTTGATGTCCACATCAAGGAGAAAGACGGATTCCTAAATGCAAAATGATCATCTTGCAAAGATTCAAGTATTAAGGAAAGAATCTGCATTCCTAGATTGTGCATAATTACACTCATGGTCAAGGCAAAATCAAATAGCACTGCTAGAGAATAATATTTTATTGCTACTAATTATAACACCCTTAGCTTTAGGTATAGTTCTAGAGGTCGTAGGAATGTTAATTTAATAGTTCCAGTACTCGTTGCAAGGGTAATAGAAAGAAGACACCAAGGACACAATGCGATCTATATCCCCATTTGAAGCCAAAAATGGGGACCCCAAGTGCTCATATTTCAACTACTGATGGTGACACACGATAGTTGAGGATGTAAAACCACGACCACTTACCCAAGAGCTCCTAGACTAGTTTTATCCTAATCGTGTACAAGTAGAGGGATGTGAAATTTTAGATGATTCCATAGTTCCTTTTTCTAAAAGAGAACCTTCAAATTTTCTTATTTTGTTTCTCTATTATCTAGTTGATTTGTTTCTGCCTTATTTCTATTCACCTATCTGTCGATAAACAGACAAACAATTGCAAAGCAGCATCTTTCCTTCCTTCTCCTATTAAAACAAAAAGTGTCCACCTTACTTTCTTTTTCCTATATGGTATGCTTGTTCAAGACTTGGGCACCAAAAGGATGATGGATGGTGGCTGTGAAGCTGGTGGTTTTACATTGTAAATGGAGGCAGTGTGCCTTCAATTGTGTTCTTTTTGAGTTGGTAGATGCAAGTATAAGATAGAAATATAAGAGGTAATATGTTTTTATCTACTCAATTTAGCATTTCTGAATATACATTTGGAGTCCAACAATGTGAGAGATCTCTAATGTAATTGTGAATATTGTTGAACATGATGACCTCCAAGTATTAAATTATCTTCCAGCCTGTTGGATTGTTCATCCTAATGGAAAGGTTCAGCTATTCTTAACTCTACCCTTGGTTTGGATCATTTCTTGATGATTTCTGAAGAGGCACACTGGTCAATCTTATAAACACCAAAGATGAAGTTTTTCCTATCTTTAAGATTTTCAGAGGATGATAGAAAAACAGTGTAGAACCAATAGGAAAGTCTCTAACTGTGGAGGTATGTCTCATATAAAAGGCAAATCTACCTCCAAGACAATGCTATTCTGCAAAATCCAAAATACAAATGGGTAGCAGAAATGAAGGAGGCATATTCTTTAAAAATACTGGGTATTTACTTGTTTTATCATTTTTTCTTGTTTTTTTTTTCTCTTGCTTTCTGATAGGTAAGCAGCAGATTTGTACTCATGGCCACTCTGAGTTGTGAGATATAATGTGACAAGTACACCACTCCAGGTTTAGATCTAAATACAATGTGCTAAAATTTTGTGGGAATAAAGTGAAGAAGAAAGCACAACTTCACCATACATGATAAAACAGACTTCTTATCATAAGATCCATAAAAAGAGTTTAAAAGTACTTGAAACTAAAGCTCCTCATCTTTAATCAGTTTCAAAATGTCTGAATGTATTACCCTTTTCATCTTATTGCCAGGCAAAAGGACAAACTTGAAGTATACGCCACTGGATATACTAGTGTAAAAGAGTAAGTGTTGAAGTCCAGACTCTAGAGAAACAAAACTATTTTTATAGTGGATCTTATCTTTCCTGAATCAACTCCTTGTTTCTCATATTTTTTCTTCTAGAAAATTGATCGATCCCTTATCTCTTCTTTCTTCGAAAGTTTGCTTGAAAGATACTGATCTACACCTTGCTTGGAAATAGCAGGATGAAAATTTATTCCCCTTCTTATCTTCAGCAACATAAATAAAAGAACTAAGAATTTGCATCATTGGAAGAACTATAATTCATATATATAAAAGAAAGATGCCCAATCCTACTGAAGCCTCTCGTAATCACAAAAATTTGTGCCTTCAGATCCAGATTCCATTCCTTTTGCAACTTCTACTTCAAACAATTCCCCCCCATATATCCACTCCAGATTTTGTTCATCATGGTTCAAGGTTTATTGTGCATGTCCTTCTCAGCCAATCAGCTTTCTGTCAAGTTAACTCATATTGTTCTTGTCCTACTAAGCCTTCTACCATATCCTTTGTGTTAGTCTTACATAGTCTTTAGATGCATTGTCTCAATCTAAATACAAAGCACCCAAGTAGAAAGAATTGCAAGTGCCAAAAGATAACAAAACCTAGCAACTATTTAACTTAACCATACTGAGTTAGGTTGGTGTACACCTTGGAAAGTAAACCCAGATGCATCAAGGGGAAGTAAAAGGCAAGACTACTAGTGAGGATGTTACTCAAGAATGTGAACAAATTATCATAAAGCTTTTGCATTTATTGCCACATATACTCAATTTTTTGTACTTTATCTCTTGCAGAATTGTTTATCATTATTACGAAGCATTTATAGTAATCTTCAAGAAAGCGAATGGTGCACCCTCCTAATCTTTAAGCGCAGGGGATGAAGGTCAAAGGTTTACAGACTACGCAAGTTCTACTTATGACAGCAACAACAATCCCATACACACACCTGACTCAAGGTTTGACAGGTTTAGCAGCAATATGCTACAATGGTTCCAGAAATTATGTCAATCATACAACATTTATAAACAAAATCAATAAAATAACACTACATTAGTTTTTAACCCAGATAATATCGTAGTCACAAGAAATTAAGTAGACATAAGTTAAAGCAGGAAAAGCTACCCCCAAAAGATTCCTGGTATCAAACATTTGGGCTTCTTGCAATACCTTTTGTGGAATATGGGCTGTCACATTGCAGACAACTCCACATGTCACCTGAAGTACTATTGGTCGTAGGTTCGAGGCACCACTTTTCCCTTTAACTAGGGATTAGATTTAGGAGTATGTGTGTGTGTATAAGTACTTTGCTTTGTAATTCTTCGTTTATTAAGAAGGGGAAAAAATGGCTTCTTCATAACTATGGAGAAAAATTGGTCAAAGATATTAGTTTTGATCAGAGATTAGTGATTAACCAGATTTTTCTCATTATCATTCTTGTATTGCAAGTGTTATAATCCCATCAAGTATCAAATTCACAAGAAGTTCATAAATTCAAACACCTCAAGAGGAAAGCAACTGTAGCACAGCAACCATGTCTTACAAATATAGAAGCATATACTAAAGTCAACCATGCTCAGCTTCTTGTGTTTCATGATATGTTTGCCTATCATCTCCTCATGGCGTTGGGTTAATCTATGCCTCAAATCATTAGCAGGTCTCTCGAGAGACATCAATGCTTTTTCCCATATTCAATTTAATAAATATAGCAAAAAGAGGCACAAAATAAATGGGCCAACCATGTCTTCTCATGTGAACCATGTCTTCTCATGTGATGGGCAATCATCTAAATGGGATATATACAAGGGTAATCGAGAACCACTTTTATTCCAGAATTCAAAATGATTCTAGGTGGCTCTCACATATTTTCATTATTTGAAGTGGTTGAACCTGATGAAGCTAATTTCTAAATACCTAGTAGAATTGACCCCAAAGGAGGATGCAATTCATTTTGGACTTCATGACTATTGATGCATATAAAACCTTATTCTTCTTTCCCTGATCCAGTGCCCTAGATGTGTTGGTTGTAATCAGGTTCGAGTTTTCATAGTTCCATTTGGTGGGGACAACTAGAGTGGCAATATTGCTCCCATCAGATATATATTGCAAGGATACAATTGCAATTAATCAGATTACACCTAAGAAACATTTGGAACTATTCCTTCTACACATTGTTGCTTGTGTTACTATTACACAATGACGCAATAAATTCTCCAGATGTATAAGTCAATTGGTAACTAATTTGATTGTTATTTTACGACAATACTGTATTTGTTGAGAATATAAAGCTCTTTCATGGTGGGACTGGGATATCTCATCTCAAATAGAAGTTACTCAATTGGAATAACCTCATGATATTGTACTGTTTTGCTATTGGGAATGAAATTGGAATATCTAAAAGAGTCCATCTTCCCTTTGGAAACCCAGGATTCATGCTTTCATCTACATGACATGTTAAAACCCCTCAATATGCATAGGTATACACAAAGTATATACAGGCCAACTCTTGGTTCCATGACAGATGGCGCTTGGTCTATGCTCATATGACAGATAAGACCCAACCCAAGGCCATCTCAAACAGTCAGATCCGTTCAATCTAAGGATAAAGATTGTTGGAACTTGGAACTGCTATGGGACGCATGCTTAAGGAAAATGCTTCCAAGAATGACCATCATGGAGCGAGCAGAGGTACAAATGTGATGAGAGAAAAATGAAAGACGCATGCTCAAGGAAAATGTTTCATAGTGTGACCATCACGGAGCCAACAGACAGGTATAAATGTGACGAAAGAAACATGACTGTTAAAGGCAGAGGGAGACTGCAGTTATGGATCTAAGTATGATCATGTACCATTATTAGATAGCATGTACGTTTGAGCAAATATTCAATACTTCCCAGCTGGATTATTCTACAGTAGAGACAGCAAACAAAATGGGTGTAGACGGCAACTGGATACACACAAAAGAACTAGAAAAATATGCAAGATTCTATAGAATGTTAAGTTACGATTTCATTGCACATTCTGTCACAACTTAAACGTCTCATAGAATTCCTTGTAAAGAGATCACGAATAGATTGCATTAGATTTTGTGTTGTGTCATTGCGAATAAACACAAAACACAATATTTGCAAGCGTAACAAATTGTTTCCTACAAAGCATTAGACATGTGCATGCATAAGGCAAGAAAATCTAATTTTTCTGAAAAGGGCAAGAAAAGCATGTAGATATCATAATTCAGATAACAAGATTCACATGCCATTTTCTTCTAAATGACAATCCTACATTCAGAAAACAGAGAAATATGAGCGCTGACCTGGTGATAACCAGGTGCAAGATTGCAAATTGCCTGGAAAACTGTCGAAGATCCCTCCACCGGCATCATCCGTAAATTCCTCCCTCTAAATCAAACACTTCAAATTATCCAATTTGCAAAGAAAATATAAAACGGAACCAAAATGAGGAGGAAAGAGAAGCTTCGATGCACCTTATAAAAGATCCATGGAGGAAAACCTGATGACCTCCGTACGGCCATGCGAACCGCGTTGGAACCATCACTGCGCCAAGTCGCCGGAATAAATTAACTTCTCCGAGTAAAATTACAATCAAAATCCTTTGATTTTCCAATTAATTATCTAAGAAAGTACCACCAAAACAGGAGATCCTCGACGAGGATCCCTCAACAATTACGCATGTAAGAAGCTGATAGAAACTCTCCGGTGAAGGAAAAAACCCAATTCGGCCAGAAAGAAGCAAGAATTTCTACCGTCCGACCAAAACACCCAAGCTTTCCAAGCTCAAGGTGGAAAGACCTGCGACAATTTTTCCGTTGTGCTTCCAAGCAAACCCTAGTTCTTCTTGGTTTCTCCGCAGAGTAAAAAGATAGAAAAGGATTTTCTTTTACAGTTGCAGAAATCACTCTCTCGCGCGCTGGGTTGCTCGGAAGGCGTGAAATGTAGGCGGCGCACGTTAGACTGTGGTTGTTGGCCCCATCTCCCTTTCTCTCTCTACTCTTTCTCTCTCTAACTCCAAGAAAACAAGGTCGCGAGGAAACCGAGTTTGCACGAGAAACGGCTTTTCCCTGTTCATTTTCTCTCTCTTTGACGTGGGCCCACTGGGAATAAGCGACACAAGCCTTTCTGCGCTCTCAGCGGACTTGAATATATACTACCAAACACTAGGGCTTAATGTGCGCCGCGTGGTAGGCTACGGGGTGGTGGTTAACGTCATCTGGATTTTATGTTCTTCCGTTCTCCGGTGGGACCAGTAGGTCTAGGTGCAAGAAATTAAGGGCCAAATCCGCCGTGGAGACAAATTTTGTTGCATTCATAACCGTCGGTCTTCTTTGGGACCCACAAGTTGAGAAAGCAAGAATTTGAAGTGGTAAAAGACGAAGAGTTTGGCAAGTTGACGTCACGGTATGTCGAACAGTGAATTTTTCTGGTTTCTTTAAGGAATGATAGCGTAGCGTACGACACGACATCAAATTAGTGTAAAATCGGTTATTTTTGCATGATGGGGCCACCGTGTCTGATCGCACCCGTCCATCTAATTTCTTTACTATTAAAGTGATGATTTATCCTAACTTTGGGAAGTTCTTTTCTTTTCTTTTTTTGATCGCGACCATTCATTAGACAATGCATCCTACAGTCCATTTCCCACAATCATAAGTCCAATTTTTTAAAATTTAGGCTCAGCTAATCCTGAGCACTAGTCATTCCAAATAGGAGCCTCTCAGACGGACGGATCTGATCAACTACTAGTGGGGTCATTATGCAAAAATGGGCCACTTTGGGATAGTGTCGCGCACTATTTCTTCTTACCGGACCGGGGAAGGTAGAATAGGCTGATGCTAAATTGCGTGGAGGAGTTTCTGGAGCTGAAGTGGGCCCATTTGTAATGGGAAACCTGACGAAATCGCAAGTCTAAGGCCTGAGGATTTGCACGCCCGCGGATGGAAAACCACGAGCACGGATCCCAGGCCACTGCAACGGAAACCGAGGGGCCGGGAATCTAGGGAAAGGTACGAATGGGTTTCCACCGGCTCCACGTTGTCACGGGGTTGCACTTTCACCTATGTTAAATCCGTGCGGTACTTGTGCACAACTCCTGTTCTCGGGTACAAGTCAGCCTTTAATCCCAAACTCTCACTTGTTAAGGCTACACTCACTCACCCACTCAAGCAATGAGAAGAACTCAAGAAAACTCAGAAAGGAACTCTCCTAATGTATTCACTTTAGCTGAACTATGAGCTAATCTGAGCTGATTACAACTGTAGAGCTTACACCTATTTATACTTGTTGTCCCCCATCCACCTCCTCAATGGATGGTTTAGATTATTACAAATGTGTACAATCCAACGGTTAAGGACTATTTTAGACTCACTCCAGAAAGCTCTACACAACTCCACACAAGTCCCTAACCTTCCCTCTTTCAAGATATTTACATGAAGTCTTCCAGAACCCAAGCCTTCTAGAATCAGGCCCTCCTCCATGGATCTTAACCAATAGGTTTAAGCTTCTTGAACCTTGTCCACAAGCCAAATAAGTCTTCCATGGAGCCTTCAAGCCTTGGTCACGGAACTTACAGTGCAAGCCCGTGACAACATGCTGCCTTGCTCAAGTTCGGTGTTGAAGAAGAAAAAGAGGGATCATCGGTTACGCTAAAACGAGGGGTCACCGTCTGAGTGGGCGAAGAAGAGGGGTCGCCATCTAACATGTTATGCTGTTCCCTCTTACACTCGGCCCCTTGGTCACATCTTGTAACATTTGTTTCTCTCTTCAGCAATCTCACCCTGAAAGAAGATGCTAAGCACGCCCCATCGAGACTACTATATTCGCAACCAACGTATTAAGTCCCGCATAAAGATCGGAAATACTTCAAATAACACGCACGCAGATGGCATTTCATTCTCTTTGAAGTGTCAAATAGGCTGTCAAACGAGCGTTTTCGATATTTAAAATTGATGTTTTTATCAATGCAAAAAATGATTATCATTGATTAACCCTTAATAAAATATGTCATTGATCAACCGTTCATAATTCTCTATGAAGAGTTGTCTATTTTGGTTGGGGATAACTATTCATGGATAAGTCTTTTCTAATGTTAAAATAGACTAGGATCAATTATTAGGTAAATCAAGCCTATGGATAGCTATTTACTCGCTAAGAGCCTCATTGTATTGCTATTATGGCTTCGATCATTACTATTGCAGCCTAATTAGTAATTTTGGTTGTATATGACTGCAACTCCTCAACTATATAAAGAATATTCATAAAAATGACCTTAACTGACACAATTTTGTCTTAAAGGCAATTATGCAGAACCAAATAGCCAACACTTAAGGTCTTGACGAATATTTTAAAACCCCTTAACCTAGCTCTATAAGGTGTCATATATTTTTAAACCCTTAAACTAACTCCTAAAGTTAACCTTCCCTGAATCATAAATTCATGATAACTAAAGAGTTACCTTGTGTTTGTATTTGCCTCCTCCCACGTGCAATTGATCTTTTGTCTTCCATGCGACTTCTCTTCCTTCCTTGCTCTTTCATCTTGTACAAATTAAAGCCCTTTCCTTCCCTGCAAAACACAATTTTTAGTAAAATTCCACTTAAGAGACTTAGTTGATCTTTCAATAGTTGAAACTCACATCACAACCTTCAACAAATTCTTCATGATTGTTTCCTCTATTATCATAAGAATGTAAGAGGAACTTAACTAAGTGAAACCATAGAAATCTATTAGTAGAAACACCAACAAACCTAAAATGGAACAAGAAACTGCTTCAAGATAAAAACTCCCAACTTTTCTAAGCCTAAAGGGATGATTGCCACTCGTTTCCATGCGTGCCCACATTACTACAATGACAGAGAAGATTGAATACACTTGTACAAGTAAAGGGAAGACAAAATATTTAAAACTTTTATTAAAATATCCTAGTATTTTCAAATGCTCAAGGTAGTTATTTTCAGACACTACCTTTAAGTTCTTTTTTCTTACATCTATCACATTCATCTTACTAAGGCCGCCATATTTAGCCCTACTATAAAAAATCATGCCAATTCAATAATCCTAGCTACATATTTTTTTACTTTATATTTCAATGGTAATTATTTAAGCTACTATCAAAAGTAGGCTATGAGCATCTAATAGGATTGATTTTTATTATATATGTAATCTAAGAGATTCCAAATAATGGATTAGCTCTTTCGACCAGCACTAGAAAAGAGGGTCCCAGTGATGAAAAAATTGTTAACTAAAAGTCTAGAATTAGTGATGATTCTTTTCGTCACTAAAATGCTTGACACAAATACTACCCTAATTTAGTAAATAAATTATATGTTAAGAATTAAGTGATAGAATTATCCATCACTAAATAGGGCATAAAAATTCATCATAAAATATATGTAGTGATAAGTTTGTCCCTCACTAATAATTTTGAACAACTTTTTAAAAGTACAAAAACTAAAGTTGGGGATGAAATATTCGTCACTAATCTATATTTAAAAAAGAAATTCTTTTGTTTATAGAAATATTAATGAAAGTATATCTATCACTAAAATTGTCATGCAAGAATTTAGTGGAGTATTATCTGTCACTAATAGAAGCAAAATAGTTTCCTCATTAATAATCTTATCAAATCAAATTTTTATTTTTATATTATTATAAAAAATTTCTCTTAAAGATCTTGATGGATTTGAGCTATCATTTCCTTGAGTAACTCTCAAGGGCTCTTGCCAATTTAGAGCTAAAGATCTATAAAAGTCACCAAAAACACATAGAAAAACAACAGTCATAACTATAGAAACTATAAGCAAAATGAAAATAACTTTAAAGTATTATTTGATTTAATTCTAAGTATAAATTCTTCTACCTACAAGACTAGGTTCTGATTCTATTTTGTTTGCCAAAGAAAAACAGGAACTTCCTACAATGCATTGAGAATCTTCAATGATATCAATGTTGTTATAATAAATCTAGACTAGAAGAAATAGAAAGAGAGGAAGGCCCATTACTTTCCAACTCCTCTTAAAGGAACTTTGAATTTAATAGATACTTAAGTGCAAGTACGTGTAATGTTGAAGTGACTCATACAATTTGCAAACTAAATCAATCTAAAAAATTCCTTTTACTATTTCTCTTGATTTGGAAGGCTATGGTCTTTGGCTTGCAAGAGAAATTGCTTCATAATTGAATTTAATATCCATTAAAATGCAATAAGGCATGCATCCTTGGGCATTAGGCATCCATTTAAATCTTTGCAAAGTAAGAACACAGTTCACAATTCGCAAAAAAAATAAGTTAAGTCCCAATAAATCCATAAAAATTAGAGTTCTCATTAGCTATTATCCACTTGCGATGTCAAGATTCTTATTTGGTAGGCCATGATAAGAGGGTGGCAAAAAAGATTACCACAAAAGTAAGAGAAACATGATGTCAGTGGTAGAGATGCATATCCAAGCCTTTCTATGTGTATCCTAACCACTTCTTGAAAGACACAAGTCCCATAACATCCAAAAGGTAGCACTTTTAAGGAGTTAATGTTTCACCATCTCATTGTTCAAAATGCACAAACAAATTACAAGGTGTTAAATTATTGTTCTAATGATATGGAGATAAAAGGAGACTACCGCCACCAGAAGGAAAAATACTATCATGGTGTTGAAAACACAGTTGTCTTTCTATCATGTGGAGCATTGAGTTGCAATTCATGTCACCGGATATTTAAGCTACCAACAATCATTCGAGGCTAGGTGCTAACACCTAATAATGTTGATATGGAGCATTTGGTACTCTCAAATGTAACACAAAGTCTTATATGTAGAATTTGTTATAGGACTCATTATCATCATCATCAAAGCCTTATCCCAATTAGGGGTCGACTACATGAATCTTGTTCTTCCATTCACCTCTAATAAGTTTCATTATTTCATTAACTCCTAGAGTTTTTAAATCTTTTCTCACCATTTCTAACCATGGCTTGTTAGGCCTTGCTCTTATCCTTTTAGGTTCGTTGACCTGGATGGACTCACTTCTTCTAATTGGTGTCATTTTTTGTCTCCTTTAGAATATCTAAATCATCTATGTCTACCCTCTCTCATCTTGCTACCTAATGATGCTACTCTTAAGTTTCCTCTAATGTTTCTATTTCTATTTCTATCCTTTCTTGTTTTATTACTCATCCATCTTAACATGCTCATTTAACTGTCCAACACATTGATCCATAAGCATGGCCAGCCTTATAGTTGTCTCATAGAATTTTTCTTTCAGTTTGAGTGGCACCTACTGATCAGACAAAACTCTAGAGGCAGATCTCCATTTGTTCCAACCCTTCTGGATTCCTTTGGTAACATCCTTCTCAATCTCTCAACTCTTATGAATTATCAATCCTAAATATTGGAAGTGGTTTTTTTGGTGTACTTCTTGGTTATTTATCTTTACTCATGCTTCCTACTCACTCCTCTCATTGCTAGAATTACATTCCATACACTCTATTTTAGTTTGGCTAATTTTAAAACCTTTGAATTATATAGTATCTCTCCATAACTCAAGCTTTGTGTTTATGCCCTCCATTGTCTTATCAGCCAAAACTATGTCACCTGCAAATAACATGCACCATGGAATCTCCTTGTGCAGATGTTTCATTAACTCATCTGTGACCAACGTGAAGAGGGACAGGCTTAATGTTGAACCTTGGTGTAATCCTATGGTGATGAGGAAATCATTGGTCTCTCTACTAATGGTCCTAAATTTTTTTTTACCACTCCCTCATATGTATCCTTAACTATGTCTATGTATCCCTATGAAACCCCTTTCTCATCCAACACCCACCATATTAACTCTCTAAGGATTCTATCATAAGATTTTTCTAAGTCAATAAAGATCAAGTGTAGGTCCTTCGTCCTCTCCCTATATTTTTCTATCAATTATCTAAGGAGGAAAATAGGTTCCATGATAGACCTCTTAGGAATGAAGCTAAACTAGTTTTCCAATACACTCATCTCATATTGTAGCCTCTTCTTAATCACACTTTTCCAAAGTTTCATGGTATGGCTCATAAGTTTGATCCCACAATAATTAATGCAACTCAATATATCTCCTTTATTCTTATAAATTGGTACGATAGAGCTTTTCTTGCATTCATCAGGCATTTTCTTTGAAATCATGTTAAACAACTTTGTCAACCAAACTACTCTAGTATCTCTCATATATTTTCAAACCTCTATTGGTACCATCTTACCCTCAAGTATTTCTTGATTTCATCTTTTTCAAGGTCTCTTTCGCTTTAGGTATTCTAATCTTATGATCGTATCTATATAGTCCAATGTTATTTAGGTCTATGGTTCCACTACTACACACGAGGCTTTTAAAGTCGGCATAAATAAGTTGCAATATTAACTACTAACTTCGTAACTATTTGCTTAGAAATAAATGACTTTAAAAATATAGGCTTTTGAAGTCATTTAATTGTAAATGATTTTAAAAAACTGGTGAGAAGAGGATAATTTTCACAGGAAGGATTTTTAAAGTCACTTACAATTAAATGACTTCAAAAGATGCTAACTTTTAAAGTCGTTTAGACCTAAGCAACTTTAAAAGTCAACAACTTTTGAAGTTGTTTAGCATAAGCAACTTCAAAAATATGTCAATAAAATTGGTGAAAGATTACATTACGCAAGAATGGACTTTTAAAGTCATTTGACTCTAAACGACTTCAAATGTCAATAACTTTTGAAGTAGTTTAGTCATAAACAACTTTAAAAGTCAATTAGTTTTGATTTGCTTGAGTCAAACAACTTTAAAAGTCCATTCCCACATATACTTTTGAAGTCATTTAGTACTAAACAACTTCAAAACTTGCTGTTTTTTAAAGTCATTTAGTACTAAATGATTTCTAAAGTCTTTGTTTATTTATAAATAGCCGACCACATATCATTTTCTCCTATATGCTCTTCTTTTCGCAGGTGGCATGATGGCTTCCTCCTCTGGTCCATATGCTTCTCTCTTTTCCCCTTCTTGCTTTCCATTTTGGATATTTTGACTGTTTGTGTCATGAAAAAACTATAAGTAAATCATAACTTCTTTTGATCAAGAATTGCTTTCTTATTACTAACTCTCTCTTTTTTTATTTTGCAAATCATGTGAATTTTCTCACTACAGATGATGGGGTTAAGAACTCTGTTAAATCATACTAATTTTGTGAAAATCATATGATTTCATTGCAAATGACAACTGCTTCTCTCTATAACCCTCACAATTGGAGAAAGGGAGAACATTAGAATTTGCGATTCTCATCCAAACTTAGGGTTTGATCAAGAGTGATGATTGTACCATCAACTTTTGATAGAGAAAATTGCAGCACATACACACACACCCACCCACCCACCAACCCACACACACACACACACACACTCTCTCTCTCTATAGAATGGGTGTCACCTGAATACTAGGCCCAATTTCGATTAAAAAGAGCAGATTTGCTCTTTTATCTTGTATTAATAAGATCTAATAATATGTAACATTGGATGTAATAAAAAAATAATTTGACTTCCTTGATGACGTGTTTGTTTATGTATATATATTATATATATTTGTATGTGTAAAATAGATTTCATTGTGTATTTAAGTAAGGTATTGTAATATATAAAAATTAAATAAATATATATTTAATGCAAAATTTTGAAAATTTCACTTTAAAGTTGTTTAGTACTTTTAAATTCATTTACAACTAAATGAATTTAAAAGTGGGAACTTTTAAAGTTGTTTACATCTAAACAACATTTAAAATCATTTAACTATAAATGACTTTAAAAGTATGGATTTTTAAAGTTGTTACAGTTATTGACTTCAATTGTACATCTATTTTAAGAGTTATTTCATTGACTTTTATCGTGCCTTTTTGGACTATGTTTATGATCTATACACAAAAACTAAGCCGGATTCCTATTTCACTACCCTGAACCAAATCCTATCTTTGAATTAGAATTGCATTCACAAATTTGGAGTCAATATCAATTTTTGAGTGTTGGTTAGTATCTGTTTGTTTTTCTCATATGTATTATACATATTTGAAGAATTTTTATAAGGTTATGGGTTAGAAATTTTTCTTTTTAAATTTAATTTTATTCTTCACTTTGTCTATTAGATTTTGCTTTTTTCGTTGTTAATTGAAAATTTTCATGAAATGTAGTTATTTCAAATACTTCTAATTCTTGTATAACTAGTGTTTGGTAAAATATCTAACCTAATCTTTTCATATCCGACAACTCTCCACACATATTTGCTTCAATTTCTTGTGATAATGCACACATATGTTTGGATGACTGCAACAAGAACATTGAAAGAATATAAGAAGAGAATAGAAAATTTCATAGAGTTCACACTTGTGGTAGGTGTTGTTCATAATTGCATGTGTTGTCCATGCTCAAAATGTGGAAACTATAAAAAAGTAATTATAGGGGTGTTGAGAGAGCATTTTTCCTTCAATGGAATGGATGAAAGCTAACACCCATGGATTTGGCATGGAGAAGAACTTCCAGATAGGCTCTCAACAAGGTCTGGAAGATATGATCAAGACATTATGAGAAGTGTTGGAGATAGTACAACTATGCCGATATTTTGAAATGCATATAATTACTTACAAGATGACCTTGAATAATTTCATACTATATTAGGGGAAGCCGATGAGCCATTGTACCCTAATTGTAAAGATTATACTAAGTTGTCCGTAGTGGAAGAACTTTACAATGTAAAGTCAAGATTTAGTTTTTCAAATCAAGGTTTTACAGAAGTCTTAATAGTAGTGGGTAAGATTCTACTAATGGATAAAAAATTGGTGATGTCCACATGGGAGGCAAATAAAACCCTGGTTGCACTAGGGTTGAAGTATGAGAAGATACATGCGTGTCCCAATGTTTACATCTTGTATAGGAAAGAGCACGAGGATAAAACTAAATGGCCAACTTATAGATAGCTAAGATGGAAGTTAAAGAAGAATTCAACTAAGACAGTTAAGACATTCCTACAAAGGTTCTATGGTACTTCCCCTTATTACAAGGTTCAAAAGAATGTTCCGTATAATAGAAATAATGCAGAAATTAGTATGTCATGCCAAAGACAGAATAGCTGATAGCTTTTCACTCCATCCACCAGATAGCCCAACATGGAAGCTCGTTGACATCATGTGGCCTAATTTTGGCGAAGAACCTAAAACCCCATGACTTGCATTATCTACAAATATGACACATACAAGAAAGAGTCATTCACCCTAAAGGTTATACTGTTGTGGATAATAAGCAACTTTCCTGCATATAGGAATTTGTCTGGATGCACCATGAAGGGATACAATGCTTGTCCTATTTATAATGTTCAAACATGTGTTGTACGACTTAAACATGGTAGGAAAATGGCATTCCTTGGGCACAAAAGATGGTTGCGCAAAGGCCATTCATATCATTTTAAGAAGAGAGTTAGAGACAAGGACACCTCCAAAGATGTTGACAGGATGACAAGTATTATAACATGTTGAAAACATCAATGTCTTGTGGGGGAAGAAGAAATTAAGTAAACGTGTAGGTGAAAGTAATTGCAAAAGTTGTTGAAAGAAGAAATCAATATTCTTTCATCTGGCATACTGGAAATTATGGCATTTACGCCATGTGCTTGATGTCATGCATATTAAGAAGAATGTGTGTGAAAGCTTGACAGGTACCTTGCTTTAATATCCTATGAAAAATAAAGGATGGACTTGTAGCTCGAATGGATCTTATGAACATGGGTTTGAAGAGGAGATTGCATCTAGAGGATAGGGGCAGTCGAGGAACATACCTGCATAAGGCAAATTATACACTTGATAGAGAGGAGAGGAAAATAATGTGTAAAACCCTATTCAAGCTTAAAGTCTCAAACAACTACTCTTCAAACTTTAAAAACAGTGTCTCTATGGAAGAGCTAAAATTGTTAGGGATGAAGTCCCACGATTATCATGCATTAATGCAACAACTACTACCTGTAGCAATACCTTCAATGTTACCAAACAAAACTAGGGGAGCTATTATAAAATTCTACCTCTTCTTTAATGCTTTGTACAAGAAGGTGGTTGTTGATGTTTTTCGCAAGTGCATGGGCTATTGTGGTATAGTTAATGCAAGTACAGGTCAACCCCATAGGGATGCGCTTTTAGAAATTAGAGTTTTTAATAAAATTTAATTATTTAAAAATTAAAATTAATTGACAAAAATTAATAAAAAGAAATCAGACTTCATAGTCGATTTAACAATGAAATTACAGAGGTCTAATTCTAGAAAGAAAAGGGAAAAAATAATATAACCTTGACTAAAACTAAAACTAGGAAAAAATAAGAAAAATCTACTTCCCTAGCTTAAAGATTGTCCAATTCTTCAATTCTAGTATCACAAACTTTGATAAGACTTCATCAATATATTCAATATGTCCTTGATTAATGATCTAACAGATGAATTTGTCAGATTCTTCAAATTTTTAGAGATTTAGTCTAATTAAGGGATTTAAGAATTAAATGGCTTAGACCTGATTTCAAAACTCAAATTGAGGGTCATAGTGATTAAATAGAAACTACCCTAAAAACATGTTTTAAAAGTTAATTGAAATTTTGAATTAAAATAGACAAGAAAAAAGAGGTTTCCCATGGTTAAGCCAGAACCTTTGATTTGGTTAAATAGGAACAGATAAGATAGTTCCTGGATTAACTACAAAATAACATAGAATGTGAATAATCAAAACTGAAATAACATAGAACACAAATAGTAACAGTAACAAGACATAAAATGTAATTTAAAATATCCTCTTATGGGCAAAAGTGAAATTTTTTCTAAAACTTCCTTAAAATTCCCATAAATAGTAAACTCAAAGTCCACCAAAGAAGACGCTGAAGATGGGGAATTCGAGCAAACACACCAATGCTGGAATGTAGGGACTGAATTGGACAGTACGTGCTAGGCTAGTGAAGCCAATGGGAGCAAGGCGATGGAGAGATGGAGTGTGTCCTGGCCGGTAAAGACGATGGCATAGAGCAGAGGGCAACAAAGTTTCTAGGCAGAGTCGACTGGTGCTGGAAAGGCGCTTGGGCCAGTCATATGGTGCCACAATAGAGGAATGAGAGAGAGAGAGAGAGAGAGAGAGAGAGAGAGAGAGAGAGAGAGAGAGAGAGAGAGAGAGAGAGAGAGAGAGAGAGAGAGAGAGAGAGAGAGAGAGAGAGTAGAAGTAGATGGAAAGACGGGGCAGATGCCGATCTAGTTGGGAGTTGCGTCGGGCTGAGAGAGAGAGAGAGAGAGAGAGAGAGAGAGAGAGAGAGAGAGAGAGAGAGAGAGAGCATTGCACGGCTTTTGGAGGTCGCCTGGTTGGTCGGCCTTGGCTAGGTGGTGTGGAAGCAGAGGACGAGGCCAATTTGGGTGATGGGTGCAACGCCGTTGATCAAACCGTGATAAAGGAATGAAAGAGAGAGATAGACGAGATCTGAGAGAGAGGAAAAGGCATAGCATGGGGCAGCGTAACATAGAGAGAAGGGAGAAGGGAGCAGAGTTGCGACATGGGAAACTGGAGAAAGGGGAGTGTGGTGAATAGAGTAGCTGAGAAAGAGAGGTGGCCGGTCTAGGAGTTGGGTGTCAGGCTGGAGTGAAGAAGAGCGGTGACTGGTCATGGATGGAAGATTGAAGGGAGATAGAGATAGGAGGGGGAGTTGAAACACGAGAAAGAGAAAGAGAGAGTGTGGAGGGAGATGGGGAACGTCTAGTTTGGGGCCTGAAGGACACAAAACAAGGCTAAGAATTAAGGAATGGAAAAGTTGGAGAGAGAGAGAGAGAGAGAGAGAGAGAGAGAGAGAGAGAGAGAGAGAGAGAGAGAGAGAGAGAGAGAGAGAGAGAGAGAGAGTTAAGGGGAAGATGAGATGCGATGAATAAAAACAAGAGAAAAGAGGGAGGAGTGGTTGTGAACATGAGAGAGAAGTGGAAACATAAAAGAAAAACTACGAAAGAAGGAAAAAACCAATGAAGAAAAATAGAATGGAAAGCATAAAACAACAAGAATGAAGAATGTAAGCAACAAAAACAACCGAAACTCCCTAAAAGCTCCAAACTTCTCCCCCTTAGAACCCCACAGTTTCCCCTCTTATAGGTTTCCTCCTCCCTTATCTCATCTTCCCCTTATTAGGAAACTTTCTCTTCTTCCAAATTAGGACTCTTCTTCTATTAAAAAACCTTCATATTTTGCTTTGTCAGAGATTTGGTCCATTCATTTCTCTCTTGACTCATCTACACTGTTGAAATTCACTTTGATCCATCCATGCCTCTTTTGGTTGATCTGCACCATTAAATATCGATTTGAGTTATCCAACCCTCCTTTAGTTGATCTGTAAGACCAAAGACTAGATTAGAGTCATCTAAACTATATATTAAGCATATGGTTATCTCAAATGATCATCTGACTATTAATTTTGACAATTTACAATTAGATGATCAATTTGAGCTAAATTTTATATTTTATCTAAAATTTACCAAATTATGAGTTAGATGGTCTAATTAAATGTTAAACCAGGGGTCTTTTGGCCAAAATTACACACTTAACACACCCCGTAACCAGCATTTTGCTAATCCTAAGCAAACCATGCAAAAAACTATTTTATAAAAATTGGTACAAGGTGCCACTTTTGTAGGTACTCACAATTGCATTTAGCACATGCAGCAAGCCCTTGAACCCCTAGGTTACTTCTAGTCGATGAGTTAGGCCTCATGAGGGTTTGCAGCAAATATACCCACAAAATTCAATAAGGTTAAGTCCCCTATTTTAGCCTAGAGAATCCTCATTCTTTAGCAATCTACTAGTCTTTTCACAACTTAATGGAGAGGATTTGACAATTTTACACATCATACACATATTAAAGACATTTTATTTGAGCTATTTTCTCAGAGTGCATATGTGTGTGTACAGCTACATAAATCTTGACTTCTAATTGAATATGCTTAAATTCCATTGGAAATATGTCTTGACCTCTAATCCTCACAAGTATACGCTCAAAAACGAAACTCTTAGATAAGGGGTTTAAACATATTTATCTCATCACGTGACCGAATCCAACAAGCTAATGGTTCACATAATCTTTTGAATGATCATGAGACAAAGAAAAGTGATCCGTAAGAGTGAATGTTATCATCAAGAATATTATGGGTCTTTTACCTTAATTCTTTCTTTTTATCTCCTCTTTAAGGCTACGTTCCACCTAAGATTAATGGGTCTTTAACTAGGACAAAACGTAAGCTTAGGATAGGTTTAGAAAAGAAGGGTATAAGGGTTTCAAAGGTTCAAAATTGAGTAGAGGTCTTCCATGACTATCTATTAGGACAACTTTTATTTTGGGTTGGTACTTGAAGTAAATATATCTCTCATATTTTTGTCTTTTCTCTTTCATTTTTTTTTTGCTTCTTTGGAATAAAGACTATTCATTTTTCTCACGTGTTTGACTTTTTGTCCTATTTTTCAACTTTTTCTACTAACTCTACTCATTTTGAAGATGGGTAGTGCTTATTTATTTTACTAGGTTGTTTTGGTTTAAGGTGAATGGGGTTAAGAAAGAAAAATGCTCACTAATAAGCTCAAAAGAGCTAACTAGTGGTATAATATACTGAGTAAGTTTTATGTCTCTAGGCTGAGCAAGGGTGGCCTATATCATTTTCTAGGTTTCCTAAAGCCTATCATATTCAATAAATTTTTTGGGATTAAAGCTATTACTCCTATTTATTCTTGATGTTTAACCGAAACAAGGATAATAGGATTACACTAATGTATGTATGCTGAAGAAATAATGAAATTACTTATAACTCTCTGAAAGAAGATAGTCTCTAAATCTCACTAGGTTATAGGTCTCTACTGATTTTTCTCAGGGTCTCTAAGTCATACCTCTTTATTAGTCTTGACTATGTGCTATGTATAAATGGTTTCCAAGAATTAACTTTCATAAAATGCTTCAGCACATGAATAATATGCAAAACTAATCATATGCATTCCCATTAAGAGGAAAAATAGTGGAATTACTAATTTGTAAACATCCAATTCTCATCAGAGTAAGGAACTCTACCTTAAAAACTTTTTTTTTTTAAAGAATCAAGAAAATTCAAAAAAAAAAACTTCAGAATCTCTATGTGCATCTGCACCCCCAACCTAAATACAACATTGTCCTCAATGTTTGGAAAACATAGGATCCTATATGATAATAGAAGGATGTAGAAGATGGAGATTTGAAAAACATCTAGGTTGCCTCCTAGGAAGCGCTAAGTTTTACGTCTTCAACCAGACATGGCCTAACCTAACTTTCTAAACCTAGAGCTAACTGAGTAAGCTTATTTGTCCTAATCCTAACCTTAAGATGAAATGGCGAGATTTCTCACACCACTTCAGAATCTTGTGATAATCTATATATTGCCTCCACCCTAAAATCTTAGGTGGTGGTAACCTTAAAACAATGAAGATCGTCACAATTTTTAATTGTGGGGAATCATATTGATGATCCTCCAATATAATTCCTCCACCTCGAAAATTGAGGTGATGGTAACACAATGTTTTCGTGTATGACTATGCATTTTATTGGACCATTTGGAGATAAATGACCCTTCTCTTGACCAAATTGAGGGATAACAATGACCATTATATTCAAGTTAACTTTTTCCTCTGCTTCCCTAACATTGTCCTGAAATTAGGGTATATGCTGACTCTGCCCTTCCCTAAAAGGTTGTTCTTGTATTACTAGAGGTGAGGACAAGGTTTGGCTTAAACCTTGGTTATCTTCTGATGTGTACCATAAAGTAGGTTGATGTACATCAACTGACTCTTTTTCTTCATGTTTTATGGGCACATGTAAGGTGTCAATATGAATTCCAGGCTCTATAGGGGGTTCTACTCTAGTTTGCCATTGAGAAGTGTCCATCAAAGGCATTGTATCTAAGAACTGATTCACCTCCTGCAACGACCCGGGTTTTTATATGATGCAATTTTGATAAAAAGGCGAGAGCTCTTGTTTTATAAGTATGAAATGCATGAAAATCTTTTTGTTTTGGAAAACAATCTTTCATAAAAACCCCGAGTGTCAAAACACATTCTCAAATTATCTAGCCATGGCAAAGTTTAAATCAATATTATTCCCAAGAAAGTGTTAGTCACAGCCCCAGCTATTAGAGAGTAATTACAATCAAGTAACATTGAAAGATAAGGTAGGGGTTTACTTACTTGCACTTAGTCTAGGTGTCTCCTATCACAAGTGTTCCTTGCCCTTAAGTATTTACTTTGTGTCTAAAAAATGTTAAGGATAGGGTGAGTATATACTATACTCAGTAGGAGCCTATCACTACTAGTTTTATAATGCATGAGATGTTTTAAAATCATATGCTCTTTCAAAACATGTGCATGTCTGAATACTCAAGTTCAATATCAATATTAAAATCCATTGTCAAACCAAAATACTAATGACTTAAAGGATCACATAATCCAAAATCGAAAGTATCATATACATATATATCATAACATTATGATATGCATAAGATGCTTCATTGAATCCAACTCATGGATATCTGGTATGGTATGGTCGGCCAACCTCATGTCGTGCCATATGCAATGCACATAAGTCCATGAAACCATAGGGTCCCACTAGGCCCACAACCTCGCTGTCGTGTAGTCCCTGGGTACCTGAGGACACTCGGTCATAGCCTCACCGGGGCATATGACACGTCTTCATCATAAATCATGCAATTTATGAAATTGGTTGCAAAACATGCATGCAATGCATAAAATCTGCTCATGCTAGTATTGCATTCAAAGTCATAACCCTGCCTAGAAGCCTGCCAGCCTAGAAGCCTTGTCAGCTCTCTCTGGCCCGCCCTCGTCGTCCCACCCTCATCAGCCCGCCCTCATCGGTCAAGGCTACACTTATCATGCAATCTATGCATGTAGCACATGTCTTGGCAATATATGTGCAATGTATTTTTCAAAACCTGTCCTCTTTGGGTCTCTCATAACTGCCTGGCCCTCACAACTACCTACCCAGCATCTTTTGGGCACTCCAGCGTCTTTTGGTAACCCTCAAGGACATGCAATCTTTCAAAAACTCAATGCTCACAAATCATGCAATATATGCATTTGTTTGCAAAACATATCTATGCCAAAACATATTTATGCATAAAGCATTTATCATATGTATGCTGAATTAAGTCATGCTAAACAAGTTATATAACTTATACTTAAAACATGCATAAAACAATCATGGCTCTTTTAAAAAGTCTAGTAGCGATAGAGCACCTACATGACTAGGTTGTGCTAACCCCTTTGTCCTCGGACGCTCCTGAACATGGTTTGGGGAATCAAGGTTAGTTTGGCCTATCTTTTATGGGTTTTAGAGTGGTTGGTCTTATTACTTAGGCATTAGGGGCCCATCCCTATGCTTATGGGTGTCTTAAGGTCCTAATTGGGCCTTAGTATCTTCAGTTTTCCAAAGGTCCAACGGCCATGCGCCACCATCCTATTCTAAGGGTCATGCCCACCTTTGATTGGGCCTCGATCAGGGATTTTATAGTTTGGATGTGTCTGCTTCGTCGACACGGACACAACGCCTTAGATCTCAAGTTATAAGCATTTTAGTGTCGCACGTACATAGGGGTCTTAAAAGTGAAAAGGCGAAATGCTAGGGCGCTGCACATCATGCGCCCCGGCTTCCTTAAGGAACGAGAAAACCCCGTACCGCTAGCGCACTGTGCATCTGCGGCGTGCACCTCAGCGGGCGCGTCGGGTTTTCCCGCCCGTCCTTCTCTTTTGCGGGCGCGTCCCCGGATGCGCCCGTTTGGTTTTTCAAATGGGATGACGTGTTACGTTCCGACTGGAACGTTCCATTCGTCTGGGGTACCGGGGCATCCTCAGGACACCCTGGTTCGACCCCGTCGAACCAGTGCAGCCCAGGGAACGTCCCTGGGTCCTTGGTGAGTCTCCAGGGCTCCATTTTGCATGGTTTTTCATGCAAAAATCTAGGGAAATTGATCTTAGAACTAAGGTGGAGATGGGTTTTAAGGGATCTTGGGCATACCTGGCTCGTTGCTAGGTTTTTCTCCTTGTTTTCCCTCTAGGTCACTCCTCCACAACGGGTTTTCTTCAATGTTTTGGGCTACCATTAGAGGCGCCCAAGAGCTCTATTTATAGAGCTATGAGAGGGTTCTGGAGGGGGCTCTCACCGCCTTTGAATGGCGGTGGAGAAACCTCCAGAATGGCTGTGATTTCTCCCCCAATCACCGCTATTCTAGAACCCTCTAGGAGGTTGAAGATGAAGGGTGCCCATATCAAAACGGGCCCCTGTGTTTACAGGCTAAATCCGTGTTTTTTGTAAAAATTACATTTTTGCCCATGAACTTCAAAGGGCCATAACTTGCTCATTTTAACTCCGTTTTAGGTGATTTTGGTCTTGTTGAATTCGTTTTTTCGAGATGCACTAATGGTACCATTTTCAGGACCAAATTTCTGAGTTCAGTCAAGGTGAATAGTGAAATGACCAAAATGCCCTTATCTTCAAAAACTGAACTTTTTATTGCTAACTTGGGATTTTAATGTTACAAAATTGGAGTCATTACACCTCCTCAATAGATGTGTCTTCATCAAAGTCATAAAAATGAGTGGGAGGTTTTGGGTTGGACATTTTGCAAGCTTTATGTTCTTCATCAATGGAAGTTTCTTCATCATAATCATAAAGAGTAAGACATGGTTTGAGTAGATCTGAGTTGGAGGTTTCTAAGTATAGTTGTGGACTTTATGGCTAAAAAGGATCATAAGAAATTTCCATCCTATTATTAGTAATAAATGGCTCTTAAGTATTCCTAATTTGTTTTATTATCTCATCTGTTTTAGCGATGTTTCCGTCAGTACTTTCCCATATTAGTTTCATTTTTGCAATCCATTCCTCACTCTCTCTTGTCATTTCCTCATGCCACTTTTCACTAGCAGCCATGTTTTATTCTATTCTCTCAAATTTTTTTTGCATATCCTCTTTTAATGGTTGTTCTTCATACTGTGGAGAAAATGACTCATAGGATTGGTATTGTTGTGGCATTGGAGTACTGAAAAAGGATTGAGCAGGTTGAACACATGATGATTGATCCTGATATTCTCAATAATCATGGTAGTGTTGACTAGGGTGGGACCATTGTGGTTCTTCCTGATATTGGTAATCCTGAGACCATGGTTGTTTATGATGCTAGCCCATCCATTATAGTCTTGGTAATTTGTCTTAAGATAAAAATTGTTAGTGTATGTGAATGCATTAGGTGCATCCACTGGCTCTTGATGATATTCATTGTTTGTGGAGTTTGATGGGGGCCATGAAGGAGTGGAATGGGGATGCTCAGAATAGGTATAGCCATTATGGTATGAAGGTTGTGGCATAGCTTGCCTAGAAGTTATTAGCCTAAGTAATTGACTTTCCATAATATCTAACCTATCCATCGATGCATCTAATCTATGAAATCTATTCCTTTCTTAATAGGATTTTATTCTCAACTTCATATACAATGAAACAAATCATTACATACAATATTGAATTTTATTATTTTTATTTTTTAACAGGAAAAACTAACCTACAATATAATCCTTCAAGCTAATAAGTAGCAATATTTTAACATTCTTGACTTTATGTGGGGACAATGCTTTTATATTTAGCCTAATTTAGCACTCCTCTCCTTTAGATTTAACTATTGCTTACCAGTTAGGTTCTGCGTAAGGCAATTAATACAATCCTCATGTAAGGAGGTGTTTAAACCTCACAATCGTCAATAGAAGGCATGAGAAAATCACTTGAATTTTAAGACACCCACTATAACCATAATGCTCAAAAGCCACTAAAGTGACAATAGATCATATCTTAGTAAGAGGGTCCTACGAGCATGTGATGGCCTTATACGTCTCTTCTAATTGATTTTAGATTAATTTGAAAGGTAGGGTTGCACTCTTGAGGTGATTATCCTAGGTGGGCCAAGGAGTGGTAATGAAATTCACCCTTGATTTTGTGCGGGTAAGGTGCCCTTACTAATTAATTTCCACTCTCCATGGTAGTTCATTATATATACATATACATATATCACCTTAAAGCATTAAATGTGCCCTAAAAATGCAATTAAAAGAGTAAACTAATGCAAAGTCCTAAAAATGCAACAATTATCATATATGTTTTCTATATGCGATTATTCTACCAAACAATGCAAATGCAAACCATAATCTAAGAATTAAAAAGAGTGAGGGAAACTTACAGTGGAGTTTCTGATGAAGATCAAGTGTGGGCCACCTTCCCCCACATTTGCCTTGTATTATACAATCCTTTTAAAATTAAAATAAAAATTACAAATTACAAAGGGGCCTTACTATAGGATTCACTCAAAAGAAAAGGAAAATTATAATCTAGGAAAGTAGGGAAATTTCTATTTTGATGAAGATCTCCTTGCCAATTTCCTCCACTTTTCTATTTCCCTGAAAAAGAAAATTAAAAATAAGTGCCAAATTCAAGATACAAGGTGGTTATGAACAAAAAAATTTGAAAAATGCACCTAAAGAAGCCTAAAATGCCAAAAGTATGCAATTCCTAAAAACTTTTATTTTTCTATTTTTTTTGAAATTTTAATTAAATTTTATAAAAACTCCATTGTGGGTCCTCGAGAACAGCTCCAAAAACTTGTTGATGTTTTCTATAAGTGCACGAGCTATTGTGATATAGCTAATGCAAGTAAGGGTCAATCCCACAGGGACGTGCTTTTAGAAATTAGAGTATTTAATAAAATTTAATTATTTAAAAATTAAATTTAATTGGAAAAGATTAACATAAAGAAATTAGACATTAGGTTTGGTTTAACGGTGAAATTACAAAGGTTTAATTCTAGAAAGAAAAGGGGAAAAAACAACATAACCTTGACTAAAACTAAAACTAGAAAAAAGAAAAGAAAAATCTACTTCCCTAGCTTAAATACTACCCAATTCTTCAATTTTGGTATCACCAACTTTGATCCGACTTCATCAATATATTCAATTTGTCCTTGATTAATGATCTGACGGATGAATTTGTCAGATTCTTCAAAATTTTGGAGATCTAATCTAATTAAGGAATTTAAGAATTAATGGCTTAGATCTAATTTCAGAACTCAAATTGAAGATTAGGAATTGTGATTGAGCTAAAAACTATCCTAAAAATAAGATCTAAAAATTAATTAAAATTCTGAATTAAAATAGACAAGAAATAAGAGGTTTCCGGTGGTTAAACCAAATACTTTGATTTGGTTAAATAGGAACAGATAAGATAATTCTTGGATTAACTATGGAATAACATAGAATGCGAATAACCAAAACTAAAATAACATAGAACATAAAGATTAACAGTAACAGGACATAAAATGTAATTTAAAATATCCTCCTATGGGCAAAAGTGTAATTTTCTTCTAAAACTTCCCGTAAACAATAAACTCAAAGTCCACCAAAGAAGACTAGAGGTGGCAATTCGGGTTGGCAAGTCGTGTTTGTGGCGACACGAACACGACACGAATAGAGTTACGGGTCGACACGAACGTGACACGTTTAATAGTCGTGTCAAAAACCTATGACTCGTACACGACCTGGTTCTTAAAAAAATGACACGACACGACCTGTGTAACATGATTAATTGACTGAGTTGTGTTGGATACATGACACGAAATGACACGACACAACATATTAAAAAAAATGCTCTCCCAACTCCCAAGTGAATAGAACTGCTGCCAAGGCCTAAAACAACCACAATAAACTAACATATAGGATGGTTATTTCAAACCGTTCTATAAAACCCTAACATATAGGACGGTTGTGACATAACCGTCCTATATATATCATTGGTTTTATAGGACGGCTGTGAAATAACCGTCCTATATGTTACATTTTATAGTACGGTTATTTCATAACCGTCCTATATGTTATGGATTTTATAGAACGGTTGTGAAATAACCATCCTATATGTTATTTTATAGTACGGTTATTTCATAACCGTCCTATATGTTACGGGTTTTATAGAACGGTTGTGAAATAACCATCCTATATTTTACGGTTTTATTCCACTCCACCATTGTGACTGATCTTTTGATTCTGACTGAACTGTATCTTTGATCACCTGAAGCAATGACAAATTGACAATGAGGTTCTGGAGCAGAAAATTAGAATTCAATAGCATGGGTCTTTCAGTTATGAAGAACTAAACTTTCAACCCAAGTTATCAACCCTCACATAAATTGTTAGGAAGGAATTCATTTCTCCAACTCCTTTCATACTCATTGTCATTGGTCATTACTATATCCACTGAATCACTGATCCACACGACAAATACATAGACAACCAAATTACCAATAATGTTCCTGTAATATTTTATTATTTTATTTAGAAGCAACATCGTTCTTTATAGTTTAGTATTACACCACTCACTGACTCACTTCACAAGTTCACAATTCACATGATATGTAAAAGAGACTGAAATGAATCAAATAACCACAATAGTAGTAAATAAATATGGATTAAGTAGCACATGAGGGAAATATACTTCCATCAATGTATTATGTATCAAACACAACAAATTAAAATAAGTCATGAAAATTATACAAATTAATCAAAATGAATTGATCCAGAGTCTTCAGTTGGTTGGCTCATATAAAATATAATGTAAATATAGAATTATAAACTATTACCTTTCAATCCATATAGCCAATCTCTCACACAAATCAATGCTTGCACGGTATTTGGCTTTAAAGTAGATCTATATTGGTCAAGAACCCGACCACTAACACTAAAAGCAGACTCCGATGCAATTGTAGATATAGGAATGCTCAAGACATCACGAGCCATGGCAGCAAGTTCAGGATACCTAAAATCAAGATTTGAATCAAATATAAATGTAAATAAGATTACAGAAAATAGTGTTTACATGAGATTATTAGTCAAACAACCTGTATTGATTGCCTTTCCAGAATGCAAGAATATCTAGCTTTGACTCTTGCAATCTTGGTTCATCCAAATAAAGCTCCAATTGTGATTTTTGCATAGCCAAAGTACCTCCTTCAGCTTCAAATGAATCAAATTCCTAATGCAAATGCAATTATATTATTCAACATACTATAAGACAATTCATAAGAAATTTTAATATGCTAAGTAGTAACTAGTAAACGACATATAATGAAAGATACAATTATAAATAAAATCACCTTCATGACATCTAAAACCTCTTGACTATATGACATGTTCTGTCTATCATCAGCACCTGCACCTCTAGCCACTGGGGAAGATGAGGAGGAAGGAATAACATAAATCTTAACATTATATTCATTGAAGAGAGAGAATAACTTTTCCCTAACTTGAGCAAACTCCAAGCAGCCACTGCCAAACAATTTCTTGTACGAGAATTCCACAAAGGAGAGCTTATACTGAGGATCCAACACACATACAATTGCCAAAATGGTGCTGAATTCAGACTAATACTTTGAAAACTTGGCAAACATTTGGGTAGACATACACTTCATATAGTCATCATCACTTCTCATGTATTGTGTTAAACTCAAATAAATTACAAATGCTGCACGAAAGTAGAGATTTGCAGTGGGATACTTGGATCCAGAGAACATGCATGTGGCATCATAAAAAACTGCCAAAAACTTCAAAATTTTTTTAACCTTTTCCCATGCATTGAAAGAAGGACAATGCTTATAATTTGAGTCACTTAGTTCTAACTGAGAAAATGCATGTTGGTAACAAAGAGCACTTTCAAGCATCAAATACGTTGAATTCCATCTTGTAGGACAATCTTGTCTTAAGCCCTTTTTTGTCTCAATTGACATGTGATTCACACATTGTAAAAAATTTTGTTTTCTACTTTGTGATGCTTTGACATACTTGATACTCTCTCTAATTTTTTGAATAGCACCATTAATTTCTTTCAAACCATCTTGTACAATCAAATTCAAAACATGACAACAACAACGTAGATGAAGGAACTCTCCACCACAAACAAGAGTGTTCCTGATGTTTAATTGAAGCCTTAACAGCTCAACAAAAGAATCATTAGTAGAAGCATTGTCTAAAGTGATTGAAAAAATATTTTTCTCAATCCCCCATTCTACCAATAATGAGTATGCCTTTTCTGCTCATGATATTCCATTATGTGGAGGTGGTAGGAAACAAAAATTTAATATCCACTTTTGTAAGACCCACTAACTATCTAGAAAATGTGCTGTGAGACTTATATATCCATCAGTAATATAAGAAGTCCACAAATCCGATGTCAAACTTATCCTGCTAGGTGCCAACTCTAACATCTCTTTTATCTTTCCTTTTTCTCTTTTATACATTCTTAGAACATCTACTTTTACTGTATTTCTACTAATCAAGTGCAAATCTACACGCAAATATTTCAGTAGAGTTCTAATTCCATCATACTCAACAAATTGGAAAGGCAAATCATGTATAACAACTGTAGCTGCTACTAACTCATGATAAACTTCAGGATCAAACTTATTATCAGAAGCTGCACTTAGTGACACTAACATGCTCCCCTGACTTTGAGATAAAAGCAATTGGCCTATATCATAAGAAGAGCTCTGTTGACAAGTCTTTATATGACGTTTTAAGTTACCAGTACCAAATTTGCTATCGCAAATATATATTGCAGAGCACTTCTTGCATTTACACCTTTGCCTTCCATCTTCTGATAGAGGAAGGTGTTCAAAAAAATTCCAAACTAGAGACATTAGTTTCCTATGCTTTTTACCTCTATTGGATTTTGAAACTAACTCCACATTCTCCAAATCAACAAACTCATCATCATCATTGTTGTGGTGTAGCATATTCAAGTTATCAGAAACATCAGTGCTCCCAACTTCAACTTATGCCTATATTGCAAAATGCAAATGACAAAAAAAAATTAGTTCACACTGATAGTAAACTAAACACTCTACCAACAATTACTAATAAGTAATAAGGGAAGGGAGTGAGAGTGTGAGACTTGAGAGTTGAGAGTGAGGAATGAAAAGAGTCAGACTCATAATTTTATAAAGAAATAACAAAAAACAAACACATGACATACCTGTGGTGCTGTTATTGCTGTAGTAGGGGTGCTGCTGCTCATCGTGTTAGAAGGGTTGATGTTTGAACTTGTAGAAGATATCTGGATTCTGGTCCTCTGGAAAGGGAAATCTAAAACAGATGTAAAATTGTAAATTATAAAAGCAGCTTCAAGCTTGGGTTGGTTATGTATTAACGGTCCTATATTTAGACAATATAGAATGGTTACTTACTAACCGTCCTATTTTTTTGTAAATATAGCTTTAACATATAGGACTGTTATACATTAACCGTTCCATATTGTCTAAATATAGAACCGTACACTAACCATCCTATTTTTACATAAGAATATAGGACGGTTATGGACTAACCGTCCTATTTTACACATGGTTTATTCCTTCATTACCAATCTGTGAGTGTGACTGTGAAGTCTATGATGTGCCAGATTTCCAGTGACTAGTCTACTTGACAGGGACTGATAGCCTTCTTTCCTCCAATTCCAAACTGGCAAGTGTGGCAACTGGAGTTAATGAAAGTTGAAACTTACACTTCAATCATTTGTCAAATATTTTGATTTTTGAGTCATTGTCCTTAATGTTACTTGTTAGATGTCATGATAGATGATCTGAGGTGTGGGCCCCCCTTGTAGTGGCGGGAAAACAAAATGAAAGTTGAAAACTGAAATGAACATAAAGGTTTAACTTTAACTAATTAATAATTATCTAGGTATACTAACTACTAAGTCAATCTAGAGTCTAATCTAACTGTCTAAGGCAATTGTTTTGTCTTTTTGTATAATTGTATTGTATCATATAAGTTAAGTAAGCCCAAATCCAATTATCCAATTGAATTTGAAGTCTTATCCCTAAAGAGCCCTAGCCTAGCCTAGCTGGCTGGTTGTTTGCTATAACTATAAGCCTATAACTATAAGTTATAAATAACTGTATAACCTAATTTCTTATCAACCATTTTAAGTTTAGCCACACATTGTCACTTTTCAGTTGTTACAACTTACAAGTTACACTTAGTAGATAATTAGTTAACCAAGTTTTGTAAGTTGTGCAAATAAAAGTGAAGTGAGAGACTAACTAACTATCATATATTGTTGTATAAAATTATAAATGCTAATGAATAATGATTTTCTTATGTTAATTTCACATGTCTCACCAACCAATTGATCTAATATATCTCTTTTTAATCAAATTCATGAATATCATGTATCCAACTCATATAACTCAATATTTGTTTCTCATTTGTAACTCCCAATTGATGATAATAGATTAGGAATAACTCATTAATGATTCATCCATGATCCATTGATCCATCATTCATGTAGACATTGTAGAGTAAAATTTAGTAACTCCCTTAGTAATATCATTCAACATTTGTGTTAATTCAACACACAACTCCTATTCTCTGTTCTCATTCTCACCTCACCTAATGAGTTAATTAAAATGTTACATAACTAATAACTATTCCCTTGGGACCCTTCCTAGTTCCTATACTATACTCATTATCCTCTAATGAGATAATTACACAACTCTTTCTATACTCATTCTCAAGCTACTAAGTTAAGTACATAACTATTTCTATTCTAGTTCAGTCATTCTTACCTAATGAGTTAATTACATGACTCTTTATCTTTCTTTACTTATCATTTATCAATGTTATCATCAACATTCAACAACTTTTGAATTGAGTATGAGTTACTTACATAACTTTGCTTTTTTAAGCTGATCCTCAATTGAGATCATCAGATGAGTTAAATACATTATATACATAATTAACACTTACTTTACTCATCCTCCCCTGACCTCAACCTCAACAACTATGTTGAATTGATTCAATTGAATATGACAGTATGAGTTACTCACATAACTTTGTTTTTAAGCTGATAGATACTCAACTGAGAAGTCTGAGTCTGAGAATCTGAGATGAACATATATGCTTTGTCTTTTTAAGCTCATCCTTAAGGAAATTAAGATGACTTAATTACATAACTCTTTCTTTACTCTATACTTAATAACTAGTTTTATTTAAGCACATCATCAACTAAGATTAATTAAATACATAACTCTTATAGCTTATACAAATCCTATATTTCAATAAATATTATAGGACGGTTATAAACAAACCATCCTATATTAAAATATATTATAGAACGGTTATTTAAAACCGTCCTATATTTAAATATATTATAGAACGGTTATTTAAAAACTGTCCTATATTTAAATATATTATAGAACGGTTATTTAAAAACCGTCCTATATTTAAGTATATTATAGGACGATTATTTTGAAACCTTCCTATATTTAAATATATTATAGAATGGTTATTTTAAAATCGTCTCATATTTAAATGTATTGTAGAATATATTATAGAATGGTTATTTAGAAACTGTCCTATATTTAAATATATTATAAAACAGTTATTTGAAAATCGTCCTATATTTAAATATATTATAGAACGGTTATTTTAAAATCGTCCTATATTTAAATATATTATAGAATGGTTATTTTAGAACCATCCTATATTTAAATATATTATAGAATATATTATAGAATGGTTATTTAAAAATCATCCTATATTTAAATATATTATAGAACGGTTATTTGAAAATCGTCCTATATTTAAGTATATTATAGAATGGTTATTGAAAAACCATCTTATATTTAAGTATATTAAAGAACGGTTATTGAAAAACCATCCTATATTAAGTATATTATACCATTCTATATTGTTCTATACATATAATATATCGTTTTCACTTTTTATTTTTCACCTTGGTCATTCTCAGCCCTAATTTCAATCTTCCAAGTTCCAACCCAATGATCCAATCCAACCTATACTGAGAAGGTGAAAGCGACCATTCCTCTTTGATCTTTCACTGATCTAAGCAAAGAAAGGTATGTATTTACGATTTTTTGCATCTGTAATGTAATTCCGTATACAGTTCTGTAAAAACCGTAAAAAGTAATAAAAGAACACAATCTGATAAAAAAAAACCTCTGTCTGGTTTCTTTGATCCTTGCCTTGAACTTGTTCTGTCATTTCGTTCTCAAACACCTATTTTTAAGATTTCAATTTATGTTGTCTTTCATTTGGGTCTGGAAACGGGGTTTGTTGGGAAAAAGATGGATGAGCAAAAAAAAATGGAGCTGGAAGTGGAATGGGATTATGGGAGATGGGTTCCTCTCATAGAAAAACCAAACATATAAATTATAAAGGTTCTGACTTTACCCATAGTGATAATAGATAGGTTCTTAGAGAACTGCATCTATTGAAATAGTTGCCACCTGAAATGTAGAGGAAGCAGGATACAAGATTGAGGGAGAGATACATTAAACTAGTTCTTTCTTTTACAAAATGGACAAAAACATTACCTTTATCTAATTTATCACAAACTGGCTAGAGCTTATATCCCAATTTCTTCTTTTCCTTAAGGGAGCTCTAGAAAAAAGAACCAAATCAAGAAAAATTTCTCAAAAACTAAAATTAACATATCTACATCAAACAATGTCAGATTTTCAACATTTTTTATGTGTTGGAACTGTTGAAACAAGAGGAATGATTAAGTGATAGTTGACCAAAAGAAAAAATAAAGGGTGAAGAAATAGAACAGATTTATTATTATTATTATTAGACTGGAATGAATGTTTTGAGATAAGAAACTTAATGAAATGGCCAAATCAAGCTGGAAATAATGAATGTTATACAAAAACAAAATATCACATTTTTTGTTCCACTCTGCATACTGGAATGGCATACTTCTGGGGCTATGCTAACATCACAAAAAATGGGAACATGCATAATTGCTTGTTTGAAGAGATAGAGGGAGCAACAATCTAACCTTGTAGGAGGCTTCTAGTATAGTGTCCAATGAAAAATTTGTGATGGTTCAAGGGTGCTACTGCTTATTATTCCTGTATTACACTTTTCTTGTCTAACTGTAGTCATTTTTATTTGTGAAGCAAACATGGAGCAAGTAGAAGAGGTAGGAGAGGTACAAGTAGAACAATTACAACACATAGAAGCAAAACAATCAAGGCTATCAAGCACATGTCCATCAGTAACACCACCGGTCAGTGTTAAGAGAAAGGTCAGGGGGAGGGGGCCAACACAAATGGATCGTATAAAGAAGAGAACCTCAGTTGGAATAAAAGAAATGATACAATTCAACACTAAAGGCCAACCGATTGGTGGTGCTACACATGCCTATGCTAGCTTCATATGTTTCACTGTTAGAAGAATTGTGCTAGTATCAGTGACTGATTGGAGACATGTATCACCACAAGTCAAAGATTAAATATGGGAAATGGTCAAGGTATGTAAATTCTTCCTACATATAACATAATATGTCCTTTATATTTATATTTATTGTTTTTGTTTGCATATGAATCACGATAAGATACACAAAGTTGCTACAATACTCACTAGTAAGTTAGTCACTTTAACATGCTTCTTCTTTTGTTTTGTAGTCTGCCTTTGACGTATCTGATGAGTGCAAGAAGCAAGCATTGCTAGGAGCTGGTGAAGCTTGGAGGAAATGGAAGAGTGAGCTTGCAAGGAAGTACATACTTCCAAATTCCCATGATTCTTCTACGCTTAACATGGTCGCTCAGTTGTATTCCTTCTTCATTGACCAGGAAGCATGGAATCAATTTGTACAGTATAGGCTATCTCCTGATTTTGAGGTAATCACAACTTGAACTAGCCAAGCTAAATTTTGATTCTTGTAATTATTATAATTGATTGTATTTTGATCACATTACTTTGATATCCAAGCAAAGCTTATAAAAGGACAGAAGGCGTGTGAACAGAACCATACGCCGCACCACCTTTCAAAGGTTGGCTATGCACGATTAGAGGCAGATGTAGTAAGTATATCATGTCACATTCCATTTGTCTAA
The DNA here is from genome assembly GCA_035236585.1 of Warburgia ugandensis. Taxonomy (NCBI): domain Eukaryota; kingdom Viridiplantae; phylum Streptophyta; class Magnoliopsida; order Canellales; family Canellaceae; genus Warburgia; species Warburgia ugandensis. The sequence goes on from CP141130.1 coordinate 64,141,918, forward strand.
TCATAGTAGATTTTTATTTATTAACTCTGACTTAGTGTCTCTTATTACAGCAAAAGAAGGTTGGGACAACAGAGCCCATCGACCGTGCTATTCTATGGAAAATGGCACATTCGAAAGGATGTAACTCCCACACCTTTGCCAACGAGACAACTGCAACAATTGCTTCAAGAATTGTAAGTGGTTTAAGACTTTAAGTTTTATACTTTTACTTTATCTGCATACTGCCTAGTTAAATACTTTTATACCCTTGCATAGTATATTATTTAAATATTACATATATAATAGTGATTTTATCATGTTATGATCTTTATATGTGCAGGAAGAGTTGACCCAAGAGAGTGCAAGTGCAACTACAGGGACTCTTAGCAGCACTGTTGCAAAGGGGGACATCTTGTATAGGGCAATGGGTAACAAGAATGAGCACCCTGGCCGGGTAAGGGGCCAAGGTCGGGGTGTTGTTCCTTCCAAATTCTTCCCCAAACAAAAGGCTCCTACGCTACAAGAATTGAAAGAAAGGAAGAAGCAAATAGTTGTGGAGATATATAGCATGGTCAAAGATCAACTGTTGAAGGAACTCCAAGGTGGCAGAAGAACCTCATGTGAGGATGTTGGTGGCCCTCAAGCTGAAGCTCAACCTCAAGTTCAACCACCCCAATTTAATAATAGCTGCACTCCTACTCCTAGTCCTCCATCAGATGAAGAGGTGGCAGAATAAGTACTCCCAATTAGTGAGGTATGTATATTCACTTGTTTAGTTTTACAATGTTGCTTATTTACTAACCTTTTTAGTTTACACTTTACATTACATCACTAATTATTATATATATATGTCATTTCTCAAATGCAGGTGGGTCAGTTCATGTTGTAGCTACATACATTTGAGAACCATGTGGCTGTGGCAACACTGCACGAGGTTTGGCCCATGACTTCCGCCACCTTGCATGGTAAGTTGATGCCTCCACACACTAAGCATGTGTGCATCACTGCTGCCATTCAACCAGATGCTCCCCTTCCATTTCCAATTGAAGGGGATGATGTTGAAACTGTTGGGGATGCAATTGGATATCATGTGTGTTGGCCAAAGAAACACATAAAACCAATGATATCCAATTCCAATGTACATATATACTAATTGTAGTCATGGCTTCATTTTCTCCTACCTTTTTTTAAGTCGTCCTAAATTGTTCATTGATTAATATTGACTGTAACATGTCGGATCACCAAAAGCAGCACAAGGGGCAATTGAAGCAAACCTCGCTACCGGCAAATTCTGGCGTAGTGCCAAGTGTAGCCACATCACAGCCTTCTTAGGTAGTACTAGTTCTATATTTTTGCATAGTTGTATCATGTTACATGTGAACTTGAATGATGAAACAACTAACAAGTTCAAAGCACTTGTTAGGTGCTCACTAGTCACTACTCACAAGTCACAAGTCAGTAGTCACAATGTTATATTATAAAATATTCTAATTTTACCTCACTGCGTCTCTTCTTTTATATCTACTAGTATATCAGTATATGTTGTATATATTCATTACTAGTTTCTAAAATGTTACATGATTACATCTACAGTGTAGGGATCAGGTGGAGGTTCCACCTAACACACCTCCATTCCTAAGGGTACTGTACATACTGGCCAATGAAGGCAACACAAATACAATGAACCCTGTAAGGATAAAGGCAGGTGTGCTTTCAAACGATGTGGTTGAGGTTCCACTCTTCAAGGAAGACCTCTTAGCCATATGTAATATGGATCAATTGGAGTACATGCACATCATAGTCTATATAGGGTACGTCGTGTAACTGCTCTATTAGAGTTAAGACTTACGAATCAATGTAACATTACTTAATACTTATTTTTTTAATAAAACTTAATAATTATTTGACATTAACCCAAATTCCAAATGTAGGTATTTGCATGATAGCTTACAAAGACTAGAGGTCAAGGACATTTACAAGTTCCTTGACCCTTCTCTTGTCTTTCAATTGGACTATTTGCCTAAGGACAAACAAAGTGAAGATATCATTCCTTATCTCATGAGTTGTGCAAAGGGACAAGCCTTACTGATTCCCTACAATAGCAGGTACGTTGTAACAGAGGTTGCTTAATTATGCCATTTTAATTTCATAATTCATAGTTTCATATATATGAATACTATATCAGTTAAGATTAGAGAAAATTTAATTGAATTATTATTTTTATAGGACCCATTGGATGTTGCTAGCTTTGGATGTGCATGGTGGCCATGTAATTTTTTTTTATTCATGTGGAGCACACATTTGGGAACACCTTATGGAAATTATAAACAAGTAAGTCTTTATTATTCCTTTTATTATAATATAAATACTTACCTGACAACTATAATAATATTCATAATCAGCTTTTCAATTATATGTGTGTATAGCATGGTATAAATGGACTGAGAGGGAAGGCATTCACCACCCACCAAAACTCAACTGGAAGAAGGCCAAGGTACAGTTTACTAATTACTGCTCTTTAGACTCTTTCATATAATTTTAAACTTAAAATTATTGGAAATTATATTTTAAAACTTTTCTATTGTCTTTGGTGGCATTGTTCTGTAGTGCCCTAAACAAAAATCAAATTGGGAGTGTGGATATTATGTTCTTAGATACATGAGAACCCTCATTCACAATGGAGTTATAGTCTCACAATTGAGAAAGGTAACACTTAGACTTACTAACCAATGTTACACTTTTGATTTGTATATTTCCTGACTAAATCCAAGATTACATCTCTAATCTCTGAACTAAGTTATTATATGTTTCTTGCAGGTAGATTTCGGAACCAAAAGTTACTCCCAGTTGGATCTAGATGATATTAGAATGGAATGGACATATCATATTATGAATTTTAATTTGTAGTTCAGTGATATAAAATTGTAAATGAATGTATATTATCATTCATTTATATACATTTTACTCAAATATAATACAAAGATCAGGTCATTTCAATGGATGTGTTCTATTTTTCTTTTGATTGAAGTGAACTGTATCAATGTATGTGCTTTCTTTATTTCAAACTTTCAAATTTCAATAATGTGATTGCGAAGTTGGTGTTTTGATCAGCAGATGGGTTGATCATCAATTTTCAATGATGGCTTAGATCAGTAGATGGGTTGTATTGTATCATGTATGCACATACAGTCTACAGATACAATATGGGTGGTTGATATCATGTATTGTATCATGTATTGGAGAGGGATGCATATATGGAATGGAGGTTGATGATTGAAAATACTAATATATACTGAAGTTGTTGATATGATTCTTATGAATATGATACCAAAAAACTTTCAAATTTCAATGATGTGATTGTGAAGTTGGTGTTTTGAATCGAGACCTGATGGACATCCTGGCCTATACAGGCAATTTCATCCATTTGCTGAGGACAAAATTAAAAATGCCAAAGTTCAAAATGATTGTCTGCATTGGTGCCTGCCTGGGCCTATTGACAATTGGAATGATATAGTCATGGAGATGGTGCTAAGTGATTGATATGTTGGGCAATTGTGATGATTGGAGCCCATGATTCTGAGCTACCAAGTTTCTGACAATCAGAACACAATTGTTTGTATGAACAAAAAGGGGGATGAGGAAGTTCCACTCGTTGTAATTATATCATGTTTGCAAGCTTTCACTTATCTGTTGCCAATCAAATGTGTTTTATCAGAAGCTTGCAAACTGGAAGGTGAAGTTGCTTCGGCTTACATTTCAGGAAATCCTGCTTCATTCAGATCTTGAATCACAGATTTCTGGATTATTTTTTGTGAATTCCTGTTTATAGTTTGTCACTCTCATGTCTTTGCTTTCTTTTCATATTCTCTAAGATGCACCCGAATGTCAACGTAAACCTGGAAGAAGCTGTTCCTTTGAGAATATCTTTATATTATATGTGCGAGAATAACTCACTAACAGTGGCTCCAGAAGAACCCTCCAATATAACTTAGTAATATAGGATGGTTTGTGAATAGCCGTCCTATATAACTAGTAATATAGGACGGTTTGTGAATAGCCGTTCTATATAACTAGTAATATAAGACGGTTTGTGAATAGCCATCCTATATATAACTGGAAATATAGGACAATTTGTGAATAGCCGTCCTATATAACTAGTAATATAGGACGGTTACTCATGAACTATCCTATATTTTCAAATTGTGTCACTGTCAAAGTGTTAAGGTCATGAGTAAATGGGTTGCGTGTCAAATAGGTCGACACGACATGATTTTTGGCGTGTCATTTTGGGTCACCCAAAAATGACACAAACACGATAAGACTCGACTCGAACCCACTAAATTCGTGTCGGGTTCGAGTCATGTTATCATGTCGTGTCATATTTTGCCGCACCTAGAGAAGACATCCAAGATGGGGAATTGGGGCAAACATGCTAGTTCTAGAGTGTCTAGACTGAAATGGATGGTGCGTGCTAGGCCAGGGAAGCCGATGGGAGCAAGGTGATGGAGAGATGGAGCATGTCTTGGCCGGTGAAGACGATGCGTGGAGCAAAGGGCATCAAAGTTGCTGAGCAAAGTCGACTGGTGCTAGAAAGGTGCCTGGGCCAATCGTATGGTACCGTGATAGAGGAATGAGAGAGAGAGAGAGAGAGAGAGAGAGAGAGAGAGAGAGAGAGAGAGAGAGAGAGAGAGAGAGAGAGAGAGAGAGAGAGAGAGAGAGAGAGAGAGAGAGAGAGAGAGAGAGAGAGAGAGACAGAGAGAGACAGAGACAGAGACAGAGAGAGACAGAGACAGAGACAGAGAGAGTTAGAGATAGAGAGACAAAGAGACAGAGACACAGAGAGAGAGAGAGAGAGAGAGATAGAGAGAGACAGAGACAGAGATAGAGAGACAGAGAGAGACAGAGAGAGAGAGACAGAGTAGATGGAAAGGTGGGGTAGATGCTAGTCTAGTTGGGATCAGAGCTGCGTCGGGCTGAGAACATGGAGAGAGGGAGCATCGCACGGCTTCTAAAGGTCACCTGGTTGTGCGGCCCTAGCTGGGTGGTGTGGAAGTATAGGACGAAGCCAATCTGGGTGTTGGGTGCAACGCCATTGATCAAACTGTGATAAAGGAATGAAAGAGAGAGATAGATGAGATCTGAGAGAGAGGAAAAGGCGTAGCACAGGAGAATGTAACACAGAGAGAAGGGAGTAGAGTTGTGACATGGGAAACTGGAGAAAGGGGAGTGCGGTGAATAGAGTAGCAGAGAAAGAGAGGTGGCCAGTCTGGGAGTTGGGTGTCGGGTTGGAGTGAAGAAGAGAGGTGACTGGTCATGGATGGAAGATTGAAGGAAGATAGAGATGGGAGGGGGAGTGGAACCCGAGAAAGAGAAAGAGAGAGTGTGGAGGGAGATGGGGAACGTCTGGTTTGGGGCCTGGAGTAGACAAAACAAGGCTGAGAATTAAGGAATGGAAAAGTGGGAGAAACAGAGCGACAAGGAAGATGAGATACTGTGAATAAAAACAAGAGAAGAGAGGGAGGAGTGGTTGTGAACGTGAGAGAGAAGTGAAAACATAAAAGAAAAACCACGAAAGCAAGAAAAAACCAATGAAGAAAAATAGAATGGAAAGAATAAAATGATGTGAATGAAGAATGTAAGCAACGAAAACAACCAAAAATCCCCAAAAACTCCAAACTTCCCCCCCTTGGAACCCCACGATTTCCACTCTTATAGATTTCCTCCTCACTTATCTCATCTTCCCCTCTTTCCTTTAAGAGTTAGTTTCCTATTAGGAAACTTTCTCTTCTTCTAAATTAGGACTCTTCTTCTATTAAGAAACATTCACATTGTGCTTTGTCAATGATCTGATCCAGTCATTTCTCTCTCGATTCATCTACACCGTTGAAATTCACTCTAATCCATCCACGCCTCTTTTGGATAATCTGCATCATTGAATATCGATCTGAGTTATCCAACCCTCCTTTAGTTGATCTGCAAGACCAAAGACTAGAGTAGAGTCATCTAAATTGTACATTAAGCATCCAATTAGCTCAAATGATCATTTGACCGTTAATTTTGACAATTTATAGTTAGATGGTCAATTTGAGCAAAATTTTATATTTTATCCAAAATTTACCAAATTAATGAGTTAGATGGTCTAATTAAATGCTAAGTTAGGGGTCTTTTATCTAAACTTACACACTTAATCGTGGCAAATGTTTAAAAATTACAAGAAATTCAAGGTCATCTAGTGATAACTTTATGCAAGCTTGAGACAATCTTCCCACCATCCTTCTTTAACATCATGGTACACTTAACAGTGCATCTTATTGATGAGGTTAGACTTTGTGGACCAGTTTACTTGTGATGGTTGTACCCGTTTGAGAGGCACATGAATATTTTAAAAGCATATGTATGTAATCATAACTGAGTAGTGGGGTGTATAACCGAATGTTATATTGCAAAAAAACAATGGAGTTTTGCACAGAGTACTTAGCAGGAGTGGATGTGATTGGAATCCCAAAAAAGAAACAATCAGCTAAATTTCATGATCCTAAGGTTGGCAAACCTCTGTCGAGTGTTCGTGTATCGACCATTGACCGTAACGAACGTAACGGGACCATGCTCATCTTTATATGTTGTGAAATGTTGATGAACTTCAACCATACATTGAATAAGTTTATCATTCATGCACTTATGTAAAATTTAATTTTTAATGGCTATATTTTCTTTGATTACTTTATTAATTTGTGTGTGTGTGTGTGTGTGTGTGTGTGTGTCTGTGTGTATGTAGTGAACACATGAATGTACCCAAGATTCCAAATTACGGAAAGAAACAGAAGTGGCTACAATTTAAGCATTGTTGCACTTTCAATAATTGTCTATGTAAGAAGGTAAAATAAAAGAATACTCACTTAATATTAATTAATAAACTACATTATATATATGATCTTATTTAAGCTTACTTAATATGCGTATACACATATTCAAGATCAATGAGAAGTAGTAGGCAATGGTATATCCGAAACCTTGGACTCGATGGCTATGGGAGCACTACTAGAAGGAATAACATATGCTGGATATACCATCAATGGTTATTGCTTTTACATGAAAGACTGTGATAACTCAAGAGTGCAACAGAATAGTGGAGTTAGCTTAGTTGCCAATGCTACATTCTTTTCTAGTTCAAAGGATAATAGGCCACTAGTGGCGGATGATATTTATTGCAAGATTATAAGAGAGATATGGGACTTGGATTATACTTTGAGAATTGTGGTTGTGCTAAAACGCGATTGGGTGGAACACAACAATGACACCATCAAAATGATGCCCTTGGATTGACATTGGTTGACCTCAATAGGGTCAGCTATAAAAATAATCAATTTATTTTGGCATCTCAAGCAAAACAAATATTTGACATGTAAGATGAAGGTGATAAGAGAGGGTCAACTATTTGATCATCCTGCCTGAGGGATTTTTATGATGAAGACGACTTAGGAGATACTAAAATAGATTATCCTTCTATTACCAAAACAATCTCATCAATTGATGTAGTACTTGATGAGAATGAGGATTATGTGTATGACAATGGTGAGGAGGGTGCTTGGGTTTGTAAAATATATGTAGTTTGGGGTATGTGGATTGTATTAGTGAGTTGCAATATATATATATATATATATATATATATATATATAATTAGCTCTTTTTCATGAGCTATATGGATTGATAAGTGAGTTATATGTGAGTACAAAGAATGCATGAATTAATATTGACTATCATAAAAAATCGATTTCATTGTGTTTTAATTGCTAAACAATTTTAAAAGTAGAGACTTTTAAAGTCGTTTATTTGTGAACGACTTCGTTATATACAATCAAATTTAGCACCAAAAATGATAAATGAAATTTACACTTTGATTTTTAAATAACAATTAACAAAAATTTTGAATTATGTGAAATAGGAGTCAAAAGAAAATAATTTTGAAATTCTCAAATTTTGGAGTTATAGAAAGTGAAAATTTTATAGACATCAAATATGATGTTCATACCTCAACATTGTGATTGTACTTGAAAAAATGATTCTAACAACATTAAGTTTGCTGAAATCAAAATTCAAACAAATACCTTTTGATTTTCTTAAAAAGAGCAATTTGGTAATTTCACATGGTAGGGCCCCACTTGTAGAAATTTGAGAATTTAGGAAGAGAAAGAGGAAGAAGAAGAAGGCGAAGAAGGAGAGGATTGACCAACGCCGACGATGCCAATGCTGATTGACAACGTAGATCAGTGGTGAGAGGAAGGTGGGAAGAAAGAGGCAAAGAAAAAAAGGAAGAGGAAGGGGGAGAAGGAGAGGAAGAGAGGGGAAAGGAAGAGAAGACTGACACCTATACATGATGCTGACAATGCTGACTCCAACAATGTAGATCAACAATGTTTAGAATGATGACATTGATTGACAGTGAGAAGAAGGGTGAGAATAAAGAGGGGAAGAAAAATTGGAAGAAGAAGAAGGGGAATAAGGAGAGGAAGAGAGGACCGACTAACGCCGACACTAATGTAGACGATGCTAGTGTTGTCGATAGACGACTCCTAGATCAACGATGCAAATCGGCTCCTAGATCAATGATACAAACTAGCATTGAGAAGAAGGGAGAGAAGAAACAGGGGAAGAAAAAGAGAAAGAAAAAGAAGGGGGAGAAGGAGAGGACCGACCAGATGCCATCCTACTAGGCCACCCCGTGCAGGTGAGAAAACCCCTATAGTGAGAAGGGGGAGAAGAAAAAGAGGAAAAATAATAAGAAGAAGGGGAAGAAGTAGAGGAAGAAAGGAGGGGGTAAGAAAGAGGAGGAAAGGAAAAGAAGAAGAAGAAGAAGAAGAAGAAGAAGAAGAAGAGTTTTTCTAGGTAGATATTCCGACTCTAGTTCATGGTTTTGATGGATTTGTGCATGGATGAGTATGATTGAATGTTTTTTTCTTGTGTTTGGATATATGAACATGATTTGAGTAGATGAGACATGATTTTGTTAAGATGAGATGCATGTTTTATTTGGGACTAGCTAAAGAGGACATTGAATAGGCTGTCCTACCATGTTTTATTATGATAAACGGTATAACCACACAAAATGGATGATATATAAACAAACCTAACAGGATGCATGATTTAAACTTGGAAATTACATGAAATAAAGTAATCTAAAGTGCATGAATTAAACATGAAAGTATGCATGATCTAAGATGTAAACTAACCAAAAATGAAATGCATGATTAATCGACTAATGCATGGAAACCTAAACTAAACAAGCAAAATGAAGTATTACGAGCCAACTAATATGCACTGATACAAACTCGAATGTGAATGATTCATTACATTGATAATGCATTAATTACAAGTAAGAATGGAAAGCATGGTGCACATGATTATGAGATCTAAAAGCATAGAATAAGTTGCAAACTGACTTGGATAGAATACTGAATGGAATGCATGGACAACTAACCAAAATAAACTAAAATTTTAAGGAGAAACACTTCAAAACTATGCGCATGAACCATGGGAAGTGCATGAATTAAGCATGAAATTATGCTTGAACTAAGATGCAAACTAACTAAACATGGAATGCCTGAAATTTATTGATTGATGCATGGAAATCTAAACTAAACAAGCAAAATAAAGTATTAAGAGCCAACTAGTATGCACTAATTTGAAGTGGAATTTGAATGATTCATTACATTTATAATGCATGAATTACAAGTAAAAATGGAAAGCATGTTGCTCATGATTATGATATATAAAAGCATAGAATAAGTTGCAAACTAACTTAGATAGAATAAATGAATGGAATGCATGGACAACTGACCAAAACAAAATAAAATTTTAAGGTGAAACACTTCAAAACTACTTACATGAACCACGGGTTTGTGCTCATGGTTCAAGTGTCTCCTTTGTATGAGATTCAATTATAAATAACCTAGTATAAAACACAAGTATATAAGCATGAAAGGAACAACTAATAGCCATGAAAACTAATTACAAGGGTGATGCACACCCTCCAAGGGGAGTGCACACCCTACTTAGAACTAACTACAATCCCCAAAATCAACTTATAATCTATTGTCAATCATCCAAATATCAAGCAACAATGAACATGCATATGAAATGGACATGAAAATTTAAGGAGAAAGATGGCAACATACTTAATTTAAGAACTACACACACACACACACACACACACACACACACACACACACACACACACACACACACACACACACACACACACACACACACACACACACACACACACACACACACACACTTCCCACCTCATGAAATGGACAAGGAAATTTAAGCGCGTACACACACACACACACACTTCCCACCTCATAATTTAATCGTCTTATTTTGCTTAAAGTTCTTTTATTACTATAACTTTCGTAGTTCTTTGATTATCCCATTTCTTTAATTCTATAGGAGTGTTTCTACAATATTTTGTGGTGCAAGTAAACTTTAGAAGCTTAGTGTCAATCAAATACATACTATCATTTAGACTTAAGAAGTTCAACCCTTAAGAAATCTCATGAATGACCACTAGCATCCTATGTTCACAGACTCAGTGTGGGATGCATCTTACCCACTAAGAGATGTGAATCGAAGTAATGAAGTTAAAGACTAGTGAAAGGTCTATAGGATTTGTAGCCCATTTACAAATATCTATACTAAGGAGGCTTATATTTTCATGCATCCTTTATCTATTTTTCTTGCTATTTATTTGCCGTATATGCTAGATATTGTATGTTTATGTGAATGGATGGAGATAGAGTCTCCTTTATTTTTATTTTTACTTAGATTGTGTTTATTAGGGACATCACATTCGCATGTGTAAAATGCATAAGTCCAAAAAATAGAGGAGACAGCCAAATTTCAGTAAGGATAATTTCTCTTAAAGTCTTGATTTTTAGAAAAGAAACACAACACTTGAAATTTTTAAGCGCTCACCTAACAATGTTTAAGAACAAAAGATGGGTATGTATATGGGCTTGAGGACAAGTGGTAACTAAATTCTTAAGAATGACAAGTAGCCCTAGTACATGCTTGATCATTTTGATGAGAATGACTTATAACGCATTTTTAGAAATGGGCATGAACATGACGCAATAAGAGATACATGCAGGCTTACTAATAAATGCTTTAAGATATATCTCTTGATTGTCAAATGGTAGTAGTTGCTTACATAAAGCTAAATTGTTTCACTCATGTTTATATGATTGCAAATGAATGTGTATATAGATGTGTTATGTGATGGCTAGAATCATGCAAGTTAACATTGCTTTACTTATATCCTGAAGTTAACATTACTTATATCCTGATTTACTTAGAATCATGCAAGTTAACATTGCTTTACCTATAATCAAGCAAATTACTTTCTAAGTTTAGTTTTAACAAAGTTTAATTTTAGAAATGTCTATTCTTTAGAAAGTTTCTATTTTCATGCATTGTTCTAATATCATTGTATTCTTCTTTATTGTAAGGATGGAATAAGAAGAACATCAAACTGAAGATTACGGCCATAATGAAGACAATGAACAAGAGGCCAATATGAGCACTACTCCAAAGAGAAAGGGTAGAGGGAGAACAACAATGGAAAAGGTTATCAAGAGAAAGTCTATGGGAGAAACTATCCAATAAAACAGCAAAGGGCAAGAGATTGGTGAGAGTGTACTCGCTTATAGTAGTTTCCTCTACTCTATAGTAAGAAGCATAGTTCCTATCACACTTGAGGATTGGACACTTGTGCATTCCTCTGTAAAAGATTCAATATGGATATGGTGAAGGTATGTAAACATTAAGTACATGTATTTCGTAATTCATAACTTACATTATTTTTTGAATATAATAATTTGCATGTACTTTGCAGATTGCCTTGACATGCTTGATGACGAAAAGATGAGTGCTTTACAAGGGGCTAGTGATCAATGGAGAAAATGGAAGAACTACCTTATTCACAATTACATAGCTCCAAATGTCAACGATTAGTCAAGGCTGTACATGGTGCACGCCATTTACTCTAATGTCATTGACTAGGAGGTTTGGAATGCATTTGTTTAGAACCACACTTCCACTGAATTTGAGGTATGTGTAGAAATGATGTTTCATTTAATTACATGAAACATCCAATTATTGCACTTGATCATGCATGTACAAATGTGCAAGGGGAAAAAGGTTTATGAAACAAATATGGAGTACCACCTGTCCAAGTTGGGTTACGCTCATTTAAAAGAGCACGAAGTAAGCATCTATGACAATTTATATCTTACAATTTAGAGTTATTAATCAATCCTACTGCATTTCTGTTTGGATAAATTCAGCAAAATGAAAAGCCAAATGTCTTATTGGCAATTTCATAGAGGTTCACATGGTATACATGTGTAACAATGTGGACCCAATAAGATCAAGACCATGTGACCCTTTATTGCATTTGAAAGTTTTCAATCTCATACCTATTATATGTACAACCCAAGGCATCATTTAAGAAAGTATTGTTCATTGGATCAATGGTTATAATCATCTGAACGTAGGCCACCTAATGCAAAAAGCATGACTTTGACCATTAAATATAGATGGATTAGTTAACAAGAAATAAAAAAAAAAAACAGAAATTAAACTACTTAATTGCTAGGCTTGTCATGTACGTTTCAAGGCATCTAACCCATTCATTTTGCAGCAAGGCCACAAGATGAAATCTCTGTTTAGTTCCATCTTGGGTACATAATTCATCAACAACATGGTCTAGCAGATGGTTGATACTAATCTCTAGAAAAATTTGGGTTCAAACAACTTAAAGTACCTGGTGGTGAAAACTCCTAATTTGTTCAGCTAATATATTATTTATTTTTATTTTTATTTTTTCATATTTCTCTTAAATGAAAGTTTTTAAGCCTTTGATTTACTTTGTAAGAACTTCCAACCATCCATGTGACATAATCTTAGGTAACGATTATGCATGCACGGAACCTAACATTTTAACTTTTGATAATTTTGGCTTGTGCATGATTTAGAGTTCATGTGCTTACACAGTATCAATATGTTTGAATTTCAATAAATTCATGGTATACTTGTTCCTGAGTTTGTCTAGTATTTTATGCATTGGAGTATTGTCTGCTTGCCTGTCGTATGAACCTCACTTGTTGTTTGAAGCAGTTGGAATATACAGAACACTTTTATGCCCAGGCCTCACTCAATGCACTATAGGTCTGATCACTACCTGATATGTTATACATCTAAGCACTGCCTGGTATGCTATGTGCCTAGGCAACACTTAATGTATTACATAACTAGTCACTATCTAAACATTCCAGCACCTAAGCACCACTTCACGCACTGTGCCATTGGTGAAATCCAAGGTACCATATTCTAAGCATGACTCGTAGAAGTGACTATACTAAAATCATACACCTATAACATCTTAATTATAGTTTGAACGATTTTACAAATTTCAACCACCCTCTAATCATATTTGAAATGGTTAGAGTCTACCATAATTCATCCAATAACATGGTCATAGTAAATAAAATTTCATACCATGTTATGCGTCACAACCCAAACTAGAAATAAGTAAATAAAAACTCCAACTTATAATATAGATGTATATCGGAAACCTTTCATACTATATAAATCATGCATCAAACCACTATTGTAAATCATGCTTCAATTTTTACAAAAAATAAAATAAAAAAAACAACATCAAAATAACAACATGATTATCTCTTAACAATTTAAACATATATAATAACAAAGACACACATGTTTAGTTTCTATGAAGATCAGAGTGCAAAGTTCATCCAAAATCAATCGACAAAACTTTTTACTTCATTTTTTTTTTTTAAAGAAAAACGTGGTCTAGTTCTAGATCCCCTACCTGAAAATGCGATTTTCTTCAACGCAATTTCCTCTGCTTCTAATCAATTTGATGCAAATTTCAGATCCCTGCTTTTCCACTTGATCTTCTTTTCCTTTTTTTTTCTTTCCTTTTCCTTTTTTTTTTTCTTTCCTTTTCTATTTTCTTTTTGTCTCACGCACTCCCCTTCTTCCTCTCCAACTATTTCACATTCCTAAACTTTTCTTTCCATTTTCTTTGTTTCTTTTATAGATACTTTCCTTGTAATGGTTTTCCCAATTTATTACATATTTGTAACTCTTCAAATTTTTAATGGTGTATTTACTCCCTTTTTCTATAACTGTCAAACTATCATGTTTAGCCATTTGTAACGATTTTCTCCACAAGGCAAAAAAAAAAAAATCGTAATAACCAAAAAAATTAATTAATAAAATAAAGTAACATAAAAAAGTAATTTCTTTATTTCTTAAAAATGCGGGCCATTACATGAGGAGACCTATAATGAGCTCATTGAGAAAATAAAGACTAATAAATTTAGCCAGTTATGTGAGGGAGGTTTAAGGATTGTTACTCCATACCCTACACATAATCCTCGCAATGCTCTTGTACCTCCATCAAATGCGAGCTACAATTCCCCAACTAAAGAAGGTAATGAAGGATATCTGTTGCCCCTCCAAAAGGAAATTCCCAACCAAGAGGTATATATATTGACAAAACTATAAATTTTCATTGTCCTTTTGTAATAATTCTCCATCCCAACCTCTCTATTGTATATTTCATGTGTAGGTGGGTCAATACCTGTTGGCCCTAGATTTCGATCAAAATATCATGGTAGTTGGTTCATGCTATGAGCACGAATCAAATGTTTTGCACGAAATTAGTATTCCACTGCATACTAAGCAAGTGTCCATTACTATGCTTTGAATGCTAATGCCTGCCTACCATTCCCATTAAAGATGAAAAATATTATAACTGTTGGGCAGGCAGTTGCATATCACATTACTTGGCTGGAGGCACTAGTCATTCCCATAGAGCCCATGGTATGTATCTTATCATACTACCTTCCTCATCAATATTTTTAGCTAGAGGCCTTAATTAATTGTTTAATAACTTTAAATGATTAATCAGCAATAACATGCAGCACTGAGGTTAGCCGCCTTTCCAATATCACCTATTGCTATTGAACCAACAGAACAGGTACTTGTATATATCTTTTTTTTTCATCATAAATTACATCCTCTCTATTAATTAATATTATTTAGTTGAAATTTTTTACATCTTTTATAGTAGCTATCCAAGGAGCGTGTTGAAGTCCCACCTAACATGCCCAAATCTCCAAGGTTAATCTATGGTCGCATCAATGATGATATGGCAATCAACCCTGTATGAACGAAGGAGGGAATGCTTGCCGAGGACGTTGTTGAAGTGCCACTTATGACAAAGGACCAATTACAAGTTTGCCTATGGGATTAACTCGAGTACCCTCACATCCTACATGGGGTATATGCATTTCTTGCTTATAAAATATTTGACATTTACATGTTATATTTCATGGTATAGGTAATAATTATTTTTTAATGCAGCTTCTTGAATGATACGACTAGCCTTTATGAGGGTGAGGGTACACTTTACCAATTCCTTGACCCTGGCATCATTTCTAGAGCAGAGAAGTAATGGCTAATAGAGAGGCATGTTCATGATATTTTACCAGGCTTCTTTCACTGCTCTCATGGACAAGGCTTAATGATTCTTTACAATAGAGGATAAGTTTTAATTTTCTTGTTTTCTTGCCAACTTATTCTATACGTAGGGATTGTCAAATTCTAGTAGAATTCATAGGACTGTCTATGTAGGTCTCATTGGATACTACTCATTTTGGATGTGCACAGTGGGCATGCTTTCTTTTTTTATTCTTATGGATCGTACATCCATACTGCCCTCATAGAAATTATAAATAAGTACGCATTTATTTTTTTCATGTCTTATATGTGGATAAGTAATTTGTTATTCATTTATAATGCATTTGAATTTTCAATTTGTAGAGTTTAGTTCGATTTAGCTAATATCACTAAAACTGTACAGCCACCAAAAGTCACTTGGAAGAATGTCAAAGTATAAGAAATAGTTAATTACTTTAATTTACCACGAATTAAGCCTACAGTATTACAAATGATATTTATGAGTTCTTTTTTATTGTCCTTGTTGCACAATGCCCTAAACAATAGTCTGGTTGAGAGTGCCAATACTTTGTCATGAGATACATGATATCCCTCATATTCGATAGTATTACTGTCTCTCATTTAAAAAAGGTAGAACGCTTTTTACTTTTCATAATCTTATACTTTTCTACAGTTTTTATGTATCTAGCTAAAAAGTGTGAGCTTAATTAAATATGTTGTATTGTAGACTGCAGTATTTTTTGAGTGGGCAAACAAGAAGAGTTACTTGAGAGTAAATCTTAATGAAATACAAACTCAATGGGCTAAGTATGTAATGAGTTTCAATTAGATCACTTGGAGTAACAAAATGAACATGAAATATATAATAAAGTATTTTTTCTCCACTCACTTGTGTGTGTTCTTTTATCTTTTATTATTTTCTTTGAAATATATATATATATATATATATATAGATATGTAGTTTAAGCAATGAATGAGTGGAAATTTCGATTGTGGGAATAAATGAGTATGAATGAAGTGAATTTGAAGCTTGTGCATGAAGTGAATATGTGGAGGTTAGTTTTCAATATATTCATTGAATTATATAACTTTTATGAGATGATGAATGAGAGGATTACATAGAGTGTGAAAGTAAATGCGAATGTGTATGGATTTATGAATGAAGTGAATGTGAAAGTTGTAGAGAATGCATGTGTTGTAGTTTCTTTTATAAATTATTTTGAAGATAGATGAGGATGGATAATGATGACTTTGGATGTTTTGTACCCATTATGGATGTAATAGGTGTTATATTGTGAGAATGATTCGGTGTATCAAGAAAGATTTGGATGCATGTTGTATTAGATGTTTGGTTTTTCATGTTTATAAAGATTGTTTGAAGTATTAGGTGTATAGAATGTTTGTTATTCAATGCATACACAAGTAGTAGTGTATCAAGAAAGATGTGGATGCATTGTAGTGGATGTAGGTTTTTCATATTTATAGAGATTGAAGTATTGGGTTTATATGTTATTTGTTATTCAATGTACATAGGCGGTATTGTATTCAGAAGTGTTGTATTGGAACAGGTTTTACATGTTTATAAAGATTGTTTAAAGTATCAGGTGTACATAGGATGTTTCTTATTCAATTGTATACATGTGGTAGTGCTCAGATATAAAATTGAAAAAGAAAATAATGCTTTTGAAGTTGTTTAGGGATAAGCAACGTCAAAAAATGTGACTTTTGAAGTCATTTATATATAAGAGACTTCAAAAGTTTGTAAGTTTTGAAGTCGCTTAGCCTCAGCGAGTTCAAAAGTTGGTGACTTTTGAAGTCATTTAGTGCAAGCGATTTCAAAAGTCCATAAAAAAATGTTGGGCTTTTGAAGTCGCTTAGATAAAAATGACTTCAAAAGTCACATACATTTGAAGTCGCTTAGACTAAATGACTTCAAAAGTTGGTGACTTATGAAGTTATTTGTGGAAGCAACTTCAAAAGTACTTGATTTTTAAGGTTGTTTACCTAAACGACTTTAAAAGTTGTCGACTTTCCAAGTTGACTCTATAGAAGTCGCTTATTAAGTGACTTTGATTATCCTTTTTAACCGACTTTAAAAGTGTGGTGACCTGGGTTTTTGAAATACATTTTCGTTATTTATTTTCAAATAGTGGTCGACCAATTTTCCAAAAATTTTGAAAAATTAAGCAGCGGAAATATTTTCTTTGAAATTCTTTTTAGAAGACCCGAATGCCACATTTCACTTATATATACATACATAATTTTGTATACAACATATGTTTCCAAAGAAACTAATTTTATTAAAATTGCAGGATTGATCCAGTCGTTCGCATACACAACCCCTTTATTACATCTTATGTTCAAAATACACAAATCAAAATACAATCCAATCCTTTCCGCAATTGTATATAGTCTTGATTAGCAGTATGTTCTTCGTCTTCCCATGTCGTATCCCTCCATTCTTATCTTTCTATATCTAAGATATTGTAAACATTCAAACATTTACAATATCTCAGCAAGCTATGCTTGGTAGGGGATTCAAGAACATATGGAATCGTATAATTCAAAAGTACAATATTCATAATCATCATATTCTATATGAATCACATAATTTAATTTTCATGAACCATACCATATATGATCATTCTATCATATAATATATCATGTAACATCTACTATGATAATTTCAAACCACTCACCACTATATCGTATGTATATATATACGGTAAAAAATTATGAAAAATAGTCAATATCTCAAACATCAATAATCATACTCAGATATACTGAGTTGATAAATCATCCATACTTTTGCTAGGAAAATACTCCCTCATTAGGGAAGTATTGGCATCTCACTATGCCATGCATCATAATGCAAAATACTCAAGGACAACCATGCTGTAGTTGATTCGTACTAGCACACTCGGATAACTGCCTTCTTCACCACTGATACCATGGTGGAAAATATTGTATCAATGCCTATATAGAGAGACAAGACTTTCATAGCGGGGCCTTCCCATAATTGGCCCACCTGACTTTTAGCCTCTCTTTGGGAAAGGTATCATAATATTACCAAATTTTGGAAAGCGGGTGGCCAAACCCTCATAACTTCCTTATCATAGCATCTCCAAGCTTATGCCTATTTAAAACAAAACCATAAGCCTCCATGCATGTATCCAAAATACTTCTTGTACATCTTAGATGATCTGTCTATTTATATTATTATCCTCGTATTCAATATCCTCATACTAAGGATATAATCTCATTTTTAGATTTAGGGACCCTCATTTACAATGAATGATACCCGTGTTCATATAAGTTTAGGGATTAATCATTTATTGTAAATGATCCCCATTTCCTTTGATTTGGTATTCATATACCAAATGTTATTAAGTGTAAGGATACTCATTTGATTAAAATTAGATATTTTACTAACCTTTTGTGATTTTATTATTATTATTATTATTATTCAACTAGTTAATTTTTTATTGGTTAAAGATAGCTTATTTCATCCTAAGTCTAGACTGCTCCTCCTTATGTCAAAATTGACCAATGCTTACCAATTAAAGTTTGCTCAAAGAGTGGCTAATACAACCCTTGTGTAAGGAGGTGTTAAGACCGCAACTTACATGAATGCGAGGCGAGGGAAAAGCACTTGACTCTTGTATACCTCCTATAACCACAATGTTTAGAGTCCACTAGGTGGCACTAGCTCAACCTTTAACAAGGTTCCTATGAGCATTTTATCCCTAAGTACTCTTTCTAAATGATTTTAATTAAATCCATGAACATTTAAATATCATTCATGGGGTTTATTATTTTCCTAATTTGGGCCAAGGATTTGATCATCCTTATATTGTTTTATTAACTATAGCCCTTAACTATGCATAAGTCCATGTCCTTTGTGAATGTCCATTTATATCTATATTTTATTAATTACATTTTTCATGTAATTTACATAATATGAACATTAAAGTAGAAATAAATAAATAAGTAAATCTAACAATTAAATATACTAAGCAATAAAAGACATTTACAATAACATTAATAATTCAAATAAACACATTTAACATATCATCATGATCCAATGGTCATCTTTCATTTCTAATCATCTTTCATCCCATTTAGGATTTAGATCTTGATCTTTTATTTTTATCAGATCTACTCATTTTCTCAAAGTGATCTCATCACTATATCATTGATATCATCTTATCACATGATCTGATCCTTCTTGATCTAATCGATCAAGATGATCTTAATCCATTTTAGCCAATTTAAGGGCATAGATCTTTATCTATCCCAAATTATCATCATCAAGCCATTAATTTCCTATTATCTTATCATAAGATCATCATCCTCACTTATTCATAGTCTTTGATCATCCTCGATCAATCTGACTCAGGAGATTAGTATGTATTTTTAAGAATTTAGTTACTTTTAATGGTCAAGATCTTAAGATCTGCTAATTCAATTACATCTAACCTATTTATTTAAGTTATTATATCATTAGATCATCATCCAAAATAATTTGAATGGTCTAATCATCTTAGATAAAGGATGTTAGTACCCTTATCTGCTTACATTTAGAACGTTTCATGAATTAAACTTATGATTTTATTATTTCAGTAGGTTCTCCTCATCAAGAGGAATCCAACCTAACTTTCCAATCTCAATTTGGAATTAAATTGAGATTAGAATTTGGATTTTAAGATTTTAGCCAGTTTTAATGGCTGATATTGATCTTTACTTTTTTATTCAATTAATTGATCTAGACATCCAGAAATTTTACTATTATCATAGTCCTGAAGGTTTTGGGACCTCTTGAACCCATCCATCAATTTAGATCTTTATTTTGAGATCATCTTGATCATGATCCAAGGTTGTTACTATGGATTTTAGCAAATAATTTACATAAATACAATTAAAAGCATAATTATCATGCTTCCATAAGATTCTACATATCATAAAAAATCCATCAATATTTTTAGATTTTAATTTGGACTTTAAATAAGATCTGAATCAAAATTTTAAGTTTTTATTCATATTTAAGGTTTCAAATTGATCCAATCTTTAATAGCCCAATTCTTTGATCCAGATGTCCATAAATCTTACTGTGATTATTGTTCCTAAGTTTTTTGGGTGTCCTGGATCCATCTATTGGATTAAATTTACATTTTAAGATCATCTTAGGCATGATCCAAGATTGGTACAATGGATTTTAACAATTACCTCACATAAATATAATTAGAAACATAGATCTTATGATTCCAATAGATTTTAAATTACATAAGGAATTCATTAGTGTTTTTAAATCTAAAATCAAGCTTAATCTCAATTCAATAGATGGACGGTTGAGATTATTTCACCAAAAAATGACAAATGGGAGGTCGGCCCATGCCGTTACCTGGGATTACTTGTCACCAGGGATGGGTGACTGGTGATGGGCAAGACGGTCTAGATCTGGACTGTTGGATCACCCATCATTAAATCTTTGTCTTCTCTTAGGATCAAGAGCTCAAATTTCATCTCCTAGGGTTTCTGGGCCCCAGGAATTCAGCCAATAGCTCAGAAGTTTCATTTGAGCTGTCCAAGATGGAGATCTCAACCCTAGTTGCTAAATCCATCATTCCCGATGGATCAACAGCTAGGGAGATCACCAGAGGCTGGAAAACTTTAGGGAATTGCTAAAATAAAAGAGGGGTGAAGTGGGTGGCCTACCTGTGCTGGTCCGGTGAAGGATTTTATCGAAGAAGAGATTTACCAGTGAGAAAACCCTAGGTAGCTGGAATAAAATACAGATGCTAAGATCTCTGGTTTCGTTGCTAGAGAAGGAGGGGAACCATGGGGGTTTTGTAAAACCCAACCTTCTGAAGATATTCAATGGTTCAAGATTTTATTTTGCTGGTCATATTGGTTTGAATAAGATGAAAATTCTATCGGAGATGGTGATGATGCTAGGGTTGTTCTTCGTTTTGAAATTATCGATGATGCAAATGGTGGATCATCCAAATTTGTTATGACTTTTGTAAATCAGCCCTATCTAAATGAATTTGATTGTGAAGATTGAAAATAATAGCTAGAAGTGGATGGCTAATTCAATTAGGGTTTCCCAAGCAAAAACCCTGATCTAAAGAAGATGACATGTCCCTTGACGCCCCCGATAGCAGACATGGAATCGTTTGCCCAGTGCATCTGGGGACACACACTCAGGGAAAAAAATAAGAGAGGAAAGAAGGAGGAGAAGGGGAGAAGAGGGGGAATTCTGGAGCTAAGATTTTAGGGCATTGTAGGGGACCTCGTGAGGGACATTAGAAAATATTTTGGGAAATTTTATGGGCTATTTATAGGGAATTTTGAATTTTCTATGATTACATGTCATAATTATGTTTCATTTCTTTTTATTATTAAATTGTCATTGGATTCCCACTACCACCTCCTTCTCCGCCAGCAGCTTGTTGTTTGACTCATGATGGTGGTCTTCTAGACTATTGGCCCACCTTGTGGGCCCCACATAGTTGTGAAAAGATCGATTTGCCCTTTTTATTCTAAAAATGGAGAAAAATAGGGTTTATTCCGATGAACTCAGAATTGAGCATACTTAGGGTCGTTTCAATCGGTTTTCCGAGTACATTCTAAATTTTGATGTCATACATCTCAGTTATGAGTAAAATTACTATTTTACCTTTTATTCATAAAAATAGAGGAAAATAAGGATTTTTCATCCGCACTCAGAATTTGATGTACTTATGGTCATTCTGATCGGTTTTTTGATTATATTACAAATATCCATGTTTTAAGTATTGATTTTATGTTTATAAAGTGAATTTCCCTAGAACTTAAAGTTCCAATTCCACTTTTAGAATTTTAACTTTTAATTTTTAATAATTCAATTATAGTCATAAAAATTGGGGTTATTACAAAAAGCCCCTATCTAGTAGTGTTCTTTCAATGTCTATATTCTCAAGACCATTATCATTTGGTTATTTTTGAAAGTAACTTTCCCACCTGTGATTGATCTCTTCCTTTTTTACTAATACCTTATGATCACCACTTTTAATGCATTTTACGTGGTTTAGTTCCTTATTTTGTTCTTTTATTTTTCCAGGTTTGAACATATCTTTCTCACCTTCTTTTGACCCTAATTTATTGTAAAGATCATCATAGGCCTTGAGTTTAGCCTCACTCACTACTCTCTTAGCAACTAGTTTAGCATTCTTATATTGCACAAATTTTTTGTTTTTTATAGTCCTCTACCATGCTTTAAAGCACACTCATTTCTATTTAATAAATTTTTGTACCTTTTCATTCCACCATCAAGTTCTCTTTATGGGTTTCCTTTTACTTTTAGATACTCCTAAAACATCTTTTGCCACTTTCTTAATTAACTTAGCCATGTTAGTCCATATTTTGTTTATTTCTATATCATTATTCCACTTTCCATCTACCATCAACTTATTTATGAATAATGTTATCTTTTCTCCTTTTAAGTTTCACCACTAAGTTTTGGACACCTATTAAGTTCATTTATAACATTTATGATCTTCTCTCCTAAAACGAGTTTAATAGGTAGACTTCTATCACTAGGTCTTCTTACATTAACTACTTTATTTTTAATTATTTATTCATTACTATCTCTATGTCATTTCAATTATTGTCCTTTCCTATGTACTAGAGCTTGTACCCATCAATTTATTCAGTTTTAGCCCTGTTCCACTTGTTTCTTAGATACAAGCTATGTTGTAAGACTCATAGACAAATTTTTTTGAGACATGCATGTAGTTATCTACTATATGACAAATAATGAGCATTTGAAAATACTAGGACTCTTATTTGAAAAGAAGGGGCCAATATTTTAAACAAAAAAACAAGAAGAAAAAAAGAAGAGAGTAAGAAAAATGAGTTACAATAAAGAAAAGATGATTTTATGTAGCTATGAGTCATCTTGGAAAAAATTGATCAAAACCATTTAAACATGAAAAAAATAACATAAAAAATAAGAAAACAAAATAACTACAAAGCCAAAAATAAGATTAGTTGTGAACTTGAACTTACAATCTCTAAAGATATAATGTTTATATAAATATTAAAATACTTCAACTATTTCATATAATATGGCACAAAGCATCTGAATAATATGACCTTTTTCCTTCCTCTTCTTCTTTTTGACTGGTAATCTTATCTCTTCCACTAGAGTGAGTTCCAGGCCTCCTTTGATGATTATGAAGTATTTAGGATTACATGAAAATGTAGGGACTGATTTGGGTTGGAAGAAGAAAATAAAAATGAGAGAATTGATGAAAATGAACAAGAGATAAATGAAGGAAATAAGGGCAAGGCAAGTCAATTGACATTTTTCCTTAAAGACTTTATTTTCCCACTTATGCACGTGGCTACTAGGAAACAAGTTCCCTATATACAATTCCCAATATTCTTTTAGTCAAGGATTGCACCCAAAGAATAATATTAAACCAAATAACCCATTTAGACAAAAGAATGTAATAAGAGTAAGAGAGAGTAAGAGAACAAGAGAGAATCAATTCACATAGAGAACTTATGTTGAAAAGTGAACAAAAGTGAGTTATATGTATAGATAAAAAGTTATTTCCACCCAAATGGTGTCTCTTCACTAGACTAGGTAGTTATTTCAACTACGTCAATATCTTTTGATTTAAATTTTGGGACACCTTTCAGCATTTGAATATTCAAGTTGAGTACTATTTGGTCATCAACGACTTCTAGAATATGAAATAAATTATTAATCGATTGTTTATGTTTTCTGAAAATATTACCAATAGAAAATTCTCACAACTCTCTTTGCTTTATAAAAAGAGCCTTCAACCATTTACTAACATTAGTAAAATGTTTATTTATTTTTCTAACAAATATAGTGCAAATCCATTGAACCTCATAATTTTTTTTTATGGAATAAACTCAAGCATTAATATAAATCTTCCCTAGCATAAGACAAGTGTCGCATTATGATGTACCTATCTCCAAATGCACACAGGTGATTTTAAGATTGTTATAAATATGATTAATGAGAAAGAGTGAAGTTTGCTTAAGTTAGGATGCTTCTAAATGACCACTTCTAGGGGTGCATGTAAGAGTGGCGCAGTGGCACAAGAGTGAGTCTCAATCGTGGAACTCATGAATTCAAAACTTCTCAAGTGTGTGTAAGTGTGTGTGTGTGTGTGTGTGTGTGTGTGTGTGTGTGTGTGTGTGTGTGTGTGTGTGTGTGTGTGACCACCTTTAAAAAAAAAAAAGGAAAAAGAATAGACTATTTCTAGTGCTCATCAAGAATAGCAAATTGGAAAGCTTATCATCCCTTTAGAAAATGGAATGCTTCAACATATAAATTATCTAATTGGGCAGTGAAGAATAAGGCTACAAGGATATGGATAAGAAAAAAATAACAAGGTTAGGTCAACAACTATGAAAATATTTTATAGGGTAATTATCTTTAAGAAAAATCAAATGATTCTATGTAAGCTCATGTAAGATTTTTCCCTATATTCACTTGTTAAATTTTATAGAAGAGAGAGAGAGAGAGAGAGAGAGTCAACGCCTAAGAAATGAGTCTTAGGTCCTATGATTCACCTAAGAAGGTTCCTAGCTTGGCTTTAAGGTGGGAAGGTGTTAGGCACGCATCTAATTCTACTAGGAATTGGATTTGGTTAATTAAAAGGGTAAAAGAACAAAACATGCATAAATATAGAATCATGATCTATTGACATACAATAACCAATTTTTTATATGAACCGTGTGCTCTCAAGTAAATTGCATCTTTTGGAGAATTGCATTGCTCAAACAAATTGCATAACAGACAATATGACATTTCTAAGGCAAGTGCTCTTTCTTATATGTCAAAAATATCTCATCATAAGAAGGATCTCATGATAGACAATGAGTGGTCTTTAAATTTCAATATTATAAACATAAGGAATATCATGCTATTTCAATGATATTATAGCTATAATTAGAAGGAAAAGTATTACATTGTGTCCTCTATGTAATTATGCATCCACTCTTGAGTAAAGCATGTGATTTTATATAAAACTCATAATGTACTCTAATATGTAGGAAATAAAACATAAAGGTGAAATTTATCCTTTGGAAAACAATATAGCGAAGGAGATATGAGGTTCCTTTTCTACCTCATATATGATTTGGGCATTTTTTGAAAGGTAATTAATAAAAGATATATTTTTATGAAGAACTATAGCAAAAACAACTAAATAATCTTTTAATGGAGAAAACTAAAAGAAGCTTCAGCTTTAACCCCTCAGAAAGTCTTAGCTATATGTTTCATAATGTTTAGAGCATAATTGAATTCAATGTACTTCTTCAAAGAATTTGTCATGGAACCTATAGTGTAGCACTTGACCAAATTATTATCCTCATTCCACTTTGAATACTTCGTATGTTGTTCTTCTGTACCTTAATCCCCAGGTTACTTGAGAATTTTCCCTTCGAGGACATAGTACATTTTCTTTTAGTCCCCTCTCATGTTACCTATTAGTACTACTCCTAAGTTTTCTCTAATGTTTTCATTTCTAATTCTATCATTTCTTGTCTTACTACTCGTCTATATTAACATCCTCATTTTGGCTATGCTAATCCTATACACATTTCCTTAGCTTTCCAACACTTTGATCCATAAAGCATGCCCGGCACCATAGCCATTCATTTAGAATTTTCCTTTCAGTTTGACTAACATCAGTTGATCACACAAAACTATAGAGACACATCTCCATTTGTTCTTGCCCACTTGGATTCTCCAGAATAACATACCTCTTAGTCTCTCCACTCTCATGAATTATTGATCCCAAGTACCGAAAGTGATTTTTTTGGGGAACTTCATGGTTATCAATATTTACAGGTTCTTCATTCCCACTTCTCTCCTTGCTAAAATTGCATTCCATATGCTCTTAATTGGTTTGACTAATTTTAAATCCTTTAGACTCTATAGCATCTCCCTACAACTCTAACTTTGTGTTTATAAGCTCCCTTGCTTATTAATCAAAACTATGTAATTGAAAAATAACACGCACTATAAAATCTCCTTGTGTAGATGTTTTGTTAACTCATCCATAACCAACATAAAAAGGTAAGGGCTTAGCACTAATCCTTGGTGAAATCCTATAGTGATAGAGAAATCATCAGTCTCTCTCCTAGTAGTCCTAACATTTGCTACCGCTCTCTCATACATATCCTTAATATATCTATATACCCCCATGAAACCCCTTTCTCGGCCAACACCCACCACATTAACTTTCTAGGGACCCTATCATAAGTTTTATCTAAGTCAATAAGGACCACGTGGAGGTCCTTTCTCTCCCTATCTTTCAATCAATTGTCTAAGTAAAAAAATAGCTTCCATGGTAGACCTCCCAACCAAAATGGTTTTCTGATACACTCATCTCATATTGTAGCCTCCTTTGAATCACTTTTTTCCAAAGTTTCATGGTATGGCCCATAAGTTTGACACCACAATAATTAGTGCAACTCTATCCATCTCATTTATTCTTATAAAATGGTAGTGTAGAACTTTTCCTATATTCATCTGTCATTTTTTTTCAATTTTACAATCATGGTAAACAATTTTGTCAACCAAACTACTCTAATATCTCCCATATACTTCCAAACCTCTACTGGTATACCTTTGCGCCGCAGGGACTTTCTTAATTTCATATTTTTCCAGGCCACTTAGACGTCAGGTATCCTAATCATACAGTTGTATCTATATAGTCCAACATTATTTGGGTTTATGGTTCTTTCAATCTCTATATTCTTAGGGAAATTACGATTTAGTAATTTTTGAAAGTAACTTTGCACCTCTAATTTATCTTGTTATCTTTGACTAGCACCCTTTGGTGATCACTTTTAATACATTTAATGTGGTCTAAGTCCTTATGCTTCCATTCTCTCATATATGTAGGCTTGAACACATCTTTGTCATCTTCTCTTGACCATAATCTATTATAGAGATCATCATCTGCCTTGAGTTTAGCCTCCCTTTCTACTCTCTTAGCTTCCTTTTTAGCAATCTTATATTGCTCAAAGTTTTTATTATTTCTAGTATTTGTCATGCTTTAAAAGGCACTCATTTCTCTATAATAACTATTTGTAGTTTTTCACTCCACCAAGTTTTCCTTTACTATTTGCCTTTTACTTTTAGATACTCCTATACCATCTTTTGCAATTTTCTTGATGGATTTGACCATATTACTCCATATGTTGTTTACTTTTGTTTCATTGTTTCACTTTCCTTCTACCATCAACTTGTTTGTGAATAAGGTTTTCTTCTCTCCTTTTAAGTTTCACCACTTAGTTTTCCTTTCTTCCATCTCTTAATATAAATATCCCTAGCTATTAATCTATGTTGTGTGCTTAAACTCTCACTAGGTATCACCTAAAATCTTTGATCTTTTGGTACTCCTAAGTATAAAAAAGTCTATATGACTTTTATCTGATACACTTTTTAAGGTTAATAAGCATTCATCCCTCTTCTTAGAGCATGCATTTGCTAGAGCTAGGTTATATGCTAAAGCAAAGTCGAAGATAGCTTCCCCCATCTCATTTCTTTTTCCTAACATATCCTCTAGGTATCCTTCATTTTCTTGTCCTACATGACCATTTAAGCCTGTTCCTATAAATATCCCCTCTGTATTAGGAAATTTTTGCATTACTCTCTCTATATGTTCCCAAAATTGTCTTTAAATTCTCTAACCCTATTTGTAGGGCGTATGCACTTATAACATTTATGATCATCTCCCTTAAAACTAGTTTTATTGGCAGAATTCTATCTCTAGTGCACTTATAATAATTGTGATATTCTCTCCTAGAACAAGTCTTATTAGCAAAATTATATCACTGATTCTTCTAACATCTACAACTTTATCCTTTAATTCTTATCCATCAATATCCATACATCATTTTTATTACTATCCTTTCCTACATACAGAACTTATTTCAATCCATTTCTCTAGTTTTTTTAAATCGATTTATCTAATTTTAGCCCCTTTTTACTTAGTTTCTTGATTGCAGGCTATGTTGACTCTCACGCATTTCTTTGTATCTACTAACTCATACTCTTACATGTCAATGTACCCATATTCTATGTGGCAATACGAATCTTATTATCCCAAATTAGTCTCTTTACTTGAGCACTTCTAGAACGGTGTGGGAACCCTTGCTACTTTCCATTGCACCTGGGTTCTAATATAGCATAACACTTTCAAGAGAATTCTCTAACACCCTTTATCCATTTTCCACTACACCTTGGATCTAATGTAGTACTTCGCTTATGACGAAACAGCTTACCAGCCCTTTCCTATTTTCCACTACATCCAGGCTTCGATATAGTGCATCACTTATAGGGAATATCATTGCTTGAGTGAATGTCATAATGAGATACATGTCATAGGATTTGCCAAAAGATTTTACACTAGTTGGCAATTTGACGCAACCCTCTTCCTTTATTCAGGTTTGGGACCAAGCAAGATCATAAAATAACACAAGCATACTTACATGCGTACATACATATATAGAGGAATAACATAAATAACCATTCTACATATAAGCATTCACATTTCATGCCATGAATTACATTCACATATAGCTATCCATCCAATTATGTAATTATAGTCCATAATCATCATATCTTCATTATAATTCTTAGTGTAAGCACTAAATTAGCCCTAGAAAATTCAATACATCTTTGATTGAGGTGATTCTTGAGATATTAGAATGCTAATGGAATTCCCCATCTAGCCCATAATCCAAATATTGGATTAGTATGTTATACTAGTTGCATTTGATGAATAATACTTATAACAAATTTTCTCTATTTATCTTAAATTGCCTTCTAATAGCAAAATAAATTGATCTTAACATATTGGGACCATTTCAAATGTAAAAATATGTTATAAAACCATAAAATAATTGTAGAAGTTCTAAAATAAATATTTGGTCTTTTGGATCGTGCAATTTCAAAATAAATCCTACTTGTGATGAATTATTAATTTTCATAAATAAGGGAATATTATAGAAAATGACTTTCAAAAACATCAAATATGAAAATTTTCCTTATAAAACTTCTTTTATATCATTCAAAATTCATGCTTGGGCCCATAAAAATTTGTTCATGGTTTTCACAAATATCAAATTTATAACTAATGTCAACATGTTATACTTGGGTTAATTAAATAAAATCATGTATACATGATTTGTAAGTGATCCAAAATATCACAAATTTTATAGAGACCATATTTATCTACCAATGAATGAAAAACTAAACTAGGAAATAATTCTATTTTGTAAAAAGTACTCACATATAAGTATTTATATATTCATGATTTTCACAACAAATAAAAAGGAAAATTTTAACCATTATTTTCCTATGGAAAAAAATTATGTATGCACTCCTAATGCATGATATAAAATAGTTATGAATAAGTCTAAATAAAATCATATCAAATAATTTGTAGAAAAACATGTTTAATAAGTAAATTATGTTTCTATAAAATAAAATAAAAAACTATTTGAAAATCATGAAACTATTTTTCATAAATTCTATATGTGAAATTGCATTGTTGAACATAATTTCATCTAGAAACTCTTCCAAATGAATGAGATATAAATAAGTTAGAACCTTATAAACATAATATTCTTTGTAAATCAAGTTTTTTTTATTATATTTTATTACCTTGAATCAAACCTAGTAAATTGTACGCATTAGAAACCATGGCTTTGATACTAGCGATGGCTTCTATATGAATATCTAAGTCCTTTAATAAAAAAGATCCAAAGTTAATTTTTATTTTCTCCTACCAAGACCATCATATCACATAAAACACTAGTTTTACTAAAGATTATACGATCAAGTACATACCTTGCAAAGCTATTAGAAGTCCTTGTCAATGCATTCTTATTGTTGTCACTATATTTTTTGAAAAAAGCTCAATCTTCCTATTTGTGTAGAGGTGACTCCAACTTCAAGAGAAAGAACTTAAACTAGAAAGCTTCTCTTTATAACTTGACAAAATTCTAGAGAGAGAGAGAGAGAGAGAAAGAGAGACTAGACACATTTTCCTCTATTGGAATGGCTCTAGGTTCCATCCCTTGAATGGGGTGCCCTCTTTATGTTTATATAGTAGCTTGGAGAGTTTCTAGTATGGCAACTCTCAATTACACTTTCCTTCTTAGTGTCCAACATTAATTAGGAAATCGTTGTGACTCTCTTTCCTTTATTTTTCCAATTCCTACAATAACAAGTTTAGGTGTTATTGTTAAGATTTTTTAATTGTGGGTGAGCTCTTTCTTGTTAGTTCAGTCTAACAGGGTCCCATCCAACTCAACTTAAATATAGCAACATTAGTCAAACTTTGACTTTTCATGTTATGCTCAAATTTTCCACTGTATTATTAAAGGAGGGTGCCCCTTTTAGTGATTAATGTGCAGAGACATAATAATATAATTAAGTCATTCACTGTCAGTTATATTATCTCACCAGTTAAGGAAATTTTAATCCTGACCATACATAATCAAGTTATCACCATTTGAGTCATTTTACCAAATTTCCATCCCATATTCAATATTCACTTATGTATCTTATGTGGGACATGTGGATTGCATTTAATTGATGACCCAAATACATAAGCTCATGCAATCCCATCATTTATTAGTGACTTTACTAAATTAATTTGATAAACTCCTTTATCAAGTACCATGCATGATTCCTTAAGTCCACTCTATGATGTGGTGTAGCTAAATATCTTTTCTCATGAAAGTGTGGACTTTGTATTGAGTATCACATACTCTCTGTGAGTCCAATATCAAGTATTTGTATATCACTTGAAATTAGTTTCTATCTCTTGATACCTTAGGAATAAACATCAAGTCCTTTAAGCTATGGAACACTCAAGTTCAAGGGCACAAATGGTAATGCCTCTATCTGACACATTCCTCCAATCATGTCCATTGAATGTCCTAACAAGTTAAGATCTAGTCCTACGTACAAATACACTTACATACACCTTTATATATGCCTTGAGTCTCTACCTAAATGATTGAGAATGATCATCTTTGATCTTATTGGAAGCATCACATTTAGCAAGTGTCACAAATGTGGGTTCCCAATCCCATTCTCACTCAAGGATAGTTTTATGTTTGCAAGTATCCAAAATTCCATTTCTCCTTATACTATGAATCTCCATCACCTTGATAAAGAATTCCTACAATGTCTCCTAAAGGTCCACTCATCATATCATGTTCATAACTAATTAATAAGTATAACATTAAAATATAACTACAAAGTAGTACCAATAACATAGAATTGACATAGGCACTAACATGGGATAAATTAATTATTGGATTATGATACATACATGTCAACAGTCATTCACGTTCACCTCTACCTCTTTTTTCATCATGTAGTGCAATATGTTGGTGGAAGCCTTTTGATAGGTTGCTTTAGCAATTTTCAATCTGAAGGGCATGACCATGTAATAAAAAACTTCCCATGAAGTGGTGAATGAGGTTTTCTCTGGTCCTTTGGGCCCATGTGAATTTTATTGTATCCTAAAAATCCATTTATAAATTATAAAAGGTTGTAATTTGCGTATTTTCAACCAATGCATCAAGGTGAGGCAAGGGAAAATTATCCTTTGGACTATCTTTGTTCAAGTGTTGAAAGTCGACGTGGATCACCTTCTATCCTTTGGGTCCAAAACTATGTTACAAATCCATTCAGAATTCTAGGAGACTCTTATAAATACTACAAAAAATTATTTTTCAAATTTCTATTTGATTTTGTCTCTCTATTATTTTTTCATTTTCTCAATTGTTGCTTGATAAGTTTGGCATCAAGGTAGAGGAGGATCCTATGCTGAACAATCTCTAGGTCAATCTCGAGCAATCCTCATGGAACTTGGTGAAGATGTCTTAGAATATGATCAAAAGATCAACAAGTTTCCTCTGTTTTGTGGGGTCAAGTTATATATATATATATATATCTTTAATTCCCTCTTACTTTCCTTGTTCACTATTTTGATTATTTCTATTTCCTTTAGACTAGATTGAGTATTATGATCTCTCCTCCCAAGATCAATTGGGAGATCATAATCTTCATCGCAAGATTCATTTTAAAGACATACTCAAAACTCTTATTTAATTCATTAGAAGAAGGAAACACATTGATAGGCTCATGGACCATAGGTGGACCAGTTACATTAGAGTCAAACATAGGACAAACTTGGGTTTGGCAGGGACAAGATCAACTTCAATTTCTTGAGACCAAATATTTCCATCATGGAATCATTAGGGGTGTCCAATTCAACATCAAGAGTAATCATGTCGGTGGTAGTAGGGAGGATTCCTATCAGGCAGTCGATCCTCTCAAGGCTTCTTCAAGGTCTTCCACTTCTTCAATTAGGGAAACTTTGTGTCATTCTCCTTCAATGGAGTCAATGCTATGGGACATGAAATCTTCATAAAAGATCTCAAAACTAGGATCTCTCTTTTTAGTGGCAATATTATACAAGGGTTCAAGAAATTCGCATTATGGAAAATTTTCTCCTCCTTTAAGGCATTGACCATTGAGGGTTTTTGGATAATGGTTTCATCCTCCTGTTGTCATAACTTTTTCTTCCATGATTCCTCCTTGGACTCTTCCTTAGTAGAAGGGTACCCCATGCCATACCTATTAGTGTAGGTTTGAATCTCCATGGGTCATTTTGAGGAAGTAATCCATGTTTTGATAATGGTAGAAGCAGTAGAATCATTAGAGTAGTAAAGGGGATTCTTTTCCCTTGGCTTCTAAACTAGATTTCTTGACATAGTGCCTCAATTATAAATCCATTCATTCTGATAATGCTTTATTCACTCCTCTACTGTGTATTCTCTGTCAACAATGACCGTGTAACATCTTAAAATTTTACTTTAATATGTTGAATTTCATGGTTATATCAATGAATGTAAGTTGTTTTTGTGGTAATATTAAGTATAGGAGAGACTTCGACTAGAGTTAGAAACACAAACACAGTTGTTCTGACATTATTTTGGAAAAATTTAGGCAAAAAGGAATACTTATTTAGATGGTTTAAGCATGATCACAATCATAAAATATTTTATGGCTAGGATGAGTTATGCTAAGAACATGATAACCAATGAGAGAGTGAGGGTGAGGTAATGATCAAATGATGAGAAATGAAGGGTTCAAAATTAAGTCTATCCAAAATTGGATACAGAAAATTAGAAACTCTAAACAAAGTGCGACATCTTAGATCCTTAAATGGATGGATGAGATCTTAAGTAGAAAATCTTAAAGGAATTGAGGTATGGAAGGATGGGATAGAATTCCTTACACGTATGTGAGATTAGTTATAGAGTTAGGTGATGGATTTCATTGAGAAAGAGAACTAGGATCGAATCAAAGAGGATACATTTTGGGAGAGACAACCATCAAAATATGAAAATGTGGAACACAATTGGATTAGATAAACATAGGCTAGCATAGGATGTTTCTTTCTTAGTCATATGGGTCTACACATGATGGCCTAAGGGCATATGTTAAGAGTTCATGAGAGTACTAAAGAGACTAGGACTATTAGGATGAACTAGTTAAGATGGACTAGACACTTAAATGGGAGCACAAGTTAAGAGACCTAAATAGGCTAGGAAACAAGTGATACTAGGATGTTTTGGCCATCAGAAGCTAGCCCAATTAGGATAGCCCAATGGCCCATAATAGAAAAATGTGTGAGAATCCCATTTCAAGTAGGACTTTTTGATAAAATGATAATTTACACAAAAAAGATGATTATTAGAAAGTGAATGAGTTAGAGAGTGATATGATGAATCCTAGGAGAGATGAAGAACTAGGATTATAAGCTAAAGAATAACCTAACCAGCCAAGAAGTGGGAGTGCATGATTGGTTAGAGGCATGAAGCATAGAATAGTATGGCAGCCTAGAAGAGGTTCCATATATGTAGGAGAAGGGAAAGAAGTAAAGAATGTGAATGTAGATGACTTATGATGGATGATTTTAGGTGGAATTTGGTTAGCAAAATAAGAATTCTAAGTACTTTAGGAAAGTGTGTAGCATGGGACTAATAATTGAGAGAATGTAGGGTTGAAATGCAATCTACAAAACATATAGAACTTACATGTATTAGAATACTAGGATGGAGGCCCAAGTTAAGAAAACCAATTATGTTAGATTGCATGGGCTTGTTTCAACATATTTTCCCATAGGATGTCAACCCATCTAGAGCAACACAAAGCCCCCAAGTCTAAAAACTCTCAAGAGTTCTAACTAGTGTAGGACTCCTTAGTTAGGCTAATGACCTTTGACAAAATACAAAGAACTTAGACACCTGAATGAGGCATGGAGGATTAGTTTTGGGACTCAAACACCTAATCAAATTAGGAAAATCCAAATAGAAAGTCCAACTAAGAAATGATACTTAGTTTAGTTAGAAAACTATTAGGATAAGTGTTATAAACGAACCATCCTAGGAAGACATAGGAAACAATCAACTGACACGAGAGTTTGGATAAGAACATTAGGTGATCAATTCCTATATGAAGTAGAATAACCAATCAAGGAAAATCTATAAAATGACATCCTAGCCTAAATTGGAGAAGAAAAAAACAAAACATGGAGCACAAGGTTACAAGGAATGAGACGTTGAAAGGAGAGAAAAAAAAAAAAAACTACCAGACAAGGGAGGCTGCCAAGCAAAGGGGAAAACTAGAATAAGGAGAAAATAAGGCGAAGAAACCTGGTAGTGGCTGGATAAATCTTTAGGCTTGGGTTTTAAAGTTTTTTTTAAGCAAAAACTATGATTTATTTCAAGGAGATCATATACTGTTTTCAAGGCAATTTCAAATTTGTTTTTCTCTTATGATGCAAACGATGTTAAGAGACATTTTTTATAGTGATTTTTCTATGGATGATTAGTTTTTAAGTTAGTTTCATGTCAATGAAATCACTATGGATTTTGGTAGGAAAAGCTTCATGTTCATATCATAATTCTAGGTACTATGTTATACTATCTACCTATTAGAACTCTATGGAATTTGTGCATGTTTTGGAATACTTAGTAGGGTTGTTTTATTGAGAAAATTCTATGATTTAATTCCTACTTGATTCTTAATAATATTATGTCATCCATATTTAAATATACAAACACTTATACAAGATAAAATGGAGAACAAGGCTTTGTTAATTTCATGTTTTCTCAACCCTGCATATTGGCTAAATGACCTATATATTAAGATGTCTCTCATTCAGTTACCAAACAGTATATTTTTCCACTAAACTTGAACCACATGACAACTCATTTAATATTTTATGAGATTTTGATAAGATTTGACCTAGGAACTAATCAAAGGAAGAATAGTAAGATGCTGACTATGTTTCTATCTGATGGGGCAAAAATCCTATGGACATTTCTCAATAGTTTGGTATCAAAACTTAGATTTTTGATGTGGTACTTTAGATGTAGTTTTTGAGGATGATAATGATTCCTTAATTAAAATTTGGTGCAATTTGGATAAGAATTTATATAGGAAAAGGGTAGCTAGACATTGTTTCTTACTAAGAGTCATTTGCAAAGATTTATAATTAGGGTATAATCTAGGCATTATATAGGGCTAAAAA
This sequence comes from Warburgia ugandensis, assembly GCA_035236585.1. NCBI lineage: Eukaryota > Viridiplantae > Streptophyta > Magnoliopsida > Canellales > Canellaceae > Warburgia > Warburgia ugandensis. Next base: position 64,178,112 of record CP141130.1, read on the forward strand.
TTATATGAATGTGAAGATTGTTCAATAAGGAATGACATGGAAGAAACCAATTTGAAAAATAAGGTGTTTAGGTCATCAAATCATTGGTAGGAAGTTAGGCATTGGTATTAATTACTAAGTACTCACTACTACACAAGTGGCTTTTAAAGTCAGTTAAAAACACTAATAGAAGTCAATTAGAAAAATCACTTCTACAGAGTTGACTTGGAAAATCAATAACAAAAGAAGTTGAAAAAAAAAAAACTTTAAAAACCTAACTTTTAAATTCATTTACTAAATAACTTTAGAAGTGATGTCTTTAAAAGTTGTTTCGTAAATGACTTTAAAAGTGATGTCTTTTAAAGTCATTTTGTAAACTTTAAAAGGAACTTTTAAAGTCATTTACTCAAGACTTTGATAGTTGTTTAGCAAATAACTTAAAATGTGACTTTTGAAGTCATTTACTAAATGACTTTAAAAGTTCCATTTTCTTTTCTCTTGTTTACATTATAATCACTACCTGTATTTCTACATTCAATGTACCAGCTGCTACAATTTTCTTACAATCTTTATACATACAAAAAATAAACATACATTCACTTTCACATTAGGTATAAAACATCAAAATTCATCACCATGCACATATATCTTGAAAAAACTTGATAAAAAAAACCACTACCCATTCATTGCAACATGCACATTCACTTCCTTTGCAAGTCCATACACATGTCAGTTTACTTTCACACTCCAAGTTCCCCTCATTCATCATCCCATAAAATTTATATACTTCAATGAAAATAATGAAAACCTACCTCCATATTCACTTCATTAATAAGCTCCACATTCACTTCATCAATACTTACTCATTTACTTCCACACTCCAAGTTTCACTCATTCATCTCATAATATATATATATATATATATATTTCAATGAAAATAATAAAAACTAAAAGAACACATGCATATCAATGAAAAATATTTTACTATGTAATTTACATTCATGTAGTTATACCAATTATTCTAATTAAAACTCATTACATACTTAACCCATTTGCTTTGTATTTCATTGAGGTTTGCTCTAGAATAACTCTTCTTCCTCTAAAGTAACACAACATTCTGCAATACAATACATTTAATTCACTTTTCATTCTTTTAGTTGGGTCCATCAAAAATTATAAAAAATATAATATTATGAAAAGTAAAATTTGTCTTACTTTTCTTAATTGGGAGACACTAATACCATCGAACATTAGGGTCCTCATGTATCTTAGCACATAATACCCGTACTCCCAATCAGACTATTGTTTAGGGCACTATGCAATAAGAAAAACGAAAAGGATTAACAAATATAATTTGTAATATTGTATGTTTAATTAGTTATAAAATAGAGTACTTAATTGTTTTCTATATCTTGATAGTCTTCCAAGTGAGTTTTGGTGGCTGCACAATCTCGGTCACATTAGCCCATATTAACCATGCTTTGCAAATTTAATTTCAAATGCATTATAGACTAATAAAAAAAATACTTATCTACATATAATTCATGAAAAAAATAAAAAGCTTACTTATTTATAATTTCTACAAGATTAGGATGGACATGCTATCCACAATAATAAAAAAGAAAGCATGCCCATCATGCACATCCAAAACGAGCAACATCCAATGAGCCCTATATACACTGTCATATGAATTGTTATTAAAGTTGACAATCACCAAGTATAGAATAAGTTGGTAAGAAAATAAGAAAATTAAAAGTTATTCGCTATTGTAGGGAATCACTAACCATTGTCCTTTGGAGCACTAAAAGAAACCTGGTAGAATATCATCAATACGCCTCTCTATCGGCCATTACTTTGCCATTCCATAAATGATGTCGGGGTTAAGGAATTGGTAAATTATACCCTCGACCTCAAAAAGGCTCATTACAACATTTAGGAAGCTGCATAAAAGAAATAATTATTACTTACCATAAAAATATAACATGTAATATCAAGTATTTTATAAGTAAATATTTGCATATACCCTATGTAGGAGACAATGTGAGGGTGCTCGAATTGATCCCATAGGCAAACTAGTAATAGGTCCTCTATCATAAGTGGCACTTCAACAATATCATCAACAAGCACTCCCTCCTTGAGTCGTACTAGGTTGATTGCACTATCTTCATGAGTTTGTAAATTAACCTTAGGGATTGAGGCGTGTTAGGTGGGACGGCCAAATGATCCTTAGATGAATATTGTAAAAGATGAATAGATTTTTAACCAATTAATATTGAACAATGAAGCCAATAAAATTTATGATGAAAAAAACAAACAAAGATACAAGTACCTATTCCATTGGTGGAGCAATAGTTGATGGTGCAACGATAGGTGACCTCAATGGTGCTTGCTGTTGTTGATTAATATTATAAAGTTAATAAGTAATTAAATTGATGTCTCTGGCTAAAAATTATTGTTAAGGAAGGTAGTATGCTAAGTTATATACCATGGACTCTATGGGAAAGACAAGTGCCTCTAGGCAAGTGATGTGATATGCAACTGCCTGCCCAGTTGATGCGTTGGATTCTCACCAATGTTTCTGTTACTCAAGTTGACATTCTATCTTCTGTGTCGTCTGCATTCGTTCTTACTGAAGCTTCCATTGAAGCAAAACACTCCCTTACCGATGCATTTTGGGGCATTCACATCCAAAGCCATGGTAATGAACATGCGCTTAGTATGTGGTGTCATACTAATTCTATGCAAGACATTTGATTCATTCTTATAGAATGAACTAATAGCCACAATGTTTTGATGGGTATTTAGGGCCAATAGGCATTGACCCACCTGCAAATTAGATATGCATTAGATAGGTTGAGATGGAGAATTACAGAAGGACAATAAATATTTTTGGCATGTCTATGTATACACCTCCTTGGCTGGAATTTCTCTTTCGAAGGGTACAAGTTTTTCTTCGTGAGCTTTTTAGTACGAGAATTGTAGCTAACATTTGATGAGGCACAAGGACAATGAAAGAATTAGGTACTAAAGATTGAGAAACTATCATCAAACCTCCTTCAGACATTTGGGTAAGTATATTAATTTTTATCTTCTCACACAACTCATTGTAGGCCTTCGAATCTTCAATGGTATGTATTCTTTTACTAAAGAATTTGTAAAGAACAATACTATGCCCAATACCTCTTACTTGTTGAGGGTGGTCTTTATTGCCCACAGCCCTATATAGGTTATCATTGTTGGTAGCAGTGTTACTTAGAGTTCCTGTAATTGTGCTTTCTTGGGTAAGAATGTCCTATAAAATTTAATTAAATGGACATGATTAGGTCATTTAATAAAATTAAAGTTAGTCAAGGGTAGACAGGTGGAACCACTTACAATGCGAGAAGCAACTTCTACGATAGCATCGTCTAAGAACATTTGGCTAGTATGGCCCACCAAATGCGCCATCTTGCAAAGGATGGTGCGGTCAATGGGTTCCATAGTCCCAACTTTCTTTTATTATCAGGCAAGACAATATAGTTAGATAATAGAATGTATATAACTATATTATCATTTGAAAGGAATAAGCTGCCACAGATACTTCACGCTCTTCTATATGGATGTAGCCTAATCTGGAGAGGTGTGCTGCATATTAGTTTTGGCACGTTTCTTCCTCTCACAATCTTTGGTTGCACATTTGTACATACATAATCAAGTGCAATAATTGTATATTAATGTAACTAATTAATTAAAATATCATTTTAGCACAAAACTCAAATTCAAAGGACGTGTGGTCCTATACAAGTGCATTCCACATGTCCTGGTCAATGACGTAGGAATAAATGGCAGGTATTGTCTACAACCTTGATAGATCATTAACATATGGAGCTATGTAATTATAAACAAGGTAGTTCTTCCATTTTCTTCGTTACTCACCTACTTCCTACGAAGCACTCATCTTCTTGTGCTCGGGTACCTCAAAGGTAGTCTACAAAGTACAAAGCATTTTACTATATTTGAAAATAAGAAAGTATATTATAAATCATATAATACATATTATTTTTACCTATCTTCACCATCTCTTACATTGATTCTTTTAAGGATTACGGCACACATCTCCAATCATCAAATATGATAGGAACTGTGCTTCTTACTGTGGAGCAAAGAAAATTACTGTAAGAGGTTGCACTGTCACTTATCTGCCAACTATTATTGTATTGGGTAGTTTCTTTAATTTCCTTTAACTTTATCTTGATAACCTTTTTCCATTATTCTTTGCCCTCTGCCCTTTCCTTTTGAGTGCTAATCTTGTTGGCCTCTGGTTCATTCTCTTGATTTTGTCCATATTCTTCATTTTGATGTTGTTCATGATCCTTCTCTACTCCAAATAAGAACATATTGATATCAAAACAATGAAATAAAAAAGGTCATGTAATGCATTTAAAGAAAACAAAAGTAGATCAAAACATAAGAACTTGGCTTCTTCTTTTTTTAAGTGTAAAGGTAGCATTACATGACATAGACATAGACATCAACTGTTCACTTTGATTTTCTAATCTAAAATTAAAAAGCTGCTATTTGAAGACCTTTTTTTTTTTTTTAATTTTCCTTTATTATTCTCATGTTATTGTATTGATTCAAATATTAATTTCAATAAAAGTTTACTTTTCCTTTAGTTTATCTTGAAGGTTTAGAATGTTTTGTAATCTAGATTTCATGTTTGCATGTTATGAGTCATGGTTTTGAATCCCAAATTTTATATGTGAATTTATGTTCATAATCTCGCATTTGAACATAAAATTCTATAATCTCATGTTCAGTCTTTAGAGTTGGAAAGTTGTTTTATTTCTGAAAATTTTATACATGAATTCCATAGTATTAAGTTTGATCATCATCGAAGTTGGAAGATATCATTCCTGGAATTCCAAATCATTCCAAAATTCTATACGTATATATGAATGGCACAAAAACCATATGTTACTAGAATTTTGGACAGGCAGTTGTAAATTCTTTGCATTTTGTTTATAATAGCAAGAAATATTCTTATTAGAATTTTAACTATATAAATTGCTTATTCATATAACTTTGATGTACATGGAATCATGCTTTTGTGAGTTTCATTTTTAAGCCAAATAGCCTAAATTGTCGTGGCATGGAAACATCAAGTACTAATACCTTCATCTCTAAGCCAAATAACATACTTCTTGGCATGCATAACATTTGCTAGAATCAAATTATTTTGGAGTTCCATCATAACATTTTCATTATTATAAAGCATGAGATTAGATTTGAATGTTAGTTAATCATTTAGTGAGTTTCAGATTTTTAAGTTGGCATTGACAAATATATGTTTATACTATGGTATAAGCTAGACCTTAATGTGGTCCTAAGAGGGGTGAATTGGGCATAAATAATTTTTAAACTTTTTTTGCATTAAAAGGTAATGATACTCTATTTTTGGGAAACAACTAATGAGATATATACAATAATGAACGTAAAGGGTTTATAGGGGTTTATCCACCCAAGCTTGGTACTTACGTTCACTCTTTCAAAGTCAAACTAGCTATGAGTCACTTAATGTTATACTCACCTTGAGGTTTTAATAAATATTTGCAAAATTTGTACATTACCTATTGGTATAGTGCTAACCATTATTTCTCAAACCATCATATGATAAATGTCAACTAATTATTTTTTAGGCATACATTTGTAACAAACTCCCACTTGTTCAACATAACAAAAATACATTAAAATAATTTAGAAAAATATGACTCGCAAATCAAAACAAAAACTTGCACTGATAGTAGAGAAATAGTAATAGGAGAGTGACACTATGAACATAAAGACAAATGTTCACATCTAATTCAATCGTCATAGGGGGTGGAATATGGGGGTTTTGGTCATTGTCGTAGGGAGGAGGCAAGGGCGGGCATTTTGATCATTATCATAGGGTGGAGGTATTGTCGTAGGGAGTAGGAGGGCTGAGGTTTCGATCGTAATCAAAGGGAGGAGGTAGGGGGTGGGGGAGCGGTCATCAATGTAGGGAGAGGTGGTGGGGGTGGTCGGTTGTCAATGCGAGGGAGGTGGGGGGCTTTAGTGGTTACCATTTGTGGCGGTTGGGGGGTCATGTACAGGAGGTAGGGAGAGGGGGGAGGGGGAAAAGGAGGGGGGGTTGGTCATTGGTGCAAGGATAAGGTGGGAGGCTTCAGTGGGCCATAGGGAGGAGGGTGGGGGTTCTATCGGTACCATCAAGGCTTAGAGGGAGAGAGGCAGGGAGGAGAGACGTACCTTACATTGGCATGAAGTTTTCCTATGGACTACAACACGGTTGATCAGTAGAGAGACTACAAAGAGTACAATTTTATATGATAAAGATTGAAAAACACATGGTGGGATAAACAAAATTTAATCCTATATATACTTTGGACTTTTAAAGTTGTTTAAAAAAATGACTTAAAAATGACTATTTTCAAAGCCACTTTTTAGACAACTTCGTAAACCAATATTTTTAAATATATTTTTCACTTCAAATATATTTCATTTCACTTTAAAATCTCTTACTTAAATACAATGAAACCAATTTTTTTATGATAGCCAGCATTGACATAAACAAATAAAAGAACAAGGATATCCAACTATTTTTTTGAATAACTCCTCATTTATCATGCTTTTATTACATGTATCAAATGTCACATATTATTACATCTCATTAACACAAGATAACACATGATCAAGGAGCTAGTTTGGAACTATATTTAGCTTACACTACTCTCGCTATAACGGAGATAGATGATAAAGCTTCAAAGATTGACATCCTCGGCCAACACGATGAAAACATATATACTTCTTGTCATCAAACCCTAATCTTGGACTAGAATTGCATGAGGTTCTCTCTTTCTCCAATAATCAAGGTTAGATTGAGAAGCAGTTGTTTTTGCAAGGAAATCATAAGATTTTTGCCAGAATCACAACAATCTAATCAAGATCTTAACCCTATCATCTATAGTTACAAAATCCACTTTAGCTATCAATTACTCATTCTATACACATATAACCTAGTACATAACTAACATATATAAAGAACATGCAAGTCGAGTAATTTTTTGAAAAATCATCAAATAACATGTATATATATGAAATAAAATTTTCACATAATAATTCATCTTACTCATACAAGCTACAGGATAGTGAGCTAATTTGGAATTATATATACATATATATTAATGAATGAAAATATATGTCATGTCATGTATTGTTGGCAACCCAAGCGCCCTTCTCACCATTATCACAAACATAATCCTTATTCTCACCAACTACATTGCTTGATATGTCAAAATAAATTGATTATTTTTATAATTTATCTTGTTGAGGTCAACCAACAATGTCAATCCAAGAACATTAAATTCGATGCTCTTTTTGCTGTTTACAAAAACTATTTCTAAAGTTATTTTTTATAAAGAACTTCAAGAATACAATTTTTAAAGTTATTCTCTTCTAAAGGACTTCAAAAAATATTTTTAAAATCATTTTTTCCAACTTTAAATATTTATATTTACATTTTTTTTACTTTAGAACCCCTTACTTACAATGACACCAATTTCTCATAAAATTGAGTGTTGATTCATGGATTTTGCACATACACACATGCACATAAATATAAACAAACACAACAACAAGGAAATCAAAGTATTTTTTTTTAATAACTCCTCATTTATCATCCTTCTATTACATATATCAAATGTTACATATGATTAGATCTTATTAATACAAGATCATGATCAAAGAGTAAATATGAAACTATTGCATCAAGATTTGGCCTCCTATTATTTAGCTCACACTACTCTTTAATAGGGAGGAAGATGGTAAAGCTTTAAGCTGCAACATCCTTGGATAACTTGATGGAACTATTTCTCTTCATCAAACGCTAATTTTAGATCAGACCCACAAAGCATAAGGCTCTCCTTTTCTCCAATAGTGAGGATTAGAGAGAAGCGCTTGTTGTTTGCCGTAAATCTTATGATTTTTGTCTAAATCATGATGATCTAACACACTTCTTAACCCCATCATCTATAGTGATAAAACCATTTCATCTACAAAAAAGAAAAAAAGAAGAAGAAGAACAAAAAATAAACAAACAAAAGAGTTAGTAATAAGAAAGTCATGCATGATAACAAGAGATTTTAGTATCCTTACCATGTTTTTCATTCCAAAAACAATCAAAATATCTAAAATGGAATGCAAGAAGGGGAACAGGACAAAGAGGGACACAAGGACCATAGGAGAAGGCCGTCATGCCACATGTAAGATGAAGAACAGGATAGGGGAAACAAGAAAAAATGAGATGGCTTGGCTCTTTTATAGAGGAAACTGGACCTTCAAAGTCATTTCCAAAAAATGACATTAAAAGTTTGGACTTTTGTAGTTATTTTCAAAAAACTACTTTAAAAGTCTATAATTTTGAAGTTGTTTTTAGGAAATGACTTCAAAAGAACATACTTTTAGAATCATTTTTAGAAAATGACTTCAAAAGTACTTCTTAAGTTAATTGTTCTTTTTACTTCAAATTAGTGTTGAATCATGCATTATATACATAATAAGTACAAGAATATGCAAAAGAAGTTAATTTTCCAATAACTCCTCAATTATCATCCTTTTATTACAAATATATATATAGATAGATAGATCAAATGTCACATATAGCATATGATGAAAGAGCTAATATGGAATTATTTCATCTCAATAATACAATCCATATAGGCCCCTCATATATTGTTTTCAACCCAAGCACCCTCCTCACCATTATCATGCACATAATCCTCATTCTCATTAAGTACTTTGATTGATAGAAGTGTTTTAATAATACAAAGGTAATCTATTGAAGTATCACCTAGGTCATCGTCATCATAAAAATCCCTTGAATTGGATAATAAAATAGTTGACCATCTCTTATAACGTCCATCTTGCACTGTTTTTGTAATAAATATTCTTTCAAACCTTGAAATAGGGGGAAATACTATAGGACCTTTGCAGGAATGTCTATAACTATCTTAATTGAAATCTTTTTTTAACTTCCATCTTAACTATCTACAAGTTGGGTATGTAGTTTTATCCTCCTGCTCCTTCCTATACAAGATGCAATTATTAGGACATGTATATATCTTCTCATACTTCAACCCTAGTGAAGCTAGGGTTTTCTTTGCCTTCCATATAGACCTCGCCAATTTATTATCCTTTGGTAGCATCTTACCCACTACTTTTAAGACTTTTGTAAAACCTTGATTTGGAAAACTAAATCTCAATTTCACATTGTGAAGTTTTACCATTATAAACAACTTGGTATAATCTTTACACTCAGGGTACAATGCCTCATCAGCTTCCTCTAATATAGTACAAAATTATTCAGGGTTGTCTTGGAAGTCATCATAGGCATTTCGAAACATTAGTATAGTTGCACTATCTACAACACTTCCTATAGTGTCTTCACATCTTCTCTGCCTTGTTGAGGACCTGTGCAGAAGTTCTTCTTCATGCGAAATCCATGGGTGATAGCTTTCATTGATTTCATTGAAGCACAAGTGTTGTCTCAACACTCCTATAATTACTTTTTTCAAGTTCCACGTTTTAAGCATGGACAATGCATGTGATTACAGTGATCACCACCTGCCCTAAGTGCGTACTGTATGAGATTTTTTAGTCCTTCTCATATTATTTTGATGTTTTTGTTGTAGTCATCTAAGCATACTTGTCTATCACTCAACAAATTGTACCTAATTTGTGTGTGAAGACTTGTTAGAGATGAAAAGAGTACAGTGAACTCTGTTACGCATTTTATGAAACATTAGGTATGCATGAATTATAAGTGCTTAAGAAAACTAGATTACACACAAGCACACATGTGAAAATTTTCAATTAACAATGAAGAAAGAAGAAAAATATGGCATATACATTCAAAAAGAAATTTAACTTTAAAAAGGGAAGTTTCTAACCATAACCATGCATGCAAAAATATATCAAACATGCATATATATGAGACAAATAAGGAGATACTAACCAACAGTCAAATCAATATGGACTGAGATTATATAAATGTAATTGCAATTCATTATTGGGATTAGGTTGAAGATAGCCACAATGAAAATTAACCTATATGAGCTTCAATTTGTGTATAGATGAAGACAATTGGAAAAAGCAAACTAAAATTTGATGTAAAAATTCTTATAACAAAGTAGTACTTTTAAAGTCAATTTCAAAAAATGACTTTAAAAGTATACACTTTTCCAGTCATTTCCAAAGAATGACTTTAGAAGTGAAACTTTTAAAGTTGTTTTCAGTAAATGACTTTAGTAAATGACTTTAAAAATTGGTCACTTTTGAAGTCATTTAAAAAACAACTTTAAGAGTTCCACTATTAAAGTCATTTATCAAAACTAACTTTCAAAATTCTTACCTGTAAAACTAAAATATGGACTATTAAAGTCATCTTTTGAAGTCATTTTTTGAAAAAGACATCAAAAGATGGACTTTTAAAGTCATTTTTTTGACAAACTTAAAAAGTATTTACGAAGTCGATTGTTTAAAAACCGACTTCTTTATATTGGCTTTAAAATCCTCCTATGTAGTAGTGATTGGGTGTATAATAGGTGTTAAATTTATAAGAGATTTGGTCACTCTACTTGATAAACATTAGGGATTGAAAAATTAATCGTTTTCACTAAATAAATAACCTAATAAGATAGAGGAACATAACATGTGATTAGTCGAACCAGAGTTATTATATTCATCCTAGGCATAAATGTGTTGTATGGAATTCAAAACTTTTTGTAAGCCTTTGGAAGGTTTTAAGACTCTCATAATCAATTTAATTTTTGATATGGCAATGAGTAAGAATTTTGAATATTTGTGTTGGATTTGGAGTTTGAGAAGAAGATCACTATGTATTAAGTAATGAGGCACATGATATGATTGTTAACAGTTAATGAACTCCTTTGACATTGTGCCACATGAGTTATGAATACCATCCATAATGTATTTATATTGCTCATAGTCATCACTAATGAGCTCATGAAATTGGATACTTCTGTCGCCTTTATTGCACTATGTTATGTGATATGGTTATGTTTGCATGATCGTGCTTATGTATATAATGCTTTTTTTGGACCTTGTATTGGTGAGATTTTGTGATATATGCTCATGTGATGACCCTATGCGGGTAAGATTTTGTGGTACATGCTCATGTGTGCATACTATGTGGGTGAGATATTTGATATGACATTAATGTGGTGAGTTATTTGGTGATTATGGTTACTTGTGCAATGACTGTTATGCCTTGTGGCCTATGCTAGGAGGGTTTAGATTAGCCCTTAACCTTCGAATTGGATATTTGCCAAGTTATGGCCTAGTTAGAAAGTATGTGTCAAGCATGGATTCCAGAGTTTTACATAGATTAGATGATATAGGAGTTGAACAAGATTAAATGCATTTGAGCAGTATGGCAGAGCAAATCTTGTTTATTTGATCATTAGAACTTAGGCATTAAATAATCATTTAAGTTTATTGTTGATGGACATGAATAACATTCGCTACTAAAATTTGGGATTTATAAGATGGCAAATATAAGATGGTTTTAATACAACTGTCTTATATAAAATTTTATAAGACGGTTATGTGAAACCATCTTATATATTTTAATAATATAAGATGATTTTCACATAACCATCTTATAAAAATTTTATATGAGACGGTTATGGAAGACCATCTTATATTTTTAAAAGAATATAAGACGGTTATCCATGGCCATCTTATATAAAAATTTTATAAGATTGTTATTGAAAACTGTCTTATATTATTGACAATATAAGACATTTTTTTAAAATCCTCTCATATTTTTCATGCTTTATAAGTTGGAGTTCAATTGACTCTCAACCGCTTCGACAAAAACTCGAACATTAGGTTGGATTTACATGCATGTTGTCCCGAACTTGTATTTTCTTAGTTGATATCAATTAGGTAGTATTCATTCTTGTACTTTGGCATATGTTTACTTTATTTGATGCTTATGGGTATAAAATTCCTTTTCTTTTTTCTTCTTGCATTTATGTGATATATTCATATGTGTATGGATCAATGTGTGGAACATTTATGTGTATGGATTAAACATGTTTTTGCTTCATTCTACTTTTTCCAATCCTAAACTTGAAATGTGTTGACTCCTCTAATATAGATTTATTATATATGTTTTTACTATCTATGTACATTTTATGTGCACACTAAGTATTTGGTTAAATGCTTAACCCATGTTATTAATCTTTTCATGTCTAGAAAGTCTTCGCACACATTTGAACTTCAAATTTTGGACAAAATGGACAAATATGCTTAGATGCATGTGAAAAGATCATCAAGGGGATATGAGGAGGGAATAAAAAAGTTCATTAAGTTTGCACTGGGGCATGTGGTGATTGTAATCGAATGTGATGTCCATGCTCGAGATGTGGAAACTTAAAAAAGGTTACTATTGGTGACTTAAGAGAACATTTGTGCTTCAATGGAGTTAATGAAAGCTATTGCCCCTAGATGTGGCATGGAGAGGAAATATCTCATAGGCCCTTGGTAAGAGCTGAATGCGTATATAAAAAAGAAGCCACTCTAGGAAGTGGTGAAGATAGTAGTATAGCTGCACCTATGTTTCGAGATGTATACAATGACTTCCAAGATGACCCAATACAATTTCAAACTGCATTAGAGGAAGCCAATGAGCCATTGCACATTGGATGTACAAATTTCACCAAGTTATTTTTAGAGGTAGGACTTTACAACATGAAGTCAAGATTTAGTATTTCAAATCATGGTTTTATAGAATTGTTGAAAGTTGTTGGTAAAATGTTGCCCAAGGAAAAAAATTGGTTAGGTTGACATGAGAGGTAAAGAAAACCTTGTCTGTACTAGGCTTAAAGTATACAAAGATATGTGCATGTCCTAATTACTACATCTTGTATAGAAAGAAGCACAAAGACAAAATTATATGTCCAACTCATGGACATTCAAGATGGAAGACGAAGAAGAATTCAAGTGATCGGCAAGTGAAAGATGTCTCTGCAAAGGTCCTATGGTATTTTTCCCTTATTCCAAGATTCCAAAGAATGTTTCGTATTAAAGAAACGTCAAAGAAACTAGTATGGTATGCCGAGGGGTGAGTGGGTGATAACTATTTATGTCATCTATCAAATAGCCCTGTGAGAAAGCTAGTAGACTTCATGTGGCCTGATTTTGGAGAAGAACTCAGAAACCTATGACTTGCAATATTTGTAGATGGGATTAATCCTCATGGTTCTATGAGCAGCATGTATAGTTGTTAACCTATTATAATAGTTTGTTACAACCTTCCATCATTGTTGTGCATGAAGAGGAAGTTCATAATGTTAACTATATTAATATTGGGTTCTAAGGTATGTATATGGTATCATAGCATTGTGTTAAACAATAACTTTAATGCCTGAGCTAAATTTTTAAATACTATTTGTATTGAACCAAAAGAAGAACAAGGCACTATTAAGGCTGATCTCCTCCTCGACAACAAATTATGGCAGACCAATTGTCCCATCCTAGGTATTTGTCTATTTTTAAGATAAAGTGAAATCTCTTTGACCCTTGGTATATATATTCTTTACTTATTTCTGGAAAATTACATCTATAGTGTAGGGATCTAGGGTAGGTTCCACTTAACATGCCTCATTCTTGAGAGGACTATACAGATTGATCAATGACGATAATGAAATCATCTTTGTAAGGATAGAGGCTGGTGTGCTTGCACATGACCTTGTTGAGGTTCCAATCATGAAAGAGGATCACTTAGCCATATGTAATATGGCTCAGTTGGAATACATGCACATCATTTTCTATATTGGGTATGTCATGTAATTACTCTATTAAGAATCAAATTGACATTACTTATTGACAAGAAATGATAAGTATTTGACATTAAGTTTATGTACACCTTTGCATGACAAATTGTGAAGATTAGAGGTCAAGGATGTTTACAAATTCCTTGACCTTGCTGTTGTCTTTGGCCTAAAAGAGCATTTGCAGAAGGAGAAACAAATAGAAGATATCATGCCTAGGTTCTTGGGTTGTGACAAGGGACATACCTTACTAATTTCATACAATAGTGGGTAAGTTATTACATGTCTTGCTACCATTCCACATAAACATGAATATTTATATAAGTTAAGTTTGTCAAATTTCAATTAATTGATTATGTATATAGGTCCCATTGGATGTTGTTAGCTTTGAATGTGCATGGAGGAATTGCAATGTTTTTTCATTCTTGTGGAGCGCACATTCGAGGTCCACTAATGGAATTGATCAATACATAAGTTTGATTTTTATTTCATTAATTATAATAGTTGGATAACTGAGCAATATCTTATTTATTCATATGTAATGCGTTTACTTATATATGTGTAGCCCATGGCATAAATGGGCTGAGAAGGAAAATATTGGCCATCTTCTAAAATTAACTTAGAAAAGGGCCAAGGTAAGGTTTACTACTTCTTTAGTATAACCCTATAACCTAGACTTATAATTACACATGACATTTGAATCTTATGATTTGTTTACTTTATTGTGCAGTACCCTAGACAACAATCTAATTGGGAGTGTGAGTATTACATTCTTAGATATATGAGAACTCTCATTCGCAAAGGATTTACTATCTCCCAATTGAGAAAGGTTCAATTAATTGGCTGGCCATCATTCTTATAGTTTTCTACATCTCTTAAATGACTCCAACATTAATGTCTCAATTGATTTAATATTCGTTGGCTTACAGGTTTATTTGGGTAGCAAGTTACTTTCAATTAGACATAGATGACATCAGAATGGAATAGATTGAATATCTTTTGACTTTTAATTTGTAGATATCTAATGTTATTGAACATAAAACAATTTTATCACTAAAATATAATTTACAATTGCACTACTTGGATGCATGTGTTCCTTTTTAAGTTTATGTATGGCCTCTCTATTTCACTAAGAAGTGTGTATGGAGAAGTTTGATGTGGAATGTTGGAAGTGTTGAATATGTTTGAATGTATTTTGTAAAATGATTTGTAGCCTCTAAAAATGAAGTGTTGAACTTCAGAAACTGTAGGAACAATGTATAAATAGAAACCAACAAAGGAGCACACAAATCATGCAGAAAATATAAGCAACTTTATAAGACAGTTTTTGAAAAACCGTCCTATATTACTGAGCAATATAGGATGGTTTTAAAAAACCATCCCATCCTATATTGCACAGTAACCATCCTATATTAGTCATATTTATAACTCTAATATCCATAGTTTATAGGATGGTTTTTGAAAACAAATTTATAAGACAGTTATTGGAAAACCGTCCTATATTAGACACATTTATAAGATAGTTATTGAAAAACCATCCCATATTTCACAGTTTCTAATCATATATAAGACGGTTATTGAAAAATTGTTCTATATTTTGCATATTTATAAGACTAGTTTTTGGAAGCCGTCTTATAAAATTTAAGATATATAAGACGGCTATTCAAAAACCGTCTTATAATATCTTTAATATAAGATAATTTTAGAAACTGTCTTATATTTGTTTTCATTTAATATGACGGCCAAGTATAAGACGGTTTTTGTAACGACCCAGGTTTTCCCATGCATTTTTAAATGCAAGATCTAATTCCTAAGGCGGGATGCATCCCTATTTGAAAACCATTTTTATAAAAACAATGCAATGCAGCGAAAAATCTTTAGTTTTAAACTCATTTTGAAAACCCTGAGTGTCATTTGCTTTCACAACAACCAAAGTAGTTTTTGAAAATTTCAAAAATCATAAATGTCTTCCTAGGTCTATCTAGTCAGAGCTCACAGCCTAACTGTAAATAAATACAAATACATGTCCAAAGGGTAGAGTGTTTACTTACATGTATAATTGTCTCCTTTTGATTTTTCTTGCTCGTAGCACTAACATTTCCTGAGGCATCTTCTACTCGTGAATGGAGCTATCTTAAAAAAATGTTAAGGATTGGGTGAGTATATACTATACTCAGTAGGAGTCTATCACTACTAGTTTTACAATGGATGCTATGTTTAAAATCATATGCTCTTTAAAACATGTGCATGTTTGAACAATTATGTTCAATATCATTAAAAACCATTGTCGAATTGGAATACTGACGACTTAAAGAATCTCATAATCCAAGTCGAAAGTATCATATATATACCATAAACATAATGATATGCATAAGATGCTCAACTGAATCCAACTCATGGATATATGGTATGGTCGACCACCCTCATGTCATGCCACATGCAATGCAAGTAAATCCTCAAAACATATGGCCCACTATGCCCACGACCTCACCGCTGTGTGGTCCCCAGGTACCTGGGGACACTCGGTCATAGCCTCCACGGGGCATATGACACATTGACCTAGTGCCGTGACACCAGTGGTAGCCCCCTGTACCACATGCAGTCAACGTAGGGACATGCCTTTTTTGGCGTGGTACCCTTTCCACCTAATAGTGGTAAAGGTTGGGAGGCCACCCCAAACCTCTTGGCATAGTGCCCACGAGCTTACTAGCCCAAATCATATATAATCAATCAAGCAAAAACCTCTTTTTTCAAAACCTGTCCTCTTTGGGTCCCTCACAACTGCCTACCTAACGTCTTTTGGGCACTCCAGCGTCTTTTGGTAACCCTCAAGGACATGCAATTTTTCAAAACTCAATAACCACAAATCATGCAATTTATGCAATTGTTTGCAAAGCATGTCTATGCATAATGTATTTATCATATGCATGCTAAATAAAATTAAGTCATGCTAAACAAGTCATATGACTTATACTTGAAACATGCATTTTCAAAACAATCATGGCTCTTTTTAAAAGTCTAGTAGCGATGGAGCACCTACCTCGAAGTCTCCTGGAGTCACATCCTTCATCACTCAACCCGACCTTGGGTCTCATTTATAAACTCTTGGATATGAATGGATACAAGGAGTCCTTATCAATTTCGATCTATTTTTAGAAATTAGATCACTGGATTTGCCTTTTAGGGTCCATGGGTCCTTGCCTAATTCATTGTCAGGCTAGATCCTATGATGTGAATCTACTATTCAATGGTTAACTCTGTAAATTATCCTTTGATCTTAACTTTATAGTCTCATTAGGTTCGCGTGTCCTAGTTCCCAGGACACCCGTGCATCCTGGTTGAACCGCGACCGCCTCACGTGTGTGTGCGCTTAAAGGTCGTGCCAGGGACCGCGTTTTGCATGCGCACATGCATGCTCAAGCGACACGCTATGACACACGCGTCCTGGATGGGATAGCATGGATGCACCTTTGGTGTAGCATGGCGCGTCTCAACTCTCGGGGCACCGCGTGCATCCCGGTCGAGCCAGGACCCGTGCCCCACGTCACGCGCACACCCGAAGGCCACACCAGGGACAGTGGACGCACTGTCGTATGCCTGGAACCCGTCCCAGGGACCCTATCCCAGGCGCACGTGAAGCATGGCATCCCTGGGATGCCTTATTCGCACATAGCCGGTTGGAACTGGCTTCCCTGGCGTGTTTTCTGGCTAGAAATGCTATATTTGGCACGGATCTAGCCTGGAAGAAGGAAAAACTAGGGAGAGGGGGAGAAAACCTACCTGGGTAGCCAGGGACGCCCTCATTCAGGTGGTGCGACTCCCTCTTTTCCTCCTAAAAACCCCATGTCGCTGGAAATTGTGAGGAGGAAAAACCCCAATGTCGAGCAAGATAGGAAAAGAGAAGAGAGGGGAATGGGGAGACAGGTAAAAGGAATGGTCGACCTGACTCGGGCCTGGCGGGAATGTGCAGGGAAAGCCAGAGACAGGTTTCTAATTTTTGCAGGAAACCCCAGCCCCAAAATAGCCATAAAAGTCGTGATTCAAAGAGGAGGGAGGTAGGGCTTTTTATAACCTTGCTATGGTGGTGGTAGAAACCTCTGAAAACTAGGGTTTCTGGAGAAATCTAGAGGAAGAAGAAGACGGGTGCTGTTATGTGATGACCCGGGTTTTCTCATGAATTTTTAAATGTAATATCTAATTCCTAAGACGGGATGCATCCCTATTTGAAAACCATTTTATAAAAACCATGCAATGCAGAGAAAAATCTTTAGTTGTAAACTCATTTTGAAAACCCCGAGTGTCATTTGCTTTCACAACAATCAAGTAGTTTTTGAAAAACTTCAGAAATCATAAATGTTTTTCCTGTGTCTATCCAAATACAAGACACAGCCCAACTGTAAATAAATACAAATACATGTCCAAAGGGTAGAGTGTTTACTTACATGTATGATTGTCTCCTTTTGATCTACTTGCTCGTAGCACTAACATAGGCGTCTTCTACTTGTGAATGGAGCTATCCTGAAAAATGTTAAGGATAGGGTGAGTATATACTATATTCAGTAGGAGCCTATCACTACTAGTTTTGCATTGCATGCTATGTTTGAAATCATATGCCCTTTAAAACATGTGCATGTTCAATATCGATATTAAAAACCACTGTCAAATCGGAATACTGATGACTTAAAGAAATAGCATAATCCAAGTCGAAAGTATCATATATCATAAACATAATGATATGCATAAGATGCTCAACTGAATCCAACTCATGGATATCTGGTATGGTATGGTCGACCAACCTCATGTCATGCCATATGCAATGCAAGTAAATCCACAAAAACATAGGGCCCAAACTATGCCCACAACCTCACCGCCGTGTGGTCCCCAGGTACCTAGGGACACAGCGTCATAGCCTCAACGGGGCATATGACACATCGACCTAGTGCCATGACACCAGTGGTAGCCCCCTGTACCACATGCAGTCGACGTAGGGACATGCCCTTTTTGGGCGTGGTACGCATTCCACCTAATAGTGGTAGAGGCTGGGAGGCCACCCCAGACCCCTCGGCATAGCGCCTACGAACTTACTAGCCCAAATCATATACGATCAAACAAGCGAAGACCTCTTTTTCAAAACCTGTCCTCTTTGGGTCCCTCATAACTGCCTGGCCCTCACAACTGCCTACCCAACGTCTTTTGAGCACTCCAGCGTCTTTTGGTAACCCTCAAGGACATGCAATTTTTTAATAACTCAATATACTTATACTTAAAACATGCATTTTCAAAACAATCATGGCTCTTTTAAAAAGTTTAGTAGCGATAGAGCACCTTCCTCAAAGTCTCCTGAAGTCGCGTCCTTTATCACTTCAACCCGTCCCTGGGTCTCATTTATAAACTCCTGGTATGAATGGATACAAGGAGTCCTTATTAATTTCATTCTATTTAGACATTAGATCGTTATATTTGCCTTTTAGGGTCCATGGGTCCTTGCCTAATTTATTGTCAGGCTAGATCCTATGATGTGGATCTACTATTTCATGGCTAACTATATAAATTGTCCTCTAATCCTAACTTTAAAGTCTCATTGGGTCCGCATGTCCCAGTTCCCAGGACACCCGTGCATCCTGGTTGAACCGCAACCGCCTCACGTGCGTGCGCGCCCAAAGGCCGTGCCAGGGACCGCATTTTGCACTCACATATGCATGCTCAAGTGACGTGCTATGACGCACATCATCTCATGGATGCACCTTGTAGCATGGCGCGTCTCAGCTCCCAGGGCACCCCGTGCATCCTGGTCGAGCCAGGACCCATGCCCCATGTTGCGCATGCACCCGAAGGCCGCACTTGGGACAGTTTACGCACTGTCGTACACCTGGAACCCGTCCCAGGCACAGGTGGAGCATGACGTCCTTGGGACGCCTGGTTCGTGCAAGGCCGGCCCAAGCCGGCTTGGAGCGTTTTCCAGCCAGGAAACCCGGCTGGAAAACAGCTGGGAAAAGGACCAAATCCGGCATGGATATGGCCTGGGGGAAGCAAAACGGAGAGAAGGCAAGGAGGGGCTTACCTGGGTAGCTTAGGGACACCTATCGCCGGTGGTGGAACCCCATTTCACTCTGAACCTCTTGCTCGCTGGAAAACTCGAAGAAAGGGGGAAACCCCATTGCCAAGACCGGAAAGAAGAGAGGAGCATGGGGAAAATGCCTATGGCCGGCCTGACTTTGGCCTGGCTGTTGCCGAAAAACGTAGAGGGAAGTCGGGCTTGAGACGGGTTTCCGATTTTTCCAGAAACCCCAGTCTCAAAACGGGCGGGAAATCGTGTTTTTGGAGATGGGGAGATGGGGCTTTTTATAGCCCTGCTATGGCAGTGCTGCCCATGGCGGTGCTGCCATTGGCGGTGGCAGATTTCTCTGGAAACCAGGGTTTTTGGAGAAATCTAGAGGAAGAAGATGATGGGGTGCCGTTATCAAAATGGCCCCCTGTGTTTTCTGCCTTTTTCGTTTTGTGTTTAATTTACAGAACTACCCCTGATCTTTAAATGGTTGTAACTTCTTCATACGAACTCCGTTTTCGGCGTTCTTTGAGGCGTTGAATTCCATTTTTCAAATAGAATATAATGGTACCAAGTTTCCTCACAAATTCCTTAGGTTACTATTTTAAATAAAGTGAAACATTTAACATAGTTTATTTCCCATAAAATGTCCAATTTTTGTTAAAAATAGCGTAAATTGCTCGGGTGTTACATGTTATCAAAATGGCCCCTTGTGTTTTCTGTCTTTTTTCATTTTTAATTTAAATTAAAGAAATGCCCCTAATCTTTAAACTGGCGTAACTTCTTCATACGAACTCCGTTTTCGGCGTTCTTTGAGGCGTTGGATTCTATTTTTTGAGTAGAATCTAATGGTACCAAGTTTCCTTACAAATTATTTTGTTTATTATTTTAAAAAAATAAAAACATTTAACATAGTTCATTTCCCATAGAATGTCCAATTCAATAGCGTAAATTGCTTGGGGCATTACAGTTTTGCAACTATCTTTAATAGTGGTTTTTAACGGTCTTATAAACCCCTCACTTTAGTAGTGATTGATTGTTATGTTTTGAACTTTTATGAAATTATTAGTTGATTTATGATTGTGACAGTGGATCCCGGAATGTGCTCTTATTATATATCTTACTTTGAATATATAAGAAATTTTCTATTAGGGACTCTTGAATTTTGAAGAAGTTGTTTTTTGGAAAATAAGTATATTATGCTTTTATCCTTTCATAAATATTTTAAAAGAAATTTCAAGGGTACCTTGATGTTTTCAATAGATATTTCTAAGAAAAATAATTTTAGAAAACCCGAGTTGTCACACTTAATCCTTCCACAGTGAATTTGGGTTTTTAATGCAAGTTACAGTGGGTGGCCTAGAATGATTTTGAAAGATGCTTAGATATCTAGCACATGCAGGAAAGGTGGCCAGTTCAACCACTATTTTAGTGAAGAGTATTCCAAGAGGTCTCTTTTCGAGATGTAGTAAGCTAGGATTGACTAATCGTTAGGCGAAAGTTTTTTGGCTCGACGCTTAAGCTCATGCTGTTTTGATGGGCATGATGTTGATGGATGAATTCTTATCAATTAGAACAGGGTTAACTATTTTAGTGACTGCCACATAAAGTAGCAAAGTGTGTCTTCCTCCTCCATCAACTAATTCCTTATTAGGGTAGGTGATGCTTTTGAGTGACTAAGTGGCTCCTACAATCCTTACCAATTTCTTGGGGGTAGTCTCAATTAGGATGACAGCAGTGTTAAGTTGTTTCATGATTGCTTTCTGATGCTTAGTGGATGCCATAACCAATCACCAGAAGGAAATAAAGGCTTGGGTCTTCTTGAGTTGCTAAATCACTTTGTCATGCGGATCAATGGGTAGGTTGTATATGGTTCACCATTCTCTCATCAGGCTAACGTTGCGGGATTATTAACCATGAGATTCTAAGGCTCCAAAGCTTTCCATGCACTAGCGCACTAACGTCATCATCACTACTCCGAGAAGAGTAGATGAAGAGTTTCTTTGAATAGCAAAAGTAATGAAGCTGATAGCTTGATCACCATCATTATCAGAATCTCCATAGGGACACTGAATATTTGCCCAAAATGCAATAACCCTCTAAACTATCATATAGGGATACCAAGTTGACCTTAATCAATTCCTTGCCCTTGTCTTACATCATTTTTCCATTGTGGGCAAAGGTTCGAGACACACTTGTACTGCATCCGCAGATAGCATGAGTGAAGGTGTATTTGGATTTGAAGTGATAGATAAAAGGCAAAATCACGAACATCCCATAGGCTAGGCACCATCATCAATCAAATCCTGAATGTGTTTCATCATTGTCCAACATAGCTCGATGCCTTGGCCGGCCATTGCGTGGGAGTTGAAATTGACCTTCTTTTCTCGGTGAGTAATGGTTGTGTTAATAGGCAAGGCACTCCCTCCATGGTCTCTTGGTGAGCTATTCCCATTCTTAGCAAGGCTTGAACATGAGAAGCCATAAATCCTAGCAATCATAGGTACGACATTTGTAAGCCTAATGATGATTGCAATATTGACTTAAGGGATGATTTGGAAGACATGGTGCATATTTCTTCAATACAGTAGTGACGTTTGGTTTGATCTTCTGTTTATCGAATAATTCTTGTAGACGGGCCTTGAGTGGCCAGCACCTATCCATGTGATGCCTGAATCCCTGATGAAGCTTGTAAAAGTGGTTTGGTTGTGCAACAACTCGGGTTTTTAAAAATAACATTTATAGCATTTTTTTTATTTTTTTTCAAAGGTTGGGTGTCCGAATTTAAAAACATTATTGAAAATACTTACTCAACGTTTTAAACCCCTGAGTGTCTTTATCCAACCATTTACAAATACGAGTCCACATCTGAGCTGTTTTATTCTAATTCTGGTAAAATAATAGAGCTGCTCGGAATTGTCAGTCACAACCATATATAAATAACAAATCATATTCCATATGAAGGTCTAGGCACTAATGGCCTTATTATATGAGTAGTTTGACATAATTAAAATGTTCTCAACATAATAAATAGTTCTCAATCATCATAAGCTAGTCCTCACCTTCCTCTCTCCCTATAATGTAGGACTAGGCCTCTTTGCTGTTCCTCTACTCCTTACATGATGGATCTGCCTTACATGATGGATCTGCAGGTTGTTAAGTTTTCGTTTGAGTAAAACTACACTCAGTTGAAGCATCTAAGCTACAAAATCAAAACCTCAACATTTAGCAAGTACATGCGTTGAAAACATATTTTCAGTTCGAGTCAAAATCTCATGACTAATCTTGCCTTAGTCATTCATGCCATGTAATATCAAGCACTCTTTATTTCATACGTCATGAAATAAATTAGTTACGATGAACACAAGTCACAAGTAAATTACTATAAGTCACATATAATGATAAAACAATCACATCAGCAAAACCCTCTGTACACCGTAGCACCTTGGCAACACATCTACCAATTGATCATGAGTACTCATCTATTGATCATCTAATATTCCTCTCATCAAGAGCCCCCCAAAGACTATCCAAAAGTCAAAAAAGTAAAGTCTCATGAGAATACTATGTTTAGGACTAAATCGCTGAATCATGTGCCACTGATATCCTAGGGGAACTACAACCATATCCTCACCGAGCCTGTAACTAGTCTTGAAAGGTTGCCGTGAGTCACCTATAGTAGTTGCTTCCGGCAGTCAAGAAAATTGCCACTGTTTGGCGTTGTATACCATTCCAGTGTCATAGTAGTTTAGGGCCAAGAAGTCAATCCGTACTACCCTTTATCATAGGCTCACTAGGCACTTTAGCCTGCTAAAAACATGCATCTAGGGTATCATCGTACCCAAATTCTCATGAGAACTTCAACAAGTTTTAAGTTATCAAAACTTTTCGTTTTAAAATCTTGTCATTTCATTAAGCATATCAAAATTTTCAAAAATGCATCAATAGGAGTATTTTAGAAACTTCCCAAAAATCTACATTTAGTAGGCATCTCAACTTACTAATTTATCATATCAATTCCTGAAATCATATACTTTCAATCATAACATGCTATCAATATGTATTCTTAAGTAAAACAGTGGAACTAACTTTCCACGTATATGAAGCATGAAAAAATCACAACTTACTAAAATAATATGATTTCCAAGATCGTTAGCGAAAATCAATAGAAATGTATAAACTTACAAAAATCTTACTTATCATGCTTAAATCTCACTCATTATTAAATAGATCATAAATCACAAAATCTCAACCGTTCATGTAAAATTGAAGAGATAGCAAGCATGAATATAGAACACATATAAAATCAAATCAAAGATCCAACCCAAACAACCATGCGTATGAGCCTTATGTGAGGAATAGCGAATATCAACTTTACTACTTAATCTTAGTCTCGATCAAATCCTAGGAAGATCTTCTTTCATCTATACCATAACACACACACACCCTATGCCCCACTGTGCGCTTAGCGCAAGATGTGGATGACGTGCACGGGCGCCCTATGCAAGGATGGCGGCATGCTCTCCCCTATAATGAAACACTAATGCAAATTTGTTCTGTCTATGTCAGAGGGTAGTGTCAACTTAGATATTACTTTCCTAAATCTGATCGTCCACAAAACTTTAAACATTACAATTATCCTGGGATCATCCAGGGTGTTGGATGAGAGTGGTGCATGGCGCTTGATCCATGCGCATACTCCAATGTCTGGGTCACCCAAACACATCATCAGGGTGGATTTAGGTGTATTAAGTTAGTCTCTATCATAGATTGCATTCTTCATCTTCATAAATAGTAGATAGTTGACATCCCTAAGCCTTAATCTAGGACATCATCCATGCGCTACTTACTAGTGGAGACCCTTAGAAGATCTATTCAATCAGATTCGTGGAACTAAGTCACATGGATAAACACAGATCTTTCGTAGTCATACACCATTTTTGTAGGGGAACTCCGCCAATGACGGTCCCAAGCCCGGATCAAAAAGGAGGAGGGTCCTGCGTCAGGTGCCAACCTGGAGGGGAGAAGTTGAAGATGATTATGTTATTTCTTTCTTACAAATGAATATGCATTTGTATATTAGTTTGTAAGGAAGAAATGAAAATCATCTCCCTCTTCTTAAATATAGCAACCCTTGTGTCAGGTAGTTAGCCGGCAAGGGTGAAGTTGAAGATGATTTTGTTATTTCTTTTTTTCTTGCAAATGAATGTATATTAGTTTATAAGGAAGAAATGAAAATCATCTTCAGCTTTTAAGAAATACGGCACCCCAAATATGACATGAATAAAAAACAGATATTCCCTCAAGCTAGGGCGTTCTCCATAAGTGATTAGCTACATCGGATCTCGGGTGTGGTGAAAAATAGGCAAGGGCTGCTAGGGTGTTCTCCTAGAAGCAACGCGCTACATCGGATCCCGGGTGTAGTGAAAAATGGGCAAGGGCTGCTAGAGTAGCCCCTCGGAAGCGATGCGCTGCATCAAAACCCAATTGCAGTGAAAAGTGGACATGAGTTCATACCATGGAGGTCAAGAAAGGCAATAGTAAATAGGGTATCACCAGAACATAAGATTCGTATCGCCACATGAAATATAGGGACACTAACTGGCAATAGTTTGGAGTTAGTAGATGCGATAAAACGTATGAGTGTCAACATTGCTTGTATCCAAGAAACCAAGTGGAAAGGGGCTAAAGCAAGAGAAATAGATGGGTATAAATTATGGTACGTAGGAAAGGAAAATAGCAGAAATAGCGTAGGAATAATAGTGGATAAGAAATTAAAGGATAAAGTTGTGGATGTTAAAAGAATCAGCGATAGAATTATAATAATAATAATTGTTCTAGGAGAGCAAATTGTAAATGTTATAAGTGCATATGCACCACAAGTAGGGTTACAAGAGATAATCAAGAAACAGTTTTGGGAAGATATGGAGGGAGTCATACAAGAAATTCCCAACACTGAGCGGATATTTATAGGTGCAGACTTAAATGGCCATGTAAAAAAAGATAAGGAAGGATATGATGGAATACATGGTGGATATGGTATAGGTGAACGAAATGAGATGGGGGAAAATATCCTCGATTTTGCTTTGTCATATAACCTATCCATTGCAAATACACTCTTTAAGAAGAGGGATGAACATTTAATAACCTTTAAAAGTGGACTTCATAAAAGTCAAATAAACTTTTTTCTACTTACGAATAATGAACAATCTACATGTAAGGATTGTAAGGTGATACCTGGTGAGAGTTTGACCTCACAACATAGGTTAATGGTTATGAATATCCATATCAAAAGATGGAGGAAAAGAACTAAACTTAATACACACCCAAAAATTAAGTAATGGAACTTAAAAGGAGAGAAAATAACCTCCTTCAAAAATAAGTTGATGGTAGAAGGAAAGTGGAACTATGAAACATAAGTAAATACTATGTGGATTAATATAGTTGAGGGCATTAAGAAAGTAGCAAAAGATGTCTTAGGAGTATCTAAAGGTAAAAGGGTATTAGCAAAGGAAGCATGGTGGTGGAGTGAACCAATTGAAAAAGTTATTAAAGAAAAACGGATGCGTTTTAAAGCATGGCAGAAGATTAGAAATAATGAAAACTATGAGCAATATAAGAATGCTAAAAACATTGCTAAGAGAATAGTAAGTGAGGCTAAACTGAAAGCATATGATGAGCTCTACAATAGACTAGGAACAAGAGAAGGTGAGAAAGATGTGTTTAAACTTGCAAAAGTAAGAGAACAGAAGGGTAAGGACTTAGATCATGTTAGGTGTATTAGAAGCGATGATCAAAGGGTATTAGTCAAAGATGATGAGATCAAACAAAGGTAGGAAACATACTTTAAAAAATTGTTAAATGACAATGGCCCTGATAATATAGGGATTGAAAATACTATAAATCAAAATAACATTGGATATTATAGGTATGAACATAGGATTAGAATACCTGAAGTAAAAGAGGCCTTGAAAAAGATGAAATCAGGAAAGGCCGTGGGGCTTAATGGTATACCAATAGAGGTTTGGAAACATATGGGAGATATTGGGGTAGTTTGGTTGACCAAGTTGTTTAACAAGATTATAAAATCAAAGAAAATGCCTGATGAGTGGAGGAAAAGTTCTATTGTACCAATTTATAAGAATAAAGGAGACATATAGAGCTGCAATAATTATAGAGGGATCAAATTTATGAACCACACTATGAAACTTTTTGAAAGAGTGATTAAGAAGAGGCTGTGTCATGAAACAAGTGTATCAGAGAATCAGTTTGGTTTCATGCCAGGAGGTCTACCATGGAGGCTATTTTCTTACTAAGACAATTAGTAGAGAAATATAAGGAAAGGAGGAAAGACCTCCACATGGTCTTTATTGATTTAGAGAAAGCTTATGATAGAGTCCCTAAAGAGTTAATATGGAGAGTGTTGGGTTGTAAAGGGGTTTCGCAAGGATATATAAACATAATTAAAGATTTGTATGAGGGAGCGGTAACAAATGTTAAGACCACTAGTGGTGTGATTGGTGATTTTCCTGTCACTATAGGATTGCACCAAGGATCGACATTGAGTCCATACCTTTTCACATTGGTTATGGATGAGCTAACAAAACATCTACATGAGGAGATTCCCTGGTGCATGTTATTTGCAGATGATATAGTCTTACTTGATGAGACAAGGGGGAGTGTAAACCTAAAGCTAGAATTATGGAGAAAAGCATTAGAATTTGAAGGATTTAAAATTAGTCGAACTAAGACAGAATATATGGAACGTAATTTTAACAAGTAGAGTAGGAGTAGAATACCAGTAAAGATTGATAACCAAGAAGTCCCTGTCAAAGACCACTTTCGGTACTTAGGATCAATAATTCATGAGAGTGGAGAGATTGAGAGGGAGGTTATCCAGAGAATTCAAGCGGGTTGGAACAAATGGAGATGTGCATCTGGAGTTTTGTGTGATCGACGGGTGCCACTCAAACTAAAAGGAAAATTCTATAGGATGGCTATAAGGCCGGCCATGCTCTATGGATCAAAATGTTGGGCAGTTAACGAACATCATACTCATAGGATGAGTGTCACAGAAATGAGGATGTTGAGATGGATGAGTGATAAGACAAGAAAAGACAGAATTCGAAATGAAAATATTCGAGAAAATTTAGGGATAGCACCAATAGGTAATAAGATGAGGGAGACTAGACTTAGATGGTTTGAACATGTTCAAAGGAGACCAATAATGGCACTGGTTAGAAGAAGTGAGGCAATACAAGTAGAAAGTTTTAAAAGGGCAAGGGGAAGGCCCAAAAGAACGTGAATAGAAGTGGTGAGGAATAAGATTCATGTGGCCGATTCCTAATTGGGATAAGGTCTTGATGATGATGATGACGACACCATTTTTGTAGGGGGTGTTTGTTGTGGAGAAATCCATTATCCTTGCGCAACCTATGAAGGGTGCGCAAAGATGAGTGCATCTCCTCCCTTGGATAGGTGCAAGGGTGGTTGCGCCACCTCCATGGGATGGTGCGCATACCCCCTTGTCCTCTCTTGATTACATCCTCAAGTATTTCCAAGTAATAAGATGGTATTGAGGGTTTATACTGTATCATTAATGTCTAAGATTTTCTCCATTCAAAGGTAGTGATCTAACATGTAGTTATAATGTATAACACACTTAACCATCAAACTCCACAGATCCAAACAGAAAAATCTGATTAAAACTAATCCCTTCAGATTTTCTAAAATGTTGAAAGCTTGGTGGCTCAGAACCCCCTACATGTTTTGACGGAAGAGCCTTTTCTGCGCTAGCTTTTTCTCTGCGTCCTTCCTAACACGCATTCAAGCCCTCAGGAAAAATCTGATTAAAACTAATCCCTTCAGATTTTCTAAAATGTTGAAAGCTTGGTGGCTCAGAACCCCCTACATGTTTTGACGGACGAGCATTTTCTGCGCTAGATTTTTCTCTGCGTCCTTCCTAACACGCGTTCAAGCCCTCAGATAACTTTTCTGACAGCTAGATGAGAAGTGTGCCACTTCCTCTCTCTCTCTCTCTCTCTCTCTCTCTCTCTCTCTGTTTTACGTGGAGTCCTTCTATCCCAATCCTAGACGTCCTGGCAGGGTTGATTCCGTCATTATCTCCTAGAACTATGTCTTATATCCTCAAGGATGTTCTTTCCGGTTTTCCTATTATCTTCATAATTCTTTTTATTTCACTTAAGATATACTTCATAATACCAACTATCTTTATTCTCTCCAGTTTCTATTAAAGCAAAAATGCATATTTTTGAGATCCATTGTATCTAGACACCTTGCTAACTGGGCTATCCTATTTTGGAAGTTGGGTCCACTTCACATGATTTTTTTGTTATATAATTATCAAGGGGAGTTTTTTTTTTATTAATATAAAATCCTATTTCTCTACTAACCTTGATCCTAACTATAAGATTTTAGTATGCTTACGGTCGTTGGATTACTCTCTTCGAGCTTAATCTATCGATAGAGGTCTTGTTGTAAGATTTCTAAATTTCTAAAAATTCAATTTTGGACCTTGGAAGAATTTTGAAATTTGAATTAATAATAGAAATGAGGGTACAAAAATTTGGGATGTTACACCTCAAGTAGTCCGAATTTTTTAAGCTGTCCTAATGCAATGGTGGGAGCCACTCCCAATTCCATTTCTTATTTTTTGAATCTTTTATCAAATTGTTTTGTGGGGATGAATCCAGGCCTAAGAGTCCTTTTGATTTTCCCATTTTTTGCCATCATGAACTTGGAGACCTTGTCTTTCGATTGTCTTTTTGGTATGGACAACATAAATCTAAAGGTAATGGAGGTGTTCTTTCATGGACAATTGTGGTAATTCTTAACAATCCAATTCATACTCAGTGTTGGAAAAAAAATATTGATCTACAATGCTTACTTCAAAAAGTCCAACCTCCAATACAATGAAAGTGGCAAAAAGTTCGGTGAATAGCGGTGCCTTAAGGAAGGGTTAGAAGTGGATTAGTAGTGATATTGGGCTTGGGCTTGGGCTTATCAAGGGAACCCTTGTCAATTAGATCTTTACGATATCCTTGAGAGTCCAAAATTTGTTTGTGTCATGCCCTGGGTCTGGATGATAATCACAATTCTCATTGGGCTTGTAGATTGCAATTGAATTCTTTGGCGAGAGCCTAGGTGGAGGCAATACAGCCTTTTCTTTTAACAACCTCATGAGGTCCATCAATAAATAATGACAAGTTGGCTGAGGGTGGAGGATTACATTGCAGGTTGAACTTGATTCACCTCCTCTTTGGGTCATGCATTTCTTGTGGTGTTACTTCATGTTGGTGGGCTCTGCTGGACCTTATTTCCACTCTCCCCGTAGGGGATGAGGATTCTGGTCAATATCCATACTCAACCCTATGTCCAACTATTTTTAAGGCCACCCACTTAGCAAACGCTTGCACATATAATGGTTCATTTTGAACCAACCTTTCACCATCATGCCAAGTTTGGAGACTCAATATTTTGTCCTTCAGCCACCATCTTGACATGATTCAATTAACACAGCCAAGTTCATTCTCACTCCCACTCAAGCCACAAATGAATTTTTCCATTTCACTCAACGTGGCCAAATTTTAAGCCCCCCAACCTTGCCCACTAGTGAAAGATAGGGTCTCTACTCCAACTCCAATTCTCATACAGAATGATAATGAATTAGTCAAACATTTGAAGGCGACACTAGTAATAGATTTCAGTATGGGGTCTTTTCATGGCATCTCACAAGCATAGAAAGGCAATTTTTGATCAACTGAATCAAGCCTATGTCCCCTCTCACACATCACACTTGTAGTTTGCAGCTATTGTGGGGGCCATGCGGATGTCCGAAGCTTTGACCTTCATTGACTTAGATATACCTCCTAAAGAGATATATCACAAGAAGGCCTTATATATCATAGTTGAACATAAAGGCATGACAAGTCTAGGAGTCCTTATTAGTAATGGTTCTGCATTAAATTTGTGTCCCTTGTATACAATGTTGGGATTAGGATTTGAATTCAAGAATCTTAAGCCCAACAATCAAGGGATCATGGCCTATAGCAATACAAAGAGAGAAATGTTATCTAGCTAGCTACTGACATGGTCACTTTCCAAGTGGACATCCCAGCCTCATTCAATCTACTTTTGGGCCATTTGTGGATTCATTTAGTCACAGCAGTCCCTTCATCTCCTCATCAGAAACTAAAATTTATCAACATTACCAGTGTTGTCACAATCTTTGGAGGTGATAATAGTTTGACGGGGGCAATTGAGGTAGAAATTTTTAAACTAGGGATTACATATATTGTGATAGGATGAGATTTAACTTAGTGGCTTTGCCTCTCTTTTTTTCTTTTTTCTTTTTTACTTTGCCACATCCTCTTCAACATGCTCAACAATGAGGCAATCCCACTACCTTGTGGAGAAAATAAAGTAGTGCCCTAGATTTCAAGAAGATGTGATACTTTTCACGGACAACACTACGCAAGGAGTCCGAAACATATAAGGCTACTTAGTTCAAAAGTCATAAGAAAGGACAATATGGTTTGGATATCAAGAACCATAGTCAAATAAAGAAGATCATTCTCCCAAGGATGATGAGGAATATCCTAAAACTCTCAATGGAAAATTTAGGAAAGAAACAGAATTGTGAAACAGAATTGTACCCATTATGTGGCTTTCCTAAACCATGGTTTGATGAGACCACACAAAATGTTTTTCTGAGGTTTATGATTTCTTCAACAATCTCCCTTTTGACATGAATGGGCATCAAATGCTCCCTCTCGCCAATTAGACAATAGCATCTTTTACATCTTCTGATGGTGCTTATCTTGTTGCTGATGAATCTAATATATTCTCTCTTCTTTTGAATAAATCAATATTGATTATAATTATACTCTTGTCTTTTTCTTTTTGGCATCTTCACATTGTTCATCATTCAAAAGATAATGATCATAATCCTCCAAAAGAATAAATTTTAAGCATGATTGAACAATCTAAGATGAATTAGGCCAAGCTCGATGAGCATGAACTTGAAAGCATTAATGTCGAAACTAAAGATAGCAAACAAGAACTTATATGGCATTAACTTGTCCAATGAGAAAATCCCCCAACTTGTGTTGTTTCTCAAGGAATTCAAGGATGTCTTCGCTTGTTCATATACATGCCTGGAATCAATGCTAATATAGTCCAACATAAGATTCCAATATCTCTAGATTGCAAACCTACCTGTTAGAATGGCTTGCAGGATGAGGAAATAATGAGAAGAATAAATTAAAGAAGAAGTTCAAAAGTGGTTGAGAACCAAATTCATTGAAGTTGTCCATTACCTTGAATGGTTGGTCAATATTGTCCCTGTCTCCAAGAAGGATGGTCAAAAGTAGGATATGTTGACTTCTGAGACTTGACTAAAGATAGCCCCAAAGACAACTCCCCTATCCCTCACATTGATCTCCTAGTCAACCACACCACTAACCATGCCTTGATGACTTCTCAAGATAAAATAAAATCAAAAAATCACCAAAAGACAAGGACAAGACCTCATTTCTCATACCATGGGGCACATATTGCTATAATGTGATGCTTTTCTCTCTAAAAAAATGCTAGGGCCACCTAACAAAGAATGGCCACAAGTTGTTAGGGTTTGTGATCACCTAAAGAAGAACTAAGGTGGTGGACCCCTCTATAATCAAAGCCATTCAAGAGATGCCTCCACACAAAATTGAGAAAGAAATTTGAGGATTTCTAGGCCATATGCAATACTTGAGATGATTATTTCCTATCTTACCACCATGTGTGAACCAATCATCAAATTTCTTTAGAAAGGTGTACCCAAAATCTATCATGAGGTATGTCATAAAGCCTTTAAACCCATTAAGGATTATATGTCATCTCCACCAATCCCAATGCCACCAATTCCAAAAGTTCCTTTACTCTTTCATCTTTAGTCCATTACATGACAATGGTAGTATGCTAGCACAACTCTACAAAAATGATAGAGAAGGAAAAATCTACTACATTACCAAGAAATGATGAACTATGAAACCCAATACACTCCAATTGAGAAAGCATGCCTTGCCATGGTTCGGCCTACACAAAAGCTCTGACATTACATGTTACCCCCTCAGATCAAAACTATTGCTGAAATGGATTCTCTCAAATACCTCTTGGAAAAATCAGCGCCATGTGGAAGAGTTTTGTGGTAGTTGCTCTTATTAGCAGAATTTGCACTCAAATATGCCTCTTAAAAGTCTTTCAAAGGTCAAGCCATTTCAAACTACCCAACTAAACACACTATCATCAACACTTCCCATATCTTAGAAAAATTCATAGACAAAGAAACCTTCACAATGGAAAATCTATACCAACCATAATCCAAAAAATTCCACCTAAAAAGCTTATCCAATCGCCACTTTTTGAGCCAACCAATGCACCTTTCACTTCACTTCTACCAAACTTGTCAAACCTTGAAAGCCTAGACCTTGATAGATTGAGGCTTCACTTTGACAAAGCATTCAATGCAACCAATTATGAATTAAGAGCCTTACTTATTCTCCACAAGGAGCGTATAATTCAATGGATAGAAGTTGCTCTACATTTGCACAAATAACATGGTTGAGTATAAGGCTTGTATCATAGTGTTGGAAGCCAAAGTTGCAACTAGTGCATGCAAAATCATAGTCTTTGGAGATCTACATTGACCATCAATTAGGCCACATGGTATACAAGAGAGAAGAAGCTCATGCAAGACAAAGATCATTTGAAAAATTGTACTAGAAGTTTGAGCAAATTTCAATCTAGCATGTTCTAAGAGAAACTAAATCAATAAGTAGATGCACTGGCATTAATAGCATTTGTCAATACTTCAAAAACAATTGTTGAGCCAATCACAATCAAACAGATTGAGGAAACTCCTTTGTGCTTGGCATCAAGATCAACGAAAATTCTTTCTGAGAACAAGTCTGGTAGACTATGTTATGATGATATCCTTCAATATATTTCAAACAAAATTTATACCCATGGGTCCATTATACAAGACAAAAGGCATCTCATGCAAAATACCAGCATTTCATCATTTGAGGAATTTTTTTTTTTACAAAAGATGATATAATGGATCCAAATCTGATGTGTCAGAATAGATGAGGAAACATTGGTCCATTCCTTAGGTGGTCCATTCCTTTAGTTGAGTAGGAGAGAGAAAGTAAGGAAAAAGTCTTATACACACACTGGTCTTCTAACATGTCTTATTTTAGGAGCTCCCACTATATATCATCTCATTATATATGATTTGGCCTTCCTATAGAAGCTTCCCAAGGTGGTAATATGCATAGATGCATGCATGGGAATTTTTGTCACCTTGCTTTTGATATGAATAGAATGGTTAAGACTTGATGTTCCATTTAGGGTTTCTTACTACTTTGACTCTATATTTGGTATCCAATTTCTAGTCTAAACTCTTGAACTTTATGTTTGGGATGTATGGGTCCACAATGTAACTTGGAAGGTAAAATTTCTCTTTCAAGGGTAAAATTGTCAAATTTGTACATTTTTTATTGGTACCTTGGACTTGCAAAATGTAGAATTAACCCTAATTACTAATGATTAAATGACTTCCAGGGCTAAAATCTACTAAATATAGAGGCATGTGCTCTCTCTCTCTCTCTCTCTCTCTCTCTCTCTCTCTCTCTCTCTCTCTCTCTCTCTCTCTCTCTCTCTCTCTCTCTCTCTCTCTCTCTCTCTCTCTCTCTCTCTCTCTCTCTCTCTCTCTCTCTCTCTCTCTCTCTCTCTCTCTCTCTCTCTCTATATATATATATATATATATATCAATGCGCATGAAGAAAGCTTCTAGAATTGAAGAGGATGCTTATTACACCAGTACTCAACATCAAGCAATGGAGGTTTTGTATTCTATAGTGATGCTCCGAGCAAGGGACTAGGATGCATTTTGATGCAGAATGGGAAGGTAATTGCATATGCTTCTAGACAATAGAAAAAGCTCAAGGCAAATTATCCTACCATGTCCTAGAGAATATGAGGAAGAGAACATAGATAGAATATCTAAAGGATTATGATTTTACTATTCAATACCATCTAGGAAAGGCCAATGTAGTGTCCAACACATTGAGTTGGAAGACACGAGGTATGTGTGTCATCATGTTGCCGAGAAGATGGAAGTTACTCCAAGAGGTGGTTGGATGCAAGCAAGAGATTCAGTAAGATAGATCTTTTATGGTTAACTTAGTAGTGAAATATCGAGAAGATGGAAGTTACTCCAGGAGGTGGTTGGATATAAGCTAGAGTTTTAGCAAGATAGATCCAAATTTGACTAACTTGGTAGTGAAAAATGCCATAGTCCAAATAGTCCTTCAGATGTAGAAGGATGATGCAAAAATATAAGCACTAGTTGGGAAACTACGTTACACTAAATAAGATGATGGTAATGTGAGGATGCATGGAAGATTTGTAGTGTTGACTGATGCTGAATTACGACAAGAGATTCTCAGAGAGGCAAACTAGTCACAAAACACTTTTCGTCTTGATGGGAGGAAGATGTACTAGGACTTGAAAGGTAGTCCTAATGGAACAATATGAAGAAGGATGTGGGAAAATATGTGAAGAGATGCCTTACATGTCAACAGGTTAAGGTCGAGCATCAGAGGTTGGCGGGACTATCATAGCCCCTTGAGCTTCCCAAGTGGAAGTGGCACCATAGAATTATGGACTTCATAGTGGGTTTACCTTGGACAGCAAGTGGATACGATACGATCTTAGATAGTAGATCAACTAACAAAATTGGGTCATTTTCTTCTCATTTAATGGAATGAATCTACACGTAGCTTGGCTCAGTTGCATACTAAGGAGATCATGAGTCTCCATGAATACCAGTTACTCTTATTTTCAGAAGAGATAGCAAATTTACTTCTCCATTTTAGAGGAATGTACAAGAGTCTTTAGGATCGTCACTGAGCTACAGTAATGCATTTCATCTAGTCAGATGGTTAGTCCAAAGAATGACCCAAACTCTGAGGGACATGCTAAGAGCATGCACAATCAATTGGAAGGAAAACTGGGATAAAAGTCTACCTTCGATTAAGTTTTCCTATGAAAATAGTTATCATCTAAGCATCATTATGGATCCATACAATGCACTATATGGGAGACCTTGTCATTCATCAACTTGCTAGAATGAGGTTAGAGAGAATAGGATTATCAAGTATAATTTGGTGGAACAATGCTCCCACAAGGAGAGACTAATCAGGAAGAGACTCCTTGTAGCTCAGAGGAGGTAGAAAAGTTATGCTAACAAGAGATGTATAGATCTGGAGTTTGAGGTTGGTGACCATGTGTTTTTGAAGGTTTTTCCAAACAAAGGAGGGGAAAGTTAGGTCCTTGATATATTGGCCCATTCAAAATTTTAGAAAAGATTGAAATAGCAGCAGACAAACTAGCTTTACCCTTGCAGTTATTGGAATTCCACAATGTATTTCATATTTTCATGTTATGGAAGTATATTCCTAATCATTCACATGTACAGGAGCATGTGCTGATAGAGCTATAGCCAAACCTTACCTTTGAGACTAACCTAATCTGAATTATATATAGAAGGAATAAAAGAACGAGGAATAAGGAGATTACCCTAGTCAAAGTCCTCTAGTAGAATCATTTAGTCAAAGAACCCATATGGGAACTAGAGTCTGATATGAAGGCTAAGTATCTTGATTTGTTCAATCATTGAGGTTTAGAGGAGTTTCAAGGATAAAATTCTTTGAAGAGGGTAACAATGTAATATCCAAAATTTTATATCGATTTTTACAATCAATAAAAACCTAAAGTTTATTCAGAACCCAAAATTTGAGATTTTAGATGCTAAATAATTTGACAGTAAGACCTCCACCAATGGATAGAGCTTGAAGAGAGCTATCCAATGACTATAAGATAGCTAAAATTCAATAGTGAAAATCGAAGTTAAGAGCAAAATTAGATTTTACATTGATAACAACACCCCTTTCTAAATATAGAATAAAATGTTAGAATGTTAAACCAACATAAATGCTAAATTTAGGTAGTCACATGAGCTAAACATTTAGATGTAATGAATCCAACAAAAAGATGTACTTAGCTTATTTAGAAATATTGAGAGAATCAGAATATATCATAAATTAGTAGGTATATTTAGAGAATAAAATAATATATTGTAGAAAAGAAAATAACTAACAATCAGAAAGCAAGTTTAGAATAAAATACAACCAGAATATGGAGGATCACAATTTGGTAAACAAAAGATCCAACTTATATGAAATAAATCAAAATTGAAATGGATCCTAAATGAAATGGAAACGTCCAAATACAATGAATCAAGCAGAGACAGTTTTACCTAAACGCATAATGGGAAATTAGAAAGTGGATGTTGACTTGAATGTCAAATAAGATATCTAACTTATGCTAAATACCATGGAATTAGGAGGATATCTATTCCATCTAGAAAAGGCCAAGACATCCCAAAGTTAAGATGTCTTTGGCTGGGGAAAAGAAAGAAAGAAAAAGGAAAAGAAAGTGGGAGAGGAAGAGAGAAAGAAAGAGGGAGAAAGAGAAAGGAGGTGGGCCCCCTTTTGATAGTCAACAAATTTTCCAAAGCATTAATGATGAGTGGAAAAGAACATGGGAAAAGCTAGCAAGAAAACGTGGTAGATCAAACCAAGTGATAAGTAGATCAAGGCTGCCAATTTTTCCTAAAGTTTTGAAGATCAAATATGTGTGTTTTTCCCTAATTATGAATGATTTAATGTTTGGGGTGTTTCCATGATCTAAATCATATGTTCTTTAGCCTATTTTTCTTCAAGATATTTTACATGCCCTATAATATATAATTTTGAATCAAACATTAAGATCAATTTTTGCATGAATGAAGTGGTGTGCATCATTTGATGATTAAAACCCATACGTTGAGTGATTTGATCAACAAGAAAACATGATCTTGCAGCTAGAATTACGCAGCTAATGGAAGAAAACAAGATGATGTTTTGTAATATGTGTGATTCACATGATCAATTAGTTGTTCTTAACATTGCTAAATGGATTTACTTAGCTCATGCTACTTGTATGGACATGCACATGATGTATGTTGGTGCTCATTAAATTGTTGAAGGAATGGGTTCAACATGATAAATTCAACAAAGGAGAGCATGTGTTTGAGATGAAACTAATGTGTATTAAATTTGTAGATTTCAAACTATAATTATGTTCCATTGAGAGAATGCTCTAACCTTTCATAATAGAAAATTGCAAATGTACATCATATACACGTGATTAAGTTGGTTTTTGCATTGAAGTCACACACACATTTTGAATTGTTTAGAAATGGTCTAACAGATCTCTTGAATATAATGATATGTACTCTACATTTGAGTTGGAATGTTTCAAACTAAACCATAAGGTATAACATGAAAATTTCATGAGGAATGAAACCATGTGCATAGCCCATATTTGCTAAGCTATATGATGAGAAACGTCATTCTAAAAGAAATGATCATAGTACATTAACTTTTATTCTAAAATATGATGCCTTATTGTGATGAGTGCACACATTAGATATGAGTTATGCATCAAATCGATTTGCCTAGATAATAGACCACGAATGTAATGATTTTACAATAATTTATGCCTGTAAGTAACAAGTTATCAAAGATCCTTAGCATTGGTTCCTTGGGTGATTGTTGTCTCTATGTAAGGAAAGGATTTTCTAATATGAGGATTGCTAGGAGAGATTAACTTCCTGATTTCAAGTACCCTGCATGATTTGTAACAATTTTAGTTTAAAATTGTTTTGGAAATTGCATAATCTACTCCAAAGTGATGTTTTAACTTTTCAAAGAAAAATTGAAAATCTATGTTTACATGCTAAGCATGTTGATGGAAATATTTGGTTTCTCTAGTTTTTAAAAGAACATGGAAATAAGACTTATAGCATGAGTTGAATGGTGCACATAAGTACAGCTTAGATGATTCAAAGGCATAAAATTGCAACTTTTAGCAAGTTAAATGTAATTTCCTCACATGGTTTCTAAAAACTCTAAAATGAGATATATTTTCAAATGTGCTTTTGGAAAGTTTTGATATGCCAACTAAGACGTCAAGATTTCAAATTCTTGAAAAGTGCCTAGTGGGAACCACGTTAAGCTGTTATTTGGGTTGGCATCTTGGCCCCTAACCACTATGGGGCCAAAGGACACAAGATATTGTGTTGGCTGAAATGGTGTTGCCATGGTTTTTACTGATGTAAATTATTTTAAGGTTTTAATAATATTAAACATGATATTATGGAAAAGTGATTATCTGCTCATATGAATCTATGCTTTATGAACACTTTTGAATGCTTGTAAATGCATATCATAGAATGACTAATATAAGATAGTTGTGAGGTTTATTGCATTAAAAAACATGTATTTCAAAGCATGTATGTATTGGATGTTCTGGTTTTGAGTTTGTGGTCTAAGTTTATCTACTATGTAAGGGGTATACTCAAACAAAAAATAAACATTAGATTCATTGCAAAAAGCTTAAGGACGAAGAGGAAGAAGAGGACATAGTGTATGTTTTGATAAAACAAAGTGAGAAGCTACCCATTTTAAATATACTTTCCTTTTGCAAATGACTATTCATATAATAAGGCATGAGATGTTAGAACATTTACTTCTTTCAATGAATACAATAGTAATGTGGTTGTGACTGATCCAAGATGGGCAAATTTTGAAAAAGGCACATATTTGAATGAAAGAGCACTCAGGGTTTTGAGTAATGTTTTTTCGAGGAAAAGAATTTCTAATGTTTCCATGTTATTTTAAAAGTAGGGATATCATGCCTTAAATTTTTTTTGAGAAAAGCGTTATATATAATGTCTAAAAATTAATTCATCAATAATATTTTTCAACCTTGGGTAAGATAAAATTCTCGACCCTTTCAAATATGTGGGGCACCTAAAAAGTGCCAACATATAGAACTTTCATATTTGATCCTCATTGAGCTTTTCTATTAGATTGGTTTATGAAGCATTAGGCCTTGTCCTCTTATGGTAGATTTAGGTCAATTTATTACTGATATTCTCTTTTTTAAGAAAAAAATGTAAGTATCAACAAATTTCTATATATGAGAGCAAGAAATTTTAATTTGTAAATAATTTAGTTTCATTTTACATACTATGTTCCACATCGGGGCTTTCTCAAGTGTCATTGGATGGATAAGTGTCATAAGTAGTCAATTTGCATAAAAAGTACTCAATTAGTAGCTTATGTATTATAAATTTTAAGGGTACTGTTATAGAAATTCTCCAAATTTCATGACACATGCAATTCTGAGCTAATGATCCAAAAATTTAATATTTTGCAAGTTTAGAAGCTAATCTAGAGTAAGTATGTGATTTATTATAAATTTCTAGGAATTAGAAGTTTTTTAAAATCTTTTATAGGTGTTAAAAGTATGATCCAATAGTCGAGATTGTTTTAGACAATAACCAATGTCACAGATCAACCCAAAGAGATCGAGACCATTTTTCTATCATTCTAAAGATTAAACAAGGATTAAGATCATTCTAGGCTAGCAAATGAGTCTTAAAGACCATTGGAAGAAGTCAAGGTGATTTGAATGGGCCCATACAAAATCCACCACCTTTGCATGTATTTTGGATCAACCTAAGTCACCTGTGCCACATGATCCATGTTAGATGAAGACAAGCCATGAAGCAAAAGGAGCAAGCCACTGAAGCCACCAAGCAAAGAGCCATCAAAGTGGGCCATTCAAGCCATCTTAGC
Source organism: Warburgia ugandensis (assembly GCA_035236585.1). NCBI lineage: Eukaryota > Viridiplantae > Streptophyta > Magnoliopsida > Canellales > Canellaceae > Warburgia > Warburgia ugandensis. Next base: position 64,218,824 of record CP141130.1, read on the forward strand.
CAAGGCTACTTGGGACAACACGATTGGAGGAGTTACATGCAATATACCACATGAAAAAATTGTGATTTTCAAGAGGCCAAATGGAAAGGAAACTTAGGACTTTATCAACATGGGTAGTTGGCATGCATTTGTCGACAAATCATAGAAGAAACCTCACTCTCATTCTCGCTCTCGCTCTCTATCTCTATCTATTTCATATTTCTCTTTCTCACTTTCTCTCCATCTCTCCCTATCTTCATCGTGGAAAATTATATAGGAAGATTACACACAAGGTTGGTGTGATCTCCCTTCTAATCTCCCTTCCTAAGGGTCCCACATACCACTTGTAATCCCACCTTCCTAATCTTCCATCTCATTCTTATCCTATAATTCTTTCCGATTCTTGTCTTTTCTTTCCATTTTCCATAACATAGAATTCTGCCAAGTTAGAAAGTGCAACTTATATACAAAAGAAAGGAAGGCATCCCATGCATCATTCATTGGGAATTCATGCCTCTTTCAAAGGTTGGAATTCCATGCTGTCTTCAAGTGGGTGCGCCTCTTTCTTATAGGGGATTTCATTCCTCCTTCAAGGCTGGAATTCCATGCAAAGTCCTTGCATTTCAATGGCTTCTTTTAGCAGCCTTTCAACACATTCATCTAAGATTTTCGACATTACCTTGCATGAGTTCCACACATCTCTCCTCTAGGTGTTCCACGCAACATTTAGGTTGGTTCCTAACATCTTGTCTTTCCTTTTTGCAGTTCTTGTTATCTTTGTTTCATGCACATAGTTTTAGGTGTTCTTCATTGTTGATTGCTTCTACTTTTCTTTGATCCAAGGCCAACTATCTCTTGTAGTGACAATCAAGAAGTAGTAGTCTTTGAGTAATCTTTGTTCTCCTTTATTTGCTTGCTTGGTTTAGTGTTTGTTCGTTGCTAGTTATCATCTATCTTTGCACATCTTTTGGAGAATGATTGTTGGATTGCATTAGAGAAGACAGAGGTCAAGTGATTTGGTTAATTTCAAGTCTTTCAATAGTGTGCACCTTGCTTTATATGTCTCTAACTTTAGACGTTTGATGTGTACTATGATTATAATGATATTTCTTCAATAAAAAAAGTTGTTTCATGAAAAATTTCCTTTGATTCATGCATCTCGTTTCTCAATTTCATGCACAATTTTATTGCTTAGTTCCATGCAAAATTTTAAATTCTTAGTACTGTATTATGCATGTTTGGTTAGTCATGTCATGCACAATCTTTTGAGTCATGTTGCATGCTTTGCTGATTAGGTTTAGTTCATGTTTAGGTTTCGCTATCCATTGCTTAATTTAGATGCACATTTAGATTAGTTTTAGAATCTTTCTAAGTTTGGTTTTAGAAAAGTTTTATTTTTAGAAAGTTTCATTAGTTTCTAATTCCATGCTCATTTCCAATTCCATATTCTTTAAATTCCTAGAATAATTCAGCATTTAATATCTCTTGGCTAGGATAAGCAACCAAAGTAACATCCAATTGCATACAAATCCATGAGATTTCTTATGGGATTGACCTTGCTCACATACATCTTACTACCTTGATTTGTGCCCTTATGAGTAATATTAGAACTATACCAATGTAAAGATACAATGCCGAGAGATTTACAACCTTCATAAATAACAATATATGCGAAGCTAAGAAAGCCCATAATAGAAATAATTACACCTACCAAATTCTAGGGCTCATAGCTCTATTGAGGGCATCAAATATATATTCTACAAATTCCATCATACTTCTTCTTTAATGAATATAACATCAATAAATATAGCTTTTCTTATTGTATAATAATAACAAAATCATACTTCCTCGTTAATGAATATAAATTTTCTTTAAATAATTAATAATTAAATCTTAATCATTCAAATAGTTAGATGGATAGAGTAGATAATCCTTCTTTACATCTAGCTTTTCTAAGCCATCCATTTCCCACCATATCATGCCAAATGAATGGGTAAGATCATCTAATGAAGTTCAAGGATTACAAGCAAACAATTTGGTTTAGGGGCTCATTTAATTCTAAACATTTTTTTTTCCACCCCTAATTGTCCATTTCTTACCACATAGTAAACAATACTAGATAGGGGGCTTTTAAAGTCAGTTAAAAAGGATAAACGAAGTCGTTTAGGTAAATGACTTTAAAAATCAAGGACCTTTCAAGTTGCTTAGACTAAATGACTTCAAAAGTTGGTGACTATTGAAGTCATTTTTCCCTCAGCGACTTCAAAAGTCCAACCCTTTTGAAGTTAGTTAGTCTAAGTGACTTCTAAACTTAGAAACTTTTGAAGTCACTTATCTCTAAATGACTTTAAATGTCACAATCTTTGGAGTTGCTTAACCCTAAACAACTTCAAAAGTCACAATGTTTGAAGTTGCTTAGCCATAAACGACTTGAAAAGTCTCAACTTTTGAAGTCGTTTAGGCCTAAACGACTGCAAAAGTATTTTTTCTCTCTCAATTTTCAACCCAAACACTAACACTTATATACAATCAAATAACAAATATTCTATGTACACCTGATACTTCAACTCCACCAATGCCGGTCCCAAGCTCGAATGAAAAAGGAGGGGGGGGGTGTCTTGCGTTAGATGCCAGTCGGCAAGGGAGAAGTTGAAGATGATTTTGCTATTTCTTTCTTACAAATGAATATGCATTTGTGTATTAGTTTATGAGGAAGAAATAAAAATCATCTCCAGCTTCTTAAAATATGGCGACCCTTGTACAAGGTATTGCCAACAAGGGTGAAGCTGAAGATGATTTTGTTATTTCTTTTCTACTTGCAAATGAATATGCATTTGTATATGAGTTTGTAAGGAAGAAATAAAAATCATCATTAGCTTCTAAAAACTATCGCAACCCTAACACGACATGAATCAAAAACTAACATTCCCTCGAGCTAGGGCATTCCCCATAAGGGACGCGATGCATTAGATCCTGGGTGTGGTGAAAAATAGGCAAGCGTTGCTAAGGCGTTCTCTCAAAAGCAACGTGCTACATCGAATCCTATGTGTAGTGAAAAATGGGCAAGGGCTGCTAGAGCATCCCCTCAAAAGTGACGCGCTGCATTAGAACCCAGGTGCAGTGAAAAGTGGACATGGGTTCATGCCATAGAGGTCGAGAAAGGCGATAGTAAATAGGATATCTCTAGAGCATAAGATTTGTATCCTCACATGGAATATAGGGACATTGACAGGTAAGAGTTTGGAGTTAGTAGACGCGATGAAATGTAGGAGAGTCAACATCGCTTGTATCTAAGAAACCAAGTGGAAAGGGGCTAAAGCTAGAGAAATAGATGGGTATAAATTATGGTATGTAGGAAAGGATAATAACAAAAATGGCGTAGGAATAATAGTAGATGAGGAATTAAAAGATAAAGTTGTTGACGTTAAAAGAATCAGTGATAAAATTATAATAATAAAACTTATGCTAGGAGAGCAGATTATAAATGTTATAAGTGCATACACACCATAAGTAGGGTTACAAGATACAATCAAGAGATAGTTTTGGGAAGATATGGAGGGAGTCATGCAAGAAATCCCCAACATTGAGGAGATATTTATAGGAGCAGATTTAAATGGCCATGGAGGAAAAGAAAAGGAAGGATATGATAAAATACACTGAGGGTATGGTATAGGTCAACGAAATGAGATGGGGGAGAATATCCTTGATTTTTCTTTGTCATATAACCTGGCCATTATAAATACACTCTTTAAGAAGAGGGATGAACACTTAATAACCTTTAAAAGTGGACTTCATAAAAGCCAAATAGACTTTTTTCTACATAGGAATAATGAACGATCTATGTGTAAGGATTGTAAGGTGATACCTGGTGAGATTTTAACCTCATAACATAAGTTAATGGTTATGGATATCCATATCAAAACATGGAAGAAAAGAAATGAACTTAATAGGTACTCGAAAATTAAGTGGTGGAACTTAAAAGGAGAGAAAATAACGTCATTCACAAATAAGTTGATGGTAGAAAGAAATTGGACCTATGAAACAGAGTAAATACCATGCGGATTAATATTGTTGAGTCCATTAAGAAAGTGCCAAAAGGTGTCTTAGGAGTATCTAAAGGTAAAAGGCAATTAGTAAAGGAAACATGGTGGAGTGAAATAGTGTAAAAAGTTATTAAAGAAAAACGAATGTGTTTTAAAGCATGGCAGAAAACTATAAATAATAAAAACTATGAATAATATAAGAATGCTAAAAAGGTTGTTAAGAGAATAGTAAGTGAGGCTAAACTTAAAGCATATGATGAGCTCTATAATAGATTAAGAACAAGAGAAGGTGAGAAAGATGTGTTTAAACTTGCAAACGTAAGAGAACAAAGGTGGGAAACATACTTTCAAAAATTGCTAAATGACAATAGCTCTGAGAATATAGGGATTGAAAATACTATAAATCTAAATAACATTGGATATTATAGATATGAACGTAGGATTAGAATACTTGAAGTGAAAGAGGCCTTGAAAAAGATGAAATCAGGAAAGGCCATGGGGCTTAATGGTATACCAATAGAGGTTTGGAAGCATATGGGAGATATTGGGGTAGTTTGGTTGACTAAGTTATTTAGCAAGATATAAAATTAAAGAAAATGCCTAATGAGTGGAGGAAAAGCTCTATTGTACCCATTTATGAGAATAAAGGAGACATACATAGCTTCACTAATTATCGAGGGATCAAACTTATGAGCCACATTATGAAACTTTTTGAAAGGGTGATTGAGAAGAGGCTACGACGTGAAACAAGTGTATAGGAGAATTAGTTTGGTTTTATGCCTAGGAGGTCTACCATGGAAGCTCTTTTCTTACTAAGATAATTAGTAGAGAAATATAGGGAGAGGAGGAAAGACCTCCACATGGTCTTTATGAACTTATAGAAAGCTTATGATAGAGTCCCTAGAGAGTTAATATGAAGGGTGTTGGGTGATAAAGGGGTTTCGCAGGGGTATGTAAACATAATTAAAGATATATATGAGGGAGCAATAACAAATGTTAAAACCACTAGTGGCGAGACCAGTGATTTTCTTGTCACTGTAAGATTGCACCAAGGATCGGCATTGAGCCCATACCTTTCACATTAGTTTTGGATGAGTTAATAAAACATCTGCACGAGGAGATTCCCTGGTGCATGCTATTTGTAGATGATATAGTCTTACTTGATGAGAAAGGGAGGGTGTTGTTGATACTTAACAGCAAGTGCACGGGCTATTGTAGTGTAGCTTATGCAAGTACGGGTCGATCCCACAAGGACTTGATTTAAAAAGTAGGAATTTTAATAAAATTTAATTATCTAAAATAAAAAAAGAAATCACTCATTGGAATTATTGAAATGATAATCAAAGTTCAGATATAATCAACTTCTCAAAAATACAGAATTTCCAGTTCCTAAAGAAAACAAACAAAATCAAATAATGAGAAAAAACTACTTCCCTAGATTAAACACTATCAACATCTTCAACTCTGATGTCCTGAGAGATGATTAGCCTTCATATATGTCTTCATCACGTCCTTGATTAGAGATCCACTAGTCGGATTTGTCAAATTCATCAAAATCAAACAAATCTGGGCTAATTTGTCTTTTCAATATTTGGACGATTCAGATTGATTGATGAATTTCATATCGAAGATCAGAGATGTTGATTATGTCTAGGAATGTCCTAAGAATGACTCTGTAAAATTAATTTGAAATCCCCTAAGAAACAATGGAGAAATGGTGGTTTTGATTTTGATTAAGGCTAACCCGTTGATGGGTTAGTCCTTAATTGATCTGTCTGGAATTAGTTTGTTCCTGGATAAGAAAAATGCAAGTAGAACAAAACCAAAATACCATAGGACACAAATGGAATTAAAAAGGGGACACAAATGGAATTAAAAAAAAAGGACAAAAATGTAATTGGATGTAAAAAGACAAGGGCAAAATCAAAATTTGATAAAAATCTTGTTTTTAAGAGAAAAACTAGACGAAAAACCCCGATGAAAAAGGGAGAAATGAAGGAGGGAGAAGAGGAAAGAGAGGAGGGAAAGAAGAAGAAAGGAAAGAAGGGGAAACCCGACTTGGGTTTTCATCTCTAAGACATCCAGTGACGACGCCTGGGCAGTGCAGTCGGCCGAGAACGCTGGAGATGGAAATGGAGGCAAAGGCGTTGGGAGCTTTGGCCTGTATGGCCATCGTCCTTGCTGGTTCAGGTGGTGGAGAAGAGCGAAAATAGAGAGAGGTATTGAAGGAAAGGTAGATGGGTATGGGAGATCACAAGAGAGAGAGAGAGAGAGAGAGAGAGAGAGAGAGAGAGAGAGAGAGAGAGAGAGAGAGAGAGAGAGAGAGAGAGAGAGAGAGAGAGAGAGAGAGAGAGAGAGAGAGAGAGAGAGAGAGAGCAAGGAGTGGTGATGTGGTGGTAGTGCGGTTATGAAGAAGAGGTAGAACTTAAGAGAGAGAGGAGAAGAGAGATGGGATATGGGTTTGAGAGAAGGAGAGGAAAAGAGAATGTGAAAGGAGAGAGGGCTGGTGCAGTAGTGCGGTTGAGAGAGAGATAGAGGAGAAGGGGAGATGGGAGGTCTGCCGTGGGAAAGAGAGTAGAGAATGGAGAGAAGAAAAGAAGAGGAAGGTAGATGCATGGGAGAGAGAATGAGAAAGAGGAGAGTGGTAGGAGAGTTATGAGAGGGGAATTGGGAACGTGAGTGAGAGGGAAAGGTAAGAGAGAAGGAAAGAAAGAGAGAATGAGGGAAAGAGAGAAGTAGGGAAAGAGGAATTAAGGGAATGCTAAATTGGGTCCCCTCCTTGGACATTGGAAACTCTTCCAAAATTGTAAATTGCCTTCTCCATGTTATTTCCCTTCTGTTCATGATTCCCAATTAAACTCCATTATTATTTAAGAAACTATTCCATCCATCTTTATGGGTGATCTGGTCCATCAATCTTCTTTAAGATGATCTGCACCGTTAACTTTTGATCTTAGTCATCCATGCATCCTTTGGTTGATCTGCAAAAGAAAAGACTAAATTAGAATCATCTGAACTATACATTAGTCATTTAATGAGCTCTAATGATCATCTAACCGTTGATTTTGACAAATTAAGGTTTGAACAGTCAATTAAAGTTAAATTCAAAATCAAGCTAAGTTTTGCAAATTTGAACAGTTAGATGATCTAATTGAATGCTAAATTAGGAAAATTTTGACCAAAATTGAACACTTAATAGGTGTAAACATAAAGCTAGAGTTATCGAGAAAAGCATTAGAATATAAAGGATTTAAAATTAACTGAACTAAGACAGAATATATGGAATGCAATTTTAGCAAGGAGAGGAGTAGGAGTGGAACACTAGTCAAGATTGATAACCAAGAAGTCCCCATAAAAGACCACTTTAGGTACTTAGGATCAATGATTCATGAGAGTGGAAAGATTGAGAGGGAGGTTACCTAGAGAATCCAAGCAGGTTGGAACAAATGGAGATGTGCACCTAGAGTTTTGTGTGATCGGTGGGTGCCACTCAAACTAAAAGAAAAATTCTATAGGATGGCCATAAGGCCAGCCATGCTCTATGGATTAGAGTGTTGGACATGAGCGTCTTAGAAATGAGAATGTTGAGATGGATGAGTGGTAAGACAAGAAAGGATAGAATTAGAAATGAAAATATTAGAGAAAATTTATGGGTAGCACCAATAGGTAACAAGATGAGGGAAATTAGACTTAGATGGTTTGGACATGTTCAAAGGAGACCAACAATGGCACCAGTTAGAAGGAGTGAGGCAATACAAGTAGAAGGTTCTAAAAGGGCAAGGGGAAGGCTCAAAAGAACGTGGATAGAAGTGGTGAGGAAAGATTTAAAAACTTTGGGATTAAATGAAGCCATGGTACTTCATAGAGAGGAATGGAAGAATAAGATTCATGTGGCCAACCTAATTGAGATAAGGTCTTGAGGATGATGATGATGATGACACCTGATACTTCAAACAATCTTTATAAACATGCATAACCTGTTCCAATACAACATGCATCCACTTCTTGATACAATACCACATGTATACATTGAATAATAAGCATCATATACACCTGATACTTCAATCTCTATAAACATGAAAAACCAATATCCACTACATATGCATCACAACTTTTTTGATACACCACCACCTGTGTATACATTGAATAATAAACATTTTGTACACTTGATACTTCAAACAATCTTTATAAATATGAAAAACCAACATACAATGCAATACGCATCCACATCTTTCTTGATACATTGAATCATTCTTACAATATAACACCTAATACATCCATAATGGGTACAAAACATCCAAACTTATTAATATTCATCCACATCTATCCTGAAAATACTTTATAAAAGAAACTACAATGCTTGCATTCTCTATAACATCCACATTCACTTCATTTGTAAATCCATACACATTCACATTTACTTTCACACTCTAAATAACCCTCTCATTCATCATCTCATAAAAGTTATATAATTCAATGAATATATTGTAAATCAACTGCCACATATGCTCTTCATAGACAAGCTCCAAATTCACTTCACCCATACTCATTTATTCTCACTCTCCAAGTTTCACTCATTCATTGCTTAATATATATATATATATATATATCAAAGAAAATGATAAAAACTAAAAGAACACACACATGTAAATGAAAATAATACTTTATTATGTATTTTAGGTTCATGTAGTTACTCCAAGTGATCTAATTGAAACTCATTATATACTAGCACATTTAGTTCGTATTTCATTGAGATTTACTTTAGCATAACTCTTCTTGTTTGCCCACTTAGAAAGCACAACAACCTAAAATATAGCATATTTAATTAAGCTCACACTTTTTAGCTAGATCCATAAAAATTGTAGAAAAATATAATATTAAAGTATAAAGTGTCCTACCTTTTTTAAATGGGAGACAGGAATACTATTGAATATAAGGGTCCTCATGTATCTCGGGACACAGTACCCGCACTCCCAATCAGACTGTTATTTTGGGCATTATGTAACAAGGACAACAATAAAGAACCCATAAATAACATTTGTAATATTATAGGTTTAATTAGTGGTAACTTAGAGTAATTAACAATTTCCTATACCTTGACATGCTTCCAAGTGACTTTTGGTGGTTGTGTAGTCTTGGCCCATTCGAACCATGCTCTGCAAATTTAAATTTCAAATGCATTATAGATGCATAACAAATTACTTATCTACAAATAGCACATGAAAAAAATAAAAGCTAACTTATTTATAATTTCTATGAGGGTGAGATGGATGTGCAATTCACAAGAATAAAAAAAGACAGCATGCCCACCTTACACATCCAAAACGAGCAACATCCAATGAGACCCACATAGACAATCATATAAATTGTAATGAAAGTTGACAATCCCTAAGTATAGAATAAGTGGGTAAGAAAACAAGAAAATTAAAGCTTACCCACTATTGTAGAGAATCATTAAGCCATATCCTTGAGAGCAACGAAAGAAGCCTAGTAAAATATCCTAAACACGCCTCCCTATCGGCCATTGCTCCACCACTTTAGAAATGATGTTAGGGTCAAGGAATTGGTGAAGTGTACCCTCACCCTCAAAAATGCTAATTGCATCATTCAAGAAATTGTATAAAAGAAATAATTATTACTTATACCATGAAAATATGACATGTAAATGTCAAATATTTTATAACCGAGTGTGTGCACATACCCCATGTAGGAGATAATGTGAGAGTGCTTGAGTTCATCCCATAGGCAAACTCATAATAGGACCTCTACCATAAGTGGCACTTCAACAACGTCCTCGGCAAGCACTATCTCCTTGATTCGTACAAGGTTGATTGCCATACTGTCATTGATGAGAGTGTAGATTAACCTTAGGGATCGAGGCATTGTAGGTAGGACTTCCACACGCTCCTTGGACAACTACTGTAAAAAGTTGTAAAAAAAAATTAGCTATATCATATGAAACAATGAAGAGGACCTAATTTATGATGAAGAAAGAAACAAATATATATACAAGTACATGTTTGATTGGTGCAGCAACAATAGGTGATACTGCAAAGGCAACCAACCTCGGTGCCACATGTTGTTGCTGATTAATCATGTAAAGTTACTAAACCATTAATTGAGGTCTCTAGGTAAAAATACTGATGAAGAAGGTACAATGATAAGATAAATATTGTGGACTCTATGAAAATGACTAGTGCCTTTGACCAAATGATGTGATATGCAACTACCTGCCCAACGGTTATAATATTTTTCATTTCAAATGGGAATGGTAGGCATGCACTAGCATTCAAAGCCATGGTAATGGACACCCACTTAGTATGTGGTGGCATACTAATTCCATGCAAAATTTTTGATTCATGATCGTAGCATGACCCAACTGCCACGATGTTTTGATAGGAATCCAAGGCCAACAGGCATTGACCCACTTGCAAATCAAATATACAAAAGGATAATGAAAATTTCTAATTTTTTCTATATATATACCTCCTGGGTGGGAGTTTCCTTTTTGAGGGGCACCAGATGTCCTCTATTGTCTTCTTCAATTGGGGAATTGCTTCTTACATTTGATGGAGGAACAGGGGCACTGTGAGAATTATGTGCAGGGGTTGGAGTAATAATCATCAAACCTCCCTCATGCAATTGACTAAATATGTTAGTTTTTATTTTCTCAATAACCTCATTGTAGGCCTCCTCATCATCTTGGACTTTAGGTAAATGTCCTTTACCAAAGAATTTAGAAGGAACAACAACACGATCCATGCCCCTAACTTGACTAGGGTGGTCCTTCTTATTGCCTATAGCCCTATATAGGATGTCTTCCTTGGAAGCAGTGCTGCTTAGAGTTCATATAGTTGTGCTTTCTTGGGTAAGATTGTCCTACAAAATTTAATTAGAAAGGCATAATCATGTCATCTAATTATTTGTATAAAATTTATAGACAAGTGGCACCACTTACTATGCAAGAAGCAACTTGAACAGTACTTTCATCTGAGAACTTGTTGCTAGTATGGCCCACCAAATGGACCATCTTCTAGAGGATGGAGCAATCAATATGTTCCATAGCCCCAACTTTCTTTTGCTATCAAGCAAAGACACTATAGTTAGAGAAAAACATGTATATATCTATAGTAGCATTAAATTGAAAGGGATAAATGATCACAAATGCTTACTTTGAACTCTTTTAAACGAGCATAGCCCAACCTGGACAAGTGGAGCTACATATTTATTTCATGCATGTTTCTTCCCCTTACACTCTTCTCTTGCACATTTGTACCTGCATGATCAAGTGCAATAATCGAATGTTACATGTAATTAATTAAATAAAACATCGTTTCTACACATACCTCAAATTTGGTGAAGGTGTGGTTCTGTACAAATGCATCCCAAACCTCCTGGTCAATGACGTCATAGTAAATGGCAGGCATTGTGTACAACCTTAATGGATCATTAACATATGCAGCTATGTAATTGCGAATAGGGTAGTTCTTCCATTTTCTCCATTGCTCACCAGCCCCTTGTAAAGCACACATATTCTTGAATTCCTTTAGACTTTTTCTTGATAACCATTTCCATTATTATTCCCCTTCTACCCTTTCTCTTTGGAGTAGTGCTCATGTTGGCCTCTCGTTCGTTCTCTTCATTGTGGTCATAATCTTCATTTTGATGTTCTTCTCATTCCATCATTACTACAAAGAAGAACACAATGATATTAGAACAATGACATAAAAAAGGCCATGTAATTCATTTAAAGAAAATAAACCAACATGACATATGTCGTAAACAAACTGAAAGCAAATCAAATAAAACATGCATGAAAATAGAAACTTTCTAAAATATAGATATTTCTAAAATTAAACTTTCCTAAAACTAAACCTAGAAACTAATTTGCATGATTATAAGTAAAGCAATGTTAACTTGCATGATTCTAGCTATCACATAGCACATGTATATACACATTCATTTTCACTCATATAAACATGATTGAAACAATTTAGATTTATATAAGCAACTCCTACCATTCAAAAAACAATAGATATATCTTAAAGCATTTACTTGTAAGCCTGCATGTATGTCTTGTTGCGTCTTGCTCAAGCCCATTTCTAAAAATGCATTATAAGTCATTCTTATCAAAATGATCAACCGTGTACTAGGACAACTTATTTATTAATTATGGGAAACAAGTGTGTATTTGCTTCAATTTTTGTCCCTTTTAGTCCATCTATATTTTTAAGAATTTAGTTACCACTCTTCCTCAAGCACATACACACACATCTTTTGTTCTTAAACATGGTTAGGTGAAATGGCATTTAAAAATCTCAAGTATCGTCTTTATTTTCTAAAAATCAAGATTTTCAAACAAATGAGAGCTACATTTCTACCAAAAATTCAATGGGGTCTCCTCTGTTTTTTAGACTTACGCATTTTACGCATGTGAATGCGATGTCCCTAATAAACACAATTTATGTAAAAAAATAAAAAATAAAAAAGGAGACTCCATCTCCATCTATTCAAATAAACATACAATATCCAATATATGTGGCAAACAAGTTACAAGTTAAATAGATAAAGGATGCATGAAAATATAAGCCCGCTTAGTATAGATATTTGTAAAAGGGCTACAAATCCCATAGACCTTTCAGTAGTCTTTAACTCCACTACTTCGCATTCACATCTCTTAGTGGGAAAGATGTATCCCACTCTAAGTCTGTGAACATAGCATGCTAATGGTCATTCATAAGATTTCTTAAGGATTGAAGTTCTTAATTCACTACACATCCAGAGTTTACTTGTGTCATAAAATATTGTAGAAACAAACTCTTATAGAACTAAAGAAATATGATGTAACAGCCGAGGTTCCACCAGTCACAATATTGTCTGCTTTAGGACTCTAATACACCCATCACGGCTTTATTCTTCCCTGGATTCCAAGGGAAAACATGTTGTGATTGTTAGGGTTCCCCGAACTCTTATAAACCGCTCAATTCCCTCTCCCTAAGTGATGTGGGACTAACTCTCAATCCCTCACTTGTAGTTAGCCTAGCTTAGAAGCCTGCCAACCTTCTTTGGCCCGCCCTCATCGGCCTGCCCACATAGGCTTCTCCTTCTGAAAAATAATAAGTTCTTAGATCATACCATTACAAAATCGGTTTACATGAGCAATTTCATTATGACTGATGAATCATATTTTTCGTGAGGATTTAAGTATTCCAAGCTGTATCATTTCATGAGCATTCAATTGTACCAACATCATTTTCCATGAATACATGCATACACGTTCCAAATTCATTCAACACATATGGTTCTTCAAATTCATTTACATTATATACTCATTCAAGATATCACTTTAAGTGTCTAAGTTGTTTTCCATTCGATAGTAAAATCTAATTATGAGGTGTCGGGTATTTACCATTCTCATTATAATTTGTAAAAGTAGTCATCAAACATCTTCTCAATGAATTTTCATGTGCAGGTACTAATCAGTATATGATCATGGAGAATCAATCCTAAAGCTCAATTATTTAATACCTTAAGAAATTGGACCAATGTAAAACTGCCTGTTTAGAAGAATTAAGATGTTCTAAAATAGCAATGGTAAAGCCACCAACTAAGTATATGGGTCAAATCATTGCATTCATTAAAAAAAAAGAAAAAAGGTTAGTCAATAAGATCAAAGAGCATACTATGTGCTCGAAGTCCAATTGTTAGCAAACCAACATTTGCCAAATCTATAATCTGGAAAAAACCAAAGCTGTTCATGGTTTTCAAAAGAAAAATCAATCAACTCATAAGTTCAAGTAGTTCTTTCTGCATGAAATCAAACTGAAATAGTAACTATGAAAATTTCTCTCATACACGTGAGGTGAAAATCTACAAAGAAAGGTTGTGATCTCAAATCATCTGTAATGTCCAAAAGAATTTGATAAGTTTGTCATAGCCATCGAAAACTGGTAGCTCCAATCATGGTGGCATACAATCATAGCACCCTGGATGAGGTCTAACACTCGAGACATGACCCACATAAATATCACACAAAAACTAAACAGCTATACTCGTAGGGCCTTACCATCACCCACAGGCAACTACAATGGCCTCTACGTTTGCTCGTGGATACTTGCACAAACATAACTCATTGGACTTTTGGAGGCTACCGAGTTACTACTCAGAGCACTTTCCTATGAGAACATACTCCTACTACCCATTGTCTCCATCATAGGGCTAGTATCATATCATCTTAGAGGTTAGTGGCTAGCTGCACCTCCTAGCATAAGGTCTCAAGACTTATAGCACTCAATAGGCCTCCAAGACTTATGATACTCTTAGAGCACCAGTTGAGTGATCCACAACTTATAACACTCTCAGAGTGCTTGTCCAAAACATCAATGAAATCTATATCCACCAGGACATACAATTAGTCATGGAGTACATGCATAAGCATCAATAAAACTGTATCCATCAAGTCTTATAGCCAGTCATAGAAGGCCTACCAAACCATCGATGAAATCCATAAGTATTAAGACTTACAACAACTCATAGAGCGCTTGCCTAAACATCAAGAAATCCACATCCATTAGGACCTATGGATACTCATAAAGTGCCAGCCTAAAACATCGATGAAACTAAACCATCTTATGCATGCAAAAACAATCTTACAAATCATCTCAGTCAGTCTCACAATCATTCCATAGGCACCTAGAAGCCTGCCACCTAGAAGCTGTCACCTAAAAGCCTGCCACTTAAAAGTCTACTAATGCCAATGCACCCGCCCTCATTGGCTACCCTCCTCAGCTGCCCTCTTAGATTGGCCTCATCGACTACCCAAATATAAATCGCGATCCAACTTCAATTTCATGCAAGAAGATGAAAAGATGATAAAAGTACAAATCATACAACTGCCCATAATCATACATCATATACATCTCCAAAAATAATTCATGAAAATAAAACTAATATTTGAAAGTTCTGTGAGAAACCATTCAAACCATTCATTTTCAACTATTATTCCCAACAAATTATAAAAACATGTCTTCTTAAGCACTCAAGACATATAGTATCTATTCATATATTAGATAATGCTCTTTTAGCTCCCAAAAGTATGCATGATTACAAAAATGAATCTTTAAACAATATCTTAAAAGTGTTTATTGCTAAATGGACCACAGTTAGCCTAGTGATAAAGTCTTTATCAGTAAAGAAACATGTTACAACTTAGGGTTATGACTTTTTAATATCTATTGTATGTTCATAGAGTTTAGAATATTCTTTCCAAGTTTAAATGTAAACCATTTCACCATTCATGAGTCGTTAAGTTAGAAATATAACATTTACTTATTAATATTTCATATTGTTTAGGACCTTCCAAATATTATAGTATTAATGAACAAATCCTTATGTCTTAGTAGCATCCATAAGGTCAAACCTTGTTTCAGGTATTACAATACGACTTCTAAATTTATCACATGCTTCCATAATTTTAGTACTTAAAGACAACAGTGTGTAAATCATCATCTGTACATTCAAGAGGATGTTTCATATGAGGAGAAACTAATACAGGTGGTTGACTGAAGGGAATAGGTTTACATAAAAAGTGATACCACATGTAAAGGTGATATGGCAACATCATGGGACAAAAGAAGTCACGTGAGAGCTGGAGTAAAAAATCCAGCAAAAATACTCGAAACTATTTGAGGACTAAGGTATTTATTTAATTTCGAGGACAAAATTTCTTTAAGTGGGGAAGTGTTGTCACACTCGTGCCCTAAAGTGTAATTAAAAATAAATTTTTCTTTCAAATGAAAAATTAGTCATAAATCAAATAAATATAAAATAATTTAAATATAAATTGAGATACAGTCACCTTCTCCAGCAATGGTGACATTTTTTGACAAAAACCTAAAAATGTGAAAAATTAAAATTTTTCTGATTTGAATAAACCACATATGATCTTTTCATCTGTGAAGAGGAATCGTAGATCAGAAATCAATTGGCCCTTGAATTTTTTTATTACAAACTTGATAGTGTATAGGAAAAAATTGAGATCTGAGCACCAGACCATTAAAAATATGATTGGAAGGTAGATCTGTGAAAAAATGACAGCCAATTATGGACTATTTGATGGAAGATCTGATCGACCATCCAAAACTCGATTGGTGATGATCAAAGGTTAGGAAAGGAAATTAGACCATGGATTAAGGTTAAAATAATTGAATTGTTGAATAACTTACCTTAAATGTTGGAAATTAAAACTTCTAGAGGTACACACTCGATTTGGACCATCGATTTAAGATCAATTGTGCTTATCTAAGTAAATAGCGATCAAATGGTGTATTGATCGTTGATTTAATTATATGAGGTTTGATCAATGACATTATGAATAGAGATCTCGACGTAATTATAATAAATTACATGGAATTCTAAAATTTACTCAGAACTTGTATTCTTAACACAGGTTTTGAATGCGGTTTGAACGACATTAGTAATTGAATTGTGAATTGTACTACAAATGTAGGTAAGGATCCTAAACCCTTCTTTGTCCTTAAATTCTTGTTAATTTGTTGCTTGAAATTAACATGATAAATGCATAGAATAAATCGGTTATCATATTAGTTGAATGGATGACATGAATTGCAATTACTTATTTGAATCATCATATGATATTTTGATTAATTATGCTTAACTATTATGATAATGTAAACTATAACAAAATGGTCAATCCCAATATATTAAGCCATAAGGGTGGCCCGATAAGCTATGATGATGCCTTCTGAGATGTGGTAAACCCAAATGGAAAGGGCTACTTGGTTGCATTCAACTAAGGTGATGTCACCATGATGGTAAACACTGGTGAATGGATTGTTGGTTATTGAGCCTCCCAAGATGGTAAACCCTGAGGGATGAGCTGACAAACTTGAATCTCCCAAGATGGTGGAGCCACCCATGATGGTAAACCCTAAGGGAAAGGGCTGCCTGGTCTTTTGGGATTATGACGAAGCCACCCAAGATGGTAAACCCTGAGGGATGAGCTGACAAACTTGAATCTCCCAAGATGGTAAACCCTGAGGGCAAGGGCTGCCAATCTGATTTTAACTATGGTGGAGCCACCATGAGCCACCCAAGATGGTAAATCCTGAGGAAACCTAACATTAAAGTTGCCCAAGATGGTAAACCCTGAGGGAAAGGGTGGCCTGGTTCTTTGGAATCATGGTGAGCAACCCAAGATGGTAAACCCATAGGGTCTAGTTGCCTTTGTATGATACTCATAGTGAGCCGCCCAAGATGGTAAACCTTAAGGGAGATGACGACTTGATCATTGTGTTGATGTCATCCTTGTTTATTATTTTCGAGGAAACCATCAAATGAGATACTTTCCTATAAGGTTTTATTGAATGCTATGCTTATGGTTTTGTATTTTAAATTTGAAATAAAGTTCATAACTTTGTTACGCACCTATGAAATAGAAATGAATGCCATGTGGTTGGACATGATCGGGGAATTGATATTACAAGAGTTTATTTGCATGCTTTGAATGTCTTGTGGTTAAACATGAATGAGGAGTTGATATTGCATGGATTTATATGCATGCTATGGTTATTACTTTATAGTTTGAATTTGGAATAAACTGTAATTCTGTTCTAATACCAATATGTTATATTTGATCATACATGCAATTTACTTTGTTGATGACAAAATAAAATGGAAATCAATGTTCTATGGTTGGATATGAATATGCAGTTGAGCCAAGCTCAACAAGAATGATAGGATATGCAAGGGTTTAGTTCTTTTCCTTTGCTAGGGTTTGCAGCTCACCTTATTATTTTTAGGTACTAGTCAAGCTAATAAGGAGAAGGCCATTGAATGAAATGAAAGAAGCCTAACTGATGATGTCAAATTTTGTTTTGTATATGTACATTGATGATGAGTATGAGCTAAGCCCTATTATTTGATGATTAGCCCTATGCATTCTATATATTTTATGTTGATGGTGCATGTATGGGATTCACTTAAACTCGAGGTAACAAGCAGATGTTTTAATGATATATTGTGATGAATTGCATGGATACTGAGTCCCCTATAAGGGCTTTATACGTGTTATATTGTCTATTAGGTAAATCGCATTGCATGTATTAAATGCATAAGTCTGAAAAACAGGGGAGATTTTGCTGAAATTTCAGTAGATTTTAGTAGTTAAAAATGTCATTATCTAAAGTGTATATTGCACAAGATAAGGACATTTAGCTCTCTCAATACTTTTGCTGTGATATAAAAAAAAAAAAACCACGTGGACTTTGCTCGACCCAATCGCTATGTTTGATTACGTTAACTCGCAGCATCAGGGCTTGGGGTCTTGACATCTTAGTAGTGAAGCTTATGTGGGCGAGCCAATGAGGGTGGGCCAAAGTAGGCTAAGGGAGTGAGAGTTAGTCCCACATCACCTGGGGAGAGGGAACTGGGCAGTTTATAAGAGTTTAGGGAACTCTAAAATTCACAACACTTTTTTCCTAGGAAATCGGGGAAAACAAAGCTATGAGAGGTGTATGGGCATCCCAAAGCAGACAATATTGTGACCGTTGGAACTTCGGTTGTTACAAATGATATCAGAGCCAGTTCCCCTCATGGTGTGGTGGTTAGCCACACACGGGCGCCCGCACGCGTGAACGCATGTTCCCTAAGGGAGGAAGAGGTGAAGTTTATGTGGGCAGGCCAAAGAGGACGAGCAAAAGAAGGCTGACAGGCTTCTAGGCTAGGTGAACTACATGTAAGGAACTAAGAGTTAGTCTCACATCGCCTAGGGAGAGAGAACTAGGTGGTTTATAAGAGTTCGAGGAACTCTAATGGTCACAACGCATTTTTCTTGAAAAATTAGGGAAGAACAAAGCTATGAGAGGTGCATGGGCACCCCAAAGCGGACCATATTTATGACTATTAGAACCCCGGTTGTTACATGTGATAACCAAAGAAGTACAAAAATTGTAGTAATAAAAGAACTTTAAGAAAAATAAGATGATTACATTATGAGGTGGGAAGTGTGTGTAACAACCCCAATTTTTATGAATATAATTGAATTATAAAAAATTAAAAGTTGAAATTATAAAAGTGAAACTGGAACTTTGAGTTCTAGGAAAATTCATTTTTTTATAAAAATAAAATCAAAACTTAAAACTTGCATATTTGTAGTGTACTCAAAAAGCTGATTAGAATAACTATAAGTACGTCAAATTCTGAGTCTAGATGAAAAATTCTTATTTTTCTCTATTTTTATGAATAAAAGGGTAAAATAGTAATTTTACTCATAACCAAGACCTAAGACTTCAAAATTTAGAATGTACTCGGAAATAAAATTCCAATGCCACTAAGTACGCTCAATTCCGAGTTCGGGAGAATAAAACAAAATTTTCTCCATAAAAAGGGCAAAATGGTCTTTTCACACCTCTGTGGGGCCCACAAATAGATCCAATGGCCAGAAAACATGTAATCATGAGTCAAACCATGTGGAGAAGGAGGTGGTAGTGATAATCCAATGACAATTTAATAATAATAAAAAATCAAACATGATAATTACATGTAATCATGGAAAATTAAAAAATATCTATAAATAGCTCATAAAATTCTCAAAATTTTTTCCTAATGTTCTTCACGAGGTCCCCTAGAATGCCTCAAAATTCTAGCTCCAAACTCCGCCTCCATCTTCCCCATTTCTCTTTTCTTTCTCTCTTTTTCTCTATGGGCATGTCCCCAAACGCACCCGAGCAAACGACCCCTGTGTCTGCATCATGAGCATCCAGGGACGTATCATCCCTAATGAACTAGCATTTTCGCCCAGGAAACCCTAATTCAATTAGCCATCACATTCCAACTGTTAGAACCAAATCTTCACCGTTGGATCTGGTTGGACATGGCTAATCTACAAAAGCCCTAACTTTCTGTGATGATCCACCCCCTGGATCTCTGGGAAAATCAAAACAAAGGAAAACATGGTACTGGGTACCATCTTCAGCAATTATTCTAGGTTATTCTGACCAATTTAGCCATTAAACCTTGATCTTGCACCATTGAATGTCTTTAGTGCGTGGTGATTTACAAAAGCCCCATGGTTATCCTCCTTCTCTGGCAACGAAACTAGAGATCATGGCATTTGTAGATTATTTTGGTGACCTACGACTTCTTGGCATTAATTCTTCATCTTCGATAAACTTCTCTTCATCGAACCGGCACAGGTAGGTGCACCCTTCACCCCTGTTCATTCAAGCATCTCTTGGGTATTTTTTGGCCACCAAAAGGTCACCCACAGTCATTGATCCACAATAAAGCCTTGATAAAAGATTTTGCACAATATATTGACATAGGGGATGGAAGGAGAAAAGGTGAGATGGCTAGCACACTATAAGGTGAAGATTTAATGTTACATTGCCTTTAGACAAATAGTTAGCTGTTATGAGCATATACTAAGTATGAAAAATCAATTGAAGGAATTTCCTAAGGACTAACCCTACCGGATTGAGTATAGAACTTTTGGACTGAAAGGTTACGAAGAAAACCATCAAGCAAAGAAAGGACAAAGAGGATGATGACAAAGGATTCAACCATGACCTAGTAAGGGTACTCGGTTATGAATAAGAGACTTTTTGCTTTGCGTAAATGGGAACATTATTGAAAATCCTAATGACAAATTGATGTGCATAGCGAGATAAGGCCTCTGGATGAAAACATTTGACCCATGATGATGAATTGACCATTAACATTTGACATGAGTTTGGATAAAATCTTCACAGACAAAAACGTTTTAATGAATTCAATAATTATGAAACTGGATATAGAGTTAGGACATTTTACTTTTAGTATATGATAAGGTACTCAATGAAAGATGCTACTAATTGGCTTTCATGATTTTATTTTGAATATAACTTTGGTCGAGGAATCAAGTCACATATGGAAAACAACAGACAGTTGAAATTCAAAGTTAATCAGGGGTTTGGCTGTAGAGCACATGATACCATGTCAGTGATTGAAGTAACTTGGGGACAAATATAAAAGATAAGAAGCAAAGTTAGACACAATAGAAAGAAGGTAAATTTTTGGACTCTTACTAGTGACATATAACCAACCATTAGAAGGAGATGTGGATGAGGAAGAGATCACTAGATGAAAGACAAAGAAGAAGAAGGGATTATCCTATGATATTCAAAATGAAATAGGAGAAATAAGATCATATGATCTCAAAGAAGTATGGAGTTATTTATACATGAATAAAGAAGCATGATCCTACGAGGAGACTATCCTATACATGATGAGAAAAGTATAGGCATTTAAGGATTTCGAGCTAGAAACCGGTATTGTTAAACTGGCACGTATGGGAGTATGCATCAGAGTACGCAGCGAAAGCGGCCCTTATAGGTAAGGCCTTGTAGAAGGAACAATAAAAATGATAAATTGAGGTTGAGCCTAGATTTGATTCCTAAGGGGGGAATGCATTCACCAAGAAGTTATCTAAAAGACAAAATACCTTGAAGATGATAATTTATGGAATTTCGAGGAAGAAATTCTTTTAAGGGGGTAATAATGTAATACCCGAGCAATTTATGCTATTTTTTAACAAAAATTAGACATTCTATGGGAAAAGAAATGTGTTGAATGTTTTACCTTATTTAAAATAGTAAACAAAGGAAATTGTGACGAAACTTGGTACCATTAGATTATACTCAAAAAATGGAATCCAACGCCTCAAAGAATGCCAAAAATGGAGTTCGTATGAAGAAGTTACGGCCGTTTAAAGATTAGGGGCAGTTCTGTAATTTAAACAAAAAAACAAAAAAGAACGAAAAACACAGGGGGCCATTTTGATAACGACACCCCCTAACGTCTTCCACCTCCAGATTTCTCCAGAAACCCTCCTTTCACAATTTCTTCAGAAAACACCAGGGGAAATGGAGGCACTGCCATTGAAGGGCACTGCCTTCTTCCCCCTATAAATACCCCATCTCCCCCCTCTTCAAAATCACGTTTTTCCAGTCGTTTGGGATTGGCGTTTTCGAAAAAAATCGAAAACCCAGTTCTCTCCAATTTCGACAACGGCCAGGCCCAAGTCAAGCCGGCCATTCCTTTACCCGTCTCCCCATTCCCCTCTCTTTTCCCAGTCTTGCTCGACATTAGGACATTTCTCTTCACGAATTTCGGCAAACATAGGGTTTTTCAAGCGAAAAGGAGGAGCTGCACCACCCGAAGGAGGGCGTCCCCGGCTACCCAGGTAAGCCCCTCCTTCCCTTCTCTCCATTTCACTTCCCCCAGGCCAAGATCCATGCCAGATCTGGTCTTTTTCCAGCCAGATTTCCTGGCCGAAAAACGTTCCCAAGCCGGTTCAGACGGCCCTGCACGAACAAGGCATCCCAGGGATGCCATGCTCCACGAACGCCTGGGACAGGGTCCCTGGGATGGGTTCCAGGGGTATGACAGTGCGTACACTGTCCCTGGTGCGGCCTTCGGGTGCATGCACCATGGGGCACAGGTCCTGGCTCGACCAGGATGCACGGGGTGCCCTGGGAGCTGAGACACGCCATGCTACACCAAAGGTGCGTTTGTGCGATGCCATCCAGGATGCGTGTCATAATGCGTCGCTTGAGCATGCATGTACGCGTGCAAAACGCGGTCCCCTGGCATAGCCTTTGGGCACACACGCACGTGAGGCGGTCGCGGTTCAACTAGGGTACACGAGTATCCTGGGAACTGGGACACGCGGACCTAATGAGACTTTAAAGTTAGGATCATAGGACAATTTACAGAGTTTAACTATTGAATAGTAGATCCATATCATAGGATCTAGCCTGACAATGAATTAGGTAAGGACCATGGACCCTAAAAGGCAGATCTAGCGATCTAATGTCTAAATAGAATGAAATTGATAAAGACTCCTTGTATCCATTCATACTCAGGAGTTTATAAATGAGACCTAGGGATGGGTTGAGTGATAAAGGACGCGACTCCAGGAGACTTTGAGGTAGGTGCTCTATCGCTACTAGACTTTTAAAAAGAGTCATGAACATTTTGAGAATGCATGTTTTAAGTATAAGTATATGACTTGTTTAGCATGACTTATTTTATGACTTGTTTAGCATATAAATGAATTCAGCATGCATATGATAAATACATTATGCATAGACATGTTTTGCAAACAATTGCATATATTGCATGATTTGTGAGCATTGAGTTCCTGAAAATTGCATGTCCTTGAGGGTTACCAAAAGACGTTGGAGTGCCCAAAAGACACTAGGTAGGCAGTTGTGAGGGATCCAAAGAGGACAGGTTTTGAAAAAGAGGTTTTTGCTTGATTGTTCGTATATGATTTGGGCTAATAAGTTCGTGGGCGCTATGCTGAGAAGTCTCGGGTGGCCTCCCAGCCTCTACCACTATTAGGTGGGATGGGTACCACGCCCAAAAAGGGCATGTCCCTGCTTCGATTGCATGTGGTACAGGGGTCTACCACTGGTGTCACGGCACTGGGTCGAAGTATCATATGTCCCGTGGAGGCGTATGACCCTGTGTCCCTAGGTACCCGAGGACCACACGGCGGCGAGGTCGTGGGCATAGTTGGGCCCTATGGTTTGAGGATTTACTTGCATTGCATATGGCATGACATGAGGTTGGTCGACCATACCAGATATTCATGAGTTGGATTCAGTTGAGCATCTTATGCATATTATTATGTTTATGATATATATAATACTTTCGACTTGGATCATGCGATTCTTTAAGTCATTAGTATTCCCATTTGACAATGGTTTTTAATATCGATATTGAATATGAGTGTTCAAACATGCACATGTTTTAAAGAGCATATAATTTTAAACATAGCATGCATTGTAAAACTAGTAATGATAGACTCCTACTGAGTATAGTATATACTCACCCTACCCTTAACATTTTTCAGGATAGCTCCATTCACGAGTAGAAGATGCCTATGTTAGTGCTACGAGCAAGTAAATCAAAAGGAGACAATCATACATGTAAGTAAACACTCTACCCTTTGGACATTTATTTGTATTTATTTACAGTTGGGCTATGAGCTGTGACTGGATAGACCTGAGGGAAAACATTTATGATTTTTGAAGTTTTTCAAAAACTACTTTGGTTGTTGTGAAAGCAAATGACACTCGGGGTTTTCAAAATGAGTTTAAAACTAAAGATTTTTCGCTGCATTGCATGGTTTTTATAAAATGGTTTTCAAATAGGGATGCATCCCGCCTTAGGAATTAGATCTTGCATTTAAAAATGCATGGCAAAACCCGGGTCCTCACACTAGATCTAGACCGTCTCACCTATCGCTAGTCACCCATCCCTGGTGACAAGTAATCCCAGGTAACAGGTGTGGGCCGACCTTCCGTTTTGTCATTTTCTGTTGGGATGATCTCGGCCATCCAAATTTTGAACTAAGAGCTTATTTCTTCAATTAAGAGCTCAATTTAACTCTGATTTTAGATCTAAAAGTTTTTATATATTCCTTGTCATTTGTATAAGTTACTAAACTCATAAGATTTATGTGTTTAATTGTATTTATTTGTGATAATTACTAAAATCAGTGCCAACAGTATTGGATCATGATCAAGATGACTTTAAAATGGAAATATGAACTGATGCATGGATTCAGGATGTCCCAAAACCCTAAGGACCATGATCACAATAAAATTTCTGGATCTCTAGATCAAGTAATTAAACAAAAAAAGTAAGATCAAATATCAGTCCTTAAAACGGGTTAAAATCTTAAAATCTAAATTCTGATCTCAATTTAACTCTAAATTTAGATAAAAAAGTTGGGTTGGATTCCTCTTGATGAGTAAAACCTACTAAACTTAGAAAATTTATGTTTTGATGCATGTAAAATTCTATTAATAAAGAAAAGTATTACTAATTCCTATGATTAGTGAAATTTGGAATAATCAAACTCTATAATTCTAATCTACTAATGATCTTATCATTTTGAAACATGGAATCAATGGTTAGAAGTGACTTATCTATGTTTGATTAAGAGATCTAGCCTTAAAAGTAGTAAAATCCATAAAAATGAATGGTAATCTCCTTGATCAATTTGATCAAGGAGGAATGGATAGTATGGATGTATTTAGATGATGATATAAAGTTAATATCATATGGACTGATGGACTTGATGATGATAATTTGGGATAGATTAAGATCTATACCCTTAAATTAGATAAAATGACTAAAGATCTTCTTGATCGGTTGGATCAAGAAGGATTAGATCATTTGATGAGATGCATCACTGATCTTGTGATAAAATCACATTAAGAAGATGTATTAGACCTAAAGGAAAATGAAAGATCAAGATCTAAATCCTAAATGGATGAAAAATGAGTAAAAATCAACTATGACCGTTGGATCATGATGAATAGTTATGGCATGTTAAATGTTCATTTGAATTATTAAATGTTATTATAATTTTGTTTTATTGTTTAGTAGATTTAATCGCTAGATTTACTTATATATTTATTTATTTATGCTTTAATGCTTATGTTATGAAAATTACATTAAAAATGTAATTAAATGAAAATTAGAGTTGAAGGGCATTTACATGGAATGAATGACATGGACTTAATGATAGTAAGGGCTATAGTTAGTAGGATAATATAAGGAATATTATTTCCTTGGCCCAAAATTAGGAGAATAATGAAACTCCATCAATGACATTATAAATATTCATGGACTTAATTAAAATCAATTAGGAAGAGTACTGAGGGTTAAAATGCTCATAGGAACCTTATGGAAGGTTGAGCTAAGGTCACTCTAGTGAATGTTTAACATGGTGGTTAAGGGGGTTTTCTAATAGAGCCTCGCTCTTCCCCTACCTTCTATTGACATTTGTGAGGTCTAAAAGCCTCCTTACATGAGGATTGAAGTAACCACTTTGTGTTCATCCATTCAACTAGTAAGCCTTAGTCAATTTGAAATAAGAGGAGCAGTCTAAACTTAGGATGAAATAAGCTATCTGCAACCAGTAAAACATTAACTGGTTGAATGATAATAATAATAAGAGTATAAAAGGTTAGTAAAATGTCTAATCTTAATAAAAATGGTAAGTAAGATAATCAAGATCAAACAAGATCCATAGGATCTTGAATGATCAAGAACAATAAGAATCATAACATTGTATTGTATTTAGTATGTATGTTGTAGATCAAATCTAGATCATTAGATTAGATAATCTAAACCCTTGATCAAATATGATTCAAGGAAGAGAACCAGGATCATCCCCCTTAAGGATGATCAAATGGGGATGATCAAATAACTAAACTTAGATCAAAGAAGAACTAGATTATAGAATATCTAGGCCCTTGATCTTTATCAACAAGTATAGATTGTTGATCAAAAGGATCTATGAAAGATCAAGATCAAAGAGGGATACACAAAGACTTAGAGATAGAAAATACTTAGATCTGAAAGGTTGGAAGATCATTCTAACTGTCAAATCTATTGATCAATAGGATAAAATACTTTGAGGAAGATAGATTATATGGATGATAGGAACACAAGACATATCTAGATCCTTTATATCGAAGGACAAGATTAGATAAGAAAGATAGATAGTTAGAAGATTATCCAAAATTGTACAAATAATGACAGTATGTGTGTACAAATTACATACGTCAATCATGAGGAAGATAGATTATATGGATGATAGGATCTCAAGACCTATGGCCTATGGAATTGTTATTATACATAGACATTATAATGCTTAAGAATGATAACATGCTTAATTACATTTGAATCATAATTCATGTATATGAATAGAGATAACTGTTGAAATTAGATAGAATACATAATAAATGCCTAGGTATCATTTATGATTACCCCTAAACTTAGATAAGAACTTAATAATAATGGATATCATTTGTATCAAATGAGTATCCTTACACTTAATAACATTTGGTATATGAATACCAAATTAAAGGAAATGGGGATTATTTACAATAAATGATTAATCCGTGAACTTATATGAACATGGGTATCATTCATTGTAAATGAGGATCCCTAAATCTAAAAGTGAAATTATATCCTTAATATGAGGATATTGAATATGATGATGATAATATAAACATGCATATCGTTTGAGATGTACAAGAAGTATTTTAGATACAAGCATGGAGGCTTGTGGTTTTGTTTTAAACAGGCATAAGCCTGGGGATGCTATGCTAGGGAAGTTATGAGGGTTTGGCCACTCGCTTCCCAAAATTTGATAATCTAATGATACCTTGCCCAAAGAGAGGCTAAAAGTCAGGTGGGGCAATTATAGAAAGGACCCACTATGAAAGTCCTGTCTCCCCATACGGGCAGTGACACAATATTTTCCACTATGGTATTAGACTGCAGCATGGTAGTCCTTGAGTATTTTGCATATGATGCATGGCATAGTGAGATGCCAATACTGCCCTAATGAGGGAGTATTTTCCTAGCAAAAGTCTGAATGATTTATCAACTCAGTATATCTGAGTATGGTTATTGATGTTTGAGATATTGACCATTTTTCATGATTTTTTTACTATATATATATATATATATATATACATACATACAATATAGTGGTGAGTGGTTTGGAAATATCATAGTGGATGTTATATGATAAAATTTATGATTGAATGATCATATATGGTATGGTTCATGGAAATTGAAGTATGTGATTAATATGGAATATGATGATTATGAATACTATACTTTTGAATTATACAATTCCATATGTTCTTGAATCCCCTACCAAGCATAGCTTGCTGAGATATTGTAAATGTTTGAATATTTACAATATCTCATATATAGAAAGGAGGGATTGAAGGGATACGACAAGGGAATAAGAAGACCATACTGTTGATCAAGACTATGTACATTTGTGAAAGGATTGGATTGTATTTTGATTTGTGTATTTTACACATAAGATATAATAAAGGGGTTGTGTATGTGAACCATTGGATCAATCCTACAATTTTAATAAAATGAGTTTCTTTAGAAATATATGTTGTACACAACATTATGTATGTATATGTGAGTGAAAGGTGGCATTCGGATTTTTTGAAAAGAATTTCAAAGAAATTTTTTTTGTTGCTTAAGTTTTCAAAATGTTTGCAAAATTGGTCGACCACCATTTGAAAATGACTAATGAAAATGTATTTCAAAAACCCGAGTTGCATTAGTGTGTGTGTGTGTGTGTGTGTGTGTTAGCTTAAATTTCCTTGTCCATTTCATGAGGTGGGAAGTTTGTATGTGTGCGTGTGTATGTGAGCATAGTTCTTAAATGAAGTACGTTGCCATCTTTCTCTTTAAATTTTCCTATCCATTTCATGCTTTCTTTTCCCATTTTTTCCCCGTTGTTTTTCATATGCAACTTTGTGATTTATATGCATGTTCATTGTTACTTGATATTTGGATGATTGAAGATAGATTGAAGTTGATTTTGGGTATTGTAATTAGTTCTAAGTAGGATGCGCACACCCCTTGGAGGGTGTGCATCACCCTTGTAATTAGTTTTTTGTGGCTATTAGTTGTTCCTTTCATGCTTAATTACTTATGTTTTATCCTAGGTTAGTTACAATTGAATCTCATACAAAGGAGATACTTGAACCATGTGCACAAACCCATAGTTCATGTGCATAGTTTTGAAGTATTTCTCCTTAAAATTTTAGTTTGTTTTGGTTAGTTGTCCATGCATTCCATTCATGTATTCTATCTAGGTTAGTTTGCAGCTTATTCCATGTTTTTAGATCTCATAATCATGTGCATCATGCTTTCCATTCTTGTAATTCATGCATTATCAATGTAATGAATCATTCACATTCCACTTCAAATTACTACATAGTTGTTGCCTATTAATACTTTATTTTTCTTGTTTAGTTTAGGTTTCCATGCATTAGTCGATTAATTTCATGCATTCCAGGCTTGGTTAGTTTATATTTTGGTTCATGCATACTTTCATGCGTAATTCATGCACTTCTCATGGTTCATGTGCATAGTTTTGAAGTGTTTCTCCTTAAAAATTTAGTTTGTTTTGGTTAGCTGCCCATGCATTCCATTCATGTATTCTATCTAGGTTAGTTTGTAGCTTATTCCATGCTTTTAGATCTCATAATCATGTGCACCATGTTTTCCATTCTTACTTATTATTCATGCATTGTCAATGTAATGACTCATTCACATTCCATTTTGGATTATTGCATATTAGTTTGCTCTTAATACTTTATTTTGCTTGTTTGGTTTAGTTTTCCATGCATTAGTTGATTAATTCCATGCATTCCATGCTTGCATAGTTTACATCTTGGTTCATGCTTAATTCATACACTTTTCATAGTTCATGTGCATAGTTTTGAAGTGTTTCTCCTTAAAATTTTAGTTTGTTTTGGTTAGTTATGCATTCCATTCATGTATTCTATCTAGGTTAGTTTGTAGCTTATTCCATGCTTTTGGATCTCATAATCATGTGCATCATGCTTTCCATTCTTACTTGTAATTCATGCATTATCAATGTAATGAATCATTCACATTCCACTTTGGATTATTGCATATTCGTTGCCTGTTAATACTTTATTTTGGTTGTTTAGTTTAGGTTTTTATGCAATAGTGGATTAATTTTGTGCATTCCATGCTTGGTTAGTTTACATCTTGGTTCATACAAACTTTCATGCTTAATTCATGCACTTCTCATTGTTCATGCGCATAGTTTTGAAGTGTTTCTCCTTAAAATTTTAGTTTATTTTATTTAGTTGTCTATGCATTCCATTCATGTATTCTATCTAGGTTAGTTTGTAGCTTATTCCATGCTTTTTAGATCTCATAATCATGTACACCATGCTTTCTATTCTTACTTGTAATTCATGCATTATCAATGGAATGAATCATTCACATTCCAGTTTGGATTAGTGCATATTAGTTAGCTCTTAATACTTTATTTTTCTTATTTAGTTTAGGTTTCCATGCATTAGTCGATTAATTTCATGCATCCCATATTTGGTTAGTTTACATCTTGGTTCATGCACATAGTTTTGAAGTGTTTCTCCTTAAAATTTTAGTTTGTTTTGGTTAGTTGTCTATGCATTCCATTCATGTATTCTATCTAGGTTAGTTTATAACTTTTTCCATGCTTTTAGATCTCATAACCATGTGCACCATGCTTTCCATTCTTACTTGTAGTTCATGCATTATCAATGTAATGAATCATTCACATTCCACTTCGAATTAGTGCATATTAGTTGGCTCTTAATACTTTATTTTTCTTGTTTAGTTTAGGTTTCCATGCATTAGTCAATTAATTTCATGCCATGTTTGGTTACTTTACATCTTGGTTTATGCATAGTTTCATGCTTCATTCATACACTTTAGGTTACTTTATTTCATGTAATTTTCAAGTTTAAATCATGCATCATGTTAGGTTTGCTTATATAGCATCCATTCTGTGCAGTTATAGCATTTATCATAATAAAATATGCTAGGACAGCCTATTCAATGTCCTCCTTAGCTAGTCCTTAATAAAACATGCATCTCATACTAATATAATCAAGTCTCATCTTCTCAAATGATGTTCATATATCCAAACAAAATTAGAAACATTCCAATCACACTCATCCATGCACAAATCCATCAAAACCATGCACTAAATTTGGAATATCTACCCTGAAAAGCTTTCTTTTTCCTTTTCTCCTCTTTCTTCACCCCCTTCTTCTATCATATCAAGTTTCTAGTTCTTCACCAAAATTAGGCCACATGAAGTCTATGAGGTTCTATGTTGGGCTATCTGCTAGATAGCGTGAAATGCTATCAGCTACTCTGTCTTTCGCATGCTATACAAATTTCTTCATTGTTTTTTTTTATACGAACATCATTTTGAACCTTGGAATAGGGGAAAATTACTATAGAACCTATGTAGGAACATCTATATTGTCTCAGTTGAATTCTTCTTTAACTTCTATCTTGATTATCCATAAGTTGGGCATGTAGTTTTATCATTGTGCTCCTTCATATACAATAAGCAATCATTTGGACACGCATGTATCTTCTCATACTTCAACCCTAGTCCAACCATGGTTTTCTTTGCCTCCCATGTAGACCTTGCCAATTTATTATCCTTCGGTAGCATCTTACCAACTACTTTCAAGACTTCTATAAAACCTTGATATGAAAATCCAAATCTTGATTTCACATTATAAAATTCTACCACTGAGGACAGCTTAGTATAATCTTTATGCTCAGGGTAGAACAGCTCATCGGCTTCCTCTAATGTAGCATGAAATTATTCTAGGCCATCCTGGAAGTCATCATATGCATCTTGAAACATTGGCATAGCTGTACTATCTCCAACACTTCTTACAGTGTCTTGATCATACCTTCCTGCCTTATTGAGGGCCTATGCAAAAGTTCTTCTTCATGCCGAATCCATGGGTGGTGGCTTTCATCAATTCCAATGAAGCACAAGTATTCTCTTAACACCCCTATACTTACTTTTTTTAATTTTTCACATTGTGAGCCATGACAACACATGTGATTACAATCAACACTTTCCTTAAGTGCAAACTCTATGAAATTTTCTATTCCCTCCTTATATTCTTTTGATGTTCTTGTCATAGTCACCCAAGCATATTTTTCCATTATCACAAGAAATTGAATAAAATCTGTGTGGAGACTTGTTTGAATGAAAATATTAGGTTAGGCATTTTACTAGACACTAAGCATACAAGAATTAGAAGTATTTGAAATAACTACATTTCATGAAAATTTTCCATTAACAATGACAAAAAGAAAAATACGATAGATACATTCAAGAAGAAAATTAACTTTAAAAAGGAAATTTTCTAACCCATAACCATGTATAAATTCTTCAAATATGCATACTACATAAGAGACATACAAAGAGATATTAACCAACACTCAATAATCGATATCGACCCTAAATTTGTAAATGTAGTTCCAATTCATATGTAGGATTTGGTTAAGTGTAGTCTAACAAAAATCCAGCTTAGTTTTTGTGTATAGATCATGTACACAGTCCAAAAAGGCACAAAGAAAGTGGACAAAATAACTCTTAAAATAGACTCGTACAATTGAAGTTGTGTTGCTGTAAACGACTTTAAAAGTGCAAACATTTAAAGTCGTTTATAGTAAATGACTTCAAAAATTTTCAAATTTCCACTTTAAATATGTATTTATTTGATTTTTGTACATTACAATATCTTACATAAATACACAATGAAACTAATTTTACACATACAAACATGTATACATAAACAAACATATGAACAAGGAAATTAAATTATTTTTTAATTGCACCCAATGTTATATATATATATATATCAAATGTTACATATTATTAAATCTTAATAATAAAAGATCAAAGAGCAAATCTTCTCTTTTTCATCAAAATTTGATCTCCTAGTATTCAGGTGACACCCATTCTATGGAGAGAGAGAGAGAGAGAGAGAGAGAGAGAGAGAGTGTGTGTGTGTGTGTGTGTGTGTGTGTGTGTGTGTGTGTGTGTGTGTCCTGCAATTTTTTTGGTCAAAAGTTGATGGTATAACCACCACTCTTCATCAAACCCTAATTTTGGATGAGAACCACAAATTGTAATGCTATCTCTTTATCCAATAGTGACAGTTAGAGAGACATGCAGTTGTCATTTTCAATGAAATCATACAATTTTTGTGAAATCAGGATGATCTAACACCCTTCTTAACCCCATCATCTGTAGTGAGAAAACCCATACGATCTACAAAATGAAAACAGAGAGAGTTAGCAATAAGAAAGCAATTCGTGATCAAAAGAAGTTATGATTTACTTATAGTTTTTTTCATGACACAAACAGTCAAAATATCCAATATAAAATGCAAGAAGGAAAAAGGAGAGAAGCATAATGACCAGATGAGGAAGTCGTCATGCCACTCATGAGAAGAAGAGGATATAGGAAAAAATGACACGTGGTCAGCAATTTATAAATGAACAAGGACTTTTGAAGTCATTTACTACCAAACAACTTTAAAAAACAATAACTTTTGAAGTTGTTTAGTACTAAATGACTTCAAAAGTATACGCGAGAATGAACTTTTAAAGTTTTTTGACTTAAGTGACTTCAAAAGTAACTAAATTTTGATTAAATGACTTCAAAAGTTATTGAATCAAATGACTTTAAAAGTCCATTTCCAAATAAAATAATCTTCATGTCAAAATTATTATTTTTGAAGTCACTTAGCCTAAATGACCTCAAAAGTTGTTCACTTTTTAAAGTTACTTAGTTCAAATGACTTCAAAAGTTATTGACTTTTAAAGTCGTTTAGAACTAAATGACTTTAAAAGAAAACAACTTCTGAAGTTGTTTAATTGTAAATGACTTTAAAAGTCCTCTCTGTGAAAACTTTCCTCTTTGCATTGGACTTTTAAAGTTGTTTACAATCAAACAAATTCTTAAGTCTACATTTTTAAAGTCATTTATTTCTAATCAACTTGTAAATATTTACAAAGTTAGCAATCAATATAACAACTTCTTTATGCAGACTTTAAAAGCCTCGGGTGTATTAGTGAAAAGTGAATAATATCATCGCATGAAAAAGATTTTTGGGCATGATGGTCCATCACAAAAATAGTAACACCTCCCACATTCTTGAATCCATAGTCCTTTTGATGGCATGAAAGATTTATTATACTAATCCCATTGTACTTCTCCTTTAATAAATAACAAATAGTTAATAAATTTTTAAGAAATGACATGAATCCAATTTTTTAGGTGTTATCAATAAGTATATATTTTACCAACAATTTTTATATTTTCTAAATGATAGGATGTTGATTTTGGAAAGGACATCAAGCAAAAGAACTTCGAAGTGTTTATTTTGAATCAAATTATTATAAGTGCTTACAATTGATCCTCTTTGACATTACTCACTATTATATTTTCATAGATTTAATCATATAAAATTCTCAACATATATGTTGTGATACCTGGTGATAGGTTACATTGATGATATGGTGCTGAAGAAAGGAATGAGATGGGGGAAACTATCTTAGATTTTGCATTGGTATATAACCTAGCTCTAGCAAACATATACTTTAAGAAGAGAGGTGAACACTTAATAACGTTTAAATGTGGATCATATAAAAGCTAATTAACTTTTTTCTACTTAGGAGTACCTAAAGATCAATGTGTAAGGATTGTAACGTGATATATGGTAAGAGCATAACCACACAACATAGGTTAATGGTTATGGATATTAACTGTAAGAAATGGAAGAAAGGAAATAAACTTAATAGGTGTCAAAAAACTAAGTGATGGAACTTAAAAGAAGAAAAGATAATACTATTCACAAACAAGTTGATGGTAGAAGGAAAGTGGAATAATGACACAGAAGTAAACACCATGCGGACCTATATGGCTAACTTCATTAAGAAAAAGCCAAAGTAAAAGGAAGCTAGTAAAGGAAACTTGGTGGTGGAGTGAAAAAGTACAAAAAGATACTAAAGAGAAATGAGTGTATTTTAAAGCATGGAAGAGGACTAGAAATAACAAAAACTTTGAGTAATTTAAGAATGCTAAAAAGGTTGCTAAGAGAATAGTAAGTGATGTTAAACTTAAGGCATATGATGATTCTATAATAGATTAGGATCAAGAGAATGCGAGAAACATGTGTTCAAACTTGCAAAAATAAGAGAAAATTAGAGTAAAGACTAAGACCAAGTTAAATTCATTAAAAGTGATGGCCAAAGGGTACTAGTCAAAGATCACGAGATCAATTAGAGGAGGGAAAGTTACTTTAAAAAATTGCTAAAAGTAATTGCCTTGAGAATATAGAGATTGAAAGAACCATGAACCCCAATAACTTTGAACTATATAGATATTACTATAGGATCAGGATATCAAAAATGAAAGATGCCTTGAAAAAGATGAAATCAGGAATGGCCTTGGGGCATGATGGTATACCAATAAAGGTTTGGAAGTATATGGGAGACACTTGAGTAGTTTGGTTGACAAAGTTGTTTAACAAGATGAGCCATATCATGGGATCAAGCTTATGAGCCATACCATGAAACTTTGAGAAAGAGTGATTGATAAGACTCTACGACATGAGCGAGAGTATAAAAAAACTAGTTTAGTTCCATGCTTGGGAGGTCAACTATGGAAGCTATTTTTGTACTTAGACAATTAATTGGAAGTAGAGGGAGAGGAGGAAGGGCCTCCACATGATCTTTATTTGACTTATAAAAAGCTTATGATAGGGTCCTTAGAGAGTTAATATGAGAGTTAATATGGAGGGTATTGGGTGAGAAAGGGATTTAATGAGGGTATATAGACATAATTAAGGATATATATGAGGGCACAGTAACAAATGTTAGGACCACTAGTAGAGAGATGATGACTTCCCAATCATTATAGGATTGCACCAAGGAATGGCATTGAACTCATACCTTTTCACATTGGTTATGGATGAGTTGATAAAATAGATGTACAAGGAGATTCCATGGTGTATGTTATTTGTAGATGACAAAGTTTTTATTGATAAGATAAGGGAGGGCACAAACACAAAGCTAGAGTTGTGGAGAGATGCTATAGATTTTAAGGATTTATAATTAGCCAAGCTAAGATAGAGTATAAGGAATGCAATTTTAATAAGAAGAGGAGTGGGAGTGAAGCACCAGTAAAGATTGATAACCAAGAAGTCCCTCAAAAAGACCACTTTCAATACTTGGGATCAATAATTCATGAGAGTAGAGAGATTGAGA
Source organism: Warburgia ugandensis (assembly GCA_035236585.1). Classification (NCBI taxonomy): domain Eukaryota; kingdom Viridiplantae; phylum Streptophyta; class Magnoliopsida; order Canellales; family Canellaceae; genus Warburgia; species Warburgia ugandensis. The sequence goes on from CP141130.1 coordinate 64,254,586, forward strand.
GGTATGTTACCTAGAGAGTCCAACTAGTTTGAAACAAATGGAGATGTGCCTCAGGACTTCTGTGTGATCAATAGGAGCTACTACATTTGAATGGAAAATTCTATAGGATGACTATAAGGTTAGCCATGCCCTATGAATCGAAGTGTTGGGTAGTTAAGAAACAACAAGTACATAGGATGAGTGTAGCTAAAATGAGGATGTCGAGATGGATGAGTAGCAAGATAAGAAAGGATAGAATTAGGCATGAAAAGATTTGAGGAAAGATAACAAGATGAGTGAGGGTAGACTTAGATGATTTGTACTTGTTCAGCATAGACCAAAAATGGCACAAGTTAGAAGGAGTGAGTCTATCTAAGTTGAAGGTTCTAAAATGGCAAGGGAAGGCCCAAAAGGACATGGATAGAAGTGTTAAGAAAATATTTAAAAACTTTTTGACTAAATGAAGCCACGGCAATTGATAGAGGGGAATGGTGGAACAAAATTCATGAAGCTGACCCCTAATTGAGATAAGGTTTTGATGATGATGATGATAATGTAATATTTGTTAGAGTGTATTGATGAGTTCTGTTACTAATTACAAATAAATGAACATGCTCTTCTTCTCGTCATAAGGCAAAATATTAGCAAAGGAAAGCTATTATTGCTTTCAATAAGTGCAAGATTTTTGCTTATGCATTTGAGTAGGTTGAATATGTTCTCTCTTTTTTATAGTAGGTTTTACCAAATAAGGTTAGCCATACTATGTAAAAAGAGCACACCCCTTATACGAACCAACAATAAATTTACGATGTGGAAGGCTATGTCAAAAAATGAGAAAAGAGAAAGTTTTGGTTGGAGTGTCACATCTGTAAATATAAAGAAATAGAAGGGTGTTATGGAAAATATAAACTTTTTTGTTAGAATGGCATATTAAAAAATATCATGAAATAGGAGGATACTAAAAATGGAAAATTTTGTCATAGTTTAGAAATTACCTTTGCTAGTGTTTTTTTAGCAAAGTTTAGATTGTGTATGTAAAAACTAACTTCGATTATTCACAATTTAGACAATGACTGTTACTTGTGGTTTCTTTTGCTACTAGATTCTAAAATTCTTTGGTAAAAGATACTTCATTATAATCTATACTTTAAACATTCTCTCTACAATTCACATCTTCCACACGCATTACCACATGCCAATTGATAGTAAGAATATGCCAAAAAGCTTAATGGCCCAGTGGTTTGGTGAAAAGAGGTGTAGGATTGTTTAAGTTGCCACACAAGCTTGAAAAGGGTTTTATTATCTTACCCTAGGCTAGAATTGATGGTTTCATGTTGATTAAAAATGACTTATAGAATTGCTGTGTTTCTTTTAATATAAATTAACCTTCTAATTTTTAGGAGAGACACGCTAGAATTAGCTTCTTCTTTTTTCTAGTGGTTAAAGTTTCTGGCCTAAATTCCTATTAACCTAAGTAGATTATAGAAGAGAGTTGCCACCTAAGGTAAAGAATTCCCTAGCTCCCTCATGACACAAATGAGTTTACTAAATTAAAGATCTAAGTTTGACATCTCCAAGAACTAAATCAATAAAGAGCAAAAGCAAACTAAATCCTCTTATTCTTATAGGTTTTAAAACCTAGTCAATTTGGCTTTGACTTTCACAAACTTAGGATAATACATAAAAGATAAATGAGAAAATTTAAAGTAAGTCATTCAAACAAAAGAGAGCACCCACACATTCACGATGAGAAGCTTTGATTAATCTAAGCAAATAATACATCAAAATGAGGATTGTAAACATGCCTATATAAAAATTAGGAACATACAATGAATACTAATACATGAGGCTAAATAGGAGACTAGAAACACATGGACTACATAAAGCTAAGAATGCAAATAATAACTTAAACAAGAAACATACTCAAAGCTAGAACATAGAATAAACATAAACTAGGCATGAATTGAATATAAGCTAGCTACACGCAGATGGATTGGAGATAAACATGAATCGTGAATCAAGCATGGCACATAAACAAAAAGGCTTAGAAACATGAGAATGCTTTGCCAGAAACTAACTAATGGATTAAAATGATAAAAGACCTATTTGAAATATGAAACTAACTAAGAAATCAAATAAAATGAATATTAGTATTTGAAACGTGGCCACAACATGATAATTGAGAACCTCAATGGTATTGGAAAATTGAACCATACAAGGGAACGAAAAGGAATTCAAATATGCAAGGGAATTGAAATGTGCGGCTAGCCATGCTAAGTAGTATTATCAAATTCAATTCTTGTCTCTAATGTCATTTAAAAACTGAGATTCTTCCCTTATAAGATCCTCTAAAAAATTTACTAGAGTTTTCCCCAAGAAGACCACTTGAATTCTACATTATGCAATAGAAAACCCTAATTCTACGTTATGCAATAGAAAACCCTAATTCTACATTATGCAATAGAAAACCCAAAACAAGAGAGAATGATGTAAAAGTACAAATGAAATCTACCTAAAAGAAACTTTTCTCTCCTCTTCTATTATCAAAATGAGGTTAGGGACATTCTATTTACAGATATTAGGGATGACATAAGTAGTAATTCTAAGCACAAGCAAGTACATTAAGAAAATATTAATTATTTTAAGCTTTTGTCATATTCATGATAATAAAGTCTAGACAATCGTAAAGTTTAAGTGTCTTAATTCTAGAAACATCTGAAAGAAAATTTTGGTAAAAAATAAAGGGCTGACATTAATTCAATGTGGAACTTATGATTGTAAAGGGAGAATTTGCTACCATACAGTCAAAGGTACTAAGAAACTTGATTTTTTTAATGGTTTTTTGGCATTTTGAGACGTTTTTTAAATGAGCTTTTACAAAATCAATTGAGGTTCATTCTTGGTGTGAAAGAAAAGTGCAGGGTCTAAAAAATTATTAAAGTGGTCCAAAATGTAGTGTTAATAGCTTGCCCTTCCTTAAGCGAATGATCATAGAGGTTAAAGGGTAAAGATCATGAATCCTAATTTTGATTATAAAGAATGGTTTTCTTGGGGCCTTGGATGTCCCTATTTGATTGAAAATACTGTACATTTGAAAATTAAAAGTCAATTGGCCCAAGATTGTAAAACTTTGTTGAAATTGAAGTGCCCTTGAAAATAAAATAAACACCCTTGTATGCTAGGGAAAGTCGTTGAAATTGAAGATTGGGATTGTGGCTTGGATGGAATTTTAATGATGAAGTAGCATCACCTATGATCTGTGAATTTTGATGAAGGATTTCTCTGATCCACTGAATTTTAAGAAGGATCACCTTTTATCCTTGAAATTTTGAGTAAAAACCACCACTAACGTCAAATTTAGGGGATGACTACCTCTAATCCTTTAAATAGATATAATGATTTAACAAAAATCAATGAGATCCAACTATTAGATTGATCAGATCTAATGATTTTATAAAAATTAAATATTAGTTCATCGAGATCTAATGATTTAATAAGTAAACCAATTGTCTCAAAGGTACCCAATGTAGGCTATCCATAGAATCTAGCACAAATCATCCACTTGAACTATAACACCCCTAACTTTTGTAATGAAATTGAGAATTTCAAGGAAAAATCAGGCTAAAATATTAGGGCTAGTAAAAATGCACTTCTCATAGAAGTACAATCAAGGTATAAGATATGTATAATTGAAAACATACTCAACAAACCTTCAAAATGACTATAAGTATGACAAATTCTGAATTCGGATGAAAAATGCTTATTTTTTAACATTTTTATGAACAAAAGGGTAAAATAGTAATTTTACTCATAATTGAGACCTAAGACATAAAAATTTGGAATGTACTCAAAAATACGAATCCAACACCACTAAGTACACTCAATTCCAAGTTCATAGGAATAAACCCTATTTTTCTCAATAAAGGGCAAAATGGTCTTTTCACACTTCGTGGGGCTCACAAGGGACCCACAAAGGAATCTAATGGACAGAGCACGTGTAATTATGAGTCAAACCACTACCGTCTGCTAGTGGAGAAGGAGGTGGTAGTGGGAATCCAATGAACATTGAATAATATAAAGAATAAAACATAATAATTACAAATAATCATGAAAAACACCCAAAATGCCTATAAATACTTCAAAAAAAATTCCCCAAAAATGTTCACAAAATTCACCACGAAATTCCCTAGCCTCCCCTAAAACTTAGCTCAAAACTCCTCCCCCCTCTCTCTCTCTCTCTGGAACAAGAGACATAAATTTAATTAGGCGCTCTATTCCAAGTTGAATTCCACAAATCCCACCGTCCATACAATCTTAGTCTCCCTTATCTACAAAACCCCCAAATCAATTTCAAGATTCAATGGAAAATCAACAAACAAGGGACTATCGGGCTATATTATCATCAATGGGTATTTTTCTCCAATTTGGCTTCAAATCTAAGTTGTTTCTCCAATCAAGTAGGTGAAACAACTTCCTAGACTTATTTAATGTTGTTTTATGAAATTTTCATTTTTTTGTAATTAGGTTTGGGTTAAAATTGGTAAAAATAAAGTAAGGACTTGAACCCTTCAATTCTGGATGATGGAGGGCTCAGATAAAATATCTGAGATGTCCAATCAATCCAGAAGGGTCCAAAACCCCTAAGATAGAAGTTTTAATAAATTTTAGAGATTTTTGAGCCCTTAATTGTAAAGGAATTGATTGGACGATCTAAACAGACTGTCCGATCTTCCTCAAGAGGATCAGCTCCCGAGACGCTCTACAAGACGCCGCACAAAAATGCGCCTTGAGGGAACATTTTCGCATGCGCACCGCCTATGAAGCCATCCCGATGGAATGGCTGCCGATAGCGTCGATCCTTAGGGAAACGCATCAAGCATGCGTCCCAGTGATGGCACACGCCGACCCTTCCACCCAACCAGCCCGCTCTACCCAATCTATCTAAGCCGTTCATTTGGGTGGGCCCAGATCAAATCTGGATCCTATGAACGACTATGAACTTCACAATCCAATTCTGGAATCATCTGAACTTCAAATTTAAATCAGAAAGTTTCTATAGAATCCTTGTCATGTGTATTAGCTACTGAACTCATAATATTCATGTTTTTAATTGAATTTAATTGTGAAAATTACTAAAATCCACTCCAACAGCGTTGGATCATGATCATGATGATCTCAAATTGGAGATATGAACCAATGGATAGGTTTAGGAGATCCCAAAACCTTAGGGACCATGATCACAGTAAAATTTATATGCTTTTAAATCAAGTAAATCAACAAAAATAATAAGATTAAAAATTCATCCCTTAAAACAGGCCAAAATCTTAAAAAGTAGTAAGTTCCATTGATGATCTTATAACTTTAAAATATGTAATTAATGGTTATAAGTGTTTGATCTATGTTTAATTAAGAGATACAGCCTTAAAAAGTAGTAAGATTCGTAAAACAAAAAATGAATGACAATCTCCTTGATCAAGTTGATCAAGAATGATTGGATAGTATAGATATGTTTTGATGATAATATGAGGTTAATATCATATGAAATTATAGACTAGATGATGATGATTGGGATAGATCAAGATCTATGCCCTTAAATTGGATAAAAGGACTCAAGATCTTCTTGATCAGGTGGATCAAGAAAGATCAGATCATTGGATGAAATGCATCAATGATCTAATAATGAAATCACATCAAGAAGATATATTAGATCAAAAGGAAAATGAAAAGATCAAGATCTAAACCTTAAAAGAGATGAAAGATGAATAATGACCATTGGATCATGATGAATAGTTAAGGCATGTTAGATTTTCATTTGAATTATTAAATGTTATTATAATTGTCCTTTATTGCTTAGTAGATTTAATTGTAGATTTATTTATTTATTTATGCTTTAATGTTTATGTTTTGAAAATTACCTTGAAAATGTAATTAAATGAAATTAGAGTTGAAAGGACATTTACATGAAATAAATGACATGGATTTAATGAGAGTAAGGGTAACATTTAGTAGGACAATATAAGGAATATCATTTCCTTACCCCATATTAGAGAATAATGAAACTCCATAAATGACATTTAAATGTTCATGGATTTAATTAAAATTAATTAGAAAGAGTACTTAGGGTTAAAAAGCTCATAGGAATCTTATAAAAGGTTGAGTTAAGGTCATCCTAGTGGATGATGAACATGGTGGTTAAGGGGGTTATCTAATAGAGCCTCGCTCTTCCCCCACCTTCCGTTGACGTTTGTGAGGTCTAAACACCTCCTTACATGAGGATAGAAGTAATCACTTTATGTTCAACCATTCAGCTAGTAACCTTAGCCAATTTGACATAAGAGGAGCTATTTAGACTTATGATGGAATAAGCTATTCTCAACCAGTAAAACATTAACTGGTTGAGTAATAATAATAAGATCATAAAAGGTTAGTAAATCATCTAATCCTAATAAAAATTATAAATAAGATAAGGAAGATCAAATAAGATCCAAGAGAAATCTTGAGAGATCACAAACAAAAAGAAAAGAAATATAATATAGATTGCAGTATTTTTCTATCATTTTACTTATAGTGTAGATTGTGAACTTAGAAGATTTGAAACCTTGATCATATATGATTCAAGGAAAATTAGGGCATCCCTTATAAGAATACATACTTGTATAGAGGAATAACTTAATACATATGGTTTGACAAATGTATGAATCATGATCATGATGGACAATAGGGAGTGAATACCACTTGGGATGTATGAATCAAGACCTTGATACTACTTTGAGGTAGGTGGATGTACAAGAATGTATTAAGGATTCATGTGTATACATACGTGATCTTTCCAATCTCATGATCCAACTAAATTAACCAACCCTATGATCTAATTCAACTATCTAATGACCTAATGAAATGAGGTGAAAGTAATGAGATGTGTAGACTAAGGAAACCCTAAGAATATGGCATAGAAAATATTTCAACCTTAGTTAAACAGACATATCGTCTGATATGTACAATGTATTTTACATACAAGCATGGTGGTTTGTGATTTTGTTTTACACAGTGCTAGGACTTGGGATGCTATGCTAGGAAGTTATGAGGGTTTGGCCACCCACTTCTTGAAACTTATATGATGGATACCATACCCATAGAGAGGCTAAATGTTGAGTGGGCAATAATGAGAAGGCCGTCACAATGACAGCCATGGTCCACCCCATGAGGACAAGCATTTGTTATTTTCACAGTTGGTATTAGTGAAGGATTATACAGTTATCCGGGTGCGCTGTACAGATTGAGACTGTGACATAGTAGTCCTAATGTATTTTGCATAATGATGCACATATGATAGGCATAATGTAATGCTAGGGGAAGGAACAAGTTTTGAATAATTATCACTAGTTTAATTGATTTATCCTATACTACATAAATAATGTATATACTCTATGTTAAGATAACTCACAAGTAGACAACCATGATGGAATTATGACTAAGGTAGGTATTCTTATTTTAGCGAAGTAATATATTTTTGTATGCCCTACCAAGCATACTAGTTGAGATATTGTGAATGTTTCAATGTTTATAATATCTCAGATATAGGGAAAGATTCTTAAAGAAGTAAAGCTTGAAGACTTAGGAGCTAAAGATGGTAGAAGACTTGAAAAGAATAATCAAACAGGGTATGTCCCTTGAAGACATGTATGTTTATTTGAGAGCATTATGTTATATTGAGAGTTTTTAATGTAAGGTGAGGTCTGAACTTTGGATTATAAAATTTGGACAATGGTTTGTAATTATAATATAGGGGATGTGTAAGAGTGAACTACTGGATGATTCCTAGTATTCAATAAAAATTTATTTGATATAAAATGTCTATGTGTATTATGTATCTTGAGGTGAGACTTCGGTTTGCTATAAACGAATTTAAATGAAAAGAATTATTGCTGCATTGTTTGCGAAATTTTTTTACCATTAAGGGCTCTGCCTTTGTTTTACAAAATGTGTTACAAAAACCTGGGTCGTCACATGAACATCCCACCAAAGAATATATTAGTAAATATTATTAAATAATCTTAAAGGATCATTTGAATAGTATGGATCATCGAATTAGATCCAATTTCATATTTATGTCTTAAGTTAATCTCAATCGTTGATCAAGATTAATTGGCTTGCCTCAACCATGCTCTAAATCAAATATCTATGATATGGATCATGTCCTGCATGTCAAGAGGATCATAAAGAATTGTTAGATCATGATGGATTGTTGGATCAATCACAAATCAGATGATTTGGTGTTCGATCGATGGTTTGACCAAATCAATGGTCATATCTTCTTTGATCAATGAACGAAAAATGGCACTTGTTCCTGACGTTGTAAGGATCACAATAATTATCTTGGATCTATGAGATCTTTCATGGATTGGGCAATGGAAGAGGTCTTCAAGGGTGGGTGTTGGTAGTGGGCCCCACCAATCCCAACTCAGTAGAGGGAGAGAGGAGAGCAAACCGGACTAGCGCAACCAGTCGAGTTCTATTTGTCAAAGGAGAGTAGAGAGAGAGAGAGAGAGAGAGAGAGAGAGAGAGAGAGAGAGAGAGAGAGAGAGAGAGAGAGAGAAGGTGTGCTTCATACACTGCCTATTGGCATTGCCAATGAGGCAGTGCACCAGAGACAAGGAAAAGTATAGGGTTTTGGGTCTTGCATTTGTGTTAGAAAGAAAAAAGGGAAAGACTAAATTTAAATAAAAAATTCTAATGTTCCCTAGTTGTACGATCCAAACAAAAGCATAGATGCCACACTCTTTGACTAGAACTTACTATATATAAATTTAGTTGATGTTGAAATACTTAGAAACATGATTTACTTTTGGACTAGCTACACATGTGAAATGAACTTGAAATACTTGGTTTATCCTAATTATAACATTAGGAAAAATGAGTGATAGGACTGCTAACCATAGTTGAAACATACACATACATTTAGTGATATCGCAATACCTAGATCAGGGCTTGGCAGAAGAACCTCTTAAGTTTAAAAAAATAAAATAAAGATGTGGATTGAGAAATTGAATTTCAACTATATGTGGACAAATATCAATTAGTGGAACATGGTTTGACCTTACATATGCTACTAACACATAAGAACTTGTAAACATGATACTACAACATCTAAAATATCCAATTAGCATGGAATGCTAATGAGCACATTAGTAATAAAATAAATATTATAGTATGTCATAAGTTTTGAATTATAGAGAGACCTAAGCAACTTGCTAAAAGAAGTCATACTTGTAAACTAATATCTTAAGAATGATTTAATGATTTATCTTGAGGTAGAAGAAAGTTTAATTGTACTCATGACTAGAAGCTGAAGGAACAAATCTTAAGGTCTTCATAACTCAGAGAAAAAAAAAACAATTGTGTTCAGTAGCCATTAACTAGGGTTATTTTAACATGATGTTATTACTATTTGTTGAGATGGTTTAACTACTTATATGTATAACTTCGAATGATCATATTCATATGAAATGCTTCTCATTTATGCTTAGAAAGGACTCGTAATGCTATGGACAAAAAGGATAGGTGTCTACATGTTATGACCTAGAGCCATAACATGTTTGTTATTATCGATAAAAAAAACTTTATCACTTGTTTGACTATGGTCTACTTAGTTGCATTCGTTTTTATAGTTGCTTAGAGATCCATACTTTAAAATCATTTCTTAGAATGCATTGTTGAATGATTGAAAGCATGAGAAAATTGCATTTATCTTTGATAAGATAATTGCTTGTCATGAGCCATGAACAAAGCGTGGATGGTTGGACACGAGTTGTTTTGAATTGGATATTGAATGCATGTTTTTGGGGAGTTGAAGTGCATTATCTAATGAATGATGAATGCATGTTTTGAAAGCTCATGAAAACATGTCATTTTTATAGCTTGTTGAGGATATGGTCTGGAAAGGTTTTCATACCTTAGAAATGAATATATTTAGGCAAGCACTCTATGAATGGTTGTAAGTACTAGAGATATTATTTGATTAACATTTTAGGCAAGTGCTCTACAGCAACTGTGAGTCCTAAAGATGCTATTGTTTGATATTTTTAAGCAAGCATTCTATGAGCCATTGTAAGTCCAGGGGATACAAATTTTCACTAGAATTTTAGGGGGGCACTCTACAAGTAGCCATAAGCCCTGACAATGTGGATTTGTCTATGCTTTAGGCTAACGCTC